>CM060356.1:35467578-38237883 GCA_030545235.1 Helianthus tuberosus
TTAGAGTTGGTAATTGGATTAGACATTCCTTCATTTGTTTGAAGGCCTTCTCCGCCTCTGGCGTCCATTGAAAATGGCTCTTTTTTGCGCAGTTGCGCAACGTGCTAATAAACGGATAAGACTTTGCGGCGTGATTTGCTAAGAATATGTTCAGTGCCGCTAATCGTCCGGCGAGGCGCTGTATTTCTTTTACTGTTGCTGGCGATGGCATTAGCTGAATGGCCTGTACCTTCTCCGGGTTGACCTTAAAACCGTCTCTGGTAACTATGAACCCTAGAAACTTGCCCTCTTCCATCCCGAAGGAACATTTCGTTGGGTTTAGCTTTAAATTGACGTTGCGCAATGAATCAAACGTGCGTTGAATGTTTGCGAGCATGGTCTCTTCTTCCTGGCTCATAAGCGTTGGTAGGTAGCCCCAGCGTTGCGCAAGCCGAAAGGCATTTTTGTATAGCAAAAGATTCCTTTATCGGTGCGGAAGGCTCACTACAAGAAAACTGGGTTTTTAGTACGCGCAAAAGCGTTCTAAAATGCTATTTTATAGGACCTTTCATTTAATAGGACCAACGGTCAAAGCGTTTCATGTAAAGGGGTCGTAATAAGTACCGGAACTAAAAAAACGTCCTAACATCTCAAATAAGATTATGAAACCAATTTTATGGTCGCGTAATATGTCTTTGAACAACCAAAATAGTGTCCTAATAAAAACATATTACGACACTTTTACGATATTCTAACATGTGTTCACATACTTTTAATCTTTTGATACACTTACAAGCGTCCTTAGAAATTAATTGATAGGACCCTTATGATATAACATTATAGCTAATTTAGTACAAGAAAAGGGTCCTAATATACCAAATAAGATTATGAAACCAATTTTATGGTCGCATAATCTATTATATATAATAAATAAAAAAATTTTGGGACACTTGGCACTTGATTAGAGCATCTTGGAATGCTTTTTGGTGGGAAAATGGGACAGTGTTTACATTGCTCGCGGATCTCTTTTTTGAGCAACCCGACCCGGCGAATTCGGACCCTATTTATTTATCTAACCCTAATTCCTTTTCATTCTTCCTTCAGAAGCTACTAAACGAATATCCATCTTCCCTCACAAATCACAATCGAAGTTGCCAAGTTCAACATTTGATGTTCATCTGGTGCTCCTCAATTTCTCTGATCCAGTGGTGCGATCTTCGTTTAATCAGTATTCTTTTCGATTCATCCTCTTAATCTGAGTTTATATTACATTACTTTCATCCAGAAAGTTTCTTTTGTGTTTCATGGATATCAAATCAGGTATTACTAGATCCACATAATACATATCTTAATCCGTATGATAATCGGTTAGACTCCTTTTGGTTTTGATTTCTGTTTAAGTTTTTTTTTTATGTTTGATCGTTCTTGGTTTCTTGCTTATGGGGATATTGAATAGTTTTTATTAGTATCTGATTTTTTGTTACAGATCTGAAAACTGGGTCAGAATGCCTCAGCCGCCGCCTCTAGCAATGACGGCTGGGGATCCGACGAGTTGATCCGGAGCCAGTTCTTTGGGTACTGGGTCAAGTTATTTTTGTCCAATTTGTTGTTTGTGTATTGTTTTGGTACTTTGAGATAGGGCATCGAACTTCTAACGTGGGAGAAAGATCTGTTATTTTCTTATGCATGTATTTGATTTTTGATAGGTTAGGGTTTGTGTTGCAGACCTGTGTTTATTTAATTGTATTGAAATTGTTTAATTGGTTTGTTGTTAAAGTATGGAATCTACATTACAAAACATTGATTCACGCATTGAAAGAACCTTCTATTTGGAAGACAGAAGTTGAAGGGATTACAAACCGCCCTCGGCAGCGCTAAATGGCAGGTAATTGATTGTAGGATTGGGAGTGACCTACTTAGAATCTGCTTAGAACCAAATCGATATATTAGGTTAAGTTAAGGCTACCTCATATAATTTTACATTTAGTTGATTGATACATTTTACTGTAAAATTGGAAAATCTTCAGGTACCACACTAAAATATTTTTCTTGGTGGGCAAAATGGGTTGTTTGGTTGGGTTGGGTAATGGCCAGACCGGGTATTCTTTTATTTTCTATAAATAGTTAATGTGTTAGTTATGGTTGTCATGATTTATATTAATAGTAATATTTATTTTTGGGCAAGATCATAGTGAACCACATTGTATTTGGTTTTCACTTTTAGGTAAACTGTCAAGGTTGAGTAGGTATTTATGATGACTGTTGTGTGGAATTTAACATGTAAATACAAATTCTGTAGAAAGGATGGCAAGTAAAAGCAATTGCATCATTAGTTTCTCCCTGTCATTGTCTTTAGAAAGGGTTTGATTCTATATTTCCATGTAGGGATGAGCATGGTACCGGTACAGAAAATGTTCGGTACGGTACGGGACCGGTATTTGAAGGTAAAAATCGGTATTTTTCCGGTACCGAAAACTCCAAGAAGTGGGTACCGAAAAATAATTTGGTACGAGAAATTCGGTACCGGTACCGGTACTGTGTCAATTCGTACCGATACCAAGTAGTCAAGCACCTTATGCTCATCCCTATTTCTATATTCTAAAGTTTGATAATAGTGATATTACTTTATTATAAACAAGGAAACTGATAATAGATTTTATATTCTTTCTATCTTTAGCATAACAACTTCTAATGATCCAGTAGCTTGACGTGTCATATGTGTATATTATATAAACAATTTCTTATACTTTAATACCTTAACATTTGTACCAGTTAATGAGTAGTAGGTGTTTTCACCTGTTTGAGTGTGCCCATCTTAATCATTCCTTATGATCATTTAGCCTAAAACGAATTTAATACTATAAGTTTTTTTTTCAAACAAGTTTTTCGTATATGTATTAGGTTCAATTTATTATCTAATTGTTTGATGTAGATACATGTGTACCATTTTGGACCAATAGTGGTGGTTTTACTCTTCACTGAATTTTATTATATTCATTTTCCATTTTTGTTTGTCACATTTAAGTTGTTACTTTATACATTGAACTCTTTCACTGCATTTATCTCTTTTTTTCGCGAAAATTAGAAGAAAACGAGCTAGCGTATGCAAGAATCAATCGGTGGTTGCTAAGTGATAAGCAGGGAAATGATAGATAGTGGTTTCATTAAGCTACGTGATAAGCAGGTTTGTATACTAGAGTTTAAGAGTTCACTTTTTATTTTTTTGATTTTCACTTTTCATCTTTTGATTTTTATATAACTGATTTTTTTTATGTTTGTAAACCTTAATATTTTTCTTCGTATGGTTTGAAATGAAAACAGCTTGTAATATGTAATTTATTATTTTTGAAATGTCATTGTAATTTTTTTATTATTTTTTTTTAATGTAATATGTAATTTTATTTGTTGGGGGGTGCGGATGAGCGGTTCAACCATATTTTCAAGGGGTGCGGTCGGGTGTTTTGCCTCAAAGATACACTAAAATATTTTTTTAAGGGGTGCGCCCGTCCACCTAAGAAAACTTAGGTCCGCCCCTGACTTTAGCTCTAATCTTTTAAAACCGCTTTTGTTTTGTTTCTTTACACCTGACCCTAAATATAAGTGTATTGTTAAAAGCAGCGTTATTCGAACAAAAAGAAAATCTAATTAATGTGTGTGGAGTTTTTTTAACCTCTTCTAAATGACGATCAGGCTAGAGTCGTTGGAGTAATGACAAATGCAGTGAAATTTGCAGTGGTTTGTGAGTAATTGTGACTATGGAGCTTTGGCTGAGAAGGCTCTTGAGGCAGTGAGGAAACATGCATCAACTTTCCCAGATGTATTCATGTCAAAATTAATTTAAATTATTGTTTAATAGTATAGTTTATGTAATCATATTTAATTCAATAGATCACCGATTTTGGTTATCGTATTGCGCATTGCAGGTTGACAAGGATCTGTTCCATTGTGACGATTGTGGCATTTGCAGGTACTTGCATTGGGTTTTATTGTGACTATTTCTATCCAAATAACAAAGAAACTAAACCCACAGTGGACAAATGCTTGGAGTGGTTGTCGTTGTACGCCATAGTAAGGCGGACTATTCATTTTTCTATCCAATCATCTTATGCTTATTGACATTTATCATTAATCATACACATTACTTGACAGGTTGAATGGGTTGAAGTTGTCAACTTCCCTAGACATTTGTAGTGAAAATTTTGGAAAGTTGCATAATAGAGAAAATTGCAACGAAAGTAATGAGTTTCTATGGATGAACGAAAGTAACCTATATATAGGTTAATACGTCAATTTTTTATATGATTTTAATTAGACAAAATTGCAGAAAACAACCTTTTTGTATACCCCAAACTGCACTTTATACATTTCACTATGAATTCTGCCAAAACCAACCTTTACGTTCATGTTTTGTTACACATCACAACCTTTACACCAAACCTAGTCAAAAAAGTCAGTTAAGTTGCCCCATGTGCGATGCATGTGAGGGCATATATGTCTTTTCCTTTGAATAATATATTTAAATAAATAATTAAATCAGATTTTAAAAAACTAATATATATATATATATATATATATATCCCTTATCTTTTTCTCTTGGCTCTCTTTCTCTATTCAACAACCCCCCCCCCCCCCACCAAATTCAACCACCTTCACCACCAAATTCAGCCACCGTCACCACCGAATCCAGCAGGCATGAATCAACGATCGGTTGTAATTGATTTTGTTTATTATCCACAATAATTTTGATTTTGACTGTGTCGATTAAATTAGCTTTTCATACCCCTGCCTCTTTATTATATAATATATATATCCCCTGTTTCAGCTCACACTTGTTTCAACATCCACACACAAAAATGTTTAAAGAATTTGAAGACAAGTCGGTTGAGTTTCTGGTGGTTTTCTACGACGGCGACTGCCAAACCGACGTCGGAAACATAACAATCAATCCAACGCTTGATTTCAAGCAGTTTCAGAAGTGACCGCCGTCCACCGCTCCTCCGCCACCGTGTCCTGCCCCACCTGCAACTGCGACTCTCAGCCCCTTCTCTCCATCCCTCAAGGTTACTTACAGTTGTTTTTTTACCAATTTGGGTATTACTAGTTATTGTTCAGATGTACCAATTTGGGTATTACCAAAGAGGTGCATAAATCTCCCAAACTATGATGAATTTCGAAATTCTGTTTAATGGGTTTTGTTCGTCTTGAAAAGTTACACAATTTGCACCCAAGAATTGCTTGATTTCGTTAAGATTTGAAGGAGACATGGTGTCTTGAAATTCTAGGGTTTATAAGACTTTTTATGAAGAAGATAATGTTGATGAAGATTTCAGATGATGATGATGTATAAATGGTGAATATTGATTTAGGTTTTTTTTTTTTAATTTTAGTATAGTTAAATTACCAAAATACCCCTTAACTGATTTTTTTTTAAATTAATACCACAATGTTTTAAATGAATTTTAGTACAAGACTTAAATGCCCTCACATGCAAGGCATGTGAGTCCATTTAACTGAACTTTTTGACGTGGTTAGTGCTAAAGGTTATAGGGTGTAACAAAACATGAACGTAAAGGTTGGTTTTGGCGGATTTCATAGTGAAAGGTATAAAGTGCAGTTTGGGGTATACATAAAGGTTGTTTTCTGCAATTTTGTCTTTTAATTGTATATTAAAAGACTATTCTTATACCTTTTGGTTGGTTCTTTGTGTAGAAGGGACTCGATTTACTCAAAGAAAGGTTTTGGCTACTCGAAGTATATGCATATTCAAAGGGACTCGAGTATCTTTAAATTGTGTTTCTACTTTGTCACTGTCACTAATCTATGTAATATAACCACCACAAGTGGCCTAGTGGTGGAGTGACTTGGGTTCTCCAATGGAGACCCAAGTTCAATTCCCATTAGTGCCACTTTGGTGGCCACCGACACCCGCTTTAAAGCCGGACCGAGGACACTCGAGGTCTCGGGTTTGAAACATGTTTCTTACCCCTCTTTGATGGCTATGGGTATTTGCTGCCAGGAAGCCTTGTCGGGTGGTGACCTGGGAGGGGAGATCCCCTCCGCGGTTAAGGTTACCGTGCAATTAACCTTTTTTAATCTATGTAATATGACACTTTGTATTTTGCTTTATCTATACACTTAATGTTTATCTAAACAACTTTCTCCAACCCGGGAAGCAATCCCGGGTGATAACCTAGTATGTCTATAGACAACTTAAATAGCGTCGTAAGAAGAACATATTATGACACTTTTACAATGTTCTAACATGTGATTACCTACTTTTAATCTTTTGATACACATACAAGCGTCGTTAAAACACTAAAAAAATGCCATTTAGTGGCATTCAAAATGTGTCACCAAATACATAAAAAGTGCCACTAAAGACACTTGTAGGAATGAGCGGCACACAAAAAAATGTGTCATCAAAATGCGTTCCCCTACCAGCAGTGAAACCACGACTACCAGGCTGATAAACGCCACCAACAGGTCCATGTACTCCATGGTATAACGTAAGGCTGCGGACCACCACAATAACTTGGAAGAGGAACCTAGGGCATTGAATATGCAGATGGATGTAGACTAGGTTTGTGACATCATTAAGTGGTGGTCCAGATGACATCTACTAGCCTGCACACAAACAAAATGATTAAAATAAATGAAAACCATCCTATATGATTAGTTTAACAAGAACCAAAATAAAGAAAAGAAGGCATTAAAGATAGATGTACCCTAGAACTGCTATTCCTTCCATAAGCTTCTGACGCAACAGATCCAAAGTTGTCATTGGTTGCGATTCATTTCCACCACCACAGAAAAGTTGTCAGTCATTATATATATAGTAGATCACAAATCAATAAATAAACTTCTAAAATTGCTAACTACATTCTACCATAAAGAAACATAAGGGGAATGACAATGTTCATACTTTTTACATTAGGCCTTGACCCATTTGCTAAATTGTTGATGTCATCAACTCGGAATTAGTTGAAGCTTTTAACAGCTAGCCCCCAAAGTCCACCATCAGGATTCAGGATTCTCTTTTTATTATCATGCATCTATAAACACAACTCTTTTTTTCTAAATTCTGTACTGAAATGAAATGTTTAAATATAGCTTATTTTTATTTATGTCAAAATTAAAATGTATGATTCAAATTTATAATTATCGACGGTTATGTATTTGGGAGGTGTCAAATATCATATGGTAATAATAACATGTATATAATTTATCATATTTTAATTATTTTATAGTTTAAAAACATAAAATTATAGCCTTCTTATCAAGAAGCATTGGTAGGAATTCTAGGTTTGTTAACAATACATCTGACATTAAGACCATAAGTTAAATCATAATTCTGGGGTTTTATCAAAACACTACTTTGTACATGATTACTAAAGGGAAAAATGGTAACTTGTAATAGAAATTTTGTAATAAGAGAAACATACTTTACTGATTTGCTTCCTTGGTCTCTCCACTAAATGATTAACATAATCCAATGCATATCCTGTCCAAGCTTAGCTGGTACTATTATCAAAAGCATGTCTTTAAGTTACCTGATACACTACAAGAAAACGAAGCATTAACGGTGACTTTTGTTGTCACCAAAAGTCCCATTTGTCGTCGCTAAAGGCATTAGCGGTGTCACCGCTATAGATCCGTTGCTAAAGGCATTAATTCAACAGTATGAGTATTATTCACATTACTTTTTTTTGCTCGGTTTATGGCAACAAATTGACCGTCGAGTAGTTGAGCTTTGTATACAGTTCCAAAACAACCTTCGCCAAGTTTTAATGATGGTGAAAAATTTTGCGTGGCTCTTTCAACCTCGTTCATGGTCAAATGAACCGGTCTAATCCTACTAACTTTTGGAGCCATTGGGAATCTATGAGGACTAGGTGGAACGCATAATCGGCTAGCTGATGATGATGATGATGATGATGATGATAAAGCCATTGCAGAATAGATAGTTACCCAAGTTAATCAATCAAAATGCCAAAGAAAATGTAAGATTATTGAAAGTTTTAGTAGAAAATGTTAGAAATGGGATAGTTTCTGTTGGGGCCAGAGTATGAAGGGTCACCTTAATAACATACCCAAAAAATGCAGCAATTAACCCCAAAAAAATGCAGCAATTAACCTCTAACTCAACTATTTCTTACTTGACATTCACACAATAACAACACAATAACCTACTATACTACCATTAGATTGATTACAACTTATATCAAAACTAAAAAAAATCTAATTAACCATTCGAACATGTAACAAATTGTTACGAGAATACTATTAAAACCCCATTATTATAAACAACACATTTTATCTTCTTTCCAGACCTTAATTCAAAACAAATTTTAGAACCATATGTATATCTAAAGCGACAAACAGTTTAACAGTTACACATAACAAAGATCCTCAACCTAAATTTTTAGCTCTTCAACTTAAACCATGAAGCACAAAATAAAACAACACAACTTTACGGTATACAAAACAAATTAACCATTTTCATTTCATCATTTAAAAAGGAACACACAGAGAGTTTAAAACAAATAATCAGTCAAAAGTCAAAAGCCAACAGCCATCAATTTTCACTTAGCAGTTTAACAAATATAGACATAGGGTGTTTATACATACTCGACCGAGGGGCTGTGGCACTTTATTGTTAATACTCCTGTCCTAAACCGAAGCTCCACCTGAAATACGCCGCCGACCCGCCGCTACTGCCGTTGACTTCCTGCGCCACCGAACTCCACTCGACCACACCATCAACCTCCCGTCAACACCTGTGCCGACATTCCACTACTGACCACCACCACTCGGAGTCTTGTCGGCAACCCAGTTCGTCGCCGGAAAACAAGGTTGCCGGAGTTCTGTTTCTCCGAGCTCAGGTGCCGGAGTCGTCTGTCGGAGCAGTCGTACCGTCTCCCAAGTTCTCCTCCTCCTCTCTCGGACTCTCTCTCTCTCTAACCGCAGTTTTCTCTCTCCCTAAAATTGAAATCATCGAGAAGGCAGGGGGTGTGTGTGTGGGAACGAGACAAGGGGAAAGGGGTGTTTACGTGGATGCTTGTCAGAGGAAGAAGGGCGCCGGAATTACAACTCCGGTCGCCGGAATATCTGATCGGCAAGGAGGAAGAGAGGGAAAAGAGGTGTGTGCGGCTGATGAGTGTTGTGCATCAAGGGTTTCCTTTGTTTTGAGAAACGAGGAGGTTTAGGATTAATACGGAGGGTAGGTGTAGGTTTTAGGTGCATGGGTTTTGGGTTGGGCTTGGCCCAAGTGCATGAACCCGTTAGTTATGTGTCTTGCTCAAACGGATTGACCTGTTTATATTATCACTAAAATATAATCGGTAAATAAATAAATAAATAAATAAATGTGCATTTGTGTGTGTTACGTTAAATGCGTTTGGTTTGGGTTAATGGTTAAACTGTGTGTTCTTCTCGTTGTGGTTATAATAATAATAATAATAATAATAATAATGATCAACTACCGATTGGGATCAGAGTACGGGTTGTCACAACCTCTCACCACCACTGCCGGCCACCATCACTGGCCACCACCACTACTCACCACCACCACCAACACCATTACTCACCACCATCACCCCCGACCATCATTCACCGGCCACCACCACTACTCACCACCACCACCACTCACCGGCCACCACCACTACTCACCACCACCACCACTCACCACCACCACCACTCACCACCACCACTCACCGGACCCCACCACCACCACCACCACCGCCAGCCACCACCACACCACCACCACTCACCGGCCACCACCACTACTCACCACCACCGCCGGCCACCACCACTACTCACCACCACCACTCACCGGCCACCACCACTACTCACCACCACCACCACCACTCACCGACCACCACCACCACTCACCACCACCTTTCACCACCACCACTCACCGGTCTTGATTAAGCGGGTCAATAACCTAGTGTTATTATAAAACTCTAGCGAATAAACGTCCTATAAAACTTATGTTTTACGACTCAAATATCAAGTGTCCTATTACGGTGTATTATAATAACACCATAATGATTAAGTGTCCTATAAAGGTTAAAGTTATAAGACCCTAGTGTCAAGTGTCCTATTAAGTTATGTTATAATAGAACTTTAGCGAATAAGCGTCCTATAAAACTGATGTTTTATGACTCAAATATCAGGTGTCCTATTACAGTGTATTATAATAACACCACAATGATTAAGCGTCCTATAAAGGTTAAATTTATAAGACCCACGTGTCAATTGTCTTTTTAAGTTATATTATAATAAAACTCTAGCGAATAAGCGTCCTATAAAACTAATGTTTTATGACTCAAATATCAAGTGTCCTATTACGGTGTATTATAATAACACCACAATGATTAAGCGTCCTATAAAGTTTAAAGTTATAAAACCAAAGTTTCAAGTTTCCTATTAAGTTAAGTTCTAATATGACTTCGACTAGAAAGGGTCCTATAACACTTAACATTTATGACTTAACTACAATGTGTCATATTAAGTTATGTTATAATAGGACCCCAGATGATCAAGTGTCCTAATACAGTACCACATAATGGGACACTAACAATTAAATGTCTTATAAAGTACTTTATTAGGATCTACATTTTAAGTGTCCTATTAAATTATATGATAATAGGACCCCAAAAAATCATCCATCCTATTAAATAGTTTTTTAAGACACCGGTTTAGTAGAGTATATTATAAAAGGACCCTAAAAGTTCATTAGTCCTATTAAATAGTTTTTTAGAACCCTCTTTTACAAGCGTCCCACAGAAAAGGTCCTAAAAAACTATTTTTGTTGTAGTGTGTTAACGACTTTTTAGGGGTAAATTTGTATTTAAAAGAATATTTACACCTTCACCCCTTTAATACTTAGGATTTATCCATTTACTTTCACCCATGTATTCCTCAATTTTATTTTTCTTTGTTTTTCACTTATGTCTTTGAATATATTATGTTTTAAAAAATTCGGAACACACCATCACGATGTACTCATTTTTGTCGACATGTATAAGTCATTCATGCATGAATGTACAAGTCTTTTTTACATAAAACTATTTGACTTTTAGAATAACTAAAAAACCGTAAAGGTGTTTATGAAAATTATATTTTGACTTTTAATTTGGTGGTTTATCTTTTTGAGAGTTAAAAAAAACTATTCCCTTCAATTCTATTAGACTGGAGGGTATGGAGAGCCTCATCCCCAAGGGGATGGGCCGCCACGTCACCGCCAGGTAAACGGGGCTTGAAGGGGATGGACCTAGGGGGTGGGGGATGAACCCCTATATATATATATATATATATATATGTATGTATGTATGTATGTATGTATGTATGTATGTATGTATGTATGTATGTATGTATGTATAGGTATATGTGAGAGAAGGAGGCACGACGAGTCCGGCTTGTGGGAGACGGATGGGACGAGCCAACCCTATGGGCCTATGGGGGGCGGTGTGGGGGACCGGCGCCGGGCCAGGCCGGGCCTAAGCCGGCCCCCATACCCTTTAGTCTTACAATTTTTTTAAAAGGATCCGGTTCTAATTACACAGTAGTTATAACTTCCCCCTAACCCACTAAGACTAGTTTAATACCCGTCTGGTGGACGGGTTACGCTCACAACGTAACAAACAAAGATAATGTATATTGATGGTGTTTCAGTTTGCTTCTTCTTTTCTTCTTTTCCATCTTCTATTTGAATTTTTTTTTTTTTGGAAAACGGGGAGTCCCCGGGTAAACTTTTATTAATTTTTAAAAAACTTCTATTTGAAAATTTTACAACCATCTAAGGTGGACGGGATATATTTTTTTGACATACGTTTTTTATTCTAAACATAAAAGTTATTTAATCAAAATTATAAACAATATGCAAGCAACCCTAAAAAGAAACATAAGTCTTCATGTTTATATACCAAAACATGTGAAATGTTTCATTAAACATAGTATATTTTTTGTTATATTATTCTATTAGTCAGATAAATAATATATGATGGAATACGATTTTCAGTTTTGGACGGTGCAATTTAAATTTGCATTCCCTATTTAAAACATAATTAACTTTGTTTTATATTTTCCAAAATATTTATTTAAGCTTGATATTGCAAATATAGATTATTAACTAACTAATATTATGCTTTGTTCCAAATGAAAGATTGTTTTAACATCATTTGTCAATTGAAAGATAAATTTTTAATTGAAAGATAAATTTTTAATTGAAAGATAATTTTTAGGGAAGAGAAAAATGCCCGGATAGTCCCTGTGGTTTCGTATTTTTTCACCTATAGTCCTCAACTTTCTAAAACTACCTGAATAGTCCGCAATTTTTCATTTTTTGTTCCCGGAGGGACTATCCGGGAACAAAAAATGAAAAGTTGCGGACTATTCATGTAGTTTTAGAAAGTTGGGGACTATAGGTGAAAAAATGCGAAACCACAGGGACTATCCGGGCATTTTTCTCTTTAGGGAAATACACAATCCTAAAAGATATTTTCAATGATAGCCGCTGCCTTCAACCCTTCATTTGTTCATACTCATCGATGGTGATCGTTTTCGGTATCATTCCATGGTGGTTTAAAGACGGCGAAAACGATGGTTTAGGGGTTTTTGAGACCAGATCGGAGATGGTGTTGATGGGTTGAGGTCCGGTTGGAGATTAATTATTGTATCGACAGTTAATGCGAATCTCTGGTGATCATGGTTAGGGTTCCGGCGAAGTCATAGCGACCATAAATGGCCGATTCGTTTGGAGATTTGGGGTACTAAACATATACTGGCGATGAACAGATGAAAGCTCACGAAGATCCGCGGCTGCCATGGCTCCGTCAATGGCGGCAGAATGGTGATGGGTTTTATGTTCTGACTGACGATGACGGGTAGGATATAGACAGAGGTATGCAAGGATCTCGAGTTAAGCAGTGGCAAAGATGGAACCTGTGACTGCATGCGAGTTTTTTTAGCAACAAAGGTAAGGTCCAGCCATTTCATATGTTTATATCCTTCTATTTGTTCAATTCCTTTTTGAAGGTTTTTCATTTGTTAAAATGCTTCGCATATACAACAACTTATATTCTTTTTATGTCATTTTAAGCATTATTCTTTGTTAATTAGATATTATTACCATATGAATTTTAGATTGGCACAAAACAATGACATGTTTTAAGGCATTTAGAATACACTTTGGGTGACCTCTAAACCATTTTTAAGCCAAACTTATTGATTCTAACTCTTTAAACTTTATCCTCTTGATGTAAACTGAATATGGGTACCTTTGTTAATACGGTAGCTTAAACAGCAAAAGGAACATTGGAAAGAAATATGTAGAATGGATAAGAGTTATTCTAAACTATATTGCTGAGTGAATGAGTCTACCTTTATCTAGGTGTCAATATTCTGATTCATATGGGTCGGGTCTGATCAAAGATACAACCAATTTAATAAACTTAAATGCTTACTAACATTAAAAAAAGATATGGTTAGATATAGTAAAATACATTAAAAGGTACACAGACTAAATGAATATACTTTTACATTGGTGTCAACATTCTATGGCGGTAGAGTCGGTCAATGTTATAGCAAAGTAAAAATATAAATAAATGGTGATTTAACTTTAAAAAGAAGAAACAATAAGTAAACATTTGTGTCAACATTCTAAGGCGGTGTTTCCCGTCGGGATCACCTGCCACGTCTGCACCCCGTTCCCTCTCCCGAACCCACACCGGACGGTCTAACTCTACATGTTTGTATATGCTGCTTTTGAGATTAGTTAAAGAAAAATCTCTTCCCCAATACTCCTACTATCTCACTTCGGTTTCGAATTGCTGAACATTATATAGGTTGATTTTGAGTTGGTTGATTTGTCATGAAGACAATATAGATGTATTTTACTTGATGTGCAACTTAGAAATATTTATTTAAAAAAAGTAAAACAAAATAATAAGGCAATTAGAAGAATTTTTGTTTATTAATGAAATACCTAAGCAATTAGCCATTCTTACTAATTTCCCGCTCATGTTGAAAGTTGCAAGGACTGGATTGCTTAATAAAACCAATAAACTCTGCAGTTGCATCATTGTCCTATCATTTAGAACAAAGAAAACCATTAGATTTAGTAAAATTAAGTAAAGAAACATAGAATACATCAATTTGTCTTTGCCCAGTAAGCTCTGTTGTTGCATCATTGTCCTATAATTTGGAACAAAGAAAACCTTAGATTTAGTAAAAGTCATGAAAAGAAACATAGAATACATGAATTTGTCTTTGCCTTCGTGTCAACATTCAGCTATACCTAATCAAGGTTTTAACAAATCTAAAATATTGTAATGTTATTTACATACTAAAAGAAAATACCATTACATATTCCTAATCAAGATTTAAACAAATTTAAAAAAGTAAATGTTATATACAGAAAATACCTTCACTTGTAGGTCATTTGTTTCATCAATTTGTGGGTGTTCCATGTGGCTACACGAAGAAAGATATTGATTAGAGAATTAGTGATATGTGTTAATTGCATATTTGTATTGCTGGGAATGTACCTTTTCAGATCTGATTTGACTTTCAGTAGGTATGTGTAGTTTGCAATACATAATTCATGCTAAAAAGTAAAACCGATACTAACAGATTACAATAAATAATTATACCTTCACTTGCAGGTCATTTATTCCAGCAGTTTGTCGCTCTTCAATCAGTTGGTCATTTATAAGCCAATTGGTCATTTATAAGCGAATGGGCTGGATAATGTGATGGACTGGATTTGCCCCGTAAAGGGATTGGTCTACCAGACCACTAAGCCAGGTATGATTAACCTTTCATCTGTTTTTTATTTATAATTTGATTTGTATTTTGTTTACAAGAGGAAAAAGTTTCATCAAACCAAAAACAGTTTTCAAAATTGAACCGGAAATTTGTTTTCTGATTAGAGGCTTGTAGTGAAGTATTATTTAACAAAGTAAGATTTTCCATAAACATGCTTTACGGTTAGGATTTTTTTTAGATGGTTATTGAGCTTTCAAGAAGTATCAATTTTTTTTATAAACAAATTCAAATAAGTATTAAGATACTTACTAACAACTTGTTAACATAATTAATGCTCTATGAAGGATAAAATAAAAACAAATAAAAAAGGAACAATACCTTAAAACTTAATAAATGTCTAGATATGTTGTGATCAACTTTTTTGGGAAGCCATGCCTTCATGTTCTTGAAACTTCCTGTCCATGCTGCTATTGTAGGCACAAAGCTATAGAAAGTAGTTTTTGAACATATCAATAGATATCCTTGAACTTTATTATGAATAAATCAATAATAACAAATCAGCAAGAGAGCAGTAAGTTGTTACATATTAAACACTTGCTCCATGTTTTGTTGACTACTGGGTAGAATTTGGGTTGGAAATTAATGATTGAAATTGTTGAATGCAGTTACAATATATAACAAAACCACTTCTCAACTGACCCAAGTTTTTAGGAGTTGATGTGGAGATCATGGGCTCTAAAAATCAGGATATAACCACCATATAACCACTAGAGAAGTGGAGATCATGGGCACAAAATGTGGAGCAAACCACCAAGTCAGAAAACTGCATATAACCGCCATGAACTGCCACTTCAGCAGTTATTTTAGGGAGTTTAAAGGGCTAAGATTTAATCTCAGCATGATCCGACGGTGGAGATGAGTTTGAAAGGTGGTTAGACTTAATGGGAACCATATATATATATATATAATTATGTGATTCTTTTAGTTTAGTATAGATATAAACGTCATTGATTTATTTGTAGGAGGGCATATAAACATCACTGTTTTGTTTTATTTTATTGGGAATGGATCAAATAGGAAGTTTATTTTGGCTAGGAAGTATAGGAAGCAATAGGATTAAGACATGTGGCAAAATTTAAAATAAAGAGAAAGGGTATTTTAGTCAATTTTATCATTTTCTTCTTCCTTCTTCTTCCCAGTAACATCAAAACCCACCATCTTCAACCATTTTTTCACTTTCTATCTCAATAATCATTACATTATAGTGCGATTTTCGTCACCAATCAATGATTCAAACACCTGATCAACGTGTTCTTCAGCTTTTTTTTTGAAGAAAACCCAGTTTAATTTCATACAAAATCTCGTTTTTTCGGGTGATTTTGAAGATAATCACTCGATTCGTTCGATTCGATCACTGATAAGTGTTTCAATCTTTCAAATTTCGTTAGTCGTTGAAGAAACCGACTTCGATCCATGTAAGAAATTCTTTAATTTCATTTTTATTATCTAGGTTTTTGATTTAGTCATTGCGTTTTACGATCTTGGTGGGGGTCCGGGGGCAGCGCCCCTGGCTGGGGTTGAATTGCTTTAATAAAAATGCATCAGAAAAATTAATTTTCCAGAAATTGGCTCATTTCGAAGACTGTAATTCGTAGACAATTCAGACAGTTCACAGACAGTTTTATGTGTCCACTGCGTTTTAGAAATAAGAGAGTTCTATGTGTTTTCTGGCTATTACGTTTTAGAAAAAACACATTTTTAAGTGTTTTTAGTCATTGCGTTTTAGGTAAAACACATTTTTGAAGTGTTTTTAGTCATTGCGTTTTAGGTAAAACACATTTTTTAGGTGTTTTTAGTCCATTGCGTTTTAGAGAGAACACTTTCTTTTGTTTTTTTAGGCCATTGCGTTTTAGAAATGAGACATTTTTAAGTGTTTTCTGGCCATTGCGTTTTATAAATAAAACATTTCTGTGTTTTTGGTGCATTGCGTTTTAGGTAAAACACATTTTTATGTGTTTTCAGTCCATTGCGTTTTAGAAAAACAGACATTTTAAGTGTTTTCTGGCCATTGCGGTTTAAAAATAAGACATTTGTTTGTGTTTTTTGTGCATTGCGTTTTAGGTAAAACACATTTTTATGTGTTTTCAGTCCATTGCGTTTTAGAAACTACACTTTCTTTTGAGTTTTTAGGCTATTGCGTTTTAGAAATAACACATTTCTTTGTGTTTTCTGTCCATTGCGTTTTACAAATAAGTCATTTCTTTGTGGTTTTTGTGCATTGCGTTTTAGAAAAATGTCATTTTTAGGGTTTTTTTCCATTGCGTTTTACGCAACTGGGTTTTCAAAAAAATTTTCCGAAAATATAGCAATAGTATACTCGTTTTAAAGATAAAAAAACGCTCGTTTTTTTGGTGCAATTTTTATAAAAAAAATAATGTCGTATGAAAGAGTTATTAACGTTTAAAAAATGGGGGGAATTGGAGGAGAGAGAAACTATTGCCTTGGATTGACTAGAATGCCCCTAAACAAACTCACGCGTCTCTTTTCTTCCTTTCAATTTCCATTATTTAATCTTAGCTCATGATTAACTAAATGGATGGTCAAGATCATTTCCTAGCCTTCTTAGCCAAATAAACTTCCTATTGTATCTCCACCCTACTTATAAATTACAACGATCTTTGTTTTTTAATAAATGATAATCGATTGTGTATTATTTAATTTGTATAAGTGTTACTTTCATTAAAAAAAAATTAGAGGATAAAGGAATTGTGTCCATTGAAGAGTCCAAAAACAATCAAGTGCCTGCAAATGTTGCACATGGATCTGTTTGGCCCAGTTAAAGTCATGAGTCTCAAAAAGAAAAGATATTGTTTGGTAATTGTAGATGACTTTTCTAGGTTTACATGGACTTATTTCTTACATTCCAAAGATGAGACTACAGGCATTTTGCAAGACTTTGTTAAACAGGTTGAAAAGCAGTTTGACTTGCCAGTAAAAGTCTTCAGGAGTGACCATGGCACAGAGTTCAGAAATAGGGAGTTAGATGAGTTTTGTGTGTCAAAAGGAATTGTAAGGCAGTACAACATTCCAAGGACACCAGAGCAAAATGGGGTTGTTGAAAGAAAGAACAGGACTTTGATTGAGGCTGCCAGAACCATGCTTCCTGATTCAGGTTTGCCATTAACTTTCTGGGCAGAGGCCGTAAACACTGCTTGCTATGTCCAGAACAGAGTTTTAATCAACCCAGGCATCAAAAGACTGCCTATGAACTGCTGTATAAAATCAAACCATTGATCTCATACTTTAAAGTATTTGGCTGCCCATACTTTATTTTCAATTTAAAAGACACAATTTCAAAATTTGCAGCCAAAGTAGACAGTGGATATCATTTGGGATACTCAACCACTGCTAAGGCCTACAAAGTGTTTAACACAAGGACCAAAACAGTGGAAGAGACTTTGAATGTGAAGTTCAATGAACTTTCTTCAATGAAAATCCCTGCAAATCCTGCAGAATTGTTTGATCTTGATAAATTTACTTTTGAAAATGTTGCTGTCAAGACTAACAGTGCAGGTCCATCTCAAAATGCACCATCAGACTATGGATATGAAGTCATCATTCCACAACAAAAGTCTACATCAAATGATAGAGCATCAGATGTTCAAAACAGCTGTCAAAGCTCAACCACTGCTACCTCAACAGTTGTTGACCAAAGTAGCCCATTAACCCCTGCTTCCACATCATCAAACACTGTTGATAAAAGTCCTCAAACAGTGGATAAAAGTCAGCATGTGCCCACACCATTACCTCCTATACCTCCACCTCCATTTGAAGCCACTGCTGGATCATCAAAGTCACCAGCAGTGGCTAGCTCAGATGATTCACATCTGCAACCCTCACCATTTAATGACATTGTTCCATACAAAGGAGATTTAATCTTCTTGAAGTCTCATCCACCTGACCAAATCATTGGCAACATCAGTGAAGGGGTGCTTACAAGAAGTCAATCCCAAAACATCTATCTTTTTGCTGGTTTTCTATCACTTTATCAGCCAGTCAAGTATCAATAGGCACTGAAAGACAACAGCTGGGTAGAGGCCATGCAAGAGGAGCTCCAACAGTTTAAAAGACAACAACTATGGGAGCTTGTACCACTACCAGAGGGTGTGACTCCTATTGGCACAAAGTGGGTCTTCAAAAATAAAACTGATAAAGGGGCATTGTTGTCAAGAATAAAGCTCGGCTAGTGGTTCAAGGTTTCAGACAGGAAGAGGGTATTAACTATGATGAAACCTTTGCCCCTGTAGCAAGATTGGAAGCTATTAGACTGTTCTTAGCCTTTGCTATCAACCACAACATAAAGGTGTTCAAATGGATATCAAATGTGCATTCCTCTATGGTAAGATTCAAGAAGAGGTATATGTTTGTCAACCTCCTGGTTTTGAGGATCCATTTAATCCAAATCATGTCTACAAGCTAAACAAAGCTTTGTATGGCTTGAAACAAGCACCTAAAGCCTGGTATGAAACTCTTTCCACCTTTCTACTTTCTATTGGTTTCACAAGAGGTAAAATAGTCAAAACACTGTTTTTAAAATGGAAAGGGAAAGACTTGATGATTGTCTAAATTTATGTGGATGACATCATTTTTGGAAGCACATGTACTAAAATGTGTGAAGAATTCAGAAAACTCATGACAGCAGAGTTTGAAATGAGTGCAATGGGTGAACTCCAGTGCTTTCTTGGTCTCCAAGTAAGGCAACTGCAAAATGGTACCTTCACCCATCAAGACAAATATGCCAAAGAACTTTTAAAGAAATTTGAGATGGATGATTGTAAGCCATGCAGTACACCCATTGTAACCACAAAAATAGTCATGTCTGATGAAAAGGATGATTTGGTTGATCAAACTCTTTATAGAAGCATGATTGGGTCTTTATTGTACCTAACTGCATCTAGGCCAGATATCATGTTTGCAACATGTGTCTGTGCAAGATCCCAATCAGCCCCTAGAAAGTCAAACCTTATTGCTGTAAAAAGGATATTCAGATACCTCAAAAGTGCTCCCACACTTGGTATTTGGTATCCAGCTGATGGAAATATCAAGCTTTCAGGTTTCTCAGATAGTGACTTTACTGGATGTAACACAACAAGGAAGTCCAATTCAGGAGGGTGCCAATTCCTAGGCAATTGCTTAGTATCTTGGCAAAGCAAAAAGCAAGCAGCTGTTTCAACATCCACTGCTGAGGCATAGTACATTGCTGCTGCAAGCTGCACAGCCCAACTGTTATGGCTTCAAAACCAATTGCTGTCCACTGCTGAAAGTCAACCCCTGATTTGTTTCAAACATCTGTTATGTTATTGCTGTCCACTGCTGAAAGTCAACCCCTGTTCTCTCATTTCCTTTGTAATCACTGTTGTTCGAAATCAGTGTTTTCAACCACTGATATGCTATCCACCGATAGTGTTAAAGTCACCCACTGTTTTCTTCATAACCAATTGCAACCATTGTTATTTCTCCATCAGTGGTTTCATTAAACAAATGTCTTCCATTACTCATCAGGGGTTGGCACGTGGACAGTACATAGCGGTCAGATCTTTTGTAACCGCTGCCACATCAGCATTCACTTTTTCTCCTATAAAACCCTGATCAATACCCCCAAACAGGGTTTTCACTGTCGAATCGAATTCAAAATTCCTTTCTCAAAGCAGTTATCATCTATTTCTCTCAAATCACTCGTCATCTTCTTCCTCTCACACACATACTCAAATCCCTGTTTTCATCCTCTCACAAATTCACTCAAATGGCCACCGAAATTCCATTCAAAGCTCCTTACAATTACTTAGGTCTACTCACAAAACCCACTCACATTGAAACCTTCAATTCCATCACTGAAACTATGTCGTCTTCAAAGTACAAAACTTTGTTAACTTCTGATGCTCCGATTTATCTAACAACCCAGAGAGAATTTTGGAAGAATGCTACACTTGAATCTCAAGATAAAACGTCCATAGCCATTAATTCCTCGATAAAGGGTGTACCAGTTAAAATCACACCACAAACCCTATCAGAAGTTTTTGAACTGGATGATCTTCAAGGTAAAACTTCTTTTCCTAAAATAGAGTATCAAACAGATTTTTTAGAAAGAGGGTATGCTGAGGAAATGAAAAAAGACACTTTGCAAAAAGGCAATTTTCCTCCTGCCACAAGGTTATTGTTCCATACACTCTTAATGTGTGTTTCTAATAAGACCACTGCTTTCAATGAAATTCCAATGAAGATCCAATACCTGGGTTATGCTATCTTGCATGGGGAAAACTTTAACTACTCCTAGGAGACCTTTGATGACTTGGTCAAAAATGTTACTAAAAAATCATTTTTACTTTTTCCAAGGTTCTTGAGCTTTTATTTTCAAAAGAAATTTGCAAAAGATAATGCTCGTGTGCTTATTCAAGGTGAACCTTTTCAAATAAATGGCCTTACACCTGAAACTTTTACAAGGATATCAAAAGTGTCCAAAACACAAGCAGAGGCTCCTGAGCAGACTTTAGCAGCTACCACTGCTCCCCAGGCACCTGCTGCTGAGCCCACTGCTCCAGGTGATCGCAGTAGCAAAACAACTGCTGTGAAACCCACACCTAAATCTACCAAAAGACCAAAACAAAAGAAAACACAAAAGCCCCCCAAACCTACGAAAAAGGAAACTCTGGAAGGTGAGATCCTAGAGCAACTGCCAGTGACAACACAAAAGTCACTAGAAACCACTGCTGCTACTTCCTCACAGCAGTTGGTAGAAAGATCTCAACCTGAGCCTCAAACTCCTCCTGTTTCTTTTCAAAAAGAACAGGTTGTAAGAATAGGGACACCACAATATGATGCTCTGGAATCACTTGATTCCATCATCCACAGCCCACTGCCCGGGACAAATTCTCTTTCCACCCCAATACTCACTGCCACAATTCCACCACAAACTAAATTATTGTTGGATGCACTTGATATAGCTCAGACAGAAATCAGTTCCTCTCAACCACCTATCACTAAGAGCATACCACTACAAGTGACTGAGTCTGAGCTCCCTATCATTGCTAACCCACCAGCAACACCTGAGGAGGTTACACTGCAGGATGTACAAGTACTTCCTGTCAGTAGTTCAAGTGGAGCAGCAACTACAGGTGTTGGATCCACTGATCTGCACCTGGCCAGTTGTTTCATCAATCAGACTCCCTTGAAGGCAATTTCCTCTCAAGCAACTTTGCTATCCACTGGTGTGTTTATTCCAACCACTGGTACATTTAAAAGGATATCAATTGCTGAGGAAAGAAGTCCCCAGTACCAAGACAAAGGGGCATCAATGGATGACTTTTGGGAAAATTTCCCTAAGTCAACTGTTGATACAACCACTGCCAGTGGGAAATCAGATGATCCCATTAAGTTGGGTAATGGTTTAATGTACCGAGAATTGACGGATAGAGTTGACAAACTTGATACATCTGTGGCAGAAATCAAAGACATGCTGCAACAGTTGTTGAAAGCACAAAAGGTACCATCCACTGCTGCACCAACTCCAAGAGCTGCTCCATCATCTGTTCCTACTCCAAATGAGCTGTGGAGTTTGTTTCACCCAATGTTGTAACACTCGTCTTTTAATTTTATTGTTTAATCATAAAAATGCGGTATTTGTAAGACAAAATTTATAATTAACAAAAACTTGGTTAGTAAACCACGTTATACTTCATCATATGTATTTAACATAGTCAAATAACTAGATTGAAACATTGGTCATTCATAAGCGTTTACAAAACAACATAGTTCAACTAGATTAGATTAGTGCGGAAGCATCCAAAATTTGTGTTCGGTTCCTGAAGCATCGACTTGATCATCATCCGCGTAATAGCAATACCTAAAAGCTGGAAATTTTGACCAATATTAGTATTAGAATTCTTAGAAAATTAGCATAATCGAAACTACGCTAAAAAATGGATTCGGTTAACTAAGATATGCAAAGTTTAGCAAATGTGTCTGGGCTCTACCGTAACTTACGGTAGCCACCGTAAGTGGCTACCGTAAGTTACGATAGCCGCTGGGCAACACTGGTCTGCCGTAAGGCAGTAGAAAGCTACCGTAACGATTTGTTCTCTACCGTAAGTTACGGTAGCTACCGTAACTTACGGTAGCTCTCTTGACAGATTGATTTGCAGCAGATGCTGCATTTTCCCAGCTCCGATTCTTTTTACGAAAAAAGTGTATAACTTTTAATCTACACATCCGTTTTACGTGATTCTTTTTCCTACGCGTTCGTAATTTAATTCTCAATCACATGGAGTTAAAATTCGACATCTGAGTTTATAAAATTTAAGATTTCAAGCTCTCGGCTGGAAATCGATTATTACTCTTTTTGACCCATTCACGATTTTATCAAACAACTTGTGTCCAAACCATTTTAAAACCCTGGTTTACTAGTTATTTCAAATCCTTGGCGCATAAACATAGTTTTTATGAAATATGAGACTATTACACAAGCTATACACATAACCCGTATTGACTCGTTTAGGGAATTTAACAATTTAATCTAACACTTGCGCTTTTCTTTGAAACTTCAAGATTCCATATCAAATTAACTACATATATTCCACCACAACTGTTTTGTGGTGGATTTAACATAATGAACCCCTTCTTCTCAATTTTACCCTTCGGCTAGTCCTTTTTTGCAAATGTCTATTTCTAGGCATCCGACCCCCCGATGTTTTTGCCTAGAACTCTTATACACATCTAAAGGCTACGAAATCATAATATAAGTTTCTAAACAACCTCTAAGGGTTGTTTACCCGGTTTACCCATCAATGGCTTAATGGTCATTTTTAATCATTCATTCTTTTACGATGAAGGACTTCACAAGTATTCGACGTTACTTGCACTATTAAGTATAAATTCATATAAGCGTACCTGGCCCGGGTCAACAAATAGAACCGATTTATACCTCGCTTTAATTATCACAAAATCCATAGCGACGCAATTATTCGATTTGCTAATCTCTCCTGTTAACATAATACTTGACAACCACATTAGTCGTATTGTCAAATGGTGTTATCACCACCATTCGACCCGGTTGGCCTATATGCCCAACGTTACCTATTTAATCAAAAACATGGTTTTTGATTTCCAGTTCACCCATCCATCCCATCCTGGATTTTATTACCAAATCCTTTTTCTCTTAAACACTTTTCTTACAAATTCAACCCATTACGGCTTACGCCATGGGTATCCTTTTCAACTTCGATTCACATTAGTCGACACTTGACCAATTTCCATTTTTACCCTTTTTCCTCATTATTAGATTACACCGCAAGGTAGTCTTAACGGAAATCCTTATTTTTGATATTATGGTTATCGCATTTATAACATACGGAATAAACAAGTTGTCTACATAAGTGTGTAAGTTCCACTTACCTTGCATCCATGCCACGCTTTTCCTTCCGTTCTAGATCCGTTTGACCCGCTTCATCCACAAGCCTCCATCTTGCTTGTCAAGAGTCAAACTATCATTTTCATTCGCAAGATGGTTAGATTAGTCATTCAAGATCATGACCTTCACACCTTATGAATCTTTTACCACTATTCTTAATGAACCTTATCATAGGTCGTTTTGACTTTTAAAAGTCAAACCACCAATTTACATATATGGATGCACTAACAAGTTCACATGATTCGATTTAGGCACGTTATCGACCACTTAGTGAGCATCATCTTTTGAGATGCCATATCGACTAACATGTTATCTAATTCATACCTCAAGTAACCATAATTCAACATGTAATTCTAGTCATTGTATGCACATATACACTTTGACCATCATAACCATGGGTATAACTTTTGTGTCAAGCCCCACTTCTAATCACTTATGAATTCTTAACAAAATCTCTAATTTGTTCAAGTAGTTCATTCATACTAGTTAATATGATGTTTATAAACACCAATACAACATTAATTTCATCAAATTAACCAAAACCCCACTTAGCTCATACTTGATTAGTTGATTAATCACTAGTTTATGTCACAATTATACAAGTTTGCATCTAGGGTTTGTTCCTAGACTTGTACTCACATCAATATCACTATAACATTCAACATTCAAACAAGAATTTCGTTCATGCATGTTTATCACAAATTCAAAATATCACTAAACATCAAAATTCAACATTCCTTGTGATCCCCTAAGCTTGGTGATCACGATTTTATTAAAAGCCCCAAATTTTAGCTTGATTCATCTTCGATTTTGCTAGATTCTTGTGAGTTTTAGGGCTTTTGTGAGAGCCTTTTTTTTGCTCCAGATGATAATCGACCAAACACACACATGAGTGTGTGTTTTGGTGTTTTAAGTCTTTCACTTAAAATCATGTTTTCACACTAGGCCGCCCCTTTTGGTCCTTGTAGTTTCATGGATTTTTAAAGAGGATCATTAGTTCAAGTTTCTCCTTATTGTTTTACTAAACAATTTACTAACTAGGTTGATATTCCTAGTTTCTTAGTGAGTTTCAGGGTATATATCCCGTTTTATTTTAAGTCCCGTTAACCCGGGCCTCTAATAAACTTTTGTTTCTCAAAGTGTTTATTCTTCTTTTTAATTAACATTAGTTTTAATTATTTAAATCCTAATATTTACTGGGTTACTTTTTACCACTAACGGTATTTTACCCGTTCGTTAATAGTAACGTGGTTTGATTACCAAACACGTTTTCGGGGTGTTACATATGCTCATCCAACAAAGACAATTGGCTGATCAGCAACATGAAATTCAGGTTCAAAAGATCAGAAATATCATAGAAGCTAGGTTAAAAGACACACAAGCAGATATAAAAGCCATCAAGGCTCACTTGCTGAACATCACTGGCACTACTCCTCCCTCTATCATCTTTGTGGACAACCCACCATCAGCTGATGCCAAAAAGGGGGAGAAAATGAAGCAGTTGAAGAAAAAGGGTTATGAAGATGGTCTATACATTGCACCAGATAATTCAAGTATGCTTGCAGACATCCCTTTGCCAGATGGTTCCAAAAAGGTTAATGTAACCTTGAATGCCATTGATGATGCAAAAGCAAGGGTGAAAAAGGATTTGGAGGCAAAGGATAAAGCAAGGTTTGAACAGGAGAAAATAGTTTTTATGGAGATGAATGAGCAGGGTACTTCTGAGCCAAAGGATGAAGAAAGTCCTAAGGTTAAAAGAAAGCAGCCCACTAGACAAGTGAGGCAACCCAAACACATACCATACAGACCCACAAAACATACTCCCAAACCTTCCAAAAGCTCCACACATCAATCCTCCAAACCAATAGATGTTAAAACACCTGTTGCATCAACAGTTGTTGGTACTTCAGTGGTTTCAACATCTGTTACCCAAACAACTGCCACCACTACCACTTCGACACACACTCAATCCACTGCCTTACCACCACCACCAAAAACAAATTCTTTACCACCAACACCAAAAATCACCTCACCACCAAAAATAACTTCTTTACCACCAACACCACCTGCTAAAAAGCAGAAGACTTTAGATGATACATCATCTGTTGTAATGACAACAGTGGTTGAAACAACAGTTGTTTCAACAGCTGTTAGTCAGCCAACCACCACTCAAATCACCACCACTCAATCCACCAAAACACCACCAACCTCTCCTAAACCTAAAAGGAGAAGGATAATTTTGGATGATGACCCTTCACCACCTACATCTTCACAACCACTGTCACTTGTTACCATTCCAAACCCTGTTCCACTCTCTTCAGCACAAGCCTTTGATCCAAACACTGCCATTACTCCTGCAGGTGTCCAGTATCCTTTAGATCTTCCAGCGGTTAGAGAGGAGATCAAATCCTTCTACACTGAAGATGACCCTGCTAAAAGGAGTTTGCCATCTCTTCAAGGATATCCTAGGCCTAATAACATTGAAGAATATTTGAAGCTAAAGGCACAACAAGCAGAGGATATATCTAAAAGAAACTCACAAGGAAAATCTGACAAGGAGATTCAAAGATATTATCAATACCTGCTCACTCAGGTCAGTACTTTGGAAAGGTTTTCAAAAAATCTTTGTCAGCAACTATCAGAGAGAGATGATGAAAGCATGAGAAAAGATTACATTGAACACATCATGGCTTTCAAGAAATACAAGGGAGAAAAGGCCCAATATAGAGAATGGACTATTGGTAAACTCAAAGAGGAGTTGGAAAGAACTGAAAAAATGAACAAAGAGAAAATAAAACACACTCCTCCTGTTTGGTTAAAGTACTTGAAGAATGTACCAGAAAAGGTGTTACAACTGAAGAGAATGAAAGAGGAACTTATTGTTGCTGATTTTGGGTCAAGAAATCAGGTAACAAGGTGGAAAAAAGACAAAGTCAGGGCCAGCTACAAAAAGTTGGAAGAAATAAGAAAGAAAAATCCAAATGTTCCACAAAAGCCTGACTATCCTGAAGCAGTGGTTCCAGCCAAGCCACAAAAACTGCCTATTAGGAAACCCACTGTTCCACCTGCTGCCATCCTTCATCAAAGAAGGAGACAAAAGCAGATGGATGCAGAAACACCAGAAGATGTAGCAGCAGGGGATGCCATTATAAAAATGGTTCTTAAGCAGATGATAGCAGAAAACTCTGAATTGGCAAACACTTGAAGCACTGCTCAACCTATTATCACCAGGCCACCATCTCCAAACTCATCATCAATAAAATCTCTCCCAAGAAACCCACTGGATTAAAAAAATACTAAAGTAGAAAACTGACAAACAGACCCACGTATTGACTCTAATCAAATCCAGTGGTGAAGTGAAGAAAATATCGAGGGAACAAGCACTGGGCCTGAGTGTTGAAGATCTGCAAGATCTCCTTGATCTTAAACTGTGCAGGGATGAGGATGATACAGATGCCCTGGACTTTGAATTACAACTCAAAGGACAAATAAGGGAACTATTGATGAGGCAATAAAGATTCACAATAATGAAGGGTTTTGGCATCATCTGTTCCAGGGGGATTGTTGGGATTGAACCCTACAAAGGAACAGTTGATTAAAGCCAAAACTAGATCAGAGTAGTGGATCCAGAATTAGCAGATGTTTGTATTCATTCTTTCCCCTTGGAAGTGGCCCTAACAACTGTTAACCTCTATCTACTGTCCGCATACAACAACTGCTGTGCATTCAACATCTGATGAAGATTCTAAAGACTGTTGAAGGAAAGCACTGATGCTCAATCTATTGTCATGTTTCAAGTACTGCTGATGAAGGCAAAGCACTGCTAGGAAGATAACAGTGGAATGGGAAGCAGTAGTTTAGTATATTATATGTTGTATTGTAATCAGTAGTTTGTAATAGGCAGTAGTTGTATTAGAACAGTATTTATAGGTTTTTAGGAGGTAAGATGTCACTTTCATGGTGACGTCAGCAAAGATGCCACAGTGGTTTGCTCGTGCCTATAAATAGAACAGTACCATGTACTGTTCTATTAGCTCTTTCATCACTTGTCTTCCTGCACGAACAAATACTGTGAGCTCAGGTTGAGGGGGAGTTTGTTATACATGCATGCATTGTAATTGAAGCTTGAAATAAATTCAATCATTCGGTTCTATGTTAAAATGTGTGTTGAAAGCATTTCTCCTATTTGATTGTGTATGAAAGTTTGTTTCCATTTATATTCCGCTGCACTTGTTCTTATTCATCTTCTTAATTATCAAACAAAAACACAATCATAAGAAACTCAGATCCTAACACCATCCGAACGGATTACCATCCTATTGACTGGCCATCCGATCGGATTACCACCCGACACTTGGTACTTTGCACCGTTTTACGCGCCGCTTATCATTTATACTATCGTTAACTGTTCAGGCTAATCTCTCTCAGCGCTCCCTTCAATCCAAGACAATGTTTATTAAGTTAAACACTATCTGTGAGTATACTCGATCCCTTTTTGCTTTACGCACTTTTGGGTGTTACATACGTTACTTATTCAAATCACAATCGACACACAATGCAAACACTATTTATACGCTAACCGTTATTGCATGCTACGTGTTATTCGATGAATGCTTGTATGTTATGTTAACACAGTGATTATTGCCTGACACCTTACCAACGATAGTACTATAGTTTGGACTCAGCACCTGTCGTGGACAGGGGTTGTTAAAGGTTTTACTTCATGTGTCCCAGTGGGGATATGTGTTGCGCATTCTACAACTCGCAGTCACGTCTGTGCATATTCTCTGTCGATAACCTACTAGCTTTCACTTTGCTACATGTTACATGCTGGTTATGCGTGTTTAGGATGCTATCTGCTAGGATGCTTGCTATTTGGGAATCAAGTAGGATTGAGAGTCTAGAAACAAAGACAATTTATTTTATTTAAATATGAGTTGTCGGAACATGTTTTGTTTGGAGAACATCTATGTCTGTAATAATTTACTTGCTTAATAGGTTATGGTATGGGACATAATTTTAACTATTCGGTAAAGTAGATGTTATGGAATTTCTCTTGACAATCTGTTTCGCTCAGTGCAGCGCCCCGATGTTTCCACCATCGGTTGGGGTGTGATAGATCTGCCTCCTCTCTTCACACACACTTTTCAAAATCGAAAAAAAAATTCACCAAGGCAACACACCTGCTTGACCTCTCATGGCTCCATTACTCTGATCTTGAAATCAAAATCTCACAAATTTTATCTAAAAATTTAAACATTTTTTGTTCATATGTTGATCAAAATCTATAAAATTGGAAAAATACATGTCAATGGGAACCATCAATCTAACGACCACTACTTTCTTCCCAAAATAAAAGATCCCCATATTTCTTCCTCAAAACAAGGACCCCCAAATTTATTTATTGAACATGGTCGCTGAAGGAGGGCGATGATGCTAGCCGGATTCTTGTTATCATCGTCATCTAGACACCGCCGTCGTCGAACTTGCCGAGAACGGCTTGCAGGCGAAGTCGTCGCCGCTAGGGTTTGTGGCAGAACCCTAGTATATGAATTAACCCTACTATCAATATCAAAATTAATTCATTACCATGAAATATGTTCCCATTCCCCTCATTAACCCCCCATCCCGACCATCGTCAATTTGTGGTTTTCGAAAATCGAAATCTCAAGCTTCATCATCTCCCTTCTCTAATTTACATTTTCCTATTTCACCCCCTTCTTCAAGTACGGTCAGAGTCGGTCACAACTCCAACGGTCAGTCAAGGCGGCTCAGGCGACGGTTGCTACAGCGCCACATGTGGGATTGGGTGGTGGTGTTGTTGTTGGTGCCAGGTGGGTGGTGGTGACTGTAACACTCTCTCTTATGATATAAAGTTTTACCAAATAAACATGAACTAAGCTTAATAAATGTTAAACCAAGACATTTACATGATCCTTAGCTTAGTACTTACGAGTTTAACAATTGTTCAAAAACTACGTTAGGATACATAAGTATTCCATCATTCCCATAAGTTTTTTTAATAACTAATATTAACAAAAGTTGCGGAACTAGATCTTGAAAGTGTTCGGTTCGGAAGCATCGACTTGATCATCATCCACGTACTTGCAATACCTAAAAGATGGAAATTTTGACAAATATTAGTATTAGAGTCCTTAGAAAATTAGCATAATCGAAACTACGCTAAAAAAACGGATTCGATTAAATAAGATATGCAAAATTCAACAAAAAAGGCTGGGCTCTACCGTAACTTACGGTAGCCACCGTAAGTTACGGTAGCCACTGGGCAACACTGGTCTGCCGTAAGGCAGTAGAAAACTGCCGTAACAATTTACTCTCTACCGTAAGTTACGGTAGCTGCTCCATATTCTTCATGTTTTGCTGTTTTGACCCGTTTGTTCCAGTTTCGCACTTTTAAAACATCAAAACACAATACGGGACATTACTTCGTAACAAGGTGACCCATCCTTGGGTTCTTGATGTTCAACACTCACGCTTCCATTACCGGTTTGCGGGTTTAATACGTTATTACCCGTCACCCGGGCTTATAGATTTCGGATAAGGTACTCCCATTACCCGATTTGTACCTACCCTTAATAACCCGTTTGATTTGTCATTATGAAGTCCATCATTCAAGCAAACCAACCACTTAAGTCCTCACATTCTAAATTACCAACAAGTATCAATGACAAACTAATTTACAATAGTAATGAAGCGTTAGCCACATACCTCAAAGCTTTCCCTTCAAACGAGCGTCTACACCTGCTTGACTTCCCGACGCCTCGCTTGTGTTGCCTAGAATATACAAGCCAATTATCATTAGAACCTTTCGGCTCATAACTAAAGCTTGTTACTTTACCCACACCACAATTTGTGTCGATTCAACGTCTTTTAGGCATTTTATCGAGCACCTTATGTGCATAATTTCTCAAAATTCATAATTAAGTTCAACATTTGTCATTTAGCCATGATAAACATCAATTTAGGCAATTTCACATAAATTTTCACATTAATCAAATCTGAACCCATTTCGTAGAACTTGAATTACACTAAGATAACATCATAATTCTAATGTTCCATACTTTTCTACAAAACTCTCATATCACCTCTAATGGTGATTATGAACTTTACAAGAATTAGGCCAAATTTCAACAAGTAATTGACTAGGGTTCATCCCTATACACTATTTCAATCAAAACAACTATCATGCATGCTCAGATTCGAATCTCATGAATTCATCTAAAATTTAGGATAGAACCAAATCATGAAATTTCGCATACCTTACGATCCCTTAGCCAAGGTGATCACTAATCTATATTCAGATTTTGATTTGGACTTGATTTAAACTTTCAATTTGTAAATTTGGTGTAAGTTAGGGTTTGATGGAGAAACCTCCTGGTCGCCCTATGCTCTGCTCGATCAAACATGGTGTGTTGTTTGCTAACAATACTTCAAGTTTCAGGTTTGACAAGTTTGGTCCCTCAATTTTACATAAGCTATAAAAAGGGCATTTTAATCATACTTATTCTATTATGTCAAGATACTAACTAACTAGGTTATCCTTTCCTAGTTATTTTATCTTAACTTATTACTGAAATTTAGTTTAAAATATGACATCTATATTTTCGGGGTGTTACAAGTCCACCCTCCTTAAAGAGGGTTTCGTCCCCGAAACCTGTTTATGTATAAAATTAATATTCATACACGTACCGAAAAGTGTAGGGTAGAGTCGTCTCATTTCCTCTTCGGACTCCCAAGTGGTGTCTGATCCTTTTCGGTGTTCCCATTTGATCTTTACTTGATTAATCACCTTGTTTCTCAAGCTTTTCACCTTACGATCTAAAATCGCAATTGGTTTCACCGCGTAGTTGAGACTATTATCCACCTCGATGTCGTCGTAGTGGATATAAGCGGTTTCGTCAGCTAGACCTTTCCGGAGATGTGATACGTGGAACGTGCTATGTATCCCACTCATCTCCTCAGGCAGTTTGAGACGGTATGCTACCTTACCGACCCGCTCGATGATTTTAAATGGCCCAATAAACCTTGGGCTTAATTTTCCCCCTTTTCTAAACCGGATTATTCCCTTCCACGGTGATACCTTCAGCATCACCTTATCACCAACTTGAAACTCAATTGGTCTTTTTCGTTTGTCTGCATACGACTTTTGTCGATCTTGAGCCGCTTTCAAGTGAGCTAGGACCAGGTCAATCTTTTTATTCGTGATTCTGACTACATCCTTATGTGCAAGTTCGCGCAGACCAACCTCACCCCAACACATCGGGGTTCGTCATTTTCTATCGTAAAGCATCTCGTACGGAGCCTTACCGATGCTTGCGTGGTAACTGTTATTATATGAAAATTCAACCAACGGTAGGTAAATATCCCAACTACCCCCGAAGTCGATAATGCATGCCTGTAACATATCTTCCAATGTTTGTATTGTTCTTTCACTTTGTCCATCCGTTTGAGGATGGTACGCGGTGATAATGAACAATTTAGTTCCCATTTGCTCTTGGAAATCGCGCCAGAAGTTTGAAATAAACCGGGTATCCCTATCGGACACGATGGACACCGGCACTCCATGGCGTGCTATTATCTCATTAGTGTACACCTCCGACATCTTTTCTGATGTATAGGTCTCACGTATCGGTATGAAGTGAGCACTCTTTGTCAATCTATCTACAACCACACATATAGTATCAAATCCGCGGTTCGTCTTTGGTAACTTGGTCAATACCATGGTGATATGTTCCCATTTACAAACTGGAATTTCCAACAGTTGAAGTTTACCGTATGGTTTCTGGTGCTCCGTTTTTACCTGTAAATAGGTCAAGCACTTCTCTACATATTTAACCACATCTCTTTTCATTCCCAGCCACCAATAGTTTTGCTTCAAATCATTGTACATCTTGGTTGCTCCAGGATGGATCGAATAGCGAGACTTGTGAGCCTCGTTGAGTAGAAGATCCTTAACACCACATGTGTTTGGGACCCAAATCCTATCATTCCGGTATTTCATCCCATTACTCCCTTCCACAAGATCTTTTATCAACCCCTTTATATGCTCTTTCTTCTAATTCTCTTCCTTTACTGCTTCGATCTGGGCTTCTCGAATTCGTTCAAGCAAGCCCGAAGTTACTACCAATTGCATAGATCGTACTCGAATTAGAGCGCATTCGTCCTTTCGGCTAAGGGCATCCGCCACCACATTAGCCTTTCCGGGGTGATAATGGATTTCACAGTCATAGTCATTCACCACTTCTAACCAACGCCTCTGCCTCATATTTAACTCCTTCTGATCGAAGAAGTACTTTAAACTTTTATGGTCAGTGAAAATAGTACATTTCACACCATACAAGTAATGTCTCCATATCTTTAAGGCGAAGAATACGGCTGCCAGCTCAAGATCATGAGTCGGGTATTTTGTTTCGTGTGACTTAAGTTGTCTTGAGGCGTACACAATTACCCTTCCTCTTTGCATCAACACGCACCCAAGGCCTAGGTGTGATGCATCTGAATATACTACCATATCATCCGTACCTTCAGGTAAAGTCAACACCGGTGCACATGTTAACTTTTCCTTCAATATCCGAAATGCCTTCTCTTGATCATCTTCCCAGACGAACTTCTCGTTCTTGCGGGTTAATTTGGTCAAAGGCGATGCAATCTTGGAGAAATCCTGAATGAATCTCCGATAATAACCTGCCAACCCCAAGAAACTCCTAATTTCAGATGGATTCCTCGGAGGATTCCATTTTGATATTGCTTCCACGTTCGACGGATCCACCAATATTCCTTCGGCTCTTATGACGTGCCCTAGGAATTGCACTTCTCGTAACCAGAATGCGCATTTCGAGAATTTAGCATATAATTTTTCCCGCCTTAGTATCTTTAACACTTCCCGTAAGTGGTTAGCATGATCCGCCTCGTTTATTGAATAAACGAGGATGTCATCGATAAAAACGATCACCGACCTATTAAGCATCGGCTTGCAAACCCGGTTCATGAGATCCATGAAAGCCGCAGGTGCATTTGTTAATCCGAAGGACATCACGAGGAATTCGTAATGTCCATATCGCATACGGAACGCCGTCTTTGGTACATCGGCCTCCTTTACCCTCAATTGGTGGTAACCCGATCTTAAATCGATTTTTGAAAACCAGCTAGCGCCTTGTAACTGATCGAACAGGTCTTCGATCCTCGAGAGCGGGTATCGATTCTTTACCGTGAGTTTATTTAACTCCCGGTAATCAATACACATCCGCATGCTCCCGTCTTTCTTCTTTGCAAATAGCACCGGCGCTCCCCAAGGAGATACACTAGGCCGGATGAATCCCTTATCAAGTAAATCTTGTAATTGGGACATTAATTCTTGCAATTCCGATGGTGCCAGTCTGTATGGCGCTTTAGCTACTGGTTTAGCACCCGAAATCAGTTCAATCCCGAATTCTATTTCATGCTCTGACGGCATTCCCGGAAGATCCTCGGGAAAGACGTCTTCGAATCCACGCACCACGGGTATGTCTTCAATCCTTGGCGTTTCTTTTTCCACATCACGTACATAAGTTAAATATGCCTTACACCTGTGTAGTATAAACTTGCAGGCTTCTATCATAGAGCATATCATGGGATTACAAGCCTTCTCCTCATAGATGATGACACGCTTTCCGCTCGGAGACGTTAAGTGTATCTCCTTACGTAAGCATATCACCTTAGCGTGGTAGCGAGACAACCAGTCCATTCCGACTACCACTTGAAATTCACCCATGGACATGGGTATTAGATCAATGGAGTATTCCTCGCCATCGATGTCCAGTTTGCATTCCCGACATATATCACAAACAATGAAACTTTTGTTATTACCTACTTCTACTTCCATCGGCATAGGCAATTTGGTTAATGTAAACAAACAAAAGACTTATTCGCACCCGTATCAAATAGAACACGTGCAAGAACAGAATTTACAGTAAATATACCTGTAACCACATCTGGTTCCATCTTTACTTCAGCAGCAGTGATTTGGAACGACCTTGCCTTAGCCTTTGGGGTTTCATTCTTGAAGTCAGCACTCTCTTTCTTTCCCGTTAGTTCCGGACATTCTGACTTTTTATGACCCGGCTGATAACACTTATAGCACACCGTCACTTTGTCTGGGCAGTTTGAAACCCCATGCCCTGTCTTGCCACATGCAACGCAAGGTTTGTTCTTAAAGTGACATTTACCTTTATGAGCGCGTCCACATATTTTGCAACTTGGAGAACCTCCTTTTGCATTTCCTTTCTTCGAAGACTCAGCTACCTTCGACTTCTTTGTGGTACTCGGATTTTCATCCAAGGCCCTTCTCTCACCTCTTTCAACTTGCCTTTTTATTTCAATCTCGCGCTCCCGCGCAGCATTGATAATATCAGTGAGGCTTTCGTAATGTGAGGGAGTCATAAACTCCCTATATTCGGCCCTAAGCATGGTATGATAGTAATAGATTTTCTGTTCTTCGATTTTGACCAACTCATCACAAAACTTGAGCTTATCCATAAATGTCCCCGTAATTTTATCAACGATTTCACCCTTTTGCCTCAATTGCATGAATTTCTTTTATCTTATTGATTACTGCCTTGGGGCTATGATGTTTGAGAAATGGTGTTTTAAAATCTTCCCAAGTCATCGCCCTCGTTGCTTCGACACCCCTTTCATTTATGAGGTTGTCCCACCAATCCTTGGCTTGGCCTCTAAGTTGGCCAGTTCCATAAGCCACGAAATCGCTTACATCACAGTGTGTTCATTCGAAAACACCTTCGATATCTCTTATCCATCTTTGACAAGCAATCGGATCTACCTCTCCGTTGAAGATCGGGGGTTTACACGCCATAAACTTGTTATAAGAACAACCTTTCTTTTCTTTGGCCTTACCTCTATCATTGGTAAGGTCTTCTCTTAATTCGCCCATCTTTTCCTCCATAGTCGAAAGTAATGTGTTTTGCATCCTTTCCATAAATCTTGGTAGGCTAGCTTCAATTGCCCTTCCGACTTCCTCGGAAATCTTTTCTTTCAACTCGTCGGTAGTGAGGGATAGGACATTGTCACTAGCACCTCCCGACATCTTCTTACTGAAACGTTAAAATAATTTGATAAATAATTTGTTCGATCACTCTCATGCCTTTACATGAGAATTCATACTCACTATTTGGCCAATTATACAACTTTGCCTTAACCGTTTATACTAAGTGTACTTCCCGGGTTCGAGTATATTATTATACTCCTCCCATACACAATAATTCACTATTCCTTCTAATCTTTTAATTTAAAATTTACTTCAAATAAATTCTTACCGGATGTTGATCAAGCCTTGAACCGAACACATTTGTCTTTAACCTTAGCTCTGATTACCAACTTGTAACACTCTCTCTTATGATATAAAGTTTTACCAAATAAACATGAACTAAGATTAATAAACGTTAAACCAAGACATTTACATGATCCTTAGCTTAGTACTTACGAGTTTAACAATTGTTCAAAAACTACGTTAGGATACATAAGTATTCCATCATTCCCATAATTTTTATTAATAACTAATATTAACAAAAGTTGCGGAACTAGATCTTGAAAGTGTTCGGTTCGGAAGCATCGACTTGATCATCATCCACGTACTTGCAATACCTAAAAGATGGAAATTTTGACAAATATTAGTATTAAAGTCCTTAGAAAATTAGCATAATCGAAACTACGCTCAAAAACGGATTCGATTAAATAAGATATGCAAAATTCAACAAAAAAGGCTGGGCTCTACCGTAACTTACGGTAGCCACCGTAAGTTACGGTAGCCACTGGGCAACACTGGTCTGCCATAAGGCAGTAGAAAACTGCCGTAACAATTTACTCTCTACCGTAAGTTACGGTAGCTACCGTAACTTACGGTAGCTGCTGCATATTCTTCATGTTTTGCTGTTTTGACCCGTTTGTTCCAGTTTCGCACTTTTAAAACATCAAAACACAATACGGGACATTACTTCGTAACAAGGTGACCCATCCTTGGGTTCTTTATGTTCAACACTCACGCTTCCATTACCGGTTTGCAGGTTTAATACGTTATTACCCGTCACCCGGGCTTATAGATTTCGGATAAGGTACTCCCATTACCCGGTTTGTACCTACCCTTAATAACCCGTTTGATTTGCCATTATGAAGTCCATCATTCAAGCAAACCAACCACTTAAGTCCTCACATTCTAAATTACCAACAAGTATCAATGACAAACTAATTTACAATAGTAATGAAGCGTTAGCCACATACCTCAAAGCTTTCCCTTCAAACGAGTGTCTGCACCTGCTTGACTTCCCGACGCCTCGCTTGTGTTGCCTAGAATATACAAGCCAATTATCATTAGAACCTTTCGGCTCATAACTAAAGCTTGTTACTTTACCCACACCACAATTTGTGTCGATTCAACGTCTTTTAGGCATTTTATGGAGCACCTTATGTGCATAATTTCTCAAAATTCATAATTAAGTTCAACATTTGTCATTTAGCCATGATAAACATCAATTTAGGCAATTTCACATAAATTTTCACATTAATCAAATCTGAACCCATTTCGTAGAACTTGAATTACACTAAGATAACATCATAATTCTAATGTTCCATACTTTTCTACAAAACTCTCATATCACCTCTATTGGTGATTATGAACTTTACAAGAATTAGGCCAAATTTCAACAAGTAATTGACTAGGGTTCATCCCTATACACTATTTCAATCAAAACAACTATCATGCATGCTCAGATTCGAATCTCATGAATTCATCTAAAATTTAGGATAGAACCAAATCATGAAATTTCGCATACCTTACGATCCCTTAGCCAAGGTGATCACTAATCTATATTCAGATTTTGATTTGGACTTGATTTGGACTTGATTTGAACTTTCAATTTGTAAATTTGGTGTATGTTAGGGTTTGATGGAGAAACCTCCTGGTCGCCCTATGCTCTGCTCGATCAAACATGGTGTGTTGTTTTGCTAACAATACTTCAAGTTTCAGGTTTGACAAGTTTGGTCCCTCAATTTTACATAAGCTATAAAAAGGGCATTTTAATCATACTTATTCTATTATGTCAAGATACTAACTAACTAGGTTATCCTTTCCTAGTTATTTTATCTTAACTTATTACTGAAATTTAGTTTAAAATATGACATCTATATTTTCGGGGTGTTACAAGTCCGGTGGTTGTGGTTGTGACGGTGGTTGTGGTGGGGGGAGGGGTGGTGGTTGAAAGGTATAAAACTTGGTGTTGACGAGGTTGGCTGGTTGAGGCTATGGTCATTTAGGGTTGAGGTGTTAAAGAAGAATGGGAGAAGATGAAGAAGGTGCTGAGTAAGGAGAGAGAGACCTGGTAGAGGGAGAGAGAGTTAAGGAGTGGATTGGATTTTTAATTTATTAATTTGATTAAATAGGGTAAAATGACCAAAATACCCTTATGTGGGGTTGACTTAGTCAAATTTAACCATGAAAACCAACTGTGTTAGGACTAAAGGACATAACTTGCAAGGGTTTGCAAACATCGAGTACGTTTCTTGTAAATATTAAAGATAAATGACACAGTTTGCAATAAGTGATGAACAATGTTCAACAAGAAACAATATAAATACTAGACTTTAACAACTTTGGAGATAAACACTTATAAAAAAGACGAAACATAAAATAAACTTTTAAAATTCAAATAAGAAGATAGCCTTGCATCATCTGATATGGCCAAATTTGAGATGGCAAGTCATTTCAAAGGAAAGGAAGAGAAGAATCTGAAGCAATTTCTGATGATTTTATTAAAGTTGTTATATTGGAGTGCGGGGTAGGCCTTGTTTATGATGATGGAAGAATGAAAGAAGAAATATCGGGTTATTACAACTCATGGAATCATATAATTGGTGGGGATCTCTCCCGTTTTCAAACAACCACAGGAGAATACATCCTAAGACTGCGGGGTATGGGGGGCTTGGGTTGGGGCGTGGGTTGGGGCATATGTTGACACGTGGAATGGGAAAAAACCCACCACCAAAACCCACGCCCATGGGGTATGGTGGGGCTTGGGTTGGGGGCTTGGGTTGAGGGGCATGAATTTGGTTTGACCATTTAGAGCATGCCATGTCACTTACTAGCCCGCCCCACGCCCGGGCTGAATCCCACGCCAAAGGGGCCACGCCCAAACCCATGCCCACCCGGGGTGGTGGCTTAGGCGTTTTTAGCCAACCCACGCCCAAACCCCCGCCCCATACCCCGCTAAGCCACCATTCTTTTACCAGTAGGCTCTATATTATTGTCCTTTCATGCTATTTATTATTAAATATACTGATACACTAATATATAATATTACACGTGGATTAGTCTAAAGGAGAGATACTTGTCCCCTTTAGTCAAATTGTTCAACCAACAATTTCTTCCCATAGCAATATGTCACCACAACCTCGTTCAAGTAGATGTTCAGGAATAACAATTAACATATTGCTTTTTCTCTATTTTTTTAGTAGGGTTGTTCAGCTTTAGAGCTTTCTCCCAACAGAAATCTGATCTGAACGTACTCAACTGTTAAAATATCAATTTCAGTTTCTAACTTTCTTTGTTAATTTTTTTTTCAGGGTCATAAAAATTAAACGGGAGAATAGAGGTGGTCATGTTCCAGTAACCAAAATAATTTGAAAGTGTTGCATTGAAGATGATTGAACGTTTGAGGACTAAAATTGGCATTGTGGAGTTCATATACAATATGTTCAAGCGTTCCAATCTAGAAACAAGAAGTCATCTTTGTTTCTCCTTGAAGCTTTACAAATGCTCTCGTTTTTTCCACACTCTACGGGGTAAGGACTGTTACAACTTAGAGCATTTAGAATCTAAATATTAATAAAAGACTGACATTTTCTCCCTTAACTTATTAAATATTAATTAATATTTTAATATATCTAATATCTAATAAATTATTAATATCTCTTGAATTAATATAAATATATCTAATATCTAATAAAAATTCGGATATGTGGATTTACTTGAACATTAAAGTTATAAGAACAAGTAATTAGATATTATTTTACTAGTATTAAGCACCTGCGTTACAGCGATTGTCATAAAACTATGTTAAGTAGTAGTAATATATACCATTGTCAGCGACTCGTAAAAACAAAATAAATAAAAACGGGAAAAAAATAACGTCGAGCGAAAAGCAGACGCAAAATCTTCGAATCACGCACGCTCGTTGCTGCTGATAAATTAAACAGAAACGTAAAACATAGAAAAAATAATTAAGTCCATCCAGAAACCGCGTGTTGGACGAACTTGTCAAACGCAGAAAAATAGATGTGACGCAACGGGCCAGTCAAACGGGAAAAAAAATATACGAAAAAATGTTGAACCCCACACAATTTAGAACGAAACGAAAAAAAATATACGAAAAAAAATTGTGTGCGTTAACTCACACAATTTAGAACGAAACGAAAAACTTGGGAAAAATAAAAAGTATGATGGACCAAATTTGAAAATATAAAAGAGTTGGGATTAAATTGTAAAAGATGAAAAACTTTGGGTTAAAAGTAAAAAAAAAAACAAAGGGTCTAAATTGCAAAATTGAAGTTATTTATTAATTTTAAATAAAGATAAGGATAAAAATAAGAGATATCTATATGTTGGTTATTAATTATTATTAATATTAAAAGAAATTTATTAAACAAATATAAATAAAATTTATGAGGTTGAACCATGTGCCATTATTTGGAGTCTTTTATTATAAGTTAGATATTTTTATTATTTAATGATATTATCGTAAAATATGACGAAAAAACAGATTTATTAAATATTTTTTTACTTTCAACGTTGGACTCCCATACTTTTCCGCAAGTTTTTTTTGTTTTACGTTTCGTTCTAAATTATGTGAGTTAATACGCCGCAACGTGTGAGTGAGGCTCAGTGTTTTTTTTGTCTATTTTTTCTCGTCTGACTTGCCGCTGCAAGTTTTGTATTTATTCCGGTTTGACATGTTCGTCGCAACGCTATATCAACTTAGTTATTTTTTCTATGTTTTACATTTGGACTAATTTCTTTGAAATAACACGTCGTAACGGGTGGGTGTGGTTCAACGATTTTACGTTTGCTTTTCGTTCGGTTTTACCTTTTCCTTTTTTTTATTTATTTTAGAGTAAATTACAAGTTTTGTCCTTTATGTTTATATCAAATTTCAGGCGCTGTCCTTTAGCGCAAAAGTTGACAGGCGGTGTCCTTTGTCTTTCAAAATCTTGCATGTTTTGTCCTTTAGGCCAAACACAGTTAGATTTTTTAGTTAAATCTAGTCATGTGCAAGGCACATGAGGGTACTATTGTAATTTCACATTCCAAGGACTATTTTGTAAGATAAATTATAGCAAGGGGCTATTCTGTATTAAACTTAAAAATAAAAAATATATAAAAACTCTCACACTCTCTCTCTTGATCTGAGTCTCTCCCTCTCTCTTCTCTCTCTCTCTCTAACAACAGGTTGGCCATCATCCACCATAGACCACCACCACCACCCCTCTCTCCCTCTTTCCCATCGCCACCATCAGCCTCCACACACCACCGCTACACCGACACACCACCACCATATCCCCGCCGTTCACTCTCTCTCTCTTAGACTTTACCCACCACCACCACCTCCCACCTCCCACCACCCCACAACCTTCACCGCCACCAGCCCCACCTGCTGAACACCACCAATTCCACCACACCACCCAATGGTTTATCTTGCTAAATCTCTCTGAGTAATCTTCTTCAAGGTTTAATCAACTCCAGATATTCAAAGATCGTGACATCAACAGGCAACTTTCATTTTCAAATTATGCAAAAATAAAAGAGTAAATTACAAAGTTCGTCCTTTATGTATGTCATTTATTACAAAGTATGTCCTTTATCTTTAATAAGCTCAGAAAACATACTTAATGTTTGAAAAACCATTCAGGTTATGTCCTTTACCCTAAACCTAGTTTGTTTTCCCAGATAAATCAGGTCACGTGAGAAGCACATGAGGGTATATTGGTCTTTACCTTAATACTAGAAAAATAAAATTATAAAAAATTCAAATCTTCTCTCTCTTAACTATAATCTTCATAATCTGCACATTATATCTTCAAAACTTCAAACAAAACCCAGATCTTCAAAACACAAAGAAAAAAATATTCAAAACTTCAAAACCCAGATATTCAAAACTTCAAAACCCGGATATTCAAAACTTCAAAACCCAGATTATCATCAACATTATCATCAATAACCCATGAACAAAAAAACCCCCCAATTTCTTACAACTCACCAAAATTAGGGCAACAAAGTGGTTTATTGAGATCGATGACAAATGATTCATAGAGAGGTTCATAACACTTCTATTCTGTCGAAGAGGTTTATAAGCACCACCCAATCACAACCACCAACCACCACCTGCCACCCAATCACAAGCACCATCACCATCGCCATCTCCACCGTCGACCTCCACCACCATAACCAACGCCATCTCCACCACATGCCACCACTGATTAATTGTTTAAACAACCAACAAAAGCACATAAATTAAACAAATACCCACTAAAAATCAAATCAAGACCTGTTTCCTTTTTTTTTTGTGAAAGAAACCCAAAAATCAAAAACCAACATAAACATAAACGTTCCATTCAAACCACTAAAAATCAAACCAAGATGTGTGTTTTTTTTTTTTTTGTGAAACAAACCCAAAAATAAAACCCACATAAACTGAATCATTCGATCCTAAAAATCAAACTCGGAACCGTTGTGAGAGGCGGTGGCGGAGGTGTTTAAAGGAAGGCAGTGGCAGAGGTGTTAAAGGGAGGCGGTGGCGTTGGTGCTTAAAGGGAGGCGGTGGCCGGGTGGTGGTGATGGTCCGGTGGTGGTGATGGTCCGATGGTGTCACAGAACTGAGATTTGAGAAGATTGGTGGTGGTGGCCGGGTGGTTGTGATAGTCGGGAGGCGACGACCGGGTTGTGATTGTGGAGAACAAAGATTGTTGTTTATGGTGATGGTGGTGGTAGAATGGTTGTAGCAGCAGGAAGTTTTAGAGAGAGAACTTAGAGAGAGAAAGATAGTAAGATTTATGAGAGAGACATGTGATTTATTCTTTTGTTATATTTTTCTAAATTCTTTTTTGTTTTGTTTATTAGAGATATTTTAAATAAATTGATAAATTACCAAAATACCCTTATGTAGGGTCTACTAGGTCATATTTAACCATAAAAAATAACTGAGTTAAGGCTAAAGGACTTAACTTGTAAGGGTTTGCAAACATCGAGTACGTTTCTTGTAAATATTGAAGATAAAGGACACAGTTTGTAATAAGTGACATACATAAAGGACGAGTTTTGTAATTTACTCAAAATAAAAACAGCTTTATTGAAGTTACCATGTTTTTTTTGAAGAAAATAAAGTACTTAACCTGTAATATGTTACTAAATCAGAGGTGGAGATTGCTTCGTTGGTCGACAGGGTTTTGGTGATGAATTTGTTGGTCGGTGGTGGTTGTATCGTTGTTGATTTGAGGTTAATTTGATAAAAGAGGGTTTGATTCATCTGAATTTGACATAATTTGTGGGTGAAGTGAATATTGCAGATGGGGATTGCAAATAGGGATATGGGGAGATGAAGCCGGTGAAAAGAGAGCTTATTCTTTTAGCAACTTGTCTCAGTTAGTTCAATTCTGAAACCACCACATCTGCCGTCAACTTGAGGGTGGAGAGAGAGAGAGGGGAAATTTAGAGAGAGAGAGATGTGTGCAGGGTTTTTGTTTATTTGTAAATCTTTTTCCTTTTTACACAACAGTCCCTTGCTATAAGTTTTTTATATAATAGTCCCTGAGGATGTAAAATGACAAGAGTGCCCTCATGTGCAAGGCACATGACCAGATTTAACCAAAAAATCTAACTGGGTTTGGCCTAAAGGACAAAACGTGCAAGATTTTGAAAGATAAAGGACACCGTCTGTCAACTTTTGCGCTAAAGGACAGCGCCTGAAATTTGATGTAAACATAAAGGACAAAACTTGTAATTTACTCTTTATTTTATTTTTACGAGCTTTTCCAGTGTTGTAGTCGTTGAGAGTGTTATGACATTAATCACTACAAGAAAAAAACCCATATAGGGACGACACCCATAGGGACAACATAGGTCCTCTCTATAGATCACCCTATAGAGACGACATGTCGTTTCTATAGGATTTTCGAGCATTTTAAGATACGTTACCTTATAGGGACGACATATCCTCTCTATAAGTTGAAAATAATTTTTTTTTGCTTTTTTTTTTATTCTCTAGTTTGTTGAATTAGAAACTTCAAGAAAACGTTTTAACATATAGAAACGACATGTTGTCTCTATAACTTTAAATATTTTACTTATAATTTAATTTTATTAATGATCAATATGTATGAAAATTAAAATAAAACTAAAAAATAAAGTTTAATAGAGACGACATGTCGTCTGTAAAAAGTTTGACTAATCAAAAACAATTTTAATTTAGGCGGCAAAATATCCCATCATTCCAAATTTGCTCTGTAAAAAAAATATCTTACATATAGAGACCATATGTCATCTCTATAGGAAAACATAATTTTATTTGTTTTTTAGTTTTGGTTAATAAATAATTAAAAATACAAAAAAAGTTATTCGCGTATAGAGACGACATGTCGTCCCTATAAACCCAGTTAAGTTTATTAATTTATTCTTGTATTTTTAACTAAAATATATATATTTAAAACTATAGAGACGACATGTCGTCTCTAAAATGTTTGAAATAAAAATTTTAAAAAATAAATAAACTAACCTATAGAAAGGACATATGGTCTCTAAAATGTTTGAAATAATTTTTTTTAAAAATAAGTAAACTAACCTATAGAAAGGACATATCGTCTCTATAGGAAACATAATTTTGTTTTGGTTTTTAGTTTTGGTTAATAAATAATTAAAAATACAAAAAATGTTATTCGCATATAGAGACGACATGTTTTCCCTATAAACCCAATTAAGTTTATTAATTTATTCTTGTTTTTTAACTAAAAATATGTATTTAAACCTATAGAGACGACATGTCGTCTCTAAAATGTTTGAAATAAAAATTAAAAAAAAACAAATAAACTAACTTATAGAAAGGATAAGTCGTCTCTATATGGCTTATATGTTTTTATTTTTATTTTTTAAAGAGAACCTATAGAGACGACATGTCGTCTCTATAGGTGTAAATATATTTTTTATTTTTCTATAAAGAAAAACTTATAAATAAAAGTTGTTAATTATATTAGAAAAACATTTTAATATAATAATACTAATAAAAATAGAAATCGAAATAGAAAAATAAGAGAACTAAAATACGAAATAAATAAAAAATATAAAAGCAAGTTTTTTTTTTCAAAAAAAAGTTTTGAAACTTTTTATTGTATAAAAATATCTTATTTTTATTAATTTTAATGACATTTTATAGAAACATAATAAAATACTAGTAAGAGAAAGTTTCTTCAAATTATAAAAACACAATAGTTATCAAAAACAATATTTGAATTGTTTAGAGGGGTGAAATTTGACAACTTTTAAACTATATTTTTAAAAAAGGGGGTATGACTAGTAAAAAAGGGGGTGCATTTAGCCAACCCCTTTGTTTTTAGTTACATTAATTTTAAATTTGGGGATTACTTTATCTCAACTATTGATCTTGTAAATCAACGACCTAGATTGTCTCCTACGTTTTGTATGCTAAGATTAAGATTGTCTTGTACAACAACCTTCTCCCTATTTATAATTCAAAAAATTATAATCTACAATACAATCATAGTGTGATTAAAAGTCTTATAACAACTAAATGACAGTTAAAAGATGCTTCACAGCTCCTACTACTTTAACTGTGGTACATAACATATTCGTATAAACTAATCTGAGCAGGTCATCTGGCTAACATAGATGGTAACAATAAAAATAATGTCAATCTCACTTACAATGGTATTTTAATTTTCGATCAATTATCAAATCAATCATACAAAGCCATATTTCATTACCATTTAAATAATATGGATTTTATGTCAAATCTAACAAAATATTGATAGATGCTTAAGCTAGTTTATTGCTATAAAGACCAATCATCATGTACTATATTAGTAAAAACAAACATGAGGAAAATAAAGAAAAAAACAGTGGTTCCTATTGTGAATTCAACAGAATATGAATAGAAGATGATGGCACAATTCACAAACATAAAAAAAAAAGACATGAAAATATGCATGTTTTTGGGCCAACATCAAATGCCATGGTTATAATGAAAGTTCTTTCACAATAATTTCAAACAAACATATGACCACTGAAGATCTCTTTTTGGTTGACCTCAAAAAAATACAGCAAATGGTCAACCAATAGGCTTTAAATCAAGTTCATTTTACCAGTAACCAAATTGTGAACACAAAAAAAAAAAAAAAGAAAAAAAACCATGGAGGTTAGTTGCTAAATTATGAGCGCGCACACACATCATACGGAACTGCATCTCAGAGATTCCATCAGCATCATGCAACTACATCTCATTCCCAACATCATACGAAACGGAACCAATTGACACATTACAAATGTTACTACCAGGTGAGTGATTACACATTAGTCCATATGGCGCCATCTATTATTCCCAAAAGATAGTTATTAGTATTATAATTTATAACCTTCAATAAAACAAAGTAAGAGAAGAGTATAACAAACCTCCTGCTGCTGCATAAGATGAACAGGCAGTTGCTGATTTTGCAGCCTAGGAAATCCAACACAGCTTCCACCTGGACGCAGACCCCCTGACCTGACATCGGGTCTCCACTTGGGCTTATACCTGGAACAAGTTGATGCTGGTGCCCAAAACCAGGCTATCCAAGTATTACCACAAAAATATAAATAACTCCAACGTAATTTTCATTTTTCCTTAAAAGTGTTGTAGATAATTATAAAATTGGGCTTACATCTGTTGATACCTTTGCTTTTGACTCAGCCTCTAGCTGTTCCACCAGCGGGTACAGATTCTCACCCGACATCTACAATATTTGCGAGTCACACATATATCTAAAACATAATATACAATAAACTGTGTCATGTTCAAGAAACTAAGATCAAAAGGGCTAGCTTACAGTCCTTTGCTCTGTTGGAGAAGCATTTGTAAGGGCAAAGATTCCACCAGCATCACGCAAATGCATCGCTTTCTCAACATCATACGGAACAGAAGCCATTAACACATTACCAGCGTCACTACCAGGCGGGTGAGAATACATTGGTCCAAATGGCACCATCTGTTATTCCCAAAAATTAGTTACTAATTTTAACCTTCAATAAAATAGAGACAGAGAATAGTAAAACAAACCTGTTGCTGCATAAGACTTAGAGGTTGTTGGTGATTCTGCGGCCCAGGAACACGGCTTCCACCTGCTTCCTGCTGACATGTCGGAACCATTGGCATGCAAAAGTTCGCCATTGGTGAGCTCATACCTGGAACAAGTTGATGCTGGTGCCCCAAACCAGGCTATCCAGGTGTTACCACAAAATTATTAATAAATAAGAAATCTCAGGTTTAAATCTAAAGCAGCTTTCAGTCTCCTTCAGAAAATGTTTAACAATGTGATTATGGGAGATTACTTGGGGAGGAATGAGAGTAAGTTGAGGTTGAACATCAAACGTTTGTTGACCTAAACCATATGGGAACATAGGCATGCAAGGAGCTTCAGCAGGTGGCATTGCAGTTGGACGCGTTTGTGCCTACATGGATAAAATATAAAAATCCAATCTTTTTTGCATTGTGTGGTTTTAAATCGAGAGGGGTTTAGGTGTTGAAATGCACCTGAGACCCAACTTTTTTTTCAGACTTCTTTGTGGAAAAAGCTTTAAACATCACTTCCTTTTCTGAAAGAAAAAAAAAAGATAATTTTTTTACATTATTTATTTTAGCTATGATCTTACAAAACATAGTAATACACAAGACTTGGCTAAATTTTATATAGAGAGACAACATTTACCCTTATAAAATTTGTCAGGCATGAGACGATCATATAAAACGTAATGGGAATCCCGTAGAAATTGCAAGTAACTTAGGTAGTATTCTCCTGTTGTAAGTTGAAAAGCAGAGAGGTCTCCACCAATGATGTGATTCCATGACTTGTAATAACTCAACACTTCTTCTTCTTCCATACTACCATCATCATACACAACACCAACCCCACACTCCATTTTATAGCTATCTTCTTCTTCTAGTATTATATTACAACACGTTATTATAATGTTATCACCAGCTTTCATCTCATTTGGCCCAAACATCCAATGGCTTAACAAACTAAAGCATTTCTCTTCATCCCAGGTGTATCCACTATAATGATCATAAATCCAGGTTTGCTTTTTTGTAATATTACTAATTTTGACGATGCATAATAAAGGATCACTTGTAAATGGAGGCCAATGCACACAACAGAGATTCAATCCTCGGAGCTTCTTAGGAGATGATGGGATGATAAAGGATATTGATGGGCCCTCACTTCTACACCTAATCCACTCCGGCATCCCTTTCCCCTCATAAGTGGTGCTGAATATTCCAAATTCATAGTACATGTGCTGCCAAATAAATACAACATTAATCACCTTTCATAAAATAAACCTGTACACATAAAAGAGACAATTAAATAGAGGATACCGAGCCAATGATCCTGTGGCCCAATGGTGGAAAGAGTGGGGTTTCTCCATGGAGAGCCCGGTTCGATCCCCACTGGCTGCAGGTGAGGTGAGGGTGGGTTTACACCCCAGCGTGGTTCCCATCCTCAGGTCGCGGGTTCGATTCCTGGCAGCCCCGAGTCACCTTTGGCCGGGCCTCGGTTTGGTATGCTTGTCGCAGACGCCTACGGCGCCGTCTCGAACCCGGGCCGCGCGCAATACCCGTGTTGAGACAAACCGGTGAGCAGCCGTTCAAAAAAAAAAAAAAAATAGAGGATACCGTGATGTCATGAGTTTCCAGGTGTCCTTCTTTAATAAAGTCTGACTTTTTCCAGCCCAAACTATGTAATAACTTTTCCTCAACATCTGCCATTTGTTCAATTTTGATTATGCCTTCAATTTCAACCTGCAAATGTGATGCCACCACCCAAGGAATTCCTTCTAATCTGAGTGGAGGCATTTCTGGATCAAATTTAATTTTCCTAATTTTAGCAGAATCATCTTCTGTGTCCATGGAGAATTCTCTTAGGGTACGTGGAAGATGCTCAACTGATATCACATCATAACATTCGTCAATACTAAGTTTCTGAATCCTAGGAAGGGTTCCCACACAATTAGGCACTGAAACAATTGGATTTCCATCTAAACATAATTCTTCTAACATGGCTAGACAACTCAAGTCGTTGGGAAATGATTCGTTTGACAAATTATTATCTGCAAGTGACAAACTTCTCAACCAGCTTGGTAAAAATGTCACAAAGAACTTGAAATCCCTTATAAAGGCTGATGAAGAGGTTTGTGAGCTTATGCTAAGATCTGATGAACCCATAATGGCAGATTCAGATAAATTACAAGAATTTAGCAATAGTGTTTGAACCTTTTGAAACTTGCCTACTGGAAGCTTTTTAAGCTTTCTGCAGAAACTCAGATCAATGTGGACAAGTTTAACACATTGCTCGACTGATTCACACACCTCCATCAAACTTTTGCAGTGTGTAATTATTAACTTCTCAAGTGCAGGTAGGTCAAAAAAACCACCAACACTATGAAGCTGTTCACAGAAACTCAGATTTAGAATCTTCAATGATCCAAGCAATGGTTCGTCTTTTGAGCATGATCCAACCAACTGGTGAAACAGAGATGAGTTAAAACAAGTAAAACATGCATTTACTCAATATGAAAGAATAATAAGAGTTATCTTGTGTGGCGATTCTAGTGTCATCAGTCATGTTAAATGATTGACTGAAATTTACGCGAGACCATAGGATCCTAGTGTCTGTGTTTGGTTTTATACCTAAGACCTGAGTGTGAATCTGAATCATGTGATTGTGATTACGTGTAATCCTAGGCAATTCTTGGGTTAAAAAATACTACATTGTAATAGCTTTACATCACCATTCAAAGTTTATCCAAGTGTATTATTGATTTTTCGGAATCTCATATACAAATATCTAAAATCGTACCTTTTGCTTCTTCGCAGGTGGTTGTGGGTCACTGTATGACATGTCAAAAGATTCAATATTGCTGTGAGACATGTCCATAGCAACCAGATTCTCCATTGGTTTGTTTAAGTGTATAGCCTTTAAAGGGAACCCATGCATACATAACCATCTTAACTCATCTGGAAAATTTTGAAAACTATCATTTAATTGTACGTAGTTGAGTTGTAGTAGCAGTAGATTATCCATGTTACTTAATGAGTTTGTTTTCAGCTCAAATGATCCATTAAACTTCTTTTCATCAAGCATTTTCATGTCGAGGGCAAGGCCTATAAGATTTCCTTTATCCTACAAAGAAAGGGATTGCAAACAAAATTATAGAGGTTATATGCATGTATATAGGCAATTAAAAATACTCTGAACATGCATGACTTATAACTACTAAAAAAACGTGGTGTTTTACTTTTTCCATTTTCATCACTTTGAATGACTCCTCGTGACGCCACAATCTACTACGCTTCCATGGCTTCTCAGGATATTCTTGACACACTAGATCTCTTCCCATCTCTTGAATGAGTGAATGCATCATCAACTCATTTTCCCATCCAATACTAAGAAGGCATCTGTTAATGAGATTCTTCATCCCGTGTGTTGTCTTTATACCGCATGCTTCTAGTATTGTTTTAGTCAAATCTGCATCTGTTCCAACAAAAAAACAGGCAATATGCTTAAACAATTCCTTGTCATTTCTGAATGACAAAGAGTCAAAGCTCATCCGCAAGACATTTTTTATGTCGGGATGTGGTTCTTTATTTAGCACTTTTATGCGGTCTTCCCAATATGTTACATCTTCCTTCTGCAGAGATCTGCCCAAAACTTGAAGAGCCAATGGAAGCCCATCACAATATTCCGCAAGCTCTTTTGAGACATCTTCATAACCTTCTTCGGGCATATGGCTATTGAATGCACGTATGCATAAAAGCTGCAGTGATTCGTATTTATCTAACCCATTAAGTACGATCTTTCGGTGATTGGGTTGAACTTGTGGGTTGTTTAATAATGAACACTTTTCTGTGAAAGAAGTATCCTTGGTTGTAACTATGATTTTGCTACCTGGATACAAACCTTTGTTTCCAAGTAAATCATCCAACTGCTTGAGATTGCCGATATCATCGAGCACTATAAACACCTTTTTAGAGACATCGTCAACTTGTAGTGGAGTTCTTTTTGAAATGACTTTGTGAAGCTGCTTTTGTAAATTAGGCAATTCATAAGAGTGGTCATTGCATTTCGTATTGATACCTTCAATAAAGCTACTTTTGTGGAATTTATAAGAGTGTAACCGGAAGACATATTTAGCCAAAGATGTTTTCCCAATCCCACCAATGCCTACAATTGTGAATATGTCAGCTGTATGACAAGATCCATCTGTCAACCATGAAGTAATGACATTGATGTAATGGTCCACCCCGATAAGGAGTGATGGGGTATCACGTAAAGGTGCCACTAATCTACGACGAATGTCTGCAACAACTTCTTCAATAAACTCTGTTTCATTCCTACAAAGTGATTAAAATGAGAAAATGTAGACAATTAAACAATGCAAACCCGATAATAACATGTTTATTTGTATAAAGGATTTCACGTTTTTTCTTTTTAAATCAACAATTTGTACGTGTCAGTGCCCTCTGCTTTTTACTATTTTATTTATTGTTGCGTTGGGCCTTACTATTTTTTCATTGAATATCTCTTTAGGTGTATTTTCAGTTATTATAAACAGTGTATTCCCCAAGCTTTTTTTTAGCATTAAGCTACAAGGTTTTGCAAAATGACTAGTAAATTTAGGTGTATAGAAAATTACTAAAAAGATTTTTATAGGGTGAAGAACTTGTCTTTTGCATCTTTACCTTTTAAACCAGAACTTACTTTTTTCAATGGTTTTTTATTTTATAAAGTTAGAAATTAATTATAAAAAAAGTTGAAAATTAATAATTGACTAATGATGAGTATGGGACTTTATAACTACCCCTTCTTGTGATATAAAGCCCCATAAAGCTCCCCTTATGCACTTTCTGCCGTTTGTCTTAACGCCCCCTAAGGGGTTTAGGCAAGGGGGTGTGGTTTAAAGCCCATAGGGGCTTTATAGTGCCACGTCAGATCCACATCAGTGCCATGTCACATAGGGGGCTTTAAAGCCCCTCCCTTTAACTTGCATGCAATGGTTTAAAGCCCCCATCATCATTACCTAATTATTTTTTTATTATATTTTGTATTTTTTTAATTTATATGACAATTTTATTTAATAAAACAAAATAAAATAACATAATTTCAATAAAATAAATAAAACATTACAAAGTACTTAAAAAATAAAAACTACAAAGTTACTTAAAAAAAATAACCTACTTGAAAATAAAAAAAAAACTACATATATTTGGCTCGAATAATATCCAAAAAAAGGGGAATCGGTGGGTTGTCGGATGAGGGGAGGTTGGGGTGATAGGTGGCATCGGATAATACCCAACCTCACTCGTTCGCGGGTCTCTTCGGTATTGTTCTTCTTGCTCGTTTGCTAAATTATCCCAAAACGGATTGTTGGGATGCTACGGGTTTTGATTGTTGAGAAACATTGTGTGAATATGATAAAGTTTGTAAAGTTTTTAGATGGAGAATAGACGGAGAATGGATGAATATTTGAGTATAGGGGTAGTATATTTATAGTGTTAAAATTATAAATTAAAACTTAATTTTTTTTTATAAATTCGACCGTTCGGCAACGGTCATATTTGATCAAAACCTCGAACAAACCGCTAAAACGCGGGCTGGCGAGACTTCAATAGCGCCCCTCTTTGGTGCGTAGGAGATGAGGTGGAGGCGCCATAGGACATTAACGACGATGATGTGGCCAGGGGCGGTATACCACACCCCTGGCCTTACAATTTTATTTATTGTTACGTTACGCCTTACTAGTTTTTCAATTATTATAAAGAGTGTATTCCCCAAGCTTTTTTTAACATTAAGCTACAAGGTTTTGCAAAATGACTAGTAAATTTAGGTGTATAGAAAAATTACTAAAAAGATTTTTATAGAGCGAATAACTTACTTGTCTTTTGCATCCTTCCCTTTTAAACCAGCAACTTCTGTGAGTGCCATTCTCCATGACTCGATCTTTTGAGCCCATTCACTTCTTTTCTCTGCTTTTATTTCTTCCTCCATCCTCTTTTTATGCTTTTCTATTGCTTCCCCGAAGCTCTGTTGTTGCTTTCTAACATGAGTAGGCTCCACATCATAGAAGATGGGGATGACGAATTGGTTAAACTTCTTCTGTTGCTCGAGGATTAACACCAATTCATCTAGGCACCATGTTGAAGAAGCATAATTCTTCGACATTACGATAACAGAAGCCCTGGATGATTGAATCGCACTCTCCAGTTCTGGTTTTAGTGGCTCTCCTGTTTCAATCTCTTCATCATCCAGAAACGTGTCGTAATCAGCCTCCACCAGGGCTTTGTAGAGGTGAGCGGTGAAACGATTACGAGTGTCAGCACCTCTAAAACTTAAAAATACGTCATATCTATGAATATGATCAGGTGTTGATGATGAGGATCCTGGTAAAACTTCAAGTTCAGTGAGAACCACCATTGTGGATATGAATTATTGGAAGGTTTGAGTGAAGAGGTGAACAGATTTTTTTTTTTTTTATAAATAGGGTGGTTTAATTAGAAGAAAGAAGTTAAGCAAGGTGCTCAAGATGGTACAAAAACTGAAAAAAGGAAAGACAATTAAACAGAAAATTTTGAAACTTCTCCGTAACTCCTAGTCCAGCACGCGTTTTGAGCCAAAAGAATGACCCAGCTTTTATGTCACCAAGAAAGCTGTGAAACAAAAGTGTGAAAGTATAAGTCAACACCTACTTTTGGTACAACTGTGTGGTGTGTAAATTGCCTGGAGGTTTCAATCTTGGAAGCGCCAACATTTCCTACTAATTTACCAAAGTATAAAAAAAAATTCTTGGGTATCGACCTTTTTGGTTCTTGTTATGAATGCAAACGAACCGAACGAACACGAACAAGACCTTATTCGTGTTCGTTTGTTAAGAAATATATGTGTTCGCAAACCATTCACGGACACTTATCGAACGAGATTTTATGTTCGTGTTCGTTTGTTTTTGTTTGTTTATTTTAGGTAACGAACGTTGACGAACACAAATGAGCACAAACTAATGTTTATGAACACAAATGGAAACAAACGAACACAAACAATCGTTTAGGAACAAAATATATAATATACCGACACTTATTAGATATTTAATTTGTCGGAATTTTGAAGTACTTAAATAAATACAAAAACTAAAAACACTAATAAAGTATCGAACACAAACGAACACGTTACCGAATGTTTACGAACATAAAAGAACAAACACAGCCTCTGTTCATGTTTGTTCATTTAACTAAATTAAACGAACGAAATTTCTTGTTCGTGTTCATTTGTTTAATAAACAAACGAACACAAACGAACTTACCGTCGAACAGTTCACCAACTGTTCGCTAAAAGTTTGGTTTGTTTGCAGCCCTACTTCTTGTTATTCTTAATAAGTTAATACATATATATGCAACTTTATAATTGACATACAAGCGTATTATCATTATCATTATCATTATTAGAGTTAAATGCTTGGATGGTCCCTGTGGTTTGTAAAAATTGCAGACTTGGTCCTAGTGGTTTACTAACTTGTCAAAAATGAACTCGGTTGGTCCCTAGCCCTAACATCAGTTAAATATCTCTGTTAAAACACCCCATGTGCTTGACATGTGAGGGTAATTTGGTCATTTCAGTCCTGATAGGTCCCACCCCACCCTCTTCTTCTTCCCCAAACCACCACCACCACCATTTCATCTCCTCCACCGATTAATTTCATCTCCTCCACCGATTAAAATGCCAATACTTCTTTCATAAGTCCAAAAATTTGTCACCAATTAAAATTCCCACATGAAATAATTACGGCTTAGATTTTAGAAATTAAAGAAAGAAAAGTTTGATAAAAGTTGCCTTTAAGCTTTTGAACATCTTACCACGAACAGTAGCAGCGATCTTAAAAGCCTTGCGAGTCTTCTTCTCGTTCGTCATCGTCACTTTCATCACAATTTTTTGCTTGAAAAGACAAATGAATTATACAGATTTAGGTCAAGTGACATAAACAAATGAGAAATAGTCGAGTAGAATTAGATTAATAGTTACCTTTGCCATTTCTGTAGATCTATGATGATCTGATAACTTGAGAATGAAAGAAGGTGCTGGAAGAAGAGTTAAATTAATCGGTGGAGGTGATGAAAGGGTGGTGGTGGTTTGAGGAAGAAGAAGGGGGTGGGGTGGGACCTATCAGGACTGAAATGATCAAATTACCCTTACATGCCAAGAAGAGAGATATTTAACTTATATTAGGGCTGGGACCAATCGAGTTCATTTTTGACAAGTTTTGATACCACACGTGTAATTAGTAAACCACTAAGTCTGCCCGTAGTGGGGCGTTTTTTTTTTAAAAAAATTGAAAAAAACGCCCGGAAACGCCCCGAGCCCCATTACGGCCGGCGTTTTCCGGCGTTATTTTTGAAAAAAAATGGGTTTGGCGTTGTTTAAACCACGCCGGAACTTGATTTGGTTGTCCAATGAAACCTTGCCATGTGTGTATTATATTTGTGTGTGTTTATAATTAGTTTTATTTAAAAAAACAAAAGAAAATGAAGGAGATAATGGAAGTTGCAGGTGTGGGGAAGAAGAAAGGAAGAAGAAGAAAGGGGTAAAGAAAGAGTGGGACCGTGCTTTTTTATTTTAAAAGTGTCAAATGTGTACTTTTTTTTCTGTTTTTTTTTCCTTTTTTTTCTGTTTTTTTTCATTTTTTTTTTTGGTTTTTTTTTTCTGTTTTTTAGTTTTCTGTTTTTTTTTTTTTCAGTTTTTTTTTATTTCAAGTAGTGTAATTTTTATTTTAAATTAATGAAGATTTTTATGTTTTAAATTAAAAAAAATTGTCAAATGATTGCATGGGCATTATTGGAATAATGCCCCACTACACCCCCTTTTGCTATAATGCCCCATGCTGACTGGGATGACACGTGTCGGATAATGTCCCATGGTGGGGGCATTATAACACTTTACCACTACACATGGTCTAAGAACAAGTCTGCAATTTTTCACAAACCACAGGGACCAAGTATTTAACTCTTATTTAGTAGTAGTAGTAGTAGTGTGAAAGGCTTTAAAGTATAAGTCAACACCTACTTTTGGTACAACCGTCGTGTAAATTGCTTGGAAGTTTCAATCTTGGATGTGAAAATAATAGAAGTTTTACAATTATAGTTTGTTATAATAGTTAAATTAGGTTAGAACCCCATGTATTACACGGGTTGAATAAATGTAATTTTATATATTAAACAATAAAAAAATAGATCTTTATGAACCCCGTATATTAAACGGGTTAAATAAATGTAATTTTTTATATATCAAATAACAAAAAAAAGTTATATCTTTAAAAACCATGTGTATTACACAGATTAAATAAATGCAATTTTGTATACTAAATATTAAAAACGCCGTATCTTTAAAAAGCTCGTGTATAATCGGGTTGAATAAATCTACCAAATAGTAAAAAAAAATTACTTCCTTAAAAGCCCCATATATTACACGTGTTAATTAGATCTAAAAAGAGTTATATCTTTAAAAACCATGTGAATTACACATATTAAGTAAATGTAATTTTGTATATTAGATACTAAAAACGTCGTATCTTTAAATAACTCATGTATAGTCGGGTTGAAAAATCTACCAAATAATAAAAAAAATATATCCTTAAAACCCCGTGTATTACACGTGTTGAATAAATCTAATTTTACATAGGAAATGATAAAAAGTTATATATTTAAAAACTTCGTATATTACACGAATTATATAAATGTAACTTTGTATAGTAAATAATAAAAAAATATGTATTTTTAAAAACCCCGCGTTTTACACGAGTTGAATAAATATAATTTTGTATACCAAATAATAAAAAAAGTTATATTTTTAATAAATTTGGATAACATTTAATATTAATTTATTATTTATATATTTAATATAAGATAAGTTGGAAAGAGATGTATTTGTTTTAAAAATATATTAAATTAACAATTTAGATTTGAGGATAATATTTTATTGAAGTATGATAAGATTTAATATTAATTTATTATTTACTTAATTAATATAAGATAAGTATAAATTTGAGGATACCTTTAATGAATGACACGTGTCCAAAAGCTGATTTCTTTTATTATAGTACTAGGTTATCACCCGGGATTGCTTCCCGGGCAGGAAAATTTAATTTTAAATAATTATAAGTGTATATATAAAAAAATATAAATAATGTAACGCATTATATAAGTTAAGGACAAGGTGGATAACTTGCTTTGGTACATTCTATGAGCATAGAAGTGCCACCGATTTCATGGATTTTGCATAAAAGAAACATCCCATCAATTACTATGGTTTGTTGGTGAATTAAGTTCACCCAGGCGCTTCCCGGGCTTGCTGGCTTAAGCAAGTTATTTATATTAATTATTAATCTATTAATATATAATTAAAATGATACAAACAAATTGACATGTTAACATGTGAGCTATAAACAGACTTATAAACTAATTGACGACCATGTAAATTATTTATATTCTATCTTCAAATTCCATATATGGTACATAAAATTCCCAATCTTTTTACCACCATTTTTAAGTATACAAACATATAAACTTGGGAAAACTTAATATACCATACCGTGTACTACAGGTTAAAAAATATTAAATACATATACAAAAGTTAACATGCAAAGTCCATTTCCCTTCCTTGTACTTCCAATATTTTCCACCTGCAATAACAAAATAACATATATGAATCCATGTTAAACATCAACAATTGATAATAAAAACATAAGAAAACCACATTTTAAACTTTAGAAGTGAATAGAAGCATACCTGGGCTGCTAAAAGCAGCAATTGTATTGTTGACATTTAAGTGGGCTTCAAAATCGAAGTAACTATTTGTTGAATAAGTCGTAAGCGCAGAAATGCTGAGACGATGTGCAAGTTTTTCTGATGTAACCGCCATTAGAGGAAGACAATGTTGAACTTGTGCCATGGTCTCCACCTAGTAAAATTAGCAAGAAGCATGTCAAATCCCCCTTTTACATCCTGAAAATCAGCAAGCAAGTAAATATAGTACACCTGTGTGTATAGGCAAACCTTAAAAATATGTATCAAAAACTAAAGGATAATACCAGCCTTTAAATTACTATAACCTAGAAATTTAAATATTGTGACGTAGATATATGAATCCAAGTAGCCAACCAATTAACCCACTTTTGTTAATAGGTATCAGCAAAGCAAGAAAATACATCACAACAGAAACAAATGATTAGGTGAACATGATTTAGTCATTTTCAAGAAAATAACCACTTTCCTGGTCAACTTAAAGAATAAATTTGCATTTCAAAACAGAGTCAAATGGGTCAGAATGGGTTCGGGTCATGTCAAATGTGTTCACCCATATACGTAGGGGCGAAGTATAGAAGGGGCCGGGGGGCCCGACCCCCCTAACTTTTCGCTCAGTAGTATTATATATGTAGTTTTCGTATAGAGATTTTTTGGTATATACGTTTTCAAACCCCCGGTTCTATAGAATTTTTTGGGTATATACGTTTTCGACCCCCCCGTCATTCGGGTCAAGCTTCGCCTGATATACGTATCAAGCATTTAAAGGCTTTTCAAAACAGACTTATGGTATCAGTTTCATTTTTTAAATGCATTTAAGGGCAAGAAACAGCGATAAGCTACCAACAAATGTAATGGTCCTGTAATAGATATCGCCCATATACGTATTCAAGAATATAGTTGGACACCACAAAAGCACTTCTACGACTATAATGGTAGATAATGCGACACCGCTCCCGTTACTTCCAAAAGCAGGTTGATTTTGATTTTTATACTTCTTAGCAATTCGCATCGCGACTAATACACAAATGATGAGGGTGCGAACCAAAAATTTTAGTATTTAAAAGCCAACACGTTAAAATATTATCTATAAATAATTCTTTAGTATTTTTTACTAACGAACGCCTCACATACATAATGTGCGTGCATCAAGCATCGCGCAACGGCTTCTAGAATCAAAAAGCATCAGCTAACAGGCAAGATGTTAAAGTGTAATAAAGATAAAAGATTGAGCAAAATTTACCAGCAAAAAAATTCCAAAACCACTGTTCCAATTTACCATCAGCATACTTTGACTTCAGATTCTCCTTATTTGATAGATGAAGGATTAGATGATTGGATAATACAATATGTTGTGTTATCATAATGGTGATAATAGGTAAGAAGTGGATGCAAAGGATGTACATACATATTTGTCCATCATGAAGTAGTAGAGGTCACTATTTTGGTACCCTCTTTCTTATAACACGGACCTCTATTGTGTTGGATCGCCCCCAGCGACGATTTATGCTATATCTTCTAAAATCAGTCATGATGGTTCTCCTGTTCGACGAACACATTGCTATTGATAAATACACAAACTTAGTTAAATGCATGCCAGAATATTTTTGAGACTTAAATCAAGATCTAAAGCAAAAAAAGTCAGAATAAAACAAAATTCAAACCAAGATCCTCAAATTAATAAACCTAGTTTTCAATCAGAGGCATTCACGATCTCACGCAACAACACATGGTACAAAAAAAAGACCCAATTTAAATAACAATAGTTTGAAATTAAGTAAAAAAAGTACCTTTGCAGGTTAAGGGGAAGGAAAGGAAGTAAATGCAACCGGTGTTCCGTTTCAAGAGCTCATCTTCCTCCGGTGTAATTTTTTGACTTGTTGCTGAAGACAGGAAGTTCCTGCACGCCATACTCAAGAAGCTTCATCTCATCCGCTACAACATCAACGATAGCGAGGGGGATTGTCACCGGCAGCCACCATAGTCGTTACATTTGGGTGGGGAATTTGAATTCTGCCTCCCTAACCTGAAGCCCTAGCCGCCAATGTCGGTCTTCACACCATCATTGTTTCTCCCGACCAAAATACACCGTCGTCGCCATCATTGAACAGATGGCCATATTTGCTTCCAAAAACCTGCTAACCCAATCTAGCATCACCACCACTGCTTATCAGAATGACAAACAAAATTTATCTCAATTTAATATGGTTATATTATTTATACACTTCTTTCACACTTTCTTATGGTTCTCAGACCGATCACACATTTTACACAACTTTTTTTCTTTCAAGTAGTCATATGATCATTAGCACACTTTTAGCACACCATTAAAGGGTCATAAACTTAACTAACCATTTGACTTAACTTTTTGAAAAAAATAATTACCTGATCAATGAACCTGTACTTGTTCTTAATTTTTGTAGAAAACTTTGCATCTTCTCTTGCTGGTATGATACGATCCCACAATGAAACCTGACAATGGTTAGTCATCAAACATATATTAAAACACAACTGAATTTCGGAAAAGAGACGATTAATCGTACCTGATTCGGGGCATTCTTTGAGTGCTATATTCAGCAGCTAAAAATACAAAAACCTGCACGTAAAAATACAAACTTGAAGTTGAAGATGGACTTTCCAGTCTGTTTTCTTATTCATAATTTGTGTAATCAGACACATGGATACACCAATGATTTTGCAGATGAATGATGATAAGCAATAATAATAACAAATAATGTACAAAACCTGCTTGGTATTCCATGTGAATAGTGACTGTAGGTCTGCAGATATATCTAGTGTAAATCCAACCTGCAAAAATGAAAGATATCCAATCGTCAAATCTCTATCTAGTAAAGATGATAATACAACTGTAATGATGGTCCAACACAATTGAGGTTCAGAAACAGAATTAAACACCCCCGAATATCACCCTTCTGTATTTACACATTCACATCTTACTATCTTAGCCGTGTATGCAATAAATGCTACAATTCAGCAGTCCCATAACCACGTTATTATACAAACATATGAATCAATACAAGTTGTAGCATCCGACCCTTAATGTCAACCAATATTGTTTGCTTCGCCCGAAAGTCGCCGGAGTGCCTGTATGGCAGCAAAGCGTTTTCCTTGCACCGTACCTCGGCTGAGGGCCTAGCCGCACACACGAGTCCCAAAGGGCTTTTGACAACATAGATAGGTGTTACACAAACCATTAACCCATGTTCAATATGACAATTAGCAATTCTAAGCTCTGAGAATTTATAATCCCAAAAAAATATTCCAAAAATTGAAATTGTAATAGGATTTAAAAGAAAAACATTACTCACCTAATCAGTGAACATGAACTCACATACAACACAAAACATGGTTGAAGTAAGAATCAAATCAAAACCATATACAATAAATAGGTATGAAACATACTAACTCTAATCTGAATCGAAGTGCCATGTGAACTTCAAAAAGAACCATTCAAAATGGAGAAGAAGCATCAAACAGAATGGAGAAGAAGCATCGAAAGATGGTGGATTTTAGGGTTTGAGTAGCAACGGTGTAAAGAAGAAGATCCATCATCAAATTCTATTTTAAAAATTTAGCAAATAATCGTACCTTCATAACAGAAATGATAAACCGAAGAAGATGAAGAGATGATGCAGGGAAGATAGAGAATCGCCAGATAAACCGAAGAAGATGAAGGGATGATGCAGGGAACAAAGGATTTTTGAAGAATATGGGTATGCGGCGCTAGGGTTTCGAAAATGGTGACAGAGGAGAGTTGTTGAATGAAAGGAAAAAAGGATTTATAATTTAGATAGATAAATATATAGGGTCCAAAATCAATGGGTCGGGTAGGTAAAAACGGGATCCGTGAGCAATAAAAGAATCCATCTCATTTTCCCGCCAAAATGCATCCTGAGAAGCCCTAATATTGTGCCAAGTGTCCCAAATTTTTTTTGTTTATTATATATAATAGATATAGATGTTTCTACGTCTTTAAAATTGGTAGTTATTATTTATTGATTAATAGTATATATAAACTTGAAAACTAAAGAAATTGGTAAATATAAGTTTATATAGTATAGGTAAGTTTATTGATTAATAGTATATATTAATTTAACTTTATATATTACTTTTATTTATACACGCTAACTAGAGCATCTTTAACGCACCGCGATGCTTTGGTTTGAAATCCGGACGAAGAGGCGGACAAGAGGTAGCGATGGAAGTGCTTAGGTGGATTGGTTTGGAGGTGGAAGGTGGTTGATGAGACCCTATGGTGGGTTTTTGGCTTACACTACAAGAAAAAACCCTTATAGTGACGACATCTTTAGCAAGGACATAAGACGTCTCTATAGATTACCCTATAGAGACGACATGTTGTTTCTAGAAGGGTTTCGTGCTTTTTGAGTTAGGTTACTCTATAGGGACTACATGTCCTCTCTATAGGGTGAAAATATTTTATTTTATATTTTTTATATTCTCTAGTTTAATGAATTAGAAACCCTAAAAAATGTTTCAACTTACAGAGAAACTTCAAATATTTTTCTTTTGATTTTCTTTTATTAATGATCAATAAATATTGAAAATTAAAAAAAAAACATCTAATTTATAGAGACAACATGTCGTCTCTAAAAAGTTTGACCGGTTAAAATGAATTTTCATTTAGGCGACACAATTTCCCACCATCCGACAAAAAAATTGAAAAAAAATAATCTAAGATATAGAGACGACAAGTCGTCCCTATAGGGGAAAATAACTTTGTTTTGTTTTTTATTCTAAATTATATATATATATAGGGGATGGATCATGAGAAAACTAGTTTTAATAAGAAAACTAAAAAACTAAAAAACAACCATTGATCAAACAAGATCAACGGCTGATATAATTCAGTATATAAATCACGGACATTTAGCTTTAATTTATACACGGGAGGGTAGTTTGGGAAATATACAAGTAAAAAATTAGACCGCCTATCCTCACCAACATTCGTTCAGACCTGAGAAAAAAAGGAATTCTCCATCTCTCTCGGCGACATCCTAGGGTTTCATACAAACGGAAATTGCTGCACAATCGATCCATCAAATCGGCAAAAATATCAAAGATCTACCAGGTACGAACTCGTATCACGTTAATTTGCCTAAAAATCATCACACATTTTGATGTATCACTCACACAACACATCGATTATAACTATGTTCGCACCGATCACTGTTAGTATATACAAAATTGATAAAATCGTCACACATTTCATGTTTAAGTCGTTAATTGTGGATGATAATTGACGTTTGTCATCTGTAATATACTGATATTGATTTAGACACATATAATCGCCCAAATATGTGATATATGTGTGAGATTCATGACTACAATGTTGAATGATAGTTAGGATGCGTGAAATGTGTCTCACATTTGTGATACTCGTGTATACGGTTCACATGTGTAGTACACTATTGAATGATATTTAGGATGCGTGTAATGTGTATCACATATGTGATACTCGTGTATACGGTTCGCATGTGCAATATAATGTTGACTGATAGTTAGGATGCGCGTAACGTGTCACACATGTATGATACTCATGTATATGGTTCACATGTGCAAATATAATGTTAAATGATAGTTATGATGCATGTAATGTGCCTCACATGTGTAATACTCATGTATACGGTTCACATGTGTAGTACACTGTTGAATGATATTTAGGATGCGTGTAATGTGTATCACATATGTGATACTCGTGTATACAGTTCACATGTGCAATATAATGTTGAATAATAGTTAGGATGCGTGTAACGTGTCACACATGTATGATACTCAGTATATGGTTCACACGTGCAATATAATGTTAAATGATATTTAGAATGCGTGTAATGTGTCACACATGTGTGGTACTCGTGTATATGGTTCACATGTGTAATACAATATTGAATGATAGTTAGGATGCGTGTAATGTGTCTCACATGTGTGATACTCGTGTATACGGTTCACATGTGCAATACAATGTTAAATTAAATTTCGGATGTGTGTAATATGTATCACATGTGTGATACTCATTTATACGGTTCACATGTGCAATACAATGTTAAATGATATTTCGGATATGTGTAATGTGTCTTACATTGTGTATACGGTTCACGTGTGCAATACAAATGAAATATATATATATATATACCTATATATTCGTATGATACGATGGCCATGTGTAATATAAATGATAAATATATTATTGATATACGATGATTATATGAGTTGTAATTATGAATCGTATCCACCACTTGTGTATTATGGTCACACATATAATTGTATTATATTACACATGTGTTATACTCATGATATGTTCCATTTAGCAGCTAAGGCGATAAAAGAAAAAAAAATGATGGCGAACCTCAACAAGGATGAAAGTACCGACAATATCGAAACCAACCAAGCAAAACCAGGTATTACTAAAAAAACATTAATATTCTATTCTTAACATTACTGCCATTAATATTCATTTATTTATCTGTTCATCCGTTTACTCAGTAATTATGGTTACTCTTTATTTTTTTTTTAATATGACAAACAAGATCACAGTTTGCAAGAAAGTCAGATTTGTGTTTAAATCGAACAACAAGAAAAAAGATGATGTTCAAAACAGCGAAATTAAGGATATGCACAACAATATCAATGATGAAGGCCATAACAAAGAAAACGAAGTTGTAAACAACAACAACAACGATAAAGCTCGGGACACCAAAAGTAACGTTGTGAAAGACGAAGAATTTGGTAAGTTATGATACATAACAATAAAAAGAAATACATATGTTCACTTGGAAGCATTACATACCGTTCTAACGCACACACACATTCATATACACATATACATCGTGTATTTTATTTTATTTATTTAGTTATTTATTTATTTATTTTTTTATAAAACAGCCAACAACACGAATCAGTCATTGGCAAATAAAAGGAAAAGGCCGAAAGCATCTGACACAGCCGATACTGTTACAGGTATGTAATTAATACGCAAATACACGTCATTAAGTGTATATGTATTGCACACGTGCACCACGGGTATGATATATGATAATGATATATGTACCAAATTGTTATGTAACTGTATTGTACTGTATTTACGTGTGAGTTAAATGCATTTTTTAGTGAACACATGCACCACAATTGCGGAAGCGTGGGTTTATTTGGTGTGACTTCTTAATACCATAGCTTAATCACAACAAAGCTATATGAAAATAAAACCATGCAGATCATCCATTGATTTAAGTTTGAAAAGTAAAATACCACAACATTGACTTAAGGTTTGACAGATGCAACGGAAATTACAACCTGATAACATAAAAACATTGTTTGAAAAACACAACCATAAACTTAAAATAGACGTAGTTTAAGAACTGTGACTCGTCCAGGTAAAAGCCACAACCCCTAAACTTGGATGATCCCATAACTCTAACGCAGCGTGAAAACGTAGCATACCGTGCCAGATCCTTAGTTCCCTGAAATACATGTAAGTTGAAAATCAACATAAAGTTGAGCGAGTTCATGTGAAAGTGAGTATGTAAAACCTTTAAAGTACGTCCCAATGTAAAAAGGTTTAAGTACGTCCCGATGTAAAAATGTTTAAGTACGTCCCGTTGTACAAATGTTCCTGGTATGTAGCAATAAGGAAAAAGAGATCACCAATGGTTTGCAAGGCCATTGATATGTGTGATGTGCAGTAGGAAGACTCAAACCTAGCAGATTTGGCGTTGGGTACAAAGTCAACACCTGGTCCATTAGGCGGGCTCAGGGGTTGGGCTCGCTACACCCAGATAGATCTACCGCTTACGTCCCTCGGTCCTACAATGAGGATTAATGGCCTCAAGTTGCGCCTACTCACTCACATGATCTGTACGTCCTAACCCTCCTTAAGCTAACCATACCATGTAAAAAGTACTCATAATCATAGTAACATGTATTTCACCCCCGCAGTTTAAAAACTGAAAACAGTTAAGAGAAAAGGGGGACATGAACTCACATTAGTGCGTCTCTAACAAGAAATCTCCCGGTCAACCTGTTGTGCGACGACCTACACGTACTAACTTCTATTAGACGGACAGCCGTGCCTTAGCTTAAGGTTTAATGTCTTTGGGAAATAGTTAGGCAACTATTTCGTAATTATTTTGTAAATATATTCCTTCCCAAGGATGGGGGTTTTAATACATGTGCGTTCGTATAACTTCGAAATATATTATTAAGTCTCACTTAATGTAATATATTTTACTTCATTTGTCCAAAATACTTTACTTCCAAAATATAAATATTTTTCCCAAAAATATTATATTTTATTCCATATAATTTTCCAAAATAATATCCTTGTCAAAATACACACTTATGAGTATTTTCTGAAAATACGTAAGTTACGTTGTAAGGTTCGGGTGGTATAAATAATACCGGTGTAACTTAGACACTTATTTGTGAAGGCGTTCGTATTATTTTGGAACCGTCAATATTCAGTGTATTCTAGTAATATTATTTTTACCCTAAAAATAATATTCATAAGATTTACACAAGTGCTACTATGGAAAATATATATTCTAAATATATATTTTAACAAGTTTTATTTATGAAAATCCCACCTCCGACACTTGGAGATTTTGTAATAAAAATTCATGGCGAAGTTTGTTTGGAAAAACAAGTCGAAAATATATTCATAACACTTGTCGCAAAAATATTTTCTAAGTGTTATTTTCTGGAAAAATTTCGCCAGAGTTTCCTCTGTAACTGGAGGTGATCACGCTTTCAAGCGTTTCATTTTCTTTTATAAATTCAACCAACAATGTTCCCAACATCAACAAACAATATTTCAACACTAAACTAGTAAAAAATATACGTAAGTCGCAAACATATGAACTTGTGGGTTATGTAAAAGTGTGTAGTAACTTTCCATTATTTTTAGTAGATCGTTCCATCTTTATAAATAAAGTTGGTTCCTTGTCATCTTTATTCTTGAAGAAAATACATCTTTACAACCTCTAGGTCAAATATTACAAAAAAAATAATTCTTTGTTAAAACCTTCGTTACACAAGTGTCTACACACTTGTGTGTTCATAAGAACATCCTTAGTTTATGAAAAATCCGGCTTTGAAAATATGATTTCATCTTACACTCGGTTCTTCAAAAATACCACTTGTAGATCTTTAGATCTACTAGTTTAGAGCTCCATTTCATAAGAAAAATTGTTTTTACACAAGTTCATGTTTATGTTTGAAAGGGTTCGTCATCTAATAACTTTACGACTTAACATAAGGCTAGTTCATGTTCCATGAACATGATCTAGCGTGGTTTGATGGCGATCCATTCCAACACTAGCAATCAACAACAATAAATAATCATAACAAAACTAGTTTCAAAAGTTTTACACTAACATTCATTCATTAACCACCATGTTTATTATTTTTAGTAGACTTTAAACTTTGATCTTTAGTATTCATAATTTTTACCCGTCAAATCTCTTATTAACCACTTTAAACATGAACAAGAGAATGTTTAGAGACACTTACTACTAGCTCGAGGCTAGGGAAGAAACTAGACGAAAAATGGGTGGTTAATAGCGTCGTAGAGAGGTCCTTGCGATTCCGTAGACACCGGGTCTCCTCGTATGAACTCTAGCACTTTGGTATGTATATAAAATGGCAAGGTAAAAATTTGAAAGTGGGTGGAGGTGACTTGTGGTTCTCGGCCGAAGTAGCAAGAAGGAAAGAAAGAGCCAATTTTTGTGTTGTGGTTATGAGTGTTTAGTGTGATTCAAGGTATTTACTTATAGTCCATCATGGTGCTTTTGTCCAATATATATTATGTCAAGAAGATATTATGCATAAAGAATAAAATAATCAATATTAGTGGAGGGTGTCCCCCATGGGGAAACCGATCGTTCAAAGGGGGGTTGGTTATGGTTTGTTTGCAACTAATAAGTTAGTGTATAGTTATTTTATTAGGAAAAATAATTAAGTTACTAGTGTGTAGTAATATATAACGGGTGTTATGGTATTCGGGGACCCTAACTGGCTCAGAAAAAGAAAAATAATGTCAATGACAATATTTTTATGTTCCGGGTAAAGTCCGGTTGTTCGGTTGGATATCAATCCGTTAAAGTGCTAAATAATCATTTAAAGTGTCGTTAATGTTATTTTTAGTGATACAATTTATTCCCGACACTTTGGAAAGCGTCTAGTAATATTTTTCTCATGTTTTGGCACTTTACTAGTTAGCTTAATGCTGAATTTTTATTTAAAGTGCAGAATTTTGTACTCAAAGTACGTTTTAGGCACATCCGGTCACTATAACAATCACCTAGTGACGCAGTTCTACAATCCTCACCTCCCTACACTCCCTACTAGTGTAGTAAACTATTCCCGGCTCATACTGGCCTTAGAGACAGTAACTGTCTGATGCTGGCTATGTCAGCATGTTTACTGGGTATCCCGTATAGTGTGCTCACTGTGTTTTTGTGCATCAAGGTTGTCACTAAGGTTTGTGTGTAAATAATAGAGTGACAGTATAAGATGTGATGCAAGAGTATGTATGTATCAGAAATCAGTAAGCAGTTTAATCACAGTTGTAAGCAAGCATAGTAATTAAGCGGTAATTAAATATTAATTAATTCGTACGGATACCTGGTTTGGTGAGGGTTGTCACATTCTCCCCCCGTTAAATAAATTTCGTCCCGAAATTTAAGTTCTGCTTCTAGATGCAGGGTTCTTAGGAAATAAATGGGGGTATTTCTCCTTCATACGATCCTCACGTTCCCACGTGAATTCAGGTCCATGCCTTGCATTCCATCGAACTTTGACGAGTTTGACACTGCTCCTGCGAGTTTTGTTAACTTTCCAATTCGTGACCTCAACAGGTTCTTCAGTGAAGTGGAGCGTGTCGTTGATATGTACTTCGGCAGCAGGAATGATCACTGTATCTTGTGTTGGACTCTTTCTCAAAATTGATACATGGAATGTATCGTGAACACCATGGAGTTCAGCAGGTAGGTCCAACTTGTAGGCTACAAGCCCAATCCTTTGCAGGATTCTGAAAGGGCCAATGTAACGCGGATTCAACTTTCCACGCTTTCCGATGCGTGCCACACCCTTCCAGGGTGAAACTTTCAATAAAACCATGTTTCCAACTTGAAATTCCAAAGGTTTCCGCTTTGGATCTGCATAGGCTTTCTGTCTGTTACGAGCCGCCTCGATGCGTTTTCGAATTTGTGCGATCTTGTCTGTAGTCTCTTGGACTATTTCAGGACCAACGAGTTGTCTATCACCCGCATCAGCCCAGCATAAGGGTGATCGACATGTGCGTCCATAAAGAGCTTCAAATGGCGCGGCTCCAATGCTCGTGTGGTAGCTGTTGTTGTATGAAAACTCGACCAATGGTAAATGTTTATCCCAGCTACCACCAAGATCCATTACACATGCTCTCAGCATATCCTCCAATGTCTGAATAGTTCTTTCACTTTGCCCATCGGTCTGTGGGTGAAATGCAGTGCTCAGATTTAATTGTGAGCCAAAAGCTTCTTGGAAGGATTGCCAAATCCTTGATGTGAAACGTCCATCTCTATCAGAGATGATCGAGAGGGGCACTCCATGACGTGCAACAATCTCTCGCATGTATATTTCCGCAAGTTTACTAGTGCTGTCTTTATCTTTGATTGGCAAGAAGTGTGCGGACTTGGTCAGGCGGTCAACTATTACCTAAATAGTGTCATAACCTCTGGGCGTCTTTGGCAACTTAGTTATGAAGTCCATTGAAATCTGTTCCCATTTCCACTTGGGAATTTCCGGTTGTTGCAGAAGTCCTGAGGGCTTCTGGTATTCAGCTTTAACCTTAGCACACGTTAAACACTTGCTCATGTAAACAACAACGTCACCTTTCATTCTAGGCCACCAATAGTAATCTTTAAGGTCCTGTACATCTTATCCGCTCCTGGATGGATAGAGTACCGTGATTTGTGTGCCTCATAAAAAAAAATAACTTTTCTCAAACCACCAAACAGAGGAACCCAAATCCTTTTCATAAAACATAACGTTCCTTCCTCGTTTGGCACTAATTGCTTCTCCATCCCACGGAGATATTCTTCTTCAAGGTTTCTTTCCTTAAGAGCTTCTTTTTGCGCGGCACGAATGCTCAGGGAAAGATCTGTCTGGATAATCATCTCCAAAGCCCTAACCCTTATGGGCTTTGATCCTTTCTTTATGACTTAGGGCATCGGCGACCACATTCGCCTTCCCTGGATGGTACTTTATCTCGCAGTCGTAATCGTTCAACAATTCGACCCAACGTCTTTGTCTCATATTCAGCTCTTTTTGGTCGAATATGTGTTGTAGGCTCTTATGATCTGTGAAGATTGTACACTTCGTACCGTATAGGTAATGTCCCCAGAGCTTTAATGCAAATATCACTGCGCTTAGTTCTAAATCATGCGTGGTATAATTCTTCTCATGAACTCTCAACTGACATGACGCGTAAGCTATAACTTTCTGGTGTTGCATCAACACGCAACCCAAGCCTTGACGCGAAGCGTCGCAATATACCACAAAATCATCTGTACCCTCTGGTAGTGCTAAGATTGGCGCATTGCAGAGCTTGTCTTTTAATAGCTGAAATGCTTCCTCCTGTTTGATTCCCCAATCAAACTTCTTATCTTTCTGCGTGAGGAGTGTCAGTGGTTGAGCGATTTTTGAAAAATCCTCAATGAACCTTCGATAATAGCCAGCCAAGCCTAAGAATTGTCGAATCTCGGTTGGCGTCTTTGGGGTCTCCCAATTCTTGATCGCCTCAATCTTGGTGGGGTCCACATGGATTCCATTTCCATTCACCACATGTCCAAGAAACTGGACTTCACGTAGTCAGAACTCACACTTCGAGAGCTTGGCGTATAATTTCTCCTTCTTAAGTAGCTCTAGAATGGCTCTTAAGTGTTGTTCGTGCTCGTCCTTTGTCTTTGAATAAATCAAAATATCGTCGATAAACACAATCACGAACTTGTCGAGATACGGCTTGCAAACTCTATTCATTAAATCCATAAAAACTGCAGGTGCGTTCGTCAACCCGAACGGCATAACTAGGAACTCGTAGTGTCCATAACGAGTTCTGAAGGCTGTCTTCGGGATACTTTCCTCTTGTGTCCTAAGTTGATGGTATCCGGATCGAAGATCGATCTTTGAGTAAAAACTTGAGCCTTGCAATTGGTCAAATAGATCATCGATTCTCGGCAAGGGGTATCTATTCTTGATAGTCATCTTATTAAGCTCGCGGTAGTCTATGCACATACGAAAACTACCGTCCTTCTTCTTAACAAACAGGACCGGAGCTCCCCAAGGTGAGAAGCTTGGTCTGATGAATCCTTTGTCTAGCAACTCTTGAAGTTGTGTCGACAATTCCTGCATCTCTGACGGTGCAAGTCTATAAGGTGCCCTAGCTACAGGCGCGGCGCCTGGAACTAAGTCTATACGGAACTCCACTTGCCTCTGGGGTGGCAATCCTGGCAAGTCCTCAGGGAAGACTTCAGGATACTCCCTTACGACAGGGATGTCTTCAATTTTCGGCTCAGCAGCTTTCTTATCCACGATGTGTGCCAGGAAGGCCGCACATCCCTTCTGTAAACACTTTCGCACTTTCAGGCAGCTGATGATTCTTAAAGGCGTATCACGCTTTTCACCATGAACCACAATCGTTTCACCATCTTCGGTTGGGATGCGAATGATCTTCTCGTGGCAGACAATCTCGGCTTTGATACTCGATAGCCAATCCATTCCCACTACCACATCAAAGCTTCCCAGCTCGACCGGTAGTAAGTCCAACGTAAACTCGTGCCCTCCCATTTCAATCACACATCCTCGGACAACTTCCTTGGTCTCAACTAGTTTTCCATTTGCTAATTCAATGGAGTACGGAAAGTCTAACTTACTAGGCGTCAATCCAAGTATTTCCTTAAATTCTAATGAAACGAAACTATAATCCGCACCAGTATCAAACAAAATAGATGCAAAGTGTTGATTTACAGGGAACGTACCAGTAACAACGTTGGGATCCTGGCGCGCTTCCCTTGCGCCGATGTTAAACACTCTTCCGCGGGCTTGATTCAATTTTGGGCATTCCTTCTTAAAGTGCCCAACTTCACCACAATTAAAGCACCCTGGCCCTCGGCCATTCCCGTTTCCAATTCCACCCTGAGCGTTATTTTGGTTGCGATTTCCATTCCCAGCTTGATTCGCAACATTTCCACGGTTTTCGTTTCCGCCTCGATTGTTGTTCCTATTACCAAAACCTCCTTGGCCACCCCGGCCATTACCAACCCAGCATGTATCCTTCAAGTGACCAATTTTGCCACAAGTCTCACATTTTCTATTCCTGCACTGGCCAGCATGGTGGTACTGGCATGATTCGTACTTTGGTAAAGCGCCCATGTAACCTTTTCCTCTGCTATCAGCACCGGTTTTGGCCCTTGCCGGTGTGCTTGATTCTCCTTTCTTACCAACACCGCTAGTTCCCTGCTTGAAGTTCGAGAACTTCCTTTTGTTATCCCCAGACGACTCTACGTGAGTCTCTTTCTTCTTTGGCTCAACACTCGAAAACTTGTTCAACCTAACAGCCTCCTCTGTAAGTGCCACACTTAAGTCGATGGCTTCTGTGATCGTTGCAGGCTTGGATGAGGTAACCATACTCATGATTTGTGGAGCTAAACCCCAAATAAAGCGCTCAATTCGCTTGAATTCCGGTGTAATCATGTAAGGAACCACATGAGATAAGTCGTGAAACCTCTGAACATATTCCGTGATTTTCGGGCCTTCCATCTTCAGATGCCAAAACTCAGTTTCCAACTTTTGAATTTCAGCGCGGGAGCAATACTTTCTTCGCATAAGCTCTTTTAGCTCGTTCCATGTCAACGCGTAAGCAGCGGCTTCACCAAGAGTTTGCACTTGTAAATTCCACCAGGACAGGGCTCCGTGCAAGAATAGCCCAGAAATGTAGGTAACTTGCCGGTCTGGGGCGCACTTGCTCATTCGGAGAACTGATTCTGTCTTCTCGGCCCATCTGACAAAAGCAACAGCACCTCTGGTGCCGTCAAAGTTTATAGGCTTGCAGTCAAGAAACTGCTTGTATGTGCACCCTGCACATGCGTTAAAATATACAAATGGTATTAGCAAACGTGCTAGAGATATCCAATTGCATCATGGTATGCCTTAATGACTTAACATTACCATGGGGCGGATTGTTATTGCCATTGTTGTTAGAATTACTTTTGCTAGTTCCTCCTTGTGAGGCTGCGTACTGTGCAATGGCGGCAGCGATGATTTGTTGAAGTTCTGCCTCGTTTGCAGGCATGCGCGGATCGCGTTTCGGTGGCATCTTCTAAAAGATGGTTCACGTTGGTCAGGTCATAGTAAGTAAAGTGTACGTATGTATTCAACAATATCACACACAACATCTCATGTTATGAATAAATCGACCATATAACACCTCATGTTACACATATAATGAGATCGCTGGATGTTTTCAGGAATCTTCGGTCCGTCCATTTTCAAATTCCAGAACTCCACCTCAAGCTTCTGGATTCCAGCCCTAGAACAGTATTTCTTCTCCATCATTTCTTTGAGCTCGTCCCAGCTCAGTGCATAAACAACATCTGCACCAAGGGTCTGAACCTGGAGGTTCCACCATGAGAGTGTGTCATCTAGAATTAATCCCGAGATATAGGTAACACTTTCTTTGGGGCGAACAGTTACTCATTCCTAGAATGGAGTTAGTCTTTTCAGACCAACGAACAAATGCAACGGCGCCTCCTGTTTCGTCAAAGTTCAAAGGCTTGCAGTTCAGGAACTGCTTATAGGTGCAGCCAGTTGGAGGGTTATTTCCAGTAGTGCCATCGATGTGCTTAGAGCGGAGGGCTTCATGTCGTGCAATTGCCTGTGAGATGCGTTCTTGCAGCTCGGCTTCTGTCCTTGGCAGTGTACTAGTGTCTGTGACACGTCTGGCTGGCATTCTCTTCTGTCGAAGTAGTATGAAGCGGGCTAGACAACATTTCAATTGTCTATGAGATACATAGCACCATAAGCCATCATGTAATCACCCAATTTCACATGTAAATACACTCAATGTATGAGTGGGGAAATAAATTTCTGAGCCTTCACGTAGGCTTGCCAATTTGGCTTGTTGCTTGTAATAGAATGAACTCGAGGCTACATCGCCTTGGTCATTCGTGTTTTAGTTATTTCCTGCTACATTGGTTTTCATTAGCTTGACCCGCAGAGTCCACCAGGATTTCTGTGCACTACAAGTCGTTATTACGTGGGCCCCCGTAATAATAAATTGTCTTGCACAGTTACCCCAAATTTTCTCTCGTCGAAGCAGATGATCAATCATGGAGCAACAGCAGGTGCATCGGAATGAACAGGGCCATGCTCCAATGCGGGGTCAGGAGCAACGCCTGGATCAGGGGCCACAGCTGGCTCCGGATCAACAAACTCCATCTCAAAATCAGCTGGATCAACAAACACAGGGGCTACAGGATCCTCCAAGGGCTAGTCTAAGTGTATGAGCTCAATGTCATGGTCTGGATCAAAACCAGGTGGAAAAACAGGATCATCCTCAATATCGTGATTAAACTCAAGGCTGTGCGCAGGAACAGGTGCAGCGGATGACGCCATGTCAGAGTCGGCGTCGTGCGAGTGGTACTGCACTCCCTGTGCGTGCGAAGGTACGGATGCCACAGACTCAAAGGAGTCTGGAGTAGGCGAATGAACGTGAGCCTCTTCCGCAGGAGCATCAGCAAGAAGTGGGATATCACCGGTAGCAATAGGGCCTCGCCCTCAAGTGGGTCCTCCTCTAATAGATCGATATCGTTGTCAGAGACAACGTCGGGGGGCATATCAACAACGGGATAAGCGGCAAGGGGAACAGGAGCAGGGATCACCGCGAGTGGCAAATCCCCAACAAGATGGCCATCAGCAGGCTCTGCTACGACATCAAGCAGCGCAAAGGGCTGAAAGTCGTCATCGTCTGTGCTGGTAGTATCGGAAATGTACACCTCGTGCTCCGATGAAACTATGTCGCCTGATACTATGGCCATGGGATCTGTAGTGTCCGACTCTCATACGCACAAACATGTCGTCTGACACCGGAGAGTCATGATGTCTATAATACAAACACATATATGCGCAAATAATCAATCATATAGTCATATAAGCACGTTAAACAACAATAAGCATTCAAATAGTTCTCCTAGCCCCACTAGCCTCCCAGCCTCCCAGACTGACTCCCTAGTCCCACTAGACAACTCTCCGAGCCTCCCAGACTGACTCCCTAGTCCCACTAGACAAATAAAATGTGCTCAACTTTTGTTTGTAAAAACGTTTTATGACCTGGATCTAGACTTAAGTGGTATGCAATGTAAAAATGTTTTCATGAGAGCCCTAGTGATCATAGTCTAGACTCGAGAAGGAATCCTAGTTCGCTATGATCAGAGCTCTGATACCAAGCTGTCACACCCTGGCTTTGCGGAAGCGTGGGTTTATTTGGTGTGACTTCTTAATACCATAGCTTAATCACAACAAAGCTATATGAAAATAAAACCATGCAGATCATCCATTGATTTAAGTTTGAAAAGTAAAATACCACAACATTGACTTAAGGCGTTGACACATTCAACGGAAATTACAACCTGATAACAAAAAAACATTGTTTGAAAGACACAACCATAAACTTAAAATAGACGTAGTTTAAGAACTGTGACTCGTCCAGGTAAAAGCCACAACCCCTAAACTTGGATGATCCCATAACTCTAACGCAGCGTGAAAACGTAGCATACCGTGCCAGATCCTTAGTTCCCTGAAATACATGTAAGTTGAAAAATCAACATAAAGTTGAGCGAGTTCATGTGAAAGTGAGTATGTAAAACCTTTAAAGTACGTCCCAATGTAAAAAGGTTTAAGTACGTCCCGATGTAAAAATGTTTAAGTACGTCCCGTTGTACAAATGTTCCTGGTATGTAGCAATAAGGAAAAAGAGATCACCAATGGTTTGTAAGGCCATTGATATGTGTGATGTGCAGTAGGAAGACTCAAACCTAGCAGATTTGGTGTTGGGTACAAAGTCACCACCTGGTCCATTAGGCGGGCTCAGGGGTTGGGCTCGCTACACCCAGATAGATCTACCGCTTACGTCTCTCGGTCCTACAATGAGGATTAATGGCCTCAAGTTGCGCCTACTCACTCACATGATCTGTACGTCCTAACCCTCCTTAAGCTAACCATACCGTGTAAAAAGTACTCATAATCATAGTAACATGTATTTCACCCCCGCAGTTTAAAAACTGAAAACAGTTAAGAGAAAAGGGGGACATGAACTCACAGTAGTGCGTCTCCAACAAGAAATCTCCCGGTCAACCTGCTGTGCGACGACCTACACGTACTAACTTCTATTAGACAGATAGCCGTGCCTTAGCTTAAGGTTTAATGTCTTTGGGAAATAGTTAGGCAACTATTTCGTAATTACATTTCGTAATTATTTTGTAAATATATTCCCTTCCCAAGGATGGGGGTTTTAATACATGTGCGTTCGTATAACTTCGAAATATATTATTAAGTCTCACTTAATGTAATATATTTTACTACATTTGTCCAAAATACTTTACTTCCAAAATATAAATATTTTCCCCAAAATATTATATTTTATTCCATATAATTTTCCAAAATAATATCCTTGTCAAAATACACACTTATGAGTATTTTCTGAAAATACGTAAGTTACGTTGTAAGGTTCGGGTGGTATAAATAATACCGGTGTAACTTAGACACTTATTTGTGAAGGCGTTCGTATTATTTTGGAACCGTCAATATTCAGTGTATTCTAGTAATATTATTTTTACCCTAAAAATAATATTCATGTAGTTCACAAAATAATCATAAGATTTACACAAGTGCTACTATGGAAAATATATATTCTAAATATATATTTTAACAAGTTTTATTTATGAAAATCCCACCTCCGACACTTGGAGATTTTGTAATAAAAATTCATGGCGAAGTTTGTTTGGAAAAACAAGTCGAAAATATATTCATAACACTTGCCGTAAAAATATTTTCTAAGTGTTGTTTTCTGGAAAAATTTCGCCAGAGTTTCCTCTGTAACTGGAGGTGGTCACGCTTTCAAGCGTATCATTTTCTTTTATAAATTCAACCAACAATGTTCCCAACATCAACAAACAATATTTCAACACTAAACTAGTCAAAAATATACGTAAGTCGCAAACATATGAACTTGTGGGTTATGTAAAAGTGTGTAGTAACTTTCCATTATTTTTAGTAGATCGTTCCATCTTTATAAATAAAGTTGGTTCCTTGTGATCTTTATTCTTGAAGAAAATACATCTTTACAACCTCTAGGTCAAATATTACAAAAAAAATAATTCTTTGTTAAAACCTTCGTTACACAAGTGTCTACACACTTGTGTGTTCATAAGAACATCCTTAGTTTATGAAAAATCCGGCTTTGAAAATATGATTTCATCTTACACTCGGTTCTTTAAAAATACCACTTGTAGATCTTTAGATCTACTAGTTTAGAACTCCATTTCATAAGAAAAATTGTTTTTACACAAGTTCATGTTTATGTTTGAAAGGGTTCGTCATCTAATAACTTTACGACTTAACGTAAGGCTAGTTCATGTTCCATGAACATGATCTAGCGTGGTTTGATGGCGATCCATTCCAACACTAGCAATCAACAACAATAAATAATCATAACAAAACTAGTTTCAAAAGTTTTACACTAACATTCATTCATTAACCACCATGTTTATTATTTTTAGTAGACTTTAAACTTTGATCTTTAGTGTTCATAATTTTTACCCGTCAAATCTCTTATTAACCACTTTAAACATCAACAAGAGAATGTTTAGAGACACTTACTACTAGCTCGAGGCTAGGGAAGAAACTAGACGAAAAATGGGTGGTTAATAGCGTCGTAGAGAGGTCCTTGCGATTCCGTAGACACCGGGTCTCCTCGTATGAACTCTAGCACTTTGGTATGTATATAAAATGGCAAGGTAAAAATTTGAAAGTGGGTGGAGGTGACTTGTGGTTCTCGGCCGAAGTAGCAAGAAGGAAAGAAAGAGCCAATTTTTGTGTTGTGGTTATGAGTGTTTATTGTGATTCAAGGTATTTACTTATAGTCCATCATGGTGCTTTTGTCCAATATATATTATGTCAAGAAGATATTATGCATAAAGAATAAAATAATCAATATTAGTGGAGGGTGTCCCCCATGGGGAAACCGATCGTTCAAAGGGGGGTTGGTTATGGTTTGTTTGCAACTAATAAGTTAGTGTATAGTTATTTTATTAGGAAAAATAATTAAGTTACTAGTGTGTAGTAATATATAACGGGTGTTAGGGTATTCGGGGACCCTAACTGGCTCAGAAAAGAAAAATAATGTCAATGACAATATTTTTATGTTCCGGGTAAAGTCCGATTGTTCGGTTGGATATCAATCCGTTAAAGTGCTAAATAATCATTTAAAGTGTCGTTAATATTATTTTTAGTGACACAATTTATTCCCGACACTTTGGAAAGCGTCTAGTAATATTTTTCTCATGTTTTGGCACTTTACTAGTTAGCTTAATGCTGAATTTTTATTTAAAGTGCAGAATTTTGTACTCAAAGTACGTTTTAGGCACATCCGGTCACTATAACAATCACCTAGTGACGCAGTTCTACAATCCTCACCTCCCTACACTCCCTACTAGTGTAGTAAACTATTCCCGGCTCATATTGGCCTTAGAGACAGTAACTGTCTGATGCTGGCTATGTCAGCATGTTTACTGGGTATCCCGTATAGTGTGCTCACTGTGCTTTTGTGCATCAAGGTTGTCACTAAGGTTTGTGTGTAAATAATAGAGTGACAGTATAAGATGTGATGCAAGAGTATGTATGTATCAGAAATTAGTAAGCAGTTTAATCACAGTTGTAAGCAAGCACAGTAATTAAGCGGTAATTAAATATTAATTAATTCGTACGGATACCTGGTTTGGTGAGGGTTGTCACATGTTAAGCGTTAACATGTGATTATGTGTTCTACGTATTGTATTACACGTATGCTATTGAATATGAATGTAATGCACATGTGCATCATAAATGTAATGTAATGTGATATGTGCAATGCAAGTGAACACTAATAATATAACATATAACTGTACTGAAATGTATATATGCGTGAACAGGGGCGGACCTAAAGAAGGTCCAGACGGACCACGGGCTACGGCTCAACTTTTTTCCAGTAGGGTATTTTTTTCGATTTTTATACTAAGGATAACTCTAAACAACTATGAGAACACCCCTCAAAAAAAAATTTACAAACCAATAATAAGCCCAGTTAGTGATGATGATAAAAACCCAAATAATAAGCCCAAATAACTAAATAATAGCACATTAGATTAGCCCAAATAACCAAATAATAGCCCAAATAACTAAATTTTTTTTCGAAATTGAAGCTTGTCAAGACGGATTTACGCAATCGAATAGGCCCGGAATTTTTGAACAATGCTACAGTTTGTGCGGTCGAAAAGATTTTTTTACTTTATTTATTTACTAGGTTAATGCCCGCGTAATACGCGGGCTTCCACCAAAACCATATTACTTACTTTGAATACAAATGTTGTGTACAAATACATACATTGGAAGAAAAAAACAGAAAAATATTCAAATGCCGGAAAAAACTTCCTTGTAGACTACATTTGTTGTTTTACTCGTTACATTTCCCATCTTTGTCTAGTATAAGCAACTTCACACCGGCTCTGCTTTTAACTCTTGATAACGCAACATAAAGTTGACCATGTGAGAAAACTGGATATTTCAAATACAATCCAACCCTTGATAGAGATTGTCCTTGACTTTTATTTATAGTCATTGCAAAACATACATTTATCGGGAATTGTCGTCGTTGAAACTTGATAGGAATTCTTTTATCCGACGGTGTCAAACTGATTCGTGGAATAAACGTTCTGGTCCCTATGTTTCCACCAGATATAATCTCAGCCTCTATAACACGTTTATAAAGTTTAGTAATCCGTAGTCTCGTACCGTTGCATAAACCATTTTGTTGATCAATATTACGAAGTAACATTACAGGTACACCAACTTTAAGGACTAATCGATGATTAGGCAGACCAGAAATTTTAAGACCATTCAGAACATCGGGAGAATATAGTCTCGCATGTGCTTCGTTCTTTCCTTTATCAGTTTGACAAATACTATCGGAACTCAGATACTCCACTTCATCTCCAGGAAACGAAGCAAGCAATCTTTCATTAATTTCTTGAACAACCTCGTTTGTTGGTGCCAATATAGCTCTTTCAGCAAAAAAATCTTTATCTTTGTACAGTTGAAGAAGTGAAGGATATACAAAGTCGATCAGATCTGACATAGGATCCTCAGAGCACTTGATTAACAAATCTTCAGGAATATCTATAACCACCTGAGAATCGTCACTGTCACCAATCTTTCCCTCGCCCAACTCGAGCAACCAATTGGCAAAAGCTTTAATCTCTTCGATATCAGATGCCTAGGCACCTACGGTTAACCGCATGTTTTTGGTTAACGCGAGGACCTTGCAACTACTCCAAATATACGACGAAGTGATTGAAGCATTAACAATTTCTCGCCTACTGCCATTTGGTACAACCGGAAGTATCTGTCTAAAGTCACCACCGAACACCATAACTTTACCACCAAAAGTCATCTCACATTTGAAAATATCTTTCATTGTCCGGTCAAGTGCTTCAAATGCATGTTTATGATTCATCGGTGCTTCATCCCAAATTATCAATTTTGTTTTCCTTAATAAATCAGCAACATCATCGTCCGGTTTAATAAAACACATCGAGCTTTCTGTTAAATTCAAAGGTATATGAAATCTTGAATGTGCAGTACGGCCACCAGGTAACAATAGAGATGCGATTCCACTTGATGCAACATTTAGTACAATATCTCCTTTACATCTAATGGATGCAGATAATGTCTTCCACAGAAACGTCTTACCAGTACCTCCGTAGCCATATACGAAAAACACACCACCCACATTACTATTAACTGCTTCAATTATCTCATCAAACACTAAACGCTGCTCATCGGTTAGGCTACTTAAATGATTATGAAATTCAACGGCAGTAACGCTTACATCATACCGAAGCTCATCAGCAATTAAACGGTTCTCTGCTGAATATATTGACTCACTATCTGGTTGAGGCATAGATGGAAACCTACTTAAACTTGAGTTGTTACGTAGTAAGTAACGCTCAATTTCCAGCAACGTTAGGTTCCTTATTTGTTCTTCTGGAAGAGACAAACCTATTACGATTATATAAAAATTTATAAATTATAAAAATTCTTATAAATAACAAAAAACAACTTCATAAAAACTTATATATAAGACATAACTATGAAAATATTAAATAACAATTTGCGTACCTTCAATCCTCAAAAGCTTTTGCCGATTGTATAAAATACCATCCGAAAGGTACTCCCATGTGTTTTCCCAAACATGTTCCGGCCTAGACAATGTATTAGACGCCAACATTGTAGCAAACAGATTACGAAGATAGTATCCTGAACCTGTGAAATAAGCCTCTTTGATAGCTTCTATATACTCCTTGTCGTCGTCTAAAAGGCCTCTAGCATAGCACGCATCTCTAAATGTTGGGAAGACTTGTCCATCCACAGTACGAATCTCTTCAAAAGACTTAGGACCTACTACCTTATTAAGAAGGATTCTTAAAAAGTATGCCTCGCCCATAGAAGGATTAACACAGTGAATTCGACCAATGGTATTACCTATTATCCGTTTATCCCATATCCTTTCTTCCTTCTTCCAAACAAATTTATTTGGGAACTCAACGTAAGTAAGGGTGCGCGCCAACGGATCTTTCTCATTCTTTTCCATCCACCCCAAAAACATCGTAGAAGCAACAGATAATTTACGAAGAACACTATCAAGATCGTCATCAGGGCCGTATATAACGTTTTGTTTATCGGGTAGATGAAACGGAAGCCTCATTACGGATGGATAACGATAATGAACGTCAAATGCAAATATACGCCATGAAGCTTCGCACGCAGAGAGATATCTACAATCATAATACTCTTTGATTTCATCTTTTCCATCTTCACGCTGACCTTCATCGGCATTTTATACAAAACCAAATTCTGCCCTATCTGGTCCTTTGTTAATGTATTTAAACAAATACTTTATGGACGCAGCCTGATTACACCATTCGACGTTAATGTGTGCCTGATAACGTCTCAAAAGGGTTTTGCTATACGGAACCACGCTTCTGTTATCAAGCTGAATACCAGATTTGTCAACAAAAAAACCTGAATCCGCACGTCTATACACCGGATAACCATTCGAATCTAGAGTAGTTTGATCACAGAACTTCTTAGGAAAATTCTTCGAACAGTTACCGTCAACCATACATGGACAATTTGGTTTTGCAACACCACAAGGTCCGTGAATCATATAATCGCTCACAAGAGTATATAGATCTGGATCTAAGTTTTTGTCAGGTATCTCGGCAGAAATAAAGTTGTCAACATGCTCAACTGAAGGAAGCTTGCTTTCGTCATTTAAGAACAGACAGATATGGCCATGCGGTAGGCCTCGTTTCTGAAACTCTATGGTATACACAACTGCAATAGGATAATTAAAATTCAGAACAAATTTTTTAAGTTATGGTTATCAAAGAAGCAGACAACAAAAACTATAATAAAATAATTCAATTAAATGGATGCGTACCTGCCGATGCGTTGCCAAATAAAGATTTCTCTCGCAAGTCTTTCATGATCGCGTCAAGCTTAATTTTGAACAATCGGCATAAAATATCCGGTCTATCTTCCGGATTAATCTTCGTGTTCTTCAGAAATCTTTTAATCTCCGGCCATTTCGGATTACACGTTATCGTAATGAAAAAATCAGGGTAGCCATACCATTTACAAATGGCCATCGCATCATAATAATTCTCCCTCATATAACGCGATCCACCGGTAAACGAAGACGGAAGTAGTACGCGTGTTCCAACGTTTGACATATCAGGATTACCATTTTGTCCAACCTTTCTAAGGTTCTCATATGTCTCAGATCTCAGATTATTTTGCTGCAGCCGTATGAATAGTAATCGTTCACTTTCAATCATCGTATACACGTCAACCAAGAACTGTTGCAAAAGTCTTCGAGCATTGAGAATCAAAGAGAAATGATTGACTCTATCTTGAACATGGTAAGCAAAATACTCTCTCATCGTACATTTTGACTCTTTCTTCTTCGTTGATGCCCTTCCTTCTCTATGAAGAATATCAACCCGATAACCATCTTCACCAAAAGGGAAAAGCAATGGATACTGAAGCGCAAGATAAGAAGGATGAAGCTCGCTAATACGTTGTAGACCATCTTTCTTTGACTCAACAACTACGTCACGATTATCAAGAGCATCCTCAATGTCTCCAACAATAAGCGCAGCAACTTCGGATGACGTCGGTAGGTTGTATGTACGACCATCTTTAGACCTATTTGCCTTAAGTCGTAATTTTAAATCAACGTGAGGATTATCAACAAACCGATCTCGTACACGCCTATAGGTTTTCACAAGCTGATTATTTGAATCTAAAATCAGCTTAAGGTACTCTATTAATTCAGTGTCAAGCAAATCTGAAGTTGCAGAACCTGGTTGATTTGAGTTACTGTAATGCAATTGTAAGAAAACAATGAAAGTATCAGTAACTGTTCATATAAACATAAAACAAAATAAATAAAATAACAAAATGGTTTTCAGGGATACCTAAAAACGGTTTTGCGATTACACACTTCATTATCTGTGTCGTATATGTAAAGCTGCGCAAACTTTGGTTCACCACCTTCTTTAGGAAGAAGACTTCCAAGTGTATGATAATTCTCGCCACTAATTCGGTATACATATGGAGCATTTCCTCTATTGATTTTCGAATCAACTTTACCACCCATAGAAGTGAAGGAAAACATAGAATTAAAACGACGAATATTTAGTAAGAAATGCTTGCTCTTGTCGTCTAAACTCTTGAAAAGGTTTTGATATTCCTGACACGTCTCTTTAAAATTCGGAAGATGTACTTTTCCATAACCACAACAAAGCATATAAGATTTTCTTCCTAAGTAAACCCTTCCTTTTCCGGCTTCAACTTTCCACAACTTAGCGTTACATACGGCACATACAACTACTTGATCACCATGATCCAAATAATCTATTATACAAAATAAAAAACATATCATTTTCTGCTATTTATTATGAAATTAATATAATGACGTTCTTAAATGGAATTTAAGTAGTGAGTGTATAAGATACTTACTGTTAGAAACGCCTTTATATGGATCGTTAGCAATTTTTTGAGGAATAATATGATCGTCGGAAGATAAATCAACCATTGGAACAGGATATACGCAGCGACCTTTAGTAGACAACCTTCGTTTTACTCTTTGTATCCTCTTGACACCTATATGTTCATAGCAACAAAAATTAATAAGAATGTCAGATTAAAAATAAACAAATATGAAATACATAAATAAATACCACCAACCTGAAGTAGATGCTTCAGACGGACTTGTTATGGGTGTGGTTGGGAAACAACGTGGATCGATGGTATGAATAAAAGAGGATGAACTAATAGGTGTTACGATACGGCCTTCTTTTGTATTAGATGCTGAAACACTTAATGATCAAGTAACGATTTTTGAAGTGGAAGATTTGTTACTGACATTATGTCTCTTATTTTCCAAATGTAATTTCCTATATTTTCTTCGTTCAGCTGATTGTTGATGATCATGATCATTAGAAGCAACTGAAAAAAAAATATAGTATAGCATAAATTATCAAAATGGAAAACTTTATTCATGTGTAAAAAATTATAGAATTTACCGTTGTTAATATTAGTCAATGGACTTCTTCCATTTTCAACTGCAACAAAAAAATAGTCCAAATTAAAGTATGAAACATGTTTATATATTACATAATTTTTTATTTAAAAAAAACAAACTCATAATGATAATAAACAAAAACTAAACATGTAAGTAAGTAACACCAACCGGATGTATACGCCTCGTACGGATTTGTTAAAGGTGTGTTTGGCAAGATACGTCGATCAATGGTATTGATATAACAGGATGAACGAATTGGTGTTGCGACACACCAATCATTTGTAGAGGATACTAAAACGTTGGATGACCGAATTACATTTTGTGAACTTGAAGATTTGTTACTCACATTAGCTCTCTTATTATCCAAATGTACTTTCTTTAATTCTTTTCGTTCAGCTGATTTGTTATGCTCAATATCATTAGAAGCAACTGAAAAAAATATGAAAATTCATAAATTATCAAATTATACATTAAGTAAAGAATTCGTGTGTAAAAAAGCAAATAATTTACCATTTGTAATGTTAAAATAAATTATAAATGAAACATGGTATTCATGTGTACAAAAATAAAAAATTCACCATTTGTAATATTAGCCAATGGACTCCTTGCAGCTTCAACTGCAACAAATAAAGTTCAAATTACCGAATGAAATGATATAGATAATGTTAGTAATAAAAATTTATATATGTAAGTAAAACACACCAACCTGATGTATATGTCTGGTAGGGATTTGTTAAAGGTGTGGTAGACAAAATAGGTCGATCCAAGGTATTAAAATTTGAGGATGAAGGAATTGGTGTTGCAACACGGCAAGCATTTGTAACGGATTGTGAAACATTGGAAGAACGAATGACGTCTCGTGAAGTGGAAGATTTATTATTTGCCTTTCCTCTTTTATTATCCAAAAATAGTTTCCTTAAATTTCTGCGTTTAGCTGATTCTTGATGCTCAACATCATTAGAAACAACTAAAAAAAATAGAAAAAAAAAATAAACAATCATATTATACATAAAAAGTTGTATTGCAAAAACCAAAATTTTGGGCATTTGTGATGTTAAACAATTTATAAATGAAAACTTGCATTCATGTGTAAAAAAATATAAAATTTACCATTTGTAATATTGCCCAATGGACTTCTTCCAGTTTCAACTGAAAAAAAAATAATCCAATTTACCGTATCATATATGTTTAAGTATTGCAGAATTTCTTATTAAAAAAAAACTCATAATCATAGTAAACAAATTTTAAATACGTATCTAATTAAAACCAACCTGACGTACACGTCTCGTAGGGATTTGTTAAAGGTGTGGTTGGCAAAATCCGTCCATCCATTGTAGAAGATTTATTATTTGCATTTTGTCTTTTATTATCCAATAACAGTTTCCTTAGTTTTCTACGTTCAACATAGTCTTCAGGCTCAACTTGATTAGTATGAACTAAAGAATAAAATGCATAAAAAAAAGTAAATATTTACAAAAACAAACTTCAATTATTGTCCAAATAATTGCAAACATTACCATTTGTAATGTTACGCAAAGGACTTCTACCAATACCACCTGCAACAATTTAATTAAAAATAACATTACTTACCATCATTAGATATTATATCAAAATTTATTATATTTGTAAACAACAATAAGAACCAACTAAACATACTATTAGAAAGGTGAACACCAGTAGGTACTGGAAATGAAGGTAAAGTTTGAGGCTTTGCGCGTTTAGGCATATCCTAATATTGTATCATGTGAAATATACAAATGCATTAAAGTAGGTATTACAAAAAGTCAAATGTATAAGTATATTACAAATAGATAACACTTACGCGTATGAGAAATAACCAAACGTCAAAAGTTCAAAAATGATGAAGGTCGTCAGAGAGTTTTCTGATTTAGAGTTATAGAAACTTTTTTGGTTTCTTTGAGTGTGTATTATGAATTATAAGAGGGATTTTATAATGGTGAGTATATTGTAAAAAAGGAAAGTTTATAATTTAAAAAAAAAATCGGTTATAACTATAAAAAAGGAAATAATTTAAATTCAAATTATTTGAAAGATATTTCTATAATTGCCGAATTTTTATAAAAAACATTAAAAATTTCGGTTATAAAACTTAAAAAAGGAAACAAAATCATACCAATTTAAGTGTTTCCTAAATTTTAAAAGAATTGGGGGTTTCCAAAAATAAATAAATTATAACTTTTAAATAAATGGATTTACGAAAATATACCTATAATTCGTATATAATAATGATACAAAACCTATATGGCCTTGTGATAAAGGTTTAAAAATTTCTAATTTCAAAATCATAAACAAATGTTATTAGGAACATTTTATACATGCAACAAAATAAAACAAAGATAAAGTAAGAAAATATAAATGTTAAAGGAGTATAGGTAAGCCTAATAAAACCATTAAAACAAACAAACCATAAAATTTAAATAAAAAAACAAACAACCATATGTTTAAAAAAACAAAGCAACCAACCATCACAAATCAATCCAAACCAATGTATGAAACAAACCAAAACAAAAGCAGCAATATTACGAAAGAAAGAAATTGTTTTTGGTAAAAATACTTCAACCATGAACTACTTCTCAATCTTCGGAACCAACAGAATTGTTTCCTCATCAGTTTCGACATTCGACACACCAGCCTTTTTAACCTTTGTTGATGACAGAGAGGTGGTTTCTTCAACTTCATACACATCAGCAAGATTGCGCTTCAGTTCCGCGGACGAAGTCTTGGAACAATCTTTGGATGTGCAATCGGGAGTGAAGCTATCACCAATAGAATCCACAGCATCATGTATGATATATATTCAAATTTAGAAACTATATAACATGTTTAAAGCATTTGGTATTGCGTAACATTAACTTAAAATACATACCTTTAGAGCAAAAGGGTTTTGATTCGATATATCACTAAGTGAAACATCAACAGCAGCCTCGTCCACACCCTGCAATTCAAAAAATAATCAGGCTAGACACAACAAAAATGTTTAAATTTCTAACATATATTTAATTAAAAGGTTTGTATTTAACTAACCTGATCAACTGGAATTCGGCTCTCCAACGATTCAATTATTGCTGGATCATTCACCAACTTATGAACCGCATAACCATCAATATGGTTGTCAATATTAAATTGACTAAATTGAATCTTGAAAGCATACTTTTTATCATTGAATGCTCTAAACTGATAGGGAATGGTTTTCTCTACCAAAGATGCCTAATAAAAGTGAATAAAAAATTATTTAAAAAAACATAATAATCCGATTTAGACATTACTAATATGCACCTTAAATAACAACTTAAGTAAATAATGATAAGAAACAATCTACCTGATCCACTCTTGACTTCTCAAGCAATTGAATTGCAGTCATACCCAACATTTTTCTAGATTCACGGTCAAACAAAGTCAAGGAGGCAATAGCTGCATGATCTTGTACTCTAATCGGAATCCTAAAACTAAATGCACAAAAAGTATTTTAGAAAATAAATACAACTTAGTATTGTAAAGTAGAATAACATAAGCATAAATATTATAAAAATACAAAAAAATATAAATAACTTACATCGGTGTGGCATTCACAACCTCCTTAGGACATTCAGGATTTGAGCAAATTAAAACTTGTTTAAACTTCGGTTCCTCAGAACCGTCTTCAGCTTCCTCGATGACCATAGTTGTCTCCACCTTCCGATTGCACTCTTCACAACCAAGGTAGTACCAATCATCTTTATCATCCACACCCATGATCGTACCAAGGACTATCACCTCACAAGGCTGAAATAAAATGAAACAAAATAGAGTTATACATATAAGTTTGTTTCAAAAATTTTGTTTAATGTATTTACTTAAAATATTAAAAAGTTGACACAAACCTGATCAAATAGCGTAATATCACGGAAGTTGGTAAACTGATGCTTCACTAAAAAGTCATCCGCAAGACTTGTGCTTCCAGATGAACCAATTGACTTCTGACCATTAGAAGATGTTTTACATATCTTCTCAACAAACCTGTGTACAATAAAAAAATAAAAAATAAATTAAAAACATCAATAAGTATTTCATAATATTTTATAAACTGTTTACTTGGTTCTGAATGAACGAATCTCCTCTATGTCAGAATTGATAAACAGCCTTGTTATATGGAAAGCATTAGATAGCGTTGTTTTCCCTGGGCAAAAAAATTAATATCATAGATTATGATATTCAATTTCGTAAATAATATAAAGATATAAATAATATTAACAAAGTTTATAAACAGTAAAAACCTTTATACTTGTTGAAACTACCAAACTGCACAAGCAAAACAACATGAACTTCTTCTTTATGCATCTGAATATAACCAAACATCTCATCGCAGTACTCATCCCATAAAGTGCAGTTTAACTTAATACCCCTACATAAATATAAATTAAACACATCAAAGGAAATCATGTAAAAAATATATAATACAAAAGATGCAATCAAATTAAATTAGAATTTAATAAACATACTCTTCATCCAGCAATTGCAAATTCATGAATTTGCCATCTTTTCCCATCTTCGTTTTGGTCATTTCTGGTTCAGACCACTCATCTACATATCCAATAAAATCTGAAAAAATAGATTAGTAAGAAATGTAATCAGAAAAAAAACATAAAATTAAATAAAAATTCAATATTTATATAATTTTTTAATTTAGCATGTTGTTGTGTTAGATATGATGAAATACAAACCAACTCGATACTTGACATCGACTTCACCGGCTTTAATGGATTCAAATGATGATAACCGAATACCATATACACTTCCATCAAAGTTCTCACACTTTTTAACAGATGTATCAAAGTTTAAACTAATAGCATGTTCTTTGTCAAAGTGTCTGAAAGTTGACTTAATGACAGAAAGTTGAGATTTATAAATGTAATAAATCTCATTTTCATTAAGCATAATTTCTTGTTTTTTCATAAACTTGCTCCAAACAGTTGCCTGCATCCTAGTCCCCTAATAAAAAAAAAACAAATTAAAGTTGGTTAGTATAAAGAACAATATAAAAATTAAAATAAAATTTAAAAAAAAATATGACATTAAAACAAACCTGCTCATCCATAACCACCATTTCAATACCAAGGGTTTCTCCTTCTCTCTTTGGATTCATGCGAATCCAAAGTCTTAACACTTTCACCTTTATGGTAAACAACTTGGACCTCCAATCAAGATTGTTTAGAAAAGTAATACTGTTTTCATCCATTTCGATGAAATATGATCTGAGAATAGATGATTGAGATTAGAAAATGGTTAGTAATTGAATTAAAATGAATCTACTAAGTAAATATATATACAGATTTCGGGGAATTATTTTTGTAAAGTCTAAAAATCAGTTTATTATTAGAAAAAATTATTACCGAAATTATGTGATGTATTTTAAGAAATGGAATAAAATCTAAAAAACCTTACAAATCTAAAAAAATCAAAGAAAGAATATGAATTTATTACCTAAAAAAAAGTAACCAATAATGATTCATTTTAAAACAACCGAAAATAATTAAGGTCGACAACAGTTTTAAAAACACTTCCATAATAAATTTGATTTTTTATTTAAATTATATCAAAAGGACTATTTATCTATTATAAAACTGAAACTTTCAATTTAAGAAACCCGTTTAATACACATATTTAAAGAAAATTCAATTACTTTAAAAAAAAAACAAATATAAACACCAACATTTGATTCTTTTAGACATTAACAAATTCCAAAAAAGCATAAACTATTTAGGCACGTATACCATTTTAAAAAAATAATCATTATATTCAAAAAAATTTAAAACAACATCCGAAATTCCGTAAACAACATCAAAAAAATTAAAATCTCACCAACGATTTTTTGTCATTCTTCCATACACGGGTAGCGAATCCATCAACCATATCGCCTCTCAACGCATGAAAAGTAAATAACAAATCACAGACATATAAAATAGAATGTGAACTAGAATAATCAAATCACAGATTTAACAATCAGATTAGAAAAATCATATCATAATGAAGATGCTACAGTCAGGCATAGGTATTAAAAAAAAATTAAAGCACCATGGCTGCAAGGGAGGTTGCATATAGAATGTCTACCATCCTTCAACCCTGCCAAGCCAAGGGTCCATATTCAACAATATTTAATCAGAACTTCAAACTCATCATGGCCTTGAAGAAAACTCTAAAATAGAAAAGGAGGAACAGAAGAAACAAAAAAGGAATGACACAAGGGTAATGAAACCACAGTAATCTTGTCCGTATCATCTCAGTTGCAAACCATACCCTTTTCTATTCATCGTCTAAAAGTGAAACTGAAAATCATATAAACAAACAACATGATATCAGGTTTTATATAAACAGAGAATCGAAAAGCGATATTCACATAACATTCAATCAGTAAATCAATACATAACAAAACCATTGAGGATTTGATTTCCTGCAAAATTAGATCCAATCCAGTTAATGCATCGAATAAAACTTCAAATATGAAACACGGTTACTATTTAACAGAATATAAACTCTTCTTAATCTAACGAACAGAATTTTAAAACCAATATATTCGATTGAAAACCCCCAATAGACAAAACATATATACACCAACTGTTCAATAAATAAAATGATGAAGAAGATATCGGAATAATTACATTTCAAAGAAACCCTAACAGACCAGCAAATCCGTAAAAGAAATCGATATTCAAATCACATAAACAAACATCATGATATCGTGTGTTAAAACCCTAACAAAAAAGGAATAAGCTAATCGATCTTCAAATCATGTACAATAAATTCATACATCACCACATAACAGACAATACATCACAAATCAAAGTACAACAAACCATTCAAACAGATTCGATCAATAAGATGATGAAGAAGATATCGGAATCATTACCGCCGATGACCATGACTGTTGAATATTTGAAGATTGAATAAACATCGGTTCACAGGATGGATTGAGAACGCAGGAACCAAATCGCCGATTAGGGTTTCTTTGAGACGGTTTGAGTTAGAGAGAGAGAGAGATGATAGTGCGTATGTGAGAAGCCAATGGAATAATTGTGATACTTCCTTTTATATAGATCCGAATTCACGGTATTGGATGACCCGAACTCATCCGGATCCCGCGTCAAAATGAATCCCCATCCGAGAGATATGCCACTTGTCAACTTATTAGACATTTTGCCACATCATAGCTTATGTGGATGCTTAGGTGGCTTGCTCCATTGGGTGACATGTGTCCCCCAATGGTTTGCTTTATTAGAGATATAGATTATTGTTTTTTTTTAATATTGTATGATTGCAGGGTAAAAAAAAAAATTTTGGGATACCCCTGAGTTAATGTTCTAGTTCCGCCACTGTGCGTGAATAAACTCATACATGTTAAACACATTGATACGGTCAAAGGGTTAAAACAATAAAAAAAAAACATGGACTTAAATGGATATTTTGTGAAATGCCTGGACTAAAGTTGTAATTGTAGTTAATTGCTAGTCAGTTAGTTGGTCACGAATTACTGCCAAAAACTGTTAACAGTGAATAACAAACTACAGTGGATTCATCCCTAACTTTTGTGTTTCCCTATATATATCTGTTCTATCTGTTACCGTGTGATTATATGTTGTATGTGTTATATTACACATGTGATTGAATGTGCATCCAATGCACACGTGTATTTTATTTATTTATTTATTTATTTTTATTTTTTTATAAAACAGCCAACAACACGAATCAGTCATTGGCAAATAAAAGGAAAAGGCCGAAAGCATCTGACACGGCTGATACTGTTACAGGTATGTAATTAATACGCAAATATACGTCATTAAGCGTATATGTATTGCACACGTGCACCACGGGTATGATATATGATAATGATATATGTACCAAACTGTTATGTAACTGTATTGTACTGTATTTACGTGTGAGTTAAATGCATTTTTTAGTGAACACATGCACCACAATTATGGTTGTTAAGCGTTAACATGTGATTATGTGTTCTACGTATTGTATTACACGTATGCTATTGAATATGAATGTAATGCACATGTGCATCATAAATGTAATGTGATATGTGCAATGCAAGTGAACACCAATAATATAACATATAACTGTACTGAATTGTATATATGCGTGAATAAACTTAAACACATTGATACGGTCAAAGGGTTAAAACAATAAAAAAACATGGACTTAAATGGATATTTTGTGAAACGCCTAGACTAAAGTTGTAATGGTAGTTAATAGTTAGTCAGTTAGTTGGTCACGAATTACTGCCAAAAACTGTTAACAGTGAATAACAAACTACAATGGATTCATCCCTAACTTTTGTGTTTCCATATATATATATCTGTTCTATCTGTTACCGTGTGATTATATGTTGTATGTGTTATATTACACATGTGATTGAATGTGCATCCAATGCACACGTACACCATTAATGTAACGTCATAACGTCTGATGTTTTGCAGGTGTGCATATTAAAGCCAGAAAAACAAGGAAACACTCAAATGCACCTGATGCTAAAAATGACAACCCAGTAAACGAAGGATCTGTTAGCGTAAAACTGAGGTCGAGGAAGTCGATACGCTCGAAAACAGTTGACGATGAACACAAAGACGCAAAAAACACACCCAAGGGTAAAAAAATGAAGGTTACAAACGGTAGTAATTGGTGTTCGATACGAACACGTGTATCTCTGAGACAACTGTGTATAGCGATAAAGGGTATGACAGAGAAACAGAAAGAAGATGTTAGAAGCCTAGGTTTTGGTAAACTTCTATCAATCCAAAACGACGGCATACCTGGGAGGTTGGGCCATTACGTAGTTGACAATCTTGACACGAACAATATGGAGATCAATGCAGGATGTGTTAAGATTGAGATTGATGGGGATGCAATCCACAACCTTCTGGGGATAAGAAACCATGGTATATATCTGGAAACATTCGAATACAAGAAAAATTTTGTTTGGATTACAAAGGAATGGAGAAACATGTACAAGGGAAGTTACGTTACACCTTCAGCCATATCAAAAAACATAGAGGAGAACGGCGATGATGATGGAATAATGTTCAAACTGAATTTTTTGACATTATTCATGAGCACAGTTGTTGAAATTCAAGACCAAGGAAAGTGTGATCTTAATTTCCTACACCATATGACGGATGAAATAAACCCACAACATGTTGATTGGTGCGCGTACATCGTCAATTCGATCAAGAAATGCAAAAAAACATGGAGAAGGTGTGGCAACAATTGTTTCTTCACGGGCGCGTTAACAATCCTAACGGTATGTATTACATGTTTTATATACGCGCATGTGTGTGTATGTGTGTAACTGTAATTCACAAATTACGTTTGTTATTACTATAATGATCACATGTGCATGTTAATCAGATTTCACGTGTAATGACATATATTACACATGTGATATGTATTGTGTTTATAGTTAACATGTAATATAAAAAATGTGCTTGTAATTCACTTGTAATGTATGTGCATTTGTAATTCACACGTGTGATTCACATATGTATCAACTGATAAATATGTTCTAACCGTTTTATGTCACACATGTGAACAGCTGTTGTACGTTGATCGAACGAATGTCCTTCCAATAAATGTTGATCGACATATGAGCCCGCTTGAATTCTGGACAATCGAAAAGTTACGAAAGAGGGAGAGAATCGAATTGAAAAATGGAGGTTTTGTCATGGGCGAGTTAAGAGATCAATATGTTTATCCAAAAAACGACACATCTGAACATGTCACAGAAAACAAATTGAACGAGATAATGCTTTATGATTATACGAGTAATCCAGCTGATTTGACGGTACGTTATTGTATACATTTATCCAAACATGTATTATATATATATATATATGTATATACTCCACACGTGTGCTACATACTTATCATGTAATATCAACAGGGACATGTTACAAAACTGGACGCTCTGTTCGATCGCATCACGAGGGACAAAAAAATATTAGAAAAAGCATTGTGTGATGCATGTTTGGATTTCCCAGACGTACCCGAGATACAAAACTGCATACAAAAATACAAAACAATATACAAAGAAGTGATTGATATCAATGAACATGTAACGCAAATTGGATGGACACAGTTTTTTGAAGAAAATATTGGAGAAATCATTGCAAAAATGAACAAAGTTGAACATGTGCAAAAGAAGAAAGAACGTGACAGCTCAATGCCAAACTTTGATCTCGGCATTAGTTCACAAGAGTCTGGGAGCATATGGGGTGAAATAAACTTAAAATCTGCTGAGCATCAACAAAGCGCGTCTATTAATCAGCCGGTAGACATCAATGAAAAACTGAACGACGACGAACAACTGATATGGTCGTATATGTTGGCAATCATCCATGACAAAAATGATGGAGAAAAACGACAAACAACTCAAGAAAAGAATGCAACGAAAAAGAAAACGAGAGCAATGTCAGAAGAAGATGCAAAAGCAGAACAAAAACAAATGGAAAAGGAACTGAAGGCAGCAAAAATAGAAGCAGAAAAGAAAGAAGTCGAAAGAATGTTCTTGTAAGTTTTATTACATTTATGCATTATGAAGTTTGCAAACTATTACTATGATTCACATGTGTAACTGATGTGAACATATGTATACAGGAAAGATATTTTCGCAACTACATACGGACTAGAAATAAGAGCGTTTCTGTTAGCACACCTTATTCCAGGTAAACAGTTGTACACATCTGCTATAGATTGTTGGGCGGGTGTTTTGAATCATCAAGAAGGTTTGAAAAATAAGGATGGACCTAAACGTTTGTTTTGTTACACGTCGACAATTGTAAGTATTATATGATAAACAAATTTTTACCATTACTATTAAATATACTCAAACGTGTTTTGTTTTTTTTTGTTTTGTTTTTTCAATAACAAAACATAATGGATGGATGCTAAACAGAAAGCCTACTGTGGAGGCAAGGACAACAACATTCAAAAAGAACCTGTTAATAGTGCTTGAACGTAATGCCGACAGACTTGATCTGAAATCATATGATGTAGTGGTGATTCCTATACTGGAAAGTCACCACTATTACCTAGTATGCTTTGATGTCACACCCCGATATTTCCACGTATTACCGGTGGGCCCGGTGGGGAGTATCGTGACGTAGTTGATATCATCATAGTCAAACAACACAATATATAAATGCACAGCGGAAGCAAAAGATAAATATATTACAATCCTAATATAAAGTAATATCCAGTATTACAACGGAAAGTAAAGGATCCACATGCAGATCTTAAAACTTAAACATTGTTCAACAGACTTTAGACGCCTAGAACTTGCAAGATTCCTTCTTAAAGCCCTGAGCAGCTTCCAGCCTATTACGTACTTGTACCTGTCACTTAGACTTTGGAAAATACGTCAGTTTTCACTGGTAAATACACTCAACTGACTCATTTGAAAATGTTTATAAAAATTGGTTTAGGTGCACAAGGCACGAAAATATGTTGACACTTAGATTAAAATGCTCAAGGCAACATTAATCTTTTATACTTGGGACAAACTATATCTCATGTTATCAGTTTTACATAACTTGCTCTACATACGGGGCCCGGTTCTATGCCGGTTCAAGATTAACCGACACACCACTATTCCCTTATTGGGAATCCCATATTGGGTAAAATTAATTTATTAATAAGCATAGAGCATCTGTCAGGTGTATGCCTACACCCCGCGCTTAGGTCGTGGCCATTGCAATTAATGAGTCAAGGATATCCAAGACACGGTCGCATTAATCCCCAATGTTCCAGTCAAGCAATACGAATTAAAACAGGTTATTTGGATTTCCCGACTCATTGGTGTTTGAATCCCATACCTGACCATGCGGTATTTATATTACCGTATCCCAAGCCCGTATAAGGGAAAATAGGTTAAGAGTATTTACCTGAGCTAGCTCCTGTCTTAAATAGCAAGAATTATAATAACTCAGCCGTATTCACTTAAATAAGCGTAGGTACAATTTACCAGAAGGCTCTAGTCTGGAAATGATGGTATGAATAACCAATTAGAATACTAACGGGTCTTTAATTAAGCCTAAACTTAGACCGGTTAGTTTTAAGGAAGTATACGGTTCAAACGCATGATTAAGCGAAGACCGGAATAGAATGTGTTTTAGACCCGACAAGTTTGAAGACTTTTATAATATGGGTAATCTAAACACCTTCTGGATTTTGAGATAAAAATGATAAGGTTTGACCCATTTCGGCTAACTTATGCAAACTAGTTACATAAACCGAACCGAACGCGCAAGAGGCGTAACGGGTAACCATATGGGTCCTATACAGGTTTCCTAAGTTAATATGCCTTAAGTATGTTGTGATATCAGTAGGATATCTTCCATTATGCCCAAAACGAGTTTAACCTCAATACAAGCCCCGCATGGGTATTTTGGTCATTTTAAAGATTATAAAAGAGATTAACTGTGTTTCTGAGATTCGGGTCTGAATACATTAGTAAAGTAACTTAATTTAATAGGTCATATCAGTTGGTAATAAGTTTTATATGACAAAATGGTTTTAAACCCAAACTATGCGTTTAATACGCGTAAAAAGCCATTTTAAGCGATTTCCGGGTTATACTGGAAATCTGAGTTTTCTGATCAGGTTATAAATTTCAAAATACTTTATTTATTATATAAAATCAGTAGCAATTGGATTGGTGTCAAAATACTATGTAAAACTCATTTTATACACAAAAAGGGTATAATTTGTATTTACCGAAATAAGGCGATAGCCTTAGGTTATGATCAGTTTAAAAATAATTAAAAATCTTTAAAAATCTAAAAATATTATATTACATCAGTGGGTAAAAGGTTTGGTGTCAAAAATTGGGTTTAGATAGGCTTTATGCTAATTGCGCCGTTTAATTACTAAAAGGCGTTATAATTACGTTAATGAGCATAACTCCTAATCTAGACCTCCAACTGATGTGAAATTTTTGACACATGTTTATAAATCAGTAGTAAAGATTATTGTCCTTTCACATTTCTAAAATTCTCGTTTTATGGTCAAAAGGGCATATTGGTCAACATTAGGCAATTAACGGAAACGCGTAAACGAATCAGACAATCAACGAACCAATCACAGAGGGCTATACTACCATGTAACCTGGTCCTAAGGAAGTCCTAAGGCATTTCCAAACTCTACTAAAACGGGTCAGAACTGAAGTCAAAGCAAAAGTCAAAGTTTTGTGACTTTCGGTTCCGAACCGGGTCTTAAACAGAAAATTGTCGGGTCGAACATGTTTAGACATGTTCTTACATTTATTACTAAGTTATATGAATGATAAAATAGGTTACATGCCTTCTACATTGTTAATTAGGCGTTAAATCGCAAATTAAGGTTCTGTTGACTTTTTCTAATCAACTTTGACCCGACATTTGATCTAGTTAGAGTGGGAATCAGAGGGAGCCCTTTTAAGGGTTTAATGCCCACATAATTACCAACTTATAACTACCTTCAATTCGACTAATCACTGGAGCATTAATGATTAATAGCTAAGTCAACTGTTAATTACGACGGTTTGACTTTTAAGCTAAAACTAAGTAAAAACTCAACTAAGAAAGGTTAAGCATACTTACTGAAGTCCTATGCACGATTAGGAAGGCTTAGGATCTGCTCTTAAGCTCCAGGAAGCTCCAGAATTGCAGAAATGAGGTGTGATCAAAATGGTTGCACAAGAGGCCTTTATATAGTGTTCAAAATCTCATAGATTGTTGACACACAAGCCTAGCAATGGCCATGGATCATCCACATATGTCCCTAAGGGCTTAGGGGTTGTTTAGGGGTCGTCTAAGATGTGGAAAATCGTTTTATAAATCGGTTAGAAGCTCAAACAGGCTGCTGCCCGTTTTTCTGCAACTGGGGGTCTGACACGGCCCGCGTAAAGTCTTGTTAAGCTTTACGTGGCCCGCCTAAATCCAGTCGACAGATTTCAAATCTTTCCTTTATTGTATCTTGGCTCTTGGCTCTTCTGAAGGGTCATGCACTGTATATTTTGCATTATGAACCCTCCAAATTGACATATAAGGGCTCCAAGACTTATACTTACTTTGTTAAGTCCTTGGTTACTTTGTTATTACCCGAAAAGTCAAAATTTTCAACGTTGACGCTTTAACCCCTCGTGTACGAATATTGCCATAACTTTCTCATACTTTAACGAAACCTTGTGAAATTTTTATCACTTATTCTTGTGAGCATAATTAATCATTACAAAGCTTCAGGTTTGCTAAAAGGTCACTCAGAGGTGTACTTTAAACATGTTGACACATTTAACCCCTGTAGTTCGTAATCTCTCACTTTCTTCCACAATTAGCTTCGTATGATCCATGTTTTACTCGTTTGAGGTTATAAACATTATGTGGGGCTATTGTGAAGTATACTTATTTATTGTTGACACTTCGAACCCTTATATTCACATACTTTCCATGTTTGTCAACTTTAGTCCTTCTAGAACATTCTTTCACACGTTCAAACCTATGACACGTGTCAATACATTATAGGACGTGAATTTTTGAGGTGTTACATTTGACTTGAGGGAGCCTTCAATTGAAGTAATAGACAATATGCATCCAAAATTTGCTTGGGTATTGATGAAAGACGGTAACAGCTTCGTGTCAAAGGGCACACCAAACAAGATTGTAAGTTATTAACTATAATGACAATGACATTAAATAGCGATACACATATGCACCATTTCAATGTGGATGTTGATATCACCTAACATATAGTTTATTATTGGCAGAAACATATCGTATGTGCTTACGTGCATAGTGTCCAACACCCGAGTGCACAAGCATTATCAAGCGTAACACTATCAAAGAAAGAGATTGGCTGGGCAACAAGAGACAACTTCACTGACTGCAGGATTTTCGCCATGCGGCATATGGAGTTGTACTATGGAAAGAACAAACCGTTTGAATGCGGATTCAACAACAGGGAATCAATGCAACAAAGTCAGATAAACAACCTCAGGATGAAATATTGTGCAAGAATCCTACTTTCTGATGCAAACGTGTTCAAAGAAAATGTTATAGCGGATGCAAAGAATGAAGCGAACACGGCCAAACAGAATGAATTGGACGGTGCAATAGATAAATGATAGATGGAAAAGCGAACACACATGTGAAACACTATCATTTCAATATTGCTTTTGACTATTATCTCATATTGATACAATCTTTAGATATTATGATTGATACAATATTATTAGTATAACATGATTGTGTAAGACATATTATGCTTTATGCACGTTTGAATTCTAGCATCTATATTGGATACGAATGTTTATCGGTGTTGACAGTTGTATGCATTTCACGTGTGTAATGTTTTAGCAAACAGTATCATACAAAAGAAAAACGTATCACAACTTTAATGTAACATATCATAATTTTACGGTAACGTTATACAGCACATGTGAAATACAACTACATAACTAAAAAAAACCGAATGTATCATGACTTGGATTATTCTGAATAATTTTATTTGTAATATAATAGCAAGATCATATGAAATATCCATATAAAATGATTGTGAACAAATCCATCAGACGTGTAATATAAGGTCAAAATCGATGTTACCATAAAACAAGTAATGCATACATGTAGTATAATATCATATTGAATATAACGTCAAAATATGTAACACCATGTATGCTTATGTAACATAAACTCAAGTTTAAACATGTAACACAATCCATAAAAAACATGTCATCACAAACAGGATGCATGTGTAATACTAGAAAAAAAAATTCCATAATCCCACGAAATTTATTCGATGCACATGTGTAATATAAGAGTCACATTGCTTATTATGTAAAACAAGTCTTAGTATTGTATAAACCAAATCACTCATCAAGCGGGTCGGACGAACGTATGGTGGATCTTCTAGTGGCCCGAGTACAAATGCGAGACGATGGTCCAGCAGATGTATCACCGTTAGACGAATCAACGACACCAACATGACATGAATCTTCTGGAACAGCAACATTACCAGCTTTAGCAGCTTTCGCAGCAGCCGCGGCTTCTTTGGCAACCCGAACTTTTTCACAATTACGTGAGTCAAGATCATTAACGTATTGCTTGCATTTTCCACACAGCCTAGTAGTTTTAGCACTATTAACAACAACCTTTTCCCCGGGACCAATGAGTCGATGGTTGGTACCGCACCCTTTGTTTCGGATGCCTTGTGGCGGATTTATCGAGACTTCCATATCTTCAGGCTGTTTGAGAAGGTCACTGATCACAACTGATGTTTTGTTACACGCCGGTTCGGTCAGGAATTCACGAAACACACGATTCGTAATTTCTTTAATTTCCCCAGATAACTCAGAAATTTTACCATTATTACGCCTTAAATGATCAGTACACTCAATGACCAAATCAAAAATCTCATTCCAGATTACAGATTCTGCGTCTGTATCAGCAGAATACCTGTTCGACATGCTAAAAACCCTCCTTGGCAATATGTCTCGTTTCCGTCTACCAGGTTGATACTGAACGGGAATTTCATCAACCTGGTTGTATCTATACACGCAAAAGGCATGCCTACACAAATAGCCAAGGCGCGTATAACCCATACACGAACATGAAACCGATCTATCACGTGTATCAAAACTGACCTGCATCACATGTGTATAGGTTACAAATGTTAAAAAACATAACGTTGATAATTATTATGAACATATGTAATACAACCATATAATAAGCCAAATTACCTCAAATTCATTAATATCTTTATACTGCCTGTTAGTATGAACAATGGTATAAATTTTTACCCCATCAAGTTCTGGGGGTTTTGAAGCAATATAGCAGAATGTCATGCCTCTATATATCTCTTTTTGCACCTCCAAAAACAGCGTATGTGTATATAACTCCGAGGTATGTCTTTCGATAGGCACGTTCTTTGGCATTGATGGTGCTATTGTGTTACTTTCGAACTCCAGTCTGCGTTGAGTGTACCGTTGCCCATCAATTGCTGTGTCGAAACACATCAAGAATTGCACGAGTGTGTTTGTTCCACTAGAATTGGTTTTAAAAAGGGAATTCGAACTCTCACACCTCGAGGTGGTTTTCATTAGACAACACATGTGCACATCCCTAAAATAGCACTGAACCCATTGATTCCTAATCTCATACATCTCGTTCAGCCAATTATTTTCTTTCAAGTGTAACCCTTCCATAAGCAAATTCCATGTTCTTTAAATTCTTCAGGTGTGGTAAACAAAGTCCACACCAGCTTATGTATAGCAGCTCTCAAGTCTATATTTTCCAATACATCACCTGCAATCTGAATATAAAAAAATCACAAACATAAATGAATGACATGAAAGTATACAACTATTACACGTATGTAGCTGAATGTGTGTAAAAATAATATCATACCTTTTCAGGAATTTTCCCAACAATATGCCACATACACAGCCTGTGAATAGACTGATTGAATACACCAGAAACTGCTTGTTTCATCGCAGCATCCTGATCGGTCAACACCAACGTTAGTTGCTTATTGTTATGAGCTTTAAGGAATGTGGTAAGCAACCATGTGTAAGAACCAATTGTTTCATCATATAATAGCCCAGCACCAAAGGTGACACACTTTTTATGGTGATCAACACCGGTAAACGGAACAAATATCATGTTATACCTTCAAAACAACATAAATCACTGAATTTAGTGTAATATGACAAACATAACATCAGTAATACATTCATTAGTAAAATGAAAAATTGTTATTACATAGATGTAATACAACATAACAATGTAACTGATTGTAACCACAATTTTCGTATCATTTATGTATTAAATTACATGTAACACCCTATTTGACATTTATAATACACGTATGTATATGATACACAAATAATGAATATAATACACAAATATAACACTTCTATATTGAAATACATATACCCGCATTATCATATGACATTTATCCGTATCAGTTATTATTCACATGTAATAATATAAGTAATACATTTACACACCACAACTGATTCGGTATTACACTAATGCATTACAACGAAATAAAGAGAAAAAAACTTACTGATTCATATGATACGTCACATCAAAACCTAACACATCTCCAAAGGCTTCGTAATTGCATTTGGATACGTCATCAGCCCAAAACAATGATCTTAACTCACCGTCAACCACCACACATTCAAAAAAGAAATTTGGCCGATTTATCACACGGGCTTTTAACGTATCAACCACCATTTGTGCATCCTTCTTGCCGATAAAAGACCGTATATCTCTAGTGAAAATTTTGAATTCTACTACAGTTCCTTGTACGTTATGGTGCCCACCCTTTAACGAAGCTCGAATCTTATGCGCGACATTAGGGCCAATCTTGTTCAAGCTTAGTTTGTGGATGAACCTCTGGTCGTCATAACTAAGTTTCCTCTTTTTTCTGGTAAAGTCTAGATTGTCCTTGTCAACCAATCCATGATTATGAGCTTCAATAAAACCATAAATGAAAAATTTTGTAGTGCCTGGGATAGCTTTAAGCTTTATCCGCGCCCTACAGTTAGTAACTTTGTAGCTGCTACTTCGAGACACTTTAAAAGCACTAGGGTCCATCAATTCAAAGTGTGTTTGCTTAGGTTTACTGGATCTGGTACATTGCATATACCTATGTGTAACAACAGTTCCAGATTTCTTCATGGCACCCAAACGTACAGAAAACCAAGACCTCTCAGCATAATACTTGTACATATTCTCAACGTCGCTCCATGTGTCAAAAACCACTCCGATAGTCGGTGTATATTCAGGAGACACCAAAGGTTTCCAGTACTTTATCCCATCAGTTGTTATGTATACATGGCTGGTTATGTCTCCTTCAATATGGACACGAAAATTACAGTCAAAATAAAGAAAAAAAACTTTGCACGTATGCATTATATCAATATATTTAAAATACGGACATATACATACAGACAACACACACAAAACATGTAAACATACATACATACATACATATATACATACATACATACAATAAAACAACAGGGCATATTATATTAAAAAAATACACACATGTTAACAATTTATGATATATGCAGTTAGCATCTTAATACAAACACGTGTACACATGTGTAATACACATTTTTTTTAATAAATAAATAATTTACCTAATTGATCGACGTCATACAAACGTAATGGACGGACATTGTGACTGCCAGAACTTGAATTGTTAACATCAGTTGTTTCGATACGTTCGTGTCCGTCGTCATCGTTATCACCTGACCTAGAATCGATTAATGCGTCAGCAATAATGGCACGAGTGTTTGTAGAACTGCTAGATGAAGCCATACCTAAACGATTTAACAACAATATCGATTAAACAACAATCAAACACGTCTGAATTCCTATTATGAACAATGTGTGATAAAATAAACATGAAATCCGATTACCTACGATTGTTAAACACAAATTGGATGCGAAACAGCTTGAATTCGGTATGAAATTCGTTATATGTATGAGTAATTGATACAATTTTGGAATTGATTGATATAATATTCGATAATTGTTGAAGACGAAACCTCCAGAGAACAGAATCACGAATGTGTGGGTTATGAATTGGGCGAAACGTGAAATTGTGTTTGTTGACAAAAATACCCCTATGTTTACTAGTTTTTTGGTTTTCTCATTTATATCTAGTTTTCTCATGATCCTATCCCTATATATATATATATATATATATAAACGAGATCAGGAGAAAACGCTCAAATGTGTGAGAACGCATCCTGGCCCAACACGTGTCCCGCGGCATAGAGAAGGGCGGAGGGGCTTTTTTGTCTTTTCATTCTTCTTTTATTTCCCAACGCAGTATAATATTTTATGGCCTTTAAGTTTTTTTTGGCGTTGTTTTGTATTTTTTGAACTTTTTGGCGTTGAATTAATTGTTTTTGTGTCACATATATAATTTTTTGGCGTTATAGCGTTTTCTAGTTAATTTTTTGGCCTTTTTGGCGTTTTATATAATAATTCACTACGAGTCTCTAATATTTGCATAAGATTACAATAAGACCAATTTTTTTTTGGCGTTTAGTGAATTTTTTGGCGTTTAATACCCTTTACAAGGTGTTTTTGCCAGCAGCTGTTCTCCCAGTTTTCATACTATTCACGTTTTGGTGTTTGTAGTTTTTGGCGTTTTATATAATAATGTTATTTTATTTATAGAGAATTAGATAACAAATCAACATATAACTTGATATCAAAACAATATAAAATGAAAACAAAAATAATAAAAAATGGTAATCTAATTTCTCTTCTGAATCTTCACTATCATCAGCCTGTATCTTCTAGAATTTGTTTTGGCGTTTTGAACATTTTTTGAATACTTTAGCTAGATGCCAACTTTCCTACATAAACCCTGTCTTTTTCAGAAGAAGCTGCTTAGTGGCATCCTGTTTTTTGGTGTGATATTCTTGTTTGGCGGCATGTCATTGAAGATCAACTCTTGCTTGATGCTATTTGTAATAATGGAGTCAAAAATAACATTTTACACTTTAGTTGAACCCTTTCTTCCATGCCTATAATCATCAAGAACAAAGCTCACATGATGGCATATCACTGTCATCAGTCTCTTTTTCTTGAATATTTGTCAATCTCATCCAGCAAAATATTATTGAGTTAACCCCCTCAGAAAAAAGGATCCATTTCAGTGAAAGCTTTGACATCTGTGGCGTTTTAAAGGGAGTGGTTTCTAGAAGATATGATGTTTTTATGTTTTTCTGGGTGTGAATAATTTCATTTTGTATAAACCCCTCTCTTATTGGAGTTTTTTGGCGCGTAGTTTAGGCGGGACTTTTTATTGTAATAAATGATAGTAATAAAGTAACTGTCTTTTCAGTTACTGTATTTTGTATTTACTGTGTTGATCAGCTTTTATCAGTTTTATAGGTTATAGACGTCCCATCTTCTAAGTTTGGCGTTTTTTTTAAATTGCCTTATGCAGACCAACATGACAAAATACAATAACGGAGTAAATAAAATAGTAAGGAGGAAAAATATTCTTTGTTATTTATGGCGTTTTATTAGGGTTAACCATTTTTAGTATTATTTTGGCGTTTTGCTAATAAAGATAGTAATATATCATTTAATTATCTTAAAAAAAAAGAAGATCACATAGAAGAAAAAAAAAAGAGGAAAAAAAAAATTAAAATCCTTCGTCAGAAGGTATTTATCTGAATAGTACCCATCACTTGTGTCATATTCTTCCTCCTCGGAGTCTTCATCTCGATCTTCATCCATGTTATCACATTCACCTTCATCAGCTTCTTGTTCCTGAAGATTCTGAAGCCTCCACCCGAACATATCTTGCATTAACTCCAATTTTGAGTCTATTTCTGTGTTGGTACAAGTGGCGTTATGCAATTCTTCCATGAAACCCAGTCGCTGCTTTGTCATGATGGTCTCTAGCCAGTAGACTTCCTGCTCTCCGCTGTCGTATGTAACCGTCACCATGTTTGTTTCATCATCAAAACGCCATGATGTCATGACAGGGTCTGGCTTCACATCTCCTTTGATTGGTCCAAATTTGCTGGTTAATGCTTTCATAAGCATATGCGTTTCATGGCATTCGTTGTCTAGAGCGATGCCAATGGATAAGATTTACCTCTGTATCTCTTCTTCCATCTTTAGAATTGCCCTGACCGTCTTAACATACACCCTCCTTCTGTTGTCAAAATGGAGGACGTATCGCCTGATTCCGAGAGTGTATCTCCATGAAACGATTGTTGCCATTTTTGGCATTTTGTTTAAGTTGGCGTTTTTGGTTAACGATTTGTTTTGCAGAAAATGGATAGATTGAAGTGATTATGTAAGCTATGGTTTACGTTTGTTTATATAATGATGTTTTGGCGCGTAATTTAGGAGGGAATTTCTTCTAATAAATGTTAATAACTAAAATTCAGTTATTTGTGTTGTTTCATCTTCCTGTAATATTCAACGCATTTTATTTTTAATTTTTGGCGTTTTGTTTTTAATGGCGTTTTATTTTTTGTATGGCGTTTTATCATTTGATGGCGTTTTGAATATGAGGGTAAAAAAACCCTTTTACCCTTAATGAAGCGCGTCCCACTAGCCTCCCAGCCTCCCAGACCGACTCCCTAGTCCCACTAGACAAATAAAATGTGCTCAACTTTTGTTTGTAAAAACGTTTTATGACCTGGATCTGGACTTAAGTGGTATGCAATGTAAAAATGTTTTCGTGAGAGCCCTAGTGATCATAGTCTAGACTCGAGAAGGAATCCTAGTTCGCTATGATCAGAGCTCTGATACCAAGCTGTCACACCCTGGCTTTGCGGAAGCGTGGATTTATTTGGTGTGACTTCTTAATACCATAGCTTATTCACAACAAAGCTATATGAAAATAAAACCATGCAGATCATCCATTGATTTAAGTTTGAAAAGTAAAATACCACAACATTGACTTAAGGCGTTGACACATGCAACGGAAATTACAACCTGATAACAAAAAAACATTGTTTGAAAGACACAACCATAAACTTAAAATAGACGTAGTTTAAGAACTGTGACTCGTCCAGGTAAAAGCCACAACCCCTAAACTTGGATGATCCCATAACTCTAACGCAGCGTGAAAACGTAGCATACCGTGCCAGATCCTTAGTTCCCTGAAATACATGTAAGTTGAAAAATCAACATAAAGTTGAGCGAGTTCATGTGAAAGTGAGTATGTAAAACCTTTAAAGTACGTCCCAATGTAAAAAGGTTTAAGTACGTCCCAATGTAAAAATGTTTAAGTACGTCCTGTTGTACAAATGTTCCTGGTATGTAGCAATAAGGAAAAAGAGATCACCAATGGTTTGCAAGGCCATTGATATGTGTGATGTGCAGTAGGAAGACTCAAACCTAGCAGATTTGGCGTTGGGTACAAAGTCACCACCTGGTCCATTAGGCGGGCTCAGGGGTTGGGCTCGCTACACCCATATAGATCTACCGCTTACGTCCCTCGGTCCTACAATGAGGATTAATGGCCTCAAGTTGCGCCTACTCACTCACATGATCTGTACGTCCTAACCCTCCTTAAGCTAACCATACCGTGTAAAAAGTACTCATAATCATAGTAACATGTATTTCACCCCCGCAGTTTAAAAACTGAAAACAGTTAAGAGAAAAGGGGGACATGAACTCACAGTAGTGCGTCTCCAACAAGAAATCTCCCGGTCAACCTGCTGTGCGACGACCTACACGTACTAACTTCTATTAGACAGATAGCCGTGCCTTAGCTTAAGGTTTAATGTCTTTGGGAAATAGTTAGGCAACTATTTCGTAATTACATTTCGTAATTATTTTGTAAATATATTCCCTTCCCAAGGATGGGGGTTTTAATACATGTGCGTTCGTATAACTTCGAAATATATTATTAAGTCTCACTTAATGTAATATATTTTACTACATTTGTCCAAAATACTTTACTTCCAAAATATAAATATTTTCCCCAAAATATTATATTTTATTCCATATAATTTTCCAAAATAATATCCTTGTCAAAATACACACTTATGAGTATTTTCTGAAAATACGTAAGTTACGTTGTAAGGTTCGGGTGGTATAAATAATACAGGTGTAACTTAGACACTTATTTGTGAAGGCGTTCGTATTATTTTGGAACCGTCAATATTCAGTGTATTCTAGTAATATTATTTTTACCCTAAAAATAATATTCATGTAGTTCACAAAATAATCATAAGATTTACACAAGTGCTACTATGGAAAATATATATTCTAAATATATATTTTAACAAGTTTTATTTATGAAAATCCCACCTCCGACACTTGGAGATTTTGTAATAAAAATTCATGGCGAAGTTTGTTTGGAAAAACAAGTCGAAAATATATTCATAACACTTGCCGTAAAAATATTTTCTAAGTGTTGTTTTCTGGAAAAATTTCGCCAGAGTTTCCTCTGTAACTGGAGGTGGTCACGCTTTCAAGCGTATCATTTTCTTTTATAAATTCAACCAACAATGTTCCCAACATCAACAAACAATATTTCAACACTAAACTAGTCAAAAATATACGTAAGTCGCAAACATATGAACTTGTGGGTTATGTAAAAGTGTGTAGTAACTTTCCATTATTTTTAGTAGATCGTTCCATCTTTATAAATAAAGTTGGTTCCTTGTGATCTTTATTCTTGAAGAAAATACATCTTTACAACCTCTAGGTCAAATATTACAAAAAAAATAATTCTTTGTTAAAACCTTCGTTACACAAGTGTCTACACACTTGTGTGTTCATAAGAACATCCTTAGTTTATGAAAAATCCGGCTTTGAAAATATGATTTCATCTTACACTCGGTTCTTTAAAAATACCACTTGTAGATCTTTAGATCTACTAGTTTAGAACTCCATTTCATAAGAAAAATTGTTTTTACACAAGTTCATGTTTATGTTTGAAAGGGTTCGTCATCTAATAACTTTACGACTTAACGTAAGGCTAGTTCATGTTCCATGAACATGATCTAGCGTGGTTTGATGGCGATCCATTCCAACACTAGCAATCAACAACAATAAATAATCATAACAAAACTAGTTTCAAAAGTTTTACACTAACATTCATTCATTAACCACCATGTTTATTATTTTTAGTAGACTTTAAACTTTGATCTTTAGTGTTCATAATTTTTACCCGTCAAATCTCTTATTAACCACTTTAAACATGAACAAGAGAATGTTTAGAGACACTTACTACTAGCTCGAGGCTAGGGAAGAAACTAGACGAAAAATGGGTGGTTAATAGCGTCGTAGAGAGGTCCTTGCGATTCCGTAGACACCGGGTCTCCTCGTATGAACTCTAGCACTTTGGTATGTATATAAAATGGCAAGGTAAAAATTTGAAAGTGGGTGGAGGTGACTTGTGGTTCTCGGCCGAAGTAGCAAGAAGGAAAGAAAGAGCCAATTTTTGTGTTGTGGTTATGAGTGTTTATTGTGATTCAAGGTATTTACTTATAGTCCATCATGGTGCTTTTGTCCAATATATATTATGTCAAGAAGATATTATGCATAAAGAATAAAATAATCAATATTAGTGGAGGGTGTCCCCCATGGGGAAACCGATCGTTCAAAGGGGGGTTGGTTATGGTTTGTTTGCAACTAATAAGTTAGTGTATAGTTATTTTATTAGAAAAAATAATTAAGTTACTAGTGTGTAGTAATATATAACGGGTGTTAGGGTATTCGGGGACCCTAACTGGCTCAGAAAAGAAAAATAATGTCAATGACAATATTTTTATGTTCCGGGTAAAGTCCGGTTGTTCGGTTGGATATCAATCCGTTAAAGTGCTAAATAATCATTTAAAGTGTCGTTAATATTATTTTTAGTGACACAATTTATTCCCGACACTTTGGAAAGCGTCTAGTAATATTTTTCTCATGTTTTGGCACTTTACTAGTTAGCTTAATGCTGAATTTTTATTTAAAGTGCAGAATTTTGTACTCAAAGTACGTTTTAGGCGCATCTGGTCACTATAACAATCACCTAGTGACGCAGTTCTACAATCCTCACCTCCCTACACTCCCTACTAGTGTAGTAAACTATTCCCGGCTCATACTGGCCTTAGAGACAGTAACTGTCTGATGCTGGCTATGTCAGCATGTTTACTGGGTATCCCGTATAGTGTGCTCACTGTGCTTTTGTGCATCAAGGTTGTCACTAAGGTTTGTGTGTAAATAATAGAGTGACAGTATAAGATGTGATGCAAGAGTATGTATGTATCAGAAATCAGTAAGCAGTTTAATCACAGTTGTAAGCAAGCACAGTAATTAAGCGGTAATTAAATATTAATTAATTCGTACGGATACCTGGTTTGGTGAGGGTTGTCACATGTTAAGCGTTAACATGTGATTATGTGTTCTACATATTGTATTACACGTATGCTATTGAATATGAATGTAATGCACATGTGCATCATAAATGTAATGTGATATGTGCAATGCAAGTGAACACTAATAATATAACATATAACTGTACTGAAATGTATATATGCGTGAACAGGGGCGGACCTAAAGAAGGTCCAGGCGGACCACGGGCTACGGCTCAACTTTTTTCCAGTAGTGTATTTTTTTTCGATTTTTATACTAAGGATAACTCTAAACAACTATGAGAACACCTCTCAAAAAAAAATTTACAAACCAATAATAAGCCCAGTTAGTGATGATGATAAAAACCCAAATAATAAGCCCAAATAACTAAATAATAGCACATTAGATTAGCCCAAATCACCAAATAATAGCCCAAATAACTAATTTTTTTTTCGAAATTGAAGCTTGTCAAGACGGATTTACGCAATCGAATAGGCCCGGAATTTTTGAACAATGCTACAGTTTGTGCGGTCGAAAAGATTTTTTTACTTTATTTATTTATTATTGTTTTTTTTAATATTGTATGATTGTAGGGTAAAAAAATTTTTTTGGGATACCCCTGAGTTAATGTTCTAGTTCCGCCACTGTGCGTGAATAAACTCATATATGTTAAACACATTGATACGGTCAAAGGGTTAAAACAATTAAAAAAAAAAACATGGACTTAAATGGATATTTTGTGAAATGCCTGGACTAAAGTTGTAATTGTAGTTAATAGCTAGTCAGTTAGTTGGTCACGAATTACTGCCAAAAACTGTTAACAGTGAATAACAAACTACAGTGGATTCATCCCTAACTTTTGTGTTTCCTTATATATATCTGTTCTATCTGTTACCGTGTGATTATATGTTGTATGTGTTATATTACACATGTGATTGAATGTGCATCCAATGCACACGTGTATTTTATTTATTTATTTATTTATTTTTATTTTTTTATAAAACAGCCAACAACACGAATCAGTCATTGGCAAATAAAAGGAAAAGGCCGAAAGCATCTGACACGGCTGATACTATTACAGGTATGTAATTAATACGCAAATAGACGTCATTAAGCGTATATGTATTGCACACGTGCACCACGGGTATGATATATGATAATGATATATGTACCAAACTGTTATGTAACTGTATTGTACTGTATTTACGTGTGAGTTAAATGCATTTTTTAGTGAACACATGCACCACAATTATGGTTGTTAAGCGTTAACATGTGATTATGTGTTCTACGTATTGTATTATACGTATGCTATTGAATATGAATGTAATGCACATGTGCATCATAAATGTAATGTGATATGTGCAATGCAAGTGAACACCAATAATATAACATATAACTGTACTGAATTGTATATATGCGTGAATAAACTTAAACACATTGCTACGGTCAAAGGGTTAAAACAATAAAAAAACATGGACTTAAATGGATATTTTGTGAAACGCCTAGACTAAAGTTGTAATGGTAGTTAATAGTTAGTCAGTTAGTTGGTCACGAATTACTGCCAAAAACTGTTAACAGTGAATAACAAACTACAATGGATTCATCCCTAACTTTTGTGTTTCCATATATATATATATCTGTTCTATCTGTTACCGTGTGATTATATGTTGTATGTGTTATATTACACATGTGATTGAATGTGCATCCAATGCACACGTACACCATTAATGTAACGTCATAACGTCTGATGTTTTGCAGGTGTGCATATTAAAGCCAGAAAAACAAGGAAACACTCAAATGCACCTGATGCTAAAAATGACAACCCAGTAAACGAAGGATCTGTTAGCGTAAAACTGAGGTCGAGGAAGTCGATACGCTCGAAAACAGTTGACGATGAACACAAAGACGCAAAAAACACACCCAAGGGTAAAAAAATGAAGGTTACAAACGGTAGTAATTGGTGTTCGATACGAACACGTGTATCTCCGAGACAACTGTGTATAGCGATAAAGGGTATGACAGAGAAACAGAAAGAAGATGTTAGAAGCCTAGGTTTTGGTAAACTTCTATCAATCCAAAATGACGGCATACCTGGGAGGTTGGGCCATTACGTAGTTGACAATCTTGACACGAACAATATGGAGATCAATGCAGGATGTGTTAAGATTGAGATTGATGGGGATGCAATCCACAACCTTCTGGGGATAAGAAACCATGGTATATATCTGGAAACATTCGAATACAAGAAAATTTTTGTTTGGATTACAAAGGAATGGAGAAACATGTACAAGAGAAGTTACGTTACACCTTCAGCCATATCAAAAAACATAGAGGAGAACGGCGATGATGATGGAATAATGTTCAAACTGAATTTTTTGACATTATTCATGAGCACATTTGTTGAAATTCAAGACCAAGGAAAGTGTGATCTTAATTTCCTACACCATATGACGGATGAAATAAACCCACAACATGTTGATTGGTGCGCGTACATCGTCAATTCGATCAAGAAATGCAAAAAAACATGGAGAAGGTGTGGCAACAATTGTTTCTTCACGGGCGCGTTAACAATCCTAACGGTATGTATTACATGTTTTATATACGCGCATGTGTGTGTATGTGTGTAACTGTAATTCACAAATTACGTTTGTTATTACTATAATGATCACATGTGCATGTTAATCAGATTTCATGTGTAATGACATGTATTACACATGTGATATGTATTGTGTTTATAGTTAACATGTAATATAAAAAATGTGCTTGTAATTCACGTGTAATGTATGTGCATTTGTAATTCACACGTGTGATTCACATATGTATCAACTGATAAATATGTTCTAACTGTTTTATGTCACACATGTGAACAGCTGTTGTACGTTGATCGAACGAATGTCCTTCCAATAAATGTTGATCGACATATGAGCCCGCTTGAATTCTGGACAATCGAAAAGTTACGAAAGAGGGAGAGAATCGAATTGAAAAATGGAGGTTTTGGCATGGGCGAGTTAAGAGATCAATATGTTTATCCAAAAAATGACACATCTGAACATGTCACAGAAAACAAATTGAACGAGATAATGCTTTATGATGATACGAGTAATCCAGCTGATTTGACGGTACGTTATTGTATACATTTATCCAAACATGTATTATATATATATATATATATGTATATACTCCACACGTGTGCTACATACTTATCATGTAATATCAACAGGGACATGTTACAAAACTGGACGCTCTGTTCGATCGCATCACGAGGGACAAAAAAATATTAGAAAAAGCGTTGTGTGATGCATGTTTGGATTTCCCAGACGTACCCGAGATACAAAACTGCATACAAAAATACAAAACAATATACAAAGAAGTGATTGATATCAATGAACATGTAACGCAAATTGGATGGACACAGTTTTTTGAAGAAAATATTGGAGAAATCATTGCAAAAATGAACAAAGTTGAACACGTGCAAAAGAAGAAAGAACGTGACAGCTCAATGCCAAACTTTGATATCGGCATTAGTTCACAAGAGTCTGGGAGCATATGGGGTGAAATAAACTTAAAATCTGCTGAGCATCAACAAAGCGCGTCTATTAATCAGCCGGTAGACATCAATGAAAAACTGAACGACGACGAACAACTGATATGGTCGTATATGTTGGCAATCGTCCATGACAAAAATGATGGAGAAAAACGACAAACAACTCAAGAAAAGAATGCAACGAAAAAGAAAACGAGAGCAATGTCAGAAGAAGATGCAAAAGCAGAACAAAAACAAATGGAAAAGGAACTGAAGGCAGCAAAAATAGAAGCAGAAAAGAAAGAAGTCGAAAGAATGTTCTTGTAAGTTTTATTACATTTATGCATTATGAAGTTTGCAAACTATTACTATGATTCACATGTGTAACTGATGTGAACATATGTATACAGGAAAGATATTTTCGCAACTACATACGGACTAGAAATAAGAGCGTTTCTGTTAGCACACCTTATTCCAGGCAAACAGTTGTACACATCTGCTATAGATTGTTGGGCGGGTGTTTTGAATCATCAAGAAGGTTTGAAAAATAAGGATGGACCTAAACGTTTGTTTTGTTACACGTCGACAATTGTAAGTATTATATGATAAACAAATTTTTACCATTACTATTAAATATACTCAAACGTGTTTTGTTTTTTTTGTTTTGTTTTTTCAATAACAAAACATAATGGATGGATGCTAAACAGAAAGCATACTGTGGAGGCAAGGACAACAGCATTCAAAAAGAACCTGTTAATAGTGCTTGAACGTAATGCCGACAGACTTGATCTGAAATCATATGATGTAGTTGTGATTCCTATACTGGAAAGTCACCACTATTACCTAGTATGCTTTGATGTCACACCCCGATATTTCCACGTATTACCGGTGGGCCCGGTGGGGAGTATCGTGACGTAGTTGATATCATCATAGTCAAACAACACAATATATAAATGCACAGCGGAAGCAAAAGATAAATATATTACAATCCGAATATAAAGTAATATCCAGTATTACAACGGAAAGTAAAGGATCCACAGGCGGATCTTAAAACTTAAACATTGTTCAACAGACTTTAGACGCCTAGAACTTGCAAGATTCCTTATTAACGCCCTGAGCAGCTTCCAGCCTATTACGTACTTGTACCTGTCACTTAGACTTTGGAAAATACGTCAGTTTTCACTGGTAAATAAACTCAACTGACTCATTTGAAAATGTTTATAAAAATTGGTTTAGGTCCACAAGGCACGAAAATATGTTGACACTTAGATTAAAATGCTCAAGGCAAAATTAATCTTTTATACTTGGGACAAACTATATCGCATGTTATCAGTTTTACATAACTTGCTCTACATACGGGGCCCGGTTCTATGCCGGTTCAAGATTAACCGACACACCACTATTCCCTTATTGGGAATCCCATATTGGGTAAAATTAATTTATTAATAAGCATAGAGCATCTGTCAGGTGTATGCCTACACCCCGCGCTTAGGTCGTGGCCATTGCAATTAATGAGTCAAGGATATCCAAGACACGGTCGCATTAATCCCCAATGTTCCAGTCAAGCAATACGAATTAAAACAGGTTATTTGGATTTCCCGACTCATTGGTCTTTGAATCCCATACCTGACCATGCGGTATTTATATTACCGTATCCCAAGCCCGTATAAGGGAAAATAGGTTAAGAGTATTTACCTGAGCTAGCTCCTGTCTTAAATAGCAAGAATTATAATAACTCAGCCGTATTCACTTAAGTAAGCGTAGGTACAATTTACCGGAAGGCTCTAGTCTGGAAATGATGGTATGAATAACCAATTAGAATACTAACGGGTCTTTAATTAAGCCTAAACTTAGACCGGTTAGTTTTAAGGAAGTATACGGTTCAAACGCATGATTAAGCGAAGACCGGAATAGAATGTGTTTTAGATCCGACAAGTTTGAAGACTTTTATAATATGGGTAATCTAAACACCTTCTGGATTTTGAGATAAAAATGATAAGGTTTGACCCATTTCGGCTAACTTATGCAAACTAGTTACATAAACCGAACCGAACGAGCAAGAGGCGTAACGGGTAACCATATGGGTCCTATACAGGTTTCCTAAGTTAATATACCTTAAGTATGTTGTGATATCAGTAGGATATCTTCCATTATGCCCAAAACGAGTTTAACCTCAATACAAGCCCCGCATGGGTATTTTGGTCATTTTAAAGATTATAAAAAAGATTAACTGTGTTTCTGAGATTCGGGTCTGAATACATCAGTAAAATAACTTAATTTAATAGGTCATATCAGTTGGTAATAAGTTTTCTATGACAAAATGGTTTTAAACCCAAACTATGCGTTTAATACGCGTAAAAAGCCATTTTAAGCGATTTCCGGGTTATACCGGAAATCTGAGTTTTCTGATCAGGTTATAAAGTTCAAAATACTTTATTTATTATATAAAATCAGTAGCAATTGGATTGGTGTCAAAATACTATGTAAAACTCATTTTATACACAAAAAGGGTATAATCGGTATTTACCGAAATAAGGCGATAGCCTTAGGTTATGATCAGTTTAAAAATAATTAAAAATCTTTAAAAATCTAAAAATATTATATTACATCAGTGGGTAAAAGGTTTGGTGTCAAAAATTGGGTTTAGATAGGCTTTATGCTAATTGCGCCGTTTAATTACTAAAAGGCGTTATAATTACGTTAATGAGCATAACTCCTAATCTAGACCTCCAACTGATGTGAAATTTTTGGGACATGTTTATAAATCAGTAGTAAAGATTATTGTCCTTTCACATTTCTAAAATTCTTGTTTTATGGTCAAAAGGGCATATTGGTCAACATTAGGCAATTAACGGAAACGCGTAAACGAATCGGACAATCAACGAACCAATCACAGAGGGCTATACTACCATGTAACCTGGTCCTAAGGAAGTCCTAAGGCATTTCCAAACTCTACTAAAACGGGTCAGAACTGAAGTCAAAGCAAAAGTCAAAGTTTTGTGACTTTCGGTTCCGAACCGGGTCTTAAACAGAAAATTGTCGGGTCGAACATGTTTAGACATGTTCTTACATTTATTACTAAGTTATATGAATGATAAAATAGGTTACATGCCTTCTACATTGTTAATTAGGCGTTAAATCGCAAATTAAGGTTTTGTTGACTTTTTCTAATCAACTTTGACCCGACATTTGATCTAGTTAGAGTGGGAATCAGAGGGAGCCCTTTTAAGGGTTTAATGCCCACATAATTACCAACTTATAACTACCTTCAATTCGACTAATCACTGGATCATTAATGATTAATAGCTAAGTCAACTGTTAATTACGACGGTTTGACTTTTAAGCTAAAACTAAGTAAAAACTCAACTAAGAAAGGTTAAGCATACTTACTGAAGTCCTATGCACGATTAGGAAGGCTTAGGATCTGCTCTTAAGCTCCAGGAAGCTCCAGAATTGCAGAAATGAGGTGTGATCAAAATGGTTGCACAAGAGGCCTTTATATAGTGTTCAAAATCTCATAGATTGTTGACACACAAGCCTAGCAATGGCCATGGATCATCCACATATGTCCCTAAGGGCTTAGGGGTTGTTTAGGGGTCGTCCAAGATGTGGAAAATCGTTTTATAAGTCGGTTAGAAGCTCAAACAGGCTGTTGCCCGTTTTTCTGCAACTGGGGGTCTGACGCGGCCCGCGTAAAGTCTTGTTAAGCTTTACGTGGCCCGCCTGAATCCTGTCGACAGATTTCAAATCTTTCCTTTATTGTATCTTGGCTCTTGGCTCTTCTGAAGGGTCATGCACTGTATATTTTGCATTATGAACCCTCCAAATTGACATATAAGGGCTCCAAGACTTATACTTACTTTGTTAAGTCCTTGGTTACTTTGTTATTACCCGAAAAGTCAAAATTTTCAACGTTGACGCTTTAACCCCTCGTGTACGAATATTGCCATAACTTTCTCATACTTTAACGAAATCTTGTGAAATTTTTATCACTTATTCTTGTGAGCATAATTAATCATTACAAAGCTTCGGGTTTGCTAAAAGGTCACTCAGAGGTGTACTTTAAACATGTTGACACATTTAACCCCTGTAGTTCGTAATCTCTCACTTTCTTCCACAATTAGCTTCGTATGATCCATGTTTTACTCGTTTGAGGTTATAAACATTATGTGGGGCTATTGTGAAGTATACTTATTTATTGTTGACACTTCGAACCCTTATATTCACATACTTTCCACGTTTGTCAACTTTAGTCCTTCTAGAACATTCTTTCACACGTTCAAACCTATGACACGTGTCAATACATTATAGGACGTGAATTTTCGAGGTGTTCCATTTGACTTGAGGGAGCCTTCAATTGAAGTGATAGACAATATGCATCCAAAATTTGCTTGGGTATCGATGAAAGACAGTAACAGCTTCGTGTCAAAGGGCACACCAAACAAGATTGTAAGTTATTAACTATAATGACAATGACATTAAATAGCGATACACATATGCACCATTTCAATGTGGATGTTGATATCACCTAACATATAGTTTATTATTGGCAGAAACATATCGTATGTGCTTACGTGCATAGTGTCCAACACCCGAGTGCACAAGCATTATCAAGCGTAACACTATCAAAGAAAGAGATTGGCTGGGCAACAAGAGACAACTTCACTGACTGTAGGATTTTCGCCATGCGGCATATGGAGTTGTAATATGGAAAGAACAAACCGTTTGAATGCGGATTCAACAACAGGGAATCAATGCAACAAAGTCAGATAAACAACCTCAGGATGAAATATTGTGCAAGAATCCTACTTTCTGATGCAAACGTGTTCAAAGAAAATGTTATAGCGGATGCAAAGAATGAAGCGAACACGGCCAAACAGAATGAATTGGACGGTGCAACAGATAAATGATAGATGGAAAAGCGAACACACATGTGAAACACTATCATTTCGATATTGCTTTTGACTATTATCTCATATTGATACAATCTTTAGATATTATGATTGATACAATATTATTTGTATAACATGATTGTGTAAGACATATTATGCTTTATGCACGTTTGAATTCTAGCATCTATATTGGATACGAATGTTTATCGGTGTTGACAGTTGTATGCATTTCACGTGTGTAATGTTTTAGCAAACAGTATCATACAAAAGAAAAACGTATCACAACTTTAATGTAACATATCATAATTTTACGGTAACATTATACAGCACACATGAAATACAACTACATAACTAAAAAAAACCGAATGTATCATGACTTGGATTATTCTGAATAATTTTATTTGTAATATAATAGCAAGATCATATGAAATATCCATATAAAATGATTGTGAACAAATCCATCAGACGTGTAATATAAGGTCAAAATCAATGTTACCATAAAACAAGTAATGCATACATGTAGTATAATATCATATTGAATATAACGTCAAAATATGTAACACCATGTATGCTTATGTAACATAAACTCAAGTTTAAACATGTAACACAATCCATAAAAAAACATGTCATCACAAACAGGATGCATGTGTAATACTAGAAAAAAAAATTCCATAATCCCACGAAATTTATTTGATGCACATGTGTAATATAAGAGTCACATTGTTTATTATGTAAAACAAGTCTCAGTATTGTATAAACCAAATCACTCATCAAGCGGGTCGGACGAACGTATGGTGGATCTTCTAGTGGCCCGAGTACAAATGCGAGACGATGGTCCAGCAGATGTATCACCGTTAGACGAATCAACGACACCAACATGACATGAATCTTCTGGAACAGCAACATTACCAGCTTTAGCAGCTTTCGCAGCAGCCGCGGCTTCTTTGGCAGCCCGAACTTTTTCACAATTACGTGAGTCAAGATCATTAACGTATTGCTTGCATTTTCCACACAGCCTAGTAGTTTTAGCACTATTAACAACAACCTTTTCCCCGGGACCAATGAGTCGATGGTTGGTACCGCACCCTTTGTTTCAGATGCCTTGTGGCGGATTTATCGAGACTTCCATATCTTCAGGCTGTTTGAGAAGGTCACTGATCACAACTGATGTCTTGTTACACGCCGGTTCGGTCAGGAATTCACAAAACACACGATTCGTAATTTCTTTAATTTCCCCAGATAACTCAGAAAGTTTACCAATATTACGCCTTAAATGATCAGTACACTCAATGACCAAATCAAAAATCTCATTCCGGATTACAGATTCTGCGTCTGTATCAGCAGAATACCTGTTCGACATGCTAAAAACCCTCCTTGGCAATATGTCTCGTTTCCGTCTACCAGGTTGATACTGAACGGGAATTTCATCAACCTGGTTGTATCTATACACGCAAAAGGCATGCCTACACAAATAGCCAAGGCGCGTATAACCCATACACGAACATGAAACCGATCTATCACGTGTATCAAAACTGACCTGCATCACATGTGTATAGGTTACAAATGTTAAAAAACATAACGTTGATAATTATAATGAACATATGTAATATAACCATATAATAAGCCAAATTACCTCAAATTCATTAATATCTTTATACTGCCTGTTAGTATGAACAATGGTATAAATTTTTACCCCATCAAGTTCTGGGGGTTTTGAAGCAATATAGCAGAATGTCATGCCTCTATATATCTCTTTTTGCACCTCAAAAAACAGCGTATGTGTATATAACTCCGAGGTATGTCTTTCGATAGGCACGTTCTTCGGCATTGATGGTGCTATTGTGTTACTTTCGAACTCCAGTCTGCGTTGAGTGTACCGTTGCCCATCAATTGCTGTGTCGAAACACATCAAGAATTGCACGAGTGTGTTTCTTCCACTAGAATTGGTTTTAAAAAGGGAATTCGAACTCTCACACCTCGAGGTGGTTTTCATTAGACAACATATGTGCACATCCCTAAAATAGCACTGAACCCATTGATTCCTAATCTCATACATCGCGTTCAGCCAATTATTTTCTTTCAAGTGTAACCCTTCCATAAGTAAATTCCATGTTCTTTAAATTCTTCAGGTGTGGTAAACAAAGTCTATATTTTCCAATACATCACCTGCAATCTGAATATAAAAAAATCACAAACATAAATGAATGACATGAAAGTATACAACTATTACACGTATGTAGCTGAATGTGTGTAAAAATAATATCATACCTTTTCAGGAATTTTCCTAACAATATGCCACATACACAGCCTGTGAATAGACTGATTGAATACACCAGAAACTGTTTGTTTCATCGCAGCATCCTGATCGGTCAACACCAACGTTAGTTGCTTATTGTTTATGAGCTTTAAGGAATGTGGTAAGCAACCATGTGTAAGAACCAATTGTTTCATCATATAATAGCCCAGCACCAAAGGTGACACACTTTTTATGGTGATCAACACCGGTAAACAGAACAAATATCATGTTATATCTTCAAAACAACATAAATCACTGAATTTAGTGTAATATGACAAACATAACATCAGTAATACATTCATTAGTAAAATGAAAAATTGTTATTACATAGATGTAATACAACATAACAATGTAACTGATTGTAACCACAATTTTCGTATCATTTATGTATTAAATTACATGTAACACCCTATTTGACATTTATAATACACGTATGTATATGATACACAAATAATGAATATAATACACAAATATAACACTTCTATATTGAAATACATATACCCGCATTATCATATGACATTTATCCGTATCAGTTATTATTGACATGTAATAATATAAGTAATACATTTACACACCACAACTGATTCGGTATTACACTAATGCATTACAACGAAATAAAGAGAAAAAAACTTACTGATTCATATGATACATCACATCAAAACCTAACACATCTCCAAAGACTTCGTAATTGCATTTGGATACGTCATCAGCCCAGAACAATGATCTTAACTCACCGTCAACCACCACACATTCAAAAAAGAAATTTGGCCGATTTATCACACGGGCTTTTAACGTATCAACCACCATTTGTGCATCCTTCTTGCCGATAAAAGACCGTATATCTCTAGTGAAAATTTTGAATTCTACTACAGTTCCTTGTACGTTATGGTGCCCACCCTTTAACGAAGCTCGAATCTTATGCGCGACATTAGGGCCAATCTTGTTCAAGCTTAGTTTGTGGATGAACCTCTGGTCGTCATAACTAAGTTTCCTCTTTTTTCTAGTAAAGTCTAGATTGTCCTTGTCAACCAATCCATGATTATGAGCTTCAATAAAACCATAAATGAAAAATTTTGTAGTGCCTGGGATAGCTTTAAGCTTTATCCGCGCCCTACAGTTAGTAACTTTGTAGCTGCTACTTCGAGACACTTTAAAAGCACTAGGGTCCATCGATTCAAAGTGTGTTTGCTTAGGTTTACTGGATCTGGTACATTGCATATACCTATGTGTAACAACAGTTCCAGATTTCTTCATGGCACCCAAACGTACAGAAAACCAAGACCTCTCAGCATAATACTTGTACATATTCTCAACGTCGCTCCATGTGTCAAAAACCACTCCGATAGTCGGTGTATATTCAGGAGACACCAAAGGTTTCCAGTACTTTATCCCATCAGTTGTTATGTATACATGGCTGGTTATGTCTCCTTCAATATGGACACGAAAATTACAGTCAAAATAAAGAAAAAAACTTTACACGTATGCATTATATCAATATATTTAAAATACGGACATATACATACAGACAATACACACAAAACATGTAAACATACATACATACATACATATATACATACATACAATAAAACAACAGGGCATATTATATTAAAAAAATACACACATGTTAACAATTTATGATATATGCAGTTAGCATCTTAATACAAACACGTGTACACATGTGTAATACACATTTTTTTAATAAATAAATAATTTACCTAATTGATCGACGTCATACAAACGTAATGGACGGACATTGTGACTGCCAGAACTTGAATTGTTAACATCAGTTGTTTCGATACGTTCGTGTCCGTCGTCATCATTATCACCTGACCTAGAATCGATTAATGCGTCAGCAATAATGGCACGAGTGTTTGTAGAACTGCTAGATGAAGCCATACCTAAACGATTTAACAACAATATCGATTAAACAACAATCAAACACGTCTGAATTCCTATTATGAACAATGTGTGATAAAATAAACATGAAATCCGATTACCTACGATTGTTAAACACAAATTGGATGCGAAACAGCTTGAATTCGGTATGAAATTCGTTATATGTATGAGTATATATAAACGAGATCAGGAGAAAACGCTCAAATGTGTGAGAACGCATCCTGGCCCAACACGTGTCCCGCGGCATAGAGAAGGGCGGAGGGGCTTTTTTGTCTTTTCATTCTTCTTTTATTTCCCAACGCAGTATAATATTTTATGGCCTTTAAGTTTTTTTTGGCGTTGTTTTGTATTTTTTGAACTTTTTGGCGTTTTATATAATAATTCACTACGAGTCTCTAATATTTGCATAAGATTACAATAAGACCAATTTTTTTTTGGCGTTTAGTGAATTTTTTGGCGTTTAATACCCTTTACAAGGTGTTTTTGCCAGCAGCTGTTCTCCCAGTTTTCATACTATTCACGTTTTGGTGTTTGTAGTTTTTGGCGTTTTATATAATAATGTTATTTTATTTATAGAGAATTAGATAACAAATCAACATATAACTTGATATCAAAACAATATAAAATGAAAACAAAAATAATAAAAAATGGTAATCTAATTTCTCTTCTGAATCTTCACTATCATCAGCCTGTATCTTCTAGAATTTGTTTTGGCGTTTTGAACATTTTTTGAATACTTTAGCTAGATGCCAACTTTCCTACATAAACCCTGTCTTTTTCAGAAGAAGCTGCTTAGTGGCATCCTGTTTTTTGGTGTGATATTCTTGTTTGGCGGCATGTCATTGAAGATCAACTCTTGCTTGATGCTATTTGTAATAATGGAGTCAAAAATAACATTTTACACTTTAGTTGAACCCTTTCTTCCATGCCTATAATCATCAAGAACAAAGCTCACATGATGGCATATCACTGTCATCAGTATCTTTTTCTTGAATATTTGTCAATCTCATCCAGCAAAATATTATTGAGTTAACCCCCTCAGAAAAAAGGATCCATTTCAGTGAAAGCTTTGACATCTGTGGCGTTTTAAAGGGAGTGGTTTCTAGAAGATATGATGTTTTTATGTTTTTCTGGGTGTGAATAATTTCATTTTGTATAAACCCCTCTCTTATAGGAGTTTTTTGGCGCGTAGTTTAGGCGAGACTTTTTATTGTAATAAATGATAGTAATAAAGTAACTGTCTTTTCAGTTACTGTATTTTGTATTTACTGTGTTGATCAGCTTTTATCAGTTTTATAGGTTATAGACGTCCCATCTTCTAAGTTTGGCGTTTTTTTTTAAATTGCCTTATGCAGACCAACATGACAAAATACAATAACGGAGTAAATAAAATAGTAAGGAGGAAAAATATTCTTTGTTATTTATGGCGTTTTATTAGGGTTAACCATTTTTAGTATTATTTTGGCGTTTTGCTAATAAAGATAATAATATATCATTTAATTATCTTAAAAAAAGAAGATAACATAGAAGAAAAAAAAAGAGGAAAAAAAATTAAAATCCTTCGTCAGAAGGTATTTATCTGAATAGTACCCATCACTTGTGTCATATTCTTCCTCCTCGGAGTCTTCATCTCGATCTTCATCCATGTCATCACATTCACCTTCATCAGCTTCTTGTTCCTGAAGATTCTGAAGCCTCCACCCGAACATGTCTTGCATTAACTCCAATTTTGAGTCTATTTCTGTGTTGGTACAAGTGGCGTTATGCAATTCTTCCATGAAACCCAGTCGCTGCTTTGTCATGATGGTCTCTAGCCAGTAGACTTCCTGCTCTCCGCTGTCGTATGTAACCGTCACCATGTTTGTTTCATCATCAAAACGCCATGATGTCATGACAGGGTCTGGCTTCACATCTCCTTTGATTGGTCCAAATTTGCTGGTTAATGCTTTCATAAGCATATGCGTTTCATGGCATTCGTTGTCTAGAGCGATGCCAATGGATAAGATTTACCTCTGTATCTCTTCTTCCATCTTTAGAATTGCCCTGACCGTCTTAACATACACCCTCCTCCTGTTGTCAAAATGGAGGACGTATCGCCTGATTCCGAGAGTGTATCTCCATGAAACGATTGTTGCCATTTTTGGCGTTTTGTTTAAGTTGGCGTTTTTGGTTAACGATTTGTTTTGCAGAAAATGGATAGATTGAAGTGATTATGTAAGCTATGGTTTACGTTTGTTTATATAATGATGTTTTGGCGCGTAATTTAGGAGGGAACTTCTTCTAATAAATGTTAATAACTGAAATTCAGTTATTTGTGTTGTTTCATCTTCCTGTAATATTCAACGCATTTTATTTTTAATTTTTGGCATTTTGTTTTTAATGGTGTTTTATTTTTTGTATGGCGTTTTATCATTTGATGGCGTTTTGAATATGAGGGTAAAAAAACCCTTTTACCCTTAATGAAGCGCGTCCCACCTAATAATATTGATGTTATTTACGAAAACGCCACCGCGCAATCTAGTCCATGGATTGTTTTGATCGGACGATCCAAAATCGTTCTCACCGTTCTCACACTTTTCACCGTTTTCTCCAAATCCTGACCCTATATATATATATATATATATATATATAATTAGAAATTGGGTATGAATACTGTGTTTTAATAGTTTCTCTTTTTTAATAATATTTATTTACATATTAAATTTAATATTATATATATATATAGGGCCAGGATTTAGAAAGAACGGTGAAAAGTGTTAGAACGATGAGAACGATTTTGGAGTTAACATGTGGCATTGATTCTAAATTACACTAAGGGGTAATATTGTAAAAAAACTCATACATATGAACTGGGTGTTCAAATAAAACGCCATAAAAACACTAAATTCAGAAAAAACCCCATGAAAAAACCCAGTTAAAACGCTATAAAACACTGAGTTCAGAAAAACGCCATGAAAAACTCAGTTTAAAACGCCATAAAACACCCAGTTCAGAAAAACGCCATGAAAATACCTAGTTAAAACGCCATAAAAACACATAGTTCAGAAAAACGCCATAAAAATAATTAGTCTAAAACGCCATAAAACACCCAGTTCAGAAAAAACGCCATAAAACCCATTTCATTTTTTTCGAAAAATATATCAATAGTATACTCGTTGGAAAGATAAAAACCGCTGAATTTTATGGTGTAATTTTTTTTAGAAAAATAATCACGTATAAAAAAGTTATTGGCGTTTAAATATGATGGGGGAAAACGGCATGTGATTAGCATGTGCACCCTTGTTTGAATCTTCCAATTTTACCCCTCCTGCTACTTATAAGGTTCCCATTATTTACAAAAATGCCATCGGATTATCTTAGCCACAAATCACAAAGATCCTATGGCTGAAAATCGTTCTCACTGTTCTCACACTTCAAAGCATTCTCTCCTGATCATATATATATATATATATATATATATATATTAATATAAATAGCTCACTAGTGCATTCAATTTTTTAAGTAGAGTAAATTACAAGTTTTGTCCTTTAAGTTTGTACCATTTTGCAGGCGGGTGTCCTTTGACACAAAAGTTTACAGGCGGTGTCCTTAACTTTTCAAAATCTTGCAAATTATATCCTTTAGCCCTAACTCAGTCAGATTTTTTGGTTAAATATGGTCATGTGCCTTGCACATGAGGGCATTCTTGTCATTTAACCTACCTAGGGGCTATTTTGTAAAGAATTATTAATAAAGGACTAATTGTATAAAACTGAAAAACAAAAATAAGAATTAATATAAATTCTTTCTCACTCTCTCTTGTCTCTCCCTCTATCTCTCATCTGAACCCACCATCACCACCACCTAATCTCTCTCAACCCCCCACCACCACCCCACATTATAATCCATTTGTTTCTCCGAACAATGGTTATCTAGGTTATCACCGATTTAGAGGTGAAATTGAATCTAGTGACCGTGAATGTGAGTCGATTGTCCCACACTTAAACCCAGTTTCATCTCTGATTAACGAGCTTAGAATGTTAAGACTAAACGGTTCATTTCTGTCATTTTCACCTACCGGAGATCTAATCGCGTTCAATCCTGATTTTGATTCAAAAGCCGGTTTAGATATCGTGAAATCCGACGGTTCAAAGCGGTGGAATTTGTTAAAAGGATGAACAACATTCTAGAATTCATGGAGTCCAACAGAGAAGAACGTTATATTCACATCAATCGGACCGATATTTGACTCTGTTAAAGCTGCGGTGCAAATCGCTAGGGTTTCGTTTGATCTAGAACAACTCGAAGATGATGTAATAGATGTAAAAGCTGAGATTAAGATACTTACAAGAGAAGAAATCAGCAACAATGCGTTTCCGTCATGTTCAACTGACGGAAAACAGTTAGTGTTCAGATCTGGACGGCCAGGACACAAAACCTCTTCATATTAGACGTAGTTGACGGAAGTTTAAATCAGATGGCAGAATCCGGCAGTTAACCGAAGGAGAATGGATCGATACGATGCCGTGCTGGTCGCCGGACGATAAACTAATTGTGTTTTCATCTAACCGGCATAATCCGACGAATGTTGATGCATTTAGCATCAACGTAATGTGCTCCGACGGAAGTGACGTACGGCGGATCTATGTTGCCGGAGATGAAGGATCTGAGGAGAGATTAGGTGGTGGTAATTTGTTGTTGCAATATGCCATTTAAACTTTGTAATTCATTAAGTTCCATTTCCAAACTTCGGATCCTTTCCCATGGCCAATCCCATATTATCCCACCATTGTTTGCCTAGTAACATTGATTCACCAAAGCCTTTTTTCTGGTTGTAAGCTGATATAAATTAGGAAATTGCAGTTTCAGTGGACTGTGGCCCAGCCATGTGTCGACCCAAAACATAGTGTTATTCCCCATCCCCACTTTGCTTCTCAAACATGTGGTAATGTCTATGTTGCTCTTCGAGAATTCCTTTCCTATCTCGCCAATACTTTTCCAAACTCTGGGTAGTGATTTTTTTTGTCGGTATCGATTCCACCTTTCTTTGACTAGTGTGGATCGACATGATTACTTTTACCCATAGGTTTTCTGGCTCTGATTTCAGTCTCCACCACCATTTAGCCAATAATGCCAGATTCATGTCTCTAATGCTTCCTATGCCGAGTCCACCAAAATCCTTTGTTGCTACAACCTTTTCCCATTTCACGCATCTTATCTTGTTATTTGTGTTGTTCCCTCCCCAAAGAAACTTTCTGCGGATTCCTTCCAGTACCTTCAAAACTCCAATCGGGCACTTATATAACGATAAATAATAATTAGGCAGGCTCCCGAGTACTGTTTTCACTAATACCACTCTACCGGCAAATGAAAGGTTCTTAGCCTTCCAATTTGACAATTATTTATTAAAATATCAATAACTTCTTTCCAATTCACTATTTTGTTCATATTTGCACCTACCTTGAGCCCTAGATATAAAAATGGAAACTTCCCAGCTTTACAATTAAAAATTGAAGCCATACCTTCCACCTCCGCCTCCTCGATTCCCACCCCATAGAGCTGGCTTTTGCGTTGATTCACTTTTAAGCCGGATAAAAGATAAAAAATTCGAAGGATTCTGTTGAGACATCTTACATTACTTTCCTCCCATTCACCCACGAAGATTGAGTCATCCGCATATAGCATATGAGTTAAATGTGGGCTGTCGCCCGGTAATTTTATGCCCGAAAACACGTTACATATTTTTGCTCTAGTCTATATCTATACTATCTATACTTCTATACTATCTATACTATCTATACTATCTATACTATATATAATATACATATCGAAAGGACTTCTTAAGATCATTGAAATTTCCTTAAAACATCCCTAAAGCATGATGTACAAGTGTTTTAAGCATTAGGAAACATCCATTTCCACTTATACCCTTCAACTAAAAAAAACACGATACATCAGGGTTTCACTCACATTTCAAAACATTTCAAAATGCCCGCTTCCCTGCTCCTCTCTCTCTCCGCGGCGATTCCAGATCTGGATCTAGGGGTTTTCTCCATCACGTTTCTAGTACTCCAATTCCTCATGGAAATCGTTGGAATCAAACTCAAGTCTAGGTTTTGAACTTCACGGAGTAAGTGCTTTTCTAGATTTTGTGCAAATTCATTGGAATTTTATATTGTAGATCTAGGTTTCAAACTTTTGATATGAACCGATTTCGTTGAGGTAATTATTGTTTGGATCTGTAAATATGAAATCCGTACCATTTGTTTTGTTACAGGAGTTGAAGATGAACCACCTGCGATCAAAATGATCTTCATCTGTCGCTCTTCTTCTTTCATGTGTAACGAAGCTTCCGTAAGAAGAAACATGGAGAAATCTAATGAACTTTTTGTGCAAGTTCGAAAGCCGCTGCCACTCAGTTTCTGTTCTGGTAATAAAGTCGTATCTGAGTTTTATGAGATGCTCAGTAAATTGTTCAGGGTTTTTATTATGGATTCCCCACCGATTGTCGTCACAAGTGAAGGCTTTTTTTTTAACACGGATTCTCCTTCGATTGATTATCTTGAATGTAAGTTTTTGTTTTCGATTAGTATCATTGATTAGTGATTTGTACCTTTGATTGTACCAGTTGATTAATTAGGGTTTAGGACACTTTCAATTTGGTTCTGTATCTACATCTTTAAATTTTAGGGGAAGCCCTAATTCTTTTAGCTTTAATCTTATTTGATATACAGATTTGAGTATTCTGTTATATCCATGGCCTATGAGTTCAGGGGGCTACCCTCTTGATTACCAGCACTCATGGTACGGTGAATAGCCGTAGATTATGCTTTCACACAAATAAATTCCACTGTAAGAATTAGAAACTTTTTATGAAATTTGTTGCTATTTTTGTTATTTTTATTCATTCATGTTATATTAATTGATGGCAAAAAAAATCTGTGGCAGCTATCCTTATCCAGGATATCGGATCCTTATAGCTTGGAATTGTGGTTAAAGGTAATGTACTCTTGCAGTGTTTGAATTTGGATATTTCTGTCAAATGTTTGGGATCCAGAGTTGAAGGAGTTTGATCTGGAGAATAGATGGTATTGGTATACAGTTTAATGCAGTCATCGAAAAATAGGCGATACGAGAAATTAGGTTGATTCTATAATTGAGATTATGGTCACGATAGTCAATTTGAGACATTTTTCCTTCCTCAGAAATTGGAGTTACTGGTTAATAGTAAGTTTACTTAAATGTGTTTAGAACGTGTTAAACTATTGGTCGTATATCTTGTGCTATATTTCGTGTGGTTTTTAGTTAAGAATTGCTTTATTTTTTGCGATTGATGTGTTGTTGATTTTACTCTTAAAAGCTAAAGAAAACTTGAGAAGTTCAACTCTATTAAGTAGACAAATATATGCAATATAAAAGTGTTTGTTAATGTACGTGTTAGGTGCCCATCAGAACTTGGATGTGCATAGTCACTGCTACCCCTTACATAAAATAGTTGATGTAGCAAGATTGACATCAAGCCTGGGCAGTGGGCACCACATCAAGGAGTTGCAGATCTCTTTCACAGAGTATGCTATGCCGTACCTCTCCCGGCCTATAATATGTTTTCTTAGTTGTTGTTTGACTGTGAGTCATAATTTCTCTCATGTAATATGCATGCTTTATGTGTTCCTTTCATATGTTGTTTGGCTTAATGTGCATATTGCAGTGATGTTGACATTGGCTCAGGTGTGCATGATTCTATAATACATGTAAAAGTGTTTGTTTGTGCATTCAATTTGTTAGAAGATCAGAGCCAGGTTGAATCAGGACCGTTGAGTTCGATGAATTCAGGTCCGTACGGAACGTTCATTGGCGTCTATGACGGACATGGTGGACCGGAGATGTCAAGATTCGTTAACGAGAATCTGTTCGCTAATCTCAAGAGTAAGTTCGGTTAAACGGTTTCAAGAATTCGATTCGATTGTGGAAGTGTGAAACTTTATAAATTATTTGTTTATTTTGGTTCAGGATTTGTGTCTGAGGATCAAGAAATGTCTGCGAATGTTATCAAGAAAGCGTTTTTAGCGACGGAGGATGAGTTTCTTTCGGTTGTAAGAGAACAATGGCGGATATGCCCGCAAATAGCATCTGTGGGAATGTGTTGTTTGGTGGGTGTTATTTGTAACGGGTTGATTTACGTTGCGAATGCTGGAGATTTGAGAGTGGTGTTAGGGAGAGCTGATCGAGAATGCAGGCGGTGAACGGTTAAAAAGCCAGAAGTCGAAGGTTACCAAAATTCAAAATGTAAGTACAATACATTAGTTAACTGTTCTATCGTGTTTTTTTAGTATGCTGATGTTTTTGTTCCCATTAGGACATTGATAAAAACAGCAAAGAGATCAATCGACACAAAGTTCAAATAGAAACGGGTCAGAAAATGTTGAAAAAACTAACGAATGGGATTGAGGAATCAAAGAAGGAGAAAGATAAACTAATTGCACAGAAGGAACATTTGCTTGAAGTGTTTAAAGAGATAGAGCAGAAAGCGTTCAAGGTTTAGGATGATTATAAGAAGATAGAAGAGGTTAGTATTTACTACCGTCATTTTTTAAAAGTTACCATTGATTTGAGTTTTTTTTTTTAAAGTATTTTGTTTTGTTTTGTCTAGCTGATAGAACAACACAAGGCTGTGCTTGGAGAAGCGAAATCCAATTATGAAACTTGAAGAGGACGGTAGATTAGTTACGGACATCTAAGGTATTAGACTTATAAATTATTGCTTCTTATATATTACGAGAGTTGGTTAAGTCGGTTGACTAATGGGTTGGGTGATGGTCACATTTAGGGATTTTGGTACATGTCAAAACAGGTTGTTTTGATTTGACCCGAAACACTTTTTGTGTATATTTTTAATTTTTGACAAATAGTTACGTGTCAAATATGGTTACAAAAGGTATACAGACATTAGGGGTGCAAACGAACCGAGCCCGGCTCGATTCGAGCTTTTTTTTAAGCTCGAGCTCGGCTCGTTTACTATTTATTGATTAAATGTATATTAATTATAATTATTATTTTATATATAATTTAGTTATTTTTCGTAGATTTGTAAATAGTAATTAATATTATTTGAATATATATTTAATATATTAATTAAAAAATTATACAAAACAATGGCTTCGTTAAGGCTCGCGAGCCGGCTCGAGCTTGATAAGCGAAACTCAGCATGTTTAGAGCTTTTTATAATGGGTTGTAATAGTAGGCCATTCGAGTCTGTTTTAATGTTTTAAGGCAGTAGCGTGTGGCTGCCGTAACGGCGCAGTGCGCAGCTGCCTAGACGCCGCAGCGGGCACGACTGCAGGCAAACGCAGCGGCGCGGCTGCCGTAACGCCGTAGGGCGCGGCTGCCGTAACGCCGTAGGGCGCGGCTGCCGTAACGCCGTAGCGCGCGGCTGCCGTAACGCCGTAGCGCGCGGCTGCCGAAACGTAGAGCACGGCCGAAGAAACGCAGCGGCCAAACGCAACGGGCACGGCTGCAGGCAGACGCAACGGGCGCGGCTGCCGTAACGCTGCATCGCGCGGCTTCAGAAACGCGGCTTCAGGCGGTGGTGGTGGTGTTTTTGCTGCAGCTGCTGCAGCTGCCGCTTGATTTTACTATTAAAAACATCATAGTTTGTTATGTTTTTTTATCATTGATAGGAGGCTAGGTGTATGACAAAGGCTAGACGGCTCGGAGTTTTTACTCCCGTGCTTTATGCGGTAGACCCTGTAACGCATACACTCGCTTTTGAATATATCGAAGGTCCCGCTATCAAAGATATATTTCTTGAATTTGGATCCAAAGGAGTTGTTGACGAAAAGATGGATGATATCGCGTTGCAAGTCGGGGATACAATTGGAAAGTTACATGATGGTGGGGTCATTCATGGGGATTTGACCACATCAAATATGTTAGGCGTAGTGGCAGCAACCAATTGGTACTTGAGTCTTTATTCAATCTACTTTTCCGTTTTATGAAATTTTATCTAATAGGAATATTACATGTATGGACAATGTAATATGTAGAGGACTCTTTGATCTTATTGTATGTGTATTTTGCTTTATATATTCAGGTATTGATTGATTTCGGTTTGAGCTTTGTGTCAACTCTTCCAGAAGATAAAGCTGTTGATTTATATGTGCTTGAACGAGCCTTGCTGTCAATGCATTCTTCATGTGGGAATGTGGTAAGCCAAATGGAAATTTTGTTGCATGATTATGATTTGTTGATTCTTTAGGGTTATACGAATTAGATTTGAAGAAACATGTAAGAGGTTTTTTAAGGAAGCTAATGCTAATTATTGAGATAAATGTATAATTACGAGCCTATATCTTGCTCTAATAATTTGATAAACTAATGTTGCAATATTCTCTTTTAAAAAATCACACATCCAAACACCCTATAATTCACTAAAAACAAACTTTAATGTGCAAAGACCCTTGTTGTCAATAGTGAAGATAATGTTTGCTATCGCGCGCTTCATAATGGAGCGACCATATATCGCAAGTTTGCAACCTGATAATTAGCGACTCCATAGCGTAAATATAGTTGGATTTTAGGTTTTTATTTACTTTCTTTTTGCTTTAATATAAATGGCGATGCCCATTAGGGTTTTTTCTCCTTTTATAATATAACTCTTTAATGTTTAATATAAATAGCCAATTTAGATGACATATACAGGCGTATTCTGATAAAATATACCTATAAAATATTTCTATTTTTTACTAACGTATCGCTAAACCTAAAATAGCGACCGCTATTTTATTGCTAAAATATACCTATAAAATACTTCTTTTTTTTACTAACGTATCGCTAAACCTAAAATAGTGACGTTATTTCATCGCTATCTATATGTAGAGTATAGATAGCTTGTCGCTATTTGCTATTGGCAACTATGGCAAAGACACAGTAAAAAGCATAATTTGAGGTAACTTTGATATGATATTCTTGAACAGATGGATAAGATACTTGCAGCATATAGGAAGTCTTCAAAGCAATGGTCAGCCACATTTAACAAACTCGGTCAAGGTATAGTATAATCTTATTCTGTCTATTCTTGTCTAATTATTTTCATTTACCCTTATACTTGATTTCTATAGCGTAATCTGAATAGGGATATTTTAGATATGAACGACTTGATTTAGGTTGTCTTTTATCTCAAACGGGTCAAATAAAAAATGTAGCTAGAGGGATCAGATTAAAGTGGTCAAATGGTTCAATAGCCGCCAAAATGTATTTTTAACGCACACAACCTTCTAATCATTATATTAAAAAAAGTTCAAACATTTTGTTTTATATAATCATATTTATTAAACGAAATTAAATTTTAAACAAAAAGACAATGTTTTGTGGCCCAACCAGTTCTAAACATTAATCATTTTGACCCATTGCCTGATACCCGTTTTTCCACCTTTTAAATAAATCATATTTATCAAACACATTAATTGGTTGTTTAAATGATCATGTAATTACTTCTTAACTTGTCACAGTGAGACTACGAGGTTTCATCGCCAATAGTCCTTCATCCTTAGTTTTTCCAAAACATGAAAAATAATTTAAAAAACTTAAAATATAAAAAATGTTGAATATATGTTTGGTGCACGGTCTGTTATCCTAGATATCAAACACTTGACGACCTGTGGTTGTTACGTAAAAATTCTGTTATTTTCGTGTAGGCTATTATCCCAAAATACAATGATTTTAAGCAGCCAAGAGAGAGATACCGATCATGGGCACCAGACAGGTACTGTTTACTTTATTTTAAGAAAGGTTCATTTGCCGAATGGTGAAGATGTTGTCTGACCCATGGGTCACCCACGAGCTCCGCATCATTTGGATCTCATTCTGGTCTCAGGTTCGTTCACCTCCTCCTCTTTGGTCCATTTCAAATAAAGGTTGACTTTTGAAGTTGAAAAGCAATCTTGTTTGACATTAAATTCAAATTTATATCTAGATATAGTGAATTCTCGATCAAGTGGATACATAATCTGACCCAACCTGATTCGTAATAACGCGTTGGTTCAAAATACGTAATTTTAGATATGGGTCAGGTTAGGTTGACACGAAACACTATGTCCAAATTTCTTTTAATATTCTTTTGAGTAATTAGTATCAAATGTGATTACAAAAATAATATTATTTCAACCGTAGTCTAATTCTTTTAATAGAAATATTTAGGATGTTTTATACATTAAAACTACATTTTGGGCGCCTTTTGACCCATATTTTTCTCTTATTTGTATGGCTCGTTAGAGATATTAGATATAACATAACTCTGATTGACTTGTTTATAAGTAAATGGGTTGAAAATGTGTACTTGATTTGGGCTGGTATTCTTGCAGGCTGACAAATCACTGGGGCAGAAAATAGCTTCACGCCTCAACGTGCGCCCTAACATTTAAACTGATCTACACGTCATTACAGGAAACGGTCTCTCTCGTTGTATGTTAACAGAAAGCATGGTTTTATCATCACTGCACCGTACTGTTTTTATTATGTAATGTTTTATGAACCTTGGACTTAGAATAAAAGCTTTGGTGTTCCAAGTTAAGTTTGATTCTAAAAACATGTGGCATGCATGTAGTCTAAGCTGCTTTTTTACATGTAATGTAAGTAATGTTGTTGCCTATGTTGATTTTGGTTCTTGCTTTGTTCTTCATCGTCATCAAATAAGTTTTATGTACAACCAAGTAAGCTTTGTGTACGACTAAAAGCCATACAACTCTCCTCTTTTACATATTAGCCTTTGTAATCTAGAATCACACAATTTTCTTTGTTTTCTCCTAAAGCCGGTAACCGGCCGTCACACAATAACCACCAAATGCCTTCATGAAACCACCAATCGCCGCACGCTACTGATTCTTCGCCGTTGAAGAAGGCCGCAACCGACCCTCATGTTCTGCTACACTGCCACCATCGTCGCCGCACGCCACATCGGAAGCTACATCCCCATACATAGCCCTAAACTCACCAACCTAAGTGATATGTTTCTCGCCGCATCGCGCGGGTAAACGACTAGTCATTAATACATGTAAGGCCTCCATTGCGATAATGAACAGAAAAGGTGATAACGGGTCACCTTGCCTTAGGCCTCTTTTGTAATGGAATTCTCCCGTAGGTGAGCCATTCACCAAAACCGAGCCTCTTCTTGTGTATAATATTCCCATTATCCAGTTCCTCCATTTAGGTGGAAAACCCATTTGAGATAAAATTGAGATTAAAAATTTCCAATTAATTGTATCGTACGCCTTTTCAATATCTGCCTTGAACACGAATAGCCGTCTACCTGTCCTTTTTGCCCACCCCACCACTTCATTAATAATTAATGGACCATCTACTATGATACTTTCCGATACAAAGGCCGACTGGGCATTTGAAACCACACTTTTGATTACCCCTTTTAGCCGGTTGGCTAAAACTTTAGAAATCAATTTGTTCACCACGCCTATTAGTGATATAGGTCTGAAATCAGATAAGGTTATAGGATCAAGTACCTTTGGTATGAGGGCGATAAATGAGGCACTGCATGAATGATGGATAGAGCCGTGAATAAAGAATTGATTCATTATTTACATTAGCAATCCTTTCATCTCCTCCCAATAAGCTTTAATCAACTTGAATGTTATCCCGTCAGGACCAGGTGATTTATTTACCCCACAATCCCAAACCGCTATTTTGATCTCTTCAATTGAAAATGGTTGAATCAGCCCACTCGCTTGTGCAGAACTTAGTTGTTTGAAATCGCCAGGCCCGATCCTAGGTCTTGAGCTGACCGGTTCGTTAAATTTACCTTTCATCGCTGCCACGAAATGGGCTTTTATCTTAATCGTATCCGAGACCCATTCCCCTTCAATCCATAAACCCGCAATCCTATTTCTTGCAATGTGATTATTAACAATGGAGTGGAAAATTTTTGTGTTTTCGTCGCCCAACTCCACCCATCTAAGCTTTGCCTTTTGTTGTAAATCTAGGGTCACCGCTTCGTGCTAATCTTTTATTTTGAGTTTACTTTCTTGCCAAGTTTTTAGTTCCTCAGCCGTTAAGGTTCTACTCTCTGCAGCCTCGTCAAGGACTTTTACCTTCTCTTGTGCTTCCAACAGGGCTTTCTCATCTTCCTCATTTTTTAATTTCCGCCATGATTTTAGCTCCTCCTTGATTGCCTTAAATTTTACAGCTATTTCTTCATCTTTGAAATTTGTCTCATAAGTTTTTGTAAGACCTCTCCTCACTGCCTCATCAAAGCCTGACATGGAGAATCAGCTGTTGAATAGTCTGAAAGGAGACGGTCCAAAACTATTGTTCACCGTGGTCAAAATTAAAGGGTTGTGGTCAGAAATTTCCCTATCCAGTGCCAGTAATGTTGCGTTGGGCCATTTGTTCATGAAGTTTTCACACACCAGAACTCTATCAATCTTGCTTAAGTTTTTTCCATCACCAGACATAAATGTAAATCTTCTCCCTGCCATATTGTACTCCTGGAACCCCCCTGCTTATAAAGTTATTAAAGCAGATAGCTCCAATCGAACTGAGAATTAAATCTGTCTTTGGGGAATCTGACCTCGTTGAAGTCGCCAAGTATTATCCAATCTCCAGTTATTCCATTCTTTGCCTCCAACAAATCTTCCCACATTCTTCTTCTGTTTGCCTTTAGTGTTGAGCCGTACACATTCACAATTACCAAATCATCTGCCATACCTGTTATTTTGCCCTTGACTATGATAAAATTCTGACATTTAACCTCCGATTCTTTCTTAAATACCAATGGATTCCATAATGATAGTAAACCCCCCGATCTGCCTTCTGCATCTACCTTAGCATATTCAAAACTAGAACTATCCCAGAATCTCCTAATTTTACTTAGGAGTAAGTCCCTGAACTGTGTCTCTTGAATGGCGATAAATGATAAATTAAATTTTGATAACAAACCTCTAACTCGAGCTGCCTTACCAGCCCCTCCTGCCCCTTTCAAATTGATGGTCCCAAAATTCATTGACTCACCGCATCCGCCATTTCTTTAGAGACAGTGATCTTGATGAGCAGTTCATGCTTGATTAGATCAACTCCGATCTTTTCCCCCCAAATTGATCATCGCCTCAAATTCTTTTACAATCTCCTGTTCGTTTGTTGAGCTGTTATTTGCCGTGCCTTGATTTTCATCACCCACTGCGTCCTCAAGCTGTGTTCCTTGATTTATATCTTCCTCTCATTCCGAGTTGTACTCATCATCCAAGCAATCCCCCTCTTGATTTCCACAAAATAAATCTTCTTCAGTAATCCTTATCTTACCTTTGTTTCTCCTCTTGATATTTTTTCCAACCTTGCATCTCGGCCTCTTCTTTTTTGTTTTTAATCTAGATTCATCTGAAAGTTCTATGTTTAGGTCAGGGATCCTCTCTTTTCCAATTACTGATGTGGGTTTCAAACAGGAGGACCTAACGTCAGCAATGCTTGGTCTTTTCCTTTTCTTTTGGGCTGACTGGACTGGCCCAACATCATTAACCTTTTCAAATGTCTCAGGCCCAAGATCAGTAACTGTTGTGGGTCCACGGTAATTATGGGTATCTTGTGGTATTTGTGCTCCTTCAACACACGTGTTTTCTTGAACATTTATTACATCCTCCTCGTAACCCGAAACCGCATGCACCTCGTGGACTTCTCTGTTAATGGGATTTGCCTTTTCCGATTGTTCCCCATGATTATCACTATTGGGATTTACGCCACTGCCGCCCATCTATTTTGACTCTTCCTCTTCTGGTCTCGGAGTTGCCGGCGTGTCCTCTGTTTCCATATTTTCCGGCACCGGATTTGTCTGCTCTGTTTTTGTTTCTGATCCCATATTCAGTTCCGTTATGAACTCCGGCAACCATAAATGATTTGTCTCGGTCACCCAAACTTCATATACCAGTTGTTTCCATCTAATCGAAATCTTCTCGTTGATCATGGCACCATGTTTCACTATTACACCCACAATATCGTCATTAAAACTTAGATCTCTATCATCGGCCTCCGAATGCTTTACGATTCTACCAAACCTTTCACCAATGCAATTGAATGCTTCTTTTATCCAGAGTTGAAGTGGGACACCTCTAATCCTGAGCCATGCAATCCTTTCAAATGGAATGGTGTCCCCGTTCCATCTACCCCAGCTTCCAAACCATTGTTTCCAAATCTCCTTCTCGTTTTTCAAGCTTTCCTCCATCTTATAATGAAGCAAAGATTATTATTATTTTTAGGCCCCCGACGTATCTTACCTGTGCATCACTTAATCCCATCTGTAACTTCATGATACCTACATTTCTTAGTGATTCCCCGTTCAGCAGCACCCTGACTACCGCTCTATCTTTCCAGCTGGCATATAACATAGATTCATTTGCAAACGTTAAATCTGTCTCTTCCTCCTTTTCGACCTTTTTACCCATAGCCACATATGCCCATGATAGACCTTGTTTCACGTAGTTGTTTTTTGTAATGTTAGTGCAGTATGTGTCTATCGCCTCCGTCAATCAGAACCGTAGCAGAAAATGAAGAATTCTAGACTTTATGTTACATGATGTAGTTAAAAGGGCAAGGTTGCAATATTGTAAATAAGGGGAAATCCCTTATAACCTTGTGCCTATAAATAGATCCTTTAGGTTTAGAATTAGAACTTTTGCTCATTTTGGTATTTTGGAGAGCTCTAGATCTAGAGAAAGAATCTAGAGAGAGAAAGTGATTCAAGGTTCTTGTACTTGTCATATCTTTCAATAGAATCATATTATTTGTACGTTCTTGTGTTTAGGTCACGTTCGTGTACGGATTCCGCACGTCACGCGTTCGGTTCGCAATCGTTTCGGAGTCAAAACCGGTCCTACAAGTGGTATCAGAGCAGGAGCTCGATTGCACTGATCTATCACACTATTTCGCACCAGATTTCATCAAATTCAGATTGAAATTGCTTCAGGTTTGATATATTTCTTCATCTTTTTCACGTTTTTCACTGAATTTTTCAAAATTGAACGGGTTTTTACGGTCCAAATTACATAATTTTTTGATATGTTGTGCGAAAACACCTGATCTATAACCCTACAAAGTTTCAGATCCTAATTCCTAGCCGTTTGAGAGAAATCTGAGATTTTGTGTTCGATACCGCGTGACGTCAGCCTAATTTCGCTTGAAAACACCTAATTCCGTTTGAAGTTCACCTAATTTCGCTTGAAAACACCTAATTCCGTTTGAACACACCTAATTTCGCTTGAAAACACCTAATTTCGTTTGAAAACGTCTTATTCCGTTTGAAATTGCCTTTCGTTTCACACGAAATCATTAATTCCGTTTGAAAGTCGCTATTCCGTTTGAAAGTGCATATTCCGTTTGAAATCACATCTGATTTCGCACGGAATTAGGTATTCCGTGTGAAAGTACATATTTCGTTTGAAGATTCCGCGTGAAAGTTGTTATTCCGTTTGAAATCTGCTATTTTGTGTGAAAATCTATTTCTCAAACGAAATCAGAATTTGCTATTCCGTGTGAAATTGTAATCTCGTTTGAAAGTGTCTCAGCAGTTCACGTGATCAGTATTATCGGCCCAGTAGGAATTAAGTAGTGATGTATGAGTGCATGTGAAATTTAATTGCATATTGATTGTTGTCGGCCACATTAAAAATTAAGGTCCAATTGAAATAAATTGAAAGTGACTGAGTTTGTCAGACCCATTAATGATTGTCGGCTTAGTGAAATTTACGATCCAATGAACATTCATTTTGGACTTCACGAGACATCGGTTCATTGAATCATTGAATTGATAAAGGTCATCGGCCCAATCAAATTGATTTGTTTTATGTGACCCATGTGTTGATAAATTGAAAGTTCATTAATCAAAGTTTATCGGCCCAATTTGATTCTATTGGTTCAATTGTGCGGCCCTATAAAATCAAAAGTTTTAAATCAATGTTGTCGGCCATTTGAAAAATAGTTATCAGTTTGCATGTGAGAATGTGATTCTCGACTCAACATTCAAGATATAGTCATTGTGCATGTGATTTAATCTCTTGGCCCAACAATTCATAAGTGTGATCATTAATTGTGATATTAGCGGCCCACTAGTTCTAAACGGCCCAATAGGATTAAATTTGGAGTATTGATTGTTGGCCAAATTACAAGTGGTTTCAACCAAACAACATTGAAACGAGTCCGCGAATCTTTGACACGAGTCCTAGATCGATTCAACCGTCGCACATTTTTACGTATTCAGTTTGATTAAACTGTTGTTTGTTTATGTATTTTCAGGTGATTCAAGATATACAAAGTGCAAATTTAAGACACAATTTGAAGATGTCGAGCAGTGGTGAAGAATTTTACAACACGTTTTACGATGCTTTTACTTCAGAATCATCCGAACGAAGATCCGAAACAAGAGATTGCTCAAAAGAGATTTCCGATAATTTGAAATATGATAATTTGTATGGAAACCAACAGAAACCACCAAAATTAATGAAAGTTGAAGACTATAACTGGTGGAAAAATCTGTTTGAGGGTTGGGTAAAAGCTTTTGCACCTGAAAGTTGGTTAAAATTAAAACAAGAATATAAAGAACCAACAAAAGAAGGAGGAGTGTTATTAACCGAAGAAGAGTTCACAGAAAAAGATGTAAAAAATGTTGTAGCTGAATACAAAATGATTAAATTGTTAAATCAGTCAGTGAGAGAAGACATTATTTCACTACTTGAAAATGAGAAAACATCAAAGGGTTTATGGGAAGCTTTAGAAAGAAAATGTACTGGTGGTGAACTGATTATTAAAAACAAGCGTTCCTTATTGAAAAAAGAATTTGATTTGTTTGCTTGTATGAAAGGTGAAACTGTTCCACAAATGATTGAAAGATTCTGTCATCTTAAACTTGAAATGGAGAGAGTTGGTGTGTCAAAAAATAATGAAGAGATCATTGATAAGTTGATAGAATCTGTTCCAAATGAAGACGACTGGTCATACTATGTCATGATTCTCAAAAACAGCAATGATATGAGCAAGGTGACTCTAGACTGGCTGATTGAGAAACTTGAGGGGTGTGATCTAGAAATCAGGAAACAAAACAAAGTAGGAAGCCAGCTGTATAAACAAAATGTCGACTTATACTACTGAGGAAACATGTTTGATCAAAAGTCAAAAACGGCATTCAGAATTAGAACAACACAAAGTTGGCAAACTTCAGTTGATATGACAAAACCAAGTCAATTTTGGAAATCAAAAGTTGTTGTTCAAAGTCAAAATCAAAACACAGAGTCACAATTTTACAAACGAAATGCGTCAAAAGGACAGAACTGGGTGGCTAAGAAACAAGTGACTTCTGTGAATGAAGAAAAAGTTAAAGTCAAAGATGAAAAAGTTTTTGTACGAGATGACAAAGATTTTCCATCATTGAATGAAACTTATTGTGTTGAAATGCCTAAGGTCCAACAGACCTGGGCTAAATTGTTCAAGTAATTGAGTTTTTGTGAATGTGCAGGTGCTCATGAAGTTTGATTGTCAAGGAAGAGAATTGATGAGCAGCCTGGCACAGGAAGAGAAGGCTGCTGAACCCTGGTTTGGTTAAACAGGGAGTTTATCGATTTTTGTATATAAATAAACAATATTTCTAAAAACCCTAAAAATTGAAAAATTTAAAAACCAAAAATATGTTTATATTTTGTCAAAAATTTGAAAAATCAAAAATATGTTTGTTTTTAGTTTTTTTTTAAAAAATCAAAAATTCCAAAAATATATTACTTGAATACGTCGAAACCCTCACGGCTTAACAAACATGATTAATTTCACAAGATTGAAAAACAGTATTCAAACTGTAAAATATCAATGTATTGTAAATCATGGGGGTACGAAATTTGGCAATCCGATAAATAGAAGTGTGATATGTGTAAAAACATTAGAAAATTTGAAAAAGCAAAAAACATGATAAAATTCAAAAATGAGTTTTTGTGTAAAAAAAAGGAAATGATAGTACATCAGTAGACTGTCACAGTACGCTAAAGAAATGGAAAGTTAAAAAGCAATAAACAATCTCACTAAAGATGTGACGATAGGCTCAGCTAGACTAGTAGATTTGCGATAACGATACAAACTTAAATGAAAAAGCCTAGTTCTAGTGAAAACACGGTCGAAAGCATAGTACTTAGTTTTATCCTTCTTGACTGTGTACCTGCTCGGTAATCGCTGATTGTCGAAAGACATAAAACCGGTTAAGTCTGTGAGCTTTCACAACTTTGCTGAAAAGTCATTGTGATTGTGTTTTCATTTTGCAAAGACTTAAACTTGTTTGATTTCTTTATTTTGTTTAAGCATTGGACATCCTCTGCGTATACGTGAGTATCGAACTGGATGTTATTGCCTAAACGTTCTGCTTTATTTTCTTTGGTGTTTCGTTTAAGCTTTGGATCACCTTTGCGTATATGTAACACCTCGAAAATTCACGTCCTATAAAGTATCGACACGTGTCATAAGCTTGAACGTGTGAAAGTATACTCTAGAGGGACTAAAGTTGACAAACATGGAATGTATGTGAATGTAAGGGTTCAAAATGTCAACAAGGGATAAATATACTTTACAGTAACCCTACATGATGCTCATACCCTAAAACGAATGAATCATGGATCATACGAAGCTAATTGTGAAAGAAAGTGAGAGATTACAAACTACAGGGGTTAAATGTGTCAACTTGTTTAAAGTATACCTCTGAGTGACCTTTTAGTAAACCTGAAGCTTTGTAATGATTAATTATGCTCACTAGAATGTGTGATAAAAATTTCATAAAGTTTCGTTATCATAAGAGAAAGTTATGATCAAATTCATATGCGAGGGGTTGAAAGCGTCAATGTTGGAAATTATGACTTTTCGGGAAAGCACAAAGTTAACCAAGGACTTGCCAATGTTTAAACAAGTCTTGAAGCCCTTATAAGTAAAATTGAGGGGCTCAAAATGCAAGAAAATAAGGTTGGATGACCTTTCGAAGGACCAAGAGCCAAGTGCCAAAAGCCAACAAATTTTCATCACCTGGAAGAGGCTTACGGACCGTAAGCCCCAAGCCTTACGGTCCGTAAGGCATGCCCAGATGCAGAAAATCAGGCAGTTGGCTGTTTTGATGCTTGTAACCGACTTAAATCAGATATTTTCATTCCATGGGCGACCCCTACATGCTTTTAGGACTTAGGGGCACATTTCAATGATCTAGGAACAATGCTAGAGTTGTGTGGCATGATCTTGTGCAAGCATAAACACTATAAAAGGCCCTCATGTTGCAACAACTTTGATCACACCTTCATCTGCATTTGTGGAGCATTTCTGGAGCATAAGGGCAGACCCAAGACATCTCTAATCTTGCATTAGACTCTTGTAAGTATGCTTGACCTTCCTTATTTAAGTTTTGCTTAGTTTATAGCTTAGAAGTCAAACCGTCGTAATTAACGGTTGACTTAGCATTTAATCATTAATGGTCCAGTGATTAGTCGAATTGAAGGTAGTTATAAGTTGGTAATTATGTGGGCATTAAACCCTTAAAAGGGCACCATCTGATTCCCGTCCTAACTAGATCGTTTGTCGGGTCAAAGTTGCTTAGAAAAAGTCAACAAAATGCAAATCTTTCGTTTAACGCATAATTAACAATGTAGAAGGTGTGTAACCTATTTTATCATTCATATAACTTGATAATAAGTATAAGAACTGGTCTAAGCTTGTTTGATCCGACAATTTCCTATTTAGGCTCGATTCGGAACCGAAAGGCGCAAAACTTTGACTTTTGCTTTGACTTCGATTCTGACCTGATTTAGAAGGATTTAGAAATGCCTTAGAGCTTCCTTAGGACCAGGCTACATGATGGTATAACCCTCTGTGTTTGGTTCGTTGATTGTCCGATTCGTTTACACGTTTCCGTTAAATGCCTAATGTTGACCATAATGCCCTTTTGACCATAAAACGAGAATTTTGGAAATGTGAAAGGACAATAATCTTTGTTATTGATTTATAAGCATGTCCCTAAAATTTCACATCGATTGGAGGTCTAGATTAGGAGTTATGCTCAATGGCGTAATTATGACGTTTTTAGTAATTAAACGACGTCATTAGCATAAAGCCTATCTAAACCCTATTTTTGACACCAAAACTTTTACCCACTGATGTAATATAATATTTTGGGATTTTTAAAGATTTTTAATTATTTTTAACCTGATCATAACCTAAGGTTATGACATTAATTCGGTAAATACCGATTATGCCCTTTTCAGGTATAAAATGAGTTTTACAAGTCCTTTTGATACCAATCCAATTGCTATTGATTTTATTTTATAAATGAAGTGTTTTGAACCTTATGAACTAACCAGAAAACTCAGAATCCTATTTTAACCAGGACATCGCTTAAAACGGTTTACTAAGCGTATTAAACGCATAGTTTGGGTTTAAAACCATTTTGTCACATAAGACTTGTCATCAAATGTTATAATCTGTTAAAATAAGTTGTTTTACTAATTACCTCGGACCCAAACATCAGAATTATAAATAATCCCTTTTATAATCTTTAAAATGACCAAAGTACCCCTACGGGGCTTAATTAGTGATTAAACTCGTTTTGGGCATAATGGAAGGCATCCTACTGATGTCATGACATATTTAAGGCATATTAACTTAGGAAACCTGTTGAGGACTCTTATGGTTACTCGTTACGCACTTGTCGCGTTCGGATCGGCTTATGTAACTAGTTTGCATATATTAGCCGAAACGGGTCAAACCATATCGTTTATGTCTCTAAATCCAGAATGTGTTTAAGTTACCCATATTAAACAAGCACACAAGCTTTCCAGGTCAAAACCACATTCTAAAAACCGGTCTTCACCTTATCATGCGTTTGAACCGTATATTCCTTTTGAAAACTAACCGGTCTAAGTCTAAGCTTAATTAAAGACCCGTTAGGATTCTAATAGGTTATTAAAACCTTCGTTCCAAATTAGGAGCCCAGTAAAAGCTATGTGAACTTGCTGTATTTGAATTATACTTTGCTCAGGTAAATACTCTTAACTTATTTCCCTATACGGGCTTGGGATATGGTATTATAATAATACCGCTTGGTCGGGTGTGTAATCATTTAGATCGGATTGTGATTAATGAAATTACATGACTCGCTTTAATCTGTATTATTTGGTGTATGGCCCTTGGGAGTTAAATGACCATGTCCCAGATATCCTTGGCATCATTTTAAGAAATTGCCATGACCTAAGCACGGGGTGTAGGCGTACACCTGCCAGCTGCCTATGTAAAAACTGGTAACCCACTCAGAGGTATCATCCTTGTGGGCATTATACCAGAACTGGTAATCCATTTAAAGGATGATAGCCTGTGGGCATTATACCTGTGGCGTGTCAGTTAATCTAGTCCGGCCCTAACAACCGGCCCTAACGGATGACAAATAAGTAAAACTGTATACAAGATTATTTTTGAATAATTGTCCCAAGTTATAAAAGATATTTTGTGCCGAAGTGCATTCAAACCTATTTACAAACTCTTTTAAAAATGAGTCAGTTGAGATGTATTTACCAGTGTAAACTGACGTATTTTCCAAAAAGGTTAAGTGTAGGTACTATACGAAATAGGCTGGCTACTCCAGGCATCAATAATCAAGTTTCGCAAGCTCTAGATGTCAAAGTCTGTTGAACAGTTTTCTTTTTATTTGATCCGCCTGTGGATCCTTTACTTTCCGTTGTAATACTTGATATTACTTTATATTCGGATTGTAATATATTTATCTTTTGCTTCCGCTGTGCATTCATATATTGTGTTGTTTGACTATGATGATATCAACTACGTCACGATACTCCCCACCGGTAATACGTGGAAATATCAGGGTGTGACAGGTTGGTATCAGAGCCAACACTGAGTGAATTAAACACTAACCTTTGTGTTTAATCTCAGTTACACAGTTGCACATTCTTGAGTCTAGACAAGAACATAGGACTAATCCAAATTCGTTTTATTTGTCTTTCATTTGTTTCCTTTGTTATTTTTCTGATTAGCCCTTGCATGGGCAAGTCATTTTCTGTTAGAAGTCCCGTTTAGGGCAACCATGTACTTGTTTAAATTTTAATGGAACGATTAGATTCAAAATATCATTCCTATATTATAAGATCTACCATTATAATAAAATGACAAAATCTAAAACGGACAAGACCTAGCCATATGTCACCTTAAGACAGGGCCAAGATGGTAGTTCCACAACTAGATTCAGATCCTTATTAACATCTCAATTTAGGATTGTTCTACGTTGATTATTAAAAAGAATCTTAAAGGTAAACCTAGCCTATAAGACAGGGCCAAGATGGTAGGACCTAATCAAGAGATTCAAATCCTTGTTAAACATCTGAAAGCATATTAACATGCTTGACGAAATGTGATACAATAAAATCACATGAGTCATTCTTAAATGGGTTGTTCCAAATTCCCCTATCTATATAACCATCCCTTATGGATGAAGTGCCCACGGGCTATAATTAACGTCCTCAGAGACTAAAGACAGTAGTAGCCTACAACACCCTGTAAAAAAAAAGCAATGAACAACGTTCAAGCCTAAATACCTTGATTCTACGAGACTCATGACTTATAAATTAAACATGTCTACGCGACTAGGCTTTTTGTGCTATTATTAAATTATAATTAGGGATTGTAATAAAGATCCTGAATATATGCATGCTTAACAAATTAACCAAGATAGTTATTAAAAACCATGGTTAATAAATCGTCAAGAACGATAGTACTGTATGGGCTTCTAAATAAACCTTACCCTTATTTTCTTTTTGCTCAGCAATTAAGACTACATAGCCGACTCAGGCGAGATCAATAGTCACCGACGGGGAGAGCATGATAATGCCCGAGTAAATGTAGCGGGTGCAGAATTACAGGCAATGATAGATAATGCCGTTAATCTAGCTTTGGATAGACAGCTCCATGAATCCAGTGGTACCCATACAAGGACCCGATCTGCACCACACTCTAGAACACCCTCCAGGACCCACACTGCCCACAACAGTAATTCTCACCACTCATCAAACCAGAGGAGTGTTCCATCCCAAAGAGTCGTACTGAATCAAGAACCCCGTAATAAGGGTTGCTCCTATAAGTACTTCATTTCATGCAAACCCAGGGATTTCACTGGGGAAAAAGGAGCTGTAGACTGCATGATATGGTTAGATGAGATGGACACTGTAGTAGATATCAGTGGTTGCGATAATAGGGATACTGTGAAATTCGTGTCTCAGTCTTTCAAGGGTGAAGCATTAGCTTGGTGGAGGTCTTTGATCCAAGCTACAGGGAAAATCCCGTTGTACAATATGACCTGGGAACAGTTCATGTCACTGATCAAGGAAAACTACTGCCCTCAGCATGAGGTTGAGAAAATTGAAGCTGACTTCTTGTCGCTGGTCATGAGAAACCTAGACTGTCAGGCCTACCTTACCAGTTTCAACACTTTGTCAAGGTTGGTTCCATATCTGATAACTCTGGAACCCAAGCGAATTGCTCACTTCATTGGGGGTTTGGCCCCAGAGATAAAAGCCAGTGTTAAGGCGTCTAGACCTGCTACCTTTAGGTCAGCAGCTGATCTATCACTGTCCCTTACTTTAGATGTGGTACGGCTAAGGTCGCTTAAGAACTCTGAAGAGAGTAAGAGGAAGCGTGAGGATGATACCTCACGAAGATCTGAAAAGAAGCACAAGGGTAATACGGACCACAAGAAAGAGTCTGGGTCCAACAAGGGTAATCAGCGAACGGAGGAGAAGCCAAAGTGCTCGACTTGCCAAAGACGCCACTTTGGAAAATGCAGGCTTGAGACCAAGTCTCAATCAGGATCACCTGCATGTGGGTTATGCAAGTCTAGAGAGCACAAGACGATAGAGTGCAAGAAGATAAAAGATGCAACCTGTTACAATTGCAATGAGAAAGGGCATATCAAAACCAACTGCCCTAAATACGCCAAGAAGCCTGAAGAGGTCAAGAAGACCAATGCTAGGGTCTTCAGGATGGATGCAAGGGAAGCCGTCCAGGACGACAACGTAATAACAAGTACTTTCCTCATAAATGATGTCTATGCAAGAGTACTTTTTGATTCAGGCGCTGATAAGTCGTTCGTAGATAATAAGTTTTGTGAATTGTTGAAATTGCCTGTTAAAACCCTAAGCGTGAAATATGAGGTGGAATTAGCTGATGGCACCTTAGAAACCGCCTCAACCGTACTAGATGGATGTTTTATATCCATTAAGAACCACTCTTTTCCCTTGTCCCTGCTTCCTTTGAAGTTAGCCGGTTTCGACATAGTTTTGGGTATGGACTGGTTATCTCATAACCAGGCCCATATTGTCTGCAATAAGAAGCAAGTGGTGATCAAGACTCCGTCTGGCGAATCACTTACCATTCAGGGAGATACCCAGTATTGATTGCCTGAGCAAGTGTCAATGCTCAAGGCATCTAGATGTTTGAAGAAGGGTTGTGTCATTTATATGGCACAAGTGACTATTGATGAACCGAAACCTAAGGTTGAAGATATTCCAGTCATTTCTGAGTACCCTGAAGTTTTTCCTAAAGAACTACCTGGTTTACCACCAGATAGGCAAGTAGAATTCAGAATCGACATCATCCCCGGAGCTGCTCCTGTCGCGAGAGCACCTTATAGGTTGGCACCAACGGAGATGAAGGAATTGAGGACGCAGCTAGATGATTTGCTAGCTAAAGATTTCATTAGACCTAGTTCGTCTCCTTGGGGAGCGCCAATCCTGTTTGTAAAGAAGAAGGATGGATCGATGCGTCTATGCATCGATTACCGCGAACTTAACAAAGTCACTATCAAGAATAGGTATCCATTGCCCAGGATCGACGATCTGTTCGATCAACTGCAAGGGGCAAGTTACTTCTCCAAGATCGATTTGAGGTCAGGCTATCACCAATTGAAGGTTAAAGATGAAGATGTACACAAGACTGCATTTAGGACTCGTTATGGTCATTACGAGTTCCTGGTGATGCCTTTTGGGCTCACTAATGCGCCAGCAACATTCATGGATCTCATGAATCGCGTCTGCAAGCCCTATCTGGATAAATTCGTCATTGTCTTCATCGACAACATTCTCATCTACTCGAAGAGCCAAGCTGATCACGAGAAGCATCTTCGTTGCATTTTGAAACTACTTCATCAAGAGAAGCTCTATGCCAAGTTCTCGAAGTGTGAGTTCTGGCTTCGAGAAGTCCAATTTCTTGGACATGTTGTTAGTGAGCGTGGTATCCAAGTGGATCCCGCTAAAGTTGAAGCTGTCATGAATTGGCAAGAGCCAAGGACGCCTACCGAGATTCGTAGCTTTCTAGGTTTAGCCGGATATTATAGGCGATTCATAGAAAATTTCTCAAGGATTGCTGCACCCCTAACTTCGTTGACACGTAAGAATATTAAGTTTGACTGGGGTCCTAAGCAGCAGGAATCCTTCGATATTCTGAAGCAGAAGCTAAGCAATGCACCTGTGTTGACATAGCCTGATGGAATCGAGGAGTTTGTAGTATATTGTGATGCATCACACACCGGGATGGGATGTGTGCTTATGCAGAAAGGCAAAGTCATTGTCTATGTTTCACACCAGTTAAAGGTGCATGAGAAGAATTACACCACCCATGACTTGGAGTTGGGTGCCGTTGTATTTGCACTAAAGCTTTGGAGACACTACTTGTATGGAACCAAGTGTGTGATCTATTCTGATCACAAGAGCCTTCAACATTTGTTTAATCAGAAGGACTTGAACATGAGGCAACGACGTTGGATGGAAACTTTGAACGATTATGATTATGAAATAAGATACCATCCTGGCAAGGCGAATGTAGCCGCCGATGCCTTGAGTCGAAAGGAAAGAGTGAAGCCTATAAGGATCAATGCCAAGAGCATTGAGATAAAGAATAATTTGAATGAAAGGTTGTTAGCTGCGCAGAAGGAAGCTTTGCTGGAAACTAACTATCCTAATGAGAAGCTAGGAGTAACTGAAGAACAGTTATCCTATGGCAAGGACGGAATACTAAGATTAAATGGACGAATATGGGTTCCAATTTATGGAGGACTTCGGGAAGTCATCCTCCAGGAAGCCCACAGTTCTAAATACTCTGTTCATCCTGGAGCTGATAAGATGTACCCGGATCTAAGGACAAATTTTTGGTGGATAGGCTTGAAGAAGTCTGTAGCTGCCTTTGTGGCAAAATGCTTGACGTGTGCGCAAGTCAAAGCTGAACACCAAAAGCCGTCAGGTTTACTACAACATCCTGAACTTCCCACATGGAAGTGGGAGATGGTGACAATGGATTTTATCACCAAGTTGCCAAGAACAAGGAAAGGAAATGACACTATATGGGTGATCGTAGATAGACTGACTAAGTCAGCACATTTCCTACCCATTAAGGAGACCTATAGCTCCGACATGTTAGCCCAATTGTACGTTGATAAGATTGTACCTCTACATGGCGTACCAGTTTCTATTATCTCTGATAGAGATACTAGATACACGTCACATTTTTGGAAAAGTTTCCAACAATCTTTGGGTACGCGCTTAAACTTTAGTACGGCTTACCACCCCCAGACAGACGGGCAAAATGAGTGTACAATCCAAACTTTGGAAGACATGCTTCGAGCATGTGTGATTGACTTAGGTAGTAGTTGGGATAACCACCTGCCATTAGTCGAGTTCTCCTATAACAATAGCTACCATACCAGCATCAAGGCTGCGCCTTTCGAGGCCTTATACGGTAGAAAGTGTAGAACGCCCGTTTGTTGGGCAGAAGTTGGAGATGTCCAACTGTCAGGACCTGAAATAGTCTTTGAAACGACGGACAAGATTGTCCAGATTCGTGACCGCCTGAAATCTGCCAGGGATAGGCAGAAAAGCTACGCAGATGTAAAGCGTAGACCTCAAAAATTCGAGGTGGGCGACAAAGTGTTGCTTAAAGTATCACCCTGGAAGGGAGTGATGCGGTTTGGTAAGAAAGGTAAGTTAAGCCCAAGGTACATAGGACCATTCGAGATCATTGAATGTGTCGGATCAGTTGCTTATAAGTTAAATTTTCCTAAAGAGCTCAGTGGTATTCATAATGTCTTCCACATCTGCAATCTGAAGAAGTGTCTAGCTGATGAATCACTAGTCATATCACATACGGATGTGCACATAGATGAGAGCTTGAAATTTGTGGAAAACCTTTGTTGATTGAGGATCGACAGGTAAAGAAGCTTCGAAGGAAGCATGTGCCTATTGTAAAGGTTAAATGGGATGCCCGTAGAGGTCCCGAATACACGTGGGAGGTAGAATCCACGATGAAAGAAAAGTACCCTCATTTGTTTGAGTAAATCTCAAGGTCGAGATTTCTTTTAAGGGGGTGAGGATGTAACACCTCGAAAATTCACGTCCTATAAAGTATCGGCACGTGTCATAAGCTTGAACGTGTGAAAGTATACTCTAGAGGGACTAAAGTTGACAAACATGGAGTGTATGTGAATGTAAGGGTTCAAAATGTCAACAAGGGATAAATATACTTACAGTAACCCTACATGATGCTCATACCCTAAAACGAATGAATCATGGATCATACGAAGCTAATTGTGAAAGAAAGTGAGAGATTACAAACTACAGGGGTTAAATGTGTCAACATGTTTAAAGTATACCTCTGAGTGACCTTTTAGCAAACCCGAAGCTTTGTAACGATTAATTATGCTCACTAGAATGTGTGATAAAAATTTCATAAAGTTTCGTTATCATAAGAGAAAGTTATGATCAAATTCGTATGCGAGGGGTTGAAAGCGTCAACGTTGGAAATTATGACTTTTCGGGAAAGCACAAAGTTAACCAAGGACTTGCCAATGTTTAAACAAGTCTTGAAGCCCTTATAAGTAAAATTGAGGGGCTCAAAATGCAAGAAAATAAGGTTGGATGACCTTTCGAAGGACCAAGAGCCAACAAATTTTCATCACCTGGAAGAGGCTTACGGACCGTAAGCCCCAAGCCTTACGGTCCGTAAGGCATGCCCAGATGCAGAAAATCGGGCAGTTGGCTGTTTTGATGCTTGTAACCGACTTAAATCAGATATTTTCATTCCATGGGCGACCCCTACATGCTTTTAGGACTTAGGGGCACATGTCAATGATCTAGGAACAATGCTAGAGTTGTGTGGCATGATCTTGTGCAAGCATAAACACTATAAAAGGCCCTCATGTTGCAACAACTTTGATCACACCTTCATCTGCATTTGTGGAGCATTTCTGGAGCATAAGGGCAGACCCAAGACATCTCTAATCTTGCATTAGACTCTTGTAAGTATGCTTGACCTTCCTTATTTAAGTTTTGCTTAGTTTATAGCTTAGAAGTCAAACCGTCGTAATTAACGGTTAACTTGGCATTTAATCATTAATGGTCCAGTGATTAGTCGAATTGAAGGTAGTTATAAGTTGGTAATTATGTGGGCATTAAACCCTTAAAAGGGCACCATCGGATTCCCGTCCTAACTAGATCGTTTGTCGGGTCAAAGTTGCTTAGAAAAAGTCAACAGAATGCAAATCTTTCGTTTAACGCATAATTAACAATGTAGAAGGCGTGTAACCTATTTTATCATTCATATAACTTGATAATAAGTATAAGAACTGGTCTAAGCTTGTTTGATCCGACAATTTCCTATTTAGGCCTTTATTCGGAACCGAAAGGCGCAAAACTTTGACTTTTGCTTTGACTTCAGTTCTGACCTGATTTAGAAGGATTTAGAAATGCCTTAGAGCTTCCTTAGGACCAGGCTACATGATGGTATAATCCTCTGTGTTTGGTTCGTTGATTGTCCGATTCGTTTACACGTTTCCGTTAAATGCCTAATGTTGACCATAATGCCCTTCTGATCATAAAACAAGAATTTTGGAAATGTGAAAGGACAATAATCTTTGTTATTGATTTATAAGCACGTCCCTAAAATTTCACATTGATTGGAGGTCTAGATTAGGAGTTATGCTCAATGGCGTAATTATGACTTTTTTAGTAATTAAACGACGTCATTAGCATAAAGACTATCTAAACCCAATTTTTGACACCAAACCTTTTACCCACTTATGTAATATAATATTTTGGGATTTTTAAAGATTTTTAATTATTTTTAACCTGATCATAACCTAAGGTTATGGCATTAATTCGGTAAATACCGATTATGCCCTTTTCAGGTATAAAATGAGTTTTACAAGTCCTTTTGATACCAATCCAATTACTACTGATTTTATTTTATAAATGAAGTGTTTTGAATCTTATGAACTGATCAGAAAACTCAGAATCCTATTTTAACCCGGACATCGCTTAAAACGGTTTACTAAGCGTATTAAACGCATAGCTTGGGTTTAAAACCATTTTGTCACATAAGACTTGTCATCAAATGTTATAATCTGTTAAAATAAGTTGTTTTACTAATTACCTCGGACCCGAACATCAGAATTATAAATAATCCCTTTTATAATCTTTAAAATGACCAAAATACCCCTACGGGGCTTAATTAGTGATTAAACTCGTTTTAGGCATAATGGAAGGCATCCTACTGATGTCACGACATATTTAAGGCATATTAACTTAGGAAACCTGTTGAGGACTCTTATGGTTACTCGTTACGCACTTGTCGCGTTCGGATCGGCTTATGTAACTAGTTTGCATATATTAGCCGAAACGGGTCAAACCATGTCGTTTATGTCTCTAAATCCAGAATGTGTTTAAGTTACCCATATTAAACAAGCATACAAGCTTGCTGGGTCAAAACCACATTCTAAAAACCGGTCTTCGCCTTATCATGTGTTTGAACCGTATATTCCTTTTGAAAACTAACCGGTCTAAGTCTAAACTTAATTAAAGACCCGTTAGTATTCTAATAGGTTATTAAAACCTTCGTTCCAGATTAGGAGCCTAGTAGAAGCTATGTGCACTTGCTGTATTTGAATTATACTTTGCTCAGGTAAATACTCTTAACTTATTTCCCTATACGGGCTTGGGATACGGTATTATAATAATACCGCCTGGTCGGGTGTGTAATCATTTAGATCGGATTGTGATTAATGAAATTACATGACTCGCTTTAATCTGTATTATTTGGTGTATGGCCCTTGGGAGTTAAATGACCATGTCCTGGATATCCTTGGCATCATTTTAAGAAATGGCCACGACCTAAGCACGGGGTGTAGGCGTACACCTGCCAGCTGCCTATGTAAAAACTGGTAACCCACTCAGAGGTATCATCCTTGTGGGCATTTTACTGGAACTGGTAATCCACTTAAAGGATGATAGCCTGTGGGCATTATACATGTGGCGTGTCAGTTAATCTAGTCCGGCCCTAACAACCGGCCCTAACGGACGACAAATAAGTAAAACTGTATACAAGATTATTTTTGAATAATTGTCCCAAGTTATAAAAGATATTTTGTGCCGAAGTGCATTCAAACCTATTTACAAACTCTTTTAAAAAATGAGTCAGTTGAGACGTATTTACCAGTGTAAACTGACGTATTTTCCAAAAAGGTTAAGTGCAGGTACTATACGAAATAGGCTGGCTACTCCAGGCATCAATGATCAAGTTTCGCAAGCTCTAGATGTCAAAGTCTGTTGAACAGTTTTCTTTTTATTTGATCCGCCTGTGGATCCTTTACTTTCCGTTGTAATACTTGATATTACTTTATATTCGGATTGTAATATATTTATCTTTTGCTTCCGCTGTGCATTCATATATTGTGTTGTTTGACTATGATGATATCAATTACGTCACGATACTCCCCACCGGTAATACGTGGAAATATCGGGGTGTGACAGTATACGGGAGTATCGAACTGGTGGTTACAGCCTAAACAATTTCAACTTGTTTTTATTTCTTATTTTGTTTAAACATTGGACTTTATCTGCGTATTGAAAGATCGACCTGATTGTTAATGTTTAAACATTCTGCGTTGTTTTTACACATATCACAGTTGATGAAAGTTTAAAAGCATTACCTGAGTTAGTGTATTGCATGATGAGGGGATATGCTGAGATCGTGGGGTCTATAAGAATTTAGTGCAAATTAATATACCTTAACGTATCAGTAAGCATTTCGAAAGTTTTTAGATTGAGTTTAAGTGGACAACAATATCGTCAATCTATGTGAATTGTTTAGAACTTAAAGTGTTAAAAAGCTCAACGGTGCTAGTGATTTGTCATAAACTGATATGATCCTCTGACACGAACTCAAACAAAAATATTGTCTGTAAATATTTCTTTATTGCTTTATATTTCAGAAAACTACAAAAAGATTTTGATTTCTGCTTTAGTTTCGACAACCGATGTCTGAGAGTTAAGTTTCAAAATCTAAGTATGCTGATCGTGTTTCTGAAAATAAAACAAGTTCATTAAGTTGAAACTTGAAGTTTCTAAAACTCAAAGAGCAAAAACAGTTTGTGATATCTCCAAGGTCATTAAGTTGGACTTGGATGATAATATGTGAGGGAGTTGTTTTCTTAAATCGTCAAATCTTTGAAGTTTGTTGATAGAGGAAGTGGAAATGTTTTTAAAAAAAAATGCCAGGTTACGGTTCCTGAACAACTGAAAATGCTTTTAATGTAAAAATATTTTAGCGTAGGTTTGTATGTACCAGGTCATCAATCCTGGAGGTTCAAAATGTTTTACTTATAAATGTATGAGATTTGCAGATGGTATTCCAGATTACGATCCCGACAGCTGAGTCTAAGGGGGAGTCTGAAGACAAGCTCAATGCAAGGGGGAGCGTGCATTCAAGGAGCCAGGTAACTATCCTGGAGGAGCTTGTGTCCGGAAAGCCAGGTGTCGATCCCAAAAGCACGGAAGCTTGACGAAAGGGGGAGCCTGAAGGAAGAGTCTATCGAGAGAGAGTGCAACGGAAGCCCGAAGACAGATCCACGGGGATTCTGTTCGAGAAAGAGGGAGTCTATGGTTGCTGATACCGTCAAAGTTTCAAGAAGACTCAGAGAGAAAGAAAAGACAAGACGCTACGAGATTGACTGCGGCAATATCCAAGGGGGAGTCTGTTAGTGCAGTATGTGTCTATCGCCTCCGTCAATCAGAACCGTAGCAGAAAATGAAGAATTCTAGACTTTATGTTACATGATGTAGTTAAAAGGGCAAGGTGGCAATCTTGTAAATAAGGGGAAATCCCTTATAACCTTGTGCCTATAAATAGATCCTTTAGGTTTAGAATTAGAACTTTTGCTCATTTTGGTATTTTGGAGAGCTCTAGATCTAGAGAGAGAATCTAGAGAGAGAAAGTGATTCAAGGTTCTTGTACTCGTCATATCTTTCAATAGAATAATATTATTTGTACGTTCTTGTGTTTAGGTCACGTTCGTGTACGGATTCCGCACGTCACACGTTCGGTTCGCAATCGTTTCGGAGTCAAAACTGGTCCTACATGTAACCCCAGTGCTTGAATCCCCAACATGAACTTGACTAACTGGCTTTCTAACCCATGATTTATTCTAAAGCTTCCCTTGTTTTTTAATGACTTTTACAAACCTAGCCACATTCGCTCTTATCTTCCACCCATAGAACATCATTTGATTCAACGCCTTTACCATTTTGTCCACATCCCTCACGTTAACAAATCTGAGAAAACCGAACCGATTACCCCTTTTGTCCAACTTCCTCGCAATGTAAGCATCCACTATATGACCATAATTTTTGCATTCCGTCCACAACTCACCGTCCGAGATGTGAGGATGGATGTTTGAGACGTAGAACGTAATAGCTTTTTCCTTTAAAACTTCGTCGTTGTTGTTTTCTCCATTCAAGTAATCACCATTCCTCTCCTCTATTTCACCCTCCTCTCTCTCCCTGTACGGAGCAACCATCGCAAACTACCATAAAAACTGGAACTTATAAGGTTAATAGGATTCGAATCGATCTAGCTGAGCTATAAAGATAGACGCGATCAATATCAGACCTACTAAGTAGATAAGATACCAGAGAAATACAGTAAGTCCGGGAGGAGAATGGAGTAGAGAAAGAAACAGTCGCAAAGACACTGGAACCAGGTTCCGGGAGGAGAATGGAGTAGAGAAAGAGACAGTTTAGGATGAAAGGTAGGAAGGATAAGCTAAACAGTAAGCAATCGCCACTACCCCGCACGCTAAACCGGCCGATTCGCCCTCGTCAAGCCACCGGCAACTGTCCTACTGTTTGAATGTCCGGCGACTTTTCATTTCTAACAGAGAGAGAACATACTTTTAGACAAAGGGGTACATCTCATGCAATATTTTAATCCAATTTACAAGACCCTTTTTTTCTTTCCTTGTGGTTTGAGACGCCAACTCCACCAGGAAAATGAAAGGTCAAGTGGTGACCAATCAAATCTCTCATGCATACTCTACTAATCTAGTAATTTAACCATGCAAGGTCGTAAGTCCCATGCAAGTAGGATAAGTCATCATCATACCCACCAATTCAACTTTTCATCTGTTTCGAGGAACAAATTATACCCCTTGAAACCGAAATCTACATAAAATATTAGATAAAATCTAGCAAATATGGTGGTGATTTGGTGGGGTCCCTTGTGACCGAAATCGGGTATGGGGGAGGGGGGGTTAGATGTAAATTTTTGATGGTAATAGGTAAACATAAGTTAAAATCCAAGTATATACTTACATATGTTAGTTAGTTGATATTTAGGGGGTGTTATGGTGAACGGGGATCATGACAAGCCAATAAATAATAAAACAATGTGTTTGACAAAAATTTAGTGTTCCGGGTAATGTCCGGTTGTTCGGTTAGATACCGTTTCGTTAAAGTGTTTAATTATTCCGTAAAGTGTCTTTTATATATCTTTTTGTAACACTTTTAATTCCCAACACTCAGGAAAACATACAGGACCATTTAGTCAATTTTCTGCACAAGACTAGTATGTTAACAAGCACATGTAAGTATGACGCAGTAATCGGAAAGCAGTTAAGTAATTCAGCACAGTCATCAAGCACTTTAATTAACATTAATTAATCGTACGGATACATGTAATTATGAGGGTTGTCACATTCTCCCCTTGTTAAGAAAATTTCGTCCCGAAATTTAGCGCGTGGTTACTGAGGAAGCTAGTTAAGTTGCGTGGTTTACTGGTTTTTCCTGGGGTGTCACATCATTCCCCCGTTGGTTTGGAATTTCATCTCGAAATTCTGCAGTAGCTTCAGCCTCAGTAGTGGTTGCACTTTTCTCAAATAACTGGGGATACTTGTGTTTCATTTGGTCTTCTCGTTCCCAGGTATACTCTGGGCCACGACGGGAGTTCCAACGAACTCGAACTAGAGGTATTTTGGTATGCTTGAGAATCTTAATGTCTCGGTCTGTGATTTTAACTGGTTCCTCGACGAATCGCAACTGGTCGTCGATTGTGAGCTCCTTTAAGGGAACTATAAGGGTCTCATCTGACAGACACTTTTTTAGATTTGACACGTGGAATACGTTGGAACTCCGCTGAGTTCTTCAGGTTGTTTCAACTTGTAAACGACTTTGCCAATTTTCTCAATGATTTTGAACGGTCCGACATAACGCGGATTGAGTTTTCCTCACTTGCCAAAACGAACTACACCTTTCCAAGGTGAGACTTTAAGTAACACTCGATCCCTAACCTGGAACTCGAGTGGTTTTCGTCGCTTATCTGCATAGCTTTTCTGACGGTCACGAGCTGCCGCCATTCGTTGTCGTATCTGAGCAATTCTCTCTGTTGTATCTACTATAAGTTCTGGACCTGTGATTTGACTATCGCCAACCTCTGCCCAACAAAGAGGTGATCGGCACTTCCGTACGTACAATGCTTCGAACAGAGCGGCCTGGATACTGGTGTGGTAACTATTGTTATACGAAAACTCCACTAACGGGAGGTGTTTTTCCCAGCCATTACCAAAGTCAATTACACATGCCCTAAGCATGTCTTCAAGGGTTTGGATGGTGCGTTCAGATTGCCCATCCGTCTGTGGATGATATGCCGTGCTCATGTCTAATCGAGAACCAAAGGACTTGTGCATAGCTTGCCACAATTCAGATGTAAAACGTGAGTCACGATCAGAAATGATGGAGGTTGGCACTCCGTGCCTTGATACTACTTCCCTTAGGTAGATGTCTGCTAGAGTAGAAAACTTATCCATTTCCTTGATAGCCAGAAAATGTGCAGACTTGGTCAGTCGATCCACGATCACCCAAATGGTATCATTTCCGTGTTGAGATCTAGGCAGGCCAGTAACGAAATCCATGGAAATTTGCTCCCATTTCCACATCGGGATCTCTGGTTGTTGGATTAGGCCTGATGGTTTCTGGTACTCGATTTTGACTCTCGCACAAGTTAAACATTTACTGACGTAGGTTGTTATGTTGGCTTTCATGCTAGGCCACCAATACGTAGTCTTGAGATCATGGTACATCTTATCCGAGCCAGGATGTACCGAATAACGAGACTTGTACGCTTCATCCATCACAAGCTCGCGTAAGTTTCTGTAAAGTGGCACCCAGATGCGCCCGTTTACATAGTAGGAGCCGTCTTCCTTTTGTTCTAACCGTTTCCTTGATCCTCGTAAGGATTCAGCCCTGATGTTCTCTGCTTTCAATGCTTCAACCTGAGCATCTCGTATCTGAGCGAGAAGACTAGATTGGATGGTAAGTTGTAACGCTCGCACACGTTTAGGTATACTATCCTTTCGACTGAGGGCGTCGGCCACAACATTGGCTTTGCCCGGATGGTACTTGATCGCACATTCATAATCATTCAAAAGCTCGACCCATCGGTGTTGTCACATGTTTAGTTCCTTTTGCTTGAAGATATGCTCGAGACACCTGTGATCGGTGTAAATGGTGCACTTGGTACCGTACAGGTAATATCTCCATATCTTAAGTGCGAAGACAACTGCTCCCAATTCCAAGTCATGTGTAGTGTAGTTCCTTTCGTGAACTTTAAGTTGACGTGATGCGTAAGCAATGAATTTATCTTGTTGCATCAACACACAACCAAGTCCTTGGATGGAAGCGTCGCAATAAACCACAAAATCATCTGTGCCTTCAGGCAATGAGAGGATAGGCGCGCTACAAAGTCTATCCTTTAAGTGCTGAAAAGCAGACTCCTATGCATCACCCCAAGGATAGGTGACGCCCTTCTAAGTCAGTGAAGTGAGAGGTTGCGCAATCCTTGAGAAATCCTTGATGAACCTTCTGTAATATCCCGCCAAACCCAAGAATTGGCGGATTTATGTTGGTGTACGGGGTGCATGCTAGTTCTTGATCGAGTTAACCTTGGATGGATCAACATGAATCCCATCCTTGTTTACCACGTGGCATAGAAAGTGGACTTCGCGAAGCCAGAAGTCACATTTCGAAAATTTGGCATACAGCTGCTCTGCTCGAAGAAGTTCCAAGATAAGTCGTAGATGATGCTCGTGTTCCTCCTGACTATTAGAATAGACCAGGATGTCATCGATGAAAACGATAACAAACTTATCCAGGTAGGGTTTGCATACTCGGTTCACGAGGTCCATGAAGACCGCAGGTGCATTCGTCAATCCGAAAGGCATGACCAGAAACTCGTAATGGCCGTAACGAGTTCTGAATGCTGTTTTGGAGACGTCCTCCTCTCGGACTCTCAGCTGATGGTATCCCGATCTCAAATCAATCTTAGAGTAATAGCTCGACCCTTGCAACTGGTCGAACAAGTCATCTATACGTGGGAGAGGATAACGATTCTTCACGGTCACCTTGTTGAGTTCGCGGTAGTCAATACACATTCTGAAAGTACCGTATTTCTTCTTCACAAATAACACTGGAGCTCCCCAAGGCGAAGATCTAGGACGTATAAAACCCTTTTCCAAGAGTTCTTGTAGTTGCGTGGATAGTTCTTCAAGTTCTGACGGAGCTAGACGATAAGGTGCTCGAGCTATGGGTGCTGCTCCAGGAGCTAGCTCGATTTGAAACTCGACTTGTCGATGAGGCAGAAGACCAGGTAATTCCTCAGGAAATACCTCAGGAAAGTCGCGCACAATAGGTATGTCTTCTATCTTCTTTTCCTCCGAGGATGTATCAGAAACGAGGGCTAGAATAGCAGTGTGGCCCTTTCGCAAACACTTATGGGCCTTAAGGAAAGAGATGATGCCCACAACAGCACCACTCTTGTCACCACGAATCACGAGGGGTTCTTCACCAGAGCGAGGAATACGGACGATTTTCTCCTTGCAAATAATCTCCGCTTGATGTTGAGATAGCCAATCCATCCCAATAACGACGTCAAAACTACCAAGTACGATAGGGATAAGATTGATAGAAAAGGTCTGATCAGCGAGAACGAGATTGCAACCCTTAACTATGTGTGTGGCTTCAAGACTTTTACCATTTGCTAGCTCTACCGTGTGCTTGGTGCTCAAAAGTGTTGGAGTGCGCTTAAGCATTTGACTAACTTTCAAGGACATGTAACTAGTATCGGCACCCGAATCGAATAAAACAGTAACAAAGAAATCATCCAGAAGAAACTTACCCATCACCACGTTGGGATCGTTCCTTGCATCACCCTGACCTAGCACAAAAACACGTCCTCGGGCGCCATTGCCATTATTGTTACCCCCGTTGTTGCCTCCATTATTGCCTCCATTGTTGTTCCCGTTTCCTTGGTTGTTGTTGTTCTGATTCTGGTTCAGCTGAGGACAGTTCCTCTTAAAGTGGCCTTCAGCGCTACACTGAAAGCATCCTTTATTGCCCTGCTGTTGCTGCTGCTAGTGGTTCTGTGGAGCTTGTTGTTGTTGTTGGCGGTTCTGATTTGCTGGTCGTGCGCCCCTGCAATCCTTTGCTTCATGACCAAAGTTGTTACACCTCAGACAACGACCCTTGTGACACTGCCCGCTATGATGCTTGTTGCACCGGTTGCACTTGGGGTGGTTCCCTCGGTATCCACCCTGTCCTTGACTACCAGAAGATTGCTGACCAGGACTCTGGTAGTCATCAGTCTTCCGCTGCTGGGACTGAGACTGAACTGAAGTAGGACCCTTGCCCGAATTTCCATCCCACTTGCGCTTGTTATCACTGGGAGCATCAGTAGCAGTAGTAGCGCTAATACACTTGGGTAGCTTGTTCTGCTCAACTGCCTGATCAGTGAGACGATGAGCCAACCAGATGATTTGCTGTATGGTGCCAAGATTAGCTGAGGTCACGTGGCTTTGAATTTCTGGCACCAAACCCTTAAGGTACAGCTCGATACTCTTGATAGGAGGATCCACCATAGTGGGGCAAAAGATAGCTAATTCGTTCGATCTCTTTGTATACGCCTCAATTTCAGACCCCGTCATTTTCAGATTGAAAATTTCCACCTCTAGCTTGTGGATGTCGTCACGACTACAGTACTCTTCCTTGATCAAATCTTTGAAGTCATTCCATGGGGTGGCATTAGCAACCGCCAGCCCTAGCAGTTGAACCTGTGCTTTCCACCAGGTTAATGCAGCACCTTCGAGTGTTCCAGTAGCAAATTTCACCCTACGATCTTCAGGGCATTCACACATCTCAAAAACAGACTCGATCTTCTCGAACCAGTGGAGAAGACCTACAGCTCCTTCTGTGCCGCTGAAAGTACTAGGTCGGCAATCCATGAACGTTTTGAACGTACATATGGGAGGCTGAGCATGTTGACCTGTGGTGCGAGAATAAAAGGCAAGGTTAAGCACAAGAGTTGGTTCGTGAGAGTAGGATCTAAACGTCCTAAGATGGGTTGATATGGCAGGTTATACCTCCTGCAGGGACAGCTGCGAGTGCTTCAGCGACTCGTTCATTGATCAAAGCCGTCAACTGGGCTTGAGTTAGGTTGATACCACCACGTGCTCCGCGTCCGTTCGTGATCTTCACAACGAAGCAATGTGAGTGAGAAAAGTGTCGCGAAAGTGCGTAAGCGTGAGATAACAGAAGAGAGTAAGCACACAAGGCTCAAATAGCAGTTATCACGTCAACTAATGCACTATGTGAACTACCAAACATACAATATAAACATAAACCGTACCATCTATTGTGTCGAGTCTTGCACGTGGAGCGAAGCGTCGTTGTGGATCGTTGAGCACTGTACAGGTTATAGTCTGGTTTTATCAAAAGCTTTTCCCCTTTTTAAAACCAAGTTCACTATAACCAATGGCTCTGATACCATTCTGTCACACCCCCAAAATCCACCATGCGGAGTATCACCGCTTGGAGGCGTGACATGACCAGGATCGAGCCACCAATCATATTGAACAACGTAATTAAGTAAATAAAACCAACCACAATACAATTGGTGACCAAAAGAAACCAAACATGTTTAAGTTAACAGCGGAATCATAGTACGTAAGACCAAATATAAGTTTAATAAGTTCATAAAGTTTAACATGGCATACAACTATCCATATCCCACAACGACCTCCTCCTCGTGCAAGCTCCATAAGCATCTAACGACCTATAAGGCATGTAACAACGAGTCAACAACAAAGTTGAGTGAGTTCACAGTTGGTTGTTTAGTTTTAAGTTGTTTCTGAAAACATGGTTTGTCTTTCGCTGGCTTACTTGCCGTGGGGGTTACCCATAGTTGAAAGTATGATTAACCAGTTCCTTCTTTATTACGCAAGCCATATCCATAATCAGTGGGGGCTTCCCCATGTGAACCACTAGACCGTTACCATATCGACTACTAACGAAAGTAAGTTGTGCCCTACGTCAATGTTCTATCATCATTGACAGTGTGCCATAGTCCATTAGTACACGCCTGTCCGACTGGCACGGTGTGAGGTTTGTTAAACCTAATAGCGCTATTAACTAATGACCCGCTCGCCATTGGCCTCGGCGATTAAGTCGATATAAAATGAGGGACTTAATGATAGAGTTTTGTCTAGTAAGTTTTAAGGTTGTTGTCCTACCCAAGGAGGACGAACGTACGTATTCTACCCAAGGAGAATACGCAGGATTAATATTGGCATCCTACCTATGGAGGATGGCGGTATATATCCTACCCAAGGAGGATGTGTAGTTTCCGTTTTAGTTCTTTAACCCATTCCCAACCACCGGGAATCCCATGCCTTAGAAGAGTGTGAACTCACCTTGGTTTGCTCGGTTAGATTAGTTACTCTAATAATCGGAAATTAAGCACGTCCTAGTAAAGTACAGATAACAATCAGTTTCTCACGCATGCATAACACGTATCCTACGTACGGTTTATCTACTCACTGCTTCTATCACATAGCACACAATACAAATGTCACACTCTGACTTTCGTGGAAAGATCATAGTTAAAATACACTTGTAACACTTGTTAGAAAATATTTTCTATGTGTTGGAAATTTTAGAAAATTTCGCCAGAGTTTCCTTTGTAAATAGAGGTGTCCATTCTATTTAGCATATCATTTTCTTTTCCAAAAATCATTCAACAATCAACAATCATTCACTAAACAATATTACATTCACCAAGTGTAAAAACAATGCACTCTACTTAGTAACATGAACTTGAGTTTTCGTACAAACACGTAGTAACTTGGTAAGGTATTTAGTGGTCTTAGTTACCTCCCGAAGTGTATTTACTTTTGTGAAAACCTCATTCTCGAGACTTCTAGATGTTTAGAACTTGTAGATACTTTTTACAAAATATTTATTTACCACATCTTCTTGTTCTAAAAACATTTCTACACTTATGTTGTCACCAAAAATAGTGCCGGTTCACTAAAAATCATGATCTTTCAAGAATCATCATTTCAAACTTGGTTCCTTTAGAAAAATTATTCACAAGTCTTGGATCTACAAGATTACTAGTTCATTTGGTTTATTATTTTTAAGAAACCATTTTTATTTCTCAAGTCCATATTTTTTTATTAGAAGATGATTATTTTATGTTTCACATAATCATCTTCTTAGTCTTGTTAAATCATGTTTCTAAACATCATTTAACAAGCTCCATATGGTGATTATCATCACATAACCAAGAATCATCATGCAATTAACAACATATTCACTACAACATCCTACTAACAACATTCCATCTTCATGTAAACTTTATGTAAAGCTTTATGTTCAAATCTTTTAGTCTATGTTCTTAATGTTCTTGATATTCATCATACTTCAACTTTTGACTACTCAAAATAGAAATAAACAAGAGTAAATCAAGACTTACTACTAGCTTAAAGCTAGGGAAGAACTCTAGTGAAAATGGTGGTGAAAATGGATGATGAAAGTAATGTATGAAAGCTCTTGATGAACCACAAGTTGCAAGCACCCTTAAATCACCTTCTAGTCTTGAAGCAAGCTTAAAAATGGATGAAGATGGTGTTGATATGGTGGAGGTGGTGGCGGTTGTGGTGAGCCGAGAGGGAAGAGAGAGAGATGAGAAAGATGTGTGAAGTTTTGTGAAGATATGCTAAAGATATGAAGGGTCTCACACACCATACTTATAATCATAACTTCCTAATATCTTGTCCAATTTATCAAGTAATATCTACATAAAATATTAGATAAAATCTAGCAAATATGGTGGTGATTTGGTGGGGTCCCTTGTGACCGAAATCGGGTATGGGGGAGGGGGGGATTAGATGTAATTTTTTATGGTAATAGGTAAACATAAGTTAAAATCCAAGTATATACTTACATATGTTAGTTAGTTGATATTTAGGGGGTGTTATGGTGAACGGGGATCATGACAAGCCAAGAAATAATAAAACAATGTGTTTGACAAAAATTTAGTGTTCCGGGTAATGTCCGGTTGTTCGGTTAGATACCGTTTCGTTAAAGTGTTTAATTATTCCGTAAAGTGTCTTTTATATATCTTTTTGTAACACTTTTAATTCCCAACACTTAGGAAAACATACAGGACCATTTAGTCAATTTTCTGCACAAGACTAGTATGTTAACAAGCACATGTAAGTATGACGCAGTAATCAGAAAGCAGTTAAGTAATTCAGCACAGTCATCAAACACTTTAATTAACATTAATTAATCGTACGGATACATGTAATTATGAGGGTTGTCACATTAGGAGCCAAATATTTGACTCCCAAGGTCACCTATTTAAAACCCAGCATAAGTCTAGATAACACCCTTTGAAGAATACAACACCTCCATTCTAAAACACCCATGTCTCTTTCGGTTCTCTAATCTCATCCGAAACCACCAAGAACCTCAGCCCATTCAAGTGATCCCAAGGTGTTCTAGTGTGATTAACCTTCAACAATCAAGCTTGTCCGGGACCAAGCATCATCACGGTTCCAGTTCGACACCATTCTCGCGACCTCATAGTCTAGTTCGAGCTCACTTTAGTGTAAGTTTTACAAGTTCAAATCCTAAGTAACTAGCTTTCATAAATATCTTCCTTATCTAGTCGCTTTTATGATCAAAACTAGTCGCGATCCACAAAAATCAAGTCTCTAACACCCGCGGAAAGCGAGCTCGAGTTCTTCGCCATCTCGTCTTTTGAACGCATCCTCGCTTGCCTTTGTAAGTGTTTGTTATGATTATCCTTTGAGTTAGTTGTTTATACGTCAAATCATCCGAATAGCGTCTTCCTTCTTCTCAACTTAGAAATCCATAAACCTGTTAGTTATTGTTTAGAAAAGCTACGATTTCTTAACAAGACTACAAGATGTTTAGTTTGTGAAATAACATACGTTGGTGATTAGTAAATTATTGGTTACAAATAACTATTACATTGTCGCAACCCCCGACCCCTACCCCGGGAGCGGGTGCCGCGAGATCAGATAGATGGTATCGGTGTTTATGAATTTGGCAGCGGAATACATCAGGACCGTAGTTAGGAAATATTTTTATCAGAGTTAAACACCAAACTTTTATAATAATAAATCATTGGGGTAAAACCCAAGTTCATTTGACAATACATTTGTAGGGATAATGTAACACCCCGTATTTTGAAAGTCAAAGTACAAGTCAAAGTCAAAGTCAAAGGAAGAAAAGATTGCTAATTGCGATATGTCACTCCTTGCTTAACTACTGATTGTACACCTTGACTTGTAATCGAATTCTTTATTTTGTGTTAATTAGTTGTATTATGTGGAGTATCCATAATGATCGAGGTTTAATCGCATGTTTATCGCTAATCTATTTATCGCTTCATCGCATCGCAATCGCATTCGCAACTTGATTAATAGGTTATGTATATTGTTTTACATGAGTGTACTATTTATGTGTTACTTGTGCATGTTTACTTTATGTTTGTGGTGATTAATCGAAACGCAATCGCAACTCTATCGCAACGCAATCTAAGCGCGAACGCTAAACGAAAAGTTATTTAGGATGATTGTATGTTAGATATAGTATTTGTATGACTATTAACTTAATCTATCACATCGCTTAATCGACACTCGCTCAAACGCATCGCAACGCTCAACACACAAAACGAAACATCGAAAACTAACTCGCCGAGCCACTTCTATCGATTGACCATTCGATCGGATGGCCATCCGATCGGATTGTCATCCGATCTGACACCTGGACTCCCCTTTCCTCTTTTGGCAACCTATAAATACCCCCTGTCACATCACAAACAGTGATGTGACAGCTCTCTCGTTCGACCAGCACGTTCCAGCCCACTTTTCCTTCGATTTCTCGCGATTCTTGTAAGTTTCTTCCCCAAATCTTATACTTCTATGATCTAAACACACTCCTTTATCATTTTCGCCTTTGAATCTTCACTTCTAACCATGAAATCAGTGGATTTGAGGTGTTCTAGGATGATATCATCATGGGGTTCTTATGAACTTCAAGATTTGACTTCATTCCACCAAGAACAACTCAGATCTAAGTGATTTCCACTTGATTTAACACTGTTTTCGCATAGATCTAAACATTTTCAGAGTTTGAAGGATTGAAAGATGGTTTCATGACTTTCTTTCAACTCTTTTACACTCAATGCACTTAAAACCGATAGAATCAGAACTTATTCAGGCCTTCTACTCATTTCTAGTAAAGTGTCGGTCTGAGATCTGATTCCTGTCAAGGAGACAACCGATTTCGGGTTGAACATGAACAACCGTCAAGAACAGTTAACTGGTCGGATTAGGGTGATTCCTGTTCGTTCGGATGACCTGGGGCCTGATGGAGTTCCCGTTGTTTAACATGTTGTCATACCGTCTCGATCAAACCACAAACTTTTCAAACTTAGCAAAATATTCAAGTTTTCAAAAGGATCAGGACGACGAACGGATTGTCGTCCGATCGGATTGCCATCCGATCGAGCGACAATCCGATCGGATTGCACTTGGTCTTCAACACTTCACATTTTATAATTTTCAAAGATCATCAGTTCTAACGGATCGCCATCCGATCGGAAGACCATCCGATCGAATGACAATCCTGCTGTGAACTTGTTCTCCAAAGAATGTCTCGCCGGACGGATCGCCATCCGATCGAACGACCGTTCGATCGAAAGACCTGAAAGGTAGAGATACTTCTTTGATTTTAAAATGCTACAACAAAAACTTCAAAGCCATCATACACAAACACATCCATCCCAAATGAGTGGCAATCCGACCGAATAGCCATCCGAACGGATGACCATCCGAACGGATTGTCATTCGATCGAATGACCATCCCTTTGGATTCTTATCCGATCGGTTGACCATTCGTCACTTGGTTCACTTGCACCGTTTTACGCGCCGTTCATTACTTATGCTATCGTTAACTACTCAGGCTAATCTCTCAATGCTCCCTTCAATCCAAGAGAGTGTTTATTTACTAAACACGATCTGTGAGTATACTCGATCCCTTTTTGCTTTACGCACTTTTGGGTGTTACATATGTTACTTATACCAAATCACATCGATCACACAACGCAAACACTTTTATACGCTAACAACTCTGCATGTTATATGTGTTATTCGATGAATGCTTGTATGTTATGTTTACACAGTGATTGTTTCCTGACGCCTTAGCAACGATAGTACTATAGTTTGGACTCAGCACCTGTCGTGGACAGGGGTTGTTAAGGTTATTTCTTCACGTGTCACGGTGGTGACATGTGTTGCGCATTCTACAACTCGCAGTCATGTCTGTGCGTATTTCATTGTCGATAACTTACTAGCTTCGCATTATTACGCGTTACATGCTGGTTATGCGTAAACGATTTCTCTCTATCTACTATAATATTAAACTTGTATTCTCACCTTTACACTATGTGTATTGACCTCTATTTTAACGTATGTGACATGTGTTTGATGCTAGGATGCCTGCTTTCGTGGAATCAAGTAGGAGAGTCTAGAAACAAAAACAATTTAAATTTATAAGTTGTCGGAACAGCTTTATTTGTCTTTGAGAACTACTGTCTGTAATAACTGTGTTGCTTATTATGTCATGGTATGGGACGTGATGCTTAATAATCGGTAATTGTGGTTGTTATGGAATCTCTTGGACAATCTGTTTCGCTCAGTGCCGCGCCTCGATGTTTCCGCCATCGGTTGGGGTGTGACAGATAAACCCTAATTTGTTGAAAACAAAAACTCCTTTTTATTTAGGTAACTTTTATAGACACTTTTCCAAGCATTCAGTGCTCTCCAGCTGCCTTCTATTGGCTTTCACATTTTGTTACCTGAAACGCGTTTTTTAAAACATTTTATCAGCAAGAAATACTGGCAAGTACATTCCATTTTGTAAAGCATCAGTTGTTATACATTACAGTATTAAGGGAGATTACAATGTTTATGTCTACACAATTACTCATTCAGTACTGTCAACACCTGACTTGTGGGTCATATTACTCATTGGCTAACTCTTTGTCCAATGGTAACGTCTTTCACATTTTGTATACAAAACCCCAACATACCGGCAGCAATTGTAGAATTACAAAGACTTAATCCCTGTAATTGGATTTGAAAGCATTTGTGATTTTGGTAAAACATTTTGACTCACAAGAATATATTTAAAAAGGTGACAAAAAGAGAATGTACTCACATTGTTTACTAAGGTAAAACTAAAGCTTCCTAGTGTATCTCCTGGTTATTATCTATTAAAATTAAATAATGCACACGTGTTAGTAAAATAACCCAAATCACATTAACTGTACAACTCGAGACAGAACTCCAATGACTGAGTCAGGCAGAACCTTGATATGCATTACAGAGACCTAATTAAATCAATCGGGTGTAACACGAGACAGAACTCCAACGACTGAGTCAGGCAGAGCCTTGACATGCGTTACGAAGCCCTAAATCGATTGTGTAGGGTAACAGCAGGGTTATAATACTTACAACGAGGCAGAGCTTCGCTTTATAGGGGTATAATACCCGAGTATAATAATTGCCAACAGAAAGTTTGAGAGAGAATTCGAAATTTGAAAGTTGAACAAATGAGCTCGACCACTCTATTTATAGGCTGATTCGAAGACGGCTCGCGGCCCGCGAAGCCTTCTTCAAACTCTCTCGCGGCCCGCGAGAGTGTAGACTAGGGTTTAGGGTTGATCGGTCATCGAGTATAGCCCACGTAGCGCTTTTGTTTGTGCAACAAGTTACTGGGCCTCGCGCCCCGCGACACACATGGCTAACGGGGTCGCGCCCCTCGAGCGACTCCCAAATTTTGTTTTTCTTTATTTTTATAAATATAAATGTATTCTTGGTTCATTTCTCGCATACGAGGTATATTAAGAACGTTTAGGGTCACGTTAAGGGTTCTAGAAGGGTTGTTATATACATGAACTATAATATATATAGTTGATGGCAAAGATATAGGAATTTTATCGAAGTGCAGAAACGTGAAGTTGGTATTTAACACTTAATAAAAGGACTGTAAGTGTTCATGCATGCTTACGAAATCTATTATATGTATACATATGGTTTACAAAAAGTTGTAAATTACACCACCCTTATATTTTATGGGGATAAAGATGTGAGGATTTTTACTTATTATTTTCATATAAACCTTCTGTACGGTTTTCTTTGAGGGAAACTACCTCTAGAATAGAAAAAAAAGAAATAAATAAATAAACAAATGTCATTAATAATTAAAATTAATTGCTTGTAGACACTAATACGTGATATATGGATTTGTAGAAAGGGTTGGAATAAATTATAAATTATCATATATATATATAAAGAAGGAAATATAATAATGAAACTACAAAATGTTTCTTTCTAAAACTAGCAGTACATGGATTTTGTGATTTACAAATGATTCAAATGGATTTGAAAGAAATTAAAATAAGTATATTATAAGGCTAAAGGGTGTGGTATAAAGCCCATAGGGGCTTTATCACGCCACGTTAGCGCCACGTCACACATGGGCTTTAAAGGCCCTTCCTTTAACTTGCAGGGTGTGATATAAAACCCCCCTATTAAACAAAATTAAAAAAAAAACTATTGGTTGAAAAGAGGTGGGCCCCACCTGCACCCCCCTTTTTCTTCCGTTAACACAATGGCGAGGAGAAGGATGGCACCCCCCTTTCATTTGCTCGGTGTGGACGATGGCACAACAGGGGCGCTGTGGAGGCTGAGGTGGTGGGTGGCGCTAAGCCACACCCACCGGTCTAAAATATACGTAAGTCATTTTTCCAAGTGGAGTTAGAATTTTATCAGGTGATAAATTAAATTATCAATATCTTATTGCATGTCTTAATAATCCAGTTAGAAAATACTAACTTGAATATATGAAGTACGTATACTTTGGGTACTAACTTTGAGCAAAGTGTCCATAACCATATATTATTTTTGGCGTATTCAAGTTTATAAGAAACCTCATGATTTCTAGATAACTATTTATACGCATGATCACGAGTCTAGTTATGTAGTTATGCTAGAAAAGAACTTTAAATCTCTATACATATATGTTACAGATATAAGTGTCAGTACCCACTTATACTTAAAACATATATTTTCTCCATAAATTAATAGTAAATAAATATGGTACGGATATGAAGACCTGTATGTGCTCCTTACACAAAAAAATCATAATAACTTATACTTTCGTTTTATTAAAAGAAAGTGCATGTATGAAAATAGAAACTTACTATTTTTGTATGAGTATTCATCGTAGTTACAAGATTTATTCACAAAAAGAAAGAAGTAAATATATCATTTATATATATTTATATACGTTTCTTATTGTCAAGTCGGGTTAGAAAAATATATTATTTTGGTGTACTCGAAACTGATTTGGTTTATGGATATAAACGAATATAATAACGTCGATACATTATGTGTACAAATATATATTTTTGGTGTAAAAATATATATTCGGTCAATTTGGAACGAATCACCAACGTGTCAGCATGTCGTGTTAAAACAAGAAATGAGTTACTTCTAAACTAGCTAGTTGGATGATTTGATTATAATCAACACATATGCTAGAGCTATATTTCATGGACCTCAGTGTAACGCCCTCCTTCTTCATACTTTCCATAATTAGAAGGTCTTGCTTGTATTTCTATTTTTGAAAGTCTTGTGTTCTTGTAATCGTTCTTTCGTTGAAATCAATGTAAAATCCGAGACTTGAATCATAAATAAAATTCGTATTTCTTTAAATTCATGTTATACATACTTCATACATGTTCATACGTCTTATTTCCTGAAACAATTGATACATATTCGTAATTCTTGGAAACTATGTGTTAAACTTGCAAATACATGAAACTTACGAATAATACGACTCTTGAGTGCATATGATACTTAAATACGACATTCATACACTTAGACATACTTCATTATACTTGGTTTATGCTCATCATACATGGTCAACCCCCAAACTATGCCTATATGTCATGAATAACCCCTAAAACCCTAAATATAAACTTAAGGGGGCCAAAATGTCAATATTGGAAACATAAACCACACCAGGCCACTCCCTGGCGGGCCGCGACTCGCCCAGCCCAAGGCTTCGCGGGCCGTGAGTCAGTCGAATCCGGAAACAACCCATTCAGCTCGTGTATTGGTCGATTTTCTTGTGTTTTGATTGGTTTTATGTGTGTTTCTTGTCTTAAATGCTCACCAACCCAACCCTAATCCATCTCCTATATAACCCAAGCCTCCTCCAAGCATTTTTCACTTTCTAATCACTCCCAAATACTCTAAAAACGCAGCTGATTACAAGAACAAGACATATTCATAACATCTTACAAAAGTGAGCATAACTCACTCATCTCTTATCCTTTTGCTTTGATTCTTTTTCCTACTTACTTGGGTTGACCTTAGGAACATGAAGAAACGCGTGACTAATTTTAGGGTTAATTAGTTTGGTTTATGTTTCAAACATAAGTGTTAATCTTCTTAAGTTTTCCTGAGCTCCGATTTGATCCGTTCTTCCTGCAAAACAGAAACACCGTTAGCTCGTTAAGAGGGGAATATGGGGGTTTCCCTCTTAACCAGACTCCAGAGTGAGAATAAGTATCTGCTTTGAGGAAATAAGTGTGTGTTAAGAGTGAGAGTAGAGATAATGGAATGTTTAACCTGTGCATGAAGGTCTCTATTTATAGCCGGAGAGGTGTAAGAGGAGATGGGCTGATGGGCCTTGGGCTGAAAGGCGACAAACAGGGAATATCCTCCTTGTCTCACTGGTATTGACCGTTAGTGTCTTCTAGAAGATCTCTAGTGATGGCGCACCATGATTGGAGCCACGTGTCCCAGTTGTCGGCCCTGTTGTCCCTCTGCCATCAGCAGGTAAATGGAGATCATGGGGCAGGTGTCGCCGCCCCCTGATTGCTGCCACGTAAGCGTCCTTGTGTACTTATTGTCTCTTGCACGTCAGACGATCGGGGAGCATGATAGAGCACAGCCTGGTGGACGCTGATTGGCTCGCCCTTCTGCCACTTGTACGTTGTGTACTTTCTGAAGTGGCCTTGCGCAATAACTTCTGCGCGACCCTTGCTGTGCACGTAACTGGCCCGCGTAGGGTTGTAGGAGATGAGGCTCTTATTCAGAACACTAAGTGTGGAAACTGATGTCATCTCTTGTTTGGACCTTGCGCGAGGTTAGGTTTTGCCTGCGCAGCCGCGCGGGTCTGAAGATTGATCAGCTTCCTGAGTAAGGAGTATGGTCCAGCGCGCGACCTCTAAAATGGTCTGTGCGGCTTTTTGGGACCATACCCCTTCAAGTGCCCCCAGTCCAGTGCTGCTTCACGCGCGAAGTAAGTGGTTGGAGCTCTGGACTTAGAAAAAAGAAAGTGTTGGCTTTGAGAAATGCTTGCTAGGTCTTGGTAGACGGCGCGCGTGTAAGCGTCTGTCAGTTACTACGGTGCGACTACCGGACTTGCCTGTTGCTAATTCTCTGCTTTTGAGTGTAAGCGCGCAGGCTCATTGGATAATTATGAGTGCTGCGCGGCCTTGGTAACTTCTGCATGAAGTTTGTTGTAACTTTGAGCGGGAAAAACCTTGAATTTTGAATTCTGACAGGTTGGTGCAAAATGTCGTTGATGGCGACGTTTGAGTTGACTGCTGACACGGCCATCATCATGCTGCCACTGACGGTTTGGCTTTCGGTCAGGCGAGTGAGGACCACGCGCGTGTGGTAACTGTCACTCCGAGAATCCCGCCTTACGTGGCGGCTCCTAATTGGTTACACGCGCGGTGTTTCCGGCACGCTAACCCATCGCATTAAATGCGATGAGTATAAATAGTCATTGAGGGGAGAGAAGTTTGCACAAATCTTCCTTTGCTTTCTCTTTTCTCTCTCGAGTATTCAAAATTTCTTCAAATCTTCAAGTATTCCACAGCAGATCTTCAAGTTTTTCTTGAACATTCTTCAAGTTTCTCAGAGTAGTAAGGTCATATCCAAGTATTTTCATGGCTGAAGAAGAAACTCACGTTGAGGAGGGTCCCCTTCCTATTCTCAGATGGGATCAGGGGTTATTCGAGCAAATAACCAGAGGTTTCCAGTTTCCGCCAGAATAGGATGCACGATATCCCAGTCAAGGCCAAACAGCCGCCGATGCACCGCCGAGGTATATTACTCTCTTCGGAGATTTTTTCCTCCAAGGGAATTTCCAACTTCCGGCTACGGAGTTCATGGCACATATACTCCATTATTATGGCTTTCATATATCTCAAATGAGTCCACCCGGCATGGCGAGGGTGAGACACTTCGAGTTCCTGTGTCGATGTCATGAGATAGAACCCACAGTTGAGAAATTCCGAGTGTTTTACCAGTTGATTAGGAACATAGGGTTTTACTCCTTTGGAAACCGGGGTTCTGCCAAGAAGATTCTTCTGAATCCTCCCAAGAGTTTCCATGACTGGAAGAAGAAGTTCTTTTTCATCAGAGAGGAGGTCATTCCGATCACGATGATCATCCACGAGCCAGATACAATTGAGAAGGAGGAATTGCCAATCCCCAAGGGGGCCGACTGGTATTTGAAGCTGACTGCAACACCAAACCATATTTTTGGTGAGAATGTCTTGGTCGCGGCGCAGATGAACGACAAGTGGCCGGAGACCGGTAACGAAGTTCCAATTCTGAAGTTTGAAGATAGAGGTATGTTGTTTCTCTAACTTATCTTCTTTTGTGATTTGCTTGCGCTTATCTGTTGAATTCGATTGTAGAGGCACACCTTTATCAAGCTGTTTTCCCCACCTTTGGTGGGTCCATGGGTGTGCACCCGCTGGAATCAGGGGAGCCTTATTGGTATGAGCAGATTAAAGGCCATTTTCTTTATCCTCCTGTTGGAGCCTTCGCCAATCCTCCCACCGCAACCGAAGGTGCGCATCTACCCAACCCCAGGCCCTTGCGTGCTGTGACTTCCGCTAGGAAAGAGATACTTTATCTTTCCACCGAGGAGTCTGTAGGGTCATTAAATGGGGAGCTAAGTTCCTGGTCTAACATCTTTGCAGGTGTGTTGCGCGACCTTGGCATAGATCCGGAGGAGAAGAAGAAGAAGAAGAAGACGAGCAAGAAGAAGAAAGTGATAACTATAGATGCTGAAGTGACCAGCAAGAAAGGCGGGGGTAGCCGCGCAACTGCTGGTGCCTCTGATAAAGGTACTCTTAGATTTCGGCAGAGTAACCTGGACGATTACGTTATTGCAAGTGACTCACTTGAGGGTTTGTCCCGTATAGGTGAGAAGAAAACCAACGCTGCTGGCTCGAAGAGTTCTGGAAGCTCGGGGTCAAGGAACCCTAATGCTGGCGCGGCCCCTTCCTCGATTGCTCTTGACGAAGAAGAAGAAGAAGAAGAACATGCAGAACCTGCTGCCAAGTTGGTAAGCAAAAAAAGAAGTAGATAGGAGACTGCCGCGGGCGTTAAAGCGGCGCAGAAGACTGGGGGAGCCCCAGTGATAGGGAAGCAGAGCAAACTGCGCTCCCTTTACAAATTCTCTCCAGGTTAGTGTGCTGATGTTAATACTTGTCTTGCTTTAGAACATCTTTTTTTAACACTTAGTTTCTGCAGAGGCCCAGAAGAAGACCCCTGAGAAGACCAAGGGTGTTGAGTTGAAGGAGCCAAAGGAACTGGCGCCAAAGAAAACCAAATTTATAATCAAGCCTCCCAAGACAACCGAGGGGACGGTTAAGAAAATGGTTGAGAAGGAGAAAGAGAGAGAAAAAGAGAAAGAGAAAGAAAAAGAGAAGGAGAAAGAGAAAGAGAAGGAGAAAGAGAAAGAGCAGTTCACCAAGACTGCTATTGCTGATGAAGGTGTTACTGCGCAGGACCTTGAGGTCACGTATATCACGGGGCTTGACCAGCCCCTTCATGAAAAGGAGAAAGACGCTTCTCGGGTAAAAGGGCCCGAGGTTGTTAAACCGACGGAGCCTGCGCAGCCTGATGCTCCCACCCAAACTGTGCAAGTGACTTCTGCTGCTGGGGGATCAGCTGCTGTTGCGCATAAAGAGACTACCGCTGCTGCGGGTAGTGTAAGTGCTGGTGGTAATGTGAGTCGAGGCATGGCTGGTGGTGCTGGAGGATGGACACCGTAAGCTCCCATTGGTCGTAAGGATACCCTGGGAGATATTTATTACAAGACTTAAACTGAGGAGGCTCGCGGTGATGCTGCCCACCAAGCTCCATGGGGTTTAAAGCAGAAGGACATGTTCCTGGAGTTTGCTTCGTATCGTGATTGGTTCTTGAATTCTTTCCCCCCAGTGAAGTTAACCGGCAGAGAGCGCGAACCCATGATGGGTTGTATCATGCTTATGTTGTTGGGGAGGCCAACACCCGCGCTGCTAACCACCAGATTATGTGCGAGTGGCGTACAATGGTTAAGGATCGGGGGGATTGGGAGAAGCACCGTGATCGTTTATTGAGACAGGTGAAAGAGTTCGAGAAGATGAAGAGTGTTTTTACTATGGAGAAGGCCGCCTTCGATGCGGAGAAAAAATCTGAGGAATGGGGCCGCGAGGGCCTAAAGAGCAAACTTCGTGCTGCTGAGAAGCTCTTGTCTAAACAGCGGGCTGAATGGAAAGAAGTCTGCAAGAAAGATAGTCAGCGCATGTATGCTGCTCGCTCCAAGATTACTGACCTTGAAGCTCAGATTGCCACATTAACAAAGAAGGTTGAGGATGTTGAAGCGGACAAAGAGCGATTTGAGGTGCCAGTCCTAACCCTTTCCTTCTTATTTTTGTACTTGTCAAAATATTGTTTTAAATCTGTTTTCATCCTTTGCAGGCTGAGTTGAGGGCGCAGGTGGTCAGTAGGGATAAGGATTTAACTGCTAAGGACGTAGAAATTGCAGAGTTGAAGCGTCGATTGCATGAGCAAACGGACAAGAATGAATCATTGGATATTGACCTTGAGGCGGAGAGGGTGAAGGTTGCTACCGCCGAGGAGGCCAAACAGAGGGCCGACGAGGCGCAAGATATTAGCACCTCTGCCCTTAACGTAGCCCAAAACAATTATGCCGAAGCTCAATCAATCGTGGACATGCTGGTCTCCGAAGCTGAATGGATGCGCAATAGGGGAATGGCTGCAGTGAGTTTCTCCTCTTTTACCTTAGGTTTTATTTATTGTTGCATTACTCTTATCTGTCTTCTTTTTTGTAGATTGCCAACTCTATTCTCAATGCTTCTGAGATGGATACGGCTGTTGCCGCTCTCATAGATGCTTCGCGTGCTGTTGGGCATCGTGGGGGATATCTAGAATGCGCTCATCACGTGGAAGAGGCCTTTGGTCAGGAGTTTGATACCAGTCATTTCTCTGTGACAGATCAAGCTGATGCTGCGCTAGGCCATGCTGAAGAAGTCTATGACCACCTGTCACTGCCTGTCATGGACTTGGTCACCAAAGCATTAAAGCACGATGACTGGTGTGTGCGGCTAAAGGCTATCCTTGACCCTCCATAGACTGTGGAGTTGACAGATGAGGAGGAGGAAGCAGCCGGCGGTGATAGTGATGGCAATGGAGATGGTGGAGATGGTTATGAGTAGATAAATGTTTGTGGGCTCATGCCTTGTAGTTTTTGTTTCTGACTTTTTATGTAATCATTGCGCTGGTGCACTTTTTGAATCGGACTTATGATGTTTTGCTACTTTTTATGTAATCATTGTGCGGGCGCGCTTTTTGGAATATGACTTTATGTTTGCTTTCTATTTGTCAAGTTACAATTATTGCATTGTTATTAGAAACTTTGGTTAAATTAGCTCGAATAAATGTAAGTGTGGCTCGTGTATGAGTGTCACTGCCCGGTCTCGCGCTATGATCGCGGAGGACCTTGGAGGCATAACTCAAGAGCTCGTAATTTACTGAAGTGTTTTCGTGCTAATCAAAAGTTTAACATGCATTTGTAACGTAGAAGTCATGGTAAAAACATAAGGCATAGTTAATGCTTTCATTCAATAGCTTAGAAACAGGCGCGCGGCCAACGTACATCATCGAAAAAGAAAAAAGGGCGTATAGCCGACATAGGTAACTAAAAAGGCGCGTGGCCAACATAAGAAGATAAAAAGGCGCATGGCCAACATAGCTAAGTTAGAAGGCGCATGACCAAGGGTGATCACATGTAACACTTGCGCAGTTGTTGCACATTCCACGTGAGCGGGATGATGTGTTCATCCAGGGTGCGCAGCTTGTATGCCCCTTTTCCTAGCACCTCGTGTATTAAGTATGGGCCTTCCCACTTAGGTGCTAGTTTCCTGGGGCGTTCAGCATTGGAGGCTTCATTGTCTCTGAAGACGTATTCTCCTGGAGTGTAGGTACAAATGCGCACTCTTGCATTGTAGTACCTCCCCAACTGTGTCTTATACTTGGCCTCTTTGATTCACGCTATTTCGCGCCTCTCTTCGAGCAGGTCCAAGTCTAGACGGCGCTCCGCCTCGTTATCAATTTTGTTGACCGTTGACAAGCGCGGCGAGGGGAGGCCAATCTCAGCTGGGATAACCGCCTCTGAGCCATAGACCATGCTAAAAGGGGTTTCGCCAGTGCTTGTTTTTGGCATGGTTCGATGAGCCCACGGGATGCTCGGGAGCTCATCTACCCAGCCTCTTCTCTTAGTGCCCAGGCGGGCCTTTGTCCCTTCGACGATACTTTTGTTGACACTTTCCACTTGGCCGTTGCCCTGAGGGTGCACAACGGAAGAGAAAGTGTGCTCGATGTTCATCTCTTTCATCCATTCTTGAAGGTCTTCAGAAGCAAAATTGGTGCCATTATCGGTTATAATCTTGAGCGGGAGACCAAATCTGCAAATGATGTGTTCCCATATGAATTTGCGCACCATCATTGCAGTAGTTGAAGCGAGGGCTTTGGCCTCCACCCATTTGGTGAAATAATCAATGGAAACAATTATGAACTTCACTGCTCCAGGAGCTTCAGGGAAAGGTCCCACCATATCGATCCCCCACTGCTGGAAAGGCCAGGCAGTGGACACAGGGTTTTCGCGGCGTGCCTTTGACAGGAGTCGCATTTGGGCAATTCCTTTAGAGCGTCAACGTGTATCCCTGGCCAATAATAACCAGCGTTCATTATCTTTGCTACGACCATGCGCTGGCCCGCATAAATGCCGCAGATGCCTTCATGAATCTCCCTGATTAGGTAACTTGCATCTTGAGGGTCCACACAGCGTAGAAGTGGCCCTAAGAAGGATCTTCGATACAAAACTCCACCATTCATCTCGTAGAACAAGGCTTTGTTCTGTATCTTCCTAGCCTCTGCTTTGTTTTCAGGGAGAATTCCTTCTTGAAGATATTGAATGATATGGGTCATCCACGATGGTGGTCCTATCTCAATGACATTAACTTGGCCCAATAAAACAGATGGGTTTTTTTAAGACTTCAATTCTTACATCTTTGGCGAGATGTTGGAAAGACGTTGAAGCAAGCTTGCTTAGCGCGTCCGCTGGCTTGTTCTTAGATCGATTGATATGAACAACCTTGTATGATTTGAACTGGTGAAGCAACTCCTTCACTTGCTCTAACTACAAAGCCATAACTTCGCCCTTCGCATCATATAACCCATTGATTTGACTCGCGATCAGGAGAGAGTCGACATGTGCTTGTAAGTTTTGCGCTCCCATCTTGATGGCCAGGCGTAGGCCTGCCAAGAATGCTTCATATTCAGCCTCGTTGTTGGTATTCTTGAAATCCAACTTGATGGCGTATGTGAACTCATGCTTCTCTGGGCTAACAAGGCGCAATCCAGCTCCTGCGCCATCTTCGTTTGAGGCCCCATCAGTATATAGCAACCATAATCCATCGGATGTGTCTTTGATGGGAGTATCAACAACTTCACAATCTTTGATCTTATCCTCTAGGACTTCTGTGATGAAGTCCGCTAATACTTGACCTTTAATGGTTAGGCGCGGCCTGTACAGAATGTTGTGCCCCCCCCCCAGTTCGATTGCCCATTTTCCAAGCGACCTGACGTCTCTGGCTTTTGCAAAATTGTACCGATATGGAAGTTAGTGAGTACTGTGATTACATGCCCAGTAAAATACCTGCGTAGCCTCCTGGAGGCGTGTAGCAGCGCGAGAACTAACTTTTCCATGGTCGAGTATCGTGTTTCTGGATTCGTAAGCACCCTACTAACATAGTAAATTGGAGTCTGAACTCCGTCTCTTTCCACCAACAATACCGACCCAACTGCCTTGTCCGAAGAAGACAAGTATAGAATGAGTGGTTCCTTCTCGAATGGCGCTTAGGGTAGGGAGCTTGATCAAACATTCTTTCATTTGTTGGAAGGCTACTTCTGCTTCTGGCATCCATTTGAACTCTTTCTTTTTCATGCAGTTGCGCAATGTACTGATAAAAGGGTAAGATTTTGCAGCGTGGTTTGATAAAAATCGATTAAGCGCGGCTAGTCGACCGGCCAATCTTTGCAATTCTTTGATCGTGCGCGGTGACGACATCCGCTCAATGGCTTGAACTTTCTCGGGGTTAACTTTGAAACCACCGTTTGTAACCACGAAGCCTAAAAATTTACCTTCCTCCATACCAAAAGAACATTTTGTTGGATTCAGCTTCATGTTCACGCTCCTTAGAGAATTAAACGTCTTCTCTATGTCTTTTAACATTTGGTCCTCCTCGAGACTTTTGATCACAAGATCGTCAATGTATACTTCGATATGCTTCCCGATATCTTCAGCAAAAATCGTGTCCATCAGTCGCTGGTAGGTTGCGCCAACATTCTTGAGCCCGAAGAGCATCTTTGTGTAACAGAAGATTCCGATGTCAGTGCGGAAAGCTGTCTTATCCTCATCTTCCAGCGCCATCTGGACTTGATGGCACCCCTTGTAACAATCCAAAAAACATTTCCACCTGTATGGCGCGAGAGAGTCTATCTTTTTGTCGATCTCAGGCAACGAATAACAATCTTTGGGACATGCCTTATTGAGATCTGTGTAATCAACACATATTCGCCATCCTACGGTATATTTCTCAACCATAACAGGGTTTTCGACCCAACTTTGGTAGCGCACCTCCCTCAGAATACCTGCTTTTAACAGCTCACACACTTGCTCATTCATGGCTTTAATCTTATCCGCTCCTAGGCTGCGCCTTCTTTGTACCTTTGGCTCGACGGAAGGATAAGTGTTCAAACAATGTTCAGTAATGTCGCGCGGGACACCAGTCATGTCGGCCGGGGTCCAGGCAAAAATGTCCATGTTCCTGAACAGTAGTTGCTTGAGGTGCGTTCTGATATTTGGTGAGATTGCGTGGCCTATCGTCACCGTCTGCTCTGGGTACTTGCGGTTCAAGACCCATTTTTCTGGTTCTGTTGTTGAATTTTTTGCTGCTATTACTGGTTGCGCATCCTCTGCTTCCATCACCTCTTTCTTTGCATAGATAATCGCCACCCCCGTCTCAGTTGGAAAGCCAATGGCTGAGTGGGGCGTGGAGGTTACCATATTCATTTCAGCTTGGGTTTCTCTCCCAATCAAAACATCATTCCTTGACTTGACTGGCATCACCATGAAGTTGATGTTTGTAGTTCTTGAATGTTTCCCGTCAGATAGCATGATGGGGAAACTGATCTGGCCTAATGGGAAGACCATCTCATTGCAGAATCCCGATAGAGGATAATCAACAGGTTCGAGACGCGCTTTATCTTCATCGTCAAACTGATTAAAGCATTGTTCATAAATGATATCAGCTGTACTTCCCCGGTCGATGAAGATGTATTCTGTTTCGTAGTGACCTATGATGCCGGTAATGACAACAGGGCGCGTGGCGCGTGGTCCCCCACGCACTACCGGAAAGATGACTTGCTGCTCTTGCCAAGCTGGTTCGAATGGGCGCTTGCCTTTGTCTCTGGCGCTATACCTTGGTCCATTGACCATGTGTGTCTCTAAGTGCCTAACCTTCTTCTGGTTTCCATCGTCATTCCTCTGAATCTGGCGCGTCTCCTTGCGCACATTCTTGACCAGATGGCTTAACTTTCCGCTTTTCAGCGCTTTCTCAATTTCTTGCCTTAGACTGATACAGTCATCCGTCAGATGACCTTTATCTTTGTGAAAATCACAGTACAGGTTCGGGTCTTGCCCCTTCTTGTTTGTCATAGGCTTTGGTGCCTTGAAGTCATGGTTCTCCGTCATAAGCACCTCTTTGGGTGTTTTAATGAGCAGAGTCCAGTGTTTTTCTCGATTCTTGTTCCTGACTGCCTTTCAATAACCAATGCGGTCGATTGTGTCTCGCGCGTCTTCTTTAAAGCGAGGCCTTTCCTCATAACCGCTGGACTGGTTTGCTTTCCATCCAGGGTTTTTGCCTCTATTTCTCCTGTTGTTGTCGCGCGAGCTTCCCTTGGAAAAACGATCTTCTGCGTAAGAGCTTTTGGTTCCAGCCAATGATTCTTCCGTTTGCACTACTATCTTTGCGGTTGCCATGAGTTTGTCCCATTCTTTGGGCATACCGTCTTTTCCTGTGATAGTCCTGATTACACTATCACATCGAATGGCTTTCTTGAAGTGAGCGCACATCAGTTGTTCGCTTACATCGCCGATCTCCAAACACTCCTTGTTGAAGCGAGTGATAAAATCTTCTAACCCCTCGTTGTCTCTGCGCCAAATATCTGTTACTTCAGACGTATCGCGCTGATAACGTCTTTGCTGACTGAAATGGTTCACAAATTGGGTCCTGAAGTCGACCCATGACGTGATTTTTCCAGGTGGAAGGCTGTCGAACCAGGTGCGAGCAGCCCCAGTGAAAGTCTGGATAAACAGATGACACCACATTGGCATGTTCCATCCTCCCATAACACCAACGCTTGTAAATACTCGAACATGATCGTCAGGGTTAGTTAGACCATTGAACTTTCCCACTGTTGGAGGTAACTTTTCTCTTGATAGCGAGGCTAGAGCAATCTTTGGGATGAACTTCGAGTGTTCAGCGGCTTCAGCTGGTCTATAAGCGAGGCTGAAGTCTCGTTCTGCTTCTTCGCTGTATGCGATGCACTGCCTTGGCCTGTAAGACTCGTGATTTTTCTGCAGACGATTGAAGACTGAGGAAACTTCATCCTCTTGCCAAGTATGATCATCCGAATCTGTGTCATCCCATTCGTTGGTCATGTTGCGCGGCCTGAGCCGGCTGTGAACTGGACCCTTTTGCGCATTTGATGGGTGGTCATAATAACTGCCTGTCTCCCCACGTGTGTCGCGCGTGTCATGCACGCTTGGCCTTCTCATGGGAGGAGGTCTGTTGATTCTTCCTTGAATGTTCTGATGCGGGGGTGTCTGGCGCGCCCTGTGACTTGGACTCGGAGGAGTAACCAAAGATGGTTCTGCTTGCAAAATTGCTTGTTGTGCGCTCAAAGACTGATACGCAGCATTAATGATAGCAATTTGCTTGGCGTACCATGAAGCTAGAGTTTCGCCTTCTGGTAGCCCTAGTAGCGCCGAAATGTTCGGGTTTGGAGCTAGGTTTGAAGGACCAGCGCCAATGCTCGTTGGGGTTCCCGCCTGAGTGATGCGAGTGATGCTCGCGCAGGGTCCCCCGGTGTTTGTTGCTTCGATTTCACCTATCTCCTCCACAGGTTGGACTTGGACGTTGGGATTGTCCTCCCCCAAACCTACGTTAGAGTTCGTGCCAAAACCGAAATCTGGAATGATCCCTTGACCAGCCATGATCAAGAGAACTGAAAAAACTCAGAAAAATGAAGATGAAAGTGATTGTAAAAATCGGTGGGCGCCAATGAAGAAACACATGACTAATTTTAGGGTTAATTAGTTTGGTTTATGTTTCAAACCTGAGGGTTAATCTTCTTAAGTTTTCCTGAGCTCTGATTTGATCCATTCTTCCTGTAAAACAGAAACACCGTTAGCTCGTTAAGAGGCGAATATGTGGGTTTCCCTCTTAACCAGACTCCGACGTGAGAATAAGTATCTGCTTTGAGAAATAAGTGTGTTTTAAGAGTGAGAGTAGAGAGAATGGAATGTTTAACCTGTGCATGAAGGTCTCTATTTATAGCCGGAGAGGTGTGAGAGGAGATGGGCTGATGGGCCTTGGGCCGAAAGGCGACAAGCAGGGAATATCCTCCTTGTCTCACTGGTATCGATCGTTAGTGTCTTCTAGAAGATCTCCAGTGCAGGCGCACCATGATTGAAGCCACGTGTCCTAGTTGTCGGCCATTTTGTCCCTCTGCCATCAGCAGGTAAGTGGAGATCATGGGGCAGGTGTCGCCGCCCCCTGATTGGTGCCACGTAGGCGTCCTTGTGTACTTATTGTCTCCTGCACGTCAGATGATCGTGGAGCATGATAGAGTACAGCCTGGTGGACGCTGATTGGCTCGCCCTTCTGCCACCTGTACCTTGTGTACTTTCTGAAGTGGCCTTGCACCGTAACTTCTGCGTGACCCTTGCTGTGCACGTAACTGGCCCGCGCAGGGTTGCAGGAGCTGAGGCTCTTATTCAGAACACTAAGTGTGGAAACTGACGTCATCTCTTATTTGGACCTTACGCGAGGTCAGGTTTTGCCTGCACAGCCGCGTGGGTCTGAAGATTGATCAGCTTCTTGAGTAAGGAGTATGGTCCAACGCGCGACCTCTAAAATGTTCTACGCGGCTTTTTGGGACTATAGCCCTTCAGAACATTTCCACAGGTTTTCCATGGAAAACCAAGGTCTGGAATGTCACCAAAAAGGCTCTAAAGTTGACTGAATGTTCTGTTTTTTATTCAAACTTTGTTAAACTTAGTTAAACTTGTGTTATCTCAACTCAAACCTATGTCCTTATGCTCATAACCACATGTATGGTTAGTTGGGCTTAAAAACAAGGTTGAGACATGTAAAATCAGAGGTGTAAACTTCACAAACTTTCTGTTTTGTTTAGGGTTTTTACCCACAAGTGATGTTCAAACTTGAAGCTTGATGATTGTGTGATTTAGGATTAGCTTGGGCTATCCTACTTGAAGATCCACACATTGCTTGATGTTTTCCCATAGATTAGTTGTTCTTATTCCTTTATTACTTATATGTTCTTGACCCTCCTTGTTGTTCATAACAACAAGTGTAGTGGTGAACAAAGAGGTACCTAAATGGAAGACTTGTTCTTCCTACCTCATGCATGAATTATATGACACAAAAGAGGTTCCTAAATGGAGAATTCATCCTCCTACCTCATGCTTGAACTATTGGACATATTGATATATTAAATAACCTATATATTACCTAAATACTCAAACCTTTGATGATGAACTAGTGGTCACTTGTCAAAGTGTTTGGTTACATCATCTAAAACATTATATGTTAAAGATGATTACATTCATATGTTTATATTCATACGTTTTAAAACTCTGAATCTTTACTCCACCGAATTACTCTAATACTCATACGCCTTTGTTTCTTTGTGTAGAAGGACTTGGTGTTCCAATCTCCCATAACAACAACTCCCTCACGGATTCACAAGTGGAAAGCTTGCAAAACCGTGAGTATACTCGAACCCCCTTTTACGTTTACCACTTTTGGGGTGTAACATGTTAAATTATAAAACTACACTCAAACTTTAATCTTTATGCATGCACAAAATAATCCAAATACATGAATGCTATGTTGTTATAATTTATACATATACTTGGGTGATTCTTATGTGATACAATAGTCATTAGCTTTATACGAGTCTCCATTTAACATGTATAGCGCTATAGGAGTAGCGCACCACCCGTGAACGAGAGGTCATGTTAAATTATATTCTTGGGTAAATTACACTTTCCGTCCTTTATGTTTGTACTGAATTGCAACAGATAGCCTTTAACTTTAATAATTACAGTCACAATCCTTTATTTGCAAAACCTGTTACACCCTAGGTCCTTTAACACTAACCCAGTTAAAATTATCAATTAACTATATGCATATGAGGGAAATTTAGTCATTTTACGCATTAAAATACATTATAATAAATAAACTAAAAACAATTCAAACAATTCCTTAATTTGTTGATATATATGTATACCTATAATGTATGTATACTGTTAATATGTATATGCAAACATAATTTGCACACCAAAGTCCTAAACCACCATCATCTCCATCTCTACCATCACCACCACAACCGTCTAACAACCACCCCAACCCTCCGGCAACCACGTGCACCACCACCAACTTCACAACAACCACCACCATCTTTAAAACAGCCACCATCAACCATCACCGTTATCACAAACCCTAATTTCAAAATTAGGGCTTCAAAAAGAAAACGCAACCTTACCAAAAATTAGGGCTTTTACATGGATGACTTGGAAGATGAAGACGGGTGGAAGACGAGGGGGGTATGAGGAAGACGTTCGTTCATCAACCACCACCATGAATTTCGGTTAAATTCACACCAATTTCTGTAGATTTGAAATTTCGCATGCTAAATTCGTATCAGCCAAGTGGAAGGAGCTTCATTGAAAACCAGCACTGAAATCAATTTGAATGAAGGTGACGTCAGCAGTTCTTGTAATTCAAATTGTGTTAGATTTGAGTTGTTTTTTTGAATGTTATGTAACTGTTTTGTGAAATACATGTTCTGTTTGTAATGAAAATTTGACCAAGGGAGATAATGAATATTGTTTGGCATAAATGTTCTGTGGAGAAAACTGTAGGTTTTAGAGGCTTTCTGTTAACCGTTCACGATGATTCTGAATCTGACGTCTTTTTGAAGGAGCTTCAAGTATCTACTGATGTGCCTGAGTTCAATAAGTTAGAGAGAGATGTGGTTGCTGGAGGTGAAACGAGTGGTTCTGGTTCCAATTCTAGTGATGATCATGATATGGGTTTGAGATTTGGTGATTTGGGTTTGAGATTTAGGTTCATATTTAGAGAGAGAGAGAGAGAGATTGAGAGGTTTTTTTTTTTCAATTTGATTTGTTTTATTTATAAATTCATTTTAGATAAATGAGTAAAATTACAACAGTACCCTCATGTGCTTTGCACATGCCATATTTAACTGAAAATTTTAACGAAGTTATGGATAAAGGACGTAGAGTGTAATGGTTTTTCTAAAAAAAAGATTGTGACTGTAATTATTGAAGTTAAAGGTTATCTATTGCAATATGATACAAACATAAAGGACGAAAAGTGTAATTTACCCTATATTCTTATTGCGTAAACAGAGGGGTGACTAGAAATATTGCATGCCATGTTATGTTGATCTTGAATAACCTAAGTTGCCATGTGGATTCGTTTTAAACTTTGATACTTATACTTATACTTAAACCTGTATACTCGACTTTGCTTTTGCATTGAACTTTATTTTAAACATGTTACAGGTTGAGGATGACGATTCTTTGAAATGAAGTAGCAATGATGCCTAGATACACATTTAGACCTCTTAGGTTAAAATGTTGTATCAATTTTGTTCTTATTGTTATGTATTTCTGTTGAACTTGTTGTTATTTGAAATTCCATGTAATGTTTGACAATTTGATTTATGAAATGAAAACGGTTTGAAATAAATATTGTCACCAATAGTGTTATGAATTCTCTTGCAATCTCGAACTCGTCCCACTTCGATGATTCCGCCATTGGTTGGGGTGTGACAGATTGGTATCAGAGCCATAACTATAGGGAATTAGGGAGAATTGCCATGTTCGACCTAGTCTATAGTAGGTACCTTATTTTTAACCATTCTTGATTCATGCTTAAAATATTATTCTTCCTACTTTGCTTCTTTCTCTTCTTTTTGGTCTTAATGCTTACATAATGCCTTTCCTAAGACATTTTACACAATACAGTTGAAGACTTGAAGACACTCTTTATACAAAATAGACTGGTTTACCAAAATAGGCATGAAACCACAATTTGGTGAACGACTCTCATTCCGTTTATTCTTTATTTTGCACGGAATTTCACCATTAAGTTAGGTGAAATCCACATCTTAAGGGTAAATTTCCAATTCAAACTCTAGTGGACTCTCGTCAAAGTGTCGAAATTAAATTTTGACCCGACGAGTACCAAACACATTAGGGTACAAAATCGTCAAGTTAGGGGTGAAACCCGCATCTTGTCGATTAAGTCCCATTCCTCGATTTTCAATCTCGCCAAAGTTTCGATTGTTTCAATCGATTAGAGACGTGTAGTAACTGGAAGGGTAAACTACCGTTAATCGCTTCTTGACGAGAGTATCTTACCTATAGGTCAAAGCACATTTCTCTAATTTGAAAGGACTTTCGATTCACTTTGGAAAAGTCGACGTTTCTCTACCCAAAACAATCCTATGTTTTATGAGCCTCTCTTTTATGTGATTCAATTTATATGTGATTTATTACTTGTTACCTCATTCATTTCAAAACTATTTCACAATTCGCACATCTCGCGCAATCAAAAACAATAATAATTCTCATGAATAAACTAAATTTATACTCCTTTACGCATTCATACTTACTTGTGTTTAGTAAATGCTTGTTAAATTCGTGCTAATTATGTGAACCATACGTGATACATCATGCTTACATGCTTATACTTGCAAAACTTATTTTGAATTTATGATCAAGTCTCATCCTTTTTCCCTTCTCTTTCGATTCTTAGATGTCGTCCAACACTACGCCAAAGAGGACCAAGTCAAAGAAGGGTTCAACCTCCAACACCAACTCTAAATCCATGTCGAAAAAGGATTGTATGAAATTCATGGCCAAGCAAATGGCTAAGGTCATACCCGACATTGTCAGCATGATTCAGACGAACACCAATTCACCACATGGCTCTGTCGATTCGAAGGTGGAAAACCCCAAGTCGATATTCCAATTCAAACAATTCATGGCCTGTAAACCTCTGGAGTTTACTGGCAAGGATGGCTCCACCGCAATGATGAATTGGTTTGACGCAATTGAACTCACGTTCCTGCAAAGTGGGTGTCCCGATGACCTACAAACCTTGAATGCAACTGGAGTCTTCCGTTCGAGGGCACTCGAGTGGTGGACCTCCGAACACAACAAAAGGGGAAATGGTGTAGCACATGCTTTACCTTGGAATGAGCTTAAAAAACTCTTGAATGAACAATTTTGTCCTCCCCACGAGCTCCAAAAGTTGGAGAACGAGTTTTGGCACTTAACACAAAAGGGGAGCGACATTGATGGCCTGATTACACGCTTTAAGCAACTTAGTGTCCTCTGCCCTGGACAGGTCGACACCGTTCCCAAAACCATAGCCAAGTTTATCCGCTGTCTTTCACCCTCTCTGATCAACCTTGTAACCTCCGCTTGCCCCAAAACCATTGAGGATGCCTTTAGTATAGCCACTGAACTTAACAACAACTGGGTTCTTCATGGAACCTATGATAAGGTTTCGTCGATGAATGCGCACCAAGCCATTGCGGATACTACCACCACTGTTGAACCTTCATCGTCTCAACCACCCAAGAAGAACAAAGGCAAGAAGCGGAAGGCTTAAAGCCAAAATTATGCGGCCATCACTCCGCCAAACCCTCTACCTATCCAAGCAGTAGCCGCCATTACCCCTGTAACCAACGAACTACGAAAATGAGCCTACACTAGGTCTCATCCTTAGTGTACTACCTGCTTGTATCACCATCCTACCAACGCACCATGCCGCAAATGTGCCAACTTTCATAGGTTTGGGCATTTTTCTGACTGATGCCGCAACATCCCTCAACCCCAAAACAACCAACCTCAAGCTATTGTTGCCAATCCCGCTCCTAACCAGGTTCAACCCCAAGCTGCTCCTGTGCGAGCATGTTTCAAGTGTGGCGGCCTTAACCATCTCGCCAACGTGTATCCTCAGTGTAATCAACCCTAACAGCAGCAACAACAACCACAACAGCAGCCTCAATAACAAGCTCGAGGCCGAGCTTTTCTCCTTACCACCGCTCAAGTGCAAAATGCAAATGACATCATTACTACTACGTTTCTTGTGAACCATGTTTATGTTTCATGTTTATTTGATACCGGCACCGATAAAAGTTTTGTGTCGTTAGAATTCGAACCTTTGCTTAAGTGTAAATGCTCTAAGTTGCCAAGATCTTTCGTTGTCGAAGTCGCTGATGGTAAATCCGTCGCTGTCGATTCCATTCTCTCTAAGTGTTCTTTGATTCTTAACGATCATACGTTTTGCATTGACCTCATACCTATGCAAATGGGTAGTTTTGACATCATAGTAGGCATGGACTGGCTTAGGCGAGTTCGTGCTGAAGTTGTTTGTTCTGAAAAGTTTATCCGCCTTCCTCTTCCAAACGGTGATTCCCTGCACGTCTATGGTGAAAAACCTTCTCAAGGTCTCAAGCTTATGTCGTGTATTCAAGTAAACAAGTGCTTGCGCAAGGGTACCTTCGCCTTTCTCGCCCACATTGTGGAAAAGAAGAACAATGGCCCAAGCATAAGCGACGTTCCTATGGTATGTGATTTTCCCGATGTGTTTCCCGACGATCTTCCTGGTTCGCCTCCTGCTCGTTCTGTCAACTTTCGCATCGATTTAGTGCCTGGCACTACACCTGTTGCTAAGTCTCCCTGTCATCTAGCACCCCCTGAGATGCAAGAGCTTTCGAGCCAACTTCAAGAGCTTCTTGATAAAGGCTTTATATGCCCTAGTACATCTCCTTGGGGCGCTCCTGTTCTGTTTGTCAAAAAGAAGGATGGGTCATTCCGTGCGTGTATTGACTATCTTGAGCTCAACAAGCTTACTGTCAAGAACCGATACCCTCTTCGTCGTATTGACGATCTCTTCGATCAATTGCAAGGCGCGACCTGCTTTTCAAAGATTGATCTTCATTCTGGGTATCATCAACTTTGAGTCCTCGAAGAGATACCTAAGACCGCTTTTCGTACATGATATGGTCACTACGAGTTCGGGGTCATGCCCTTTAGTTTGGCCAACACACCTGTTGTTTTCATGTATTTGATGAACCGCGTGTGCAAAGCGTACTTGGACCATTTCGTGATCGTCTTCATCGACGATATTCTTATCTATTCCAAGACACAAGAAGAACATGAGCGACACTTGCGTCTTATCCTTCAACTTCTTCGTACAGAACGTCTATACGCCAAATTCTCCAAGTGCGAATTTTGGTTAAAAGAGGTTCAATTCCTTTATTTTAAACATGTTACAGGTTGAGGATGACGATGCTTTGAAATGAAGTAGCAATGATGCTAGATACACATTTAGACGTCTTAGGTTAAAATGTTGTATCAATTTTGTTCTTATTGTTATGTATTTCCGTTGAACTTGTTGTTATTTGAAATTCCATGTAATGTTTGACAATTTGATTTATGAAATGAAAACGGTTTGAAATAAATATTGTCACCAATAGTGTTATGAAGTCTCTTGCAATCTCGAACTCGTCCCACTCCGATGATTCCGCCATTGGTTGGGGTGTGACACTCAGGGCCTGTTTGTTTGCATCTGAATGGATTCATTCAGAGCCTACCTCTGAATCGGTCAGAGGCATGGGCTGTTTGGTTCACAAAAAGTTCTCCTCTTAATGGTTCAATTCAGAGCTGAATGGTTCAGCTTCTTTTGTACGCTGAATAAGAAATTTGACACTCATGCCCCTTGACCTAACAATACAAACATCATTTCCTCAATACACAGACACCATCATCTCCTCCCCTCCTCTCCTCTCCACTCCTCCACAACTCCGCCTCCCTCCACCACTCCGGTAAAACAACAAGCTCACTGATCTCTCTTTCTTCTTCCTACTTCGAACCCGCTGTCCGACACCACCACTTTTGCCATCAACCATCGCTAAGCCGATAACAAATTGCCACATCTACTGAACTTGATGAAAAAAAAACATAATAAAAGAATAAAAGTGTAATAGACGAAGAATACCAGTTGCAACAACAGTTGAAATGGCTCCTACAAACCCATAAACTTCTGAGGGTTAGGACCATGCTCTCCGGAAACACCAACCCCAGAAGCCTTGTTATCGGCTTCGAAAACAGAAAAGGTTGCTCCCCTGTTTCTAGAATAACGGTGGTGGGTGTTGTGGGATGGGGATGGTTTAGGTAGAGAGAGAGAGAGAAAGTTCTGGAGGTGGAGGGATGACCGGATGAGATGAGGATGGACTGAGGATGAACATGTATATGTTGAGAGATAGAGATGAATCGTAATTTGTAAATGAATTTGATTGTCCCTTTCTCATTCCTCAATTATCCATTAAATAATAATACACAGTATCCTAAAATATGCAATGTACAACTGTAAAGGAGCCATACAAGGAAACAATTATATGACAGCTATATGACAATTATATTTTCCTAAAGTGTTGTCTATTAGTATATATATTTAATAATAAAATGGTTTTTTTAATTAAAAGGGGTAAAAATGTCATTTTACATAATCATTCAGATGTGCAACCAAACAACACTTTACTGGTTCAGCACTTACTGGTTCAGAGCCTCTTACCCATTCAGACCTCTTATTCATTCAACACTTATTGATTCAGATGTTGCCAAACAGCCCCTCAGTGTCTTATAAGGGTCGGGCACTTGTAGGTCACAGAATATACATTGGACATTGAGATTGTTAGCGGTTAGCACGGAACGCAATCAGTGAGTTCATGTCCCCTCTTTTAAAGATTTTTTAGTTTTCTAAACTTTTGGCGGAAATACATGTACAAATGGTATGTTAAACTAAGGAATGATACAATAGATCATGTGTCCCAGTCGAAGGGTAATCGGCACATAAATCTAAGTTTAGACCAAGGAATGGAAATGGTTGATCTATTGGGTTTTGGCAGCCCCACTCTTGGTCCACATGACCCATACGGAAGAGTGCTTTTGTGTCCCAGTCGAAGGGTAATCGGCACATAAATCGTCAAGGTTTGGATGTTTCCTATGTCGTCACACATATTCATGTCCTCGCGAAACATTAGTGATCTCGATTTCCAATTATGTTACATACCGGATTTTATACAAATACATCTCACATTTTAAAGATTCATTTGATACAACTAAAACACATGAATTCACTAACTTTTGTTGACTTTTCAACTTACATGTATTTCAGGCAATTAGTGGACTTTGCATAAGGAGACAAGAAATGAATAAGAGTCGAGAGTCGATGTCATCCATTTTGGAGGGTTTGGTTTGTATATCTCTCCCTCGAGCGAGATATAGAATGCAAAGCCTTCACTCGTCTAAACCTTATTTTTGTAACACGTCACTTGTTAAACAATATAACTTGGTGTTGTCTTTTTTAACATATCGTGGCTTGTAAACTTTATCTCAAATCTACCTCATGGATGAACATCGTATTTATTTTATTCACATAGCTTGTTTACTGACATCGCATGCAATGAGAACTAATCACGATCACACCTCACGCTTCCGCCTATGAGCGGGTGTGACAGTAATATCCTCATTATTGTTCACCAAAGCACAAATCAGCTAACTTAGTTAACTAATCAGTTGGTCATGAATACAAAAATGAAATAACAGAATGTAAATAATAACCAAATAACCAAACAAGGACAACCCAGGTGTGCCAACACGACATAGAAAGAATGAACTAAATGTCGGAGTCAGGATGAGGTTAACTTGTTCTAGGTCTAGGAGATTGTTTGGGTGTTCGTTTTACGAGTTCAAGTGAGGTGGTGGAACTAGATTGGAAGCCAAGGCTCCCACAGATCACACACTGATATTACAGAGTCGACTATATTCAGAATAGGGATCTGAAACATCATACAACACTTAGAAGTTGTCGGAACATATTGAAACAGTCTCATTCGGGCGACAAGAGTCGCCTTTCGCGCGAAAGGGTTGCTCCTTTCGTGCGAGAGGGCTACTCCTTCTCGGACGACTGATACTATTTCGAGACGAAATCAATTCTGTTTTGGTTGAACTGTTCATCTTCTCGGATGAAATCGGCTCTAACATGATTCCACAGCTATGAGCTTAGCTTGTGAGTTCAGAGAGTCTCTGATTCGGCCAATTTTAACATTAAAAAGTTTGTTTTGCAAAAGATTGTAAGATTACTTCACTTTAATCTGCTTGGTCATCACTGTGGAGAATTCTAATCAGATTGCCAATGCAGATCTGTTTAACCAGGTGAAAAGTTGTGACGAATCTTGTAAAAACTTAGAAAATGGAAGAAGAGTAGAAGAAATCAGGTGTAAGTGAGTTGCAAACTCACTCAGAAAACTGTTGGAACAAGCTTAAAGAATTTCTCAAGTTTAGGTTTTTGAGAGAGAATTCAGATTTGTGAATGTTGGAAATGAAGGAAGTGGATTGGTATTTATAGACTGAAAACAAGTTTGGGACGACTGGGTTTCGGGCGAGTGAGGGATTTGGGACGAGAGGGTCCTCTCGTGCGAGAGGGACTTGTCCCTTTTGTTCGAAATTCAAGTTTGCGTATTTTGTCAATTTAAAGCGTTTTAAACGTGTAAGTGTAATGCATAAGTAAGATGTATAAAATAATGAATGAATTTGTATGTATAATAAGTGTGAGGTTGCGTAAAAATGTATTTAAACGATCGATTGAATGAGTAACAAGTATGTATAAAATATGAACTTCGTTATTATCAAGGTTTCAAATTGCGAAATTTTGGAGTGGATTATGAATATGATACGAATTCAAGTTTCCAAAGATAGAAATACAAGTGATCTTTCTAATTGAGGAAAGTTCCAAAAAGCGAGTCGTTACAATTAAAAAATTCGAACTACAAGGAACATTGATGTAAATTGGGGCATTGCTGAAATAAGTGCAAATCACGAAGACCATTCAAGTAATTAGCTTTACAATTAGATGGTATTTAGGAATGAAAAATAAATGATTGTTATGAAACTGATATGCACCCATGATGTGGTAACAAACTTTTATTAGTCTCTTGTGGCTTAGATTTCTTATACTTTAGGTTAGTGTGCATGGTATTGCCTACCTGTATTTACATTGCATATGTGTATATATGTTTCTACTTAACACTTTCATCTTTTTTCAGTTATTAGTAGCTTTCTATTTTTAGTAATGTTTCTATGTTTGTTGTTTGTCTTGGAGCCAACGTCTTTTTGAAAACAACCTCTTTATTCTCAGATACAAAGGTAAGGTTTATCTACATCTCACCCTTCATATACCATACCAACAATCTGACTATGAGTGAGATTTACTAGGTACAATAGTTATTTGTTATAAACAAACTTTTCATTAACTAGATTTACAACAGAGTGAGAGTAGTATTACGATGAGTGACTCCCAGGGAAATCCTTGTGTTGCGACCCATTATTGTCAATGTGGGGTTAGCCCACTTTGTAGAGAGGCACTTGCCTCTTAGAGGTGAAATCTTAACTTCAAACGTGGACAAGAGGATAGTTTATAATAATTGGTATAAAAGAAAACTAGATTTAAAACCAATCAACCATCTAAACTTTCATGCTAAATATATAGATTGAACAATAACCCAGGGACGAAATCTGTGACTTTTCTCTTTCAAAATATCAAAACAGGTTTCTCAGTCCAGCAAAAAAAAGCAATAAGGAATAATGCCTCGAAGCATTTCGAGGTCACCGTCGTCTTACCGCCGGAGATACTCGCCGTCTCTGGTCAGTCGCCGCCGCCGGAGAGATCGGAGCCGTTCTCCTTACACCACTACTCACAGCAGGTCACTTCACATACTATGTATCTCTGTGATTTAACCAATTTTAGCTATAAAAAGTTATGTATTGGTAATAGATATGTTAAACGAAACATAAAGGGCAAATGCTAAGTAATTGAGTAATAAAGTGTATGTGAAATATAGTTGTCTACATTAACCACACAAATTTAGGTTCAATTTTAGTGTTCAAAAGTATTTAGGGTTCAGTTTATTCATACACAAAGAAAGAAGGGAAATTTAAGGTAGATTTTGACTAATTTACAACTTAGTTTCTTATGAAATGGGCAAATGAACTTTGACTTTGATATTCAATATAGTTTTGTAATATGTTGTTTACTGTGAAATGAAACTAGGCGAAGAAGTCATTCTGGTTCCCCTCGATGCCGCAGAAGCCGGTCACCGGTTTCTAGGCACAAGAAAAGTCGGTCTCCATATTAGATTGTATATATAGCATAATGTTGGTTCACTGAGTTAGTTAGTTTCTGGTAGGGTGGTTAGTTAGTTACACCTCTAGTTTGTTATATATAGAGGTGAGGTTTATGTTGTAAAGATTGATTGATTATGAGTTCTATGTGAGATTACTGTTTCATGCTTTTGTTCATGGTATCAGAGCTGATGCTCCTGACCCCGATGGCCTGATTCCGGTGAGTTGTTAGATCTCCGATCAACTTTCCGGTAATCCTCCATTCTTTACGATCTTCACTCTGTTTCAATCTCCAAATCTCCTTCTTCTATTCTCCTTCCTTTCTTCCAATTTTCTTCATCACTTTCTTCCAGATCTTCATTTTATTTCTGTGATAATCATCAATTTCGTCCAAATATTCATTCTTTATCTGAGATAATCATCAATTTTTGGAAAACAGTGATCAGAAACCATCATTTTCACAGTTGAGAGCAAAATTGTTGACATTTGAATCTCGATTAAAACAAACAGAAACGAACTATCAAACCTCTATACCTGTTTCTGCTATGGCCGTACACGGATTAGGAGGTATTTTGGAGTACAGACATCATACGAGACGCTCTCCGGCGAATTCGACGGTTACAGGTGCTTCGCTGTCGAATTTCTCCGGCAATCTCACTTTACAATCGCCTCCGGTGTACAACATCACTGGAAATTACACGTTTCAGTTTCCGGTGGCCATAGAGTCCCCGCTTTCTTTGCATCAATCGCAAAATCAGACGGTGACGTCACCTGACGTGTTACAAAATCAGGTGTCGATTCGATCTGAATCTTTTGAGGTTATGGCGGATGAGCGTATGCGAAGAGGTAAGTTGTTAGAGGTGAGATCTGACGGTGAGTATAGCGGTTTAGAGGAGACTGATTTGAGCGGTGATGATGTGCAGCAGTTAGTTATGGAGGATGATGAAACCCTACCTCATGAGACTTCAAATAAGTCAGTGATTTGTCAGATTGTTGATGGAACACAAGTTGGACCACGTGATGGGTTATTGGGCTCAAGCCCAAGTCAGATTGTTGTTATGAATAACTCACAGAATGCTATTTCTGGGCCAACTGATGGATTTGGGCCAGCACATTTAGCAAATTGGGCCAGTACAGTGCAAACGTCACATTTTGGATTGATGGCTGATTTATCGGGTACATGTGAGCGTGTTGATTCTTGGATACCCGATTCCGGTGCCACTGCGCATATGACTGCTGATTTTTCTATTGTATTTGATGCTGCTCCTTACATCGGCTCTGAGCGAGTCGTTGTAAGCAATGGTATGGCTCTTACTATTTCTCACATTGGCAATGCCTTGCTTCATTTATCTGATCGTACTCTCACTCTTAGACATGTTCTTGTGGTTCCTGGCTTAGCCAAGAACCTTTTATCGATTACGCAGTTAGTGATTGATCATCCTATAGCTGTTATTTATTTCACATCTAGGTCTGTCCATTCAGACTCTTGATGGACAGCTCCTCCATCACACACGTGGTAGTCCACATCAGCTATATTCACTTGCTGCTTTCACTTCTGTTTCTCGTGAGACTTGGCATTCTCGGTTGGGTCATCCGTCTGATGATGTTTTGTCTAGATGTTCATTTTTACATCTGACAAACAAAACCCAACACACACATTGTACCGCTTGTAGTATTTCAAAATCAACTAGATTGCCTTTTACATCAGTTGTATCTCATTCTACTTCACCTTTACATATTATACATTGTGACATTTGGGGTGCCTCGCCTGTTATGTCTAGAGATGGATACAGATATTTCATTACTTTCATTGATGATTTCAGTCGATTTACATGGATGTATCCTTTGACTTGTCGTTCTCAAGCGATTGATTGCTTTCGGCACTTCAAACCGCTTGTTGAGAACCTTTTCTCCTGCACCATCAAGCATCTTCAGTGTGATGGCGCTCCTGAGCTCATTCGTGGATCTATGGCTCGTTTTCTTTCAGATTCTGGCATCGCTTATCGCATTTCATGTCCCTATACTCCCCAACAAAATGGGGTTGCTGAGCGGAAAAACCGCCATCTTTCTGAGGTAGCTCGAGCTTTATTGTTTCATGCTCAGTTACCAAAGAAATTTTGGTATGATGCATATGCCACTGCTGCCTTCCTTATTAACCGGTTACCATCACAGGTTCTTCATCACTCATCTCCTTATGAGGTTCTTTTTGGATCTCGTCCCGATTACTCTCTTCTTCGTACTTTTGGGTGTTTGTGTTATCCGTTTCTAGGTGATACTCGAGCAGATAAACTTTCACCCAAGTCTACTTCTTGTATCTTTGTTGGCTATGCCCCATCTCATCTTGGTTATCTTTGTTATGATCCTCATACGTCTTGTACGTATACTTCTCGACATGTTCGGTTCCATGAGTCGATTTTTGACATTCCGGGGAGTTCTACTACTCTCACAGCTTCTTCAGATTCTATTCCTTTCTCCATTCCTCCTCCTTCGCTTTCTACTTCTGTTTCTTCCCTTTCTTCTTCATCCTCTCCTATTATTCCTTCCTCATCTTCTCCTATTATTCCTTCATCATATTCTCATGCTATTCCCTCTCCTGATATTACTTCACCTTCTTTTCCTCCTTGTCATCCTCTTCCTCCTCCTCCTCCTCCTCCTCCTCCTCCTTCTACTACTACTACTACTACTCTTGTTCTGACTCACCCGATGGTTACACGATCTCGTGATCATACACGGCAGCCGCGTCAGTTTCCTGATCATGTTCTTTTTCATGTCTCTACTACTCCTACCACTGAGCCTTCCACATTTCGGCAGGCTCAACAGTATTCTGTTTGGTGGGATGCGATGCGTGCTGAGATTGATGCTCTTCATGCCAACCAGACTTGGTGTCTGGTTCAGGCTCCACTGATGCCAACATTGTTGGTTGTAAGTGGGTTTACAGGATTAAACATAATCCTGATGGATCAGTGAGTCGTTATAAAGCCCGGCTTGTTGCCAAGGGCTTTCATCAGACTGAGGGTATTGACTACACTGAGACTTTTAGTCCTGTGGTCAAACCTACTACTATTCGTCTTGTTCTTTCAGTCGCTTTCTCTCGAGGGTGGTCTATTCGTCAGGTTGATGTCAACAATGCGTTCTTACATGGGGATCTTTCTGAGACTGTGTATATGACCCAGCCCCCAGGCTTTGTTGACTCATCTAGATGTCACACCCCGAATTTCCACGTGTCACCGGTGGGCCCGGTGGGGGAGTATCGTGACGTGGTTGGCAACATAATAGTCAAACAACACAATATATATGAATGCACAGCGGAAGCAAAGGATATTTATTATTACATTCCGAATATGAAGTAATATTCAGTATTATAACGGAAGTAAAGGATCCACAGGCGGATCTTAAAACATATCATTTGTTCAACAGACTTTAGACGCCTAGAACTTGCAAGATTCCTTATTAGCGCCCTGAGCTCCCAGCCAATTCCATTCAGTACCTGTCACTTAACCCTTTTGGAAAATACGTCAGTTTTCACTGGTAAATACACTCAACCGACTCATTTGAAAAGAGTTTAAGAAAATTTATTTAGATGCACCAGGCACGAAACCTTTTGACACTTGATTAAAATGCTCAGAGGCAAAATTAATCTTTTATAACTTGGGAAAATTATTTGTATATAATCTTGTATACAGTTTACTTATTCGTTGAACGTCCAGGGCTCGATGTAGAAACCGAGTCAGATTAACAGACACGCCACAAGTATAGGCCCACAAGAGAGTGGGATACCGTTTCCCTTAGGCAACTTAGGTGTATGCCTACACCCCGTGCGTAAGACGTGGCCATTTTATAATACAATGATGTCACTAGGTTATCCGGGACATGATCAATTTATAATGCTATGAGGTCACTAGGATAGCCGGGACATGATCAATACAATGATGTCACTAGGTTATCCGGGACATGGTAAATTTATAATACAATGATATCACTAGGATAGCCGGGACATGATCAATACAATGATATCACTAGGATAGCCGGGACATGATCAATACAATGATGTCACTAGGTTATCCGGGACATGGTAAATTTATAATACAATGATATCACTAGGATAGCCGGGACATGATCAATACAATGATGTCACTAGGTTATCCGGGACATCGTAAATTTATAATACAATGATATCACTAGGATAGCCGGGACATGATCAATACAATGATGTCACTAGGTTATCCGGGACATGGTAAATTTATAATACAATGATATCACTAGGATAGCCGGGACATGATCAATACAATGATGTCACTAGGTTATCCGGGACATCGTAAATTTATAATACAATGATATCACTAGGATAGCCGGGACATGATCAATACAATGATGTCACTAGGTTATCCGGGACATGGTAAATTTATAATACAATGAAGTCACTAGGATATCCGGGACATGGTCAATACAATGATGTCACTAGGATATCCGGGATATGATCATTAACCCCTAAAGGTCTTAATTTCACACAATACAGATTAAACCGGGTTACTTCAATGATTTAACCATAATAAGATTAAAGATTCAGTACCCGACCAAACGGTATTATTATACCGTATCCCAAGCCCGTATAGGGAAAACAAGTTAAGAGTATTTACGGTATCATTATACCGTATTTCAAGCCCGTGTTGGGAAAATAGATTAAGAGTATTTACGGTATCGTTATACCGTATTTTAAGCCCATATAGGGAAAATAAGTTAAGGGTATTTACGGTATCATTATACCGTATTTCAAGCCCGTGTTGGGAAAATAGATTAAGAGTATTTACGGTATCGTTATACCGTATTTTAAGCCCATATAGGGAAAATAAGTTAAGGGTATTTACGGTATCATTATACCGTATTTCAAGCCCGTGTTGGGAAAATAGATTAAGAGTATTTACGGTATCGTTATACCGTATTTTAAGCCCATATAGGGAAAATAAGTTAAGGGTATTTACCTGAGCTAAATATAAATTCAATCCCAGCCGTATATCAATCAGCAAGTACAGATAGCTTTTACTGGGCTCCTAATCTGGAACGAAGGTTTTTAACAACCTATTAGAATCCTAACGGGTCTTTAATTAAGCTTAAGCTTAGACCGGCTAGTTTCAAAGATATGGTTCGTACGCACGATTAAGCGAAGACCGGATAGAATGTGATTCTGACCCGACAAGTTTGAAGACTTGTTTAATATGGGTTTACTATTCACATTCTGGATTTTGAGATAAAACCGATAAGGTTTGACCCGTTTCGGCTAATTTATGTAAACTAGTTACATAAACCGAACCGAACGCGCATGAAGCGTAACGGGTATCCGTAAGAGTCATTTACAGGTTTCCTTAGTTAATATGCCTTAAATATGTTGTGGTATCAGTAGGATACCTTCCATTATGCCCAAACGAGTTTAATCTCAATTTAAGCCCCGTAGGGGTATTTTGGTCATTTACCTAAGGCATATATACTACCTGTCATACAACTACTCGAATGATGTGACCATAAGGTCACTTGATGTGTTTGGTCGGATCCTAATGATCGACCAAACGGGTCGGGTTCGAAAGTATAAGCGATTGTTTAGATCGCTTACCTTTACGACCCTATACAAGCACTAAACTAAAGTGACGAGCTAAGCATGTTGAAACATGCTTAACTAAGTTAGAAAAACAAGTTTGGTATCAAAACAAACGGTTTTGATACCCATAAGTAGTTTGGTTACAAAATACGCAAGAATACGTATTCTGGCCGAAACTACGGCTCGTCACTGAGCCTAGATAACGTGGAAATCAGTAGGTATAGTCACTAGGGACTATAACCATCGTGATCACGCTCACGTTATGAAGTTCAAACGAACTTCGCATCGACCTTAAACTGGTCAATGCAGAAAGTCAAACAAAGTTTGACTTTCGGACCCGTAAAGCAATAAAAGAACGAAAGAATACTTACGAAGGGTCCCCGAAAGCTAATCTCGATCAAAATAGCTCAGGTATGAAACAATGGTTCCAACTTAGAGCCTTTTTGATCAGATTTGTGGGTTTTAACAATGAAAGGCATGGGGTATTTATAGTTTTCGGTCCACCGTTAGGATCGTTTCTTGGAGAAGAGGGCACGATCAAGGCCGTACACTTGTCGGGAAGTTGTGGTGCCTAAATTGCCACTAACCATAAGGTATCAACACTTGGCAAGGGATTAGGAAGTGGTTAACAGCTGAAAACAGGCTGTTACATACTCTGCATCTGGTCTGCCATAGGCTAGCGCACCGCTACGCTAAAAGTGTAGCGCACCGCTAGGCTTAAGTTTGGCAGATTTTCACTTTTGGTCCCTGTCATGCATTCAGCCCATTTTCGACACGTTTAAGGCCCGTTAACCCCATTTCAAAGCTCTAAAATGAAGTTAAAGTATAGGGAACTTAAAATGTGTTCAAAAATATCTCGGATGTCGGTTCGTTTGGCCGTACGAACGCGATGTTCGCTTAATTACGACGGAATGCGCATAAGCGCGAAAAACGAATCAAATGACGCGACGAATGGATTTTTCTTAAGGCGAACACTAAAATATAATGTAGTCATGCTTACATAAATTTTTGGATGTCCAGATGTATTCAGAACGTAGGTTATGCGCGAAAATGCAAACTTATGCACTTTTTGACGCTTTTAGTCCCTGATCCTTCTATACTTGATCTTAACATGCTTTCTTGCACTTCGAGCCCTCTAACTTGACTTTTATGGGCCTTAAGACATAACCATACTTTGTTAAGTCCTTGGGTAACTTTATGGTTGCCCGAAAAATCTAAATTTCCAATGTTTACGCTTTTAACCCCTCTCACACGAATTTGATCATAACTTTCTCATACGATAACGAAACTTTATGAAATTTTAATCATGCATTCTAGTGAGCATAATTTACATTTACAAAGCTTCGGGTTTGTCAAAAGGTCACTCAGAGGTATATCTTTAACATGTTGACACATTTAACCCCTGTAGTTTGTAATCTCTCACTTTTAGCTTCGTATGATCCATGATTCATTCGTTTGAAGGTATGAACATTGTGTAGGGTTAATGTTCATTATATTTTATTCACAGTTGACATTTAGAATCCGTATTAACACATACTTTCCATGTTTGTCAACTTTAGTTCTTTTATAACATTCTTTCACACGTTCAAACTTTATGACACGTGTCAACACATTATAGGACGTGAATTTTCGAGGTGTTACATCCTCACCCCCTTAAAATAAATCTCGACCCGAGATTTACTGAAATAAGCAAGGGTACTTTTCTTTCATCGTGGATTCAACCTCCCACGTGAATTCGGGACCTCTACGGGCATCCTATTTGACCTTTACAATAGGTACATGCTTCCTTCGAAGCTTCTTAACCCGTCGATCCTCAATCGACAAAGGTTTCTCTTATTATCATAGTCCTGCATATCATTATGTGATAGCGCTTTTCGACTTACTTGCGACACGTCGCTAAATCATTAGTGTGGGTCACATTGCGCGTTCCACCAAGTCCTTAATTAGGTCTTAGCTCGTAAGCTATTTAATCTTGATACATTCGAATCCTTCGAATGATTCTATATACTCAGAGCTTAACTAGCCCGATAATTTAACAAATTTAGCACACCCTTCCAAGGTGATATCCCTTGTTGAACCCTATTTCTTAACAAGAATTTAGGAAGTTTGCTATTTTCATGAATTCTCGATTTCCTGCCGCATACTGGCAACTTAAAATCGAGTACGGATTTATATGATCTTATTTTTTGTTTCCTGGGCAACGTTCAGATCCTTATAATTGGACTTACCAATCTATTGTCCTAACAATAAACGTTTAACATGCCATTTATACCAGGTCTCCAAGGAGCCACCTTGATACTTATATAGCAGTTATTATAGCAAAGCTTATCTTAAGGTGAGATGGTTATTCCAACCATTGCTTACAATTAATCTTAAGAAATAGCTAATCTTTACAGTTAGTCGAGCAAATCGACGATCCTGGGTAGTTGATGGCAATTTCTTAATCGTCGCCTAATTAGGGTTGCGGTGAACAATGCCTTAGCAAAATGAACCGTCTTTCAAAATTTCCTATACCGAATTCTCAGGATATTGAGTTAGGCTATGAATCTCCTATCTTAAAATTTACTTAATCAGGTTTTCGGTTATTCCATAATCAACATGGAGTTCTTACAACACTCTAACCCAAAGTGGGATGTAAATCTTAACTCCACCTGCCTCTAGGGAGGTAAACAGGGTAAACTTAGGAGAAGATAATCTAAGTACAAGGAGGTTGCAGAGATTTCCATATCTCAAGCTCCAGTTCACTCATCGCTGCTTGTGTCGAATAAGTGACACATTTATGTTACTAGTCCCTGAATTCCTAAATCGGGAATATTTACTTGGACAATTATATTATGGATATCTTCTTTGAATGCCATTAGTTGACTTTAGTACCATATGATCATTGGGATATCTTTGTGGTTCCATGCATTAAACCTCCATGCTGATCAGACATGGAAATAATCTATGGGACACACTAGGATACGCCAATCCTCATATGACACTTTTATCAAACATAGTTTGGCATTCGCAGGCGATAGAAAACAATGAAGAAAATAATTAAACTAACATGTGTTGTCGCACTCTATGCAAAGAAAGAGTGATTTCTAATAGATATTAAATATCAATATAGGATTTGTTGGAGCATTTCCTAAAGTATCATCGGTCACTTTCCATCTCGTTTTAAATGACCGGAGTCTTAATCAAGCTGAGACAACAGTTCTAAATATTTATCATTCATAATATATTTATATGTGCCAGTATCAAATAAGTTTTTACATAAACTGCTTGATAAGGAAAGGTACATATTATATTATTATTATTATTCTGCATCGTCTCTTAAGCGTTTATCTGATTCCTAGGGCAGTTGGTCTTGATATGCCCCTTCTCGTTGCAACCATAACAGGTTGCATCTTTCAACTCCTTGCAATCCAGGGTTTTATGTTCCTTAGACTTGCAAATTCCACACGGCCGAGGCTGAGATTCAAATCTACATTTCCCGAGGTGGTATTTCCTACAGGTTTCGCACCTGCTCTTCTCACCCGGCTGCTGGCTGTCTTTCTTAAACTCGGAATTCTTCTTATCTTCAGAATTCCTCTTCCTATCGGAGCGATGAGACTTCTCATCCTCCCTTTTACGCTTTCCCTCTTCAGAGGCTTTGATAGCCTTGTTTCTGACTACATCGAGGGTAAGAGATAGCGACAGATCTGCCGCTGACCTGAATGTAGCAGGTCTTGAAGCCTTAACACTGGCTTTTATTTCTGGGGCTAAACCCCCAATAAAGCGAGCAATTCTCTTGGGTTCCGGTGTGATCAAATAGGGAACCAATCGAGACTTGGTATTGAAATTTGTAAGGTATGCTTGACAATCTAAGTTCTCCATGACTAATGTCAAGAATTCAGTCTCAATCTTCTCAACTTCATGTTGAGGACAGTAATTTTCTTTGATAAGAGTAACGAACTGATCCCAAGTCATGTTGTACAAAGGGATCTTCCCGGTGGCTTGAATCAACGATCTCCACCAGGCTAAGGCCTCACTCTTAAATGATTGTGACACAAACTTGACCACATCCTTCTCAGCGCATCCGCTGATATCCACCACTGTATCCATCTCTTCTAACCATGTCATACAATCTACAGCTCCTTCCTCCCCAGTGAAATCCCGGGGTTTACACGAAACGAAGTACTTGTAGGAGCAACCCTTATCAGGGGGTCCTTGATTCAGTATGATCTGTTGAGACGGATCACTGTGATGGTTAGAAGAGTGACGCTCATCATCTTCCTTCTTGGGATCATCCTTCTTGGGCGGTGGCTTTGAAGGCTGTGTAGATAGGGTCCTACTGTACTCTTCGTACTGCCTTTTCAAAGCCTGTGTAACAGCGCCGTCTATGATTGCTTTCAATTCCGCACCCGTTAGATTTATTTGGGCGTCATTATTAACCTCCGCTGGATGACTATTACCCTCGCCTGAGTTAGCCATTACAATTTAACTGCTGCAGAAAACAAGGGTAATAGTTTATTTGGGAGTTTATTATGGAATTGCCCCTTAGGGTAAATTCGTTAATCATGGTAAATGGAGACCACATTTGGTTAATTTATTTATCATATTTATTTAGGATTTCTATAATAATTTATCCTAATTATAAAACATTAACAGTTTTATTAGTGGCACCCAATGGCCTGGTCACATGGACAGATTTTAAATTATATGCTAGGATTTCAGAGAATCAAAGCAGTTGAGGTTTGAACCTAGTTCATTACCTTGACAGGGAGTCATTGCTACTACTGTATTTTGGCTCATGTGGAAATGAGCAAGGCCCGTAGGCGTTATATTACCACGTTTGGTTAAAATATGATCATCTTATTGATGATGTAAACCCAGGATTTAGAGATCATTAAACTGGGTTAGGAATCTTCTAAAGAGTCCTATATTAAAAATGACATGTGTGATTATTAATGGATCACGTCTGCCAGGAGCGTTAACCTATTTACAGATGTTAACAGTGATTCGAATCTTTTAAACAGGTCTTACCATCATGGCCCGGCCTTAAAGTGTCCCGAAGGCTAGGTTTCACTCTTAAGATTCTTATTAATATTTAACGTAGAGCAAAATTTGTCTTATGTTCTTGTCTAGACTCAAGAATGTGCAATTGTGTAACTGAGATTAAACACAAAAGGCTAGTGTTTAATTCACTCAGTGTTGGCTCTGATACCAACCTGTCACACCCCGAATTTCCACGTGTCACCGGTGGGCCCGGTGGGGGAGTATCGTGACGTGGTTGGCAACATAATAGTCAAACAACACAATATATATGAATGCACAGCGGAAGCAAAGGATATTTATTATTACATTCCGAATATGAAGTAATATTCAGTATTATAACGGAAGTAAAGGATCCACAGGCGGATCTTAAAACATATCATTTGTTCAACAGACTTTAGACGCCTAGAACTTGCAAGATTCCTTATTAGCGCCCTGAGCTCCCAGCCAATTCCATTCAGTACCTGTCACTTAACCCTTTTGGAAAATACGTCAGTTTTCACTGGTAAATACACTCAACCGACTCATTTGAAAAGAGTTTAAGAAAATTTATTTAGATGCACCAGGCACGAAACCTTTTGACACTTGATTAAAATGCTCAGAGGCAAAATTAATCTTTTATAACTTGGGAAAATTATTTGTATATAATCTTGTATACAGTTTACTTATTCGTTGAACGTCCAGGGCTCGATGTAGAAACCGAGTCAGATTAACAGACACGCCACAAGTATAGGCCCACAAGAGAGTGGGATACCGTTTCCCTTAGGCAACTTAGGTGTATGCCTACACCCCGTGCGTAAGACGTGGCCATTTTATAATACAATGATGTCACTAGGTTATCCGGGACATGATCAATTTATAATGCTATGAGGTCACTAGGATAGCCGGGACATGATCAATACAATGATGTCACTAGGTTATCCGGGACATGGTAAATTTATAATACAATGATATCACTAGGATAGCCGGGACATGATCAATACAATGATATCACTAGGATAGCCGGGACATGATCAATACAATGATGTCACTAGGTTATCCGGGACATGGTAAATTTATAATACAATGATATCACTAGGATAGCCGGGACATGATCAATACAATGATGTCACTAGGTTATCCGGGACATCGTAAATTTATAATACAATGATATCACTAGGATAGCCGGGACATGATCAATACAATGATGTCACTAGGTTATCCGGGACATGGTAAATTTATAATACAATGATATCACTAGGATAGCCGGGACATGATCAATACAATGATGTCACTAGGTTATCCGGGACATCGTAAATTTATAATACAATGATATCACTAGGATAGCCGGGACATGATCAATACAATGATGTCACTAGGTTATCCGGGACATGGTAAATTTATAATACAATGAAGTCACTAGGATATCCGGGACATGGTCAATACAATGATGTCACTAGGATATCCGGGATATGATCATTAACCCCTAAAGGTCTTAATTTCACACAATACAGATTAAACCGGGTTACTTCAATGATTTAACCATAATAAGATTAAAGATTCAGTACCCGACCAAACGGTATTATTATACCGTATCCCAAGCCCGTATAGGGAAAACAAGTTAAGAGTATTTACGGTATCATTATACCGTATTTCAAGCCCGTGTTGGGAAAATAGATTAAGAGTATTTACGGTATCGTTATACCGTATTTTAAGCCCATATAGGGAAAATAAGTTAAGGGTATTTACGGTATCATTATACCGTATTTCAAGCCCGTGTTGGGAAAATAGATTAAGAGTATTTACGGTATCGTTATACCGTATTTTAAGCCCATATAGGGAAAATAAGTTAAGGGTATTTACGGTATCATTATACCGTATTTCAAGCCCGTGTTGGGAAAATAGATTAAGAGTATTTACGGTATCGTTATACCGTATTTTAAGCCCATATAGGGAAAATAAGTTAAGGGTATTTACCTGAGCTAAATATAAATTCAATCCCAGCCGTATATCAATCAGCAAGTACAGATAGCTTTTACTGGGCTCCTAATCTGGAACGAAGGTTTTTAACAACCTATTAGAATCCTAACGGGTCTTTAATTAAGCTTAAGCTTAGACCGGCTAGTTTCAAAGATATGGTTCGTACGCACGATTAAGCGAAGACCGGATAGAATGTGATTCTGACCCGACAAGTTTGAAGACTTGTTTAATATGGGTTTACTATTCACATTCTGGATTTTGAGATAAAACCGATAAGGTTTGACCCGTTTCGGCTAATTTATGTAAACTAGTTACATAAACCGAACCGAACGCGCATGAAGCGTAACGGGTATCCGTAAGAGTCATTTACAGGTTTCCTTAGTTAATATGCCTTAAATATGTTGTGGTATCAGTAGGATACCTTCCATTATGCCCAAACGAGTTTAATCTCAATTTAAGCCCCGTAGGGGTATTTTGGTCATTTACCTAAGGCATATATACTACCTGTCATACAACTACTCGAATGATGTGACCATAAGGTCACTTGATGTGTTTGGTCGGATCCTAATGATCGACCAAACGGGTCGGGTTCGAAAGTATAAGCGATTGTTTAGATCGCTTACCTTTACGACCCTATACAAGCACTAAACTAAAGTGACGAGCTAAGCATGTTGAAACATGCTTAACTAAGTTAGAAAAACAAGTTTGGTATCAAAACAAACGGTTTTGATACCCATAAGTAGTTTGGTTACAAAATACGCAAGAATACGTATTCTGGCCGAAACTACGGCTCGTCACTGAGCCTAGATAACGTGGAAATCAGTAGGTATAGTCACTAGGGACTATAACCATCGTGATCACGCTCACGTTATGAAGTTCAAACGAACTTCGCATCGACCTTAAACTGGTCAATGCAGAAAGTCAAACAAAGTTTGACTTTCGGACCCGTAAAGCAATAAAAGAACGAAAGAATACTTACGAAGGGTCCCCGAAAGCTAATCTCGATCAAAATAGCTCAGGTATGAAACAATGGTTCCAACTTAGAGCCTTTTTGATCAGATTTGTGGGTTTTAACAATGAAAGGCATGGGGTATTTATAGTTTTCGGTCCACCGTTAGGATCGTTTCTTGGAGAAGAGGGCACGATCAAGGCCGTACACTTGTCGGGAAGTTGTGGTGCCTAAATTGCCACTAACCATAAGGTATCAACACTTGGCAAGGGATTAGGAAGTGGTTAACAGCTGAAAACAGGCTGTTACATACTCTGCATCTGGTCTGCCATAGGCTAGCGCACCGCTACGCTAAAAGTGTAGCGCACCGCTAGGCTTAAGTTTGGCAGATTTTCACTTTTGGTCCCTGTCATGCATTCAGCCCATTTTCGACACGTTTAAGGCCCGTTAACCCCATTTCAAAGCTCTAAAATGAAGTTAAAGTATAGGGAACTTAAAATGTGTTCAAAAATATCTCGGATGTCGGTTCGTTTGGCCGTACGAACGCGATGTTCGCTTAATTACGACGGAATGCGCATAAGCGCGAAAAACGAATCAAATGACGCGACGAATGGATTTTTCTTAAGGCGAACACTAAAATATAATGTAGTCATGCTTACATAAATTTTTGGATGTCCAGATGTATTCAGAACGTAGGTTATGCGCGAAAATGCAAACTTATGCACTTTTTGACGCTTTTAGTCCCTGATCCTTCTATACTTGATCTTAACATGCTTTCTTGCACTTCGAGCCCTCTAACTTGACTTTTATGGGCCTTAAGACATAACCATACTTTGTTAAGTCCTTGGGTAACTTTATGGTTGCCCGAAAAATCTAAATTTCCAATGTTTACGCTTTTAACCCCTCTCACACGAATTTGATCATAACTTTCTCATACGATAACGAAACTTTATGAAATTTTAATCATGCATTCTAGTGAGCATAATTTACATTTACAAAGCTTCGGGTTTGTCAAAAGGTCACTCAGAGGTATATCTTTAACATGTTGACACATTTAACCCCTGTAGTTTGTAATCTCTCACTTTTAGCTTCGTATGATCCATGATTCATTCGTTTGAAGGTATGAACATTGTGTAGGGTTAATGTTCATTATATTTTATTCACAGTTGACATTTAGAATCCGTATTAACACATACTTTCCATGTTTGTCAACTTTAGTTCTTTTATAACATTCTTTCACACGTTCAAACTTTATGACACGTGTCAACACATTATAGGACGTGAATTTTCGAGGTGTTACACTAGACCACATTATGTTTGTCGCCTGCAGAAGGCTCTTTATGGCCTAAAGCAGGCTCCTAGAGCTTGGTTTTCCAAGCTATCCACCGCTCTGCTTGCTGATGGTTTTACCCAGTGTCTTTCAGATGTATCTCTCTTTGTTTACAGTCGAGATTCGATACTCTGTTATGTCTTGATCTATGTTGATGACATCATTATTACTGGGAGCTCATCTGATTTTGTTACTGGTTTGATTGGGCGCTTGCACTCTCAGTTTGCGCTCAAGGATTTGGGACAATTATCATATTTTCTGGGTATTCAGGCTACATTTTATGAGGATGTCTTACATTTATCACAACAGCGCTACTTACTTGATTTGTTACAGCGTACGGGTCTTGCCGATTGTCATCCATTATCTACACCTGTCTCTTCTGGTAGACAGCTTTCTCGGCACACTGGTGATCCTTTGTCTGATCCTACTATGTATCGGAGCACTGTTGGTGCATTACAGTATCTTGTGTTGACACGACCAGAGATTGCGTATGCGGTCAGTAAGGTGTCGCAGAAGGCGAAGAAGGACTGCTTCAGTAAGTCCGGCTGAGTCTCCGAGCCCGAGTACTACGTCTGCTAAACGTAAAAATACCCTTGCTAAATCAAGAAAGGAAATGGAAGAAAAGAAAAGGTATGCAAAACTATGATTTTCTTGCCTACCACTGTCTGTTTTGTAATTTATGTTGAGTTTCTATAAAGAAAGTATTGACTAATGAAGTATTAGAGCGGCCGTGCTAGTGATCATTGGTTTAATATATGCAAGTAGGATTAGTCTATGATCTTGTTGAGGTGAATGTGTGAATATATGATATATTGAAAGCAGTCGTGTTAAACTTTATTGGTATATTAGTTGTCTAATGATTTTGAGCGTATATGAGGTCAAGGGCAGACCTATGCAAATTTTATCTCTTGATTGTCAGTCAAAGTCAAATCTAACTTTTAAATAAAATGACGATGTGCGCAGCTATTAGAAGTATCAAAATAGCAGTAATAGATAGAAGTTTCGAAAGAACCTCAGTAGTGGTATTAGGTTCATTTTAGATTGTTTACATTGCTGATCGGAAACTGTTTTAGTATCTGTTGGCTCAAAGCTAAGCTTATATTTGATTAATGCATTATATAAGTGAATGGATAGTTTCTATGTGGGTATCAGCATAGCTAGAAAACTATAGTTCCGGATATTTAGGAGCTTGCAGTTTTTCTTAACTAATGATCATTAGTAATCAACTTGGTGTTCTTCTTACCCTTTGAGATGGTTTTGCAATCTGCTACAAAATAGAATACCACCACTACTCTTGAGCAAACAAAAAGGTTCAGGCAAAGGGTTGTGTTTCTATAACAAACTTCTTACAATAGGAGCAATACATCAGATATCCAGACATATAGTAATGCACTAGATCTAGATGAGTAAACTGCCAAAATGGCCCCTGAGGTTTGGCCTGATTTGCGACTTTAGACAGAGAAGTTTTTTTTTTATTACTGGGACCCTGGAAGGTTTAAAAGTGCCATTTTGGCCCACTTTTTAACATGGTGTTAAGTGAGGTGTGTTAACTCAGGGGCAAAATTGTCATTTTTCACCTAAGAGGCCATTTTGGCAATTAAAAAAAACAAAATATCTTTATTTATTTTATATAAAACCCACCCCACCCCCAACCAGGGGCGGCGATTCTTGACCCGAGCCGAACCCGACACGGAAAAAACAGGTTCGTTCAACTAACCCGTCCCATTAGAGAAAAAACAGTTCGGGTTTGGGTTGAACCATGTAAAAAAAGTTGAAATCAAATTTTGTTGTAAACCAAACATTTAAAATGATTCTGTTTTGAAGGAGTTTGTTGAAAAAAAATATAAAATGAAAAGAACTTGACAATCTGCATGTGTTTTAAGGGCTGAACAGGAGATGGAGCTGAAAATATTAGAAGAGGAGACAGCGAAAAGAATAGAAGAAGCAATCCGAGCAAAAGTAGAGGAGAAACTGGAGTCAGATGAAGTCAAACTAGAAATAGAAAGAAGAGTCGAAGAAGGCCACAAGAAACTTTTTGATGATGTGGTGGCTCAACTTGAACGAGAGAAACAAGCAGCCCTTACTGAAGCAAGACAGAAAGAGGTGAACAATCTTTTCACATATGCGGGTTGGGTCAATGGGTCATTGTGTAATATGGGCCGAAACATGCCGGGATGGTCTTGGTTGACCCACAAACATGTTTATGTCCATTTTTATTATTTTATTGGAAAATTGGATTTAAATAATTCCAACTATTACCTATTTTTTCCCAACGAGCCTTTTCTAACTGAGGTCTAACCTAGTTAGCTTTTGCTGACGTGGACTGCCACATAAGCAGTCCACATCATCAAAACTTTGCCACATAAGCAATCAATGTCATCAAAAGTTTGACTTTTGCCACGTAAGCAATCAATGTCATCAGAAGTTTGACTTTTTCTACATAAGCAATCCATGTCATCACAACTTTGACTTTGTTGCCACATAAGCAGTCCACGTCAGCAACAAACTAACTGGGTTAGACCTCAGTTAGAAAAAGCTCGTTGGGAAAAAATAGGTTAAGAGTTGGGACTGTCACAAAACATTTCGTTGGTTGGGACTGTTGCTGGCCAATATGTAATAGTTGGGATTATTTAAATCCAATTATCCTATTTTATTATGATAAATATTGTATTACAAATATTTATCTAATGAAAAGTTGAAAATAAGCAGGAGAAAGCGAGAAAAGAGAGAGAAGAGCTGGATAGAATGTTGGAAGAGAATAGAAGGCGGGTAGAAGAAGCTCAAAGAAGAGAAGCGCTTGAGCTTCAAAGAAAAGAGGAAGAAAGGCACAGGGAGCTTGAACTGATTCAACGACAAAAAGAAGAGGCTGCTAGAAGAAAGAAACTTGAAGATGAGCAAGAACTCATCAAGCTTTCAGCGAAACTTAAATCGCGATAACAAACCAATACTAGCAATCACTCAAACCCCAAGTTCCAAGAATCAATCCCGGTAATGATCCAATTTTAATCTTTTGATAATTCTCTGTTTCTTGGTCCTTAACCGTGGAATCCACTCTGTTTTTCAAAGGGATTTTACTTTCATGTTTGTTAGTTAGTAGAGTGAAGAACATGATGCTTGAATGCAAGTTGAACAAACCTTTCTAAAGACTATAAACTAAGCTCAGCAGCTTTTTTGACCAGTCAAAGGCTTGTGTTTGTTTGACGTCCTTTTTCATGTTGTCAAATTATTAGATTAGAGGTATCAAAATGGGTGGGTCGGGTGGTAGGATTGTTAAATGGGTTGTGTTCGTTTGGTTGGTGGGTCTGACACAACAAAAATCTGAAAGTTTGGCATGAACCTGTAAATTGTGTTGGGCACATGAACATGAACACACTCATTGTGGGTTGACATGAGCACAACCCGTTTAATCCGGTATTTTTTTGGCATATTGATATCCTAAAATTACAAATTTACAATAAAAAAAATACAATGTATACAAAATAATTAGGTTTAAACTATAGGACTTGATTCTAGTTTCTCTGTAATCTTTTAAATTTTGGCATAAAATACCCGACCAGTTTAAGTTATGACATAAAATACTTAGTTTAAGTTATGACAAAAAAAAAACTTTTTTTTTTAATTTACAAAAATAAACGGGTCAGCCCACAAACCTCTGAAGTCAACCCAAACACAACCCTTTTAGCTAAATGTGCTCACATGTGCGACTAGAGGTGTAAACGAGCCGGACTGAGCCCGACTAGGGTCGAGCTTAGCTCGTCATGTTTTTATGAAGCTCGAGCTCTGCTCGGTTCGAGCCTACTTATTTGAACTTGAGCTCGGCTCGCGAATAAAACCCAAAGCTTTAGCTCGGCCCGAGCTATTTTGAGAACAACCTCAAATGAGCTAAAAGCTCGGCTCGAGCTCACTTCAGTATCGCTTAAACGAGCCAAAGCTTGGCTCGCCAATGTATCATCATCATTATTATATTATATAAAAAAACTAAAGTTTTGTTTGGGCTCGTTTAGGCTAAATGAGCTTTGTATTTCAGGCTTGAGCTCGGGCTCGATAACAACTAAATGAGCTCTATTTCAGGCTTGAGCTCGGGCTTGTTAAGGCTCAGCTCGTTTGAGCTTTTAACCGAGCCGATCACAAGTAGCTCTCGAGCCTCTAGGCTTGTTTACACCCCTAGGTGCATGCGACTGAACCCGTATAGACTTGAGTCAAAACCATGAATTTCGTGTTAGGTTTTTGTGGTGTCAAAAGTTCACAAGGTGGGTCTACAATCAATTGATGTTTTAAGTTTTGAAAGAACCGTTGTTTCAAAGCTGTATTATTTTATTATTTAGTTATTATTATTTTTTATTTTTATTTTTTGTGCCGGCTAACTCACAAACCATTCTAATCGTACTTATAAATTTACATATTTGTTCGTTATGAGAGACTTCAACCCTCAACTTGATGAGAGTGATACTTTTTCTTCACACCTTGATATCGCTACTATCGCTACGCTACGAGCCTTTTGCTTTGAAGCAGTAGTTACTTTGAAAAAAATGACGTCTGTCACTCAATAACTGCAATGATAGTATTTTGTTTGTAAATTATCTATTGTGTATGATAGATAATATGCATTCCAGCATGTGAGTGTCAAAATCACTTTTAATTTTTACTTTTAACTTGGTGGTGGGGGGTGATTAAATAATGTTCCTGGACATGGCTAACCCTATTAGTTTTCATAGATCCATCATTCTACTTTGCCTTATGGTTACAAAATTCAAAGATTTTGTCCCTTTTATAAAAATTATTTTATATTAAGTAGACATTGAAATCCTCTAAAGAAATTTCCTTGTTTTTTTTAGTTTTACATAACACTATTTTTATTTTATTCTTGGCTCTGAAAAAATGTGACATGTTTCTTATTATATCGTCATATTTTGATGTTCTACTTTTATCATATATGTATATGTTATACTATACAACATAGTACTAGATCCGAGCTTGTCCGAAACCAATTATTTTTTTAACGAAACTGTGTTGTTTTTACTTGGAGGTAGTATAAAATAGATACGACGCTCATTCTTCATTTCTATACCAAGAACAATCAACATGAGCCGAACTTAGTACCCAAGGCACAAAAGATATATGATTTCTAACTCAAAATGTTGTAAAATACGTCGTGTAGATGTTCAAGATCATTGCCCGTTACTCATTACCATCCACAAACACTCGCTACAAGTCGTCGGTGTCAATCAAGAAGTCATCAAGACTTGCAAGTGCTTTTAACTGCCGATTAAGAGACGCAAATGTCTTTTGGCACTCCGCAAATTTACTCCCTGCCATCGCTAACTCCTCCTGCAAATGTCACATCAAAAGAGTTCATTTGTAGGTCTTATATTCATAAAACAAACTTAAAACTTGTGACTAAAGTTTTGTCATGAGACATGAATACCCTAAAACTTCTTAGTGAAATTTTTATAAAATGTAGTTGATACATATTTAAGTTATTCTTAAGTGTGTGTATGTAACGTGCATAGTCTGAAACTCACCTGTTTTATTTTGAGGATTCGGAACTCTTCAGCTCGATTGTCTGATTTTGTTTCCAGAGCTTCGTGTTGCAGTCTCGATACCTCATCTTTGAGGTCCTGATACCTGGCCTCGGTCTGCCTTGATAATTCGCGTTCCTTTTGGATATTGTTTTCCAAATGATCAACTTTCGAAAGCAAGATTTCCATCTCGGCTTCTAATGCCTTGCACCGCGATTCAGCCTCTTCTTTTTTCGTATAGGCAGCTTCTAGTCCTTCTTCAGACATTTCTAGCCGATTGGTGGTGTTATGCAGCTTGAATTCAGCCTCTTCAAGTAGATATGTTGATGCATTGAGCTCGATGTCGAGCTCAGCCACCTTGGATTCAGCCTTTTCAAGTTGATATCTTGATAACTTAAGCTCGTTTTCATGCTCAGTCAACTTGATTTCCGCCTCTTCGAGATGGGTTCTTGATTCTTTTAACTCGTTTTCATGCTCAGCCAACTTGATTTCAGCTTCTTCAAGACGGGTTCTTGATTTCTTTAACTCGTTTTCACGCTCTGCTAACTTGAATTCAGACTCTTGAAGCCATTTTCTTGACGCCTTAAGCTCGTTTTCTCGGTCGTATAACTTAGATTCAGCCTCTTCAAGCTGCTTTCTTGATGCTTTGAGCTCGTTTTCACACTTGGATAACTTAGATTGAGCGTCTTCAAGCGGGCTTCTCGATGCTTTAATCTCGTTTTCGCGCTCGGTTAACTTAGATTCAGCCTCTTCAAGCCGACGTCTTGATGCTTTAAGCTCGTTTTCACAATCAGCCAGCTTAGATTCAGCTTCTTCGAGCCGGTTTCTTGACACTTTAAGCTCGTTTTCACGCTCTGCCAACTTATATTCAGCCTCTTCAAGCCGTTTTCTTGATACGTTAAGCTCATTTTCACGCTCTTTCAAAACAATCTCCAATGATTCAACCGTTTTTAATCGCTCCTCAACTTCAGAACTTCCGGGCAACGCCACAAGCCTTTCCATTTCAAGAAAGTCATTCATGAGATCGATCTCCACCAACGAATCCATTCGGTTTCTCCCAAATCTACCCGTCTCTTTTAAATCACCATTCTCAACAATCGGTGGCATTTTACGCGCTTTTGATTGATGACCATTAGCTTTCTTAAGAGCCGAGTTTAGCCTACGACACTCGGCTTCAAGCTTAGCTACTTTCTTTACACTTTCAAGCCTATGCTTACTGGCTTGTTCAGCAGCTTGATTGCTTAAATCCCTTTCAATAATCCGAATTTCTAGCTCTTCAGCCATTGACGAAATCTTGTGTTTTAAATCAGAATTTTCTTTCTCAATAATTTCAAGCTTGTGATAAAGATTGGCGTCAATGGATGTCGAAGAACTATCGCTTTCGGAAACTTTCTTTTCAAGAGCTTCATTCGCAATTTGTTCTTTTTCTTCTCGCGTTTGTCGGAGTTGTCTCATACACTCTTTCAGGGCTTCATCTAGATGAACGACTCGATCCTCGAGGGTCACGTTCCTGACAGTTAGAACCTCGAGTTGCTGCCTCAAAGCCACAACCTCCCGTTCGGCTTTCTCCCATCCTATATAACCAACAAGATCATTGTTTGAATGAAAATTAATGTGGTGTTTGAAGTTGTGATAATCATATAGTTTTGAGTGTGTGAGAAAACTGAATATTTAAGAAATGGTGTATACCTGAGACAGCCTCCTCTGCTACTTTAGCATGCTGATTTACTAACTGTTCTTTGGCATTAATGCTCTGCAGCGCTTCGGATAATTTCTCCGAAAGGGTCTTCACGACATTGTTAGGTTCACTCGGGCGTGAACTAACCGTTGAAGCAACTTCGAGTGATTGTGAATTTTGATTCGAGTACACCTTACCAAAAGGAATAAAACATTAACATAGAGCCTAAGAATAAAACTAATACTTATAATGTACAAATGACTTTCTATTTCCAAATGAAGTTGACCTGTACCTCACAAATGTAGTATGTCGTTATAGGGAAAACTTGTAAACAACTTATAAAGCATATGAGACAACAACAATTGAACATAAATGGTTGTGGTGTGCAAGTAATTTGTGTCCTATAGTAGTAATGAAGAGCATAGTACGACCTCAATTTCTAGCTCATTTAAAAATATCATGTCGAGCCAGCTTGGGTTATATAATTACTAGCTTGATTGCTCGAGGATGAGTTAGTATTACGGCGGCTTGAACTCGACTTGTGAATAACCCCAGTGTACAACTTTATTTATTTTTCAAAAATAGGCAAACTATAAAAACGAGTGTCATACAACTTTATTTACTTTTCAAAACTAGGCAAACTATAAACAGGGGCGGACCTAGGTAGAGCCCTGGATGGGTGGGCGGGCGTACCCGTTGAAAAGAAAAATTTAGTGTATTTTATAGGGCAAATCCCAATCGCACCCCTTGAAAATTTGGTTAAACCCATCGTTCCCACCCATTAAAAATATTTTCTGGATCCGCTATTGACTATAAAAAACGAGAGTCTAATATATTTAATAATTAAGATAATAAAAAAGGTATATGGTACAACTAAACTAAAAGTGTATATAATATTTGTATGTATGTTATTAGACATATATAAAATTACAATAGCAGAAAAGTTGGTTAGTACAATTTATTTTTGACTTTTGAAAGTCAAAATGAGATTCTTTATTCATATCACAAGTATAACTGACTCCAACCATTGTCAACCAAACCAAAAAAAAAAAAAAAAAACATCTAAGGTAGAAAGATGAATGTTGTACCAGTAGCTGTTATGGTTGTCACTTTACTCACATGTTACAACTGGAACACAAAATACATATTTTTAAGGAAAAAAACAGATGACAAGATCATGCAAGCATTAATTAAAGATTCAACAATTTATTAACTTAAAAGTGTTGACCAAACCTGATCATCGGAAAATCTTTCAGAATGAGAAGAAACTGATCCACCGGAGCTTTCAGTTTCTCCGGTATTCTTCTCCGACGACTTCCTCCGCCACAACCAGCTCCGGCGGTCCATCTTTTCCGGCAAACTCTTCCAATATTTCCAATACTACCCCCACACACTCACTCTCACACTTCATCTACAATTTCACCAAATTTAATCATTCAAGATCATAACTTTTTCACTTGATAATGAATACCCATTATGCAATATTGGATTACAAACAAAACCCACAAACTAAAATCTTAAATTTCAACTTTTAACTAAAGGATATAAAATCTTTTTTCAAAAAAAAGAGAGTTTTGGGGGTGGTTAATATTTTAGTAAAAGATTAAAACCCACAAACATGTTGAATAAATACAATAAAACCCAGAATTGAAAAGCTGCCAAAATTGGATTTACATAAGAAAAATGTTTTTTTTCTTAATATAACTACATTAGAAAGAAGGGTTTTGACATCAGCCTTGCTTCCAAGTTACTGTTTAGAAACTTAGGTCTCTGTGTGTGAGTGTTTGTGTCTGTTTCTAGAGGTGAATGAAGGTGAAATAAATAAATCGACCAGTAATCAAAACCACAAAAAGGAATGAATTGAATGATGATCTTATGTAGAAAAAAAGAATGTCATTTTCATGGGTGGAAGATTACTTAAAACCTACAAGTTTGAAAAATAAGGCTCTTGTTGGATGGTGATTACACACCTTGTATCATGTAGTAGTAGGATATAATTCTAGTGTATGTGCCAAAAATTGACATAGAAGAAGAAAGATAGCACCAATAGCCTTTTTTGCCTTTTCATTCTTGTTTTCTTCTGATTTTAGTCTTATTCTCTTTGAATCATGACTTGCATGATTTTCTTTCAATTAGTGGTATTTGCATGTTCTTGTGAGTATAATTTTTTTTTTTTTTTTTTTGGGTGCTGTTATATGCATATATGAGATATAAAAATAAGGGTGAATGTAATCAGGCATCAGGCATGAGAGAAATATAGAGGAGTAAGAAAAAGAAAAATAATACAACGGTTGTAAATTTAGATTACGAGAGTTACACTAAGGTGTATTAAGTTTGCGAGAAGGGGTACGTCACCCATTATAATTATATTTAATAATTTATCATTATAGGTTTTAAGGGTTAGGTAAAATGAAAATTTATACGAACTGTGAGAACTTAAAGAACTTAGCCTTATAAAATGTTTTTTCAAAACTTTTTTAACCAAAAATCCTAAAAAAATCAACTTTCCCAAAAAATAAAAAAAAACTAGTTTTTTTTTCATTTACGGCAGCCGTAAATACTATAAAGAGTATCGATATGCTTATGTCATCAGCTTTTTACAGCTGCTGTAAGGGGTCGAAAAATTCCACTTCGAATTTTTATTTTTTATTTTTTACGGCAGTCTTTTCTAATATTTTAATCTACGGGAGTGAAAAAATGAGGGAAAAACTCGCACAGAAAGATCGAGTTCTCTAAGTTTTCACAAGTCAGAAAGGTTTTCACTTAATCTTGATCCTAGGTTTTAAATTCCTAAAGAAAGAAATAGGACATTATAGGTTTTATATTACTATTATTGGTACTTAGAAAGATATAGGACAACTAGGGTTAAGAACCGCCCGCGTTGCGGCGCGGGTACATCGTAAACATTGAATGGATTAGTCCAGACGTTATATGATGTATTAACCATATGAAAACACACATTTCGTCGTATCCAAGTGAACTCAATGTAACTTGTATAAGCATTGTGATTGGATCAAACGTAAAGTAAATCAAATTCATATCGAACAATCATAACGTATTATATGTGACCCAACTCATACATAAAAAACGTAACGGTTATGAAGGAAAATATGCACATGTAAGGGGTTAATTAGAGCTTTCGAAAAAAGGGGAGAAAAAGAAACCATAATTTGACTGCACTCGGTTCGAAACAAACTTTACGAAACATACATAAAATAAACACGAAAACATATTATATTTAACCTGAATCATTTCCCAAAAAAGTTTACATCAAAACGTAGAACAACTTGAATTTATACCAAAACGCACATAAAAAATAGTTTTTAAGTAAAGGAAGTACAGGGGTAAATCGAAAAAAAATATGAGTAAAAAATTTAATAGGTTAAAAACGTTCGTAAAACCGTGCCAAGTAGTACCAATGCCACAACGACATCGACTCTCAACATTGTAAAAATGAAATAGATAAAATGGTAAAATTACACTGAACAAAAAGCAGGCTAAAATCGTTGAACCACGTACACCCGTTACAGTGTGTTAATGCGAAGAAATTAATCAGAAACGTAAAACGTAGAAAATAATAACTTAGTCGATCTAAGACTTGCCCGTTGCGGCGAACTTTTCAAAAGGGAAAAAATGGACGCGTTGCGACGGGTCTGTCAAATATGAAAAAATAGAGCAAAGAACGTTAAACCTCACATGCACGCTACGACATGTTAACTCGCAAAATTTAGAACGAAACATAAAACGAAAAACTCGCGAAAGATAAAAAAATATGGGGTACCAAAGTTGTAAATAATAAAGTGTTGTGTTAAATTATAAAAAATGGGTTAAAAGTAAAAAAGATAAAAGGGGTCAAAATATAAAATATGAAATATTTGGGTTAAAAGTGAAAAATCAAAAAAAAATTTTGAAACACTCCCCAAGCACATGTTACAACTCATCTAAGCAAAATGTAGTTGCTTATTTATAGTGGAATAATTGTACCTTATCAATTTCAAGAAACAGAGGGAGGAATTGTAAATCTACGTCTTGAGAAAGCTAGTTTGGTACCATTATTATTATTATTATTATTATTATTATTATTATTATTATTATTATTAATAATAAGAAAAGGAAAAAAGAAATAAATTACATATGAAGAAAAAAGTATCTTATAAGGTACGTGTGCATCAGATTCAATATAATATCCATATATTAAATGTAATCCTACATATGTTTATAATGATACTAGGTTATCACCCGGGTAGATACCCGGGTAGGAAAATTTAAATTACAATCAAAAGCAACAATAATATATGTTTCGGAGGTTTTGCAACCAATAGCTTCCCTTGGCTCTTTGAACATTTAAAAACATAAAGATAACCAATCGACAATTCATCGCCTCTCATCAAATAACTCCAAAACCTATTCGCTATAAGCATAGACCACAATTTGAATTAGTACATGCATTATATGTATGATGTACAAAATACATTAAAATATTCAAACCTTGTAACTTGGTAGACATGCTTCCCATACATGCATAAACCTTCTTGTCGAGAACATCACAAGACCCATTTCCAGCTCATATGTGTTGAATTGTTTTTCAACCTTGAACTTGGAGTGACTGCATCCACTATAATACAATAAATGATTAGTATTTATTCAGGTAATTGTTCCAACAATAACAACTTTCTGGACCTAAGAATAAATAGATAAAGAAAATAAGTACATAAGATTTCAATACATTAATACATTACTGAATAACATAAGCAAATTATTATATATAAATTTGTCAAAGCTATTATCAATACATTTGAATTGTACAAAGGTAAGCAATCAAGATAAAACCTTTCGAATTGATATTAAATTTACCTTAAATAATGTTATTGATTAGTTTTGACTAAAAATGTATTTTTACAGTCAAACAAATTAACCAAAAAGATGAAATAAGTTAAAATGTTACCTTAACTAAGTTTACCATTTAATATATTTACTTGTTTTAATAGTTTTTATTTTAATATGCATATAAAAAGAAATTGTGTATGGCAATTCAAATATGCAGAGTACAAATAACCATATAAAAAACTATATCTATATTCGAAAGTAGCACAGGTTTCCACTAAAGTTTGTTCCATTTAATTTCTACTTGGTATCAAGCATATAAACCAACCAAAACCATCCCAAAGTAGCATCTAATATCCGATTCAAAAGTAACACAAGTAGCATTTAAAATCACAAAGGTAGCATCTAAAATCTTGATTAAAAAGTGTTTCTCTCTAGCAGTAAAAGGAGGCAATGCTAATTGACTTTGGTAAGGACCAACTAAAAAATCAAACACGAAGACCTTATTCTGGTGATAATATCAGAAGACAAAGAAAATTGCATATCAGTAATCGTAAGAACCCTTACCTTGTAAAAGAATATGTAACTGCAGATCGGTGAAAACAATTCCTAGATCATCAACCTGAACTACAACAAAAGCTATCATCATCAAACTACAAAATCGACGATAAAATTCAGACAAATACATATCTATTCTGCTAATTATAACCCTAATGCATCACTGGTCCGAAGAACGTACTCTGTGCTTAATGCTAGAGAATTTACACAATGCCCATGACCATGTTTTTTATAATATGAACATATTATTTAAATAATTTGATTATTTTAGTCGTTATTTTTAGTGAAAACTATAAATATTTTGACAAATAATATAATTATTGTGACCATACTAACACATGTACTTTTTATAGTGTAACTTGTAGTTAGTTCAAACTGATTACTTTATGAATTCAAACTTAAATTGAATAATAAACTGTAATAAAATTTTGATAAACATATTAATATGTATGCAAGTACCAACAGATAGTCTTCTTTAACTTAGTAGATATGTATTGATCTTAATATCTTAATATTGCCATTCACTTCCCGTAGTAATTAAAAAAATGATGATGAAAGAAAGGACTTTAAATATAAAGGTCTTCTATGCAATAAACAAAATATGCATATACCAAATTAGATATATTCGTAGTGCTATTCAAATAGATAGTGACTCAAAATTTGAAGATTGCTTAGCTCGAGCTAAGGGTGGCTCACTTAAATTAACCCCCAGCTTATATCATTTTATAGCAGTAATAAAAGTCGATTAATATTTTAAGCCCGATCTTACATCGTTATCCGTTCCACTTCATATCAAGAGTTTTTTTTTCTTTAAGTTTTAACAATACAAGCAAGCCAAAATCGGGATAGCACGATTCAAGGCAAACTAAGCCAAGTTTTCTAAAGTCGAGTCGAGCTCAAGTTTTCAACTTGGTTTATACTTCCGAGCTGAGCCGATGAAGTGCTTAAAAGAAGCCTCTCATAAAAAAATTCAGAATCGACGGGAAGGGCGATTTTATGAGTGATTATATAGGAAGTTAAGAAAAATAATGCTTACATGGATGACAAGAACAGGGCATTTCACAAACTGAATTTTATCAATGTTCTGCACAATACCAATCAAGAATCATAAAAGTTCAATATATAAAAAAAATAAAAAAAAATCAATACAGATATAATCTATCAGTACAAATTAAATGAATACATACCTTAAAGATGTCAAACCGATGTGTGCTTAACAGGGTACATGACTCGCAGACCCGATAATATAGGACTATGCAAAACAATTACGAACTTCGGAAGCACGACTTCTCTTAGAACCCCTACCTCGTCGAGAAGCAGCTGCTGTGTTAGTGGCTGGAGACTCTTCCCAAAACAGCCCCAGCACGCATGACGTTGTCGTCTTGTTTTATGTCGCAGTTCACCGCAGTAAATCGGCCGTCGATCACCACCCAATTCAGCCTTGTGCCACCGTAACACTCTTCCTGAGCGTATATAGTAAACACATCACGCAAAAGTGTATACAAAAGTCATAAATACTGTAAAAACAACCAAACAGTTTTATAACAAAACTTTTATTACCACATTCACCATTAGCATCGGTTACGGTTTTGTCCAGCAAACAGGTCCCTACTTCCTGTAGCGACTCTGAAAACTCTTAGATGCAAAATATAACAGACTTCATCATTTACATATATCAATTTCTTGTAAAAAAAATATATCATTTGGATTCAACAGAAAAACACCTACCAAATATACTATTTGTCATAGCTGCAGCAGCAGATAGTAATCCATCATAGCTGTTTCTAATTTCTTGCTTATCCTACAAAAAAAAAACCCACTAAATCAATTGATCAAGCAAGTGGTTAAATTGATAGATTGTAACAACCCAATTCACTATAATTTTGTTACAATCCATCATAGCCCTCGGATCACTGATATCCACTCTCATGTCCACCTTCACCTACACAAAACAACCCAATTCAATAAACGTCATCTATAAGATTGAATGTTTGAAACTTAAATTCATTATTTTTTACCAAAACTTTTATTCCCATAATTTATTATTTTCTGTATTTGACAACCTTTATTCTGACCAAAAAAAATTCCTAAGACTAACACATTACCGAACCGTACCTATACGGAACCAAAATCAAGGAAACAAAAGAATAGACCTTTTAACGGAACCAAAATCAAGGAAATCAAAAACACATCAACCATCCTCCAGAACTTTCGCCAGATCTAACCCTAAATCTGTGTTCGCATACCCTTCAACGATGTCGAAAAGAAATAAAAGTTAACAAAGATTAATTACATTAACAATAAAAATCAAAGAAGGAATGAACTTTACAACATACCTTCGAATATAAATCATGAATCGGTGAAGAACAGAGCAGATTAACAATAAAAAATCAAAGAAGGAATGAACTTTACAACATACCTTCAAATATAAATCATGAATCGGTGAAGAACAGAGCAGATTTGCAGTGAAACCCTCAACCACCACCGCTTTCTACCATGGTTTCCAGCGTCAAAAGCACAGCACCATCACCACAGAAGTTTTAAGTTAGATGTAGAACCCTAAAGGCCAAACAACATCTCAAACGAAACAAACAGATTATCAAAGGGAGAACATATATCAGAGGAGGATTCCAAACCTGCTACTCTTCAATCTTTGTACGGCTGGAGTTTTAGGGTTTGAAAAAGGAATTAAGAAACTAAAGAACGGATTGATCGGGTATATTGTTCAATAGGGTTTGTTGATAAAATCAACGTCAGATGGGGAGTTGAAGCGGAGGAGGAAGAACAACAGGAGTGAAAGGAGTGAAGGAGAAGAATTTGGCGATCGAGATATTTAGGGTTTTTAGGAAGAAGAAAGCACATAGCGTGAAAGAGAAGAACTGATATTTTGTGTGAATATTATGAACCAAATCTATTATATATATGGATCCGTTTTTTTTGCATATCGGGTCGTAACCAAGGTTTTCGGATGCCGCCTTACCCGTTTTAATAAGGAGGATTTTTTTGGAGCCAAAACCAATTTCAAGAAACCCTATGGTGATGTCACATCATCTCTCAAGCCCTTATAACATGACACCTAAGCCCTTATTTATCATGTTTATATATATATATAGATTCATATGATCATATTTTACTTTAGATTTGATTATCTAAAAGGTTTCTTTAATGTTATTATATAAAGAAAATAGGTCCTAATGAAAATGATTTAAATATGAAATTATTGATGCCAATGATGGCCAGCCCAGCTGGTCAGAGGTATGAGGGTTTACCCACAGGTCACGGGTTCGATCCCGGGCCAGTGGGGTTCCCGCACGGAGTCTCGAGATTTGATCCGTCCGGGAGGTACCGCATTGCGGGCCGGCGAGATTCGAACTCGGGTAGGTACGCTGTTTGACGGCCTTGGGGACCAGTTGATCTACACCTTTCCAAAAAAAAAAAGAAATTATTGATGTTTGATTGAAGATAAAAAGTCATCTTCTTGGGGGCCAAATGGTGACAAGGACTTGAAATCATACAATACTTTTTTGGGTGTTGAGATGGTCCAATTGTAGTTGTAGGTCCTGGCTATCTCATGCTTCAATTTGGGTCAATCCCAATAGGATGGCAACAAGAAAAAACCCACCCATTTCTAATGTCTTCAACTACAAATTCGAATCGACTTACCCTAAATTGGTTTTTATGTATTTATTTATTTATCAAAATCTAGAAGAGATTAATTATTTGGATCCTATAAATAGGAGTTTATTAGAGAATTAGTATGCATTCAAATTATAAATATAGTCTTTACGAGGAGATGGAGACTAGGGGTGTAAACGAGCCGGGCCGAGCCCGAGCTCGATCAGGCTCGAGCTCGGCTTGTTATGTTTTTATGAAGCTCGAGCTCGAGCTCGGCTCGGTTCGAGCCTACTTCTTTGAGCTCGAGCTCGGCTCGCGAATAAAACCCGGAGCTCGAGCTCGGCTCGAACTATTTTGAGAACAACCTTAAACGAGCTAAAAGCTCGGCTCAAGCTCACTTCAATATCGCTTAAACAAGCCAAAGCTCGGCTCATCAATGTTATCATCATTATTAATATATTATATATAAAAAAATTAAAATTTTGTTTGAGCTCGTTTAGGCTCGCGAGCCTAAACAAGTTTTGTATTTCAGGCTCGAGCTCGGGCTCGATAACAAAACGAGCTCTATTTCAGGCTCGGGCTCGGGCTCGGGCTCGTTAAGGCTCGGCTCGTTCGAGCTTTTAACCGAGCCGATCACGAGTAGCTCTCGAGCCTCTGGGCTTGTTTACACCCCTAATGGAGACCAGTAACTAATGAGAGTCGTATTGGAGGTCTCGTTTGTGTAGCGTGAGACTTTGAATATTTGGTAATGTCAACGTCTCATGATTGTGATCTAATTCAGGAGGATGGAGAGGGCGATTGAGAGTATCAATTAATTCATAATAGGTCTATTAGCAGTGCAAAGCTAATTGCCCCTTTTCAGCAAAGGTGAAAGATTAGACCTCGGAAAGTTAATAAACGGTGGTTCTTCTGTATAGGTATGGTGTTTACCATTGACGCACCCGACGTCGAGATATGTGATTTCGTAACCTCTTCGTAGTGTAGTAGATCTATTGCTCGCCTCATATACCCTAATATTCCACTTTTAGGGTAGGCTAGGCTAACTCTCCCCTTCCTTCTACTAATGTTGATTTAAATAAGGGCTTACTAGATTTTATCACTCCTAACTATTGGGTATTGGCCGCTGCTGCTCCCAACTATTAATCTGACTCTCATCACTCTCAACTTAACACTTTGTGTGTTGTGTCACTCCGGTTGAGTAGATTTTGGCTCCCTTTTTTATCTTTTTGGAGCAGATTCACCTGCAGTCATTAGTAATTAACAAGGTGTTAGCCTAATATCACCAATAACACAAGTTAAACAATGTGTTATTGTTCACATGTGGAGTGACATAACACACAAAGTATTAAGTTGGGAGTGGTGAGAGTCAAAGTGATAGTTGAGAGTGGTAGCGGCCGATACCCAATAGTTGGGAGTGATAAAATCCAATAACCCTATAAATAATGCTTTTATTTAAATAACCAATCCTCAAGCTTATCAGGGTGAAGGGGCACCATCAGGATAGGGGTTCGATTTCATCGGGTTGGACGGGATGGGCGTTGTAAATGGCCGGGATGGGATTTAGGATAGGAATTTTTGATGCTGAATTCAAGATGGAAGCCGAAGATGATGACTGTTGCCCAACAATTTGGGAATTCTAGATGGGATTCGAGTTTAGTTTTGGAGTGAGCCTTATAATTTTGGATCATCAAGGTCAATTTGGATACACTCCCTCATTGGTATTCATTGGGTTCATTTTGGAGTGCCACTCACACCTAACGAGTTTTGTTTGTAGATTAGCTTGTGTTGAGAAGCTGAATCATCCAAATCTTGGTGCATTATAACTTTGTTTCGTTAACATTATTGTTGGCTATAATCAGGCCAGATCCAACGTTTTTGAAGGCCCTAAGCGAACTAAAAAGTTGCAGGCCTTTTAGAGTTTTTTTTATATAAACCTTTCTCTTTTACCCGGGCTTGGACCAACAACAATAAACTAAGAAGTTTTAGTTGACAGATTATTAAAAAAAAATAGTATATATGCATAGTTCATAAACACAATTATATTATCTAACTAATCAACTTCATAAAATCTTGGAAAAATCAACCAAAATTCAATGTTTATCTTGATGAAGTCATGATCCAATCAAATGTAAATGAAAATTTTTGCAAACAAGTATGAAAAACCGGAGATTACAACTACAAACGGAATACGACCATCTCTCAAATCATAGATTGATCGCTATTTTTTTAACTGTAACTCATCAAATCTTAAAAGGAATTTGAGAGTCCTTAGAGGTGAAGGCCCTAAACGGCTGTCTTACTTTTATACATTAGGACCGGTCCTGAATATAATTGATTTTATTGTTGAGGAGTCCGCATGCCATTATAAAAAACATGTCAATTCTTTTGTTTTTGTTTTTCTTCTTTTATGAGTTTATTCTAGCTCTAGCAGAAAATAAACTACATTTTAAAACTTATCATAGTACGTTTATTAAATGGAGAAGTGTTGCAACTTTTTGGACATTTGTTTATCTTTTTTTAAACCGAGTGTGTTAAATGACGTCACTCACCCCTTTTTTCTTCCACTAGAAACAATCATATAAAAAGGAAATAGTAATCCAAACCGATTAATTATAGCATTTGATCTCAATTGAAATCATGAAAAAAAATCCATGCAACTAGCGTAGTAACAAGTGGAATATTAGTAGTGATGATTGATCATCTTTGTTTATTTAACTTTCAGTTAACAAGTGAATAAGCTCGAACATCTTAAACTAATGGTAATGCAAAAGCAAGCGCAGTAAGGGGCGGACCTAGGTAGAGGTCTGGGTGGACAGATGCACCCCTTAAAAAAGAATTTAGTGAATTTTATAGGACAAGATCCCGATCGCACCTTTTAAAAATTTGGTTAAACCCCTCGTTCGCACCCCTTGAAAAAGAATTTAGCGCGGTTAGTTTTTTGTCTAAAATTGAATGGACACAAACAATAGATCAATCACACAGTAAATCTGTCCCCTCAACCAGCTGAATCGATGTTAGCTAATTTGGACATAAGTTATATCGTGTCTTACTGCCACGGTAGTTTGGTAGCATATCAGTTCATGGTGTAAACTCCCTCCCCTTTGCTTCTTCTCCGTTAAAGACATTTTTGTTATCATAAGTTTGTTCCGGAACAAGGTCATAAGAGACGGCTCATTCAAGCGGTGTTGATGGTCGCGTGTTGGAGTATGTGGAGAGCTACGAACCAATGCTTATTCTCTAACAAGCCGATAAAAATTCAAAGCATCTTGGGGGAGATCAAATATTATAGTTTCTTGTGGATTAGCAACAGATCCAGAAACTTGTCTTTAGAGTGGACCAAATGGAAGCGTTTCAATGTGTAATTTGTCTGTTTTGTTTGTTGTAGCTGTTTCGCCTTGCTAGCGGCTTGTTAGCGGGCCGTTTTTTCAATGAAAGTCGCCGTTCGAAAAAAACAAACATGCAATAAGTTGATAGATATTCATCAGAGGGTTTGGCTTAGCGGTAACAAGGTGTTGGATAAGTGTTTGCCTTTTCAAATGGTGAGGGTTCAATCCCCGTAGTGAACAAAATGTGTGATTTAGTAATAGAATTGGGGAATGTGTGATCTGTTGTTCTAAAAAAACATAGATCAATGTTCGTTTATATCGTCAATGCCTGAATCATGGTTGAATCAGTGGGGAATGGGGATGATGCACTCATGCCCTAAAGCTAGAAAGCCAAGAACTAAAATCTCAAGTGAATAACGGGGTTAGTTCATAATGCATGCACCTTGCAAGTGTTTGGTTCTAAAATTTGATTAGATCGATGGATGATTCGTGATAGACCAATTAGTCAAATAGCATTACTAATAACTAATTTTTTTTTCTATGAATATGAAATAAACATATGTGAATGAACTTATGAACGTAAACGAAGGAACATATACATTTAGACCAAGAAAATTGCATTTGATTGTTATAATAACATTAAGGTTACAAAAGATTTGTTTATATAACATGCAGATCTAGTCCCTAGACTACATTGGTGATTGGTGTCGTACCAAGTTCCCAAGGCTCTTTTCTTAGTGTAATTTTTTTTTTTTTTTTTTCTAATTTAAGTCCACTTTGCAAGGCCCAAGCCTTCTTTTCGTAGTTGGTTTCAAATGACGTAAGTCATAATAGATCTGTTTAACATTAATAGATAAATCGTCAAAACTTTTTAAGGTTTTAATCATTTTAAATATATTCTATATATCTTAAGAAGAAGTGTCCGTAGCTTTTAAGCCACCAAGCCCTTATCTTTCAAACTTTATCACTAGTACCCTTTTACTTTGAATTTTCACAATCATACTCTCATTTTTCAAATTTTGTCATCACCACCCCTCTACTTTGCTTTTCTACCATCTCCTCCTCAGCTTTTACACATTTACGACACCACCTATTTACTTTTACGTTTCCTCACCACCCCTCATCTTTTACACATTTTCGCCGCGACCATCTACTTTTAAACTTTGCTTTATATACTGTTATACATTCTGTTTTTTACCATACGTTTTTTCCTCAAGTTTTAGGCTTTGTGCTTCTACCCCTTACAATATTACCTCATTTTTAACGCTCAGTCAACTTAAAAAAATTGCAATTTTAACCCCTAGATTACTACTCCTACCTTTTCAAATGCAATGCATTGTATATAACGAAATGTCTTGGGCATTTTGTTGTTATACTTTGTTTCTAGCTTTGTGTTTTACATTTTTTTTATAATTGTCTTTTACGCATTGTGCTTTACACTTTTTTGTAATTGTCTTTTACACATTACATTTTACGAATCGTTTGTTGTCTTACTACACGTTTCCACTCGTCACACGTTGCATTGTGTTTTACACTTCGTATATACTATTTTGGTCAAAAATCAGTTTAAGGATAATGTAACCAAATTTTGTTTGTGAGGTAGAGTGCTTATGTGTTTGAACAACAATGTAAATTATTGTGAAATGTAAACAACAATGAACACCGTGATTTACACAAGGAAAAAGCCCTTGATCTTTAGAAGATCTCCGGCAAAAAAAACCTCGGGTGATGGAAACTACCGATCACCAACTATATTGAACAAACAACAAACAATTTGATACAACTTCGGATGATATTGAGCTTGTTACAAGTGTATTCTAGTGTACGGGTTTGAGAGTAGTTTGAGTGTTGCTAGAGCAGAGTGTTCGCGAGCAGAAGAGTTGTGTGTGTGTGTGTGTGTGTGTTTTTTTTTATCAAGCTCAATATCCCCTTATTAAATTAGAAATATAGCCAACTAACAATACGAAAAATGAGCAAGTCCCACACGTTCGTCCATAACGGATACCCTTCAACATGCACGTGTTTATTTGGAGGATATTTGTCACGACCCCCGACCCCACCCTGGACGGAATCGGAAGCCGCGAACCAGTTCAGTGGTACCGGTGGTTATTTTTAAAAACATTGCAGCGGAAATGTTCATCAGGACCGTGAGTTAGGAAAAAATTTTCAGAGTTTAGAAGACACCAGATTTTATTTATTAAATAGATGGGATAAAACCCATGTTTTACAATGGTAGCTTTAATATGGGATAAACCCGAATACATAAAACATCTTTTCTTAATTTAATTTAATTGATAAATTAAGCCACTCTTGTAAGCCTTTTGGTGCCGTATCCAACTCCTATTCCGATCTACTGTAATTACCTGAAACGCGTTTTAAAAAGGTTTTGTCAGCAGAAAATACTGGTGAGTTCATTCATTTTTGTACAAAAACATATTTGTTATAATTCACAGTATTAAGAGCGATTACAATGTTTATATATATCAACCATTTACCCAACGGTATTTGTCTCTCGACCACCTATTGGCTATCTCGTTGTCCAATGGTGTCTATGACTATGGTCATATCACCCCGTGGCTAACCCGTTGTCCAATGGTGACGGTTATCAAGTATTGTATACAAAACCCCACATACCGGCTGTAATTTGGAGATTACAAGACTTAATCCCTGTAATTATAACTTTGAAAACAAACATGATTTTGAAAGCAATTTTGATAAAAAGAGAATGACTCACATTATAAGCATGCAGTATTGATTTAACAAGCTTCTTGATTCTACGCCTTCTGATAACTAAGCATATACTTTATTGTTATGAACCTTCTGATGATTAAGCATCCATTTTGATTGTAAGAGTATGGTGTAGAGTTTCGGGTAGTTAAATATTTAGTTTAACAGAGTGGAATACGTATTAGTGTAAAACCACATCAAACCTAACGATGGTCACGAGATCCGAACCTTAATGAAATTCACAACGTATAGTACTTTGGCATCCGTTTAACGAACTCACAAAGTATAGTACTTTGGCATCCGTTTAACGAACTCACAAAGTATAGTACTTTGGCATCCGTTAGTTGGTTCTTGAATCGATCGGACAGAACATCGATTTGGTGATTATTGGTTAGAACACCAACGTATAGAGAGAAGAATATAAGGAATGAGCAAAGAACAATGAAATCCTAAGCTCTTATTTAAAGCAAGCAAGCAAGCACCTCAAAATCTTTGGATACAATTGACATGCCTACCTGTCTGCTTGACATGCTAGCTAGCTTGCTTATATATATTAATTCAGCTGCTTCACTCGTTTTTCTCGTATAACTTTTAAAATATGACGTTTTATGAAACGACAAATATGTCATTGGAAAGAGCATATTTTTATCTATGTTTTAACCTAAGTTTCATTAAAAACGGAGTAAGGTCAAAAAAATAATATATTTAATTATTAATATTAAACGTTCTCATACGACCCCATATATATCTATTTTTCATGTATATCTATTTAGGTGTTTAATAAATCTTACTTAGCATAACTAATCTTGTTAGTTTAATTAATCTTGCTTAGCTTAATTAATCTTGTTTAACTGCTAAGTATACTTGTCTATTAAGGTTTCTTAGCCGTTAGGTTTTACTTAACTAATAATTTTACTTAATTGCTAAATATTCTATTTTAGGGTCTCCCTGGTTACGAGTTCTAATTTCTAGATACAACGGAACTCGCATTAGTGTATTAACTCAATTCAACTTTAACGATGATCATGAGATAAACCGTCACGACGAATGACAAAGTGCAATACTTAAACATCCATCGAATTCACGACGAATGACAAAGTATAACCCGAGTTTGAGCAGCACTTAAACATCCATCGGATAGTTTTAATCAATCGGATAAAGTATCGTACCAGTGACTAGAGTTATTACTTAAATAACGGGTAGAGTTTCGGGATTTTAGAGTATAATACCCGAGCTATAATTTTGCTATAATAGAAGCTAAAAGAAGAAAAGAATTGAGCGAATATCAACTGAAACTATCGATCTCTATTTATAGGCTGAAACTGGGGCGCCTCACGGCCCGCGTAAAATCAAAGGAACACTTACGCGGCCCACGTAAATATCTGATCGACGCGTGTCATGCATGGTCGACGCGTGTCATACTTCGTGGCCTTCATGCATCTCCGGTAATCTTCAACCTGTCGCGGCCCGTGTAGGGTCTCCTTATTTTTTACGCGGCCCGCGTGAAAACCAAAAACCTTGTTTTCTTGGTTTTTCATGCACGTTAGGGTTTCAGGGTTCCGGGTTTTCACTTATGGGTCGTTTTAGGATATTTTTGTGCGAGTCATTACATCCTCCCCACCTTGTTTTAAATCTCGTCCTCAAGATTTGGGCTAGGATATCTCTTTTTAGAGTTATGTCATGTTTTAGTCAATAAGAACAGTTTCAAGATACGTGTTTTACAATAAATAGGGCTCAAGGGAAAAATCGATGTTAGATGAAATGATATAGTTTCCAAGGTGACCGGGTTTAAGTCGAAAAGATATATGATCAATAGATGTGAATGTTTACAAGTGGTGAATGATTTTTTTTAGAAACAATAGATTTTACGGCAAAATAGAAAATTTACTTGGATTGTCAACTGAGGAAGGCTTAGAATCAACAAGCTCGAATGAAATAGAAGTACGAAAATGATTTGTCAACTTAGAAAAAGTAATGGGTTGACATTTATCGAATTACAAGGATACACCGATATACAACAGAGTTTAGTGTATCATTGTCTTAACACATAGTTGTACTAAGACCATTTTCAGGGATGAGTCAAGCGAAAGGTATATAGATTAGTTCAAGCTACAAATCCATACTGACGCCACAAGGTGTCGTAGTGGTCGAAATAGTAATAACGGTGACTGGACGAGTTCACCGTGTTTGAAATTAAATGAAAATTAAATGAAGTAAGTTCGAATGTTTGTTTCAAACAAATCTAGTAGGATTTTTGATTGAAATTGAAATAATTGAATAATGTTTTTCGATTGAAGATGATAAAGCAATAAATATTACGAAATGCTCGACTGATGCTGTAAGAATCATTAAGAGATACACTGAAATATGACATAAATTTGTGTACCATTATCTTAGCACACGATTGTGTTAAGATTACTTTTATAGGATAATTCAACAAAGCGGATTCAATATAAATAAATAAATAATTAAATCCGTATGTGATGTGTGCAAACGAGATTAGCTCAAGCTTCAATTTTGTGAAAATGTCACCACAAGGTGATCGTGATCAAAGAAACAATTTAATGAAGTCGAAGACCAAACAAGCCTATTATGGTTCAAAACATATGAAGTGCTTGTTGGGACTATTCTAAATATGATAGCTTCAATCCATCATATGTGACCTTGAAATGAATATGTAATGCGAGCAAGTTCAAACAATTGAACTTGGTTTAAACACTACGAGTTTTTGTATTAATAAGAAAGTTCGGACATGGTCACAACAAAAACCATGTATGCTAAAGGAAATTGAGTTTTTCAAGAAATTCATTGACTCGATATCAAAGAGTCATCGTTTTGTAATAATGCGGTTCACAGTGCGAAAATCAAGTATAGCGAAATGATATTTGAGTTTGGATAAAACAACAAATTGCAATGAAGCCCTCCAGTGGTCTCCATAAATCAAACGAACCACATGCGCAACAAACAGTGCATGTGTAATGTGTGGATTTACCAAGAAATGAAATTGTAACACCTCGAAAAATCACGTCCAATGAAGTATTGACACGTGTAATAAACCCTAATGAAGTCAAACGTTGAATTTAAGGGACTAATTTTTTGAAAAATCGAAAACTTTGATTATGAAAGAACTGGAAGTATTATCATACCTAAAATAAGTTTCTAAATAACCTTTTATGGTTTTATATTCACAAATGAGCCACTTGTTAATCAAGTGTAGCCGTTTATGTAATTAATTGAAAGTTTGCGCAGAAAAAGGGTTAAAAGCATCAACATGTTAATTCTTACCTATGAGTGACCTTTTAACAAACCAGGAGCTTCATAATATTTAATTATAACTCTCGGAAATGCCAATTAATGGTCGTCTAAGGTTTTAATGCCTATAAGTAAAGTTACGCGCAACTTTGCAAGTTAGAGGGACTAAAAGTGTCAATATGTTTAATTATACCTCTGAATGACCTTTTAGAGAACCCGAAGCATCGTAATGTTTAATAATACTTTCAAGGATGCCTAATATGGATTAGATGAGGCTTCAATGCTAATAAATGATGAAATTCGCAAGTTTGCGCAATAGAGGGGCCTAAAGCGTCAACTTTTGAATCTACGCCATTCGGTGACCATTTAAGCAAATAGGAGCGTAGTAATATTTAAATATATTCTTGGGAATGATTATTACAGGCCATGGAAGGCTTAGATATCATTAAACGGCATTTCGCGCTACTTTGCGGAATTAAGGGACTAATTACGTCAAACTGTAAAAGGAGGTCGAATCGTATGGTAACGGACCTTCCGGAATATGTCCATAAGTTAAACATACCCTATTTATCCTTTATATATCTTAGATATAGGTTTAGAGGTGTTTGGTGCGCAAAAATAAACTTTTATGTCATGCAGGGACTAAAAGTGTCAAAAAGTGCACAAGTTTGCACTTTTGCGCATATCTCGCATTCTGTATATCCCCGGACACCCAAAAATTTATGTCAGCACTAAAATATTCTATTTTAGTGACCGCCTTGATAAAATTCCATTCGTCGCGTAATTTGGATCGTTTTTCGCGTCCGTTCGTGTTTCGTCGTAATTAGACGAACAACGTGACCATACGGCCAAACGGACCGACATCCGACATATTTTTTAGCATGTTTCATGTCCCCTATGTTTAAACATCATTGTAGAGCCTTAAAAATGGTTTAACGGGCCTCAAACGCATCAGAAAGGGGCTAGAAGCATGCAGGGACCAAAACTGCCATTTCAGAAACTTGATTTCCAGCTGTTACCAGCTGTTACAGCTGTTTTAATCAATTGCAAATGGTTTTCTTCAGTCCTTGGGCAGCCCATAGATTGCTAAAACAAGGGGTAAAGGTGTACGGTCCAGATTTGATCACGTTTATCAAGAAACGATCCTAACGGTCCTCAAAAACCTATATATACCCATTGAATTTTTGGCTCTCATTTGCACATCTCCTTCTAATCTGATCTATTCTCTGAGTTGTGAGGATCTTGAACCTTTTTGAGAACCTCCTCGAGTCCCTTGGACCCTTTGTAAGTCCCCTTTCGTGTTTAGTTTAATTATTTAGCGGTTAAAGCCGAAAAGTCAAGCGTTTCGATAAACTCTTTGACTTTTAAACGGCTAAGCCATGGTTCACAACGAACATGGCTACGTGACCATAATTAGGTAGGTAATTAACCCTCAAAAGGGCGCCTCCTAATTACCACGATTACTTAGTTAAATTGTCGGGTCAAATGAAAGTCAAACGGGTTAGTTTTAAATAAAATGCATAACTAATAAATTAAAAGTCATAAAATCAGTTTTGCCACATTAATAGCTTGGTAAATATTAGTTGAACATGTCTAAGCATGTTCAACCCGACAATTCTAAGTATAGGCTCGGTTCGGAACCGAAAGTCGCAAAAGTTGACTTTTGCTTTGACTTTCAGTTCTGACCCGATTTAGCTTAGTTTAGAAATGCCTTAGGATTCCATTAGGACCATATTATAAGTTAGTATAACCCTCCAAGGTTATACAACTTGGTTCCATAGAAATCCTAGTTCATGCATGTTTCCGTTAAATGCCTAAAATGTTGACCGTTATGCCCTTTTGACCTTAAAAATATATTTTTGAAAATGTGAAAGGATAGAAACCTTCACTACTGAATTATGAACTTGTTCCTAAAATTTGACATCAATTTGAGGTCTAGATTATGAGTTATGCTCATTAGCGTAAATGAGAAGTTTTTTACTAATTAAACGGCGTAATTGGCATATAGCCTATATAAACCCAATTTTGTCATCAAACCTTTCACCTACTGATATAATATAATATTTAGGGATTTTTGGAAATTTTTATAAAATTTTAATCTGATCATAACATAGAGTTATCGCATAGACTCGGTAATTGACGATAGTGCCCTTTTCACTAATAAAATGAGTTTTACACATCCTTTACATACCAAACCTTTTTCTACTGATTTTATACAGTAAATAAGTTATTTTAAACAGTAAAGGTTGATCAAAATCTCATATTTCCTTAATCAACCCGAATATCGTCAAATACCGACTTTTATGCGATTTAGGCGCATAGTATGGTTTAAAACCATATTGGGCACCTAAAGCTTGATACCTACTGATGTTATGAATAAATTTTATACTTTAACAGTAAATAAAAGTTTTGAACTCAGATTTCCAAAATTAACCCTTAAAGCATATGTGAAATGACCAAAATGCCCATACGGTGCATAGTTTGGCCATAAATGATAAATTTCACATATGTGAGATATTTTACTGATATAACTTATTAAAATAAATATATTTACTAATCATTTTAGACCAGAACCTCAGATTATCATTTAACCTCTCTTATAACCTTTAAAATGACCAAAATACCCCTACGGGGCATAAATTGGTTTTAAATTCATTTTGGGCATAATGGAAGATATCATACTAATATCACAACATATTTAAAGCATATTAACTTATGGAACATGTTTATGACTCTTATGGTTACCCGTTACGCATGTTTCGCGTTCGGATCGGTTTATGTAACTAGTTTGCATAAAATAACCGAAACGGGTCAAACCTTATCATTTTCACTTCAAAATCCAGAATGTGTTTAGTTTGCCCATATTATACAAGTCTCCAAACTTTTCGGGTCTAAATCACATTCTGAACCGGTCTGCGCTTAATCTTGCGTTTTGAACTGTAAACCCTTCCTTAAAACTAACCGGTCTAAGTTTCAACTTAAACAAGACCCGTTAGGAATCTAATAGGTTAATAAAACCTTCGTTCCAGATTAAGAGTCCCAGTAGAAGTACTTGTGCTTGCTGATTTGATATACGGCTGTGATTGAATTTATATTTAGCTCAGGTAAATACTTTTAACTTATTTTCCCTTATACGGGCTTGGGATACGGTATTATAAAAATACCGCTTGGTCGGGTGTAGAAACCTTTTAATCGGAGATGATTAAATTGCATAATCCCGTTTTAATCTGTATTGATTGATAACAAATAACATTGGGGGTTAATGACCGTGTCCTGGATATCCTTGGCTCATTTAAAAAGTGAATGGCCATAACTTAAGCACAAGGTGTAGGCATAACACCTCCTGTTGCGTATGTAAAAGATATACTCACTCGTAAGGATGTCTTCTTGTGAGTTATATTTATGGTGTGTCGATTAATCTTGACCGGCTTGTATTGTATAATCACCGGCCCTAAATGTTGGACAACCATGTAAATCGGATACAAGATTTTTATTAATAAAATTGTCCCAAGTTATAAAAGATATTTTGTGCCTCGTGCATTCAAATCAATTTTCAAACTCTTTTTCCAAAATGAGTCAGTTAATTGTATTTACCAGTGTAAACTGACGTATTTTCCAAAAAGGTTAAGTGACAGGTACTGAACGTAATTAGCTGGAAGCTCAGGGCGTTAATAAGGAATCTTGCAAGTTCTAGGCGTCTAAAGTCTGTTGAACGATGTTTATGTTTTAAGATCCGCCTGTGGATCCTTTACTTTCCGTTGTAATACTTTGACATTACTTTATATTCAGAATGTAATATATTTATCTTTTGCTTCCGCTGTGCATTTATATATTGTGTTGTTTGACTATGATGATATCAACTACGTCACGATACTCCCCAACGGGCCCACCGGTAATACGTGGAAATATCGGGGTGTGACAAGTTTGTATCAGAGCCAACACTGAGTGAATTAAACACTAGCCTTTTGTGTTTAATCTCAGTTACACAGATGCACATTCTTGAGTCTAGACAAGAACATAGGACTAATCCTAATTCGTTTCATTGTCTTTTAATTGCTTATTTTGTTATTTTTCTGATTAGCCCTTGCATGGGCAAGTCATGTTCTTAAGAAGTCCCGTTTAGGGCAACCATATACTTGGTTAAATTTTAAAGGAACGATTATGTTTAAAAATATCATTCCTATATTATAAGATCTACCATTATAATAAGATGGCAAAGGACAAGACCTAGCCACGTGTCATTTTAAGACAGGGCAAAGACGGTAGTTCCTCGATTAGATTCAGATCCTTATTAACATCTCAATTTAAGATTGTCCTGCGCTTAATATTAAAAAGAATCTTAAAGGTGAAACCTAGCCTACATGTCATTTCAGACATGGCCAAGATGGTGAAACTTATTCAAGAGATTTAGATCCTTGTTAACACCTAAGAACGTGTTAGCATTCTTGACAAAAGTGATTCGAGAAAATCACAATAGTCATCCCTATATTGGAAATTTTTAATTTCCTGATTTGGCCTAATGATCTAGAAATCATGGCTTATATCATCCTATAAGATGATCATATTATAAACATCCAATAGTGATGAAGTGCCTACGGGCTAAACTTGTTGTCCGATAAGACAACGACAGTGGTGGTCTTTGACCTCCTGTCTAAAAATGTTGGACCATGTCCAAGCATAATAGTCGGTATGATCCAAACGATCTCGACTAATAGCATCTGAAAAGATGATCATATCATAAACATCCCTCAGAAGGGAAATGCCCACGGGCTATATCTATTGTCCTAAAAGACAAAAGGCAGTTGTAGCTTTCGACTCTATGTCAAGAAAAGTAACCGACTATGCTCAAACCTTAAATGCCTCGATCCCAAACGATCATGGCTTATAAATTCAAAACTGTCCTCGTGACCAGACTGCTGTGCCACTTTAATATCCTTGGTGTTTTTATATACTAGGATAAAATTATAATGAAAATACTAATAAAATTAACAAATTAACCCATATGGTTTATATTACCATGGTTAATGAATCGTCAAAAATGAGGATTCCACAATAACCTTTGAATAAATCATTGTCAATATTTCTATAGCAATCAAGCTACATGGCTGGATCAGAGGAGTTCAACAGCCACCTGAAGGAGAACAATGATACTACCAGAATTAATATAACTGGTGCGGAACTGCAAGCATTAATAGATAATGTTGTTACTCGAGCTCTTGACAGACAGTATAATGAATCAAGTGATACCCACTCTAAGACTCTATCTGTGGCTTGTAGTAAGCCCCCTACTAAAACACATGAGTCGAAGGAGGACGATGTTCATCACTCATCAAATCAGAGGAGTGTCCCGTCTAGACAGATTGTGCTTCATCAAGAGGCACCAGTTAAGAGCTGCTCATATAAATATTTTGTCTCCTGCAAGCCCAGAGACTTTACAGGAGAGGAAGGAGCCATCGATTGCATGACATGGCTCGAAGAGATGGACACTGTTGTTGACATCAGCGGTTGTGCAGAACAAGATGTTGTGAAATTTGTTTCACAATCATTTAAAGGAGAAGCGTTGGCATGGTGGAGATCATTGCTCCAAGCCACGGGAAAGGTCCTACTTTACAACTTATCTTGGGATCAATTTGTTGCATTAATCAAGGAAAACTATTGCCCTCAGCATGAGGTAGAAAAGATAGAATCAGACTTCTTGACTCTGGTCATGAAGAATTTGGATTGTCAGGCATATGTGACAAGTTTCAACACTATGTCCCGCCTAGTTCCTTATTTAGTCACCCCTGAACCTAAACGCATAGCGCGTTTCATTGGAGGCCTAGCACCAGAGATAAAGGGAAATGTTAAAGCATCTAGGCCTACCACATATAGGTCCGCGGTGGACTTATCCTTATCTCTCACCTTAGATGCAATCAGAAATAAGTCTGTTAAGGCTTCTGGCGAGGGAAAAAGGGAAAGAGAGGAGGAGAACTCTCATCGGTCTGACAAGAAGAAAAAGGGAAGTTTTAGGAACAAGGAAGACTCCGAATTTAGGAAAAACTCGAGTCAGTCTAATAACAGACCCAAATGCAGTAACTGCAGAAAGCAACATTCTGGAAAATGTACTATCGACCTACGTGCTAAATTGTGTGGAATTTGCAAGACCAAGGGTCACAAAACCTTAGATTGCAAGGAGTTGAAGAGCGTGACATGTTACAATTGTAACGAGGAAGGGCACATCAAAACCAATTGCCCAAAGCTTATAAAGAAGCCTGGAGAGGCCAGGAACACAAACGCATGAGTCTTCCAGAGGAACGCCCAGGAGATGGTGCAGAATGACGACTATATAGCAGGTACTTTTCCCTTATCAAGAAGTTATGCAGAAATTTATTTGATGCTGGCACATATGATTCTATAATTAACGATAAATATTGAGAACTGTTGTCTCTGCCTGATTAGGACTCCGGTCATTTACTGCGAAGTAGAAATTGGCCGATGATACTCTAGAGAGTGCTCCAACAAACCTTAGATGGATATTTTATATCTAATAGGAATCACTCTTTTCTGATATCCCTATGGCAAGCTTTCAAGCTACCTAAACTCTTCAATATAATAAAGACAGATGTGACGTTTTGATCCTCTGTCAGAAAAGTGATGGACTAGGTCCAAACCTTAAATGCCATTGATGGTCTTTTGCGACCTAGGCTAAGTAATATTAATATACATTTTAAATAACGTTCATTAAGAATGTTAGTGCTATATTAGCCTGTATGGGTTATTGATACCATGGTTAGTATATATTAAGGCCATCGGGATGAGGAATAGCAGTTGTTGGATTGCAACTAAGAAATTGTTTTATTGGTGTTAGGAAGCAATATCGAGTATGGTAAACTCAGATAAGACAGCCGTTGGTCGTGTTATGGATGATGTGACACATGCCAATGATGCTACAATTGTGAACCTTAGAAATTCCAAAGATGTTCTTCAAACTATGATAGACGCAGCTGTTGGAAAAGCTGTGAAGAAGGCCGTGAAAAAGTTCAAGGAGATCGATGCTACTTGCTCCAAGTCTCATCCAAGACCACACGTCCTTACTCACAAGAAGGATCTCGTTCATACCTCTAATGCAAGGGATAAACTAAAAAGGAAAAGGGAGGAAGATAACTCCCAGAGTTCTACGAAAAAGAACAAACAAAAGTCCAACCAGAAACCTGTATGCAAGACCTGCAAGAAGCGCCATTATGGGAAGTGCAGGTTCGAACCAAAATTCCAATCACAGCCGAGGGCTTGTGGTATCTGCAAATCAAGGGAACATAAGACGTTAGACTGCAAGGACATGAAGAATGCAGTCTGCTTCGGCTGTAATGAGAAAGGCCACATCAAGACCACGTGCCCTAAATCTGTCAAAGGAAATGCGGCTAAGGAAGGAAAGCCTAAGAATGAAAGCACCTAAAATGCCTGAGCTAGTTCATAAATAATGGCACCAGGTACATTCCTTAACACTTATCAGTGAATAAACGCTAAGAATTCTGCTTTGATTCGGATACCAATCAATCCTTCATAAACTATAAGTATAGCAAACGTTTAAAATCTTTTATAAGAACCCTAGATGTTAAGTGTAAGGTAAAACTTACCAACAAAATCATAGGAACCATTTCTTCTGTTCCTGCTAGAAATCTTCAGTCATATAATTCGAGTACCCCCTCCCCAGATGAAGTACGTCAGAATATGAAGTTGATATCTCTTAATCTCTATCGATTAAGAATACCATATGGTATGACAAAAGCACCATATGAGGATTGGTGTATCTCAATAAGTTCCATAGATTGCTTCCATGCCTGATCAGTATGGAGGTTTAATGCATGGAACCACAAAGATATTCCAATGGTCATACGGTATTAAAGTCAACTAATGGTATTCAAAGATGATATCCAGAATGGAATTGTCTAAGTAAGTGTCTCTGATTAAGAATTCCGTGGACTCGTAACATAAATGTGTCACTCATTTGACACCAGCAAGGATGGATGAACTGGAGCCTGAGATTTGGAAAATCTCTGTAACCCCCTTGTATCTTGATTATCTTCTCCTAAGACTACCATGTTTACCTCCCGAGAGGCAAGTAGAGTTAAGATTTATATCCTATTTAGGGCTGTATCATTATGAAATCTCCAAGACAGCTAGTACCATTAATTGAATAATCGAAACCCTGATTAAGTAAATTTTAAGATAGGAGATTCATATAGCCTAACTCAATATTCCGAGAGTTTGATATTGTTAAATAAGAAAGACGGTTCATTTTGCTTATGCATTGATTACCGCAACCCTATTTAGGCAACAATTAAGAATCGCCATCAGCTGCCCAGGATCGTCGATTTGTTCGACTAATTGTAAGGATTAGCTACTCCTTAAGATTAGTTTTGAGCAATGGTTGGAATAACCATCTCACCTTAAGATAAGCTTTTCTACAATAGTTGTTATATAAGTATCAAGGTGGCTCCTTTGGAGACCTTGTATGGATGAAATATCAAAACATCCGTAGGATGGACGAGACTTTGGGAAGTCCACCTATCAGGATCTGAAAGTTGCATTGGAAACAACAAATAAGATCATACAAATCCATAATCGATTGTAAGTTGCCAGTATACGGCAGGAAATCAAGGATTTATGAAAATAGCAACCCTCCTAAGTTCTGGTTAAAAGATAAGGTTCAACAAAAGATAACACCCTGGAAGGGTGTGCCGAGTTGTAATTTTCAGGTTAGTTAAGCTCGGAATCTACAAAGTCATTCGAAGGATTCGAATGTATCAAGACTAAATAGCTTACGAGCTAAGACCTAATATAGGAGCTTGGTGGAACGCGCAATGTGACCCACACTAATGATTTAGCGACGTGTCACCAATAAGTCGAAAAGCACTATCACATAATGATATGCAGATCTATGATAGTAGGAGCAACCTATGTCGATTGAGAATCGACAAGTTAAGGAGCTCCAAAAGAAAGTATGCACCTATTGTATAGGTCAACTGGGATACCCTTGGAGGCCCAAATATAATATGGAAGTTAAATCCATGATACGACAGAAAATACTTCATTTACTATAAGCAAATCTCGAGGTCGAGATTTCTTTTAAGGGGGTGAGGATGTAACACCTCGAAAAATCACGTCCAATGAAGTATTGACACGTGTAATAAACCCTAATGAAGTCAAACGTTGAATTTAAGGGACTAATTTTTCGAAAAATCGAAAACTTTGATTATGAAAGAACTGGAAGTATTATCATACCTAAAATAAGTTTCTAAATAACCTTTTATGGTTTTATATTCACAAATGAGCCACTTGTTAATCAAGTGTAGCCGTTTATGTAATTAATTGAAAGTTTGCGCAGAAAAAGGGTTAAAAGCGTCAACATGTTAATTCTTACCTCTGAGTGACCTTTTAACAAACCAGGAGCTTCATAATATTTAATTATAACTCTCAGAAATGCCAATTAATGGTCGTCTAAGGTTTTTATGCCTATAAGTAAAGTTACGCGCAACTTTGCAAGTTAGAGGGACTAAAAGTGTCAATATGTTTAATTATACCTCTGAATGACCTTTTAGAGAACCCGAAGTATCGTAATGTTTAATAATACTTTCAAGGATGCCTAATATGGATTAGATGAGGCTTCAATGCTAATAAATGATGAAATTCGCAAGTTTGCGCAATAGAGGGGCCTAAAGCGTCAACTTTTGAATCTACGCCATTCGGTGACCATTTAAGCAAATAGGAGCATAGTAATATTTAAATATATTCTTGGGAATGATTATTACAGGCCATGGAAGGCTTAGATATCATTAAACGGCATTTCGCGCTACTTTGCGGAATTAAGGGACTAATTAGGTCAAACTTTAAAAGGAGGTCGAATCGTATGGTAACGGACCTTACGGAATATGTCCATAAGTTAAACATACCCTATTTATCCTTTATATAGCTTAGATATAGGTTTAGAGATGTTTGGTGCGCAAAAATAAACTTTTATGTCATGCAGGGACTAAAAGTGTCAAAAAGTGCACAAGTTTGCACTTTTGCGCATATCTCGCATTCTGTATATCCCCGGACACCCAAAAATTTATGTCAGCACTAAAATATTTTATTTTAGTGATCGCCTTGATAAAATCCCATTCGTCGCGTAATTTGGATCGTTTTTCGCGTCCGTTCGTGTTTCGTCGTAATTAGACGAACAACATGACCATACGGCCAAACGGACCGACATCCTACATATTTTTGAGCATGTTTCATGTCCCCTATGTTTAAACATCATTGTAGAGCCTTAAAAATGGTTTAACGGGCCTCAAACGCATCAGAAAGGGGCTAGAAGCATGCAGGGACCAAAACTGCCATTTCAGAAACTTGATTTCCAGCTGTTACAGCTGTTTTAATCAATTGCAAATGGTTTTCTTCAGTCCTTGGGTAGCCCATAGATTGCTAAAACAAGGGGTAAAGGTGTACGGTCCAGATTTGATCACGTTTATCAAGAAACGATCCTAACGGTCCTCAAAAACCTATATATACCCATTGAATTTTTGGCTCTCATTTGCACATCTCCTTCTAATCTGATCTATTCTCTGAGTTATGAGGATCTTGAACCTTTTTGAGAACCTCCTCGAGTCCCTTGGACCCTTTGTAAGTCCCCTTTCGTGTTTAGTTTAATTATTTAGCGGTTAAAGCCGAAAAGTCAAGCGTTTCGATAAACGCTTTGACTTTTAAACGGCTAAGCCATGGTTCGCAATGAACATGGCTACGTGACCGTAATTAGGTAGGTAATTAACCCTCAAAAGGGCGCCTCCTAATTACCACGATTAGTTAGTTAAATTGTCGGGTCAAATGAAAGTCAAACGGGTTAGTTTTAAATAAAATGCATAACTAATAAATTAAAAGTCATAAAATCAGTTTTGCCACATTAATAGCTTGGTAAATATTAGTTGAACATGTCTAAGCATGTTCAACCCGACAATTCTAAGTATAGGCTCGGTTCGGAACCGAAAGTCGCAAAAGTTGACTTTTGCTTTGACTTTCAGTTCTGACCCGATTTAGCTTAGTTTAGAAATGCCTTAGGATTCCATTAGGACCATATTATAAGTTAGTATAACCCTCCAAGGTTATACAACTTGGTTCCATAGAAATCCTAGTTCATGCATGTTTCCGTTAAATGCCTAAAATGTTGACCGTTATGCCCTTTTGACCTTAAAACGATATTTTTGAAAATGTGAAAGGATAGAAACCTTCACTACTGAATTATGAACTTGTTCCTAAAATTTGACATCAATTTGAGGTCTAGATTAGGAGTTATGCTCATTAGCGTAAATGAGAAGTTTTTTACTAATTAAACGGCGTAATTGGCATATAGCCTATATAAACCCAATTTTGTCATCAAACCTTTCACCTACTGATATAATATAATATTTAGGGATTTTTGGAAATTTTTATAAAATTTTAATCTGATCATAACATAGAGTTATCGCATAGACTCGGTAATTGACGATAGTGCCCTTTTCACTAATAAAATGAGTTTTACACATCCTTTACATACCAAACCTTTTTCTACTGATTTTATACAGTAAATAAGTTATTTTAAACAGTAAAGGTTGATCAAAGTCTCATATTTCCTTAATCAACCCGAATATCGTCAAATACCGACTTTTATGCGATTTAGGCGCATAGTATGGTTTAAAACCATATTGGGCACCTAAAGCTTGATACCTACTGATGTTATGAATAAATTTTTATACTTTAACAGTAAATAAAAGTTTTGAACTCAGATTTCCAAAATTAACCCTTAAAGCATATGTGAAATGACCAAAATGCCCCTACGGTGCATAGTTTGACCATAAATGATAAATTTCACATATGTGAGATATTTTACTGATATAACTTATTAAAATAAATATATTTACTAATCATTTTAGACCAGAACCTCAGATTATCATTTAACCTCTCTTATAACCTTTAAAATGACCAAAATACCCCTACGGGGCATAAATTGGTTTTAAATTCATTTTGGGCATAATGGAAGATATCATACTAATATCACAACATATTTAAGGCATATTAACTTATGGAACATGTTTATGACTCTTATGGTTACCCGTTACGCATGTTTCGCGTTCGGATCGGTTATTGTAACTAGTTTGCATAAAATAACCGAAACGGGTCAAACCTTATCATTTTCACTTCAAAATCCAGAATGTGTTTAGTTTGCCCATATTATACAAGTCTCCAAACTTGTCGGGTCTAAATCACATTCTGAACCGGTCTGCGCTTAATCTTGCGTTTTGAACCGTAAACCCTTCCTTAAAACTAACCGGTCTAAGTTTCAACTTAAACAAGACCCGTTAGGAATCTAATAGGTTAATAAAACCTTCGTTCCAGATTAAGAGTCCCAGTAGAAGTACTTGTGCTTGCTGATTTGATATACGGCTGGGATTTAATTTATATTTAGCTCAGGTAAATACTTTTAACTTATTTTCCCTTATACGGGCTTGGGATACGGTATTATAAAAATACCGCTTGGTCGGGTGTAGAAACATTTTAATCGGAGATGATTAAATTGCATAATCCCGTTTTAATATGTATTGATTGATAACAAATAACATTGGGGGTTAATGACCGTGTCCTGGATATCCTTGGCTCATTTAAAAAGTGAATGGCCATAACTTAAGCACAAGGTGTAGGCATAACACCTCCTGTTGCGTATGTAAAAGATATACTCACTCGTAAGGATGTCTTCTTGTGAGTTATATTTATGGTGTGTCGATTAATCTTGACCGGCTTGTATTGTATAATCACCGGCCCTAAATGTTGGACAACCATGTAAATCGGATACAAGATTTTTATTAATAAAATTGTCCCAAGTTATAAAAGATATTTTGTGCCTCGTGCATTCAAATCAATTTTCAAACTCTTTTTCCAAAATGAGTCAGTTAATTGTATTTACCAGTGTAAACTGACGTATTTTCCAAAAAGGTTAAGTGACAGGTACTGAACGTAATTGGCTGGAAGCTCAGGGCGTTAATAAGGAATCTTGCAAGTTCTAGGCGTCTAAAGTCTGTTGAACGATGTTTATGTTTTAAGATCCGCCTGTGGATCTTTTTTTTTCCGTTGTAATACTTTGACATTACTTTATATTCGGAATGTAATATATTTATCTTTTTCTTCCGCTGTGCATTTATATATTGTGTTGTTTGACTATGATGATATCAACTACGTCACGATACTCCCCACCGGGCCCACCGGTAATACGTGGAAATATCGGGGTGTGACATAAATAGATCAATATTTGCTACTATGAAAGAAATCCTCATGGTATTATGACCATTAGGAGGAGTAGCAATGCAAAACTCTATTCACAGAGGTCAGAATTTTAACAAAGAAATTTAAGAATTTTATCTGGAAATTTTAGGTGATAACCGTTGTTAAGTGACATTACCAGGGAATGTCGAATAAAATGAAATAGGGGAATTGCAAAGGTATGTGACTCCTTTTGCAGCGCCAGTAATTTATGAGTCCGATTAGACTATGCACCGATTGTTGTGAAAACCTTGTTCTATCGTACGTCAGCGAGATTCATCTCGTTTGTAGGATCACGTGGCAAAGTGCTGCTTTTTGATTAGTAGTTCTTCCACTGACGGGATTAGCATTGGTGTCGTTGTGCCCAATCGTATTTTCTAAAGGTCTTGCCTCGAAAGTCGTGTGTGATATAATTCGACGTCTGTGGACATATAATTTAAGTTTCATGTGTTTTCTTGTGCACTAGCACAACTTTACATGCTTCTTACTTGCGTTAATAGTTTATGGTAACGCATTGGAAATTCTTATACTTTTGATGGCGTTCCAACTTAAAGGGTTTCCATTGTTTATATTGTCGCACGAGTTACGGGGCAGATGATCAAACGAAATAATGTTTGATATCAGAATTATAGATATATGCAAGAGATTCCTGATAAAGAAATCTAGATTTATTATTGACACCTATGCTTGTGCTTTATTCTTAATTGACTTTTGGAATTCCTTATAGATATACATATCTATATAATCATATATTTCACATGCTGTAATATACATACCCTTCATAAGGTCAATGTATTTAACAGATTCTTATTTTCAAAAACAAGTCAGATATCAGGCCATGATACTATTTAGGGAAATCTTGTCACTTGTTTGACATATTATATACCCCTTCTTATCCGGTTCTCGCCGGAAAGGTAACCCCATTATATCCGGACAAGCTGGAGAGTCTGCTACACCATACCCAGTCTTGCTGGAGAAGAAATTTATATTTCCCATAAATAGTATTTTTCTTAAATCATGATTTGGAAAGTGCATTATGACTTTCAACAAGAAGCAGAAAATTAGTATTTACCTGACGGATCATATTTTAGAACAAAGTAGTACCAATAAATAAGAAATAACAGTGGTCAAGTGTTATTACTTATTTATTATACTTGCAACGTTCTAGTTATCATTCTCACGGCATACCAAAACCCCTCACACTTTACAAGTATTTAGCTTATCTCGAAGCTTATACTAAGGCAACTTTTCTTAAGTTCAAGTCTAAATACTATCATGTGTGCTACCAGTTACTAGTAATTTCCTAACTCTTTAGGTATTATTATCACAACACCTATTGGCTTAAATCAGTGGCTCTGATACCACCTCTGTCACGACCCCCGACCCCACCCTGGACGAAATCGGGAGCCGCGAACCAGTTCAGTGGTACCGGTGGTTATTTTTAAAAACATTGCAGCGGAAATGTTCATCAGGACCGTGAGTTAGGAAAAATTTTCAGAGTTTAGAAGACACCGGATTTTATTTATTAAATAGATGGGATAAAACCCATGTTTTACAATGGTAGCTTTAATATGGGATAAACCCGAATACATAAAACATCTTTTCTTAATTTAATTTAATTGATAAATTAAGCCACTCTTGTAAGCCTTTTGGTGCCGTATCCAACTCCTATTCCGATCTACTATAATTACCTGAAACGCGTTTTAAAAAAGTTTTGTCAGCAGGAAATGCTGGTGAGTTCATTCATTTTTGTACAAAAACATATTTTTTATAATTCACAGTATTAAGAGCGATTACAATGTTTATATATATCAACCATTTACCCAACGGTATTAGTCACTCGACTACCTATTGGCTATCTCATTGTCCAATGGTGACGGTTATCAAGTATTGTATACAAAACCCCACATACCGGCTGTAATTTGGAGATTACAAAGACTTAATCCCTGTAATTATAACTTTGAAAACAAACACGATTTTGAAAGCAATTTTGATAAAAAGAGAATGACTCACATTATAAGCATGCAATATTGATTTAACAAGCTTCTTGATTCTACGCCTTCTGATAACTAAGCAAATACTTTATTGTTATGAACCTTCTGATGATTAAGCATCCATTTTGATTGTAAGAGTATGGTGTAGAGTTTCGGGTAGTTAAATATTTAGTTTAACAGAGTGGAATACGTATTAATGTAAAACCACATCAAACCTAACGATGGTCAAGAGATCCGAACCTTAATGAAATTCGCAAAGTATAGTACTTTGGCATCCGTTTAACGAACTCACAAAGTATAGTACTTTGGCATCCGTTAGTTGGTTCTTGAATCGATCGGACAGAACATCGATTTAGTGATTATTGGTTAGAACACCAACGTATAGAGAGAAGAATAGAAGGAATGAGCAAAGAAGAATGAAATCCTAAGCTCTTATTTAAAGCAAGCAAGCAAGCACCTCAAAATCTTTCGGGTCGATGTGGGATACAATTGACATGCCTACCTGCCTGCTTGACATGCTAGCTAGCTTGCTTATATATATTAATTCAGCTGCTTCACTCGTTTTTCTCGTATAACTTTTAAAATATGACGTTTTATGAAACGACGAATATGTCATTGGAACGAGCATATTTTTATCTATGTTTTAACCTAAGTTTCATTAAAAACGGAGTAATGTCAAAAAAATAATATATTTAATTATTAATATTAAACGTTCTCATACGACCCCATATATATCTATTTTTCATGTATATCTATTTAGGTGTTTAATAAATCTTACTTAGCATAACTAATCTTGTTAGTTTAATTAATCTTGCTTAGCTTAATTAATCTTGCTTAGCTTAATTAATCTTACTTAGCTGATTAATTAACTTAATTAATATTGCTTAACTGCTAAGTATACTTATCTATTAAGGTTTATTAGCCGTTAGGTTTTACTTAACTAATAATTTTACTTAATTGCTAAATATTCTATTTTAGGATCTCCTTGGTTACGAGTTCTAATTTCTAGATACAACGGAACTCGCATTAGTGTATTAACTCAATTCAACTTTAATGATGATCATGAGATAAACCCTCACGACGAATGACAAAGTGCAATACTTAAACATCCATCGAATTCACGACGAATGACAAAGTATAACCCGAGTTTGAGCAGCACTTAAACATCCATCAGATGGTTTTAATCAATCGGACAAAGTATCGTACCAGTGACTAGAGTTATTACTTAAATAACGGGTAGAGTTTCGGGATTTTAGAGTATAATACCCGAGCTATAATTTTGCTATAATAGAAGCTAAAAGAAGAAAAGAATTGAGCGAATATCAACTGAAACTATCGATCTCTATTTATAGGCTGAAACTGGGGCGCCTCGCGGCCCGCGTAAAATCAAAGGAACAATTACGCGGTCCGCGTAAATGTCTGATCGACGCGTGTCATGCATGGTCGACGCGTGTCATACTTCGTGGCCTTCATGCATCTCCGGTAATCTTCAACCTGTCGCGGCCCGCGTAGGGTCTCCTTATTCTTTACGCGGCCCGCGTGAAAACCAAAAACCTTGTTTTCTTGGTTTTTCATGCACGTTAGGGTTTCAGGGTTCCGGGTTTTCACTTATGGGTCGTTTTAGGATATTTTTTGCGAGTCGTTACAATATTCATTGAGATTCCAGCATAGACTAGGTCTACGTCGCCAAATACCTGCGAATAAACATTAGAGAAATAGTGAACAATTGTTAGATAACACAAATAATAATAAGGATCCTTGATCCTCAGACTTCCTGCATCATCCGCTAAGGATAAGTGATCAAGGCTAAATCTCAGGCATTATGGGGCGTTTTTCATATATGGGTGTAGTGAGATAATGCCCCATCAATGATTACCTAATTATTATCATTAAAAAAAACAAAAAATAATACTTGAAAGCTTCTGATTGGTCAAACAATAATGGAGAAACATTCCACCGGTGTTCTTTACACAACGCCTCCCCCCATTCTCTGAAAACAACGCCCAAGGGGGCGGTGGCAGCGGCTTTGGGGCGTGGATTTCAGAGAAAACACCCAAAAATTGGACCACTACGGGTGTTCTTAGATTTAAGTTTGTTTGCCATCTCAAATTGGAATAGCTATATGACTTTTAAACAGGGCCGTTTCAACGTTTCTAGAGGCGAGGCCCCTTCGAATTGGTATAAAGAAAACATCGGAAGTATCAATCGCAAGCACAACATTAAAATTCAAAGATTCAAAGTATCAATTAGGGTTTTAAGGCAACATTGATTTCCCCCCAATAATTTCTCCTAATTTCACTTCAAATTTTATATAGATATTAATTATAAAAAACAGGCGTTAACTATTGCGACGCCAATAATTTCTCCTAATTTCACCTCAAATTTCTCCCCAGTCAGAGACATCATTGAGCGGAATTAGCATATGAGACGTTACAGTTAGCTAGAATGACAATGTCGGCCTAAATTAATTACGAATTACATATTGCTTGGAGTTGGAATTGAGTATCTTTTATTTTAAATTTGGTTTTTCAATTGAGCATTGGAATAAATATAGTTTTTGTTTTGTTCATTAGGGTCTAAAACACATATATTATATAAAGATTTAAAAAAAATGAGGCTCTATTTCTTGGAGGCCCTAAGCCGTTGCCTAGATTTGAAAGCTTCTAGGTCCGGCCCTGCTTTTAACAGTATAACTTGTAGTAAAAAGGGTGCTTGTGGTTAGTTTTGGACTCAAACAAAACCAAAACCAAAACTAAATTTGTTTTTTCAGGTTTATAAAAAACCGACCAGTTCTGATTTTTCGTTTTTCAGTTTTTCATAAGGGTTCAGTTAAGTTACAGGTTGGTTTTCGGTTTTACATTTAGGCCTGAAAATGTTTGATCTAGAAAAAAAAATGAACTCCTTATAATATATTTGAGCATGTAATTTTTGGCCTAAAACATTGGTTAACCACTTTATAATGAATTTGAGTTATAAACTTTGACCCAAAATAATATATATCATAAATCCAATAACAAACATTCAAACGAGTTCAGTGTGGTTTGGTTGCCAAGTTCAGTTCAGTGCGGTTTGGTTTTGGAATGAGCCATGAGGTATAAGCGAAACCCGAACAGTTTGTTATTATTTTCAGTTTGTTTATTTGGGTACGGTTTTTGACGGCTAGTTCGGTTCCGGGTTGATTTTTTTTTCGCAAGTGGTATTTCATGGGTATACGTATAACCGTATAAGGTATTTTACCCTTCCTGAAGCCCATTTAACAATGAAAAGAAAAAGGAAACTAAGGGTAATAGAACTTTTTGTAGTTTACTAGGTTCAAAGTCCTTTAGGGTGGCGGGTGCGCTTTACCCGTTAGCGGATCCAGAAATTTATTTTACTGGGTTCTTTTTGGTAGATTCTCACTATTTTTTTTTTCAAATCCTACAAGATTCTCACTATTTTTTTCTATTTTTTTTTTCAAACCCAATGGGTTCCTGGGAACCCAAAAAAGCCGAGTTCTTGCAAGTAGCTTTGGGTAGGGTGGGTACACCGCCTCAACCTACCCGGGTAGTTGGTGCGAGCATGTTGAGCTGGTTGGTGAACTCGGAGGAGGAGGATTAAGTTGGGTCTGTGAGTTGGTAGCCGAGTAGTTTTGGGTAGTGGGTAGATGGCCGAAATCTATTTGGGTTGAAATGGATTGTTTTAAGTTAAATAAATTGACATTATATAAAATCAATGACATCAACTTTTACACTTTTGTAATCACTTTTTAAGGAATTTTGTTGAATGTCGACTTTAGCAATTTTGTTGTATGATGGTTGATAAGAAAAATAACGGAAATTGTGTTTATCTTTGATACGCGGTTGTATCAAAATATTAATAGTATAATTTAGATCATAACATTCTTTTTTGAACAACAAATTTGGATTGCTGACAGACCGTTGGAGTATTATCGTGCCATCAACAGAACCACCCGAGATGGATGTTAGTTAGAAAACAATAAAAAGTTAGACAACTGAAAAAAGATATCGACCCTCGTCAGGGTTGTACCCACTCTATAAGGGGGCAACCACCTCGTTTCAAAAACAACGTTTACTGTTATTTTTAGACAAAAAAAATCAATTGCCTCCCTTAAAACTTTAGATGAGCCTACCGATTTCTCGATGAGAAAAAAATCATGGGTCGCGTCACCAATGCTAATCATATGACTATTAGTGAGGTGGGGCCCATCATTTTTCCTCTCACAAAAGGGAGTATAACAAGTAATAGAAGGTGTATTTAGACACTCCATAATTTTTATAGAAATGATAAAATGGTTTTTTCTTCAATAACATACGAGGAAAGCTAATATACCATAAGGTGTATTAGGGGCTGTTTGTTTACCTCTTAATAAGAATCTTAATGGTTCAGACCTCTTACTGGTTTAACAGTTAATGGTTCAGACTGTTTGTTTCACAAGCAGATGTCTGAATGATTCAGACATTTGCCTTTGAATGGTTAAGATTTATATAGAGTCTGAATGCTTAAGACCTCTAATCTGAATTGGTCAGGCATTTGTCTCTGAATGGTTAAACATTATACAGACTCTTAATGGTTCAGACCTCTTATTAGTTCAGCACTTAATGATTCAGACCATTTACTAGTTCAACACTTAACCATTCAGATGTTCCCAACAGCCCCTTACTCTAGAGAAATATGGTCGGATAGGGTTTTATAACCAGTTCACCCATATACCATGTTCACTTTAAACTCCTATTTACAAACCAAAGATAAGAATATGAAACAATATTAATGTGTTTATGCTGTTTTATACTTTTAATAATAAATCTAGATTTAATTACTAAAATGAATTCTTTTACGGTTTACCCATTAACTAATAAAATATATAACCCCAACAAAATATCCATTTCCCGTTAAAAAGTTGCGATCGGAATAGTGCATGTGGAACAATGACAAGACCCTGATTGTAGTTGTCAGGTCTAGTTGACGCAAAATGACAAATTAAATAATGAAAATACTTTGCGGCGAAGAAAGACTTACAAGTTGCTGATGTTGCAATTTTTTTTAGAAGGTGACTTTCTATGTACTGGACCAGTGGTCACCGGGTTTATGTCAAAGACATTCCCCCGTCAGCCCCGCATCTGCGGACGCGATGTTCGATTGGGCCCCGGCCTGCCGCGTGAGCTGACTTCCGCCCGGAAACCATACTGCCCCCACACGAGAGACTCGCTGGGGTAACAGCTTGGTAAAACCGGGTTGCCCTCAAAACTGCACCATGCCTCGGTAGGTAACGATCCATCATTGGGACGTCCCCCCTGAAGCCGCAAGTGGGAGTCGAACCGGTGACCTCCCAAAGGAGGAGCCGGCCGACATACCCAAAATGGGGCAAACCACTGGGCCACGGAAGGGGGATTTGCTGATGTTGCACTTTATGTCCTTTAAGTTTTAACAATTTCATCTTAATTTTGTTTCCATGTTGCTTTAGCCAATGCTCAATTCTTTGAAAGCATTATGTTACAAATACTATATGAATTGTGATCGTATCCCCTCGTTAGTAGTGTTTATTGGATCGGACGTTAATTTTCATCCATATGACTTAGTACCAGTGGCGAAGCTTGAAAAAAAAGTTCGCGGGGGGGGGGGGGGGGGGGGGGTCAGAAGGTAACAGACCTAAAAAAAATTTTATAGCGCAGTTTTGAGGTGTGTGTTCGGGTCGGACGTCGGTGATTCGATTCGGGTCGGGTCAAACATTAATATCAAATAAAAAACGTTCACTCGTTATTCGCTTCATTAACCGGTTCACTTGTTGAAGCTTTCTGACGTTTAATCTCATTGTTTCCATCAACAATTCCCTCTACTTGTTCTTCATTCTTTCTTTTGAAAAAAGGAGTTATGAATTTATTCTTCCCCACAACATAATCTACTAACACAAGTTAACAAAATAAATCACCCTAAATTGCAAACTCTAATATTTACTGAAAGATTCAACAAGTTTAGGGCAAAAAATCGGACCAATTTCACCCCTAATTTCAACCAAAATCACGTAAATTGAAACCCAAAATTAAACATAAAGATAAAAAAAAAACACATACTTGAATATTAAAGAAGTCGAATAAGACCGCAAAAGCGATTCCAGCGAACAATTTTGTCTCCTCGTCTCCTCAGCAGTCAGCGATTCCAGCGAACAAGACCACAAAAGCGATGGTTTTTTTGTTTTTTTGAGTGTTCTGTTGATCTGTTCGTAATCCCTCCCAAATCCAGCGATTTGGGGTTTTTTTTTTGTTTTTTATAGAATGTTAGGTGGGCTTTTAATTTGGGCTATAATAAACATAACAATCTAATTTGGGCTGAATAGATCTAATTAAATATTTTATTTAGGCTATATAATAAACTTTTTTTTATAAAACCGGGGGTCGAAAACGTATATACCTATTTTTTTTAAAACCGAGGGGTCGAAAACATATATACCTAAAAATTGTTTTTTTTTTAAACCGGGGGGTCGAAAACGTATACACCCAAAAAATTCTATACGAAAAGTACATACGTAACACTACTGCGCGAAAAGTTCGGAGGGTCGGGCGCCCCTCCCGGCCCCTTCAATCCTTCGCCCCTGCTTAGTACTGTTATTTTCAGGTTCTGAGAGTAAATTACGTAAACGATTATTTGGTTTGCTTAAAACTTAGCATATTATCCGTTAAATGGATGGTAGTTTCATTTAAGGTTCACGATATATGAACCAACCCATTACCATAACATGACTCTGACATAAAATTGAATGGTTTAGCGTTTGGCATAAACATGTTTTGTCATAAAGGGCGCAACCTGTTAATGACATATGATTAAAACATGAGTAAATAGGGTTAACCATTTATGACATGGAGATGCGTCTTTAAGATTTCACGTGCCCTGTTCGAGCTCGAAAAAATGTGTCATTCGGTAATGTTTTATTATTATTTAAAAGAGTTAATTACTGTTTTCGTCCCTGTGGTATGTCAAAAATCACTATTTTAGTCCATTAGTTTAAAAATTACGATTTTAGTCCCTGTGGTTTTACTTTCCTAACCATTTCAGTCCACCTCGTAACCATTTCAGTCCCTGAACTAACAGAATAAATGGATTGAAATGGTTACGAAAGTGAAACCACAGGGACTGAAATGGTTACGAAAGTGAAACGACAGGGGCTGAAATCGCAATTTTTTTAAATTAATAGACTGAAATAGTGATTTTTGACAAATCACAGGGACGAAAACAGTAATCAACACTATTAAAAAAATAAATTAGTATTGGATTCAATAAACCTAATGCCAAGTGAGCTAAATTCTAAACCATAAAAAATGATTAGTAAATAGGCCTATATTGAAATTGGTATGTGTTTACTATTTAAAAAAGGATAACATATGTTTATATATATATATATATATATATATATATATATAAGATTTTTGTTTTAAAGTGTGTGCCCCTTGAAATCACGGGTCTTGTGCGGAGGTCCTCTCCACACATCATCATAGCTGCCACTGATGACATGAATGACATACTTAACTTCATGTTAAATAGGGCAACACAACACGCGTATTGTTCGTTTATTAAAACAACATATTTTTATTAATAATTATATTTGTAAATGGGCCAATACTGGAATTGGTATATGTTTACTATTTAAAAAAAGATAACATATATATATATATATATATATATATATATATATATATATATATATACCGCTAAAATGAAAACCACATCTAGTTATAAGAATCATGGGAACCACTTTCTAGCCCTTTGATCAACTAGATGGATGGGTGAGATTAAAAGTAGTTAATATTAATATTAAAACCTTTTTGTCTTATTTTGTTTTTAATATTTTATTGTTAAAGGGTATTTAGGTAAAATTGTTTTTTTTTGTCTTTTTATATATATTATTTTTAAATGTCTTTTTTGTCCCATTCATTTATTACTTTTTTATTAAAAAACAGATTTTTATATTAAAACAATATTTTAAATTCAGATTTTAATGATAATTTTTTTAATGATTAAAAAACAGATTTTTATATTACGTTTTTTACGCCCCGTTTTTTTACGAGCGTTTTTTTACGGAACGTTTTACGCCCTATTTTTTACGCCCCGTTTTTTTACGAGCGTTTTTACGAGCGTTTTTTTACGGAACGTAAAAAAGTTTTACGTTAACGTTTTTACGTTTTACGCGCCGGTTTTTTACGTTTTACGCGCCGGTTTTTTTACGTTAACGTTTTTTTACGTTGTACGCTCCGGTTTTTTACGTTTTACGTAAAACTTTTTACGTTTTACTAAAAAAAAATTTCGTTTTACGTAAAGCTTTTTACGTTTTACGTAAAGCTTTTTACGTTTTACGTTAAAACTTTTTACTTTTTACGTTTAACGTTTTACGTAGAACTTTTTACGTTTTACGTTAAAACTTTTTACGTTTTACGTTAAAACTTTTTACGTTTTACGTTTTACGTAAAACTTTTTACGCTTCACGTTTTTACGTTTTACGTTAAAAAAGTTTACGGTTTACGTTAAAAAGTTTACGTTTTAATTTTTTTTTACAAAATTTTTTTTTACGCAAAAACGAACGCACCCAGAAATCGCAAACTCGGGAGGTGTCTCAAATATATTGTTATCATCATCGACGCCTCAAAAAAATATAAAAACCCAACAAACAAAAATAAAAAAAACAAGTGGAATCTTAAAAAGAACGATGTTTTGGCTCAGATTTTCCGATAATCAGAGGCTGCAAAAGTAGGGTTGCAGGTTCAAAAACCTACCCTCCACCATCCTTGTCGCGCCCTCGTCAGTTTTTTTTTTTGCATCATCACAGCCGATTCAATAAGGCACCATATTCAACCGATTTAAACATTCAAAAGGAACCAGAACATCATTCAAACATATTCAAACCCAGATTCAAAACATATTCAAACCCAGATTCAAACATATTCAAAAGGAACCAGAACATCATTCAAACCCAGATTCAAACATATTCAAACCCAGAACATCAGTCAAACCCAGAACATATTCAAAAGGAACCAGAACATATTCAAACCCAGAACATATTCAAACATATTCAAACCCAGAACATATTCAAAGGGAACCAGAACATCATTCAAACATATTCAAACCCACATCAAACCCCCAACATACCACCATCAGATTCAAGAACACCCAAATCAAACCCCCAACATACCACCATCAGATTCAAGAACAGTAGAACATACAAATCAACAGATTAAACCAACAAATCAACAATCGAAAACAAACCTGAACCAACAGATCAAACAAACAATCAACAACCGAAAAACAAACCTGAACCCGTTTAAACCAACAAATCAAGCACCGATAGCCATCACTCAATCACCGGCACCACCTCTAGCCACCACTCAAACACCGGCACCACCGGCACCACCAACAACGCCGGCACCACAGACATCATCATCGCCATTAATCTCTCAGATGAAGAACAAGGCTCATGTGTGGGTTTCCACATCATCATCGCCATTAATCTCTCGGATGACGGCGGCACGGTGTCTCAGCTGCGGTGTTTGGCGGCTGCAACATTGACAGATGGAGATGAGACCACCGCAGGCGGCAGTGGCATTGTGGTGTCATCGAGACCTCGTACAAGCAGAGAGACAGAGATTGGAGGACGGTGGTTGCGATGTGGTGGTGGGTTGCGATTGGAGGGGGGAGGATTTTTCTTTTGATTTGCAAGAGAGATGGTGGGGAGAGAACTCACAAACTCACAAACAGGGATGAAGGAGAACAGGGATGAAAATATGTTGAGGAGAGAGGAGGCTGACATTTATAAATGAGGAGAGAGAGACTGACATTTTATAAATGAGGAGAGAGGGTGACATTTGGGGTAAATGACCATAATACCCTTTTAGTTGTCATATTCTGATTGGTTGAGAGTGGTTCTCGCGGTTCTTACAACTGGAGGTGGTTCTTATTTTAGCGGCTCCCTATATATATATATATATCAGACTTTTTTAATCGTGTGCCCCTCGAATCAGGGTCTTGTGTGGAGGTTCTCCCCGCACACCATCATAGCTGCCATTGTTGACATGAATGACATACTTAACTTCATGTTAAATAGGGCAACACAACAGGCGTATTGTTCTTTTATTAAAACAACATAATTTTATTAATAATTATATATATGAATTATATGCTATAGTGTTTTAAATAGGTTAACACGACAGATTTATTGCCCGTTTATTAATAGCTATATGTACTAATTAAATATATCCTTTTATTTAATAAATGGGGATTAAGGCTGATTTCATATGGACAAATTCACCCAATCTATGGCAGGAATTTCAAAATGATGATGTTAATTTTTCAATTCATTATGTCATCGATGTTCTGATTTTAAAACAAAAAAGAAAAGAAAAATTAATTAACTTAATTAAACTTTTCAAACAATAACCAAGACTAATTAAGATATCTGCAACATATTCATTGGGCCAAACCTTATTTGCACAATCTTCTTTCTCTTGAGAAACCCAAAATCACAACCGACTTACTTTTTGCACGCTCTTCTCTTCTCTTGAGAAACCCTTTCATTTGAAGCAAATCATCACCATCATTGAGCCATCTAGTCCTTCCGGCGACATGTTTTTTGCTTTTCCGTTAACCTCCAACTCACCAGCGAACAACATGCTCTTAAGTTCATCCAGGTATATCGTATTTGGATTAATCATTGATGTCTTAATTAGATTATGTTGTAGCTATCCTTTCGTTTGTGTCATTCTGATGTGTGTTTTACATATGTCAAAAGTTTTTTTTGTATAGGGAGACTGATTTCATTATTGCGGCTTTTGGTCGTGATTTCGGCTGCATTTGGCACTCTGCCGATCTCAGCGAATTTCGGCTCCTCTGTTTCGGATCACCTCCAGACCGTAAGTTTTTTTTTAATTTATTTGATTCAATTTGAAGGAATTTCAAATCGTTGGATTAGTGTTTTTGTTGTTGCAGATTGTTAGGGCTCAAATTGGATCGGCACTGTTGATTAGTGGTTGAGACTAAAAGATACCTACTTTGTCGAGCTATTAAGGTTTTGGTGAGTAAACAACTGTTATTGCATGTTCTCTGTCTTGTTTCTTCTGCTTATTTGGTTAGTCTTTTTTTTTGCAATTTAGAGGTTCTTTTGTGACAACTGGCACGAAACTGGTAATTTTCGTACTATTTTAATAATTATTTATTTCCTGCATTTATATGTTTAAACGTCAACATTATATGCTTGCATGTTATACCTTTGAAATCATGCATGTTACATATTTCATTTATCTCATTGTGCAATACATTAAGCGTTGCGTCGAAACAATTAGTAAACTCACCTGTTAGACAAGTTGTCTCAACACAGCTTCAGTGATTAGTTAAACGATAGATTTAGGACTTACATGTAGGTCCGACATCAAAAATACATTAAAACCCAAGTGGGTGAACAAGGGTTTACATTAACACTTTCCGGAAGCTAAAATAAGCACTAAAAACTGTCCGAAACGCACTTTAAACACAAAATTCTGTACTTTTCAGCAAAATTTCGCATTAAAAAGAAAAGAATAACATGCAGAAAGTAGTATAAAACATCAAGAATAACTTGTAAAGTGTCGGGACTGAAAACATGTCACAAAAGGTACTTCATACCTTGTAAATTTCACAACTTAGCACTTTAACGAACCGACAACCGAACAATTAACCGGACACTACCCAAAACACCAAAAAATAAACTAGAAACATAGTTTTAGTGTTTTAAAGCTAGTTATGATCATAGAACACATTAAAAACCATAAAAACACTTAAACACACATAACACTTCATTAAACCTTCTAACTTACCTCCTTAGCCCCTCATCTTCCAAAAACTTACCATTTACCCCCCCTAGTGTGGTCGGCCCCATGTGGCCCCACATCCTTCTCATTTGACCAATGCCGTTGTTGGTCAAAGATGCCAACATAATAACCCATGGATAACAAGATGTTGGAGGATTATAAGTGTAGACCATTAGATGTTAAACATTATCATTTCACCAACAACTTTCAAACCTTCTTCCTCTCCTCTCTTCCCATTGCTCTCGGCCAACATACACCACACATACATCACCATTTTTCTTCCACATTCAAGGCAATCCAAGGTTACTCAAAAGAGCAAGAAGGTATTCTAAGAAGGTGTGAATCATTGGGAGCTTAAGGACCACCATTGGGAGCTTTTATCCACCACATCTTCATCATTCTTCTTTTTCAACCTAAGTCAACAATGTGAGTCATTCTCTTATTCTACCAAACTATTTTAGCAAAACCTCAAATGTTTTCAATTATACTTAACAGTGAATCAGTGTATGTATTCTACAATTGCTGCCGGTATGTGGGGTTTTGTATACACTACTTGTAATTCGTTACTATTGGACGACGAGTTAGCCAGTAAGTAACATGACCACAGTCATGGAACTGTGAACATGACAAATACTGAATGAGTATATTGGTAGATATAAACACTATAATCGCTCTCAATGCTGTAAAGTTATAAAATCTGTTTTGATTAAATTGGGATGCACTCGCCAGTATTTCATGCTGATAAAACCTTTTTAAAACGCGTTTCAGGTAACTTAGTGTGAAGCTAATAGAAGCCAGCAGGAGAGCACTGAAGGATTAAAGAAGTGGCTATAAAAGTTACCTAAATAAAAAAGAGATTTTATTTTCAAATAATGAGGGTTTATCCCTATAAATGTATTGTGATTGAAACTTGGGTTTTATCCCATTTAATTATTATAAAAGTCTGGTGTTTTGATACTCTGAAACTATTTCCTAACTACGGTCCTGATGTATAAATTCCGCTGCCAAATTGATAAACACCGATACCACTTGACTGGCTCGCGGCTTCTGCTCCCGGGGTAGGGGTCGGGGTCTGCGACACAACTTCATCCGTGGTTCACATCTAAAGCCTTTCTTTTGCACCACACAAGATGGTGGACCACAATGCTACAACAAGGCCAACTGCGCCGGCATACACATCACGATTTCATACAACAAGAAGAACTAGTTTCAGTGTTCTACTTTTAAATAAATCCCATTTATTCGAAGATAGAACACCCGCGATTCGAATACAAGCTTCACTTTGACCACACGAAAAGTGGTAAACCACAACACCGCACTGGGCCCTACTGCGTCGGCCGACGCGTCGTGGTCTGCTACATCAAGAACAATTGGTTTCAATGTTCTTTTTACTTTTAAATAAATTTCGTATATTTAAAGAAAGAACACTTGGACAAATGACCAGTTCATAAACATCAAGCAGCTTGAAACCAAGGCTCCGAGGCTGTTGATGCAGAGTCTTGATAATCATTATGAACTTGAGAACAGGAAGCTCATCAATGGTGGTAACAAGTCTGCTTATGACTTTGTTTATCTACCCATTGTATTCAAAACTGTTTCTTGCGTTTTTTGAGCAAGCATGACTGACGATTGATGTCACACCCCAACCGATGGTGGAAACATCGGAGTGAGACGAAGAAAGCTCATCACTCATAACGCTAATTGTGACAATAAAATGAAAGATACATTGATTTCATTCATAAATAAATGTTACAATACATGAAAAATACAAGAAAACAATACAACAACAAATATGAAATTTATACAACGTATTTGACCTAAGACGTCTAAATGTATATCTAAGCATCAACACTACTTCAGTTTCAAAGCATCGTCATCCTCAACCTGTAACATGTTTAAAATAAAGTTCAATGCAAAAGCAAATGCGAGTATACAAGTTTTCGTACATGGCATAAAAAGATAAGTTTCAAACAATTCCATGTGGCAAGCTCTTGATACAAGATAAACAATAAAATCGGCATGTGTTCGACAAATCAACCCTCTGTTACGCAAGTAGCAAAATGCATGAATGATATCTTAACATGACCTCAAGTATACGGGCGGTGCATTACTCCTATAGCGCTATACATGTTAAGTGGAGGCTCGTATGAAGTTAATGATAAGTCTAACACAAAACGAATAGCCCCAAGTTTAAAGTATCAATTAATCAAGTAGGCATGCATGTGTAAGGAATGTTTGTGCATTTAAGAATAAAGTTTAAGTGTAAGTTTGTAGATTAATATGTTACACCCCAAAAGGTGATGAACGAAAAGGGGGTTCGAGTATACTCACAAAATTCCTAAGTCTTCCGATTATCCAGTGCGACGAAGTTGTTGAGACTAGAAAGTTGAATGTGTTATTTGGAGTTTAAGAGATGTTTACATATGGTTTAAGGGTTTGGAGTTTGAGGACATGAAAATAAACATATGAAAAAGTAACCATCTAGCACACATAAGACTTGTCCTTAACACTATGAAACTCAAAGAGTTTGAATGTTTTTATGGATTAAAATGTCCATTAGAATCATAACAAGTATTATGGTTTTAGATGATGTAACCTACTATCTTGACAAATGACCACTAGTTCATCATCAAAAGTTTGGTTAATTGTATATTATATAGGTTATATAAATATCATATTGTCATATAAGTCAAGCAGGAGGTAGGAGGATAAATCCCCCATTTAGGAACCTCTTTTGTATATCACATAAGTCATGTAGGAGGTAGGAAGAACAAGCCTTCCATTTAGGTACCTCTTTGGTGTTCACCACTACACTTGTTGTTATAAACAATTAAGGAAGGTCATGAACATACAATAAAGAATAAGTTAATTACAACTAATCTAAGAAATCATCAAGTAATGTGTGGATTTTCAAGTAGGATAGCCCAAGCTAGTCCTAAAATCACATAAACATCAAGCTTTAAGCTTGTTCATTACTTGTGGGTTAAACACTAACCAAAACAGAAAGTTTATGAGGTTTTAACCTTTGATTTTAAGTGTCACAATCTTGTTTTTAAGCCCAACTAACCATAGAAGTGATTATGAGCATAAGGAATAGGAATGTGTATGAGATAACTCAAGTTCAAGCAAGTTTAGCAAAGTTTAATCAAAAAAGAAAGTTTTGAGCCTTATTTGGTGATGTTCCAGTCTTGGTTTTTCATGGAAAACCTGTTGGAAACATACCTAAGGTTGTTCCAAGCATTTAGGAAGAAGAATCAAGGAAAAGGTTAAGAAATGAGGAAGTTATACTTGTTTTAGTGACTTGACACGAATCTGTCCATCTTGCGAATTCCAGCTGATTGAGAATGTTTGAGAGTGAGTTTGAAGTGTTAGGAAAGTGAAAAATGCTTGGAGAAGTCTTAGGTTATATAGGGGAAAAATTAGGGTTGGAGTTAAGGGGATATAAATTCTAAGTTGGTTGGAAAAGTGGGCAACAAAACCAACCAATGAATGGCTGAAAGTGGAGGATCTAGGGATCCTAATCTGGCCGCAACATAGATTAGCTTATTATATTTATTTTTGTCATCTTTATAATTGATACATGTTGGCATATTATAAAATATCTATGTATAATTAGGTGAATTGAATGTATAAACGAGTATGATTAATCGAAGTATAGTTTAAACAAGATGACCAAGTATCATGATTAAAGTTACGAGTTACGAATTACGAAGTCGGAAGTGAATTATGAATACGATACGGACATAAGTTTCCCAGAAAAAAAAAACAGAAGTATTATTAAATTTTCTAAACAAGGAAGGTTTCAAAAAGCGAGGCGTTACAGTCTCCCCTTATAACAACCCTCCTGAATTTTTTTTTCTGACGCCGTAATATATATTAAAATATTCCCATATGTCTTAAAATACATAATTTCCGGGCATAATACCCCCTAATTAACGAAGTTCTGCTCCGTTGTAAGTATTATAACCCCGGTTACGTATTAGATACGTTGCCCGATTGATCCAGGGTTCCGTAACGGCTGTCGAGGTTCTGCCCGACGTAGTCGTTGGAATCCCGTCTCGGTGAGGGTATTGCTAATGTAAATATTGGGTTATTATACTAACACATGTGCATTTGTGTAATTAATAGATAACAACCAGGAAACCCTTAAAAGAAGTCCAAGACAACAATGTGAGTAATCTCCTTTTTTGTAAATTGTTTTTACAAAACCTTAAATGCTTTACAATGTGATTAAGCAGTGATTGAGTCTTTGTAGTTCTTTAATTACGGCTGGTATGTTGGGGTTTTGTATACAAAATGTGGAACACGTTACCATTGGACAACGAGTTAGCCAATGTGTAATATGACCCACCAGTCAGGATTGACAATACTGAATGAGTAATTGTGTAGAAATAAACAATGTGATAGCTCTCAGTACTGTTAAAGGATAAAACTCTTCTTGATTAAACTGGGATTCACTCACCAGTATTTCCCACTGACAAAATGTTTTTAAACGCGTTTCAGGTAACAAAATATGAAAGCCAACTAGAAGCCAGCTGGACAGCACTGAAGGCTTGGAAAAGTGGCTATAAAAGTTACCTAAATAAAAGAAGATGTTTTATTCAATAAAATAGGGATTTCCCTATGAAAATGTTTGTAATAAAAACTTAGGTTTTATTCCAATATGTTTAATACTATAAAAGTGTGGTATTTACTCTGATAAATATTTCCTAACTACTGTTCTGATGAAATTTCCGCTGCCAAAATGATAAACAAATGATACCACCAAAACTGGTCTCGCGGCCGCCCGTTCCCGGGACAGATAGGGGGAGGGGGCTGCGACAGAAGGTGGTATCAGAGCTAAGCCACTGATTCAACCACAGAAGTGTTCTGCTGATACCCATATATTATCCAAATTGTTAGGAAATTAATTATGGAAATACGTGCATAATTGTATTTTATTGTTGTGTGTTATTTGACTATTTGTTAGTTTACAGTATGAGTGATCAAGGACCCTCAGACGTTTATCGTCAGTTGTCCGATTCACCTAGTAGTGAAGGTACTTCTTCACAGCCTGCCCTCTCTGGGTATTCAGCTGACCAGGAAGAAGGGATGTTTGTCTTTAAGGCTCAGTCTGAAGAGCCATTCCCTCAGAAAAAGAGAGGATGGTTCAGTAAGGGAGCATTCGAGCGTAGGAAAAGAATGCGAAAGTTGCAACAGCAGAGAGTCCTAGCAGCCGCTAAGCGAGAGTCAGATGCCCATACACAGGATATGCTTAATAGGAGCTTAGCCAATTTTCATATCCTAGCAACCACAGCTGCCGACCCAAACCTGGAGCAACTAGTAGCCCCACAACCCTTACCTTTGTTTCCCACTTAGCCGATGGAGATAGAAAACAACCCTGAAAACCAAGTCCAAATGCATGATTTCAACCCTGAGGAGATACCTAGGATACCAGCCCCTAATCCCTTAGACCCAGATTATGATCCATGGTTTGATGATCATAGGGATTATGTGCCACGCTACCACCTAAACGACGAACCCATGCCAAACTTAGCAGCCTATCCAGGTCTGGACCCTCTAGATCCCTACTACTACGATAAAGATGAATACATTAGGGAAATCTTAGAGAATCCATACCCTCAGGAGGATCCCATGCCCCAGTACACAGACCCAGTACCAGCACCTGCACCCCCAATGAGTGCAGAAAATGTGCATGAGCTCCGAACTTTCAGAGAAGAGATTTTGAGAGTAGTGAGAAGATAAGGCAGGTAGCAGAGCGACTCGTCTGGAAGTACGACGAGCGCAATATGGATTACTGGATGAATCCAGATCAGTGAAGGTGATGGTGGAGAGAATAATAATAATAACAATATAATATATATAGTATGTTTTTATGAATATATATATATATATATATATATATATATGTGTGTGTGTGTGTGTGTGTAATAATAATAATATATGTTGTAGTATAGACCACTTCGTGGTTAACGATGCATAGTAGTGTTGTAATTTTAATTCTAGCTTTAGTGTGTATTAGACGCATACTATATAAGAAAGAGTAAAGTCGCAATGCTTGACGCTTTTGACCAATATGTGTGTTGTGTGATTGTTGCCTAAATTATTAATTATTTTGTGATATTAATAATTGTCAAATGTTTAAAATTCAGATGGACGACGAAGTAAACCAGGGAAACCAGAATAATGATAACCAGAGTAACATTAACCTGGATAATGAAAACCCGAACAACAATAATGGAAACCAAGTGGATAACAGTGCCATGCAACATATAGTGGCACAAGGGATAATAGATGCAATGCCATATATTATCAAAACGGTCAGGGAAGCGGAAAACAAAAGTAAACATGATAGCAAGCGACCCTCTGAACCTGAACACAGCGTAAACAATGGACCCGTACTTCAAGTGCCCATTCCCAAAAGAAGAAGAACCGTGTCTTACGGTTGTTCTTATAAAGAATTTTGGTCTTGTAAACCAATGGAATTCTCGGGCAATGAAGGGGCCGTTGCATCTCTACGCTGGATAGAGAAGACCGAGGCAGTCTTAAGGATAAGTAAATGCGCGGAAGAGGATAAGATAATGTTTGCTTCCAATCTGTTTAAAAATTCAGCACTAGAATGGTGGAACACTATCCTCCAGTCTATGGGAAGTGATAGAACTTACAATATGGAATGGGAAGAGTTTAAAAACATGGTAGAAAGGAAATTATGCCCTCCTAATGAAAAGGAACAGATAGCAAACAAATTCCTAAACCTTAGGATGATTGGAATAGATAGTAAGGGTTATACTACATTATTCTTTGAATATGCCCGAATAGTACCAACCCTTGCATCACCTGAACCAGTTTTAATCTCCAGTTACATCTGGGGATTAATTGGAGAGATTAGACATGTAGTCAAGGCAGCTAGACCTCAAACCATAGAAGAAGCAGTAGAACTAGCCAACACCTAGACAGATGAATTAGTCCGTACACGAGAAGAGGATCAAAGGAGGAACCTAACCCAGAAGCTTACCCAAGAATTCCGTTCTGGAAATTCTAACCGTGAGAAAAATGTAGGTTCTACATCTGCACCCTACTGTAAGTATTGCAAAAGGGAGCATTCAGGAAGATGCTCCATATACTGTAATTTTTGAAAAATATCCGGACACAAGGAGGAAGATTGCATGAAAAAGCCTAACAACATGATATGCTACAACTGCGGAGAACAAGGTCATATCAAGCCTAACTGTCCAAAGCTAGCTGGATTGGCCGGTTATTATAGAAGATTTATTCGAGATTTTTCTAGAATAGTCATTTCCTTAACTAAGTTAACCTATAAATCTGTTAAGTTTGAATGGGGACTGATGTGTGCTAGTGTGTATACAAGTTTAAGTATATTTTAAGCCTTTTTTACACGTTAGTCAAGTTTTAAATTTATAAAACACGATAATTTACTAACACCAAACACATATATGGGCAAGTGCACCCATCGTGAGCGTAGTATAGTGTTGGCAAGATACCGAGGTTGTCCAAGGACACAAGAGCTTTTAGTACCGGTTTATCCTCAACGTCTAATCAAATCAAAAAGTTAGAGAAATGTTTTTAAACTAGAAAAATAAAAACTAACTAAAATGCTGAAAATAAAATAAAAATAAAAACAGATAGACAAGATGAATCACTTGGCTTCGACTCGTGTTTAGTGTAACCTTTGATTATTTCCGCACTTTTGCACTTTTTAAGAGATTATCTTGGTTATTGTAGTAGGCCCTTCTTTTGAAGGTGTCGTTACCCTGAACCCAGTAGTTTGAGTCAGCAAGGATACAATCCTAAAGGGTCAGATTATTGAAAGATAATTAATTAAGTTATTAATGCATATTAAGGTAGACCCCTCTTTTGAAGGTGACGTTACCCTTGGCTAAGTAGTCTGAGTCAGCAGGGATACAGTCCTAAGTAGCTGGGTTAAAGTATTAATAGTAGCTTACATATAAGGGGGTCAAAGAGTTTGGACCCCCGCCATCCAATACCGGTGGGTATTGAAGGAGGTCCTACTAAATTTGACCCAGGTCCTTGCAGGATCTATACACTAAACAAGGCAAGACTCTTACCAAACCGTTCCCTTAACCCCCGACCAGGTAGCCAACATATCTCCATATAGGCCGTGGAGATATGAAAGGTGAAAATCTTTTATTTTATATAGACAGTAAAATAATGCCAAGACACCATGGACAAACGATAAGGAAGAATCACCTTCAACATAAGAAACTAGTTATTAAAGTCATTAATACATAACCAAGTAAAAAGTGCGAAAAGATTAATAGGCTGAACAGAGAGGTGGTGGGTGGTGGATGAAGTGTGAGAGAGGTGGTGTGCCAAGGGATGGTTTGCAAATGAGCTAAGCACCCCTATTTATAGGCTGAACAGAAACTCGGGCACGGCCCCGTGTCCACCTTCCTTCTCTTTCTTCATTAACTGCAGTTTGTCTGCATTAGTTGACCACGCCCCCGTGTCCGCTGGGCACGCCCCCGTGTGCAGAAGGGTATATGTACTATCAAAATTTCCTCAGATTCTGCGAATCTTAGAGTTGACCACGGCCCCGTGTCCGCTGAGCACGACCCCGTGGTGGTTGATAGAAGCTTCTACAGCTTTGTCTTTTCTGCTGACACTTGGGCACGCCCCCGTGCTCATTGAGCACGGGGCGTGTTCTGCCTTCTGTTATCTTTTTTTGCTTGGGAAGATGCTGTCGGGGAGGCTGGGCATGCCACGTTTGTTCCTTTTCTTGTATTTATGTTAGATTTAGCTGCCTTTTTGCTTCTTTTGTTCATTTGAGCTCATTTAATCCTGAAAATACAAAAGGAAGACAAAAACACACTTTTTCCAACATTAGTACTAAAAAAGGGTTAGTTTTATGCCAAAATTGTTGTAATTTATGTGTTGCATTTTGCACACATCAAATACCCCCACATTTGAATCTTTGCTTGTCATCAAGCAAAACTCTTTATAATGTGGCTTTACACTCCCAAATGGAATGGGTAGAAGAGAAGGTTTTTGGGCTTGTCGTAGAGTGTCGGAATTTCCAAGATTCTTTATTAAGTTTTATTTTTATTTATTTACAATCCTATTCGTCATGATTTATTAAAAACATTACATAAGATAAATTACTTATTAGGGCATAACATGCCTTTTTAAAATTCCACTTATATACAAGTTCAGATACCTCACGGGGGATCACTCAACACTCGGTCGAAGATGTATTTTAGTGGATCACTCGAGAGCGGCATGGAACTTACTCCTACCATAAGCTTGCCAAGCAATCAATCCTCATCCTTTTTAACTATACATCTTTGTAAATATCAAGAGGACTTTTGGGGTGAAGGGTTAGGCTTGGGTTAAAGGTAGGTGGTTGGGTTAGTGGTTAGTAAAAGGGCGAAAGGCGTAAAAGGCGTCGTTTTTCGTAAGACTTTTTATTTTTGAAGTTTTTATTTTGATGAAGCTATTATTCAAACAAAGTTATTTTTGATAAACTTGTTTGTTTATTTCTCTTTTGCTTCATCATCATCATATATTTTTTTTGAAAGTCATAAGAAAAACCGAGCTTGTTACTAAAATAAAGGGTTTTAAAATTAAAAGGTTTTGGTGGGTGAAAGGGTGTTTGTTTTGGGTTATGAAATGAAAAGGTTTAGGCTCAAAGGGGTTAACTAGGGGGATTTTGGGTAGGTGGTAAAAAAAAAGAAAAATAATGGTGTAGAAATAAAAAGGGTTAGTCCTAATGCCTCCGTCATTTACTTACTCTGGTTTAAGTTGGTAAGGACCAGGAATGTATCGTCGTGGCAAGTTCTAGAGTCGTAAGAACCAAACGGCTATTCACACAAGAAACGAAAAATGAGCATTTAGTTTAAAGATATATATATTTGTATGCTCAATAAAGGCTCAAAACTCACTTTTTGTGGGAATGGGTTTTTATGTGATCAAGTATATATAATCAAATTTTAACTAAACTTGTCATGCCGTTTCATAATTTTCTTATGTTGGTTCTTTTTATCACGACGCTATCGGTTGTAAATTTGTAAAAATATAACCTTTTTATAATTTGAAATTTCCAAATTAAACCTAGACAGTAAAGAAAATGAAAAATTTTTGAAAAAATTTGGGGTGATTAGCGGTTCCAATAGAGTTTTGTGTAAGGCTTGTGATTAGGACTCGCAAAATTCAAGGTTTTAGCATCCCCCCCACACTTAAATTACACATTGTCCTCAATGTGTCCCAAAAATAAGTTTTTAGGTTGATTGAATGTGTAAAAATGTGTGAAAAAGCAAAAGTTTGTGTTACTGGGCGTCTGGACACGGCCCCGTGTCGGATGGACACGCCCCCGTGGTCAGAGTGCCAGTAACAATTACTTACAGAAGGTGGACACGGGGGCGTGTTGGCTGGACACGACCCCGTGTTTGGCAAAAGTCTGCAGAATTAAATAAACAGCAGGTCTGGGGAAGTGGGCACGGGGGCGTGTCGGCTGGACACGACCCCGTGTGGACAATCTTGGCTTCGTTTTTCCTGCTCCGGCTTTAGTAGTACTAATATTTAGTACTCTAAGCCTCGTATGTACCTGTTTTATCAATAAACACTACACCAAACCATAACAAGCATCCTAAATTACCATCGTTCAACATCCACATCACAAAGTTAAAAAGAAGAACAAATGCAGAAAATAAAAAGAGTTAAAGGAAAGTAAATTGTTCAACACACGGCACGCAGGCCGGAAATTGTTCAAAAGAAAATAGGGTTAACTTGTGGGATCACCAACCAGCTGCTCCAAACTCCGCTCCTCCCGCCTAGTCCATGTCCTCGTCCTCATCATCATCTCCTCCTCCGTGCCTCGCCATGTACTCCCGGATGTTCCCAATGTCATCCTGAATGTCGGATATGTTTCTCTCAATTGCTCCGACCCGGGTGTATGTGTTGCTTGCCAACTTGTAGGTGTTCCTGGTGCACATGAGGTTTTCCTGCAATAAGTCATGTAAACTTTGGAAGTTAGGAAAACCGCCTCCTTGTGAGGAGGATTGGCCCGGATCACCGTGGGGCTGGTACTGGTACTGAGGAGGTTGTTGAAACTGTGGAGCGTGAAGGACGAGTGCCTCTTGCGGGTTCCATGTGTAACACCCATCTTAATTACTACTGAATTTAATAATAATTCTTACCGTTTTATATAAAAGATGTCTAAATTAAAACATAAGTTCTAAAAATAAAGTTCTAAGGTAACAAACATTAGTCAATTACCGACTAATTTAAACATTCATAAGTTGTTTAGTAAACTGGTTACATCATAACATCGTCTAACAAAATTATTTTACGCGGAAGCTTCAAAAGTTCGTGTTCGGTTCTTCATAAGCTTGCTTGATCGCCATCCGTATTCTTGCAATACCTAGAAACTGAAATGTTTACATAAAACTAGTATTAGGGTTCTTAGAAATATTACATAATCGAAACTACCATCAAAACGGATTCGATTAGCTATAATATGCAAGATTTTACCAAAAATTCCAGGGTTCTACCGTAACTTACGGTAGATACCGTAACTTACGGTAGATACCGTAAGTTACGGTAGCCATTTGAAACTTCTGGTCCACCGTAAATCAGTAATGAACCACCGTAAACTTCTGATCCCTACCGTAAGTTACGGTGGGTACCGTAACTTACGGTAACCCCTGCAACTTTGTGTTTTGACTTTTTGTTTGTTTTGCCCAATCCCCATTCTCGGGTTTCTCATTCTAACAAACCACATACTGGTTACTCGTATTCTAATATGTTCTTTATTATCAATAACAATGATCAAGTAACCATATTATGATGCGTTAACCACGCATTATTTGACTATCCGACCCGTTTGGCTCATCTACGGAATCCTCCATTACGATGACTACCAACGAGATTCCAACCAATTCTTGACTTATTATAAAATTTAGCGAATTCTATCACTTTAAGTCAACAAAATCTTTATTCTACAACTCTAATACACATGCTAGTTATCAAAATTACCCAATGTAACAAGTCAAGTTACATACCTTCAAAGTAAGCCTTTCAAACGCGATTCGCCACCCGCTTGTCCACTTGACGCTCCTGCGTCCTTTCCTATAGAGTTCATTTATAACATGTTTAGAACTCCCTTTAAACCATATATCGCGTAGTAAACCGAAACATCAAAATTATGTGTTTCAACTTTTAGTTTTAGTTTTAAGCCTTCTTTGAGGCATTTTCACAAACACTTTAAGGGCAGATTTTTACATGATTATATAGCAAGTCCCTAGCTTATCATTTAGCCCAAATTTCACATCGATCAACCCATTTAAATAATTGTTAGCTTCTAAAATTCTGAAGTCACTTCACAATTATCAAATTACACTAGAACAACACCCAATTTCCTAGTGTTTATCAAATTATACATAACCCACTAATCACCTACATTGGTGTTCATAGATTTCACTAAAATTCACATGATTTCAACTTGTATTTGTCTAGGGTTTGTCCCTAGACACTATAATGTTCCTAATTCATCATAAAACAAACATGCAACCATAAATTTCAGATTTCCCAATTTCATGAGAATTTCAAACAGAGAATTAACACCAAATTTTACATACCTTGTAACCCCCTTGTGATGAGGATCACTAATCTTTGTTCGGACTTTGATTTGGACTGAGTTTGATCCTTCAATTTAGAGATTTTGTGAGACTTAGGGTTTTGATGAACTTGGTCGCCCCTCCTGCTCCTTGTCTGATCGATCTCACACACGTCTGTGTGTTTGAGATTTTTATTTTTCTTGTTTTAATCATATTAGTTTCAATTTAAGCACTTTCAGCCCCTCAACTATCATTTGGTTCTAACTTTTAGTGTTTTAACCCATTGTAAGTCACTACAAGGCTTTTACCTAACTAGGTTATTTTAATCCTAGTTAGATCAATGGTTTATTTAGTAGCATTATATTTAAAATAAATGATTTGGATTTTCGGGGTGTTACACCATACATGCTCTTGGACTCTTTGGAAGCTAACCGACCCGTCTTCGGCTTCATAGATCAAGTTCATGGAGCGGCAAATGTGTATGTCCACTCTTCCCGACCAGGGGCTCTTTTGGAAAGACCTGGGAATGTTCACGAAGTGCTTGAAGAGACGGTAAATCCATCCCCCGAAGAAGATAGGGGTTGGTGAAGTAGAAAGCCGGTTCCAATGCATGTTGCGGAGCAGGAGGTACGGAACATCGAGGTTTCTACGGTTGTGAATGCAATGAAGGACCACCAGATCTCTCAACCCAACGACGCCACTGCTGTCGTGCCTTTGGCTAAGAGAGTAAGTGAGGACCCTATGGATGTAGCGGTAAAGAGGGTCCCTCAACTTAGTGCTCTTAGTGCTACTTGGGTTGTACATTCCATCTCCTATTTGAGCCCAAGCGGCTTGGCGTTCATTTTCTGACAGTTCACGTAACCCTCCGGTGTTTTCTTCATTACCCGCATCTTCCTCCGCATACAACCCAACTATCGACCCAAACTGTGCCATCGAAATCGAGTACTTAGTCCCACCACATCGGAACTCTACCCCATCATTATCAAATGGGTCACACCTTGAATTGAACACGAATGTGCTATAGAATTCCAGATTGTATTCGTGGACCGAGCGAATTCGAGTGGTTAGGGCGACTCTTAGTGGGCCGGTAACGAGGTTGTTAAACCGGTCAAGTTGGTTCACCATTGCTAAAAGATCAATGCACACTTGCCTTGGGTATTCTTCCGGTCTGGTTCAAAGCACATCGTATCTTGCTTTAGCGTCCTGCTCAGTTGCATTAAACCATGTGAATTTCTTTGACATCTGAAAGAATACACCAAAGGTTAGCATGAAACAGTGAAATTTTTGGAGAAAACTGAAAACAGGTAGCTGGACACGGCCCCGTGTTTAGCAGACACGACCCCGTGTCCAGGCATCTGTTACTAAAAAACTTCATTTTTCGACCCGGTCCCGTAAACTTGAAAATTTTTGGTCCAGTAGGTGCGGTTTCCCCCAAAAATGAAACCCCAAGTGCCGTTTTTCCCAAAACAAACCGTTTACCCCTTCGATTTTATCTTTTCGGTTCAAAAACAAGGGTTTGGGGTTTTTGTGAGAAATCGGGCAAATCTATGAATAATACAAGTGGATTTACTTCCTATAACACTAATCTAAACTAATGCTAACAGATTTATGCAAAAATTTGAGGTTCGATCCGGGTGAAGTTCAAGAACCCTAGATTTTTACCCAAATTTTTTATGTTTTAACTACATGCAAGTGCTTAATCTAACTACTAATGATGATAGAATCATACCTTGATGTTGTTAGAAGTAGAGGAGACGTCAAAATTCTGCGAAAAAATCGCCTGAACCAGAGCGTTTTTGGGGAAACGGGGCGTGTGGAAATGAAGAAACTGTTTTGAAAAAGGGTTTTATCCCGACAGTTGCGCGGACACGGCCCCGTGTCCAGCGGACACGGCCTCGTGCCGAGCAAAAGTTAAAAAATTTTTACGTGCTCGTGTGAGTGCCCTTGTTTCCCAAAAACTCGGTTAGAAGACTTACCAATTTAGATGTCACCCATTCGTTCGTAACTTACCAGGTACGATGTTGATGCTTTCATTCTTCGACCGTTTGAAGCTAGATTTCTTCCTCTTCATCCTCAATGAATCCTTGATAGAGTTTCAGCCGTTGGCCATTGACTTTGAATGGAGGGCCATTCCGAGATTTAATTTCTACTGCTCCGTGTGGGAAAATATGGGTGATGGAAAAAGGTCCTGACCACCTAGACTTTAATTTACCAGGAAATAATCGAAGTCGTGAATTAAACAATAGAACTTGATCTCCTACTCGAAATTCATTAGGTTTAATGTGTTTGTCGTGCAGGTTTTTCATTCTTTCCTTATAAATTTCAGAGTTTGAGTATGCATAATTCCTTAATTCTTCTAATTCATTTAATTGACAAAATCGATTTTTACCGGCAAATTCTAAATCTAAGTTTACATTTTTAATTGCCCAGTAGGCCTTGTGAGATATTTCTACTGGCAAATGACAACTTTTTTCATAGACGAGCTTATATGGGGTTGTACCTATTGTTGTTTTATAAGCAGCTCGAAAAGCCCATAAAGCATAATCTAATTTATTGGCCCATTCCTTTTTATTTAACCCTACGGTTTTTTCAAGTATTCGTTTTAAACCTCTATTAGTCACTTCGGCTTGTCCATTTGTTTGAGGGTGATATGATGTTGAGACCCTGTGATAGACCCCATATCTTGTTAAGATTTTTTCAAGTTGATGATTACAAAAATGGGTACCTCTATCACTTATTAATGCTTTAGGTGTTCCAAAACGAGAGAATAATTTATTCAGAAATCTTACCACGACTCTTCCATCATTTGTTGGAAGTGTCTCGGCCTCGGCCTATTTGGACAAGTAATCTACTGCCACAAGTATATATTTGTTTCCTTTTAACGATGGGAAAGGTCCCATAAAGTCGAGTCCCCACACATCAAAAATTTCACGAACAAGAATGCCATTTTACGACATTTCGTTTTTGGAAGAAATATTACCTGTTCTTTGGCAAGCATCACATGTCTTGACAAGACTTTGGGCGTCTTTGTAAATGGTTGGCCAATAAAACCCTGAATCAAATACCTTTCGTGCGGTACTAGCGGCACCATGATGTCCTCCGTATGGACCTTCATGACAATGGCGGAGAATTCTTCGTGCTTCGTGACCATGTATGCATCGTCTGATGAGTTGGTCGGCACACATTCTGAAAAGATAAGGATCTTCCCAAAAATAGTGTTTTACATCAGCAAATAATTTATTTCTTTGATGATGTGGCCCACCTTTTACGACTATACCGCTAGCTAGGTAGTTAGCATAGTCGGTGTACCATGGCTCTTCTCTGTATTCCACCATTTCTAGGGACTCTGTTGGGAATTTTTCGTTGATTTGCTCGTCCCTGGTTGCCTCCAAAGCTGGGTCTTCTAAGCGTGAAAGATGATCCGCTGCGGTGTTTTCAACACCTCTTTTGTCTTTGATTTCAATATCAAATTCTTGGAGGAGTAAAATCCACCGAATCAAACGTGGTTTTGCGTCCTGCTTCTTGAAGAGATATCGAATGGCTGCATGATCTGTATAGACTATTGTTTTAGAAAGAACAAGATAAGAACGAAATTTATCAAAAGCAAATACCACAGCTAGTAACTCTTTTTCAGTTGTTGTGTAATTTTCTTGTGCATCGTTAAGTGTTTTACTAGCATAATAAATTGGGTGAAAATGCTTTTCTTTTCTTTGTCCCAAGACAGCTCAACTGCAAAGTCACTTGCATCACACATGATTTCGAAAGAAAATTTCCAATTAGGTGCTATCATGATAGGTGCATTGACTAGCATTTCCTTTAGGGTTAGAAATGCTTGATTGCAATCCTTGTCAAAGATAAAAGGGGCATCTTTTTCAAGTAATTTTGTTAGAGACCTTGAAATTTTAGAAAAGTCTTTGATAAACCGCCTATAAAATCCGGCATGCCCTAGGAAACTTCTGATAGCTCTAACGGAGGATGGGGGTGGTAATCGAGAAATAGTGTGTATTTTGGCTCGATCAACCTGCATTCCTTCGCTTGAGATTTTATGACCGAGTACTATTCCCTCCGTTACCATGAAATGGCATTTTTCCCAATTAAGGGCGAGATTAGTTTCTTCACATCGGGATAGCATTCGTTCAAGGTTATCAAGGCATTGGTCGTATGAATCCCCAAAGATAAAAAAGTCGTCCATGAAGACTTCTATTGTCTTTTCTATCATGTCATGGAAGATGGCTACCATGCAACGTTGGAATGTTGCGGGGGCATTACATAGACCAAATGGCATGCGTCGATAGGCAAAAGTTCCATAGGGACATGTGAAGGTTGTCTTTTCTTGGTCTTCGGGTGCTATCAGGATTCATTTGAAAGTAACCTGAAAAACCATCCAAGAAACAGTAAAATTTATGACCGGATAATCTTTCTAACATTTGATCAATGAAGGGCAAAGGAAAGTGATCTTTCCTTGTTGCTTCATTTAACCGTCTATAATCTATACATACCCTCCATCCTGTGACGGTTCTTGTTGGTATTAATTCATTCTTTTCGTTAGTTATTACCGTCATACCTCCTTTCTTTGGAACTACTTGAACGGGACTTACCCAAGGACTATCGGAGATAGGATAAATAAGTCCAGCGTCAAGTAATTTGATGACTTCGTTTTTAACCACTTCTTGAACATTTGGATTTACTCGACGTTGTGGTTGTATTACCGATTTATAGTCATCGTTCATTAAAATTTTGTGTGTGCACATGGAAGGACTTATTCCTTTAATGTCTACAAGCTTCCAAGAAATCGCATTTTTGTGGTTTTTCAAAAGATTAATTAATTTTTCTTTTTCTAAACTACCTAATTTAGACGAAATAATTAGAGGTGATTTACCATCTTTGTCTAGAAAAGCATATTCCAAACCTTTTGGAAGTTCTTTGAGCTCAAGAGGTGGGTCATTAGGAGACTCCTTATTTGGTTGCTCATTTTGATCAAGAACTTTGAAAGTTTGTTCTATGGTGACCTCTTCTTCAACAAAGTGGTCAATCTTCTCACTTGTATCGGGTGGTTCATCTTCATCTTCAATTAGGGGGTCATTATTGCCGAATGGATATTTCATTGATCGCTCAAGATCGACACTCTTTTTAAATGCCCCTAATTGAATAGATAGATTGTTGTACTTCCGGTTTTTCAAAGCTTCGTGGGTTTTTACAAAGGGTCGTCCCAACACTAGAGGAGCGTCATCGAGGATGACAAAGTCGGTTGGGATTACCATTTGATTTGTTTGAACCAAGACATCCTCAACTACACCGATTGATTTTATTATTTTCCGATTAGATAGAAAAATGGGTATTTGAAGTGGAGAAAAATCACTAATACTTAATTTTTCGAAAATGTAGTTGGGCATTATGTTAACACAAAGATCTTTATCGATTGTGACGTTACTAATAAATGAATTTTGAAAAAAAACATGGAACCGATGTAATGTTGATTTCAAATGGGTTTTCTTTTATTAGCGAAGTTTGATCGTTAGTTAACTTAATACTTACCGTTTCGTCAATTTTAGTGTTAGTGTTTAACTCTTTTAAAAACTTAGCATGAGTGGGTACCAAAACAATGATTTTCAAAAGAAGGTGACAAGAGGTTAATTTCTTCAAAATTATACTCATCTTGTATTTTCACGTTAACGGACTCACCTTTTTCGTTGTTTAACACATGTGTCGGTTTTTCACTTATTTGTTCTTCCATTTTTACCTCTTCAACTATCTCTTCTTTATTACAAGTTAATTCTTCTCTTGCATGGGACTCCTCTTCCCTTGCGTGAGATTCTTTTATGTAGCGTTCGATAGTTTTAAGGTGTTCTAATATCCTATCGGTCACTTCGGCGATAGAGTAAGGATCGGGATTTTCAAAGCTTGAATCCGGTTGTTCGATCCTTTGTTCCTCATAATACTCATAGGAAGTAGATGGTTCACACCATTGTTCTTCATTGTAAGTATATGATGGATAAGGGTCGTAATTTTGTTCTTCATAATACTCATATGAGGTGGGTTGTTCACGCCATGGTTCCTCATAATAAGTATACGAAGGTGGTGGCTCATATCTTGGTTCCTCAAAGTATGAGTATAAAGGCTCATACCTTGGTTCATCAAAATATGAGTATGAGGGAGAAGGTTCATACCTTTGGTCTTCATAGGATGTGTATGAAGTTGATGGCTCGTACCTGCGCTCCTCATAGTAGGTGTATGAAGTGGACGGTTGATATAAGTTACAATATTGAACCGAGTGCGGGTTTCCACAATTAGTGCAACAGTCTTCCCTATAATCATCCTCCTCATAGGTGTAGTTGTAGCCTCCTGAGTATTGATCCATAAGAATCACTCAGCAGACCACAACAAAGTCTCGAGACCAGAAAACAAAAATGAAAACAGAAACAGAGGCTGGACACGGCCCCGTGTTCAGTGGACACGGCCCCGTGTACAGAATCTGTATCTGGGCGTTTTAATTAAATTTACTGATTTCGTTGAGCACGGGGCGTGTTCGGTGAGCACGGCCTCGTGTTCAGGCTCTGTATCTGGGTGTTTTATGAAAAATATGCAGCATGGCCCGTGTTCAGTGAGCACGGCCCGTGTTCAGGTTACTGTAAATGCAGAACTAAACTAAAATGCAGAAAAATGTGTGCGCGTTTTGAGAAAGTTTTGAAAAACTGATTAGGCCGTCGATTTTAAGCTTTCTTATAATCCTTGTGTCCCCGGCAGCGGCGCCAAAAACTTGATGTGTCCGAGTGTGTATATAAGTTTAAGTATATTTTAAGCCCTTTTTACTCGTTAGTCAAGTTTTAAATTTATAAAACACGATATTTTACTAACACCAAACACACATATGGGCAAGTGCACCCATCGTGAGCATAGTATAGTGTTGGCAAGATACCGAGGTCGTCCAAGGACAGAAGTGCTTTTAGTACCGGTTTATCCTCAACGTCTAATCAAATCAAAAAGTTAGAGAAATGTTTTTAAACTAGAAAAATAAAAACTAACTAAAATGCTGAAAATAAAATAAAAATAAAAACAGATGGACAAGATGAATCACTTGGCTTCGACTCGTGTTTAGTGTAACCTTTGATTATTTCCGCACTTTTGCACTTTTTAAGAGATTATCTTGGTTATTGTAGCAGGCCCTTCTTTTGAAGGTGTCGTTACCCTGAACCCAGTAGTTTGAGTCAGCAAGGATACAATCCTAAAGGGTCAGATTATTAAAAGATAATTAATTAAGTTATTAATGCATATTATGGTAGGCCCCTCTTTTGAAGGTGACGTTACCCTCGGCTAAGTAGTCTGAGTCAGCAGGGATATAGTCCTAAGTAGTCAGGTTAAAGTATTAATAGTAGATTACATATGAGGGGGTCACAGAGTTTGGACCCCCGCCATCCAATACCGGTGGGTATTGAAGGAGGTCCTACTAAATTTGACCCAGATCCTTGCAGGATCTATACACTGAACAAGGCAAGACTCTTACCAAACCGTTTCCTTAACCCCCGACCAGGTAGCCAACATATCTCCATATAGACCGTGGAGATATGAATGGTGAAAATCTATTATTTTATATAGACAGTAAAATAATGCCAAGACACCACGGACAAACAATAAGGAAGAATCACCTTCAACACAAGAAACTAGTTATTAAAGTCATTAATACATAACCAAGTAAAAAGTGCGAAAAGATTAAAAATAAAAAGTATTACACTAGACACTTGTCTTCACCAAGTGATGTAAGAGACTTAGGCAAACATGGCCTTTGATTGTCAAGAACTCTTACGATCAATCTTGGATCCCGAGACGACTCACACACTCTATGATGGACGATGGATGATGGTGGTGAGTGATGGTGTTGTGATGGTGGTGGGTGGTGGGTGAAGTGTGAGAGAGGTGGTGTGCCAAGGGATGGTTTGCAAATGAGCCAAGCACCCCTATTTATAGGATGAACAGAGACTCGGGCACGGCCCCGTGTCTATTGGGCACGGCCCCGTGTCCACCTTCCTTTTCTTTCTTCATTAACTGCAGTTTGTTTGCATTAGTTGAGCACGCCCTCATGTCCGCTGGACACGCCCCCGTGTGCAGAAGCGTATCTGTACTATCAAGATTTCCTCAGATTCTGCGAATCTTAGAGTTGACCACGGCCCCGTGTCCGCTGAGCACGACCCCGTGGTGGTTGATAGAAGCTTCTACAGCTTTGTCTTTTCTGCTGACACTTGGGCACGCCCCCGTGCTCATTGAGCACGGGGCATGTTCAGCCTTCTGTTATCTTGTTTTGCTTGGGAAGATGCTGTCGGGGAGGCTGGGCATGCCACGTTTGTTCCTTTTCTTGTATTTATGTTAGATTTAGCTGCCTTTTTGCTTCTTTTGTTCATTTGAGCTCATTTAATCCTGAAAATACAAAAGGAAGACAAAAACACACTTTTTCCAACATTAGTACTAAAAAAGGGTTAGTTTTATGCCACAATTGATGTAATTTATATGTTGCATTTTGCACACATCGGGGACCAAAACAAGAAGTAGCATTTAGAATTCTTAAGCAAAGATTAACCCACGCACCCATACTAGCGTTACCAGAAGGAACTGAAGATTTTGTAATCTATTGTGACGCTTCTAAATTAGGTTATGGATGTGTGTTAATGCAACGTCAAAATGTTATAGCTTACGCTTCTAGACAACTTAAGAATCATGAAGAGAATTATTCAACCCATGATCCAGAGTTAGGAGCTATAATTTTTGCCCTTAAAATTTGGAGACATTACCTTTACGGTAGTAAGTTTACCATATTCACCGACCATAAGAGTTTAAGGTATGTTTTTGGGCAAAAGGAGTTAAATATGAGACAAAGATGCTGGATGAAGATACTTAGTGATTTTGAATGTAATATCCAGTATCATGCAGGAAAGGCAAATGTAGTAGCCGATGCTTTAAGTCGAAAGTATCATGAAAAGCCAAAAAGAGCACGTTCTCTTAAGTTAAATCTGCAAGTAGATTTAAATGAACAGATTAGAAAAGCACAAGAATCAATAATCAAGGATGATACTGAAAAATTAAAAGGAATGATTAAGGAGTTAGAACAAGGAACAGATGGAATTTTGAGATTCCATAAGAAAAGAATGTGGATACCTAAATTAGGAAACCTACGCCACCGTATATTAGAAGAAGCCCATAAGTCTAAGTATACGATGCATCCTGGAAGTGATAAGATGTATCAGGATTTAAGAAAGAATTTTTGGTGGATAGGAATGAAAAAGCATATAGCAGCATATGTTGCAAAGTGTCTAACCTGTTCACAAGTCAAAGCTGAACATCAGAAACCCTCAGGTTTATTGCAACTGTTAGAAATGCCTGTTTGGAAATGGGAATTAATAACAATGGATTTTGTTACTAAACTACACAAAACAAGAAAAGGTAATGATACAATCTGGGTGATTGTAGACAGGCTAACCAAATTAGCTCATTTCCTACAAATGAAAGAAACTTTCAGTATGAAACAGTTAGCTAAATTATATGCAAATGAAATAGTTTCATTACATGGAATTCCTCTATCAATTGTTTTTGACAGAGATAGTCATTTTACCTCACATTTTTGGACAAGTTTCCAAAAAGCAATGGGAACCAAGTTGAATCTAAGCACCGCTTATCATCCTCAAGCGGACAGACAAAGCGAAAGGACAATTCAGACAATGGAAGACATGCTTAGAGCTTGTGTAATTGATTTCGGAGGTAACTGGGACGATCACTTACCATTGATAGAATTTTCTTATAATAACAGTTATCACACAAGTATCAAGGCTGCACCAATCGAAGCACTTTATGGACGAAAGTGCCGAACGCCAGTCTGTTGGGCAGAAATTAGAGAAAAGCAACTATCTGGACCTGAGATAGTACAAGAAACGACAGACAAAATCATTCAAGTCAAGGGACGACTGAAAGCAGCACGTGATCGACAAAAGAGTTATGCTAATAACCGACGAAAGCCATTGGAATTTCAAGTAGGAGATAAAGTGTTATTGAAAGTCTCTCCTTGGAAAGGAGTGGTCAGATTCATTAAAAGGGGAAAGCTAAGTCTCAGGTATGTTGGACCTTTTGAGAATATTAGAAGAATAGGACCCGTAGCCTATCAGCTACAACTGCCAGAGGAAATGGCAAGAATACATGATGTATTTCATGTATCTAATCTCAAGAAGTGTTTAGCTAATGAATCGCTAGTAGTACCTCTTAAGGATATAGAGGTAAATGAACATTTAAAGTTTGTAGAGAAGCCTCTACAGATTAAAGACAGGAAAGTTAAGAACCTCAAACACAAGAGATTAGTTCTGGTCAAAGTAAAGTGGGACTCCAAAAGAGGACCAGAATACACATGGGAGCTTGAATCAGAAATGCAAAGGAAATATCCGCACCTGTTCCAGTAGATCTCGAGGACGAGTTCTAAAACAAGGTGGGGAGGATATAACAACCCTCCTGAATTTTTTTTTCTGATGCCCTAATATATATATTAAAATATTCCCATATGTCTTAAAATACAACCCGTATGTGAAAACCAAGCCCAATATACGATATATCATTAAAAATTAATTAAAAACAAAGTTTTTATGTCGCTCGTGGGCCGCATAGACCCCTTAAGGATCTTACGCGGGGCGCGACAACCCTGCAACGAGGCGCAGCCCTGAGCCGACACGTGTCATCATCGTGGTGAAGCTAGCCAATGACTGGGCCAAGCTAGGGCCTACCCAGTCTACTACGCGGGCCGCGTAGCCCGTGGTCTCATCTTACGTGGGCCATGAGAAACCCGATTTCAGCCCCTATATAATGGGAGCTCGGGCCTTCAGTTACGATCGCCCATTTCTTTTCTTTCTTACGAATTTCTGAAGAAGATAACATAATTTCCGGGCATAATACCCCCTTAATTAACGAAGTTCTGCTCCATTGTAAGTATTATAACCTCGGTTACGTATTAGATACGCTGCCCGATTGATCCAGGGTTCCGTAACGGCTGTCGAGGTTCTGCCCGACGTAGTCGTTGGAATGCCGTCTCGGGGAGGGTATTGCTAATGTAAATATTGGGTTATTATATTAACACATGTACATTTGTGTAATTAATAGATAACAACCAGGAAACCCTTAAAAGAAGTCTAAGACAGCAATGTGAGTAATCTCCTTTTTTGTAAATTGTTTTTACAAAACCTTAAATGTTTTACAATGTGATTAAGCAGTGATTGAGTCTTTGTAGTTCTTCAATTACTGCCGGTATGTTGGGGTTTTGTATACAAAATGTGGAACACGTTACCATTGGACAACGAGTTAGCCAATGTGTAATATGACCCACCAGTCAGGATTGACAATACTGAATGAGTAATTGTGTAGAAATAAACAATGTGATAGCTCTCAATACTGTTAAAGGACAAAACTCTTCTTGATTAAACTGGGATTCACTCACTAGTATTTCCCACTGACAAAATATTTTTAAACGCGTTTCAGGTAACAAAATGTAAAAGCCAACTAGAAGCCAGCTGGACAGCACTGAAGGCTTGGAAAAGTGGCTATAAAAGTTACCTAAATAAAAGAAGATATTTTATTCAATAAAATAGGGATTTTCCCTATGAAAATGTTTGTAATAAAAACTTGGGTTTTATCCCGATATGTTTAATACTATAAAAGTGTGGTATTTACTCTGATAAATATTTCCTAACTACGGTCCTGATGAAATTTCCGCTGCCAAAATGACAAACAAATGATACCACCAAAACTGGTCTCGCGGCCGCCCGTTCCCGGGACAGATAGGGGCGGGGGCTGCGACACCCCTCCTTTAGGAAATTTCGTTCTGAAATTTATTCAAGAGGAACACTTGGGATAAGATGGTATTTTGGTGGTTCGATACGAGTGATAATCGGCTAAAAAGTTTTTGCTAAAACGAGAAATTTTGATGCTTAGTGCGGAAGCAGCCTTTATGTATCAGCGTATGCTCTGTTTCAAAAGTTTTGGGGTTAACGGGCAGACTAAGTATGTTTGCGCGTAAATGAGGAATGGAAGATAATTTTAATAAGTAAGGAGGTGTTATGGGTCATTTTCTATATATATATCCTGACTAATATTCTGGCTTTGATTGTCTATTTGTGATCAGGATACCGGATCAGGGTATTGGTAACATCCTGATACGATATCCTGGTACTAACCAATTGACCACGTGCAGATTAGAAGGTGCAAATCTCCAATGTTCAAGTGGACTTCTTCTCCTCAACACTCGGGCAAATCAGTTGGGTTATAGACGTTGAACCCGGAAGAAGTGGACTACAACATTTACTTAAGGAATATTCGAAGTATCCCGGTTTAATAGGGTAGTTTGTTATTTTCTTTTAATATAAATAGATTGATCGGATCAGGTTAAGGCACGCACTCTTACGCACACTTTTTCTCTCCTGTTGCAAACAATCACTACACTCAACCACTTGTACTCGAATTACATTGTAACACCAAGTTTATCTGCATCATATCCTGCACTGTATCCTGATATTTGAAGTAATAGAAGAACAAGGCAGCTGCGATTGTCAGCTCCCGAGGTTTTGTGCCGGCGATCTAGATTGATCAAGGGCTTTCCTCGTACATCTTGTGTCACACTTTACATTTTCGCTCATTGTTTGATCATAGATACAGCTCTATATCCTGAGCCGTATCCTGAAACTGTTTTTGCAAACAAGTTAACTAGCATATTTTTGATACATATTCTTAGCACACTACCTCACTTAACTAATTTGATCACTTAATTACTTAGGTAATTTTTGACCAAAACAATTTGGCGCCCACCGTGGGGCAAGTGGTGCTATTTCTACTAAAAGCTTTTGCAAAAACCAGTACTTGGTTTTCTATTTTCAAAACTTTTTGCTACACTATTTTCAATGGCCTCGAGATCAAACATGAGCTCTTCCACTGTGTCTGCTACAACCTCTGCAACAATTGGTTCGGTGCTTCCACCACCTCCTCCGAGAATGCAAGCCTCTTCACAGGGAACTGAAAGTCATGTGGCTCGGGATGTTATCCCCACTCGCAATATCCAGGGATCTGGTCCTGTTTTAGCTTCTAACGAAGAAATTCTAAATTTATTTGGTAGTATACAGGAACAGACGAGGCAGCAGCAGGAAACTAATCAGATGCTGATGAGAGAGATACAACTGTTTAAATCCGGCTCGAGTAGGCCTGCTGAAGATACTGTCACTCCCTTGCAACCCAGGGCTTTGAACTTCAGTTCTGTAGTTTATACTGGGGATAACCGGGGGAATATTGTGCCTAGCCATTCCCAGAATCATACTCCTGAGATACCTTCTTCAGTAAGAGTATCAACTGTGAGAAGTTCAGGATATGCTTTAGGATATGGCCAGAATCCCCAAGCTGGTAATGTATCTAATAATAACAATACTCTTGCTACTAATGGTGTTGGATCTTTGCAGGATGTAGGTATGACATCAGTATTTTCTAGGGAGCTTCAAAAACTGAAGGACATGATATCCAGTGTACCTGGGGTGGTTCAGCCAATTCCTGAAGGGTCCCAGGACAGCCACAGGATATCTCGGTTTGCGTATCCCCAGTGGCGGAGCTTGAGCAAAAGTTTCGAGGGGGCGTAAAGTGATGGAACCCAAAAATTTGTTTCCAATCGTTATGTTTCGAGTCGGGTCGGGTCGGCTATTCGATTTAGGTCGGGTCAAATAATAATAGTTCCAAATAAAACTAAAAAAATTCATTCATTCAAAGGAACCGTTCTTGCACATTGAAAAACTAAATATTGTATAACAAACAATAGACCAATAGATATACACACACATATAATGCTACGAGATAAATGGAACCTGGACGAAGAATTACAACTCAGCCCGGCGACCTTTGAGATTTTTGAATTCAGTTGTGATTTAGTTTATTGTAGGGGGTAATCTAGGGTTAAACAAATAAGAGTTAAAATATATTTACTAAGCTACCCATCCTTTATATACAAAGTATATAAATATTTAGGATATACAATTTAGGAAAAATAATCGGGGGGGGGGGATCCTATATAATTTTAAAATTTTCAGACGAAAAATCAAAACTTATACACTTCTAACCGAAACATTGGAGGGGGCGGGTGCACCCCCGGGCACCAACTATCCTTCGCCACTGCGTATCCCATTTGTGATGTTGAAATCCCAAAAAGATTTCAGACCCCCAACATGAAACTCTGTGACAGAACTACGGATCCTGAGGAGCATATTGCCCAGTATAGGGAAAGGATGGAAATCAAACCTATCCCTCCAGATCTCTAAGAAGCATGCTTGTGCAAGGGTTTTAGTTCTACCTTAACAGGATCAGCCTTGAAATGGCTCTTAAACGTTCCTCCTCACTCAATTACTTCATTTGCTCATTTAGTTAATTTATTTAATAGTCAATTTTCTTGCAGCCGGAGTTTTGAGAAACTAACCAGTGATCTTTACAGGATAACTCAAGGACCTCAGGAATCCTTGAGGGATTATGTGAACAAGTTTAGTAGGGAATCCTTAGATATCCCACATCTTGATGTTGCAACAGCTGTACAGGCTTTTAAGATGGGATTATAAAAAGATTCTCAGTTTTACCAGGATCTTGTAATGAATCCTTACAGGAATCTGGACGAAGCTCGTAACATGGCTTTGAGATACATTCGCCTGGAGGATGATAAAAAGATGCAAGAGAGGATGAATTCGTCCACAACCTATGAGTCAACCAACAGGAAATCAGAATCCTCGTATAAACCATATGGCAGAAATGATGGCAAAAAAGTGAATGCTGTTGAAGACGAGGACCATGAGGAGTATCCTGAGTTGTCTTAATATTGTTTTTCTGTTAACATACATGAACTGATGTATGCTATGCAGGGTTTAGGAGATTATAACACCTCGAAAATTCATGTTCAATGATATAACGACACGTGTCATGTACGAGTTGTAAACCCGGATTAAATAAAAATGTTTAGGTAGGATTTAAAGATGGCGTCATGTTAATTTTACCTCTGAACGACCTCATATAAATCCCAAGACCCTAATACTTATTATCAACATTTGATATAATCCGGTAAATGGCCACAATAATTGAATTCATGCACGAGAATGGAATTCTATGAAGATAAAGCATGATAACCCTTAAATTTCGGTACTTTAAATTGGATTCAAAGAAACATATCTAAATGGTAGGGTATGTTACTGTTAAGAGCACTTTTTGGAGGTCCCTAATTGTCAAAATAATGTCCCAAAGTCGAATAGGAGGTTGCCCTTTCGAAACACCAACAAACAACAACATTTTGGTCCCTGATGAACGCTTGCGCACCGCAAGCAACATAGCCTTACGGTGCGCAAGCACCTGCCAGCAACCAGAAAACAGGCAACAGCCTGTTATGCGCATTTCTAACCCTTTTGGCCGGTTTTTCTCACATGTGGACGACCCCTAGGCACCCCTAAGCACTACTAACATGTGTTGATCAGTTGTGGGCACTTGTAGACTTTGTTGTCAATGCCTTATGGTGTCTTGGATCACTATATAAAGCTCACACAAGTGCAACAATTGGTCATTCATTCCTCAATCATATTCTGATCATTTGTGGAACTTCCAAGCAGATCACAAGCCTCCCTAATCAACCATTAAACACTAGTAAGCTTGCTAATCCCTTCTAAATTAAGTTTAGCTTAATTATGTAGCTAAAAGTCAAACCGTCGTAACTACGGTTTAACTTCGAGTTTAATTAATGATAGCTCAGTCTTATCTTGATTTAAAAGTACCGTTAAGTAGGTAATTATATGGGTATTAAACCCTTATAAGGGCACTTACTGATTCCAGACCTAACCAGGTCGTTTGTCGAGTCAAACGTTGACCAAAAAAGTCAACAGTGATGTAAATTACGATTTAATGCACAATTAGCAATACGTGAGGCGTGTAACCTATTTTAACCTTAAAATAACTTGGTAATAAGTGTACGGACATGTCTAAACTCGTTCGACTCGACAACTTTCAGTTTTGAACCGGTTCGGAACCGAAAGTCACGAAACTTTGACTTTTACGTTGACTTCAGTTCTGGCCCGATTTAGATGGAATTAGAAATTCCTTAGAGCTTCATTAGGGTTGGGTTACATGATAGTATAAGCCTCTGTACTTGTTTCGTTGATTATCCGATTCGTTAGCGCGTTTCCGTTAAATGCTCAGATGTTGACCGTTATGCCCTTTCGATTGTAAAACGTGATTTTTGAAAATGTAAAAGTGTAGAAACCTTAATTACTGATATATAAACTTGTATGCAAAGTTTGACATCAGTTTGACTTGTAGATTAAGGGTTATGCTCATTATCGCAATTTTAAGCATTATATTAATAAAATGGCGTAATTAGCGTATAGCCTAGTTAAACATACTTTTTGGTATCAAACGAATTACCCACTGATGTAATATATTATTTTGAGATTTTTAAAGATTTTTAATTAATTTTAGGCTGAGCATAACTCATAGTCGTAGGCTTAATCCGGTAATTGTCGGTTTTGCCCTTACGGGCCATAAAATGAGTTTTACATATCAAAACGACTCCAAACCTTTTGCTACTGATCACATATGATAAATAAATTATTTTAAGCCTTCTGGAAATATAAAAATATCAGATTTAAGTATCGAACCCGGAAATGGCCTTTAACCGCCTTATTTACCGTTTTTAACGCATAGTATGTACTAAACCTATTTTTAACATACCAAGGGTGATACCTACTGATATTTGAGGCAAATTAAAGTATTTTAACAGTAAGCAAAGGTTGATAAACTCAGACTTCAGTTTTGAGCTTTTCGGCTTATGTGAAATTACCAAAATACCCCTACGGGGCATAGTTTGGTTATAATTGATAAATTTCACATATCTAAACTACCTTACTGTTATAAATCAGTAAACTAAGTATTTTTTCTGGTTATATCAGACCTGTAACTCAGTTAAACATTTAAACTCTTTTACAACCTTTTAAATGACCAAACTACCCCTACGGGGCCTAGTTTGTGTTTAAACACGTTTCGGGCATAATGAAAGACATCCTACTGATGTCACAACATATTTGAGACATAATTAACTTAGGAAACCTGTACATATCTCTCATGAATACCCGTCACGCTTATTACGCGTACGGTTCGGTTTATGTAACAAGTTTACATAAATTAGCCGAAACGGGTCAAACGTTATCGTTTTTATCTCATAATCCAGAATGTGTATGAAATACCCATTTAAGACAAGTCTTCAAACTTGTCGGGTCTAAACCACATTCTATTCCGGTCTTCGCTTAATCATGCGTCTGAACCGTATATTCCCTTAAGACTAACCGGTCTAAGCTTAGGCTAAATTAAAGACCCGTTAGCATTCTAATTAGTTATTTATACCATCATTCCAGACTAGAGCCTTCCGGTAAATGGTACCTACGCTTACTTAAGTGAATACGGCTGAGTTATTAAATTCTTACTATTTAAGACAGGAACTAGCTCAGGTAAATACTCTTAACTTATTTTCCCTATACGGGCTTGGGATACGGCACTATAAAAGTACCGCTTGGTCGGGTGTATTTAGTCATCTAAATTGGATTATGATTGATGTACTTACATAACCTGTTTAATATGTATTATTTGGTGTATGGCCTTTGGGGGTTAATGACCATGTCCCGGATATCCTTGGCATCATTCGAAGAAATGGCCACAACTTAAGCACGGGGTGTAGGCATACACCTGACAGATGCATTATGTAAAAACTGGTAATCCACTCGAAGGTATCATCCTTGTGGGTATTATACCGGAACTGGTAATCCACTTAGAGGATGATAGCCTGTGGGCATTATACCTGTGGCGTGTCAGTTAATCTAGTCCGGCCCTACAAACCGGCCCTAACGGACAACAAATAAGTAAAACTGTATACAAGATTATATACAAATAATTTTCCCAAGTATAAAAGGTTAATTTTGCCTCTGTGCATTTTAATCAAATTATAAAAGATATTTTATGCCACGTGCATTCAAACCAATTTTCTTAAACTCTTTTCAAATGAGTCGGTTGAGTGTATTTACCAGTGAAAACTGACCTATTTTCCAAAAAGGTTAAGTGATAGGTACTGAACAAAATTGGCTGGAAGCTCAGGGCGCTAATAAGGAATCTTGCAAGTTCTAGGCGTCTAAAGCCTGTTGAACAAATGATATGTTTTAAGATCCGCCTGTGGATCCTTTACTTTCCGTTGTAATACTGGATATTACTTTATATTCGGATTGTAATATATTTATCTTTTGCTTCCGCTGTGCATTTATAATTGTGTTGTTTGACTATGATGTTGCCAACCACGTCACGATACTCCACACCGGGCCCACCGGTGACACGTGGAAAGTTGGGGTGTGACAGGTTGGTATCAGAGCCAACACTGAGTGAATTAAACACTAGTCTTTTGTGTTTAATCTCAGTTACACAGTTGCACATTCTTGAGTCTAGACAAGAACATAGGATAAGTTCCATTTCGTTTCATTGTCTTTTAACTACTTCCTTGATTATTTTTCTGATTAGCCTTTGTAAGGGCAAGTCATTTTATTAGAAGTCCCGTTTAGGGCAACCATATACTTGTTAAATTTTAAAGGAACGATTGTATTTAAAATATCATTCCTATAATATAAGATCTACCATTATAATAAAAATGGCAAAATCTAAAAAGGGACAAGACCTAGCCTCGGGTCATATTAAGACCGGCCAAGATGGCAGTTCCTCAAATTAGATTCAGATCCATATTTAACAGTTCAATTTAGAAATTGTTCTGCGATAATTATTAAAAGAATCTTAAGAGTGAAACCTAGCCTGAGTGTCATTATAAAGACCTGGCCAAGATGGTAAAACCTGTTTAAAAGATTCGTATCCCAGTTAACATCTGAAAACATGTTAACACTCCCGGCAGATGTGATTCATTGGAAATCACACACGTTATTAAGGATTCTTCAAAAGATTCCTAACCCAGTTTAATGATCTCTGAATCCTGGGTTTACATCATCAATTAAGATGATCATATTTTAACCATACGTGGTAATATAGTGCCTACGGGCCTTGCTCATTTCCACATGAGCCAAAAGATAGTGGTAGCGATGACTCCCTGTCAGATTAAGGTAATGAACTAGGTTCAAACCTTCAAAGCTTTGAATCTCTGAAATCATAGTTAAAATTTATAATTGTCCTTGTGACTAGGCCTATTGTGCCAGTATACCTCAAATGCTTTGATTCTCTGAAATCCTAGCATATAATTTATAATTGTCCTTGTGACTAGGCCTATTGTGCCAGTATATCTCAAATGCTTTGATTCTCTGAAATCCTTGCATATAATTTTTAAGTGTCCATGTGACTAGGCCTTTATGTGCCACAAATAAAACTGTTATTGTTTTATAATTAGGATAAATTATTATAGAAATCCTACATAAATTTGATTAATAAATTAACCAAATATGGTCTCTGTTTACCATGGTTAATGAATTACCCTAAGAGGGCAATTCCATAATAAACTCCCAAATAAACTATTGTCCTTGTTTTCTGCAACAGTTCAATTGTAATGGCTAACTCAGACGAGGGTAATAGTCATCCAGCGGAGGTTAATAATGACGCCCGAATTAATCTAACTAGTGCGGAATTAAAAGTAATCATAGACGGCGCAGTTACACAGGCTTTGGAAAGGCAGTATGACGAGTATAGTGGGACTCGTAGTAGGACCCTATCTACACAGCCTTCAAAGCCACCGTCCAATAACGACGACCCGAAGAAAAATGATGACCGACACTCCTCAAACCACAGTGCTCCATCTCAGCAGGTCATACTGAATAAAGGACCCCTTGCTAAGGGTTGCTCCTATAAATATTTCGTTTCCTGCAAACCCCGGGATTTCACTGGGGAGAAAGGAGCCATCGATTGTATGACATGGCTGGATGAGATGGATACGGTTGTTGATATTAGCGGATGCGCTGAGCGAGACGTGGTCAAGTTTGTGTCGCAGTCTTTCAAGGGGGAAGCTTTAGCATGGTGGAGATCTCTGATTCAAGCCACCGGGAAAATCCCACTGTACAATATGTCGTGGGATCAATTTGTTGCCCTTATCAGGGAAAATTTCTGCCCTCAGCATGAGGTAGAGAAGATAAAGTATGATTTTCTATCCTTGGTGATGACAAACCTCGACTGTCAAGCTTACCTAACGAGCTTCAACACTATGTCTCGGTTGGTTCCATACCTGGTAACCCTGGAACCAAAACGGATAGCTCGTTTTATCGGTGGTTTAGCCCCCGAGATCAAGGCAAGCGTAAAAGCTTCTCGGCCAGCGACTTTTAGATCAGTAGCTGACATTTCTTTGTCCCTTACTTTAGATGCGGTCAGATTGAGATCGCTAAAGAAATCTGAAGAAAGTAAGAGGAATCGTGAGGATGATAACGCACGAGGGTCAGAGAAGAAGCACAAGGGAAACACTGATTCTAAGAAGTCTGGGTTTGGAAGGAACAGTCAGCGAACAGAGGAGAAGCCAAAGTGCACGACTTGTCAAAGTCGCCACTTTGGAAAGTGCAGATCTGAATCCAATTCTAAGTCTGAATCACCTGCATGTGGGTTATGCAAGTCTAAGGAGCACAAAACTGTTGAATGCAGGAAGATTAAAGATGCCACCTGCTACAATTGCAATGAGAAGGGGCACATAAAGACCAACTGCCCTAAGTACGCGAAGAGGCCTGAAGAGGCCAAGAAAGCAAACGCATGAGTCTTCCATACGAACGCCAAGGAGATGATGCAGAATAATAACTATAAAGCAGATATCTTTTCATATCAAACAGTTTATGCATGAATTTTATTTGATAATGGCACATATGATTCTATAATGAATGATAAATGTCGAGAACTGTTGTCTCCGCCTGATTAAGACTCCGGTCATTTAATGCGAGGTAGAAATTGACCGATGATACTTTAGAAAATGCTCCAACAAATTCTATATTGATATTTAATATCTATTATGAATCATTTTTCTGATACCCTTATGGCAAACTTTCAAACTATCCAAATTCATCAGTATATTAAAGACAGATGTGACATTTTGATCCCCTGTCAAAGAGGTGATGGACTAGGTCCAACCCTCAAATGCCATTGATGGTCTTTTGTGACCTAGGCTAAGTGATATTAATATATTTCTAAAATAACATTCATTAAGAATGATAATGCCTTATTGGCCAGTATAGTTTGATGAAACCATGGTTAGTATATGTTAAGGCCATCAGGGTAATGAATAGCAGATGTTGGATTACAACTAAGTAAAGGATTCACCTGGCAATAGGAACAAAATCTCGAGTATGATAAACTCGGATAACACAACCGTCAATCGCGCCATTGATAATGCGACGAATGTAAATAAAAACTACAAACGTAAACCTCAATACTAATGGAGTTAATCTCCAGGCTGTGGTTGACGCAGCCGTTGGAGGGATCGTGGGAAAAAGTCATGAGACAATCCAAAGAGCCGAATGCTTCTCGCTCTAAATCTCATTCAAAAACCATGTTTAATTGCTCATGAGGAGAGCTATATTCACACTTCAAATATGAAGGATGAACCAAAGAAGGAGGATAACTCCCAGAAATCTGGGAAAGAGAGCAAGTACAGGCCTAATAAAAAGCAACGTAAGTTCAGTAAGAAGCCTGTATACCTCAGAGACTGCTTCAGCATTATTATTATATCCATAAGGAATCAGTTTTTTTTTCGATATCCTAGTTCCGTTAAATATAAGGACTCAATATAGTGATAAAAATCGATTGGTTACCTTAAAAAAAAAATCAAGCCCATATTGTGGGTGATAAGAAGCGATTAATTATCAAGACTCCTTATGAGACAACCCTCATAATTACATGTATCCGTACGATTAATTAATAATAAACAAAAAAAAAGGTGGAATTGGCCGTCCCCAGAATCGAACCTGAGTCTAGGCCGCACCCTTTCGCGCGCCTAGCCAACCGAGCTAGGTGCCTAGTTTGTGAAAATTCCCATTCTGATTAAATATAAGCACATATAGTTGATATCTCTTTAATCTCTATCGATTTCGAATACCAAATGGTATGACAAAAGCGCTATATGAGGACTGGTGTATCTTAATAAGTTCCATAGATTGCTTCCATGCCTGATCAGTATGGAGGTTTAATGCATGGGACCACAAAGATATCCCAATGATCATATGGTACCAAAGTCAACTAATAGTATTCAAAGAAGATATCCATCATGGAAATTGTCCAAGTAAATGTTACCAATTAAAGAATTCGTGGACTAGTAACATAACTGTGTCACTTATTTGACACAAGAAATGATGGGTGAACTGGAGCCTGAGATATGGAAATCTCTGTAACCTCCTTGTATCTTGATTATCTTCTCCTAAGACTACCCTGTTTACCTCCCGAGAGGCAAGTAGAGTTAAGATTAACATCCCGCTTTGGGATAGAGTATTTTAAGGACTCCCTGCTGATTTTGGAATAACCGAAAAACCTGATTGAGTAAATTTTAAGATAAGAGATTCATATAGCCTAATTTGATATTCTGAGAATTTGATACAGTTAATTATGAAAGACGGTTCATCTTGCTTATGCATTGTACCGCAACTCTGCTTAGGCAACAATTAAGAATCGCTATTACCTGCCCAGGATCGTCGAGTCATTCGACTAACTGTAAGAATTAACTATTTCGTAAGATCAGTTAAGCGATGGTTGGAATAACCATCTCACCTTAAGATAAGCTTTTCTATAATAGTGATGTATAAGCAACAAGGCTGCTCCCTTGAAGACCTTGTATAGATGGAATGTTAAACGTCCATTAATAGGACAATAACTTGGTAAGTCCAAACATCAGGATCTGAAAGTTGCAGTATAGACAACCAATAAGATCACGCAATTTCATAATCATCAGTAAGATGCCAGTATTCGGCAGAAGATTAAGGATTTATGAAAATAGCAAACCTCCTAAATTCTTGTTAAGAAATAAGGTTCAACAATAGGTATCACCCTGGAAAGGAGTGATGCGGTTTGGTAAGAAAGGCAAGCTAAGCCCGAGATACATAGGACCTCTCGAAGTTATCGAACGTGTCGAGTCAGTTGCCTATAAGTTGAACTTACCAGAAGAGCTCAGTGGAATTCACAATGCGTTCCACATCTGCAATCTGAAAAAGTGCTTCGCTGATGAATCACTGGTTATACCGCATACAGATGTGCATATAGATGAGAGCTTAAAATTTGTGGAAAAACCTTTGTCAATTGAAGATCGACAGGTAAAGAAGCTTCGAAGGAAGCATGTACCTATTGTAAAGGTCAAATGGGATGCCCGTAGAGGTCCCGAATACACGTGGGAGGTTGAATCCACCATGAAAGAAAAGTACCCTCATTTGTTTCGGTAAATCTCGGGTCGAGATTTATTTTAAGGGGGTGAGGATGTAACACCTCGAAAATTCGTGTTCAATGATATAACGACACGTGTCATGTACGAGTTGTAAACCCGGATTAAATAAAAATGTTTAGGTAGGATTTAAAGATGGCGTCATGTTAATTTTACCTCTGAACGACCTCATATAAATCCCAAGACCCTAATACTTATTATCAACATTTGATATAATCCGGTAAATGGCCACAATAATTGAATTCATGCACGAGAATGGAATTCTACGAAGATAAAGCATGATAACCCTTAAATTTCGGTACTTTAAATTGGATTCAAAGAAACATATCTAAATGGTAGGGTATGTTACTGTTAAGAGCACTTTTTGGAGGTCCCTAATTGTCAAAATAATGTCCCAAAGTCGAATAGGAGGTTGCCCTTTCGAAACACCAACAAACAACAACATTTTGGTCCCTGATGAACGCTTGCGTACCGCAAGCAACATAGCCTTACGGTGCGCAAGCACCTACCAGCAACCAGAAAACAGGCAACAGCCTGTTATGCGCATTTCTAACCCTTTTGGCCGGTTTTTCTCACATGTGGACGACCCCTAGGCACCCCTAAGCACTACTAACATGTGTTGATCAGTTGTGGGCACTTGTAGACTTTGTTGTCAATGCCTTATGGTGTCTTGGATCACTATATAAAGCTCACACAAGTGCAACAATTGGTCATTCATTCCTCAATCATATTCTGGTCATTTGTGGAACTTCCAAGCAGATCACAAGCCTCCCTAATCAACCATTAAACACTAGTAAGCTTGCTAATCCCTTCTAAATTAAGTTTAGCTTAATTATGTAGCTAAAAGTCAAACTGTCGTAACTACGGTTTGACTTCGAGTTTAATTAATGATAGCTTAGTCTTATCTTGATTTAAAAGTACCGTTAGGTAGGTAATTATATGGGTATTAAACCCTTATAAGGGCACTTACTGATTCCAGACCTAACCAGGTCGTTTGTCGAGTCAAACGTTGACCGAAAAAGTCAACAGTTATGTAAATTACGATTTAATGCACAATTAGCAATACGTGAGGCATGTAACCTGTTTTAACCTTAAAATAACTTGGTAATAAGTGTACGGACATGTCTAAACCCGTTCGACTCGACAACTTTCAGTTTTGAACCGGTTCGGAACCGAAAGTCTCGAAACTTTGACTTTTACGTTGACTTCAGTTTTGGCCCGATTTAGATGGAATTAGAAATGCCTTAAAGCTTCATTAGGGTTGGGTTACATGATAGTATAACCTCTATACTTGTTTCGTTGATTATCCGATTCATTAGCGCGTTTCCGTTAAATGCTCATGTGTTGACCGTTATGCCCTTTCGATTGTAAAACGTGATTTCTGAAAATGTAAAAGTGTAGAAACCTTAATTACTGATATATAAAGTTATATGAAAAGTTTGACATCAGTTTGACTTGTAGATTAAGGGTTATGCTCATTATCGCAATTTTAAGCTTTATATTAATAAAATGGCTTAATTAGCGTATAGCCTAGTTAAACATACTTTTTGGTATCAAAAGAATTACCCACTGATGTAATATATTATTTTGAGATTTTTAAAGATTTTTAATTAATTTTAGGCTGAGCATAACTCATAGTCGTAGGCTTAATCCGGTAATTGTCGGTTTTGCCCTTACGGGCCATAAAATGAGTTTTACATATCAAAACGACTCCAAACCTTTTGCTACTGATCACATATGTTAAATAAATTATTTTAAGCCTTCTTGAAATATAAAAATATCTGATTTAAGTATCGAACCCGGAAATGGCCTTTAACCGCCTTATTTACCGTTTTTAACGCATAGTATGTACTAAACCTATTTTTAACATACCAAGGGTGATACCTACTGATATTTGAGGCAAATTAAAGTATTTTAATAGTAAGCAAAGGTTGATAAACTCAGACTTCAGTTTTGAGCTTTTCGGCTTATGTGAAATTACCAAAATACCCCTACGGGGCATAGTTTGGTTATAATTGATAAATTTCACATATCTAAACTACCTTACTATTATAAATCAGTAAACTAAGTATTTTTGCTGGTTATATCAGACCTGTAACTCAGTTAAACATTTAAACTCTTTTACAACCTTTTAAATGACCAAACTACCCCTACGGGGCCTAGTTTGTGTTTAAACACGTTTCGGGCATAATGAAAGACATCCTACTGATGTCACAACATATTTGAGACATAATTAACTTAGGAAACCTGTACATAGCTCTCATGAATACCCGTCACGCTTATTACGCGTACGGTTCGGTTTATGTAACAAGTTTACATAAATTAGCCGAAACGGGTCAAACGTTATCGTTTTTATCTCATAATCCAGAATGTGTATGAAATACCCATTTAAGACAAGTCTTCAAAATTATCGGGTCTAAACCACATTCTATTCCGGTCTTCGCTTAATCATGCGTCTGAACCGTATATTCCCTTAAGACTAACCGGTCTAAGCTTAGGCTAAATTAAAGACCCGTTAGCATTCTAATTAGTTATTTATACCATCATTCCAGACTAGAGCCTTCCGGTAAATGGTACCTACGCTTAGTTAAGTGAATACGGCTGAGTTATTAAATTCTTACTATTTAAGACAGGAGCTTGCTCAGGTAAATACTCTTAACTTATTTTCCCTATACGGGCTTGGGATACGGCACTATAAAAGTACCGCTTGGTCGGGTGTATGTAGTCATCTAAATCGGATTGTGATTGATGTACTTACATAACCTGTTTAATATGTATTATTTGGTGTATGGCCTTTGGGGGTTAATGACCATGTCCCGGATATCCTTGGCATCATTCGAAGAAATGGCCATGACTTAAGCACGGGGTGTAGGCATACACCTGACAGATGCATTATGTAAAAACTGGTAATCCACTCGAAGGTATCATCCTTGTGGGCATTATACCGGAACTGGTAATCCACTTAGAGGATGATAGCCTGTGGGCATTATACCTGTGGCGTGTCAGTTAATCTAGTCCGGCCCTACAAACCGGCCCTAACGGACGACAAATAAGTAAAACTGTATACAAGATTATATACAAATAATTTTCCCAAGTATAAAAGGTTAATTTTGCCTCTGTGCATTTTAATTAAATTATAAAAGATATTTTGTGCCACGTGCATTCAAACCAATTTTCTTAAACTCTTTTCAAATGAGTCGGTTGAGTGTATTTACCCGTGAAAACTGACGTATTTTCCAAAAAGGTTAAGTGACAGGTACTGAACGAAATTGGCTGGAAGCTCAGGGCGCTAATAAGGAATCTTGCAAGTTCTAGGCGTCTAAAGTCTGTTGAACAAATGATATGTTTTAAGATCCGCCTGTGGATCCTTTACTTTCCGTTGTAATACTGGATATTACTTTATATTCGGATTGTAATATATTTATCTTTTGCTTCCGCTGTGCATTTATAATTGTGTTGTTTGACTATGATGTTGCCAACCACGTCACGATACTCCCCACCGGGCCCACCGGTGATACGTGGAAAGTTGGGGTGTGACAGAGACAAAGCGAGATGGCCCCGTAAGAATCAACAAAAGGGTGATTGGAAGGACAAGTCCAAATGGTGAGCTTTCCACGAGGATTTCGGGCATGTTACTGAGGATTGCATCGCTTTAAGAAAAGAAATAAGCTATCTCTTGAGTAAGGGATATCTGAAGGACCTCTTGGGAAGAAAGAAGAATAAGGTTCAGGATCCTGAGAAGGATCCTAAACGTGTAGCATCGCCTCCTACCGATGCAAAAATAATTAACTTTATTTCAGGAGGATCCAACATCTGCGACACATCATATTCTGCGGCAAAAAGACACGCGAAGGAAGCCAAAGCAGAAAGGGGAGATAAGCCAACCAGGATGTCAACCCTCACGACTGAGAAAGTGATCACGTTCGATAATGATGACAGGGATACTGTTCAGGATCCTCATCATGATGCTTTGGTAATAACGTTATATGTTGCTAACCATTTTATGCGCAGGATATTAGTGGATAATGGCAGCTCAGTCAACATAATTCAGCTGGAAACGTTGAAGAGGATGAATGTATCCCCAATGGATATTACTTCGAAGTCCACTATGCTCGTTGGTTTCAGCGGAGAAGCTAGGAATACCGTAGGAGAGATAAAGTTGCCCGTGTATATTCAAGGGGTCAACTCAATGCAGCGCGTTTGTGTCATGGACTCCCTATCTTGCTATAATATTATATTAGGTAGGCCTTGGGTCCATGATATGAAAGCTGTTCCATCAACCTACCATCAATGCATCAAGATCCCTACTCCTTGGGGAGTTGTCAAGGTGGAAAGTGATCAACAGGAAGCAAAGGAGTGTTATTCCTCTTCGATGAAATCCTCAATAAAGCCAAGTGCAGCATAGCAATTAAAGATTCGGGGCCAGGATATCATGGATGCTTCAGAGCAGGATGTAAAGAAAGTTATCCTGGATCAGAATAATCTAGATATCTCGGTGCTTGTGGGAACCAATATCCCTTAGGATATTGAAGACCAATTGACTAATTTTTTGAAATGCAGGATGTCAACATTCGCGTGGAACAACGAGGATATGACAGGTTGTCACGGCCCCCGACCCACCCTGGACGGAATCGGGAGTCGCGAACAACCCAGTGGTACCGGTGATTATTTTGAAAACGTTGCAGCGGAAATTTTATCAGGACCGTGAGTTAGGAAAAATATCAGAGTTTAGAAACACCGGATTTTTATTTATTAAATAGATGGAATAAATCCATATTTTACAAAGGTAGCTTTAATAAAGATAATTACATAAAACAATATTTCTTAATTTTAATTTAATTAATAAAATAAGCCACTTCTTGATGCCTTTCAGTGCCGTATCCATTTATTACTCCAATCTACTGTAATTACCTGAAAAGTATTTTAAAAAGGTTTTGTCAGCGGGAAATACTGAGTGAATCATTCTATTTACTAAAATGACACATTTGTTATAATTTACAGTATTAAGAGCGATTACAATGTTTCTGATATCAAACCAACTACCCACGGTATTTGTCACTCGACCGAATCTGTGACTATGGTCATATCCCCCAATTGGCTGCCCCAATGGTGACGATTATCAAGTAATGTATACAAAACCCCACATACCGGCTGTAACTTGGTGATTACAAAGACTTAATCCCCGTAATTATAACTTTGAAAATAAACATGATTTTATAACAAATTTGATAAAAAGAGAATGACTCACATTATAATCATGCAGATTTATACAACCAAAGTCTACAGATAAGCCTTGATGGATTGCAGATTTAATCTGAGCAGAGTCTAGCCTACTGACTAGTCTTTTTAACCTAAATCTAATAATAGGCACACAATTCTGGGTTAGTAATCAATCCAGCATTTACGATAACTCACGAGATCAAATTCTCACAATGAACGACAAAGTACGATACTTCATCCATCGAATTAACGACGAACGACAAAGTACGATACTTAAACATCCATCGATTTAACGACGAACGACAAAGTATAGCCCTAATGTGGGCGGCACTTAAACATCCATTGGATATATTGATCGACCGGACAATGAATCGTAATAGCGATTGTGCTAATACCCTGATTGCGGCATCGATTTAGTGCCTGTGTGTGTTAATTGGAGTATACAGAAGTTATCTCAGTGTATATTTCGAATTCTTTCGACATTGAATGTCCAGAAATCAAGTGCCAATGTCCTCTATTTATAGCTGAATTTTGGTCAGCCCTGCGCATCGTATGGGTCCCAAAATGTCTATTTGATTGCCGCGTGTGTTTGGAGTGCAGGTGAGTCGACGATTCACTTAAATTCGATTTTTATAATAAGTTATAAGGATAATCATCGAGTAGGGAATGCCCCCCCTGAGTTTTAGGGGCCCTGATCCTGATTCTGATTGTTCTGATATTTTTAGGGTTTATGCAGAATTACTTGGGTGTCTCAATTAAAGTTTCCTCTTGGTTAAATTAAAATAAGAAATAGTGTTTTTAATGAGAGTTGTTATATTAGGGATCCGGGTTTATATTTACGGAACGTTTTTAGGACGTTTTTGTGTGAGTCGTTACATTCTCCCCTCCTTAATAAAAATCTCGTTCTCGAGATTTACTGGAATAAGTAGGAATACTTTTTCTTCATCTCAGATTCCAGCTTCCAAGTGTATTTGGGTTATGATATTTCTTTTAGACTTATGTCATCTTTTAGTTAATAACAATAATATTAGGGTATATGACACAGAATTTAAAATATCGAATTTTGTGAATACGAGTTGTATCATAAGTAGGATTCAATGAGTCAACGGAATTAGTTCGAAAAATCGAAAATGAATGAGATGAAATGATATAATTTCCAAGGTGACTAGGTTTATGCCGAAAGATATATGATTAATAGATATTTAAAATGAATATGAAGATTTTTTTTTTTTTTTTTTAGAATCAATAAAAATTCTTTGTCAAAAGAAAGCTTATTTGGATTGGTAACCGAGGAAGACTTAGAATTTGACAGATTTCAAATGAAATAAAAATATGAAAAATGATTTGTCAAATATTAATTTATAATATGAGAAAATCAAAGTGTTGAGATAAGTGAATTGCAAAGATATACCAAAAGAAAATAAAATTAGTGTATCATTGTTTAGAGTTCCAAGTTATTTTAATTGTGATAATACACTTTTTAGGGATCATATATTACAAAACACTGTAATGAAGTTATTTCAGTTACAAAATATTTTATTTTGGTAAAAGAGATCACTATTATTTATAATGTTTTATTTGTCCCTTATATTGTATGAAAATATGTCTTCTCCAAAGTATATATATTTTCATATATAATTTAAAATTTACTAAATAAGTATGATGACTTAATTTATATTAACTAATCATTATCATGGTGGATATTGATTAGTGCTGCCTTGTTTAAGCATAGGTGGCCAATCCATGCCTAACTAAGGCTAGGCTATCCAATACCTGCCCTTGATAATAACCCTAGTATTAAAATAATCTTAACACTACTACTTTTTATAATTAAATAACTAAACAATAACTTTAAATAAAAGTATTCCAATAATTTCTTTACCGCAGTGGTTTAAAATATAGTAATACTATATTTGTAAATTTAGGTAATTTTCATATATAAAAAAATTATATAATGTTTTTCGATCAATGAGGACAGAACAATAAATTTTACGAAAAGCTCGATTGCTATTGTAATAATTATTAAGAGATATATCGAAATATGAATTTGGGTATCATTATCTGAGCATATGATTATTTTAAGATTCTATAGAATAAATCAACAAAGTGGATTTAATATAAATAATTAAATAATTAAATCCGAGATTAGCGCAATCTTCAGATTTTGTGAAAATGTCACCACAAAGTGATTGTGATCAAAGAAATGATTTAGTGAAGTCGAGGATCACACAAGCATGTTATAATTCAAGAGAATTGAAATGCTTGTTAGGATTATTCTGAATATGATGGTTTTATTCATCATATGGAACCTTGAATTGAACAAGTAATGCGAGTAAGTTCAAACAATTGAACTCGGTTTAAACAAAACGAGTTTAAATAAGAAAATTCAGACATGGTCATAACAGAAACCATGGATGCCAAAGAAAATTGAGTTTTTCAAAAATTTATTGATTCGATATTAAGAGTCATTGTTTAGCAATAATGTGGTTCATTATGCCAAAATCAATTCTAACTAAAGGATATTTGAGTTTGGATAAAACGACAAATTAGAATGAAGCCCTCCAGTGGAATTCAGAAATTAAACGAACCACATGCACAACAATTCGGTGCATGTGTAACGTGTGGATTTATCAAGAAATGAAATGAATCAATATTCGCTAATATGAAATAAATCCTCCTGGTATGATGATCATTAAGGGAAGTAGAAACTCGAAAGTTAATTTATTTATATGCAAAAGTCAAAATTTCAACGAAAGAAATATAGGAACTTATATCCGGAATTTTTTTTTTTTGTGTGATAACTGTTGTTAAATGACATTATCAGGGAATGTCGAAAAATGAAATAGGTAATTTGCAAAAGTATGTTCCTCCTTTTGCAGTGATAATAATTATGACTCTGATTAGACTGTGCACGGATGTTTATGAAATCCTGTTCTAGCGTACTTTAGAGATATTCATTTTGTAGGATCATGTGGCAAAATGCCTCTTTTTGATTAGCAGTTCTTCTTACTGACGGAATTTTAACATTGGTGTTATCGTGCCCAATTATATTTTCAAAAGGTCTTGCCTCGGAAGTTATGTGGAATATACTTCAACTTCTGTGGATTTATAATCAAATTTTTATGTGTTTTCTTGTACCTTATCACAACTTTACATGCTTTTTAGTTGCGTTAATAGTTTATGGTAAAGTGTTAGAAATTCTTTACACTTTCGATAGTATCCCAACTTAATGGGTTTCCTTTGTTTATTTTATCACACGAGTTATGAGACAGATAATTAAATAATGTTTGATATCGGAAAAGAGATTCCTGAATAAGAAATCTAGACACAGATACTGATGCTTTATTCTTAATTGACTTTTGGAATTCCTTATAGATATAAATATCTATATAATCATATATTTCACATGCTGAAATAAACATATCATCTATCAGGTCAATGTATTTAACAGAATTATATTTCCAAAAACTAGTCAGATATCTGGTCATAATACTATTTAGGGAAATCTTGTCACTCGTTTGACATATTATATACCCCGTCTTATCCGATTCGCGCCGGAGCGGTAACCTTAGTATATCCGAACAAACTGGAGAGTCTGTTACACCATACCCAGTCTTGCCGGAGAAAAATTTCTATTTCCCATAAATAGTATCTTTTCAAAAAGTGCCTATCTTATTAGGGCTTTTATTCAGAATTAAGGAAATTTGTATTTCCATAACATATCTTATTATTATATTGATCACTAGACGATTCTTGTGATAGTGTCGATCTTTTAACTAGTGACTCATGTCATATTACTGTTGATCATTCTTTCAACTAGTAATTGTGGTTATATCACTGTTGATCATTCTCTCAACTAGTGTTTTTGGTCATGTCACTGTTGATCATTCTCTCAACTAGTGACTTTGGACTTAGTTGTCCTGTGACATTTACTTTATTAAATATATTACTTATGGCACAAAATCATTTTAACTCAGAATATAACATATATCATTTGATGTCAAACTACTATAATTTATCAAATATAATATGTTAATTAAATAATTGTAAGATCATTATTTAATATATTAAAGTGACTAAAAATATAATCTTCGTATAGTAGAATATATTATATTTGACTTTTTTTATACACTATTTAGATTTATCTCAAACATTAAATTAACTAATAATTTAATGTTAAAATAATATTAGTTATTGATTATAGCTACTGGGCATAATTCCCACTGTGATTGTGGTCATGCTAATATTGACTAACTTTCTGGCAAATAATAACGAGAATCAAATAATGTATAAAACTTCTCGTACTGGTAGTTATTATAGAATATAAAAACTTAATCACTGTAAGCATAATCTGATAAATATTTTAGGATTTTGAAAAGCCTTTGTAAATATAATTGTATCACAAAAAGGTGATAAAACTGTGAGAAAATATAATGGAATAACAAACTGTGAGAAAAGAGAAATGAACTCACCAAAATCCATCATATTTATTTACACAAGTACTTAGCTTATCGTGAAGCTAATACTAAGGCATCTTTTCTTAAGTTCAAGTCTAAATACTATCATGTGTGCTACCAGTTAATAGCAATCTCCTAACTCTTTTATATAAATTTAGGTATTATTATCACAACACCTAAAGGCTTAAAGCAATGGCTCTTTGAGTTGGCTCTGATACCACCTTCTGTCACGGCCCCCGACCCACCCTGGACGGAATCGGGAGTCGCGAACAGCCCAGTGGTACCGGTGATTATTTTGAAAACGTTGCAGCGGAAATTTTATCAGGACCGTGAGTTAGGAAAAATATCAGAGTTTAGAAACACCGGATTTTTATTTATTAAATAGATGGAATAAATCCATATTTTACAAAGGTAGCTTTAATAAAGATAATTACATAAAACAATATTTCTTAATTTTAATTTAATTAATAAAATAAGCCACTTCTTGATGCCTTTCAGTGCCGTATCCATTTATTACTCCAATCTACTGTAATTACCTGAAAAGTATTTTAAAAAGGTTTTGTCAGCGGGAAATACTGAGTGAATCATTCTATTTACTAAAATGACCCATTTGTTATAATTTACAGTATTAAGAGCGATTACAATGTTTCTGATATCAAACCAACTACCCACGGTATTTGTCACTCGACCGAATCTGTGACTATGGTCATATCCCCCAATTGGCTGCCCCAACGGTGACGATTATCAAGTAATGTATACAAAACCCCACATACCGGCTGTAACTTGGTGATTACAAAGACTTAATCCCCGTAATTATAACTTTGAAAATAAACATGATTTTATAACAAATTTGATAAAAAGAGAATGACTCACATTATAATCATGCAGATTTATACAACCAAAGTCTACAGATAAGCCTTGATGGATTGCAGATTTAATCTGAGCAGAGTCTAGCCTACTGATTAGTCTTTTTAACCTAAATCTAATAATAGGCACACAATTCTGGGTTAGTAATCAATCCAGCATTTACGATAACTCACGAGATCAAATTCTCACAATGAACGACAAAGTGCGATACTTCATCCATCGAATTAACGACGAACGACAAAGTACGATACTTAAACATCCATCGATTTAACGACGAACGACAAAGTATAGCCCTAATGTGGGTGGCACTTAAACATCCATTGGATATATTGATCGATCGGACAATGAATCGTAATAGCGATTGTGCTAATACCCTGATTGCGGCGTCGATTTAGTGCCTGTGTGTGTTAATTGGAGTATACAGAAGTTATCTCAGTGTATATTTCGAATTCTTTCGACGTTGAATGTCCAGAAATCAAGTGCCAATGTCCTCTATTTATAGCTGAATTTTGGTCAGCCCTGCGCATCGTAGGCCTAAAACCCCTGCGCATCGTATGGGTCCCAAAATGTCTATTTGATTGCCGCGTGTGTTTGGAGTGCAGGTGAGTCGACGATTCGCTTAAATTCGATTTTTATAATAAGTTATAAGGATAATCATCGAGTAGGGAATGCCCCCCCCTGAGTTTTAGGGGCCCTGATCCTGATTCTGATTGTTCTGGTATTTTTAGGGTTTATGCAGAATTACTTGGGTGTCTCAATTAAAGTTTCCTCTTGGTTAAATTAAAATAAGAAATAGTGTTTTTAATGAGAGTTGTTATATTAGGGATCCGGGTTTATATTTACGGAACGTTTTTAGGACGTTTTTGTGTGAGTCGTTACACAGGTATTTCCAAGGATATTATAACACATAAGCTCGGTATTGACAGGTCATTCAAGCTTGTCCAACAAAAGAGAAGGAAGTTTGCTCCGGAGCGAAATGTGATTATTCAGGAAGAAGTAGAGAGGTTATTGAAGTCCAAAATGATCAGAGAAGTCAAGTTTTCAAGATGGCTAGCAAATGTGGTGGTGGTGCAGAAGAAGAATGGGAAATGGAGAGTTTGTGTAGATTACACAGACTTGAACAAAGCGTGTCCCAAAGACCCATTTCCTCTTCCTCATATTGACTCAATGGTGGATGCTACTTGTTGTGGGCTAATTTCTGAGCTCATATCCTGAGAAATATCTTGGCTTATATCTTGATTATATAATATATGTTCATATCCGGGGTGCAGATTCAGGGTACTGGTAATATCCTGAAATGTATCCTCAGGATCACTAACGGATTATGTGCAGGTACGTGGGCTGGAAGCTAGCAACGTTCATCAAGACTTATTCCGCGGAAGACTCGGTCCAAACCGTTCAAAGAAAGACGTTGAAGCCTTATGACTCGTTCTACAACGTTCGTGGTGGAATATTCGGGGCATGCCAAATTTATAGGGATATTTGTTTGTATTTCATTACTATAAATAGGAGTAACACCAGATCGAATAGGACACGACAATTTTCACTGCAATCACACTCGCTACACTCTAACACTTGCTCTCTCACAATTTGTACTCTCACACAATTATTGTAACACTTAGCGATCTGGTCTATATCCTGCACTGTATCCTGACGTTTGAAGTAATAAGAAGATCAAGGCAGCTGCGATTGTCAGCTCCCGAGGTTTTATGCCGGCGATCTAGATTGATCAAGGGCTTTCCTCGTACATCTCGTGTCACTCCCTTTACTTTTTGCTTATTGTTTGCTCATTGTTTGATCGTAGATACAGCTCAATATCCTGAGCCGTATCCTGAAACTGTTTTCATAACTAATTTGGTTAACACATTTTTCACACATATTTCTAGCACACTACCTCACTTAACTAATTTGATCACTTAATTGCTTCGGTAATTTTTTACCAAAACAATTTGGCGCCCACCGTGGGGCAAGTGGTGCTCTCTTTGCTAAAAATTTTTGTCAAATCGCTAATTGGTTTTCTATTTTCAAAACTTTTTGCTACATTGTCCGTAATGGCCTCAAGATCAAACATGAGTTCCTCTACTGTGTCTGCTGTGACTTCTGCTACTACCGGTCCGGTGCTTCCACCACCTCCTCCAAGGATGCCAGCCTCTACACGATCTCAGGATATTATCCCTACCCGCAGTATTCAGGAATCTGCTCCTGTTTTAGCTTCTAATGATGAAATTTTAACCTTATTTGGAAGTGTGCAGGAACAAATGAGGCAGCAACAGGAAACAAACCAAATGTTACTGAGGGAGATACAACTCCTGAAATCTGGCTCGAGCAGATCTGCTGAGGATATTGTCACTCCATTACATCCCAGAACGTTGAACTTCAGTTCAGCTGTGTATACTGAGGATAATAGGGGGAATATTGTGCCCAGCCTTCCTCAGAATCATACTCCTGAAATACCCTCCTCGGTCAGGATATCGACCATAAGGAGCTCAGGATATGCTTCAGGATATGGGCAAAATCCTCCAACAGGTAACGTGTCAAATAATAATAATACTTATGCTACTAATAGTGGATCTTTGCAGGATACAGGTGTAACATCAGCACTTACTAGGGAACTTCAGAAGTTGAAGGACATGATATCTAGCGTACCCGGGGTGGTCCAGCCGATCCCGGAAGTGTCCCAAGACAGCCACAAGATATCTCGTTTTGCATATCCTATCTGTGATGCTGAGATCCCAAAGAGATTCCAAACCCCCAACATGAAGCTCTATGACGGAACAACGGATCCTGAGGAGCATATTGCTCAGTATAGGGAAAGGATGTAGATTAACCCTATCCCTCCGGATCTCAAGGAAGCATGCTTGTGCAAGGGTTTTGGTTCAACCTTGACAGGATCAGCCTTGAAATGGCTCTTGAATGTTCCTCCACATTCGATTACATCTTTTGCTCACTTAGTAAATTTATTTAATAGTCAATTTTCTTGTAGTAGAAGCTTTGAAAAATTAACAAGTGATCTCTACAGGATAACACAGGGGCCTCAGGAATCCCTTAGGGATTATGTGAACAAGTTCAGCCGGGAATCACTAGACATTCCTCATCTTGATGTTGCAACAGCTGTGCAAGCTTTCAAGATGGGGCTGCAGAAAGATTCTCAATTTTATCAAGACCTTGTAATGAACCCATGCAGGAACTTGGACGAAGCTTGGAACAGGGCCCTAAGATACATTCGGTTGGAGGATGACAGAAAGATGCAAGAAAGGATGAACTCATCCAACACTTATGAGTCAACTAACAGGAAGTCAGAATCCTCATTCAATTCGTATCGGCCTAAGCCATATGGCAGAAATGAGAACAAGAGAGTGAATGCTGTCGAAGATGAGGATCCTGAAGAGTATCCTGAATTATCTGAATATTGCTTTTCTGTTAATATTCCTGAATTAATGTATGCCATGCAGGGTCTAGGGGACAAGGCAAGATGGCCTCGAAAGAATCAACAAAAAGCAGATTGGAAAGACAAATCAAAATGGTGTGCTTTCCACGAAGATTTCGGACATATGACTGAGGATTGCATTGCTCTAAGGAAAGAGATAAGCTATCTTCTAAGCAAGGGATATTTGAAAGATCTCTTAGGGAAAAAGAAGAATAAGGGTCAGGATACTGAGAAGGATCCTGAGCGAGCAGCATCACCTCCCGCGGATGCCAAGATAATCAACTTCATTTCGGGAGGATCCGACATTTGTGGGACTTCGTATTCGGCAGCAAAGAGACATGCAAAAGAAGCTAAGGCCGAAAGGGGAGCAAACCTGTCAGGATGACTACACTTACAACTGACAAAGTGATCACATTTGATGCTGATGACAGGGATACTGTCCAGGATCCTCACCATGATGCTCTGGTAATAACGTTATATGTGGCTAACCATTTTGTACGCTGGATATTGGTTGATAATGGCAGCTCCGTCAACATAATCCAACTAGAGACGCTGAAAAGAATGAATGTATCTCCAATGGATATCACTTCAAAGTCTACCGTACTGGTTGGGTTCAGTGGAGAGGCTAGAAACACAGTGGGAGAGATAAAGTTGCCGGTGTACGTTGAAGGAGTCAACTCAATACAACGTTTCTGTGTAATGGATTCTCTATCCTGCTACAACATCATACTGGGAAGACCATGGATTCACGAAATGAAGGCCGTGCCATCAACATATCACCAATGCATCAAGATACCTACCCCTTGGGGAGTTGTTAAAGTTGATAGTGATCAGCAGGAGGTAAAAGAATGTTACTCATCCTCGATGAAATCCTCAACTAAGCCTAGTGCAGCATAGCAATTAAAGTCGCGGGCCCAGGATATCGTGGAGGATACGGATCAGGATGTGAAGAAAGTTATCCTGGACCAGGATAATTCCGATATTTCGGTGCTCGTGGGGACCAATATCCCTCAGGATATTGAGGAACAATTAACTAACTTTTTGAAATGCAGGATGTCAACGTTTGCATGGAAGCATGAGGATATGACAGGCATATCCAAAGATATTATCACTCACAAGCTTGGAATTGATAAGTCATTCAAGCCTGTGCAACAAAAAAGAAGGAAATTTGCTCCTGAGCGGAACTTGATTATTCAAGAGGAAGTTGAGAGATTATTGAAGTCCAGGATGATCAGAGAGGTTAAGTTCCCAAGGTGGCTAGCAAACGTGGTCGTGGTACAGAAGAAAAACGGGAAATGGAGAGTGTGTGTAGATTACACAGACTTGAACAAAGCTTGTCCTAAAGACCCATTTCCTCTTCCCCACATTGATGCAATGGTAGATGCCACTGCCGGGCATGAAATGCTGACTTTCATGGACGCATCCTCAGGATTTCAACAGATCCAAATGGAGCCTTCTGACCAGGAGGATACTGCCTTCATGACACCAACAGGTATTTATTGTTATACAGTTATGCCTTTTGGTTTGAAAAATGCAGGTGCAACATACCAAATATTGGTAAACATGATGTTCAAAGACAAACTGGGGGACACCATGGAGGTGTACATCGATGATATGGTGGTAAAGTCAAAGAAAGCTCAGGATCACCTCCAGGATATTAAAGGAGCATTTGATATCCTGGATCAGTACAACATGAAACTGAATCCTGCTAAGTGCCATTTTGGAGTGGGGGCAGGAAAGTTTCTAGGATATATGGTGACCAAAAGAGGAATAGAAGCAAGCCCGGAGCAGATTAAAGCCATCTTGGATATTAAATCACCCTTAAATATGAAGGATGTTCAACGATTAACAGGGCGAGTGGCTGCATTGAATAGATTTATCTCAAGATCTTCAGAAAAATGCAAAGATTTTTATGATATCCTGAAGAAGAACAAAAAATTTGAGTGGGGTGAGAAGCATGAAGCAGCCCTACAGGATTTGAAGCGATATCTCTCAACCGCACCTCTATTGATGAAACCTGAAAATGGTGAACCACTATCCCTATACCTTGCTGTATCAGGGAATGCTGTAAGTGTTGTTCTCATAAAAGACCATGAAGGTCAGCAATATCCTGTTTATTATGTTAGTAAAAGTTTGTTAGATGCTGAAACTAGATACTCTCATTTAGAAAAATTAATACTAGCATTAGTTATGGCATCAACAAAACTTAGACACTACTTTGAGACACATAGGATACACGTTAAAACAAATTATCCTGTCAAAAATGTACTTAGGAAACCGGAAATGTCGGGTAGAATGGCTAAGTGGTCAGTAAAGTTAAGTGCCTATGATTTAGTATATGAACCTAGGAATGCCATAAAGTCTCAGGCTTTAGCTGACTTTGTGGCTGATTTTAGTAGTGACATTCAGGATGAGGTAGACCTAGAAGTTCAACAGCTAGGAGAATCCTCAGGATCCTGGACATTATATACTGATGGTGCATCTAATATAAGAGGAATAGGATTAGGAATACTACTAAAATCGCCACAGGGGGACATATTACCCCAGGCTATTAGGTGTGAATTTCCTGCTACCAATAATGAAGCAGAATATGAGGCTTTGATTGCAGGATTAGAATTGGCTAAGAGCATGAGCATCAAAAACTTACAAGTATATGTTGATTCTTTGTTAATTACTAACCATTTTAATGGATCCTATGCAGTTAAGGGTGAGAAATTGATAGAATATCTTGATATTCTCAAAAAATTAGCAGGATATTTCGATGTTTTTACACTTGAACAGGTACCAAGGGAGGATAATGCTGAAGCGGATGCCTTAGCAAATTTGGGATCATCAATCAGGATACCTGAAGGGACCCAAATACCAATATTACATGTCTTATATCCTGCGACGAATCCTCAGGATAAAGAAGTAGCAGGTATTCGGGATCCAGAAGTAGAATATCCTGAACAGGATCCTAAATCGTGGACGGCTCCAATTAGGAGATATCTCAAAGAAGGACACATCCCCGGAAATGAAAATCCTAAGGCATTTAGGATGAAGGTATCACGATTCACTATTATAAATAATGTTTTATACAAGAAATCTCTTGCAGGACCGTATTTGAGGTGCTTGGAGGATCCTGAAGCCAAAGAAGTACTCCAGGATATACATGAAGGGGATTGTGGTAATCATACCGGGGGCAGATCATTGTTCTCGAAAGTATTAAGGACAGGATATTATTGGCCAACGATGAGGAAAGATGCTGCAGAATATGCTCGAAGATGTGATGCATGTCAAAGACATAGTAACATACTACATCAACCAGCTGAACCATTATATCCTGTAGTTTCCCCTTGGCCATTCATGAAGTGGGGGATGGATATAGTAGGGAAGTTACCAAAAGCTCCGGGAGGAAAAGTTTTTATGTTAGCTATGACAGATTATTTCTCCAAGTGGGTTGAGGCTGAAGCATTTGTCCAAGTTAGAGACCAAGAAGTAGTATCCTTCATAAAGAGGAATATCCTGACAAGGTTTGGGGTACCAGCTGAGATCATTTGTGATAATGGGTCCCAGTTTATAAGCAAAAGGACTACTGACTTTTGCAAAGGTTGGGGAATCAAAATGATCACATCTACTCCAGTACATCCTCAAGCAAATGGACAAGCTGAATCTTCAAACAAGATAATAGTCAATAACTTAAAGAAGAGACTTGGAGCCAAAAAAGGAAGATGGGCGGAAGAGTTACCCTTTGTTTTGTGGGCTGATAGGACAACGGTGAAGAATGCAACAGGCCAAACCCCGTTTTCCTTGGTATTTGGAGCAGAGGCGATGATTCCAACAGAAATGACGATACCTACTGCAAGATCTATGCTGCAGGATCCTGAACAGAATCCTGAAGTCTTATGTCAGGATTTGGATACTATAGACGAAAAAAGAGATGCAGCAAGGCTAAGGATAGCAGCATATCAGCAAAGAATATCCAGAGCATATAATAAGAACATAAGGACTAGAAGATTTCAGGTTGGTGATTGGGTGCTGAGAAAGGCTTTTCAAAATACCACTAATCCTGCCGATGGCAAGCTAGCTCCGAAATGGGAAGGACCTTATGAAGTTGAGTCAGAAGCAGGGAAAGGAGCATATCGACTCAGGAATATGGAAGGGGATATGCTACCAAGATCCTGGAATGCAATACATTTGAAGCTCTATTTCAAGTAAGAGTAGAATTTATTTTACATCTCAGAATGGTATGTATCCTATCTCTTTTAAATATATTTTGTATTGAACCCAATACTGACTTAAACATCGGAGGGGTGTTAGCCAAGCTAACACCCACCTTAGTTTACAATTGTTTTGCAGGATATATCTCAGGATATAGCTCCAGGATATATACTCAGGATAAGTCGAAAGATTAGAGGATTGGCCCCCTCTCTCACGTATAAGGGATCCTGATCCCTTCACAGGTTTAAAGGTATTCACCTTTCTTCCGAATTGGGTTTAAACACCCCGCCTGGAGCGCAAGTTATCCAGGGATAGTTCAAGGTGGCGGGACCAGTTCATGTAAAAGTGGCTGACAATTTCGTTACTGTTGGCTATATCCTGGATTCTAAAGGTATATGAGGATTGATCACCCTCTCTCACGAAAGAGTATTTTCATACTCTCTAAGGTTTAAAGGTTTTCACCTTTCTAAGATTTGTAGTTTATACACTCTCGCCTGTAGCGCATGAAACTCAGGGTTTATCCCCAGGATATCAGGGTTTATCCCCAGGATATCAAGGTTCATCCCTAGGGTATTGAGGGTTTATTCCCGGTATGCTAAGGATTCATCCCAGGATATCTAGGTTTTTGCCTCGAGGTATTTGGAATTTATTCAAGTCAAGGTATGAATACATTTATATTTCTGTGTCGTACACAGGGGACATACATTATGCTGTTCAAAGGATGGATCCAAGTTTATAAATATACTGGGGACAAACTTATAATTCACTATGGATCTCTGGTATGGTCTCTCCTTTTTATTTGGACAATTTATAGGTTATATTTTAATATCCTTCTCAAGATATCTTTCAGGATACTTTTCAGGATACATCTGTAACATATATTTTTAAAGTGTACAAACCAAACAGTTTTCACAAATATGATTTTCAATGACAACAATAATAGGGTCAAAAGAGAAGTTATATTATTAACATACCAAAAGATGTGCTCTTAGTTTCACCTCAAAACAAGGCCCATCCACTAAGAGCACTAATAGTTCATTACCATATTTACCCAACAGTTGAGGGCTTCATCTCAAACCGAGACCCATCCACCTTCAACTGTTATATTGTTCAAAAAGCATGCAGGAAATGTAAATTGTTCAGGTGCAGGAAAGTAAAGTGCAGAAAAGTAAATTGTTTATGGGACTACAAACCAACATTCAAATTCAAAAAGGTGGGCTCTGGCCTTGGCACGTATATCCGTCATCGCCCACCTAAATGCCCTCACACAGCGGCATCTCCTCCAACCTTCTCTGTCTTCCCAGCTTCAGCATCCTTGGCAGCATCCTCTCCAGCATCCTCAACAGCATCCATCACAGCATCAGCTCCAGCATCCTTCTTGTCTCCAGCCTGGACCACCACCTCTGCTGACTTAGAAGACTCGCCGGCTTCAGCAGGAAGCGGCACAGCTTTGCCTCCGAGCTCCTTTAACTTGGCCACACAGGATTCAACTGGCCAGGATGGACAAACAAGGCCCGTCTCCTTGGCCTCATAGGCCATCTTGATGCGTGCTTGTAGCAGGGAGACGATAGCAGAAGCCTTGATTCCCTCTCGGAAGTTGATCAAGGCCTGATCATGATCCATTTGAACGGTGGCAAGTTTGACCTCAGCGTCTTGGGTAACCTTCTTCAGCAAGCTTTCGTAGTGCCGGCTCTTCGCTTCAGCAATGGCTCCTTGGTCAGCAACAGTGCTTTCAAGCTGTTTGATCCTGGCCTCATGAAGGGCCACAGTGCCACAAGCGTCATTGTACAAGTGGAGCAAATGTTGGAGGCCCTGCACATCAATAACAGGTATAAAGTTAGAATATATGTTGACCAGGATATCCTGTTAGGATATACTTGCAGGATATATATGCAGGATATACATGAAGGATATGCGTCAGGATATTACCTTGTTAAGGAAGGATGTCATTGGCTCTAAGGAATCAGAGAAGCTGAGTTCGTCATAGGAGAACCCTTCTGAGCCTGGAGCAGTGACTTCAAGACCCTTCCTCTTTTTCGCCGTGGAAGCTCGGGTTCTTGGATTGGCCTTGGGAGCCGGGAGTGGCTTGGAGCTAGTAGTAGCAGGAGTTTCCTTCTTGACTGTGGCTGGAGTTGGATAGCTGTCGAGTTCATCAAGGTCTAGATAGACTGGGACTTTGCTGGAATCTGCACACAGGGAGTAAAATTCTAAATCTCTCCTAAGAATATTAAATAAAAACATATGTGTGCAGGATATCTTGCAGGATTCTTACCAGACATGTTGGCACTTGAAAGAGGGCTTGGAGTTGGTGGAGAAGGATTGAAACTTCTCTCTGCCTCTGGAAGAAGTCTGATGGCGTCTATTCTTTCTTGAGAATTAGCAAGAGGAGGTGCAATCTTCCTGAAATCAGCTGCACAAAAATGAAAATTTGTTAGTTCAGAATATGAGACAGGATAAGAGACAGGATCATTCTTAAACCCTAAGTCCTACCCTTTCTTAACCATCTCATCGGATAATCCGGTCCACCAGGGATTGAATCCCTTTTTACGAAGAAAAACTTGGATTGCCAACCATCCTCGTTCCTGGTGGCACGAAGTATCAATGGATCACCGGAAGTAGAATAAAATAGGAATCTAGATGAGCCATGGCATCTAAGCTTGTAGGCTAAAGGGAGATCATGGACAGAAAGGTCAGGTATGTGGTTTCTTTTGATTTGGTCAAGAACAGACAAAACACGCCAGAGCATTGGCATGGTTTGACTGAAAGAAATTTTAGTGATGTTGAAAAACTCGGTAATGAAGTCCGGAAAAGGGAATCGTAGCCCTAAGGTAAAGGGGAAAGCATTGAAGCAAATCCACTCGTTGGAAACCATATCTGACCGGATTTCTCTGTCAAAGGGTCGGAATATGGTTCCATCCGGGAAGATACCGGAGGATTTTAAAGCCGACAGATGAGCACTATCAAAGGTGCATGTTTCATTCTCCGGTTCTTGGAGAAGATTCTGTTGGATGAATGTAGGGGCCAAGTCACCTGAACTAGATCTTGTTTGGCGCGGCATTTGATCGCCTGAATTTTTCGCCGGAGAGAAAAGACGAAGATAAGTATGAAAGATAGAGAGAAAATGTACCTTTTCCTTGTCGATTATGATTAAAAAAGGGATGAGGATGAGAAGATATAGGGCATGATGAGTAGATATAGGCTGGGCAGTTGCAAATGGTCACATCACAGGTCTTATCTCTTAATTGCCTCGGTTTGCGTAAAAAATGTAACCGTTAGTAATGAGGATACTAAACGGTAACATTTTTGGGGACAATTGTTGTGGGCTAATTTCTGAGCTCATATCCTGAGAAATATCTTGGCTTATATCTTGATTATATAATATCTGTTCATATCCGGGGTGCAGATTCAGGGTACTGGTAATATCCTGAAATGTATCCTCAGGATCACTAACGGATTATGTGCAGGTACGTGGGCTGGAAGCTAGCAACGTTCATCAAGACTTATTCCGCGGAAGACTCGGTCCAAACCGTTCAAAGAAAGACGTTGAAGCCTTATGACTCGTTCTACAACGTTCGTGGTGGAATATTCGGGGCATCCCAAATTTATAGGGATATTTGTTTGTATTTCATTACTATAAATAGGAGTAACACCAGATCGAATAGGACACAACAATTTTCACTGCAATCACACTCGCTACACTCTAACACTTGCTCTCTCACAATTTGTACTCTCACACAATTATTGTAACACTTAGCGATCTGGTCTATATCCTGCACTGTATCCTGACGTTTGAAGTAATAAGAAGATCAAGGCAGCTGCGATTGTCAGCTCCCGAGGTTTTATGCCGGCGATCTAGATTGATCAAGGGCTTTCCTCGTACATCTCGTGTCACTCCCTTTACTTTTTGCTTATTGTTTGCTCATTGTTTGATCGTAGATACAGCTCAATATCCTGAGCCGTATCCTGAAACTGTTTTCATAACTAATTTGGTTAACACATTTTTCACACATATTTCTAGCACACTACCTCACTTAACTAATTTGATCACTTAATTGCTTCGGTAATTTTTGACCAAAACACTACTGTTGGCCATGAGATGTTAACCTTCATGGCAGGATTCCAGCAGATCCAAATGGAACCTTCTGACCAGGAGGATATTGCCTTCATAACACCGACAGGTATATATTGTTTCACTGCTATGCCCTTTGGTTTGAAAAATGCAGGCGCAACATATCAAAGATTGGTGAACATGATGTTCAAAGAAAAGTTGGGGGACACCATGGAGGTGTACATCGATGATATGGTAGTAAAATCTAAGAAGGCTCAGGATCACCTCCAGGATATTAAGGGAGCATTTGATATCCTAGATCAGTATAACATGAAGCTAAATCCTGCTAAGTGCCATTTCGGAGTGGGGGCAGGAAAGTTCTAGGATATATGGTGCTAAAAGAGGGATAGAAGCAAGCCCAGAACAGATCAAAGCCATCTTGGATATCAAATCACCCTCTAACATGAAAGATGTTCAAAGACTGACAGGACGAGTGGCAGCATTGAATAGGTTTATTTCAAGATCCTCAGAAAAATGCAAGGAGTTTTATGATATCCTGAAGAAGAATAAGAAGTTCGATGGGGAATGAAGCATGAAGCAGCCTTGCAGGATTTAAAGCAGTATCTTTCAACTGCACCCCTATTGATGAAGCCTGAGGATGGTGAACCATTATCCCTGTATCTTGCAGTATCAGGGAATGCAGTAAGTGTTGTCCTTGTAAAGGATCATGAAGGTCAATAGTATCCTGTTTATTATGTTAGTAAAAGTTTATTAGATGTTGAAACTTGGTATTCTCACTTAGAGAAATTGATATTAGCCCTGGTTATGGTGTCAACAAAACTTAGACATTATTTTGAAACACATAGGATTCACGTTAAAACCAACTATCCTGTTAAAAATGTGCTTAGGAAACCCGAGATGTCAGGTAGGATGGCTAAATGGTCGGTGAAATTAAGTGCCTTTGATCTAGTATATGAGCCTAGAAGTGCCATAAAGTCTTAGGCTTTAGCTGACTTTGTGGCTGATTTCAGTAGTGATACTCAAAATGAAGTAGATCTAGAAGTACAACAGCTAGGAGAAAACCTAGAATCCTGGACGTTATATACTGATGGTGCATCTAATGTAAGAGGTGTAGGCTTGGGTATACTACTAAAATCGCCACAGGGGGACATATTACCCCAGGCTATTAGATGTGAGTTTCCTGCCACTAATAATGAGGCAGAATATGAAGCTTTAATTGCAGGATTAGAATTGGCTAAAAGTATGAATATCAATAGTTTGCAAGTATATGTTGATTCTTTGTTAATTACTAATCATTTTAATGGAACCTATGCAGTTAAAGGTGAGAAGTTAATCGAGTATCTCGAAATTCTCAAAAAATTAGCAGGATATTTCAATATTTTTACACTTGAACAGGTACCGAGAGAGGATAATGCTGAAGCGGATGCCTTGGCAAATCTAGGATCATCAGTCAGGATACCGAAAGGAACCCGAATACCAATATTACATATCCTATATCCTGCGACGTATCCTCAGGATAAGGTAGTAGTAAGTGTTCAGGATCCTGATGATGAGTATCCTGACGAGAATCCTAAGTCTTGGATGGCCCGATCATAAGATATCTCAAGGAAGGACACATCCCAAAGGATGAGAATCCTAAGGCCTTTAGAATGAAGGTATCATGATTCACTATTATAAATAATGTCTTGTATAAGAAATCTCTTGCAGGACCATATCTGAGGTGCTTAGAGGATCCCAAAACCAAGGAAGTGCTTCAGGATATACACGAAGGGGATTGTGGTAACCATACTGGGGGCAGGTCGTTATTCTCAAAGGTATTAAGAACAGGATATTATTGGCCGACGATGAGAAAAGTTGCTGCAGAATACGCTCGAAGATGTAATGCATGTCAAAGACACAGTAATATATTACATCACCCGGCCGAGCCACTTTATCCTATAGCTTCCCCTTGGCCGTTCATGAAGTGGGGAATGGATATAGTAGGAAAATTGCCAAAGGCTCCAGGAGGGAAGGTCTTCATGTTGGCAATGACTGATTATTTCTCTAAGTGGGTCGAAGCTGAAGCATTTGTTCAAGTTAGAGATCAAGAAGTGGTATCCTTCATAAAAAGGAATATCCTGACTAGGTTTGGAGTACCAGCTGAGATAATTTGTGACAATGGATCTCAGTTTATAAGTAAGAGGACTACTGACTTTTCCAAGAGTTGGGGGATCAAAATGATTACATCCACACCGGTACATCCTCAAGCAAATGGACAAGCAGAATCCTCAAACAAGATAATTGTCAACAACCTAAAAAAGAGACTAGGAGCTAAAAAAGGAAGATGGGCAGAGGAATTACCCTTTGTTTTGTGGGCTGATAGGACGACGGTGAAAAGTGCAACTGGCCAAACCCCGTTTTCCTTGGTATTTGGAGCAGAAGCGGTGATCCCAACAGAAATGGTAATACCTACAGCAAGATCCAGCCTCCGGGATCATGAGCAGAATCCTAAAGTCCTATGCCAGGAATTGGATACTATTGATGAGACAAGAGACGCGGCAAGGCTAAGGATGGCAGCATATCAACAGAGGATATCTAAAGTATATAACAAGAATATAAGGACTAGAAGGTTCCAGGTTGGAGATTGGGTATTGAGGAAAGCTTTTCAGAATACTACTAATCATGCTGATGGAAAGTTGGCCCCAAATGGGAAGGACCCTATGAGATTGAATCAGAGTCAGGAAAAGGAGCATACCGACTCAAGAATATGGAGGGTGATATGCTACCAAGATCCTGGAATGCTATACATCTAAAGCTCTATTTCAAGTAAGTCCGGAATTTAAATTCTAACTCAGGATGGTATGGATTCTATCTCTTTTAATATGTTTTGATATTATTTATTCTTTTGAACTCATTACTGAATTAAGCATCGGAGGGGTGTTAGCCAGGCTAACACCCACCTTAGCTTACAGTTGTTTTGCAGTATATGCTTCGGGATATAGCTCCAGGATACATATTCAGGATACTTCAAAAGATTAGAGGATTGGCCCCCTCTCTCACGTTTAAGGGATCCTGATCCCTTCACAGGTTTAAAGGTATTCACCTTTCTCTCGAATTGGGTTTGAACACCCCGCCTGGAACGCAAGTTATCCAGGGATAGTTCAAGATAGCGGAACCAGCCCATGTAAAAGTGGCTGACAATTTCGTTATTGTTGGCTATATCCTGGATCCTAAAGGTATATGAGGATTGATCACCCTCTCTCACGAAAGGGTATTTTCATACTCTCTAAGGTTTAAAGGTTATCACCTTTCTAGGTCTTGGAGTTTATACACTCCCGCCTGTAGCGCATGAAAATGTGGGATTTTCCCCAGGATACTTATGGGATTTTCCCCAGGATACTAAGGATTTATCTCCAGTATGTTTTTGGGTTTTACCCCAGTAATACAAGAGCTGTCCAAACAATTAGAACTTAAATTCAAAAATTTTCTAAGTGTTCGAAGACTTCATGCACAGGGGACATTCCTCCTAAGGCGATTGTGTGAATCTCGAAAGATCAAATTTGGACCTAGTATACTAAGTGTCTCGGACTGGGGACATCTTTGTAGAAGAAGTTACAAATGGAGTGAAGTTCGATACTAGGCCTATACTCTATTCCTGGTATGACCTTTCCTTTGTGAACTCTACATAAGTTGTTTGAACTTTCGAAACTATGTTTAAAGGCTTAAATATCCTGATTAGGGTATATCCTTAGGATATATTCTCAAAATCTGTTTTCGGGATATGTTTCGGGATATTTGATTGCAATATTTGGGATATAATGCCTGGATTTAAAATCAAAGTTGAGTTCATGACAAACAAGTATTATCAAAACGGATCATGAAAAATAAAATATCCTTTATTCTTTAAAGACTTTATCTAAATTGTTTGAAATTTTGAAAAACCATGCTTGGCGAAAGTCTTCGTAGGATACCGCCGAGTATGTTGATCAGGATATTTTCAAAGGATAATTTTGCAAAGTTTAAATCTAAACTAAGTAATGCATGACAAAAAATTAAAAAGAACAGCAAATAAGTCAAAAGGTGGTTATATTATTAACATGACAAAAGTTGTGCTTTTGGTTTCACCTCAAACCGAGGCCCATCCGCCAAAAGCACGATTAGTTTTTTTACCATATTTACACAACGGTTGAAGGTTTCATCTCAAAACGAGACCCATCCACCTCCAACCGTTGCATCATTCAAAACAGGTTATACTAATTGATGACCAAGGGCTTCATCCTGAAACCCAGGACCCATCCACCTTTGGTCATCATATTGTTCTAGTGCAGGAAATGTAAATTGTTCAACGACAGGAAAAGTAAATTGTTCAAACAGACCATAACCATTGAATTTAAAAAAAAGTGGGCTCCGGCCTTGGCACGTATATCCATCATCGCCCACTTCGCTGCCTCTAAGGGGCAGCTCCTCCTTCCATCATGACATCGTCAGCAGCATCCATCCTAGCATTTCCTTCAGCATCACATTCAGCATCACCTCCAGCATCGCCACCAGCATCCTTTGAAGCACCGGCATCATCTACCTTCTCGGTCGCCTTAGTGGGCTCCTCTGCAGCAGGCTTTGAAGGGGGCTCCATGGGATTACCACCAAGATCTTTCAGTTTCGTCTCCCAAGCCTTGATATTCCATGAAGGGCATTCAACACCCAAAGCCATGGCTTCGTAAGCCATCTTCTGTCTGGCCTGGAGAAGAGAGATGATAACAGAATTCTTGAGGCTTTCCCGGTATGAGGCCATGTCCTGCTCATGTTGAACTTGGGCTGCATCGAACTTGGCTTGAGCCTCATGAGTAACCTTCTGGATGGCAGCCTGGTGCTCTTGGACCATTTCCTTATATTTAGCCTCGTAATGCTCTGATTTAGCGGTGGTGACCGCTGCTTGGTCCACAATAGTGGCTTCGGCCTTCTTCAGCTTGCTCTCTAACATGGTGTTCAGGCCACATGCGTCTTCATAGAGGAACACCAGGCGTTCGAGACCCTGCAAAATAAAGAAACAGGTATTGACTTTAATTAGCTTTAATAACCAGCATATGTTGCAGGATATGGGTCAGGATACTAACCTGGTTGAGGAAGCCGGTCATGAATTTGCTGGATTCCGTAAACCCATGGTTTTCAAATGGGAATACATGGGGTGTAGCGGGAGGCTCTGCTTCCTTTCTCTTCCGGGAGCTGGAGGCCAGGGTCCTGGATGCTGGAGGAGCTTTAGGAGCAGTAGCGGTCTTCGAACCGGTAGGCTTTGGTGTAGCAGCTGGTTTCAGGTTGGTCTCTTGCTGGGTAGGTGCGAGGCTGGAATAACTGTCTAACTCGTCAAGCTGGTTAATGACCAGCACTGAACGAAGGGAGAAATGTTTAGTTTGTAATACTTATACTTTATAATCACTATAATCGTGTGCTTACCAGACATCTTTGAGCTTGATTTTTGACTTGAGTTTGTGAGAGACAGGGAGAAGGTTCTTTCACTAGCAGGAAGTCGGTAGATCTTTTTGATCCTGGGTTCTGATTCCGCGCTTGGGGGTACTAGATCTCTGAAATTCGCTGCACAAAATATCAGGATATCAGTCAAGGATATAGTTTAAGGATACATTTGGGGATATTCCTAAAACCCTAAATCCTACCCTTGGTTAACCATCTAACTGGCAGATCAAAACCCTTGTCAATAGAGTCTCTTCTTACGAAAAAGAACTTTCGTTGCCACTGATCTTCATTCTTGGTGGCCTTAAGGACTAGGGGGTTCTTCGAAGTGGAGAACAAGAGAAAGCGGCTGTTGCCATGGGATCTCAGTCGGTATGCTATGGGAAGGTCTTCAATGCATAGGTCAGGGAAATGACGAGATTTGATTTGGTTTAACACCATTAAAACTCGCCATACCATTGGCATAGTCTGGGCATAACTAAGGCCGGTAAGCTCAAAGAAATGAGAGATAAAGGGTGGAACTGGGTACCGGAGTCCCAAAGAAAATGGATAGGCAAGAAAGCACACCCACTTATTTGATGACGCTTCTGATCGGACTTCCCGATCAAAAGGGCGAATGACCACTCCGGCAGGAAAGGCACCGGAATCCTTCAAAGCGGTGATATCAGCGTTGTTGAAAGAGCAGATCTCATTTTGCGGTTCTCGGATAAGCTTTTGACTCGTGAGGGTTGCGACTGGCTCGTTTGACCGAGATCTTGTTCGAGATGCCATAAGGGGTATCGACCAAGAAACAAGAAATTCAAAGAAATGAAAAACAGAGAAGAAAAGAAAAATACCTGAGATTTGCTTGAGGAGTAATGATCATAATGCAAAGTATTTCGGCTAATTATAGGCTGAGTAATGGGAGGTAAAGAGTAAATAATGCATTGGAAGTTGCACGTTGTCATTTCAAGAGTCTCGTCGTATTGATTGCCTCGATCCAGGTGATAAAGTTTAAAATATATCTGTTTGAATTCAGAATTCCAACAGGTATATTTTGGGGACAATTGTTATGGGTCATTTTCTGCATATATATCCTGCTAATATTCTGGCTTTGATTGTCTATTTGTGATCAGGATACCGGATCAGGGTATTGGTAACATCCTGATACGATATCCTGGTACTAACCAATTGACCACGTGCAGATTAGAAGGTGCAAATCTCCAACGTTCAAGTGGACTTCTTCTCCTCAAGACTCGGGCAAATCAGTTGGGTTATAGACGTTGAACCCGGAAGAAGTGGACTACAACGTTTACTTGAGGAATATTCGAAGTATCCCGGTTTAATAGGGTTGTTTGTTATTTTCTTTTAATGTAAATAGATTGATCGGATCAGGTTAAGGCATGCACTCTTACGCACACTTTTTTCTCTCCTGTTGCAAACAATCACTACACTCAAACACTTGTATTCGAATTACATTTTAACACCTAGTTGATCCGCATCATATCCTGCAATGTATCCTGATATTTGAAGTAATAGAAGAACAAGGCAGCTGCGATTGTCAGCTCCCGAGGTTTTGTGCCTGCGATCTAGATTGATCAAGGGCTTTCCTCGTACATCCTGTGTCACACTTTACATTTTCGCTCATTGTTTGATCATAGATACAACTCTATATCCTGAGCCGTATCCTGAAACTATTTTTGCAAACAAGTTAACTAGCATATTTTTTATACATATTCTTAGCACACTACCCCACTTAACTAATTTGATCACTTAATTACTTAGGTAATTTTTGACCAAAACAGGAGGTATTTTAGGGTTTGAACCGATTTATTGTAAATAAGGTTTGCTTAAAACATTAGAAGAATAGTTGGGAATAATCGGGTATGAGAGTGAATTAACGATTCAGTGGATGAATGCAAGGATAAGAATGGTATGAATTTTGGATATAAAATGAATATGAGATGTTAAGGATGAGGTTTCGTCATGGATACTCGGATATCGCGCATTTAGCAGTGCGTTTGTGAGTCATTAGAGTTTATGTACTCCAGTTTAAATTAGGTCTGTAAAACACCGAATTTCTCATGGCACGTTTTACGAAAGTTTTGTAATATGGTGAAAACACTTATATATAGGAAGTACCAGCGGAGTATCCACCATGTTTTAACCATGTTGCGTCCGTTTCGTTATTCGGTTTCATGTTACGTTCCGTGTCTTACTATACACAGTAGAACACCCAATGATTTTCATACGCCTACCACTATAATCCCGTGTGCACCCACGATTATATTGGTCGTCGCATGATCCGCATATTTTGCACTAGTTGTGTATGAGTCAGGGTATACAGTAACTTAAAAGTAAGAATGTGTACGTATAAAAATGTAGTATGTAAGCATGTATGGGACCCACGTAAGCGAATTCCTCGGATTCTGCTCACATACGGGTACGAATGTAGTATATTAGCATGTTTATGTTTAAGCATGTATGGGACCCACGTAAGCGAATCCCTTGGATTCCGCTCACGTACGGGTATGAATGTATGAATCATGAGTATGAAAGAAAGTATGAGCATAAGTATAAGTGTAAGCGTAAATATGCATGTGGGTGTAAGTATAAACATAAAACGTATGAGTATGAGTGTAGGTACGGATAATAAAAAAATTGCATATATAGTATATGTTGAAGCACAACAAATTCAGGCATATAAAACGTTTGAGAAATTTGAGTATGTAAAATGAATGATATAAACGAAAGCGTCGTGAGGTATCAGCTAAAACGTGTACAATGATATGCATGTATAGTTGTTTAAGCGAATCGTTGAGTTTATCGAATCAAAAATTGATTAAGTTTGATTTGGAAGGTAGAATACAGTTTGTAAATGTAAGAGAATATAAAGTACTCATTGGTTATGCATAACGTATTTTGTAATGAATGGATATGCTACTTTTATTTTAAAAGGGTTTACGTAAGTTGAAGATTGTTGGTCCCAATGAAGTCTTCTTGCCCACGTGTTTTGAAATTTGAATGACGAATTGAGCGGTGTAGGAAAAGGGTTTTCGAAAATAATAAGTTCGCTTCATTTGCATAAAAGCAAGAAAGTTTGAATTTTTGGAGGTTCTTGTGAAAACGTTGATCCTTAGAAAAGAAATTTAGTAAAAAGGACTTAGTGATCATTGAAAAGAGTTTTAACAAATGATTCGTTGATGTTGAAAAGAGTCTTTGGTAAAACGATCTTATAATATCTATAAGATCTTATAAATATACGAGAAAGGTTGGTTTGATTTTGATTCAGAATGGAAGTCTTTAGTATGATGATATAATGTGAGCGTGTTTTAGTGATTAAGTCGAATATGAAGTTCATGGGCAAGAGATTCATTGGACCGATTAAATTGATAGGTAACATTTCGTAATGTTTTGAAATTCGGGTAATAAAACGTTTTAAGGCATGATCAAGAATTTCGTGTATATGAGTTAAGTGAAAATAGATTGTAGGATAAGAAGTACGTTTGATTAAACAATGCATGTTGAAATTTGCATGAGTAAGGATTTCGACGAAAGATAAACGATTTAGGTATAAAACTTTATCGTGTTTGCATAATAAAGTCTTTTTAAAGGAAATTTGGTAACGATCACCTAGGTAAAGGAATCACCCCTAACCCGTTGGCGAGGTCATTTTAAGAAAGGAAAGGAGCGAAGTTAATCATCAAGGTAAGGAAATCACTCCTATCTTGATGATATGTCTCCATTTTGATGTTACAAAAGATGTAAATAAAATTGGGCGACATTTTGAAATCATGCATGTGAATAACGTATATTTGTATGAGAAGATTTAGTATAATGTGTGTGGAAGAAAAAAAATAATTTCGAAAATGGATTTGAACTTGAAAAGATTGCATCGTATAAGATTAATAATAGAAAACACATGTTTGATTAAAATTTGGATGGTTCCAAAACGGAAATTTGACTAACCAAAGTGGCCGAAGGTCTTTTGAATTTGAGAAGCATGCTTTGGCCTAATAGGTGGAATACTCTCGCCGACATGTTGGTTAACAGTATTCACCCTTCCGGTTACTACATGTCCTAAATCAATCGAAAATTCGAGACTCGGCGGGATTAATGAAAATCAAGGAGTGGGACTAGTCGACAAGATGCGGGTTTCACCCCTAACTTGACGCTTTCATGCCCTAAGTGTGGTTGGTGCTCGTCGGGTTAAAGTAAATTTTCAGCACTTTGACGAGGGTCCACTAGAATTTGAAATTTGAAATTTGAATTTCTCTATCAAGGTGAGGATTTCACTCCTAACTTGATGGTGAATTTTATGTAAAAAGGAAGAGTAGATGGATTGAGAGTCGTTCACCAAATTGTGGGTTTCACGCCTATTTTGGTGAAGTCGTCTCATTGATATGAGACGAGTGATTTCGAGTTTAGTATAAACGGGTAAAAAGACGTATGTTCGAAACAATAATAGCAAGTATGAGCACATAAAGCATTTCAAGAAAATAACACGTAAGAGACATTTCAATAAATTAGCATGTGAATCAAGTATGGTAGAATTTGGTACTTAACTATAGACTAGGTCAAAAGCATGGCAATTTTCCTAATTCCCTATAATTATGGCTCTGATACCAATCTGGCACACCCCAACCGATGGCATAAACATCGGAGTGAGAGGAAGAAAGATTGCTCATCACTCATAACGCTAATTATGACAATAGAATGAAAGATAAATTGATTTCATTCATAAATAAATGTTACAATACATGAAAAATACAAGAAAACAATACAACAACAAGTATGAAATTTATACAACGTATTTGACCTAAGACGTCTAAATGTATATCTAAGCATCAACACTACTTCAGTTTCAAAGCATCGTCATCCTCAACCTGTAACATGTTTAAAATAAAGTTCAATGCAAAAGCAAAGACGAGTATACAAGTTTTTGTACATGGCATAAAAAGATTAGTTTCAAACAATTCCATGTGGCAAGCTCTTGATACAAGATAAACAATAAAATCGGCATGTGTTCGACAAATCAACCCTCTGTTACGCAAGTAGCAAAATGCATGAATGATATCTTAACATGACCTCAAGAATACGGGCGGTGCGTTACTCCTATAGCGCTATACATGTTAAGTGGAGGCTCATACGAAGTTAATGATAAGTCTAACACAAAACAAATAACTCCAAGTTTAAATTATCAAGTAATCAAGTAGGCATGCATTTATAAGGAATGTTTGTGCATTTAAGAATAAAGTTTAAGTGTAAGTTTGTAGATTAACATGTTACACCCCAAAAGGTGATAAACAAAAAGGGGGTTCGAGTATACTCACCAAATTGCTAAGTCTTCTGATTATCCAGTGCGACGAAGTTGTTGAGAGTAGAAAGTTGAATGTGTTCTTTGGAGTTTAAGAGATGTTTACATATGGTTTAAGGGTTTGGAGTTTGGGGACATGAAAATAAACATATGAAAAAGTAATCATCTAGCACACATAAGACTTGTCCTTGACACTATGAAACTCAAAGAGTTTGAATGTTTTTATGGATTAAAATGTCCATTAGAATCATAACAAGTATTATGGTCTTTAGATGATGTAACCTACTATCTTGACAAATGACCACTAGTTCATCATCAAAAGTGTCACACCCCGATATTTCCATGTATTACCGGTGGGCCCGGTGGGGAGTATCGTGACGTAGTTGATATCATCATAGTCAAATAATCACAGTTTAATGCACAGCGGAAGTCTAAAATAACAATACAAACCGAATTGAAAGTATAATAAAATATTATACAACGATTGTAAGTGGATCCACAGGCGGATCTAAAATAGAAAGAAAATATTGTTCAACAGACTTTAAGTATTAAAAGCTTGCAAGACTCTTTATTTAATACTCAGGAGTTTCCAGCACATTACGCGTAGTACCTGCACTTAGTCTTTTTGAAAAATACGTCAGTTTACACTGGTAAATACAATTAACTGGCTCTTTTGAAAAGCATTTATAAAATTGGTTTGGATGCACAAGGCATAAAATCTTTTATAACTTGGGACAATTATTTAAAAATAATCTTGTATACAGATTTATATGTTTGTCGTCCGTTCAGGACTGGAATAGAAGAGCCGGTACAAGATTAATAGACACACCACAAGTTTAGACCCAGAAGGAGTTTCCTCATGAGTGAGATACTGTTTATACATACGCAACTGTTAGGTGTATGCCTACACCCCGTGCTTAAGCTGTGGCCATTTCAAATGAATGAGCCGAGGATATCCAGGACACGGTCATTAACCCCCCAAAGGCTTTGTATCAAACAAAACAGATTAAAACGGGTTATGTAAATTTATTAATCACAATCCGATTAAATGATTTCATACCCGACCAAGCGGTATTATTATAATACTGTATCCCAAGCCCGTATAACGGAAAATAAGTTAAAAGTATTTACCTGAGCTAGAATGTAATTTTTATTCTCAGCCGTATTTTAATCAGCAAGTACAAGTAGCTTTTACTGGGCTCCTAATCTGGAACGAAGGTTTTAATAACCTATTAGATTCCTAACGGGTCTTATTTAAGTTTAAACTTAGACGGGTTAGTTTTAATTATAGGTTTACGGTTCAAAACGCAAGATTAAGCGAAGACCGGATTAGAATGTGATTTAGACCCAAAAAGTATGAAGACTTGTATAAAATGGGTAAACTAAACACATTCTGGATTTTGAAGTAAAAATGATGAGGTTTGACCCGTTTCGGCTAATTTATGCAAACTAGTTACATAAACCTTACTGAACGCGTATATGCATACCGGGTAATGGAATGAGTCATGTACAAGTTCCATAAGCTATTATGCTTAAATTACGTTGTGATATCAGTAGGATATCTTCCATTGTGCCCAAAACGAATTTAAAACCAATTTAAGCCTCGTAGGGGTATTTTGGTCATTTTAAAGTGTATAAAAGAGGTTAAATAGAAATATGAGGTTCTGGTCTAAAATAATCAGTAAAAATATTTATTTTAATAAGTTACCTCAGTAAGATATCATACATATGTGAAATTTATCATTTATGGCCAAACTATGCACCGTAGGGGCATTTTGGTCATTTCACATATGTTTTAGGGTCAAATTTGGAAATCTGAGTTCAAGACTTAAACTTACTGTTAAAGTATAAAATTTATTTTTAAAATCAGTAGGTAACAAGTCTTAGGTGCTAAATATGGTTTTAAACCATACTATGCGCCTAAATCGCATAAAAGTCGATATTTGACGATATTTGATATGTTTAATGAAATCTGAGAATTTGATCAGTCTTAACTGCTTAAAATATTTTATTTAATTTATAAAATCAGTAGGAAAAGGTTTGGTATCAAAATGATATGTAAAACTCATTTTATTAACGAAAAGGGTATTATCGTCAATTACCGAATTTATGCTAGAACTCTATATTATGATCAGTATAAAATTTGAAATAAATTTCCAAAAATCCCTAAATATTATTTTATAACAGTGGGTAGCGAGTTTGGTGCCAAAAATTGGGCTTAAATATGATTTATACCAAAAATGCAATTTAATGAACAAAAATCTTTCATTTTACGATATCTTGCATAACTTTTATTTTAGACCAGAAACGGATGTCAAATTTTTAAGACATGCTTATAAATCAGTAATAAAGATTTTTGTCCTCTCATATTCTCAAAAATATTGTTTTTATAACATAAGGGCAAAATGGTCAACTTTTAAGCATTTAACGGAAACATGTAAATGATTCAGATTTCTAAAGGACCATGTAGTATAACCTCAGAGGGTTATCCTAACATATAATATGGTCACAAGGGAACCCTAAGGCATGACTAAAACTAAGTTAATTCGGGCTAGAACTGAAAGTCAAAGCAAAAGTCTACTTTTGCGACTTTCGGTTGCGAACCGAGCCTAATTGTAACACCCCGAAAATGGGTTTGATAGTCAAACCATGTTAATAATAATGAACGGGTAAAATATCGTTAGTGGTAAAAATTAACCCGGTAAATATTAGGATTTAAATAACTAAACCTAATATTAAATAAAAAGAGAATAAAAGCTTTTGAGAAAACAAGTTTATAAGAAGCCCGAGTTAACGGGACTTAAAATAAACTGGGTTATAACTTCCCCAAACTCACTAAGTTAACTAAGAACATTTAAACCTAGTTATGAGAATTGGTTAATTGCTAGTAAGTGTTATATAGGGGTTTAAACGTTTAGACAAACTAGAGGGGCCAAAAAGGAAAATGAGTGAAACTTAGGTTTATTAATAAACAAAATGAAACATAACACACATTAAGTGTGTGTGAGAGTAACGATCAGAGAATAAGAACAAGGAACAAACCCTTATTCAACCTTAATCCATCAAATTGGAGGATGAATTAGGGCCAAATCACATGCATGAACATAAATTCGTGATCATCTAAGCTTGGAGATCATAAGGTGTGTTGTAATTTATGCTTTGGTGATGATGAGTATGTGGATGAACTTGAAGGAGATAACTTTAAGTTCAATATTTTAAGTAGCAGGATGAAATTGATGATGTATTTATGTTTATGATCATCATACTAGTTAGTATTTGAGAAATACTTGAATAATTTGAGACTAGGTCAAGTGTTCATACATTACATGAAATGGGTTTTGTATGAAATGATGAAATTTATGTATTACTGATCTTAATAGGTGCTTGAAATCATCATGTCTACTAGTTTGTATGGAGAATTTGATTTTATTAGGTGTTCAGATGAATGTCTGGTAATATGATGAAATGGGTGAACTAGTATTGATAACTCAAAGCTAAGTTAACTTGATGTTAACTATTACATGAACTTGTTAAAGTGAAAGAAATGATACGAACTGGGTTGGGAATTTAGTTAAAATGGTGGCCTAAAATAAATGCCTACCAAGTATTTGATGAAATGCCTAAATGAGTTTGTTAAACTTAATTGTGCATTTGCATATGTTAATAGGCAGTTGACTTTTAAAAGTCAAACTGACCTATAATAGGATCAAATGGTAATTTTGATATAAAGTCCGTTAGGTGGAATAGTCATGATAAATGATGACTAATCTAACCATCTTGTGAATGTTAAATGGTAGTTTGACGCTTGACAAGCTAGGTGGAAGCCTGGGAAGAAGCGGGTCAAAAAGATCAAATACGCGGGAAAAACATAATCGGATGCAAGGTAAGTAAAGCTTACATCTTTTAAGTAGAACATCTACTTATGTATTGATTAATAACAAAGTAATCTAGTATTTGAAATGAGTCTTTGAATTATGACGTTCCGACGTGAACCAATACGGGTCGGAACAAGTAAAAATGGTAAGAAACCATATTTGATGGTAAAAAGGGTAAAATGGTAATTTGGTCACGTGTTGATGAATAAACAATGAGTTTTGAAAAGTTACCTTATGGTGTAAGCTATAATGGGTAAAATGGTCATTTAGACCAAACGGGTCAAATGGTGATGTTATCACCATTGACAATAATGACTAATGGTTGCTTGTCGAGTTTTGTGCTCACAGGAAGAATAGCGTATGACTTGCATTGCTTTTAGTTGTAAAAATGTCAAATTCGAGGGTAGAATAGTAGTATAATGAATTTGTCTATCATGATCCATCACAACTGAAGCTGTGATGATAGATGAATAAAGATCATTAAAGCGGGAATAAAAGATATGAAGGGTTGTGGATAATTTAAGCTTAAAGTGTTTAAATCTCATAACGGGTCAAAATAATAATGCTCATAAACCCGGTAATGGTTGTGTAAATCATAAAATTTATGAATCCGGGTTAAAGATTAGGGGTTAATAATGTAGGCAAATGTATTACGATCAATTAGAAACAAGTTTCGAGCTAAACGAACAAATATCAGAGAAGTTACGCAACATTTACTAAAAAGGGAAAATGGCCAAGTTCTGTAACCCAGAATTGTTAAATATATATCTGGGTTATCAGTTGCCATAACCCATACGAGTTATCTGTTCATCTGGGTTATCAGTTGCCATAACCCAGACAAGTTATCTATTCATCTGGGTTATCAGCTGCCATAACCCATACAATTTATCTGTTCATCTGGGTTATCAGGTGCCATAACCCATACAAGTTATCTGTTCATCTGGGTTATTAGTTGCCATAACCCAGACAAGTTATCTGTTCATCTGGGTGATCAGTTGCCATAACCCATACGAGTTATCTGGTCATCTGGGTTATCAGTTGCCATAATCCAGACAAGTTATCTACTCATCTGGGTTATCAGTTGCCATAACCCATACGAGTTACCTGGTCATCGTATTGAGCTTTCGGGCTTAGCTAGATTAGTTATAGATTTCATATAACTAACGTATATCATGATTTATGATATGTAGGTAATAATTGGAGTACCGGATGGCGATCAAGCTCAACGAAGAACCGAACACGATCAAGTTACAAGCTTCCGCACATTGTTTCGTCGTCATTTTTAAATGACGAACTTATACATATTATGTTGTATTGTTTTTATTGAGAAAAGTTTTAATAAACCCGTATTTTCATAAGTATGTGTAGTCATAAATACACATTTAATTGTCGATATTTATACTTAAATCGTTCAATATTAGTAAGGGTGTGACACTAATACTTAGAATTGTCAGGTTGAACATGCCTAGACATGTTCAATTAATATTTACCAAGTTATTAAAGTGACAAAACTGATTTTATAGCTTCTATATTATCAGTAATGAATTTTCTTCAAAAACTGACCTGTTTGACTTTTATTTAATTACTTTTACCCGACAATTAACTAAGTAAACGTGGTAATTAGGAGGTGCCCTTTTGAGGTTTTAACACCTACCTAATTACGATCACGTAGCCATGTTCGTTGCGAACAATGGCTTGACCGTTTATGGTCTAGCTAAAAGTCAAAGCGTTTATCGAAAACGCTTGACTTTTTGCCTCTAAAAGCCAAATAAAATAAACTAGTCATGAAAGGACACTTACAATTGGTCCTATGGACTGAAGAAAACTCCATGGAGGTTCCCAATTGCTCAGGATCCTCTAATATTGAGAATTATAGCAGATTTGAATTGAAAGTGCAAGTGATAATGTGAAAGGGGAAGCCTATTTATAGATTTCAAGCCCCCACAAGATCTTGCCAAGTGTAATAGGGATGCAATGAGATTATCACATGTGTAATACCAGGTTTAAAAACCATCTAAGAGTCCCTAGAATGATCAAATGGTTTTAGAGATCAAGTTTGGTGAGCAAGGATGAAGAACCCACAGTTGGAAGTGAAATTCTGTCAAAATTTAGTCGTCGCCGCGCGCCACGGCAACAGGGGAGAGGCGTCGCCGCGCGCCACGGGCTCATATCAAGTTTCAAACTTGACAGTTTTGGTCCCTGTACCTTTTTATGCAATGCATCTTTCTTTTTAGGCATTTTTAACCCTTCTAGTTGGTTTGAAGATGATCTAGAGAGTATAACCAAACACCGTTAGGTCTGGTTTCGTTAAACGATTACCGAAAACACTAGTTTCTACTCGTTGACGCTTTTAACCCTTTAATTTGCGATCTTGTGCGTTTTAACGCGAAATTACATAAAAGCCCTTATAGATTAATAACGAGCATTCCCAAGAGTATGATGGGATATTACGACATTTCAGTTTACTCCAGTTCGCTTAAATGGTCGCTCAAAGGTGTAGTTTTATAGTTTGACGCTTTTGGCCCCCTTTAATGCATAACTTGCGCGCATTATCGAGAGCGTTATCAAATATCACGATGCTTCGGGTTCGTTAAAAGGTTACTCAGAGGTTAATTTGAACATGTTGACGCATTTAACCCATCTTCTTAAATATTGTAATCTAAATCGTTTATTTGCATCGAAACTCAACGAAATCATTATCCGACATTCGTGAGAGTATAAAAAGATTCTACAAAACCTCGGGATTGTTTAAAAAGTCATTCAGAGGTAAGAATTAACATGTTGACACTTTTAACCCATGTGGTTTGTAAATTTTTGGTTTTAAGCACAAACGGCTTCCTGTGTCCGACAATTTAGACAATAAAGAATACGAACATCTTAGGAGGTCAATCAGAGGCACAAGTTTGGCGTGTTGACATTTTTGGTCCTTCCACATTCATAGTTTTCGTTTTTGATGAAATTAGTCCTTCATAGTCATCGTTTAACTTTATTATGGTTTATTACACGTGTCAACAAATCATTGGACGTGATTTTACGAGGTGTTACAAAAAGTTTGGTTAATTGTATATTGTATAGGTTATATAGATATCATATTGTCATATAAGTCAAGCATGAGGTAGGAGGATAAATCCCCCATTTAGGAACCTCTTTTGTATATTACATAAGTCATGTAGGAGGTAGGAAGAACAAGTTTTCCATTTAGGTACTTCTTTGGTGTTCACCACCATACTTGTTGTTATAAACAATCAAGTAGTGTCATGAACATACAATAAAGAATAAGTTAATTACAACTAATCTAAGAAATCATCAAGTAATGTGTGGATTTTCAAGTAGGATAGCCCAAGCTAGTCCTATAATCACACAAACATCAAGCTTTAAGCTTGTTCATTACTTGTGGGTTAAACCCTAACAAAAACAGAAAGTGTATGAGGTTTTAACCTCTGATTTTAAGTGTCACAACCTTGTTTTTAAGCCCAACTAACCATAGAAGTGATTATGAGCATAAGGACATAGGAATGTGTATGAGATAACTCAAGTTCAAGCAAGTTTAGCAAAATTTAATCAAAACAGAAAGTTTGAACCCTTATTTGGTGATGTTCCAGCCTTGGTTTTCCATGGAAAACCTGTTGAAAACATACCTAAGGTTTTTCCAAACATTTAGGAAGAAGAATCAAGGAAAAAGCTTAAGAAATAAGGAAGTTATACTTGTTTTAGTGATTTGACACAAATCTGTCCATTTTGCGAATTCCAGTTGATTGAGAGTGTTTGAGAGTGAGTTTGAAGTGTTAGTAAAGTGAAAAATGATTGGAGAAGTGTTGGGTTATATAGGGGATGAATTAGGGTTGGAGTTAAGGGGATATTAATTGTAAGTTGGTTGGAATAGTGGGCAATAAAACCAACCAATGAATGGCTGAAAGTGGAGGATCTACGGATCCTAATCTTGCCGCAACATAGATTAGCTTATTATATTTATTTTTGTCATCTTTATAATTGATACATGTTGGCATATTATAAAATGGGGTTTTCTATTCGCACACCCTCCCATCTATCTACACACTTTTGCAATTCAATACGCATCGTATAGGCCTATACGATGCGTATTGAATTAAAGTAAAAAACATGGCAGACTGACAGGTGCAGGTTGTGTCTGGCGGCGGGTTTGATACGCATCGTATAGGTCTATACGATGCGTATCAACCCCCTGTTTTTTTGAATTTATTTTTTGTTGTGTTGTGTCGAATGCGAACCCGAGAAACGAAAGGGATTTCGAGCAGTTGGTCGATGATATGATTGATAAAGATCTTGACACGATTATTTCCATTTTCAAGTATTATTAAAACCATTCAAGCCAACCAGTCTGCAATGTGGTTCCCAATTTGCGGAACTTAATCTCAGATTGTCTAAAGAAACACCTTTTCAAGTTTGCACAGTAGGAGAAAAGACCAGCACCTCTGTCAGTATTGTCCTTTAAATTCGCATAAACATAAATTCAAAAATCTTTCAAGGTCTTAAGTGATGGACAATTGGTTAAAAGATGTAGAAGAGTTTGTGTAGAGATCTTTACAGTATGGTTTCTCGACAAATGAAGTATTAAAAGATGTTAGTTTCTTGACAGTATGGTTTCTCGACAAATGAAGTATTATCTGACAAAACTCAAAACAATTGTACCTGCTACGTCAGATGTTAGCTCGGAAGTTATATAACACAAAGTAAACCGACCTCTGGATTACACATGATAAAAGGGGAAATCTAATGGAACACCTGATTGAGAGAAACTTCTTCGAGCTAACCGCCGATATCTCATCCTTCTGTTGTTTAGTACTTCCGAGATATTCAAGTTATTTCAGTTATTTCGGTTGATTCAATACTTCAACGTATTTTAGTTGGTTTCGAATATACCCAAAGAGATCTGACCCAACCGAAATCCACTTCCGAGACGATTCAAGTGAGTCCTATGAAGCAAGTGTCGGTCTATTCAATTGAGAGGAATCATTGCATTACATCTATGTTGAAAACAAGTGGTTGTAAACTATTTGAGAATGTATAGTTCAATACGCATCGTATAGACCTATACGATGCGTATTAATCGATGATTTTACTGAAATACCCCTGGTTTTCTGATAATTTCAGGGGTATTTTTGAGAAAATTCAAAGTTTAATACGAATAGTATAGGCCTATATGATTCGTATTAATCTGATATACGATACAACATAGGCCTATACGATCGTATATGGTGTTATTTCAAATTTTGTGTTATCGCGTTTCCCTCGGTTCGACGCGTATACGTCTCGTTTTTTGCCGAACTTTCGCATATTTTGTTGTTTTATTACGTATACCTTCAACAATAGTCGTTTCGGATGCCGTTCGGGTGCGTTCGAATATCTTATTCTATGATTACGTACAGTTTTGTTTGAAATCCACTTGAACTCCATAGTGCCGCATTATATGTATACATGTGTGGAAATATCGTTAGTTGCGTATTTTAACGTATTTTAGCGTATTTTAACGTACTGTAACGTATTTTAGCGTATTTTAACGCATTTTAGCGTATTTTAGCGTATTTTAACGTACTGTAACGTATTTTAGCGTATTTTAACGTACTGTAACATATTTTAGCGTGTGTTGCAGTTTGGAAAGATGACCGAACAGAGATCTGAATAACAAACTGTGGAGAACTTGTTTGCATCACAAGGAATGACCGATCTAAGGCAGAGAACCTGATTCAGATACACAAATTCGATTTCAAACAAATCTTTCAAGGTCTTAAGTGATGGACAATTGGTTAAAAGATGTAGAAGAGTTTGTGTAGAGATCTTTTACAGTATGGGCTAAATACAAAGCCGATTCAGATTCAGAAAGCAGATGTGCTAAATACAAAGCCAATTTCAACTTCCATTGATCAAATAATAAAAACCCTAAGAATGCATACACAAATAGTTCTAGTGGACGAAGAAAAGACCGACACGGGTAAGAATGCATACACAAATACATATCCCCTTTGACCAACAAGAGCTGATCTTCAACGAGAGAAATAGTTCTAGTGGACGAAGCGCTTCTTTAGACAATCTAGGATTATGTTCTGTTTCTTCAAGATTACGTATGATGTTCGTTTATTCTCTTTAATCTATTAGAACGATCCTTGTTTTGTCTACGGAAACGGTGGCTATGGGAAACAAAAGTATAGACCTATACGGGTCGATTTCACGGTGAAACTGTTTGAATTTGTAGATTTCGGTTGGTTCAGAAACATTTGTTTATGGTTCTAACAAGGGAGAGGCTATTTCGACACCCTCTTATCTATCCGGACACCTTTTTTTTCAATACGGGTCGTATAGGCCTATACGGGTACGTGACAAAACATATCCCCTTTGACCAACAAGAGCTGATCTTCAACGAGGGAGAGGCTATTTCGACACCCTCTTATCTATCCGGACACCTTTTTTTTCAATACGGGTCGTATAGGCCTATACGGGTCATATAGGTTTAAAAGTCAAAAGTCAAATTTGTCTGGCGGCTGACTTTTTCAATACGCATCGTATAGGTATATGCTAGTGGTTGGGGCTCACACGGAATCTACGAAGAAACTGTTCGATTTCACGGTGAAACTGTTTGAATTTGTGGATTTCGGTTGGTTCAGACTGCGTTCGAACGGTATTTAACGTACACACCGCGTTCGAAGATTCTTGCATTAGACACAATTTGTTGTAATTTGTGGATCAACATAAACAACTGAAACAAGCAGGCATTGATTTTGCCGAGATTGAAGGAAAGAATCTGGCCATAAGCATTGTGGATTCTCAGCGTTATTCGAATGTAAGTGGATCGAGGTTCTGCTAGTTATTCGGAATGTTTCGAATCATCACAGAAGAAGTGTCGGGTTCTGCTAGTTATTCGGTTTGGAAAGTGGACAAAGCAAAGAGAAACTGATTCAGTGTGTTCAGTACTTTCGTGTGCTAAATACAAAGCCGATTTCAACTTCCATTGATCAAATAATAAAAACCCTAAGAATGCATACACAAATAGTTCTAGTGGACGAAGCAAAGAGACCGCCTTCTTAATTTAAGGGGTATTCTCAAAAATAATGTTTCCTAGATGTTTGAAGACAAACAAATGTCCAAAGTGCTGCTTCTTCGTTCGCATGACGGAAAGCTACCGCGTGACAAGAAGCTACCTTGCAAAAATTAAAAAATTAAATCGACACTCTTAATACGCATCGTATAGGCCTATACGATGCGTATTACTTTTTGGCGGGGGACAATGGCAGCTTTTGGCAGACATAGAAGTTTGAACCACCTCAATACGCATCGTATAGACCTATACGATGCGTATTGAGGGTGTCGATTTAAGCCCCAAGGTGTGCCAATAATACGACCCAAAATGTATAATTTGGTGGGAACAAAGAAATTAGAGTTTAGAATGGACAAAAGGACCAGCCATGAAGGTTGTGGGTCACACTCTGCCGCAAGGCCTTGCTTCATTTTCTTTTATTTTTATTTTTTTTGTTTAGGCAATAAAGTCTCTAAAGCTTTCATGTGTGGCAAAAATATGGTATATTAGTGTAAACACACAATTTGTGTATTAAGATGGACAACAATGGGCTGATGTTAATTTACTCTCGAGTAAATAAAATTTGGCGATAAATCTATATATTATAGCCAGTTTGAAATAATGTATATATGTAGCGTTTATATTTGTTTAATTTATTTAAAAGTAAAACATAAATTTTAATAATAACATATTTCTAATCATCATTAATTGAATAGAAACCACATAAAAAAAGTATATTAAAAGTTACAGAAATATATATATATATTTCACCATTGTAATAATATAATTTAGATTAAACTAGAATGACAAAAGTCGTAAGAACTATATATTGTCATTCATTTGTTCCTTTTTCAGATTTTTAAATTTTAATTTATATATGTTTACATTTTGTTAAATAAAAGGTTGTAATTAAAATTACCATCTACTTATTGGAGAACAAAAGTCACAACTCCACTATAGTAGTTTATTTCTATTAAGGATTACATAATATTATAGTAGTTTATTTCTAGTAAGGATTACATAATATTATAAACTAAATGGATATATAATGCTAGACCTTGTAATTCATAATGGCCTTTGCAATGGAGTAGTGGCTGTAAGGATTACATAATATTATAAACTAAATGGAAATATAATGCTAGACCTTGTAATTCATAATAGCCTTTGCAATGGATTAGCGGCTGTGTTATTTAATATTTTTTTTACTAAAGCTAAAATCATTCAATTAAGTATCAAGTATGAAATAAAGTATATTTTAAGTATTGTAAATATAAACTTAAATATTTGTATGTATAAAGTATACATATAAAAAAACGTATTTATGAGTGTTTGTTCGTAAGAAAAAAATTTAAGTACATATTTATGAGAATCACGAATGTGAATTGAATGTATAAACGAGTATGATTAATCGTAGTATGGTTTAAACAAGATGACCAAGTTTTATCATGATTAAAGTTATGAATTACGAAGTCGGAAGTGAATTATGAATACGATACGGACATAAGTTTCCCAAAAAAAAAAAAACAGAAGTATAATTAAATTTTCTAAACAAGGAAGGTTTCAAAAAGCGATGCGTTACAATTGACAACTTGTACTATCACAAGGAAGCTTGAATCAAGCGCTCAAACTAGGACATCAACATTAAAAGGGTAACCGCAGAACAAAGCTTAACACCCTGAAAACATATGTCCATTTGACGAACACAAACAACCATACAAAGAGGGATCATCATTTCATGTCCCATTGATGAAGATGAAGCAACAGCAAAGTGACGATACGCTTGCACCGGCAGGGGCAAGGGTTTTAATCAGGTTGTGGGTAATGGCGAGTTCATACTCATCTTCCGTCACCGTCTCAAAGGTTGGTTCGAAGCGCTAGCAACGTGGCAATCAAATTTGAAACGTGGTCATCTAGCTCATTCAGCTTTTATCAATACAACAGTATTCGTATATGAACCACAACAATTATGAGATGCTTCAGCATCAGACTGAACTTAGTCGACAACGACTCTACTCAACCCGCATCAGGTATAACGATTGGTTTGCATGAAGCAGGAATAAATGCCCTGGCCTAGTATCTTCTCCAAACTGATTTCAAGAACACCCTTTCGACCATTAGTCCAACATTCCACCCACTTGCAACTTGCGCATGGAAGCAACACTGAACTTGAGGGACTTGAAGGGGTATGGTCCCAAATCTCGCACCAGGCTTGGACGCGAGTGACCATCACCTGACTCATCGCCCCTGCCGACAGGATTCACCGACGTTCGTGCGGGCACGCGCGAACCCGGTTTGATTTCCCACTCGGAGAAAGATGAGAAGACTTACCTTGTAAATGAAAATGGTTGTTTTCGCCAACATACAATGGATGCGATAATCACTACCAAGAATGATAGTAGCTTACTACATTCACTTTCTGTCAAACACATTTCCAGGCTGCGGTCATGCGCGGGCGCGCGCAAAGCGGCAATATGAATGTTTAGTTTGCGTTCAGATTACTGCACATAGCGATGCGGTCCAAAACCGCATCCTATTGTCGTACAATTGGAACTGACACTTTGACTTCAGTGACCAAACCAGCAAGGATATCCCAGCCCACATGCATAAAAGCTGGTAGACAGACTGACAACCCCATCAGGGCGTGGCAACACCTCCGCGTGCGCCTAACACTCCCGTGACATGCGCTATTGACACACCTACAAAAGGCTACACGTTGTCAGTCGGGCCCTAGGCCCATCTAGCGGCCTTTTGGCCCTTCTTCTTCACTCTTCGGCTATAAATACCCATCCCAAATCAGGGTTGAGGTAACGCTAATCTGCTCTCTCACAATTACTGCTTAAATACTTATCTTGCTCCCAAGCAAATACTTATTCTCACACCGGAGAGTGGTAATAAGGAGCAACCCTACCTTATCCTCCTTGTTACGAGTCACGGTTTGTTTTCATTGTGCAGGAGACGGATTAGAGGACGACCCGACCATCAATCGAGGAAAGAAGGGATTTAACATTGGGTTGGGGGTGGGGGGGGGCGAGAGGAGGACTGGGATTACGGAATTTAACATTGAGAAGTCACTTACGGAATTTAAAAATTCTAAAAAAAAAACAACAACAAATAATAATAATATATTTTTCCATTTATTGAAGGAATGAAAAAAAAAAACCAACCCTTTACCTAGGAATGAAAAGTGCTACATTTCTTGTAGAGTGCTTCATTCCATTACTACATAATAAACAAATATGTTCATTTTATTCCATCAGAATAATCAATTCCAATCCATCTTCTATTTCTTCGTACCGAAAGCTACCTAAATGTAAAACTTTTAATATTTAACACCGAAGCAAATTCAATTCTATATACAAACGGATTTTTTTTCTAAACGGCAAATTTTAGATAACTAACGGGCCACTGGAGTATCATCGTGTCACCGGTAGAACCACCCGATCATATCCATCTCCATTAGACTATAATACATATACACCAATTCAGGATGAAACCCAATAAATTTTAGAAAAACACCTTTGTGAGAAAAACCTTTACACCGAAGCCTTATCTCACCCTCAAATTGCTACTAGACTATAATGTCATAGCTATATACAAACGGATTAAAGCCAAAATGATACACTAAGGGTATGTTTGGCAAAAGTTGCTGGTGGTTGGAAACTGGTGGCTGGAAGCTGGTAGCTGTAGCTGGTAGCTAGTAGCTGTAGCTTTTTAGATATATTTGGTGTTTGGCAGAGTAGCTGAAACTTTTAATAAAGTGTATAAAATGACCAAAATGGACATAACTAAAAATTTAAAAAGTTTGTGTATTAAAAAGTTCATTATCTTTAGAGGTTAAAATAGTCATTTTTTTCCCTAAAAGCTTGTAGCTCCTTCTAAACGCTACTAGTAGGAGCGTTCAACCAAAAGCTTCAAGCTCCTAACCTAAAAGCTTCAAACTCCTTCAACCAAACAAGTCTTTTTATCGACTAGGAGTTTTTTCTTAAAAGCTTAAACTTAGAATCTCCTAAAAGCTCCATGCCAAACATACCGTAAAAGGGGTATACAAGAAACTAATTTCGAGGGAACGAAAACATACAAATCAAGAGAGGGGTTATGTAAATAACTCCAAAACAGGCTGACGGTTCCAAGTTCCAACATGCATCGCCATGAAGAGAAGTCTATATATCACAATGTCATAACAGTCCAAACATCACCGATCTCATGACCAAACCCGAAAACACCCCGCCCCAGAACTTCCATAGGTTCTTCGACTGCTGGCTGGACGAGCTAAATTCCAACCTTCAACAGCTCGTATCGGCCGCAAACCACCAGGAGTACGATGGCGATGCAGACGATGAAGACTTACCCATGCTGATTAACAATTCTATAGGGCACTATGAGAAGTACTACAAGGTGAAATCAGAAGCAGCAAAAGAAGACGTAATTTCGATGTTTTTGCCCAAGTGGCTATCTTCCCTGGATGAAGAGGTATGGTCCCAATTCCTTGCCAACATGGCAAGGACCACACCACCTTTTTCATCATACGTGGCGCTGACATCGACGATATCATCCAGAAGCTTCTAGAAGCTTCTGGAAAATATCTAGGTGGCTTCAAAGATGCTCCACCCGACATAAAGGACACAACGTGTCACCAGCCACCAGGCGCCACGTAGGACTGTAACAAATCTTAGAGCAGCCCGACAATGCCAGTACGACGTCTCCAAGATGGGCAAATGCAGGTGCGCCACGTGTACCACTACACTGACCACAACAGAGGAGACCAAGAGGATATTCCCCTTGGTCGGACAGCTGGCGCGCAACCACAGCTGGCATCGCTGTTCTTCCCTCTTTCACCCTCCGGCTATAAATAGGACCCTTCACCATCCAGGTTGATCATCTTGCTCTCTCTATTACCACACTTAACACACACTGTTTATTCCTCCTCGGAACAGTACTTATTCTCACGCCGGAGCCTGGTTAAGAGGGAAACCCCCATATTCCCCTCTTAACGAGACTAACGGTGTTACTGTTTTGCAGGAACCGAGCCATTTCACGAGTAGAAAGAGAGATTGAACCCACAGAAGGAACAACCCTACAGATTAACCATAGTGTTAGTCTGTGTTTCATCACTGGAGGATGCCTTTTTGTGGATTGCCAGGTGGCGGCCAACGACAGCCATCCACCTGTTGTACTCCAAGTCTGGTATGTTAGAAACCCGTTTATTACACGGGTTTCATAAGGTAATATTACATAGATGGATAGTAATGAAGATTTATACACTATAAAACAATAATTTGAAAATATAAATGATTTAAATTGCATATAATTTAGAGTAAATTGTCATTTTAGCCCCTGAGATTTGTCCAAATTTACCATTTTAGTCCAAATAGTTTTTTTTCGCCTCTGGGTCCCTGACTTTTCCATTTTATTGCCGTTTTGATCACACCCTCTAACTTTGTTAAAAAATGTCAGTTGTCTCAAGGGTATTCTGGTCAGATTACATATATGTTTTGTTTTGTTGCCATTTTGATCCAAAACTAATTTTACATATAAGTAAATAAAAATAAAAAAAATAAATGTCATAAAATATATTAAAAATTTATGTTATATTTTAAATATATATAAAAGAATACACACAAATATAAATACATAGCATTTCTTTTTAAGAAAACAAAACTCAATTCTATCTCTCTCTCTTCTCTCGCAGACACCACCACCGCCCACCATTCCCGACCACCATGCACCACCACGACCACCACCGTGCACCACCGCCAATCACCACTCCAACGACAGCCACTCACCACTATAACCCCACCCCTTTCACTCTCTTCACATGAAACCCTAAAATCACCTTTAAACCTGCTAGTGAAACCCTAGAGCCGCCGCACACGGCGGCGGCGGAGACGTGGTTTATCAGCAGGTTCACAGAGAGGGAGAGAGAGATAGACGCGAAAGAGCGAATCGGAGAAAGAAAAAGGATCTGCAGCGGCTGCAGCTAAGCTTTCCGGCGACGGCACCGTCGTGTAGAGTGGGGACACCTCCCACCGCCGGAGGTAGGCAAACAGTTTTGTCAAAACATTTCTCTGGTTTAGAATGAAAGAAACTCTGGTTTTGAAAGTGATATTATCAAATCTGTATATATAGAAATTTACAAAAGAAATTAAAATTATTTGGAAGCGGCACCATCCACTTGAGCTCAGATTGAAGTATGTATTTTTTTGAGATTTTTATTGTATATGGTTTTGAATTTTTGATGTGAATTTGGGGAATCTTCGTTGGGGTTGGGACAAAATGAAACAAAAACACAGAGAAAGAAGAGAGAGAGAAGAAAGAGAGTGTTAGTAAGTGTTAGTAAGTTGTTTGGGTTGCTTTGTGTTCAGATCTGCATACGAGGAGGCTGGATTTGATGTGGTAGGGGTGGCGGTTGTGGTGCTTGAGGGTGGTGTTTGTGGGTGGTGCTTGGGGTGGTGGTGCAGGTGGTGTTTGTGTATATATTATTTATTTTATACATAGATATATATAAATATATTTGTGTTTTTTAAAAATATGTAAGTGACAATAATAATAATAATAATAATAATAACAAAATTAATTTTTTTCTTTTATTTTTTAATATAAAATAAGATTTGGATCAAAATGGCAAGTTGAAAAGTTTAAATTGAAAATACCAAATATACCCCTGGTTAAAACTGAGTTTTTTTGACAGAGTTAGGGTATGTGATCAAAATGGCAACAAAAGGGAAAAGTCAGGGACCTAGAGGTAAAAAAAACTATTTGGACTAAAATGACAAATTTGGACAAACCTCAGGGACTAAAACGGCAATTTACTCTATAATTTACTATTTAAGTTAGGCATTGATGAGATAAGAGAAGTTAAAAAAAAAAAAAGAATTATGTGTTCACTAACCTATAACACAACCAAAGATTTACCATATATAATTTTGTTTGTTTGTTATTATTTTATTTCTAGTTAATGAATACTAGGACCGGCATATTAATAATATTAATCCGTTAGCTTTATCATTATTTTTTTTATTATGATCTCTTTGTATAACAACTAGTAGATGCCCCCGTTCGCGTTGCGGGGCGATGGCCGAATAATTATCAATCAATTAAAAAAAAGACTACTATAATTTTGCAATAAAAAAAAAAACGATGATAAGACCGTAATTTGAGCTCAGGGCAAAAATGTAATTTTTCAGGACTAATGAGCCAGTGTTAGGCAGCTAGAGTTATGCGCCGCCCGCGTTTCGGGGCGCTAAACCGAGTATTTCTTAGGTTAATAACATGTACGCCTTTATGTCGGTTAGTTATACATGCTACCTATAACACGATATAAAAAAGATACATCAAGTTAACCAATTAAAGAAAAACAATACCATAGTTATGATAAAAAAAATTAACTAAAACGATGACAAGCGTGTAATTTAGAGTTGGGGGCAAAATAATAAGTTGTGAGTACCAATTAGCGAGTGCTAGGCAGCAATTTGGCATGGATAAAAACAAAATTAAGTCAACAAAGTAAAATAAAACACTACCATAGTTTTGCCAAAGAAAAAAAACGATGGCAAGATTGCAATTTTTAGCGGAGGTAAAGACGTAATTTTAAAATGGACGCAAAATAATATTTTGAACTGAGGGCAAAACCTTTTTTTTTTTATTTTGAAATGGGGCAAAATCGTAATATTTTAGCTGCGGGCAAAATCGTAATTTTTAGCTGGGGGCAAAATCATTATTTTAAACTGGGAACCAAATCGTAATTTGGCAGGACTCTAGCTGAGGGCAAAACCATAATTTTATTTTGAACTGGGGGCAAAATTGTATTTTTCAACTGAGGGCAAAGTCGTAAATTTAAGGAAGGGGCAAAATCAAAATTTTATTTTGAATCGAGGGCGAAATCGTAATTTTACACATGAGATAAAATTGTAATTTGGCATCATCTATAAATAACTATTATATATAAAAAAAAAGTCAAAGCTGGCCGCCACTTTTGGCGAACCACTCTCGACAACTATTACCCGATGACGTAATCAACTTGTGAATGTTAATATGTATAATAATATATGGTTATAATTATTATTCAATACACAAAAGAAATATTATTTACAATAAGTTTCGGTTCTAATAATATCGTTTTGTTCTTTGTTTCAATTATTTCAGGTATCCAGTTTGAGGCCTCGCCAGCTGACCTATCTATTTTCAAGGCTGGCGATTTAGGAAAGTTGAATTCAAATCAGATCTGTCGAGTCGACAAATTACAGCAGAAAACCATTCGTGCAGAGAGAAACATATGTGATAGAATGGCGACGTTGCAGGAATCAGCAGCGGACACATCCATGGTGGATCTATCCAACGTGATTTCGGAGATGATGAGGAAGGAGAACGACGATGGAGGGGACGACAATGATCGAAGAGTGGAACTGGCTCTAGAGCCGAAGAAGGATGAGTGGGAAAAAGTGTTGAACATGGCGGATAGTCTGAGAATGGAGACGCTAAAGTCTGTGATCGAAATTCTGACACCGATTCAGGCGGTTTACTTCTTAATCGCAGCGGCGGAGCTGCACCTCCGGTTACACGATTGGGGATTGAAGAAGGACGCTGAGTATATTAATTAACTACGTGTCTTCAAATGTACTAATAAACGGTTTGTTTAATTTCACTCTTTGTTATTAGATAAATCTTATAAGCTTAATCACTCCTCTTTCATCTTAAACAATTAGTCACGTAAGATCATGAAAAAGAGAGATGCGGACAACTGTTTAAGTCTTTTCTTTTGGATAACTCACACACCATTCAAAAATACTGAGTTTTTTCCAATATTAGTGTTGGTGGAAACTATTAACAAAACAGTGTTGTTGGAAAAATATTTACCAAAATGGTATTTTAAAAAAAAAATATTTGTTTCTCACTCCTAACCTTATTGGATTAATCAAATTCATTAAAACAATTATTGATTTATCCTAGTATTTGGTCTCTCACATAACTTTTTTTAGGAATCTTAAAGAAAACTATTTTTTTAATAAAAATCTACTTAAAAACATATGTTTTAAAATTCTAAATTTATGTAGTTGATAAGGGGAGGGGGTGGTCACTAGTGACCATTTTTCCATCACTCACAATATCCAATCATGTTCCGTCATGTCAGCAACCATTTTTTCATCACTCACAACTTTTTTTAGTGGGGGTGGTCATCACTCACCACCACACCCAACAATTTCCCCCTAACCAACAATTACACTCACAAATAAAACCATCACGGCGTGGAAAAAATAACGAAATCATGTTTTCGTTATACTATAACCCGTTATACTATTAGGTGGGGGTGGGATTTATGAAATTCAACGCGTTATGGTTTCTATCACTCGTGATATAACGCACGGCCCCCCTGTGGCCTAAAAAAACCTTTGTATGGTTCGACTAACTTTAGTTATACCTTGATAATTAAATATTTATTAAAAATTCAAAAATATACAAAATCTAAAAACTTAAAATTACGAACCATTGTTTTAGTTTTCTCAGGTTATGTTTTCTTTATATAAATAATATGATACTTGGATCTATTTTTCTCTCAAACTAAATGCATTAGTTAAAGATATGTATTTCGTGTGATCACAACACACCTGGGAGTTAGTAGGTTCGAATAACCCACTTAAAATAAACCTTTTTTTTTAACTAAAACCTACTTGGAAAAAATAGAATTTGTTGTAAAAATTTGTATTTATTGTTTGTTTTAAACAATCTCCTTTATACCCTCTTAAATTTTTTATGAAAAAAAGTATACATGTTTTCTTTATGTATTAACGAATGAGGTAAGGATTAAATTCGAACCTACCAATTCATTCGTTTATTCAAGTACTTTATTTAAAAAAAAATACGCATACAACAGAATTTTAATGTATAACTGGAGTTATTAGGATTACCATTATTTGTATTAAATATAGACTTTTTTATTTTTAAAGTATTAAATATAGATTTTTAGAATAAGTTTTTTTTTAAGTTTTATAAAAAAATATTTATTTTTTTGTAAGATACATGATAATAAATAAATTAGTAAGAGATCCAATACCATGATTAAATCAATAATTATTTAAAGAATTGGATTTATCCAATAAGTTTAGGAGTGAAAAAGAAACAAAACTTAAAAACTTAAAAACACCATGGTAAATATTTTTATATCAACACTATTTTAGTAAATACTTTTCCCACCAACACTATTTTAGTAAATATTTTTATATCAACACTATATATACATCATTGCATTATTCAATGATGATTTACTATATATGAATATATTCAACAAATAAGGTTAAGGTAATCTACAAAGTCTCGTAAACATAAAAAGTGTACAAACTACAAAGACATAATGGATCACACAAGATGACACAATTTCGATCGAAATATAACACAATTTCGAAAAATATAACACAATGTCGAGGAAAAAAGACACAATGGCGTCACACCCCGATATTTCCACGTATTACCGGTGAGCCCGGTGGGGAGTATCGTGACGTAGTTGATATCATCATAGTCAAATAATCACAGTTCAATGCACAGCGGAAGTCTAAAAATAAAATTATTACACACCGAATCGAAAGTAACATTACAACGGGTTGTAAAAGGATCCACAGGCGGATCAAAACAAAAGAAATAGTGTTCAACAGATTTAAGCATCAAGAGCTTGCAAAACTCTTTATTTGATACTAGGAGTAGCCAGCCCATTTCGCTTAGTACCTGCACTTAACCTTTTTGGAAAATACGTCAGTTTTCACTGGTAAATACAATTAACCGACTCATTTTGAAAATGTTTAAGAAAATTGATTTAAATGCACAAGGCACAAATAATATTTTATAACTTGGGATAATTATTTAAAAATAATCTTGTAAAAGAATTATATGTTTGTTATACATTCAGTAGCCCGGGTTAGAAGTACCGGGTTAAATATTAATAGACACACCACATAATATAAACCCACGGCGAGTTATTCTCAACAAGCGGGTATATCTTTTTACATACGCACCGGCAGGTGTATGCCTACACCCACACCTCGTGCTTAAGTTGTGGCCATTTCAATGAATGAGCCGAGGATATCCAGGACATGATCATTAACCCCCCAAATGCTTAAAACAAACAAAACAGATTAAACGGGTTATCTCAATGATTTAACCATTATTCGATTAAAGATTCAATACCCGACCAAGCGGTATTATTAAATACCGTACCTCAAGCCCGTATAAGGGAAAATAAGTTAAAAGTATTTACCTGAGCAAAAATATAATTTTTATCCCAGCCGTATATCAACCAGCAAGTACAGATAGCTTTTACCGGTCTCCTAATCTGGAACGAAGGTTTTTAATAACCTATTAGATTCCTAACGGGTCTTACTTAAGCTATTACTTAGATCGGTTAGTTTTAAAGAAGGTATACGGTTCAAAACGCAAGATTAAGTGAAGACCGGATTAGAATGTGATTTAGACCCGACAAGTATGAAGACTTGTATAATAAGGGTAAACTAAACACATTCTGGATTTTGAAAAGAAAATGATAGGGTTGACCCGTTTCGGTTAATTTATGCAAACTAGTTACATAAACCGTACCGAACGCGAAAAATGCATAACGGGTAACCAAATGAGTCATGAACAGCTTCCCTAAGTTAATATGCTTAAAATGTGTTATGATATCAGTAGAATACCTTCCATTATGCCCAAAACGAATGTAAAATCAAATTAAGCCCCGTAAGGGTATTTTGGTAATTTTAAAGCTTATAAAAGAGGTTAAATAGTAATCTGAGTTTATGGTCTAAAATAATCAGTAAAAATATTTATTTTAATGGGTTATATCAGTAAGATACCATACATATGTGAAATTTATCTTTTATGACCAAACTATGCACCGAAGGGGCATTTTGGTCATTTTATTAAGGGTCAAATTTGGAAATCTGAGTTCAAAACTTTTACTTACTGTTAAAGTATAAAAAATTATTCATAACATCAGTAGGTAATAATTATTAGGTGCCTAATATGGTTTTAAACCATACTATGCGCCTAAATCGCATAAAAGACGGTATTTGACGATATTCGGGTTGATTTAAGAAATCTAAGATTTTGACTAGCCTTTACAGTTTAAAATAACTTATTTATTATATAAAATCATTAGAAAAAGGTTTGATATGTAAAGTATGTGTGAAACTCATTTTATTAGTAAAAAGGGCATAACCGTCAATTATCGAGTCAATGCAAGAACCCTATGTTATGATCAGTTTAAAATTTAATAAAAAATTTCAAAAATCCCTAAATATTATATAACAATAGTGGGTAAAAGGTTTGGTGTCAAAATTTGGGTTTAAATAGGATTTATGTCAAAAATGTCGTTTAGTTAATAAAAAGGCTTTCATTTACGATATCGAGCATAACTCCTAATTTAGACCCCAAACTGATGTCAAATTTTTAGGACATGCTTATAAACCAGTAATAAAGGTTTTTGCCCTCTCACATTTTCAAAAATCTATTTTTAATATCAAAAGGGCGTAATGGTCAACTTTTAAGCAAATAACGGAAACATGCAATGAACTAGGATTTTTATGGAACCAAGTTGTATAATTACCTACTCATAGCCACTTTCAATAATAAGTGGGACCCAACATTTGACCAAGTTAGAGTGATAATCAGTAGGTGCCCTCTTAAGGGTTTATTACCTACATAATTACCTACTCATAGCCACTTTCAATTCGAAAAATGGCTGGACCATTAGTGATTAATCACTAAGTCAAAGATTAATTACGATGGCTTTGACTTTTTGGCCATTAAACTAAGAAAACTTAACTAGAGAGGCTAAGAATGCTTAAAAGGACACTTAGCATGAAATATGAACTGATGAAAACTTCTTAGAGCTCCAAGGGATTCCAGAGAATGAGTTTTGAAATAAAATTTCAAGTGTGCAAATGACAAGTGAATGAACAAGGCCTTATATAGCAAAATGGAAGCTCCAAGATCTTTGCATGTGTCCCTATGATCATCCCAGATGTTACTAGGTGTCCCTAGTGCATGAAAAACCATTGGCACAGTCCCTGGTATCGAATTCAGGCATGCAAAGGCGGTGGAACTGGCTGAACATGCAGCTGTCATTGTTTTCTGATACTGGCACTCTCACGCGGGCCGCGACACTCCCTTATGACCGGAAAACAACTTTCATTAATTGCAGTTTTGGTCCCTGGTCCATATTTAATTAAAATAACGTTCGTTTATTGCACTTTTGACCCCCCCCCCCCCAAAGTGAACTTTTAAGGGCCTTAGGTCATAAACTAACTCCGTTAGGCTCCCGGTTAGTCGTACGATCACTCGAAAAGTTTTGTTTTCATCGAAACTCCATAAAATTAATATCCCATATTCTTGAGAGCAAAATATATAATCGTTACAATGCTTTTGGGACGGTTTAAAGGTCACTCAGAGGTAACGTTTAACATGTTAACACTTTTAACCCTTATGTTTCGTAAAATCCTTATTTTAAGCACAAACGACTTTCTATGTTCGACAGATTATTCGTTTAAGAATACGAACATCGTGTGAGGTCAATCAGAGGCACCAAAATGGCATGTTGACACTTTGGATCCTTTTACTAACATATTTACATTGTTTGATAATTTTAGTCCCTCAGAAACAATTCCTTACACGTTTAAAGTCCATGACACGTGTCTTTATTATATTGGTCGTGATTTTACGAGGTGTTACATCCTCACCCCCTTAAAAGAAATCTCGACCTCGAGATCTACTGAAATAAATGAGGGTACTTCTGTTTCATTGTGGATTCAACCTCCCATGTGTATTCTGGGCCTCTACGGGCTTCCCATTTTACCTTCACAATCGGTACATGCTTCTTTCGAAGTTTCTTAACCTGTCGATCCTCGATTAACAAAGTTTTTTTCAATGAACTTCAAGCTTTCTTCAATTTGCACGTCCTTGTGTGACATTGCTAGCGACTCATCGGCTAGACAATTCTTTAGGTTGCAGATGTGGAACACATTATGTATTCCACTGAGCTCTTCTGGCAGATTTAACTTGTAAGCTACAGTCCCGACACATTCGATAATCTCAAATGGTCTTGTATATCTAGGGATTAGCTTGCCCTTTTTGCCAAAACGCATCATCCCCTTCCAGGGTGATACCTTAAGTAACACTTTGTCACCTACCTCGAATTTTAGAGGTTTACGCCTTTTATCCGTTTAACTTTTCTGCCTATACCTGGCAGCTTTGAGACGATCACGGATCTGAACAATCTTATCTGTCGTCTCCAGGACTATATCGGGTCCTGATAGTTGGACATCTCCAACTTCCGCCCAACAAACTGGCGTCCAACACTTTCTTCCGTATAAAGCTTCGAAAGGTGCTGCTTGAATACTCGAATGATAGCTATTATTATACGAAAATTCAATCAACGGAAGATGATCATCCCAACTTCCTCCTAAATCAATAACACAAGCTCGCAGCATATCCTCAAGCGTTTGGATCGTACGTTCGCTTTGCCCATCCGTCTGAGGATGATAAGCAGTGCTGAAGTTTAAACGAGTGCCTAAAGATTGCTGAAAGCTTTTCCAAAAGTGAGATGTGTATCTAGTATCCCTATCCGAGATAATAGATACTGGAACTCCGTGAAGAGATACAATCTCATCCACGTATAGCTGAGCTAGCTTGTCAGAGCTGTGGGTTTCTTTAATTGGCAAGAAGTGGGCTGACTTAGTCAACCTATCGACTATAACCCAAATAGTATCATTTCCTCGCTTTGTCTTTGGTAACTTTGTGATAAAATCCATGGTTACCATTTCCCATTTCCAGGTGGGAAGTTCAGGCTGTTGCAGCAAACCTGACGGCTTCTGGTGTTCGGCTTTAACCTGTGCACAGGTCAGGCATTTAGCCACATAAGTGGCTATAGATTTCTTCAAACCTATCTACCAATAATTTGCCTTTAAATCCTGATACATCTTATCACTGCCAGGATGAACAGAGTATTAGCTATGAGCTTCTTGAAGAATCACATCTCGAAGTCCTCCATAAATTGGAACCCATATTCGTCCATTCAATCTTAGGATTCCATCCTTGCCATACGATAACTGTTCAGCAGTTACGCCTAACTTCTCATTCGGATAGTTAGCTTCTAATACAGCTTCCTTTTGAGCGGCTAACAACCCTTCATTCAAACTGTTCTTCAATTTAATGCTCTTGGCATTGATTCTAATAGGCTTAACCCTTTCCTTCCTGCTCAAGGCATCGGCGACTACATTCGCTTTGCCTGGATGATATCGGATTTCACAGTCATAATCATTCAGTGTTTCCATCCATCGGCGCTGTCTCATGTTAAGATCCTTTTAGTTAAACATGTGTTGAAGGCTTTTATGATCAGAATAGATTATACACTTAGTCCCATAAAGGTAATGCCTCCAAAGCTTCAGTGCAAATACAACGGCACCCAACTCCAAATTGTGAGTAGTGTAATTCTTCTCGTGCACCTTTAATTGTCGTGAAGCATAAGCAATAACCTTGCCTTTCTGCATAAGCACACATCCCATGCCTGTGTGCGATGCGTCGCAATATACCACAAATTCTTCAACACCTTCTGGCAATGTTAGTACAGGTGCATTGACACGTAAGAATATAAAGTTCGATTGCTGCACCTCTAACTTCATTGACACGTAAGAATTGGCAAGCCCCCTCCATATTGTCTGGTTCGATCTCAACACACACCAGTGTGTTTGAGTTTTTAATTTTTTTTTGTTTAATTAATACTAGTTTCAATTTAAACACTTTTGGCCCCTCAACTTTCGTTTTTATTTTGTTTTAACTCACTAACCACTCATAAGTCATCATCTAACTAGGATAGTGTCATTCCCAGTTAGTTTGTTTCACTTATTCACTTTCAACATATTTGTAATATGAGAATTTGTATTTTCGGGGTGTTACAAGTCCACCCCCTTAAAAGGGTTTCGTCCCCGAAACCAGAGTACGTACCAAATATTGTAGGATAGAGACGTCGCATCTCCTCTTCGGACTCCCATGTAGTGTCCGAACCCTTCCTATGCTCCCATTTGATCTTGACTTGATCGATTTGTTTTTTCGCAACTGCTTAACCTTTCGATCTAAAATCTCCAATGGCCTTACTGCATAGTTCAGGCTATCATCCACCTCAATATCGTCGTAATGGATATAAGCTGTTTCCTCCGCTAGACATTTCCGCTATTGTGACACATGAAACGTGCCATGTATTTCATTCAACTCTTCCGGTAGTTCGAGGCGATAAGCTACCTTGCCAACCCGTTCGATGATTTTAAATGGCCCGATAAACCTCGGGCTTAGTTTCCCCCTTTTTTTGAATCTGATAACGCCCTTCCATGGGGAAACCTTTAACAAAACCATGTCGCCTATCTGAAATTCAATCGGTCTTCGTCTTTTGTCGGCATAAGACTTTTGCCTATCTTGGGCTGCTTTTAAATGGGCTCGTACCACTTCAATTTTCTCATTAGTGGCCTGAACTATGTCTTTATGTGCCAATTCACGCGGACCCACTTCACCCCAACACACCGGGGTTCTGCATTTCCTACCATATAGCATCTCGTAAGGTGCCATGCCGATACTCGAATAGTAACTATTGTTATACGAAAATTCGGCCAAAGGTAGATAAACATCCCAACTTCCACCGAAGTCGATGATACATGCCCGTAATATATCCTCTAGCGTCTGTATTGTTCTTTCACTCTGCCCATCCGTCTGAGGATGGTAGGCGGTGCTAATGAAGAGTTTCGTTCCCATCTGTTCTTGAAAATCTCGCCAAAAATTTGAAGTAAACCGCGTATCTCTATCCGACACAATGGATACCGGTACTCCGTGATGTGCCACTATTTCATTTGTATATACCTCGGACATCTTTTCTGAAGTATATGTTTCACGTATAGGAATAAAATGTGCACTCTTCGTCAATCTATCCACAACCACCCATATAGCATCGAATCCCCGAATCATTTTAGGTAGTTTGGTCAATAGGTCCATGGTGATATGCTCCCATTTCCAAACTGGGATCTCAAAAGGTTGCAGTTTTCCATATGGTTTCTAGTGTTCCGCTTTGACTTGTAAGCAAGTCAAGCACTTCTCCACATATTTTACCACATCCCTCTTTATTCTGGGCCACCAATAGTTTTGTTTCAAATCGTTGTACATCTTGGTCGCACCCGGATGAATAGAATATCGGGATTTATGGGATTCATCGAGTAGAAGCATCTTAACCCCACAAGAATTTGGAGCCCATATTCTCCCGGATCGAGTCTTCAATCCGTTCTTTCCATCCGACAAATCTTTTAACTGGCCGATTATTCTTTCCATCTTCCAGTTCTCCTCTTTCATTGCTTCTACTTGCGCTTCTCGGATACATTCAAGTATTCCCAAGGTCACCACAAGCTGCATCGACCTTACTCGTATTGGGACATAATCCGCTTTTCTGCTCAGGGCATCTGCCACCACATTTGCCTTTCCGGGGTGGTAGTGTATTTTGCTGTCGAAATCCTTCACCGTTTCTAACCATCGTCTCTGACGCATATTTAACTCCTTCTGATCGAAGAAGTATTTTAAGCTCTTGTGATCGGTGAATATGGTGCACTTTACCCCATATAAATAGTGCCTCCATATTTTTAACGCAAATACCACCGCAGCCAACTCGAGATCGTGCGTGGGATATTTCTTCTCGTGTATTTTCAATTGCCTCGAGGTGTAAGCTATAACTTTGCCTCATTGCATCAAAACACATCCAAGCCCCAAAAGTGAGGCGTCCGAATAAACTACCAAGTCCTCGACTCCGTCCGGCAACGTTAATACCGGAGCTTGAGTTAACTTCTCATTTAGCGTCTGAAACGCCCTTTCTTGTTCAACACCCCAAATGAACTTCTCCTCCTTCCGGGTTAACTTTGTTAGTGGCGACGCAATCTTGGAGAAATCTTGAATGAATCTCCTATAGTACCCCGCAAGCCCTAAGAAGCTTCTAATTTCCGAGGGGTTCTTCGGGGGATTCCATTTCGACACGGCCTCGTTCTTTGACGGATCTACCAATATTCCATCGGCACTTATGATGTGGCCGAGGAATTGCACCTCTCGTAACTAAAAGGCGCACTTAGAGAATTTCGCATACAACCTTTCTCGTCTAAGTGTCTATAACACCTCTTGTAAGTGGTGTGCATGCTCAGCTTCACTTTTTGAATACACCAAAATATCATCGATAAACATGATGACCGATTTATCCAGCATTGGCTTGCAAACCCGGTTCATGAGGTCCATAAAAGCCACGGGTGCATTTTTCAGCCCAAATGACATCATGAGGAATTTGTAATGTCCGTATCGCGTGCGGAAAGCCGTCTTCGGCACATCTTCCTCCTTGACCTTTAGTTGGTGATACCCCGATCTAAGGTCAATTTTTGAAAACCAGTTCGCACCTTGTAATTGGTCGAATAGATCATCTATCCTCGGAAGCGGGTATCGATTCTTTACCGTGAGTTTGTTTAACTCCTGGTAATCGATACACATACGCATGCTTCCGTCTTTCTTTTTCATGAATAGTACCGGCACGCCCCAAGGAGACACACTCGAACTTATGAATCCTTTGTCGAGCAGGTCTTGAATTTGTGACATCAACTCTTGTAATTCCGACGGCGCGAGTCGGTACGGTGCTTTAGCTACGGGTTTTGCGCCCGGAATCAATTCGATTCCGAACTCTACTTCTCATTCGGGCGGTATCTCCGGTAAATCTTCCGGAAATACATCTTCGAAGTCTCGTACTACCGGTACGTCTCCAATCTTCAGTGATTCTTTCTCGGGCTCATTCGCGTATATCATAAACACCTTACATCCTTACTTCATAAGCTTGTGTGCTTTCAACATCGAGCATATTATGGCATTACCTCCTTTTTTGCCATAGATAGTGACGTGTATTCCGCTCGGAGATGTTAGCTTTATCTCCTTACGGAAACACACAACCTTTGCGTGGTGCTGAGATAGCCAATCCATCCCAACAACTACTTGAAATTCCCCCATTAACATCGGGATTAGGTCTATCAAGTATTCTTCATCGTCGATGCTTAATTTGCAGCCTCGAAAAATAGCACAAACTATAAAACTTTTGTTGTCCCCTATTTCAACTTCTAAGGGCACATATAATTTCGTCAATACAAATGAAGGATGTCGAATAAATCCATGTGAAATGAAGGATTTATTCGCACCTATATCAAACAATACACGTGCAAGAATTGAGTTTATTGTGAATGTACCTGAGACCACATCGGGTTCTGTTTTTGCATCAACTGCTGTAAGTTGGAAGGACCTAGCTTTCGCCTTTGGAGCTTCCGTTGGAGATTCTTTAGTGTCTCTCTTTCCAACCAATTTTGGGCATTCAGACTTTTTGTGGCCGGGCTGATAACATTTATAGCAAACGGAAACCTTTTCGGGACATAGCGATGCGGTGTGTCCCGTCTTCCCACATACAAGACACGGCTTGTCTTTGAAGCGGCACTCACCCTTGTGCCCCTTTCCACACACCTTGCAACTTGGCGACCCGCCTTTAGCATCCACTTTCTTTCCCGATTCCACAGTTCGAGCTTTCTTTATAGGACTTGGATTCACATCATGTGCCCTTCGTTCACCCCTTTCAACTTGTTTCTTCAATTTGATTTCCCGTTCCCGAGCAACGTTTATGATCTCGGTAAGGGTCTCGTATTTTAAAGGAGTCATAAACTCCCTATACTCGGTGCTCAACATGTTATAGTAGCAGTATATCTTCTGTTCTTCATTCGTCACCAATTCATTGCAAAACTTCATCTTATCCATAAACGTCGCCGTGATCTTGTCTATGGTCTCGCCCTTGTGTCTAAGTTGCATGATCTCTTCCTTGATTCTATTAATGACCGCCTTGGGACTATGATGTTTAAGAAACGGCGTCTTAAACTCCTCCCATGTCATGGCCCTCGCCGCTTCGGCTCCTATTTCCTTCTTTGGCTTGACCCCTCAACTGACCCGTTCCGTAAGCAACAAAGTCACTTTCGTCACAATGGGTCCTTTCAAACACTCCTTCAACATCGCTTAACCATCTCTGGCATATTATCGGGTCAACCTCCCCATTGTAGATTGGCGGTTTACACGCCATAAACTCTTTGTACGAACATCCCTTACGTTCTCCCGATTTCTCTTTCATAAGGTTGACACTATCTTCCAACCTTTTGACTCGTTCTTCGACAAGTGACAACACCGTGTTTTGAATTTTGTCTATAAACCCGGATAGACTACCTTCATCATTAGAAGGTTCATTAAAAGTATAGAGTGCAAAATTTTCATCACCAAGCTCATCAGGCATGCTGCTCCAGTCAACAAAACCTTGGGTGAAAAAGCTTTGTTGATCTGGTTGTACCACTGTTGGAGCAGCTTGTTGAGGTGCAATAGGTTGCACTTGTGCCTGAGGGACAGTGGTTTGAACATACTGAATTTATGGAACAGTGGTTTGAACAAAATGCACAGGCACGTGGGTTGCAGCATAGTGAGCAGTGTTAAGATGGGCTGCAGGGGTATATTGGGTATAGTGAACAGTGCTTTGATTTTGTGGTCTAGGGTTTGATCTGGGATGAGTGATTATAGGACCAGTGGTTTGACTCCTGCATTCCCTAGCAAAATGACCTAGCCTATTACACTTATAACACTTAATTTTTGACTTATCCAACCCCACTTTTAAATTCCCATGTAACCCTGGGAATTTTCTCCCTGTTCTTTTGTAGAATTTGCTTATTCTTACACTAAGCAAAGCCAATTGATACAAAATGTCCATCTCTTCTAAGTCAGTGGGATCAAAGTGTTGCAAATCATTGAGTTCAAAGCACAAGTTATCTGACATCTGGTTTTCACAATTTGCAGTAAAAGCATAATTTGCAGAGTGAGGATCAGGGTTGTTAAAATTTCCACCAGCAGTTATATCAATAAAGTGATCATAACCCTGATCCTTACCACTGCTACCAGATTCTTCCTGACCAAAAAGAGTTGTGCTACCGAATGAATAATCATCAGCAACTTTGCCAGACTCTTGCAACTTCTTTTTCTGGTTTAACTCCCTTTCATTGGTCATGAGTCTACCATGAAGTTGGGTCAGGGTCAGATCTGTGAACTCAGCAGAGTTTCTAGTAACAAATGCAATGGTGTCCCACTTTTCTGGTAGTGATCTAAGGAACCTGCTATTTTGAGTTGAATTTGGAAATGTTACTTTAACAAGCCTTAGTTCACTAATGAGACAACTGAATCTCTCAAATTGCTGAGTCAATGATTCACCCTTGATGTGACAAAATGTTTCATACTGCTGATTTAGAATTTCCCTATTGTTTTCAATAACTTCTTCTGTCCCCCCAAACTTTCCTTCAGTGCATCCCATAGCTCTTTGGAATTGTTACAATGTAACAGTCCAGCATAGATCTCATTGGGTAATGCAGATGCTATGATGCTAAATGCTTTAGCATCGAGTTCGAACTTTTGAAAATCAGTTTCAGTATAGTTTTCAGTTGGTTTAGGAACGAACTTCTTTGTATCCTCAGCACTTGGAACCATAGGAACATGGGGACCAAAAACAACAGACCTCCAACATCCAGTGTTCTGTTGAGCAAGGATGTGACCCATCCTTCTCTCCCAGATGTTGTACTCATTACGTTTAAGCATGGGTGGTTTGAAAAGAGAGCCAATGTTATTCTTATCATCTTGTGATTGTGACGTCATCCTGGTTGTTTTACAGGAACTGCTTAATCAACTTTGATGGTGATTAAACCTTGCTCTGTTTTTCAACAAAACGAACAAACTATCAGTATCAACTTTTATGAGCTGAACTATTTACATCAAAATGATTGTTAAATCAAATTTGACTGTCCAAGCTCTGATACCAATTGTTAGGATCTGAGTTTGGTTTTGATTGTGTTTTACGTTTGAATTAAGATGAAGATAAATGAGCTGTGCAGCGGAATTAAGATGGAAGCAAACTTTTCACAATCAAATAGGAGAATTGCTTTTAACATACAAGTTTAACATTGAACCGAATGATTGAATTTAATTTCAACAATGATTACAATTTTGCAAGTATGCAACAAACTCCCCCTCAGCCTGAGCTCACGGTATTTGTTCGTGCAGGAAGAAAATAGTGAAAGAGCTAATAGAACAGTACATAGCACTATTCTATTTATAGGCACGAGCAAACCACTGAAGCATCTAAGCTGACGTCACCATGAAAGTGACATCTAACCTCCTAACAAACTCTAACCTCTGATCTATACAACCATAGCTATGCTAACTACTGTTATTGCATTACATTACATAAAGACATTTAAACTACTGCTGCATCCTTCCACTGATGTGAACCCAGCAGTACTTGTCATGATCAGCAGAGCTTGACTCAAGGCAGTAGATTGAACAGCAGAGCTTTAGTCTTCCATCAGACTTTTACTTGATCAGCAGTTTGTAGGTCAGCAGTTTGTATGATCAGTAGATAGGAGGTCAGCAAATGTTGAAACCACTTTCAAGGGGAGAGACTTGTGTACATAACATCTGCTTATTCTGGATCCACTGCTCTGATCTAGTTTTGGCTTTAATTATCTGTTCCTTTGGTAGGGTTCAATCCCAACAATCTCCCCCTGGAACAGATAATGCCAAAACTCTTCATTATTTGTAGATCTTTATTGCCTCATCAGCAGTTCCCTTATTTGCCCTTTGAGTTGTAGCTCAAAGGCTAAGGCATCTGTGTCATCATCATCCCTGCATAGTGGAAGATCAAGGAGATCCTGCAAATCTTCAAGACTTAGGCCAAGTGCTTGTTCCCTTGTTATTTTCTTCACTTCTCCACTAGACTTAAAAACTGTCAGTACATGGGTCTGTTTGTCAGTTTTCCACTTTAGTACTTTTGAGTCTAGTCGGTTTCTTGGGAGATTTTTATTGGATGAGGTGTTTGGTGATGCAGGCCTATTCATGACTGTTTGAGCAGTGCTTGCAGGTTGATTTAGGCCAAGTGTTTCAGCTATCATCTCTTTAATACCTTCCTTTACAAACTCATCTCCTGCCATTAATTCTGCCATTGTTTCAGCATCCAACTGTTTTTGTGGCCTTCTTTTAAAGATGGCTGCACCAGCTGGAGCAGTGGCTCTCCTGATTTGCAGTTTTGATGGTCTTTTTGAAACCTCTGCCTCAGGATAGTCAGGCTTTTGTGGAGCAGTAGGATCTGTCTTTCTTAATTTCTCCAAGCTTTTGTAGGTAGTCCTGACTTTATCTTCATTCCATCTCAACACTTGATTCAAAGACCCATAATCAGCAGCAGCTAATTCCTCTTTCATTCTCCTCAGCTCTACCTTTTTATCAGGTACATTCTTTTTGAACTTTTCCTAATCTGGAGGAGTGTGCTTGACCTTATTCTTGATCATTTCTTGAATCCTGGCTGCTTCACTTTCAAGCTCAGGAATGGTCCACTCTTTGTACATGTGTTTTTCTCCTTTGTACTTCTTGGTTGCCATGATGCTTTCAATGTAGTCTTTTCTTAGAGGTTCATCTGCTCTCTCTGAGATTTGTTGACAAACATTTTTTTTGCAAATTGCTCTAAGGATCTGACTTGTGTGAGCAAGAATTGGTAATTCTGCTGAATTTCTCTATCAGATTTTCCTTGTGCATTTCTTTTTGAGATATCCTTTGCTTGTTTAGCTTTGACTTTCAAGTATTCTTCAATATTGTTTGGCCTTGGATATCCTTCAACTGATGGCAAACTCCTTTTTGCAGGGTCGTCCTCATAATAAAAAGACTTAATTTCTTCTCTGACTGCTATAAGCTCAAGAGGGTATTAAACACCTGCAGGAGGTAAGGGCTTTTGAATTTGAGCTGATGAGAGAGGAACAGGCTTAGGTATTGTAACAAGTGATAGAGATTTTGAAGATGTTGGTGGTGATGGAGAAGCATCATCTGGTATGAAAATCCTTCTCCTTTTTATTGTAGGAGAGGCAGATGATGTTTTGGGTGGATCAGTGGTGGTGGTTTGAGTCGCAGTGATTTGTGATTGACTAACAACGGTTGAAACAACTGGTGTTTCAACCACTGTTATCATTACAACAGATGTTGTAACATCTGCTGTCTTCTGCTTTTTGGCGATGGTGGTGAAGTTGTTTTTGGTGGTGATGGTGGTGGTGGTAAGGTAGTGGTTGTGGTGTGTGTTGAAGTGGTGTGTGTTGAAGTGATAGCAGATGTTGAAACAACTGGAGTACCAGCAGATGTTGATACAGCAGGAGTTACACAACTGTTTGGTTGGAGGTTTGATGTTGGGGGCTTTTGGACGGTGGTTTTGGAGTATGCTTTGTGAGTTTGGATGGTGTGGACTTGGGTTCCCTCACTTTTCTAGTGGGATTTCTTTTTGGCACAGGATTTTGAACATCCTTTAGCCTAGAACAACCCTGCGCATTCAGCTCCATGTAAGCTCTTTTCTCCTTATTCCACCTTGACATATCCTTTGCCGCTCTGTCCCTTTCCACACTTGCTATAGCTTCATCAAGTGCATTTTGAGTAACATCAACCTTTTTGCTACCATCTAGCAAAGGTATCTGCTTGGTCATGTTCTCCTTTTCTGGTTCTATGTAGAGACCATCATCTACTCGATCCCTTCTTCTTCCATTCTTTAATTTTCTCCCCCTTTTTGGCATTATCTGGAGGGGGTTGATCAATAAAGAGAATAGTTGGAGGAGCAGTGCCAGTGGTTTTCAGTAGATGGGCTTTTATAGCCTTGATGTCAGCTTGTGTGTTCTTGAACCTGGACTCCATTGTATTTCTCAGCTCTTGGACATGTTTTTCATGTTGCTGATCAGCCATTTGTTTTTGTTGTTGGAGAAAAGGTTGAAAGAGGTTCCATATCTCATCTTCAGCAGATGCTTGTGGTGGAGCAGGTGCTTGAGGTGGAACAATAGTGTATTGCACCTTTTGTACTGTTAACAACTGCTGCAGCATTTCTTTGATTTCTACAACAGAGTTATCCAGTTTTTCAACTCGTTCCGTCAATTCCAGATACTTTAAACCATCACCCAATTTAATGGGATCATCTGATTTCCCACTAGAAGTGGTTTTATCAGTGGTTGAGGTAGGGAGTGTACTCCAAACATTAACCACTGATGCCCCTTTTTCTTGGTACTTGGGTCTTCTTCCTTCAACACTTGACAACCTTTTGATGTTGCCAGTGGTCAAAATAAATCCACTGGTGGATGTCAGAAGTGCTATGGAAGGAATTGCCTCCAAGGAAGTCTTATTGATGTAACCACTGTCCAAATGTAAACCAGTGGGTTCAACATTTGTAGTGGTTGCTTCACTTGGATTACCACCAAGAGTCACTTGTAACTCAAGGGGTGTAACCTCCTCAGGCATTGTTAGTGGGTTAACTATGATTGATACATCAGACCCAGTCATTGGTAGAAGTATATTCTCATTGACAGGTGATTGAGAAGGACTGGTTTGTGCCTTGTTCAAATCAATAGCATCCAACAAAAGTCTAGTTGGTGGGGGAATTGTGGATGTGAGGTTTGGTGTTAGAAGAGAATTTGCCCCGGGCATTGGGCTGTGGATGATGGAAGCAAGTGATTCCAGAGCATCATATTGTGGTGTCCCTATATGTACAACTTGTTCTTTTTGAGAAGAAACAGGAGGAGTTTCGGTTATGGATTGAGAAGAAACAGAAGCAGCAGTGGTTTCTTGTGACTTTTGTGCTGTCACTGGCAGTTGCTCTGGTATCTCATCCTCCAGAGTTGCCTTTTTGATGGGTTTGGGGGGGGGGGGGTTTGGATTTTCTTTTCTTTTGTTTTGGCTTTTTGTGGATTGTAGGTGTGGGCTTCAAAGCAGTTGTTTTGCTACTTTGATCACCTTGAGCAGTGGGCTCAGCAGCAGATACCTGAGGAGCAGTGGTAGCTGCTAAATTCTGCTCAGGCACCTCTGCTTGTGTTTTGCAAGGTGTTGACATTCTTGTAAAAGTTTCAGCAGTTAAGCTGTGCATTTGAAAAGATTCACCTTGTTTTATTGCAGAAGCCTCATTCTTACCAAGTTTCTTTTCAAAATAGTAACTTATAAATCTTGGAAACAGTAAGAATAATTTTGTTTCAACATTTTTAACCAGATCATTAAAGATTTCCTGGGAATAATTAAAATTTCTTCTTGAAGAATAGCAAATCCCAGATTTTGAATCTTTAATGGTATTTCATTAAAAGCAGTGGTTTTGTTTGAGACACACATTAGGAGGGTATGGAATAACAATCTTGTTGCAGGAGGGAAGAAACCTTTTTGTAAGGTATCCCTCTTCATCATTGTGTCTGCATACCCTCTCTCAATAAAGTCAATTTTTAACTCGTTTTTAGGGAAAGATGTTTTACCTTGTTGATCATCGAGCTGAAAGACTTCCGAGATGAATTGCGGTGTGATTTTGACAGCTTTACCCTTCAGAGAGGAGTTTATGGCTATTACAGCTTCTCCTTGTTTTTCAAGGGTTGCATTCTTCCAAAACTCTCTTTGGGTCGCCAAGTAAATTGGTGCATCTGCTGTTAACAAAGTTTTGTACTTTGATGCAGATATGATATCAATGATGGAGTCGAAAACATCTGTGGTGCTGGGTTTTGTGAGAAGACCCAGAAGGTTGTGAGAAGGTTTGCGTGGAATTTCAGTGGGTTTAGCCTTTTGAGATGCCTCTTTGGAAGATGATTTTGAGGTTGATTTCGCGGAAGACTTCGATTTAGTCATTTTTGAGAAGACGATCGAAGAAAGTTGTGAAGGAATTTGAGAAAGTGTGATGAAAAACTGCTTTGAGAAGAGAATTTTTAAGAGTTTAATTCGACAGTAAAACCCTGTTTGGGTTGTGAATGGGGGTTTTATAGAGGAAAAAGTGAATGCTGACGTGGCAGCGGTTACAAAAAGACTGACCACTATGTACTGTCCACATGCCAACCCCTGAGGAAATGAAGGACAGTACTTTTATGAAAACTACTGATGAAGGCAGTGGTTACAACGGTAACAAATGCAAGCAGTGGGTGATTTGCACTATCAGTGGATAAAACACTGATTTTGAACAACAGTGCTTATCAAGGAAATGTGAGAGCAGGGGATGACTTTTAGCAGTGGATAGACTTTGAAGTAGAGCAAACTTTTGAACAAGCAGTGGTTATGGCAGACTTTTAAGGATTTTAATGAAAACTTCAGTTTTAGCTATTTTTAAGGATGGATTTTTGATTTTCTGAAAACATTTTAATGCTTTTATTCATAGAAAAACAAGATGTTGCTTGTTATTCCATGTTTAGCATGCCAATCCTAGACACCAAGCTTTCAAAGGTGGATGTATCTAATGCTTTTGTGAGCACATCTGCCAGCTGGTCTTTAGTTGGAACATGATGCAGACAAATCAAACCTTTTTCATAGCAATCCCTCACAAAGTGATGTCTGATGTCGATGTGCTTGGTGGTAGAATGGGAAACTGGATTTTTGATGATATTTTCTGCTGCCTGGCTATCCAACATGAGTGGTGTCTTTAAGGCAGTGATACCAAAATCCAGCAACTGATTTTGAAGCCACAGGAGTTTGGCTATACAGCTTGCAGCAGCAATGTATTCAGCTTCAGCAGTGGATGTTGAGACAGCTGCTTGCTTTTTGCTTTGCCAAGATCCCAAGCAATTGCCTAGAAACTGGCACCCTCCTGAAGTGGATTTCCTTGTGGTGTTACATCCGGCAAAGTCACTGTCTGAAAATCCTGAAAGCTTGATATACCCATTAGCTGGATACCAGATACGAAGTGTGGGAGCACCTTTTATGTATCTGAAAATCCTTTTTACAGCAATGAGGTTTGATTTTCTGGGAGCTGATTGACTTCTTGCACAGACACATGTTGCAAACATGATATCTGGTCTAGATGCAGTTAGGTACAGTAAGGACCTAATCATGCTTCTATAAAGTGTTTGGTCAATCAGCTCATCCTTTTCATCAGACATGACAAGCTTATTTGTTGCCATGGGTGTGCTGCATGGTTTACAATCATTCATATCAAATTTATTTAAAAGTTCTTTAGCATATTTGCTTTGATGAATGAAAGTTCCATTTTGCATTTGCTGAACTTGGAGACCAAGAAAGCATTGCAGCTCACCCATTGCACTCATTTCAAACTCAGCTGTCATGAGTTGCCTAAACTCTTCACACATTTTATTACATGTGCTTCCAAAAATAATGTCATCCACATAAATTTGGACATTCATTAAATTCTTTCCTCTCCATTTTAGAAACAGTGTTTTATCAATGGTACCTCTTTTGAAACCATTTGAGAGTAGAAAGGTGGAAAGAGTGTCATACCCCGACCAAGTAAAACAACAAAGCGTGGCGAAAATGTCGGGGAGTGTTGTAACAGAATTATCGTTTCATAACCATGGATACAAAAAGTGTTTTGTTTTATTGATAATATTAAACATTAACATTGTCTTAACATAGAACAAACAAGTTTTATATCGTCTATCATAGTTATGATGTCACTAAGGCCTCGTCCAGATCCTATGTGACGTATGCATCCTAGAAATCACATCAATCAACAACACCTGAAACATATGTAAAAACAAAGTCAGCAAAGAAATGCTGGCGAGTACATAGGTTTTATAAGAGTATCGGAAACATGGCTTGTATTCTTATATTGCAATACCTTGAAAACCTTGTTTTTAAAAAGTGTATAATATTGCAACATGATTAACCAACTCAAATCAAGATGATTAAAATTTATAAAATTTCGTTGCCATGATTCTTAACCCAAAAGCTTTTTGTTTTAGAAAACCATCTAGTAAAACATCTCGTATAAACTCGTTAATAAAACTCATACATTATTTCGAAAACATCGTTGAGTGACATCGTTTCAATATCGTTTACCCAAGTGAACTAAATAACGCCACGGTGTGTAATATGTTGAAAACACTTATATATAAGAAGTACCAGCGGCGTATCTACCATGTTTTCACCACATTACACCCGTCCCGTTATCTAGACACTAGCCCAAAACCAATCGTTTATCCAGATCGTTTAACATCGTTTCCAAATCGTTTCCAAATCGTTTCCACATCGTTTCCAAATCGTTTCCAAATCGTTCCCAAATCGTTTCCAAATCGTTTACTCGTTTAAATCTCCCTCGTTTTAATTGTGAAAACTTATATAAGGTCGTCTCGTTAATAACATTCAAACCTTCGTGACTCGACTACCTCATTCCTCGCTTCTCGTATTAACAAACCTCCAAAGGGTAAGTTAATAATTACAGATTCAGTCGTTACCCACAACACCCACACATAACCATGGGTATAGTGCAATAACGGGATTTGTCAGATCCTATGGTACCATAACCTAATACTAGTCGGTTCGGCCAAAATTAATGAGTGTCATTCGTTATGTAACTACAACCAACAAGTTCGTTCACATTATCGAAATCGCTATTAGTTTAGTATAAATCGTTTTAATCGTTTTTGAAATCATCGTTAAAACCTTGAAAACATTATGTACATATGAATCACCCCAAAACATTTGAAAACAGTAAAATAGGGGAACTATGTACTCACGTGTAGTGCAACGTATTCTCAATCAATAGTACTTCAACAAACTCGAGTAAACCAGAGAAATCAAGCAGCACCTAGTAATTGAATCGCTAGTTACACAATAGACGCCTAAATCGGAGGATCGGACAGAATGAGGTCTTGTAAACCAAATGAGTGTTGGAACTCATGTGATATGGTTTAACAAGGCCTACATCCTAAATGAAACCTAACCTAAGTGCTTTCGACCCATCGCGGCCCATTAAGGTAGCTTATGCTACTTTAACGCGTCGTTCGCGTAAAACGCGTTCAGAACGCCTAACTAACCCCATGATAAGTAAAATATGCCAAAAAATGTTACATAATCAGTTACATGACAAAAGTTTAGGTTACATAAGCTTAATTACCAATTATACATGAAAAGAGTATTTTGGTAATTTACCTAAGGCATATAGACTACTTATCATACAACAACCTAAACTAGATGACCATATGGTATAACCTCGGAAGTTTATTCCCTATGCTACTATGGTCACTAAACATGTTTGGTCGGATCCTATGATCGACCAAACGGGTCAAGTTCGAAAGTCTAAGGGGGTTTTTAGTCTGCTTGACTTACGACTCTACACAAGCACTAAACTAAAAAGTGACGAGCTAAACATGCTAGAACATGTTTAGTTAAGTTAGAAAACAGGTTTTGATATCAAAACAAACGGTTTTGATATCCTAGAGTAGTTTGGTTACAAAATACGCGTAAATGCGTATTTTGGCCGAAACTGCGACTCGTCACTGAGTCTAGATAACGTGGTAATCAGTAGGTATAGTCACTAGGGACTATAACCATCGTGATTACACTCACGTTATGAAGTTCAAACGAACTTCGCGTTGACCATAAACTGGTCAATGTAGAAAGTCAAACATAGTTTGACTTTCGGACTCGAAAAGCGATAAAAGAACGGAGGAATACTTACAAAGGGTCCCCGCTAGCAAATCTTGTTCCAAATAGCTCAGGTATGAAGCAAGGCTTCAACTTAGAGCACTTTAGATCAGATTTTTGTGAGGAAGAAGTGAAACTATGGTGGGTATTTATAGGAAATGGACCACCGTTAGGATCCTTTCTCGTAAACTGAGCTTGAATCTCATCCATACATGTGTTACAATACTAAGGATACATCAAAATGGCCCCCTAGCATCAGGAAATAACATGTGGAAGTGGGTTTTGAGTGGTTAACAGCTGTTAAAATAGATTAGGCTGATCTGGGAGGTCCTTACGGACCGTATGGCTTTGTGCTTATGGTCCGTAAGCCTTGTGCAGGTCAGCAAGTTTCAAAATGGCAGTTTTAGTCCCTGCAGCCAAAAAAAATTGGTTTTCGATGCATTTTTGACATGTTTAAGCCCCGTTAACCCCATTTCAAAGCTCTAAAATGAAGTTAAAGTATAGGGAACTTAAAATGTGCTAAAAAATATCTCGTATGTCGGTTCGTTTGGTTGTACGGTTGCGTTGTTCGGTTAACTACGACGGAAGTCGTAACGGACGCAAAAACGATCTAAATTACGCGATGAAAGGAATTTTATCATGCCAAACACTAAAATAAAATATTTTAATGCTTACATAAATTTTTGGATGTCCGAATGTATTCAGAACGTAAGATATGCGCGAAAGTGCATACTTATGCACTTTTTGACGCTTTTAGTCCCTGAATGACCATAAAGTTTATTTTAGCATACCGAACCCCTCAAATCCTATTCCTAAGCTATGTAAAGGTTATTTAGGGTATTTTTAACTTATGATCAAGTTCCGGAATGTTCGTTACTATAAAAATTGGCATAGTTTCGCAGTTTGACACAAATAGTCCCTGCGATCGAACAAAGTTGATTTCAACACACCAAACCATTCAAAACTTATTTCTAAGTTATGTGGAGCTTATTTAAGGTATGTTAAGCCTATGTCACTATTCCAGAGTGTTTTTCGTGTTATACTGACTGCGTTTACGCACCAGTTTGCGTATAACCTTCCAGAACGCGATTTAAAGCTTGCAATCGGAATCGAATCGAATTGAAAAATCACCAAACACAAATACACACATAGAAACACCAAAACACATATAGTAACACCAAAGCACATTGTTTTATTAATAATCATCATTGTTTTACATCGTACATCGATTACAGAACACAGTTGTCACAGTCTCCCCTACTTTAGGAAATATCGTCCCAAAATTTTAACTAGAGGAAGCTTGTGAAAACAAATGCGGATATTTCGTCTTCATCTGCTCCTCACGTTCCAAAGTAAACTCTGGGCCACGTTTGGATTCCCAGCGAACTTTGACCAATCGAATCCGTTTGTTCTTCAACTGTTTGAAAGCACGGTCCACGATCTCCATGGGTTTCTCGACAAAGTGCATTGTTTCATCGATTTGAATCTCGTCGAGAGGAATGTGTAGATCAGCGTCAGCTAAACACTTTCGCAGATTGGACACGTGAAAAGTCGGATGAATATTTCCAAGCTCTGGAGGTAGCTCTAGACGATAGACAACCTTTCCAATTCTTTCCACAATCTTAAATGGTCCCACATATCGAGGTGCAAGTTTTCCTTTCTATCCAAATCTCACGAATCCCTTCCAAGGTGAAACCTTGAGTAGGACACGGTCTCCGATTTGAAATTCTAAGGGTTTGCGTCGCATATCCGCATAACTCTTTTGACGGTTTTGAGCTGTCACAAGATTATCGCGGATTTTCTTGATTTTGTATGTTGTTTCCAGAACGAGCTCAGGTCCAGTAAGCTGAGCTTCACCGGTCTCGTTCCAACAGACAGGTGAACGACATTTTCGACCGTAGAGAGCTTCGAATGGCGCCATATTAATGCTAGCATGATAACTATTGTTGTAAGAGAACTCGATCAGTGGAAGATGAGAATCCCAATTACCACCAAAGTCGATCAAGCATGCTCTAAGCATATCCTCCAAAGTTTGAATCGTTCGCTCAGATTAACCATCTGTTTGGGGATGATAAGAAGTGCTTAGATTCAGTTGGGTTCCCAAAGCAGATTGCATGGCCTTCCAGAAATGAGATGAAAATCAAGCATCACGATCAGAGATGATATCCAAGGGCACACCATGTCGGTCACAATCTCATCAACATAAATCTTTGCAAGTTTATCAGCAGATAGATCCTCGCGAATTAGAATGAAGTGAGCTGATTTCGTTAATCGATCGATAACAACCCAAATAGCATCATGACCTTTAGACGTACGCGGTAACTTAGTGATGAGATCCATCGCAATGTTCTCCCACTTCCAAACCGGTATCTCTGGTTGTACAAGCAAGCCAGAAGGTCGTTGATGTTCGGCCTTGACTTTGAGACAAGTTAGGCATTTCGATACATACAAGGCAACATCCTTCTTCATACCAGGCCACCAGCACTGAGTACGAAGATCCTTGTACATTTTATCAGCACCAGGATGGATAGAATAACGAGACTTATGAGATTCGTCCATTACCAAGGTGCGAAGATCGTCTTGTTTCGGAATCCACAATAGATCCTTAAAATAGAGCAAACCATCGTCTTTCGCTTCGAGCTTAAGCTCAAGTTGACGTGGTAATTCCATACCCATCAAATTTTGTGAAACACAAAATTGTTGAGCTTGAAGGACACGAGATTGAAGATCGGATAGAGTTCAAACAAAATGAAGCTTGACTCGTTCTCTTCGACTAAGCGCATCAGCTACGACATTCGCCTTACCAGGATGGTAGCGAATCTCGCAATCATAGTCGTTCAAGAGTTCAACCCAACGTCGTTGCCTCATATTCAGCTCTTTCTGATTAAGAATATGCTGGAGACTTTTGTGGTCTGTGAAAACCACACACTTTGTTCAATAGAGGTAGTGTCTCCAGATTTTAAGCGTGAAAACCACAGCCCCTAACTCAAGATCATGAGTCGTATAGTTCTTCTCGTGAACTTTCAATTGTCTAGATGCATATGCTATAACTTTACCTCGTTTCATAAGGACGCAACCAAGACCTAAGTTGGACGCATCGCAATAGACAATGAAATCATCGCTTCCCTCGGGCAGAGATAGAACAGGAGCATTACATAACTTCTGCTTCAGCGTTTGGAACGCTTCTTCTTTCTTGGGTCCCCACTCGAAAGGCTTATTCTTCTAAGTCAAAGCAGTGAGTGGAACCGCAATCTTTGAGAAATTTGAAATGAATCGACGATAATAACCAGCAAGACCAAGAAAAGATCGAATCTCTGTAGGCGTCGTCGGTGTATTCCAGTCCTTAATAGCAGCAATCTTGGATGGATCCACATGAATACCCTGCTCATTGACTATATGACCCAAGAATTGAACTTCTTTAAGCCAGAATTCACACTTGCAAAATTTAGCAAACAGTTGTTCCTTCTTCAGGAGTTCCAACGTTAAGCGAAGGTGTTGCTCGTGCTCAGCTCAAGATTTTGAATAAATGAAAATATCGTCGATGAACACAATAATGAACTTGTCCAAATAAGGTTTGCAGACCCTATTCATTAAGTCCATAAAGATAGTTGGAGCATTCGTCAAACTAAAAGGCATGACAGTGAACTCGTAATGCCCATATCTTGTGCGGAAAGCAGTTTTGGGAATATCTTCTTCGAGAACACGAAGTTGATGATACCAGAACGCAGATCGATCTTGGAAAAGCATGAAGCACCCTGCAGCTGGTCGAAGAGATCATCAATTTGAGGTAGGGGATATCGATTCTTGATGGTGAGCTTATTAAGCTCACGATAATCGATACACATTCGAAAAGATCCATCTTTCTTTTTCAGGAAGAGGACAGGAGCTCCCCAAGGTGAAAAGATTGGTCGAATGAATACTTTATCAGATAACTCTTGCATCTCCGACGGTGCAAGACGATAAGGTGCTTTTGCAATCGGGTTGGCATTGGGTACAAGGTCAATATGAAACTCGACTTGACGAAGTGGAGGAAAACCAGGCAGTTCATCAGGAAACACCTCCGGATAATCCCGAACAATCGAAATATCCTGAATACTCTTGCTCTTGCTTTTCTCCTCGGTGACATGTGCCAGAAAAGCAACATATCCTTTTCGTAAATACCTTTAGGCTTCCATACGCGACATAAGCTTCAAACCACCAGATGGCTTCTCGCCACGAATTTCCAGAACATCGCCAGAAGACAAAGGAATACGAACAATCTTATCGAAACAAACCACCTCAGCGTGGTGTTTGGTCAACCAATCCATTCCAACGATAATATCGAAGCTCCCAAGTTGCATCGGTGTGAGGTCAATAGGAAAAAGATGGTTATCAAGGTGCAACTGACAATTACGAATAATAGAATCGAGAACAAGAGGTTTACCAGTGGCAACTTCAACAGATAAGGGTTTCCTCAGTTTAATTCTTGGTATCGCAAGAAAAGGCTCAAATGATAATGAAACAAAACTTCTGTCGGCACCAGAATGAAAAAGAATAGATGCAGGCCGATTATTAACAAGAAACGTACCATTAACCACTTCGTTGTCGGCCCTCGCTTTGTTTGCATTCAAATTGTATGCTCGCCCACGAGCGGGATTCACATTGACGTTGACGTTCGCATTCAGGTTCGCGTTAGCATTCGTGTTTGCATTCCCCAGTCTCGGACAGTTGTTGCGGAAGTGACCATACTCTCCACAATTAAAACATGAACCCGGTGGGAATCTCACAGCATTCCCCTGACCCGGAGCTGGAACCTGGGCAACCTGATTTTGTCCCAAACGACAAACATTGGCCAAATGCCCAAGTTTACCACATGTTGTGCATTGTTTGCAAGCTTGTTGTGCAACATGATGACCGTTGCAGCGTGCACAATGAGGTGTGGTACCAGCATATACCTTTTTCGCAGGCGGTTGAGCTGGTGGGTTCTGCGGGTTCTGAGCAGTCTGTGCTGTGACAGCAAAATTCTGGGCACCCTTTCGCTTCTTCGATTTCTTCGACGTCTCACCTTCCTTACCCTTATCCTTTTTCTTGTCCTTCCCTGAATCAGTCGCCTTCTTTTTATCACCCTTGCGGGTGAGTTTACCCTTCCTGACTTGAGTCTCAGTCAGGGCAGCAGACAACTCGATTGCTTGACGAAGGGTAGTAGGATTAACACCGGTCACAATCTCTAGAATAGAATCGGGTAGACCATCGATATATCTCTCGATTGCTTTCTCCAGAGGGGTAACCATGGTGGGACACAATAGACTGAGTTCCTCAAAACGATCCGTGTACGCACGGTGTTCAGCCCCATCTTGCTTTAAATCGTCAAACTCTTGCTCCAAAGCCCGAATTTCATGACGGGGACAAAACTCCTTCATCATGAGAGCCCGAAGCTCTTCCCATGTTTGTGCCAACGCCACTTCGCTCCCCTGTCGCGCATAATACCATTCCACCAGGTAAGCACCCGCTTCTCAAACACGCTCGAAGCAAATTCAACCTTACGCACATTCGGACACTGCACATGTCTGAATGTGCTCTTGATACTCTCAAACCACTGCAGGAGCGCAGTTGCTCCTTGCGACCCAGAAAACTTAAGTGGCTTCGCAGTATTGAAATTCTTGAAATTACACTGTGCGTTATTGTTGTTGTTATTGTTGGTGTTGTTGTATAACTCATGGATTTGGGTCACAACGCCTAGAAGCACAGCAGCCATTTGTTGAGAGACAAGGGCTGCGACTTCTTCAGCAGTAAAAGTTCGAGCATCGTGTCAAGGAGGCATTGTCTAACAAGGAAACAAGAGAGTCGAGTGAGGTTGAAAATCAGGAAAAACAAAAGAGGTATCGACAAAACACAAGAGAGGCAATCATTCGTTCGTTACCTCGAACAAACAAATGACACGCAGTGACTAATCAAAGTAAATAGGTCAAAAATAATGTATCGCGAAGACATGCTCGCCTATAAGTGAACACTCACCCCAAGAGTTCCCAGGTAAGAGTGTCTGGTCCGATTATGTGGATTTGTACGAACACTCTAGCCTTAGACATAAACTCAGAGCACAGGCATTCACTCTTCCAGTTTGCACGTGTTCACATTATTTAGACCCAAACTTTGACGAGATTTTGAAAACTTAAAGGGTTCAAAACCTTGTAACAGAGGGTTCAAAACCTTATAATAAAGGGTTCAAAACCTAGTAATCAATCATCCTAGAACAGATGATTAGTTTTCAAAGCGGTTCGAAAATTGTGTTCTCGTTGTGGTTATCACCTAAGGGTAGGTGACGGTATTATTTTTAAAATCTAAACGCAAAGAAACTTGCGTTAGGGTCCTAGAAGTTATAGTCTAGGTCAAAGCATTACTAATAACCTAATTCCCTACAACCATTGGCTCTAATACCAACTCTTCTGTCACACCCCGACCATGTAAAACAACAAAGCGTGGCGGAAACGTCGGGGATTGTTGTAATAGAATTATCGTTTCATAACCATGGATACAAAAAGTGTTTCATTTTATTGATAATATTAAACATTAACATTGTCTTAACATAGAACAAACAAGTTTTATATCGTCTATCATAGTTATGATGTCATTAAGGCCTCGTCCAGATCCTATGTGACGTATGCATCCTAGAAATCACATCAATCAACAACACCTAAAACATATGTAAAAACAAAGTCAGCAAAGAAATGCTGGTGGGTACATAGGTTTTATAAGAGTATCGGAAACATGGCTTGTATTCTTATATTGCAATACCTTGAAAACCTTGTTTTTAAAAAGTGTATAATATTGCAACATGATTAACCAACTCAAATCAAGATGATTAAAATTTATAAAATTTCGTAGCCATGATTCTTAACCCAAAAGCTTTTTGTTTTAGAAAACCATCTTGTAAAACATCTCGTATAATCTCGTTAATAAAACTCATACATTATTTTGAAAACATCGTTGAGTGACATCGTTTCAATATCGTTTACCCAAGTGAACTAAATAACGCCACGGTGTGTAATATGTTGAAAACACTTATATATAAGAAGTACCAGCGGCGTATCTACCATGTTTTCACCACATTACACCCTTCCCGTTATCTAGACACTAGCCAAAAACCAATCGTTTATCCAGATCGTTTAACATCGTTTCCAAATCGTTCCCAAATCGTTTCCACATCGTTTCCAAATCGTTCCCAAATCATTTCCAAAGCGTTTACTCGTTTAAATCGTCCTCGTTTTAAATGTGAAAACTTATATACGGTCGTCTCGTTAATAACATTCAAACCTTCGTGACTCGACTACCTCATTCCTCGCTTCTCGTATTAACAAACCTCCAAAGGGTAAGTTAATAATTACAGATTCAGTCGTTACCCACAACACCCACACATAACCATGGGTATAGTGCAATAACGGGATTTGTCAGATCCTATGGTACCATAACCTAATACTGGTCGGTTCGGCCAAAATTAATGAGTGTCATTCGTTATGTAACTACAACCAACAAGTTCGTTCACATTATCGAAATCGTTATTAGTTTAGTATAAATCATTTTAATCGTTTTTGAAATCATCGTTAAAACCTTGAAAACAATATGTACATATGAATCACCCCAAAACATTTGAAAACAGTAAAATAGGGGAACTATGTACTCACGTGTAGTGCAAGGTATCCTCAATCAATAGTACTTCAACAAACTCGAGTAAACCAGAGAAATCAAGCAGCACCTAGTAATTGAATCGCTAGTTACACAATAGACGCCTAAATCGGAGGATCGGACAGAATGAGGTCTTGTAAACCAAATGAGTGTTGGAACTCATGTGATATGGTTTAACAAGGCCTACATCCTAAATGAAACCTAACCTAAGTGCTTTCGACCCATCGCGGCCCATTAAGGTAGCTTATGCTACTTTAACGCGTCGTTCGCGTAAAACGCGTTCAGAACGCCTAACTAACCCTATGATAAGTAAAATATAACAAAACATGTTTAAATATGTTACATAATCAGTTACGTGACAAAAGTTTAGGTTACATAAGCTTAATTACCAATTATACATGAAAATGGTATTTTGGTAATTTACCTAAGGCATATAGACTACTTATCATACAACTACCTAAACTAGATGACCATAAGGTATAACCTCGGAAGGTTATTCCCTATGCTACTATGGTCACTAAACATGTTTGGTCGGATCCTATGATCGACTAAACGGGTCGAGTTCAAAAGTCTAAGGGGGTGTTTAGTCCGCTTGACTTACGACACTACACAAGCACTAAACTAAAAAGTGACTAGCTAAACATGCTAGAACATGTTTAGTTAAGTTAGAAAACAGGTTTTGATATCAAAACAAACGGTTTTGATATCCTAGAGTAGTTTGGTTACAAAATACGCGTAAATGCGTATTTTGGCCAAAACTGCGACTCGTCACTGAGTCTAGATAACGTGGAAATCAGTAGGTATAGTCACTAGGGACTACAACCATCGTGATTACGCTCACGTTATGAAGTTCAAACGAACTTTGCGTTGACCATAAATTGGTCAATGCAGAAAGTCAAACATAGTTTGACTTTCGGACTCGAAAAGCGATAAAAGAACGGAGGAATACTTACAAAGGGTCCCCGCTAGCAAATCTTGATCCAAATAGCTCAGGTATGAAGCAAGGCTTCAACTTCGAGCACTTTAGATCAGATTTTTGTGAGGAAGAAGTGAAACTATGTGGGTATTTATAGGAAATGGACCACTGTTAGGATCGTTTCTCGTAAACTGAGCTTGAATCTCATCCATACATGTGTTACAATACTAAGGATACATCAAAATGGCCCCCTAGCATCAGGAAATAACATGTGGAAGTGGGTTTTGAGTGGTTAACAGCTGTTAAAATAATTAGGCTGATCTGGGAGGTCCTTACGGACCGTATGGCTTTGTGCTTATGTTCCGTAAGCCTTGTGCAAGTCAGCAAGTTTCAAAATGGCAGTTTTAGTCCCTGCAGCCCCAAAACTTGGTTTTCGATGCATTTTTGACACGTTTAAGCCCCGTTAACCCCATTCCAAAGCTCTAAAATGAAGTTAAAGTATAGGGAACTTAAAATTTGCTCAAAAATATCTCGTATGTCGGTTCGTTTGGTCGTACGGTTGCGTTGTTCGGTTAATTACGACGGAAGTCGTAACGGACGCAAAAACGATCCAAATTACACGACGAAAGGAATTTTATCATGCCAAACACTAAAATAAAATATTTTAATGCTTACATAAATTTTTGGATGTCCGGATGTATTCAGAACGTAAGATATGCGCGAAAGTGCAAACTTATGCACTTTTTGACGCTTTTAGTCCCTGAATGACCATAAAGTTTATTTTAGCATACCGAACCCCTCAAAGCATATTCCTAAGATATGTAAAGGTTATTTAGGGTATGTTTAACTTATGATAAAGTTCTGGAATGTTCGTTACTATACAAATCGGCATAGTTTCGCAGTTTGACACAAATAGTCCCTGCGATCGAACAAAGTTGATTTCAACACACCAAACCATTCAAAACTTATTTCTAAGTTATGTGGAGGTTATTTAAGGTATGTTAAGCCTATTTCACTATTCTGTAGTGTTTTTCACGTTATACTGACTGCGTTTACGCACCAGTTTGCGTATAACCTTCCAGAACGCGATTTAAAGCTTGCAATCGGAATCGAATCGAATTGAAAAATCACCAAACACAAATACACACATAGAAACACCAAAACAAATATAGTAACACCAAAGCACATTGTTTTATTAATAATCATCATTGTTTTACATCGTACATCGATTACAGAACACAGTTTTCACAAAGAGTTTCATACCAGACTCTAGGTGCTTGTTTCAGGCCATACAAGGCTTTGTTTAGCCCTGTAGACATGATCTGGATAAAATGGATCCTCAAAACCTGGAGGTTGACAAACATACATCTCTTCTTGAATTGTACCATAGAGGAAAGCACTTTTGATATCCATTTGGAACACCTTCATGTTGTGGTTGACAGCAAAGGCCAGGAACAGTCTTATAGCTTCCAATCTTGCTACAGGGGCGAATGTTTCTTCATAATCAATCCCCTCTTCCTGTCTGTAACCTTGAACCACAAGCCTGGCTTTATTCTTGACAACAATGCCCCTTTCATCAGTTTTGTTTTTGAAGACCCACTTTGTGCCGATGGGGCTTACATCTTTTGGCAGTGGTACAAGCTCCCATACTTGTTGTCTTTTAAACTGTTGGAGCTCCTCTTCCATGGCTTCTACCCAGCTGTTGTCTTTCAGTGCCTCTTGGTACTTGACTGGCTGATGGAGTGATAGAAAACCAGCAAAAAGACAAATGTTTTGGGTTTGGCTTCTTGTGAGCACCCCTTCATTGATGTTGCCAATGATTTGGTCAGGTGGATGAGATCTCAAGAAGATTAAATCTCCTTGGTATGGTATGATGGCATTTGTTGGTGAAGGCTGCAGATGTGTATCATCTGAGCTAACCACTGCTGGTGACTTTGATGATCCAGCAGTGGCTTCAAAAGGTGGTGGAATAGGTGGCAATGGTGTGGACACATGCTAATTTTTATCCACTGTTTGAGGAGTTTTATCAACAGTGCTTGATGATGTGGAAGCAGTGGTTAAGGGGCTACTTTTGTCAACAACTATTGAGGTAGCAGTGGTTGAGCTTTGACAGCTATTTTGAACATCTCCTGCTCTTCCCATTCTGACAGACTTTTGAGGAAAGATGATTTCATATCCATAGTCTGGTGTTGAATCCTCTGATGGACCTGCACTGAGTCAGCAAGCATGGTCCTAGCAGCTTCAATCATTGTCCTATTCTTTCTCACAACTACCCCATTTTGCTCTGGTGTTCTAGCGATGCTGTACTGCCTTACAATCCCTTTCTTCACACAGAAGGCATCCAACTCCTTATTTTTTAATTCTGTGCCATTGTCACTCCTGAAGACTTTTACTGGAAGGTCAAATTGCTTTTCAACCTGTGTCACAAAGTCTTGCAAAATGCCTGCAGTCTCATCCTTTGAGTGTAAAAAGAAAGTCCATGTAAACCTAGAGAAGTCATCAATAATAACCAAACAATATCTTTTCTTTTTGAGACTCATGACTTGAACTGGGCCAAACAAATCCATGTGCAGCATTTGCAAACACTGGGTTATTTTGGACTCTTCAATGGACTTAAAGGAGCTTTTATGCTATTTTCCTTTTAAACAGGAAACACAATGCTCAGGACATGAAAACAATTTTTGTGGTAAGCCTCTTACCAGGCCATTTTTTGAAATTTCAGTGATTGTCTTGAGATTTGTGTGCCCCGGTCTTCTGTGCCAAAGTTCTGTCCCTTTGTTAGAGGCAGCTGAGACCAGACAGGCATCAGTTCAGGGAAACTCTTTTGACATATCAACAACATAAACATTGCCACTTCTTTGAGCAACAAGTTTTGTTTTTCCAGTTTTTATTATTCCTTCAATCTTTTCAACCATTTCTGGTCCAACAATCCTACAACACTCCTTTGTGAAGAATGACCCATACCCCTTATCACTCATTTGTGAAACACTCAGGAGGTTGAATTTCAGATTGTCTATCAGATTGACATTTTCAAATTTTACATTTCCAGACTGTACTGTACCAGACCCCAGAACTTTCCCTTTACTATTATTCCCAAAGGATATATCACCCCCTCCATGGATTTTGAAATCTTTGAGTAGGGCTTTACATCCTGTCATGTGACTGGAGCCTCCACTATCTACATACCAAAGGCTATCTAAGCATGCAGAAGCTCCCTGCACATGAAGTAAAAGGATTAGTTCATTAGGGTTTCCAAAGCCAATAAGGCTTTGGATGGGGTCTCAACAGTGTCTGGGATGGATGCAGATTGATGGACAATGGTTAGGTCAGGGGTTTGGACAGTTTAGGACTGTTTCTTTCTAACCACTGTTGTGGGTTTTGACCAATCACCTGTTGATACCCAAAAGGATGCCTGTTCACTCTAGGTTTAGAGGGCCTTTTGTAGGTCTCATAAACGTGTGGAATCCTTTGGTAAGATGGTTGTCCCTTACCTCTTCTGTATTGATTGGCAGGGGGTGCATCAGTAACCTGAACATCTCTTTTGACGGATGTTTGGTTCAGCTGTTTTGTGACAGCTGTTTGAACTGGCACAAACAGTGGTTGGTTCTTGGTGAATTTGAAAGATGATGTTGATGGACTCAAAGATGTTTTAGCAGTGTACTCATTCTTTTTCACATCGAAGTTTTTGAGATACACACATACTTGAGTTTTGTGGTTTGTTTTACCACAGATGGTGCAGCTTTCAGCAGGAACAATGACACTTGTTTTGTTTAGATCATATGCTTTTAGATGAAAACAGTCTTTTGTTAGATGGTTTCTCTTTTCACAAAATTCACAAAACAAGTTTTTGACCTTTTCTCTTTTCTTCCTTTTCTCAGACTCCTTTGCAACAGAGTTTTGAACCTCTGTTGGGATGTCCTTGAGAGGAATGATCTTTGCTTTTGGAGTTGTGACACCATCAGTGGTTGTAAAGTCCATAGGCTTGAAGTTTTCAAGAATGTCACACTCATCAGACCATGTGGGTTTAAATTGGTATTTCTCAATTTCCTCAAAAGTTGAGGATCCCACAGATCTTTCAAGTGTGATTTTGTTACCAAGTTTGTCAGTGATTTTCACTTCTTGACCATTCTTGTTTGTTGGAATGATTTCAGTGGTTTGAACAGATATTTCAAAAGTAGTGTTTTCATCATCATGTTTTCTATAACCAACACCAAATTTCACATTGCTTTTAATCTGTTTTTCAAGCATAACCTCATACCCTTTGCAAGATTCCACCCATCTTTCACAGGTAATCTAGGTGGACTCCAACTCCTTTTTGCAAACTTGGTATTCTTCTACCATAGTTTGGAGTTGAGTTTTGGTTATGCTCTGCTCTTGTTTGAGACGGCTAATCTCTTTATCTTTTTCAGCCAATTTGTTTCTAAGTTCTTTTAATGACTTTTCAAATTTGACTTCATCAGTTAAGATTTTATCCCTAAGGTTTTCATTTACCTCTTTGATGTTAGCAAATGCAATAATGCATTCATCTGAACACAGTTTTTCAAGAACTTGAGGTGATACCTTGGCAGCAGCCATCATGGCACAATCACATTGATGATCCTCTTCATCAGCTCTTCCTTCTTTCTCACCTTCTTTCTCCTCTTCCTTGTCTTCTTTGTCATCTTTGCACCAGGGGTCGGACAGTGGTTCAATCAGGGTTTCTGAATTTTCTCCCAGAAGTAGTTCACCAGCAGCAGTAACCACTACTTCAGTCACCTCATCCAATGTTTCAGCACTTAGCTGTTCACCTTCAGTTTCTACCCCCTCTGGTATTGACTCTAATGCCATCAAACAAAATTCATCATTAGAAGGTTCATTAAAAGCATAGAGTGCAAAATTTTCATCACCAAGCTCATCAGGCATGCTGCTCCAGTCAACAAAACCTTGGGTGAAAAAGCTTTGCTGATCTGGTTGTACCACTGTTGGAGCAGCTTGTTGAGGTGCAACAGGTTGCACTTGTTCCTGAGGGACAGGGGTTTGAACATACTGAATTTGTGGAACAGTGGTTTGAACATAATGCACAGGCACAGGGGTTGCAGCATAGTGAGCAGTGTTAACATGGGCTGCAGGGGTATATTGGGTATAGTGAACAGTGCTTTGATTTTGTGGTCTAGGGTTTGAGCTGGGATGAGTGATTATAGGACCAGTGGTTTGACTCCTGCATTCCCTAGCAAAATGACCTAGCCTATTACACTTATAACACTTGATTTTTGACTTATCCAACCCCACTTTTAAATTCCCATGTAACCCTGAGAATTTTCTCCTTGTTCTTTTGTAGAATTTGCTTGTTCTTACACTAAGCAAAGCCAATTGATGCAAAATGTCCATCTCTTCTAAGTCAGTGGGATCAAAGTGTTGCAAATCATTAAGTTTAAAGCACAAGTTATCTGACATCTGGTTTTCACAATTTACAGTAAAAGCATAATTTGCAGAGTGAGGATCAGGGTTGTTAAAATTTCCACCAGCAGTTATATCAATAAAGTGATCATAACCCTGATCCTTACCACTGCTACCAGATTCTTCCTGGCCAAAAAGAGTTGTGCTACCGAATGAATAATCATCAGCAACTTTGCCAGACTCTTGCAATTTCTTTTTCTGGTTTAACTCCCTTTCATAGGTCAGGAGTCTACTATGAAGTTGGGTTAGGGTCAGATCTTTGAACTCAGTAGAGTTTCTAGTAACAAATGCAATGGTGTCCCACTTTTCTGGTAGTGATCTAAGGAACCTGCTATTTTGAGTTGAATTTGGAAATATTACTTTAACAAGCCTTAGTTCACTAATGAGACAACTGAATCTCTCAAATTGCTGAGTCAATGATTCACCCTTGATGTGACAAAATGTTTCATACTGCTGATTTAGAATTTCCCTATTGTTTTCAATAACTTCTTATGTCCCCCCAAACTGTTCCTTCAGTGCATCCCATAACTCTTTGGCACTGTTACAATGTAACAGTCCAACATAGATCTCATTGGGTAATGCATATGCTATGATGCTAAATGCTTTGGCATCGAGTTCGAACTTTTGAAAATCAGTTTCAGTATAGTTTTCAGTTGGTTTAGGAACGAACTTCTTTGCATCCTCAGCACTTGGCACCATAGGAACATGGGGACCAAAAACAACAGACCTCCAACATCCAGTGTTCTGTTGAGCAAGGATGTGACCCATCCTTCTCTCCCAGATGTTGTACTCATTATGTTTAAGCATTGGTGGTTTGAAAAGAGAGCCAATGTTATTCTTATCATCTTGTGATTGTGACGTCATCCTGGTTGTTTTACAGGCACTGATTAATCAACTTTGATGGTGATTAAACCTTGCTCTGTTTTTCAACAAAACGAACAAACTATCAGTATCAACTTTTATGAGCTGAACTATTTATGTCAAAATGATTGTTAAATCAAATTTGACTGTCCAAGCTCTGATACCAATTGTTAGGATCTGAGTTTGGTTTTGATTGTGTTTTACGTTTGAATTAAGATGAAGATGAATGAGTTGTGCAGCGGAATTAAGATGGAAGCAAACTTTTCACAATCAAACAAGAGAATTGCTTTTAACATACAAGTTTAACATTGAACCGAATGATTGAATTTAATTTCAACAACGATTACAATTTTTCAAGTATGCAACAAACTCCCCCTCAGCCTGAGCTCACAGTATTTGTTCGTGCAGGAAGAAAATAGTGAAAGAGCTAATAGAACAGTACTGAGCACTGTTCTATTTATAGGCACGAGCAAACCACTGAAGCATCTAAGCTGACGTCACCATGAAAGTAACATCTAACCTCCTAACAAACTCTAACCTCTGATCTATACAACCACTGCTATGCTAACTACTGTTATTGCATTACATTACATAAAGACATTTAAACTACTGCTGCATCCTTCCACTGATGTGAACCCATCAGTACTTGTCATGATCAGCAGAGCATGACTCAAGGCAGTAGATTGAACAGCAGAGCTTTAGTCTTCCATCAGACTTTTACTTGATCAGCAGTTTGTAGGTCAGCAGTTTGTATGATCAGTAGATAGGAGGTCAGCAGATGTTGAAACCACTTTCAAGGGGAGAGACTTGTGTACATAACATCTGCTTATTCTGGATCCACTGCTCTGATCCAGTTTTGGCTTTAATTATATGTTCCTTTGGTAGGGTTCAATTCCAACACCACCGGCTTGTCCACTCGACGCTCCGGTATCCTTTCCTATAGAGTTCAATCATGATAAGTTTAGAACTCCTTTTCAATCATATGTTGCATAATTTTCCTAAACATCACAATTATGCGTTTTAACTTTAAATTTCAGTTTCAAGCCTTCTTTGAGGCATTTCTACGAACACTTTAAGGGCAAATTTTTACATGATTATATAACAAGTCCCTAACTTATCATTTAGCCCGAATTTACATCAATCTAGCTTTCATATATAAAATTTAACATTCATATTTCAGTAATCTCTTTCTATGAACCATATTACACTAGAATAATGCTCAAGACCCTAGTGTTTATCAATTTCTCACAAAACCCATGAATCAACTTCAATGTGTTCATGAAATTTCCAGAATTTAGACATGATTTCACATGTTGTTGTCTAGGTTTTACTCCTAGACACTATATCGTCCCTATTCTATCCAAATAACAAACATGCATAATCAAATTTCGGATTTCCCAATTTCATGAGAATTTCAAGTAGAGAATTTTCATCAAATTTTACATACCTTATAACCCCCTTGCAATGAGGATCACTAATCTCAACTCGGATTTCGTTTTGGATCAGATTTGAACCTTCAATTTAGGAGTTTTGTGGAAATTAGGGTTTTGAAGAGCCTTGTCACCCCCTCCCTCTTGTCTGGTTCGATCTCAACACACACCAGTGTGTTTGAGTTTTTAATTTTTTTTTGTTTAATTAATACTAGTTTCAATTTAAACACTTTTGGCCCCTCAACTTTCGTTTTTATTTTGTTTTAACTCACTAACTACTCATAAGTCATCATCTAACTAGGATAGTGTCATTCCCAGTTAGTTTGTTTCACTTATTCACTTTCAACATATTTGTAATATGAAACTTTGTGTCTTCGGGGTGTTACACATACAATCAATGGCTCCTTTCTCCCCTGTGAAATCCCTCGGCTTACAAGTGACAAAGTATTTATAAGAACAGGTTTTGACTCGAGGCTCCTGATTAAGCACAACCTGTCTAGACGGAACACTTCTCTGATTCGATGAATGACGAGAATCGCTCTTGCGAGCTGTATGAGTCTTAGAGGGTGGTTTTGAATGTGGTACGGACTGAGTTCTGGCGCGAGTACCACTTGATTCATTAAACTGTCTGTCGAGAGCTCGAGTAACGGCATTATCTATTAATGCCTGCAGTTCTGCACCAGCTACATTAACTCTGGTAGTATCATTATTCTCCCTCGGGTGACTATTAACCTCATCTGATCTGGCCATGTAGCTTGATTGCTACATAAAATATTAATAATGATTCATTCAGAAGTCTATTATGGAATTGTCTTTTTATGCCAATTCATTAACCATGGAAATCTTAAGCCATATTGGTTAATTTAATTAAATTTTTATTATATTTTATCCAGTTATAAACTATTAAGGATAACATGGTGGCATACAAAAGGCCTAGTCACAAGGACAATTTTAATTTATAAGCCATGATCTTATAGGATCGAGGCATTAAGGTTTGAACATAATTCATCACCTCTTCTTGACAGAGAGTCGTAGACTTCAACTGTCTTTTTGTCTTATAGGACAATAAGTGTGGTCCGTAGCACTTCATCAATAATGGATGTTCAATAATAAATAAAGAGAGGAATTGGAAGAATCCAATATAAGGATGACTTGTGTGATTTTATCGAATCACATTTTCCATGAGTGTTAACATGTTTTCAGATGTTAACAAGGATTTGAATCTTAAAAGGAACTACCATCATGGCCCTGTCTTAAAATGACACATGGACTAGGTTTTGCCTTTAAGATTTTCATTCAATATTTATTGGCAGATTTAATTAAAAAGGAATGACATTTTTTATTCATTTCATATATTATATTTATACATATAATGACAAAATGAAATTTAAATTTAAAACATTTCATAAATAAATGAAAAGAAGTACATAATTGCCCTAAACGGGACTTTTAAATATATAACTTGCCCACGCTGGGGCTAAACAAGAAAGAGAGGTCCACGTAGGGACCAAGGATAGAAAGACAAGTCCACGCAGGGACTAAGTAAATAAATAAATGTCCACACATGGACTTAATTGAAAATTAAAATTACAACACAAATAAATAGGGAATCTTCAAAAATCTCTCTTCTTCTTCCCCTTGATCAGATTTACCAAACCTTTAAGAAATCCCTGGTGGCTTCTACGTTCCTCTTGAACCTCTCGTTCCACCTGGCTCAACCTCTGAAGAATCTCCTGCTGCTGCGGTGGCTGGATTAGTGGCGGTTGCGGCGGCTGCTGAAGCGGAGGTTGAGGAGGTGGCGGGTATTGATACCCATATGCCTGGTACCCAGACTGGTATGAAGCTGCGAAAGGTCCTTCAGGGTGAAAAGCATTGTAGTTGGTCGCCTCGAGGTATGGGTCGATGGCAGGGGCATTGTAGTAGTTGTAGCCAGGATAAGCTGGCTGCTCAAAAGGGTTATACGCCGCTGCAACGGCGTAGGAAGGAATTGGGTTATCATAACCCATTGGTGGTGGTGGTGCGACTGGAGCTGAGTCGGCCTCTGAAACTGGGTTTGAAGGCCCACCCATTTGCGGGTCTTCATAAAGTGGCGGGTAGTGGCTGCCACTGGAGTGTTGAGGGGTGCTGTAGTGAAAATCCCCTCTTCGCCCGGACATTCGTGCACCTGATTTTCTTCGCCTCGGCGGTTCTGGAGGCGGCTGCTGCTCTGGCGGCGGCGGTGGCGTAACCGCCTGGAAACGTGAATCCTCAAAGGGATCCTGCTGCTGCTGCTGCTGATGAGGTAGGTTGAAAGGGGGAGTAAACTCCCAGTGGTAAGTGGCCCACCTTTCTTGGAAACTGTCTGGGCCTCGGTATGGTGAACCATGAAAAGATGACCCGTCTGAAATCTCGATGGGATGCGTCGGCGTCCCAGTTGGCATCTCGGCGGGTTCTGGATCTGGATCCTCATCCATATCCATATCCTGGGCTCCAGGAAAATGGCCTTCTGGTCCCAATGGGTTATGGCCCATTGGTTCTTCACTCACGTTTGTAGGTTGAACCGGCTCTAAAAGTACGGGGTCGGGTCCTGAAAGGCACGGTGAGAACCCGAATGCTGCAACGGGAGGTAGGAGTGGCGCGAGTGGTCGGACTCATTGTTCTGGTGGAGTCCGAATGAGTCGTGGTACGATGGCGATGAACTGAGATAGACTGAACGCCTCACCGGCTCCAGGTAAGTCCTCCAATCCTCGTGGGGACTTGAGCTTAAAGTCGCTAATGGAGTTCGCCGGTGTGATGGCCCGGCCTCATGATCATTAGGAGCGGTGATTGGTGCCTTACCTCGTCCACCTCGTCCTCTGAATTGTGGTGGCATTTTCTTGTTCCTGTCAAAACAAACAAAGGAAACCAACAAAGGAAAACAATAAAATTAGGATTAGTCCTATGTCGTTAGCCTAGACTCGGAGGTCAAGGAATGTGCAAACTGTGTCATTGAGATTAAACACAAAATGCTAGTGTTTAATTCACTCAATGTTGGCTCTGATACCAACCTATCACACCCCGATATTTCAACGTATTAGCGGTGGGCCCGGTGGGGAGTATCGTGACGTAGATGATATCATCATAGTCAAATAATCACAGTTCAATGCACAGCGGAAGTCTAAAAATAAAATTATTACAAACTGAATCGAAAGTAACATTACAACGGGTTGTAAAAGGATCCACGGGCGGATCAAAACAAAAGAAATAGTGTTCAACAGATTTAAGCATCAAGAGCTTGCAAAACTCTTTACTTGATACTAGGAGTAGCCAGCCCATTTCGCTTAGTACCTGCACTTAACCGTTTTGGAAAATACGTCAGTTTTCACTGGTAAATACAATTAACCGACTCATTTTGAAAATGTTTAAGAAAATTGATTTAAATGCACAAGGCACAAATAATCTTTTATAACTTGGGATAATTATTTAAAAATAATATTGTAAAAGAATTATATGTTTGTTATACATTCAGTAGCCCGGGTTAGAAGTACCGGGTTAAAGATTAATAGACACACCACATAATATAAACCCACGGCGAGTTATTCTCAACAAGCGGGTATATCTTTTTACATACGCACCGGCAGGTGTATGCCTACACCCCATGCTTAAGTCGTGACCATTTCAATGAATGAGCCGAGGATATCCAGGACATGGTCATTAACCCCCTAAAGGCTTAAAACAAACAAAACAGATTAAACGGGTTATCTCAATGATTTCACCATTATTCGATTAAAGATTCAATATCCGACCAAGTGGTATTATTAAATACCGTACCCCAAGCCCGTATAAGGGAAAATAAGTTAATAGTATTTACCTGAGCAAAAATATAATTTTTATCCCAGCCTTATATCAACCAGCAAGTACAGATAGCTTTTACCGGTCTCCTCATTTGGAACGAAGGTTTTTAATAACATATTAGATTTCTAACGGGTCTTACTTAAGCTATTACTTAGACCGGTTAGTTTTAAAGAAGGTATAAAGTTCAAAACGCAAGATTAAGCGAAGACCGGATTAGAATGTGATTTAGACCCGACAAGTATGAAGACTTGTATAATAAGGGTAAACTAAACACATTCTGGATTTTGAAGAGAAAATGATAGGGTTGACCCGTTTCGGTTAATTTATGCAAACTAGTTACATAAACCGTACCGAACGCGAAAAATGCATAACGGGTAACCAAATGAGTCATGAACAGGTTCCCTAAGTTAATATGCTTAAAATGTGTTATGATATCAGTAGGATACCTTCCATTATGCCCAAAACGAATTTAAAATCAAATTAAGCCCCGTAAGGGTATTTTGGTCATTTTAAAGCTTATAAAAGAGGTTAAATAGTAATCTGAGTTTATGTTCTAAAATAATTAGTAAAAAAAATTATTTAAATGGGTTATATCAATAAGATACCATACATATGTGAAATTTATCTTTTATGACCAAACTATGCACCGAATGCGCATTTTGGTCATTTTACATATGCTTTAAGGGTCAAATTTGGAAATTTGAGTTCAAAACTTTTACTTACTGTTAAAGTATAAAAATTTATTCATAACATCAGTAGGTAATAATTCTTAGGTGCCTAATATGGTTTTAAACCATATTATGCGCCTAAATCGCATAAAAGACGGTATTTGACGATATTCGGGTTGATTTAAGAAATCTGAGATTTTGACCAGCCTTTACAGTTTAAAATAACTTATTTATTATATAAAATCAGTAGAAAAAGGTTTGATATGTAAAGGATGTGTGAAACTCATTTTATTAGCAAAAAGGGCATAACCGTCAATTACCGAGTCAATGCAAGAACCCTATGTTATGATCAGTTTAAAATTTAATAAAAATTTCCAAAAATCCCTAAATATTATATAACAACAGTGGGTAAAAGTTTTGGTATAAAAATTTGGGTTTAAGTAGGATTTATGTCAAAAATGTCGTTTAATTAATAAAAAGGCTTTCATTTACGATATCGAGCATAACTCCTAATTTAGACCACAAACCGATGTCAAATTTTTAGGACATGCTTATAAATCAGTAATAAAGGTTTTTGTCCTCTCACATTTTCTAAAATCTCGTTTTAATATCAAAAGGGCGTAATGGTCAACTTTTAAGCAAATAACGGAAACAAGCAATGAACTAGGATTTTTATGGAACCAAGTTGTATAAACTCAGAGGGTTATACTAATAATATGGTCCTAAAGGAACCCTAAGGCATATCTAAACTAAGCTAAATCGGGTCAGAATTGAAAGTCAAAGCAAAAGTCTACTTTTGCGACTTTCGGTTCTGAACCGAGCCTAAACTCAGAATTGTCGGGTTGAACATGCTTAGACATGTTCTTATATTATTTACCAAGTTATTTTAGTGTTTAAACATGTTCCATAACTTCTACATTATCAGTTATGAATTTATTTGCAAAAAAGGATTCTGTTGACTTTTTAATAATAAGTTTGACCCGACATTTGACCAAGTTAGAGTGATAATCAGTAGGTGCCCTCTTAAGGGTTTATTACCTACATAATTACCTACTCATAGCCACTTTCAACTCGAAAAATGGCTGGACCATTAGTGATTAATCACTAAGTCAAAGCTTAATTACGATGGCTTTGACTTTTGGCCATTAAACTAAGATTAACTAGAGAGGCTAAGAATGCTTACAAGGACACTTAGCACGAAATATGAACTGATGAAAACTTCTTAGAGCTCCAAGGGATTCCAGAGAATGAGTTTTGAAATAAAATTTCAAGTGTGCAAATGACAAGTGAGTGAACAAAGCCTTATATAGCAAAATGGAAGCTCCAAGATCTTTGCATGTGTCCCTATGATCATCCCAGATGTTACCAGGTGTCCCTAGTGCATGAAAAACCATGGGCACAGTCCCTGGTATCGAATTCAGGCATGCAAAGGCGGTGGAACTGGCTAAACATGCAGTTGTCATTGTTTTCTGATACTGGCACTCTCACGCGGGCCGCCTAAGACTCAGAAAGAGTCTACGCGGGCCGCGACACTCCTTTATGACCGGAAAACAACTTTCATTAATTGCAGTTTTGGTCCTTGTCCATATTTAATTAAAATAACTTTCGTTTATTGCACTTTTGACCCCCCAAAGTTAATTTTAAGGGCCTTAGGTCATAAACTAACTCCGTTAGGCTCCCGGTTAATCGTACGATCACCCGAAAAGTTTTGTTTTCATCAAAACTCCACAAAATTAATATCCCATATTCTTGAGAGCAAAATATATAATTGTTACAATGCTTTTGGGACGGTTTAAAGGTCACTCATAGGTAACGTTTAACATGTTGACACTTTTAACCCTTATGTTTCGTAAAATCCTTATTTTAAGCACAAACGACTTTCTATGTTCGACAGATTATTCGTTTAAGAATACGAACATCGTGTGAGGTCAATCAGAGGCACAAAAATGGCATGTTGACACTTTGGATCCTTTTACTAACATATTTACATTGTTTGACAATTTTAGTCCCTCGGAAACAATTCCTTACACGTTTAAAGTCCATGGCACGTGTCTTTATCATATTTGTCGTGATTTTACGAGGTGTTACAAATGGGTCGCAAAAAAGACACAATGACGCAAATATAGAAAAAACACAATAACGTAAATACAGAAAAGACACAATAATAAATAAACGACACAATGATAATAAACAAAAATTCTAAAATCTACGACCTCTAAATCCAAAAGTGCAAACCCAAAATCTCACGTCGTAAAGTTCGATAAGACGGTTACAATGCCACTTGAGTTAGGTTAATTAGAGTCCATTTAATATCATTTGTACAACTTCTTATTTTTAGGACCCTTTGTATTTAATCCTAAACCTCTACAAATATTCTAATGAAATATATATCAATCCCCATTCTCCACTGTGGTACTAGTGTTAGCATTACAAAGTTAGTGGCCTTTTTGTATTGTGACTATGGTTTAGTCCACTTAACAACATATTTATTTGCTTCTCTTTGTTTTATAATGTAATAGTTATAGTCTGTGTATTGCACGTGTTTATATAATAGAAGCATGTTTATAATTGTATAATGTTTACATCAATTTACATTGTTTATTTTTTTAAATAACGATTCAACAAAATATTATATGACAACACAAAATTCATTCTAAGGATTTTAATTTTATATGTTATTCCTCCAATTTTTTACCATAAAAAAATTGGTTAAACTTCCTAATATTATAAATTAAATATTATAATAAAAATGTTATATAATAAATTAAATAATATTATAACTTTAATTTATAATTACAAGATCCGTACAAATCTTATAAACAAAAAAACAACTAAATTTATTACACAGAACAATTAAATAATATTATAATTCATAAAACAATTGATATGCCCATCAACAATAAATGATATACAACCGTTTGATAAGAATATAATATTATTACATTTATTAAGTGTATTACACACACACATATATATGTGTGTGTGTGCGCGCGCGCGCGCGCGTGTGTGTTCTCAACCAGTGTAATAAAATTTAAGAAGATTATAATATTATTACATTTTTAACTATATGATAAGGATTATATATACATTTGTTTTGGCCTTCAACCCGTGTAATACACGGGTTTGTAACACATATAAACTGGAGTAATTACAAGTTTTGTTCTTTATGTTTGTAGCAAATTCTAAGCGGTGTTCTTTGCCTTTAAAATTGATGGGTTTTGTACTGTGTGTTTCAAAATCAAGCACGTTATATCTTGTAGGCCTAACCCAGTTAATTTTAATCGTTAAGTGAAGGGTATTTGGTCTTTTTAGCTGTTTATTTAGAAAACCATTTTAATTATTTTAATAATTAAAACAAAAATAACTATATATTACCAAACAAACATACACGATCTCACTAAAACACACACTCTTTCCCTTTCCACTATCTCTCTCTAGCACCATCACCTGCCACCACCACCCCACACCAGCACCACCACCCTCACACCACCACTGCACAACCCCACATCACCACCGCACCACCCTACAACACAACACAACACCACCGCACCACCCGCCAAGAGCATCACCGCACCACCCCCCACAACACCACTTTCACACCACCCTCACACCACCACCGTACAACCTCAGATTTGTTCTTATTGACAGTTCAGTTACGGCGGTGGTGATGGTTTCTTGATTTGATACTGCAGTCAAAGAATTTGGATTTCACGGCAGTCAACAGTTAGGGTTCGTTTTTCAAAGATTCAAGCTTTGACGGCCAACAATTAGGGTTTCACTACTGTTTCACCTCCATTGCCCCATCCCCAATTGTTAGCTTTAATTTCAGTGTTGTGGTTGTGTTTGAGTTCAGTATACTAATTCTTGGGGTTTATGCTTTTTTTATTTTTATTTGGATTTTAATTTTAATTTGAGTGTTCTTGTGCTAATATAGTTATTTTGATGGAGATTTTGATATCAATTTTGATTAATGAATGAATTTAGGGATAGTGGAGTGATGTGGCAGGTGGTGGTGAGCGTGTGTGAGAGAGAATGGATGTCTTAGGGTGATACTATCCCCACCCCCCTATTTACTAATTACACCCCCCTATCAAAAACATCACATCTATCAATCATTTGCTTTTTGTTTTTAGTCTTTTTGTCGTCTTTTTTTTGTTATATTTTATTGTCTTTTTTATCTTTTTGTTATTATTATTATTATTATTATTTAATATTAGTAATGAATTATTATTATTATTATTAAGCTTATTACTTAAGCCTTAAACTTTTTTTTTACCTTTTTAGAAAAGAAAATAACACCATTCAGAAAAGAAAAAAAATCACCATAAATATAACACCATTCAGAGCATGTTCATACATGGTGTTTTAAATATAACACAATTCAGAAAATATAACACCATTCAGCACAAAAAACACCATTCAGCACAAAAATAACACCATTCAGCAGTAAATAAAAAAAACACCATTCAGTACAAGAATATAACACCATTCAGTACAAAAATAACACCATTCAGCACAAAAATAACACCATTCAGCAGTAAATAAAAAAAACACCATTCAGTACAAAAAAAAAACACCATTCAGTACAAAAATATAACACCATTCAATACACAAAATAACACCATTCAGTACAAGATATAACACCATTCAGTAAACAAAAAATAACACCATTCAGAAACAAAATAACACCATTCAGAAAAGAAAATAACATCATTCAGAAAAGAAAATAACACCATTCAACAGTAAATAAAAAAACACCTTGAATGGTGTTATTTTTGTGCTGAATGGTGTTATTTTTGTACTGAATGGTGTTATATTCTTGTACTGAATGGTGTTTTATTCTTGTACTGAATAGTGTTTTTTTTATTTACTGCTGAATGGTGTTATTTTTGTGCTGAATGGTGTTTTTTTTGTGCTGAATGGTGTTATATTTTCTGAATTGTGTTATATTTAAAACACCATGTATGAACATGCTCTGAATGGTGTTATATTTATGGTGATTTTTTTTCTTTTCTGAATGGTGTTATTTTCTTTTCTGAATGGTGTTATTTTGGTGTTATTTTGTTTCTGAATGGTGTTATCTTTTGTTTACTGAATGGTGTTATATCTTTTACTGAATGGTGTTATTTTGTGTACTGAATGGTGTTATATTTTTGTACTGAATGGTGTTTTTTTTATTTACTGCTGAATGGTGTTATTTTTGTGCTGAATGGTGTTATTTTTGTACTGAATGGTGTTATATTCTTGTACTGAATGGTGTTATATTCTTGTACTGAATGATGTTTTTTTATTTACTGCTGAATGGTGTTATTTTTATGCTGAATGCTGTTTTTTTATGCTGAATGGTGTTATATTTTCTTAATTGTGTTATATTTAAAACACCATGTATGAACATGCTCTGAATGGTGTTATATTTATGGTGATTTTTTTTTCTTTTCTGAATGGTGTTATTTTCTTTTCTAAAAAGGTAAAAAAAAAAGTTTAAGGCTTAAGTAATAAGCTTAATAATAATAATAATAATAATAATAATAACAAAAAGATAAAAAAGACAATAAAATATAACAAAAAGAGACAACAAATAGACAAAAAAAAAACTAAAAACAAAATGCAAATGATTGATGGATGTGATGTTTTTGATAGGGGGTGTAATTAGTAAATAGGGGGTGGGAATAGAATGAGCCATGTCGTAAAGAGACAGAGAGAGAGAGTTTTTATATATTAATATAATATATGATTATTTTGTTTTAATTATTAAATAGTTTTCTAAATAAACAAGTAAAAAGACCAAATTACTCTTCACCTCACAATTAAAATTAATTAATTGGGTGATGTCTAAAGGATATTACATGCATGATTTTGAAATATATTTTAAAGGCAAAGGACAACGTGTGCAATTTCATACAAACATAAAGGACAAAACTTGTAATTTACTCTATAAACTAAAATAATATTGAATCTAATATTTGTCGATATTTAACTTGTGTAATACACGGGTTTATAAGCTAGTATAACATAAAATTATAAGATATAAATGTACTATTATAATCGTTTATTATAAAATATTTAAAAAAATGAGTTATGCTATAAGATGTTATTATCAAAGTGATTGAATGGATATTACTTTTGATTAAAAAAACATAATATAATTCGTTTAAGAATATTATATTTATCGTAATCGGAGATATTGATTTGAAAATTTCTAATTTATACGAATTCAAATTAAGGTTAACATATTATTTTACAAGGTTAGAACCCCGTGTATTACACGGGTTGAATAAACGTAATTTTGTATAACAAATAAAAAAACAATATATTTTTAAAAACCTCATTTATTACACATGTTGAGTAAATATAATTTTATATATTAAATAATAAAAAATTATATCTTTAAGAACCTCGTTTATTGTGCGGGTTGAATAAATGTAATTTTATATATCAAACAAAAAAAAAGTTATATTTAAAAAAACCTGGTTTATTCATGGGTGGAAAAAATGTAATTTTATATACTAAATAATAAAAAAGTTATATTTTAAAAAAAAATTTGTTTATTGTACGGGTTAAATAAATCTAATTTTATATAGCAAATAATAAAAAAAATGTTACATCTTTAAAAACCATGTGTATTACGCGGCTTTATCTATTGTTAAAAAAATCTTTCTAAATCAAAATGAATTTTTTATTGTTTTTTAAATTAGTTTAATTTAATATATTTTTAAAACAAATACCTCTCTTTCCTACTTATCTTATATTAAATATATAAATAATAAATTAATATTAAATGTTATCCTAATTTATTAAAAATATAATTTTTTTATTTGGTATACAAAATTATATTTATTCAACTCATGTAAAACGTGGGGTTTTTAACAATAATTTTTATTATTATTTACTATTCAAAGTTACATTTATATAACCCGTGTAATACATGAAGTTTTTAAAGATATAATTTTTTATCATTTGCTATATAAAATTAGATTTATTCAACACGTGTAATATACGGGGTTTTTTAAGGATATATTTTTTTTATTTGGTAGATTTTTTAACCTGACTATACACGAGTTTTTTAAAGATACGACGTTTTTATATTTAATATACAAAATTACATTTATTTAATCTGTGTAATACACATTGTTTTTAAAGATATAACTTTTTAAGATCTATTCAACACGTGTAATATACGGGGTTTTTAAGGATGTAATTTTTTTATTATTTGGTAGATTTATTCAACCTGATTATACACGGGTTTTTTTTTTAAAGATACAACGCTTTTAGTATTTAATTTACAAAATTACATTTATTTAATCTGTGTAATACACATAGTTTTTAATGATATAACTTTTTTATTATTATTTGATATATAAAATTACATTTATTTAACCCGTACAATATACGGGGTTCATAAAGATATAACTTTTTATTATTTGTTATACAAAATTACGTTTATTCAACCCGTGTAATACACGGGGTTCTAACCAAATATTTTTATATTTTTATGTATTGAGCTTTTTTGATTCTTCGTATAACACCGACTTAATAAACTAATACCTTTAAAATGATAAGTTATTTTAAATCTGTTGGAAACACAAAAAATATTTATCCACCATTACGTCTTTGTCTCCAGGTTTGTTTTCATTGGTACAAATAATTTAGAGTTATAAGATTTATATTAATTTAATTAATATTTAATAATTTAAATTAAATAATAATTATCTACAATTAAAGATGGTTTAGAATAATGACAAGTGTCCCTTCATTGGTTTCTTTTATTATATAGTATAGATTATATAAAATCATAATAGAATCCATTTAAGAATATTATATTTATCGTAATAGTAAGATATTAATTTGAAAAATTTGTTACTATATGGTTGTTTTTCAAATTGTTTAAAAAACATTAGACTTATCAAATACAGGAATCTTATATACAATGAGAAGGTTTTAAAATTCAAATTAAAAAATAATTAAATCTAAATTAGAGGAAATTTAAAAATGGGTTGGAGAAGAAAATGACATGTGCCATTTACCATGGGCGGAACTATAATGTTAGGAGTTGTAGCACGGGTTACGGCTCAACTCTGTATTTATATTGTTTTTTTTTACTTTATACAAAGGTTATCCTTAAAAAATAAAAGGATACCCCTAACAAAAAAATAGGATACTTGATATTACTAAAATTTCATTTTTAGAAGCCTAAACATTTTACAACTTCAAAATTTGAAGAATAATTAAGCCCGGATGATAAAATAAATCCAAATTAACAATTACAGAATTAAAAGGAGACCCTAAATATAAATGATAAAGTTAGACCAAGACCCAAAGCAATATTTTTGAAAGAGGCCCATTTTGATTTGTTAAAATGGGCAAATGGAAACCAAAGGTCAATTATACAGAACAGAAGCCAGCGATCTAAACACTCTTTAGTGAGGTAACAACTAGTTTGATATAAAAAAAAAATATGTCGGGTTTAAATACTTGTAACGGGTTTTCTAACTTTGACCCATTGAAGTAGTAACGTTTGCTGAGATTTATGCGGATGATTTTACTACACAAGAAATAGAGACTCTTTTGGGTCATCTTAAGGCATTTCGTTACACTATAAGCGATGATGATAGATTTGCAAACTTGAATGAAATAAGTGATCTTGCTTATCTTATGGTGGAAACCGTAGCATATAGTTCGTGTCATTTGGTTTATCAGGCAGTTAACCTAGCTTGGGTTTATGCGGTTGCAACCGCAACCATTGAAAGATGTTTTTTCTAAATTGAATCTTGTCAAGACGGATTTACGCAATCGAATGGGCCCGGTATATTGTAATATTTGAACATTGTCATGGTTTGTGTGGTCGAAAAGAAACTTTTGATAAGGTAAACGATGAGGATGTGATGGGACGATTTCAAGCTATGAAAAAAGAAGAGAACAAATCTATTAGGTATTTGTTTTACTTTATTTATTATCGTTTTTTATTATTGTATGATTACACGGTAAAAAAAATTTCGGGATACCCCTAAATTAATGGGCTAGTTCTGCCATTACCATTTACTGGAGTTTTTATTATAAGTTAGATTAGATGTAGTTTTCATTACAGTAAAACATACCCTAGCCGCTTTTGTATTCTTTTCTTTGTGCATGTTCATCAATTAACAACTAGAACCCTTGGCTTAACCATTTCCTTTTTACTACACATCTTGATGCCGCTAGAGTACAAATATTACAATTCACGAGAATTTAGAGTGATTGGAAGGCGACAGAAAGACTCTATGTAACAATAAAAACTCAGTCTGCTAAATTACACATGCATCCAGCATGTATGTATTCATAATGTTACACAAGCTTCTGGTTATACACACAAAAAACAGACAAATTATGATGCACTAAAATAAGCAATCAATAGAATTTTTTGCAGAAATAGGTGTTTTAGGCCAGAAAAGAGTGCCATTAGGTGGTCACCAACATTGTTTTCATATCTAGGTAAGTTGCACATTCATTCAGCGACCTTCAAGAGAATTTTCTGCAAAAAGTTAGAGGTTCTGCAAAAGCTGCACATTGTCGGGAAAGTCGCTGTTTCATTTTACAACCTTGCTGAAGGTTGCTGTTTCATTCTACAACCTTGCTGAAGGTCGCTGAATCATTTTACAACCTTGCTGAAGGTTGCTGTTTCATTCTACAACCTTGCTGAAGGTTGCTGTTTCATTCTACAACCTTCATAAAAGTCCAGCCTGCATCATATCAAGTATGTATGTAGAGTCAATGTAGGTAGTCGTTAATATATAATATTTTATTATTTAGTCGACGTCGTCCGTAACGAGCGTAGGTCCATATCGAGCGTGGAAATGTAGGTAGTCGTTAATATATAATATTTTTATTATTTAGTCGACGTCGTCTGTAACGAGCGTAGGTCCGTATCGAGCGTCGAAACTTAACTAGTGGTTAATATATAATATTTTTATTATTTAGTCGACGTCGTCCGTAACGAGCGTCGAAACGTAGGTGATCGTTAATATATAATATTTTATTATTTAGTAGACGTCGTCCGTAACGAGTGTACGTAAAGAGCGTCGAAACGTAGGTAGTCGTTAATATATAATAAAAAAATATTTAGTCGAGCGTAGGTCTGTTTCGAGCGTCGAAACGTAGGTAATCGTTAATATATAATATTTTTATGATTTAGTCGACGTCGTTCGTAACGAGCGTATGTAACGAGCGTCGAAACGTAGGTAGTCGTTAATATATAATATTTTATTATTTAGTCGACGTCGTCTGTAACGAGCGTTGGTCCGTATCGAGCGTCGAAACGTAGGTTGTCGTTAACCGAAATAACCAAAAATATCCAAACTGAACTAATGCACCAGCCTGCATCATATCAAGTATGTATGTAGGCCTTAGTGAAGCATGGCTGGGTTATGCGTTGAATCCGACAAGGTTTGGAGTGGAGGTTGCTGTTCCAATTATAACGAAATTCATCACCACCATGCATGATGATGTATGATCTTAATCGGGACTAGGGTGATTGTGGAATATTGATCTGATCGCATAAGGTTAGGTTCGTGTATGCCTGGGAGATTGCAATGTTAATGCGAACCATCTGATGAACCAGGTTGATATGGGTTATTTTTTTCGTTTTGTGGGTGAAGTCGGTTGGTGGTGGTGATATGATGCAGGCTGGTGCATTAGTTCAATTACACAGGCATTCATCGACTTTAATTAAGATGGTATTATGAATTTTCTGAACATGGTGACATGAAACAGCGACTTTTATGACGGTTGTACTTCGAAACAGCGACTTTTCTGAAGTTGTAGAATGAAACAGCGACCTTCAGCAAGGTTGTAAAATGATTCAGCGACCTTCAGCAAGGTTGTAGAATGAAACAGCAACCTTCAGCAAGGTTTTAGAATGAAACAGCAACCTTCAGCAAGGTTGTAAAATGAAACAGCGACTTTCCCGACAATGTGCAGCTTTTGCAGAACCTCTAACTTTTTGCAGAAAATTCTCTTGAAGGTCGCTGAATGAATGTGCAACTTACCTAGATATGAAAACAATGTTGGTGACCACCTAATGACACTCTTTTCTGGCCTAAAACACCTATTTTTGCAAAAAATTCCAATCAATACATGAATATATTATTTAAAGAGGGATGCGAGTCCAAGAATCACACAGAATTCAACAATGACTTGTCGTTATGCACAAGTTCCCACATTTTGAGTGATGGAAGCTGACAAGTATCCTCCGCAAGATAGACTGATAAAGTCGGACCGCTACATTACAAATGAATCCATGATTGCAAAAAGACACCATTCCTGTTAAACTGTGTGTGTGTGTGAAACATGAAGGTTGTGTAAATGGTTAAAACTTGTGTTTTTAACGTGATTTTCCTTTATCATGACCCCTAATTTTGCCAAACTCTTATCACTTCCATCATGAATGATACGTAAAATGTTACGACCCATGTAATTGACACCGGCCCAACCGTGCAGTCCTGACCCACACATATTATCACCAGGCCTACTCGTTTTCTCAACTGATAACAAAAAATATTATGCAAAAATAAAACCTATCCATGTTATGCATGCAATCATGCATGAAATATGGGTATTACTGAAGCAAAACTGGTGTTATTCATTGGAGCAAAACTGCTGGTATTCATTGGAGTAAAATTGGTGGAAAGAAATCACTGCAGATTCTTAAAATATTTGTGGTCCCCTTGAAAGTTGGTCATCTTCCTATTTTACTTTTAATTGTAGCTGGGGCTGGCATAACGGGTCAATCCGATCTGTTAAGACACGAACCCGAAACTAATCACGAACACGACACGAAATCTTATCGTGTCAGATTTTTGAAACACGAACACGAATATGTTAATATACAGGTTACACGAAACGACATGTTAAGACACGAAAAAATTACCAACGTATCATACGGCCTGTTTAAGACACAGACACGACTTGTTAAGACACGAACACGGCCCGTTTAAGACACGAACACGACCGAATTGGGGAAGCTATGAACCAAATTGGGAATGGTGGTGTTTGTGAGAGAGATTTAAAAATTAGTAAGTTTTACTCTAGACTCTCTAAGACTCGACTAAATTACTAATCGGCAAGTGAACCGGTCAACTTTAGTAAAGCTAAGTAAGTCCGGTTATCGAACCCACAGGACTCAATTTAACTACGTTAACTAACTTATTTAGACTGACACTAACACAGACATGACACTAACTGTTTTTATATTTGAGGGGGGGGGGGGTTCAAAATATCCTAAAATTGTGATTTAATTTAATTAATTAACTAAATTAATGAGACACGAACCAACTTGGGTTTATGATGGAAAAGACTACCTAGACTGGAATCCTGGATTGTACTAGTAATGATTTATTTGGACGATAATTATTATAGAACCAGGATCATCTAATTTTAAACCTATCGAGACACTGAACATGCGACAACCCGTAACTTCAAGGTAAAAACATTTGTTTCGCTTTTATAAACAAATCTTATACTTATTTCATTTGAGGAATTAATTATATTCTTACCAAATTATATTTTATTCATATCGCGTTGAATCGACCCGAACCGTTTAAACCAAAGTTCATGTCTCGCTTGTCGATCTAACCCACCCGTGTAACTCGAAACTTATGAGGCCCGAACCATCACTTCATTATTGCACTTTTTATTAGTTGCTGCACCCATACTTTTCCCCTTTTCATTTTTTTATGTTTTGTGTATGTTCAACCAAATTGGCCCAACCCCAACCCACTTACCCATCCTTCTATTTTCTTGTGATCGGCCCAATTTATAACCCCTTAAAACCGCCCCAACAAACTGATTCTTTTATCTTTGCATGCATGTTATATTAATACACCTCTAAACCCTAACTCAAGTACAACAAACCTACTATTCCCTCTTTTCCCCTCTACGGTCATGAACAAGAAAACAAGATCCATATGACTTCAAGTTCTCAATTCCAAGGCTCCACCATACTCCATTCTTCACTAGGTATTTTTATCCTGTGATTTGTGAGAGTCATTGAGGCTCATGCATGATTTATATAGTGGCGGATCCATGAATTTTTTTCACCGTGTTCACTTTTTTAGATACTCCAATTTCATATGACTGAACATAAAAAATTTCGGGTTGGTTCGACAGTTCGGATCAGGTAAGGTTCATCACATAATAAAAGTACGATACAATAATGAAAATAAAATCGTCATTAGACATTTAAAAACACATAATATAAAATACGATAATCTTTACAAATTAAAAAAAAAAACTACCTAAAGTTGTTAACGACGAGTTTTCATCTTTTGAAAACATTGCATTACACTCTCAACGGAAACTTGTTGTAAGAACTCCTTTTCAATGTAACAAATGCAAGAATCGTTCATGTATCCATCACCCATCCTATTACGCAATTCTGTCTTCACAAGCTTCATTGAAGAAAAACTCCTTTCAACACTAGCCGTTGCAACCAGTAAACTAGTGGCAACTTTATTAAACGATAGACTAACTGATACTCAATATGTTTCCTTTTTTCCAACATCCTTTTGGCAAGATCACTAACCCCATTCAGGTTATCAAACCGACTATCTTTTTCATATTAGAAATGTAGTGGCCGAGTTCATCGATAAGCTTATCTTTTTCATCAAAAGTAAAATCATACGGGTACATTTTGGCCAACTTTAGCAAGTTTAGTTTATTAAAGGAACTAAAATTATCACGCGGGCTCAAAGAACTCATACACATAAGCAAGTTAGTGGTTACCTCGTTGAAACGGTTTCCAAGCTCTTGAATTTGCATGTCGAGAACCGTGTTGAAATTATTGACCACAAAATGATGACGATTGGTGATGTTGGTTTCTGTTTTTCGGGTCAACATACTCATCTTCGATGTTAATCATCTCAATATCATACTTGTCACAAAAGGATGTGACATCTTTTAAAAGCGAGTCAAAGCCTTCAAGTCGATACCTTTGTAATTCTTCTTTGGTTGATCTAACCAGCTCAACTGCATTCAAAATATCTTGATTCTTTCTTTGAAGAGCGACGCACAATAAGTTAGTAACTCCCTAGATATGTTTCATCAAATGTAAATAAAATACAAACTTAAAACTTTTCATGTATAATTGAAGTCCATTTGCTTGAGTTTTGTGAGTTGGTTCCCATGCCGACGTTTCTATATATTCAAGCACTTTAATAACACATGGATATAAGGTAAGCAAACGAAGAAGTGTTTTTTCGTGAGAGCTCCAAAGTGTATCTCCGGGTCTTGTAAGTGCCATTTCTTGATTATTTCCACTTCCAATTACAACTTCCTGATTCAATGCCAAAAGCTCTCTTTGACTTTCTCTTAGCAAATATATTTGTTTGCACGATGCACCAACAACATTTATTAAATCTGTTATTTCCTTAAAAAATCTGCAAATTTCAAGATGCTTGTTTGCAAGGGCCACAACAACAAGTTGAAGTTGGTGGGCAAAACAATGAACATAATATGCCGAAGAATTTTCTTTCAAAATCAAAGTTTTCAAACCATTAAACTCACCGGACATGTTGCTTGCACCGTCATATCCTTGGCCTCTAACCCTACCCAAACTCAAATTGCGGTGAGCAAATAATTCATCAATTGCAGATTTAAGAGATAAAGCAGTTGTTTCCGTAACATGAACAACACCAATATATCGCTCCTTCACAAATCCGAATTTATCAACATATCTCAAAACCATAGCCATTTGTTCCTTTTTAGAAATATCCCTTGATTCATCAACTAATAAAGAAAAGACATCATCACCAAGCTCTTCAAATATCATCTTTAACACTTCTTCTGCAAAACAATTACAAATGTCTTTTTGTATTGATGGAGCCGTCATTTGGCAATTCTTCGGAGCATTACTTAATATGTACTTTCCAATTTCTTCATTTATTTGTGCAAACAATTTTAAAAACTCTATGAAATGTCCTCTATATAAGGATGCTTCAGATTCATCATGACCCCGAAAAGGTAATCCGTCATTCAACAATCCTTTAGGGAGTATAACCGAAGTACTTAATCGGATTCTATATTCTTTGTTTTGTTCAGATTTTTTTTGAAGCGCATGTATAGATTGGGCTTGTTTAAGTAAGTCTTCTCCTTTTGGAACCGCCTTGTTGTGAAAACTATTGCATTTACCAACATGACTTTCGAATCTCTCTTCTTTCCTATGCCAACATTGTACCCCTTCATTCGCAAATGCATCATTTTGTCCACCTTCTTTGAATAAGTAAGTAATACACTCTATCAGCTTTGACACTATATTCCAACCAATTTCAATGCTTTTTCTGTGTACCATTTTGGATTGAAACATCTTTACTTATCACCATTACCAATAAGTGTTTGTGGAAAATCTGTTTTTTTCCCTTTCGGTTGACATGGACCTCGAAGCAAATATATTCGTCTAATTTCATCTTTTTGACTAGGGTGATCAGATGAAATTGGTTTCTTTTCAGAAGGATCCCATGGAAGGGTTTACTAGTTGAAGATGACGATTCATTGTTAGATGGTGGTTGCCTTTGAAAAAAATTGAAATATTCTTCTACATAACTGATAATGCCTAAATACCAAATTCAAGTATAAAACATCAAAAGCTGATTCAATGTAATCAAACCCAATTTATGTAACTAAACCCAATTTATATATAACAAACAGATAGTCAATTAACAGTATTCAAAGATCAACAACGCTGACTAATTAAAGTTATTTAACAGTATAACAAACAGATAGTCAATTAAAATATTCAAAGAACATAATCTCAATTGGTTGTGTAATACACATATCTAACAAAAACTTATTTGTGAGCTTAGATTAAGTCTAAACAGATTCGGTCAAATTCAGAAACACATTAAGAGTAACCTGTCGGCGGAGGCGGAGCCGCTGAGGAGGACGGCGGTGTCGGCAATCTGCGGAGGTGACTGTCGAGGCGATTTGTCACTTCGTCACTTGTTCTTTCTGAGTCTCTGACTTCGTCACTTGTTCTCTGAGTCTCTAACTGTGGTGTGGAGGCGATTCGTTTGTTTTGTTATAACCCTATAGGTCCACTAGGAGGATCAAGTTTACCTACTTCCATGTTGTCGAAACACACCCGCAAGTGCGGAATCCAAGTGGGTATGCAACCAAGCAAAGAACACAAAATACAAGAACAAGATTCAAAGTTTAAGGCTCACTTGTATTAAATCCAGCGGAGTTTTAGTACAAAGTTTAACAATAAAACACTCTAACTCTCTCTGGTGTGCTCTCTCCTAGATACTGTGTTACAAGGTTCTATTTATAACCAAAGAAACAACACACTCAACGAATAACCTACTGGGCCCAAACACAGGCCCACGAAATATGTGGGATTCATGTTATGCATGCAATCATGCATGAAATATGGGTATTACTGAAGCAAAACTGGTGGTATTCATTGGAGTAAAATTATTGGTGGAAAGAAATCACTGTAGATTCTTAAAATATTTGTGGTCCCCTTGAAAGTTGGTCATCTTCCTATTTTATTTTTAATCGTAGCTAGGGCTGGCATAACGGGTCAATCCGATATGTTAAGACACGAACACGATAAGACACGAACCCGAAACATGTAATCACGATCACGACACGAAATCTTATTGTGTCAGATTTTTGAAACACGAACACGAATCTGTTAATAAACAGGTTACATGAAACGACATGTTAAGACACAAAAAAATTACCAACGTATCATACGGCCTGTTTAAGACACGGACACGACTTGTTAACACACGAGCACGACCAAATTGGGGAAGCTATGAACCAAATTGGGAATAGTGGTGTTTGTGAGAGAGATTTAAAAATTAGTAAGTTTTACTCTAGACTCTCTAAGACTCGACTAAACTACTAACCGGCAAGTGAACCGATCAACTTTAGTAAAGCTTAGTAAGTCCGGTTATTGAACCCACAGGACTCAATTTAACTACGTTAACTAACTTATCTAGACTGACACTAACACAGACATGACACTAACTGTTTTTATATTTTTTTTAGGGGGGGGGGGGGGTTCTAAATATCCTAAAATTGTGATTCAATTAAATTAATTAACTAAATTAATGAGACACGAACCAACGGGGTTTTTACTCAGATGATGGAAAAGACTACCTAGACTGGAATCATGTATTGTACTAGTAATGATTTATTTGGACAGTAATTATTATAGAACCGGGATCTTTTAATTCTAAGCCTATCGAGACACCGAACAAGACCCTCGACCCTTCTCGAGTAAACACTTATGGAGCTCTAATTGCTGCTATGGACATTGGTTAGTCTAGACTCCCTCACGGGTTATCTAAGTGGTTCACAAAAGTATCCTAATTCGATCTACTCCCTCACCAGCTATAAATCTAGGATAGACTTAGATTCTCAGTTTGACTTGTTAGACAACGGTCAATAGGGCAACTAGTTCAAACTCCTCACGAAGACCCTAGCTAGCAATTTATTGACTTAGACCTAACAATAATCTCACACCTCACAGCTATAAAGATTACTGGAACACTCAGATTTATTAAATTACTAATTACTGCTTCTAAGGTGTATTGGCCAATTAACCCAAAAGATTATAAAGTAATTTCACAATCTAGCATGAACCTATTACGTGAAAGACATCCACCAAGACTCATACGAAGTAATAAATAATAATCAAATAATTCTAAGCATGTATGAACATCAAATCAATAACCAAGTCGACTACTTTTATAAACAATCCATAAATAATTAACAATCCATAATAAAAATCAAAACTTTAACATTTGTTCATCCAATCTAGGTAGTTTATAGTATTTAGCCAAGCATAATCAAAGTCAAATACAAAACAAGAGTATTTTCAAAGACAAGAAACATGATTAGTAAACGGAAGTTAAGAACAAGAGAACCGAATGCAAAACAAGCGGCCCGATTGCTTCCTTGAGCTTCCAACCTTCAACCGCTGCTTCGAAGACTTCGAAAACGCTCTAAAATCTTTGGAGAATTCGCCCAAAGTATTGAAAGTTCGTGATTAGGGTTGGAAATCTTTGAACATTAAGCTTGTATATCTTTTTCTTGCAAGAATCCAATAGAAAGACAAACACGTTCACGATTTCAACCCCTTCGCATCACGCGAAGGGGATTTTTTCATATGGATGCGTAACGCGGCGTGTATAAGTTGAATTTTATTATTTAAAACCTTAGCGCTAAGTGACGATGTTTCCAAATCATGGTGGCGTGACGCCGGGTATTTTTCCAACATTTCTTTGTTTTTTCGATTCCTGTTCAACTGCGACACATCCGGTTCTCATTGCTAACTCCTTTTCACCATAATTCCTACACTTTTCCATACTTTCAGCAACCGAGACCTGCATTTTATTAAACTATCAATAGTAGCTAATTCTAACTAAAAACAAAAGTAACCGAAACGAAAACTATACAAACTTTACATGATAAATGTATGTATTTTGCAATACATCATAGGTTTGGATTGTGGAAAAAGAACCGCGTGTGTTTATGTATAATTCATCCCAAGTCCCACAATTGATGACCCCATGTCTACACCCACATATAATGTTTTTTTTAATTTTTAGTTATTAACATGTACTTAACGGGTTTTAACTTATTTAAACACTAAACCTAAGTGTGGTTAGTACTCACCGAATAATCAAGGAAGCAAATCCTGACTCGTTGGTGAGGGTCCACTAGAATAATTTTTTTTGTGAAATTTCCATCAAGATAAGGATGTCACTCCTAGCTTGATGTATAATTTCATGAGAGTCAAGAGTACGGATTGATAGTCTTTCACCAAAGTGTGGGTTTCATGCCTATTTTGGTGAAATCGTCTCATTTGTGTAATACGAGTGTTTTCGTGCTTTCACATGGTCGTGTAGGGCTGCCTTAGGGAAGGCGTATGTTTTGGAATAAGAAATTAAATATGAGCACATAAAAAAACTTTTTTAAGAAGGTTAGCATATAAATCAAGAATGGTCGAGTAAGGTGCTTAACTATAGACTAGGTCAAAAGCATGACAATTTTCCTAATTCCCTATAGTTATGGCTCTTATACCAATCTGTCACACCCCAACCGATGGCGTAAACATCGGAGTGAGACGAAAATGAGATTGCTAGAAACTTCATAACATTATATTGTGACAATATTTAGTAACTCAAATTTCATTTCATTAATAAACTTTCAAGTACAACATTTGAAAAAGAAATACAACATGGTTTGTGAAACAAATACAACAAGTACATAAAACGGTTACAACAACAATACTAAGTTTCTAAAGTGGGTTTCTAGTCCATCCTACTAGATTTTATCATCATCATCATCATCATCATCATCATCATCATCGTCGTCGTCGTCGTCAATTTCCTCTAACACGTTTCAAAGTATAGTTCAATACAAAAGAATTGGTGAGCATACAAGTTTGAGTACTAGCATATGTATAAAACTTTGAACAGTCCACATGACATAATTGTTATCAAGAATTAACGTATAACTAGCATGCAACTATAAATGTCAACCCAAAGTCTATCGCTAGTGTAATCTTATCGTAGCAACGGTAAGACTTTTCTGTGTTTAACTTAACATGACCTCAAGAGTACGGGCGGTGCGTTACTCCTATAGTGCTATACATGTTAAGGGATGCTTGTACGAAGTTAATGACAAGTATACCACATAAGAATGTTCCAACATATATGAACTCAAGCATAACGTATTAAGCATGTATGTTGGATTGTTTGCTTGTGATTAAGCAAAAAGTATGTGTTTGCGTGTGTTTAAAAGTATAAAATGTATTGCACCCAAAAGTGTAAAAGTAAAAATGGGTCACGTATACTCACAGTTTTGCAAAAGTCTTCCGATTATCCATGATTTGACGAGTGGTTGAGATTGGCGAAACGAAAGCGTAAGAGTTATTTGGATTTGGATGAAGTATTCGGATTGGAATTAAAGTACAAAAGTATGTAAACATGAAAGTATATCTCGCTTAAGCACTCGTCGTGATACTAAGTTTATGCGATTTTCATGGGTCCTGATTTGCCCATTAGAATCAACATACGAGGAACTTAGAACTGAGAGAGAAAGATAACTGGATCTCACAACACTGTTCGTGCGAATGGAAGATCCATTCGTGCGAACAGGTGTCAGTTCGTGCGAATGGCGCCAATTCGTGCGAATGGGAAGATCCAGTTTGTGCGGAATAGCCTATTCGTGCGAATGGGGCCTTTTCGAGAATATCTATCACAATGTCTCGAATAAGCCTCTATATTTCAGTTTCCCAATGCTCTTAGAAGGTTATTTGCGATCATAATATTTTTTTTGCCAACCTAGAGATATTTGTAGGTCCCTCTCCGGATGAGGTCAAACCTTATCCTTGTTATACTAACACACTAGCGAGTGCGGAATCCAAGCTAGCATGCAAACCGAGATTGAGACAAGTATAAACACAAGACACACAAGGTTCAACGATTAACACCACTTGTATTAATGCGTATGAAAGGTTCCGGTTACAAGCACAAGGTTTACAAATCTGTATTGCAAACTCTCTAATGTGTGTGTGTTCTTGACAGAATGCTTTCTATGTGTCTCCAATGTCTCTCACCTTGTCTCCCTGAAATGAACACAACACTTGGGTATTTATACCCGACACAGCAGCTATGGTCGAAGGATAAGGTGATCTGGTCGAAGGATCATCTATCGATCAGAATTCTACCGAAAGATCCATACATACCTCGAAGGATGATATCCTTCGAGGTTCATCTGTATCTATCGAAAGACATTATCTTTCGAGGTCATCGAAGGATACAATCCATCCTTCGATGACATCCTTCGACACAAGCATGTTTCAATCAATGTGCTAACTGTTTGGCCAAGTCAAACCGGAGGATGGTTGACCTGGTCAAACTTACATCGAACGCACATAGCAACAAATCTAACATAAGACATCGTTTTGTATCATGACACATTACAGACAAAGTACAGACACAAGCAGCTTTGTCTTGATCTTCGTGTCTTCAAGTCGAAACCAAGTCGAACTGAGCTGAGTTGAACCGAGCCGAGTCGTGTCCACAAAATATGCATCAACAAACTCCCCCTTGGACGCTACTCGTGAGGTTCAACGCTATTCGAGAGATTCAACTTCGATGTCTTCCACGTCGGAGGATCTTCAAAGTCTTCACGTGTCGTAAGTAGAAAGTGTATCAACAAACTCCCCTTTTTGTTTAGGTAGTGTGTCAATAAACTCCCCCTTAGATTGAGCTCTCCATTGAGTCATGCTCGTGAATCTTTAGACTTGTCAATGCTTCAGATCCTTGTGGTGTTGATGAAGGGTCAGCGGCAACTCGATCACTTTATCCTTTGAGTGCCTCCACTTCGTGTCTTCATTCCGAAGCTTGTCATCGACCATGTTCTCCTCGCCTTTAGCATCTGCACATGCAAGAAAGCTAAACGCATAATGAGAACAACCGCTTGGAATATAGTTAACATTTAAACAAATGACACATATGAGATCAAATCTCAATCAAACACCAACCGACAACAGTTTGAAAGTTTAGAAAATGTACAATCTTAATCCTTTAACTTTCAAAACTTGTTAACTTCGACAGATTATGAAGATGCAATTGTTTTTCGGCTTACGATCAGGATTTTGGGTAGGATAGACTCGAGTTCCAACATCAGTCAATCAAAAATAAACTAGAAGCAAAATCTTTTTGGATTTTATAAAGTTTATATTAAAACACACCTAAAATCTTTTTGAAGTTTTTCATTTTTCAAATGTAAAGACGGAAAACAGTAAATAAATATATACAAAGATACATAAACTGAAAACAGTAAATAAATATCTACAGACATTCTTTTTGCGAGTTTCGAGGGTAAGAGAATCATATCAGTGTACGGTCAAGCCAAAACGCTCTTGTTGTTCTTTTAGTTAACATTTTAGATAAGCATCCTATAACAATTATCGGTATTGTTGTCCACTTAAGCTCAACTTATCATTTGTAATCATGGCGAGGGGATACGTTAAGGTATGATTTATACTTACCGACCGGTGTTCATCCACATCACGACACATTCCCGTATCAAGGTATGCACGAGGGTTCATCTTACCGGTGAGTATACCGATTATCATCTGTTTGACCGTATATGATGTGAGATTCTCACTTATTTTGATTTGAAAACAAGCCCTTTGTGATATAATCACTTATTGATGAGGAACTTGATTTTCGATGCATGAGGGCACAGGAGCAAGTCCGTGAACAGGTCAGTACTTTCGTACAGCAGAGAGACGAACTTGACTCCCGGATAAATGTGATATTTTATCACTTATTTTGTTTGGACATGTGATTGTTGATCACTTATTGAGGTCGAATGCAGTATGAAATATGTACACGTATGTATAGTATCATGGAAGATCTAGACTTGCGTCCCCGTTATTTTTCGGTAAAAGATACAACCATGATACCCAGATGATAAGCAGCATAAAGACCGAATATCTCAGAACCTCGGCAATCTCTCAAACGAAATTTCGGTACTAAGACCATATGCCAATGAATGGTTCCCACCCAGTCTTTAGTCGGTTTAAGTTTATATCACCCTGCACACTTTAAAATGATTGTGAGCCTACCGATACATCTTATATAGAGCTGCTTATCGCTTTTTCATTTAAGGTTTAAAGAGGTTTAGACAGACCACTGATGTACTATCATTTTCTCTTTTTCTCGCCAGGAAACTCATTTTTGTTTTTCTATTGTTTTTGTGCTTTTGAAATTTTTCGATGTTTTTGGATTTTTCAAATTTTGGATTTACTCCCCCTAAAATCAACAAACTAAGATAAAATTTTAACAACACAAAGGTATTTACAAAACCGATTTCCCGATGTCGGTTAACTCATGTTTTACCTCAATGCCGTTTACCAAAATTAATTTTTAATCTGAAAAGATTTATCGAATTTTGGAAAAATCAGTTGGCATGTCGGTTTGCGGTGTGGACCATGACAACATTGTCTGGCCAAAGAGTGCTGCGAGAGGATAACAATTTATAAAGTAGCTTAAATAACGACAAGTATAGGAGAGATTAGAAATTCAAAACCGTATCCTGCAACTGTTTCGTGCATTGCAAGGAATCTGAGTGCTCTCCCAAACTGGATATCCACCCGGTGTGGATTTCAAAGTCGATTCTTTGTAGCTACTGAGAAGTCTCTTGACAGCAACAAGATCATAAACCTTTGGGTCCGGCTGGTCTTCCACATTGCACCAGCGAAGGTTTTTGTCTTTCTCTTTCAGAAGTAGTGTGCGGTTGTTCAACCCATGCCAAGGCATCCGCACACCCGGTTGGTTTGTTCAACAAACACTTTTTCTTCAATCACACCGCGCCGAAATGTACACTGCACGTTCATCTTGTTGATTTTGAACCTCAAACGTGCTGCAGGTGCGTACATTTTGATTTGAATCTACCCTGGGGAACCCGATCAAGACTTGATTGTAAAAGGCTTTGCATTTTTGTCGAAGCTTTTCAAACTCTTTCAACAGACAATTCTGTTTCTCTTTTCCTTTTCTTTTCTTCTCTCCATCAAAGGCAACAATTTCTTCTGTCGCCTATTTTGTGCATGGACACTCCACTATCAACAATCTTACGACTATTGAAAGTTCCTCCTGGAATATCCTACACACTCATTCAAAGATTAGACGGAGAGGGGGACCCAAGCCTTTGTGGACTTGGGTCGTCCTTGATCATCAATAAAAGTGATTTCAATCACTTGATGATTAGGAAACAGAACCTCAGGTGCTCCCCCTGATTGAATTACCTGCTTTGGTTTCCAAGCTGTTTGTCCTTTACCAGTATTTGTATTAATTGTTTTAGCATTTACTGGTTTTGCAGTTTTAGGTTTTGCTTGAACAGGTTTTTCTTCTTTGACCTCTGATTTTAAGGCCTTTTCAATTACCTTTTGATTCTTTTGTTTTAACTTCTTTTCCCTTTCTTTCAAGACACGTGGGTCTTGTTTCGGGGAAACAGGTCGTTTTTGGTAATTGGTTTCTTGGGGAGCCTTCAACTTTTGCAGGTATGGGCAGTATCTTACAATATGCCCAATTGTGCCACACTCAAAACACATTCTCCGCTCTACAAACCTCGGAGAAACATGTTGATGACCAGACGGAGAACCAGACAATGAACTTTGTGATCTAGATGTACTTGGACCTAAATCACATCCGTTGGAGTGTTGGGTGTAATTATTCTGATCATTTCGTTTTAAAATTCTAACTTGTTTTATAAAATCAATGTTAGATTTATCCTGAAATGTTTCAAGTTTATCCGTACCCTTGGATCCAACAAAGTTCACTTTCGGTTCTCTTTTCTTAACAGGAGCTCTTTTGTTTTGCACCTTTGGCTGTTGAACCTTAGGTGCTTGAACATTCTTGTTCTGAGCCTTCTTTCCCTATGCTTTACCCTTTCCGGAGTTGACTTGTTGTTTTCGCTCAATTGGTTGTTTTTGGTTTCCGTATTGTTTTCTAATTTGTTCACACGGAATTGGATCACATTGAGTGACGGTAACTTTGTCACTTTTGTTTCCCAAAAACTTATCAATACATCCTTCAAAAATTTGTTCAATTAAATCTTGATTTACATTTTTAATTGGAAAATCTTTGTTAGAGTAGATTTTGTCATCTCCTTTGAGCGTGTACAACAAGTTATTCCCTTCACAACTAGATACAAGGGACTCCATTCCTTTTGACATTTCAGTCTTACTCGGTTCCACTGGTGGATCACACAAGATGTGATTCTCGATTGGAATATCTGTTGTAACCGAGTTAGACTGTTGGTTCACAATTACTTCAGATTCATCATCCGAAGAATCAGCATCCTCAACAATGGGAGGACTCTGTTCCTTAACACACGATGAATCTGTCACATTCTCAGATTCAGATTCTGATTGACCCGAGGATGATGTACCAGTTGTGAACCCGAGGCCTGCTGCAAAATCATCTAGATTGAGTGGCACAGTAGGTTCAAAACGGGGCATATACTCGTCATCAGGCAATTTTGAGTAATTGTGATTCATTGGGGGAGGACATGATTTGAATCCATTACACTTCCTATCCCCCTTTTTCTTTTGAACATCAATAATGTGATCCAAAACATAGCGGGAATTGGAATAGCTTTCCAATTTCTGCTTAATTGTCTCACATTCACATCGAGCTGTTGCTAACTCTACCATTTGCTTTTCAATTGTGTCAATTAAATCATTGTTAGCATGTTGTTTTCTCAAAACAGCCCTTTGTAATTCAGAAACATCATGTTTTAATGACGCAATTGTAGCTTTAAATTCCTTTTCATTTCTGGTCAAAAACAAGTTAGCTTCAGTTGCTTTAGAAAGATCAACAATCAATTGTTGATTGTGTTTGTTTGTGATTTCAAACTGACTTTCCTTTTCAGCATATTCTAAGCACTTTGCACATTCAACAGGATCAGAATTAGAGTCAGAATTAGTATCACATATCTGAGAAGTTTGACCTTCTACGTAAGCCATAACGGCTGTATGAAAAGAAAAAGATCCCTCTTCAGTGAGAATCTTCTCCATTTCTTCTGATGTAGCATCAGCTTTCTTGATCAAGTCAGATTTCTCATTAGCATCATTCAACAAATTATCACTGTCAGAATCCATTCCCTCCTTGACGTCCGATTCTGAACTGTAATCACTCACACCTGAGCTATCTTCATCAGTGCCACTACATCCTGAACTGTCATCTTTTCCTGAAGATTCACCATCATTGACATTCTTGACAATTTTAGCATAAAACGCAGTTCCTCCTTGATTTCCACCTCCACATTGTACAGACCAGTCACACCAATCATCGGCTTTATTTGAGTTGGACGTGGATGTACTTGTTTGATTTATGAAAGGATTTTGGTTGCCTTGTTGAGGTTGGGCTTGAGGTGGTTTCCAAAAATAGGCAGTTGGATCAAATTTGGGTTGAGGTGTGGCAAGTGCTCGCAAGAATGCATTTTTGTCGAATTCTGGCTCAGGTTGTGTAGCTGATGATTGTGAAGTCGAAATCAATTGATTCCACCACTCACCGTTTTTTCCCATTTTAAAAATTAATATATTAAGTGAAAATTGATTTAAAATTTTTTTTTTTTCACAAACTATGTTAATTTTTCGAATGATAACAACCAGCCGAAGGATCCCTGTTCGAAAGACCTGAAAAACACAAACTGTTAAACTTAAACAGATTAGGGTCGAAAGATCAACACTTGTTCGAAAGATAGACACTTGTTCGAAGGATCAACAGTGTTCGAAAGATCACTGTTGAGTTTCGAACGATGACTTCGAAAGATTCTCCAAGACGAAGGATCCTTATCTTTCGAAATGTAACAGAAGCTCGAACAATATATCCTTCGAAAAGATTCCTTGGCTCGAAAGATAACTCACTGACTTCGAAAGATGTTCGAAGGATGGGTATCTGTCGAACCTCCTTGATCGAAAGATGATCTTTCGATTCCGAAGGATATCTTTCGATGAGCTCTGACACAGTTGACAAATGTTGACAGGTTGGTGAGAAAGGTGACAAGTTGGTAGAAACTTTCGGCAGAAGGTATGTTCAGACGTGCTTTCTGCCAAAACCAGATTTGGTTTGAATATTTTAACCAGTTGTCCTTTCCCAATGCACAAACAACTTTCGAAATCAATTAAACAAGATCAAAATATTTAACACTTTGAAGAACACTTGAATGTATGATGAAGATATCAAGAACAAACCCAGAAAAATTTGAATTTTCTGATGAACCGACAACTGCCGAACACGAGTTTTGGCCGAAAATTCAATAAAAACCACCCTTTAACATGTGAAAGAGATAAACAACAAAGTTTTTATAAAAATTTCAGCAAAACAAGCAGATTTTCGAAGTTTTAAACACAAAATTTCCAGAAAATATAAACTTCAAAAGTCCGAAACACACTCTTAAAACACTCGGTTTTAACAAGAAAAAGAGCCAAGGCTCTGATACCACTTGTAGGTCCCTCTCCGGATGAGGTCAAACCTTATCCTTGTTATACTAACACACTAGCGAGTGCGGAATCCAAGCTAGCATGCAAACCGAGATTGAGACAAGTATAAACACAAGACACACAAGGTTCAACGATTAACACCACTTGTATTAATGCGTATGAAAGGTTCCGGTTACAAGCACAAGGTTTACAAATCTGTATTGCAAACTCTCTAATGTGTGTGTGTTCTTGACAGAATGCTTTCTATGTGTCTCCAATGTCTCTCACCTTGTCTCCCTGAAATGAACACAACACTTGGGTATTTATACCCGACACAGCAGCTATGGTCGAAGGATAAGGTGATCTGGTCGAAGGATCATCTATCGATCAGAATTCTACCGAAAGATCCATACATACCTCGAAGGATGATATCCTTCGAGGTTCATCTGTATCTATCGAAAGACATTATCTTTCGAGGTCATCGAAGGATACAATCCATCCTTCGATGACATCCTTCGACACAAGCATGTTTCAATCAATGTGCTAACTGTTTGGCCAAGTCAAACCGGAGGATGGTTGACCTGGTCAAACTTACATCGAACGCACATAGCAACAAATCTAACATAAGACATCGTTTTGTATCATGACACATTACAGACAAAGTACAGACACAAGCAGCTTTGTCTTGATCTTCGTGTCTTCAAGTCGAAACCAAGTCGAACTGAGCTGAGTTGAACCGAGCCGAGTCGTGTCCACAAAATATGCATCAACAATATTCGAAAGTTATGGAATGACCACTTTGATTCACTTCCTAAAGATCATCGGTTACACTGTCAAAGTTTCGAACGAGTTCAAATTATTGTTCTTACTGAAATTAGTGTCTTTCTACTATCCATGGGTAAACATATCAATGAATTCGACCTTCTTAAGATAACAGACGATGTTAACTTACAGGATGTAGGTAATCATGAGTTACTAGAGGAGTATGGGATTGTTTTGGAACCTGTACACTTGAGTGCCAAAGATTCACTTAATCCGGACAAAAAAAACGTGTTTGATGAGATCATGATGCATGTTGATAATGATATTCCACGCGTCTTCTTTATTGATGGTCCAGGTGAAACGGAACAAAAACATTTTTGTACAATGCCTTGCTTGCTGAAATTCGGTCACGTGGTCATATTGCTCTCGCAACAGCTTCATCAGCTGTTGCGGCTAATAATATGCTAGGAGGTAGAACGGCTCACTCGAGATTCAAGATTCCTATTAATCTTGAAAATAATTCAATGTGCAATATCAAAAAACAGATTGGATGTAAACGTCTAAAACACCTTTATCGATTCATCAGGTTCCTGGAGAAATTACTTTTTTAAAACACCTGTAAGCGTCTAACATTGTTTTTATATGTGTCAAAATATGGTACAGTAGAGGAGAAGATACAAGAAATTCATGAGCGAACAGATGTATTGGTAAAACAGGAAGAGATACAAGAGACTCTCTTGATTTTGTTTTTGGTGTTTTGTTCAGCTACTTGCCTGTTTTGTACTCTTCTTGTAGATAAATCAAGCCGAGACTACAACTAAAAAAATTAACAAAAGTATATCACCGAAGAATCGATAAACTAACAGAAAAACCAGTGCCAACATCTCACGAATAAGAAAACTAACTTAAGTACTATACAATATATCTCGAGACGACTGATAAACTAACGGTAAATTATTATCCTATTGTAAATCGTCACTCCCGCTGCATCCCACGAGTAAATCGCTAGTTTAAATAATATAGGTAAAAAGACAATTATACCCTCATGTGCCAAGCACATGATTTGAGTTACCCAAAAAATCTAATTGGGTTTAGCATAAAGGATAGAACATGCAAGATTTTAGAACATTAAGTACAGAACTTATCAACTTTTAGGCTAAAAGAAACCACATGTAAAACACTATAAACATAAAGGACAAAACTTGTAATTTACTCAAATATAAAAAAGAAAAAAACTAGAATACTTAAAATTGGAAAAGTAAACAAAGGTTCAGTTGACACTGTCATTTCCCCCTTTTCATTAACGGAGCCCTAATAAATTCTTGTTTTTAAAGATTCCAATCTCTAGCTAAAGAAGTAGTTGATCGCTTGAGGGTTTCTATGGGTAACTTCTACTTCATAAACTTGTATCTGATTCTTTCATATGTTGTAAAAATTCTTGATATCTTTTATGACATTGTTCTTAAGGGATTCAACGAGTCATGTTTTTCTTTTTTCTTGAATGTAATGGCAGATAATCATCATAAGAGGAGGTTTGTAACCTCTTCTGCTGACGCTGAGGACATAATCACTAACCTTCCAGAGGATTTAATAAACCCAATTTTTGAGCGGCTCCCTGTCAACGATGCTGTAAGAACAAGTGTTTTATCTAAAAAGTGGAGGTACAGATGGACCACTATGAGGACACTGGATCTTCGTTTTCAATTCTCTAATCAGTTTTTAAGAATTGGAGCTTATCGTCAACATGGGTTGATAAGGGTTGTAAACCAGATTATGATCAAACACCAGGGTCCCATTTCGAAATTTGTTCTCCATATACCAAAAGAGATAGTTCTTGATAGCTTCCAAGAAGTTGATCTATGGATGTTAATCTTATCAAGAAAGAGTGTTAAGGAACTCAACATTATTAACCAAAATCGGATGTATTCAATTCCATCGTGTGTATTCGCTTGTCTAGAATTGAGAAAGCTGCACTTATATAACTGTATTTTCAATCCACCACTTGAATTTCAGGGATTTCCCAATCTTGAAGATATTTATTTCAAACGCTTTTCGATGGGGGATAATTTAGGTCAAGCTGTGTTCAACTTACCACAACTTAAGAAATTGAAACTTGTTGGTTGCTGCGATGTTAATAACTTCAACATCAATGCCATGTTGCTCAGGTTATTGCATAGCAAACAACTTTATGCTGTTTGTATACGTCTGTCGAAACCCATAGAGGATTCTCTACGAGTTGAAAGATTCAATCTGGCGATGATGTCAAGCAACTTGCCCAACATTGTATCTTTTACCATTGATGGTTATTTTCTTAAGGTATGATCATAGATGTCAATAGTGATCGTTGCAATCGCTATAGCGTGCTACGTAGCCTATAGGTATAGTGTCGCTATTAGGGTTGTAGCGATGGATGGTGAGAATAGCGACACTTATTTATTTATTTTTTTATTAATATAAATAGCAATTAAATATAGTTATAATATAGCTGGATTTTAGGTTTTTGTTAAATATACATGTAAATAGCATATATACCAGGGTATTTTGATATAATATACATATAACTTTTTTTTGATATTTTTTTCTAGTGTATCGCTATTTATAAAATAGTTGCCCGCTATTTATTGTTATTCCCTATGTAGCATATAGGTACCTTATCGCTATTTATCTCTATTCGTCATTAACAAGTATGGGTATGATTCGAACTTTCGAATCAAAATGTTTAACCTTCGTTCGTTGTCGGATATAAACTAGTGTTTGCACAAAAGATTTCAAGCTGCAGTTATCATGTTATTTTGGTAAGTTAAGATCTAACTTTCCACACGCAGGTTTTGGCTGCTGAAAAGTTTCCAAATCGGCTTCCCCATGCGGTAAAATGCTTAAGGAAGTTGGAGTTCCAAAGGTTCAGTTCTGGTGATTTGGATCAAGTATTAGGTGCTCTGTGTATGCTTCGGAATTCACCAAATTTGGAGACACTTCATATGACGCATATGCAGATGGTAAAGAGTGCTGCTAAATGTTTGTTAAAAATTTTATTGGTTACATAGTAAAACAATAGGAAGGTAAGACTTTGTTTAACTTTTATGTTTTTTTATAGGGGCCTGGTGCTGATTTGGAATTAACATCTAATTATTTAGAGTCCCATGACAGTTTGCAAAATTTGTGTATGTTGCAAAGTGTAGAAATGACATCAAGGCCAGAGCTACTCTTTAGACTATCCACATCAAGGATGTTTGTAGGTGACATGGAGGGTGTTCATTCCTATGTGGAGGGCATTTGTGAGAGGGATGGATTAGTGGGTGTTGTAGAGGATGACATGGAGGGTGTTCATTCTTCACAATTCTTGGGGAAGAATGGTGCAGAATGGCCTAATGGTGGGTCCTTTTTTTTTATAAGGTTGTTTGTGGGAAGGATATATATGTTATTGTTGTGGGTAAAAAGTGTTTGTGGGAAGAATAAGTGAAAAGCTGATGTGGCATGCTGATTAGGCTGTTTGTAGAAAGGATAGCCTTTCACTGATGCGGATAGTCTTATAAAGCTTCTACTCGATCATTCTCAACGCCTTGAAAATATGATTATCCGACCAAGTGCAACGGTTGATGCAGAGAAAAGGCTCAATATTGGAAAGGATGTCATGCTGTTCCCACGAGCCTCATCAAAAGCAAAAATGGTCTACTTGGATTCGGTGGTTGTCACGTAATTATGTATGTATCCTGTCTCTTATCTTACTTTTTTTTGTATGCAATAATTGGAACAGTGTATGTGAATAATGTGTAGTTGTATTTCTATTTAAAACGGATGATTGAACAACTTCTTTGAAAGATTGTCACAGGTTTTAGTAATACGGGTAAATAACTCTAGTGTTTACTCTTTTGCTGAATGTTGATGCTTGATAATTCATTATTTTGAGATGTACTATTCTTAAGGTATGAAATTTAGCTCAATTATAGTAATTTTAATGCTTAGGGGGGAAGGGCACTCAAGGGTAAGTACCATAGTCCCGACCAACCATCACCTGCCACGTCAAATTTACTCTAAAATACCCATTATAGCTACTAGTAAGCACTGGCGGCGCCTACCCATGCCGCGGACTATTTTTTTTTATTTAAATAAAGTCAAATGTTATATAGAAAATAAACGTTTACCAAAGGGTGCCTACATCCCTATATATAGCCAACACTCCACTTGTTTTTCACTAATGACGAGGGCGAAATTGGAGGAAGATCAGCAGGGGATGAAGCGGTCACTATATATGGGTCGTGAAGGGGATGGGTGGTAGTAGCATGGGGATGATGATGATGGGGTTGTGAAGTGGTCTGGTTATTTTTGCGAAATTGATGATTGGGGTTAAGAGGATGAAGATGAAACTGATGCTTCATGGAAGATGGGAGAAAGTGGAATAGGCCAATAGGGGATGGTGGTGTTGTTTTATGTAACGGTTATAATACTGTTCTATCATCACGATTCGAATAAAAATCACCAAACTCAAACGGTTGTGGTGGTAGACGCAATTTTTCATTCCCCACGGTGGCGGATGGTCCATGTGTGGATGGTGGGAAAGGGGGCGGGTGCGAAGGCATTGGCTCCTTCGGGGTTGGGCCGGATTAGTGGTCGAGTGTGTGGAGGTGTTTGATGGTGGTGGTTGACTGGTTGTTTTCGATGGGTTTGGGGTGGTTCTGTAAGAAATGTGATATGGGGGTGTTTTGGAGGGAGTATCGATATTTGACCGTTGAGAAGGTTATTATTTTGATATGGTATTTTTACGTATTTCATTGATTGATAATTAGATTATGTATGAGAATGTTGAGTTATTTTTATTATATACTTTTTATTTTATGCGCTCTACTCAAAATAAAAAACCATTAAAGCCTAATTCCACCATGTACCATTATTTACATTTTACGTTATTTGGTAATATAATTCAAATCCTTATTTCTTTTTCATCAACCAAATGATTTAACCCAAAAGATTCGACCAAATGTTGTTTGCAAGATTGGTAATTTGTGTTTTGTGTTTTGTGTTTTGTTTGTGTGATACTCTTAACACCAAAACAACATCACCAACTGAACGCCCTCATTATCCGTGGCGGTTATGAAAGAAACAAACTACCTCATTACTATGCATTTTATTTAAATTTTTAAATGAACCTCTAAGATCTAAGAAACTACAACTTACACCCTATGGTTTGTTCGTAATTATATTAAACCCTTAAGTTTTATAAAACTATATAGCCAATAAAACTAAAGCTAATACTATTATTATTAGAATTATTTACTAATTTATTATTTATTGAATAAGCATACATTAATGTTATATAATATTTATTAAATAGAACGGACGATAATCATTTAATCGATTTTTACAAATTATTATATACTCGTTTAAGATGTGATATATTAATTCAATATTATAATTGACATACTAAACACTTTCATTATTAATATCCCGCTGCAATGCGCGGGTAGCATTAACTCGTTATATACAAAATTGATTCACATTAGGGCCGTTCAAATCGCTCGCCGCTCGTTCGGAAATTGCTCGGAAAATGCTCGTTCGATTTGATGCTCGGTTGTAAACGAGCCGCTCCGCTCGGTTCGGTTTGTAAACGAGCCAAGCATGAGCAAAGGTCCGCTCGGCTCGGTTCGGCTCGAATTATTATTTTTAATTAGTATATATACACAGAGTTAGGATACTGTAAAAAAGACTAAAAGTGTGAGAAGGGTAAGAAAGAATCTAAACCATTAGATCTTTGATCTAATGGTTGAGATTAATAGGGACCAAATTGTAAAATTTGGTTTATTTTTTGGACTTAATTGAAAATTCTAGGAGTAATAAAGTCTTTATACACATTCAAAAATAGAAACTGTAAATCAAAATCCCTACAATATATCTCTCTCTCTCTCTCCAGATTATCTCCATCTACGATCAAAGATCTCTCTCTCATAACAATGTCATTTCATTAATGGTGATTCCATAAACAAAATCTGTTATGATTTTTTTTTTTCTCAATTATTTAAGAAATTGGAGAAACTTGTTCAACAATGGCGGAAATGAAAACAATGAAACCGAAGCGGTTCAGTGTCGGTTACGCATTGTTACAGAAGAAACAGAGGAGTTTTATTCAGTGTTCGTTACTGAATTCCGCGAATTGCGTGATTCACAAGTTAACAAGTGAGGATTGGAAGCAACAGCTAACAGATTATCTAGTTCGAAACCCTAGCTCCGTTGTCATCGACTATCCGGACGCGATTACAAGGCTGCATAACCGGAGTGGTGGTGCGGATCGGCAATGGTGGTGCGGCAGTGGTGGTGCCGGAAGTGGAGAAGATGATACAGAGGTGTTATATTTTTTTTACTGAATGGTGTTATATCTTGTACTGAATGGTGTTATTTTGTGTTCTGAATGGTGTTTTTTTTTCTTTTATGAATGGTGTTTTTTCTTTTCTGAATGGTGTTATTTTTCTTTTATTAATGGTGTTTTTTTTCTTTTATGAATGGTGATTTTTTTTCTTTTCTGAATGGTGTTATTTTCTTTTCTGAATGATGTTATTTTGTTTCTGAATGGTGTTATTTTGTTTCTGAATGGTGTTATTTTTTGTTTACTGAATGGTGTTATATCTTGTACTGAATGGTGTTATTTTGTGTACTGAATGGTGTTATATTTTTGTTTACTGAATGGTGTTATTTTGTTCTGAATGGTGTTATTTTCTTTCTGAATGGTGTTATTTTGTTTCTGAATGGTGTTATTTTTTGTTTACTGAATGGTGTTATTTTGTGTACTGAATGGTGTTATATTTTTGTTTACTGAATGGTGTTATATTTTTTTCGTAAAAACACCATGAATTGAACTATGAATTTTTTTAAAACACCATGTCATGAACATGGCTCTGATTCTGTGAATGATGCAAAAAAAATTAAAATGAATGATGTTATGGACGGTTATATTCCTTAAATCAAGGATTTTCTCTCTCCAAATCCTTAAATCAAGGATTACCATATTTGAATTTGTTAATGCATTTACAATCTTACCCTTTTCAATTAATTTAGATCTAATGGTTGAGATTCTTTCTTACCTTTCTCACACTTTTGGTCTTTTTTACAATAACTCCACCCTATATACACATATATATACACAAATATAAATTATACATATATACACACACACCTATATATATATACACACATTATACATACATATATACTTAAATATAAATTAAATTTATAGTTTTATATATACCATTATATTAGATTTTGGTCCACTATATACAAATTCACAACTATATCTATACATACCAGCCCAACCACGTCAATAAAAAATTAATATCAAATCTAAAAATTAAACCCTAAACCGATAAACGACAGACTGCTCATCGCCTCAATGTTTCATGTCGTTACCGTAAGTCAACCGTCTCCTACTCTCAACGTGATTGTTCGTGCAATATGATCATCGCCTCGTTGGCGACAACATTGTTATTCATAAGAAAAATATTATACCATAAAATGTGCTTGTTTTTTAAGACATAAAAACTTGAGACCAAACATTGTCACTATCTCTCTCAACAAATTTAAATCGGGCGACACGGTTGTCCAAATTGCTCGAACTTCGCTCGACGGTCGCTCGGAATACTTACTGCTCGAAAAACGCTCGCTTGATTTGAGGCTCAGTTTTAAATGAGCCGCTCCGCTCGGTTCGGTTTGTAAACGGCCAAGCAGGAGCAAAGGTCCGCTCGGTTCGGCTCGGCTCGTAAACATCCCTAATTCACATGCCCATTCAATTCACGTAAACATTGACAGTTATTCTTGGCGGCCCACTTGACTTTTGTCCAAGAATAATGTTTATATAATGTTCATTAGGTTTTAAGTCTCCTACAACAATCATGGCCGCCCACTATTTTGATTTAAGTAAGTGCTGCCCACAAGGCCTTTCATGGCCCACTACAATTCACAAGACTTCACTTTTAGTTTCTGGTGGCCCATGTGGCTTTTGGAATTTAAGTAATCAACTTTGAGTGGCTTTGGCGGCCCCACTTGAATAATTGTAATTGGCAACAACTTTTATAATATAGATATAGTGGGCTCGAGTCCAATCACAGAAAATAATTGCAATTTTACTCTAGTCACTGGCGCCCTACTCTGCCCAACTGGCTGGTCATTTCATTATTACTCGTTTTCGTTCCATTTGCACCAGAACCTGGCCCAACACAAAATAATATAATATAACACTAAAAATAATAAATAATAAATAAAAACTATACAAAAATTGTACACTTTACACAAGATAAATATGTGTATTTTACCCCACATCAGGGAGGGGGTGGTGGACTTGTAACATCCCAAAAAAAATTAAACCCACATCATTTAGCAAGTGACAGATGATGCATGCAAGCCATAAGACGGAGTAAAGTCATTGACGTCGATTTAATGACATTCGAAAGGGATGTATTGTAGATAATGAAACTTGGTTTTTAATTACATTGGGAACGAGATAACATATGTATGAAAGTTGAGGGGATTTAGTGTAAGTATGGTGAAGAAACGCGTAACTAATTTTATGGTTAATTAGTTTGGTTTATGTTTCAAACATCAGGGTTAAAATCTTCTTTTATCATTCCTGAGCTCCGTAATGATCCGATCTTCCTGCAAAACAGAACACCGTTAGCTCGTTAAGAGGGGAATATGGGGGTTTCCCTCTTAACCAGACTCCGGCGTAAGAATAAGTATATGCTTTGAGGAAATAAGTGTGTGTTAAGAGTGAGAGTAGAGGATGTAGAAGAGAATTAACCTGTGCATGAAGGTCCTCTATTTATAGTCGAAGAGGTGTAAGAAGAGATGGGCTGATGGGCCTTGGGCCGGAAGGCGACAACAGAGAATATCCTTCTTGTCTCACTGGTATCGACCGTTAGTGCCTTCTAGAAGATCTCCGGTGCTGGCGCACCTTGATTGGAGCCACGTGTCCCTGTTGTCGGCCTTGTTGTCCTTCTGCCATCAGCAGGTAAGTGGAGATCATGGGGCAGGTATCGCCGCCCCCTGATTGGTGCCACGTAGACGTCCTTGTGTACTTATTGTCTCCTGCACGTGAGACGATCGTGGAGCACGATAAAGCATAGCCTGGTGGACGCCGATTGGCTCTTTCTTCTGCCACTTGTACCTTATGTACTTTCTGAAGTGGCCTTGCGCCCTAACTCCTGCGCGACCCTTGCTGAGCACGTCACTAGCCCGTGCAGGGTTGAAGGTGTTGAAGGCTCTTATTCAGAATGCTAACTGTTGAAACTGATATTGTCTCTTATTTGGACCTCGCGTAAGGTCTGGCTTTGTTTAAGTAACCTGCGCGAGTCTAAGATTGATCAGTTTGCTGAAAAAGGAGTATGGTCCAGCGCGCGTCCTGAAAGGTCTGCGTGGCTTTTTGGGACCATACCCCTTCAAGTCCCCCAGTCCAGTGCTGCACCATGCGCTACGTAAATGGTTGGAGCTCTGGACTTAGAAAAAAGAAAGTGCTAGGTTAGAAAGAATGCTTGCTTAATCTTGGTAAGTCGCGCACGTGTAAAAGCTTGTCAGTTACTACGGCGCGACTACCAGTTTTGGCTTTTGATGATTCTCTGCTTTCGGGTTTAAGCGCGCAGGTCCATTGGATGATTGTGAATGCTGCGCGGCCTGGGTAACTTCTGCATGAAGTTTGTAGTAATTTTGAGCGGGAAAAACCTCAAATTTTGAAATCTGACAGGTTGGTGCAAAATGTCGTTGATGGCGACTTTTGAGTTGACCGCTGACACGGCCATCATCAAGATGTTCCAGACGGTTCGGCTTTCCGTCAGGCGAGTGAGGTCCACGCGCGCATGGTAAGCGTCACTCCGAGAATCCCGCCTTACGTGGCGACTCCTGATAGGTTACGCGCGCGGTGAATCCGGCACGTTTACCCATTGCATTAAATGCGATGGGTATATATAGTTGACGAGAGGAGAGAGAAACTTACAAACCTCTTATGTCTTTCCTTTTTCTCTCTCAAATCTTCAAAACTTCTTCAAATCTTCAGAGACTTTGCAGCAGATCTTCAAGTTTTTCTTGAGCAGATCTTCAAGTTTCCCAGAAGTTCGAAGATATTCGACCTGTTCTTATTTCTTTTGTATTCATGGTTGAAGAAGGGTCTCAAAATGAAGAAGGTCCCCTCCCCGTCCTCAAGTGGGATCAGGGGTTATTTGAGCAAATTATTAGAGGTTTTCGGTTTTCACCGGAGTGGGATGCACGATATCCCAGTCAGAACCAGACGGCCGCCGATGCACCGCCGGGGTACATCACACTTTTTGAACATTTCTTTTTACAAGGCAACTTCCGGTTGCCGGAGACGGAGTTCATGGCCCATATTCTTCATTACTATGGGTTTCATATCTCCCAGATAAGTCCACCCGGTATGGTGAGTGTGAGACACTTTGAGTTTTTATGCCGATCCCACGATATAGAGCCTACAGTGGAAAAGTTTAGGGTGTTTTATCAGCTAATTAGGAATATGGGGTTCTATTCATTTGGCAACTCGGGGTCTGCGAAGAAGATCCTTCTTAACCCTCCGAAGAGTTTCCACGACTGGAAACAGAAATTCTTCTTCATTAGAGAGGAGGTTATCTCGATAGCCATGATCTTCCGTGCGCCGGACACGATCGAGAAGGAGGAGTTGGCGACTCCAAATGGAGCTGATTGGTATCTGAAGTTAACTGCGACGCCAAACTGTATTTTTGGTGAGAACATTCTTGTTGTGGCGCAGATGAGCGACCAATGGCCAGCGGAAAGCAAGGAAGTGCCCGTGTTGAAGTTTGAAGACAGAGGTTAGTTATTTATTTGATTACTTTCCCTTTTTGTAATTCAGTCGCGCTTCATTGTTGATTTTGAATGCAGAGTCACACCTCTATCAAGCTGTTTTCCCCACATTCGGTGGATCCATGGGGGTGCGCCCGCTGGGATCAGGGGAGCAGTACTAGTACGAGCGGATCAAAGGTCATTTCCTGTACCCCCTCGCTGGAGCCTTTGCCAATCCATCCACTGCAACCGAAGGTGCGCATCTTCCCAACCCCAGACCCTTGCGTGCTGTGACTTCCGCTGGGAAAGAGATTTTTTATCTTTCCAGCGAGGAGTCTATAGGGTCTTCAAACGGGGAGCTAAGTTCCTGGTCTAACATCTTTGCAGGTGTGTTGCGCGACCTTGGGATTGATCCTAAGGAGAAGAAGAAGAAGCCCAACAAGAAGAAAAAGAAGGTGATCACTATTGATCCTGAACCCACCAGCAAGAAGGGCGGGAGTAGCCGCGCGACTACTGGTGCTTCTGAGAAAGGTACTCTTCAATTCCGGCAGAGTAACTTAGAGGATTACGTAATTACAAGTGACTCACTTGAAGGCTTGTCCCGAATAGGCTAGAAGAAAACCAACGCTGCAGGTTCCAAGAGCTCTGGGAGCGCGGGGTCAAGAAACCCTGATGCTGGCGCTACTCCATCCTCTATCGCGTTGGACGAAGAGGAGGAATAGGAATAACAAGAGGAAGAAATCGCGCTCAAGCTAGTGAGCCGGAAGAGAAGCAGAGATGAGACTGCCGCAGGTGTCCAGGTGGCGCAAAAGGCTGATGGGGTCCCTGTAATAGGGAAGCAAAGCAGGCTGCGCACCCTGTATAAATTTTCTCCAGGTTAGTATGGCATTTCAATACCTGTTTTCTTTTAGCCAACTTTTCTAACACTTGATTTCTTCAGAGGCCCAGAAGAAGACCCCTGAGAAAACGAAAGGTATTGAGTTGAAGGATCCTAAGGAACCGGCGGTGAAGAAAACGAAGTTCACTATCAAGCATCCCCAGACAACCGTGGGGACAATTGAGAAGATAGTTGAGAAGGAGACAGACAAAGAGAAGGAAAAAGAGAAGAAGAAGGCTGTTGAGAAGCCTGTAAGTGATAAATCGAAGCAGACCGAGACCGCTGCCACTACCACGCAGGATAAAGAGCAGGGTCCGGAGGTCATTCATATTACGGGGCTAGACCAGCCCCTTCGTGAAAAAGAAAAAGAAATGACTCCGGGGAAGGGACCCGAGGTTGTTAAGCCTACTAAGCGTGCGCTAGTTGATGCCCCCACCCAAACTGCGCAAGTGACTTCTTCTGCTGGGAGATCAGCTGCTGCTGTTAATAAAGAAACTACCACTGCTGCGGGTGATGCGAGCGGTGTTCAAGTGCGTTCAGGCGCCTTTGCGGCTGGGCAGGCTGGGGCGGGGAGTCAGAGCACTATGCCACATCCTCTGATAGGTCCTAAGGATACTTTTGGGGATATTTATTACAAGACCTATACCGAGGAAGCATGTGGCGATGCTCCCCATCATCCTCCATGGAGCTTAAAGCAGAAAGACACATTTCTGGAGTTTGCTCCTTGTCGTGATTGGTATTTAAATTCCTTCCTTCCTGGAGAAGTGAACCGACAGAGGGCGCGAACCCATTATGGGTTATACCATGCGTATGTTGTTGGAGAAGCCAATACCCGTGCCTCTAATCACCAAATTGTGCACGAGTGGCGTACAATGGTTAAAGAGCGGGGTGATTGGGAAAAGTACCGTGATCGTCTGCTGAGGCAGGTTAAAGACTTTGAGAAGATGAAAGCTGCACTAGCTGAAGACAAGGCCGCCTTTGAAGCGGAGAGAAAATCTGAAGAGTGGGGGCGCGAGGGCCTAAAGAGCAAGCTCCGTGCTACTGAAGATCTCTTGGCGAAAGAGCGTGCTGATTGGAAGGAGATATGTAAAAAGGACAATCAGCGCATGTATGCAGCTCGTGCCAAGATTACCGACCTTGAAGCCCAAAATGCCACACTAACAAAGAAGGTTGAGGACTTTGAAGCTGACAAAGAGCACTTTGAGGTTCGACAACTTCAACCCTTACTTCTTTATGTTGCTTTTTAATTGTCAAAATATTACTAAGTCATTATCTCATTCTTCACAGGCTGAGTTAAAGGCGCAGGTGGTCAGCAAGGACAAGGACTTGCATGCCAAGGACGTGGAGATTGCGGAGCTGAAGCGTCGACTACGTGAGCAAACTGACAAGAGCGAATCCTTAGAAATTGATCTAGAGGCTGAGCGAATCCTTAGAAATTGATCTATAGGCTGAAAGAGTGAAAGCTGCTACTGCTGAGGAGGCCAAACAGAGGGCCAAAGAGGCACGAGATATTAGCACATCTGCCCTCAACGTAGCACAAAAAATTACTCCGAAGCCCAAGGCATCGTAGACACGCGGGTCTCCGAGGCTGAATGGATGCACGGTAGAGGAGTAGTCCTGGTAAGGTTCTCCTCTTTTTAACTTGTGCTTTATTTTTGTTGTCTTGGTTCTTGTCACACCCCAACCGATGGTGGAAACATCGGGGTGCGAGCACTAAGCGTTCAGATTGCTCATGAGATTTCCATAACACTAAATATTTTGATAAACATTAAGTAGATTTCATAGCATTTTTCTAAAATCAAACATCATCCACGAATAACAATCATTAACATAACAAACATTGTTTCAATTATTCCAAATGTCTAAATTAACTAGGCGACGTTTCTAAGCATCTCCTAGCTTGTTTTCCATGCATTCCAAAGCATCCTATTAGCCTGCAACATGTATTAAAATATCAATACAAAAGTATTGGCGAGTATACAAGTTTGATAATAGAATAATAGATTAAAACAACTCATATCCACAATGTATGCAATAAAAATAGTTTCAGCCGTGCTAGTGTCGCAGTCCACGCAGTGATAGCCCAAGTATCCCGATGCTTTAGTGTTTACCCCAGACTCAAGGTTAACTAGAATCCTCCCAACAATACCCCACGAGATTAATGGGAGAGGTGCACCCCCTATAGCGCTACTATTGTTAAGGCGGAACTACACACCCTGGATTAAACGTGACATAGCACAAATAGAATACTAGAATGCACAAGTTTTCACATACACATAGGATAGAGTTTAGATTGCAAAAGGTTCAAGTTTTTATAGAATACATGTTACACCCCAAAGTTTAAAAGTAAAAAGGGCATCGAGTATACTCACAGTGATTGCTTAACAGTCGCAACTGTTATTGGATCAAAGGGAGCTCTTTTTAGGTTTAGCTTGATTAGATCACAATAGGATAAGAGTCGAGTTTTAATAAAGAGTTGGAAACTGTCACTGGATCGGATGGCTGTCCGATCGGATGGCTATCCGATCGGATTGCTAGCCGAGTGGTGACATGTGTGAAAGGAAACGGATGGCTGCCCGATCGGATGGCCATCCGATCGGTTTGCCACTTGGTTGAAAATTCAAAAGAGGAGGAAATAGGGTGGCTGCCCGATCGGATGGCCATCCGATCGGGTTGCCACTCGATCCGAATGTCAGGTACCTTGGTTATCTTAATCGGACGGCTGTCCGATCGGGTTACCACTCGATCAAGACTTCCAAGTTTTGATAAGTTACTAAGTGTGGAAAAGTTTGAAGGCAAGTGTCACTTGATAGGGTGGCTGTCCGATCGGACGGCTGTCCGATCGGATTGCCACTCTATCGGGCGACCCTTGTCCTTGTTTAGCATTTTGTAAAATTTCTAAGTTTCGATTTTAACGGTGACGGTACGGCACGTACTGTGACAACAGTAAATTCATTAGCACGCCACCGTTCTGATCGGGTGGGAATCACTCCTGTCTGATCAGTCATCTGTTCGTAACGAGTTAATGTCATAATCCGTTTCCATGCTCGTCTTCACTGGTATTAACTCAGATCTAAGCCGACTCTAGACTATTTACCAAGTCTACAGTCCGTTTAGACTAAGTTTCCACCGATTTAAAGTAAAGGTTTGAGAAAAGATACACAAGTTTTATAGGAAAAAGTCTAGATTTAGCTTGGATTTAGTGTGAAAACGCATGAAATATCTTAGATCTGAGCTAGATCTTGCTTAGAATGACATCACATGGCAGTTTGTACAAACCCCCGTGATGACATCACCCTCAAGAACTCAGATCCGAGAGATTTCACGGTGAAAAGTGTGATTTCAAATGAGAATCACGTAGAGAATGATGTGTAGATCAAGAAAGTACAAAGATCTAGCTTGAAACGTACCGAAATCGATGAGAAAAAAATGAAGAAATGAGAAGGTAGCGTGTCTGGTCGAGTAGAGAGCTGTCACATCACTGATAATGGTGATGTGACAGGTCTATTTATATTGTGAGGGTGAATAGAGGGAGGTAAAGTGTGCACGGGTCGGATGGTCATCCAGTCGGGTGGTAATCCGGTCGGATGGTAATCCGATCGGATGGCAATCCGATCAGATTGCCACTCTGGCCAATCCCACCTTTTCGTATTCCCGTTTTGGATTCATTTTGCGAGTTAGATTAGGCGTTGCGTATTATTTGAGAAATAGAATAACTAGATTACAATATACACATCAAAAGTTTACAAAATTAATAGATTCCGCCAGTGACAAGGCTCCACTCTCTCGTTCAACCAAGAATCAAGTTTCACGAGTCTAAAGAGTCAAGCACCAAATAGATTTAGACATTTCAAACATAGACTTAGGCGTTCCATCATAGATTTAGACATTCCAACATAGATTTAGGCTTTCAAGATATAGAATTAGGCATTCCATGCATATAGATATAGACATTCCCAAGATATAGACATTCCACACGTAGGTTTAGACATTTCAAGCATATAACATAGACTTACCATAGATTAGGGGTTTAAGATGACAAATAGACAAACTTCAGGGACTAATCTTGACAAAGTCCTAAAGTTTAGGGACGCTGGGTGTTACAGTCTCCCCTCCTTTAGGAGATTTCGTCCCCGAAATCTTAGATGAAGACTGCTCGAAGAGCTGCGGATACTTGGCCTTCATATCACTTTTCAACTCCCAAGTGAATTCGGCACCACGCTTTCCTTCCCATCGAACCTTAACAATGGGAATTTTGCTGCGCCTTAGATGCTTGACAGCTTGATCCATGATTTCGACCGGTTTCTCCACAAATTGAACTGCTTCATTTATTTGTAAGTCTTCAAGGGGAACCTGAAGTTCCTCGTCGGCTAGGCATTTACAAAGATTGGACACGTGGAACACCGGGTGCACATTGTTTAGTTCTTGTGGCAAGTTGAGTCTGTACGCCACCTTGCCAATCCTTTCAAGTATCATGAAAGGACCCACATAGCGAGGAGCGAGCTTTCCCTTCTTACCAAAACGAACTACCCCCTTCCAGGGAGATACCTTGAGTAGAACTCGGTCACCAACAACAAATTCCAGAGGCTTGCGCCTTCTATCAGCATAGCTCTTTTGTCTGTTCCTAGCCTTGATCAAGTTATCACGGATCTGAAGAATCTTATCCGTTGTCTCTTGAATAATCTCAGGGCCAGTGAACTGATTTTCCCCAACCTCATGCCAACTGAGGGGAGATCGGCATTTTCGTCCATACAAAGCTTCGAAAGGAGCCATCTAAATACTGGAATGATAGCTATTGTTGTATGAGAATTCTATCAATGGTAAATGTACATCCTAGTTACCACCAAAGTCGATGACATGAGAACGGAGCATGTCCTCTAGGGTTTGAATAGTACGCTCAGTCTGTCTATCCGTCTGTGGATGAAAGGCCGTGCTAAGATTCAAGTGCGAACCCATAGCGGACTGAAATGTTTGCCAAAGACGTGAAGTAAAACAACCATCACGGTCAGAGATTATGTCAAGAGGGATGCCAAGACGGCATATAATCTCATCGGTATAGATCCTAGCAAGTTTCTCCACTTTATAATCTTCACGGATAGGAAGAAAGTGGGCTGACTTGGTTAAACGGTCAATAATCACCCAAATACTATCATGACCGGCAGGTGTACGAGGTAACTTAGTAATAAAGTCCATAGCAAGACTATCCCACTTCCAAATGGGGATTTTAGGCTGCTCTAAAAGTCCAGAGGGACGCTGATGTTCAGCTTTCACCTTCAGACATGTGAGGCATTTTGAAACATATATAGCAATATCCCTCTTCATACCAGGCCACCAATAAGTCATACGCAGATCCTGGTACATCTTATCAGCGCCTGGGTGGATAGAGTAACGAGATTTGTGAGCCTCGTTTATAATGAGCTCATGTAGATTATCGCGATCCGGCACCCAGATGCGATTTAGATAGTACTGAAGACCATCGGATTTAGTTTCAAGTTGATTGACGTTAGCACCAAGAACTTCAACAGATAGACTTCCTTCATTAGCTTATGAATATTGCGCCTCACGAATACAAGCATGAAGATCACTTGAGATACGAATAGCATTCACATGAGTTTTACGACTAAGAGCGTCGGCCACTACGTTCGCCTTGCCAGGATGATAGCGAATTTCGCAGTCGTAGTCGTTAAGAAATTCCACCCAACGCCTCTGTCGCATGTTCAGTTCTTTTTGGTCAAAGATATGTTAAAGACTCCTATGGTCAGTGAAAACCACGCACTTTGTACCATACAAGCTCCAGATCGTGGGTAGTATAATTTTTCTCATGCACCTTGAGTTGACGAGAGGCGTATGCAATGAACTTGTCCCGCTGCATGAGCACACAACCCAAACCTCGGTTCGAGGCATCGCAATATACCACGAAATCGTCATTCCCATTGGGTAGAGTTAAAACAGGAGCGTTACACAAAAGGTTCTTAAGGGCTTGAAAGGACTCCTCTTGTTCGGGACCCCAAATAAAAGGTTTCTCCTTTTGGGTTAGAGTAGTAAGAGGAACAGCGATTTTTGAAAAATCCTCTATGAATCGGCGGTAATAGCCCGCCAATCCCAAAAAGGAACATATTTCAGATACGGACTCAGGCGTACTCCAATTCTTCACTGCCTCGATCTTAGAAGGGTCAACATGAATACCCTGACTACTAACAATATGACCAAGAAATTGCACTTCATCAATCCAAAACTCACACTTAGAAAATTTAGCATATAGGCGTTCACCACGTAACAGTTCAAGCATAAGACGTAGATGGCGACCATGATCGGCTTTAGACTTAGAATAAATAAGAATATCATCAATAAAGACTATAATAAAACGATCAAGATATGGCTTACAAACACGGTTCATAAGGTCCATGAACACTGTAGGTGCGTTGGTCAAGCCAAACGGCATGACTACGAACTCATAGTGCCCATATCGAGTACGAAACACAGTTTTTGGAATATCATCTTCGAGGACGCGTAGTTGATGATATCCAGATCGAAGATCGATCTTAGAGAAGCAGGACGCGCCTTCTAATTGGTCAAACAAATCATCAATGCGAGGTAGAGGGTGGCGGTTCTTCACATTAAGCTTATTAAGTTCACGGTAGTCGATACACATACGAAGTGAATCATCCTTCTTCTTGACAAATAATACGGGAGCACCACACGGAGAGGTACTCGGACGAATAAAACCCTTATCGAGTAGTTCCTGTAGCTGGCTGGATAACTCTTGCATCTCGGAAGGTGCAAGACGATAGGCAGCCCTGGCGACAGGAGTCACTCCAGGTGCGAGATCAATACGAAAGTCGACAGATCTAGGAGGAGGAAGACCATGTAAGTCCTCAGGAAAGACATTAGGGAAATCACACACAACTGGAACATCGTTTATGTTCTTCCCCTTGTCCTTTTGTTCCACCACGTGGGCCAAGAAGGCAGGGTTCTGTTTACGTAAACTTCTGTTCGCTTGTGTGCATGACATCAGCCTTAGTCCTTTCGAAGGCCTGTCCCCATAGACATTCAAGATATCCCCAGAAGAAAGAGGAAGACGAACAAGCTTATCATGACAAACAATCTTGGCATGATTCTTACGTAACCAATCCATACCGATAATGATATCAAAGCTACCCAAACGCATGGGTATGAGATCAATAGAGAACATGTGATCGTTAAGAGTCAAGGAACAATCACGTACGATAGAATTAACAAGAATCGACTTACCATTGGTGACCTCAACAGAGAATGACTCTGGTAACTTAGAGCGTGTACAATTAATCAAGGACTCGAATTCCACGGACACAAAGCTTTTATCGGCACCAGTATCAAACAGGATCGAAGCATAGAGATTATTAACAAGAAACATACCATTCACCACGTCGTTGTTGTTGCGAGCCTGATTAGCATTGAGATTGAATGCTCGTCCACGAGCGGCTGCTTGTTGTTCTTGGTTCAGCTGGGGGCAATGATTACGGAGATGCGTAGTATCTCCACACTGGAAACATGCACGAACAACATTGACTGGTTTAGGGTTCTGCAGTGGAGCTGGATGTGCTGATAAAGCTACCTGAGCAGGGGCTTGTTGAGCTTGCTGAGCTTGACGACAATAAGGAGTCGTGTGACCATACCAGTTACAGTTGGTGCACATACGACATGCAGAAGTTGTAGGATGATGGAAGTTGCAAGTTGTACACTTGGGGTAAGACCCAGTGTATTACTTCTTCGCTTCAGGAGCAGCAGGGTTAGTAACAGCAGGAGTAGGAGCAGGTTTTGCAGCAGGGTTAGCAACAGGGACAATAGCATTACATCCCGAACTCTGTGATTTCCTCTTCTTGCTCTTGCTGCTACTTGGCTGTTGGGTAACTTGGTTAGCAGAATTTGAAGGAGCAGGGGTAGCAAACTGCTTATCACGCACACGGTTGTTGTTGAGACTAGCTGCGAGATGGTAGACTTCCTCGATTGTTTCTAGCTGCGCTGCTTCAATGGAATCACGCATAGCAGGAGGTAGACCATTGATGTACTTGGTTATCATCCGCTTGGGAGTAGAAACCAAGTGAGGAACGATCAAATTGAGCTACTTGAATCTGGTAGTATAAGCCAGGTTATCATCACCAACCTGCTTCAAATGCCAAAACTCTTCTTCCAGTTTTAACTGCTCATGGGGAGGGCAGAACTCGAGCATCATGAGTTCACGCACCTCACTCCATGGAAGAGCATAGGCTTCTTCATTAGATTGGATGTTTCTCTCGTTCGACCACCACTCCAACGCTCTGCCTTGAAACATTCCAGTTGCACTCCTAGTTTTCAAATGATCTGGGCACTCGCTGTTAATGAAAGTAACTTCGATGCTATCGAACCATTCGAGCATAGCAGTCACCCCATAATTGCCCGTGAAAGGCTTAGGGTTGCAAGAGATGAAATGTTTGTAGCTGAACCTTGTAGGCTTCTGCTTCTCAGCCTTGGAGTCCACAGAGGATAGAGGAGTGTTAGATCCTTGGAGCTCAGAGACGATCTTTGGCACTTCTCGAGCAATCTGGTCGGCCATGAATGACATCATCTTTTTCTGAGACTTCTCCCTGGATTTCCTGAGAGTGTCGGATAACTTTCGAGAAGACATCCTAAAGATCCAATAAGAGGATCGTATAAGTCTAGATTAACATAGATTAACACATGATAGACTAAAGGCTCGAGATTAACACATGGTTATCATAGATACGCAAAACACGTGACCTTCGCATGGCGCGTTGTACGGAACTTGGCAACAAGTCAGAAACACTTATATATAGGAAGTACCAGTGGTGTATCCACCACATTTCGGGCACATCGCTTCTACCCCGTACTTGGCGTCATGTTACGTGTCACAATTTCCCACTAGTATACTCAACATTATACGCATAGACTAACTTGATAGATTTCAATAGATTAGCACCACAACTCACGACCTTCACATGGCATGTTGTACGAAGCTTGGCAGTATGCCAGAAGCGCTTATATATAGGAAGTACCAGCGGCGTATCCACCACGCTTCGGACACAATACTTCTACCTCGTACTCGATGTCATGTTACGTGTCGTAATACACACTCATCCTCATAGAATTCAATAGATTACCATAGATTACAAATAGTCCTTAATAACCCAGTAGACTTCAATAGATTAGACAGACTTTGATAGTATTCAATAGACATTCCATAGACTTTAATAGATTTCAATAGACGTTCCATAGATTTCAATAGAATTCAATAGACATTCAATAGGCTTTAATAGATTAACAACGAAATCATGTATGGCACGTATTACAAAAGTTCGGCGACATGACAGAAGCACTTATATATAGGAAGTACCAGCGGCGTATCCACCATGCTTCGATCACGCCACTTTCCCCTCGTCATCGGTGTCATACTTCGTCAACCATAATATTAGACTAATCAGAGTGGATTAAATAACATAGATTGACCCAACTATTAACAAATAGTTTAACTTAGATTATAGTTTGACGATCACATCACAGTCCCTAACAACAAATTTCCACATGGCACGTTGTACGAAAGTTCGGCAACATGACAGAAGCACTTATATATAGGAAGTACCAGCGGCGTATCCATCATGCTTCAATCATGCCACATCCCCCTCGTAGTCGGTGTCATGCTTTGTCATCCACAACATTAGAATTCACTCACAGATTCGACCAAAATAGACTTTCAACATAAATTAAACCAAATAGATCTCACAACTTCAACCCGAGCCTACAAAACTACGAACTTCACTTAGCGCGTGGTACGAAGATTAGGTAACATGCCAGAAATACTTATATATAGGAAGTACCAGCGGCGTATCCACCATGTTTCGGACATGCCACTTCCTCCTCGTCTTCGGCGCTAGGCTACGTTTCGTAGTTTGTTTCTCAATCCACACATATGTAGTTCACACATAGACTTTACTAGAGTATACGGTAGATTTCACATAGATTTCACATAGAGTACACAAAGTAGACCTTCCATAGTTTAGAATTCAACAACAACATCGATCTGCAGACACTAAGTTTCGCATGGCACTTGGTACGAAAGCTGGTAACATGCCAGAAACACTTATATATAGGAAGTACTAGCGGCGTATCCACCATGTTTCGGACACGTCACTTTACCCTCGTATTCCATGCCATGTTACGTCTAGTGCCTCACAAACCCATTATCACATAGATTGATCAGATAGAGTAAAGCTTTATAAATTAAGTTTGATTTGAGCTTAGAATTTACGTTTTAGATTGCGAACACGCGTGTGAGTAGTGTAAAAGCATACCAAAATAAACGAAGAATCAAGTTTAAAACCACATACATAAAAATCGAGATAATCATAAAACGATAGGCTTTCAAAACATAGGATTGTTCCGGGTAGAGGAACGGTGACTAACCAAAGTGTTTCGAACTCCTTTCTAATTGAGGTAACGTGTCTTGACTTACTTAGACAAATACGTCATTGATGTTAGGCCTTCGATATTCGTCCTTTTAGTCGTTCCACGTTCCTAATTGGTCGGAAGTCATGAGACTTTGGCAAAACATAAAAATCAAGGAGTGGGACTAGTTATCAAGGTTTGAGTTTCACCTCTAACTTGACAACATCGTACCCTAAATAGCGTTGGCACTTATCCGCATATAAGACCTACTAGAATAATATGGAGATTTCCCTTCAAGGTTCGGATGTCACTCCTATCCTGTGGGCAAACCTCGTGCAAAATATAAACACTGTGTAACAGTGTTTTCAAGTATAAAGTGTACATTATGTCAGCATTAGGAAAGGCATGTATGATTAACAGGAATATATGCTGCTAAGAAGCAGATACGGTAGAATGCATAAGTCTTAAACAACAAATAAGAGTCAAAGTTCCTAGAACTATAGACTAGGGCAAGTATTCCTACTTATCCTAATTCCCTATAGTCATGGCTCTGATACCAATCTGTCACACCCCAACCGATGGCAGAAACATCATGGTGCAAGCACTAAGCGTTCAGATTGCTCATGAGATTTCCATAACACTAAATATTTTGATAAACATTAAGTAGATTTCATAGAATTTGTCGAAAATCAAACATCATCCACGAATAACAATCATTAACATAACAAACATTGTTTCAATTATTCCAAATGTCTAAATTAACTAGGCGACGTTTCTAAGCATCTCCTAGCTTGTTTTCCATGCATTCCAAAGCAACCTATTAGCCTGCAACATGTATTAAAATACCAATACAAAAGTATTGGCGAGTATACAAGTTTGATAATAGAATAATAGATTAAAACAACTCATATCCACAATGTAAGCAATAAAAATCGTTTCAGCCGTGCTAGTGTCGCAGTCCACGCAGCGATAGCCTAAGTACCCCGATGCTTTAGTGTTTACCCAAGACTCAAGGTAAACTAGAATCCTCCCAACAATACCCCCTGAGAATAATGGGAGAGGTGCACCCCCTATAGCGCTACTATTGTTAAGGCGGAACTACACACCCTGGATTAAACGTCACATAGCACAAATAGAATACTAGAATGCACAAGTTTTCACATACACATAGGATAGAGTTAAGATTGCAAAAGGTTCAAGTTTTTTATAGAATACATGTTACACCCCAAAGATTAAAAGTAAAAAGGGGATCAAGTATACTCACAGTGATTGCTTAACAGTCATAACTGTTATTGGATCAAAGGGAGCTCTTTTTAGGTTAGCCTGATTAGATTACAATAGGATAAGAGTCGAGATTGAATAAAGAGTTGGAAACTGTCACTAGATCGGATGGCTGTCCGATCGGATGGCTATCCGATCGGATTGCCAGCTGAGTGGTGACATGTGTGAAAGGAAATGGATGGCTGCCCGATCGGATGGCCATCCAATCGGTTTGCCACTTGGTTGAAAATTCAAAAGAGGAGGAAATAGGGTGGCTGCCCGATCGGATGGCCATACGATCGGGTTGCCACTCGATCCAAATGTCAGGTACCTTGGTTATCTTAATCGGATGGCTACCCGATCGGACGGCTGTCCGATCGGGTTGCCACTCGATCAAGACTTCCAAGTTTTGATAAGTTACTAAGTGTGGAAAAGTTTCAAAGCAAGTGTCACTTGATAGGGTAGTTGTCCGATCGGACGGCTATCCGATCAGATTGCCGCTCTATCGGGCGACCCTTATCGTTGTTTACCATTTTGTAAAATTTCTAAGTTTCGAGTTTAACGTTGACGGTACGGCACGTACTGTGACAACAGTAAACTCATTAGCATACCACCGTTCTGATCGGGTGGGAATCACCCCTGTCCGATCAGTTATCTATTCATAACAAGTTAATGTCAGAATCTATTTCCATGCTCGTCTTCACTGGTATTAACTCAGATATAAGCTGACTCTAGACTATTTACCAAGTCTACAGTCTGTTTAGACTCAGTTTCCACCTATTTAAAGTAAAGGTTTGAGAAAAGATGAAGATACACAAGTTTTATAGGAAAAAGTCAAGATTCAGCTTGGATTTAGTGTGAAAATGCATGAAATATCTTAGATCTGAGCTAGATCTTGCTCAGAATGACATCACATGGCAGTTTGTACAAACCACCATGATGCATCACCCTCAAGAACTCATATCCGAGAGATTTCACGGTGAAAAGTGTGATTTCAAGTGAGAATCATGTAGAGAATGATGTGTAGATCAAGAAAGTACAAAGATCTAGCTTGAAACGTAGCGAAATCGATGAGAAAAAATGAAGAAATGAGAAGGTAGCATGTCTGGTCGAGCAGAGCTGTCACATCACTGAAAATGTTGATGTGACAGGTCTATTTATAGTGAGAGGGTGAATAGAGGGAGGTAAAGTGTGCGGGTTGGATGGCAGTCCGATCGGATGGTCATCCGATCGGATGGTAATCCGGTCGGATGGTAATCCGGTCGGATGGTAATCTGATCGGATGGCAATCCGATCGGATTGCCACTCTGGTCAATCCCACCTTTTTGTGTTCCCGTTTCTGATTCGTTTTGCGAGTTAGATTAGGCGTTGCGTATTATTTGAGAAATAGAATAACTAGATTACAATATACACATCAAAAGTTTACAAAGTTAATAGATTCCGCCAGTGACAAGGCTCTAGTCTCTCGTTCAACCAAGAATCAAGTTTCACGAGTCTAAAGAGTCAAGCACCAAATAGATTTAGACATTTTAAACATAGACGTAGGCATTCCATCATAGATTTAGACATTCCAAGATAGATTTAGGCTTTCCAGATATAGAATTAGGCATTCCATGCATATAGATATAGACATTCCCAAGATATAGACATTCCACACGTAGGTTTAGACATTTCAAGCATATAACATAGACTTACACATAGATTAGGGGTTTAAAATGACAAATAGACAAACTTCAGGGACTAATCTTGACAAATTCCTAAAGTTTAGGGACGTTGGGCATTACAGTTCTTATCCGTTGTTTCTCTTTTTTCTCTTTTTTTTGTAGATGGCTAACTCCATCCTGAATGCTTCTGAGCTGGATGCGGCCGTTGCCGCTCTCATAGATGCCTCGCGCGCGGTTGGGCACCGTGGAGGTTATCTAGAGTGTGCACAACATGTTGAAGAGGCATTCAGACAAGAGTTTGATGTCAGTCATTGCTCAGTGATCGATCAGGGTGATGCTGCATTGGCCCATGCTGAAGGGGTTTATGACCATCTATCACTGCCTGTGATGGATTTGGTCGTAGAAGCACTGAAGCATGACGACTGGTGTCAGCAGCTAAAGACTATCCTGTACCCTCCACAGACTGTGGAGTTATCTAATGAAGAAGAGCCAGCTGGTGGTGACGGCGATGGTGATGGCGATGGTGATGATGGTGATGGTTATGAGTAGATGATAGTGTTGACAGACTTTGTGCCTTGTAATTCTTTTTAGATGTTAGATGTAACTTATCACGCAGTCGCGCTTTTTGACTCGAACTGGTGATGTTTTGCTACTTTATTATGTAATCATTGTGCTGCTGCGCTTTTTGGAATGTGACATTTACGCCTGTTTTCTTATATCAAGTTACAATTATTGCATTGTTGTTAGAAAATTTGGTTAAGTTAGCGCGAATAAATGTAGGTGTGGCTCTTGTATGAGTTCAACTGCACGGTCTCGCGCTATGATCGCGGAGAACCTTGGAGGCATAACTCAAGAGCTCGTAATTTACTGAAGTGTTTTCGTGCTAATCAAAAGGTTAACATACATTTGTAACATAGAAGTCATGATAAAAAACATAAGGCATAGACAATGCTTTCCTTAGCTAGGAAACATGCGCTTAGGCCAACTTACATCATGGAAATAAAATAAAGGGCGTAAAGCCGACATAGGAAATTAGAAAGGCGCGTGGCCAACATAAGTGGATAAAGGCGCATGGCCGAGAGTAGTCACATGTAACATTTGCGCAATTGTTGCGCGTTCCAGGTGCATGGGATGATGTATCCATCCAGTGTGCGCAGCTTGTATGCCCCCTTTCCTAGCACCTGATGTATTAAGTATGGGCCTTCCCACTTGGGTGCTAGTTTCCCGGGGCTTTCAGCATTGGAGGCTTCATTGTCTTTGAAGACGTACTCTCCTGGAGTGAAGGTACAAATGCGCACTCTCTCATTGTAGTACCGCTCCAACTGTGTCTTGTACTTGGCCTCTTTGATTCGCGCCTCTCTTCGAGTAGGTCCAAGTCTAGACGGCGCTCCGCCTCATTATCGATTTTGTTGACCGCTGTCAGACGCGGTGAGGGGAGGCCAATTTCAGCTGGGATAACCGCCTCTGAGCCATAAACCAGGCTAAAGGGGGTCTCGCCAGTGCTCGTTTTCGGCATGGTTCGATGAGCCCATAGGATGCTCGGGAGCTCATCTACCCAGCCTCTTCTCTTAGTGTCCAGGCGGGCCTTTATCCCTTCAACGATACTTTTGTTGACACTTTCTACTTCGCCGTTGCCCTGAGGGTGCGCAATAGAAGAGAAAGTGTGCTCAATGTTCATCTCTTTCATCCATTCTTGAAGGTCTTCAGAAGCAAAATTGGTGCCATTATCGGTTACAATCTTGAGTGGGAGGCCAAACCTGTAAATGATGTGTTCCCATATGAACTTGCACACCATCATTGCAGTAGTTGAAGCAAGTGCCTTGGCCTCCACCCATTTGGTGAAATAATCAACGACAACAATTATGAACTTTACAGCTCCAGGAGCTTCAGGTAAAGGTCCCACCACATCGATCCCCCACTGTTGGAAAGGCCAAGCAGTGGACACAGGGATGAAATCATTTTTTGGGCGCAGGGTTTTTGGGGCGTGCCTTTGACAGGAGTCGCATTTGCGCAATTCCTTTAAAGCGTCAACGTGCATCCCTGGCCAATAGTAACCAGCGTTCATTATCTTCGCGACAACCATGCACGGGCCCGCATGAATGCCGCAGATGCCTTCATGAATCTCCTTGATCAGGTATCTTGCATCTTGGGGGTCCACACAGCGCAGAAGTGGCCCCAAGAAGGATCTTCAGTACAAGATTCCACCATTCATCTCATAGAATAACACTTTGTTCTGTATCTTTCTAGCTTCCGCTTTGTTCTCAGGGAGAATTCCTTCTTGCAAGTACTGGATGATAGGGGTTATCCAAGATGGTTGCCCTATCTCAATCACACACTTGAAGCAACAAAACCGACGGGTTTTTTAAGACTTCAATTCGAACATCTTTGGCGAGATGTTGAAAAGCTGTTGAAGCGAGCTTGCTTAGCGCGTCCACTGGCTTGTTCTCAGATCGATTGATATGAACAACCTTGTATGATTTGAACTGCTGAAGCAGCTCCCTCACCTGTTCTAAGTATAAAGCCATAACTTCGCCCTTCGCATCATATAGCCCGTTGATTTGACTTGCAATTAGCAGAGAGTCAACATGCGCTTGTAAGTTTTGCGCTCCCATCTTGATGGCCAAGCGCAGGCCTGCCAAGAATGCTTCATATTCAACCTCGTTGTTGGTATTCTTGAAGTCCAACTTGATGGCGTATGTAAACTCGTGCTTCTCAGGGCTAACAAGGCACAATCCAGCTCCTGCGCTGTGTTCGTACGAGGCTCCGTCGGTATATAACAACCATAATCCATCTGATGTCTCTTTGATGGGAGTATCAACAACTTCACAATCCTTAATCTTATCCTCTAGGACTTTCGTGATGAAGTCCGCTAGCACTTGACCTTTAATGGCTGGGCGCGGTCTGTACAAAATGTTATGACCCCCCAGTTCGATTGCCCACTTTGCCTGGCGCCCTGACGTTTCTGGCTTTTGCAAAATTGTGCCAATATGGAAGTTAGTGAGAACAGTGATCACATGTCCGGTGAAATACCTGCGCAACCTCCTGGAGGCGTGTAGTAGCGCGCGCACTAACTTTTCCATGGTTGAATATCTTGTTTCTGGATCTGTAAGCACCCTACTGACATAGTAAATTGGAGTCTGAACTCCGTCTCTTTCCACCAACAATACCGACCCAACTGATTTGTCTGAAGAAGACAATTACAGAATGAGTGGTTCTTTTTCAAACGACGCGGTTAGAGTAGGGAGCTTGATCAAACACTCCTTTATTTGCTGGAAGGCAGCCTCTGCTTCTGGCGTCCATTTAAATTCTTGGTTTTTCACGCAGTTGCGCAGAGTACTGATAAAAGGGTACGATTTTGCGGCATGGTTTGATAGAAATCGATTAAGCGTGGCTAGGCGGCCGGCCAACCTTTGCATCTCTTTGATCGTGCGCAGTTATGACATCCGCTCTATGGCTTGAACCTTTTCAGGATTAACTTTGAAGCCGCCATTTGTAACCACGAAACCCAAAAACTTGCCTTCCTCTGTAACAACCCACACTTTCGTGCATTGTTACTACTCATTATACTTGTTACGCCTAGCACCAGAGATTCAGATCATATTGTAACTATATCGCATATATCGTTAAATCACAGTATTTTCGCATATTACGCATACTTTATCGCTATAATACATCACATCGCACGCATTAACACTCACGTTGACATTGAGTGAGGACCTATTCTACCCTCCTCGATAGCCTTGATGTGTCGCAACGCAACGCATACTCAAAACGCGCAACTCGATTATCGCATCGTAGACTTTAAATGTGGATATATATACGACCCTTTGTGACTAATTATAGCAAATATATGAATGTGGGCTTGAAAATGTGTAACCAAACTATCGCAATGCTTAACGATCGAAACAGAACGTCAAAACTCAGCTCGCCGGAGGTGTTTGATCAAATGGCATCCGATCGGACAGGCCACCCGAATGGACAGGCCACCCGAACGGATAGGCCACCCGAACGGACAGCCCATCCGAGCGGACAGCCGTCCAATCTGACAGGCCATCCGATCCAACACACCACACCACCTTCTCTCCTCTCTTGCCTATAAATACCCCCCACTCTCACATCATTTTCCCTGATGTGGAGCTCTCACTCGACCAGCACGCCTTGGGGTCATTTTCTCTCGATTTCTCGCAATTCTTGTAAGTTTCCAACTCAAATCCTGTACTTCTTTGATCTACACACACTTCTTCATCTTTTTCACCTTCGAATCTTAACTTTTAACCGTGTAATCAGTGGATTTGAGGAGTTCTAGGGTGATGTTATCATGAAGTTCTTATGAACTTCAAGTGTTTGCCTCATTCCACCAAAAACAACTCAGATTCGAAGGATTTCCACAAGAATAAACAACATTTTCACACAAATCTACACATAATCATGAATAAAAGGATTGAAAGATGGTTTTCCAACTTTCTTTCAACTCTTTTACACTCAATGCACTCAAAACCGATAGAATCGGAGCTTATACCGACCTTCTACTCATTCTTAGTGTCGTGTTGGTTCAAGATCTTATTTCTAATAAAGAGACGATCAATTTCGGGTTGACCAAGAACGACCATCATGAATCAGTAAACCGGTCAGATTTGGGTGATTCCTGTCCGATCGGGTCCCTTGGTTTGAGACGGGGTTTCTCTTGTTTAGCACGTCACAACACCGTCTCGATCAAAACCGCCAAAAACCTTCAAAGTTAGTCAAATGCCAAGGACGACTAGATTGTTTGGACGGATTACCGTCTGATCGGACAGGCAGCCATCCGATCGGACAGGCAGCCGTCCGAACGGACAGGCTCCCATCCAAATAGACAGGCTCCCATCTGAACGGACTGCCATCCGATCGGATTTCACCTTGAGTCCCACACCTGACTTCAACACACAATTCAACGCTCACGCTATCGATCTGTAATCAGGGTAATCTCAACCAAGTTGTGATTGCTTGCCGAACACCGACTGTGAGTATACTCGAACCCCTTTTTATCGCATTTTGGGTGTAACATACATTCCTAATAAATCGAACTTATCAAACGAATAATTCAATCAATCTATTTATCACTTGCGAATAACTGTTATGCATAATTATACGTGATGCTAGTTACATATGCGTTGGGACTTATACTCGCGAGGTCCCGCCTTAACTAGCATAGTACTACAGCACCCGACAGGGTCTAGTTAGGATGAATAGCAATCGCAATCGCAGCTCGAGTGACTTAGCTGGTAGTATATGTCTTTTTGCATGTATGTTGAGGTATCTCGTTTATGTATTTCGTAATTCGCAACACTTTTATCTATTTTTCGCTAATATCAAAACTTGTATACTCGCCAACACTTTTGTATTGAAGTTGTTTTAACGTATGTTGCAGGTTTAGTCGCAGTCTACATCAAATCAAGCTAGGAAGTCTAGAAACTCACCTAAAATCTAGGTTCTCGGATTTGTATTGTTCGAGAGGACAAGAAATCTGTGATAACTTATGTGTTGTACTGATTGTTAGTATGGGATAACAAATGTAATAAATACTGCCGCAATATAGTTGTTATGGATTCTCTTGAGCAAATCTGATTCGCCTAGTGCCGCGCCCCGATGATTCCGCCATCGGTTGGGGTGTGACAGATTGGTATCAGATCCATAACTATAGGGAATTAGGCAAGACATGACCTAGTCCGAGTCGATATCTTAGAAGTTGACCTAGTCTATAGTCTAAGTACCAACAGGCTGACTCGTACAAACCTAGTAGGGTTTGTACGGGCCTACTTGATGCTCTCGATCAAAATTGCTAAAAACTACAACTTTGCGTGAACACCGCATACTACAAATTCACACGAAGAGCCTTTCCTAAGGCTAGAATACTACTTAGCCTTTCCTAAGGCTGACACAATGCACACGTTTTCGAAAATACTCGCATAACGAAACTGAGTGATCCAGTCGAGACCAGGTGTGAAAACCAAGAACTCTTGATAAGATCGCTCACTCAGCGCATTTTTCTAGCACGAGAACGTTTCATCGAGCTAGGAGTGACATCCACATCTCGACGAAAGTCTCCATTTCGAAATCTAGTGGAACTCACGAATTTATTCGAAGAACATAACCACAATTAGGAGCGAAGTTATTAAGTCAGGGGTGAATCCCATATCTTAATAAACCGTCCCACTCTCTATAAAATGGTTTTCAAAAACTCTCACCAGGGACTCGACCATAACGATGACTCGAGCCACGCGATGACTAGGAGGGCGAATACCATGAGCTGCATCCCAGTGGAAGCATAAGTCTTCTAGGTCGACGCGCGTGCACGAACTTGTTCGGTATAGTTGGGTTACCTTGGGTAGTCGACGCCCAAACACCCTAGGCACTCTATCTATTTTTCTAGCATACGACTCGCCGATTTTACGCTTTATGGAACCTATTTACGCTTATGTGTTACGATTTAAAACTTTACGCTTAATTGATTTCTTGATTTATCAATTTTTGCTCCCTGCTTTTGCAACCGCATAACTCGCACAGCCATCGCAATCTAAAACAAAAACCGAATGTTCGCAACAAAAATAATGTCTAATTGCTCGCTCTCTCTGCATCGCGTCCTCGCACATTCTATACCAACATATATGTGTACAAAAGTAAGCTACAACTAATTATATATAAGCAAATCAGTTTTGTGGAACTTAGGAATCTCGTATCTCCTATGTGGCTCCTATGTGAAATCTAATATATTATACTCGCTACAAGTTTGATCGCGCTCAATCGCATCGCAAAACTCAAAAATCATTATGATCGAATCTCACTCCACATCTCTCTCTGTCTAGATGCCTTCCAACGACTCGACCTCGAGACGAACAGCTAGGAGAAGAGCCAAACGAAGCGTTGAGAAGAGGATTGCCTCGCTTGTGACCAAGGAAGTGGCCAAGGTCATTCCTCAAATTGTCGCTCAAGTGCGCTCTCTCATCAACTCTCGAACCCCGGAAGACTCTAAGACGGAAGCGCCGCAATCTGCTTTCCTCTATAAACACTTCAAAGCCTGTGACCTGATGGAGTTCACGGGTGAAGGAGGTGTGTCCCAGCTACTCCAGTGGTTCTATTCTATCAAAGTTACCCTTCGTCAAAGTGGGTGTCCCGATGGTTTTCATACTACTTGCGCTACCGGAGTATTTCAATCGCAAGCACTCGACTGGTGGACAGCCAAATGTAACAAACGTGGGATCTCCGCAGCATACGCTCTCTCTTGGAATGAGCTAAAAGAGCTCATGAGGGAAGAGTACTGCCCGCCCCATGAAGTCTAGAAGCTAGAAGATGAATTTTGGAAAATCAAACAATTCGAAGGTGACAATGCTGGCTACACCGCAAGGTTCAAACAGCTTAGCATAATTTGCCCAAGTCAAGTCAACACTTCAGATAAAGCCATCACAAAGTACATTCGCGGCTTGCGTGAGTGTGTGGGTGATTTTGTCGAAGATGCAAGACTTGCTACCATCGAAGAAACCTACCGCTTGGCCGCAGGAATCAACGACAAACGAGTCTTGGATGGATTCTTCTCCAAGAATCCTATCAAACAAGCGCATCAAGCAATCGTCATCTATTCATCCGATGATTCTTCCAACGATTCTACCGACGATTCTTCTGAAGAGTCCTCCGATGATATCACCAGCGAATCATCAGATGAATCCACCGCCGACACCGCATCTTCTCAAGAAGCTCAGCCCAGCCGTAAACGAAAGACTATGAGCTCAGACTCTTCAACAACTGGACTGTCGCAACCAGAACCTCTCCAAGCAGCTCCAGTTCACTTGAAACGCGCCTACAAAGGAGCTCATCCCCTGTGTTTCACGTGTACGTATAATCACCCGCCAAAAGCTAACTGTCGCTATTGTGCAAATTGCAACTGGTATGGTCATCTTACGCAGCACTGTCGCACGGGACCGCAACCTTGAGGAATTTTAGCAACAACCGCAGTCTTCGCAGAAGTCCTCCACAGCAACGTTATTTTGCTTCTAATGTTGTTGTAATAATACGACTTATCGCCGTCAATTTCTTTTATGTGTGTAACTTGTTCTATCTCTCGACGCATGTGGATTCTATTTCTCTCTTATACTCGCGCACAATCTATATGCTAGCACTATGTACTATATAATGCAATTTATCCCTATTATTCATTTTTGAGATAAGGTACGATATACGTGCAAAAATCAACTAATCGCGGGTGCACACGGGATTATCTTGGTTAGTGCATGGAGATCGTAGTGAATTTCAACGATGCCTCGAACGTTCAGGGCATGGTTAAGCGTAGTGGATACGCCGCTGGTACTTCCTATATATAAGCGTCTTGACCATGTCTGACGAAGTTTGACATTTATTCATGGAACGAAGGCGTATGGTTGAAACATGACGGTGTTTCGCCAAGCTAACCGAAGTTTTGTGAAGAAAGTGCCATGTGGAGTTGGAACGTAGACCTTTTATACTATTGTAGTTACTTTCGACACACTAAACTATATATCGCAAGGCGTAACAATCTAATCGCAACTCAATCGTGTACTCGCAAAGACTTTTCGTAAGTCAACACGCTCGCAATCGCATTTTCGCTGGAATCTATCTCGCAATCTAAATCGCTATTTATGTGGATCAAAATCGCAATCGAATATTGTGCGTATCTCGCAATCTCTACCGTTGGTTATCGCTTATTGTGTGAATCGCTATCGCTTTTGGTGTGTTCTCACTTAATCGCTTATGTGTGTGTACCACTTATTATGCATCGCTTATTACGTGTGTATCGCTCTATCGCTTATCACTTACTGGGTATCGCTTGGTGTGGATCGCTTATCGTGGATTGCCAAACGAGTATCGCTAAATCACTCTCCACTTTTCGCTTTAACGCACTTCGCGCCTACCTCATCGCTTCGATACTCTTATCGCCTATCGCTATCGCTTATCGCTGTTCGTGTTATCTGTGTTATGTTAGCACACACGACCTCGCTTCACGAGACGAAACTAATAGGGCTAAGACATGGTGGTGTTTTAGCCGTATCAGCAGACTTTCATGGAAAATGGCCATGTGGGCTAATGTTAGTTAAAAAAATTGTGGTGTTGTTAAATCTAATCGAATCGCATGTCTCCATCGCCTGCAGCGCATTGACTGTCGCTTATCGCTCGACAGTTATCGCTATCGCTTGTCGCTATCGCTCATCGCTTTACGCTTGTCGCTTTTCGCTTATCGCCGTCGTCTTCGTTTACTATGCTTGGTGTTTGGTGTTGGTGTTATCGATTATTGTGTACCACTTATCGCTCCTCACACTCGCTCGTGTCACTGAATTGAGTTCGAAAACGACTTCATCGCTCAGTTCGCCCTTTCAAGACTTGACCCAACCCTTTCTCGTTTGGATCGAGTCATCGCAAATCTGTCTGTGCTATGTCGACACGGATGACACTGCCTCACGAGACTTAAGCCATATGGATAAAACATGGTGGATACACCGCTGGTACTTCCTATATATAAGTGTTTTAGCCATATTGTAGAACTTTCGTGGAAAAGTGCCATGCGGGGCCGACCTTAAAAATTAAATTTTTGGTATTGTTAAAAAGGCCTTGTTTACACAAAGTTTAAACCAACCTTTCTTATAAAACTTTTTCCAAAAACCTTTGTACAAAACAAAAATTTTCTTGTAACACTGGTGTGACAATCGACTCAAGTTAACGCCGTGTGGCGAGTAAATTTTGTAAGATGAGTTTGAATCACTTTTAGATCTTTTAGTAACCTAACCAAAACCCTTCTCATATCGCTGGTGTGGGCATCAATACAGCTAACGCCGCACTATGAGAAGATTTTCATAAAACAAGTTTTTCCTAATTAATCGACTTTCTGAAAATTTAAAACGCTTTGGAATCGCATTCTTGTGTGTGTTATCTCGCCTTTGATCATACGAATCGCTTTAACTCATCGCTCTCACTTAGTCTTCGCAAAGCTCTCACATGGTAATTCTCTATTGATCGCTCGCTATCTCGTCGCTTTTATCGCTTACTCGCTCGCAACCCTTCTTGTGGATTAATTTCGGGACGAAATTTCCTAAAGCAAGGGAGACTGTAACAACCCGCACTTTCGTGCGTTGTTACTACTCGTTATACTCGTTACGCCTAGCACCAGAGATTCGGATCATAATGTAACTATATCGCATATATCGCTAAATCGCAGTATTTTCGCATACTTTATCGCTATAACACATCACATCGCACGCATTAACACTCACGATGACGTTGAGTGAGGACCTATTCTACCCTCCTCGATAGCCGTGATGTGTCACAATGCATCGCATACTCGAAACGCGCAACTCGATTATCACATCGTAGACTTTAAAATGTGGATATGTATATACGACCCCTTGTGACTAATTATAGCAAATATATGAATGTGGGCTTGAAAATGTGTAACCAAACTATCGCAAAGCTTAACGATCAAAACGGAACGTCAAAACTCAGCTCGCCAGAGGCGTTTGATCGAATGGCATCTGATCGGACATGCCACCTGAACGGACAGGCCACCCGAACGGACAGGCCACCCGAACGGACAGCCCATCCGAGCGGACAGCCGTCCGAACGGACAGGCCATCCGATCCAACACACCACACCACCTTCTATCCTCTCTTACCTATAAATACCCCCCCCCCCCACTCTCACATAATTTTCCCTGATGTGGAGCTCTCACTCGACCAGCATGCCTTGGGGTTATTTTCTCTCGATTTCTCGCAATTCTTGTAAGTTTCCAACTCAAATCCTGTACTTCTTTGATCTACACACACTTCTTCATCTTTTTTACCTTCGAATCTTAACTTTTAACCATGAAATCAGTGGATTTGAGGAGTTCTAGGCTGATGTCATCATGAAGTTCTTATGAACTTCAAGTGTTGGCCTCATTCCACCAAAAACAACTCAGATCCGAGGGATTTCCACAAGAATAAACAACATTTTCACACAAATCTACACATAATCATGAATAAAAGGATTGAAATATGGTTTTCCAACTTTCTTTCAACTCTTTTACACTCAATGCACTCAAAACCGATAGAATCGGAGCTTATACCGACCTTCTACTCATTCTTAGTGTCGTGTTGGTTCAAGATCTTATTTCTAATAAAGAGACGATCGATTTCGGGTTGACCAAGAACGACCATCACGAATCAGTAAACCGGTCAGATTTGGGTGATTCCTGTCCGATCGGGTCCCTTGGTTCGAGATGGGGTTTCTCTTGTTTAGCACGTCACAACACCGTCTCGATCAAAACCGCCAAAAACCTTCAAAGTTAGTCAAATGCCAAGGACGACTAGATTGTTTGGACGGATTGACGTCCGATCGGACAGGCATCTGAACGGACAGGCAGCCGTTCGAATGGACAGGCAGCCCTCCGAAAGGACAGGCTCCCATCCGAACGGGCAGGCTCCCATCCGATCGGATTTCACCTTGAGTCCCACACCTGACTTCAACAATTTGGAGTACTGTTCGATCCATTGACACCTTGCTTCGTTTAACACACAATTCAACGCTCACGCTATCTTTCTGTAATCAGGGTAATCTCAGATGCGCTCCCTTCAACCCAACCAAGTTGTGATTGCTTGCCGAACACCGACTGTGAGTATACTCGAACCCCTTTTTATCGCATTTTGGGTGTAACATACGTTCCTAATAAATCGAACTTATCAAACGAATTATTCAATCAATCTATTTATCACTTGCGAATAACTGTTATGCATAATTATATGTGATGCTAGTTACATATGCGTTAGGACTTATACTCGCGAGGTCCCGCCTTAACTAGTATAGTACTATAGCACCCGACGGGGTCTAGTTAGGATGAATAGCAATCGCAATCGCAGCTCGAGTGACTTAGCTGGTAGTATCTGTCTTTTTGCATGTATGTTGAGGTATCTCGTTTATGTATTTCGTAATTCGCAACACTTTTATCTATTTTTCGCTAATATCAAAACTTGTATACTCTCCAATACTTTTGTATTGAAGTTGTTTTAACGTATGTTGCAGGTTTAGTCGTAGTCTACATCAAATCAAGCTAGGAAGTCTAGAAACTCACCTAAAATCTAGGTTGTCGGATTTGTATTGTTCGAGAGGATAAGAAATCTGTGATAACTTTTGTGATTGTACTGATTGTTAGTATGGGATAACAAATGTAATAAATACTGTCGCAATATAGTTGTTATGGATTCTCTTGAGAAATCTGATTCGTCTTGTGCCGCGCTCGGATGATTCCGCCATCGGTTGGGGTGTGATATCCTCCATACTAAAAGTACATTTTGTTGGATTCAGCTTCATGTTCACGCTTCTCAGAGATTTGAACGTCTTTTCTATGTCCTTTAACATCTGGTCCTCCTCGGGACTTTTGATCATAAGATCGTCGATGTATACTTCAATGTGTTTCCCGATATCCTTAACAAATATCGTATCCATCAGTCGCTGGTAGGTTGCGCTAGCATTCTTGAGTCCAAAAGGCATCTTCGTGTAGCAGAAGATACCGATATCAGTGCGAAACGCTGTCTTATCTTCGTCATCCAATGCCATTTGGACTTGATGATACCCCTTGTAGCAATCCAAAAAATATTTCCACCTACTTGGGGCGAGAGAGTCTATCTTCTTGTCGATCTCAGGCAGCGAATAACAGTCTTTGGGACATGCCTTATTGAGATCAGTGTAATCAACACACATGCGCCATCCTCCATTAGACTTCTCGACCATAACAGGGTTTGCAACCCAACTCTGGTAGCGCACCTCCCTCAATATTCCTGCCTTTAGTAGTTCACAAACTTGCTCATTCATGGCTTTAGTCTTATCCGCTCCAAGACTGCGCCTTCTTTGCACCTTTGGTTCGATGGAGGGATAAGTGTTTAAACAGTGTTCTGTGACGTCACGCGGGACACCGGTCATGTCAGCCGGAGTCCAGGCGAATATGTCCATGTTTCTGAACAATAATTGCTTGAGGTGCATCCTGATGTTTGGTGAGATAGCGTGGCCTATCATCACCGTCTATTCTGGGTACTTGCGGTTCAAGACCCACTTCTCTGGCTAGGTTGTTGAAATTTTTGGTGCTTTGACTGGGCGCGCGTCTTCTGTTGACATCACCTCTTTCTTTGCATAAATAATCACCACCCCCGTCTCAGTTGGGAACCCGATGGCTGAGTGGGGTGTGGAGGTTACCATGTTTAGTTCTCCTTGGGTTTCTCTCCCGATTAAAACATCATGCCTTGATTTGACCGGCATCACCATTAAATTGACGTTTGTAGTTCTTGAATGCTTCCCGTCAGACAGCGTGACGGGGAAGCTGATTTGGCCTAGTGGGAAAACCATCTCATTGCATAATCCCGACAGAGGATAATCAACAGGTTCAAGGCGCGCTTTGTCTTCATCATCGAACTGATTGAAGCATTGTTCATAAATGATATCAGCTGTACTTCCCGGGTCGATGAAGATCTATTCTGTTTCATAATGACCTATGATGCCGGTAATGACAACGGGGCGCGTGGCGCGTGGTCCCCCGCGTACTACCGGGAAGATGACTTGTTGCTCTTGCCATGCTGGTTCGAATGGGCGCTTGCCCTTGTCTCTCACGCTGTATCTTGGTCCATTGACCATGTGTGTCTCTAAGCGCCCGACCTTCTTTTGGTTCCCATCATCATTCCGCTAAATCTGTCGTGTCTCCTTGCGCACGTTCTTGACCAGATGGCTTAGCTTTCCGCTCTTCAGCGCTTTCTCAATTTCCTGCCTTAGGCTGATACAGTCATCTGTCAGATGACCTGTATCCTTGTGAAAATCACAATACAAGTTTGGGTCTTGCCCTTTCTTGTTTGTCATAGGTCTTGGAGCTTTGAAATCATAATTCTCCATCATGAGCACCTCTTTTGGTGTCTTGATGAGCGGAGTCCAGTGCCTTTCTCGATTCTCATTCCTCACTGCCTTACGATAACCGATGCGATCTATTGTGTCTCGCGCGTCTTCTTTAAAGCGAGGCCTTTCATCATAACCGCTGGACTAGTTTGGTTTCCAACCAGGGTTTCTGTTTTTGTTTTGCCTGTTTTTATCGCGTGAACTTCCCTTGGAAAAACGATCTTCGGTGTAAGAGTTTTTGGTACCGGCCAATGACTCTTCGGTTTGCGCTACGATCTTCCTGGCCTCCATGAGCTTGTCCCACTCCTTGGGCATACCGTCTTTTCATGTGATAGTCCTGATGAGGCTATCACAGCGAATGGCTTTCTTGAAGTGAGAGCACATCAATTGTTCATTTACACCACCAATCTCTAAACACTCCTTGTTGAAGCGAGTGATAAAATCTTCTAGCCCTTCGTTGTCTCTGCGCCAGATGTCTGTTACCTCAGCCATGTCGCGCTGATAACGTCTTTGTTAGCTGAAATGATTTACAAATTGGGTTCTGAAGTCGACCCATGACGTGATCTTTCCAGGTGGAAGGCTGTCGAACCAGGCGCGAGCAGCCCCTTTGAAAGTCTGGATAAACAGATGGCACCACATTGGCATGTTCCATCCTCCCATAACACCAACGCATGTGAATACTCGGACATGATCATCTGGGTCAGTTAGTGTCACACCCTGACTTTTGCGGAAGCTTGATTATGGTGCGAGTTTCTTAATACCATTGCATTCAATCATAGCATCTACTAAATGATAAAACCATAGATTTGTCATCCATTAAATAAGTTTGAAAACATCACAACATAGTTTTAAAGCGTAGACTTCAAATTACAACCATACGAATTGTTTTAAGAGTTCACTAAGGACTCATCAAAAGATCTTAAATAAAACCAAGGTTTGGAAGACGTGTCTCGTCCAGGAATAAGACACCCAACCCAAACCTCAAAACCATGGATGACATCTTTATTCACAACGCAGCATAAAACATCCAACGCCCGCCAGATCCACTTACTAATTCCTTGAAATACATGTATTTTGAAAACATCAACAAAAGTTGAGCGAGTTCATGTGTTTGTTTGTGTGTATGTATAACCTTTGAAATCACTGTAAGTATGTATGTAAGTTTATAATCCCGGTATGAAAGCAACAAGGAAAAACATATCACCAATGGGTTGCAAGGCCATTGATATGTGTGACGTGATGCAGGTAGCTCAAACCTAGCAAATTTTGCACCGGGCTTCCGGCTGTAATACATAGTCTACCCATGGGCCAAACCCTGGTCCAACATGGGCGGGGCTCACTACACCCAAATAGATCTATCACTCATGTCCCTCGGTCCTATAACTAGGATTGATGGCCTTAAGCGCTATGCCCACCACTCACATAATCTAAGTGTACCCTTCCTTAGCTAACCATACCAAATAATAATGTATGTAAAAAATTGTAACATGTATTTCACCCCCGAAGTTATAAAATTGAAAACAGTTAAAGAAAAAGGGGGAACACGAAACTCACAGTCTTGCGTCTTCAACAATCGTAACTCGTACTTCTCCGGTGAACACGGCTACCAACAAGGTACTAATATATTAGAGGAACAGGCCGTGCCTTGACTTAGTGTTAACGTTCTTGAGTTACGTTTCTTTTACGCTTCTGATATTATTCCAAGTTACATAATTATTGTCAAAATAATTAATATTTTAACTTGAATTATAATTATAAATTTCTAGAATAATTGTTAAACAATATTTTTCTAATAATACTTCTCAAGTATTTATACTTGTATTTCCTTCCCAAGGATGGGGGTATCTTATACATGTGTACTTTGCCATATTTTGGGGTCTTATTCCGGTGTGTATTTATACGTACGAAAATACGTATTCTTAATGTAGTTATTAAGTATCCTCATACTTAATTAATTATTAAACTTTCCGGAATATTATTTCTAATAAAAGTCCACCAACATATATAATTCCAAAATATATATTTAAAGAATATTTCTTAGAAAAATTATTCATAATTTTTCTTTAGGCAAAAATATTTGTAGTTCCAAAATAATATATTTTCAAGTCTAACTTAGAAAATATTTATAAACTTATTTTCATCCAAAATAATGTATTTCAAGTTTACTCAAGAAAATATATATATCTTTCCCAAAAATAATATATCTTCTAATAATTCCAAAGAAAATATATATTCTTATACTTGTCAAAAATACTATATTTTTCCCTTGTCAAGATGTGATATACCCTTGAAGTAATTGTGAAAATCATATGTTCATTCCTTTGTATCCAAAATACTATTTACCAAAATATACTTGCGTACATATTTTCCGGAATATTTTGTAAGATACATTTCTTGTTCGGTTTCACCAATATTTTTGTGTGTAACTTGTATGCTTATTCCTTGAGATTTTGGTAACATTTTGGATTGTAATTCTTGGTATTTTGATGTGTTATATTATTTCAAGTACTAAATAATATAACTATTACACAAAGTATACAAATAATCACACATGTGTGTCTTCATTGTATATATATATATACTCTAAATATATATTTAACCACTTTTATTTATAAAAGCCAACCTCTAATACTTATATTTTTGTAACAAAAATTATGGCAAAGTTTGTATAGAAATCTCATGGTTAAAACACGCTTGTAAATATTTGTTTAAAATAGTTTTCTAAGTGTTTATATTTTTAGAAAATTTTGCCATAGTTTTCCCTAAAAATGGAGGTTTCCATGCTTTTAAGCATATCATTTTCTTTTGTAAAAATCATCAAAATCAATTCATAATTAACTCTAAACAACTTACACTTACTAATTTGCCAAAACCATGCTTAATCTACCACTTCATGAACTTGAAAGTTTATGAAAATTTGTAGTAACTTGGTAGTGTGTTTAGTGAGTTTAGTTACCCTTCAAAGTGTGGTTGTTTATTTAAAAACATCCTTCTTGGAGAATTTATATGTTTACAACTTGTAATCATGTTTTACAAAAATGTTTCCTTATGAAATCTTCTTGTTACACAAGTGTTTCTACACTTGTTTAACCACCAAAAATAGTGTTTGTTTATGTAAGAACCAAGTTTTAACAAAACTTATATTTTAACTTGGTTTCTTTGAAATACCACTTACAAATCTCTAGATCTATATGTTTAACATCTTACTTTGAACATGATTTTTCAAGAAAACAACTTTCTTATTTCAAGTTCATGATTACATAAGGATGATCTATTGATTTCTTAACACAATCATCCTCTCATCTTGCCATATCATGTTTTTAATCATGATCTAGCAAGATGTTATGATAATCAACATCATTTCTACAAACAATCAAAGATCAACAAGCATACATCTCATAAACAACTTAGTTTCATCAAGATTACTTCATAAATCAAGCTTATGTTCAAGTTCCATGCTTATATTATTTAGTGTTCTTCATAGTAATCAACATGTAACATCTTTTATCCTACCAAAATAGAAGTAATATGAAGTGTTCAAGGATCTTACCACTAGCTCAAGGCTAGGGGTGAATCAAGTGTAGAAAATGAGTGGATAATAGCAAATAGAGAAGGTCCTTCAAGATCCAAAGCCACCAAGCTTCCTTGTATGGACTCTAACACCCTTGTATGATCTTGGAATGAATGAAGAAGATTGATTGAAGGTGAGTGTGTGTGGGATGTGGTTCGGCCGAGAGCTCCCAAGAGAGGAGAAGAAGATGTGTGTTTTTGAGTATGTGAAGTAATGAACTCAAGATCTCCAAGGTTTACTTATAAACCAATCTCATGCATCTATCCATTGTATAATATGTCTTAGAAAGCATAACATGATCCATTAAAATATTAAAATTAAAGCTTGAGGTATTGGGGGTGAGTATGGCCGATTACTAGGTGGGGGGGGGGGGTAGTAGGATAGGTTTAACTAGTTTGATTACTTACTAGCTCAAAATCAAGTATTAGTTACATGTTTTAGTTATTAGATATTTTTAGGAGGTGTTATGATGTTTGAAGATCATAACTAGCTTGGAAACATTAAAACAATGCTTCTAGTGTAAATTTGATGTTTCGGGTAGTGTCCGGTTGTTCGGTTAGATACTGATTCGTTAAAGTGCTAAACTTGCAGTTTAGTGTTCTATATGTATCTTTTTGTGACACTTTAAATTTCCGACACTTAGGAAAGCATTCAGAACCATTTTACCATATTTCTGCATAATTTTAATGTGTTAAAATGCTGATTTTTGCTGAATTTTGCTAAATTCAGCACTTTATGTGAGTTTTAGGCACTTTCCGGCACTTAAACTATCACTAGGAAGGCAGTTTTGTGATCCTTGTAGGATCATTTGTATGACCCAAACGAGTCGTTCAGAAGAGATCTCGTCCAATATGAAAGGCGGAAAGAGACGTATCGGAGTTATTTCAGCTGATTTGCACAAAGAATCACTTTAATTGTCTCTTGTATTGATATCAGATCGTTTTACAATGCTGGAGACACTTCGGCAGAACTTCGCTACCGGAAACCAAACGTTACAAATAAAATGATCAAGACTACTATATATAGGCTTCACCATTTCGCACGAACCAGGTAAATCCAGTTCGTACGAATTGGGACCAGTCCATTTCGCACGAAATGGCCATTTCGTGTGAAGTGACTGTTTCATGCCTTTTTCCTATTTTCCTCGTACAACGTGTCTAGATCTATCATTTCTATTACAAGACTCGATACAAGATGAAGTCGACAGACATATGCACCAACAGACTCCCCCTTGGATGTTGACGAAGTCTTCAGTGTCGAGTCTGCAGTGTGTCAACCCTTCAGTCTTTATCAGTCTTTATGCTCTCTCCAAAGTATTCTCCATTGTAAGCATCCTCAATCTCTATCTCTTCTCTTCTAGAATCTCAACCCGACTCTATCTTTTCTTGATCAGATCTCTTGATTCCTTAAGTTCTTCAGTATCAGCAGCTTGCGTGGACAGCAGGATTCAAACCTGGCTCTTTACCATTCAAACTCCCCCTTTCGATAAGCTGGGATCGCAGTCTGGAATTCACAATATACATCTTTTGGATCAGAAATCTGGCTCAAAATTTACTCATCATACTTTACAGCTTTCACAGGTTCAGGAACGTTTCCTGGCTCTCCGTAGCAACAGGATCTGGAACCTGGCTTATATCTGCATATCTTCATGCTGAAAGTCCACAGGAATCGAAACCTGGCTTTCGCATATCTTTCAGGAGACGTAACCTGGCTGCATCTACCTGCACAAACTCTACCTAAAAATAAATTTCACAAATTTAAAATTTGACAAATTTAATCTCTGCTAACCACTTGTCAAATCAATCTCAAACCATCACTTGTAAGAATATCCTTTTTCTTATTTCTAATCAAACACTCTCAAACCTGTTAATCATGTTTAACACTTGGAATTTTGAAAATCAGCTTTTCAACATCAGTTGTCGAAAATAAGATGAAATAAAATCTTTTTGATTTTTCAAAATTTTATGCTAAAACACACTGAAAATCTTTTTGGATTTTGTTTTTAATGGAAAGAAGTAAAGAAATATTTACAGACAATATTTTTGTGAGTTTGTGTAAGAGGATCATATCAGTTTATGAGACAAATCACTAACACCGTTAAGCTTTAAACATTTTAAGTTCTAAACGATTCACTTAGATTGTCAGTATACTGATCCACTTAAATTTTCACACAAAGTTCAATTGTTTCGAGATACGAGATTAGAGTTTTAAGCACTTAAACTTATTCGCGTGTACCATCTCAGAATATACTCCCGTATCCAGATTTCTATATTCAGTCTTACAGGTGAGTGTACACTAATGATATCTGTAATGGGTATTGCGAGACCATGAGAGCTCTGGTTAGAACTTCCGTTCAGACAGAGAGATGATGGCTCGACTTTAGGTGTGTCCCATTTGGGGATCTTTTCTTCAACAACACATGATTAGCATTTTTCAATGTTTCATCATTTTTATGTTGAGGGTGAGCTTTAAGATTAAAGCAGTGCAGAGTATTATACGAGGACTAGGCTATTGCTTTCGCAAAATCAGAAGTCCTGATATAATACCCCAGATATCACCACGCACAAAGACCTAGTATGTCAGAAATAGAAAATCTTTCAAACACGATTTTGGGGGTTACCCATATATCCGAGAGATGTTCCCCACGAGATAAGCAAGTTATTCGTATTTAAGTTATATCTCGAAAACAATCTACTAAGCGTGTAAAAACCTACTGGCATATCGTCAGTGAGACCGTTTATCACTTTAGACTTTCCAAATCTTTAGCATGTTGTGATAGTCCACTGATGTACTATATCATTTCCTCTTTTTCACAACAAAACTCATTTTGAATTTTTCAATGTTTTTGGATTTTTGATTTTATCATGTTTTTGGATTTTTCAAATTTTCGAAATTTCTAAAAAAATTTACTCCCCCTAAAATCAAAATTATGTTTCAAATTTTGATTTTCAAGGAAAATTTGAAAATAAATTTTGTACAAACAAAATGACAAACTGATTGTGAATTACTTCAATTCTCCATTCACTTGGCTTAAACAATCAGAACTCCCCCTGACAACAAACTATTTTCCCATTATGATTTCAAAACACTTAAGTTTGTTTTACTCAAAATGGTTTTTCCGGAAAATTAGTTTTGTTGGGGTTTGTTAGGAACTGGGAGATTTCTTCACTTTGTTTTCAAAATACCACTTGTAGAAAAGCCACTTGTAGGAAAGTTAAATCAAGTTCAACTAAATGACCTTGATTAACTTTTTGTAAAATCTCATCACCAAAACCACTTGAAAATCAAAATATAACAATTTTCATTTTTTTCATGAAATATGCCGATTCCTGCTCCACGATTACCAACTTGGGAGCTTCGGCAAGTCAGATTTTTACTCTCCATAGGTTCTATCCCATGACGATACGAACATGGGTGAACTATCTTCATCTGGCTTCTTCTTTTTTAACTCGTAAAATTCTTTTACCCCTTTGACCTTCCCGTCAACCATTTTTCCAAAAATATTATGAACTTTGGCATTAAAAGCCTTTTCGACATCAAATTCTTTCTTTTCAGAATAGAATTGATTCGAAATCTCCACTTTTCCAACCTTTGATTTTAAATTCTCAGCCCGCAATGGTGGAAAGTTGACATCATCCATTGGCGGAACTGAATTATCCCTTTTTAGCTCAACTTGTGGCTCCTCTGATTTTGACGAATCAGATTCATCACCAGAACATGACTCCTCTGACTTTGACGAGTCAGATTCATCGTCAGAACTAACATCAGATTTCTTAACAACCCACCTTTGGTTGTTAAGTTTCACCTTTCTTTTGTAAAAACTTTTCGAACACTCACCAACCTCAAATGTTGAATTTTCAAAAACTTTAAATCTTTTGGTTGGTGGTTCGGTTTTCTCAACAACTTTCTCTTTGAGTATAAGAGACACTTCCTGTTGTGTATTGATTGCCTTTGGACAGTTTCTGGCAATGCGACCAAATTTATGACATTGATAACAGATTCGTGTTCCTTCTTCAGAACAACCTCCTTCTTCATTCCCTCTTGCTTCTTTGCAAGGAATTCTTCGTTCGTCTGCTTTCTGAACACAATTTCTTTCTCTTCTTCAGATGATGTTCCTGAAACAAAAACAGTTTTTGGTTTATCAGTTTTCTCATTTTTATGATTTTCTGGTGGAATAAAACCTAAACCTTTCTTTTTGAAATTACCATTATGGTTTGGTTTCTTTTGAAAACCTGAACCAGAACTGTAACCCTTTTTCTTGTTTATCCTTTGTTGAACTCTTGAGGTGTATATTTTAGGTTTTTCAGTAAGATTTACATCTTTTATTTCAGAAATGTTAATTTCTGTTAATTTGAAAACCTGTTTAATCATTTCAGGTTTAACACCTCTTATTGGAAATTCCTCATCAGAAAATAATTTGTCTGAATCATTCAACGTATATGCTACTTTGAATGTTTCGTCATTCAAATTATTCTTTGATAACAGAAATTCTTTATTGTAAATCCTTTTTCCTGATGATTTTGAACTTTTGACTGACGAACTCGAACTATCAGATTCAGACTTTGACTCTGACTTTGAATTCTCAGTTTCATCTTTATCCAACACCTGATCGACCACTTTCTTTATTAACACAGACTCATGATCAGTGTCGGATGATGTGAGTGTGACGTCAATATTATCTGGCAATCCATCTGAAGGTTCAGATTCCCACTGTAAATTGGTTGCCTTTTTGACTCTCTCTGAATTAGGATTTCGTGGAGAATATCCATTTTCAAGCGGAGGTGGACACTTGTTATAACTGACACTTTGTTTCTTACCAGAATTCTTTTCTTCAGTATCCTCTTTTGTTTCGAAATTCTTCACTTCAGATGTTTCTTCTTCAAACGCTTTCATGCCTTCCACTGTAGGATAAATCCTGTCAATCACATAAGAAGAACATGAGTAACTTTTCAATAACCTGTTTACTCTTTCAGTTTCGATCCTCTGGGTTTCCAACTTTTGTTCAAGCTCAGCACACATCTCAATGTAATGATTGACGATTTTCTGCTTTGTCATGTATGCTCCATTGAGTGTCTTCATAGTTGTTGCTTGTTCACTGCTTGACTCGTTATATTGATTCATGGCTTTCTTTAAGACATCATATGATTCTTTCAGTCTGTTCATGTTGTGAATCAACTCGTTGTTTTGCTTTTTCATAGTTTCACAGATTTCAAATTTCTCAGACACCTTTTCTGCCTCAGCTTCCATTTCAATCTTGAAAGCTGGAATTTATTTGATCTGCTTCTTTATCACTCGGACATCTTCAACATCATTGTTATCTCTCTCGGCTAGAAATTTTAAGTGCTCTTTCATTCTTTCTGCATAATACGAATTATCATCATCACTATCTTGTTTTTTAACCTTCTTCTTTGTCACTCGAGCATTTTCATCTCTCTCGGCTAGATATTTTAAATGCTCTTTCATTCTTTCAGCATAATACGAATTATCATCAGCACTATCTTCAACGATTTGAGCAACAAAAGCTTTATAATCTGAAGTTCTGTTAGGATCATAATCATCCCAACTGAAGTCTTTTGGAAGCCTTTCATCTTCTTGATCTGTCAGACATGCTTTACTCTCAGCTGAAACATAATTGTCCCAACTAAATCCTTTTGACGATTTTTCATCATCTTGATTAACTAGATAAGCTTTCTTTGTTTCTTCAATCTCCTTCCTAGCATGTGAAGTTTGTGGCGATTGTTGTTGATACGGCTGTTGAGCAACTTGATGATAAATCGCTTTTCTGTAATAGTCATTGTTTCCGAAAGGATTTTTAGCTCCACTTGCTTCGCGATTCGTGCATTCTCTCTTGAAATGCCCTTTTTCCCTGCAACGAAAACAAGTAACTTTAGATTTATCAAATCCTAAAGTAGAAACATTTGCATCATGAAAATCATCTCTCCCAGTAATCTGGTTAAACTTCTCAGCTCTTCTCAACACACTAGCCAAACACCACTTTATATCCATTAACTCCATCTCCTCAGCATCAATCTGATCGTAATCCTCTTTTGTCAACATTGGATTTCCGATCCTTCCTGCAACTAAATCCCCATAAGACTCTAACACAGTCATCAACAAAGACATATGACTTTTGGCTACTTCTTCAGAGTAATTTTGATCATTCTTAAGATTTAACGCAATGTTGCATTGTAGTACTTTTCCATTCTTGGTTACTGAAAAATTTGGATCGAATGATGGATATGAAGAGAATCCAGTTTTGTTGTTTGATCCTTGAGATGATTCTCCAGAAGAACTTTTTGCATTGAAAGCGGTTTCAATCTTTGGTGCAATGTGGGTCTTATCACTAGTACCTCCTTTGTAATACAGACTAATATCTTGTTCACCATCAAAGTCCTTCATTCTCGCTATCTTTCGTTGTTCCATCTCTTGAGCTTTGAGTTGTTCAATAAACGTTCTCAGTGTTAGATTGTCAAATTCAGGTTTATTTTTAACACCATAAGATATGTGCCCCAAACATCTTGTGGCAACGCATCAGCCAACTTTTCAATCAATTCTTCTTTATCTTTCGTGATATTCAATCTCTTCATGTTCATCACCAAATTGCAATATCTTTCTATAATCTGCTTGGTGTTTTCAGTTTTTAATCCACGAAATAGATCAAATTCTTTCTTCAAAAGCGACATTTTGTTCTTGATCATCTCTTTACTTCCAACAAACTTCGATTTTAGTTCTTTCCATATTGAATGTGCACTTCCGTTGTGATGTAGTAAAATCAAGATTTCTTCCTTAATAGCTTGCTGCAAGAGACTAACCATCATCTTTTCACTTTTGTAATTCTTTTTTTCATCAACACTTAGATCTTTAATATCAACCTTCTCTCCGTTGTCCTTAACCGGTCTAATATATCGATATTCAGTACATTCCCATGCATCTAAGTAATTTGCTTGAACCCAATTTTCAAAACGTTCTGCCCATCCACTATACTCCTTAATATTCATAAGCTTAGGCGGTTTTTGCATGGTGCCTGTTTCATTTTCTAGCATCGTATTCTGAGTCACAGTGATCGGGGTTACAAAGGCGTTGTAGAACTCGTTCTCCATGTTTTGGTTTCAAAAATTTTACAAACTCAGACTTTCAAACGAACTGGATGATGTTTCACACGTTCTGGGATTGTTTCAAACGAACTGACTCACACGAATTAGAGTCTTTCAAACAAACTGATCACCTTTCAAGCAAATTGAACCTCTTCAAATGAAATGGACCCTGATTTCACACGAACTGGGGTCAATGATGCTTAATCCGTACGAATTGGAAGCAATTTCAAGCGAATTGGAGCTAAATCGTGCGAAATGGACAGCTTGGAGTGAAATGGAGCCCAATTCGTATGAATTGGAAACTAATTCAAACAATCTGGTGACTATTTCGTGCGAATTGGTGCTGATGTCACACGATCGGACAATTTTTGACAAAATTGATTAAGTTTTAGGTCGATTTAAGGTCTGATTCTTTCAAGGATTTGTTAAAACAGTGTTTCGCACGTTATATATGAAAATCAAGCCATTTTATCCTTACAATCTTGGTTAATTTTGAAAAATGTGAAAAAGAATGAGTAGAAATCAGAATTTTTGATGAAAAACAGTTGAAATGGTAAGAACTCTTCCTCCTAAGCTCTGATACCACTTGTAGGATCGTTTGTATGACCTAAACGAGTGGTTCAGAAGAGATCTCGTCCAATACGAAAGGCAGAAACAGACGTATCGGAGTTATTTCAGCTGATTTGCACAAAGAATCACTTTAATTGTCTCTTGTATTGATATCAGATCGTTTTACAATGCTAGAGACACTTCGGTAGAGCTTCGCTATCGGAAACCAAACGTTACAAATGAAATGATCAAGACTACTATATATAGGCTTCACCATTTCGCACGAACCAGGTAAGTCCATTTCGTACGAATTGGGACCAGTCCATTTCGCACGAAATGGCCATTTCATGTGAAGTGACTGTTTCATGCCTTTTTCCTATTTTCCTCATACAACGTGTCTAGATCTATCATTTCTATTGCAAGACTCGATACAAGATGAAGTCGACAGACATATGCACCAATAATCCTTACTTTCCTACACACTATACTAGTGTAGTGCTTGGTTTCTGGCTCATACTATGTCTCAACACGGTGTCTGTCTATGTACTGAACTCCGTCAGCATTTTCCCGGTTTGTCTGTTAATTGTGCTAACTGTGCTTTGTGCATCATTTATGTCAATAAAGTTCTCATGCGATCAATGATATGCCATTTGCAATATGTGATGCACATGTGTGTAATAAGCAATAATCAGAAAGCAGTTCAAGTCATTAATTGTAATTCAACACAGTCATTAAGCATTAATCAAGTTTAATTAATTGTACGGATACCTGAAAAATTTCGTCCCGAAATTTTAAGATTTACTACTAGCTGCGGGGGTATTAGGGAATAAGTGTGGGTATCTCGCTTTCATGCGGTATTCACACTCCCAAGTAAACTCTGGGCCGTGACGTGCGTTCCATCGAACCTTAACAAGCTTAACACTACTCCTTCGAGTTTTGTTAACTTTCCAATCCGTAACCTCAACGGGTTCTTCTGTAGAGTGGAGTGTGTCGTCAATGTGTACTTCGTCGGCAGGAATAACAACCATTTCCTGTGTTGGACTCTTCTTGAGATTGGATACATGGAATGTATCATGAACGCCATTCAGTTCCGCAGGTAGGTCCAACTTATAAGCTACTAGCCCAATCCTTTCCAGGATTCTGAACGGTGCAATGAATCGTGGGTTTAACTTTCCACGCTTCCCAAAGCGTGCCACACCTTTCCAAGGTGAGACTTTCAATAAAACCATATCTCCCACTTCAAACTCCAAAGGTTTCCTTCTTTGGTCCACGTAGCTCTTTTGTCGATCACGAGCCGCCTTAATGCGCTCTCGGATCTGTATGATCTTATCTGTCGTTTCTTGAACCAATTCGGGACCAACTAGCTATCTATCACCCGCATCTGCCTAGCATAACGGCGATCGACACTTGCGTCCGTAAAGAGCTTCAAACGGTGAAGCTTGTATGCTTGTATGGTAGCTGTTATTGTAGGAGAACTCGACCAAAGGTAGGTGAGTGTCCCAACTGCCACCCAAGTCCATTACACAAGCTCGCAGCATGTCTTCAAGCGTTTGAATTGTTCTCTCGCTCTGACCATCCGTCTGCGGATGAAAAGCAGTGCTCAAATTCAACTGAGAACCAAACGCTTCTTGGAAAGATTGCCAAATCCTTGACACGAATCTTCCATCTCTATCAGATATAATCGAGATAGGTACTCCATGACGTGCAACTATCTCCCTTAGGTACAGCTCATCTAGCTTACCAGTGTTATCCTTTTCTCTGATTGGTAAAAAGTGCACAGATTTCGTCAAGCGGTCTACGATTACCCAAATCGTATCATGACCTCTGGGTGTCTTTGGCAACTTGGTTATAAAATCCATTTGGATTTGCTCCCATTTCCACATGGGTATTTTAGGTTGCTGCAGATAACCTGAAGGCTTCTGATACTCGGCTTTTACCTTGGCACAGGTTAAGCACTTTCCAACATACGTTGCAACATCACCTTTCAATCTTGGCCACCAGTAGAAATCCTTCAAATCTTGGTACATCTTATCCATTCCTGGGTGGATCGAGTACCTTTATTTATGTGCTTCATTAAAAATCATTTCTCTAAGACCACCAAAGAGGGGAACCCAAATTCGTTTCATGAAGCACAATGTTCCTTCCTCATTGGGTACCAACTGTTTCTCCATCTCACGGAGATATTCTTCCTTAAGATTCTCCTTCTTAAGAGCTTCTCTCTGCGCAGCACGAATGCGCAACGAGAGGTCTGTCTCTATAATCATCTCCAAAGCCCTAACCCTTATGGGCTTAATCCTCTCTTTTCGACTCAAGGCGTCTGCTACCACATTCGCCTTTCCTGGGTGATATTTGATTTCACAATCATAATTGTTTAAAAACTCAACCCATCGTCGTTGTCTTATATTAAGGTCTTTCTGATTGAATATATGTTGTAGGCTCTTGTGATCTGTAAAGATCGTGCATCGGGTGCCATACAGATAATGTCTCCAAATCTTCAATGCAAAGACCACTGCGCCTAATTCCAAATCATGTGTGGTGTAATTTTTCTCATGAACTTTCAAATGGCGCGAAGCATAAGCGATAACCTTCTGTCGCTGCATCAGCACACAACCAAATCCCTGACGCAAGGCGTCACAGTACACCACAAAGTCATCGGTGCCTTCGGGTAGGGATAAAATAGGTGCATCGCAAAGCTTGTTCTTAAGCAGCTGAAAAGCTTCTTCTTGTTTATCTCCCCATTCGTACTTCTTATCCTTTTGAGTGAGAGAGGTCAATGGTTGAGCGATTTCAGAAAAATCCTCAATGAATCGGCGATAATACCCAGCTAAACCTAGAAACTGACGGATCTCGGTTGGCGTCTTTGGAGTTTCCAAATTCTTAATCGCCTCGATCTTGGTAAGATCCACATGAATTCCATCTTCGTTCACTACATAACCAAGGAACTGAACCTCACGCAACCAGAACTCGCACTTTGAGAACTTTGCGTATAATCTCTCTTTCTTGAGCAGCTCTAAGATGGCTCTAAGGTGTTGCTCATGCTCTTCCTTCGTCCTTGAATAAATCAAAATATCATCGATAAACACAATTACGAATTTATCGAGATATGACTTGCAGACTCTATTCATCAAATCCATAAATATTGCTGGCGCGTTTGTCAACCCAAACGGCATCACTAGAAACTCGTAGTGTCCATAACGAGTTCTGAAGGCGGTCTTCGGTATACTCTCCTCCTGAATTCGTAGCTGGTGATAACCTGATCGAAGATCGATCTTGGAGTAATAACTCGAACCTTGAAGTTGATCCAAGAGATCATCAATCCTCGGCAAAGGATACTGATTCTTGATGGTTAACTTGTTTAGTTCATGGTAGTCAATGCACATACGAAAACTACCAGCCTTCTTCTTGGCAAATAGTACTGGAGCTCCCCAAGGCGAGAAGCTTGGTCTGATAAATCCCTTGTCCAAAAGCTCTTGAAGTTGTGTCGACAACTCTTGCATTTCTGAGGGCGCAAGTCGATAAGGTGCCTTAGCTACAGGCGCGGCGCCTGGAACCAAGTCAATATGAAATTCGACTTGTCGTTGGGGTGGTAATCCTGGCAAGTCTTCGGGGAAGACTTTAGGATATTCCCTTGCCACGGGGATATCTTCCAGCTTCGGCTCTTCGACCTCTTTATCCTCAACGTGCGCCAAGAAGGCAACGCATCCTTTCTACAAACACCTTCGGGCCTTCAAACAGCTGATAATCCTTAGAGGCATATCATGTTTCTCTCCATGCACTACAATCGTCTCTCCATTCGCCATCGGAATGCGAATGATCTCCGCTCGGTTGCTCGACAACCAATCCATTCCAACTACCACATCGAAGCTTCCCAACTCGACTGGCAGAAGATCAAGCGTAAACTCATGATTCCCAAGCTCTATTACACAACCTCTAATGACTTCATTCGTTTCTACTATCTTTCCATTAGCTAGCTCTATCGAGTACGAAATATCTAGCTTACTAGCTACTAACCCAAGCATATTCTTAAATTCTAGAGACACAAAGCTATAATCGGCACCAGTATCATACAGTACAGATGCAAAGTGTTGGTTGATAGGGAAAGTACCCGTGACTACGTTCGGATCTTGGCGAGCTTCCCTAGCTCCTATGTTGAAAACTCTCCCCTGAGCTTGGTTGTTCTTTGGGCAATCTCGCTTGAGATGCCCAATATCTCCACAACTAAAGCATCCTTGCTTGTTTCCAGCACCACCTTGGTTGTTGTTGCAGTTTCCATTTCAGCTTGGTTCCCAGTACCAGCACGATTACCATTACCGCCATTTCCTCCTTGATTGTTTCTATTCCCAGTACCGTTTCCACCATGGTTTCCACTACCACTACCATTACCTCTCTGGCCACCATTCCCACGACCATTACCAGCCCAGCACGTCTCCTTTGAATGACCATTCCTTCCACAATTTCCACACTTCCTATACCTACATGGGCCGGCATGATGTAACAGGCATACATCACACTTAGGCAGAGTGCCCATGTAACCTTTCCCCTTATTCTCTGAACTTGCAACAACAGTTTTGACCTCAGCTGGTGGGTTTGCATCCCTTTTCTTGTTGCTACCGTTGCTTCCTTGAGTACCTTTCTTGAAGTTAGAGAACTTCTGCTTGTTCTCTCCAGATGACTCGACATGAGTCTCCTTTTTCTTTCCATCAGAGATTGAGAACTTGTTCAATCTAATCGCTTCTTCAGCCAATGCCACACTTAGATCAATGGCCTCAGTGATCATTGGAGGCTTTAATGTCGTCACCATGCTCATCATTTGGGGTCCCCAAATAAAACGCTCGATGTGCTTAAACTCCAGATCAACCATGTAAGGAACGATGCGAGATAGGTCATGGAATCGCTGTACGTACTCAGCAATCTTTGGACCATCCATCTTGAGGTTCCAAAACTCTGTTTCCAATTTCTGAATCTCAGCCATTGAACAGTACTTCTTGCGCATAAGTTCCTTCATTTCATCCCAAGTCATAGCATATGCAGCTTCCTCTCCCAGAGTCTGAACTTGGAGATTCCACCACGATAGAGCTCCGTCTAGAAAAAGTCCAGAAATGTAGGTGACCTGGTGCTCTGGCGCACACTTGCTCATTCTTAGCATAGAATCAGTTTTCTCAACCCATCTAACGAAAGCTACAACACCTCCAGTTTCGTCGAAATTCAGAGGCTTGCAGTCAAGGAACTGCTTATAGGTACAGCCTGTACAAGCAACATCATTCACAGAAAGCATTTGCAAATGCACATGGAATGTCCAAATGTAAGGTAATGTGTCTTTAGTGACTTAAAAATTACCATGAGGTGGGTTATTTCCTGAGGTACCTCCGCTGTGTTCAGAGCGCAAGGCCTCGTGCTGTCCTATTGCTTGTGAAATCCGTTCTTGTAGTTCAGCCTCTGTTGTGGTCAACTGATTGTTTCTCCGAGGAGGCATCTTCTAAAAGAAGATTGTATAGGTCAGGTCTTAGGTATATAAGTATGTAGTACGTGTATGTAATAGCATTTATCAACGCAAGCAAGCATATAACATCACATTCATGTTACCAATGTATAATTTAACAACGCATATAATGAGAACATTGCAATTGAGCTTCCATAAATCATCGACCACAAATAGAGTTACATGTTCTACAAATGTATCATATCACATCAAAAAGGACTACAGGGTCACACCACCCTTGTCCAAAATGTCTATCAGTCTACAATAGTCATGTACTCAAAAGCGGTCTCTAAAAGGCTCTGCAAGCTAGGCTCAATAGCTATACTCTCATCAAAAGCAAGCTACCTACATAAAACCAAAAACCGGCTATGCTGATGGTGGTGGAGGAGGAGGTGGAGGAATGAAAAGCAAGCTGCGCACATGCGCGAGCTCCTCCTCAAGATCATAAACGTTTCGCAGCAGATAACTGATCTGCTGCTCCATGGTGAGAAATCGAACATCAAAATCTGGATAAGGCAAAAGAGGAGCAGGTGGAGTCGTAAAAGGTGACGGACATGAACAAGGTAGAGGACGTGGAGTCCTCTCAAGCTCCATAACTCTACGACACAGGATCTCCTGCTGAAGCTGCAAGGGCAGGAGTAACTCATCCCTCGTGTAACCAGTAAAGTGCGAAGGATGGTAGGGATCAGAAACTGGCATAGTGTTCGGCGAAAACCATATGAGTGGCTCGCCTGGCGGTGAAGAAGTAAAATGAGCAGTAGGTGTATACTGAGGCATGTGAGGAAAAGCTGCTGACACGTGTGGAACATGGCTAGGCTGCTGGCTAGACGGACCTTCCCCTGGACGGGGTGCGGGAATGTCCTTTAAGAAAGTGACAGGCAGGTCAGTGCGGTGTACATCAGACACAATCGGGGTGAAAAGGGGCAACATCAACAGGTGCATGTGTATGTGGGGGAGTAACTGGCTCAACGAAAGGAGGTACATCGTCATCATCATCGTCTATCCACCCATTGCTGGTGAAAGCGTATCGGGGGTCTATATGATCGGCAAAAGTAGCAGGGTCAGCGGGTACATGAATCGGATCTGGTACAAGTGATGCAACAACTGGTATGCCAAATGGTATAGGATCAAGATCAGGTAAAGACTCAGGTGCTGGCATCGGCTCAGGAGCTGGCGCCTGCTCAGGATCAGCAGGTGCATCAACAGGCTGATCGTTAGGAACAAAGTCAATCTCATGTCCAGGCTCAACGTTATGTGGGGGAACCGGTGTAGCCGACATGGCTGTGTTGTCATCTGTATCAGGGGCGTAACATCGCAGTCCCACTGCATGCAAGGCGGTGGATGAAACAGACTCGAAGGAATCTGGAGCAGAATGATCGGAGGAAACCTCAATGATAGGAATCTCAACGAGTGGAACAACAATGACATCCTCAGCTAAAACTCCATCTCCCTGGGCATCATCAGGGGGACCATCAATGAAAAGATCGACATCATCATCAGACAAGTCATCAAAATGGTAATCCTCGAGAGGAAAGGCCGCAAGAGACAAAGGGGCGAGGATCAGAGCCACGACGTGCTCGCCATCGGGATGTCCGAGGATGAGATGGTCCTGGTCAGGAATAGGAATAAGAACGGGATCCTCGTCGGGTAAACCATCAGCATGCGGTACATCGTCGCCAAATTCGGGTAATGCAAAAGGCTGGAAATCGTCATTGTCATCTGACATCATCTCCGGGTCACTCTTAGTGTCGGAGGTAAAGATCTCCGGCTCTGGGATAATCTCATCGTCAGAAACAATGGCCATGGGGTCGATAGTATCAGAAAGTCCATTCTTAGACGAAGACATAGGGTCTATAACAAAACAATCACAACATATGCACATATATCAACAATCATCATTTAGCATGTAAATAATAACAATGTATTCACGTATCCATCCTAGTCTTCCCAGACTATCCCACCCAGCCTCTCAGACTGAACTTCCTAGTCTCTCAGACTAAACCTCCCAGTTTCTCAAACTGAACTACCCAGTCTCTCAGACTGAACCACCCAGTCTCTCAGACTGAACCACCCAGTCTCTCAGACTGAACCATAAACATAAATTTTTGAAATGTGTTTCGTGTCTTTTGTAAAATGTTTGTTTTCCTGGATCTGGGCTGTAACAACTCGTATCAAAAGTCATATTTATTTAATTAATTTGTCCAATAGGAAACCCTAATTGAGACACCCAAGTGATTCTACACAAACCCTAAAATTTTCAGAATTTTCAGAATCAGGATCAGGGCCCCTAAAACTCGGGGGGGGGGGGGTTAAAACCCTAGTTACGATTATCTACATAAAACGTTGTCAAAATTGAAATTTACGAAACTGTCGACTCAGCAAGCCTACCCATGCACGTAGCTACCCTATGGTAGAATAGGAGGCCTCGCGTCACGCGAAGCCTAGGGAAGGACCCCTCGCGTCACGCGAGGGGGGTCAAAAATCGTGTATAAATAGCAGGGTTTGGCAATTGAATTCAGGAGTTAAAACGACGTAAATTCTCGTTACATACACTGAGTTACGATCAGAATACTACAAAAACACACACGAATCACTAATTGATGCCACAAAACAGGGTAATAACTCGATCGCTATTACGATTCATTGTCCGATCAATCAATATATCCAATGGATGTTTAAGTGCTGCCCACATTAGGGTTATGCTTTGTCATTCGTCGTTAATTTGATAGATGTTTAAGTATCGCACTTTGTCATTCGTTGTGAGGGTTTGATCTCGTGAGTTATCGTAAATGCTGTATTGATTACTAACCCAGTTTTGTGTGTATTATTATTTAAATTAGGTTAACAAGGCTAATCCGTAGAGTAGACTCTGTCCATGTTAAATCTGCAATGAGAGTCATTCTCTTTTTATCAAGTTTGTTTACAAAAGCTTATTTATTTCAAAAGTTATAATTACAGGGATTAAGTCTATGTAATCTGAAATTACTGCCAGTATGTGGGGGGGTGTGCACATAGCTACTAATTATTTATCACTTGTGGGTGAAAGGACCCAGCAAGTGATATGTCCACAGTCACAAGTCCGGTCAAGTGACAATTGGGTCAGTTAATTCAAAAGATAGAAACATTGTAATCGCTCTTAATACTGTAAATTATAACAAACAGGTCGTTTTAGTAAAATGAATGATTCACTCAGTATTTCCCGCTGACAAAACCTTTTTCAAACATGTTTCAGGTGATCTATTGTGATTCAGGAAAGGTGCTGTGGAGCACTGCAAGCTTAAGAAAGTGGCTCATTATAAAATAAAGAAATATGTTTTGTAAAATAAAGATTTCTCCGTGAAATCATAGTCTTGTAAATTATCGGGGTTTTATCCCGAGTTGTGAAATAAAATAATTAGGAAAATTTTAGTATTAAAAAGATCCTGGTGATAAACTTCCACTGTTAAACTCAATTAAATACATACCACGGGATTTCTGTCCCGCGGCTCCTGAAACGGGTCAAACCGGGTCGGGGGCCGTGACAGAAAAAGGTGGTATCAGAGCCATTGGGTAAGCTAATTAAGTGTTTAAGAATACTTAATTTTTCCTGATTACTATTATGTGATTATGTGTTCTATTAACTGACTATTTGTTAATTACAGTATGGGTAAACAAAAGCTTTCAAGCATCTATCTTAAATTAGATAGGTCATCAAATGAAAAAGGAAGTTTATCCCAAATTCCTGAAGAAGGAATATTTGTTCGAAAAGCCCAATAGGAGGAACCACTTTCTCCTGATAAAAGAAGTTTAATTATTAGAAAAAGTCAGGAGAAATTAAGGAAATCCCGAGAAAAGAAAGTTAAAAAGGAAACCCAAGAATTAATCAGTAAATCACCTTGGGAAGACAAGTTAGACAAAAAATGGGCATATCTTTATATGTTAGCTACAGTAGCAGTAAATGCAGATCTTTAAATAATTTGTTTCCGTTTAGCAAAACATATCACCTACACGCTAGAAAATCCATCCAGTAAATAAATAAATTTACAATAAAACATAGTGTGTTTTAAATTTCAGTTGTTTGGTAGTAATATGGTATGCAATAATAAATGAAGGTTATTTTGAAAGTTTGTTATAAAATTTTAATTTATTATATACGTTAAACAGCATGAATTAGTTATCTGGAGCCCTAGAGAATCTCAACCTCTACCCTGTAGACATAGAAGTTTCTAAAGAGTTTACTGGGTACTTTCCTGATGTGGAACAACCTATAGAATTCAACGTTCCACCTCTGGAAAAGCCAAAACCAAAGAAAAGAAGGAGATACGTATGGGGGAGTCGTATACGTAGGAAAAAGCCAGCTAAGAGACTTCCTAAAATAAATAATCCCTTAGAAAAAGGAAAAGAAATTGAAACCAGGGAAAGTTCTAGACAGAAGGAAGTGGAGACTGAAATCAAGGAAGATTCTACGCGAATGGGAATACAGTTTGAGGAATATTCTAAAGAAATAGAAATGGAGGTTGGAAAAGGTTCTAGACAAACTCAGATGGAAATTGGAGAAAGCTCTAAACAAAACCAGGAAATGACATTTCAGGAGGAAATAGATTTTATATTGGCAAGCTGTGATACTATTCAGCCTGTCAATACAAATGTTTTTACTCGTCCTATTGAAACTCAAATCCCTATAAATCTTGAACCAGCAATCCCAGAACCAATAATCCATACCCAACCTTTAGGAATGGATGAATGGTGGACAAATGATTGGCAATTCCAAAACATTATCAACAGTCCTTATTCTTTCTCCCACAATTCGATCCAGAACCCCTACCAAATCCACCGATGAGTAACGAGAATATGGCTGAACTTCGCCATTTTGGTGAAAAGCTGATGGATGCTGGGAATAGGATCCGAGAGATAGGAGGACAAATTTCCTGGAAATATGATGAAAGGGAGCTTCGTTTTTAGGAAGACAAATGACGAAAGATAGTAGGGTTATGAAACTGTGATTGTGTAATAGTAACAGTAAAATCAGTAGGTGTAAATAAATAATAAAACAGCTGTAAGATAAAAATGTATATGGAAGCATAATATAATCTATACAATAAAAAGAAAAATTTACAATTTTGGTTGTATATTAGTTTATTTAATTATATGCGATTAATTGTTATATTGTATTATTTCTTATTTTATACTAATTATTTATAAATTAATTATCAGATGGAAAACGCTAATAATGAACCAGTTAATGAGGTTATTCAATCTGAGCAACAACCGGGGGATCAATATATGACTAGGCAGGATATAGAAAATATTGTTGCTCAAGGGATAGCCAATGCTATTCCAGCAATCGTTGCTGCTGTTAAAAATCCAATAGAACCGCAACAAATCGTTCCTAGCAAACGAATTTCTGAAGATAACTTCAGTAATAGCGTAAACGGAGGCAATGATCATGTTAATCATGATAATGAACCACGGCAAGCTCTGCTCCCTAAGAAAATGAAAGCTGCAACACCTGGTTGCACTTACAAAGAATTTCTTGCTTGCAAACCCACTGAATTTGCAGGCAATGAAGGAGCGACTGCGGCACTGCGTTGGTTAGAAAAAACCAAGGCAGTAATTGCCATAAGCAAATGTGACAAAGAAGACAATGTCATGTATGCGTCAAATCTTTTCAAAGAAGGGGCGCTAGAATGGTGGAACACGGTGCTACATGCTAAAGGAAGAAATAGGGCCTATGCCATGAACTGGGAAGAATTTAAGAGTCTTGTAGAAAGAAAATTCTGTCCCGAATATGAAAAAGATCAAATGGCAAATAAGTTCTTAAACCATCGAATGATGGGTATAGATTGTCGCGGTTATACTTCGACACTCTTCGAATATGCTAGAGTGGTACCAACACTGGCTTCGCCAGAACCGGTACTCATTTCTCGATATATTTGGGGATTGATTGGTGAAATCCGCAATATCGTTAAAGCTGCGAGACCTCGCACTATTGATGATGCAGTGGAATTAGCCAACACCCTAACTGATGAACTGGTACGCACAAGAGATGATAATAAGAAAAAGGAACTGGCTCAGAAAATTACCCAAGGATTTCGTACAGGTAATAATAACAGCTTCAAGAAAAGAAGAACAGGGCAATCTTCAACTTTGCCATTCTGTCAAAATTGCAAAAAGAAACATTTTGGAAGATGCAAGATATATTGCAATTTTTGCAAAACTGTAGGACATCGTGAAGAAAATTGCAGGAAGAAATCCATAATTTGTTACAATTGTGGAGAAGCATGACATTTCAAAACAGAATGTCCTAAAGTGGTCAAACCAGCAGACAACAAAGCCAAGACGGTCGATGGAGCCACTAAAAAGAATGTCAGAGCATTCCAGCTGACCACTCAAGAAGCAGAACTTATTCCAGATGTGATAGCTGGTACGTTCCTAGTTCACAACGTGTATGCAAAAGTATTATTTGACTCTGGTGCAAACCAAAGTTTTATAAATACTTCATTCTGCCAAGCTCTTAATTTACCTTTAACCAACCTTAGGCAGATTTTTACAGTAGAAACGGCAGACTGAAATTCTATTAGCATAGATAAAGTTTTGCAAAAAGAAAATATAGAACTCTCAGGTCATAAATTCTTTGCAAACCTATTACCTATGAAATTAGCCGAATTTGATGTTGTGTTAGGAATGGATTGGTTAGTAGCCAACCATGCTCGAATTCTTTGTGATCAGAATTCCATAGAAATTCAAGCACCCAACGGAGAAGTAATCATAATTACAGGAGATAAACCACGTAAGCCCATGAAGTTCATATCAGTAATAAAAATTGCTAGTTATGAACGAAAGCAAGGAATAGTGTATATGATTTCGGTAATCACTAGCACTAAGGGTAAAGAACTTAAGGAGATTCCTGTAGTCTCAGAATACCCAGATGTATTCCCAGAAGAATTACCAGGATTAACACCAGATAGGGAGGTAGAATTTAGGATTCATCTAATTCCAGGAACTATACCGATAGCCAAGGCACCTTATCGGTTAGCACCTACGGAAATGTTAGAATTGAAAAAGCAATTAGATGAATTATTAAGTAAAGGTTTTATACAACCTAGTTCATCCCCGTGGGGAGCACCAGTGTTGTTTGTAAAGAAAAAAGATGGTTCGATGAGAATGTGTATTGATTATAGAGAATTGAATAAGGTTACAATTAAGAATCGATACCCATTACCTAGGATTGATTATCTTTTCGATCAACTTCAAGGAGCTAGATATTTTTCTAAGATCGATTTAAGATCCGGATATCATCAATTGAAGGTACAAGAAGAAGACATACCTAAGACTGCTTTCAGAACTAGGTATGGTCATTACGAGTTTACAGTCATGCCCTTCGGGTTAACGAATGCACCTGCCGCATTCATGGACATGATGAATAGAATTTGTAAACCTTACTTGGATAAATTTGTAATTGTCTTTATCGACGATATACTTATTTATTCCAAAAGTCAAGATGAACATTGTCAGCACTTGCATACACTCTTAACTTTGTTAAGAAGAGAAAAGATGTATGCCAAATTCTCGAAGTGTGAATTTTGGTTACGAGAAGTGCAATTCTTAGGTCACATGGTGAATCACGAAGGTATTCATGTAGATCCTGCTAAGATAGAGGCAATTACCAAATTGAAGGTTCCGCAAACCGCAATGGAAATTAGAAGTTTTATAGGATTAGCTGGATATTATAGACGGTTTATTAAGGATTTTTCCAAAATAGTTGTACCATTAACTAAGCTAACCTGTAAAGCAGTTAAGTTTGAATGGGGACCTAAGCAAGAAGAAGCCTTTAGGATCTTGAAGCAGAAATTAACCAATGCTCCAATCTTAGCCTTACCAGAAGGAACTGAAGATTTTGAAGTATATTGTGATGCTTCAAAACTAGGATTTGGATGTGTGCTAATGCAACGCAAGAAGGTAATTGCGTATGCTTCACGACAATTGAAAAAGCATGAAGAAAATTATACGACTCATGACTTAGAATTAGGAGCCGTAATTTTTGCCCTGAAAATCTGGAGACATTATCTGTACGGAAGTAAGTTTACTGTCTATACAGATCATAAAAGTTTAAGATATATATTCGGGCAAAAAGAGTTAAATATGAGGCAAAGGAGATGGATGGAAATCTTAAGTGACTACGACTGTGATATTCAATATCATGAAGGAAAGGCAAATGTAGTTGCAGATGCTTTAAGTCGTAAGTACCATGAGAAGCAAAAGCGAGTTCGTGCTCTCAGATTAAATCTACAATTAGATTTAATGGAACAAATAAAGAATGTTCAGGAAACAGCAATCAAGGATGATGCTGAAGGAATGAAGGGACAAATAAAAGAATTAGAGCAAGGAGCAGATGGAATTTGGAGATTCCACAAAAGTAGAATATGGGTACCTAAACAAGGAGAATTAAGAAATAAAATTTTAGAAGAAGCCCATAAATCTAGATATACCATGCACCCAGGAAACAATAAAATGTACCAAGATTTAAGAAAGAATTTTTGGTGGGTAGGTATGAAAAAGGATATAGCTAGATATGTTTCTAAGTGTCTTACTTGTTCACAAGTGAAGGCAGAACACCAGAAACCTTCAGGTCTACTACAACAATTAGAAATGCCTGTATGGAAATGGGAACTAATAACAATGGATTTTGTTACTAAGTTACCCAAAACCAGAAAAGGTAATGATGCGATTTGGGTAATTGTGGATCGATTAACCAAATCTGCTCACTTTCTACCAATGAAAGAAACCTTTAGCATGGAAAGACTAGCAAAGTTGTATGTAGATGAAGTCGTATCCTTACATGGATTTCCACTCTCCATTGTTTCGGATAGGGATAGTCGTTTTACTTCTCATTTCTGGAAAAGTGTCCAAGAAGCAATGGGAACTCGACTAAACCTAAGTACTGCATATCATCCTCAAACGGACGGGCAAAGTGAAAGAACGATCCAAACTCTAGAAGACATGCTCCGAGCATGTGTGATAGATTTTGGTGGAAATTGGGACGATCACTTACCTCTGATCGAATTCTCCTATAACAATAGTTATCATTCAAGTATTGAAACTGCCCCATTTGAGGCACTGTATGGAAGGAAGTGCAGAACTCCAGTTTGTTGGGCAGAAATAGGAGAAAGTCAATTGTCAGGTCCCGAGATAGTGCAAGAAACTACTGATAAGATTACTCAAATCAAGGAAAGACTGAAGACTGCTCGAGATCGCCAAAAGAGTTTTGTAGATAATAGATGCAAGCCATTAGAATTCCAAATTGGAGACAGAGTAATGTTGAAAGTTTCCCCTTGGAAAGGAGTTGTTCGATTCTGTAAGAAAGGAAAGCTAAGTCCCAGATACGTAGTACCATTTCCAGTGATCCAACGTATAGGACCAGTTGCTTATCGTTTACAACTACCAGAAGAGTTAACTGGAGTACATGATGTATTTCATGTATCCAATCTTAAGAAATGTTTATCAGACGAATCTTTGGTAGTACCTCTTCAAGATATATAGGTAAACGAAAAGTTAAAATTTGTTGAGAAACCTCTTTAGATAGAAGACCGAAAAGTGAAGTTTCTCAAGCACAAAAGACTAGTGTTAGTTAAAGTCAAGTGGGATTCAAAGAGAGAATCTGAATACACTTGGGAGCTGGAATCAGAAATGAAGCGAAAGTATCCTCATTTATTCCAGTAAATCTCGAGGACGAGATTTTTATTAAGGTGGGGAGAATGTAACAACTCGTATCAGAAGTCATATTTATTTAATTAATTTGTCCAATAGGAAACCCTAATTGAGACACCCAAGTGATTCTACACAAACCCTAAAATTTTCAGAATTTTCAGAATCGGGATCAGGGCCCCTAAAACTCAGGGGGGTAAAACCCTAGTTACGATTATCTACATAAAACGTTGTCAAAATTGAAATTTACGAAACTGTCGACTCAGCAAGCCTACCCATGCACGTAGCTACCCTATGGTAGAATAGGAGGCCTCGCGTCACGCGAAGCCTAGGGCAGGACCCCTCGCGTCACGCGAGGGGGGTCAAAAATCGTGTATAAATAGCAGGGTTTGGCAATTGAATTCAGGAGTTAAAACGACGTAAATTCTCGTTACATACACTGAGTTACGTTCAGAATACTACAAAAACACACACGAATCACTAATTGCTGCCACAAAACAGGGTAATAACTCGATCGCTATTACGATTCATTATCCGATCGATCAATATATCCAATGGATGTTTAAGTGCTGCCCACATTAGGGTTATGCTTTGTCATTCGTCGTTAATTCGATAGATGTTTAAGTATCACACTTTGTCATTCGTTGTGAGGGTTTGATCTCGTGAGTTATCGTAAATGCTGTATTGATTACTAACCCAGTTTTGTGTGTATTATTATTTAAATTAGGTTAACAAGGCTAATCCGTAGACTAGACTCTGTCCGTGTTAAATCTGCAATGTGAGTCATTCTCTTTTTATCAAGTTTGTTTACAAAAGCTTATTTATTTCAAAAGTTATAATTACAGGGATTAAGTCTATGTAATCTGAAATTACTACCAGTATGTGGGGGGATGTGCACATAGCTACTAATTATTTATCACTTGTGGGTGAAAGGACCCAGCAAGTGATATGTCCACAGTCACAAGTCCGGTCAAGTGACAACTGGGTCAGTTAATTCAAAAGATAGAAACATTGTAATCGCTCTTAATACTGTAAATTATAACAAACATGTCGTTTTAGTAAAATGAATGATTCACTCAGTATTTCCCGCTGACAAAACCTTTTTCAAACATGTTTCAGGTGATCTGTTGTGATTCAGGAAAGGTGCAGTGGAGCACTGCAAGCTTAAGAAAGTGGCTCATTATAAAATAAAGAAATATGTTTTGTAAAATAAAGATTTCTCCGTGAAATCATAGTCTTGTAAATTATCGGGGTTTTATCCCGAGTTGTGAAATAAAATAATTAGGAAAATTTTAGCTTTAAAAAGATCCTGGTGATAAACTTCCGCTGTTAAACTCAATTAAATACATACCACGGGATTTCTGTCCCGCGGCTCCTAAAACGGGTCAAACCGGGTCGGGGGCCGTGACATGGGCGTTTCATGTATGCAATGAAATCATGTTGTGAAAACATTTTCGTGAGAGCCCTAATAATTGTAGTCTAGACTCGAGAAGGAATCCTAGTTCGCTACAATCGAAGCTCTGATACCAAGCTATCACACCCTGACTTTTGCGGAAGCGTGATTATGGTGTGACTTTCTTAATACCGTTGCATTCAATCATAACATCTACTAAATGATAAAACCATAGATTTTTCATCCATTAAATAAGTTTGAAAACATCACAACATAGTTTTAAAGCATAGACTTCAAATTCAAATTACAACCATACGAATTGTTTTAAGAGTTCACTAAGGACTCATCAAAAGATCTTAAATAAAACAAAGGTTTAGAAGACGTGTCTCGTCCAGGAATAAGACACCCAACCCAAACCTCAAAACCATGGATGACATCTTTATTCACAACGCAGCATGAAATACATGTATTTTGAAAACAACAACAAAAGTTGAGCGAGTTCGTGTGTTTGTTTGTGTGTATGTATAACCTTTGAAATCACTGTAAGTATGTTTGTAAGTTTATAAATCTCGGTATGAAACAAACAAGGAAAAACAGATCACCAATGGGTTGCAAGGCCATTGATATGTGTGACGTGATGCAGGTAGCTCAAACCTAGCAAATTTTGCACCGGGCTTCCAGCTGTAAGACATAGTCTACCCATGGGCCAAACCCTGGTCCAACATGGGCGGGGCTCGCTACACCCAAATAGATCTATCACTCATGTCCCTCGGTCCTATAACTAGGATTGATTGCCTTAAGCGTTATACCCACCACTCACATGATCTAAGTGTACCCTTCCTTAGCTAACCATACCAAATAATAATGCATGTAAACAATTGTAACATGTATTTCACCCCCGAAGTTATAAAAATGAAAACAGTTAAAGAAAAAGGGGGAACACGAAACTCAAAGTCTTGCGTCTTCAACAATCGTAACTCGTACTTCTCCGGTGAACACGTCTACCTACAACGTACTAATATTTATTAGACGAACGGGTCGTGCCTTGACTTAGTGTTAACGTTCTTGAGTTACGTTTCTTTTACGCTTCTGATATTATTCCAAGTTATATAATTATTGTCAAAATAATTAATATTTTAACTTGAAATATAATTATAAATTTTTGGAATAATTGTTAAACAATATTTTTGTAATAATACTTCTCAAGTATTTATACTTGTATTTCCTTCCCAAGGATGGTGGTATCGTATACATGTGTACTTTGCCATATTTTGGGGTCTTATTCCGGTGTGTATTTATACGTATGAAAATACGTATTCTTAATGTAGTTATTAAGTATCCTCATACTTAATTAATTATTAAACTTTTCAGAATATTATTTCTAATAAAAGTCCACCAACATATATATTTCCAAAATATATATTTAAAGAATATTTCTTAGAAAAATTATTCATAATTTTTCTTTAGGCAAAAATATTTGTAGTTCCAAAATAATATATTTTCAAGTCTAATTTAGAAAATATTTATAAACTTATTTTCATCCAAAATAATGTATTTCAGATTTACTCAAGAAAATATATATATCTTTCCTAAAAATAATATATCTTCTAATAATTCCAAAGAAAATATATATTCTTATACTTGTCAAAAATACTATATTTTTCCCTTGTCAAGATGTGATATACCCTTGAAGTAATTGTGAAAATCATATGTTCATTCTTTGTATCCAAAATACTATTTACCAAAATATACTTGCGAACATATTTTCCGGAATATTTTGTAAGTTACATTTCTTGTTCGGTTTCGCCAATATTTTTGTGTGTAACTTGTATGCTTATTCCTTGAGATTTTGGTAACATTTTGGATTGTAATTCTTGGTATTTTGATGTGTTATATTATTTCAAGTCCTAAAATAATATAACTATTACATAAAGTATACAAATAATCACACATGTGTGTCTTCACTGTATATATATATACTCTAAATATATATTTAACCACTTTTATTTATAAAAACCAACCTCCAATACTTATATTTTTGTAACAAAAATTATGGCAAAGTGTGTATGGAAATCTCATGGTTAAAACACGCTTGTAAATATTTGTGTAAAATATTTTTCAAAGTGTTTATATTTTTAGAAAATTTTGCCATAGTTTCCCCTAAAAATGGAGGTTTCCATGCTTTTAAGCCTATCATTTTCTTTTGTAAAAATCATCACAATCAATTCATAATTAACTCTAAACAACTTACACTTACTAATTTGCCAAAACCATGCTTAATCTACCACTTCATGAACTTAAAAGTTTATGAAAATTTGTAGTAACTTGGTAGTGTGTTTAGTGAGTTTAGTTACCCTTCAAAGTGTGGTTGTTTATTTAAAAACATCCTTCTTGGAGAATTTAGATGTTTACAACTTGTAATCATGTTTTACAAAAATGTTTACTTATGAAATCTTCTTGTTACACAAGTGTTTCTACACTTGTTTAACCACCAAAAATAGTGTTTGTTTATGTAAGAACCAAGTTTTAACAAAACTTATATTTTAACTTGGTTTCTTTGAAATACCACTTACAAATCTCTAGATCTATATGTTTAACATCTTACTTTGATCATGATTTTTCAAGAAAACAACTTTCTTATTTCAAGTTCATGATTACATAAGGATGATCTATTGATTTCTTAACATAATCATCCTCTCATCTTGCCATATCATGTTTTTAATCATGATCTAGCAAGATGTTATGATGATCAACATCATTTCTACAAACAATCAAAGATCAACAAGCATACATCTCATAAACAACTTAGTTTCATCAAGATTACTTCATAAATCAAGCTTATGTTCAAGTTCCATGCTTATGTTCTTTAGTGTTCTTCATAGTAATCAACATGTAACATCTTTTATCCTACTAAAATAAAAGTAATATGTAGTGTTCAAGGATCTTACCACTAGCTCAAGGCTATGGATGAATCAAAGAAAATGAGTGGATAATAGCAAATAGAGAAGGTCCTTCAAGATCCAAAGCCACCAAGCTTCCTTGTATGGACTTTAACACCCTTGTATGATCTTGGAATGAATGAATAAGATTGATTGAAGGTGAGTGTGTGTGGGATATGATTCGGCCGAGAGCTCCCAAGAGAGGAGAAGAAGATGTGTGTTTTTGAGTATGTGAAGGAATGAACTCAAGATCTCCAAGGTTTACTTATAAACCAATCTCATGCATCTATTCATTGTATAATATGTCTTAGAAAGCACAACATGATCCATTAAAATATTAAAATGAAATCTTGAGGTATGGGAGTGAGTATGGCCGATTACTAGGTGGGGGGGGGGGGTAGTAGGATATGTTTAACTAGTTTGATTACTTACTAGTTCAAAATCAAGTATTAGTTACATGTTTTAGTTATTAGATATTTTTAGGAGTGTTATGATGTTCGGGGATCATAACTAGCTTGGAAACATTAAAAAAATGCTTCTTGTGTAAATTTGATGTTTCGGGTAGTGTTCGGTTGTTCGGTTAGATACTGATTCGTTAAAGTGCTAAACTTGCAGTTTAGTGTTCTATATGCATCTTTTTGTGACACTTTTAATTCCCGGCACTTAGGAAAGCATTCAGGGCCATTTTACCATATTTCTGCATAATGTTAATGTGTTAAAATGTTGATTTTTGCTGAATTTTGCTAATTCAGCACTTTATGTGAGTTTTAGGCACTTTCCGGCACTTAAACTATCACTAGGAAGGCAGTTTTGTGATCCTTAATTTCCTACACACTATACTAGTGTAGTGCTTGGTTTCTGGCTCATACTGTGTCTCAACACGCTGTCTGTCTATGTACTGAACTCCGTCAGCATTTTCCCGGTTTGTCTGTTAACTGTGCTAACTGTGCTTTGTGCATCATTTATGTCAATAAAGTTCTCATGCGATCAATGATATGTCATTTGAAATATGTGATGCACATGTGTGTAATAAGCAATAATCAGAAACCAGTTCAAGTCATTAATTGTAATTCAGCACAGTCATTTAGCATTAATCAAGTTTAATTAATTGTACGGATACCTGGATTTTTGACAGTTGTCACAGTTAGACCATTGAACTTTCCCACTGTTGGAGGCAATTTTTCTTTTGATAGCGAGGCTAGAGCAATCTTTGGGATGAACTTTGAGTGTTCGGCTGCTTCAGCTGGTGTGTATGCGAGGCTGAAATCTCTTTCCGCTTCTTCGCTGTATGCGATGCGCGGCCTTGGCTTGTAAGACTCGTGGTTTTTCTGTAAACGGTTGAAAACTAACGAACCTTCATCCTCTTGCCAAGTATAATCTTCCGGATCCGTGTCGTCCCATTCGTTGTTCATGTTGCGCGGCCCGAGCCGGCTATGAACTGGGCCCCTTTGCACATATGACGGGTGGTCGTAATAACCCTCTATCTCCCCTCGTGTGTCGCGCTTGTCGTGCATGCTTGGTCTTCTCAGGGGAGGAGGTCTGTTGATTCTTCCTTGAAAATTTTGATGCGGGGGTGTCTGGCGCGCCCCCTGACTCGGACCCGGAGGTGTAACCAAAGATGGTTCTGCTTACAAGGCTTCTTGTTGTGCGCTCAAAGACTGATACGCAACATTAATGGTAGCAATTTGCTTAGCGTACCAGGAAGCTACAGTTTCGCCTTCTGGTAGCCCTAGTAGCACTGAAATGTTTGAGTTTGGAGCTGGGTTTGAAGGACCAGCAACATTGCTTCCTGGGGTTCCCGTTGGAGTGATGCTCGCGCGGGGTCCCCCAGTGTTTGTTACATCGATTTCGCCTATCTCCTCGACAGGTTGGACTTGGACATTGCGATTATCCTCCCCCAATCCTGTGTTGGAGTTCGTGCCGAAGCCGAAATCAGGAATTATCCCTTGACCAACCATGATCAAGAGAATAGCAAAAACTCAGAAAAAAGAAGATGAAATTTATTGTAAAATCGGTGGGCGCCAATGAAGAAACACGTAACTAATTTTAGGGTTAATTAGTTTGGTTTATGTTTCAAACATGAGGGTTAATCTTCTTTTATCATTCCTGAGCTCCGTAATGGTCTCATCTTCCTGCAAAACAGAACACCGTTAGCTCGTTAAGAGGGGAATATGGGGGTTTCCCTCTTAACCAGACTCCGGCGTGAGAATAAGTATCTGCTTTGAGGAAATAAGTGTGTGTTAAGAGTGAGAGTAGAGGGTGTAGAACATAATTAACCTGTGCATGAAGGTCCTCTATTTATAGTCGGAGAGGTATAAGAAGAGATGGCTGATGGGCCTTGGGCCGGAAGGCGACAACAGAGAATATCCTTCTTGTCTCACTGGTATCGACCGTTAGTGCCTTCTAGAAGATCTCCGGTGCTGGCGCACCGTGATTGGAGCCATGTGTCCCTGTTGTCGGCCTTGTTGTCCTTCTGCCATCAGCATGTAAGTGGAGATCATGGGGCAGGTGTCGCCGCCCCCTGATTGGTGCCATGTAGACGTCCTTGTGTACTTATTGTCTCCTGCATGTCAGACGATCGTGGAGCACGATAGAGCATAGCCTGGTGGACGCCGATTGGCTCTTTCTTCTGCCACTTGTACCTTATGTACTTTTTGAAGTGGCCTTGCGCCCTAACTCCTGCGCGACCCTTGCTGAGCACGTCACTAGCCCGCGCAGGGTTGAAGGTGTTGAAGGCTATTATTCAGAATGCTAAGTTTTGAAACTGATGTTGTCTCTTTTTTAGACCTCGCGCGAGGTCTGGCTTTGTTTAAGTAACCCGTGCGAGTCTAAGATTGATCAGTTTGCTGAAGAGTATGGTCCAGTGCACATCCTGAAAGGTCTGCGCGGCTTTTTGGGACCATACCCCTTCATATGGGCATTAAAAACACATTCCCAGACCCTAGATCACAATTCTTGTGATCCACAGCAGTCCATGATGAAAAAGAGAGTGGGAGAAAGAGGAGACGCGAAGGTGGTGGTTCGGTGATGCTTCTTCGATCTCGGGTAAGTTATCGCAACCCAATGTTCCGTTATATTGATTCTTTAGGCGTTGTGATTAGGGATGAGATTGGTATCATACCTGTACCGTACCGGTACCGATGCCGGAAATACCGATACCAAAATTGAGGAAAATTGGATACCGAATACCGTGCCGCATATATCGGTTCGGTACGGGTACCAGTTTTTCGGTACTTTAACGCATTGGTACCGCTTTGGTGTTTTCCATTGTTTTACCTAATCTCCATAACTGATGGATATTGTTAAATTGTAACATTTCATTTTTATCTAATTAATACATCATTTTATTTATTGGGCCGGTTATATGTTATATTTGCAACTGGGCTCCTATATTTGCAACTGGGCTTATGAGTGTATAAATTGTGCAATCAGGGGGTGATCTGTAACATTTGTTTGTTTGTGGTATAAAAGAGAAGAACTAGGGTTCTGGATCATTCCATCTCTCGCACACCAGTCTCTCACTTCACCTACCTTTCATATCTCAGTCTGTTACAAGATTCCATACGGTTACAAGTTGTTATTGTTGTTTTTGTTCGAGTGTGTGGATCTTATTTTTCAGTTGATCCGTCTTGTGGATCTATTGTCGCTGCAGATTTTCAAGTTGTTGATCCGTCTGTGGATCTATAGTTGCTGCAGAATTTGTAGATCTTTCTGTTTTGGTTGTATCGTTCTAAATAATCAACTGATAACCATTAGTTGATTATATCTTGTATTGTTCATATTTCCGATCTTACACTTTGTAAGATCAAGGGTGGTTTGGGTGTTTTCTGGGTTGGTTAAGAAATAAAAATTTTACGTCACGTTTTTGTCGCTATTTCTGGTGTTGTTGTTTGATGTGTGCAAATGCAACATATAAATTACATCAATTGTGGCATAAAACTAACCTTTTTTTAGTACTAATGTTGGAAAAAGTGTGCTTTTGTCTTCCTTTTGTATTTTCAGGATTAAATGAGCTCAAATTAACAAAAGAAGCAAAAAGACATCAAAATCTAACATAAATACAAGAAAAGGAACAAGACGTGACATGCCCGACCCCACGACAACATCTTCCCAAGCAAAACAAGAGAACAGAAGACTGAACACGCCCCGTGCTCAGCGAGCACGAGGGCGTGCCCAAGTGTCAGCAGAAAAGACAAAGTTGTAGAAGCTTCCATTGCCCACCACGGGGCCGTGCTCAGCGGGCACGGGGCCGTGGTCAACTATAAGATTCGCACAATCTAGGCAAATCTTCATAGTACAGATATGCTTCTGCACACGGGGTCTTGCTCAGCGGACACGAGGGCGTGGTCAACTAATAAGACAAAGCTGCATTAAATGAAGAAAGAGAAGGATGTGGACACGGGGCCGTGCCCACTGGACACGGGGCCGTGCCCGAGCTCCTGTTCAGCCTATAAATAGGAGTGCTTGGCTAGAGCTCAAACCATCCCCTGGCACACCACCTCTCTCACACTTCATCCACCACCCACCACCACCATAACACCATCATCCACCACCATCATCCATTGTCCATCATAGAGTGTGTGAGTCGTCTCGGGATCCAAGATTGATCGTAAGAGTTCTTGACAATCAAGGCCATGTTTGCCTAAGTCTCTTACATCACTTGGTGAAGCCAAAGTGTCTAGTGTAATACTTTTTATTTCTAATCTTTTCGCACTTTTTAATTAGTTTTGTATTAATGACTTTAATAACTAGTTTCTTATGTTGAAGGTGATTTTTCCTTATCGTTTGTCCGTGGTGTCTTGGCATTATTTTACTGTCTATATAAAATAAAAGATTTTCACCATTCATATCTCCACGGTCTATATGGAGATATGTTGGCTACCTGGTCGGGGGTTAAGGGAACGGTTTGGTAAGAGTCTTGCCATTGTTCAGCATTTAGAGGTCCTGCAATGGACCTGGGTCAAATTTAGTAGGACATCCTTCAATGCTTCACGGTATTGGATGGCGGGGGTCCAAACTCTTTGACCCCCCCATAAGTTAAACTACTATTAATACTATAACCCGGCTACTTAGGACTGTATCCCTGCTGACTCAGACAACTTAGTCGAGGGTAACGTCACCTTCAAAAGAGGGGCCTACCATAATACTGCATTAATAAGTTAATTCATTATCTTTCAATAATCCACCCTTTTAGGATTGTATCCTTGCTGACTCAAACTACTGGGGTGAGGGTAACGTCACCTTCAAAAGAGGGGCCTACTACAATAACTAAGATAATCTCTTAATTATGTGCAAAAGTGCGGAAATAATCAAAGGTTACACTAGATACGAGTCGGAACCAAGTGATTCATCTTGTCTATCTGTTTTTATTTTTATTTTTATTTTCAGCATTTTTGTTAGTTTTTATTTTTCTTAGTTTAAAAAACCTTTTTCTAACTTTTTGATTTGATTAGACGTTGAGGATAAACCGGTACTAAAAGCTCTTGTGTCCTTGGACGACCTCGGTATCTTACCAACACTATACTACGCTCACGATGGGTGCACTTACCCATATGTGTGTTTAGTGTTAGTAAATATCGTGTTTTATAAATTTAAAACTTGGCTAATAAAAGTGTAAAAAGGGGCTTAAAATATACTTAAACTCACATTACACCTAACGCACATCAAGTTTTTGGCGCCGTTGCCGGGGACACAAGGATTTTAAGAAAGTTAGGAATCAGCGGCCTAATCGTTTTTCTTTTTTTTTTTTTTAGGATTTTTTTAGTTTTTCAGCTTCTGAAGAACTCAGCACGGGCCGTGCCCGCTGAACACGCCCCGTGCCCAATCATTGGAACTGGCAATCTTGTTTTAAGTCAGACAGTAAGCTGAACACGGGGCCGTGCCCACTCAACACGCCCCCGTGCCCAAGTTTCATTTACTGAAAACAGAACCGTAAGATCCCGACGGTTGGTAATTTCTGACACAAACATGAGTGATACTGATGCTTTTTACTTTCGGCACTCTTATGGTACGTGGTGTCAAATATGTGGTGGTTCCCATAAGGAATTAGAATGTTATTTTCTAAATTATAAGCCCCACTATATAGACCCATTGTTCTCCTGTATCCTTAAGAGGGGCGAAAGTAAAAATAATCCCTATCACTCCCTCGAATGCTCTCAACCGGATTTTCTAGGAGAAATGCTTCTTGATGAACTATTTCAATTAGAAGATTTAATTCTTAATTGGTTAAAAGAGCTTAGGATAGATCTCCAAAATCTATCCCAAGACAATAACCAAGAGGAAGGGTTGGGCTCGCATTCAAACAACTTCATTGTTTCCAAAGATACTTCTAACTCTAGTGAGGACTTGAGCGATGGTCGTCCCTGTGTCGATTGTGCCATGAATGACTCCCCATCGACTTCGTTCGATGCATACATAGACCTGAACGATTCGACATACACCTTCTTTAACGAGAGCCCGGAAAAGGGTTGGACTTGTCCACCTACATATAGCATAGGAATCACCCTCACCGACAACCTCCTGCGTTCTCATCTTAGTCTAGAACAATTAAGGTATCTTAGGCACTTTGGGGTTGTTCCATCCAGTAAGGAACCACCCGACCCAGAGAAATTCCTTGAAAATAGACGAAATTCCATGAGACAGCTTCTAGATACGGGGTCGTGCCCAGGTCAACACGCCCTCGTGTCCATCCTAAGATTCCCTTCTGATTTCATCAGAATACGGACAAAAATGTGTAAGGATTCTGTCTGCACACGGGGTCGTGTCCAGCCGACACGGGGCCGTGTGCAACGTACTGTCGTTTTCTATAAATGCAGTCAAGAATCCTGCACATTTGAACCATTCCAGGGACAGAGATTTGGGGAATATTCTCACATACTATCCTAGGTATGTTCTAAAAGAAGTTTCTCAACTATCCTCTTGTCCTTTCCTCTTTTATCCACTTTCATCTTCTTCAATTTTCCTTATACCTCCATTAAAGTTTGAGGTTCACTTAATTTCAAAGCTTTATTGAGGTGTTTGTTAGATTTTATTTATGGAATCTTATTAAAAATAAGTTCTACAACAAGGTTTTAAGTTGTTTCTGTTCAAAAATGTTTTAAAAATCATAAAAACAAATTAAAACTCCAAGATTCCCTATTCCGAAAATCTGCAGACACCTGAACACGGGGCCGTGTTCAGTGAACACGGGGCCGTGTCCGAGGTAATGGTCCCATAAGATTGAACTCTTTTCGGTTTGTTTTCTTAGAATGGCAAGCAGAACAAGAGGAAACTCTTCGTCGCATTCCAGAAACAACCGGCAGGGGAGAAGATCATCGACGGTTGAGGATTCCCTCGTAAACTATGTATACGCTCTAAGGGAGGCCATTGATGAGATAACGGGGGTGGAAGAAGCATTGGTCGACCGTATTAATCATCTAACGGTGGGACTAGAAGGATGTCTCCGGGAAGTCAACCTTTTGCACCAAAGGTTGAACATTCTCGCCTCTCCTCCTTTGGTACCGATTATCACCCAAAGGGCATGGAACGTGGTGCCAGAGGTCATCATTCCGGCCGAATGGTACGCCTTACATCCGGAGCCCCCTCGAGACATACTACAAGGGGTTCCGATTGGTGTCGCTCCCCCTCCACAAGATGTTGAGGAACATGAAGCCGCCTCCCTTCTCCCGAGAGAGATAGAAGAATGGCTTTAGGGACACCGCTCGGCTTGGAGTTCTACAAGATTTTTAGAAACCAGAAAACTATTTCCGGAATTTTGGTTCTTAATGTAGAAGTAGAGCTCCTTAGGAAGATCTTAAGTATCACTTGACCTATCTAGCTTAGGACTTTTAACTTTTATTTTCTGCTTTGTTTTTCAATTTTTAGGACTACTATGTAACTCTTTATGACTTAATAAAAGATGGTTTTGGTTAATTTGGTGTTTGGATGGTGTTGAAAGGAATAAAACACACTTGAGATGACAAAGGATGAAAAGGGGAACTTAAACCAGCACCCCATGCAGGAAAACAGGACCATCCGACAACTTTCTCATTTACAGTAAGCTCAGCACGGGCCGTGTCCGCCCAACACTGCCCCGTGCTGCACCGTCTGCAGAAGTTCCCCAGTTCAGGTAACTGGACACGGGCCGTGTTCACTCAACACGCCCCCGTGTCCAGGCTTCTGTTTCTTTTGGAAATTTATTGTTACTGGCACTTGAACACGGGGCCGTGCCCGGACAACACGGGGCCGTGTTCAGCGCCCAGTAACACAATTTTTTTTGCTTTTAACACCTTTTTACGCATTCAATCAACCTAAAAACTTATTTTTGGGACACATTGAGGACAATGTGTAATTTAAGTGTGGGGGGATGCTAAAACCTTGAATTTTGCAAGTCCTAAATACAAGCCTTACACAAAGCTCTATTGGAACCGCTAATCACCCCAAATTTTTTCAAAAAAAAAATTCTCATTTTTTTTACTTGTCTAGGTTTAACTTGGGAATTTCAAAAATCTAAAAAGGTTATATTTTTATAAATTTACAACCGATAGCGTCGTGATAAAAAGAACCAACATAAGAAAATTATGAAAAGGCATGACAAGCTTAGTTAAAATTTGATTATATATACTTGATCACATAAAAACCCATTCCCACAAAAGTGAGTTTTGAGCCTTTATTGAGCATACAAATACATATCATTAAACTAAATGCTCATTTTTCGTTTCTTGTGTGAATAGCCGCTTGGTTCTTACAACTCTAGAACTTGCCACGACGATGCATTCCCGGTCCTTACCAACTTAAACCCGAGTAAGTAAATGATGGAGGCATTAGGACTAACCCTTTTTATTTCTACACCATTATTTTTCTTTTCTTTTTTTACCACCTACCCAAAATCCCCCTAGTTAGCCCCTTTAAGCCTAAACCTTTTCATTTCAAAACCCAAACCAAACACCCTTTCACCCACCAAAAACCCTTTTTATTTTTAACCCTTTATTTTAGTAACAAGCCCGGTTTTTCGTTTGGAAAAAAAAAATTGATGATAAAGATGAAGCAAAAGAAATAAACAAGCAAGTTTATCAAAAATAACTTTGTTTGAATAAAGGCTTCATCAAAATAATAAATTGCAAAAATAAAAAGTCATACGAAAACCGACGCTTGTTACGCTTTTCGCCCTTTTCACTAACTACTAACCCAACCACCTACCTTTAACCCAAGCCTAACCCTTCACCCAAAAAGTCCTCTTGATATTTACAAAGGTATATAGTTAAAAAGGAGGAGGATTGATTGCTTGGCAAGCTTATGGTAGGAGTAAGTTCCATGCCGCTCTCGAGTGATCCACTAAATACATCTTCGGCCGAGTGTTGAGTGATCCCCGTGAGGTATGTGAACTTGTATATAAATGGAATTTTAAAGAGGCATGTTATGCCCTAATAAGTAATTTATCTTATGAAAAGTTTTAAATAAATCATGACGAATAGGATTGTAAATAAATAAAAATAAAACTAAATAAAGAATCTTGGAAATCCCGACACTCTATGACAAGCCCAAAAACTTTCTCTTCTACCCATTCCATTTGGGAGTGTAAAGCCACATTATAAAGTGTTTTGCTTGAGGACAAGCAAAGATTCAAGTGTGAGGGTATTTGATGTGTGCAAAATGCAACATATAAATTACATCAATTGTGACATAAAACTAACCTTTTTTTGTACTAATGTTGGAAAAAGTGTGCTTTTGTCTTCCTTTTGTATTTTCAGGATTAAATGAGCTCAAATTAACAAAAGAAGCAAAAAGACATCAAAAGATAACATAAATACAAGAAAAGGAACAAGACGTGACATGCCCGACCCCACGACAGCATCTTCCCAAGCAAAACAAGAGAACAGAAGACTGAACACGCCCCGTGCTCAGCGAGCACGGGGGCGTGCCCAAGTGTCAGCAGAAAAGACAAAGTTGTAGAAGCTTCCATTGCTAACCACGGGGCCGTGCTCAGCGGGCACGGGGCCGTGGCCAACTATAAGATTCGCACAATCTAGGCAAATCTTCATAGTACAGATATGCTTCTGCACACGGGGTCGTGCTCAGCGGACACGGGGGCGTGGTCAACTAATAAGACAAAGCTGCATTAAATGAAGAAAGAGAAGGATGTGGACACGGGGCCGTGCCCACTGGACACAGGGCCGTGCCCGAGCTCCTGTTCAGCCTATAAATAGGAGTGCTTGGCTAGAGCTCAAACCATCCCTTGGCACGCCACCTCTCTCACACTTCATCCACCACCCACCACCACCATAACACCATCATCCACCACCATCATCCATTGTCCATCATAGAGTGTGTGAGTCGTCTCGGGATCCAAGATTGATCGTAAGAGTTCTTGACAATCAAGGCCATGTTTGCCTAAGTCTCTTACATCACTTGGTGAAGCCAAAGTGTCTAGTGTAATACTTTTTATTTCTAATCTTTTCGCACTTTTTAATTAGTTTTGTATTAATGACTTTAATAACTAGTTTCTTATGTTGAAGGTGATTTTTCCTTATCGTTTGTCCGTGGTGTCTTGGCATTATTTTACTGTCTATATAAAATAAAAGATTTTCACCATTCATATCTCCACGGTCTATATGGAGATATGTTGGCTACCTGGTCGGGGGTTAAGGGAACGGTTTGGTAAGAGTCTTGCCATTGTTCAGCATTTAGAGGTCCTGCAATGGACCTGGGTCAAATTTAGTAGGACATCCTTCAATGCTTCACGGTATTGGATGGCGGGGGTCCAAACTCTTTGACCCCCCCATAAGTTAAACTACTATTAATACTATAACCCGGCTACTTAGGACTGTATCCCTGCTGACTCAGACAACTTAGTCGAGGGTAACGTCACCTTCAAAAGAGGGGCCTACCATAATACTGCATTAATAAGTTAATTCATTATCTTTCAATAATCCACCCTTTTAGGATTGTATCCTTGCTGACTCAAACTACTGGGGTGAGGGTAACGTCACCTTCAAAAGAGGGGCCTACTACAATAACTAAGATAATCTCTTAATTATGTGCAAAAGTGTGGAAAAAATCAAAGGTTACACTAGATACGAGTCGGAACCAAGTGATTCATCTTGTCTATCTATTTTATTTTTAGTTTCAGCATTTTAGTTAGTTTTTATTTTTCTTAGTTTAAAAAACTTTTTCTAACTTTTTGATTTGATTAGACGTTGAGGATAAACCGGTACTAAAAGCTCTTGTGTCCTTGGACGACCTCGGTATCTTACCAACACTATACTACGCTCACGATGGGTGCACTTGCCCATATGTGTGTTTAGTGTTAGTAAATATCGTGTTTTATAAATTTAAAACTTGGCTAATAAAAGTGTAAAAAGGGGTTTAAAATATACTTAAACTCACATTACACCTAACGCACATCATTGTTCATTTGTGGTTCTTGCGAGGATTTTTTTGTCTTCTGGTGGATATTTTTTCTATGTTGGACTCTAAAACACTTGAATGTTTTAGACCAAACTGACCAGAAGTGATCTTTGGTTTTCTATATATCAGATTTTGTAGTTCTCGAAAACTACAGATCTGATATTCGTTGTGGCTTGTGCACCCTCTGTAAGATCATTCCTGTCTCATCTCTTGTTTTTTTGTTTTTTGCATCATATTGATATGTGTCTAGGCATCCTATTTACCGGACTAGTCGGGCCGGCACTTGATCGAGTCTACGTGCTAGTTGTGCATAGTCTTTTCTGTGTGTTGCTGTTGATATTTTGGTTATCTGTGTTTACTTGTTCAGTTCAGTTGTTTTGTTTGTTTAGGCTTTCTAGGCTAGGTTGGCTCCTGAGTAAAGGCTTATCCAGGCACCTCTGAGTGATGAACCTAGAATCCGGTCCCTGACTCAGCTTCGCCTTAGGTTTCTTTGTCTATTATGTATGTTTCTTTGTGAGTTATCTGTTGATAATTGTTTGCTTGCTTGTTGTTTCTTTGTGGTTGTCGTTATGGGTGATAATCAAGGTACTTCGCAGACCTTGATTAGTAAACTTGATATAGGAGACCCATTGTACTTACATCCTAGTGACTCTAGTAGTTTAACCATAGTTAGTGTTAAACTTAAAGGAACTGAAAACTATGTTGTGTGGTCTAGTGCTATGAAGTTGGCTTTAGAAGCAAAAAATAAATTTGGGTTTATAGATGGAAAAGTTGAAAAATCTAAAGATGATGTAATTTTGGCAGCCCAATGGGATAGATGCAACTCTGTAGTGTTAACTTGGTTATTAAATTCTATTTCGGAAGAACTTTTTCTTGGTCAAGTTTTTTCCAAGTTAGCTTCCGAAGTCTGGAATGATTTAAAAGAATATTTTTATAAGGTTGATGGTTATGTTGTCTATGATCTGTATAAAAAGATAAACTGTATTTCACAAAATGGTAGCACTGTTACTGAGTATTATAACAGGTTGACAACAATGTGGAAGCAGTTTGATGCTATGCTTCATCTGCCTTCATGTTCTTGTCAAGCTGCTAAAGATTTCAATGATTTTTCAACACTTATAAAACTAATGCAGTTTCTCATGGGTCTTGATGACGTGTATCAGCCTGTGAGAACCAATATTTTGACAAGATAACCATTTCCCTCTGTTAAAGTGGCATTCTCTATTATATCTAGAGAAGAGTCACATAGGTTATCTAGTAATTGGTCTAAAAATCATAATGTTTCATTTATCTCTAAGGCTAGCCAAGGTTTTGATAACAAAAGGAGGTCAACAAGAGGACCTAACCCTAATTTGAAATGTACACATTGCAATATGTTAGGTCATACTATAGACAGATGTTTTGAAATTGTTGGTTATCCTCCAGGTTTTAAAAAGAGAGTTAACAATAATAACAATTCTAATAAAAGTAGTTCTACTAATAATAATAATAAGTCTAATTCTGCTGTTGGTAAAGCTGTTGTTTCTTCTATGTCTGGGTTACCTTTTACTTGAGCAGATTACCAAGTTGTTAAGTTTAGTTGGTGAGAATACCGGGTCAGAATCTCAGAATCCTAATATGGGAGGTGAGTGCTTTAATGTGTTTAGCTTTGTTAGCTGTTCTAGTTCCGGTGTGTTTAATAGTAATGTTGGATGGATTGTTGACTCAGGGGCGAGTCAACACATTGTTAAATTTGATAAACATTTAATAAATGTTATTGATGTTTCTGAGTTTAATATTACTGTGGGTCATCCTAATGGAACAAAGGTTAAGGTTTTAAAAATTGGTAATCTTAAGCTAACTAAGGATATAATTTTACAAGATGTTTTCTATGTTCCATACTATTGTGTAAATTTGTTGTCTGTGTATAAGTTAGCTAAGGATAATCGTGTTTCAGTTGTGTTTAATGAGGAGAGTTGTTTATTACAGGATTCCAAGTCAAGGAAAATCCTGATGAGTGGTAGGCAGGATAGTGGGCTGTATGTTGTAGGAAATAATGGTAATTCTGCTGGTGCTTGTTTTAATAGTTCTGTGAAATTTGTTACATGGCATTCTAGACTAGGGCACCCCTCTGATCAGGTCTTAGCTGTGTTAAAACAACATCTTAATTTAAATTCAAGTGATCATGGTCCTTGTGACATATGTCATAGGGCTAAACAAGTTAGAGTCCCATTTCCTTTAAGTAAGCATAAAACCAAATCTGTAGGTGACTTAGTACATTTGGACTTGTGGGGTCCTTACAAAGTCACAAGTTATGAAGCCTTTAAGTATTTTTTTCACAATTGTTGATGATTTTTCAAGGTCAGTATGGTGTTATTTTTTGTCAAACAAAACTGAAGTTTTTGAGAATTTAAAAAGTTTTTATGAATTGGTATTAACTCAGTTTAAGAAAAAAATTAAAGTGTTCCGAAGTGATAATGGGACTGAATTTGTAAATAATAATATAAGCTTGTTTTGTAAAAATAAATGGATTTTACACCAAACTACATGTTCCTATACACCACAGCAAAATGGTGTGGTGGAGAGGAAACATAGACACCTTTTAAACACAGCTAGGGCTTTGATGTTTCAGGGTGGTTTACCCTTGAGGTTTTATCAGACTGTATTCTAACTGTTGTATACCTGATTAACTGGTTACCCTCCTATGTGTTGAATAGTAAGAGTCCTTTTGAGGTTATGTTTGGATTTAAACCCTCCTTGTCTCATCTAAGGAACTTTGGATGTTTATGTTTTAGTACTGTTTTAAATTAGCCTGATAAGTTTGCATATCATGCAGACAAATGTGTTTTTCTTGGTTATTCTAACATAAAAGGGGGCTATAAATTGTGGATTTTAGACAGTAAGAAAGTTTTCTATTCTAGAGATGTGAAATTCTATGAAAATGTGTACCCTATTAAACTTAAATCTTTTGATAATCAAAAAAATGTTTGTGAATTGAATCTGAATCATTTAAACTTTTTTGATACTATAACATCTGAAGTTCCTAACATGCCCAATGATGAAGAGGGTATAAGTGGTGCGCATGATCATGTTAGTGATGATCAGCAACCACTGTCGCCCTCTACATCAGCCCTTGTTTCTGGAGTTGCGCCTGGTCAACAAACAGAACAGGTTGGCAGTAGTGGTTTAGGTAACAGTGGTAGGGCAGAGGACACTTTTGGGTCAAATGATGACACTGTCCAATCTGAGGGCACACAATATGTTAGACGTTCTTCTAGAAATGTTTCTATGCCAAAAAGGTTTGATCAGTATGTTGTTGAAGGTAGGGTTAAGTATGGTATAGAAAAATCTGTTAGTTACTCAAATTTGTCTTTTGATAATATGTGCTTTGTTTCAAATTTGAACAAAACTGTTGAACCTACATGTTTTAATGAGGCTGTTAAGGATCCAAGGTGGGTAGATGCTATGAATAAGGAAATGGAAGCGTTGTATAAAAATGGTACTTGGACATTGGTTAATTTCCCTAAAGATAGAAAAGCCATAGGTTGTAAATGGATTTACAAAATTAAATATAAGTCTAATGGTGAAATTGAGAGGTTTAAGGCCAGGTTAGTTGCTAAAGGTTTTAGTCAACGAGAAGGACTTGATTTTGGAGAAACATTTTCTCCTATCGTCAAAATGGTTACTGTTAGATGTGTCTTAAGTTTGGCTGTAAAAAATAATTGGCAAATCTATCAATTAGATGTTAATAACACATTCCTTTATGGGTCTATTTCTGAAGATGTTTATATGAAACTTCCACCTGGTTATTTTCCTGAAAATGAGACTCGTGTGTGCAAATTAGTCACGTCTTTATATGGGCTTAAACAAGCCCCGAGGAAGTGGAATGAAAAACTAAACGAAGTCTTAATTAAAATGGGTTTTGTGCAGTCTATATGTGATTAATCCATGTATATTCTTTCTAATAAGTTTGTGTTTGTTGTTCTTTTAGTCTATGTGGATGATATTGTTGTTACTGGAAATTCTGAAGTAGATATTGTTAGAATTAAAAAGGTTCTTAGTGATAATTTTCAAATCAAGGATTTGGGTGTGTTGAAATATTTTCTTGGTATTGAGGTCTTGTATGTTGAAAGTGGTATTTGCTTAAATCAACATAAGTATTGTCTTGAGCTTCTTAATGAGTTTGGGTATCTAGGTGTCAAACCGGTGAACACCCCTATAGAACAAAGTCATCTTGTAGTTAACAAGTTAAATCAAAATCAAAATGCCGTTAAGGACGTTACAAATTTTCAAAAACTCATTGGCAAATTAATATATCTGTCTATTACTAGACCAGATATAAGTTATGTCGTTCAGTTCTTAAGTCAGTTTATGCATTCACCACAAGATAGTCATTTACAAATTGCATTAAGACTGCTTAAATATCTAAAACAATATCCAGGCAAAGGGATTGTGTTTAAAAAGGAAAATGACTTTGTTCTAAGGGGGTTTGTCGATTCTGATTGGGCTAAATGTTTAGCTACTAGGAAATCTGTTACTGGGTATGGTATATTTCTGGGAAACTCGCTTGTTTCTTGGAAATCAAAGAAACAAAGTGTTGTTGCGAGATCTACTGCTGAAGCTGAGTATAGAGCAATGTGCTCAGCTTCATGTGAAGTCATGTGGATCATAAACGTTTTAAAAGAGTTAAATGTCAAGTACAAGTTACCGGTTAAGTTATTTTGTGATAGTCAGTCAGCTATTTCTATAGCGTTTAATCCGGTTTTTTATGAACGGACTAAACACTTTGAGATTGATTTGCATTTTTTGCGAGAAAAAATTGCAAGTGGTATTGTTCTTCCTGAGAAAATTGCATTTGATGATCAGTTGGCTGATTTATTCACCAAAGGGTTGAATAGTTATCAGCATTAAAACTTGTGCGTAAAGCTGGGTATGTTTGACATATTTGCTGTATGAATTATTAGGGGATGTTAAATTGTAACATTTCATTTTTATCTAATTCATACATCATTTTATTTATTGGGCCGGTTATATGTTATATTTGCAACTGGGCTCTTATATTTGCAACTAGGCTTATGAGTGTATAAAGTGTGCAGGTTGGAAGTTCAGGGGCGATCTGTAACATTTGTTTGTTTGTGGTATAAAAGAGAAGAAGCTAGGGTTATGGATCATTCCATCTCTCGCACACCAGTCTCTCACTTCACCTACCTTTCATATCTCATTCTGTTACAAGATTCCATACGGTTACAAGTTGTTATTGTTGTTGTTGATCCAGTGTGTGGATCTTATTTTTCAGTTGATCCGTCTTGTGGATCTATTGTCGCTGCAGATTTTCAAGTTGTTGATCCGTCTGTGGATCTATAGTTGCTGCAGAATTTGTAGATCTTTCTGTTTTGGTTGTATCATTCTAAATAATCAACTGATGTTCTAAATAATCAACTGATAATCATCAGTTGATTATATCTTGTATTGTTCATATTTCCGATCTTACACTTTGTAAGATCAAGGGTGGTTTGGGTGTTTTTCTGGGTTGGTTAAGAAATAAAAATTTTACGTCACGTTTTTGTCGCTATTTCTGGTGTTGTTGTTCATTTGTCTTGATTAATAGCTGTTCATACCATTTTTACAGATATGAACCATTGTATTAGAGTTAATTACACAGGTGGGTCCTGTGGTTTATAGCAAGTTTCGCCTTTGGTTACTAACTTTTTTAACAGGTTCAGGTCTTGTGATTTCAATTTTGTAATGAGTTTGGGTATTAACATCAAATCCAAATAACTTTTTTGTTAAAATAAGATAAAATGACTAGTATACCCTTACAAACATAGAGGGCTATTTATGTAATATACTATATTTCAAATTCAGGGGCCATTTATGTAATCTCTAAAAATAAAAATAAACCCTCATCCAGCCATATACAATTATTCAGATGTGTATAGCTGCGGTTGTTGACTTTGATTTGACCCGAGATTCGAAGAATCCAAAGAACTATTTGAGCCGTACACAATTTGTAATAGCTGGCATCCTGGATTGTCTTCTGTACACTGCTTCCTTTTCTCTTTCTTGTGAGCGAGTTTTTAGTGCCTAATCCCCTCCTTTGTTTTCTAAACTAAACCTGCTATAATCCATATCTTGATCACTCTGAAGCCCATAGACACCCTCCCACACACCAGGGTCTGGAGGATCGCTACTTCCCATTCGCCCCTTTTCCCTTTGCTGACTTCCCCATAAATTAAATGGATAAACGATAGAATAAATCTTGAAAATTGGAATCCTTTACGAGCTTGAATGGAAAGATTTCACACACAGAGAAGAAGAATCGTAGAATTGGGGAAGAAAGTCTCGAAATCTTCTGCTATCTAGAATCGCACCTTCAAAAACACACACAAAAGTCACGCCGCTGGATGAGGGTTTATTTTTATTTTTAGAGGTTACATAAATCGTTAGTATATTAGATAAATGGCCCTCTAGGTTTGTAGGGTTAGGATATAATATGAAATTTATTTGGCTAAGAAGGCTAGGAAGTAATCTTGACCATCCATTTAGTTAATCAAGGGCTAAGATTAAATGAGGGAAATTGAAGGGAAGAAAAGAGGCGCGTGGGTTTGTTTAGGGGTATTCTAGTTAATCCAAGGCAATAGTTTCTCTCTCCTCAAATTCCCCACCCCCCCCCCCTATTTTTTAAACGTTAATAACTCTTTCATACGACATTATATTTTTTTTATAAAAATTGCACCAAAAAAACGAGTGCTTTTTTATCTTTAAAACGAGTATACTATTGCTATATTTTCGATTTTTTTTTAAAACTCAGTTGCGTAAAATGCAATGGAAAAATCGCAGTTGCGTAAAACGCAATGAAAAAATAAAACCTAAAAAATGACTTTTTTCTAAAACGTAATGCAAAAAAAACACAAAGAAATGTCTTATTTGTAAAACCCAATGACCAGAAAACACAAAGAAATGTCTTATTTCTAAAACGCAATAGCCTAAAAACACAAAAGCAAGTGTACTTTCTAAAACGCAATGGACTGAAAACACATAAAAATGTGTTTTACCTAAAACGCAATGCATCAAAAACACAAAGAAATGTCTTATTTCTAAAACGCAATGGCCAGAAAACACTTAAAATGTTTGTTTTCTAAAACGCAATGGACTGAAAACACATAAAAATGTGTTTTACCTAAAACGCAATGCACCAAAAAACACAAAGAAATGTCTTATTTATAAAACGCAATGGCCAGAAAACACTTAAAATGTCTCCTTTCTAAAACGCAATGGCCTAAAAAAACAAAAGAAAGTGTTCTCTCTAAAATGCAATGAACTGAAAACACCTAAAAATGTGTTTTACCTAAAACGCAATGACTAAAAACACTTCAAAAATGTGTTTTTCTAAAACGCAATGGCCAGAAAACATATAAAAATGTCTTAGTTCTAAAACACAATGGCCTAAAAACACCAAAGAAAGTGTTTTCTTTCTAAAATGCATTGAACCAGGACAATAGTTTTGTCTGTGAATTGTCTGAACCAGGAAGTAGGAGATCAAAAGACTGTCTACGAATGCAGTTTTCTAGAGACAATTTACAGAAAATTAAATTTTCTGATGCATTTTTATCAACCCCAGCCAAGGGCTCTGCCCCTTGGACCCCGCCAGGGGCTGCCGCCCCTGGGAGGCTGGGACCCTGCTACAAGGGGCGCTACCCCCGGACCCCCCCAAGATCGTAAAATGCAATGACTAAATCAAAAACCCAGATAATAAAAATGAAATTAAAGAATTTCTTACATGGATCGAAGTCGGTTTTTCAACGATTGACGAAATTTGAATGATTGAAACACTTATCAGAGATCGAATCGAACGGATCGAGTGATTATCTTCAAAATCACCGAAAAAAAGAGATCTTGTATGAAATTAAACTGAGTTTTCTTCAAAAAAAGCTGAAGAACACGTTGATCGGGTGTTTGAATCATTGATTGACGACGAAAATCGCACTATAATGTAGTGATTATTGAGATAGAAAGTGAAGAAATGGTTGAAGATGGTGGATTTTGAAAATGGTGGGTTTTGACGTTACTGGGAAGAAGAAGGAAGAAGAAAAGGATAAGATTGACTAAAATACCCTTCCTCTTTATTTTAAATTTTGCCACATGTCCTAATCTTATTGCTTCCTATACTTCATAGCCAAAATAAACTTCCTATTTGATTCTCACCCAGGTTTGTAAGGGTATATTAGTCATTTATCTTAATTTAACAAAAAAGTTAACTAGATTTGACGTTAATACCTAAACTCGTTTCAAAATTGAAATCACAAGACCTGAACCTGTAGTTAGTACCCAAAGACGAAACTTGCTATAAACCACAGGGTCCATTTGTGTAATTCACTCATTGTATTACAAATAAGTTTAAATTATCATACTAGAAGATGCCAGGAATAGGTACACTTGGGCCGTGATTTTTGCTGATGATAAAGATGCCATGAACAACTTAGAAGAAAAACCATTGTTTTACCTAATCTCCATAACTGATGGATACGAACCATTGTATTACAAATAAGTTTAAATTATCATACTAGAAGATGCCATGAATAGATACACTTGGGCCGTGATTTTTGCTGATGATAAAGATGCCATGAACAAGTTAGAAGAAAAACCGTGGAGATGGGATATTGGTTTGGAATTTAGATCTAAATAAATAGAAAAGCACAATATAGTGAAAATTTAATAATGAATTAGTACAAGATAATCTGGCACATATGCATAACTTGTTTTAATTAAAATCGACTCAATCATGCCACTACTATCTAGTATCCGTCTATTATTCGTTTCACAAACTATTCAAACACTTATATATTTAGTTTACAAAAAAAAAAATAACTAAACTGATTGTAAACAAATATTCCACTGGTTTATAAGAAAAAAATACATCACCAATTCCTTAGTAAAATTCGGTACTAATACCGTTTTTACCGAGAATACCGGTATCCATGCCGTTATTTACCGATACCGAAATTAAAAAAAAATCAATACCGGTACCAGTATTTGGTAAAAAAAATCTCATCCCTACGTTGCGGTGGCTCAATCAACACGTATAAAAAACAAGTCATATTAATGAATATGGGCAAACAATGAAGTCGTGATATGCTAAAAATGATATCAACTTGTGTTTTACATCAAACAAAAACAATTAAAAGGTATACATGTACCGATTCCGGTAATACCGATACCGGTTCCTGTAGTACCAATATTGATATCGACCTTGTGTTGTCGGGATGGGTTTGATTCGTCACGCTACCGACGCGACACAGGACTCGCTACAATTTACGATACCAATATACTTTATTTTAGATACAACTCATTTTCAACGGAATTTATATTAGAACGTGGAGTGAAAAAAAAATTAAACATAACTCATTATTCAACTTTTAAAAAAAGTTAACGAATACAAGCTATTTGAAAAAAAAATTCAAATGAATTAAAAATGTATATTATTTAAAAAAAATGTATACAAGTTAAAAATCATCATATCACCAGCGAAATCACTCGATTATATCCATCTCTACTAGGCTATAATGATTATACATCAATTCAAAAGAAAACCTGTAAATCTAAAAATAAACTCCTTTGTGAGAATCAAACGCAGGATCTAATGGTCATTAAGCGTTACCTCACCCCTATTAGGCTAATTAAAACAAGTACTATATATAGTAGTAGTAGTTAATATTTATTTATTTTACTACAAAAGATTTGCTATTTATTCTGTCTTTTACCCCCTTTTTATCTTCGGAGCCCTAAATTCCCCTTCTTTGAAGTTTCCAATCCCCAGCTAGCTAATGAACTAGTTGATCGCTTGAGAGTTTCCAATTCATGGGTAAGTTGTTGTACTAGTTCACACACTTGCATTATTGTTTGTATCTCATTCTTTTATTATCATTATGTTGTTTACGTTTTAATTAATGAGATTCTGTTGGAACTATCCTCTTTATGGCATTGTTCTAGATTCTAGTTAAATTCATAAACTCTGATTACTTTTGAAGTCATGGTTTTGTTGAATGTAATGATAGATAATCGTCATACAAGGAGGAGGTTTGTAAGCTCCTCTGCTGACAAGGACATAATCAGTAACTTGCCTGAGGATTTGCTAGACCCGATTTTAGAGCGGCTCCCAGTTAAAGATGCTGTAAGGACAAGTGTTCTATCTAAAAAATGGAGACACAGATGGACCACTATGAAGACACTGGCTCTCGATAAGCAATTCTCTCAACAGTTTTTAAAAATCGGAGCCTTCAGTTGTAATGGGTTTATTAGGGTTTTAAACCAGATTATGATCCTTCACAATGGTCCCATTTTCAAATTTCATCTCCATATACCAAAAGAGATATTTATTGATAGTCTCAAAGAAGTTGATCAGTGGATGTTAATCCTATCAAGAAACAATGTTAGGGAACTCAAGATTGTCAACGAAAATCAGATTTATCAAATTCCATCCTCCGTGTTCTGTTGTCTAGAATTGAAAAAGCTGAAGTTGTTTAACTGTATTTTCAAGCCACCACTTGCGTTTAAGGGATTTCCCAATCTTCAAGAATTTATTTTAACGCATGTTGATTTCGGGGTTAATTTAGGTGGAACTGTAATCAACTTACCACAACTTAAGAATTTGATACTTTATGGTTGTGGCAATGTTAACAACTTCAACATCAAGGCTGAAAATTTGCAGAATTTGTGTGTCATTGGTTGTCCTGATGCCAATGCCATGGTGCTCCAATTGTTGCATAGTAAACACCTTAATGCAGTTTATATATGTCATCTGTCACCCGTAAAAGATTTTATTCATGTTAAAAGATTTAGTTTTACTATTGATGGTTATTTTCTCAAGGTATGATACAAACTTTTATATTAGAATGCTTAACCTTTGTTTTTTGTCAGTCACAAACTAACATTTGCACAAAAGATTTCTAGTCCTTACGTTATTTCGGTAACTTATAATCTCACTTTCACCGCACAGATTTTGGCTGCAGAAAAGTTTCCAAACTCGCTTCCACATGTGGTACAATGCTTACAGGAACTGGAGTTCACAAGTTTTAGTTTCGGAGATTTGAATCAACTTCAAGGTGCTCTATGTATGCTTCGGAACTCACCTAATTTGAAAGGACTTCGTGTGACACATATGCTGATGGTAAAGAGGGCTAAAGTTTGATAAAATTTTATTGGCTTATATAGTAAGTAAACAATTAGATGGTAAGACATAATTTCACTTTTATATTGTATTTGTAGGGACAAGAGGCTGATTTGCAATTAACATCTAATTATATAGAATCCCCTGACTGTCTGGATCAGACATTGCTCACGTTGCAAACTGTAGAAATGACATCTTTAGAAGGGTCAAGACCAGAGCTCCTCTTTGTAAAGCTTCTGCTCGATCATTCTCCGCATCTTGAAAGTATGATTATCAGACCAAGTGCAAAGGTTGATGCTGAGAAAAGGCTCAACATTGCAAAGGATGTTTTGATATTCCCACGAGCCTCAACAAAAGCAAAAGTGGTCTTCTTGGATCCGCAGTTATAATTCTATAAGATGTTTAACTACATTGGAATCCGGTGGTTATCTCGTAATTTTATATCTTGTCTTTTATTTTAATATGCAATTGACTAGAACAATGTATGTGAACAATGGGTAGTTCTATTTCTAGTGTTCACTCTTTTGCTAAATGCTCATGCTTGATAATTCATTATTCTGAGTCAAATGCTTCTAGAGGTATAAGATCTAGCCCATCTACAGTAATTTTACTGCTTAATAAAAGAAAGTAGAGAGTTGGGCCTCTTATATGGTGTAGACTGTAGACTAGATATTGGTAGACTTGGTCTTGGGCCATATTTAAGTAACTCTAGTGGTCACTCTTTGGAATACCTTCTGTTAATTCCATAGCCATATCTGCACAAACTCGAAGAGTGACGGCCGTATCAGCCCCACCCAACCCCACGTAGGCTGCATTAAAAGTTTGCATGTTTTGTGCTCCGTTGTTTCAGTTGATCAGCTGCATCTTTCCTGATCTTAGACCAGTAGAATGACCTGTTCTGTTTGTTCTGCCAAACTTACAATATACGCGTATGAACTAACTACCCACAGCTTATTCCTAGTCTCATCTATGCTCCTCAGAATTCCACTTAGTAATTTAATACTAGAGGATACTAAAACCTTCATGACTTGCCTTAGATAATGCATCTGCTACTCCGTTGACCCATTTTACGAATTAAACCCAATGAACTTGGGAAACCATATCAGATGAGTATAATTGCTATTTGTTGACTGCGTGGGTAATAACCAGGAGTTCTCTCGTGTAAGTAGGTAGGTGCAAATGTCTAGGAGATTTAGCTTTACAAATAAGGGTTATAAACGGTTGTTTCTACTGTAAAAGTGAGTTGAAGCTGGTCTAGTGTGTCCGGTTGGTGTGGTTCGACTCAAGTCAAGTTTTGTGACTTTACCCGTTGTGTTGTTTTGTTTTTTTTTGTTTTTTTTTTTTTTAATAAAATATGTATATTTTTGTCTTCTATACAATATTTACCAAAACTTATGGATGAAAATGAAACCGGTATGAACGAAAATGTTGAAATGAAACTTTTTTTTGAACCGCAAAGAATCTTCTCATGTGTAAACTTACCCTGCTCTGGGCTATGTCCAAGGTCGATTTCTTGACCGCCATGAGACCGTGCTTCCTGATGCACGGGAACCGGATGGAACCCGTAAACCCTCGCCCACCTTCAGGTTCGAACCCGGGATTAAATCCCCGATTTGTCCCTTCACCCAGATGTCCATGGCCGGCCCTGGAGGTGGGCGGGGAGGACCACCGGCCAGGGCCTGATATTTCGAGGGGCACATTTTTTTTATAAAAAAAACCCGATATGTACATGTAAAATATTTTTTTAATAGGGTACACCCATACAAACACCAACATAGCTCCCTTACAAAATTATTCTTATGGTTTAGTTTAGTTATTAACCCCTTTGGCATTAGTTTTAGACCTTTAGTGAGCCAAATACCCAATTTCGTTAAGGCTAAGGGCACATTTTTTCGAGCTCGAATAGGGTTCACGAACTCCCAGGGCCGACCCTGCAGACGTCCTTCGAAAATGGCTTAAGTGGGAATCAAACTTGCGTCTTCATTAAGGAGGGCAATCCTTTTGACCACTGGACCAATATCTCAAAGACTGGTGAAATGAAACTAATAGACTAAAAGAAGTTATTTTGGCAAAAATAGAGACTAAAACTGTAATTTAGTGTATTTTATAATTCTATTTTTGATATGCATATATTGAATTTACACGCTAGTTTACCCAACACCAAAATGACATTGTCATGTTGTATTATAATTTTTATGATTTGCTTATAACACGAACTAGTCATTTTGTGTTGCGGCGTTAACTCGGTCATTATCGTTTTGGTTCAGACATTGGTTCGCTATGATACCGCCACTTGCCATAGTAACCAAAAAGGAAAACCCAAAAAATAAAGTCGTGATATGCAAAAAAAGATACGGACACGCGTTTTGCATTGATCGAAATGTTATGAAATGATATGTCACTTAGAAAACTTAACATAGAAGACAAATAAATAAATTAGTTTACAAAGTCAATCACATGAGAAAATGACACATGCCGTTTATTCACAATAAAAAAATGCTCGAACCGTGATGGCATTGGACTTGAACGCGGGTAGAAGGAAAGTAGGGTTTCAAGCACGAGTGCATCAACCACCAGACCAATCAAAGAACGTATAGTTTAAGTTTAACACTAGTTTCAGTTTTTTTTTTTTTTTTTTATAAGCAATTTATCATAACAAACATACAAATTGATAGTTAGACAAAAAGAAAAGGAAAAAACTTAAATAAAGTGTAGGTTAATAAACTTAAAATTTCAAAGGAGTATATTACGATTTTGGCCCTTGTGCTTAATTCTCTTTTACCCCATAAGTTCAAAAAGGAACTTTTTGACGTATGTGCCCCCAACGCCAATTTTCTAATCATTTTGTCTCGTAACACTATCATCATCCACTTACCTTATTTAAGGTTTGTCACGTGCCCCTCGCATGAGGGCATTTTTTGTCATTTCACCCATATTGAAACCCAATTAATTTCACATTTTAACCCCAAACCCTTGCATCAGAATTATGATCGTCTTCTCCAAACCTACCCTAAATCCTTCCATCTGAATTATAATACCAAACCTAGCTAGAACATCGACGATCAAGTGTAATAACAATGGTTTAAAGTTGTGGTGGGTATGTGACAAAACGAGCAGTTTGACCCCTACAAAGTATATGGTAAGTCTTCTAAACATCATAACAATAGAAGCTGTAAGAACATCAAAATGTATCCCTGAATTTTTTTTTATTGTTTCATTACATGGAATAGGCATACTATCTTCATGTTAAGAATTAACCATGGTGGAGTGTTTGTGAAATCTCCAATAAAACACTATGTTTATGCAAAGGTCGATTATGTAGACATGGTAGACTCCGATGTATTTTATGTTATCGATTTAAATCATATGCTAGGGAATTAGGTTATCCCAAGGAACAAACTATGTTCTATCACTTTTTAATTCCTGAAAATCTAAAATGCATCTTAGTGATTGGCTAAGGCCATTAGGTAATGATCAAGAAGTACGTTTGTTGATTGAGTATGTGCCTCAGTTTAAAGTAATAGAAGTGTTTACCGAGCAATGGTCAACAACATTACATTGAATACAAAGGTGTCAACATCATTACATTTCATCCAAAAGTGTCTAACAACATTACATTTCATCCAAAACATTACAAATACATTACATTACATGCTTCTTATAACATTTAACTACATTCAATTAATTGGTCATTACATGTAACACCCCGTGTTTTCACAAGTCAAAGTCAAAGTCAACGACCGATTTCGCGCAACTTGACTTGTAGTAGATTTCTTGTATTGTAGCTATTATGTGGAGTAAGTGTCTATGATGCAATAATCGACGTGTGTTAATCGATATTCAATCGACCTACGACTGTGAACTATAGGCAGTAACAATGCGATAAAGTTAATTAATCAATAATCAAGCTAAGCTAATCGAATCGACACCGAATCGCAACTCGATCTATACTCGTTGGTTATGGTTATACGTGTGTGTGCTTTACGTGTTACTTGTGCATGTTTATTTATTTATGTTTGACTGTGGTGATCAATCGAGATGCAATCGAAACTCGAAACGTCAAGCGAACACAATCGAACTCGAACTCAAACTCGAATCACAAACAAACTGTGATAGTTGGTGGAAAATAGATTACGCAAGATATGAAGTAGTTGGGACTGAAAGTAATTTGACTAGGAAACCCTATCGTATCGAACCACTCGCAATCGAAATCGAAACGTCAAAAATCGTCGCGTCAAACAATCGAACCACGTGCCATCCGGCCGGATAGCCATCCGACCGGATAGCCACCATACAGCAGACTAAGTGCCATCCGGCCGGATAGCCATCCGACCGGATAGCCAATAGCAGAAGTCATCCGACCAGGATGTCATCCGACCGGATCGTCATCCGGGCGGTATGTCATCCGATCGGATTACACTTTCCTCTTTTGGAATCCTATAAATACCCCTGTCATTGTCATTCTTTCCACTTTTGGAAACCCTCTGTCCGAACAACTCGTGCTCCTCACCTTTTCTTCGATTTCTCTCAATCCAGGTAAGATCTCGCCCTAAATCTTGTACTTTCTTGATCTACACGCACTCCTACACCTTTCTATCTTTTAAATCTAAACTTGTAACCGTGAAATCACTAGATTTCGGGTGTTCTAGGATGACGTCATCATGTGTTCTTCAAGAACTTCATGTTTTGACTTCAATCCACCAAGAACAACTGAGATCTAACCGATTTCCACCCAAATACACAAAGATCTTGTAAAGATCTCAACACGAGAGTGGTGAAAAAGGATTGAAAGATGGTTTCTAACTTTCTTTCAACTCTTTTACACTCATAACACTCGAAACCGGTAGAATCAGGATCAGATCTAGTCCCCTACTCATCCATAGTGTTGTACTAGTTCAGATCTGGATTCCGCCCACGAGACCGCCGACTTCGGGTTAAACAAGAACAACCGTCTAAAGCCGGTAACTGACTGAGCTAGGGTGATTCCTGGTCGGTTTAGTCATCTGGGTCAAAACGGGAGTTCTGTTGGTTAACACGTTGTCAAGACGTCTCGAAATAACGACAAACCATCAAAACGACCAAGTGTAGGATGAACAGGACAATCGGAACGGATTACCGTCCGACCGGATTGCTGTCCGATCGGATAGGTCATCCGAACGGATTGCCATCCGAACGGATCACACTTGGGTCCCACTTTAAACAATTTTAACTAAAGTTTGAGTATTGAACGAATTGCAATCCAATCGGACGACCATCTGGTTGGATTACTCTTCGGATCATGAGATACTAAGACTTTAAAGACTTAAACGATTTTCAACATGTTCACTAATAGGGTTGCCATCCGATCGGATGATCATCCGATCGAGTGAAACTCCTGCTTAGAACTCACCATTAAGTTGCCGTCCGACCGGACCACCGTCCGACCGGATGACCATCCGAACGGATTGTCATCCGCACGACCCATCATCCGATCGAACGACTTGATGGATAAAGATACTTCAACGTTTTCAAAATACTACAACGAAAACTTCAAAAGTCAAGCCATCGTACACAAACGCATTCTTATCTTAGGAAGAAACAATCCACTCGAATCGTCATCGGATCGGACCATTATCCAACCGGATGACCATCCGAACGGATTGTTATCCGCACGGATTGCTGTCCGCTTGGATTGTCATCCGAACGAACCACCATCCGACCTATCCGTACTTTGCATCAATTTACGTGTCACTTATCGTCATGCTATCGAATCTATTCAGGCTAACCTTACTCGCTAAGCGCTCCCTTCAATCCATCAATCGCTGTGAGTATACTCGATCCCTTTTTGCTTTAAGCACTTTTGGGTGTTACATACGTTACGAATATTCAAACTACAACAATCACACTACTCAATACTATTTGAACGCTAACCGTTAATGCATGTTATACGTGGCTTATGAATGCTTGTTTGTTATGTTTACACATGGAATGCTGTCTACCTGCCTTGGCAACGATAGTACTATAGTTTGGACTCAGCACCCGTTCACACGGGGGTTGTTAAGGATCTTTTACGTGCATGGATTACGGTGGTAATCATGTATTGCGAACTGCCTCGGGCAGTCAACCCGCAGTCATTGGTATCGATGGATCTATGTCGATAACTAACGTGCTTCATTTCACTATGTGTACGTGCTGGTTATGCGTAAACGATTTCGAACTCTATATGCTATTATCAAACTTGTATGCTCACCTCTACATTTTATGTATTGACTTAATTTTAACGTATGTGACAGGTGCTTAGGATGCATATGTGGTAGGAATTTGAAGCTAGAATAAAGCTTTAGAGCCCAACAAATAGTTGTCTGTAGATAACGAATCAAGGGTCTCTAGAAGCAGATAAACAATTGCTATCTATTTAAATCTGAGTTGTCGGAACGGAATATTTGCCTAGATTTTTGTCTGTAATAATTATTTTACGGTTTGAGATACGGTATGGGACGTATTATTTAAATTGAATAGTATTGATAATTGTTATGGAAACTTCTGGACAATCTGTTTCGCTCAGTGCCATGCCCCGATGATTCCGCCATTGGTTGGGGTGTGATAGATTGGTATCAGAGCGCCATAACTATAGGGAATTAGGCAAGACTCGACCTAGTCTGGGTCGAAGTCTTAGATACCTAGACTATAGTTAAGAACCAACAGACCGACTTGTGCATAACCAGTAGGGACTATGTACGAGCTTATCTCCTCGCTATTCTCGTTTATGCTACACTATCACTGCACTCGAATTTTCAACTATAAATGAGCAATCAAGTCGAGATTAGGTGTGGAAACCACAAACTCTCGACTAAATTGCTCAATCAATGATGTTTTATCAACTTATCAATGATTTCTTCATCCTTTTTCAATAACGAACGCTTGTTCAGCGGGGAAATTATACCAAACAAGGGGTGAAACCCATATTTTGATGAATAATCTCCTCTATTTTATCAAAACAGGGACGAGGTTGTCAAGCTAGGGGTGAAACCCAAACCTTGACGACTTGTTCCGCTCATTTTACAAACCTCTCACCAAAGGTTCGATGGACTCCAACGACCTGAAGTCACGATAAGACTAACAGGATGCATGCCAAATGCCCAAGAATCGAGGCAAAGGCACAGTCCTGAAGGTTAAATGTGCACAACGGATCCTGTGAATAGTCAAACCACTTGGATAGTCAAAGTCTAATAGCCGCAGACAATCTATTCCCCGATTTTATGTGTTTCAAATTCTGAGCCCGCAACTGCTGACTCTGATGATTCGTCGATTTTATGTGTCTTTATGTGCATTTACCTGCTTATGTGCTTAGATTTTGAAAGGATTATTCGATTTACGTTTCACTTCGATCGACACACACAATTCGCACTGCATTTCTATCTCAATACGCTAACAAATCGCTAAAACCTAGACAACCCTAGGGTAACGGTGCACTTATACTACGCTACTCGATATGCTAAACGCGACTACTATAACGAGCAATCGTAGACTTTGAATGATAGGTTTCTGTTTTCTAACTGTCTCTAGTGACTAAATGTGTATGTGCTTCTGTGCTACTGTGATTCTGTGCCCTATGTGCTTATGTGCTTCTGTGTTATATGAATCTGTGATTATGTGCCTATGTGTATGAGATACAAGTTACATTGCATGTTCCTAAGCTTTAGTAAGTAGTAGACTTGTGAGGTGAGATTCGAATACATCATCTCAAAAAGTGTGGCAAAGGCCGTGAGTGATGTTTACGAAAATGTCAGCAAATCGTCAGAGGAATCGAGAACCGAAGCTCCTAAAGCTGCCGCAAAGCCCTTCAATTTTAAGCAATTCAAGTCGTGTGGGCCAAAAGAATTCACTGGCGAAGGAGGCCCGACTGCACTATTCCAATGGTTTGATTCCATTGAGGTCACTCTGCGACAGAGTGGTTGCCCTGATGACCTTCGAACTCTGAATGCCACCGGCGTCTTCCAGTCCCGTGCACTAGACTGGTGGACGGCCGAGAGGAACAAGCGAGGGAATGATGCAGCCTACAGTCTGTCGTAGGACGAGCTCAAGGAAGTCATGCTGGAGGAATTCTGCCCTCCTCATGAACGTCAAAAGCTAGAAGATGAATTTTGGCACATACATCAGCATGAGGGTGACAATGCTGCTCCCACTGCTCGCTTTAAGCAGCTCAGCATCATTTGCCCTGATCAAGTCAAGACTCCGGAGATCACCATCAAAAAGTACATCTGAGCTTTACCCGACTGCTTCGCAGATTTCGTGCAAGCAGCTAAGACTAAGACGATCGAAGAGACTTACCTATTGGCCGCAGAAATCAACGACAAAAGGGTCAAAGCTGGCGTCTGGGATAAAACTTCAAAGCATCTGCATCAAGCTACTACCACCGCACCAACCATTGAACCCACCTCATCGAGCAACAAGAGGAAGAACAAGAGAAAGAACAGCTCCAGCAACAAGACCTGTGCGATCACTGCTGCACTGATTCAAGCTGTACCAGCCCAACAGCGTCAAGTAGCGGCGCCTGTGGCTAATGCACCACCTGCAAAGCGTGCATACACTAGGCCACATCCGCTCTGCCCTACTTGCACCTACCACCACCCAACTGCCATTGCTTGCCGTTTTTATGCTTATTGCAACGTATACGGCCATTTTACTGCCAACTGCCGTATTCGACAAGCTCTTGCTCATCAAGCTCTACTCGCTGCCCCTCAGGGTCAACAAGCTCCTCCGGCACCCGCAGTCAAAGCCAGAGCCTGCTTCGCATGTGGCGACCCGAACCATTTCACCAACATGTGCCCAAACAGGGTCGTGAAGCAAGAGCCTCAGCAGCAGCAGCAACAACAACAGGCCGCACGCGCCGAACTTTCAATCTCAATGTGCGTCAAGCCCAGGCCGACAACAACGTGGTCAATGGTACGTTCCTCGTGAATGGTATTTATGCTTCCTGTTTGTTTGATACTGGAGCCGATAATTGCTTTGTGTCGTTCGAATTTGATAAACTCCTTAGTCGTAAACGCTCCCAACTCTCCTCGACGTTCAATGTCGAAGTCGCTACCGGAAGAACCGTCACCGTTAATTATGTTCTCCGTGATTGTACTCTTGAGCTCAACAATCACATCTTCCCAATCGACCTTATTCCGATGCAACTCGGAAGTTTTGACGTCATAGTAGGCATGGACTTTCTTCGAGAAAACCATGCTGAAGTTGTGTGCTTCGATAAGATGATTCGATTTTCGCTCGCGAATGGTGACTTATTATGTGTATATGACGATACTACTTCGAAAGGTCTCAAGCTTATGTCGTGTGTGCAAGCTAGCAAGTATCTCCGCAAGGAATACAGGGCTTTCTTGGCTAACATCGTAGTAGCGGAGAAGGAAAAGAAAGAGAAGAAGGAAGTGAAAGACGTTCCTGTGGTTCGAGAATTTCCTAACGTTTTTCTAGAGGATTTTCCCGGGCTACCACCGAGTCGTGATATCGACTTTCGTATTGATCTCATTCCTGGAGCCAACCCTATTGCCAAAGCTCCTTATCGACTCGCACCATCCGAAATGCACGAACTCTCAACCCAACTCCAGGAATTACTTGAGAAAGGCTTCATTCGCCCGAGCACCTCTCCTTGGGGCGCGCCAGTCCTTTTCGTCAAAAAGAAGGACGGGTCGTTCCGGATGTGCATTGACTATCGGGAATTGAATAAGTTAACTATCAAGAACCATTATCCCCTACCTCGCATCGACGATTTGTTCGATCAACTACAAGGTGCTACGTACTTCTCAAAGATCGACCTACGTTCCGGATATCACCAGCTACGTATTCAAGAGGAGGATATACCCAAAACCGCGTTTCGCACCCGTTACGGCCATTATGAATTCGTTGTCATGCCTTTTGGTTTAACCAACGCACCAGCGGTTTTCATGGATCTGATGAATCGTGTGTGTAAACCATATCTCGACCGTTTCGTCATCGTATTCATCGACGATGTCTTGATCTATTCCAAATCAAAAGCCGAACACGCGCAACATCTACGTTTGGTTCTCGAGTTACTCCAGGGGAACCAACTCTATGCCAAGTTCTCCAAGTGTGAATTCTGGTTGGAGAAGGTACAGTTTCTGGGTCACATTGTTAATAGTCAAGGCATTCACGTCGATCCTGCGAAGATTGAAGCTGTTAAGACCTGGGTTACGCCTAAGAACCCGTCTGAAGTCCGCTCGTTTCTTGGACTAGCGGGCTATTATCGACGATTTATCGAGGGATTCTCAAAGATCGCTGTACCGCTTACCTCTCTCACGCATAAAGACAAGCCTTTTGTTTGGGGAACTAAACAAGAGACTGCTTTCCAAACCCTCAAGCACATGCTTTGCAACGCTCCTGTTCTCACATTGCCCGACGGAAACAAGGATTTCATTGTCTATTGTGATGCTTCCAACCTTGGTCTTGGTTGTGTTCTCATGCAACGGGACAAGGTAATAGCTTACGCCTCTCGTCAGCTCAAAATCCACGAGAAGAACTATACAACCCACGATCTCAAACTAGGCGCAGTTGTTTTTGCGTTAAAGATTTGGCGACACTACCTGTATGGCACCAAGTGTATGATCTTCACCGATCATAGGAGCCTACAACACATCTTTAATCAGAAGGAACTTAATATGCGTCAACGCCGATGGGTAGAACTTCTCAACGATTATGATTGTGAGATTCGTTATAACCCAGGCAAGGCAAATGTTGTTGCCGACGCACTTAGCAGACGGAGCTACCTGCTTAGCACCCGTAACGTTCAAGCCCAACACGATCTCGAAACCCTCATCCACGACGCTCAGCATGCATGTTTTAACGAATGCACACTGAAGAAGGAAAGAATCTATCACGATGGAGCCCAGCTTGTGAGCAAATCGAATGGAATATTTCATTTTCTGGACCGAATTTGGATTCCCAAACGAACCGAATTGCGACAGATCTTGATGGACGAAGCCCACAAATCCTGGTACTCTATTCATCCCGGTGCTGACAAAATGTACCAGGATCTTCGTTATAAGTACTGGTGGCCGGGTATGAAGAGGGATATCGCTCTCTATGTCGGAAAATGCCTAACTTGTGCTAGAGTCAAGGCTGAGCATCAAAGACTCTGGCTTACTCGAACAACCACCGATCCCCATGTGGAAGTGGGAGAGTATAGCTATGGATTTCATAACTAAGCTACCGCACACGTCATCAGGTCACGACAGCATCTGGGTTATGGTCGACCATTTGACTAAATCAGCTCACTTTCTGCCAATACGAGAAGACTACAAGGTAGAACGATTAGCCCGAATCTACACCGACGAGATCATTTGTAATCATGGGACGCCTCGTGACATCATCTCTGATCGTGATGCTCGGTTTACTTCGCGATTGTGGGAAACGTTTCAAGCGGCACTCGGTACAATGCTGAATCTAAGTACCGCTTTTCACCCTCAAACCGACGGTCAGACTGAAAGAACAATTCGTACTCTTGAAGACATGCTCCGCTCGTGTGTCTTAGACTTCGGTGGTAATTGGGATAAATACCTGCCGCTAGTCGAATTCTCGTATAACAACAGCTATCATTCTAGCATCCAAATGGCACCATTCGAGGCATTATACGGAAGAAGATGTCGATCGCCTATTGTATGGCACGAGATCGGTCATTCGCAATTAACCGGTCCTGAGTTACTACAAGAAACGACAGACAAAATTTTCCAAATTCGAGACAATCTGGTGAAGGCTCGGGATCGACAGAAAAGTTACACCGATAAGAAGCGCAAGCCCCGTGAATTTGGCGTTGGTGACTACGTACTCCTAAAGGTATCACCTTGGAAGGGTGTAGTCCGATTCGGCAAAAAGGGAAAACTCGCGCCTCGATACGTTGGACCTTTTAAAATTCTGGAAAGGATCGGAAAAGTCGCCTACAGACTCGAACTACCGGAGGAACTTAGTAATGTCCACCCGACTTTCCACGTGTCAAACCTCCGAAAGTGCCTAGCCGACCACGACTTACACGTTTCTCTTGATGATCTACAAGTGAACGAAACATTACACTTCGTGGAAAAGCCTTTCGAAATCATGGATCGCCAAACCAAGCAGCTCAGACGCTCATGCATTCCTATTGTGAAAGTCCGATGGGAAGGCAAACGAGGCGCAGAGTTCACTTGGGAACTCGAAAGCGACATGAAGGCTAAGTACCCGCAGTTGTTTAAAGAGTGAAGCTAGAGAGAGAAAGTAGCATCGTTTCGGAGTCAAAACCGGTCCAAACAGAAAATTCTCAAACGTGATTCACGGCGTTGTACAGCTTCAGCTTAATTTCGGGACGAAATTCCCTAAACAAGGGGAGGCTGTAACACCCCGTGTTTTCACAAGTCAAAGTCAAAGTCAACGAGCGATTTCGCGCACCTTGACTTGTAGTAGATTTCTTGTATTGTAGCTATTATGTGGAGTAAGTGTTTAAGATGCAATAATCGACGTGTGTTAATCGATATTCAATCGACCTACGACTGTGAACTATAGGCAGTAACACTGCGATAAAGTTAATTAATCAATAATCAAGCTAAGCTAATCGAATCGACACCGAATCGCAACTCGATCTATACTCGTTGGTTATGGTTATACGTGTGTGTGTGCTTTACGTGTTACTTGTGCATGTTTATTTATTTATGTTTGACTGTGGTGATCAATCGAGATGCAATCGAAACTCGAAACGTCAAGCGAACTCAATCGAACTCGAACTCAAACTCGAATCACAAACAAACTGTGATAGTTGGTGGAAAATAGATTACGCAAGATATGAAGTAGTTGGAACTGAAAGTAATTTGACTAGGAAACCCTATCGTATCGAACCGCTCGCAATCGAAATCGAAACGTCAAAAATCATCGTGTCAAACAATCAAACCACTTGCCATCCGGGTGGATAGCCATCCGACTGGATAGCCAATAGCAGAAGTCATCCGACCAGGATGTCATCCGACCAGATCGTCATCCGGGCGGTATGCCATCCGATCGGATTACACTTTCCTCTTTTGGAATCCTATAAATACCCCTGTCATTGTCATTCTTTCCACTTTTGGAAACCCTCTGTCCGAACAACTCGTGCTCCTCACCTTTTCTTCGATTTCTCTCAATCCAGGTAAGATCTCGCCCTAAATCTTGTACTTTCTTGATCTACACGCACTCCTACACCTTTCTATCTTTTAAATCTAAACTTGTAACCGTGAAATCACTAGATTTCGGGTGTTCTAGGATGACGTCATCATGTGTTCTTCAAGAAATTCATGTTTTGACTTCAATCCACCAAGAACAACTGAGATCTAACCGATTTCCACCCAAATACACAAAGATCTTGTAAAGATCTCAACACGAGAGTGGTGAAAAAGGATTGAAAGATGGTTTCTAACTTTCTTTCAACTCTTTTACACTCATAACACTCGAAACCGGTAGAATCAGGATCAGATCTAGTCCCCTACTCATCCATAGTGTTGTACTAGTTCAGATCTGGATTCCGCCCACGAGACCGCCGACTTCGGGTTAAACAAGAACAACCGTCTAAAGCCGGTAACTGACTGAGCTAGGGTGATTCCTGGTCGGTTTAGTCATCTGGGTCAAAACGGGAGTTCTGTTGGTTAACACGTTGTCAAGACGTCTCGAAATAACGACAAACCATCAAAACGACCAAGTGTAGGATGAACAGGACAATCGGAACGGATTACCGTCCGACCGGATTGCTGTCCGATCGGATAGGTCATCCGAACGGATTGCCATCCGAACGGATCACACTTGGGTCCCACTTTAAACAATTTTAACTAAAGTTTGAGTACTGAACGAATTGCAATCCGATCGGACGACCATCTGGTTGGATTACTCTTCGGATCATGAGATACTAAGACTTTAAAGACTTAAACTATTTTCAACATGTTCACTAATAGGGTTGCCATCCGATCGAGTGACACTCCTGCTTAGAACTCACCATTAAGTTGCCGTCTGACCGGACCACCGTCCAACCGGATGACCATCCGAACGGATTGTCATCCGCACGACCCACCATCCGATCGAACGACTTGATGGATAAAGATACTTCAATGTTTTCAAAATACTACAACGAAAACTTCAAAAGTCAAGCCATCGTACACAAACGCATTCTTATCTTAGGAAGAAATAATCCACTCGAATCGTCATCCGATCGGACCACTATCCAACCGGATGACCATCCGAACGGATTGTTATCCGCACGGATTGCTGTCCGCTCGGATTGTCATCCGAACGAACCACCATCTGACCTTTCCGCACTTTGCATCAACTTACGTGTCACTTATCGTCATGCTATCGAATCTATTCAGGCTAACCTTACTCGCTAAGCGCTCCCTTCAATCCATCAATCGCTGTGAGTATACTCGATCCCTCTTTGCTTTAAGCACTTTTGGGTGTTACATACGTTACGAATATTCAAACTACAACAATCACACTACTCAATACTATTTGAACACTAACCGTTAATGCATGTTATATGTGGCTTATGAATGCTTGTTTGTTATGTTTACACATGGAATGCTGTCTACCTGCCTTAGCAACGATAGTACTATAGTTTGGACTCAGCACCCGTTCACACGGGGGTTGTTAAGGATCTTTTACTTGCATGGATTACGGTGGTAATCATGTATTGCGAACTGCCTCGGGCAGTCAACCCGCAGTCATTGGTATCGATGGATCTATGTCGATAACTAACGTGCTTCATTTCACTATGTGTACGTGCTGGTTATGCGTAAACGATTTCGAACTCTATATGCTATTATCAAACTTGTCTGCTCACCTTTACATTTTATGTATTGACTTAATTTTAACGTATGTGACAGGTGCTTAGGATGCATATGTAGTAGGAATTTGAAGCTAGAATAAAGCTTTAGAGCCCAACAAATAGTTGTCTGTAGATAACGAATCAAGGGTCTCTAGAAGCAGATAAACAATTGCTATCTATTTAAATCTGAGTTGTCGGAACGGAATATTTGCCTAGATTTTTGTCTGTAATAATTATTTTACTGTTTGAGATACGGTATGGGACGTATTATTTAAATTGAATAGTATTGATAATTGTTATGGAAACTTCTGGACAATCTGTTTCGCTCAGTGCCATGCCCCGATGATTCCGCCATCGGTTGGGGTGTGACATTACATATATTAGAAACATCATCCAACGTATAAAAAGTGCAATTTTCAACCTTTTTTATTCAACAACGACAACATATTCATTCAGGTTTATTGTTCTCTCTAACTCTGCTATCACTTTTGAACACATTGCACATATTTGAGGGGGTGACCCAAGCAACAAAACCACAACCTCTACCCAAAAATTTGGATTTGTAGAATTAGATCGAATTGGTAGAAAAAAGGAATGAAACCTTACCCTATGTGAGCAGTATGGAATCATCTTCCAGGGTTGGCATCAGTCATGGAGGTTCGAATCATGGTTGGATACCCACATCTATAGACAACCATCATGGAATTAGGGTTTGCGGGGTTTGGGGTTCTAAGTTGAGGAAGATGAAGTGAAGTCTATGTAGGGTTTTTTTTTTTTTTGTGTGTGTGTGTGTGGTGGTGGGGGGGAGGAGGGGGTTAAGTGGGTAGGTGAAATGACATATATGGACATCATGTAAAGGGCACATGACCAACATTTAACCAGTTAATTGGATGGTGTTAGTAATAAGGGCCAAAATTGTTAGAAAAAAATTACATTGGGGGCATAGATTTCAGTCAAAAGACTTCTTTTTGAGCTTTTAGGGTAAAAGTAATTTACTCCTTTCAAAGTATAAAAGATGACAAAGTATAAAGGGTAAACTGTATGTTTGGCAAAAGTAGCTGATGGCTGGTGGCTGAAAGCTGTTGGCTAGTGGTTGGAAGCTGTTGGCTAGTGGTTGGAAGCTGGTAGTTGTAGCTGTAGCTGTAGCTGTAGCTGTAGTTGGTGGCTGTAGCTTTTTAGATATATTTAGGTGTTTGGCAGAGTAGCTGGAGTTTTTAATAAAATGTATCAAATGACCAAAATGGACATAACTAAAAAGTTCATTATCTTTAAAGGTTAAAATAGTCATTTTTTCCCTAAAAACTTGTAGCTCCTTCTAAACGCTACTAGTAGGAGCGTTCAACCAAAAGCTTCAAGCTCCTAACCTAAAAGCTTCAAGCTACTTCAACCAAAAAGGATTTTTATTGAGTATGAGCTTTTTCTTAAAAGCTTAAAGCTAGAAGCTCCTAAAAGCTCCCTGCCAAACATACCCAAATTACATTTTTCATCTTTATGTTTGTATCAGATTGTAATGGATGACCTTTAACTTCAATAATTACAGTTACAATTCTTTATTTGTAAAACCCATTACATTATACGTCATTTCCATTAACCAGCATCAGTCATGTGCAATGTAAATACGTCTTTTTACTATCTTAGAGGCTATTTATGTAATTAACCTTGTCTACACAAAAAAGAAAAAACCACCATCTTATAACCACCATCACCACCAAATCTCGCACACTCAAATAGAAGCAAAAACCCCAATTTTTTTAGAGCATTGTAAATATAAATACTTCATCAGTTCATTCAACCCAAACGAGAGCAATTCCTTAACAACTAGATTCTAATCAATTTAAACCTACATACCCACCAATTACTAGAGTTCAAAATCAAAACCAATCATGAAATCCACAAAGATTTCAACATTCAATGAATCAAACAAATCTAACACATAATATGGTCATCTTTTTCCCCTTTCAACTGAAATAATGACAAATCAAAATGATGACCAGAACAAATCCGACAACCATCGCTTGTGAACAAATCTAGAATGGTTTGTATATGACTGGCGGCTGATCGTGGGTTACAAGAAAACCACCCAACCGCCAAGATGGTCGTCGGGACCCTAGATCTTAATTGTTATCATTCTCCAACCACCGCATTGTTCTAGATCTAACACCACTGATGGACCTGAACGTCGTTTGCGATAGCCGCCGGCTGCAACCCGGTTGTCGTTCTCCAACCAAGGCAATCATCTCTGTGCCTGATTCAAGCCTTCAAACCTAATTCACCAAACCCAATACAATTTGTTGAAGAATCGGGTCGCTGGGAGAAAAAAGGTTTACATGAGAGAGAGAGAGAGAGAGTCTGATTGAAGAATCGCGTTGTCGTAGAATCAAGTCGCCACATGTGTGAGAGAGAGAGAGAGAGAGAGAGAATGAGAGAGAGAGAGAGAGAGTGGGGAATTATATTTGTTTTTCATAAGTTTTTAAATTATATATTCTTTATTTATTATAAACTATAAACACTTAAGTAAAAAGACTAAACTACCCATATATGAATAGAATTAACCGAAAATTTTAATTAGGTTAGTGCTAAAGGATGTATAGTGTAATGAGTTTTACAAATAAAGGATCGTTACTGTAATTATTGAAGTCAAATGGCATCTATTGTAATCCCATACAAAAATAGATGACGATGTAATTTATCCTAAGTATAAAGAGATGACAAACTAGACAATTTACTCTTACGTTGTGTTCCCGAGTTAACTTAAGGAGAGAAAAGAAAAGATTCTCTCAATTTCTTTTCTTTTATCTCCATTTCCTTCCCAATTGGAAAGATTAATTTTAGGCGAAAAACCTCTCATTTTCAATTCTTTTCTTTCCTTTAATGAAACTCTGAAACACAACTAAAAATTATTTTCTTTCAAATCCTTTCTTTTCTCTCCTTTAATAAAACTCTAAAACTCGGGAACACATCGTTAGTGTAAAACGCATAATATAATTATAAAAAGAGTAAATTACAAAAATCATCATTTATGTTAATACCAGATTGCAAACTATGTCCTTTATCTTTTAAAAGTATAAAAACGTACTTGATGTTTACAAATCTTTGCAGGTCACATCCTTTAGGCCTAACTCAGTTAATTTTTTTCGTTTAATAATGTCACATAAACCCCATGCGAGGATATTTTGGTCATTTCCCATCCTAAAACAATAATAATTATTTTTTTAAACAAGTAAAATCCATCCATCCCATCCTGTTAATATAGTATATATATATATATATATATATATACAGGGGGCCGCTAAAATGAGAACCACCCCCAGTTGTAAGAACCGTGAGAACCACTCTTCACCAATCATAATCAGCCAACAAAAAGGGTAATTTGGTCATTTACCCCATATGTCAATTCTCTCTTTCTCTCTCTGTCAGCATTTAATATCACCAGCTTTTTATATTCATCTCACCTCTCTCATCTTCTTGAATTTTAAATATCTTCAATCATCTCTCTCTTCAATATCATTCACCCCCAAATCTCTCTCTCTCTCTAACAAAACCCACCGGCCGACTACCTCCACCCATTTGCCACCCCCGTCAGGATCCACCACCAGCCACCCCAAATTTCTCGTTTTTGTCATGTTGGCTCAATCAGGGGGTCATTTTTTGTGTTGTTTCTTCACCCCCACTTTCTCGATTCCAAAGTTATCGCCTGCCACCCCTAACTGTGGTGGCGGCTCGTGATGCCGGTGGCCCAAAACAGAGGCGGAAGGCGGTGGTGGGGCGGTGGTTTGGTGGGAGTTCGGCAGAGGCGGAAGGCGGTGGTGGTTTGTAGGGAAACCGGTGGGGGTTTTAGGGCAGAGATCGGTGATGGCGGTGGTAACTGTTTGTAGATCTGAACTTCTGGACCTTTTTGTCACCCCTTGTTGATTTTATCTGCTTTACTCATGTTTTTGGGTAACTGTTTTTGCTGCAGGTTTGATTCTGTTGAATCTGGGTTTGAATCTTGGGGGTTTGACTTTCTGGGTTTGATTTTGTTGAATCTAGGTTTGAATGATGTTCATGTTGAATCTGGGTTTGAATGATGTTTTTGGGACCTTTTTGATTCTGTTGAATCTGGGTTTGAATGATATTCTGTTTTTGAATGATGTTTATGTTGAATCTGGGTTTGAATGATGTTCATGTTCCTTCTGGGTTTGAATGATGTTCATGTTCCTTTTGAATGGTTAAATCGGTTGAATCTGGTGCCTTTTTGAATCGGCGGTGATGATGCAAAAAAAAACGGACGATGGCGCGGCAAGGATGGTGGAGGGTAGGTTTTTGAACCCGTAACCCCACTTTGCAGCCTCTGATTATCGGAAAATCTGAGCCAAAACTTCGTTTTTTTTTTCCAGAATCCACTCGTTCTTTTTTATTTTTGTTTGTTGGGTTTTTATATTTTTTTTGAGGCGTCGATGATGATAGCAAACTATCTGAGACACCTACCGAGTAACGATTTTCTGGGTGCATTCGTTTTTGTGTAAAAAAGTTTTTGTAAAAAAAAAAAAAGTTAAACCGTAAACTTTTTAACGTAAAACGTAAAAAGTTTTAGGTTAAACGTGAAACGTAAATTTTTTTTAGTAAAACGTAAAAAGTTTTACGTTAAAGTAAAAACCGGAGCGTAAAACGTAAAAAAAACGTTAACGTAATAAACCGGCGCGTAAAACGCAAAAAAACGTTAACGTAAAAAACCGGCGCGTAAAACGTAAAAACGTAAAAAACGTTAACGTAAAAAACCGGCGCGTAAAACGTAAAAAAACGTTAACGTAAAAAACAGGCGCGCAAAATGTAAAAAACCGACGCGTATAACGTAAATAACGTTAACGTAAAAATGGCGCGTTGAAAAAACGACGCGTGAAAAAGCCGGGCGTAAAAACGGCGCGTCAAAAAACGGGGCGTGAAAAGGCCGGGCTTAAAAACGTAAAACGTTAAACGTAAAAATCTGTAAATAAATCTGAATTTAAAAATGTTTAATAAAAAAACTATGTTTAAAAAATAAAAATCTAATATAATAATACAATAAAGTAATAAAAAAAAACAATAAACTCAAAAAGACAAAATAGAGTGATTTTACTTAAATACTCTTTTGGATTAAAAAATTAAAGACATAATAAGACAAAAAATACTTAATATTATTTTTAAATACTTTTAATCTCATCCATCCATCTACTTGATCTAATGGCTAGAAAGTGGTTCTCGCGGTCCTATATACAACTTGATATATATAGGATTATGTTCAAGAGTGAACACTAGTGTAGCTTGCGAACTGAGTGAACTAATCCTGACCATACTCGTGTGTAGATCAATGGCCAGGATTTGATGTTGAAATACACTAGTGTATTTTACGATTTGATGATGAGATCACGACCATACACGTGTGTAGATCAATGGCCAGGATTTGTTCACTCAGTTCGCAAATCCACTAGTGTTCACTCTAGAACCACACACTCTCTCTCTCTCTCTCTCTATATATATATATATATATATATATATATATATATATATATATATATATATATATATAGTGTAAGTATCTATGGAAAACCCATTTAATCTAGAAAACTTGGGAAACCTGAATTGTGTGGTCAAGATTGATCCACATCATATCTTTAAACACATGTTAAAAGGGCAAAATAGTCATTTGTTCAAGCCATCATTTCACCATCTCCCCCCATCCCATCAAGTCATTTATTACCCATTATTTCATCACTTTTTTAAAACCAACAATATACAGAACTTGCATCTCTTTCTTTCTTATTTCCCCCCATTCGTTTCTTCTTCCAAAACCCTAAATACCTTTGCTTTCTCCCATCTTCCATGGCTGATTTTCAGGCTTGTTCTCCTAGAGAGAGAAAGCTAATGTTTTTTAGAGAGAAACAACAATATTCATCTTGTTTATTTCGGATGTGTTCATGCTTGTTGAAAGCTGATTTCGGGTGTGTTCATGCTTCATCTCACGTCGTCATCTTCATCTCGGGTGTGCTGATGCTTGTTGAAAGCTGATTTCTAGAGTGAGAAACAACAATCTTCATCATATTCATCAAGAACACCAAGAACACATAGAGAGAAGCAAGTTTGAAGATCTTCATTGTGTTCATCACACGGTTTCTAGATTCGGTAAGTGTTTTTAGAGAGAGAAAGTTGCTATTTTAGAGAGAGAAACAACAATCTCTTGAGTATTTTATTTTGAAAAATCATTTCACACTTGATGTTTTAGTTAAAATGGTTGTTTATAGGTTTTTGTGTAATGGATGTTTTAGAGATGAACATGATTCTTTTGTTAAAATGGTTCTAAAAATGGGTAAATGTTTATGTAATTTGCAGGTTTTTATTTTTGTGTTAAAATCATTTTTGTGGTAAAAAGTTGTGTTTGGTTTGGTTGCTTGTTTGAGGCTTTTGATCTGAATAGTAACTGTTTTTTTGTTGGGTTGGTTGCTTGTTTGGGCTTTTGATCTGAATAGTAACTGTTATTGTGTGTTATACTAGGAGGTCACACATGTTACATGTGTTACAATAAAATTTTACACGTGTATAACACGTAACACATGTTACATACCTATAGTTACATTTGTGTTAATAAGTTTAACTTTAGGGGATTAACACTGATGTACTTGTTTTGTTCATAGGTGAATGGATGTTTATGTTCAAGATAAAGATGGTTATCAAGACGCAAAGCATAGCTAGATTTTTGTAACCTTTATGATAGTTTTGGATCATTTTTATATGTTTAAGTTTTTATAAAGATTTTTGTTACCTTTAAGTATGATTGTAATGTGTGCAATTACTAACAACCCATGATGCCAAGTGAGTTTTGTTTTGATTAACATTTGTAACTGGTGTTGGACGTAACATGTGTAACCTATGTGAGAGGTAACTAACTAATAGCAAAGAATGACCTGATAAAATGTTGGTCATATGACTTTGGTACACGTGTTACATACGTTAAAAGGGTAATATAACATTAACTGTAACCCTTAACATTCCTTTGTTTGATGTTGGTCATACCATTACATCAAACATAATATAACATTACATGTAACACATAACATCATTAAAAATAAACAATAACATCATTAAAAGTTGTTGTAAACTACTACATTAAACGTAAACCATAATGTCAGAAAAGGGTAATAAAACATTAACTGTAACCCTTAACATCATTAAAAGTGGCAGCCTACCAAGGCTTTTAAGGTTACAAACATCATATAGTTATGATGACCACAAAAGGGTGATAAAACAACCGGAAATGGATAGTGACTGTTACATTTGTCAACATGTTGTTCATTCATGCAATAGTGACTGTTACAAATGGTACAGGTTCTGTATAACATGCGTAACAACTATATAACATGTGCAACATGGCTATACATGTGTTACCATCTAGTGTAACACATGTTACAACTATATAACATGTGTTACCATCTAGTGTAACACATGTTAAAACTATATAACATGTGTTACAACTATATATACATGTGTTACCATCTAGTGTAACACATGTAACAACTATATAACATGTGCAACATGGCTATACATGTGTTACCATCTAGTGTAACACATGTTACAAATATGTGTTACATATACGCAGCCCTGTTTTGTCCAATAAAGGGCCGCTCTTACCGTAAGTAACATGTGTAACATTGTTACTACATATGTAGCTAATTACTACATAAGTAACATGTGTAACATTGTTACTACATATGTAGCTAATTACAACTTCCATGAACCAAAACCCTAGAGGTGTTACATATGTTAACATAAAGAGATTCTCTTAAAATCAGAAGAAGTATTACATCTCGTAAAGAGGAGTATTGTTGAATGTAGGGTATGATCTAGTTCTTCAAACCATTACATCAAACATAATATAACATTACATGTAACACATAACATCATTAAAAATAAACAATAACATCATTAAAAGTTGTTGTAAACTACTACATTAAACGTAAACCATAATGTCAGAAAAGGGTAATATAACATTAACTGTAACCCTTAACATCATTAAAAGTGGCAGCCTACCAAGGCTTTTAAGGTTACAAACATCATATAGTTATGATGACCACAAAAGGGTGATAAAACAACCGGAAATGGATAGTGACTGTTACATTTGTCAACATGTTGTTCATTCATGTAATAGTGACTGTTACATGTTACATATACTAAGTGTTTTATATATGCCAAGTGTGTTTCATACACACATGTAACATGCGTATGCCTTTGTGGTGCATATACTCATGTTACATGTATACGTATGTTATTCACTACATCGTATGTAACACATGTTACTCATGTTACATGTATATGTATGTTATTCACTATATATGTGCCTTCTTTTTATTCACTGCATCGTATGTAACACATGTTACTTACATGTTCCACCATGTACTGCATTTACTTACGTAAGATGTGTAACACATGTTACAATTGCTTATTGTTTCCAAGTAACATTAAAGGTACGTACCTTGTTTTCTACTTCATCCTGTGTAACACATGTTACACTTGTTAATTAGTATCAATGGTTACAATTGAAACAATATGTTGACCACCCAATGCTCGTCTACTACTTTTCTTACAATTGGTAATGAATAAAACATGTTAACTAATAACACATGTAACTGATAACTGGTAACCAAATACATTTCCCACCATAATTATTTAACATCCAGACACCAACATATTACAGAGAAGACCAGAATGGTCATATTGTATTTTGGGTTATGGCCATAATTTATCCCATTCATCGTCCGTTTCTTCGTCTACTTTCTTTCGCTTTTTTGGTATCTTACCAGTTTGCGATCTTGTTACTCTCTTTGTTGCTGCAAATAAAACAGGTTTAACACATGTTACTTAATTTCATTAACACTTGTTACATATGTTAAGATAAAGTCAGGTTTAACATATGTTACTTAATTTCATTAACCTAATATGTTTTTGATAAAATAAAGTCAGGTTTAACATATGTTACCTATTTTTATAAAAATAAGACAAGTTTAACACTTGTTAAATAATACAGGTTTAACACATGTTACATAATTTGATAAAAATAAGACAGGTGTAACACATGTTACACTAACATGTTTACCTAATAGGAGAGGTTTAACACATGGTAATAAGACAGGTTTAACACACGTTTACATCATTTGATAAAAATGAGACAGGTTTAACACATGTTACACTAATATGTTTACCTAATCAGGGAGGTTTAACACATGGTACCCTAATAAGAAGGTTTAACATATGTTACGCTAATATGTTTATATGATTTTTAGTCCGTTGACTTGTACCCTAATATCAGACAAGTTTAACACATGTTACGCTAATATATTTATATGCTTTTGAGCCCTTGGACTTGTACCCTAATATCAGAGGTTTACCTAATTTGTTTTTGACAGAAAACAAGGCAGGTCTAACACATGTTACCTAATATGTTTTTGATAAAAAATATAAGACATGTTTAACACATGTTTTTGACAGTAAACAAGACGGGTTTAACACATGTTACAAATCAATAGTTTTAACGTGCAGTTGGCAAGTTGGCAATCCAAAAAAAAATAATAAATAACCCGAGACTGTTTCTACTCAAAATAACTAACACTTCCTAGTCGCATTCAAAACAAAAATCACCATCGATCGGACCAAAAAACACCTACCGATTGGAAAAAAAAAAAACATAAAAACCAACATTAACACTTTCTAGTCTCATTCAAAACAAAAATCACCACCGATCAAATCACACACCGATCGGACCAAAACACCTACCCATCGGAAAAAACAGAAAACCCAACATTTATCCGATCAAAACACCTACCGATCGGAAAAAAGAAAAAATCATCACCGATCAAAACACCTACTGATAAAAAATCGAACCAAACTTACTTGCTTCTGCACTTAGTTCTTGCTTTCTTCCATTTCCGGCAACTTTTACCGGTCAGATCATCTTCTCCGGTGCCCCTTTTCTTCTCCGGTCAGATCATCTTCTTCTCCGGTCAGATCATCTTCCCCGGTCAAAACACCTTTTTCCGGTGCCCCTTATCTTCTCCGGTCAGATCATCTTCTCCGGTGCCCCTTTTCTTCTCCGGTGGGTTTTGGGAAGATCGATTGTTTGAGAGAGAAAGAGATGAATTTGGGTTGAGTATTTTGAAATGTTTGAAATGAAGAGGGGGTATTTGATTAGTTCTTATAGGTATTTGTGCACCTCCTTTAATGCATGTCAAATCACATAATATTATAATATATATAATGTACTACAATTATGGTTGATTTTACCTAAATACCCTTCAAGTACTTTTGTTGACCTCATCATTCTATTAAATTTAATTCAAAAAGACTTCAAAATTTATGAGCCATTGGATGATCTTGATCAATGGTCATAGATTGGGTTTCCTAGGTTTTCTTAGTAGAAATAAGTTTTCTATACATCCATGCCCTATATATATATATATATACAGGGGTAAGATCAAATAAAAAGTTTATTTTGCCTAAGTAGGATGAGAAGGAATCTTAACCATTCATTTTTCAAATCAATAGTTAAGATGAAAGTGTGGGAGAAAGGAGTGTAAGAGTATCTTGGGAAAATCCTATTTATGGACTTTCTCTCTCCAAATGCAAGGCACATGCATATTCCACCCCTATTTTTTAAACGTTCATAACTTTTTTATACGAAATTATTTTTTTATAAAAATTTCTCCGTAAAATCAAGCGTCTTTTTATCTTTATTTTGAGTACCATATTGCTATATAAAATATGAAGACTAAAAAACCCACTATAATGTGTTGTATTTGTATGTTGTATAACATTTTTTTGTGCTGGATTTTTGTACTATATTTTTGTGCTAAATTTTTTGTGCTGGTTTTTTTGTCTTAATTTTTTTACTCAATTTTTTGTGCTGAATTTTTTTGTACTACATTTTTTTGCTAAATTTTTTCGTGCTATATTTTTTTGTACTAGATTTTTTTGTGCTATATTTTTTTGTACTACATTTTTGTGCTATATTTTTTTGTACTATATTTTTTGTGCTAGATTTTTTTGTACTATAATTTTTTGTTGTATTTTTTAAAAACAAAAGGGGTGCCGCATTTCATTTTCACTCCTATTTATAAGGACCAAAATGCCCTTCATTCCTACTTTATTAGAAGTGCCACATGTCATCATCACAATCCTTCTTAGGATACTTAGGCAAAATCCACTTTTTAGTGGATCCTTCCATATATGATACCTCCCTTTCACTCTTTTCTAATTTACCCATCTACATCTACTGACTTTCAACTTTCAAATAATCATATCGTGCAACCACTAGATTTCTTCCTTTTGAAACCTTCTTTGTTGACCATCGTACACCACTGTTAAATCAGATCTCAACACCGGCGAAATAACTATTTTTGACGACCTTGGTTTTCTCACACTTTGTTCCTCTGAACTGGGTTACGATTTTACTATTTTGGTTGCGACAACTATCAACACCCCAACCTCCGACCAAGATCTAGATGCAATTTTACAGATCTGACCCGTCCTTATCAACCTCAACTCTCGCCACCGCCACACTCGAAAAAGAAAAGGAACAATGCGAAAGAGAGATTATAAGGCGGTGGTGGTGCTTACAGCGGTGGTCTGTTGGTGGTGCTCGAGTGGCCGTTGGTGGTAACGGTGGTATGCAGGTGTGTAGGTTAGGTGGTGGTGGTGTGTAGACGGTGGTGGTGATAGTTGTGGGTGGTAGGTGTAGAGAGAGTGGGGTGAGAGAGAGAGAGAGAGATCTAAATGTGTGAATAAAAGAGTATAAACTTTTATATGTTTCTTTTAATAAAATTGTTTTATATAAATAAATGGTAAAAAATCTAATTTGCCCTCAAATGGGTCAATTTGGTCATACTTAACCATGAAAATTAACTAGGTTAGAATCAAAGGACGTTATCTGCAAGAGTTCGTAAACATCGAGTACATTTTTCTGTACTTTTTAAAGGTAAAAGATATAGTTTGTAACATGGTATCAACATTTTTTTTGAAACGGCAAATTTCTTTACTTCTGACGTCAGAGGGACTCGAACCCAAGATCTCCTCCTCCTCCTAAGATGTTTAAAGGCATTGCCTTTGCCAATGGACCACCCATTGTAATTTACTCTTAGAGTTTAATGCCCAGATAGTCCTTGTGGTTTGGCCTTTTTTCACCTTTAGTCCCTAACTTTCTAAAATAACCTCTATAGTCCTCAACTTTTCAATTTTCGTTCCCGGATAGTCCCTGAAACGGATGAGGGTTAGTTTTATCAGTTAAGTTGGTGTAAAATGACTATGATGCCCTTAATATAAAAAATAACTATTAACACATTAAAATAAAATAATTAATATATTAATTCAGGTGGGACCCAAACACTCTCACCAACACACATAAAACACAGGTCATAAACTTTCTTCTTCTTCACATGCCAAAGCAAACCCTAACCCCATCTCTTTCGTCTGTATGATACCAGCCCGGCGACCGGAGAGAAGTCCGGCCGGCGCCAGCCATGTTAACCAGCTGACAACACCCCCTAAACCTCCCCTCTTCATCACCTTTATGTACCAGTTCACACACACCACTAATTGTAGAGAGAGACTGTTCGAAGGAGAGAGTGAGCGGCGGAGATCGAAGACGGAGAGAGGTAGATCCGGCGGCAACACCGCCGTCTGCGGCGGCGGCTCTGATCGTTTTCCGGCGACTGATGTTGAAGATGACGACGGTGATGGTGGATTCCGACGAGTTTCACGGTAAAAACCCCCGTCTCATTTTATTTCGTTCTTTTTCTTATTTTCTAAAGATTAATGGCGATTTTTGTGGTTTCTCCAAAAATCTGATGATGTTGGACACCGGAGCTACGCCGGGTTGGTTATGATGGTAGATGATGATGATGATGGAAACAGGTGGTGATGATGGTCGTAGATTGTTGTTAGGGTGGAAAATATGGTAAATTTGGAGGTTTGCGGTGGTTGGAAGTGGTTGGTGTGTTGGAGGTGGGTGGTGAGGTTTGTAGGAGGTGAAAGGGGATGAGTGGTGTGTCGGAGGTGGGTGGTGAGGTGTGTTAAAAGTGAAGGTGGATGGTGGCTGATGGTGAGGTGTGTCGGATGTGGGAAGGTGGTGAGAAGGTGGGAAGGAGACATGTTGTGTTTCAAGTAGGTTTCAGACGGTGGTGTATGGGTAGCAGGTTGGTTTCAAGTGGAGATGGTGAAAGTGAAGATGACGAAGTGGGTGGGTCCCACATAAATCTCTAAGTATATCTCTTTTAACTTTTTAGTATTAATTTAACACCAATGGTATTTTTGTAATTTTACGCTCACTTAACACCAAAAACTAACCCCCATCCGTTTCAGGTACTATCCGGGAACGAAAATTGAAAAGTTGGGGACTATAGAGGTAATTTTAAAAAGTTAGGGACTAAAGGTGAAAAAAGGGCAAACCACAGGGACTATCCGTGCATTTAACTCTTACTCTTATAAAAAGTATATAATGGGGGTGTTTGGCCTAGCTTTTATTTTTTTGGCTTATACTTATATTATAAAGTAGCTTATGCTTATTTTCTTTCATTTGATAAGCTATTTTTAAGTGTTTGGATTAGCTTATATTCTACAAGTTGATAATTAATAATTAATCTTTAGTTGTTTGTTAAGTTATTTTGTATTATGGGAAGGGGTATAATATTATTGTGTGTAATGAGTAAAAAAACATCTTCTTCAAATAAGCTAAAAAACCATTTTCTCATAAGCTTCTTAGAATTAGCTTATATAGAGGGTGTTTGGGGTTCCTTATTTTGAAGGTAGAAGGACTTTTGAAGGGAAAAAGGACTTTTGAAAAGTGTTTGGCTTTCCTTTTGAAGGCAAAAGTCCTTTGAAGTTTCCAAAAGTCAGGATTTCCTGACTTTTTTATGCCAAAAGTTCTTTTGCAAAAGGAGAAAATAAGCTAAGCCAAACATGCCCATAAGCTAATAAGCATAAGCTTAAAATGCTAAACCAAACACTCATTAGTGCTTATTTTATAAAAATAAGCTAAAAAGCTATAAGCTTAGATAAAAAAGCTAGGCCAAACACCCCCAAAATAAGAAAGTAGCTTATCGTTTTCCCTTTTTTATTTCCAAAACCCTAATTCACGTTGTTCAATTTCCAATCTCCATCTAAACAAGTGCTTGATCGCGTGGGTTTCCATGGGTAAGCTCTACTTTACTAGCTTGCATTCTCTCATATGTTTCAAGAAATCTTGATATTCTTATAATGAGATTCTGTTTGAGATACAACTGAATCATGGTTTTGTTGAATGTAATGACAGATAATGATCATAAGAGGAGGAGGTTTGTAACCTCCTCTGCTGACGATGAAGACATTATCAGTAACTTGCCTGAGGATTTAATAGACCCAATTTTAGAGCGGCTCCCAGTTAAAGATGCTGTAAGAACAAGCGTTCTATCTAGAAAGTGGAGATACAGATGGACCACTGTGAAGACACTGGCTCTCGATAAGCAATTCTCTCAACAGTTTTTAAAAATCGGAGCCTTCAGTTGTAATGGGTTTATTAGGGTTTTAAACCAGATTATGATCCTTCACAATGGTCCCATTTTTAAATTTCATCTCTATATACCAAAACAGATATTTATTGATAGTCTCAAAGAAGTTGATCAATTGATGTTAATCCTATCAAGGAATAATGTTAGGGAACTCCAAATTGCGAACTCCAATCGGATTTATCATATTCCATCCTCCGTATTCTCTTGTCTACAATTGACAAAGCTGAACTTGTTTACCTGTATTTTCAAGCCACCACTTGCATTTAAGGGATTTCCCAATCTTCTAAATATTATTTTCACGAATGTTAATTTCGGGGTTAATGTAGGTGGAACTGTAATCAACTTACCACAACTTAAGAGGTTGATACTTTATGGTTGTGGCAATGTTAACAATTTCAACATTAAGGCTGAAAAATTGCAGATTTTGCTGGTAGACAGTTGCTCTAATTCCATGATCCAGTTATTGCATGGTGAACACCTTTTTACGGTTAAAATATGTTTGTCGAAATCCATAAAAGATCTTCAAGTTGAAAAATTCAGTTTTACTATTGATGGTAACTTTCTCAAGGTATGAATGTATGATTCAAACTTTCATGTAAGAATAATTAACCTATAAGAATGCATAAATAATTTTTAGGATGTTAGTCTGATGCAGTCCTCATGTTATTTTGCTAAGTTAAAATCTCACTCTCACCGCACAGTTTTTGGCAGCAGAAAAGTTTTCAAAGTGGCAATGGTTAATGCGATTGAACTTTCAAAGTTTTAGTTTGGGTGATTTGGATCAACTTCAAGGTGCTTTGTGTATACTTCGGAACTCACCAAATTTGAAACTACTTCGTGTGACACATATGCCGATGGTAAAGGGTCTAAAAGTCTGTTAACTTTTTTTCGCTTATACAGTAAAACAGTTGGATGGTCAGACATAATTTCACTTTTGTATTATATTTGTAGGGACCTGAGGCTGATTTGGAATTAACATCTAATTATTTAGAATCTCCTAACTGTATGGATCAAACACTGTTCATGTTGCAAACCATAGAAATTATATCTTTAGAAGGAGCAAAACCAGAGCTGCTCTTTATAAAGCTTCTACTCGACCATTCCCCACATCTGGAAAATATGAATATCCGACCAAGGGCTACGTCTGATGCTCAGAAAATTATCAACATTGCAAAGGACGTTATGCTGTTTCCACGAGCTTCATCAAAAGCAAAAATGGTCTACATGGATCCAGAGCCATAATTCTACAAGATAGTTTAACTGCGTTGAAACCTGGTGGTTATCTCCTACTTTTAAATCTTGTCTTTCATTTTACCTTTCTGGTATGCAGACAATGTATGTAAAGAATGCGTAGCTCTAGATATCTAGTTAAGACTAGTGGACTTGGATTGGGCCTTTGTTGGAATACCTTCTTTAAATTCCCCCAACTGTATGGTGAGGGTTGTATATGTTAACAAGGGTGCATCTTAAGTTTTGCATATTATTGTTTCACATGATCAGTTGTATATTTTCTCGTCCAAGACGAGTATAATTTTGTGCTTAAGGTAGTTCTCATTTCCAATGAACTATCCCATAGCTGGTTCTCCCTCTCATCGATGCTTGGTTTTGTATAATTTAGTACTAGATGATAACAATATCTGCATGAGTTGCCTTAGATAATGCATCTGCTACTTTGTTCTTTGACACCCTTATATAGTGAATTTCCTAATCAAATCATGTGTGGTTTGAGAATCATTTCTGTTGGAACAGGGTAGGTAATTTGTTTCCCAAAGGATATTTTCAAACTCTTTCCCAAAGCTTGATAGAGCTAGCACAGTGGGTCTAGTTACGGGTCAAAACGGGTTTGGGTTAAACTTGGTTTAGGTCAAAATGAGTCGCTTTAATAAGTATCAGTTTCGTTTGGGTTGAGCTTATGGGGTTCTCACCACAATGGACTAGGGTTGAAATTAGTTGTATGGATAATTGTGTAGGTAAATGGATAGTAGAGGTTTGTGGTGATATTTAAATAAATCTTTTGACAAAGAATGATAACGAGAAGGTTTATGTTGGTTTTGAGGTGCTATTATAATGGCTTAGTCGATTTGTACAAACAACCACCGCTAGTTGGTGATGTTTCGTGAGTAAACTCGACCTTCTAACCATCACTTTTTGTCAACCACAACTTGAATAGGTGCATTGCTTCGTGAATCTGGTGGTGTGAAAAGGGTAACTCATAAAACCAACTCATATATCCTGGTTCTTTTATTTATTTATTTATTTATTTATACACGGTCAAGTCATGGTATGTGCATTGTATAGGCTGATGGTCAATCTGTGACCATTAATTTAGTAGTAATTATGGTAAAAGCCATATAAAGGATACGTATCATCCATTTTCTTGTGAATGAATCATGTCTTCAAATTTAGGCATATATATTTACGATGAGTACATATATATAAGCTATAAATATTTGTTATTTATTTATTACTTAATAATTGAATCATCAATCATGTCTTTAAATTTAGGCATATATTTTTTTTTAAATGTGCCACTTATATTTACCAAGCAGCTTTCCTATTTATGAGCATGTACGCATTAGTTTTACATCATCAAGAACTTTAATTTGTATTTTATTGTAGTATGGAATAACAAGTATGATTACTTATAAGTTATAAGCATGTAAGAGATTGACATACAGGAGAGAAATATAAAAAGTATTTTTATATGCAAATTTCGAATATATGTAATCCTGAATTGTAAAAACTTAGCTCGAAACCGGGTTATGAATAGCATTGTAAAAAGTTCTATAAGTGGCACATTTAAAAAAATCAATACCGGTACCAGTATTTGGTAAAAAAAATCTCATCCCTACGTTGCGGTGGCTCAATCAACTCGTATCGAAAACAAGTCATATTAATGAATATGGGCAAACAATAAAGTCGTGATATGCTAAAAATGATATCAACGTGTGTTTTACATCAAACAAAAACAATTAAAAGGTATACATGTACCGATTCCGGTAATACCGATATCGATAATACCGATACCGGTTCCTGTAATACCAATATTGATATCAACCTTGTGTTGTCGGGATGGGTTTGATTCATCACGCTACTGACGCGACACCGGACTCGCTACAATTTACCATACCAATAAATACTTTATTTTGGACACAACTCATTTTCAACGGAATTTATATTAGAACGTGAAGTGAAAAAAAAATTAAACATAACTCCTTATTCAACTTTTAAAAAAAGTTAACGAATACAAGTTATTTGAAAAAAAAAATCAAATGAATTAAAAATGTATAAATTTTAATAATTTTTTTCGAACTTTGATTGTAATGTTTAACAAGTTTGTCGGAACTTGGTGATCAACCTTAAAAAAAAAAAAAAAAAAAAAAAAAGAAGAAGAAGAAGAAGAAGATACTATACATTAGAACTTGTAAAGGATCATATCAGATGCATAGGTCAAAATTAGAACTTGGTGACAAAAATGCCTTTTGTACAAGACACATGATCATACTTAACAGAAAAAATTAACTGGGTTAGTGTTAAAGGAGATAGCATGTAATATTTTAAAACATTTTCAACATACACAAAGAATATGGCAGGGAATAGTATCTTCCTGCCATTGGTTCAAATGGTCGCCCGCCCCTCCTCTATTGGACCAACCATTTTATTATTTTATACACACTTTAAAATTACGTTTTGCCCTGGAATAGTGTTTCTCTGCCATTGGTTCAAATGGGAAGCGAACAATACCCATTGGACCAACCAGTTTATTATTTTATATCCACTTTAAAATTACGTTTTTGCCCCCAGTTAAAAAATACGGTTTTGCCTTAACTTCAAAATACATTTACACTTTTGCCCCTAGTTAAAAAGTACTGTCTTTTTAATTGGTTGAGAATTATTCGGTTATTGCCCCGCAACGCGGGCGTAGCATCACCTAGTTCGCTATAAAACTCATCAATTTGATTTTATATACAAAGTACCGCTTGAAATTGGCTCTATGTAAAGAAAAAAACTTGCAGTTCACTCTCTTTTACCTCCTTTTTATCTTCGGAACCCTAAATTCCGGTTCTTTGAAGTTTCCAATCCCCAGCTACTTGATCACTTGAGAGTAGGGATGGGCAAATCCCGATCCCGATACCATACCGTCCCGATACCGACAAATCCCGATCCCGAATTTTGTGAAAACTAGGTACCGATACCGAAATACGTCGGTTCGGTACGGTATCGGTACGGTGTCGGTATTTTGAGGGTAAAATTCGGTATTATACCGATACCATACTGTACCGATACCGAAAAAACCTAAAAGTGGATACCGAAACCGGTACCGAAACCGCTTCGGTATGGTATTATCGGGATCGGGATGGGATCGGTATTTGATACTACTTGCTCATCCCTACTTGAGAGTTTCCAATTCATGGGTAAGTTGTACTAGTTCACACACTTGCATTATTGTATCTCATTCTTTTATTATCATAATAATAAGAGTGAATTGCAAATTTTGTCCTTTATCTATATAGCACATTTCAGGTGATGTCTTTTATCTTTAAAATTAACAAGTTTTGTACTTATTGTTTTAAAATCTTGCAATGTATGTCCTTTAAGCCAAACCCAGTTATTTTTAAATGTTAAATAAAGGGTAATTTAGTCTTTTATGCTATTGATTTAAAACACCGTTTACTAATTAAAACAAGGAAAAATTACACTTTTCGTCATTTATGTTTGTAACGGGTTGCAATGGATGACCTTTAACTTCAATAATTACAGTCACAGTCCTTTATTTGTAAAACCCATTACACTCTACGTCCTTTAGTCCTAACTTAGTTAAAATTTTCAGTTAAGTATAGCATGTGCCTTGCACATGAGGGCACTTTAGTCATTTTACCCATTCATACATAAAAAAACAAAAAAATATTTTAAAAAATAAAAAGCATAACTCTCTGCCAACCAATGTGAATTCAAGAGCAACATCAACAACAAGGTCTTACTAATGGCATTGAAGAAATCATTTTGCTCAACAAAAATCACATCGAACAACAACTCGCGTCAGGATTTCTTGAACCCAAAAGCTGCTTGGTCCACTTATCTTCACAGTTTCAAACTGGCTATTCTTCAGTTGGTTCATGGTTCAACTTAGATCCAGATTTGAAACACAAGATAAATCAATTCAAATGAATCCAGATTCAAAAACTCTAGTGCACCAGATTCAGATCCCGATTAAACAGATCCAGATTCAGATCCCGATTAAACAGATCCAGATTCAGATCCCGATTAAACAGATCCAGGTTCACATTCGTTCTCTTCTTCCCGATTAAACAGATCCAGTTTATCTTTCAAAGCTTTCGAAGCAAGATTTGAAGACGAGCTACTATTGTTCTTGCCGAGCTTCAAATAACATCGTCGTCAAACACTTGTTTCAATGTCGGTCGAGAACAAGCAGCCCGAAGGTAATTCATGACATATCGAGTAATAGGATGAAGACCGCCTCCAGTGGCGGTGGGACTTGGTGGACGGATTTGATGATTGTGGTTGCTGGGATATGGTGGTGGTGTGCTTGGATAGCAGGTATGAAGTATGGAACCCTAATTTGGGGATGAGGGTGAAAGAGGGGTTTATATATAAGTTGAGAGAAATTAGGGGTAAAAGGACATAAATGCCCTCATGTGCTAAGCACATGATGAGAGTTAACTTAAATTACCAACCTGGTTTGGGGTAAAGGACGAAACATGCAACGAGTTTTCCAAATAAAGGACTGTGAGTGTAATTATTAAAGTTAAAGGTCATCCATTGCAACCCGCTACAAACATAAAGGATGAAAAGTGTAATTTACCCTTAAAACAAAATGAATTATATGTTATAACACACTCTCTTTCTAATCCCCACCACCTGCCACCACCCCCACACCACCTCACTCAACAACACACTATTCAACCATCAAATTTGATCAAATTTATCAACTTCATTTGTGGCCCTTTCGGATCGTATCATAAGCAACAAAACCCTTCAATCAATTTCACAGTTCCCCCAATTTGAAAACAGCTCTTGCTAGAAAAACGCTCACCATGGTCAGACCTTAAAACGCTCAAACTGAGAAACCCCCAATATGGAGCTCACCATGGTTGGTCCACCTTTATTCTAGGTAATTAAAATTTTAGCAAAATTTGTTTAAAATAAGTTTGATTTCAAATTTTGAATACACAATTTAAGATTTTAAGTTACTAACAACAAAATTGAATCTAAAATAAATGCAATAACGGTGAATCTGGTTCAATATTATTCATAAATTAGGGCAAAATTTGTCATAACACAATTCAACCAAAATTAATCTAAATTCGTTTAAAATTACAAGTAAACAATAACCAATTAAAATATATTCAAACAAAATACCACTGCCAAATGTAGCATAAGTATTGTCCGACGAAGAAGATGAACCGGAATCGGATACAGACGCACCATGGTCTGACCACCTTAAACGTTCTTGCCGGAAAACGGCTCTTAAATGCCCCTACTCCTCGTCGGAGCTCACCGCTTTTGAAGCTCACCAGATCTAATGTCGGAAAAAGGATACCCGGCTCCTCGTGGTGTGACAATGGCGGTGATTCTGGTGTGAGGGTGGTGGTGATGCTAGAGAGGGAGAGAGAGTGTGTTTTTTTAGAGAGAGATAGTGTGTGTTTTAGAGAGAGTGTGTGTTATTAGGTATATATAATCTATTTTTGTATTAGTTATTAAAATAAGTAAAATGGTGTTTTAAATAATAAATGAGCTAAATGACCAAATTGTCCTCATGTGCCTTGCACATGACCTAAGTTAACGTTAAAAATTAACTGGGTTAGTGCTAAAGGACGTAACATGTAAGATTTTGAAACATAAAGTACAAAACACATCAATTTTAAAGACAAAGGACACCGCCTGATATGTGCTATATAGATAAAGGACAAAACTTAAAATTCACTCTAATAATGATGTTGTTTACGTTTTAATGAGATTCTGTTCAAACTATCCTCTTTATGCCATTGTTCTAGATCCCGTTTAGACCCGAAAATATATGAGATGAAATTTTAATTTACCCATTTTGACCCATTGAGTGAAAATAATTTACCTAAATTAACCCATATAATTTAAAAAACAACCTGAAGTGACCCACTTGGAAAGCTTTGGGTCAAGATTGCCCACTCTACAAGAAAGTAGTATAGCAGTAGCTATAATATTTATTTATTTTACTACAAAAAATTTTGCTATTTATTCTCTCTTTTTCCCCTTTCATCTTCGGAGCCCTAACACTGTGTTCCCGAGTTTCATTTAACAAGGGAAGAGAAAGGAATTGGAAAGAAGGGAAAAAGTGTGTTCCAAAGTTTTTTTTAAAGAGGGAAGTGAAGAGAAGTGATGGGAAACCAAGGGAAGATTGATGCAAATCCTCGTCCTCTCAATTTGGGGAGATTTGGTGAGAAAAGATTGTTATGAATCTGAGATTTTTTTAAATTTTCTAAATTGCCCTCAAATTCATTATAAATAAACATAGCTTATTAACCTAATTCAATCGTTCTTTTGTTCTTTTCACTAGAGCCAAAATCACCGACTCTGCTCCTCTCTATAGAGCCACAATTCTCCTCTGTCTCAATTGATATCAGAACCAGGTATGAGTTTCAATTATGCACTTGTATAGTTTATAGTTTCGTTTGTCTAATTCTGTACATTCTTGAAAGAATTGTTATATTTTAGTAGTAGGTTGCATAAAGTAAACGGTTTTTAGGTGTTATGTATGTCTCTAGTTCGACAAGGATTGTTGCTGAAAGATTCTTTAGCGATTGTTGAAGAATTCACTTTCAACGTTTGCTTCTGACAATACATAAAAATTCCACATAATAAAACTAATTGAAAAGGCACATATTTTTTAATTTCTTTTTCGTTTCAATAGTTCAGTTAAAGGTGAGAAACATTAACAATTGACTGCATGATATTTTGTTCCCTACAATCCAAATTGGTAGTTTACGAGGACCTGAAAATTGGTTTTCTTTATAGGTAATGAACTTCAATAATATAAGGCCGTGGGTATGGTGGGGCTTGGGTTGGGGCATTGGTTGACATGTGGAAAGCAAATTTAAACCCACGCCCATGGGGTATGGTGGGGCTTGGGTTGGGGGCATGAGTTTGGTTTGGCCATTGAGAGTCTGCCATGTCACCTTGCTAGTCCGCCCCACGCCCGGCTTCAAAGCCAAGCCCCAAGGGCCACGCCCAAAACCCACGCCCCAACCCAAGCCCCCGGGGTGGTGACTTGGGCGTTTTCAGCCAACCCACGCCCCAACCCAAGCCCCATACCCCATGGTCTAAGGGGTATAATTGTAAAATCGTAGTTTTTTTCCTCTTTCTTTTTAACTCGGGAACACATAAAAATTAATTTTTCTTTCTCTTCCTTTGAACTGTGGAACATGAATTTAGATTATGTCCCTTCCTTTATTTTCCTTTCTTTTCTCACCTTAACTTCCTTTCGCTTATTTTTTTATGTTTATAAAACTCAGGAACAGAGTGTAAATTCCCTTTCTTGAACCTTCCAATCCCCAGTTAGGGAAGTACATGATCGCTTGAGAGTTTCCAATTCATGGGTAAGTTGTACTAGTTCACACACTTGCATTATTGTTTGTATCTCATTCTTTTATTATCATTATGTTGTTTACGTTTTAATTAATGAGATTCTGTTGGAACTTGTATCCTCTTTATGGCATTGTTCTAGATTCCATCATATACTACTCTGTTTCCTTTTGAAGTCATGGTTTTGTTGAATGTAATGACAGATAATTATCACAAGGGGAGGCTTGTAACCTCCTCTGCTGACGATGAAGACATTATCAGTAACTTGCCTGAGGATTTAACAGACCCTATTTTAGAGCTGCTCCCAGTTAAAGATGCTGTAAGAACATGTGTTCTATCTAGAAAGTGGAGATACAGATGGACCACTATGAAGACACTGGCTTTCGATAACCAATTCTCTCAACAGTTTTTAAAAATCGGAGCTTTCAGAGTTAATGGGTTTATTAGGGTTTTAAACCAGATTATGATCCTTCACAATGGTCCCATTTTCAAATTTCATCTCCATATACCAAAACAGATATTTATTGATAGTCTCAAAGAAGTTGATCAATGGATGTTAATCCTGTCAAGGAATAATGTTAGGGAACTCCACATTGTGAACACCAATCGGATTTATCATATTCCATCCTCCGTATTCTCTTGTCTACAATTGAGAAATCTGTACTTGTCTGCCTGTATTTTCAAGCCACCACTTGTGTTTAAGGGATTTCCCAATCTTCAAGATATTATTTTCACGAATGTTAATTTCGGGGTTAATTCAGGTGGAACTGTGATCAACTTACCACAACTTAAGAGGTTCAAACTGTATAGCTGTGGCAATGTTAACAACTTCAACATCAAGGCTGAAAAATTGCAGGATTTGTGGGTCGCCGGTTGTCCTCTTGATGCCAGTGCCATGGTGCTCCAATTGTTGCATAGTGAACACCTTAATGCAGTTTGTATATGTCTGTCACCCGTATTTAAATTTATTCAAGTTAAAAGATTTAGTTTTATTATTGATGGTTATTTTCTCAAGGTATGATACAAACTTATATATTAGAATGCTTAACCTTTGTTTTTTGTCAGTTACAAACCAGCATTTGCACAAAAGATTTCTAGTTTGTTAGTCTGATACGTTATTTCAGTAACTTAAAATCTCACTTTCACCACACAGATTTTGGCTGCAGAAAAGTTTCCAAACTCGCTTCCACATGTGGTACATTGCTTACAGGAACTGGAGTTCACAAGTTTTAGTTTCGGAGATTTGAATCAACTTCAAGGTGCTCTATGTATGCTTCGGAACTCACCTAATTTGAAAAGACTTCTTGTGACCCATATGCCGATGGTAAAGAGGGCTAAAGTTTGATAAAATTTTATTGGCTTATATAGTAAACAATTAGATGGTAAGACATAATTTCACTTTTGTATTGTATTTGTAGGGACAAGAGGCTGATTTGCAATTAACATCTAACTACTTAGAATCCCAAGACTGTCTGGATCAGACATTGCTCATGTTGCAAACTGTAGAAGTGACATCTTTAGAAGGGTCAAGACCAGAGCTCCTCTTTGTAAAGCTTCTGCTCGATTGTTCTCCACATCTTGAAAATATGATAATCCAACCAAAATCAACTATTGATGCTGAGAAAAGGCACAGCATTGCAAAGGATGTTTTGATGTTCCCACGAGCCTCACCAAAAGCAAAAGTGCTCTTCTTGGATCCGGAGCGATAATTCTATAAGAATGTTTTAAGCGCATTGATATCCGGTATCTATCTCGTGGTTTATATCTTGTCTTTTATTTAACCTTTTTGGTATGCTGTTGAAAGGACAATGTATGTAAAGAACGCGTAGCTCTATATATCTAGTTAAGACTAGTGGACTTGGACTTCGGCCTTTTCATAGTCATATCTCCCCGGGCCTTTGCCGAGTGTATTTCTCAACTCCAATTAACTGCCCATAGCTAGTTCTCCTTTTTATAGTGAATTTCCTAATCAAATCCTGTGAATTTGGGAAGTTATTTCTGCTGGAAAAGGGTAAAGATGTTTCAAGCTCTTCATGATAAGTATCGTTGCTAATTTCTGACTGCATAGATAATAACTAGAAGTTCTCCCACATAAGAAGGCAGCTTTAAATGCCTGGCAGTTGTAGATTGTGCTTTACATATACAGGTTATAAAATGGCCCTTGAGCATCAACACTCGCCCTATACCAGAAGCTGTTGTGTTTAACTGTAAAAGTTGAAGTAAAGCTTGCTAGAGCTAGCACAGTCCAGTCCGCGGATGGGTCAAAACGGGTTTTGGTCAAACTAGGTTCAGGTCAAAACATATCGCTATAAAAAAAAGTATCATTTTCGCTCATGTCAAAACAAGTTCCGACCAAAATGGACTCGGGTTGAAGCGAGTCGATTTAAGAAAAAAAATATCTAAATGAGTTAACTCAAGATTATGTTTTTATGGTGGCTAGTGATGTTTGCGAGCGGAGGCAACAAGCGCAACCGAGGTGGAGGCAGTGGAGCTTACAGTGGTGGAGGTTAGCGGCGGTGGTAGTGAACTGCCTGGCGGTGGGCATGACGGTTATAGGTTAACAAGGGTGGTGATGACTATATGAATGTTTGCGAGCGGAGGCAACAAGCGCAACCGAGGTGGAGGCAGTGGAGCTTACAGTGGTGGAGGTTAGCGGCGGTGGTAGTGAACTGCCTGGCGGTGGGCATGACGGTTATAGGTTAACAAGGGTGGTGATGACTATATGAACATAAATCCTTCTTTTAAAAGTTTGGGTCAATACGCACCAAGTCACACTTCAATCCAAGAAAAATATGTAACATTAGTTGCTTAACAGCACAATAGGACAAGCTAACGAGCTAAATACTATGCCTTTAAACTTATATAGGATTCGACGAATGAACGATCAAAGATATATAATTTCTTTGAAATATGAGTATGGCATAATAAACTTATATAAAAACATGTGATATCTATAAATTCTTAACCAACCCGTCGCTCTAAATATAGGATTTGACGAATGAACGATCAAAGATAAGATTTATCTTAACAACATAAAATGTATGGATTTTTACCCCTCCACTTATTGTTACCACGTTGGATTGTTAGACAATGGGGAGTGGGACTTGGGTTTGGGCGTGGGAAACCCACCCAAGCACTCAACACCCCCCCCCACCCACCCACCCATGGTCTTCAGATGGCGTGTGCCCTTTTAGCGTGGCTTTTTGATCGGACGTGGGGCGGGCTTGGGTTGATTGGGCTAATTTTTTTTACTGTTGGGGATGACCGTTGTAAAAAAATTATATTATATATATGGGTGGGAGTTGGTTACAAAGTCCATTTTTCTTACAAAGTCATAAAACACCATAATCTCAACCATAAAACACACTCAAAAACCCACAAATAACAAAGTAAAGATTACTAAAACGCCATATGTGTGGGTTTTGTGTTGTGTTTTGGATGATAAGACTTTGATTATCGAATGGCTAACATTAGTTTATTTTATGTTGATTATCATGTTGTGTTTTTTATTGACAGTTCTATGATGGTGTGTTTGAAGTTTTTATGGACTGTTAGGGTTTGGATATTGTGTTTTAGTGATCTTCACTCCGTTATTTGTGGGGTTTGAGTGTGTTTTATGGCTGAAATTGTGGTGTTTTATGACTTTGTACACTTTGTAGGAAAAATAGACTTTGTAGTCGAACCCCACCCATATATATATATACACAATATTAAACCAACTTAAAAACCATTTTCCACAAACCATTTAACATCAAATTCTCTATACCAAAAGAAAAATGCAATCTTCAAGTTCGTTAGATTCGTATGAGCAATTTGTTTTGTCATCCTCATCCGACGAAGACGTTAGTGTCGATGCGAGAAGATTAAACAAATTTGAAATCCGAAACAGACAGACGCATCACAACCTTCGAGCGGATTTGGTTGAACATATTTGGACGGTTCCGAGATACAACCCTAATGACGATGGTGATAATTAAAAATATGAGATGTAGTAGTTTTATTTTATTTGATGTATTTTTTATTTAATTTGATGTATTTTTTATTTAGTTTTATTTCATTGTCTTTTTTAAATTAATATAATATAAATGTTTTTTTATATTTAATTCAATTATTTAACAAAAGAAAATATAAAAAAAAGAATATAATAATGCCACGTGTCACCTCATGCCCACAACTCAAGCCCCTCCACTCCCATCTCTTTTGGGGCTTGAGTTGTGGAGCCCACACATGCCACGTGTCAACTCATGCCCTCAACTCAAGCTCATCCACTCCCTTCAGTCTTGTAAACCCCATAACATCCCTACTCATGGTTCCCTTCACATATAAAACAACAAAATCATTTAAAACAACACTAAACACTTAAAGTCTTACACAATCATCTACCATACTCCATAATTCTCAATTTTAATTTTCAAAAATTCAAGCATCAAGCCCTAATTTTGAATGTGATTACTTGTAACTAAACATTTAAACAAACAAAACTTTAAATAAAACATCAAAATCAAATCACTAAAAGTCCATAACAACAAAAAAAACTTCAAAATACAAAAAAAAAAATCAAACTTTTACATCTCTATTCTCACAATCAACACATAAAAAACAATAAATAAACAATGCATACCGATCTTATAAGGGATTCCGACGATTAGAACCTCCTTTTGTGGCCGAAATTTAGGTTTTCCGACAAAAAAATTGCCCGGCCATGGACTACTCAGGTTGCTAGGGCAGGAGTTCGACTGAAATTGTAAAGGGCGATTGGGTTGGGTTATTTTCAAAATTTGTTTGGGTTTAGGCTTGGGTAGTTGAGTTAATTACAATGGATTCCTCATTGGGCTTCTAAATTATAATAGTGTTTGGTAATTGGGTTAATTGGTTAAGTGGTTAAATACTTAAAGTATTAAAGAAATCAAGAATAATTATATAAATTTTGTTATATTTTTACAAGGTTATAACCTCATGTCTTACACGGATTGAATAAAGAAAAAAAATCAAATAGTCAGTAATTTTTTTTTTGAAAAGAAAACTTCATTAACAAAACAGGCGCGCCCTCAAAGCAAGGACCGCCAAAGCAGAGCACTTACAACATAAAAGGGATAAACAACCCAGTCCTTCCATTGAATTGATACAAACCTAGACCTGTTTTTGAGCCACAAAAAAGACAAAGACTTGACCATCGCGACTACCTCGATAACCATCGGGTTAGATCTCTCGAACACTTTTGAATTTCGCACCTTCCATAAAGCCCAACACGAAATCATAATAATACCTCTAACAACTTTTTGCTCCCATTTGTCTCCTTGAACTTGATTGCGAATGGCCAGCAAATCCTTGAAATCAAAAGCAAAAATCGGAGCTAGGTTGCACCAATTCCCCACAGCGGACCACACCCCAAACGAAAAACCACAACCTGTAAATAAATGTGCCAGATCCTCGTCCACTGTCTCACACAGACTGCAAGAGACATCTTATATGTTTATCCTTCTCTAGTAAGGGCCAGTTTAGTAGGAATTCGCTCCATCTCGGCCCGTCAAATAAACAAATTCACCTTGAGAGGAATCCATGATTCCCATTGCATACTATGATCTCGGCGAACCTCGTTGTCATCTCGAATCATATTTTTAACCAGCGCCACTGAAAATGAATCTTTACCATCATCGCCCCACTGCCACCGATCCTGGCTACCTGAAAAAGATAAATTGTTAAACATTAGTTGCTTAACAGCACAACAGGACAAGCTAACGAGTTAAATACTATGCCTTAAAATTTCTTTGAAATATATGAGTATTGCATAATAAACGTATATAAAAACATGTGATATCTTTAAATTCTTAACGAACCCGTCGCTCTAAATATAGAATTCGACGAATGAACGATCAAAGATATGATTTATCTTAACAGCATAAAAGGTATGGATTTTTACCCCTCCACTTATTGTTACCACGTTGGATTGTTAGACTATGGGGAGTGGGACTTGGGCCTCAACCCCCTCCCCTCCCCCCACCACCCCATGGGCTTGAGATGTCGTGTGCCCTTTTGGCGTGACTTTTTAACCGGGCGTGGGGCGGCTTGGGTTGATTGGGCTTTTTTTTACCGTTAAGTGATGACCGTTGTAAAAAAAAAATTCTACATACATACATACATACATATATATATATATATATATATATATATATATATATATATATAGGGTTGGGTTCATTTCAGAACTTTAAATAACTACAGAACTTTCAGAACTCCTAATAAACAATCATTTTATATATAAGTTTTTGTATTTAGAATCTTTTTATTATCTATTATATGTATTTCTTTGATTACATACATGTTAAAAGTAGTGTACATATGTTTAATTGCCAAAATTATATATATGTGTCATAACTAATTACATATATGTAAAAAAACTAGTTTACATATGTGTAATTATAAAATTACATATAAAAAATGATAAAATTACTCTTAACATTTATGTAATCGTAAAAATACACATAATAAATGAAAAATTATCCTAAACATAAAAATATATAAATAAAAAGATTGTTTATTAGGAGTTCTGCATGTTCTGTAAATATTTATGGTTCTGAAATGATCCTGGCCCTATAGGGGACGGTTTAAATAAGAACGCTAAATATTGTGAGAACCGTGAGAACAAATGAAAAAAACTCGAGAACTTGGTCAAAAACAATTCAAATTCAATTTTTGTTCTACAATTATCATTATTATACGAATACAATGTTAGAAATTTAATTTACACGTTTAAATTTACGTGAATTTATAAATAAAGAAAATTAACACATGTGTAACTTTGCCGTTTACACATGTGTAAATCTGTTATATTTATACATGTGTAAAAAATCTAAAAAGAGTGATTTTGAAAGGAGAAATGAATTATTTGATGTTAAAAATTCTTTTCTTTTTTGATGTTGTATCTTAATTACAGTGAGATTTGTATTAAAAATTGGTTTTGATTAGTTTTTTCATTCGTTCTCACGGTTCTCACAATATTTAACGTTCTCAAGATAACCCTCCCCTATATATATATATATATATATATAGAGCCGCTAAAATAGGAACCGCCCCCAGTTGTAAGAACCGCGAGAACCACTCTCAACCAATTAGATTCTGCCACTCAAAAGGGTAGTTTGGTCATTTTACCACCAAATGTCTTTTCCCTACTTCTCTCCTCATTTATAATGGTCAGACTCTCTCTCCACCTTTTTAAACCATCTCCTCCACCTTTTTAAACCATCTCCTCCACCTCTTTTGTCTCTCTCATTTTTGAACCAAACAGCCGACCCCAAACACCCACCGGCGACCCCAAACACCCATCGGTGACCCCCAAAACACACACACAGAACTCTGTGTCTCGGCCGTTTTTGTTTCCCATCGTTGATGATGATGATACAGATGATGCTGAAGCCTCTCATCCGCCACCACACCCCCACTCCGGCGACCCCAAACACCACACCCCATCCGGCTGCCCTCACGTTTCTACAGCGTCCCGATTCTGGTATCCTTTTTCCGATTAGAGCGACGGATAATCAGAGAGAGAGAGACAGAAGAAGAGAGGTCGAAGATGATGATGCAACGGAGGTGTGGCAGTGGGTTTGGTGGGTGTGGTGGTGTGGCAGTGGGTTTGGTGGTGTGGCGGTGGGTTTGGTGGTGTGGCAGTGGTTGATGTCGACGGCTCCGATGTTGGGTTTTGAGGCTGACGGATCCGATGTTGGGGGTTGATGTCGACTGTAACAACCCCCGATCCCTATGCAAATACAGGAACGGGCGGTCGGGAGCCAGTTTCTGTCACACCCCAACCGATGGCGGAAACATCGGGGCATGGCACTGAGCGAAACAGATTGTCCAGAAGTTTCCATAATAATTATCATTACCAATTAATTTAAAGTAACATATCCCATACCATGTCTTAAAAGGAATTTAAATAATTACAGACAAGATCTAGGCAATTTGTTCTGTTCCGACAACTCAGATTCTATTATTACAGACAAATGTTTATTGGTTTCTAGACTCTTGTCCTAGCTTCGATTTCATCACTGCAAAGATAAGCAATTAAGCATCCTAAGCACCTGTCACATACGTTAAAGTAAAAGTCAATACACATAGTGTAATGGTGAGCATACAAGTTTGATAATAGCATATAGAGTTCGAAATCGTTTACGCATAACCAGCACGTACGCATAATGAAATGAAGCACGTTAGTTATCGACATAGATCCATCGATACCAATGACTGCGGGTTGACTACCTGAGGCAGTTCGCAATACATGATTACCACCGTAATCCATGCAAGTAATTGTCCTTAACAACCCCTGCGAACAGGTGCTGAGTCCAAACTATAGTACTATCGTTGCTAAGGCAGGTAGACAGCATTCCATGTGTAAACATAACAAACAAGCATTCATTAAGTCACGTATAACATGCGGTAACGGTTAGCGTTAAAAGTATTGAGTAGTGTGTTCGAGGTGATTTAGAATAAGTAACGTATGTAACACCCAAAAGTGCGTAAAGCAAAAAGGGATCGGGTATACTCACAGCGGTGGATGGATTGAAGGGAGCGCTAGAGAGTAGGGTTAGCCTGATCAGAATAAGTGACGCGCAAAACGATGCAAAATACAGGTGGCTCGGACAGCGGTCCGGTCGGATGGTAGTCCGGTCGGACAACCATTCGTGCGGATGGCAATCCGTTCGGACAGTAGTCCGGTCGGACAGTAGTCCGGTCAGATGACTGTTCGAGTGGATTGTTTCTTCCTTTGAGAAGGATGTGTTTGTGTATGATGGCTTGTCTTTTGAAGTTTTCGTTGTAGCATTTTGAAAACATTGAAGTATCTCTACCTTTCAGGTCGGTCGATCGGACGGTCGTCCGATCGGACGGCAATCCGATAGGTTGGCACTTTAGTGAGAACAAGTTCACAGCAGGTTGGTCACTCGGTCGGATGTCCATCCGTCCGGGTGGCATCCTTTGTGAATTGAACATGTTGAAAATTGTTTAAGTGCTGAAGTCCAAATGTTTCATGATTCGGGTGGCTGTCCGTTCGGATGGTAGTCCAGTCGGACAACAACTCGTTCAACAACCAGACTTCAATCGTTGAAAAAAATAGTTAAGTGTGGGACCCAAGGTGCAAGTCGTTCGGATGACAATCCGTTCAGGTGGCTGTCCATTTGGACAGCAGTCCGATCGGATGACACTCTGTCCTGGTTGTTCCGTTCGTCTTAAACTTGGCCGTTTTGATTGTTTGTCGTGTTATCGAGACGCGTTGATATCGTGCTAACAAACGGAGTCCCATCCTAAGCTCTAGTGACCCGACTGAACAGGAATCACCCAAATTCGGTCAGTTCACCAGTTTAGGATGATAGTTCTTGGTTAACCCAAAATAGATAATCTCGTGGATAGAATACGGATCTTGAACCAATACAACCACAAGATTGAGTAGTGAGTTGGCATAAGCTCCGATTCTACCGGTTTTGAATGCATTGAGTGTAAAAGAGTTGTAGGAAAGTTGGAAAACCTTCTCTCAATCCTTTTCACCGTGAATATGTTTAGATCTATGAAAGATCTTTGTTCGTTTATGTGGAAATCGATTATATCTAAGTTGTTCTTGGTGGATTAAGGCCAAAACACGAAGTTCTTCAAGAACACATGATGACGTCGTCCTAGAACACCTTGAATCTTGATGATTTCACGGTTAAAAGTTAAGATTTAAAAGATAGAAAGGTGTAGGAGTGCGTGTAGATCAAGGAAGTACAAGATTTAGGACGAGATCTTACCGGGATTGCGAGAAATCAGAGAAAAGCGAGGAAACGAGCTGGTCGGACGTCACTTGCCAAAAGTGGAAAGAATGAAAGTGACAAGGGGTATTTATAGGATTCCCAAAGTGGAAATGGGCTGGTCGGTCGGATGGCGTCTCGCCCGGATGGCAATCCGGTCAGATGTCATCTCGGTAGGATGGTAGCCTGGCACCTCGATCAAGTGACAGCCCGGTCGGATGGCAATCCGGCCGGCTGGCACCTGGTTCGAGTGCTCGGCGCGACGATTTTTGCTGTTTCGATTGCGATTGCGAGCGATTCGATGCGATAGAGTTTCCTAGTCAAATTACTTTTAATCCTAACTATTCATATCTCGCACTATCTCTTCTCCACCAATTATCATACCATTTTGATTGCGATTGAATTCGATTGCGATTTGAGTTTTGATTGCGATTCGATTGATTTCCACTACATAACATAAATAAACATGCACAAGTAACACATAAGGCACACACACACTTATAACAATAACTATAATGTGTAATTCGAGTTGCGATTCTTATCACGATTCGATGTCGAATTGATTAGCATAGTTTGATTATCGTTTAGTTAACTTTATCGCATTGTAACTTCCTATAGTTCACAGTCGTAAGTCGATTAGATAGCGAATAATACACGTCAATTACTGCGATTATTGATAGTTACTCCACATAATAGAACAAAATATACACATAAAAGGAATCACTACAAGTCAAGTCGTGCAATCGGTCGTTGACTTTGATCTTGACTTTGACTTTCGAAACCACGGGGTGTTATAGCCTCCCCTAGTTGAGGGAATTTCGTGCCGAAATTAGGCCGAAGCCGTAACAAACAACTGCGGCTACTTCGCCTTCATGTCGCTTTCGAGTTCCCAAGTGAACTCTGCGCCTCGTTTGCCTTCCCATCGGACTTTCACAGTAGGAATGCGCGAGCGTCTGAGTTGCTTGGTTTGGCGATCCATGATTTCGACAGGTTTCTCCACGAAGTGCAGTGTTTCGTTTACTTGGAGGTCATCGAGGGGTACAATTAAATCATGCTCAGCAAGGCACTTTCGGAGGTTTGACACATGGAAAGTCGGGTGGACATGACTAAGTTCCTCCGGTAGTTCAAGTGTATAGGCGACTTTTCCGATCCTTTCCAGAATCTTAAAAGGTCCAACATATCGAGGCGCTAGTTTCCCTTTCTTGCCGAATCTGACCACACCTTTCCAAGGTGATACATTTAGGAGTACGTAGTCGCCAACGTCAAATTCAAGGGGCTTGCGTCGTCTATCGGCGTAACTTTTCTGTCGACATCAAGCTTTCAACAAGTTGTCTCGAATTTGAAGGACTTTGTCAGTCGTTTCTTGCAATAGCTCGGGACCGGTTACTTGCGAGTGACCGATCTCGTGCCACACAATAGGCGATCAACATCTTCTTCCGTATTGATGTGCTAAAAGTGGTCTAATTAAACTAACTAATTTTAACCCTAAATTAGACACTCTAATTTTAAATTTATAAAAACAGACTCTCTAAAACCTAGACCACACCACCGGCAAGTGTACCGGTCAATGCAGTATAGCCTAAGTAAGTCCGAGTATCAAACCCACGAGACTCTCTGATTACGCTAATTAGACTCTATCTAGACCTAGACTGACACGGACTCTAACTGTTGATTGGGGGGGGGGGGTTACGGAAAATCTAAAGAAATCTATTTAAACTAATTAATTAACTAAGAACTAGACTAAATGCGAATGAAGGCAAAGACGATTCTTATATGATAACAAGGACCACCAAGACTAGAATCCTGGATTGTTTTTAAGGGATTACCGATTAAGTTAAACGCATGAATTATGGAACCGGGATCTTAAAGTACTAAACCTATTAAGAACCAACTAAGCCCCTCGACCCTTCTCAAGGAGAAACCTGTTGAACTACCTAGGCTGTTAATCCTACCGGTTATTAGACGCCTTTACAGTTGTCTAATTATTGCGTAAGTACCCTAATGTTGACCTACTCTTTTCCAATCATAGATCTAGGGTAGTTTGAGTTATTAAACTTGACTTGATAGACTAATAAAACCGACAGGTCAACTAAGACATGACCTTTTCCAAGGACTATCTAAAGCAATTCGCCGGCTAAGACCTACTAATAGCCCCTCACTTTCCAGGTATTAGGACTAGCAGAACACTAAAACCTAGCAAATTACTAACAATTACTTCTAGGGGTTATTGCGCAATTTCACCCTAAAGAGTTAAGATTTCTTATGTGATATAGACATTCACCGAAACACTAAAACCCTAGCATGACTCTATGTTGTGATATAGACCGTCACTAAGAATCATACGAAGCAAATGTCAATAATAAACCAAATTAAAGTACGCATGTGCATCAAATCAATAAAACAAACTCTTTACTAAACACAATCAACCCATAATATTCATGCAAATAACAAAAATGGTAAAAACTTCATATTAATCCATTCATCAAGTCTAGGTGGCTTAAAAGGTTTAGCCAAGAATCATACTCTTAAAAATAATCAAACCAAGAATTCATCGATGTCAAACAAGATAAATAGAAAACTAAAGAAATCGAGTAGAAAAACCCGTTAATCTCTTGCTCCCCAAGCTTCCCGCTCGATCCCGATGATTCCCGCAGGCTTGATCCTATATAAAACGTCTTCAAAAATCGTCCACTAAAGCTGCTCATGCGTCTCTGTTGTGCGGCTGACTTCTGATATCGACTTGTTCAGTCGTGATGATATATTATGGCCTTTTTTTTTTTTTTTTTAAGTGGCGTCCCCAATTCTCAATATTTATCTTCCATCATATTCACATAGGATTTATTATTAATGATGCATACTAAAAAAAATCACAACCCACAACAATTACAAAGGTCCTGATCGATTGTCTTTTGCGGCCCACCTTTTATGGCCCTTTTACTTTTCTGCCATCCCAACAATAATAATAATAATGTATAGCATCCTTTATCCAATATAATATATAATAGTAGATTGGGTATCTTAGCGGCTCAAACTTCATTCGGCAGAAATTAGCGGCAATTTTACTTCGATCACTGGTGTTCCACTCTGCCCAATTAGCTGGTCATTTCCGTATTACACGTTTTTGCTCCATTTGCACCAGGACCTGGCAAAACACAAAATAATATAATATACTACTATTAACTAAATAAAACAAATAAAAACTATACAATAATTATACAATTTACACGGGACAAATATGTGTATTTTACCCCACATCAAATATCCCCACACTTAACCTTTTTTCGTCCCCGAAAAAGAATTATGCAACGGAATCAAAGATAAATAATCACTTGGGTCAAAAGCATATGTATATTATATTAAAACCAAAACTTGTGTTAGCCGCGATTGCGAATATACTTGTCCCTTTAAACCCGAATCCAGTCTCAAGCCCTTATCATGTGAATTTAATTTAAGTACGGTCAATCTACCTAGGGTCTCACGCTAGAATCTACGGTGCACCTAATCCCGCCTCAAGCTTATAGAACTAAAGGAACGATCACTGGACCAATTCCCAACCGTCTTATATCAAAACCAAGAGAGTTCACAATCAAAATTTTTTTCTTTTTCCACTTTTTTTTTCTTTTTTTTTTCAACGAGCGTAGACGTTGCTTTCCCTAACCAAGAGGCAATCCGGCTGTAGAGTCGCTATCCCCAACTCGGACTACTTAAGCTTCGGTACTTTTTACTTTTTCTTTGCAAGGTCGATTTCACACACCCTAGCGGTAATCCGGTTGTAGAGTCGCTATCCCCAACCAAGATTACATAGGCCTGCGCTACTTTCATTCAGTTTCTAGCTCTTTTTTTTCCTTTTTTTTAATGATTAAAAATTCTAACGGTTTTAACTTATAACGGTGTCCCTTATACTCTTATTGGCGGTTTGAATTTCCCATATTTTCCAGATGAAAACCCACTAGTAAACCGACAATTAAGGTATATTAAATCAAAGGGACCTAAACCAAACCCGGGCCTATTCACATATCCCTAACTAGACACAAGCTCGATTTATTTAATCTCTTATTATCATTATTTGAACCCAAGCAAAAACTCATCTTTTCTATCATTTTCCGCTTTAATTTGCAAACTTCTTTTTTATTCGAAAGACATTTTCTGATTTTTCAATTTTTTTGGATTTTTTCAATTTTTAAATTTTTTTGTATTTTTCAAATTTTTATGACTCAAGACTCTGCTAACTAGACACTAAACGATAGTTTCCCATCCCCACACTTAAACTCTACATTGCCCTCAATGTAGGATGGAAACCGACTAAAAAAAACTAAAAATAAATAAGAAGTAAAAGACAAAGGGCATAAATGGAAATGACTTAGCTGGTTATATTAGCGCATATGCTCCAAAACTCTCGTCCAATCCAGCTCGATCGTATAGCATTTCGTTCGCGATCAGGTTAGACTCTAACTAGTACACTTGGAAAATGCCTGAAATATGATAAGCAGCTCCAAAATCACCCGAATGGAGATTGAGTACGGGTGGTACATATCAAACCTGCATAAACAAAAACAAGCAAAAACCAAAGCAGTACCGACTCTAAACAAAATACGACTCAAACACTACTAAACAAGACTCAATATACAAAAAGTACGCCTCTATACAAACTCTACAAAACCTCCCCACACTTGAATTTAATCAGGAGGCTTTTCCTTGACTTGAACCTGGTCTAACCCATTTAATTCCACCCGTTTCTCATAAACACTTAAAAATTTAACGGTGGAATTATAAAATGATGTTAAAATTTTTAACGGGTTAGAACACAAAAATTTGAACTTACCTAGCAGGAGCCGCTGAAACATGATGCCAGGTGTTCTTCTCATAGCCTTCTCCCGTGATTTTGAACTTTTACTCGCATTCGCTATCAGTACCACGGGCCAGCTGTGGTGTTCTTCCTCTTCCACCACCACTTCTTCTTGTTTGATGTCCGTCATTGGGTTTCTTGCAAGTAAAGCTTCTAAATATGCAAGGTCCCCCTCTGGATCAAATGTACCTACTTCTTCATCTTCCTGCAAATCCTCTAACTCATCCACAAATTCTCTCTCCCAAAACAAGTCATCTTCACTTTCCTCATCCTCTTCATCTGACAAATCCCATTTTGGTTCGGTGGGATAAGACTCAGCATCAGAAGAATCCAGGTCAATAGGATTACCTTCCATTAAGAGAGTAGAAAGAGCAGAACAAGGTAGAGAGAATAAAAGAAAACTAACTAAAAAAAATTACACAACTATACAAGTAGCACGGATTTTTCAGTTAGGTCTAATCAAAGCTAATAAACGCAATCGCCAAGAGTCCCCGGCAACGGCGCCAAAAACTTGATGTGCTAAAAGTGGTCTAATTAAACTAACTAATTTTAACCCTAAATTAGACACTCTAAGTTTTAAATTTATAAAAACAGACTCTCTAAAACCTAGACCACACCACCGGCAAGTGTACCGGTCAATGCAGTATAGCCTAAGTAAGTCCGAGTATCGAACCCACGAGACTCTCTGATTACGCTAATTAGACTCTATCTAGACCTAGACTGACACGGACTCTAACTGTTGATTGGGGAGGGGGGGGGGGTTACGGAAAATCTAAAGAAATCTATTTAAACTAATTAATTAACTAAGAACTAGACTAAATGCGAATGAAGGCAAAGACGATTCTTATATGATAACAAGGACCACCTAGACTAGAATCCTGGATTGTTTTTAAGGGATTACCGATTAAGTTAAACGCATGAATTATGGAACCGGGATCTTAAAGTACTAAACCTACTAAGAACCAACTAAGCCTCTCGACCCTTCTCAAGGAGAAACCTGTGGAACTACATAGGCTGTTAATCCTACCGGTTATTAGACGCCTTTCCAGTTGTCTAATTATTGCGTAAGTACCCTAATGTTGACCTACTCTTTTCCAATCATAGATCTAGGGTAGTTTGAGTTATTAAACTTGACTTGATAGACTAATAAAACCGACAGGTCAACTAAGACACGACCTTTTCCAAGGACTATCTAAAGCAATTCGCCGGGTAAGACCTACCAATAGCCCCTCACTTTCCAGGTATTAGGACTAGCAGAACACTAAAACCTAGCAAATTACTAACAATTACTTCTAGGGGTTATTGCGCAATTTCACCCTAAAGAGTTAAGATTTCTTATGTGATATAGACATTCACCGAAACACTAAAACCCTAGCATGACTCTATGTTGTGATATAGACCGTCACTAAGAATCATACGAAGCAAATGTCAATAATAAACCAAATTAAAGTACGCATGTGCATCAAATCAATAAAACAAACTCTTTACTAAACACAATCAACCCATAATATTCATGCAAATAACAAAAATGGTAAAAACTTCATATTAATCCATTCATCAAGTCTAGGTGGCTTAAAAGGTTTAGCCAAGAATCATACTCTTAAAAATAATCAAACCAAGAATTCATCGATGTCAAACAAGATAAATAGAAAACTAAAGAAATCGAGTAGAAAAACCCGTTAATCTCTTGCTCCCCAAGCTTCCCGCTCGATCCCGATGATTCCCGCAGGCTTGATCCTATATAAAACGCCTTCAAAAATCGTCCACTAAAGCTGCTCATGCGTCTCTGTTGTGCGGCTGACTTCTGATATCGACTTGTTCAGTCGTGATGATATATTATGGCCTTTTTTTAAGTGGCGTCCCCAATTCTCAATATTTATCTTCCATCATATTCACATAGGATTTATTATTAATGATGCATACTAAAAAAAAATCACAACCCACAACAATTCAAAAAGGTCCTGATTGGTTGTCTTTTGCGGCCCACCTTTTATGGCCCTTTTACTTTTCTTTTCTGCCATCCCAACAATAATAATAATAATAATGTATAGCATCCTTTATCCAATATAATATATAATAGTAGATTGGGTATCTTAGCGGCTCAAACTTCATTCGGCAGAAAGTAGCGGCAATTTTACTTCGATCACTGGCGTTCCACTCTGCCCAATTAGCTGGTCATTTCCGTATTACACGTTTTTGCTCCATTTGCACCAGGACCTGGCAAAACACAAAATAATATAATATACTATTAATAACTAAATAAAACAAATAAAAACTATACAATAATTATACAATTTACACGGGACAAATATGTGTATTTTACCCCACATCACGTATAAAGCCTCGAATAGTGCCATTTGAATGCTGGAATGATAACTGTTGTTATACGAGAATTCGACTAACGGCAGGTATGTATCCCAATTACCACCGAAATCTATGACACACGAACGGAGCATGTCTTCAAGAGTACTACGGATCGTTCTTTCGGTCTGACCGTCGGTTTGAGGGTGAAATGCGGTACTTAGATTAAGCGATGTACCGAGAGCCGTTTGAAATGTTTCCCACAGTCGTGAGGTAAACCGAGCATCACGGTCAGAGATGATGTCGCGAGGCGTCCCATGGTTACAAATGATCTCGTTGGTGTAGATTCGGGCTAATCGTTCTACCTTGTAGTCTTCTCGTATTGGCAAAAAGTAAGCTGATTTGGTCAGACAGTCAATAACAACCCAGATGCTGTCGTGACCTGATGACGTGTGCGGAAGCTTTGTTATAAAGTCCATAGCTATACTCTCCCACTTCCACATAGGGATCGGCGGTTGTTCGAGTAAGCCAGAGGGTCTTTGGTGTTCAGCCTTGACTCTTGCACAAGTCAGGCACTTTCCAACGTAGAGGGCAATATCCCTTTTCATGCCAGGCCACCAGTACTTGTAGCGAAGGTCCTGGTACATTTTGTCGGCACCGGGATGAATAGAATACCGAGATTTGTGGGCTTCGTCCAGCATAATCTGTCGTAAATCGGTCCGTTTAGGGATCCAAATTCGATCCAGATAATGGAATATTCCATTCGGCTTATTCACAAGCTGGGCTCCATCGTGATAGATTCGTTCCTTCTTCAGAGTGCGTTTGTTAAAACATGCATGCTGGGCTTCGTGTGTGACACCCCAGGAAAACCAGGAAAACACGCAACTTAACTAGCCTCCTCTCAGTAACCACGTGCTAAATTTCGGGACGAAATTTCTTTCAAGTTGGGGATGATGTGACAACCCGAACTTTTAAGGTTAGTGTCGTCTAACCTCATAACTCTTAATCTGGTATTATTCCTGTTACACTACGTTTTTACCACATGTTACGATGAATGCTTGCTATTGTTATTTGTTAAACCTTATTAGCTATTTTTTTCGGCCGCACTTGTTACACTCCCTTTCGGCCCGCGCGCACACACTAGTTATCCCGGGCCAAGTTAAAGTTACACGAGCCGAAACCCAAACCAAACGCAGTTATGTTTGGGTCGGGCGAAGCCCAAGTTGATCAACGGATTGATTATATGTAACATTGAACAAATTGGTTGAATGGGCCTGAGCCCACTTCCGTTAACTTAAGGAACCGCCCCAAGTTGTATTATATAGCAATACTTAACATGTAACAAACGTAATCTCATACTTAAAATCAAACCCTACACCCCTCCTCTCTCTCAATCTTGCGATCGGCAGTAAACCCCCCTTCACTCGAAGCCTTTTTCAATCGTGCCTTCTTGACTTCGGTTAGTATGATAAATTACTATTGATTATTTGCTTATTGTTCATGATGATGGCATGGGTATTGCTTGTTAGTTTCTTAGTCTTTATTGATATTATAACACTCTAGTATTGCATGTGATTTAATAGGCTTGTCTGCTCCATGCCATGTGAATGCTTGTTTTGGTCCAATCGCTTGTAAGATAGTAACAGTTGTGTCGGCCAAGGAATTTAAGGCTAGTTGAATTCAATTATCAAGATTTAAAAAAAAAACTACAAACCCACTACTAAAAATCGGTCCAATCATAGCATGTGGTCGGCCATTATTGTTAATTTCATAATAATAAGTTTTCGATAAGAATCAAAGGGTGGATGTTGTCTATATGCTTATGATTAATTAGAATTTGGAAGTGATGTAATTAGGTAGAAAGTTGGCCTGTCAACTCAAAGTGCCACGTGAAATCCTTTCGGTCCAATAGGGTTAATTTGTGAATCAAAAGTTATCGGCCATATAGTTAGTCAAACACCACGGCCCAATCAAATGTAGAGAATCATGAATTGGGTTCTATGTTATATTATTAGATGCAGTGGTTGGTCCAATTAAAACCAAGGTTCATGAAATTTGCCATAATGATTCAACTGTCCTGTTTGCATGTGGTCTCATTATTAATTGCGGCCCAATAGATTTGAGATTAGAATTGTAGTTGCTAGCCATTATATGTATGAAAGATACAAGCATATTATTAAATTGGGTGTTCAAATTGTGGCAATTCAATGGTAATATATACTGGGCCGATGGGGGAGGGTGTTTTTGAAGGGCCGCATATTTACTGCTGGGCTGCATGACCACGGGTCACCAGCTCAGCCCACACCGTAGTGATTACTGTGTTGTTGTTTGGGCCGCACTAGCCTAGGAAGGCCAAAGATTGGACTGTTAGTCACATGTTGGGCCAGTAAGGGTATTGTTTGGGCTCATGATAAAAGTTGGGCCATACTGGTATGGGCCCTTAACTTTTAGGGTTGCACATTACAGACTAGGTTAAATGACTAATTGTATTTAATGAGTGGATACGTGTATGCCATGATGATATGAATACGTGCTTACGTGCTACTTGGAATTATTATTATGTATTATTACAGGAAACGTTTGAAATACGAATCTAACAAGATGTAGTATATTATAATAGGACGTGATTAACTAAAGGATTTTAACTAGTAAACTATCTACCGAGCAAACCAAGGTGAGTTCACACTTTCTACAAGGCATGGGATTCCCGGTGGTTTGGGAATGGGTTAAGAAACTAAAACGGAACTCTACATATTCTCCTTGGGTAGGATATGTATGGCCATCCTCCTTGGGTAGGATGCCACTATAAATCCTGCGTATTCTCCTTGGGTAGAACTACGTACGTTCGTCCTCCTTGGGTAGGACAACAACCTTAAACTTACTAGACAAAACTCTATCATGAAGTCCCTCATTTTTTATATCGACTTAATCGCCGAGGCCGATGGCGAGCCGGTCATTAGTTAATAGCGCTATTAGGTTTGACAAACCTCACACCGTGTCGTTCGAATGGGCGTGTACTAATGGATCATGGCAAACTGTCAAGGATGATAGACATTGACGTAGGGCACAACTATTGTTCGTCAGTCGTCGATATGGTAATGGTCTAGTGGTTCACATGGGGAAGCCCCCCACTGGTTATGGTTATGGTTTGGGAAAAAAAAGGTTACTGGTTAATTCGTGGTTTATGAAACAACGTATGATTTCAAAACAAACTGGTAAAACTAAACAACCAACTGTGAACTCGCTCAACTTTTTTGTTGACTCGTTCTTACATGCCTTGCAGGTCGTTAGGTACTTCTGGAGCTTGCACGGGGAGGCGTGATCGTTGTGGGATACGGACTGTTATGTCCTACGCTTAACATTTGAACGTTAAACTATGTTTTGGTTATTTACACAGTACTATGCTTCCGCTGATTTCCTAAACATGTTTGGTTTATTTTGAAACACCAATTATATTGGGTTTGGTTTTTATTTACTTAATGGTATTGTTCAATATGATTGGTGGCTTGATCCTGGTCAGTCACGCCTCCAAGCGGTGATACTCCGCATGTGGATTTTGGGGGTGTGACATCGTGGATGAGGGTTTCGAGGTCGTATTGGGCTTGGACATTGCGAATGCTGAGCAAATAACTCTGTCTGCTAAGAGCGTCGACAACGACATTTGCTTTTCCTGGGTGATAACAAATCTCACAGTCGTAATCGTTGAGAAGTTCTACCCATTGGCGTTGACGCATATTAAGTTCTTTCTAATCAAAGATATGTTGTAGGCTCCTATGATCGGTGAAGATCGTACACTTGGTACCATACAGGTAGTGTCGCCAAATCTTTAACGCAAAAACAACTGCGCCTAGCTCGAGATCATGGGTTGTATAGTTCTTCTCGTGGATTTTGAACTGACGAGATGCGTAAGCTATAACCCTGTCCCGCTGCATAAGAACACAACCAAGACCAAGGTTGGAAGCATCACAATAGACAATGAAGTCGTCGTTTCCGTCGGGCAATGTGAGAACAGGAGCATTGCAAAGCATGTGCTTGAGGGTTTGGAAAATAGACTCTTGTTCAGTTCCCCAAACAAAAGGCTTGTATTTATGCATGAGAGCGGAAGTGGCACAACGATCTTTGAGAATCCTTCGATAAATCGTCGATAATAGCCCGCTAGCCCAAGAAAAGAACGGACTTCAGACGGGTTCTTAGGCGTAATCCAACTCTTAACTGCTTCAATCTTCACTGGATCGACGTGAATGCCCTGACTATTGACAATGTGACCCAGAAACTGAACCTCTTCCAGCCAGAATTCACACTTGGAGAATTTGGCATAGAGTCGATTCCCCTGGAGTAGCTTGAGAACCAAACTTAGATGTTGCGCGTGTTCGGCTTTCGACTTGGAATAGATCAAGACATCTTCGATGAACACGATGACGAAACGGTCGAGATATGGTTTACACACACGATTCATCAGATCCATGAAAACCGCGGGTGCGTTGGTTAGACCAAAAGGCATAACAACGAATTCGTAGTGGCCGTATCGAGTGCGAAAAGCGGTTTTGGGTATATCTTCCTCTTGAATGCGTAGTTGGTGATAGCCTGAGCGTAGATCGATATTTGAGAAACACGTAGCACCTTGTAGCTGATCAAACAAATCGTCAATTCGGGGTAGGGGATAGCGGTTCTTGATAGTTAACTTATTCAATTCCCGATAGTCGATGCACATCCTGAACGACCCATCCTTCTTTTTAACGAAGAGGACTGGTGCGCCCCAAGGAGAGGTGCTCGGGCGAATGAAGCCTTTTTCAAGTAATTCCTGGAGTTGGTTTGAGAGTTCACGCATTTTGGACTGTGCGAGTCGGTAAGGAGCCTTGGCAACAGGATTGGCTCCAGGAATGAGGTCGATACGAAAGTCGATATCACGACTTGGCGGAAGTCCTGGGAGATCATCAGGAAAGACGTTAGGAAATTCACAAACAACAGGTACCTGGTCTACCGCCTTTTCTTTCTTTTCCTTCTCCGCTACTACAATGTTAGCCAAGAAAACACTGTATTCCTTGCGGAGATACTTGCTAGCTTAGACACATGACATGAGTTTGAGACCCTTCGAAGCAGTTTCGCCATAGACACACAATATATCACCATTCGCGATCGAGAATCGAATCATCTTGTCGAAGCACACAACTTCAGCATGGTTTTCACGAAGAAAGTCCCTGCCTATTATGACGTCAAAACTTCCGAGTTGCATCGGAATAAGGTCGATTGGGAAGATGTGATTGTTGAGCTCAAGAGTACAATCACGAAAAACAGAAATAACGGCGATAGTTCTTCCGGTAGCGACTTCAACATTGAACGTCGAGGAGAGTTGGGAGCGCTTACGACTAAGGAGCTTCTCGAATTTGAACGACATAAAGCAATTATCGGCTCCGGTATCAAATAAACATGAAGCATAAATACCATTCACAAGGAACGTACCATTGACCACGTTGTTGTCGGCTTGGGCTTGGCGCACGTTGATGTTGAAAGTTCGTGCGCGTGCTGCCTGTTGCTGCTGGTGAGGCTGCTGCTGCTGGGGCTCTTGTTTCACAACCCTGTTTGGGCACATGTTGGAGAAATGGTTAGGATCGCCACATGCAAAGCAGGTTCTGGCGTTGACCACGGGTGCCGGAGGAGCTTGTTGACCCTGAGGGGCGGTGAGAAGAGCTGGATGAGCAGGAGCTTGTCGAGCACGGCAGTTGGTAGTGAAATGACCGTACATATTGCAATGAGCACAAAAACGGCAAGCGATGGTAGTTGGGTGGTGGTAGGTGCAAGTAGGGCAAAGCGGGTGTGGCCCAGTGTATGCATGTTTAGCAGGTGGTGCAGTTGCCACAGGCACCGCTACGTGACGCTGTTGGGTTGGTACAGCTTGAATTGGTGCAGCAGTGATCGCACAGTTCTTGTTGTTGGAGTTGCTCTTTCTCTTGTTCTTTCTCTTGTTGCTCGATGCGGTGGTGATTTCAGCAGTTGGTGCGGTGGTGGTAGCTTGATGCAGGTGCTTCGAAGTTTTATCCCAGACACCAGCCTTGACCCGCTTGTCGTTGATTTCAGCGGCCAGTAAGTAAGTCTCTTCAATCGTCTTAGTCTTAGCCGCTTGCACGAAATCTGCGACACAATCAGGCAGGGCTCGGATATACTTCTTGATTTCCATGTTAGAAGTCTTCACTTGATCAGGGCAGATGATACTGAGCTGCTTGAAGTGAGCAGTGAGTGCAGCGTTTTCACCATCCTTCTGCTTTATGTGCCAGAATTCATCCTCTAACTTTTGGCGCTCATGAGGAGGGCATAATTCTTCCAACATGACTTCCTTGAGCTCGTCCCACGACATTCCGTAGGCTGCATCGTTTCCACGTTTGTTCCTCTCAGCCGTCCACCAGTCTAAAGCGCGGGACTGGAAGACGCCAGTTGCCTTGAGAGTGTGGAGATCGTCGGGGTAACCGCTCTGTCGTAGAGTGACCTCAATGGAATCAAACCATTGGAACAACGCTGTAGGGCCTTCCTCGCCAGTGAATTCCTTTGGCCCACAAGACTTGAACTGCTTGAAACTGAAGGCAGCTTTGGGGGTAGCTTTAGGAGCTTTGGTTCTCGACTCTTCAGACGACTTGCTGACGTTTTCGTAAATCTCACTCAGAATCTGAGGCACAACCTTGGCCACTTGTTTTGCGAGGATGGCAGCAAGGCGTTTGTCCCTCTGTTCTTGGCAAGAGAGTCATGCGGAACGGGTTCCTGATGATGGTCCAGTTGACATTGTCTGCAACAGACATCGTCATAGGTCTCAGACACATCATAATCAAATCTCACCCCACACGCCTTGTACTACTAAAACTCAGGAACACGTACAATCACGTAAGCACATAGGCACATAATCACAGATTCACATAAGCACATTAGCACGTAAGGCACAGAAACACAGAAGCACATAAGCACGTAGGGCACAAAACACAGAAGCATATAAGCATGTAACTTGTTTAGATGCACACAGAGGCGGTCAGAATACAAAAACCTATCATTCAAAGTTTGTGATCGTTCGAGAAGAGCATTCACGCATAGCATAGCGAGTAGTATAGTATAAGCGAATAATATAGCAAGCAACATAGCGTACGGTGGTTCCTCATGGTAGTAGCGATTTGTTAACGTTTTGAGATAGTGTGTAGTGCGAGTCGTGATAGCGAAATTGATAAATTCCAAAAATTCCGAAAACATATAATCAGGTAAATACACACATAACTCATAAAATCGATGAATATCAGAGTCTGCGGTTGCGAGCTCAGAATCGAAATACATAAAAATAGAGAAATAGATTGTCTGCGGCTATTTAGACATTGAATACCCAAAGTGATTCGACTATTCACAGGGACCTGTTGTACACACTTTGACTTTCAGGACAGTGCTTTTGCCTCGAATCTTGGGCTCGTCACGCATCCTTTCAGCTATATCGTGACTTCAAGTCGTTGGAGTCCGTCGAGACTTTGGTGAGAGTTTTGTAAAAACCAAGTAGAGGTCGGAACAAGTCGTCAAGGTTCGAGTTTCACCCCTGACTTAACAACTTTGTTCCTGTTTTGATAAAATAAAAGAGAATTATGCGTCAAAGTATGGATTTCACTCCTATTTCAACGCAATTTCTCGTGTTTATAGATAAAAATATGGGTTGAACAAGCAATTTAGTCAAGAGTTTGCGGTTTTCACACCTAATCTCGACTTAATCGCTCAATCATATTTGAAAATTCGAATGCAGTGATAGTGTAGCGTAGGCGAGGATAGCGAGAAATAGCAAGTACGCTCACACATAATCCCTACTGGACAAGCACGAGTCGGTCTGTTGGTTCCTAACTATAGACTAGGTCTCTAAGACATCGACCCAGACTAGGTCGAGTCTTGCCTAATTCCCTATAGTTATGGCTCTGATACCAATCTGTCACACCCCAACCGATGGCGGAAACATCGCGGCATGGCACTGAGCGAAACAGATTGTCCAGAAGTTTCCATAACAATTATCATTACCAATTAATTTAAAGTAACATGTCCCATACCATGTCTTAAAAGGCAAACAAATTATTACAGACAAGATCTAGGCAATTTGTTCTGTTCCGACAACTCAGATTCAATTATTACAGACAAATGTTTATTGGTTTCTAGGCTCTTGTCCTAGCTTCGATTTCATCACCGCAAAGATAAGCAATTAAGGATCCTAAGCACCTGTCACATAGGTTAAAGTAAAAGTCAATACACATAGTGTAAAGGTGAGCATACAAGTTTGATAATAGCATATAGAGTTCGAAATCGTTTACGCATAACCAACACATACACATAATTAAATGAAGCACGTTAGTTATCGACATAGATCCATCGATACCAATGACTGCGGGTTGACTGCCTAAGGCAGTTCATAATACATGATTACCACCGTAATCCATGCAAGTAATTGTCCTTAACAACCCCTGCGAACAGGTGCTGAGTCCAAACTATTGTACTATCGTTGCTAAGGCAGGTAGACAGCATTCCATGTGTAAACATAACAAACAAGCATTCATTAAGTCACATATAACATGCGGTTACGGTTAGCGTTAAAAGTATTGAGTAGTGTGTTCGACGTGATTTAGAATAAGTAACGTATGTAACACCCAAAAGTGCGTAAAGCAAAAAGGGATCGAGTATACTCACAGCGGTGGATGGATTGAAGGGAGCGCTAGAGAGTAGGGTTAGCCTGATCAGAACGATAGCATAACGATAAGTGACGCGCAAAATGATGCAAAATACAGGTGGCTCGGACAGCGGTCCGGTCGGACAACCAGTCGTGCGGATGGCAATCCGGTCGGACAGTAGTCCGGTCGTATGACTGTTCGAGTGGATTGTTTCTTCCTTTAAGAATGATGTGTTTGTGTATGATGACTTGTCTTTTGACGTTTTCGTTGTAGCATTTTGAAAACATTGAAGTATCTCTACCTTTCAGGTCGGTCGATCGGACGGTCGTTTGATCGGACGGCAATCTGATAGGTTGGTACTTCAGTGAGAACAAGTTCACAACAGGTTGGTCACTCGGTCGGATGTCCATCCGTCCGGGTGGCATCCTTTGTGAATTGAACATGTTGAAAATTGTTTAAGTGCTGAAGTCCAAATGTTTCATGATTCGGGTGGCTGTCCGTTCGGATGGTAGTCCAGTTGGACAACAACTCGTTCAACAACCAGACTTCAATCGTTGAAAAAAATAGTTAAGTGTGGGACCCAAGGTGCAAGTTGTTCGGATGACAATCCGTTCGGGTGGCTGTCCGTTCGGACAGCAGTCCGCTCGGACGGCACTCCGTCCTGGTTGTTTCGTTCGTCTTACACTTGGCCATTTTGATTGTTTGTCGTGTTATCGAGACGCGTTGATATCGTGCTAACCAACGGAGTCCCATCCTAAGCTCTAGTGACCTGACTGAACAGGAATCACCCAAATTCGGTCAGTCCACCGGTTTAGGACGATAGTTCTTGGTTAACCTGAAATCGATAATCTCGTGGATAGAATACAGATCTTGAACCAATACAACCACAATATTGAGTAGTGAGTCGGCACAAGCTCCGATTCTACCGGTTTTGAATGCATTGAGTGTAAAAGAGTTGAAGGAAAGTTGGAAAACCTTCTCTCAATCCTTTTCACCGTGAATATGTTTAGATATATGAAAGATCTTTGTTCGTTTATGTGGAAATCGATTAGATCTAAGTTGTTCTTGGTGGATTGAGACCAAAACACGAAGTTCTTCAAGAACACATGATGACGTCATCCTAGAACACCTTGAATCTTGATGATTTCACGGTTAAAAGTTAAGATTTAATAGATAGAAAGGTGTAGGAGTGCGTGTAGATCAAGGAGGTACAAGATTTAGGACGAGATCTTACCGGGATTGTGAGAAATCAGAGAAAAAGCAAGGAAAACGAGCTGGTCGGACGTCACTTGCCAAAAGTGGAAAGAATGAAAGTGACAAGGGGTATTTATAGGATTCCCAAAGTGGAAAGGGGCTGGTCGGTCGGATGGCGTCTGGCCCGGATGGTAATCCGGTCGGATGTCATCTCTGTCGGATGGCAGCCTGGCACCTCGATCAAGTGACAGCCCGGTCGAATGGCAATCCGGCCGGCTGGCACCTGGTTCGAGTGCTCGGGGCGACAATTTTTGCTGTTTCGATTGCGATTGCGAGCGATTCGATGCGATAGAGTTTTCTAGTCAAATTACTTTTAATCCCAACTATTCATATCTCGCACTATCTCTTCTCCACCAATTATCATACCATTTTGATTGCGATTGAGTTAGATTGTGATTTGAGTTTCGATTGCGATTCGATTGATTTCCACAACATAACATAAATAAACATGCACAAGTAACACATAAGGCACACACACCTATAACAATAACTATAATGCGTAATTCGAGTTGCGATTCTTATGACGATTCGATGTCGATTTGATTAGCATAGTTTGATTATCGTTTAGTTAACTTTATCGCATTGTTACTTCCTATTGTTCACAGTCGTAAGTCGATTAGATAGCGAATAATACACGTCGATTACTGCGATTATTGAGAGTTACTCCACATAATACAACTAAAATATACACATAAAAGGAATCACTACAAGTCAAGTCGTGCGATCGATCGTTCACTTTAATCTTGACTTTGACTTTGACTTTCGAAAACACGGGGTGTTACAGTTTTGTCGGTATCTGGTATTGTCTAATTTTGGCAGCAGAATTTTTCATCAGGACCGTAGTTAGGAAATATTTGGTCAGAGTAAAATACCACACTTTCATAATATTAAACACATGGGGTAAAACCCAAGTTTTCAGTACACGCATTTTCATAGGAATAAATCCTATTTTTCATTTAATAAAAACATCTATTTATTTTTAGGTAACTTTATTGCCACTTTTCCAAGTCTTCAGTGCTGTCCAGCTGGCTTCTATTTGGCTTTCACATTTTGTTATCTGAAACGCGTTTAAAAGCATTTTGCCAGTGGGAAATACTGGTGAGTGAATCCCAGTTGAATCAAGTTTTAATAAAAATCATTGTACAGTATTGAGGGCGGTCTTACAATTACATTTGTTTCCAAGTCATATCAATTACCACCCATGGTACTGTCAGACCCGACTTGTGGAAATGTTACCCCTCGCAAGGCAGTAACAAATTTTGTATACAAAACCCTAACATACCGACGATAATTGTATCCTTATAAATACTCAATAACTGTTTAATATATAATTAATTAAGTGAGGTTTTATAAAAACAATTTGCAAAAAGGAGATTACTCACATTGCTGTCTTAGATTATCCTTTAGGGTTTCCTGGTGACAATCTATAATTTACACAAATGAACACGTGTTAGTATAATAACCCATTTTAACATTAGTAATACCCGCCCCAAGACGGCATTCCAACGACTACGTCGGGCAGAACCACGACAGCCGTTACGGAACCCTAGATCAATTGGACAGAGTATCTAATACGTATCCAGGGATTATGATACTTACAATGGAGCAGAACTTCATTATTTACGGGGGTATTAGACCCGAGTATAACTTCTACTATTAAGAAATTGAGAGAGAGATCGAGTGAATGAACGAATTTCGACTGAAGGCCCTTCGTTGCAATTTATAGGGCCTGATTTAGCTTTTCTCGCGGCCCGCGTAAAACAAGACCAGGGCCTACGCGGCCCGCCTAGTAGGTGGCTAGGACTGTAGCTGATCCGGGTCATGCACAAAGGGTCGACGGGTGTTGGGCCATGTGGCAGCCCAGGGTTTCGCCAGCCTTCACTCGGTCGCGGCCCGCGTAAGCTTAAGGGGTGGCTTACACGCCCCGCGACAGCCCCAAAATTTCCATTTTTAATTAATTTTAATAATATTTAAGGTATTCGGGGTTCATTTTCACGTATGGGGTGTATTTTAAGACATATTGGGATAATTTATAATATATTAGGGTGTCAAAAATAATTCAAGGGTGTCGGTTTTCTTTAGGGTTGTTATATCCTCCCCACCTTATTTTAGAGCTCGTCCTCGAGGTCTACTGGAACAGGTGTGGATATTTTCTTCGCATTTCCGATTCAAGCTCCAATGTGTACTCAGGTCCTCTTTTGGAGTCCCACTTCACCTTGACCAGAACTAATCTCTTGTGCTTAAGGTTCTTGACTTTCCTGTCTTCAATCTGTAGAGGCTTCTCTACAAACTTAAGTTGTTCATTTACTTCTATATCCTTAAGAGGTACCATCAGTGATTCATCGCCTAAGCATTTCTTGAGATTTGATACATGAAATACATCATGTATTCCTGCCATTTCCTCTAGCAGTTGTAGCTGATAGGCTACAGGTCCTATTCTTCTAATAATCTCAAAAGGTCTAACATACCTGGGACTTAGCTTTCCTCTTTTGATGAATCTTACCACTCCTTTCCAAGGAGAGACCTTTAACAATACTTTATCTCCTATTTGAAATTCCAACGGTTTGCGTCGGTTATCAGCATAGCTCTTCTGTCAATCACATGCTGCTTTCAGTCGTTCCTTGACTTGAATGATCTTGTCGGTTGTTTCCTGTACTATCTCAGGCCCGGATAGTTGCTTTTCCCCAATTTCTGCCCAACAGACTGGGGTTCAGCACTTTCGTCCATAAAGTGCTTCGAATGGTGCAGCATTGATACTTGTGTGATAACTGTTATTATAAGTAATTCTATTAAAGGTAAATGATTGTCCCAATTACCTCCAAAATAAATTACACAAGCTCTAAGCATATCTTCCATTGTCTGAATTGTCCTTTCGCTTTGTCCGTCCGTTTGAGGGTGATATGCTGTGCTTAGATTTAGTTTGGTTCCCATGGCCTTTTGGAAACTTGTCCAAAAATGAGAGGTAAAATGGCTATCTCTGTCAGAAACAATTGATAAAGGTAATCCATGTAATGAAACTATTTCATTTACATACAGCTTAGCTAATTGTTCCATATTGAAAGTTTCCTTCAATGGTAGGAAATGAGCTGACTTGGTTAGCCTATCTACAATTACCCAGATTGTATTATTACCTTTCCTTGTTTTAGGTAATTTGGTAACAAAATCCATTGTTATCAATTCCCATTTCCATACTGGCATTTCTAACTGTTGTAACAAACCTGAGGGTTTCTGGTGTTTAGCTTTAATTTATGAACAAGTTAAACATTTAGAAACGTAGGCTGCTATATCCTTTTTCATTCCTATCCACCAAAAATTCTTTCTTAAATCCTGATACATTTTATCACTTCCTGGATGCATCGTATATTTGGACTTATGGGCTTCTTCTAATATACGATGGCGCAGGTTCCCTAATTTAGGTATCCACATTCTCTTTTTATGAAATCTCCAAATTCCATCTGTTCCTTGTTCTAGTTCCTTAATCATTCCTTTTAATTTTTCAGTATCGTCCTTGATTACTGATTCTTGTGCTTTCCTAATTTGATCATTTAAATCTATTTGTAGATTTAATTTAAGAGAACGTACCCTTTTTGGCTTTTCATGATACTTTCGGCTTAAAGCATCAGCAACTATATTTGCTTTTCCTGCATGATACTGGATATCACAATCATAATCACTAAGTATTTCCATCCAGCGTATCTGTCTCATATTTAACTCTTTTTGCCCGAAAACATATCTTAAACTTTTATGATCAGTGAATATGATAAACTTACTACCATAAAGGTAATGTCTCCAAATCTTAAGGGCAAAAATTATAGCTCCTAATTCCAAATCATGGGTTAAATAATTTTCTTCATGATTCTTAAGTTGTCTAGATGCGTAAGCTATCACCTTTTTACGTTGCATTAACACACATCCATAACCTAATTTAGATGCATCACAATAGACTACAAAGTCTTCAGTTCCCTCTGGTAATGCTAGTATGGGTGCGTGGGTTAATCTTTTCTTAAGGATTCTAAATGCTTCTTCTTGTTTTGGTCCCCATTCAAACTTAATGGATTTACAGGTTAAGTTTGTTAAAGGAATGGCTATTCTAGAAAAATCTCGAATAAACCTTCTATAATAACCGGCCAATCCTAAGAAACTTCTAACCTCGGTTGGTGATTCAGAGGTTTTCCACTTGGTAATCGCCTCGATCTTTGTGGGATCCACATGAATTCCTTCATGGTTGACTAAGTGTCCAAGAAACTGTAACTGTTCTAGCCAAAACTCGCATTTCGAAAATTTAGCATAAAGCTTTTCCTTTCTTAGTAAACTTAGAAGTGCGTGCAAATGCTTTGCATGATCTTCTTTACTTTTAGAGTAAATGAGAATATCATCTATAAAGACAATTATGAATTTATCCAAATATGGCTTACATATTCGGTTCATCATATCCATAAATGCAGCTAGGGCATTGGTTAAACCAAATGGCATGACAGTAAATTCATAATGACCATACCTTGTTCTAAATGCGGTTTTAGGAATGTCCTCTTCCTGTACCTTTAATTGATGATATCCTGATCTTAGATCGATTTTTGAGAAAAATCGAGCTCCCTGCAATTGATCGAACAGATCATCGATTCTCGGTAATGGGTACCGATTCTTAATCGTGACCTTGTTCAATTCATGGTAGTCAATGCACATACGCATTGATCCGTCCTTCTTTTTAACGAATAAAATTGGTGCTCCCCACGGCGACAAGCTTGGCTGTATGAATCCCTTCTCTAATAATTCATCTAACTGTTTCTTCAGTTCCTGCATTTCGGCTGGTGCCAAACGGTAGGGTGCTTTGGTAATTGGTGCTGTTCCTAGCAGTAGATGGATTCTGAATTCAACTTCTATGTCCGGTGGTAAGTCCTGGTAATTCTTCTGGGAATACATCTCAAAACTGAGACACTACTGGGATGTCCTTTAGTTCTTTTCCTTTAGTGTTAGTGATTATGGAAATCAAATACACTATTGATCATTTTCTTATATAACTTGTAGTTTTCATCACAGAGATGAATTTAGTGGATTTAGATGGTTTATCACCTTTAATTGTGATCTTTTCACCTCTTGGTGAATTTACTTGAATTGACTTTTGATCACATAAAATATTAGCTTTATTGGCTATTAACCAATCCATTCCTAATACGACATCAAATCCTGCCAGATTCATGGGATAAAGGTTTGCCATAAACTTTTGATTTAAAAATTCTATTCTTGCTCCCTGCAAGATTTCAGAAATCCTAACCGTTTCTCCATTCGCTGTCTCGACTAGACATTCTTGTGAGAGTTTAGTTAATGGTTGATTAAGAAGTTTGCAAAATGAAGTATTAATAAAACTTGGTTCGCACCAGAGTCAAATAATACTTTAGCAAAAACATCATTAACTAAAAACGTACCGGTTATGACATCTGGAATCATCTTGGCTTCATCAGCTATCAAAACAAATGCTCTAGCATTTTTTGGTAGTCTTATTGCCCATGGCTGGAACTAGTTTCTGACAGTTGGGCTTGATGTGACCTCTTTCTCCACAGTTGAAGCACAATCCATTACTGGATTTTCTCCTGGAATCTTCTTCCTTGTGTCCTGGTGCCTTGCAGAAATTGCAGTGAATGGAGTATTTTCCCGAATGCTTCTTCTTGCAGGCTTTGCAGTATGGTGCAGAGGTAGAACCTACATTCCTACGGTTGGCATTCCTAGAACGGAATTCTTGGGTAAGTCTTTGAGCTAGGTTTCTCCTCTGGTCTTCTTCTCTAGTACGGATTAATTCATCTGTCAAGGTATTTGCTAGTTCTACCGCTTCTTCTATGGTTTGGGGTCTAGCTGCCTTGACTACATGCCTAATTTCTCCAATTAATCCCCAGATGTAACGGGAGATTAGTACCGGTTCAGGTGATGCAAGGGTTGGTACTATTCTAGCATATTCAAAGAATGTGGTAGTATAACCTTTACTAACTACCCCGATCATTCTAAGGTTAAGAAACTTATTCGCTATATGTTCCTTTTCATTGGGAGGGCAAAATTTCCTTTCTATCATATTTTTAAATTCCTCCCATTCCATGTTGTAAACCCTATCACTTCCTCTTGACTGGAGGATAGTGTTCCACCATTCTAAGGCTGAGTTCTTAAATAGATTAGAAGCAAACATTATCTTGTCTTCTTCATCACACTTGCTTATCTTTAAAACAACCTCGGTCTTTTCTATCCAGCGTAGAGCTGCAATGGGTCCTTCATTGCCCGAGAATTCTATTGGTTTGCAGGACCAGAATTCTTTGTAAGAACAACCATAAGGCATGGTTCTTCTTCTTTTGGGAATGGGCACTTGAAGTACGGGTCCATTGTTTATGTTGTGTTCTGGTTCAGTTGGTCGCTTACTGCTATGCTTACTTTTATTATCCGCGTCCTTAACAGTTTGAATAATGAATGGCATTGCATCTATGATTCCTTGTGCCATGATGTGTTGGATGGCACTATTATCCACTTGGTTTCCATGGTTATTGTTGTTCGGATTCTCATTATTCAGATTATCGTTATTCAAGTGGTTATCACTCTGGTTTTCCTGGTTCACTTCGTTGTCCATCTGAATTTTAGACATTTACCACGCATTAATAATCACAAAATAATATCTAATATAGTTAATCACATGACACGTACTTTGGTCAAAAACGTCGATCATTGCGACTTTACTCTATTCATATAATATGCATCTATTACACACCAGTACTGAAATTAAAAATTACAATACCGACTGAAATTTAAAGTGACAATACTAGTAATAGGCATCCATAGTTTTTTTTCAAACACATACACACATATTATATTATTTTATTATTAATATTATTATTATTACTACCGTCTCCACCATCACATTCATGGATATGAATTCATCCAGAAATCCATATTGCGCTCGTCGTACTTCTAGACGAGTCGCTCTCCCACCTGTCTCATTCTTTCACTACTCTCTAAAATTTCCTCACCAAATGTCCTTGGTTCTTGTACGTTGTTTACACTCATTGGGGGTGCAGCTTCTAGGACTGGGTTTGGAATTTGGGGTGCGGGATCCTGGTACGGAGGTATAGGGGCCTGGTATGGGTAAGGATTTTCTAGAATCTCCCTAATGAATACATCATTATCATAATAGGGATCTAGAGGGTCCAACCCTGGGTAGGCTCCTAGGTTCGGCATGGGCATGTCTTCGTGTATCGGGTAACGTTGCACATAGTCCCTATTGTCATCCCACCATGGGTCGTAATTTGAGTCTAAGGGATTTGGTGCGGGTACCCTAGGTATTTCCTCTGTGTTAAAATCATGCATTTCTACTTGATTTTCAGGGTTTTCTATCTCCATTGGTTGGTCAGGAATTGGTGGTTGTGGTTGGGGTGTTATCATTTGTTCCAGGTTAGGGTCAGCTGCAGTGGTTGCTAGGATGTGGATGTTGGCTATACCCCTATTAATCATTTCCTGGGCATAGGCATCGGTTTCTCTTTTGGCTGCTGCTAGTGCTCTCTGGTCTTGTAACTTTTTCATACGCTTTCTACGCTCATGTGCCCCTCGACTGAACCATCCTCTCTTTTTCTGAGGTAATGGCTCTTCAGACTGAGCCTTAAACACGAATATTCCTTCTTCCGTATCAGCAGAGTACCCTGAGAGGGCAGGCTGATAAGAGACACCTTCGCTTCTAGGCGAACCAGACAATTGACGGTATGCGTCAGATGGTCCTTGGTCGCTCATACTGTAAACTAAGAAATAGTCAAATAACACATAACAATAAAATACAATTATGCACGTAGTTTCGTAATTTATTTCCTAACACTTTGAATTTTGGTGTCATTGGTGTCGGCAGACTTCTATGGCTGAATCAGTGGCTTAGCTCTGATACCACCTTCTGTCACAACCCCCGATCCCTATGCAAATACAGGAACGGGCTGTCGCGAGCCAGTTTCGGTGGTATCTGGTATTGTCTAATTTTGGCAGCGGAATTTTTCATCAGGACCGTAATTAGGAAATATTTGATCAGAGTAAAATACCACACTTTCATAATATTAAACACATGGGGTAAAACCCAAGTTTTCAGTACATGCATTTTCATAGGAATAAATCCTAGTTTTCATTTAATAAAAAACATCTATTTATTTTTAGGTAACTTTATTGCCACTTTTCCAAGCCTTCAGTGCTGTCCAGCTGGCTTCTATTTGGCTTTCACATTTTATTACCTGAAACGCGTTTAAAAACATCTTGTCAGTGGGAAATACTGGTGAGTGAATCCCAGTTTAATCAAGTTTTAATAAAAATCATTGTACAGTATTGAGGGCGGTCTCGCAATTACATTTGTTTCCAAGTCATATCAATTACCACCCATGGTACTGTCAGACCCGACTTGTGGAAATGTTACCCCTCGCAAGGCAGTAACAAATTTTGTATACAAAACCCCAACATACCGACGATAATTGTATCCTTACAAATACTCAATAACTGTTTAATATATAATTAACTAAGTGAGGTTTTGTAAAAACAATTTGCAAAAAGGAGATTACTCACATTGCTGTCTTACATTATCCTTTATGGTTTCCTAGTGACAATCTATAATTTACACAAATGCACACGTGTTAGTATAATAACCCATTTTAACATTAGTAATACCCTCCCCGAGACGGCATTCCAACGAATACGTCGGGCAGAACCATGACAGCTATTACGGAACCCTAGATCAATCGAGCAGAGTATCTAATACGTATCCAGGGGTTATGATACTTACAATGGAGCAGAACTTCGTTATTTACGGGGGTATTAGACCCGAGTATAACATCTACTATTAAGAAATTGAGAGACAGATCGAGTGAATGAATGAATTTCGACTGAAGGCCCTTCGTTGCAATTTATAGGGCCTGATTTGGCTTTTCTCACGGCCCGTGTAAAACAAGACCAGGGCCTACGCGGCCCGCCTAGTAGGTGGCTAGGGCTGTAGCTGATCCGGGTCATGCACATAGGGTCGACGGGTGTTGGGCCATGTGGCAGCCCAGGGTTTCGCCAGCCTTCACTCAGTCGTGGCCCGCGTAAGCTTAAGGGGTGGCTTACGCGCCCCTCGACAGCCCCAAAATTTCCATTTTTAATTAATTTTAATAATATTTAAGGTATTCGGGGTCCGTTTTCACGTATGGGGTGTATTTTAAGACATATTGGGATAATTTAAAATATATTAGGGTGTCAAAAATAGTTCGAGGGTGTCGGTTTTCTTTAGGGTTGTTATATCAACGGTGGGTGAAGGGCGGCAATATGTGTTCTTGAATGATGATGATGATGATGATACCGATGGTATTTTGGTATGTTTGGGTTTTTATTTCTGTGTGTCTTTAATCTGATGGGTTTTGGCTATGCTGGGGGTTTTGATATGTGTTCTTTGACCTCTGTTTTGATTTGTTTTGATTTGGTATGTTGGGGCTTTTGATTTGTGTTCTTTTGAATCTGTGGGTTTTGATATGGTCGATTGGGCGGCGATGATGAAAAAAACGTAGATTTAGATGACGATGGCGCGGCAAGGACGGCGGAGGGTAGGTTTTTTGAACCTGCAACCCCACTTTTGCAGCCTTTTGATTATCGGATAATCTGAGCGAAACCGTGTTTTTTTTTCGAGATACACTTTGTTTTGATGTTGTTGGTTTTTTTATTTTTCCCCCTTAGTCGATGATGATAACAATATATCTGAGACACCTCCCGAGTTTGCGATTTCTGGGGTGCGTTCGTTTTTGCGTAAAAACGTTTTTGTAAAAAAAAAAGTTAAACCGTAAACTTTTTAACGTAAAACATGAAAACGTAAAACGTAAAAAGTTTTACGTAAAACATAAAGCGTAAAAAGTTTTACGTAAAACATAAAACATAAAACGTAAAACGTTAAAAGTTTTAGGTAAAACGTAAAAACGTAAAAAGTTTTACGTAAAACGTAAAAAATTTAAAATAAAACTTAAAAAGTAAAAAGTTTTACGTAAAACGTAAAACGTAAAAAGTTTTACGTAAAACGTAAAAAGTGTAAAAAAACCCCGCGTTAAAAAACGTGTAAAAATGGCGCGTTAAAAAACGATGCTTGAAAAAATGGCGCGTAAAAACGGATCGTTAAAAAATGACGCTTGAAAAAGTACGGCGTAAAAACGGCGCGTTAAAAAAACGACGCTTGAAAAAACCCGACGTGCAAAAACCCGGCACGCAAAAATATTTGTCATGTTAAAAAAATTTGAATTTAAAAATGCTTTTAATAAAAAAATCTTTTTAAAAATAAAAAAGTAATATAATAAAACAAAAAAGTAATAAAAATAAGAAAGACAAAAAGACAAAAAAGTGTAATTTTACTAAACTGCTATTTTGGATTAAAATATTAAAGACATGATAAGACAAAATGTATTCAATATTCATTTTTGTTACTTTTAATCTCATCCATTCATTTTTGTTACTTTTAATCTCATAAATCCAATTTGAATTTAAAAATGCTTTTAATAAAAAAATCTTCTAAAAAATAAAAAGAATATATGTATGTAGAGACGGATTCAGGAGAAAACGACAAAAAGTGTGAGAACGGTGAGAACGCATCCTGGCCCAACATGTGGCGCGGGGCATGATCAGGGTCCGAGGTTTTTTTTTTGGTGTCTTTTTAGTATTCTTCTCCTTTCCCTATTTTCGCGTTTGATATGCTGCTTTATTTTTTGCGTGCAAGATAATTTTGGCGTTATCTAGAATTATTAATTATTTGGCGTTTTACTATTTTTCTCAGATTTCTTCTGGTTTGAATTAATTCTTTTTGTGTCACATAGTTAATTTTTTTGGCCTTATGGCTTTTTCCATGTCATTTTTGGCGTTTTGTATCTTTTTGTTAATAATTGATTACCATAGATTAATACTTTATAAAATTACGATAATACGAAATCAAAATAAACTAATAGTCTTCCGTAGGTGGGATTACATCAGAGATGTATCCATCACTTTGTTCTTCACTTTCTTCAGATTCTTCATCATCAAATTTCATATTCGCGTATAACGCCATTAGCTCATTTCTTCTTTGCTGCCGCCTATTCTTGAATATCATTGCATCCTTGGATTTTGGATCGTTTGAAGGTGCTAAATCACAGAGTTGTTCAATGATAGATAGCAACCCTGTCTTCAACATTTCTTCCATTGGCCTTGAATATTGCACCCCGTTTTTATAAGTCACTTCAAGCGTTCCTTCTTCCTCATGCATCACCCAACTGCTAAGTTTTGGTATAGGAGTATCGTCAATATCATCATCATCATCATCTTCATCATCTAATGCTGTAAATTTTCTCTTCAGTCTTTTTATTACAGTTCTGGTTCTTTCACAATCGTTGTCCATTGGAACCCCAATGGCCAGGATATCCTTCTGAACCTTTTCATTCATTCCAAGCATGGCTTTGATTGTCCTTACCTTTACCCTTCTCCTATCAGAGAACTTTATGATGAATCGTTTCTCTTTCCTTTCAAACCTCCATGCAATAACCTTAGCCATTTTTAAAGGTTTTGGCGTTTTGGACAATATATGGCGTTTTAGTCAAATTTTTTGGCGTGTTTGAGTTTGTGTTCTCATGGTCTTCTTTTATATTGACTTTTTTTTCCCGCGCATGACAGGTAATTATGGCGTTTTTAAAAAGATAAATAAATTTAATTCCCACAGGAATTTTGCTTTTAATATAATAAATGTTAGTAATTATGTTTCATTTTACTGTTTTTTGCATTTTACCGTGTTTTGTTTTCAGACTCAACTGTTTTTATAGTGTGACATGTCAAATCTTTGACGGCTGTAATTATGGTGTTTTGTTTTCCAATGGCGGTTAGATAACGATTGAACTTTTTTTGTTTTATATTCTTTTCACATTGTTTCCCGCTTTTTTTTTATAATAGTAGTTGTTATAAGTAATTTTATTATAGTTTGTTTGTTTTTTGGGGGCGTTTATATGGCATGATGGCGTTTTACAAGCATTTGCTCATTTTGGCATTTTATTATATTTTTCATTATAGTATTAAAATACTTTTGTTGTTTATTAACTGAAATTACAAAACAAACAACAGATAAAGAAAATTAAAAAAAAAAAAACAAAGTAGAAGCTATTTATGATTTAAATCTTCAGTGTCATCAATCTCTTTTTTCTTTTGAAACTACACGAACTGGGACAAATAAATGGCGTTTTGGGTTTGGCGTTTATTTTCATTGTTCATGTGTTGAAGTGTCTGTGGATGTTGGGATATAGATCAACCTTTTTTGGGTGGATGCTATCTGCCCGTCGTCTGCATTATAATCATCGAGGCCAAAGTAGCATTTACACTGGTATAGGTCTCTTCTTATCATCCAAACCTTCTTCAAAAACAAAGATGACATAATGAAATATGGGTGTCATCAGTCCCTCTTTTTTCAATTTTGTCCATCTCATGCAGCAAAATCTTACTACACTCCCCTAACAAATCATTCAGCGAAACTTCATGCAGAACATTACTGAGTATCAAAGAAAAGATGTTTGCCATCGTTATATTTTTTGGCGTTTTACATTGAGTTGTATTTTTTTAGCAACCACTGTGTTTTTTGTGTGTTTTTTTTATGTGATAAACGGAAGGTGGTGAGACGTTTCTATTTATAGAATTTTTTTGGCGCGTAGTTTAGGCGAGATATTTTTTATAACAAAAATGTAATTAACATTTATTCAGATGTAAGGTTTGGCGTTATATATTATGGCGTTTCATATTTTGTGGCGTTTTTGTAGCCAGAGAGCTTAAATAAAAACCCAGAAAAAAGTACGCAGTGATAAAATTGGCGTTTTATTTTCAATGGCTTTTTATGCAATAAATGGTGGTTTACCTTTTTTACCCTTAAGGAAGCGCGTCCAAGTAATAAAATTGATGTTATTTACGAAAATGCCACCGCGCCAATCTAGTCCATAGATTGTTTTGATCGGACGATCAATAAGCGTTCTCACCGTTCTCACACTTTCTACCGTTTTCTCTAAATCTTGACCCTATATATATATATATATACACACACACACACACACACAATATTAAACCAACTGAAAAATCATTTTCCACAAACCATTTAACATCAAATTCTCTACACCATCTGAAATTTCAAAAGAAAAATGCAATCTTCAAGTTCGTCAGATTCGTATGAGAAATTTTTTTGTCATCCTCATACGACGAAGACGTTAGTGACGATGCGAGAAGATTAAACAGATTTGAAATCCAGAATAAACAGACGCATCACAACCTTCGAGCGGATTTGGTTGAACATATTTGGACGGTTCCGAGATACAACCCAATGACGATGACGATGGTGATAATTAAAAACTTGTTTTGGATGAAATTGGCAAACAGGCCCAAACCTCAGGGACAATTTTCGCAATTTACTCCTTTTTTGTCTAAATTCATAAGATTTTTTTCTAAGGGGTGTGGTTGAAAATTTCCAATGGGTGCGTTTGAAAATCCAAGGGGTGCGGTCGGCATTTTCGATGAAAATTAGCACTATTTTTTTCAAGGGGTGCCTCCGCCCACCCACGGTTGTGGGTAGGTCCGCCCATGCCAGTGATCAATCGGTGTTGCCGTGCTAACGTCTAAGTAGTTGCCGAAAAATGTTTCGGGACGAAAGCTTCATGTAGCATCCGTACAATTCATATTTTAAGTCAATAATATTTAGATTTTCGTCAACTTAAAGTGTATTTAAAACATGATAAGCTTATTATATATTCTATAAACAGCGTTAAAGCCAACCGCTCACAGAGTTAATCATGACCGTCAAATCTCCTCAGGATTAAATCATAGCCGTATAAACTCTATAAAATAACTGAAAAGGTGGAGGTTCAGGGAGGTTTATCAGTCTCTCACCTTATTTTGGGTGGTTTCCTAATTTCTTGCAGCCACATTCTCCATGTTCTCTCCATGATTAGTATGGTTTCGTTAATCGTGTAAGTCGTACGTATCAATTAGGGTTTACCTGGTTTTGCCACAGTTGTCACAGTTTATATTCATTCTTAGGGTTTTTTTCCCAAGTTTTTCATTGTTGTATTGGTACTCATTATTTTTTGTCATTGTTAATGTATTGTCTACTGGAAGGAGGAGGTTGTTGGTATGGAAAGCAAATACATTGTCGTTTGGTGGAAAAATCACTATACTTAAATCGTGCTAATTTCCCTTCCAGCGTATTACTTTCTCTTTATCAGGCCTCTCAAAAGTTTATTGCCCAATTGGAGCAAACTCAAAGATATTTTTTATGGGAACCAATTCAGATCATTCTAGACCCCATCAATTGGCTTGGCATAATGTTTTGGTACCAAAAGATAGAGGTGGGTTGGGTATTCATTCGCTTCGGGAGGCAAATCTAACGATGTTGGTCAAGTGGTGGTGGAGGTTTAAAACTGATTGTAATGGCTTTTGGAGGAAAGTAATATGGAGTATGCACCACCGTTCCAAAATGTGAATTTTTTTTATTCCAAGGAAGTTTTCTATTGCGGGCACATGGAAGCAGGCTATAAAAGCACCTTAAGATATTGAGGCATGTGATACTGTTCTGGTGTCTTAGTTTAGGGGTGTTCCCGGTTGTGGATGCTCGATCTATCTGTTAGGCCCTTTAAGGTTTATGGATAAGTTAGGTAGTGGATTAGTAGGAGTAATGGGTTAATTATGGGTTTTGGGCCTATTTGTGTAGTCATGGGCTTAGGGTTTAGGGAGCACACTCCCTAATCTCCTTCTATAAATAGAAAGTGATGTAATAGGTGCATGGTTGGTGGTTTTGGAGAATCTTGTATTAGACAAACACTTGTATGCAAGATTTGTGAATCATTTGAATATCAATCATCCTTCTTCTTCATCTTTTATTTCTTTCACAACTTGTTTGTGTGATTCTGCCACCTTACGAGTTGTGCGATATCATTGTGATCTCGGTTTCGGGACTTACAATTGGTATCAGAGCCTGTTGAACCTGATTTCCAGGCTCGGATCTGATATCGCGTTGGGTTTTTTCGCTGATACTGTTCTGGTTTTGCTACTGTTCTGGTTTTGCTACTGTTCTGGTTTCTGGAGTTTCTGCTGCATTTTAGATTGTTTCTACTGATCTCGGATTGTCTTCAGAAGATTTCGGACCATTTCGGATTGTCATTAATCATCACGGACTTGAAGTTTGCTTGATTCCGGATCATAATCATCAGATTTCGGATCGTCTTCATCATATTACGGATCACATCATCAGATTTCGGATTACAATTATCAGATTACGGACCGCAATCATCAGATTAAGGATAAGATCATCAGATTACGGACAAACGTCATCAGATTTCGGATTAAGATCATCAGATTTTGAATCACAATCATCAGATTACAGATAGAAGTTAGTGATTACGGATCTCACTGTTTGAAGATCGCTTGTCTCATGTCGGACTCATCATCACGGATTAGAACTCATTTCGGATTAAAGTCATTTCGGACCACTGTTCACTTCGAACTTGTTTCATTTCAGATTAGTGATCATTTCAGACCTTAGATTTCGGACCTCATTTCGGACCACATTTCAATCATGTTGAACCAATCCGGTGTTATGAACGGTGTTGTGACTGCAGCCGATCTCGCTAATGCCGCTCTTGCTGCAATTCAGACTCAGTCTTTAGCCTTCCATCAAGAACTTGACCAAGTTATTGTCACATCCACCAAAGTTCCAAGGTTCTTGTACGGTGATGACTACTACGAGTGGAAATTTCATTTTGAACAATACTACAAGGCAAAAGAGCCTCATGTTTGGAGAAGCATCAAGAATGGGCCACGTACTATCATGTACGTTACTGAAGATGACCCTCAAACTCAAATTCCGAAGCCCGAAAACATTTACACTGATGATGACAGAAAGGTCGTTGCAGATGACGAAGCTGCTTATGGAACTCTATCAATGGCACTTGGCCCAGACATTTCGATTGGAGTCAGAAACTGCAAAAGTGCTAAAGAAATCTGGGATCAACTAACACATCTGTTTGAAGGAAATGCTGATATGATGGCTAGTAGGGTTAACATGATGAATCAGCAGTTCAGTTCCTTCAATCATATCTATGGAGAAACGGTTGAAAATCAGATCAGAAGGTTTGTTAAACTTGTATCTCAAATGGTGAGTGCTGGAATCAACATCTCAAACAGTGGAATGAATCGTCAATTGCTTAACTCTCTACCTAAAAAAAGGATGGGATGCCGAGGTTTCTATGATCAAGCGTACCAAGGATCTGAATGAAATGACACTAACAGATCTGATTGCCACTATTAAATCTTGCGAAGATTGATTATCAGCAAAGAGAAATCAATCACAAGAACTCACTGATGGCTGCTGGAGTAACTAGTCCAAACAATGCTGCACTGATGTCTCAAGCTCATCCAAATCTGGTTTTCAGTCCTATTCATAGAGTTATGAATCACAACCCAAACATTGTCTTCAGTCTCATTGCTTCACCAAAGACAAACTATGTGTATGGGATGGCTGCTCCTACCTCTCAAGCACCTGCTGTTAACACCACAAACACCCAGCCACAATCTCAATCTCAGCATCAGCCACAACATGCAAATGCTGCTTTCAGTTCAAATACTCAGTCTGCTCCTCAGAACACCCCGTCAGTGGATCACATGGCTTTCTTAACCAAACAGAATGAAGAAAAACTTGCTCATGCAGCCTCTATGATCAACAGTTTCAATGCCTTCTTGGCAGGAGAACTCATATCTTCAACAGAAATAACACCAGAAGTGAATCAAGTCGTGGAAGAGGACTTGGATGAGCTGGATATAGCTTGGAACATGGCTATATCTGCCTTTAAAGCTGATTAGTTTGCAAAAAGATATGGACGTCGTCCTATATCTGCTAGTCCAGGATTTCTGAAAAACAGGCTGAGGTGCTACAGGTGCTATGAGCCAGAGCATTTTGCTAGGGATTGCAAGAAGGTTCTTACAGGGTATGAAGCTACTCAGGCAGCTACAACAAGGAACAAGGAAAGGTCTATGGTTCCCGTCACGCCTGCTGAAACTGCTACCTCTAGTGGACAGGGTAATTCTAGGGCTGGAAGAGCTTTGATTGCTCAAGAGCAGAATGGTTTCAACTGGGCTGATGCTGTTGCTCAAGTGGAATCTATGAAGCTGTCTGAATCTACTGCTGTGGACAAGGTTCATCTGTGCTTGATGGCCATGACCGAGGAACCAAAGTCACTCGCTGAGATGGTAAACTCCCTTTTATGTACTGAACATTGTAGGAAGAAAGTTGCTTTGCTGAGATCTCAAAATTCAGCATTAATTACCGATTACAATACTGTGATGGGAAAGTACATCAGTCTTCGAGAGAATAATAAAATTCTCTATGAAAATATTGAAGCACTTAAAAAGGACATAGCTCAACTTCATAGAGACGTGAATCAACAGCAATGTTAGGTTCATGACTATAAACATAGACTCACAGGCAAAACTCTTGAATGTGACTCTGTGAAGGGTGAGCTAGAGCTCGTCACTGGAAAGTATAAACAGAACGAGTTAAACATCAAGAAGTTTGATACTTCCAGTGCCACAGTTCAAAATCTGTGTAATGTGCAACTTGCTTATCAAGAAAACAAGGGAAAGGGTTTGGGGTATAAACAAGTCCCGCCACCATACAATCATAATTATTCCAAATTGCCAATCACTAAGCAGGAAATAGAAAATTATGAAACTATGATGTATGGCAAACCTAGTGATTATGTTGAATATGATCCATCTAAGTCTAAAAGGAATCCACATGCTGATTTCAAAAAACCAATGAGTTTTGTTAAAGATGAAAATGTTCAAAATAAATCAGTAGATAATAAGTCTGATCAGATAGATGAAACAGTGATAAATGCAGAAGCCGAAACTGAAACAAAAACAGAACCAGTTAACAAACCCGCAGAGGAGATGAAGGAAAGTTCCTTAAATTCTGATTCTGCTGAAAATACTAATTGTTCTAGTTTGTGTGCAGAGTCAGTAAGAACTGAAGAGAAGTCTAAGGAGGATGATGAATCACATCGAAGTGCTGCTGATAATGTTGTTTCTGATAAAAATGGCATTTATGCTTGGAACTGTGTTTTTTCTTGGTTTGCTGAGACTTGGGGTGTTCCCACTAAGACTGATGAATTGGTGCTATTATTTTAGATTATGCATGTGATAAAAATGACTGTGTTGAAAATGCTAGAAATGTTGTAAATATTGAGAATGATGTGGCAGGAGAGCCTGATGTGTCATCTGAGGAATATGAGACATCTGTTTCGAATAACTCAGAAAACAATTCTGATAATTCGGAATACTACACCTGTATGTCTGAAACATTGAATGACACATCAGATGCTCCCTGCAGCAATGATGATTTTGACGTGACTAATTGTGATAATGAAGAATTTACTGTTGAGCAGGGATCATCTGACGATCTTGGCAATCAAACAGAGGATTCAGGGATCCCAGATAATGAGCTCAAATATTCGAGCATTTCCGATTGTGATGATCAATCAGATTCTAGTAGCATTGCGAAAGAAGACAGTCAAGCTGTCTTAGACACAGACTGCTCATCATCTGAGTTACCAGAATCATCCAATGTCGAGAACTCAGAAGCTGATCTGACTGAAGAAGAGACATCCATAGAGTCCAATTCTGTAGAAACTCATGGAAACTATGGAGAAGGAATTCATAGAAATCAATTCCACAGTTGAATCAGATGATGAAACTGTAGAAGAAATTATTATGGAAACCTTCTCTACAGATTCTCCTAAGGACATGGTCTCTAAAGAAAAGGAAGATGTGAAAGTCACTTCTATAGACAGCTCATCTAGTGATCCCAAAAGTGACCTTAACTGAACTGAGTCAACTGAATCTGTTCCCCCTAAAAGAAAGCGGCCATGTAGAAACGGAAAGCCGAAAAGGAAGAATGCAAATAGGGAAAACTTAAATCTCAAGCAAACTGAACCTAAGCTCAAGGGTAAGGTTGTGGATACTTACTCTTGTGCTGACAGCTGTAAGGCGGGTTCCTCCAAGAGCAAGCACACTCCAAAGCACTCAGTGTCAAATGAATGGAAAAGACGTGATCAGTTCTCAAGAATAACACAAGCCAAACTAGATGTCTTTTTCTCAAAAAGGCAGACTTGTTTTAACTGTGGAATTCCGGGACACATCGCAAGAAATTTTGTTCATCGTCCCTACTACTATAGGAATATGTACCATCAGAAGGCCATGCACTCAAGTTTTATCAAAAATCGACATCCCAAAGCAAGACTTTCTGACAAAGACTGGAATCTTGCTAAACAGGAAAAGCAAAAGTTTTTTAAAACAAACAGGTTTCAAGAAAAGACAAAATCCTTTTCATCAAACAGAAGTGTCTCAGACACCAAAGATTGGAGACCAAAAAATCCTGTTAGATCCCAGTCTCCGTGTTCGCAACCATCAACTTCTACCGCGCCGCCCAATGTCACAAACAAAGATAAAAACCATATGCTCTTTCGTGAAGTTACCTACACAGATAGCGATGGTAAACTTAGGTCATCTATGGCCTGGGTTCCAGTCTCTAACTATTCCGTTTTATGTGCAGGAACGACTATGGAGGGCTATCTTTAGACTCTGGTTTATCGATAGTGGCTGTTCTAGACACATGACGGGAGATATATCCCAGTTGAATGATATCAAGATATTCGACGGTGGATGTGTCAACTTCGCGGGAGGAGAATCAGGAAGAATAACCATGAAAGGCACTGTCAAGAATGGGGTCCTCACCTTTTTAGATGTTAACTATGTCCCTGAGCTTAAGCATAGTCTGCTGAGTGTATCGCAGATGTGTGACAAAGGAATGGAAGTTCTCTTCACTAAGAGTGGATGTGTTATCTTGAAACCAGGAATCCTCATACCTAAAGACTGGTTTCTGATAGAAGCTGAACGAAGAAGAAATGCCTATGTTATTGATATGAATAAAGCTCCTACTGATCAAGTTACTTGTTTGTTTTCAGAAATTGCTGAACATGATGCTATGTTGTGGCACCGTCGGTTGGGTCACCTGAACACGAAAAATTTGAATCGATTAGCAAAAGGAGGTCTCGTCAGGAACTTGCCAATCAAGGATTTCAGGTAGATAGAGAAATGTGAAGCATGTGCTCGAGGAAAGCAGGATCATAGGCCTCATAAGTCCAAACCTGTTCACACCACTTCAAAGGTCTTGGAACTGCTGCATAGATTTATTTGGTCCGGTCAATGTACTCAGCATCGGGGGAAAGGCTTACTGCTTGGTCATCACAGATGATTTTTCACGTTTCACTTGAGTATTCTTCTTTGAGCAGAAAAGAGAGACAACTGGTTTAATTAAGAAATTTGTAATACTCATGGAGAATCAGTCAAATGAACGTGTGAAGATTATTCGCTGTGACAATGGGACCGAATTCAAGAATGCTGAGCTGAACGAATTTTGTGCTCTTAAAGGAATTGATCATCAATACAGTACAACAAGATCTCCTCAACAGAATGCGGTTGCTGAAAGATGCAATCGTACTCTCATTGAAGCTGCTCGCACAATGCTGATAAATTCAGGGCTTCCACTTATATTTTGGGCAGAAGCAGTAAATACAGATTGCTACATTTAGAATCATGCCTTGATTAACAAGCGTCACATGAAAACTCCATTTGAGATAGTTGAAGGTCAAAAACCATTGATGCAACACTTTCGCACTTTCGGTTGCCCATGCGTCCTTCTTCTCATGGATTCCAAAGGAAAATTTGAAGCTCGAGGAGATCCATGCTATTTCATTGGTTATGCTAAAAATACTTCTTATCATGTGTACAACAAGATCAAGAAGCAGGTTGTGGAAGCATATCATGTAGATTGGCTGGAAGAAAATCCAAAAGATGCTCGCATTGGCTCTGATTGGCTATATGATTATTACACCTTGTTTAAATCTTTTCCTATTTTGTCCGATGAAGCCGTTGTTGCAGGAAATACAACAGAAGATATGCCTATTCCCGTTGAAGATGAAGATGAAAATGTGCCATTGCAGAATTTAATCAGAAAACTCACTGTGAATCCATCAGGATTTGCCAAAGAAAATGCAGCACCAAGTCATTCCTCAACTACTCAAGAGTCGATTCCTGTACCTTCAACAGACAACCCCAATGGTGAAGCCAACAACACTGAAGACTCTGCTGGACCATCAAATGTTCAAGGAGCTTCTTTTCAAGAATCAATTCCGTCTGATTGCACTCTAGATACGCATGTGATCAACCCCACTGCACCAAGTGAAGGGGAGCCATCTGGAATAGCTTCCAGAAGTTTTTCAAATTTGCAATCTAATCTACAAGCTCCTACAACAGCAATGCCACAACGTGTTCAGAAAAGTCACCCAATCACAGATGTCATCGGCCTAGTATCTGCTGGCGTTCAAACCCGCAGCAAATCTGGAGACATCAACAAATGCTTGTATTCTTTCTTCAAATCACAGATTGAGCCTAAAAATGTTAATGTTGCCTTGAAGGAACCTGGATGGGTTGACGCAATGCATGAAGAGCTCAATCATTTTAAACGGCTCGGAGTATGGAAACTTGAGAAGCTGCCCCAAGGAAAACGAGCCCTTGGCACACGATGGGTATTTCGTAATAAGCAAGATGATTCTGGTGTGATTGTAAGAAATAAGGCCAGATTAGTAGTCCAAGGTTTTAGTCAAGTTGAAGGCCTAGATTATGATGAAGTGGATGCCCCAGTCGCTCGTCTAGAAGCCATCCGTATCTTCTTGGCATACGCATCCTTTATGGGCTTTACTGTCTATCAAATGGATGTTAACACGACATTTCTTTATGGGAAGGTCAAGTTAGAGATTTATGTTACTCAACTGCCGGGATTCATTGATCAAGAAAAGGAAGGGTATGCTTACAAGCTGGACAAGGCTCTGTATGGATTGCATCAAGCACCTCGTGCATGGTATGCTACCCTAACAGAACATTTGCTCGCTCGTGGATACACCCGAGGGATGATCGATCAGACATTGTTCATCAAACATGTTGATAAGGACATTATCCTTGTTCAAATATACGTTGACGACATCATCTTCGGATTAACTAATGATTCACTTTGCAAGGAATTTGAAGAAGTCATGAAGAAAAAGTTTGAGATGAGCTCTTTAGGAGAAATGACGATGTTTTTGGGCCTGCAAGTCCGTCAGAACAATCAAGGAATCTTAATTCACCAAAGTAAATATGTAACTGACGTTCTTGCAAAGTTTAGCATGACAGACTCGAAGCCAAGTGACTCCCCAATTGCAGAGTGGCCGTTGTTGACTGAGGATCCAGAGGGAAGTCCTGTCAATCAGACGTTGTATCGCTCAATGATCGGCTCACTAATGTATCTGACTGCAAGTCGGCCAGACATTCTGTATGCCGTGTGTCAGTGTGCTCGTTATCAAGCTAACTCTAAACTCACTCATCTAACTGCTGTTAAAAGAATTTTCAGATATTTGAAGGGAGCTCCTAAACTCGGACTCTGGTATCCCAGAGATTCGAACTTTGATCTGTTTGCCTTTTCAGATAGCAATTTTGGAGGAACTGACAGGGATAGGAAGTCTACATCAGCTGGATGCCAGTTCTTGGGAGACAGACTCATTTCTTGGCAATGCAAGAAGCAGCAGACAGTATCTCTCTCCACAGCAGAAGCAGAGTACATTGCAGCATCTGCATGCTGCTCCTAGGTTCTTTGGATGCAACATCAGCTGGAGGATTACGGTTTGACTTATCTTGATACAACCATTTATTGTGATAACGATGCCGCCATCCAGATCACTAAAAACCCTGTTTTTCACTCTAAAACCAAGCACATTGACATTAAAATTCATTTCATAAGAGATTGTTTTGACGAAGGTCTTATTAAACTTGAACAGATCCATACTGATGCTAACACAGCGGATCTTTTTACAAAACCTGTCAGCATCTCTAGGTTCAATGTGCTTGTAGACCTCTTGAAATGATTCGCTTCACCGACTGAGCATTAAAAAAAACTCTTGTAAATAATAATAAGGGGTGTTTATGTGTTCCATCTGGTAAATTTGGGCATAAAGTATTCTGCTTTTGGACAAATTTAGGGGGAGAAAAGTTGCTGGGAAATGAAATGAGCTTTCGTGTTAAAGAACTTGATTAACACACATAAGGTTTCAATGTTAAACAGGTTAGGCTCCACTGCGATGTGTTGATAGGTCTGCTGCTCGAAAAGCAAAAGAAGCAAAGTGATACAAACATAATGGACTGGACATCTCGTGGGTAACAGACCAACGGTGTATGATTTCATGGTCTTAAATCCTGCATTGATAGATAGCCAGCATCTGAGGTTTCAGGTCTTTGTACTGATAAATCATCCGGGATATCAGGGCTGTCCCTCTGTTGCATCCAGACTATATGCAGACCTGGGCACAGTCAGGATATCTTGCTAAAAGAGCCACAAAAAGGGCCAAAACCTGAAAACGGAAGAAATCTCACAAAAAGGAGAATTTCATGAGCTATCATAGCCAAATTCATACCATTTAAGGTATCTGTCTCGCCCTCGCCAGAACTTCCTTGGTCTCTCTGCTGTACGGAAGTACTGACCTGTTCACCAGGAAGTCTGGCGTTGAAAAATTTAAGGATGATCTCAGTATACTCACCTGCTACGATGAACTGTTGTGCTTACCTTGATCGTGGGGGTATGCCTTGGAATGGGACACACAGATGTTACAGTATAATTCTACCTAAAAGCGTATCACAAAGCAAAAAGTTGAAGTTTGAGCGGTGGATTTAAGAGGACAAACATATCAACAATTGCATGGACCAACCTAAGTAAACGAAGAGCTGAAAAGTGTCCCTTAATCAGTTCGAGAACGTTGATCCCGTGACAGTCTTCCCAAAATCACCCTATGTTGGTATTTTGTGCATACTATTTTTTTTGTTATTATTATTATTTTAATATTTTTTAATAATTGCTCAGTGGGGTGTTTCGTTGATTTTGAAGGGGGGTATTTTGCTATCTTGAAAAGGCTGAATAAAATAATGATAAAATCTTTGAATCTGGATGGCCCACTGTTCTGAATGAGGCTCATCAGGAATTGACTTGGTCAATCCTGAATAGGCCCATAATCATTTTGGAGTATTTAATGAGGAACAGACAAGAGTCCGTATCACAATTCCGGACCATCACGGACGCAACTGAATATTCTCTCTCAACTCGCTTCATTTCGGACTGATTACGGATAGATCACGGACCATAGGTATATCATTCCGGATCATTAAAGTGCATTACAGATGATTCCGGATCATTACGGACAAGAAGATCATCATCACGGATGATTTCGAATGATTCTGGATGATTCCGGACCAAAGGAGGCTCATTATGGATGACTACGAAAGGAATATCATTATTGATGAAGAAGTTCATCCGAAATGAACCCCATTATTGTGACCTTTGACTGTTGACCTGTTTTGAACCCTTTTTCTTATGGACCTTTGGACTGCTTTTGGACTGCTTACTGTGAAAGGTTGCTTATGTTTAAGTTTTCTACGTGTTGATTTTGTCGACTCGTCGTTAACTCAAATGTAAGTAACCCTTCAAAAAAATCTAACGACAATTTTTAAGTGCAGAAAATGGCAGGCGCAATGTTGCAAGAAGGAAATCAACGGCAATTAGAGATCAATGAATTCCATAATCAAGCAGGCTTTTTGTCAGATCCTCCGGTAGATCAAGCGGAGTTGTTTGGATCGCTAATCAGGGGTCTAAACAACTGTCCTCTCACGCATGCTTTAAGAACAAATCCTGTGATTTGCAGCAGCTGCTTCAACGCATTTTGGAATACTGCAAAGATTAACAAGCAAGGTGAAGGATCTATTGAAGCTACTGTGCAGAAGACAAAGATTATCGTATCTGAAGCAGTGGTTCGAGAAGTGTTAAGACTGGGAGATCAGCCACATCATCCTACATTATACGATCAAGCTAGAGTTCAAGTTGCCTTAAGAAGGATGAGCTATGAAGGAGGATATCCTACTGTGCTGAAGAAGTCATTTCCACCATACTGGAGGCTGTTAGTTCACTTTTTCCTCCAATGTGTTGCTGAAAACAAGGGTGGATGGGATCAACTAAACAAGATGCAAACTTCAGCAGTTGTAGCACTTTTGAATGAATGGGATTACAACTTATCGACCTTCATCTTTGATAACATGAAAAAGATGTTGGATGATCCAAAGAAGAAGATATTCATGTTATACCCGAGGTTTATGCAGATGATTCTTGACGAGAAATACCCAGCGTTGGTCAAGGGGCCAAACTACATCAATTTGAAGCCAATGGGGCCAGGATGCTTTGAGAATGCATGCAGAAACAAAAGAGCCAAACATCATAATTTTGAAGGAATATATGCTCTTGAGAAGCATGGGAGGTTTGCTGACGTTGTACAAGGAGCTCCTGTTGCACCAGCTCCTCTAGTCATCCCTGTTGCGCCAGTTCCGCCTCCAATTAATGCACAAATAGCGGAAGAGCATGATGTACAACTCATGCAGCAAGTACAACAGGCAAGTGATGATGAAGATGAAGTTCTTGTTGTCGATACTGAATCAGAATCAGATTCCAGTTAAGAAACTGATTCTGAAAGCGAAATAGAGATAGTGACATCTGATAAGGAAGAGGATACTGTTCGTGAGCCAGTGCCAATGACCTCTGATAATCTTGCAGCTTTGATTCAAAGTTTACAGGGTGGCGATGAAGACCCTCCATTCATTTCCACTGCTGATATTCAAGAAAAAGCTGATATTACTGAAGAATCAACACCAAAGAAACAAAGAACCGACTCTGCACCAGACAACACTATTTATGAGCCCTCGACTGCCTCTGAGCCTACTCCTACAATTAATCCTCAACCTGTTCCACCATCAATTGATGCATCAAAGAAAACTGCCCTGGATGACATAGACTTGTATGACTTTAACTTTGATTTTGAAGCCACCCCCTCACGGCCAAGCAGTTCTAGTGGTGGTGTTCAATTTGAAGCTGGAAGTTCTAGTGGTGCACATACTTCTGAGCATGATGAAGCTGTGTTTCGATATGCAAGCGAAAAAAGACAAGTCTATGAAAGCGATAGTGATGAAGAAGAATACGTTAAGAGTTTGAAAAGGCGTGTGGTGGTACTGGAACAAGATGGAGAACTAAAAAGTGCTCAGATAATTTCTCTACAACAAGACGCTGCATTGAAAGAAGCCCAGATCTCGTCTCTACAATCTCAACTCACAAACAGAGATCTCACTATAGATCAACTGCAAGGGGATGTAGGGATGTTGATGTCAACTGTCTATGATATGAAGGCGAAACTTGAAAAGAAGTTTGGAAATGAATTTGCTGACAACTAAAAACGCTTTAACTATTTTCAAAGTGATGATTATAGAAATAAACTTCCCTGATTTAAATATTTTAAAAGTAGTAATTATAGAAATAAACATCACTAAGTTTTAACACAAATAAGAAGGAATAATTAAATAAATTTTAGGAAAAGTTCATGGAAAGTGTAACGATTCGCATTTTGTACTTTCCTTATTTAGAAGGTTTTAATCGTATTCATATTTTTTGGAAACTTGTTATTGTATTGTATTGCATTCGTATTTCTTTTCCAATATTGTAATCCGAGACTTTGATCATAATGAAATTCCATTATTTTATACTTATACATGTTACATACTTATGTTATACGTTGCAATCATGAATACATGTTTATACGCGAAAACCAATACTTGGAATACTTGAAACATCAATTATATGTGCATTATACTCATACCTTACACTTTTATGCTAGAAATACTTAAAACCGGCTAAAATACGTGAAACTGGCCCAACATAACCCCCTCATGCGAACCAAAACACTCGAACGGATGTAGACCCTCTTCGTGCGGATCAAACCCCTCTTTCGTGTGGACATACTCCTCCTTCGCACGAACCAGCCTACCCTCGCACGAACCTAACTTCCTTTGTGCGGACCTACCCTTTTTCGCACGAATGAACCATCCTTCGCACGGACTTGACCTCTTTCGCACCAAACGCTCATCCGCATGAACCTCTCATCTGCACGAACCTCTCATTCGCACGAAACGGAGCTGGCAACGGGTTACGGGCAGGAAACACAAACAACCGCGTTTTACCTACTTTTTCACCTTTTTACAACACCCAATCACTTCCTACTTCATTAATGACTAAAACCCTAATCCCATCCTATAAATAAGAGCCCTCTTTCACTCCTAAACACTTTCCAAACACTTAAATCACTCCCAAATCTTTATAATTTCTCTATAATTTACAAGACTTGGCAGAAAGTTGCAAGCCTTCTAAGTGAGTTTTAGCTCATTTCCCTTCTTATTTCTTCATGTTTTCTTATACCATTCTACTTGGAGAACCTCTAGGAAGGTTTTCATAAGTTTGCCATGGCAAACTAAGGTGAAACCTCACCACATTTGAGGTCCAAAGTAAAGTGTCTTCTTTCTCTTTAAAGTAACAAAAAGAACAAAGGAAAAAATCAATAAATAACTGAATTTTTATTTTAGTTATATCTTGAAAATTATAATATAATTATTATTTATAAACTGATAGTGTTAGAGTTTGCTTCCTGTATCTACCGTTAAGTGTTGCCTTTCCATTTAAGAGTCAACTATGATTTGAGTTATTGTGGTTGACACCAGATTGCATATTAAGCCCCTTCTTTTCTAGTTTCAACAATCAAGTCCCTATAGTTGCTCAGATTCATCATATGAGTCTCTTCATATGAGTCTCTGCTATTAATTACAAGTTTAAGTTTAAGTGAAAAGACCAAAATATCCCCTTATTTTTTATTTGCAATATGAGTCTCTCCTGTAAACTTCAAATATTCCTTCCAATTTCATTTTTTTAACTAACCACCCTAATCAACTAATTAACCACCCTAAGTAACTAATTAATCATATTGTTAACTAACCAACAACTGCTAATAACCTGTTATTAACTATCACACAAATAACTTATCAGAATTGCATTAGCTACTATTGATACAAATTAACACAGTTGCATAGAGCCTAATGTACACGATTAACTAATGTACATAATTAAGTAATGATATAGATTAAAACAATTGCATTGAACCAAATGTACTTATCACTGCTGCAATAACTGATATTTAAGTAACTAATCAAACTACTAATTATCTCAGTAATCAAACATATCATGCACACTAAAGAAATTACTAATGATCAACTGCTAATAATCAACTACTAATTAACATCAGGTGATACATGTCAACTGTAGTTCAGTTTAATCAAAGTAATTAACCACAGTTCAAAGTATTGTCTCCTAAACAAATCATGATTAACCTAACACAACTGATATGCTAACTAATCATAACATAATCTGAATTATGCTAAACCTAACGCAACTACTAATGTACATGATGCATTGAACTGCTAACCTAATCCTCCAAACTAACACAACTGCTAATGTAATCCTCCAAACTACAAACTAACACAATTACTAATGTAATCCTCCAAACCTAACACAAGTGCCATGACTTCTAAACTACAATTGATTGAACTGTTATGACTTCTAAACTACAACCCTATTACAAACAAAACAATTCAAGCAAATTAACAAAATCATTACCATTTCAAACAGAAGTAAAAAAAAAAGTCAACCATCATCCATTACATATAACTCAAACATAATTGTTAGTTACATTTCATGGGAAAATTGGGTATACTTAATCATTAACGATTACTCCCAAAAATTGATCAATAAAAAAACCCATGGTATGGTTCTAGTTAGATTATAGTTATGCATCAATGATATATACAAAACCCACTATAGTCTAACCTAATCTATTTGATCATCATCCCTACTCCTGTGAAACCTGAGCTACACATTTGCGTGGCCCAGAAATCTAAGCACGAGCCTAATGTGGATGGCGAGTTGGCGTGTGGTTGCTCGAACCCTTATTCCAACTACAATTTCAAGTTAAATGTTACAAATCAGCCATATTTCATACTGGTGTACCACATTTTTCATGTTAATAAAGTAAAACTCAACAAAGTCTTACCTGTTACATGGTCATTATCAACAATCGCTACTAGTTGCAACATGGTCGGATAATCGCAGGTGATCGGAAATGATAATGGTAATCATAGGGACGACGCTAAGTGGTTTGGGTGATTGAGGTAGTGAAATGTTGCTTTGGGGAGAGGATTGGGGATAATGGAGTATGTGAGGTTTGGGTGAATTTACCTAATTGCACTTCACGTCGTTATCAATTTAAACTACAAAACATATGTATATCATTGTGTCTCTCACATAACTAAATGAATGTGATACATTGTTAGTTTGATACAGATTGTTCGGTTTAGTGGATTCCTCATCATCACACAGTGGTGTGTTTAGAGGCCACCACCGTATCCTCCACTATCCGGATAGTCTTGTTGCACGTATAAAGAACGTGATACATTGCTACTTTTGTAAGGGTTGCCCGGGTTAAGGGGTTGTTCATAATAATACGGTTGTGTGAATGGAGGCTCACCATCGTATCCCCGCCATCCGTATAATCTTTTTCCATGTAAAAAGATTCACATCTGTATCCGTAATCTAGATACACTTGTTGCGCTGAATAATATGGTTCATCAACAGGGGGATGCAGAGGTGTTAGGAAAAGTATTGAATAAAATCAGATTCAACTTGATCTATAAAGGAGACAACAGTCCTGAAGATCACAAGAAGAAGAAGAAGAAGATCAGATAGGACAACTGAAATGAACAACATCTACTTCAAGGAATCATAAGTTGATCAAGAGCTGAAGAAGATTATCAGAGAAGGTCATTTATGATAATATCATCAGTTTCTGACGATTCTGATCATCAGATTTTCTGATGATTTGTTCAGCAGAATTTCTGATGAAGTGGTTTATCAGAAATTCTGATGAATACCGCACTTGTCTAAAAATCAGCTCTATCCTGCCACACTAACCGAAGCAAGTTGACATTATTGGATCTCATGATGACTAAGGCAAATTGATTGTTGGATACAATGAATATGTCAAGGTGCTACTTTTTGCAGGAATATATATGAATAAACAAATGTTTATTCATATATTCAGCCTTCTATAAATAGAAGGCTCATCAAGCAGAGAACAATGGAGTTTTGTAGTATGTATTGAATGCTAAGCTTAACTCATTGTTCTCTTGTTTCTTTTCATCTTTTCTCCTCCTTCACAAAGATTTTCCAATTGATCACATATTTCCTTAGCTGATGCACATGCATCAACTTGTGAAAATATGTCATTGGGGATAGCCATTATTAAAAGTGACTTTGCCCTTTCATCCCCAGCCACCTTTTCCTTATCTTCCTCACTCCAAAGTATTTCACTTTTAGGAGCTCGGGAGGTAGGGATAGCAGGTGATTGGTCAGTTGCTGGAATAGCTGGTATTTCAGTCATTGGTATATGTGGACCCCTTTCAATGGATTGAAATAGAGCTCGGTCATGACCATTAAGGAAATTGACCATCCTGATTTTCCATTGGGGGTATTCCTCTCTGACCAGAGTCAGAGGTTTGGGCATAGAACCAATGTTAAAAGCATTATTCCATGATTGAAAGATGGCCATATTTAGAGAAAAGAAGATAAGTGATTGATCGTTTGAAAATGATTAATTCAATCTGCTCTGATACCAAGTGTTGGTCCCAGTTTGGACTTAAAAACTTCTTTTCACGTAATATGGCAAGTGATTTCAGTAGATATGAAAAAGTGTGCGAAAATGGAAATCAGACTTTCAAGAAACAAGACCTACAGAATTATCAAGTTTATATCACTTTGAAACAAAATGGTTTACAAGGTGATTGTAAGATTATTATCTATTACAAATGAATACTTGAATTCTGAGGGTGAGAGAACAATGAGTTAAGCTTAGCATTCAATACATACTACAAAACTCCATTGTCCTCTCACCCTCAGAATTCAAGTATTCATTTGTAATAGATAATAATCTTACAATCACCTTGTAAACCATTTTGTTTCAAAGTGATATAAACTTGATAATTCTGTAGGTCTTGTTTCTTGAAAGTCTGATTTCCATTTCCGCACACTTTTTCACACCTACTGAAATCATTTGCCATATTACGTGAAAAGAAGTTTTTTAAGTCCAAACTGGGACCAACAAGAGGCTTGTTCAAATCTAGCAATGGTCTATTTTGATCAAAATGAACGCCAGACACAACCTCATCCTCCTCATTAGAATCAAGAACACCAGAATCCTCCTAAAACAATGGTATAATAAATATTTAATAATCTCAAAAAACAAGGATGGAAGTTAAGTTGGTAAACGTTACCAGATCGGTTTCTAGCACCCATGACTTGTTAGCATACTACCCAAAGAAATAGTCGTTGTCCTAGAATGATGACATTTTTCCAACCGTATTGAATCAAATGTTGAAGCTGATAGTTTGAAGAGTTGAAGAATTATTCCTCTGAAGAACATACTGAAAAATAAATGTCTGCATGATACTATTAGTTCAATTTCAAAAGTATACGTCTCGTATAAACCTATACTCGGCGTATACCTTTATTCACGTGCCAAACAACATCCTATCAAAGTCAAATTAGTCTTACATGCGTTGCGTACACCCCTGTACGCGACATATATAAGCCTTGTATATGCCCTATATGCATCGTATAGGAGACTAATTTGACACTGTACCAGGTTTGACCTCTTTGTCTAGCGTGTGAATCAACATTAACCCTATACGTATCGTATAAACCTATACGAAGCGCATAGGTTGGTGTACAAATAGGCATGAGGATGTGTGAATATGTAGACCCTTAAAAAACACCAACATTGAAGAGAAACAATGTAATTATTTGTATTCCACATGCAACTCACCTTTTTTTGTTTCCAAGTTTAACACACATAAACAAAATCACCAACTTTAAAGTCGTCGCTTCTGATCTCCGTTCGATTAGTTCACAACCTTAATTCCTCCAGACCATGATTTCCTCTTTATCGTTGGAATCGGATCAACACAAGCATGCCTTTAGCTATTTCTTATCGCTGGAGTTAACAACCCCATATGCACAGGTCTGTTGAAACCCCTTTCTTTCGTTGCCACTGCTCCAATCCGATTGAGGCTTCTCTGAATCGCTGAACCCTTAATCAAATGCTTCTGAACTGTAGGTTAGTCTTCAATAGGTCCCAATTTCAATCGATTGATCCACTCTGATACAAGTTAAAGGGAATTGGTACTAGATCTGGTTGTTAATCGAAAATAATGAACAGAAAGTAGAATACTACTCTTCACGATTAAACACCCACAAATCTTTATTATCAAGGAAACTATCTCAAAACCTTGAATTACAATTTTACCTATCAATCCGATAGGTATATATAGCTAGGATTAGGTTTAAGAGTGAACACTAGTGTAGCTTGCGAACTGCGTGAACTAATCCTGGCCATACACATGTGTAGATCAATGGCCAGGATTTGAGGTTGAAATACACTAGTGTATTTTACGATTTGATGATGAGATCCTGGCCATACACATGTGTAGATCAATGGCCAGGATTTGTTCACTCAGTTCGTAAATACACTAGTGTTCACTCTAGAACCCCACCCTATAGAGCTAAACAATCACATAGACTATAACTATGAAACATATTAATTAATTACATATCAATTATCTAATACACATCCTAACCCAACACGAATAGGAACCTTAGATAATATCCACTAATTATTTAATATATATTTAATTAATTACTTGATAACCAAGTTAATTAATCTCTAGCCGTCCTTCACGCGCTGGGCCACAATTCGGCTTGGTAATTCCCGACAGAACATAATCACTATGAATGCAATTAGAGGCAAGAGAAAATGCTCCTAGATGGTTACAATATCAAAAAAGAAGTATACACCCAAATCCGTAGGCAATCAAATCCCCTTGATGCAAAATACTTTGTAGTTTGTATTAATCATGTATCGTTTCCTTGTCATACAGAAGAACACCATTGGTTTATGTTGTTATTCACTTACCCTTGGGTTAGTGTTCCCATCGAATGCCGTACACAGACATAACATTTTTATTTCACAACTAGCGGGTTAATACCCGTGCTCCGCAACGGGTGTATTTCACATAAAAAAGCATGTCGCAAGGGTAAGTTCGGAATCTAAGAGAGTTTTTAGTTAGAAAATTATGTTATTTTAAAAATCAACGTTAAGAAATACAAACTCACACTACAAAAAAAGTAACCGACAGAGACTAAAGTACCAGGGAGTGATATATCAGTCTCAAATACATAATATCTGGGACTGATTTTTCAGTTACTAATAATTTTGGAGACTGATTTTATGCGGCATATGTTAGTAACTGATAATTAGTCCCTAATGCATGGACACCTTATTTGATACTAAATTTCAGTCACAAATATGTATGCATAGTATAAGGTTTTGGAAGCTTACTTATTTGTTACTGAATTTCAGTCCCAAATATGTTCACTGCTAAAATGAAAATGGCGCAAATGTATGGCCCACTAATCTTCAGTCTATAATATCGAGGAAACATATTAGTGACTGAAATTCAGTTCTAATATTCAAAAAAAAAAAACCTGATTTGGGGACTGATATTTAGTCTCGAACGTCTGTTATATATAAAATGATTAAGGATTGATTTTCAGTCTCTAATTATTTTACACAAATTCTACCATTTTAAGGGAATTATATAAGACTAAAATTCAGTCTCAAAAAAACTTGTAAGTGCCCTTTTTGGAACTAATATTCTCGTAGATAAAGGGATTAGGGACTGATGTTCATTTTCCAATAATCAACAAATATTTTATCATTTCGAGAAAATATATTAGAGACTGAAAATCAGTCCTCGAAGTTCTTGTAAAGACTAGGGACTCGTATTTAGTCTCAAATGTATTTTGTGTAGTCAGTTATAAAAGACTAATATTCAGTCTCCCATATTTGCGGTGACAAAACCTCCATGGAAAATCAATTCGTAACTGCTTAAGTTCAGCTGCTAAATTTCTGACCTTTTTTTTTTTTTGCAAAACAAATGCAAAAAAATGAAAAAAGGTAACTAAATATGATTTCATCCTAAATATCAATCGTAAACCCATAGCAAATAAGTTGAAAAAACAAAACATTTTGGTCACGAAATGGGAAAAAATAAACTAAATTAAAAATAGATTTAAAGTAATTATGGTTAAGTTGAGTTTTTGGTCAATGATGGTAAATGATGAGCAATTATGTTGAAATTTAAGGTAATTATCGTTACACCCATAAATTTGAGATATACATGCCCATTCAAGGCTATACTTTACTTATATATAATACTAGGTTTTTACCCAGGATTGCTTCCCGGGCTCGGGAAACTTAGTTATATTTACTTGTTATTAATACAACCTCATTACATCAAGCATCTCATTGGATTCAACAACAATGTCTTCACATCACCGGATTAGATCATAAACCCATATTATAGATCAAACAAAAGGACAACAGGACCACATGAATAACATCATTTCCAATTTTACTTCAATGCACTTAAATGATTGCGTGATTTGGGATTTTGTAAAAATGTTTGTTCTTGTACTTCATAACAAAATTATATAGAATTCAAGAAAACAAAACAATGACTTAAAGAACTCTAGTTTAACACCCAATGTGATCGAGCAAACAGATGTTGACCAAAAGTCAAACAGTTGTTGACCAAAAGTGAAACAGATGTTCAACCAGATCCATTGTCTTCTTATATTTTAGGACTGTTTTCCTCTTCAAAGCACTGTTCAACCTAACATAGGTTTCCATGAACTGTTGACTTAAAGTCAAACAGATGTTAAAACCACTGTTTGAGTTATTCAAACATCTGTTGAATACTAAATGAGATGTTGACCAAAAGTCAATAAGATGTTGACCAAAAGTCAAACGGAGTATACTGTCTTTAATTCACATCTCCACATTGTTTCTGTTAGACATGGACCTAATAATTTACATGTACATATATAGTTTTAGAATCACAACTTCAAAACTAAATAAACAAGTCTAGTATCAGTTTCGAAAAGCAAACAACTACAACCCAAAAACTTGGTTCAACGTATCCTTCTGCATTTGCCTTCTTCAACTCACGAACATTCATCCGAACATAAAAAGCTTTTTATCTTTCACAAAGTTAAGTGTAAATGCTTGACCTGGAGCCATGCCTTTATCTCTCACAAACTTTCTCATTCCTTGCAGATAATATCTTGGTTGACTTCGAGATGAACCTATAGCAGCTTGAATATTCCAAACATCACCTGCCACGTCCACAATCTTCAAACCCATCTTACGATTCAGTCCAAGATCTTCAGCCTGTTTTTTTTTAAAAGGCGCTGTAACAAACAACGAACAATTCAATAAACAAAGAATTAACACATCTTTAAAATCTGACTAAAGTATTATATATTAGTAAACTCATTATCACAAACTTACAAAATGACCGTCCACACAGAAAGAAATAGGTACGATCTGATTATCTTCATTCCCAACAACCATACCACTTTCATTGACATTAACGATGTCCTGTACAGCTTCAGTATCTGAACTCAAGACAATCTCTTCTATCACCTTTTCTTTAACAACAGCACAAACCTCCGGTGGAAACACTAAATCACAGGTAGCACAATTGAAAACCGTGATATGAAAAGTCTGAAGATCTATCATCTCAAAGATAATGAGATGATCAGCAGTTAATGACAACTCATTATTTATCTCCTTCCATCCGGTAATTATGTAAAGTTCATTGTTTATATCTTCCATCCCTACAGACCAGTTCTGGTTTTCAGATCCTTTAATAAGAACCAGATATGAAGGAATAGTGTTTAACATCTTGTGATGAACAAAAGAACGATTAATACTCTACAATCAGAATAAAACACATTATATAGTACATTAGTAAAAATATATCAGAAAATTAAGTAAAAAAATAAAACACGACAATTAAACAACTGTATCTCCAAAAAAATTACATGATGAATAATATTCGAAGTTACACACCACATAATCTTCGTTACCAGATGATTTGTAGTAAAACTCTTCACAAGGAGCAAGATCAATGTCTTGATAAAAATACAATATTCTCAAACTTTCTAATGCTTCTTCATAATGAAATATCAACCATGAATCTGAAGGTATTTTCAAACTGTCTACCAACTGACACCAACCATTATAAAAATAATATCTGCCATTGCTTAGAGGATAGATCTTGACTTTAAAAACATTTCCAGTTGTGGTCCTGATCTTTGTATTTCAATTGGATAATTAAACTGCTGAATCCAATTTTGATACTGTTTAGGCAAAATCTAAGCATAAATAAAAGAAACACTTTTATTGCTAAATATCATACCAAAAAATTAAAATTAAGTGTTAAACTAAGATTGGATAAAATTACTAACCAAACATTTCCTTTTACTGTTTTCAAGGTAACACGGAAATCCATAAATCATTCTCACAAAAAACTGTAACAGTATCAATCATATAGAATCAAAATCAATAACATTAAGAAACAAATGAATACAATCCATTAAGGTATGCAATACATCTAAATAAAAGATGATACAACTAACATATATCAAAATAACAATAGACAACATCAAAAATCAAAAAGGTGAGAATACATGTAATTTGTTATCATATCGAAATATATATATTTTTTTACATCAAATCATATAATTAAAACTTAAAACCTACTTTTCCGATTAAGTATCACAAATAGACATGGAGGATCATCAGCTGAATAAATTGTATAGAAAAACAGGATAGTGACTTGTGTCTATTCCAAACAAAAACTTAAAAACAGTATACCAACTACTAATCAAAATAAGTTCAACTTTTCAAATACACATGAGAATACATCAGATAAAATCAGAAATTTATATTATACTTTAGAATAACAACGTTATAAGAACAACTTTACAAATAAACGTGACAATACATTAGTAAAGATTGAAATTTTATATCATACATCAGAATCACAGCAACAACTTTATAAATAACTTTACAAATACAAATGAGAATACAACAGTAAAGATCGAAATTTTATATCATAAATCAGAATAAGATAAATACATGAGCAAAGTAAAATCCAATAAAATCAACAATGGAAAAGACAAATGGTAGATACAGGAAATGCAGATCACTTTTTTTAGAATCATATATGTCTATCATAACATGCATAATAACTACATAGTAATCGAATATTCAAAAAAATTAGGACTATCAGAAATTGTTCCAATATAAGCCGCAGCAATAAACGCAATCATAACCAACAATGGATTGAAAAAAAAGGGAGATACATGAATACACCCCAATCGATTACAACTTCTTCATTAAAATAGAAAGAACCATAATCGGCTATAGAATTCAAAAATAAAAGAATAAACATGAAAAAATAAAAAACAAATCAGATTATTTAACAATACCTTTATTATTATACAAGATGATATTGATGAAGATCGGAAGAAATCGAAGAAGATGACAGAGTTTGTTGGAGAAGGTGTAGAGAGAAACGTGGAGAGAGAAACGAACCGAGATTTTGTGAGGATCTTTAAAAAGTTAGAAGTTTAAAAATATCCCATGTAACCGGGTCGGATCATCCCATTTAGTTTTTCCTCGACATCTGTTTGACTTTTGGTCAACAGCTGTTTGAGTTTTGGTCAACATCTCATTTAGTATTCAACAGAAATTTGAATAAGTTAATCAGTGGTTTGAAAATCTGTTTGACTTTTAGTCAACAGATGGATGGAAATCCATGTTAGATTAAACAGTGTTTTGAACATATTTTTAAACATCTGTTTAGACTTAAACAGATGTTGGGGCTTAAACAAATGTTTGGCGTTCTATATCAGTTGTTTGGACTTAAACAGATGTTTGAATTTAAACAGATGTTTGGCCATAAACAGATGTTTGGCAATAAAGATATGTTTGGCCTTAAACAAATGTTTGAAGTTAAACAGATGTTTGCTCATAAAGAGATATTTTACCTGAAACCAAACATCTGCTTAAGGTCAACATCTGTTTCACTATTCGACAACATCTGTTTGACTTTTGGTCAACATCTGTTAACATATAAACACTGTTAACATAAATTACAAATAATTAGCTAATAGACGGCACACAATTAGCATCTTAAATCATCAAGACCCTTAACAATTTGACCATATGATTTAATTGTGTGTTTTATCTTAGATGGGACAACTCGAAAACAAAATTCACTAAAAGGATAACATATTAAACGGCTAAAAAAAAAAGCTCAAAGAGTATTTTACTGCAAATCAGGATTAACAAACAATGCCAACAGTCAAGTCAACCATGTTTCTTTCACCTTTGACTTTCAAAGTCAATTCAGTTACTTACAAATTCACAAATACATAAAATTTCTTATATAACCGCAAACATTAACACACCTAATAATCTTAACTTTGCTATAAACTGTAAAACACAAACCCAAATATCATATTTTCCTTGTGAATCTTTATTGCCTCATCAATAATTCCCTGACTTGCCATTTGAATTGTAATTCAAAGTCCAAGGAATCTGTATCATCCTCATCCCTGCACAGTGTAACATCAAGGAGATCTTGCAGATCTTCAACACCCAGACCCAGTGCTTGTTCCCTTGAGAAGTTCAGCAATCGATGGAGTTGAAGCTGACATTTCTTAATTCTTACGGTTATTGTTAGATTTAAAAGTTTAGTTGTTCAGTATGTTATTTATGTAATAATTGGACTTTTAAGGTCATGAATAAATGAATAAATTTTAATCTTATGAATCTATGTTGCGTTTGTAGGAAAAAAAGAGAGAGAATATCAATTTTAAATTACCTTTTTGCATATTTTGAATTTCAAAAGTTATGGATATTGTCAGTAATTACCGATTTGATTTGAAAGAAATTGTTATCATGACATTTCTAATTTTTATTTTAACTTTAATTAAGAGAAAAACACCGTCAATTTGAAATTCTCATTTTGCATATTTTCAATGTCCAAAGCTCAAGAAATTAACATTAGTTACTGATTTGATATGCAACAAATTGTAATCAACAGTTATTTTAATTTTTTAGTTTAACTATAATTTTTATCACCAAAACAATATTGGATGAACTCTTATCTCATTGGAATGTAACGATTAGGTTAAATGGTAAATTCATTGTAATTCTAGTTTTCATTTGATAATTTCATTCTATAATTAATTAACCACATCAACAATAAAAATGTGAGCAGTGTATGATTTTTAGGAAAACCAATGATGGTCAATATCAGTGGATGTCAACAATAAAAATGTTAGCAGTGACTATTTTTTAACTATCAGTGGATAGCCAACAGTGATTTAAATTACCATTTTGCATATTTTGAATTTCAAAAGTTATGGATATTGTCAGTAATTACTTATTTGATTTGAAAGCCATTGTCATCATGACATTTCTAATTTTTATTTTAACTTTAATTAAGAGAAAATAACTGTTAATTTGAAATTCCCATTTTGCATATTTTCAATATCCAAAGCTCAAGAAATTACTATTTATTACTAATTTTATATGCAACAAAATGTCATTAACAGTTATTTTTATTTTTTATGTTAACTTTAATTTTTATCACCAAAACAATATTGGAGGAACTCTTATCTCATTGGAATGTAACGATTAGGTTAAATGGTAATTTCATTGTAATTCTAGTTTTCATTGGATAATTTCATTCTATAATTAATTAACCACATCAACAATAAAAATGTGAGCAGTGGATTTTTTTAGGAAAACCAATGATGGTCAATATCAGTGGATGTTAACAATAAAAATGTGAGCAGTGACTATTTTTTAACTATTAGTGGATAGCCAACAGTGATTTAAATTACCATTTTGCATATTTTGAATTTCAAAAGTTATGGATATTGTCAGTAATTACTGATTTGATTTGAATCCATTGTCATCATGACATTTCTAATTTTTATTTTAACTTTAATTAAGAGAAAATAACTGTCAATTTGAAATTCCCATTTTGCATATTTTCAATGTCCAAAGCTCAAGAAATTACCATTAATTACTAATTTTATATGCAACAAAATGTCATCAACAGTTATTTTTAATTTTTATGTTAACTTTAATTTTTATCACCAAAACAATATTGGAGGAACTCTTATCTCATTGGAATGTAACGATTAGATTAAATGGTAATTTTATTGTAATTCTAGTTTTCATTTGATAATTTCATTCTATAATTAATTAACCACATCAACAATAAAAATGTGAGTAGTGGATGTTTTTTAGGAAAACCAATGATAGTCAATATCAGTGGATGTCAACAATAAAAATGTGAGCAGTGACTATTTTTTAACTATAAGGGGATAGCCAACAGTGATTGAAAAACTGATGTTTGGTCAATCAGTGGTCAACATAAAGAATGAAGAAACAGAGGTTGTCTTTCAACAATGGATAACATTTAACAATCAGATGTTTGAACCAAAACAGTGGTTGTAACAGACTTTTAAGGATTAATGAAAACTATCATTTTTAACTATTTTAAATATGTTTGACCTTAAACAGATATTTGACCTTCTATATCAGTTGTTTGGAGTTAAACAAATATTTGACCTTAAACAGATGTTTGGACATAAACAGATGTTTGCGCTTAAACAAATGTTTGAACTTAAAAAGAAGTTTGCCCATAAACATCTATTTGCAAAAAAAAGACCAATTTCAAGAATACTAAATCCAAACAATCAAAATGAGGAGCTTATTTATCATCCAAGTGTACTTCATTTTTATTTAGTAGTATAAAGATCAAACAACTGTTGTATTTATAATACAGATCAAACCAATGAGGTGATGTGATAAATACTGTTACATATAAACACCTCAGTGATATGACATCTAACAATCTAACAGAGTATAAAACACTGATGTGATAAATATTGTTAAATATAAACACTGTTAACATAAACAAAGGTAGCATATCTGATGTTGATGCTGCACCACTGTTGTTGTTGGGCAGTGGTTCATCATTAAATACTAAAGTTGAATCCGTTATAGATGTTGAACCACTGCTGCTACTGAACAGTCGTTTTCCTTTGGTTAATCAAACTCTAGGTACATAAGTGCTTGTCTTTAACAGGGCTTTGTCTTCAACAGTGGATAGGCCTCATCAGTCTTTAAGTCCATCAGTCTTTATAAGGAGCAGTGGTTAGTTATAACAGTCCTTAGCATGATCAGTTGTTATAACCACTCCATAACCCTTTGTGAGGAAGCAAGTGTGGGTCTATTTAACTGAAAGGAATGATTGCAGTACATCCCTGTTGAAAAACAGAGTCGATAAATTTAGGGAAAATGAGGTTGAAAGATGATAAGCCAATAGTGGACGATCTCATTCTACAGTTTCGATAAATTCAGGGGTATTCTCAAATAATACTTCCTAGATGCTTCAAAAGAAGCAGCACTTTGGACATTTGTCGGTTTTCAAACATCTATTATCTATTTTCTACTATCTACTATCTATTATCTATTATATATAATAAATGAAAGTTGATTGCTCCACATGGCCCAAAGTGGATCAATCAACTTTCATTTATTATATATAATAGATAATAGATAATATGTCACACCCCGATATTTCCACGTATTACCAGTGGGTCCGGTGGGGAGTATCGTGACGTAGTTGATATCATCATAGTCAAACAACACAATTTAAATGCACAGCGGAAGCAAAAGATAAAATATTACAAACCGATATAAAGTAATATCAAAGTATTACAAACGGAATGTAAAGGATCCACAGGCAGATCAAAAAAGATAATTGTTCAACAGATTTTGACATCTAAGCTTGCGAGACTCTTTATTGATGCTAGGAGTAGCCAGCCTATTCCGATTAGTACCTGCACTTTGTGACACCTGTGTCACTGTGACCATCAAAAAAATACCAAACCAATGAAATATTGTATTTCATACTTGGGATTTGCATAAATATGTGTATCTTTTTGCACATATCAATTCTTGTTCGATTTAAGCTTTAATTCGCTTTCTGGAAGGTTATACGCACACTGATGCGTAAATATAACCAGTTTAATACAACGAACACTCTGTAATAGTGAAATAGTCTTAGCACACCTTAAATAACCTTCACATAACTTAGAAATAAGTTTTGAAGGCTTTGGTATGGCAAAATCAAGTTAATTCGCTTACAGGGACTAAATTTGACAAACTATGAAAGTATGCCAATTTGAACTGTAACAGACATTCTGGAACATGACCATAAGTTAAAAATACCATAAATATCCTTTACATAGCTTAGAAATAGGCTTTGAGGGGTTCGGTGTGCTAAAATAAACTTTTGGGTCATTCAGGGACTAAAAGCGTCAAAAAGTGCACAAGTTTGCACTTTCGCGCATAACTTACGTTCTGAATACATCCGGACATCCAAAAATTTATTTAAGCACTAAAATATTGTATTTTAATGTTTGGCATAAGAAAAATCCATTCGTCGCGTCATTTGGATCGTTTTTCGCGCTTATGCGCATTCCGTCGTAATTAAGCGAACATCGCGTCGTAATTAAGCGAACATCGCGAACATCCGGCATATTTTTGAGCATGTTTCATGTCCACAATGTTTAGGCATCATTTTAGGGCCTTAAAGTTGGCTTAACGGGCCTTAAACGTGTCGGAAATGGCTTTAATGCATGGCAAGGACCTAAACTGTCATTTCAGCAAACTTTCTTCTGATCAGAAGGCCCAGGCGGCCCGCGTAAGCCCAGGGTGATCCTTTACACGGCCCGCGTCAGGATCCTAGACCAGATTAATTGTTTAAACAGCCTGTTAACAGTTGTATTACCCACAAAAACCCACTTGCACATGGTATTTCTCAATACTAGGGGCTCAAATGGTTTTGTAAAACCATGGTCTTGAGGTGTATGGCCAAGATCAAAGCTCGGTATTCAAGGAACGATCCTAACGGTGGTCCAAACACTATAAATATCCATCCATCCCAACCCCAAAAACCCACAAATCTGATCTAAAAGCTCTAAGTTGAAGCCATTGCTTCATACCTGAGCTATTCGATCAAGATTTACTAGCGGGGACCCTTTGTAAGTGTTCCTTCATTCTTTTTTTGCTTTTCAAGTCCGAAAGTCAAACTATGTTTGACTTTCGGCGTTGACCAGTTTATGGTCAACACGAAGTTCGTTTGAACTTCGCAACGTGAGCGTAATCACGATGGTTATAGTCCCTAGTGACTATACCTACTGAATTACCACGTTATCTAGGCTCAGTGACGAGCCGTAGTTTCGGCCAAAATACGTATTCTTGCGTATTTTGTAACCAAACTACTTTTAGGTATCAAAACCGTTTGTTTTTATACCAAACTTGTTTTCTAACTTAGTTAAGCATGTTTTAACATGCTTAGCTCGTCACTTTTAGTTTTGTGCTTATATAGGGTCGTAAGGTAAGCGATCTAAACAATCGCTTATACTTTCGAACCCGACCCGTTTGGTCGATCATTAGGATCCGACCAAACACATTAGGTGACCATAGTTGTATAGGGAATAACCTTCCGAGGTTATACCTTATGGTCACATTGTTTGAGTAGTTGTATGATAGGTAGTATATATGCCTTAGGTAAATTACCAAAATGCCCTTTGAACACCAAAATTCATTTTAAGCATATGTAACATAAATTTTGGTATCTAAACTGATTTGGCAAAAATGTTAGACATGTTAAGGCATATATTACTTGTCATAGGACTAGTTAAGCGGTCCGAACGCGTTTCACGCGAACGACGCGTTAAAGTAGCATAAACTACCTAAACGGGTCGTAATGGGTCGTAAGCACTTAGGTTAGGTTTCATTTTAGTATGTAGGCTTTGTTAAACCATATTACATAAGTTCCCACGCTTATTTGGTTTACAAACCCTCATGCTACCCGATCCTCCGATTTAGGTCCGGTTTATTAACGTAGTTACCTATATTAGGTGTCGTTTGATTTCCGTGATCTCTAGCATTGTTTGGTTGTTACTCAAGGACTACTAAGTAATCTCAAGTGAGTACATAGAACCCCCTCTTTTTACATGTTTTCAAGGTGTTTATGTGAGTACATAGACCCCTCTTTTACTGTTTTCCAAACATTTTAGGGTGAAACACATGTGCCTACTCGTTACTTTCGTGCTTTTCATGTTTTCATATCATATGCTTGTTATGTTCAATAGTACATTTATAGTACATGATTTACAGTACATTGTTTTGCTATGTATGTCCATTGTGTGCATACTTAGTACATCGTTTTACATTACATTTCATGCTATGTATGTCTATTGTGTGCATACTTAGTACATTGTTTTACATTACATTTCACGCTATGTATGTTCATTTGATTACATACTTAGTGCATTGTTTTCACATGCTTACATTTTTTGTATGACATTTAGTTTGTTAAATGGGACAAAAATACATTCATTAACATTAGCTACGCCATTCGTTAGTAGGTAGTGGTACCATAGGAATTGACAACTCCCGTTCCTGACATCCTAGGTATGTTTGGATGGAATGAATGACCGAATTCGATAAACATAACACAGATAAACCTTTAATTTGTTTAAAGGTCTATCACCACAGTCACAAGGCTTGGATGTATGCATTTTCACAATACCGCATAGATGTTTATATCAGTATAGCATGCATTTGTTCCACAAAACATAACTTTGATTTAAACCATGTTTTACTTCAATACCTTGTTTTTGTGCATTTTTACATATGGTTTAGTTGATATATTTCACTTACCATACATTATATTTTGGATACACATTACATGATTTACATTAGACATAAACATTTTGACATTGATATACACAATTCATGATTTACATTAGACATAAACATTTTGACATTGATATACATAATTCATGATTTACATTAGACATAAACATTTTGACATTGATATACACAATTCATGATTTACATTAGACATAAACATTTTGACATTGATATACACAATTCATGATTTACATTAGACATAGACATTAGACATGGTTTTCACACAAACATTTTGACATTTGATTATACATAAACATTTTCTTTGGTGGTTTGGTTTGAGTAAGTGATTTAAGTAACGAGGCGTGTGTAATATGATACAAGCATGGTGGATACGCCGCTGGTACTTCCTATATATAAGTGCTCGTATGGTATTACATATCGTAGCGTTATTTGAATCATTTCAATTTAGACATATAACATTTTATACAAATAACATACTTTTTACAATACATTGTTTTACAAACAACTTATCTAATACAAACTCAATTTACTTGGTTATTTACTTAACCATGTATTATTCTTTTATACATATATATCATCTGGTTTATTTATCACTTTTCAAATGATTTACAAGACAAAGCAAATTACAAGGTTCATGACTAAACATTTTCTTAAACATAAGTCATGAATTCTATTTTCACAAAACCTATGTATCTCACAGGCATTTTTATGCTGACGTACCTATTTTCACATGTGTTTCAGGATATGATGCTTAGGATTTATCAAGATACACTTAGGCGGACTTGGGGCTTAGCGACAATAAAAGATGCAAGACTAGTTATTTATGTTATGCTTCTTTGATTGTCAAGACATTGTAACTCTTTTATTCAATAAAACAATATTTCAATTTCCATGTGTTATGAAACAATGATTCTGTTACAACACTCCCCGACGTTTCCGCCACGTTTTGTTGTTTTACGTGGTCGGGGTGTGACACACTTAGCCTTTTTGGGAAAATACGTCAGTTTACACTGGTAAATACAATTTAACTGACTCATTTTGAAAATGTTTTAGAAAATTGATTTGAATGCACGTGGCACAAAACTTTTTATAACTTGGGATAATTATTTATATATAAACTTGTAAAAGAATTACATGTTCGTTATATGTTCAGTAGCCCGGATTGACGCCGGGTTAAAGATTAATAGACACACCACATGATATAGTCCCGCGGCGGGTTATTCCCGTATCCGGCGGTTATACCTCATTATTTATATATGCACTGACGGGTGTACGCCTACACCCCGTGCTTAGGTCGTGGCCATTTCTTAAAATGATGTCAAGGATATCCGGGACATGACCATTAACCCCCCAAAGGCTTTAAGCAAACAAAACAATTTAAACAGGACATTTCAATAAATTAATCTTCATACAATTAAAAATTCAATGCCCGACCAAGCGGTATTTTATATACCGTACCCCAAGCCCGTATAGGGAAAATAAGTTAAAAGTATTTACCTGAGCTAAATAAATTCAATCCCAGCCGTATATCAAATCAGCAAGTACAGATAGCTTTTACTGGGCTCCTAATTCTAGAACGAAGGTTTTTAATAACCTATTAGATTCCTAATGGGTCTTAATTAAGCATATGCTTATACCGGTTAGTTTTTAAAGGAGGATACGGTTCAAAACACATGGTTAAGCGAGAACCGGATTAGAATGTGGTTTAGACCCGACAAGCTTGTATACTTGTGTAATAAGGGTAAACTAAACACATTCTGGATTTTGAGATAAAAATGATAAGGTTTGACCCGTTTCGGCTAATTTATGCAAACTAGTTACAAAAGCCGATCCGAACGCGAAAAGTGCGTAACGGGTAATCAAAATAGTCATGAACAAGTTTCCTAAGTTAATATGCCTTAAATATGTTGTGATATTAGTAGGATACCTTTCATTATGCGCAAAACGAATTTAAAACCAATTTATGCCCCGTAGGGGTATTTTGGTCATTTTAAAGGTTATAAGAGAGATTAAATATTATTATGAGTTTCAGGCCTGATATAATCAGTAAAAATACTTAATTTAATAAGTTATATGAGTAGGGTATTACGTCTATGTGAAATCCATTAATTACAACCAAACTATTCAATGAAGGGGCATTTTGGTAATTTCACTTAAGCTTTAAATGTCAAAATTAGAATTCTGAGTTTAAAACTTTTGCCTACTGTTTAATTATGAAAATTTACTTAAAACATCAGTAGGTATCAAACCTTATATGTTAAAAATAGTTTTAACTTATACTATACGTTAAAAACGCGTAAAAATGCGATTTTAAGCGATTTCCGGGTTTTATAAGAAAAGCTGATATTTTTATCATTCCAGAAAGCTTAAAATGTTTTATTTATCGTATAAAATCAGTAGCAAAAAGTTTGGTATCGAAATGTTATGAAAAACTCATTTTATGGCCAAAAGGGCAAAACCGACAATTACCGAATCAAAGTCTAGAACCCTATGTTATGCTCAGCCTAAAAATAAATAAAAATCTTTAAAAAATCCCAAAATATTATTTTATATCAGTAGGTAAAAAGTTTGGTATCAAAGATTGGGTTTAGATAGGCTATACGCTAATTATGCCGTTTAATTAATAAAAAGCTTTTCATTTACGCTAATGAGCATAACTCCTAATCTAGACCTCAAACTGATGTCAAATTTTAGGGACAAGTTTATAATTCAGTAATAAAGATTATTGTTCTCTCATATTTTCAAAATTCTCGTTTTAGGGTCAAAAGGGCATAATGGTCAACATTTAAGCATATAACGGAAACATGCAATGAATCGGATAACTAAGGAACCACGTTGTATAACCTCAAAGGGTTACACTAACCTATAACCTAGTCCTAAAGGAATCCTAAGGCATATCTAAACTAAGCTAAATCGGGTCAGAACTGAAAGTCAAAGAAAAAGTCAACTTTTGCGACTTTCGGTTCCGAACAGAGCCTATACTTAGAATTGTCGGGTTGAATCATGCTTAGGCATGTTCAACTAATATTTATCAAGTTATTAAAGAGAGAAAACTGATTTTATGGTTTTTATATTAATAGTTATGAATTTTATTTAAAACTAACCCGACTGACTTTTATTTGACCCGACAATTTAACTAAGTAAACGTGGTAATTAGGAGGTGCCCTTTTGAGGGTTTAATACCTACCTAATTACGGTCACGTAGCCATGTTCGTTGCGAACAATGGCTTAACCGTTTAAAAGTCAAAACGTTTATAAAAAACACTTGACTTTTTGGCTATAACGCTAGAAATTTAAACTAAGCACGAATGGACACTTACAAAGGGTCCAAGCAAGGATGGAATTGATCTTGGATGTTCAGGTATGAAGCACAAGAGCTCCAACTTAGAACAATTCAGATCAAGGTGTGAAATGAGAGCAAGATCAAGGGGGTATATATAGGTTTTTTTGAGAACCGTTAGGATCGTTTCTTGATAACCGAGCCTTGATCTGGACCGTACACTTCATACCCACTGTTTTGGCAATCTATGGGCGCCCAAAACAACCCATAGGATGAAGAGAAACCACTTGCAATACCTGGAAATAGCTGGAACAGGCTATAAACTGATTTTTGTAGCTCTGACATGCTCACACGGGCCGCGTAAGGTTCAAAGGATTCTTACGCGGGCCGCCTGAAGTTCCTGGTTCAGCAATCAAGTTTGAATAATTACAGAAATAGTCCATGATAGCTTTTAAGTTCACGTTTGGCACGTTTAAGGCCCGTTAAGCTATTTACAAGGCTCTACAATGAAGCCTAAACATGAGGGACATGAAACATGCTCAAAAACATGTCGGATGTCGGTTCGTTTGGTCGTACGGTTACGTTGTTCGTCTAATTACGACGGAACACGAACGGACGCGAAAAACGATCCAAACTACGCGACGAATGGAATTTTATCATGCCGAACACTAAAATAAAATATTTTAATGCTTACATAAATTTTTGGTTGTCCGGGTATATTTAGAATGTGAGATATGCGCGAAAATGCAAACTTGTGCACTTTTTGACACTTTTAGTCCCTGCATGACTTAAAAGTTTATTTTTGCGCATCAAACACCTCCAAGCCTATATCTAAGATATATAAAGAATAAATAGGGTATGTTAAACTCATGGTTATATTCCAGAAGGTCCGTTACCATACGAATCGGCATACTTTAGTAGTTTGACGCAATTAGTCCTTTAATTGCGCAACGTCGCACAAAATGTCGTTTAATGATATCCAAGCCTTCCATGTCCCATATTGATCATTCCCAAGAATATACTTAAATATTACTATGCTCCCCTTAGCTTAACTGGTCACCGAGAGGCGTAGATTCAAAAGTTGACGCTTTAGGTCCCTCTATTGCGCACACTTGCGCATCTCATCATTTAATAGCATTGAAGCCTCATCTAATCCATATTAGGCATTCTTGAAAGTATTATTAAACATGAAGATGATTTGGGTTCGCTAAAAGGTCATTCAGAGGTATAATTAAACATATTGACACTTTTAGTCCCTCTAACTTGCAAAGTTGCGCGTAACCTTACTTATAAGCATAAAGACTTTAGACGGTCGATGTTTGGCATTCCCGAGAGTATAATTAAATATCATGAAGCTCCTAGTTTGTTAAAAGGTCACTCAGAGGTAAGAATGAACATGTTGACGCTTTTAACCTTTCATTGCGCAAACTTTCAATTAATTCCGCAAATGGCTACACTCGATTGCCAAGTGGCTCATTTGTGAACATAAATATCGTGAGAGATTATTTAGAAACTTATTTTTAGGTATGCTAACACTTCCAGTCCTTTCATAATCAAAGTTTTTCGATTTTTCAAAAAATTAGTCCCCTAAATTCAATGTTTGACTTCATTAGGGTTTATTACACGTGTCAATACATCATTGGACGTGATTTTACGAGGTGTTACATCCTCACCCCCTTAAAAGAAATCTCGACCTTGAGATTTGCTATAATGCTGGAAGTTCTTTTTGTCGCATAATGGACTTGACTTCTATAGCCTATCTGGAACCTCTCCAAGCTCCCAAACTGACCTCTATAATATGTACATATATTCTTTTTGGAGCTTCTTAACCTGTCGATCCTTAATCGATACAGGTTTCTCATCATATCATCAATCTGCATATTATTATGTGATGGTGCTTCTCGACTTATTGGTGAAACACTTCCTTAAGTCATTAGTGTGCAATGTATTGCGAGCTCCGCCAAGCTCCTTAAATAGGTATTAGCTTATAAGCTATTTGATCTTGATACATTCGATTCCCTCGAATGATTCTATATATATATTCAGAGTTTAACTAGTCTGATAATCAAATTGGCACACCTTTCCAGGGTGATATCCTTTGTTGAACCTTATTCCTTAACAAGAACTTAAGAGGGTTGCTACTTTCATTAATCCTTGATTTTCTGCCAATTGCTGGCAACTTTCAGATGATTACAAAATTACATGATCTTATTTGTTATTTCTAAGGCAACTTTCAGATCCTGGTAATTGGGCTTCCTAAAGTCTCGTCCATCAAACAGACGTTTTGATATTTTATCTATACAAGGTCTCCAAAGGAGCAATCCTTGATACTTATATAACAACTATTACAAAAAGCTTATTTTGAGGTGAGATGGTTATTCCAACCACTGCTTAAAACTAATCTTAAGGAATAGCTAATCCTTACAGTTAGTCGAACAAATCGCCGATCCTGGGCAGCTGATGGCGATTCTTAATTGTTGCCTAATTAGGGTTGCGGTAATCAATGCATAAGCAAAATGAACCGTCTTTCATAATTAACTATACCGAATTCTCAGGATATTGAGTTAGGCTATATGAATCCTCTATTTTAAAACTCAGTTAATCAGGGCTTCGATTCTTCCAATGATGGTACTAGCCGTCTTGGAGATTTCATAATAAAACAGCCTTAAATGGGATATAAATCTTAACTCTACCTGCCTCTCAGGGGTAAACAGGGTAATCTTAGGAGAAGATAATCAAGATACAAGGAGGTTACAGACATTTTCCATATCTCAGGCTCCAGTTTATCCATCATTACTTGTGTCAAATAAGTGACACATTTATGTTACTAGTCCACGAATTCCTTAATCGGGAACATTTACTTGGACAATTCCATTCTGGATATCTTCTTTGAATGCCATTAGTTGACTTTAGTACCATATGACCATCTGGATATCTTTGTGGTCCCATGCATTAAACCTCCATACTGATCAGGCATGGAAGCAATCTATGGAACATATTAAGATACACTAATCCTCCTATGGCGCTTTTATCATACCGTCTGGTATTCGTAATCGATAGAGATTAAAGAGATATCAACTATATATGCTGACGCACTTCCTCTAGAGAGAGGATACTTCTAGAATTCTACGTCTGAAGGCTTCTGACAGGAACAGAAGAAATGGTTCTTATGCTTTCGCCTGTAAGTTTTACCTTACACTTAATATCTGGGGTTCATACGGGAAAATTTCTAAAAGTTTGCTAAGCTTATGATCTTATGAGTGACTTAGCAGCACCTGAACCCAAACGTAACTCTTAGCAATAAAATCACAATAAGGGATTTATCTGGTGTCATTATTAATGTGACTGCCTCTAATCATTCATCAGGAGGGTTAAACGCCTCCATTCTTAATCCTTTTAAACTTAGCTGCGAAATCTTTGACAAATTTTAGGGCAGTCTTAGCTTTGACTGGTTATTTCTTAATCTATATAACATGAGTAGCTGAGGTAGATCCATAATGGATTTATAATGAGCAGGCTTTGAAACTTTAATGTGCCCTCTTATTGTTGTTGCTAACCACCAATAATTATTGCATTAAGCTTAGATTTTGGGTAAACTGAATAGGGCACTATCTCAGCCAATGAATTAAAATTTGTAACATATTGTCGATAGTCTAGAACTTTTATGGTGAGAGTCATAAAATTCTTATTCCATCTTTTTCCATTTCGCGAAGCGGATAATAGGTTTTTCTAATAAGGTCCTTAAAACTTGGACCATCCCATAATGTATAAGAGGATCCTTCTTGTGGACTTCATTAATGTTCTCACTAATCAAGGGTATTGCCATCGAATGACTGTGATGCATACCTCACCGTGTCCTTTCTAGCATAAATGCTGATACACCTAATGGTTTTACTTCATCCAACAATTTCCTGCAATCGATGGTCCCTTTTTATTATTGAAGTCTCTTGACTTCCAAGAGACGAAGTACTTTTTAGTACATCCTAAAAAAATGGGGCTCCTTGTCATATATACTTCGTTTGGGTTATTCTTCGCATTTGAAGTATGAATAAAGCTCTTCTCATGAGCAGCGACATGTGTTTTAGAGCGAGCAGCATCTGGCTTCTTGAACCTTTTCATGACTTTTCTCATAGCCTTTCTAATAGCTGCGTTAATTACAGTTTTGGAGATTAACTCCATTAACATTGGGGTTCACATTTGATGCACCATTAACATTTGTCGCATCTTCAACATCGTGACTGTTGTTTGTCTCTTCTGAGTTTTCCATACTTGAATCTTTGGTATTAAATACCATATTCAACAAGTGCTTAGGCAATCCATACCCAGTGTCTCATTGAATTGTCAAAGGCTTACCATAAGGAGTCTTGATAACCACTTGCTTCTTATCCTGTTGTGACATTGTCATCCTGAATAGCCTCTCGAGCATCCATTTGAGAGCTTCCAGCTTTGGTCTTCTTAGCTTCCCCAGGCTTCTTGGTTTTATTTGGGCAATTTGTCTTGATGTGCCCTGTTTCATTGCAACCATAGCAGGTTGTGTCGTTTATGTCTTGGCACTCCAAGGTCTTGTGCCCTTCCTTATTACAAATCCCACAAGGCCTAGCTTGTGACTCCAAAGTGCATTTCCCTTTAGTTGCCTTCTTTGGGCAGCGGGTCTTTATGTGCTCCTTCTCGCCACAACCATAGCATGTGGCGTTCTTCAAGTCCTTGCATTCATGGGTCTTGTGATCCATCTCTTTACAGATGACACATCCCCTGGTCTGATCATAGAAACATTTTCCGAAGTGCTTCTTCCCGCAGGTTTTACATTCGGGTTTTACCTCCTTTGGCTTGGACTGGTTATAGCTTGAACCGATCTTACCCTTTTTGAATCCCTTATTCGGGGTATTATCGCACTTTCACTTATAATCCTTTAATGCTCGGTCCACGGCCTTGTTTACGGCTGTATCTAACATAGCATGTAACTCGGCGCCCGTTAAGTTCAGTCTTGCATCATTATTCTGATCAGCTGGATGATTGTGAGCTTCAGATGAGTCGGCCATGGTGAAGCTTTGAAGGCTACAAACCAAGTGGTAATAATTTATTTAATTATATAGGGAGTCGTCGAGTTTGATGATTAAATAGCCATGGTGTAACTCAACCATATAGGCCAATAGATAGTATTAAATTTATTTGATTATGTTTTGCCTAGGTTTTTAAATAATCCATCTTTGGCGCTTGAACGGAATATAATCCTTCATATTTATTAGACAGGGGACATAAATGACGACTGTCAATGTCGTACCGACATTTTATATAGCATAAGGGCTTGTTCCAAAGGACTTTTGATGGCATAGATGCCTTGTCACTAGGGAAATTTTAAAACATAATTGATGATTCCTTTGGATCAGAAAATTTCATAGTTCATTGTCTTGACAAGAAGTTATGAAATAAAACTATCTTTTTCATGTATACATCTTTGCCCAAAGGTATTCGTCCCAATGGATGTTTTGATGTGTTAATCATGTTCGACGTTTATTAGCCATGATTCCTCTTGATCATTTACGCTAAATAAGGGGTTTGGAAAATTCCTAATATGAAGATGACAAGTGTGATTTTATCGCATCACTGTTGTCAGGAGTGTTAACATATTTTCAGATGTTAACAAGGATCTGAATTTCTTTTAAACAGGTCTTACCATCTTAGCTAGGTCTTTAATGACATTCAAGCAAGGTTATACCTTTTAAGATTTTCTTTTAACACGTATACTGGCAGGAAATGAATTATATTTATTTTATTCAGGATTTTCATTATAATTATCCTAAACTTAATTAAAATATAACTATGGCACAAGAGGCCAAGTCACAAGGGCAACTTTAAATTATAAACCATGATTTTGTAGAATCAAGGTATTTAGGCTTGAACGTTGTTCATGCTTTTTCTTGACAGGGAGTTGTAGGCTACGACTGTCTTTTGTCTTATATGACAATGAATACAGCCCGTAAACATTACATCCCGAATGGATGCTTAATTCACCAAATAAGAAAGGATTTCGGAAGAATCCAGTATAAGGATGATTTATGTGATTGAATCACATTTGCCAGGAATGTTAACAAGGATTTGAATCTTTTGAATAGGTTCTACCATCTTGGCCTTGTCTGAAATGATATATAGGCTAGGTTGTACCTTTAAGATTCTTTTTAATATTTAACGCAGAATAAATCCTAAATTGAGATGTTAATAAGGATCTGAATCTAATTGAGGAACTGCCATCTTGGCCCTGTTCTTAAAATGACACATGGGCTAGGTCTTGTTCTTTTTAGATTTTGCCATTTTATTATAATGGTAGATCTTATAAAAGGAATGTTATTATTTCATATTTTATATTCATATGCAATGATGAATAAATTTAGATAAAACATTCCAATGATTTTTTTAAAAGAGGTACAGAATTGCCCTAAACGGGACTTGAAAGGAATGATGTTGTCCATGAAGGGGCTGAAAGATAAGTACGCCCTTATAAGGACTTACTAAGGAAACGAACTTCAGCAAAAGGAGTTTTTTCTTCATTTTATTTCTGAATGTTTTCTCCTTGGTTGCACGTTAATCCTAGTCGCAGTACGAAGCTCGGCCTTCCCTAGGCTTCAAATGGGGAGAATTTCCATTATGGCTTCTTTGCTTGGCGACAAATTAAAATATATAGAATGGAAGGCAATAATTCTCCGAATAGAGACGAGAGTATTCCTATGTTAAGTCTAGACTCAGAAGGTCAAGGAATGTGCTACTGTGTCACTGAGATTAAACACAAAAGACTAGTGTTTAATTCACTCAATGTTGGCTCTGATACCAACCTGTCACACCCTGATATTTCCACGTATTACCGGTGGGCCCGGTGGGGAGTATCGTGACGTAGTTGATATCATCATAGTCAAACAACATAATTTAAATGCACAGCAGAAGCAAAAGATAAAATATTACAAACCGAAATAAAGTAATATCAAAGTATTACAAACGGAATGTAAAGGATCCACAGGCGGATCAAAAAAGATAATTGTTCAACAGATTTTGACATCTAAGCTTGCGAGACTCTTTATTGATTCTAGGAGTAGCCAGCCTATTCCGATTAGTACCTGCACTTAGCATTTTTGGGAAAATACGTCAGTTTACACTGGTAAATACAATTTAACTGACTCATTTTGAAAATGTTTTAGAAAATTGATTTGAATGCACGTGGCACAAAACTTTTTATAACTTGGGATAATTATTTATATATAAACTTGTAAAAGAATTACATGTTCGTTATACGTTCAGTAGCCCGGATCGCCGGGTTAAAGATTAATAGACACACCACATGATATAGTCCCGTGGCGGGTTATTCCCGTAACTGACGGTTATACCTCATTATTTATATATGCACTGACGGGTGTACGCCTACACCCCGTGCTTAGGTCGTGGCCATTTCTTAAAATGATGCCAAGGATATCCGGGACATGGTCATTAACCCCCCAAAGGCTTTAAGCAAACAAAACAATTTAAACGGGACATTTCAATAAATTAATCTTCATACAATTAAAAATTCAATGCCCGACCAAGCGATATTTTATATACCGTATCCCAAGCCCGCATAGGGAAAATAAGTTAAAAGTATTTACCTGAGCTAAATAAATTCAATCCCAGCCGTATATCAAATCAGCAAGTACAGATAGCTTTTACTGGGCTCCTAAATATGGAACAAAGGTTTTTAATAACCTATTAGATTCCTAACGGGTCTTAATTAAGCCTATGCTTAGACCGGTTAGTTTTTAAAGGAGGATACGGTTCAAAACGCATGGTTAAGCGAGAACCGGATTAGAATGTGGTTTAGACCCGACAAGCTTGTATACTTTTGTAATAAGGTTAAACTAAACACATTCTGGATTTTGAGATAAAAATGATAAGGTTTGACCCGTTTCGGCTAATTTATGCAAACTAGTTACATAAGCCGATCCGAACGCGAAAAGTGCGTAACGGGTAACCAAAATAGTCATGAACAGGTTTCCTAAGTTAATATGCCTTAAATATGTTGTGATATTAGTAGGATACCTTCCATTATGCGCAAAACGAATTTAAAACCAATTTATGCCCCGTAGGGGTATTTTGGTCATTTTAAAGGTTATAAGAGAGATTAAATATTATTATGAGTTTCAGGCCTGATATAATCAGTAAAAATACTTAATTTAATAAGTTATATGAGTAGGGTATTACGTCTATGTGAAATCCATTAATTACAACCAAACTATTCAATGAAGGGGCATTTTGGTAATTTCACTTAAGCTTTAAATGTCAAAATTAGAATTCTGAGTTTAAAACTTTTGCCTACTGTTTAATTATGAAAATTTACTTAAAACATCAGTAGGTATCAAACCTTATATGTTAAAAATAGTTTTAACTTATACTATGCGTTAAAAACGCGTAAAAAGGCGATTTTAAGCGATTTCCGGGTTTTATAAGAAAAGCTGATATTTTTATCATTCCAGAAAGCTTAAAGTGTTTTATTTATCATATAAAATCAGTAGCAAAAAAGTTTGGTATCGAAATGTTATGAAAAACTCATTTTATGGCCAAAAGGGCAAAACCGACAATTACCGAATCAAAGCCTAGAACCCTATGTTATGCTCAGCCTAAAAATAAATAAAAATCTTCAAAAATCCCAAAATATTATTTTATATCAGTAGGTAAAAATTTTGGTATCAAATATTGGGTTTAGATAGGATATACGCTAATTATGCCGTTTAATTAATAAAAAGCTTTTCATTTACGCTAATGAGCATAACTCCTAATCTAGACCTCAAACTGATGTCAAATTTTAGGGAAAAGTTTATAATTCAGTAATAAAGATTATTTTTCTCTCACATTTTTAAAATTCTCGTTTTAGGGTCAAAAGGGCATAATGGTCAACATTTAAGCATATAACGGAAACATGCAATGAATCGGATAACTAAGGAACCAAGTTGTATAACCTCAGAGGGTTACACTAACCTATAACCTGGTCCTAAAGGAATCCTAAGGCATATCTAAACTAAGCTAAATCGGGTCAGAACTGAAAGTCAAAGCAAAAGTCAACTTTTGCGACTTTCGGTTCCGAACAGAGCCTATACTTAGAATTGTCGGGTTGAATCATGCTTAGGCATGTTCAACTATTATTTACCAAGTTATTAAAGAGAGAAAACTGATTTTATGGTTTTTATATTAATAGTTATGAATTTTATTTAAAACTAACCCGATTGACTTTTATTTGACCCGACAATTTAACTAAGTAAACGTGGTAATTAGGAGGTGCCCTTTTGAGGGTTTAATACCTACCTAATTACGATCACGTAGCCATGTTCGTTGCGAACAATGGCTTAACCGTTTAAAAGTCAAAACGTTTATAAAAAACGCTTGACTTTTTGGCTATAACGCTAGAAATTTAAACTAAGCACGAAAGGACACTTTCAAAGGGTCCAAGCAAGGATGGAATTGATCTTGGATGTTTAGGTATGAAGCACAAGAGTTCCAACTTAGAACAATTCAGATCAAGGTGTGAAATGAGAGCAAGATCAAGGGGGTATATATAGGTTTTTTTGAGAACCATTAGGATCGTTTCTTGATAACCGAGCCTTGATCTGGACCGTACACTTCATACCCACTGTTTTGGCAATCTATGGGCGCCCAAAACAACCCATAGGATGAAGAGAAACCACATGCAACACCTGGAAATAGCTGGAACAGGCTGTAAACTGATTTTTGTAGCTCTGACATGCTCACACGGGCCGCGCAAGGTTCAAAGGATTCTTACGCGGGCTGCCTGAGGTTCCTGGTTCAACAATCAAGTTTGAATATTTACATAAATGGTCCCTGATAGCTTTTAAGGTCACGTTTGGCACGTTTAAGGCCTGTTAAGCTATTTACAAGGCTCTACAATGAAGCCTAAGCATGAGGGACATGAAACATGCTCAAAAACATGTCGGATGTCGGTTCGTTTGGTCGTACGGTTACGTTGTTCGTCTAATTACGACGGAACACGAACGGACGCGAAAAACGATCCAAACTATGCGACGAATGGAATTTTATCATGCCGAACACTAAAATAAAATATTTTAATGCTTACATAAATTTTTGGGTGTCCGGGTATATTCAGAATGTGAGATATGCGCGAAAATGCAAACTTGTGCACTTTTTGACACTTTTAGTCCCTGCATGACTTAAAAGTTTATTTTTGCGCATCAAACACCTCCAAGCCTATATATAAGCTATATAAAGAATAAATAGGGTATGTTAAACTCATTTTTATATTCCGGAAGGTCCGTTACCATACGAATAGGCATACTTTAGTAGTTTGACGCAATTAGTCCTTTAATTGCGCAACGTAGCACGAAATGTCGTTTAATGATATCCAATCCTTCCATGGCCCATATTGATCATTCCAAAGCATATACTTAAATATTACTATGCTCCCATTTGCTTAACTGGTCACCGAGAGGCGTAGATTCAAAAGTTGACGCTTTAGGTCCCTCTATTGCGCACACTTGCGCATCTCATCATTTAATAGCATTGAAGCCTCATCTAATCCATATTAGGCATTCTTGAAAGTATTATTAAACATCACGATGATTTGGGTTCGCTAAAAGGTTATTCAGAGGTATAATTAAACATATTGACACTTTTAGTCCCTCTAACTTGCAAAGTTGCGCGTAACCTTACTTATAAGCATAAAGACTTTAGACGGCCAATGTTTGGCATTCCCGAGAGTATAATTAAATATCATGAAGCTCCCAGTTGATAAAAGGTCACTCAGAGGTAAGAATGGACATGTTGACGCTTTTAACCTTTCATTGCGCAAACTTTCAATTAATTCCGCAAATGGCTACACTCGATTGCCAAGTGGCTCATTTGTGAACATAAATATCATGAGAGGTTATTTAGAAACTTATTTTTAGGTATGCTAACACTTCCAGTCCTTTCATAATCAAAGTTTTTCGATTTTTCGAAAAATTAGTCCCTTAAATTCAATGTTTGACTTCATTAAGGTTTATTACACGTGTCAATACATCATTGGACGTGATTTTACGAGGTGTTACATAATAGATATTAGATAATAGATAATAGATGTTTGAAAGCCGACAAATGTCCAAAGTGCTGCTTGTTTGGAAGCATCTAGGAAGCATTGTTTGAGAATACACCTGGATTTATCGAAACTGTAGAATGATATCTTCCACTGTTAGCATATCATCTTTCAACCTCATTTTCCCTAAATTTATCGACTCTGTTTTTCAATAGGAATGTAATGCATTATTACCTTATTTAAGATACCTTCAACTGCATCTTCTGATAAATCAACATTCATTTCACTCAAAAGATATGTTCAACTGCATCTTCAATCATGAACTATTTAAAGAAATGGATGAAATCATCCAAAAATACCCAAAATAAAACTAATTCAACCATCCAACCATCAGATACTTGCGGTATTAGAATGGCCATTTTTACCTTATTTCAACAGGGATGAAATCATGAACTATTAGAATAGCCATTTTTACCTTATTTCACAAATTTCATAATATTTAAATAAGTAAAACATAAAAAAATGAAACCAAACACCTGATATTTGTCGTCCAGATCTTTTAGTTGGTCCTCATAGTCCTACAACCTTTCAAAGTCGTTGGAGACGGTCGGTGATGTCGGCAGCCTAATTCACAAACAACATCAAACAAAAATAGCAAGTCACCAAACAATCGACCTGAAAATCATATAAAAGCCCAAAAATAAAACAAACCCTAACCTAAAACTCAAGATGGAAAAATGAAAAAATATATTTATAACTAACCCTAAACCACAAATCCATTACAGCATAACCAAGACAACTGCAGGACGCAGAGCCGACAATCTCAGATCATCTCCGTCATCAAGTTAGCAGCGGAACCCTAACCAAAGCACAACAATAAGTAAATACGCATAAAGATCGAATGAGTGAACAATGGAAACAAAGATTGACACTTATAGAAAGGAAGTTATTGATAATCTAACCTTGATTCAGAGCATTAATCGGAATAGAGCAGAGCAGAGGGAGAGAGAAAGTGGGAAGCCAAAAATGAGTAAATGACGATATAAATAAAAGAGGGCAGTGGTACTGTTGGGTGGGAAAAGGGGAAAAACGATACCCTAATTAAGTGACACGTGGCCCAAATCACTTTCATTTATTATATATAATAGATTTTCTATAATTATTATTTTAACCTTGTTATAATTAAATTGTTGTTTGTTTGTAATTTCTGAATAAACAGTTTACGTTTAATAGTGAATTTTATTTCTCAAATTAATATCTTAACTATTCCCCCCCCCCCCAACTTTTTAACCTTCAAATTTTCATTCTCAATATTTCCCACCGAAATAATAACCCTTCAAAATCTCCCCCTCCCAAATTTTATTTCCCGCCCAGATTTTATTCCTTAAATCATATATTTCTCTTTTAAAACTCGTAGTGTTTAGTTTCCCCTTTGTCGCCCTAGTAGAAATCGTCACCCACTCACGATCTGCCGGCTGCCTCCTCATCACTATGACGGTTTGTTCCTCATGTTTATCCTTCGACTTCATCGCTTTTCCTGATTTCGTATGTTTCATTGTTTGTTCGCTACCCTTCATTACTTATTTCCTTGCCTTAATTTCTCCGACTGTAAGATTTCATGGTTTGTCCGACCTACACTGCATCCGTGCATAAATACATGTATACCATTTTTATGTTTATTATTGTAGCTCTAACTATTGATTATATGTTTTGCTTAACAATGTTGTTTCAAAATTAGTTTTTCTTACTTCATGTCAACATTTTGTTGAAGATCCTTATCTAAAGGGTGTCCGGTATGAAAAAAAGTAGAAATGTTAATATTTCACTATTCGCAGGCATATTGAACATGGTTGTTGATTGCTGACTTAACATGTTACAGGTACATTCTTTAAAATATGTTTTCCTTTTTTCATTGGTCTTTTGATTTATTTGAAATTTTCTTCAAACTCAAACTTGTATAGCAGAGTTGGAACATGAGAAGGAAATTTAAAATGCTCTCAAGGAATTGAAAAGACGAATAAAGAAAGGAAAAACAAAGAAATGGGTTGTACTTAGAGAAGTAATGAGTTTTTATTTTAAAGACTTTAATTTATTATTTATTATTCTTGTGGTTATCAACACCTAAAATAGATTAGGCTTGTTCCACAAGTTTTCCTATCTTATATATACCCTCTTGTACATCTTCTAATATACACACATTCAATAATATCAATATATTCCTCCCTATTGTTCTTTTAAATGATTTTGCTATTAGGCTAGTTTTATAACACGTTATCAGCACGAAAGCACGAAAGCTACCGTACATGGCCGCTACCACAACCACCATAAACATCTCGGGGCTTTGGTTGGATTCACGAGGTACTACTGATTTGAAAGGTAATGTTCATACTCCTAAGCTCTTTACTTTATTTTGATTTTCAGAATAAGTTACCCTTTAAATAAACCGATTGTATCGGAACTCACTCCTATAACTTGCGTCTTGCACGCTTACCCTAATTGTTGGACCAGACCCAACTATTTAAGTTATTAAATTGATTTATTGGCCCAACTAATTAATAGCATATTTATATCTTACATGAATCGTACGTAATCTAATATAGTTATTATTACTTATACACTCATATATATAAAGTTAAAAAAACATATATGTTTTATGAAAATAAGGTTTTAAATAACTCTTGATCTAATAGTTTATTATAAAAATAAATTAGCAATGCAAAAGTGATTTTGTATTTAACAAAAAAAATTCACATGAATATGATTTTACGAAAACATGGTGTATATCTTTGTAACGAAGAAAGGAATTAAGGTGGTTCAAAACCAACTGTGTTCCACCATCAAGAAATAGTTACATGAGGTAACTTATTTATCAAGATGGAAACCCCTTGGTGGTTGTGTCATGAGGTAATACTTTGATCCTTTTTATTAATTTTAGTGTTCCAACGCATATTATTTTAGGCGGCAATTAAATGACTAATATATTGCTAAAATATTAATGGGTTTGTTTTTTAATATTTTATTTTTTATTAAGAAAGTTCATATAGTGTTACTGATTTCTTTCATCAGTTGTGATTTGATTAAATTGTTATATGTTAAATGTTAATAGGTGTCTTATCATTTAAAACTTTTAGAAAACTCGAAGTTTAAAAATATGGATTTTGATCAATCTTGAAAATAGTTTCTTTTATGAAAATAGGTTCCGTATTATCTTGCTATTATGAATTGTTGATTGGGCTATTCTTTAAAAAAAAAAGAAGTTATGTTTGGCTTGGAGATTGCTAAATGAAATATTGTTTTTTTGTTTATCAATTACGCTCCTTGATTCCATATTGAACACGGAGTCAACATCATTGTTAATAGAAATTGATTAAAAAGTTTATTTCCTTCGTAATAATTTAAAACATTTATTCATCTGTTTAAAAATAAACTAGTTATTCGCTTACTAATTCATAAGTGATTATTTTAAGTTGTTTATAAAAAAATAGAATCTTTCATGATTTATTTTGAATCCAAATATCATCATAAATTTTATTATAATAACAGATTATATGATATTAAAGTTGCTATGTGAGTGACTATCAATTTGTTGTAAGATATTATTACTAAGTTTTTCATGTTTACATTTATACATGCGCACACATGCTAGAGAATGCCTAGATACATGCATTGTTTGGTTTATACATTTTTTTAGTCTTAGTTTCTAATTGTTCATTTATAACTCAAAAATCATGTATCTTTTGGTTTCATAAAAGATTAGAACTTTGGGTCAACTATTACTATGGAATTGATTGTATTTATAAATAAGATTTGTGTAAAATTTAGTTAAGATTCAAGTATGAATTTCCATATGCATGCATACAACTATAAGTTATGAGTTAATATGTAATTATATGTAATTATGTATGCTTTCATGTTGCCTCTTATCATATATCAATTACGGCTTTATGGAATAGTAATATTTTTACTGATGTTGATAAAAAAGATAGTGATGTGTAATGGTTTTGTTGGAAAATTACCACTATCACAATGTTATGCCTTTAAGTATTGATATATGGATAAAACATGTATAAGGCCAGTGTTGGTTGTTGTATTATCATTCTTATGAAAGAATATAAATATGCTTAGAAATGACACTCGAAGTGTCATACTTCGAAAATCTCATTATCATGTTGTAGATTAAGGTCATAAGATTTTAGAGCAACAAATATTATATGACTCGGATATATGTTTACTTCTCAATAGTTGCTATGTGAAGAGAAGTTTTATTTTATAAGTGAAAATAGGATAAAACAAATTTTGTTTGTCAAATCTGAAGCAGTAATATCATTAAAATGGTATGAAAGGTTTGAAGTAACTTTATATCCGTATGTCCGAGAAAATAATGAAAAACCATTAAACTTGTTTGGTTTTACTTTGATCCATGAAGTGAATATATAATGATCATTGTGATCATGGACATCATTGAGAAATTGTAATGATGGTCATATTCATAATGAGATCGACCATCTAAAATGCAACGATGATCATGTCAATAACGAGGTAGACCCCTAAAAGTGTCATAACATGATTGTTGAACTTTGAAGTTATAATACATTTGTTGTATCTTATATTTTGTATTACATACATGCTAGTAATACATATACGATCATAAACCAGAAGTTTATGGATCATGATTATTTACTTTATTGGCATGACCGGTTAGACCACACCGAGTCAATGATGATGTGAAACATAATGAAGAACTTGAAGATTCTTCTAGCTGATAGCATATATTGTTTGCTCTTAAGGGAAATTATGTATTTGTCAATTAAGGGTGTGTAACCCTAAATATTCTGGAAGTGATTAAGGGATATGCATATCCCAACATGATACCATTTAGTGTTTTAAATCGATGCATCGTCTAAATGGTTATCAAATTCACAACTTGAAGTTTGTGTGATTTATGGCTAGCTAATGGGATAGCAAGCACAATATTCTAGATCACATATATTTATTTCCCAAGTCATTAATGATCATTGGAATAAGTATTGCACTTAATGTACATGTTTAAACACGAAGTGTTTTGTTGGGACGATCACTAAATATTTGCAATTGATTACAAAGCCAATGATCGCAAGAGCAACATTCATATTTGTATTTAGCTACATGTGATTTTACATGTACAACATTATTTTGCATCAAGCCAACAAGTTATAATACTTTCTCCTTTCTCCCCGTATTGTTGGTTTTTGTCAGGAACCAAAGATGTCCTATCAAAGAATTTTGGTTGTGCGACATATATTGAAATTGATCCACCACGATGCACAAAGATGGGACCTTAAAAAGTGGTTGGGAATATATGATAATGAATAGAGCCATTGACGAGATATTTAATTATGGCTTAATTATTTGATATCCATATCAATGGATTAAAATTCCCAATATCAGGGGGAGATAAAAAGCAGTTGGAAAAGAAATGAGTTGGTATGAATTATCATTGATCCTCAAAAAAACTAAAAGTGTGAACCAGAAGTTCAGATAATGACTCATTTACAAAGATTAGCGAATCTATTACCAAGCACATTCACTGACCTTAAAAAGGTGATTTATATTACATATGCCAACTGCTAATGCTCCAATTAAGATGAGTGTCCTAGAAGGACAACCACATATTTGTGATAGGTCTATTGCACGTCTAATGCGTGGTAGACTAATCGATTCCAATAATAAAATTCCTCGAAAGTTGGAGCAAGTAATTAAGATGGTCAAGTCGGGGTTATATTAATAGGGTCTCCTGAAGAGACATTAGACATGATGGTTCTAAAAGAATCTCAGGTACCTGAAAATAAAGAGATCTCATTATATTGTATTATGTCTATGAAATATATGGAATCGAAACAAAATCGACGTCGTCATACTTTTGTATATAATATAGCGCTTGAGTTGTTGAGGATCAAAATTTAAGATCTGCCTTTGAGAAATGATTGGCCAAAACGAAAAGACGCAAATGAGGCAGAGTTGAATTCTCTATTGAAATGGAAAGTTTTTGGACCAGTAGTCCATACAACAAATGTTGTAAAACATATTAGAAACAAACAGGTCTTTTATGCGAATGAATAAATGAAAAGCAAATGGTATAAGGCAAAATTGGTGGCACAAGGATTTCGCAAAGACCTAATATTGATTATGAGGAACCGTATTCTCCGGTGGTGGATACAATAGCTTTCCAATATTTAATTAGTCTGGTAATAATATTAAAGAGAGAATTGACATGCGTCTTATGAATAATATTATCACTTGATATTGAAAGTTTACATGAAAGTCTCTGGAGGATTTAAATTATCAAAATCATGTAAATAAAGTTCTCGAGAACAATATGATCGTTGTATACATATTCATATTTGAATACGACTGAACTCCTGATGAGTTACCTAAAGGTGAATTGAAACATCTTAACGATGTAATTCTTGTGCACCAATAATGATACATAGAAAACTTGTACATGATGATTATGATATCTCAATAAATAGTGTACACGCATTGTACAATATGGATTTTGGAGATAAAAGCAACTAAGCAAGTGTTCATGACATTTTTGCATATAATATAGATATCTATATGTTAAATGGGCAAATTTATGTAGCAAAACTTCTGAAGAGTGAAAGCACATGCATATTTGGATAAGATGGAATGAATTCCCTCATGGATTGATAATGCCAGAAGCATTAATGTCAAAACCTCAAGAACATACTAGATGAAGTTGACAAAATAGGTATGGACTAAAATAGTCGGGTCGAGTGTTGTACAACTCGAGATATTCGCCTAAAGAGGGATATAAATTTAATTAAATTAGCTATGTTTTATCAACATTCTACTTTTAAAAGTTCACTATAATCGCAGTTTACAGTGATGACGTCTAGACATCATCGAGAGAAACTGTCGAGCTTTTAGAGGGAGAATTTTTGAAAGACAATGGCACGGTCTAATTATTACTCGAACTGCAGTTCAAGTATATAAGTAATTATATTTTATCAATCCCTCAAGTACATCTAGAAGATGATGTTGGGATATTTTAGTATGGACATAGTTGAACCTTAAAGTATGTTAAAGGTTCTTAAGTCACTTGTTATAAGAAATGCCTATTATCATCTCCTACCAAAGTAGAGATTGTTATTCTAGAAGTACCATCGTTAAATGCATATGTGCATTAATATGTTTTGCTAGCTATGTATGGTTATAATATCTTTCACTTGAGCTTATTATCATGATATAACATTTGTCAAGCGAAGAGACATTGGAACGAGTTCAAAGAAATATTTCAGGTATAAACGATATTTGATTATATTTTACTAACCCATCAAAACAAGTTTGGATAGTCTTGTAGATGCAGGAATGTGACAAAACACAATCGTGGACATATGATATTTTGAAAGGAGGGACCTAAAGTCTCGTTAGAAGATTATACAACATTGCTCAACATAAAAGATAGCACATTAAGGGATTAAGGGATCAAACGACAAATCATTGGCTACAAAAGCTTTGTTCGACTTTCAAGGAAGACGGAGACACGCCAATTAAAGGATACATGTTAAAATGAGGGGGAGACTTATTCAAGTTGCACTCTTTTTCCCTTGACTAAGTTTTGTCCCATTGGTTTTCTTAGTAAGGTTTTTTTTTTATGAGTCAACATACCTGATCCAGAAGTATCAGGGGGAGATAATGCGCATTACACGCTGCACTCTTTTTCCCTTAGCTATGGTTTTGTCCCACTGGGTTTTCCTAGCAAGGTTTTTAACCAGGCAGCATCAAGCGTATTAAGTTGATAACCAAGGGGGAGTATTATGAATATATTTATTATTCTTGTGGTTATCAACACCTAAAATAGATTAGGCTTGTTCCACAAGTTTTCCTATCTTATATATACCCTCTTGTACATTTTCTAATATACACACATTCAATAATATCAATATATTCCTCCCTATTGTTCTTTTGTATGATTTTGCTATTAGGCTAGTTTTATAACAAATATCTATTACGTTTGAGTAATATGTATATTTGTTGTTTTGTTTGTTGGATAAGGAGATTTTTTCTTTTATGTGATTCTGATATTGTGTGAATTTGTAATATTTAATGAATTGTGGATAGAAGTTTAAATATTTAACAATATATAAATTCTATTTTAAAACATATAACAATATATCCAGGACTAAAATAACATAGTATTTGAGATTATTTTTTAGTCTCTAATATAAACACATCAAGGACTGAAATGATGTGATATTAGAGACTAATTCCTAGTATCTAAAACATCTTACTAGGGACTAAATTGACGTTAAATCACGAACTTAACAAACATATTAGAGATAAAATAGAAAGTTTAAAGCCCTGATTTTTAGTCCCTAAAGATATGTGATAGGGACTGAAATATCATAGTATCACAGACTGATTTTCAGTCACATAAAAGATGTATCAGAGACTGAAATGTTGTGGTATCTGTGCACATATTTAGGACATAATTTATTTGTATTAGATACTAAATGTTAGTTCCTGTTTGTGCTATGCAATGGGGACTGAATTTTAGTAACTAAAACCACTTTTTAGGACTAGGTATCCGTAACTGGTTGGGGATTGACGAAATCAGTCCCCAATAACCATTAGGTACTGATTCGAGAGTATCAGAGGCTGATTTGTCAGTCCCAAATACCCTTCTTTTTTGTAGTGATATCATTGAAAAATAAAAGCAAATGACCACGGTCAATTTTGTAAACGTGTTAATTTTTTAATATACCATATTTTAGAAATATGAAAAGATGTTCCAAACAAAATAGTTGAAACAATTTAATAACATAAATACTTTTTATAACATTAACAACATAAAGAAAACACCACATATGATATTAAAAAAAGTTTCTAATAATTTTTTTTCCAACAATACTATTTTGAAAACAAAAAATACAATTAATCAGGGTGGGGGTTGGGCCTAGTTGACAAATTCATTGAAGTTAAAGTGTTCATCCCCTTGACGTCAGACCGATTTAGTGTAATTTGATTATTTTTTGAAAGGTAACTTTTATAAACAATGCCAACCCCCCCCCCCCCCCCCCCCAAAACAAGGGCAGCTACATCAAACAACGACTAAACGTCAAATTTACACCACTTTTCACAACTCAAATTCCTATCTCTAGAACAATTAACATACCATAAAAACCCAAGAGACTAAATGTCTTGGAAAATATCTTCAGGTTTTACGTCAATGTTAGAGGATCTCTTGTTATTTCTTGCTTTCAAAATAGACCACGACACAACGTACATAATTCCTTGGAGAACCTCTTTAGCCTTTCTACCCAAATTGCAATGCTCATATGATTCAATAATATCTTTCACTGAAAAAAGGATAAACATCTTAACCTTACACCACGCCGATATGTGGAACCATATAGTAGACGCAAAGCTACAGGCACAAAGGAGATGGTTTGCAAACTCGGTCTCCACTCCACATAACACACAAGAGACGTCCTCCCCATAACAGTTTCTAGCCTAAAGAGCCGAGAGAGTCGGAATACGATCCATGACCGCCTTCCACATGAAAACGTTGTATTTTTTTGGAACCCACTTAGACCAATTCATTACAACCCTGTTACTGTAATCAATGCCACTGCACAGACTTTCTTTAATTGCCTTGACCAAAAATTCTTTGTTATTACCTCCCATCCAGACCCGAACGATTGGGTAATCCGTAACTGGGGATTGGGTAATCCAATTAATTGATAGGTGAGGGAAATGATTGGGTAATCCGTAACCGGGGAGGGAAATGTATGAAACTTAGACTATCTCCAATGCTCGGGGAGCCCTTAGGCGCCCTTACCTGCCTAGTTAGCTGCCACATCATATCCTTACAAATTCATAAAAATCTTTACAAATCCTTAAAAAACCCCAATTTCAACTCCAACCATACAAGCATCCTTACATTTTTCACATCATCACTTATTTTTCTTTAAATTTAATTACTCAAATTATTAACATATCTAAATAATAAAAATTATAAATATTTAAATAGTTAGTGTAAGTAACAAGTAATGGCTATTTCAAAAGTAAACAGGATTTCAAAAATATAAATAGATAGAAACTGCATCGTTTTTTTCTTAATTGGATTTTTTAAATTCAAATTAATCCTTAAGCTTGTAATTTACTTCAATTAAAAATGTGTTTAAATAATTAATATAAGTGAATATATTAATATTAATATCTAAATAAAAAACAAACTACATTATATAATAAAGAAAATGGCACACTAACCTAAACATATAAAGCCCTTGCAGATGGATATTTGTTTCGGATATGGCCAAATCAATTGTGCTCCATTGCGCCTGTAAAGGTGGATTTATTCCATGTCATCTTGGATGAGGTTACGGATTTCAACGTTGGAGATAGTCTTAGGGGGAACATTTTGGAATATCAACTTATTTTGATAAAATATAAAAATTAGCTGTAGAAATAATTAAAGGTATTAACAAAAATTATGTTTAAAAATTCAATTTTAAAGAATTACAATATTATTATATGTTTTGAGAGTAAACTGTCATAATGGTCCTTGAGGTTTGTTCACTTTTGCCACATTAGTCTAAAACTCAAACCTTTTGAATCTAGATCCATGTGGTTTCAATTTTGTTGCCATTTATGTTAACATTCAGCTTTTTTTTTTTTTTTTTTTTTAATCTTTTTCCTTCTTTTAATGAAGGACAAAATGGGCTTTTAATGGTTTATTATAACAAATTCAAAAAATCTGACCATTTTGCCCTTCATTAAAATGAGGGAAAAAAAAAAAACTAGATGTTAACTGAAAAATCTGAGCAGATTTTGCTTTTTGATGAAAATGTCAACAAAATTGAAACCACAAGAATCCAGATTCAAAAGGTTTTAGTTTTGGACTAAAGTGATAAAAGCAACCAAATCTTAGGGACCATTTTGACAATTTCCTCTATGTTTATATCTAATGCTAGATATACTTTTGTTATCATCTAACAATATTAACTATATTAGACCATCTTGATTGAGAAATTCTAACATTGGTTGGCTACTTGGCCAATATGTCTCGTAATAATTCATACTTGTTTTAATGACTCATACTTGATGTCAAAAGTCATAGTATGCGAATAGACTATATTCGTCCCTTAGTCTTCATATCTCTTAGTAGACCATGGCAGGCCTTATTAGTTCATCTAATATCATAAAGAATTAGATTGGGTTGTGGTGAGGTATATTATATGGTAGTGAATAATAATAGATATTACATGTTTCAATTCGCCACATTGAATCTTAAGTGTCGTAGTAGCTCTTAACAAATTATGGACTTTGTTGGGTCAAAGTAGATCTTAAAGGAGTAGATTGGGTTATAGTGAGGTATACTAGATCATAGTTGGCAATAATATAAGATACATGTTTTAATGAACCATATTGGACCTAAATAGTCACCATGACTATTAGTAGACCATTGTGGTATTAGGCCATATTACGTCTTAAAGAGTTAGATTGAGTTGTAGTGAGGCATTCTAGATAGTAGTGGGCAATGATAGACATTGAGTCTCAGGGCCTTAGCAGTGATAATGACTGGTAAGACTAAATGGACTACAATGGATATTATTGGGTTACATTATATCTCAAATGGTTAGAATGGGTAGTATGAAGATATACCATATCGTAGTGGGCAATAATAGATCACACATGATTTAATGAAGTATACTAAACCTTAATAATCATGTCTACTCTTAGTAGACCATGGTAGCTTTTATTAGGCAATATTATGTCTTTGATGAGTTAGATAGATTGGCATACCATATCATAGTGAGCATTAATAGATTATATATCTCATAATGAACTATGTTGCACCTTAATATTCATAATAGCTCTTAATGGACAGATGATATCTTATTGAATCATGATGGCTTTATATAATAGGTTTAAAAGGATTACATCAGGGGTTGTAGTTAAACATGATTGAGTCCAATGGTGCACTTAACTAAATGAATACAACTAAGATTAATTTACACGTATTAATAGGGCAATTGAGTGGATTTTGAAGTAATACACGCGTTTCAGGAAGATACGAATTAGGAGAAAAGATGTAATAGTGGAAATGTTACATACCAAACAGGAGAACACAACCCCAAAGACTAGTCTGGTGGGTGAGAGAGCCCATTTGGTATATAAACCACACATCAGTTGCCCATACAACCGATGTGGGACAAGTCCCATACCTTGCAATGGTATTAGTCCATAACAATCGACCCTGGGCCAACGTCCTCGTTGGTCACGGCTGGCTCTTTCCAGGCCACCACTCCGAGCCTCGTTGGTCACGGCCACGTTGGTCATGGTTGGCTCTCTCTAGGCCACCACTCCGTGGGCCACCACTCCGAGTTCTGGCTCTGATACTAATGTTACATACCAAACAGGAGAACACAACCCAAAAGACTAGTCTGGTGGGTGTAAGTTTATCTTTTATATATTCAATGCTACGTAACAATCTGGAGATATCCAGAATTTGAGTCAAATTATTCTCTATCTCTTAGCTTCTTTCTCTGCAATATAGTTATAAACCTATCAAGGGTATCAGAGCTATCCCGAATCTTCATCGGAATTCCTTGCCGCCGCCATGACTAACACCCGCATTAATGAAATCGACAACACCCTCAAGTCCCATGGTAAGGCAATCAACGATATCCAAGCTGCGTTAGCGGCCCTGATGAAGCAACAGGAACAATCTTCGAAGCAGCAGGAAGAGATTTTGAAGGCGGTGCGTGATAAAGCCGTGCAGTCGTCGGGTAGTTCCTTCGGGTCCTTCTCCGGCCCAGATGGTGACACACGAACATCCAAACCATTCCGTATCGGTAAGATCGACTTCCCTAAATTTTCGGGGGACGATGTTGAGGGGTGGGCCTATCGCTGCGAACATTTTTTTTCGATGGATGACACCCCCGATGACTCGAAATTACGCTGTGCTGCAGTTCACTTGGAAGGCGATGCCCTCCAATGGCACCGTGCCTACTTGAAGACCCGTAATGCCACGGTTGCCGAGGTCCCATGGGTGGACTATGTTCGTTTGATCTCTGCCCGTTTTTCTGATGCAATGTTTGAAGACCCAATGGAAGAGATTGCATCTCTCGTTCAACTTACTGATGACGCCAAGGGTCTACAAGAATATAATTCAGGTTTCGATCGCTTGCTTAACAAGGTTACCGTTAGCGAACTTTATGCTGTTAGCCTATATTTGAAGGGTTTGAAGCCGAAAATAAAAGGGCCGGTAAAGATGTTCAAGCCTCAAACACTACGTGAGGCGTATGGGTTAGCAAGAATTCAAACTATCAACAACACATGCTTGATGAAGCGTTTCAACACTGTGGAGGATGGGCTGCCACCCGAAGATGTCAAAATAACACCTCCCGTTAATGGTTCAAAACTACCTTTGCTGCCAAGTCCAACAACCGAGCCATCAAGTTCTACACCGGGAATCCTTAGATCGAGGCGTGATAGGTTTATAACTATATTGCAGAGAAAGAAGCTAAGAGATAGAGAATAATTTGACTCAAATTCTGGATATCTCCAGATTGTTACGTAGCATTGAATATATAAAAGATAAACTTACACCCAAGACCCTCAAACAAATAGAAAACAACCCTTATTACTCCCTACATAATGCATAATATAAAAATGCAACTAAATAAAAAAAGACACGTAACAATACTCCCCCCTTAACCTACTTTTTGCCCTCAAAAAGTACTTCAAGAACCCTTGTCTTCATCCTCTTCTGCTGCTTGTTTTTCATCATCTTCCACTTCAAGTATGTAAAGTTGTTTTTTCTTACACTTGTGCCCCAGAACGAACCTTTCGGTACACCATAAACATTCCCCCTTTGCCCTTTTTTGCTCAAGTTCATCACTCGTCAAACGCCTTGATACATACCAAACGAGAGAACTCAACCCAAAAGACTAGTCTGGTGGGTGAGGGAACCCATTTGGTATATAAACCCCACATTGATTGCCCATACAACCGATGTGGGACAAGTCCCATATCTTGCAATGGTTTCGATCCATAACAATCGACCCTCCTTAAGGGCCAACGTCCTCGTTGGTCATGGCCACGTTGGTCACGGCTGGCTCTCTCCAGGCCACCACTCCGTGGGCCACCACTCCGAGTTTGACTCTGATACCACTGATACATACCAAACGAGAGAACTCAACCCAAAAGACTAGTATGGTGGGTGAGGGAACCCATTTGGTATATAAACCCCACATTGATTGCCCATACAACCGATGTGGGACAAGTCCCATACCTTGCAATGGTTTCGATCCATAACAATCGACCCTCCTTAAGGGCCAACGTCCTCGTTGGTCACGGCTGGCTCTCTCCAGGCCACCACTCCATGGGCCACCACTCCGAGTTTGGCTCTGATACCACTGATACATACCAAACGAGAGAACTCAACCCAAAAGACTAGTCTGGTGGGTGAGGGAACCCATTTGGTATATAAACCCCAAAAGACTAGTCTTGTGGGAGCAGAGCTTGCTGCGCGCTGAGCTGTGTGTAAACAAGGTTTATAGACGCCATTTGTTCGGCGTACCAGGAAGCCAGAGTTTTTCCATCGGGTAACCCTAGTAGTGCAGAGAAATTCAGTTGAGTTTGATCCGATGGAGCTGAGGGGCTAGCTCCATGGCTCTGTGTTTCACTGGTGGAGGTGTTTGTTGGACTACCCCGGACGGAGGTTGGAAAGTAGCTCCGTTTGTAGTTTGGGTGATGATCCTAGGTGGAGTTTGGAAAGTAGCACCCGTTGTGTTTTGGCTAACAACCCTGGATGCACTCCCAAAGATACTAGGAAAATCGTTGTTCATTTGTCCTTCTTGGATAATTTCATTCCTCTGGCCCCTTTGGACATGCACAGTGTCCGAAACGAGCTCAAAGGAAGAAACGTCTCCGTCCACTTGGTGGGAAGGGTTTGTTTCAGCCATTTTGACGAGTGTTTTTCAAAAAAGAAAAGAGATGAGAGTGGTTTTTGCTAAAAGCGGATGGCGCCAATGATGAAACACAGGTTAACACTAGGGTTAATCTGTGGGGTTATTCCTTATGTGGGTTCAATCTCTTTTCCTACTCGTAGAAATGACCTGGGTCCTGTAAAACAGCAACACCGTTAGTCTCGTTAAGAGGGGAATATGGGGGTTTCCCTCTTAACCAGGCTCCGGCGTGAGAATAAGTATTGTTCTGAGGGAGAATAAACAGTGTGTGTTGAGTGTGAGAGTATGGAGAGCAAGATGATTCAACCTGGATGATGAAGGGTCCTATTTATAGCCGGAGGGTGAAGGAGAGAGGAGCAAGCAGTGCCAGCTGTGGATGCGCGCCAGCTGTCCGACCAAGGGGAATATCCTTTTGGTCTCCTCTGCCGTGTTCAGTGTAGTGGTACACGTGGCGCGCTTACATTTGCCTATTTTGGAGACGTCGTACTGGTACTGTCGGACTGCTCCTTGATTCGTCGCAAGCCTATCTGGGGCTTGATGACTGGTGACACGTGTTGTCCTTTTTGTCGGATGGAGCATCTTTGGTGCTACCTTGATGTTTTCCAGAAGCTTCTAGAAGCTTCTGGATGATCTTGTTGATGTCAGCGCCACATAGGATGGAAAAGTGGTGTGGTCCTTGCCATGTGGGCAGGGAATTGGGACCATACCTCTTCACGTTTACTATGCAATAACCGGAGCAACATGGCATCAAGGCAATTGACGACCTTCAAAGTCCGCAACTTTACCGCCCTGATGTTAAAATTGTTGACGTTGACACATGAATGCAGGATCAACTTCTTCAGATGTGGTAAATTGATCACAGTTTGACCTACATTACTCCCAGAATTAACTTTCAGGAGAAAAATATATCTAAGGTTGGGAAATCCCGGAAACTCAAGTGGTGGCTTGAGAATACACTTAGATAAAAACTTTCTCAATTCTCGACAAGAGAATACGGAGGATGGAATTTGATAAAACGGATGTAAATTCCTAAAGTCGAGCACCCTGACATTGTTTCTTGATAAGATTAACATCCATTGATCAACTTCTTGGAAGCTATCAAAATTTATCTCTTCTGGCATATGGAGAACAAATTTCAAAATAGGACCCTTGTGATTGATCATAATATGGTTTACAATCCTAAATAACCCAGTATGCTGGTAAGCTCTAATATTTGAATACTTTTCAGAGAATTCATAACGAAGATCCAGTCTCCTCATAGTGGTCCATCTATTTTTTAGATAGAACACTTGTTCTTACAGCATCTTTGACCGGCATTCGCACTAAAATTGGGTGTATCAAATCCTCTGGCAAGTTACTGATTATGTCCTCTTCAACTAACCTCCTCTTATGATTATCTGTCACTAGTTACAATAAAACCAAAAACAGTCAAACTGAAATCAAGAACAATGCCATAAAGAAGATAACTCAAACAGAATCTCATTAAAAAGTAAAAAACATTACAAAGAATTCTTGAAACATATATGTGAAGTAGAACTTACGCATGGAATAGTCTTCTGCTGGAGATGGGAAAATTGAAGACCATGAATTTAGGGTTCCCATGATATAAATCGATTAATTAAACCGTAACCAAATTTATACCGAACTAAAAGGAAACCGAATTTATGTCGAACTAACAAACTGGCCCAAACTATAAACGGATTGTTTGATTTTTTGTTTTTTTGAAAATTGATTTCTTTGGTTCGATCTTGGTTATTTATAACCGGAAAAACTAAACTGAACAGTTCAACCTTTCTTCTTATCTTGTGTCATGATGAGGTATAACCCGGAACGGATAATCCGACCCGGTCATTACGTATTATTTTATTATAAATATGTAATTACACATGTTTATTCTAGAATCTTCTATTCTGCATGGATAAACCACGTAACCAAATCCCCAATATTTTGGGAAGATCATGCAAATCCCCTAACTTATCGGAGTCCATCCTAAGTTAGAGGAAACCCTAATGGTAAACTATAAATAGAGGTAAACATCAAAGGTATTATCATTCTGCTCTTGTTTACTCTACCTCTCTACATACTTTCTTACTCCCACAAACCGAGACTTATTCTCATGCCGGAGGGTGATTACAGGAATAACCCCATTCCTGTAACGAGTCTTAACGGTGTTCTGTTTTGCAGTTAGTTGTTCGGATCACCAAGAGTTCAAGTCCTAGTCGGAGCCTACCGTTTAGGTCAGTGTTTCTTCATTGGCGCCATTCGTGGGACCATTCGGTAACATCTGTGAACTTAGACCAAATGGCAAGCGATCAGAACAGGGCAACAACACCAAACCAAGTTGTGATAACCAGTAATCTATTGTTGATGACGAGCTCTGTGGTTACCACTATTCCGGCCTCACCCGCCATAACCAGGTCTCTGGACCTGGAGTTCGAAGCAGAAGCACCACCGGGTTTTCAGAGGTCCTCAGTCGTTCCTTCTGGGTTGGCAGCTGAAGACCCTCTCTCTTACACCTCGTGGCAAGTACGACAGGTGGCTCCAACCAAAGCAACCACCACTACTTCTGCCCCAGCATCAACAGCAATTGCACAGACTATACGTCACAGCACCATGCCAATCATCACATCCGCGGGTCCGAGAAACACTACACAGCAAATGAGCATGGCCCAGTATTACCAGCCGCCTCTCACTTATGCTATGCCGCCGTTGTATTCAGCGGCGCTTACAGTAGCATTGTCCACGCCACCCCATCAACCGGTGATCATGCCTGCTGGAATCATGAATGCTCCAGTCACACCTGGGAATCATGCTTATTTCCCAGGCTACTACTATGCACCTCCTTATGGGTACCTACCCTCGTATAACAACCAGGCACACTCACCTCAGATGACAGCACAAAGTTACACTCAGCAACCGCCATACGCGACTTACATGCCAACAGACTTATGGTCAGACCCCGCCTACGGCGGAACCTATTTATGACAGAGGAAATACTTCAAGACCTCGTTTTTTCTTCTAATGAGGGCCCCAGTCCCACCTTAAACCTTACAACATCCCAGTCTCCTGTCACTCAAGGAATAAGCCTGGGTGGAGTGAATCAACATATACAACCTATCAATGTGGAAGATGACGACCTCACTAGGCCTTACAAGCCTGCAGACGCTACATTCAAATCCAAATTCACAAGAAGGATCACTGAAGCCCTGATCAAGGAGAAACCTAAGATGCCCCAGACAGTGGGTAAATACGATGGCTTGAGCGACCCTGATGACCATCTAAATTTGTTCAAGAGTGCCAGGGAGGTAGCCTGTTGGCCCATGCCTCTCTAGTGCAAGATGCTTGTCCAGACGCTGGTCAGAGCAGCACGAGTATGGTGGGACAACCTACCTGTGGGGAAATTGACAGTTTCGAAGACCTGGTATCTAAATTTCAGCTAGAATTCAGTCAACAAAGGCGACTTACAAAAGATCGAAACAAACTCCTCCATATTTGGCGGCGAGACAACGAGACAGTGGAGAATTTCATCATCAGATTCAACAAAGAAAGCCTAGCGATCCCAGGTATAACAAATGATTTGGCTTGCGGTGCTTTCCTACAAGGAGTGAATGACGACGAGTTACTAAGGACATTGTATGGAAGGGATGGCGTACCCTCAACCATCGATGAGATCCTAAGAATAGCCAAAGTGTACGTAACACAAGAAAAGACGGTGGCGGCCAGTCAAGCTGCTAACAGGAAAAAGGAAGTACAAAAAAGCCAAGACGATAGGGAGCAGCGGAACTCCAAAGGCAAGAATAGAGGAGACAGGTTCTAGAAAAGTGAGCGGTCAGACTCACGATACACCAGGTCCAGGAGCTCTTATTTAAAAAATGAATCCTCCTCCAAGTCAAGGTCTGAATACCCTAATCTGAGTAAAACACCGGTAGAAATCCTGGCTTCTTAGAACCTAAAACTCAATCCTCCCAAGCCATTGAAAGATACGCCTAATAAAGACACTAGTAAATACTGTGAATATCACAAGGGTAATGGCCATGATACTAACGATTGCTATCAGTTGAAGAAGAAAATTGAATATTATGTGAAGACTGGGAAACTGGCTCACCTGGTTCGAGACATAAAGCAGGGCTCGCCCCTTAGCAAGGAAGATGGGGACAAAGGGGCGGGCAAGAGACAGCGAGAGTTAAACATGGTATACGCCGACAAGGGAAAAGGATCGAAACGAAGTTTCTCCACACTCGAGCCTTGGATGTTGGCAACTATGACGGTCGAACCACGTGTTGATGATTTACATCTCACCACTGACCCCCTCATCATATCCGCCGTTGTAGGCGGCTACAACATGAGAAGGATCCTAGTTGACACTGGGAGCTCCGAGGATATCATATATGTAACACCTCGTAAAATCGTGTCCAATGATGTGCTGACACGTGTAATGAACCCTAATAAAGTCAAAACGTTGACTATGAGAGACTATTTTTGTCAAAATCAAAAACCTTGATTTTAAAAGGACTGAAAGTGTCAACATGCCTAAACTAGGCCTCTGAGTGACTTTATGTGATGTCCGTATTCTCAAATGTGCCACTTGTTGGACGAGAGGAGCCGTTTGCGTAACTATGTGGAAGTTTGCGCAACGAAGGGTTAAAAGTGTCAACATGTTAATTCTTACCTCTGTGTGACCTTTTAACAAACCGAGAGCTTTATGATGTACAATCATACTCTCGACAATGCTTAACATGAGCTACATAGGGCTTTGATGCTATTAAATGATGATACGCGCAAGTTTTCACATTAAAGGGACCAAAAGCATCAACGTCTAAATCTACACATTCAAATGACTATCTAAGCAAACTGGAGCATTGTAATGTTCGGTCATACGCTCGGGAATGTCTAGTATGGGCCTTGGAAGGCTTGGATATCGATAGATGATAATACGCGTCACTTTATGCGTTAAAAGGACAAAACATGTCAACAGACGAAACTACACTTTAACAGGACCTTTTAAGCAAACCGAGAAGTTTATGATGCTTAGTAATACTACCAGATATGCCTGAGATGGGCCATTAGAAGTAAAGTATCTTATACTAACTTAACATAAAGGTTATATGAAGTTTCAGGCCTTTTATGTCATAAATAAAAGTTGAAAGGTGGGAAAACAAAGCACAGGGACCGAAATGGCAAATCTGCCAAACTTGTTGTCTAGGCCAGACCTTCAGGTGGGCCGCGTAAAGCCTGGGCCATCTCTTACGTGGGCCATGTAAGGATGTCCAGTTCCAGAAAATTGTTTTTCAGCAACAGATTGTTAATTCAGGGGCTGTTCTTGAAAGTTCTTTGTGTGATAACCAAGTTAACACCTCTACAAGGCTTTGAACCTACACCAAACATATGTATGGCCATGATCTCTTGCTTGGTGGCCAAATAAACACATGTCATGATCCAATTCATTCCCAAAAACTATATATAGCCATGATTTCTTCCATTTCATTTGCACATTTCATTCTATCTTCTCATCTCTCAAACCTGGAGCCTCCTAATCTGATTTGGAACTTTTTCTTAGTAGAAAAGATAGCTAGGACCCTTTGTAAGTGTCTTAGCCCTCTCTATAGTTCAGTTTTATGTTTTAATAACCGAAAAGTCAAGTTATCGTAAATTAACTTTGACTTTCGGCTTAAATTCAAATGGTCCAGCCACTGACCGAAAAGAAAGTGGTTATGGAACCATATTAGGATAGGTGATTAACCCTTAAAAGGGCACCTCCTAATTATTTCGTTTGACTAGTTAATTGTCGGGTCAAACTAGTTTGACAAAAAGTCAAACTGGACAAAAAGTTTAAAAATGATTTAAATTAATAAAACAGAAGTTCTAAATTATATTTTAACATTCTAATGACTTAGTAATTAATATTAGAACATGTTTAATCAGTCCTAACCCGGCAATTATCAGTCTAAGGTCAGTTTATAACCGAAAGTCGCAAAAGCTTGACTTTTGCTTTGACTTTCAGTTCTGACCCGTTTAAGCTTGATTCTTCCATGTTTTAAGCTTCCATTAGGACCGTATGATATAGTAGTATAACCCCCTGAAGTTATATTGCTTGGTCCTTAGTAGTTTGAATTATATGCACATGTCCGTTATTATGCTTATAAATGCCATAATTGCCCTTTTGACTTATAAATGAGATTTTTAGAAATGTAAATGGACAAAAACCTTTGTTACTGATATATAAGTATGTCCCGAAAATCTCACATCAGTTCTTGGTCTCAAATAGGAGTTATGCTCGATATCGTAAATAGAAGCTTTTTAAGTAAATGGCGATATCTTGCATAAGACATGTTTAAACTTGGATTTTGACCCAAAACTCATTACCTACTGTTAAGATATTATTTTCAGGGATTGTTGGAATTTTTGATCAGATTATAAACTGATCATATCATAGAGTTCTTGTATTATTCGGTAAATGACGATAACACCCTTTTCATGCATAAAATGAGATTTACAAATGATTGGAATGCCAAAACTTTTCCTACTAATTTCATATATTAATAAATCATTTTGAGCATTCAAAACTGATCAAAATCTCAGATTTCCATAAAACTCCTTAATTATCGTCAATTAACGATTTTTTCGCTATTTATGTGCATCGTATGGTTTTAAACCATAATTAACACCTAAGACTTGTTACCTACTGAATTTTTAAACAAGTTTTAATATTATTACAGTAGGTAAAAGTCGTGAACTCAGACTTCCAAAAATGTCCGTAAAAGCATATGTGAAATGACCAAAATACCCTTTCGGGGTATAGTTTGGCCATAAGTGGTAAACTTCACATCTGTATAATATCTTACTGATGTAATGAGGTAAGTTAAATATTTTTACTGATTTCAAAAGACCAGAACTTCAGTTTGTTATGAAATCTCTTTTATAAGCGTTAAATTTACCAAAATGCCCTTATGGGACTTAATTTGGTTTTAAATACTTTTTGGGCATGTATGTTAACATCCTACTGATGTATTAACATATTTTAAGCATAATAACATAAGGGACTAGTATATAATTCATTTGGTTACCCGTTACACATTTACGTGTTCGGATCGGTTTATGTAACTAGTTTACGTAAGTTTGCCGAAACGGGTTTAACCTTATCGTTTTTTATCTCAAAATCTGGAATGTGTTTAGTTTACCCATATTATACAAGTATCCAAACTTGTTGGGTCTAAATAACATTCTATTCCGGTCATCGCTTAATCTAGCGTATCGTACCGTTTTAGATACTTTGAGCTAGCCGGTCTAAGTCTACGACTTAAATAAGACCATTAGCATTCTGAATTGGTTATATATTACCATCACTCCAGACTAGAGCCACCCGATAAAAGCTACCTGCATTTAGATAGATTGGATACGACTGAGTTATTTTGCTGTTGATAAAGTATTAGCTCAGGTAAATACTTTTAACTTATTTTCCCTTATACGGGCTTGGGATATGGTATATTAATACCGCTTGGTCGGGTATGAGATCATTTAATCGGATTGTGATTTAATAAATCTGCATAACCCGTTTTAATCTGTGTTGTTTGATAACATAAACATTGGGGGTTAACGACCGTGTCCTGGATATCCTCGGCTCATTTAAGTTATTAATGGCCACGACCTATGCACGGGGTGTAGGCATACACCTGACAGATGCAAATGCTAAATATTAAATTACCCACAAGTTGGGGATAACTCCTCTGTGGGTTTTATAAGTGGTGAGTCGGTTAATCATGACCGGCTTCCAAACCGGCCCCATATGTATGACAAACATGTAAAACTGCATACAAGATTTTATTAAAGATTATCCCAAGTTATAAATGGTTCGTGCCTTGTACACTTAAATCAATTTTCATAAAATCTTTTCAAATGAGTCAGTTAATTGTATTTACTAGTGAAAACTAATGTATTTTCAAAAGACTAAGTGGCAGGTACTACTCGTAATAGGCTGGGAGTTGCTCGGTGTCGAAATAGAGGATCTTGCAAATCCTTAAAGATGCCTTAAAGTCTGCTAAACTTCATTTTATACATTCTGTAAAGATCCACCTGTGGATTTGATATTACAGGCTCGTCTATAATAAATACTTTGATATTTTCAGACATGTGAGTTTGTAATAATATTTTATATTCCAAGACTTCCGCTGTGCTATTCTCTGTATGTTTGACCATGATGATATCAAGTACGTCACGGTACTCCCCACCGGGCCCACCGGTAATATGTGGAAATATCGGGGTGTGACAGGTTGGTATCAGAGCCAACATTGAGTGAATTAAACACCAGTCTTTTGTGTTTAATCTCAATGACACAGTAGCATATTCCATAAGACCTTTTGAGTCTAGACTTAACATAGGAATGCTCTCATCCCTATTAAGTAAATATTGTTTTTGATTTTATGTATTTTAAATAAGTCGCTAAGCAAGGAAACCGTTGAAGGAATTTCTCCTCATCCGAAGCCAAGGAATGGCAAGCTTCATAATACGGCTAGAATAAGCGTGCGACTAGTTGGAGGAAAGACCTTTAAGGACTCATTCCTAAAACCAAACCCATGTTAATTGCAATCAGACTTCAGAGTCCATACCGGAGGTCCCTAAGGCTAAAATTTTAAAGTCTGTTCCAGTGAAGTCCATACCAGGTGGTCCCTGAGGCTCCCGTATTTAAAATAATGCTAGTGAATACTGATGGCCCTTATTTCTTACCTCCAAGTTTTGGAATCCCAGACTTGGATTATATCATTCAAAACCCAATCCGTGGTCCATATCATTCCTTAACCTTTGAATCCTTGAATTCTACTTCTACAACGGATCCTGATTGGAATATTTATCTTATTCACCGAGGTCTTCAGCATCCCTACTGTATATGGTAAACAAAGAAGGGAAACAATCGAAATGGAGCAAGGAAGGCGTTCGAAAATCCTTCTTTCATAATATTCTTTGTCCTTTAAGTCCTTATAAGGACCTATCTCTTCTATTTAGTCCCTGTGTGGACACACTTTTCGACTAAAGACCCTATACGGGCATTTGCTACTCAGTCCTTTCATGGACATTATATTTCAATATAGTCCCTTGTGGACATTATATCCTGATAAAGTCACTCGGTGAACATACTATTTCAATATAATCCTTTCATGGACGCATGATTTTATTAAAATCCCTTTTGTGGATACACTATTTTAAAATAGTTCCCTCGTGGACTTGATATTTCAATCTAGTCCTCTCATGGACATATTATTTCATCATAGTCTCTTCATGGACATGCTGATTCACCAAAGTCCCTTATGGACATATTATTCCCTTGAAATCCCTTGCGGATATGATATTTCATTAAAGTCCCTTCAAGGACGTATTGTTTTATTAATAAGTCCCAGTGAGGACGTGTCTTTTGACATAAAGTCCCTGTGAAGACATCTGTACAGCAAAGCCTTTTTGTGCGCACGCTGTACCAATATAGTCCTCTTATGGACATGTTATTTCATTAAAATCCCTTTGGGAATATGCTATTTTTGAAATAGTCCCTTTGAGGACATTGATATTTCATTATAACCCCTATATGGACTTATAATATTTACAGTCCTTATATGGACTTATATTTTTCCTTTTAGTCCTCTGTGGACAAATATATTACTAAAAGTCCTGATTAAGGCACTATTGTAAATTCCTAATAATTTAGGAAAGTTTTGAAAATTTTATTTAGGTATTCGTTTCGTCCTTTATCCAACAATAGTTCTGAAATTTTCTCGAACTTTATTGATCAGCTGAAAATTTCAAAAGATCCTCTTAATGGTATAACCTAGCCTATATGTCTATGAACATGGTTGTGATGGTAAAACCCTCTTAAGATAATTAATCATTGTTAATATCTAAGAACATGTTAACATTCCTGGCTGTGTGACTTGAGAGACCACACTGGCTTCCAAAAGTACTTGGACTTTTCCAAGCCACCTTCATAGCCTATATGATCAATACGAATCACGGCTATCAAACAACAGTATGAAGTATACATCAAAACATCCAATTAAGATGTATGCCTATGGGCGAAGGTGTATTCATGACAATGATAGTTTTATTTTATAAACTTCTTGTCAAAAGGCGATGAACTATGTTCGACCCTTAAAAATCACTGATCCAAGAGATCATTGATTATGTTTTAATTGTCTTTGTGACAAGGCCTTTTGTGACAACTAACTGCCCTTCGAGACAAGCCTTGTGCTATATGAGGACATCTCTATGACATTGACATTGTGATCTTTATGATCCCCTGTCCAAGGTAATGAGCTGTGCTCTAGCCTAATAGTCTACATGATCAATACGATCATGACTAAAATCGTCAGTACGATGATTAAATCTGACATCCTTAATGATGTTTTGTCTAAGGGCTATATTATATTGTCCAATTGAGACAAGGCAATTGTAATCTTTTGTGATTCCTTGCCCAAGGGGGTGAGCCATGCTCAAATCCCATAGTCTATATGATCATTGCGATCCTGACTAGTATCATCAATATGATGATCATAATATTAACATCCCTTGTGATGAAATGCCTACGAGCTACACTTTACTCTATTTTCGATAAGACAAAGTTAGTGGTGGTCTTTATGATCCCCTGTACAAAGTGGTGGGTTATACCCAACCCCAACAGTCTATATGATCAGTATGATCATGACTAATATCATCAAATGCAATGATGATATATGAACATCCATTAGTGATGTCAATTGGGTTAACTTTGTGCCAAATAAGTCATCTTTAGAGACAACGACAGTTGTAGTTTATGACTCCCTGTCCAAAGGTGAAGAACTATGTTCAAACCTGGAAGCCTCTGATCCAATAAGATTGAGACTTATAAACTAACGTCCTTGATGACAAAACAATGAGTTATGTTTTAAAGTCATTCATGACAAGCTAATGTGCTATAGTTTGTCACTCGTGACAAGTTAACATATTAAGTGTTAACATTCCTAGTTACAAGCCTTTTTATGCCAGCATTGATAAATGTTCTCCGTGACAGGCCTTGGTGCCATATCTTATAACGTCATTGTGACGAGGCCACTTTGAGCCATATCTAAATGTCCTTTGCGACCAGGCCTTCGTGCCATATAATCATTTGTGTCCTTCATGACTAGGCTTTATGCCATATATAAATTTTTTACGTCCTTCGCGACAGGCATTTATGCCATATATGTATATAATTATAATAAAAGTTAAGTAAGGCTAACCTTTGAGCTATTCATAATTGTCCTTGTGACAAAGACAGTTGTGACTTTATGATCCCCTATCAAGCAGGTATTGAACTAGCTCCAAACTTTGAATGCCATTGATGGTCCTTTTGTGACCTAGGCTAAATGTAGTGGATATATATTCAAATAACATTCATTAGGAATGTTCGAAACATAATAGCCTATACGGTTTATGGATGCCATAGCTGATCTATGTCAGGTCATCATGATGATGACTAACAATCGTTTAATGTGGTGGTTAGTACCAAATTTCGAGTATGGAAAAACTCGAATGAGGCAGACGACAGTCGCGATACTATTAATGCGACAAAAGCTAATAAAGCTACAAGCATAAACCTCAATATTAATGGAGTTAATCTCCAAGCTGTGGCTGATGCAGCAGTTGGAAAGGCCATGGAAAGGTCAAGAAAGAGTTCAAGAAGCCGAGTGATACTCGCTCCAAATCCCATTCAAAACCATATTCAATTGCTCATGAAAAGAGCTTTGTTCATACTTCGAATGTGAAGGATGAACCAAAGGAGGAGGGTAACCCCCAGAAATATAAGAAAAAGAGCAAATACGGGCTTAATAAGAATGAACATAAGTTCAGTAAGAAGCCTGTATGTAAGACCTGTTATAAAAGACACTGGGGACAGTGTCGAATAGAACAAAGACCAAAGTAGTGCGGTATCTGCAAAGGAACTGGTCATCAGTCCCATGAATGTAGGACATAAAGAATGCAGTCTGTTACGACTATGGTAAGAAAGGCCACATCAGAACTAAATACCATAAAGCTGCCAAAGAAGGTGCAGCTAAGCCTGGAAAGGCTAAGAAGGGAAATGCCCGAATTCACCTGATGAATGCCAGGAGGCAGTACATGATGTCATCAAGTACATTCCTTACCATTTACCAAAGATAATTTTTGCTAAGTGTCCTATTTTTTTTAATACAGGCAATAATAAGTCTTTCATAGACCATAAGCTTAGCAAACTTTTGATGATACTCATAAGAGCTCCAGATACTAAGTATAAGGTAGAACCTACCAATGAAACCATAGAGACCGTCTCTTCTATTTTCGACGAAGATCTTTCTGAAAATCTAAAAGTACTCTTTCTTCGAATCGAGTACGACAATATATGTTATTTTAATTATTTCCTCATCGATTTTTATCAACTGCGAGTGCCAACTATGTTTGATAAAAGCGCCATATGAGGATTGGCGTAACCTAGTGTGTCCCGTAGATTGCTTCCATGCCTGATCAGTATGGAGGTTTAATGCATGGAACCACTAAGATATACCAATAGTCATATTGTACTAAAGTCAGTTAGTGGTATTCAAAGAAGATATCCATAATATAAATGCCTAAGCAGGCGTCTCTACTTAAGGCATCCGTGCACTCGTAAAACAGATGTATCATTTGCATGGCACAAGCGACGGTAAATGGACCAAGGTCAAAAATTGAGCTACCTCTTTCATATTTGGATAACTTGATTTCTTCTCAGTAGAACAACCCTGTTTACCTCCTAAAAGGTAAAGTGGAGTTAGAATTGATATCCTATTAGGAGTTGTATCTGTTACAGAAGCTCCATATCGGTTAGCATCAACGGAAATGGAAGAACTAAGGGCTAACCAGATGAGTTTATGAAGAAAGGCTTGTACAGCCTAGCTCATTGTCTTAGGAGCTCCGACTATTATTGTTGATAAAGGAAAGCATGATGCAACACGCTTGTGCATTGGTTATTGCAACCTAACTAGGAAACGATTAAGAATCGTTATTAGCTGCCCAGGATCGTCGATTTGTTCGACTAACCATGAGGGTAGATGATTCCTTAAGATTGATTCGGGTAGTAGTGGAATAACTATCTTACCCTAATTAAGTTCTTCCATAACCAATAACATTATATAAGCATCAAGGCTGCTCCTTGGGAGACCTTGTTTGGGAGAAAGTGTCAACGCCCGTTGTTGGGCGAGAGTTTGGAAAATCCCAATTATCAGGATCTAAGACTGTCCTAAAAAGATGACGGATACGATATTATGAATCAGTAATCGTCTGAAAACTGCCAGTAATAGGTAATAGAGCAATGCGAAAGAAAGGCGCAAGTCTCTTAAAGTTCCAAATAAGGAACAAGACTCTATTGAAAATATCAATATGAAAGAGTATGATACATTTCAGTATAAAGGGCAAGTTAAGCCCTGGATAAATAAAATCATTCGAGATCATCGAATGAGTCGGCAGTATAGTTTATAAACTAAACTTGCCTAAGGAGATTAGGGGAATTCACAATGTGATTCCACATCCTTAACTTAAATAAATGCCTAGCTGATAAATCGCTAGCAATCTCTCATAAAGACGTTTAGATTGATGAAAGTCTGAGGTTTATTGAAAGATCTATATCGATCAAGGATCGGCAGGTTAAAAAGCTCCTAAGGAAGCATGTACCTATTGAATAGGTTAATTGGGATGCCCGTAGAGGTCCCTAATATACTGCGGAAGTTAGGTCCATTATACGACAGAAGGAAGTTCCATCTTTTTGAGCAAATCTCGGGGTCGAGATTTCTTTTAAGCGGGTGAGGATGTAACACCTCGTAAAACCGTGTCCAATGATGTGCTGACACGTGTAATGAACCCTAATAAAGTCAAAACGTTGACTATGAGGGACTATGTTCATCAAAATCACAAACCTTGATTTTAAAAGGACTAAAAGTGTCAACATGCCTAAACTAGGCCTCTGAATGACTTTATGTGATGTCCGTATTCTCAAATGAGCCACTTGTTGGACGAGAGGAGACGTTTGCGTAACTATGTGGAAGTTTGCGCAACGAAGGGTTAAAAGTGTCAACATGTTAATTCTTACCTCTCTGTGACCTTTTAACAAACCGAGAGCTTTATGATGTACAATCATACTCTCGACAATGCTTAACATGAGCTACATAGGGCTTTGATGCTATTAAATGATGATACGCGTAAGTTTTCACATCAAAGGGACCAAAAGCGTCAACGTCTAAATCTACACATTCGAATGACTATCTAAGCAAACTGGAGAATTGTAATGTTCAGTCATATGCTCGGGAATGTCTAGTATGGGCCTTGGAAGGCTTGGATATCGATAGATGATAATACGCGTCACTTTATGCGTTAAAAGGACAAAACATGTCAACAGACGAAACTAAACTTTAACAGGACCTTTTAAGCAAACTGAGAAGTTTATGATGCTTAGTAATACTACCAGATGCGCCTGAGACGGGCCATTAGAAGTAAAGTATCTTATACTAACTTAACATAAAGGTTATATGAAGTTTCAGGCCTTTTATGTCATAAATAAAAGTTGAAAGGTGGGAAAACAAAGCACAGGGACCGAAATGGCAAATCTGCCAAACTTGCTATCTGGGCCAGAACTTCAGGTGGGCCGCGTAAAGCCTGGGCCGTCTCTTACGCGGGCCGCGAAAGGATGCCCAGTTCCAGAAAATTGTTTTTCAGCAACAGATTGTTAATTCAGGGGCTGTTCTTGTAAGTTCTTTGTGTGATAACCAAGTTAACACCTCTCCAAGGATTTGAACCTACACCAAACACATGTATGGCCACGATCTCTTGCTTGGTGGCCAAATAAACACATGTCATGATCCAATTCATTCCCAAAAACTATATATAGCCATGATTTCTTCCATTTCATTTGCACATTTCATTCTATCTTCTCATCTCTCAAACCTGGAGCCTCCTAATCTGATTTGGAACTTTTTCTTACTAGAAAAGATAGCTAGGACCCTTTGTAAGTGTCTTAGCCCTCTCTATAGTTCAGTTTTATGTTTTAATAACCGAAAAGTCAAGTTGTCGTAAATTAACTTTGACTTTCGGTTTAAACTCAAATGGTCCAGCCATTGACCGAAACGAAAGTGGTTATGGAACCATATTAGGATAGATGATTAACCCTTAAAAGTGCACCTCCTAATTATTTCGTTTGACTAGTTAATTGTCGGGTCAAACTAGTTTGACAAAAAGTCAAACTGGACGGAAAGTTTAAAAATGATTTAAATTAATAAAACAGAGGTTCTAAATTATATTTTAACATTCTAATGACTTAGTAATTAATATTAGAACATGTTTAATCAGTCCTAACCCAGCAATTATCAGTCTAAGGTCAGTTTATAACCGAAAGTCGCAAAAGCTTGACTTTTGCTTTGACTTTCAGTTCTGGCCCGTTTAAACTTGATTCTTCCATGTTTTAAGCTTCCATTAGGACCGTATGATATAGTAGTATAACCCCCTGAAGTTATATTGCTTGGTCCTTAGTAGTTTGAATTATATGCACATGTCCGTTATTATGCTTATAAATGCCATAATTGCCCTTTTGACTTATAAATGAGATTTTTAGAAATGTAAGTGGACAAAAACCTTTGTTACTGATATATAAGTATGTCCCGAAAATCTCACATCAGTTCTTGGTCTCAAATAGGAGTTATGCTCGATATCGTAAATAGAAGCTTTTTATTAAGTAAATGACGATATCTTGCATAAGGCATGTTTAAACTTGGATTTTGACCCAAAACTCATTACCTACTGTTAAGATATTATTTTTAGGGATTGTTGGAATTTTTGATCAGATTATAAACTGATCATATCATAGAGTTCTTGTATTATTCGGTAAATGACGATAACACCCATTTCATGCATAAAATGAGATTTACAAATGATTGGAATGCCCAACCTTTCACTACTAATTTCATATATTAAATAAATTATTTTGAGCATTCAAAACTGATCAAAATCTCAGATTTCCATAAAACTCCTTAATTATCGTCAATTAGCGATTTTTACACTATTTAGGTGCATCGTATGGTTTTAAACCATAATTAACACCTAAGACTTGTTACCTACTGAATTTTTAAACAAATTTTAATATTATTATAGTAGGTAAAAGTCGTGAACTCAGACTTCCAAAAATGTCCGTAAAAGCATATGTGAAATGACCAAAATACCCTTTCGGGGTATAGTTTGGCCATAAGTGGTAAACTTCACATATGTATAATATCTTACTGATGTAATGAGGTAAATTAAATAATTTTAGTGATTTCAAAAGACCAGAACTTCAGCTTGTTATGAAATCTCTTTTATAAGCGTTAAAATTACCAAAATGCCCTTATGGGACTTAATTTGGTTTTAAATACTTTTTGGGCATGTATGTTAACATCCTACTGATGTATTAACATATTTTAAGCATAATAAAATAAGGGACTAGTATGTAATTCATTTGGTTACCCATTACACATTTACGTGTTCGGATCGGTTTATGTAACTAGTTTACGTAAGTTTGCAGAAACGATTTAACCTTATCGTTTTTTATCTCAAAATCCGGAATGTGTTTAGTTTACCCATATTATACAAGTATCCAAACTTGTTGGGTCTAAATAACATTCTATTCCGGTCATCGCTTAATCTAGCGTATCGTACCGCTTTAGATACTTTGAGCTAGCCTGTCTAAGTCTACGACTTAAATAAGACCATTAGCATTCTGAATTGGTTATATATTACCATCACTCCAGACTAGAGCCACCCGGTAAAAGCTACCTGCATTTAGATAGATTGGATACGACTGAGTTATTTTGCTGTGAATCAAGTATTAGCTCAGGTAAATACTTTTAACTTATTTTCCCTTATACGGGCTTGGGATACGGTATATTAATACCGCTTGGTCGGGTATGAGATCATTTAATTGGATTGTGATTTAATAAATCTGCATAACCCGTTTTAATCTGTGTTGTTTGATAACATAAACATTGGGGGTTAACGACCGTGTCCTGGATATCCTCGGCTCATTTAAGTTATTAATGGCCACGACCTATGCACGGGGTGTAGGCACACACCTGACAGATGCAAATGCTAAATATTAAATTACCCACAAGTTGGGGATAACTCCTCTGTGGGTTTTATAAGTGGTGAGTCGGTTAATCATGACCGGCTTCCAAACCGGCCCCATTTGTATGACAAACATGTAAAACTGCATACAATATTTTATTAAAGATTGTCCCAAGTTATAAATGGTTCGTGCCTTGTGCACTTAAATCAATTTTCATAAAATCTTTTCAAATGAGTCACTTAATTGTATTTACCAGTGAAAACTGATGTATTTTCAAAAGACTAAGTGGCAGGTACTACTCGTAATAGGCTGGGAGTTGCTCGGTGTCGAAATAGAGGATCTTGCAAATCCTTAAAGATGCCTTAAAGTCTGCTAAACTTCATTTTATACATTCTGTAAAGATCCACCTGTGGATTTGATATTACAGGCTCGTCTATAATAAATACTTTGATATTTTCAGACATTTGAGTTTGTAATAATATTTTATATTCCAAGACATCCGCTGTGCTATTCTGTGTATGTTTGACCATGATGATATCAACTACGTCACGGTACTCCCCACCGGGCCCACCGGTAATATGTGGAAATATCGGGGTGTGACAATATATGAACACTGCTTCAATAGGATGCAACCGGAAGATAAAAACCTACTCGAATTAGTACACGCCCCTATAAAGGGGTTCACTGGAGAGCAGGTTGACCCAATCGGCCAAATCACATTTTCGGTAACATTCGTACTTGCCCCTCGTGAAAGGACCATACTCCTCACATTTCTTGTGGTACGAGCTGAATCCTACCACAACGTAATAATCGGAAGGTTTACTCTGGGGAAACTAGACACTGTGGTATCCACAGCACGAGGGTTCATGAAGTTCCCCACGCCAAGAGGGATTGCAACAGTCTTCCGGGACAAGGTGGGTGAAGTTTTGGATTCCAAAAGATGTCATCAAGGACCTACAGGAGCAATCGGTCCAGAAAGGTGGGTTTTAAGCACACGTCACCTCGAGAAAATAGTTACAATAGGAGACAGCCTTTCTCCTGAAATTAAAAACAGTCTAAAGCAATTGCTAAGAAGAAATGCCGACATTTTCTCCTTTGAACATTCTGATATAACCGGGATACCCCGGAAGGCGGAACACATATTAGCTACACTCCCAGGCATCAAGCTGGTAGCCCAGGGGAAACGTAGCATGGAACCTAATCGAAGAGAAGCGGTTCTAAAAGAAGTACGAAAGTCTGTTGAAGCCGGAATCCTTCAGGAAACGAAATACCATACATAGGTATCAAACCCCGTTATGGTCAAGAAACCAGATGGCACATAGCGGATGTGCATTGACTTTCCACTACCCGAAATGGATTTCAAAGTTGACTCCTTGGTCCCTTTTAGGTATAAGTGTTTCTTAGACGCCTACAAGGGTTACCACCAGATCAAGATGTCAATAGACGAAGATGAAAAAAAACCGCATTTCACACCGATATAGGCATTTTCTGCTACACCAAAATGCCTTTCGGTCTACGTAATGCCACGGCCACCTATCAGCGACTCATGGACAAAGCCTTCGAGAAGCAAATTGGCAGAAATTTTGAAGTATACGTCGATGACCTAGTCATCAAGAGCGTGGAAGAAAAACAAATGCTCGAGGACATCGAGGAAACTTTTCGAAAGTTGAGAGAATATAACATCAAGCTCAACCCCAAGAAGTGTTTATTCGGGGTAGAGAAAGGCAAGTTCTTGGGGGTGGTGGTCACCCAGGATGGCTTTAGAGCCAACCCAGAAAAGATAACCGCAATAACGCGAATGCCACCACCCAGAACTCTAAAAGAGGCATAAGCACTGAATGGGCGTTTAGTCGCTATAAACAGGTTCCTGACAAGACATGCTGAAAGGTCTTTGCCATTCATAAAAACATTGAAAGACTGCCTCAACAAGAACAACTTCAAATGGACCAGTGAAGCAGAAGAAGCCTTGCAAGAGATTAAACGGTTCATTGAAAAGCTACCCATGTTGACAGCACCATACCCAAAGGAACTTTTGAAGATGTACCTGGTGGCAGCCCACAATGCTATAAGCGCGATACTCATGGTCGAGAGGGATGGCAAACAAACGCCCATATATTACATTAGCCGGGTACTAGTGGGTCCTGAAACGCGGTATCCAACACTTGAAAAACTGGTACTTGCACTCGTTCACGCCACCCGACGTCTCCGAAGATACTTCCAGGGGGATCGCGTGTAAATCTTCACAAACTATCCCCTACAGCAAATCTTACACAAACCAGAAATCTTTGGGAGGTTAGCTAAATGGGCAATTGAGCTGGGAGCCCTAGACATTGAATATCGAAAATAAACAGCAATCAAGTGGCAGGTAATTGCCGACTTCTTAGCTAAAATTCCTGATGGAGAAGTAATACAAGACCCAGTGGTTAACGACATGCTAGAATCTAGCACGTCCAGGAAAACTTGGAAGTTATACACAGATGGGTCTTCTAGTGGAAAGGGGGCAGGCGCGGGCCTCATGCTAATAAGCCCGGATGAAATAAAGTTGATGTACGTCATGCGATTTGACTTTGAATGCTCCAACAACGAGGCAGAATATGAAGCGCTGTTAGCGGGCCTGAGGATGGCCCAGTCCATGGGAGCAACAAGGGTCGATGCATACGTTGACTCTTTGCTGGTCAATAACCAAGTGAATGAGACCTATGAAGCCAAAGATGAGACGATGGCAAAATACTTGGCTAAAACCAAGGAACTCATAGCTTACTTTAACAGCGTTACACTCAATCACGTCCATCGCGGAAGAAATCAAATAGCTGATGCGCTAAGCAAGCTAGCTACATCTGGCATGGAAAAGGAGGTGAAGGTGGAAATGCTCCAGTCACCTTTAATAGAACACCGAGAAGTATCCGGCGTCATGGCGGAAGAAACTTGTTGGTACACTCCCATTCTGAAATTCCTCACAAAAGGGGAGCTGCCCACCGCCAGAGGCGATGCCAAGAAGATACAAACAAAGGCTTTACAATATGAAGTACAAAATGGCATCCTGTACAGGAAGTAATACTTGGGACCACTACTATGGTGTGTGTCCCCATCAGAAGCTACGTACTTGATTCAAGAGATACACACCGGCATATGTGGCATTCACGCTGGCCCCCGAGCGATCGTTGCTAAAATCCAAAACGCTGGGTATTACTGGCCTGGAATGCATGAAGACGCGGTGGTTGAACTTAGAAAATGCCGCAGCTGTCAAAAGTATGCTCCATAGACACTTCGCCCTAAGAACAACTTGATCCCCGTAACGGCGGCATGGCCTTTTCAAAAATGGGCGATTGATATCATGGAACCATTCTCGCTGGCCCCAGGGAAACTAAAGTACTCGATCGTGGCAATCAATTATTTTACTAAGTGGGTCGAAGCAAACCTGTTGGCCAAGATAACTCCTGAAAATGCCAAGAAATTCCTATGGGAGCACATCGTCTGCCGATTTGGACTGCCGCTATATCTTGTGAGCGATAATGGAACACAATTTACAGACAAGGTCCTACAAGATTGGTGTGCAGAACTACAGATTCAACAAATTTTTACATCGGTTGCACACCCCAAAGGAAAGGGCCAGGTGGAAAGGGCAAATAGAAGTCTGCTGGATGGAATTAAAAGAAGGTTAGGCTATGAAGGAAGCTCCTGGGTGGAAGAACTGCCAAACGTCCTCTGGGCACACCGAACTATGCCCAAGACAAGCAACAACGAGACCCCCTTCAGACTAACCTATGGAACAGAGGCAATGATACCAGCAGAGGTAGGGCTACCTTCGCTAAGGCGCCTAACAACTAATTATGACAATGATAGGCTCCTACGGGAAGGCCTAGACCTCCTGGAAGAACGTCGTGAAGCGGCCACCATTAGCGAGGCAAAATACAAGAAAACCTTAGAGAGGTATTATAATCAACGCGTGGCTCAGCAAACCTTCAAGGAGGGGCGACTATGTCATGCGGGATAACGAGGCTAGTAGGGCGGAACCCACAGGCAAGCTGGGACCCAACTGGGAAGGCCCCTACATAGTCCAAGAAAATCTAGGTAAAGGGGCTTACCGCCTATCCAGGCTCGATGGCACAACGGTTCCACGTAGCTGGAACGCGGCTCAATTGAAAAATTGTTACATGTAGACATCCGCCCCTAGCGGCGGATTAGACAGTTTTCCATTTGATCAAGTGTAATTCATCAAGAAAGATGTCTTTTTCTCTTTTCAGTTATTAAGTTAATAAAAATTACTTTTCTATTCTCTTTTGTCATCTACATGCAAGCAAGAAATTACCATCGCATTTATACTGCATATTACGGTGCAAAAAATTACCATCGCAATTGAACTGCACATCACGGTAAAAAATGTCTCTGACACGAAATATTTTTCATATATTATAGCAAAGTCAGATGACCAAAACTATACAGAGCTAAAAGTGGGTATCTTGGTAATAGATACATTAACCACTACAAAAGATAAGGTATTTTGGTAATAAATACATACAACTATCTTACAAAACCAAGTACTTGTCCCTGTTGTCAAAAACCAACATATGGGAACACCACAAAATGAACATGTTCTACTTATTTTACACATCGGGAAACATTGCTAACACCTCTGCAGGGGTGTGCAATGCTTCGCCATACCACTCCAAGGGGTGAGGGTCGATGATCAAGTCGTCATCATTCGCCCCACCTGCCGGAGAAGCCACCATCTTCCGATCGTCAACAGGGTTTGGGCATCGACGACCACTTCGACGTCGTTCGTACACCACTCTGCATCGACGTAAGCACTCGGAAGGAAAAGCTTGTGTTAGGATGTCTGCTGTAAAAAACACAGCACCCTTATCAAACGGGACTCCGACAGTAGAAGGACCCTGACCTTCAATAACCTTGCCGGAAGTATTCGTACAAAACACTACATCACCGGAGTCTACCTCCTGATGCTCCATCTTTTTCTCCGGCATCTTATCCTGAAGACGGACCATAGCTTCAGCTACATCCAAGGTTTGCAGTATGTCGGAGACTTTCCGGAAACGGTATTTATGACTCATGGTTCATTTACCAAATATGGTAAAAAAGCAAGGGTCAATTTATAAATGGTTAAACATGTTAACAACCATGACGAAAGCAAAATTAATAAGGAATCATGATTACATGTCTAATCACCACATTTTTACAAACGACGGCACAGTCATAATGATGGTTTCATTAATTGCTTCTGACAAAATCAAGTGCTCACACGCACCCCAATATACATAAAATATTGTTCTTTACAAAAATATCTAAGGAACAAAAGAAATATCAAACAAACAAACGCTTATTCCTCTCCAGATTCTTCCGCTACATCCAACATATGGCGTAAAGAGTGCACGGCGTCTTCAGCCACCTTGTTAGCCAATTCAGCATACGCTAGCAGCGGATCATTGTAAACTGCCTCAAAAGCATCTGCCATCTCCGCTGTTAGTTTGCCTCCTCTCTCCTGGAACTCAGGAGTAATCCTACTTGTCTGTTGGCAACTAGCATAACCCTCGTGGACACCATCATGGTGACCCGACTTGTAAGCAGCAGTAGACAGGCGATCCAGGAGGGCAACAAAGGATTCTGACTGGCGTAGATACTCAAAAGCACCAACCAAACCATTTGATAATAGCCAGTTCCTATCACCCTACAGACCAGCCAAGCGACTGGTCAACGTATCCACTTCAGCGTTGGTCTGGTCCAAGGCACTCTCCGCCTCCTTGAGACGCGCCTACTGGGCGGTTGAAGATTGCACAAGCTGATTCTTTTCAGCGACCAGGGAGTCACACATTTGCTGCAACTCCCTAAGTTTTTCCTCCCGCTCCTCCAGCTCAACCTGTTTGGCCTGGGCTTTGGCATTAGACGCCTCTAACTCCAAGTCAAATTTTGGTACCTCTCTTGCACCTGATAAACAAAAGCGGTGTTAATACGAAACTTTTCCATCTCAGCAGATAACTCAGACCTCACCTTTTGAGCCTCGTTGACAGCTTTACGCTCCAACTCTTCCTGAACAACCTTGGCATAAGAAAGGACGTGATCCTTTTCTGCTATATCGTGGGCCCATATCACCCTTTCCTCAGCAAGATTGGCCGTTACTCGCTTCAGGTCATCCTCGGCCTTGTTCTTCTCTGACACAAACCGGCTCTCCCTGAGACTAGCAATCTGGAGCTGACTTTCCAAACAGAACTTCTCATCCATAAGCTCTTGAATGGTCATCCGCGCCTGGTGTAGCTCGTCATTATCATGCATCCACCGGCGTCGGATTTCAGCCAGCCTCCTGGGTTGACCAACAGCATCCACCATCGTCGTATTCATCAAGTGCTCGTTATATAACCCCTCCACATAAGCAGATTAAGCCGGAGGGTATGCCCGCTCAACCCAGTGATGCGCCACTGGGGGGAAACCAGCTTGGAAGACTCCGCTATCTTCCACTTAGGTTGATAGCGTTTATCCTGAGCATATGGATCCCAGAAAATGGTGGGAAGATAGAGATCACCAGACAAACGAGCACCATCATCAGCAAAAGCACCACTAGATCCCCCAGTATCTCTAACAGTGGTATCCTTGGCACTTGTTGACTTGCCAGCAGCAGAACAAGTAGGCATTTCCTTCCAAGACACAAAAAAATTGCCAACCGGAGAATCAAATATGGATACGGGGGCGGAGCTGGAAAACAGCGGTGTGATAACAGAGATGGGTGTCATAACAACAGCGGTAGTGAACAATGGCGGTGGCAGCGAAGAGCTAACAGAAACAACACTTGCTTGGGATATAGGATCTGCAAGGGGAACGCTTTGGTCGCCAGCCGCGGAAGGAGCAATTTTTCCAGAGGTTAAATGCATAGAGGACCCAATCTCAACTTGGGCCTCAGCAAGGGAACCTGAATCAAATCAGAAATTCAGAACATGAATAAAGGAACCAAATCCTATATTGACAAATACAACCACTTACCATCATGTAATGCTTGAGTAGCTTTTGTTGCTTGAAAGGTGGTCAAAGGAGGCATCATCCTACGCCTCTTAGGCGCGTGTTGTGGACTCACCAAACTAACAGGGGCAGAAATAACAGTAGCACCCTCTGGGTCTTGGGAATGCTAGCCACCACAGACGAAACAGTTGTCCCCGCGGTAATAATTTTTTTCCCGGATATCTTTATCCGGGATGGTTTCTTTGTCTCTTTAAGGGAAGCACCACTTCCCCCGCTGGGGGAGGTTTAGACACATAAGCAGTTGGATCCACCGGCACGGCGGGAAGCATAAATTGCTCGATGTGAATCTTCAACACATCAGGCTCCTGCTCCCCAACCGCGCGGTCCGCGGACTTCAGAGCAGCGTTCCGGGGGGATCAATAAAGTCAAACAAAATCCATTCACCTATTTGACATTCATACACATTAAAACAGACACAATTTTCAAATCAAATTAACAGCAAATTGACACGTACCTCCATCAACCCTCTGAAAGGCAGGGTATAACCGGCTATTACGCCATAGTAAACTCATCCCAGCCATCACCAGGCCCCCCTCCGGGATCACCGTGCACTTGGATGAGCGTTGGCTTAACCTCTTAAATAGAGCATTCTCGATGTAGGCATCAGCAGGTGGACCGTCATCTTTAAATTTATCCCCGGGGATGACACCAGCATCAATGTAGAAGAATTTCTTCTTCCAGTCCTTATCCCTAGAACTTGCAGGGATGTCTCTCTGGCAAGACACAACAATGTCTCGTCGATCGAATGTAAAAAAGGGGGATTTCCATACAAGAACGAAAAAAGCCCTAAACACCATGATTTCAGGGATATGACCCAAGGCTATGCAGGCAAATTCGAAATGACGAAGTTTAACTAACCCTAGAGGATGCATCTGAGAGATGTGAATCTGGTATTCGTCAAGAACGGACTTACAAAATTTGGTGATTGGTAACCGGAAATTGAAGAACTTGAAAAAATCACTAAACAGAGTGATTTTACCCTGTTTCAGTGGGAATGCCATGTCTTTCTTTGACGGCAACACCGGATTCCATTCTGGTTTAATATCGTACTCTTGCACAATATTGTTGAACGATATTGTCACCCACTTGCAATACAACGCATCGGAACTTGCTTGGGCTGATGAAGACTCACCAGTTTTGGAAGCCATAGTGTGCAGTCAAGAATTCGAAGAAGATGAAGACAAAGAACGAAATGAACAGAACCCTAACTAACAACCTATTTATAGAAAAGGGGAAAAGAACCCTACTAACAACCCTTTCACATCACCGCCATAATTCAAAAAAGTAACGGTACTCCCATACGAGAAATATGCACTCAAAGGGGGGTATTTTGACTTTTTGTTTTTTAGTCCGATCTCATGAATTTCATTTCATAACTTCGGACTGGGGGGACATGATGAGGTATGACCCGGAATGGATAATCCGACCCGGTCATTACCTATTCTTTTATTATAAATATGTAATTACACATGTTTATTCTAGAATCTTCTGTTCTGCATGGATAAACCACGTAACCAAATCCCCAATATTTTGGGGAGATCATACAAATCCCTAACTTATCGGAGTCCATCCTAAGTTAGAGGAAACCCTAATGGTAAACTATAAATAGAGGTAAACATCAAAGGTATTATCATTATGCTCTCGTTTACACTCTCTCTCTACATACTTTCTTACTCCCACAAACCGAGACTTATTCTCACGCCGGAGGGTGGTTACAGGAATAACCCCATTCCTGTAATAAGTCCTAACGGTGTTCTGTTTTGTAGTTAGTTGTTCGGATCGCCAAGAGTTCAAGTCCTAGTCGGAGCCTACCGTTCAAATCAGTGTTTCTTCATATCATAATTCAAGATTACAAGGAATCCAAAACCAATTTTTTATAGGTACGGTTCATGACAATAATGGGTTAAATAAACCCTTTCTAAAAAAACAATTAGAAACAACTTTAAAAAAATTATTAAGAAAAAACGAATTTATAAAAGATTAAAGAAAATGTTGTTTACAAAATAAAACTTAACGTTTTTAAGTAATGATAATATACGCAAAATTGTGTTTCCTTTTCGAGTTGCTCCCACGGTCTAGGTGAGGCTATATCTTTTTTAAATGCCAACAAATATTTATTAAATTTAGGATTGACAACCGGTTAGCTCATCACCATGAAACATAAACATCTCCGAACGAAAACTAAAGTCTCATACTTGACAAATCGAAATTACATTGGTCCCACGTAATTGCTTGTGACTTTGATTGGTTTTTGATCCAAAGGTATCTGTGGTGCCTTATCTCCTACTTTATACCGCCAATTCTTCCTTCCTTTTAATTGAACACCATGTTATTCCTTTACTTTCAAACACACCAAATTGCAACTTATATTACCGCGCATATCACACCCTTACATCTCTGAGAGCCCCTAACAAATTTCCATATGTTTATAACATCCTTGACTCCCAAAACAAAACAACCATGTATTCCACTCTATTGTGACACAAACTCCCAACTGCTTGCGCAAAACTATAAGTCACAGATAGATGGTCCGAAGACTCGTCTGCTTCCCCACAGAACTTTCATCGCAGGAAGATCTTGCATCGTAGGGGGATCATTTGAGCATTTCGTTTAGCTAATACCACCATAGTCGGAACCCGATCCATGGACAGTCTCCGTAACAGAAAATTCACCTTGATCAGGGTCTAGTTATTCCAATAGAAATATGTTCCAAACTCGACAAAGCAATTAAATTGAAGCTACGTTCTAAGACTCCAAACAGAAAAGGTCCTAGAAGGCTCCAATGTCCACACCAAATGGTCCTTTCCTAACCAAAGATTAAATAACATAAGAGCAATTGTCAACGCCTCAGTCTGCCCCATCTCGTCCACATAAGTAGGAAGTCGGCTCCATTGGAACTTTATAACCGTACACCCTCCTTATAAGGCTACCCAACCAACTTTGACACGTCTTTTACCTACTCTAAAACAAAAAGCTAGGGAAACTTAATGCATAAAGGCTCCTTAAGCAAACATTGCTCCTTTCAGAATGAGATAGTGTAAGTCCCGAAACCGAGATCACAATGATATCGCACAACTCGTAAGGTGACGGATCACGCAAACAAGTTGTAAAAGAAATAAAAGAAGAAGAAGAAGGATGATTGATATTCAAATGATTCACAAATCTTGCGTACAAGTGTTTGTCTAATACAAGATTCTCCAAAACCACCAACCATCCACCTATTACATCACTTTCTATTAATAGAAGGAGATTAGGGAGTGTGCTCTCTAAACCCTAAGCCTATGACTACACAAATAGGCCCAAAACCCATAATTAACCCATTACTCCTACTAATCCACTACCTAACTTATCCATAAACCTTAAAGGGCCTAACAATCTCCCCCTAGGTTTATTGGATAAGTAGATGCATCATACTCTTGGATCAAGAGTGATAAACCTGGCCTTCACACACTCAACCCTAACCCGTAAATCCCCTGAATGAACACCGAAGTTTTGTATGAACTAGTACGACACTTTTTATTACTTGAACTTTAAAGAGAATCAATACAATACAATACAATACAATTAGAAACATAAAATAGACCAACTATTTATACTAATCTAACTTAGACTCCAAGCTACCTTTTCTAATACTAATATAATTCCTTAAAAAACTGAATTAAACTAACAGATAACTCTAAACATAATAAACTAATTATTATGAATAATCTCCTCCATAAACCACCCCTATGAGATTACCGTACCACCCTTTTCTTGTTTATCCGTTTGCTCTTTAATCGGGATTGCTACTTTTACACTCCCTCTCAATCTCAATTTTCTTCATTCCGATAGATAAACACATTTCTTCAAGTTTTGCTCTAGTTAAACCTTTAGTCAAACAATCAGCTAACTGCAACTGTGTATCCACATACAGCAACTCGACTTCTCCCTTCAGAACCTTCTCACGTATGAAATGATAATGCACCTCGACATGTTTGGTTCGAGTATGGAAAGTAGGATTTTCTGCTAAATGGATTGCTGACTTGTTGTCACAAAACAACTTGACTTTGTACTTAACATCTTGGTTTAACTCTTTCAATAAACGAACTAACCAGACTAACTCTTGAGCTGCCACAGCCGATGCTCTATACTCGGCCTCGGTTGTCGATAGTGATACGGTTGATTGCTCCAATCATAAAAACATAACCAGTCGTGGATCGCCGAGAACTAGGATCCCCCGCATAATCTGCATCACAATAACCGCATAACTCCACACTTTGCTCCCTCTTGAACCGTATTCTAAGACCAATAGTCCCTTTCAAGTATCTAAGAACTCGGCGGGCAGCAAACAAATGCGGTTTCCGTGGATCATGCATATATCGACTTAACACTCCGACAACATACGCTATGTCTGGTCTCGTCAGCGTCAAATATATAAGACTTCCAATGATACGTCTATACTCAGTTTGATCATCCACTACCTTTCCTTCGTCTGGGTATAACTTCATATTAACATCAACTGGAGTAACCGCCAGTTTTGACTCCCACATATCGAATTTCATTAACATATCAATTGAATATTTTCTCTGATGTAAGATTATATCTTCTTTCTCATAATCAAGTTCCGGACCAAGAAAATGCTTTAGACGGCCTAAGTCTTGCATCTTAAACCTTGTGTTTAAGTTCTCTTTTAGTTGCACTATTTCGTCTTCAAGATCCCCAGTAATAACAAGATCATCGACATACACAAGAACCGCTGCCACTTTAGTGCCTTTAACTTTCACGAACAAACTTGCATCAGCTGTGGTTCCAACAAAACCATTCATCTCTAAGAACTCAGAAATCTTTCCGTACCACGCTCTCGGTGACTGCTTTAACCCATATAAAGCCTTTTTCAGCTTACACACATATCCGGGTTTTGTTCTTTTCTCAAAGCCTGCCGGTTGTTCCATATAGATTGCTCGGTCCAGGTCACCATAAAAAACGCATTATGTACGTCCATCTGCCAGAGCTTCCAACCTTTGCTTGCTGCCAGAGCTATAAGAACTCGTACCGTAGCCAACTTTGCAACTGGGCTAAAAGTTTCATCATAATCCAAGCCATGTTCTTGAGAGAACCCTCTTGGAACCAAACGAGCCTTAAACCTTTCAACCGATCCATCTGTACGTCTTTTCACTTTGTAAACCCATCTACATGAAACTGGCTTCACGTCTTCAGGCTTGGGAACTAATTCCCAGGTTTGATTCTGAACCAGAGCTTCTATTTCAGCTTCCATCGCCTTTATCCACTCATTGTCTTGACAAGCTTCAGAATAAGAACTTGTTTCTGTAACAATTTTCTCAACTAATGCCAAGTTCGCGTACCTTGTATTTTTCCTTCGAACACGAGTTGAACGCTGCGGCTCTGGTACTGAATCTGGCCTATTTTGCTGCTGCTCAGTTCTGATTTGCGGGTCAATTTGTTGCTCGTTTAAACTTGAAGAACAAGTCTGCTGCTTAGTTTCTTCCAGCAAATCAAATTCATCATTTTCGCTAAGTTTGAGTTTCACAATGGAATCTTCAAGCCTTTCTTTCAACTCCACTGTATCCGGTAATAACTCTTTTTTTGAGGACCACCATGCTGAGTTTTCATCAAAGACCACATGATGAGACACATAACATTTACCCGTAGTCGGCTAGCAACACCTCTAGCCTTTACGCTCTTCATCATACCCAACAAGGATGCATCGAACTGCTTTCTTTTCCAGCTTTTGTCTTAGGTGGCTCGGAACAAAGGCATGACAAACACACCCAAAAACTCGTAGGTGGTCTACATGTGGCATCTTTTTAAAAATTAACTCGAAAGGGGTTCTATACTTCAAACCTTGTTGTGGAGTTCAATTGATGACATAGGTTGCAGCTCGCATTGCTTCAGCCCAAAATCTTCCAGGAATGTTCTTGCTATGTAACCAACACCCTATGAATTCTTGCAAGTGATGATTCTTACGCTCAGATACGCCATTTTGTTGAGGCGTATTAGAGCATGTTAACTGTCTCTTGATTTTGTGAACCTTAAGATAATCAGAGAATTCTTGGCTTGTATATTCTCCTCCGTTATCAGACCGTAACATCTTAACAGTTTTCCCGGTAGCTCTCTCGGCTCCAAGACGAAATTATTTAAAACGTTCGAGAGCCTCACTCTTTTGCTTCATAAAAAATATCCAAACATATCGTGAGTAATCATCAATAAAAGTAATTAGATATTCCATACCGGTTAATGACTTGTTCTTCATTGGTCCACACACGTCCGTATGAACTAGTTCAAGTGGCTCCTTAGTCTTATAACTAGACTTCTCAAACGGGAGCTGGTGAGCTTTTCCATATTGGCATCCTGAACATACTACATTTTGTTTTACCTCCAAACTGGGCAACCCGACAACAAGTTGTTTCTTCATAATTAATTCGAGTTTATCATACCCGACATGTCCAAACCTTTGATGCCACAATTCAACTGTATAACTATTTTTTGTTTTTTCAATGTAAGCCAACTCAGCTGACAACACGTAAACAGTCTCCTTCTTGCGGCCTTTGAGTACAGGAATTGATGGGGTTTCAAAGTGATAAAAAAATTTTACATCATCCGGACCAAAAAGAACATATCTTCCTGTTTCGGTGATCTGAGGAACTGAAATCAAATTCTTTTTCATGCCTGGGACGTGATACACATCTTTAAGCACAAGATCTTTCTCTCCTTCATTTGCTGGAAACATAACATCTCCAACACACGAGATTGGATGTTTCGAATTGTCTTCAATAACCACAATTCTGTTTCCAACATATTTTGAAGGATTAGACAACTTACCTTTTACCCCAACCATGTGATTTGAGCAAAGGGAATCCATAATCCATTCGTCTAGATTATTTCCTCGGTTCTCAACTGTGGTTGTTAGTGCGAAGACTTCTTGATCTTGGGCAACAAAAGCATCAACGTTCCAACCCTCTTCTTCTTCAAGTTCAGCCACATTCCCATCTTCCCTTGGTTTGGACTTACACTCACGTGCCATATGTCCCTTTTTCCCCGCAGTTGTAACATTTAAACGGAAACTTTTTCTTTTTGGTTTTCTTTTCACCAGAGGACTCAACCTTCTAATCTTTTGTGTTCACTTTTATTCCCTTGGTTCCATCACTATTCCGACTATCTTTTTTTTTTTTTTTTTTTTTTTTCTGAAAACGTGATTTGTTTCTTCCTCTTCCCACATAAAGTGCCTGATCAGTTTCGGTTTTAGCCGAAATTGACATCCCTGCCAGTTGCTTGGCCAAAGCCTCTTGGCCAGCTAGTAAATTCTCAAATTCAGTTAAGCCTGGTTGGTTTGGCCAACCCTGAATGGCTGTAACAAAACTTCTATATTCTGGCTTTAGGCCAAGAATGATCATACGCTTCATACGTGGTTCGCTAATCTTGGATTGAGGATCCAAATCTCCAATTTCCTGGCACAAATTCTTAATTTTTCGAAAATATTGTGGAATTGAATGGTCACCTTGAGAAGTGGTCATCAACTCTCCTTCAAGTAATTGCAACCGGGCGTCATTCTTTTTCGAAAATAGGGTTTCAAGAGTGTCCCAGGCTTGTTTGGGATACTCAAACTCTTGGATGTGATCAAGAAGGTCTTCCTCTACAGTGGTCTTGATTACGAACACTGCGCGACCCGCTTTCACGTGCCACTTTCCAACAGCTCCATTGATGTCGTTTGTGGGTACCCGAGTCTCTACTCCATTCGTAACCTGCCAGAGGTCCTGCCCTTGAAGGTAGGATTTAATACACGTTAACCGCGTCTTGTAATTAGAGTGATTTAACTTCTTGATTCCACCGACAACCTGCAATTCAGCCATGATTTGATTGCTTCTAGGGTTTCTAGCGACTTGGTTTCTGAATGATTTGAACAAGCAGGCTGTTAGGATCTGAGGCTCTCATTGTTGTGTTTGTTTGTAATAGATGAACAATGAATAGACATGATTCAATGATTTATGCAACGGAAATCAACACAAACTTTGTAAACACAATCAAAGAGGAAAATAGTTTTGATAAACACATGCTTTTCATTGAGTCGAATGATTACAATACAAATCAAAAGATTACAGAGCATGCTTACAAACTAAACTCCCCCTCAGCCTGATGCTCCATGGTTGATTGCACAAGATGAAAGGATTGGATCAGAGGAGAAGAACTCACTCAGTCAATCAAATGTAACAGTACAGGGTACTGTTCCATTTATAGGCAAATCAAACCACTGAAGCATCTTAGCTGACGTCACCATGAAAGTGACATCTAACAACCTACAACCTATAACCACTGTTACATTTACTACTACTTAGCTGAACACTGATACTATTACAATAAACAAAGTTAAACAACTGTTTCTTCATTCCACTGCTTTATTCCGAGCAGGACTTTGGTCTTTGGCAGCACTTGACTTAGGGCTGTAGATTAAGGAGCAGAGCTTAGTCTTCAGCAGTTGTTGTACATAAGCAGTATTTAGTGGTCAGCAGTGGTAGTATATAAACAGTGGATGAGGGCCATCAGATGTTATAACCACTTTCAAGGGGAAAGTCTAATGTAAACAGCTGCTTATGATGAATCCACTGTTGTGACCCGGTTTTGGCTCTTATTATCTGTTCCTCTGATAGGGTTCAATCCCAACAATCTCCCCCTGGAACAGATAATGCCAAAACCCTTCATTATTCTGGATCTTTATTGTCTCATCAGAAGTTCCCTAACTTGTCCTTTAAATCGTAGCTCAAAATCCATGGAACTTGTATCATCCTCATCTCTACACAGTATAAGCTCAAGGAGATCTTGTAGATCTTCAACACTCAGGCCCGGTGCTTGTTCCCTTGATATGTGCTTTACTTCTCCATTGGATCTGATCAGGGTCAATACATGGGTCTTTTGATCAAACATCCATTTTAGTATTTTTGAACCCAATGGGTTTCTTGGGAGAGTTTTATTTACTGATGAGTTGGGAGATTGTGACCTTGTGAGAATTTATTGATCAGTACTCTGAGCTTTTGCTGGTTCGGAGTTTTCAGCTAGATCAGTACTCTGGGCTTTTGCTAGTTCAGAGTTTTCAACTTAATCAATACTCTGACCTTTTGCTAGTTCAGAGTTTTTAGCTGTCATTTGTTTGAAGGCCCTTTTTATGACTTCATTTGCTGCAGCTATGTCTTCTGCAGTTTCCTGTTCAATCTGCTCTTGCCTTCTTCTTTGATCTAGCTCAGTGGCTGGCTGAGACATCTGCTGAAGTGATCAGTGGTTTAGGGGCACTGATCTGTTTTGGCTCTTTGTGTTCAGGCTTCTGTGGTAAACTAGAATCTGTCATTCTTCTTTTCTTTAGCCTTTCATAAGCCTCATCTGTGTATTGCCTAGTCCTTTTTGCTATGGCTTTGGCATTTCCAACCTTTGCATCCACCAGCTCTTGTTTCTTTCTTTTTTATTATGTGGTAAACTTGTCAATGGCCTGTTTGTATTTGCTCCAGTTTGGAGCTGTCCTTTTCTTACTTGGATCATCTTGATTCTCTTAATTTTGTTTACCTCATACTTTAGTGCAATGAGTGGCCATTCACTGAATTTTTCTTCTTTGGCTGGATAAAATTTTTCTTTCATGATGAATTCAAGATACTCCTTTCTCATTACCTTTTGTAGGGCAGCATCAGGTGGCATATTTGACATATCTTTGCTCAGGTCTTTTGCGTAATCTTCCATTTGTTTGACCTTAGAGCATTCACATCCTAACCATCAAATTATGTGAGGAGGGGTGTTTATATTATAAAGGGTATAAAAAGTGGTTGTTAGTAGAGGAGAGAGAAAATGTTACTGTTCATCTGTATATTTGGGGGGACACTGTTCACCCGTTATAATTTTTTTATATATTTTGAAAGTGGTTGTGAGTGGAAGTGAGAGAAAAATGTAATGATAATATTATTTAATTGAAAGGAGAGAGAAAAAGTATTTGTTTTTAGTGGAAATATATTGATATAGGAGTTGTTTTTTAGTGGAATGTATGTATAATTTGATGGTTTGGATGTGAATGCTCTTAGTGACTAAAAGTTCCATTCTTTCAGAAATGGCTTTATCACCTTGATCTTTGCATTCAATTCTAGCTCTTATATCTACTTGCCTGGCTTTGAGCTTTAGATACTCATTCATGTTTATTGGATTCCTGAAGCTAATGAGAGAAGGAAATCTTCTTTTCCAAGGATCATCCACTGTATAGAATTGTTTCATCTCATCTTTTACAGCTTCCAATTCCAGTGGATAAGTTTCAGCAGCAGATACAATGTTTGCAGGGTTTACTGGTTTGGCCAGAGTTGGTGGAGTGGATGGTTGTGGCTTAATAACATTGTAAGGTGTGGAGGATAATGGGGTAGGTGCTGGTATATCATCTTTATTCTTCTGAAATTTCATTTTTCTTATGTAAAGCTTTTTGGGTGAAGGGGGTTTTGGTTGTGAAGTGACAGTGGGTTGTATGGTGTTTGTAGAAATGGTGAGAGCAGTGGTAGATGGCTGGCAAACAGCTGTTGAAACAACTGGTGTTTCAACCTCTGTTGTCATTACAACTACTGATGTAACAGTAGATGTCTTCTGCTTTTGAGCAGGTGGTGATTTGATGAGTGGTGATGTAGTTGAAGTGATGGCTTTTGGTGGTGAGGTGATTTTAGGTGGAGGTAGGGCAGTGGTTGTGGTGTGTGTTGGAGTGATGGTTTTAACAGCTGCTGAAACTACTGATGTATCAACAGTTGTTGATACAGCAGGAGTTACATCAGCTGTTTGGGTAGAGGTTTGATGCTTGGATTCTTTTTCTTTGGGAGATGATGGTTTGGAAACATGCATTTCTTTTTCTGGTTCAACATAAAGGCCATCATCTATCCCCTTTTTCTTCCATTCCTTAATTTTCTCCCCCTTTTTTGGCATTATCTAGGGTAGTTGATCAATGAAAAGAACATTTGAAGGAACAGTGCCGGTGGTTTTTAGAATGTGAGCCTTTATAGCCTTGATGTCTGCTTGGGTGTTTCTAAACCTTGACTCCATCATATTTTTCAGTTCTTGCACATATATAGCATGTTGTTGGTCTTCCATTTGTCTTTGTTTTTCGAGTAGGGGTTGAAATAAATTCCATAGCTCATTTGCAGCAGGTGCAGGTTGTGCAGGTGCTTGAGCTGGAACAGTAGTGGGTTGTGCTTTTTGAGCTTTTAACAGCTGTTGCACCATATCCTTTATTTCAGTGACAGATGTTTCAAGGTTGTCCATTCTCTCTGTCAATTCCTGATATTATAAATCATCACCCAATTTATTGGGATCATCTGATTCCCCACCAGCAGTGGTTGTACCAATGTGTGACTTAGGAACTGAATCCCAAAAATAATTCATCGATGCCCCTTGTTCTTGGTACTGGGGTCTTCTTCCTTCAGCACTTGATAGCCCTTTGAAGGTACCAGTGGTCATAACAGACTCACTGGTGGTTCTCAGAGGTGCTATAGAAGGAATTGCCTTCAAGGGAGTCTTACTAATGAAACAACTGCCCAAATGTAGATTGTTGATCCAACATTTGTAATTGCTGCTCCACTTGAACTACTGTCAGGAATTACTTGTAATTCCTGCAGTGTAACCTCCTCAATTGTTGCTGGGATAGCAGAGGTATGAATATCAGACCCAGTCACTTGTGGGAGTGTACTCTCAGTGATAGGTGATTGAGAGGAACTGGTTTGTGTCTGTACTATATCAACTGCATGCAACAAGGGTATAATGGATTGTGGTAATGAGAGTGGTGAAGATAGGGGTGTTGAAAGAGACATGTCCTTGGGATTAGGACTGAGGAAGATGGATCCAAGTGAATCCAGAGCTTCATAATGTGGGGTCCCTGTGTTTACAACCTGATCCTTTTGTGAGGATGCAGGAGGAGTTTGAGGCAAAGGTGGAGATCTTTCTTCCATCTGCTGTGAGGAAGTAGCAGCAGTGGTTGTTGGTAACATTTGTGTAGTCACTAGCAGTGGCTCTGGGATCTGATCTTCCAGAGTTACCTTTGATTTGGGTTTGGGGGGCTTTTTGTATGATTTCTTTTTGGTCTTTTTGGTGATGGCAGGTGTGGGTTTCATAGCAGTGGTTTTGCTACTATGATCACCTGAAGCACTGGGCTCAGCAGCAGATACCTAAGGAGCAGTGTTATCTGCTAAATTCTGCTCAGGCACCTCTGCTTTTGTTTTTGTAGGTGTTAACATTCTTGTGAATGTTTCAGGTGTTAAAATATTTATTTGAAAATAAACACCTTGTTTGAGCAAATTTTCATTTTCCTTTCCAAATTTTTGTTTAAAATAGTAGCTTAGAAACCTTGGAAAAAGCAAAAATGATTTGCAATCAAAATTTTTCACCAAGTCATTAAAGATCTCCTGGGAATAGTTATAATTTTCATTATGTAAAATAGCAAAACCCAGGCATTGAATCTTTAATGGTATTTCGTTAAAAGCAGTGGTTTTATTTGAAACACATATCAAAAGAGTGTGAAATAAAAACCTAGGTGCAGAAGGGAAGAAACCTTTTTGGAAGGTATCCCTTTTTGTTTGTTCTGCATACCCCCTTTCCAGAAAATCAGTTTTTAACTCGTTTTTAGGGAAAGTAGTTTTACCTTGCTGATCATCAAGTTTAAAAACTTCAGAGATGGATTGTGGAGTTATTTGAATCGTTTTACCCTGTATGGAAGAGTTGATGGCTATGATGGTGTCACCTTGAGACTCAAGTGTGGCATTTTTCCAGAACTCTCTCTGGGTCTGTTGGTAAATTGGAGCATCTTCTGTTAGCAAAGTTTTGTACTTTGAAGCAGACATGATGTCGATGATAGAATCGAAGGTGTGGGTGGTAGTAGGTTTTGTGAGTAAACCCAAGTAATTGTGAGGGGATTTGTATGGGATTTCAATGGGTTCAGTGGCCATTTGAGTGACCTCTTTGGAAGATGAAGATGATTTTGATTTTGATTTGGATTTCATCATTTTGATGAAGAAGAACGAAGAATGATTTGAGATGGAAAATGGGAAACTGCTTTGAGAAGAGAATTTTGGAATTCAATTCGACAGTGTAAAAACCTGTTTGGGGTTTTGGTCAGGGTTTTATTTAGGGAAAAAGTGAATACTGATGTGGCAGCAGTTATAATGATCTGATGGCTAGAAACTACCACGTGCCAACCTCTGATGAAAAGATGAAATATGGAGGTCAGTTGTTTTAAGAGCCACTGATGGAAGAAGATCAGTGGTTACAACGGTAATAATATGATAGCAGTGGGAATTTTTACTATCAGTGGTTAGAGCATCAGTGGATAAAACACTGATTTTGAACATCAGTGCTTATCAAGAATATGAGAGAACAAATGTTGACTTTCAGCAGTGGACAGTATTTAGAAAACGGATGTTTGAACACATCAGTAGTTAGGTGTAAGGAAATGGTAAAGATTTGAACAATTATTACATCAGCAATTGTTAGTGCAACAATGAATAAGCTTTTGACAAAAGTTTTGAGGCTTTTATAAATTCCTGACAGTGATTTAGTACCCCGGATGATGAAAACTCTTTTACAATGGCTACTCATTTTGAGTCATAATTTTTAATTATGACATGAGTATCCAAGTATTTTAAGGTTTGTTAGCAATCAATCTTTGATCTGTGTTAAAAACAAACTTGAGTTTGACATGACCTTGACACTTGTACCATTTCCTTTTGATCTATTTTCAAGGATACTATCACCACAAAAAAAATAAGGGTTTTACATCCAGAAAGGAGATTGAAACTTTTACTCATAAAAACATGTAAAAGTACAAAATATATCATTCCAAAAAAAATGAATAATATATCCTGTTTTATTAAGAAAAACCTTTTTAAGAAAAATTAATTAAAGGTTATTCTGAAAACAATATCAAAAAGCATCTGGTATACTTTCCAATGAAGCTCACAGTCACATCATTCTCAAGTTTTAGGAAAATGGTCAATGATTTGAAATACATTATAATGACCACTGTTTGAGACCATTTCCTTGTCAATTGATTGTAAAGATGAGGAGACATGTACACATAGGTTTTGAGAGCATGTTATAGACTTTGTTACTATGTGATGACACTGAAAAACTTGCCTAGTCCTCTTTTAAGTTTAATCACTGGTGATTCTATTGTTGCCTGAACTTCCCTGAATTAATTAATGCACACAGTTGCTTGATGACCATTGTTTACCCAATTTTGAACTCTTAAGTGTTTTATACTTATACTCTTTTCTTCTGATTTCAGAAGTTTTGAGATAAACACACTTTAGAGTTTTTTGTGATTTTTCTTCTTCCCTTTTTACCCTTCCCATTCATAAGTACTAAACTACTCACTGGGAGGTTTTTATTGAAGAAACATTTAACCCAGAATCATTTTGCAGCAATGTTTTGAGAGATCTGGCAGTATTTGTACTTGCTTATATCAAATCTCACATTACATATGATTTGGACTATTTTGACATTTGATTTTCTTAATGCATTTTTCAACAGAGTTGATTTTGGTCCTTTTAGAGGATTCTCAACTTGTTTTTCAATACATAAGATTTATGTGACTAAAGTTTTAATTTCCCTCTTTTAATGTTAACAAAAACACTAATGTTTTTATGAATCATAGGTTTTTGTTGACCAGGGGTTCATACCTTAGTATCAAACATGATGGAAACAACACAAACTTCATATCAACACTTGAAATCAAATTTGTAAAAGAAAATGATTATACCATAGTTATCAGACATTTTTCAGATCTGAAAGCTATAGGGTGGTTTTTGTAAGACATCACTTGTTATAAGAAGTTTGTGTGTCTTATGACATCTTGGTTGTTTTACATAGTTTTTGAGTAGTAACTTTGAATGTCTTTACTCGTTACTCTGTTTTTCAACAAAATACAATCAACCTTAGTATCAATGAATTTTGAGCTGAACTGTTATGTCAAATTGATTGTTAGATCGAATTTGACTGTCCAAGTTCTGATACCAATTGTTAGGATCTGAGGCTCTCATGATTGTGTTTGTTTGTAATAGATGAACAATGAATAGACATGATTCAATGATTTATGCAGCGGAAATGAACACAAACTTTGTAAACACAATCAAAGAGGAAAATAGTTTTGATAAACACATGCTTTTCATTGAGTCGAATGATTACAATACAAATCAAAAGATTACAGAGCATGCTTACAAACTAAACTCCCCCTCAGCCTGATGCTCCATGGTTGATTGCACAAGATGAATGGATTGGATCAGAGGAGAAGAACTCACTCAGTCAATCAAATGTAACAGTACAGGGTACTGTTCCATTTATAGGCAAATCAAACCACTGAAGCATCTTAGCTGACGTCACCATGAAAGTGACATCTAACAACCTAACAACCTATAACCACTGTTACATATAACTACTGCTTAGCTAAACACTGATACTACTACAATAAACAAAGTTAAACAACTGTTTCTTCATTCCACTGCTTCATTCCGAGCAGGGCTTTGGTCTTTGGCAGCACTTGACTTAGGGCAGTAGATTAAGGAGCATCACTTAGTTTTCAGCAGTTGTTGTACATAAGCAGTATTTAGTGGTCAGTAGTGGTAGTATATAAACAGTCGATGAGGGCCATCAGATGTTATAACCACTTTCAAGGAGAAAGTCTAATGTAAACAGTTGCTTATGATGAGTCCACTGTTGTGACCCGGTTTTGGCTCTTATTATATGTTCCTCTGATAGGGTTCAATCCCAACACAGGCTTTCTGTTTAATAGCCTTTGTTTGTTCGAAGGTTTGTAATCATGAATCCTCCACAGGCCCTGTGATCTCTTGGTCTTCAAAGCTCTGATACCAATTTGATAACCTGGCCTTCACACACTCAACCCTAACCCGTAAATCCCCTGAATGAACACCGAAGTTTTGTATGAACTAGTACGACACTTTTTATTACTTGAACTTTAAAGAGAATCAATACAATACAATACAATTAGAAACATAAAATAGACCCACTATTTATACTAATCTAACTTAGACTCCAAGCTACCTTTTCTAATACTAATATAATTCCTTAAAAAACTGAATTAAACTAACAGATAACTTTTAACATAATAAACTAATTATTATGAATAATCTCATCCATAAACCACCCCTATGAGATTACCGTACCACCCTTTTCTTGTTTATCTGTTTGCCCTTTAATCGGGATTGCTACTTTTACAAAGAGGACCTGGAGGAGGATCTGCAAAGAGATAGTTCTTCAAAATGTTGGCAGCAACACTTGTCCATGATTTGGCACATTCCTCATATTTTTTGCTGGTTCGGATTTGATGACTTGTAAGAATCAAGATGTCTTCCTCATGAAAACTCATCAGGTCGTATGAATTAGGGATCCTGATGGACTGTTCTTCAGTAACAATGACAGCTTCGGCCATTTTAGGATCATAGGCCCAGAACTTGAACTTCTTCAGTATTCCCCTTTCAAACTTTCTGGTGAGTGGAATGATCTTCTCTTTGTTAGTGGGAGGCCAGATGATTGATTTCACAGTCCTTCTAGTGAAAGAATCATGAACACCAGAATTTCTTCTCACTATGGGCTCAGCAGTCTTCATTGTTGCAAAGTTTGTTCTCACTTCCTTTTCGAGACGTGAGTGGAATGCCCAACCTTTGCCTCTCTTACTCAGATCTGGATCATAGTAAGGAGCTCGTAAGAGAGTTTTCAGATCAATCTGAGTCCAAGATTCGAATGGGCTCTCCTTAGCATAATATTCCCTATGCCCACTCTTTCGAGTAATCAACCACATCTGTTTGTCTGGCTCAAACCTCCAACATGCCACTTCTGATTTGTTTCCCACTTCATCATAATAAGTAGATCCTAGTTCCATCATAAGTCTGTCGAGCCTTGTTGAGGGATCCTTTAGCTGAAAGTTTTCATCTAGAGGATTCATATCTTGATTCTTCATTACCAGCAGTTGTTTCTTTCTTTGCTTCTCTTGTTCTTTCTCTAACTCTCTCTGCTCGCGTCTCTTCTTGGACTTGCTGCTTAGCTTATTTGGTTTTGTAGCCAGATAAGCTTTTAAATGTAACATTCCTATTTTTATATAAGAATTATAGGTTTGATTAAATTTATTAACCACTAGTAATTAGTAACTAGTTTATTTTTAATATAAATATTCAACCTAAATAGTTTTAAACACTATTTTATATAGTTGGTTGAAATATTATTGGCTTATATATGGGTGACCTTTCTAATAAAATAAAAGTATATAAAAACTTATATTATTAGACGGGTAGATTACGGGTAAGTTGAAGATTAGAAATATGAAGTAATTAGACGGACCCATGAACCGTTTAATTATTAAATGATAAAAAAATGATATTTGAACCTACTCTGTTTTTAATGAAACTTTGTTCAAAATGTAGATAAAATTATTCTCGTTCTAATGACATATTTATTATTTTATAAAACGTAATATTTTAGAAGTTATAAGAGCCAAATAAGTGAAGCAGTTGAATTAATTATAATATATAAATAATAAAATAATAATAATATTTAAATATAAATCTAAATGGACGTGTGTCCATATATTTTGATGGAAATTGTAAACGTGGAGGGTTACTATACTAAATGGACGTGTGTCCATGTATTGCTTAGAGGTGAAGTATGTAAGTTTACTATAAATAAGAACCATCAGTTCCTCCTTTCTTTCGCCACTCCTTTACATACATATATATATATATATATATATATATTCATTTTAGTAATTCACCCCATAATAATAATAATAAAGCTATGCCCCGTTTTAAGTGTTTTAACTCCCGATCACCGCTACCCTTTCCGATTGATCTGAGCCTCATAACACATGTCAAGGCTCTGCCTGACTAAGTTCGTTGGGGTTCTGTCTCGTGACATAGGGATAAGGTTGAATTAGGGGTACTATACTTAACACGAGTGCACTATATATTTTTAAATAACTTAGAAGTTATACCCAATATTCTACCAGGAGACTTTCTAGATGAACCCTAAAGTTACAAAGTGGGTCCATTCTCTTTTCTCACTATTTTATTCCCTTTTTCTTTATGATATAATTATATTCAAAAATGTCCCAAATTGATCCATAAGTAAAAACCCGGACCCCTGAAACCCCAATCCATATCAAAAATCAAGAAATCAAGAATTCTGGTCTTCAGGCGGACCGCGTAAAGAAAAGCCGAGGCTTACGCGGGCCGCGACAATAAGGCAAATCTCCGAATAAGCTTAAGGGACACGTGGCATCCACCTGGCAGACCTACTGGTGACTCAGCAACCCTACGCGTAGACTAGGCGGCTACGCGGGCCGCGTAAGAGTCGAGCCAAGGCTCACGCGGGCTCGTGAGACCCAATTTTCAGCTATAAATAGGACAGGCTACGAGCTTTCAGCTGATGTCGAAACCAAAACTCAAAAACGTATTCCCACTGCTCAAAATCACAAATTAGCATAGCGGGGCGCTGCTACGATACCGGGTATTAACTCGATCGCTGCTACGATTCAATATCCGATCAATTGAAACTATCCGACCGGATGTTTAAGTACTATCCTTTGTCATTAGTCGTGATTCCGACATGATGTTTGAGTACTACCCGAACTAGGGGAATACTCTGTCATTCGTTGTGAATCTGATGGATGTTTAAGTGATTGCACTTTGTCATTTGTCGTGAGGGTTTTAATCTCGTGAGTTATCGTAAATGTTGTATTAGTTACTTACCTAGTTCGTGTGCAATAGGTTACAAGACTAATCAATAGGCTAAGCTCTGCCCGTATAAATCTGCATGCTTATAATGTGAGTCATTCTCTTTTTACCAAATTATTTCCAAAAGCATGTTTATTTTCAAAGTTATAATTATAGGGATTAAGTGTTTGTAGTCACCAAATTACAGCCGGTATGTGGGGTTTTGTATACATTACTTGATAACCGTCACCATTGGACAACGAGTTAGCCAAGGGGTGATATGACCATAGTCACAGACACCATCGGGCTAAGAGGCTACTGATGGATGTTCGAGTGACAAATACTGTGGGTAGTTGGTTGATATCAGGAAACATTGTAATCGCTCTTAATACTGTAGATTATAACAAATGCGTCGTTTTAAACAAAATGAATGAACTCACCAGTATTTCCTGCTGAGAAAACCTTTTTAAAACGCGTTTCAGGTAATTACAGTAGATTGGAGTAAGAGATAGATACGGCACTGAAAGGCTTCAAGAAGTGGCTTATTTTATTAATTAAATCAAATTAAGAAATATTATTTTATGTAATTGGGTTTATCCCTTATTCAAGCTACCTTTGTAAAACATGGGTTTATCCCATCTATTTAATAAATAAAATCCGGTGTTTTCTAAACTCTGATATTTTTCCTAACTCACGGTCCTGATGAAATTTCCGCTGCAATATTTTTCAAAATAATCACCGGTACCGCTTGGCTGTTCGCGGCTCCCGATTCCGTCAAGGGCGGGTCGGGGGTCGTGACAGAAGGTGGTATCAGAGCCACTGATTTAAGCCTATAGGTGTTGTGATAATCTTATATAAAAGAGTTAGGAGATTTCTATTAACTAGTAGCACACAGGATAATATTTAGACTTGAAGAAAAGATGCCTTAGTATAAGCTTCAAGATAAGCTAAGTACTTGTGTAAATAAAGTATGATGGATTTTGGTATGCCGTAAGAATGACGATTAGAACATTGCAGGCAATAGCACTTAATTGCTATTAATTCTTGCTTATTGATATTACTTGGTCTAGAATAAGATATGTTACGGGAATACAAATTTCCCTAATTCTGGATAAAAGCCTAATAAAAGAGGCACTTTTAAAAATACTATTTATGGGAAATATAAAATTTTCTCAGACAAGACTGGGTATGGTGTAGCAGACTCTCCAGCTTGTCTGGATATACTGAGGTTACCTCTCCGACGCGAACCGGATAAGACGGGGTATATAATATGTCAAACAAGTGACAAGATTTCCCTAAAAATAGTATCATGACCTGATATCTGACTTGTTTTTGGAAATAAGAATCTGTTAAATACATTGACCTTATGAAGGGTATGTATATTACAGCATGTGAAATATATGACTATATAGATATGTATATCTATAAGGAAATCCAAAAACCATAAGGATTGACAATTAAGAGTAAAGCACAAGCATATGTGTCAATAATAAATCTAGATTTCTTTATCAGGAATCTCTTACATATATCTATAATTCCGATACCAAACATTATTTTGTTTGATCATCTACCTCGTAACTCGTACGACAATATAAATAATGGAAACCCTTTAAGTTGGGACACCATCCAAAGTAAAAGAATTTCCAATACGTTACCATAGACTATTAATGCAAGTAAGAAGCTTGTAAAGTTGTGCTAGTGCACAAGAAAACACATGAAACTTAAATTATACACAGACGTCAAAGTATATCACATCTGACTTTCAAGGCAAGACTTTTTGAAAATATAATTGGGCATGACGACACCAACGCGAATTCCGTCAGTGGAAGAATTACTAATCAAAAAGCAACACTTGGCCGCGTGATCCTACAAACGACACGAATCTTGCTGAGGTAAGTTAAAACAAGATTTCACAACAATCGGTACACGGACTAATCAAAGTCATAGTATTGGCACTGTGAACCGCATTATTGCTAAACGATGACTCTTTGATATCGAGTCAATGAATTTCTTGAAAAACTCAATTTTCTTTGGCATACATGGTTTTAGTTATGACCATGTCCGAACTTTCTTATCAAAACTCGTTTTGGTTAAACCAAGTTCAATTGTTTGAATTTGCTGGCATTACAATTCAAGGTCCCATATGATGAATTGAAGCCATCATATTCGAAATAATTCCAACAAGCACTTCAATTCTCTTGAACTATAACATGCTTGTTTGATCTTCAACTTCATTAAAGCATTTCTTTAATCACAATCACCTTGTGGTGACATTATCACAAAATTAAAGCTTGCACTAATCTCGTTTGCACACATCATATACGGATTTAATTATTTATTTATTATTTATATTAAATCCACTTTGTTGATTTATCCTATAAAAGCAATCTTAACACAATCGTGTGCTAAGATAATGATACACAAATTCATATTTCAGTATATCTTTTAAATTGAGCCTTTCGTGATAATTATTGCTTTATCATCTTCAATCGAAAAACATTATATAAATTTAATTGATTATATATGGAAACTTACATAAGTAGTTACCTAATTTTACAATATAGTATTACTATATTTAAAATTTTTGTTAAACCATTAAGGTGAAGAATTTATATTTTTATATATAAAAAATTATGTTTAAGGTATACTCTCATTTAAGTTATGTCTAGTTATTTATTATTGGTAATTAATATTAGTTTTATTATTAGTAATAATATATTAATAGTAGTAGTGTTAGTATTATTTTTAGATACTAGTGTTATTGTCAGGGGCAGGTATTGGGTAGCCTAGCCTTAGTTAGGCATGGACTGATCACCTATGCTTAAACAAGGCAGCACTAACCAATATCCAACTATGATAATGACTAGTTAATGTATATAAATTAAGTCATCATACTTGTTTAGTAAATTTTAATTATTATATATATATATATATATACTTTGTACTGTAAGGAGAAGACATATTTTCATAAAACAATACCAGAATTAGAGGGACAAATAAAATTATATAAATAATTGTCTAAATATTCATGGACAAGACATTTTATACTTATAAGTAATTGTTTATCTTATATTCCACAACTATTAAATACTTATAGAAGTATTATGTATCAAGATAAACAAAAGAGTTATACAGATCAGAGACGTAAACCCCTAGAGTTTTCATTAAAAGCTTTCAGTTGATTACACAGTTGATTACATGGTGAAATTGTTCAAACAACATAATTATTAAACTATTTCAAATCATTACGACACCTTGCGGTATTGGTATAAACTTGTAGCTCATATTAAAAAAGGATAATAATAACACTAAATTTTGTTTTGGTTTTCTTATATTCAGCTTATGAAAGTTACATGTATAGTAGAATTACTTTATATATTATAAAAATATTATTTTACAACCATATACATAAATTACTATCTAAAGTAAATAAGACCAATATAGTATTACATAAAAGTTTATAAGGAATCTTATTGTCTTTTAAAAGTTCTAATCTTTAAAAAAAAAGTTAAATTTTGACAAAATTTCATAAAATGAATTTTATATTTGATAAACTTATGTTTAGATATTCAAATTTACCTTTGTACGTATAGTTACTGTTAACATATTATTTTTGTATTATTCTATTATATAGTAATAAGAATAAAATACCTAAGTATAACTTTCTGCATATATATATTTTTAGTTATACATATGGTTTAGTGTGCGACTTTCTATAATTATTATAAAATTCGCAGAGGACTCGTATTAATTATGTAAAACTAATGTTTACAAGCCAATTAAAATTTTAGTCTTAAGGTAGCCGAAAATTTAATGAATGAACAAAATACTAATTAGAGTTTAACATATCTAAATATGGTTATAACAATATTATAGGATTTCACGATCGTCTAGACGTAATCTATTATCTCACGATCATCGCTTAAGGTACGGACGCAAAAAGTCTTAATACAATTATGTATTAAGACAATAATACACTAACTCTATTGTCTTTTCGTGTATCCTTGCAATTCACTCATCTCAGCACATTGATTTTCTCATATCATAATTCAATATTTGACAAATCATTTTCATGCTTTTATTTCATTTTGAACCTGTCGATTCTAAGTCTTCCTCAGTTGCCAATCAAAGTAAGCTTTCTTTTGACAAAGATTTTTTTTTTTTTTTTGATTTTTTTGATTCTAAAAATCCTTCACATTCATTTTAAATATCTATTGATCATATATCTTTTGGCTTTAACCTAGTCACCTTGGAAATTATATCATTTCATCTCATTCGTTTGTCATCGATTTCTTGAACTAATTCAGTTGAACCATTGAATCCTACTTATTATACAACTAGTATTCACAAAATTTGATATTTTAATTCTGTGTCATCTACCATAATATTGTTTTTATTGACTAAAATATGACATAAGTCTAAAAGAAATATTGTAACCCAAATCTCGAGAATGAGATTTAAAACAAGGTTGGGAGAATGTAACATTCCTATTTTTATATAAGAATTATAGGTTTGATTAAATTTATTAACCACTAGTAACTAGTTTATTTTTAATATAAATATTCAACCTAAATAGTTTTAAACACTATTTTATATAGTTGGTTGAAATATTATTGGCTTATATATGGGTGACCTTTCTAATAAAATAAAAGTATATAAAAACTTATATTATTAGACGGGTAGATTACGGGTAAGTTGAAGATTAGAAATATGAAGTAATTAGACGGACCCATAAACCGTTTAATTATTAAATGATAAAAATACATGATATTTGCACCTACTCTGTTTTTAATGAAACTTTGTTCAAAATGTAGATAAAATTATTCTCGTTCTAATGACATATTTATTATTTTATAAAACGTAATATTTTAGAAGTTATAAGCGCCAAATAAGTGAAGCAGTTGAATTAATTATAATATATAAATAATAATAAAATAATAATAATAATAATTAAATATAAATCTAAATGGACGTGTGTCCATATATTTTGATGGAAATTGTAAACGTGGAGGGTTACTATACTAAATGGACGTGTGTCCATGTATTGCTTAGAGGTGAAGTATGTAAGTTTACTATAAATAAGAACAATCAGCTCCTCATTTCTTTCGCCACTCCTTTACATACATACATATATATATATATATATATATATTTTCATTTTAGTAATTCACCCCATAATAATAATAATAATAATAATAATAAAGCTATGCCCCGTTTTAAGTGTTTTAACTCCCGATCACCGCTACCCTTTCCGATTGATCTGAGCCTTATATCACATGTCAAGGCTCTGCCTGACTAAGTTCGTTGGGGTTCTGTCTCGTGACATAGGGATAAGGTTGAATTAGGGGTACTATACTTAACACGAGTGCATTATATATTTTTAAATAACTCAGAAGTTATACCCAATATTCTACCAGGAGACTTTCTAGATGAACCCTAAAGTTACAAAGTGGGTCCATTCTCTTTTCTCACTATTGTATTCCCTTTTTCTTTATGATATAATTATATTCAAAAATGTCCCAAATTGATCCAAAAGTAAAAACCCGGACCCCTGAAACCCCAATCCATATCAAAAATCAAGAAATCAAGAATTCAAGTCTTCAGGCGGGCCGCGTAAAGATAAGCCAAGGCTTACGCGGGCCGCGACAGCAAGGCAAATCTCCGGATAAGCTTAAGGGACACGTGGCATCCACCTGGCAGACCTATTGGTGACTCAGTAACCCTACGCGTAGACTAGGCGGCTACGCGGGCCGCGTAAGAGTCGAGCCAAGGCTCACGCGGGCCGCGTGAGACCCAATTTTCAGCTATAAATAGGACAGGCTACGAGCTTTCAGCTGATGTCGAAACCAAAACTCAAAAACGTATTCCCACTGCTCAAAATCACAAATTAGCATAGCGGGGCGCTGCTACGATACCGGGTATTAACTCGATCGCTGCTACGATTCAATATCCGATCAATTGAAACTATTCGACGGGATGTTTAAGTACTATCCTTTGTCATTAGTCGTGATTCCGACAAGATGTTTGAGTACTACCCGAACTAGGGGAATACTCTGTCATTCGTTGTGAATCCGATGGTTGTTTAAGTGATTGCACTTTGTCATTTGTCGTGAGGGTTTTAATCTCTTGAGTTATCGTAAATGCTATATTAGTTACTTACCTAGTTCGTGTGCAATAGGTTACAAGACTAATCAATAGGCTAAGCTCTGCCTGTATAAATCTGCATGCTTATAATGTGAGTCATTCTCTTGTTACCAAATTATTTCCAAAAGCATGTTTATTTTTAAAGTTATAATTACAGGGATTAAGTCTTTGTAGTCACCAAATTACAGCCGGTGTGTGAGGTTTTGTATACATTACTTGATAACCGTCACCATTGGACAACGAGTTAGCCAAGGGGTGATATGACCATAGCCACAGACACCAACGGGCTAAGAGGCTACCGATGGATGTTCGAGTGACAAATACTGTGGGTAGTTGGTTGATATCAGGAAACATTGTAATCGCTCTTAATACTGTAGATTATAACAAATGCGTCGTTTTAAGCAAAATGAATGAACTCACCAGTATTTCCTGCTGACAAAACCTTTTTAAAACGCGTTTCAGGTAATTACAGTAGATTGGAGTAAGAGATAGATACGGCACTGAAAGGCTTCAAGAAGTGGCTTATTTTATTAATTAAATCAAATTAAGAAATAATGTTTTATGTAATTGGGTTTATCACTTATTAAAGCTACCTTTGTAAAACATGGGTTTATCCCATCTATTTAATAAATAAAATCCGGTGTTTTCTAAACTCTGATATTTTTCCTAACTCACGGTCATGATGAAATTTCCGCTGCAATATTTTTCAAAATAATCACCGGTACCGCTTGGCTGTTCGCGGCTCCTGATTCCGTCCAGGGTGGGTCAGGGGTCGTGACACTAAAGCTGCTGCACGTTCAGCTTCAGCTGCTGCATAAGCTGCTGCTCTTTGCTCTTGTGTCTGCTCAGGTCTTCCAACATAGAACTGCTAGAAATTAGGTCTTTAAGTAGATTACTTGTGTTTTAGTGGTTTTAACCACTTGAGTTTAAAATCAAAATATTTAACGCCCTAAGTACCTAGACATTTTTGTATAACCATTTGAGTCTAAATTTTAACCTTTTGAGTCCACTTTTTTTTAACAAAATTGGACTCAAAACGTTAAAAAATTAATAAAATTGTACTCAAAACATTATAAAATGAACGGTTAGAGACTCAGGGTGTTAAACTTTTTTATTTTGGATTCAAGTGGTTAAAACCACTGAAACACAAGGACTCAAAAGGTAATTTACTGTATGTCTTTTAAGTTTTTTACTCCTGCGGGGCACAAAATTTTTTTTTTTAGCAAATAATTAAATATTATTGAAATGTCTTGTAAACCTTTTTTTTAGCGGCAAATTTACATCACAGAAGGACCAGTAGAGTATCATCGTGCAACTATCAAAACCACCCGATAATATCCGTCTCCACTAGGCTATAACACCTATACACCAATTCAAGAGAACTCAATACCTTATAGTCTTTAAGCCTTATCTCTTCCCAAAAATGTTATTAGGCTATAATGCCATAGACAAAATGATGTCTTGTAAACATAATTTATAATTTATATGTAAAACTTTTTTTGAACGTTAAATTTAGATCATTGGCGGACCACTGGAGTATCATCAGCGCAATCATATCCATCTTCGCTGGGCATAATGTCTATACATCAATTTAGGAGGAAACCCAATAAATATGAGAAAACCCCCCCTTATGGGTATCGAACCTAGAACCAATTGGTCTTAAAACCTTATCCCACCCCTAAGAGCCACTAGGCTATAAAGCCATGGGCAATTTATATGTAAAACTAGTAATTAAAACAAGAAAGTAGCATAGCAGTAGTTAAGAGTTAATTGCCAAAATCGCCCCTTAGGTTTGGGCAGGTTTGCCATTTTCGTCCAAAATGACACTTTTGTACCAAATTGCCCCCAACGTTTGTAACTTTTTGCCATTTTTTGTCACACCCCAACCGATGGCGGAAACATCGGGGCGCGGCACTGAGTGAAACAGATTGTCCAGGAGAAATCCATAACTACTAATTTACCAGATAATTTAATATTATGTCCCATACCATAACTTATCCAAATAAAGCAGTTATTACAGACATAGATATCTCAAGACAAACATAGTTACGATAACTCAAAATATTAAATTGTTCGTTTGTTTCTAGACCCATCCTATCTTGATTCAACAAAAGATAGCAAGCAAGCACGGCATCCCAAACACTTGTCACATACGTTAAAATAGCGGTCAATACACATAATGTAAAGGTGAGCATACAAGTTTAATAGTATAATAGATAGCAAAATCATTTTATGCATAACCATCGACAATGAAATATGCACAGACGTGACTGTGAGTTGTAGAATGCGCAACACATATCCCCACTCAGACACGTGAAGTAAAGCCCTTAACAACCCCTGTCCACGACAGGTGCTGAGTCCAAACTATAGTACTATCGTTGCTAAGGTGTCAGGAAACAATCACTGTGTAAACATAACATACAAGCATTCAACGAATAACACGTAACATGCAATAATGGTCAGCGTGTAAATAGTGTTTACGTTGTGTGTCAATTGTGATTTAAATAGGTAACGTATGTAACACCCAAAAGTGCGTAAAGCAAAAAGGGATCGAGTATACTCACAGATTGTGTTTAGTAAATAAACACTCTCTTGGATTGAAGGGAGCGCTGGAAGGTCAGCCTGATTACAGAACGATAGCATAAGCGAATGAACGGCGCGTTAAACGGTGAAGAATGGACAGATTGATGAATGGCAATCCGCTAGGATGACAATCCGAACGGATGGTCATTCGATCGGATGTCAATCCGTTTGGATGGTCATCCGGTCGGATGGCCATTCGGTCAGATTGTCATTCGGTTGGGATGGATGTGTTTATGTATGATGGCTTTGAAGTTTTTCTTGTAGCATTTTAAAATCAGAGAAGTATCTCTACCTTTCAGGTCGTTCGATTGAACGGTCGTTCGATCGGAGGGCGATCCGATCAGCGAGACATTCTAGTGATAACAAGTTCATAGCAGGATGGTCATTTATCACGGCCCCCGACCCAATTTCCTGGTTCGATTGCCGCAAGACAGAAAACCCGTGGTATTTGATTTTGGCAGCGGAAAGTTTTACAGGATCGTTTAAACTGAAAACACCCCTTTATTTTATTTCAAATTTCGGGACAAACCCCGTAATTTACAACAGAGGAATTTCACGCGGAAATTCCCTAATTACAAAAAAACATGTTTATTTTATTTACTGAGCCACTTTCTTCAATCTGTAGTGCTATGCGGCACTTTTCCTGGTTCACAGTAAATAACCTGAAACATGTTTAAAAAGATTTTACCAGCGGGGAAATACTGGCGAGTCATTCAATTTACATAAAACAACACATTGTTATAGATTACAGAATTAAGAGCGATTACAATTGCCCCTATCTTATAATTAGTGACGGGTGGTCCATAGGACAACCCTTAATGATGTTAAAAGACGAATTTATCCTTCACTTAATCGCGTAATTATCTTGAATTAGATGACTACGGTTGCTTATATTTCAGGTGCAGTTCAGGAGCTAAAAAGGGATAAAACGCTGTTTTGGACGGTTTGGAATGGAACGGGTCGTGCATGGAAGGAAAGAAGAAACGAAACCCAAGAATCAGGGCTCCACCGTAAATTATGGTGTCCACCGTAATTTATGGTGGCCTGAAACATGTCAAATTCCCACCGTACCACAGGCTTGAACCACCGTAACAAGTTGGAGTCCACCGTAATTTATAGTGGAGACCGTAAATTACGGTGGAGGTGACGGACAGATTCGTAACTGCTTCATTAAAACTGTTTTTGGGTGTCTTTTCACATTATCTCATGATTGGACGTTTTCTCTGAACATTGGGGGCGATTTTGGCTGGTTCTACCTTGTTCCAAACAATTCTAAACATTTGGTTCTTGTTTTTGATTTGTATGAACTTGAATTTGGATGTTATGATGATCAACCGAACAATGTCCGGCTAAACTTGTGGTGATCATCTTAGGTGAAGGTTTCTCTAAACTCTTGTGTGTTTGTTCCTTGATTTCTAGAATGATAACATTGTGTTTGCTTTGATTATCATGGTGTATGAGTAATTGATTGTAGCTTGTTAATTGGTATTGCAATTCTAGTCTAATTCGTACGTTCTTGGTGCCGTTGGCAATCGGGATATCATGGGAAGGGTTAGGGTTGGATATTGATTGATTGATCATCGGGAAACGACCTCGCATTAATATAATCTGAGTACTTTGTTCCCTTTCATCACAACAATTGTTTATACACGAGTTATGTCTATGTAACCCTTTCTAGTTGGAATTTCGCACAAGTTATAAAAGAAACTGAATCCTAAGATGTTCATTGTTCTCATAATCTGAAGTAAAAAATCCAATCTTGATTAGTAGTAATTGATAATTTAGTTTTCTATAACAAACAATCCAAATCATTGATCTTTAATTTCTGCAAATTAGGTTAATTGTAGTTAAATCGCAAAGCTATAAAATCAACGCATTTTCCTCATACTCCCTGAGTTCGATACCCATTTACCACTATCTATAGTTGTTATTTGGATTAAATTTGCGTGTACTACGACAGCACGTCAAATTTTGGCGCCGTTTCCGGGGAGTAGTGCGCAACGTGTGTCAGTTTGTTAGTTTTGCTTTGTTATTTTCGGGTTTACGCTGGTGTGTTTAGTGTGCAGGTTCTACAGGTGCATGCATACTAGAGGCTCTCACAAGTCGTCACCATTTTCGTATGATCCGGAGATCGAAAGAACGTTAAGGCAAAACAGAGTTTTAGTACGAGAAAACAGAATTATTGGTTCACCTACCTCACCCATTACACCACGAAACATCATGCAAGAATCTCAAATACCACCCACAACGGGTCAAACGACCTCATCATTTATACCTACTTCCACACAACCATCACCAAACACAACCATACCTAATACCACTACAATTCCTACTCCACCTCATGACACTACACCAACCAATACCACACAACCGATCACTACTCAAGTTGAACCCAATCTTACCTTTAGCCCTTCTTCCACTATTCCACCATTATCACACTTCTTTCCCCCAACTACGGGTCAGTCATCCTCTAATTACACAATACCACCAAATTCAACCATTGTCCATGCTACTTCTACATTTAGACCATCAAACCAATTGGGCTTTCAATACTCATCCATTCCATTCGGGCAATCCTTGGGTATTCAAGGAGATGGATATGATGATGGCTATGAAGAGGAGTTTAGAGGGTATGAAGAGGAAGGTTTTTACTATGGAGGTGATGGAGGATACTTGGGACTTCAAGGAGGAGCGGGTCAACAAAGTCAACCGATCCAACAATTTCAAGATACGAGTAGATTACCGGTTGGGGTGCAACACATTAGACCGCAAGGGCCCAACTGCAATGCCCTACACCATTACACCAAGTGTGTCCTCAAAATATGCAACCACAATTTCAACGACCGATTCCACAACAACCACAAATGCCACAATACCAAGTTCAACCACCCTTTGTACCTCAAGGGCCTATGCAAATGGGTCAACCAAGAGCACCATTGGGTTCCCCTCAAAGACATCATCGGGAGGTCGTACGGGGGATTGAAGCTCACTTCCGGCCTATTGTCACTAACAATCCTTCACCAGTAGTGATTCCTCATCATGCGGATGGAAGAACATTTGAAGTTAGAACAACCGCCCTCCAAAATCTACCAAAGTTCAAAGGATTAGCAACATAAGAACCCTATTTTCATTTAGAGACATACGACTCCATTTGCAACACCCTTGGAGGTCAAGGGTTTTCTTCGGATGATGTTAAGTTGGTTCTCTTCCAATTCTCTTTGGAAGACAAGGCAAAGAGATGGTTTCACACTCTACCTTCCGCATCGATCTTTACATGGGCCGATATGCAATAAATATTCTTGGATGAGTATTACACCTCTCAAAAGACTAATGATGCAAGAAGAGGTTTGAGAAGCTTCCAACAACAATCGGGGGAGATGTTTCATTAAGCCTTCGAAAGGTTTAATATGATGTTGCGGAATTGCCCTCATCATGGGATCCAACTATGGGAGTTGTTGAACGCGTTTCACGAAGGGTTGAGTTCGGAGGATGCATGGGATTTAATGTCGATTACTAATGGCACATTCGGTACGAATTATGAACATGTTGATTGGGCGTTTTTAGAGCAAATGGCGGGGAATTCCAAGAGGAAGGCCTAATCTTCAAGACGGGCTAGGCATGTGATTCAAAGGCCACAAGTGCATGGAGTAGAGAGTGGCAATGTTCAAACCACAAACCAAGTGTACAATGTGTGCACTAATTGCAATGAAATAGGCCACACGGCGGAAGTTTGTGTAGTGGGGGTGGTTGATGAGCAAGTAGAGGAAGTGAATGCAATTCAAGGAGGGGGTGGTCAAAATTTCAATATGAACTCCAACACATACCACCCTGGGTTACGAAACCATCCTAATTTCCGTTATGGGAACGCGGCGAACCAAGCTAACCCAAATTTTCAAGGAGCTCAAGGTAACTTTTCATCTCGTGAACAATACAATCAAGGCAATTATCGGGGTGGAAACAACTATGGTTATCAAGGGCAATTTCAACAAACGGGTCAAAGTGGTTCGGGTCAACCTTCGTCAAGCGGGAATGAAGTCATGGATATGCTTCGGGCTATGCAACAAGATATGCAAAAACGGAATCAACTCGATGAAGTTCGGATGCAAAAGGATGAGGTTCATGACAAGAGCATCCAATCACTAACAACTCAAATGGGTCAATTGGCAACCGACGTGGCGGAGTTGAAGAAAAGCAAAGGTCAACTTCCTAGCGACACCAAGGTAAATTCTTCACATGGTTCGTCACGAGGTAATGTTAATGTTCATCATGTTAGTGTTTTAAGAAGTGGCAAAGAATTTAAAGCCAATTTGTCACCGGGTTTGGTTGAGGGGGTAGTTGAGGACATCATGGGTAATGAAAGTGATGATGAAGTTTCACCGGTTAAATCTAAAGAAACAAATGTTAACAAACCGGGGTTGGGTGAAAATGAGAAAAGTGAAAAAGTTGAGGGTGAACCGAGTCAAGTCCCGTTTCCATCGGCCTTACTTGACCCGGGTAGGAAAAATTTTATTGCATCAAGAGGTCCCCAAAAAGAAGAATTGCGGGACATGTTTAAACAAGTAAAAATTAATCTTCCACTACTTGATGCAATAAAACAAGTACCCGCTTATGCTAAATTTCTAAAGGAATTATGTACACAAAAAAGGCAGAAAAAGGAAGTCTGGTACGCAGACAAGAGAGGCAGAAAAGGGATGACCGAAGCCATTGAAGATCAACAACCTATTATGAGCGGCTAAATCTCTCGTGGACACTTCGGGTGAATGATTCTTGTGAGACACTTTTAATTCTAGTTTCTGTTTTGTATTGAGATTTGGATTTGGATTTGGATTTGTAGTCTGGTGACAGCCGACTATTTGCGTGATTATATAATTTGTGTGACAGACAAATCCTGAGTGACAGTCAGAGTTATAATTATGTGTTGAATCCAATTATGCTTTTGTTGATTGAATGATTCCTATGTATGCTTGTTTTAATATTTATCTGATCAATTAATATTAAGATTTTGAACTGCATAGGTAATTGGTAGATGTGACAGATTTACTATTCAATCAATAGCATCCAATAAAATCAGAACTAGGTTATTAGTAATTACAGAATCTGAATCCCAGAGTGATCACCTTTTCTTATCATTGTTTATTACAACTCAATCTATTTCTCAATTTTTATTCTTTAATTTAGATAATTCTTATAATCAATCACACTGATTTTCCAATTCGGTAGTAATTAATTAATACTTTTCATTCGACACTTTCCACAATCCTCCTCTGGTTCGATATCCGACTTACTCTAGCTACCTAGTTTATTTCGGTTTTTGCATGTCACTAACGACAGACATCAATTAGCTGGTTCAGTTGTCACTCGACCGGATCTATGACTGTGGTCATACCACTATTGGGTCCGCTCACCCAATAGTGACGAGTACCACTATTTACGTCCTTTCACCTAAAAGTGATAAAATAGTAGTAATTATGCACAATACCCCACTTACTGCCAGTAATTTAAGATAACAAAGACTTAATCCCTGTAGCATATAACTGGAAAACATTTAGGTATTGTAAAACACTTTTGATAAAAAAAGAGAATGACTCACTTTGCAAGTTTAGTTGGACAGAGTTTTGCCTACTGATTAAGCTTGGTAACCTAGTTAAATAACAATGCACACGAAACTAGGTTAGTAACTTAATACAACATTTACGATAAGCTCACGAAATCAAAACCCTCACGATGAATGATAAAGTATAGCCTGGATTCGGGCAGCACTTAAACATCCATCGGATCGGTTTCAATCGATCGGACATTATATCGTAGTAGTGATTGAGTTATTACCCTGTAATCGTAGCAGTGTTTCCCTACTTTGAACGTGATTTTTAAGCAGAAAGATGGTAATTTTGATGAATTTCTTGAGCACAGACGAAATGCCCATGCACGTCCCTTTTATAGCTGAAAATTAAGTCTCTCGCGGCCCACGTAAACTTGAAGGAACATCTTACGCGGCCCGCAAGGGCCACCCTAGCTATGGCTAGGGCTGCCGTGTCACACCCTAGGTCTGCCACGTGTCTGACACGTGGCCTAAAGGTTATCCGGAGACTTACCATGCTGTCGCGCCCCGCGTAAGCTTTACTTAAGTCTTACGTGGCCCGCGACAAAACAATAAAAATTGAATTTCTTAATTTTTGACAAGGGTTAGGGTTTTAGGGGTCTGGGTTTTTACTTACAGAGCGTTTTAGGACAATTTCGTACAGGTCCTTACATCCTCCCCACCTTATTTAAAATCTCATCCTCGAGATTTATTGAAACAGGTAAGGTTACTTCCGCTTCATTTCCGATTCCAGTTCCCATGTATACTCTGGTCCTCTTTTTGAATCCCATTTTACCTTGACTAGTACCAGTCTTGTGCTTGAGGAATTTGACCTTTCTGTCTTCTATTTGAAGAGGTTTTTCCATAAATTTCAACTTTTCATTTACCTCTATGTCTTGAAGAGGTATTACCAGGGATTCGTCAGATAAACATTTCTTGAGGTTAGATACATGAAACACGTCATGTACCCCGGCTAGCTCTTCTGGTAGTTGTAAGCGATAGGCAACTGGTCATATCCGCTGGACAACTGTGAATGGTCCTATGTACCTTGGACTTAGCTTTCCTTTCTTACCGAATCGAACTACTCCTTTCCAAGGAGAAACTTTCAAGAGTACTTTGTCTCCAACTTGAAATTCTAACGGCTTGCGTCGATTGTCTGCATAACTCTTCTGGCGATCTCGAGCCGTTTTCAGTCTTTTCTTGATTTGAGTTATCTTGTCGGTGGTTTCCTGTACAATCTCGGGACCTGATAATTGGCTTTCTCCTATTTCTGCCCAGCAAACTAGAGTTCTACACTTTCGTCCATACAGTGCTTCAAATGGGGCAACCTCGATGCTTGCATGATAACTATTGTTATAGGAGAATTCGATTAAGGGTAGGTGGTCATCCCAGTTTCCACAAAAATCTATTACACATGCCCTGAGCATGTCTTCCAGGGTTTGGATCGTCCTTTCACTCTGTCCATCTGTTTGGGGATGGTATGCAGTACTTAAATTTAATCGTGTCCCCATTGCTTCTTGGAAACTCGTCCAGAAATGTGAAGTGAAACGACTACATCTATCTGATACAATGGAGAGTCGAACTCCATGTAAGGATACTACCTCGTCTACGTACAACTTAGCCAATCTTTCCATGCTAAAGGTTTGGCAGGAAATGAGCTGATTTGGTTAATCGATCTACAATCACCCAGATTGCATCGTTACCTTTCCTGGTCTTGGGTAACTTAGTAACAAAGTCCATTGTTATTAGTTCCCATTTCCATACGGGCATTTCTAATTTTTGGAGTAACCCTGAAGGTTTTTGGTGCTCTGCCTTACCTTGTGAACAAGTTAGGCACTTAGAAACATACCTAGCTATGTCCTTTTTCATTCCTATCCACCAGAAGTTACTTCTTAAATCTTGGTACATCTTATTATTACCAGTGTGCATTGTATACCTAGATTTATGGGCTTCATCTAAAATCTTATCTCTTAAATCTCCTTGCTTTGGTACCCAAATCCTTTTCTTATGGAATCTCCATATTCCATCAGTCCCATGTTCTAGTTCCTTTAGTCGTCCTTTCATTCCTTCAGCATCATCCTTGATTGATGTATCCTGAATATTCTTTAGTTGTTTCATTAAATCTAATTTTAGATTTAATCTAAGAGCACGAACTCGTCTTTGCTTCTCATGATACTTACGACTTAAGGCATCTGCTACCACATTCGCCTTCCCTTCGTGATATTGAATATCACAGTCATAGTCACTTAGAATTTACATCCATCTTCTTTGCCTCATGTTTAATTCTTTTTGCCCAAATATGTACCTTAAACTCTCATGATCTGTGTAGACAGTAAACTTACTTCCATACAGATAATGTCTCCAAATCTTAAGGGCAAGAATTATTGCTCCTAACTCTAAGTCATGGGTCGTATAATTTTCCTCGTGCTTTTTCAATTGCCTTGAGGCATACGCAATTACCTTTTTGCGTTGCATTAGCACACATCCTAATCCTAGCTTAGAAGCGTCACAGTAGACTTCAAAATCTTCTGTCCCTTCTGGTAAGGCAAGAATTGGGGCATTTGTTAACCTTTGCTTCAAAATCCTAAAAGCTTCTTCTTGCTTGGGTACCCATTCAAACTTAACTGTTTTACAGGTTAACTTAGTTAATGGAACAACTATCTTAGAGAAGTCTCTTATGAAGCGCCTGTAATACCCAGCTAATCCTAGAAAACTTCTAACTCCGGTTGCTGATTGCGGGACCTTCCAATTTGTGATTGCTTCTATTTTGGAGGGATCTACGTGAATACCTTCGTGATTTACCATGTGACCTAAAAATTGAACCTCCTATAGCCAAAATTCACACTTCGAGAATTTGGCATAAAGCTTTTCCCTTCTTAACAGAGTTAAGAGTGCATGCAGGTGTTCACAATGTTCGTCCTGACTTTTGGAATAAATAAGTATATCGTCGATGAAGACAGTTACGAACTTATCCAAATACGGCTTACAAATCCTATTCATCATGTCCATAAATGCTACAGGAGCATTTGTTAGTCCAAATGGCATGACTGTAAACTCATAGTGACCATACCTAGTTCTGAAAGCAGTTTTAGGTATTTCTTCTTCCTGTACCTTCAGCTGATGGTATCTGGAGCGTAAATCTATCTTAGAAAAATATCTAGCTCCCTGAAGCTGATCGAAAAAATCATCAATCCTAGGTAATGGGTATCGATTCTTAATTATAACCTTATTCAATTCCCTATAATTGATACACATTCGCATTGAACCGTCTTTCTTTTTCACAAACAACACTGGTGCTCCCCAAGGTGACGAACTAGGTTGTATGAATCCTTTGCTTGGTAATTCATCTAACTGCCTTTTCAATTCTAACATTTCGGTGGGTGCTAACCGATAAAGTGCCTTAGCTATTGGTGTAGTTCCAGGAATTGGATGAATTCTAAATTCTACTTCTCTATCGGGTGGTAATCCAGGTAGTTCCTCTGGGAATACATCCGGGTATTCTGATACTACTGGAATTTCCTTAAGTTCTTTGCTTTTAGTGTTAATGATCACCGAAATCATATACACTATTCCTTGTTTTCGTTCATAACTAGAAACTTTCAGTATTGAAATGAACTTCATTGGTTTACGTGGCTTATCTCCTGTAACCATAATTACTTCCCCTGCGGGTGTATGAATTTCTATGGAATTCTTATCACAAAGGATTCGAGCATGGTTGGCTACTAACCAATCCATTCCTAATACGACATCGAATCCTACTAAATTCATAGGTAGCAGATTTGCAGAAAATTTATGGCCTGAGAGTTCTATCTTTCCTTCTTGCAGAACCTTATCTATGTTAACAGAATTTCCATCGGCCGTTTCCACCGTATAAATCTGCTAAGTTTGGTTAAAGGTTGCTTAAGAGCTTGGCAGAATGAAGTATTTATAAAACTTTGGTTTGCACCAGAGTCAAATAATACTTTTGCGTAAACGTCATGTACAAGAAAAGTACCAGCTATCACATCTGGAATCAGGTCTGCTTCTTGTGTTATCAGCTAGAAGGCTCTTGCGTTTTTCTTATTAGTTCCTTCAGCAGGTTTGGCCTTGTTATCAGCTGGCTTAACCAGTTTAGGGCATTCTGGTCTGAAATGCCCTGTTTCTCCGCAATTGAAGCAAATCATGGATTTCTTCCTGCAATTCTCCTCTTAGTGCCCCGGGATTTTACAGAAATTACAGTACCCCTTACATTTTCCAAAATGCTTTCTTTTACAGGTACTGCAAAATGGAGCAGTGGAGGATTGCCATGTTCCCTTTTTCTTGAAGTTACTGGCATTATTACCCCCATGGAAACCTTGGGTAATCTTTTGGGCCAATTCCTTCTTCCTGTTCTCTTCTCTAGTGCGTACCAGTCCGTTAGTCAAGGTGTTGGCCAGTTTGACAACATCGTCAATCATGCGGGGTCTCGCAGCTTTGACGATATCACGGATCTCGCTATATAAACCCCAAATATAGCGAGAAATAAGTACCGGTTCTGGCGAAGCCAGAGTTGGTACAATTCTGGCATACTCGAAGAACTTATTTGTCATTTGTTCCTTTTCATAGTCGGGACAAAATTTCCTTTCCACCAATTGCTTAAATTCTTCCTAACTTATGGCATAAGCCATGTCACTTCCCTTGGCTTGCAACACCGTATTCCACCATTCTAATGCCTCTTCCCTGAAGAGGTGGGATGCATACATAACCTTGTCTTCCTCTGCGCATTTACTTATTTTAATTACTGCTTCGGTCTTTTCCAACCAACGCAGTGTGGCAGTTGCCCCTTAATTGCCTGCAAATTCGACTGGCTTACAGGCAAGAAATTCTTTATAAGTGCAACCAGGTGTTGTAACTTTCATTTTCTTAAGTATTGGGGCTTGAACCACATTATTATCATTATTGCCGCCTCCATTTACACTGTTACTGAAATTATCATCCCGAGTGCGTTTGCTGTGGTTGGCTTGTGAAGGTTCAACGGGGTTCTTAACATCAGCGACGATTGCAGGGATAACATTGGCTATTCCCTGGGCAACGATATTTTCTATATCTTGCCTATTAAGAAAATGATCCTCATTATTTTGTTCAGATTGGTTAACTTCGTTTGTTGGTTGATTTTCCGCGTTTTCCATCTGAATCATTAACAATATATATATTACTGTCACAGAATAGATAGCAACCAAACACAACGAAGTAATCATGACACATAATCACATCAACACATATAGCCAAAACCGTCGACCTTGCGACATTCATATATTTTTATAATATTATGCTTCAATACAAACCATTTATTTTACAAAAGTTTTATTTTTAGTTATTATTATACAATATTATATTATTATATATGGATTAAGATTTTTTTTCTACATATAATTATTATTATTATACAAAAACACAACCACAGTTAGCTGGCCCTTCGGAAACGACGCTCCCTCTCGTCGTACTTCCACGTAATCCTTCCCCCCACGTCCCGAATCCGATTTCCCGCATCCACCAGTTCCTCGCCGTAGCGGCGTAATTCAGCAATGTTTTCTGTGCTCATAGGTGCAAATGGTGCAGGTTCAGGATCAAACTGGGGAAAATAAGCATTGGGGTTATTCATCAAATTCTGAAAATGCCAGTCGCTCGTCCACCATTCCTCCAGCTGGCTTGTAACAGGTTGGGGGTTGACAATAGGATCTGGGATAGCAGGTTCCAAATTAATTGGAAGTTCAGATTGGGCTGGGAAATTGAAAAGGGTCTCGTCGGCTGGTCTGATGAGGTCACAGTTTGCAAGTTTGCGATCAAGTTCCTCCCAAGGCGGCATCTCCTAGGCCTGACCCGAGCTTTCCCCTATCTCCTTTCCCTTTTCTTTGTCTTTTGGGTCCTCCGTCTTTTTCACCTTTTGGGCAGGTGGCTTCTTCCTTCGTCCGCGTTTCCAGTCCAGGATTCTTCTCTTCTTTTTAGCCTTGGGTTTTTCCTAGGGTTGGGCCTGGAATACTGGTGGCTCCTCAATATCCGCTTGATAGCTGGATTGAGTTCCTGTGATATCCATATTGGTGGTATGGATAGTAAAGTTTCGGAGTGCCTCCGACAGTTCATTCATGTTGTTAGCACACATGAAGAAACACACAAAAATTTAGGTTAAAATTTTATTGGTTAAATTAAATTTTCACAGAATCACAAAATGGCAAATTGGAAAATTAAGTATTTTTCAAATACTTAATTGGCTTAAATCAGTGGCTCTGATACCACCTTTTTCTGTCACGGCCCCCGACCCAGTTTCCTGGTTCGATTGTCGCGAGACAGAAAACCCGTGGTATTTGATTTTGCAGCGGAAAGTTTAACAGGATCGTTTAAACGGAAAACACCCCTTTTGTTTTATTTCAAATTTCGTGACAAACCCCGTAATTTACAACAGAGGAATTTCACGGGGAAATTCCCTAATTACAAAAACATGTTTATTTTATTTACTAAGCCACTTTCTTCAAGCTGTAGTGCCACGTGGCACTTTTCCTGGTTCACAGTAAATCACCTGAAACATGTTTAAAAAGATTTTATCAGTGGGGAAATACTGGCGAGTCATTCAATTTACATAAAACAACACATTGTTATAGATTACAGTATTAAGAGCGATTACAATTGCCCCTATCTTATAATTAGTTGGTTCAGTTGTCACTCGACCGGATCTATGACTGTGGTCATACCACTATTGGGTCCGTTCACCCAATAGTGACAAGTACCACTATTTAGGTCCTTTCACCTAAAAGTGATAAAACAGTAGTAATTGTGCACAATACCCCACTTACTGCCAGTAATTTAAGATAACAAAGACTTAATCCCTGTAACATATAACTGGAAAACATTTAGGTATTGTAAAACACTTTTGATAAAAAGGAGAATGACTCACTTTGCAAGTTTAGTTGGACAGAGTTTTGCCTACTGATTAAGCTTGGTAACCTAGTTAAATAACAATGCACTTGAAACTAGGTTAGTAACTTAATACAACATTTACGATAAGCTCACGAAATAAAAACCCTCATGACGAATGGCAAAGTATAGCCTGGATTCAGGCAGCACTTAAACATCCATCGGATCGGTTTCAATCGATCGGACCTTGTATCGTAACAGTGATCGAGTTATTACCTTGTAATCGTAGCAGTGTTTCCCTACTTTGAACGTGATTTGTAAGCAGAAAGATGGTGATTTTGATGAATTTCTCGAGTACAGACGAAATGCCCATGCACGTCCCTTTTATAGCTGAAAATTGAGTCTCTCGCGGCCCGCGTAAACCTGAAGGAACATCTTACGCCGCCCACGAGGGCCACCCTAGCTACGGCTAGGGCTGCCGTGTCACACCCTAGATCTACCACGTGTCTGACACTTGGCCTAAAGCTTATCCGGAGACTTACCAAGTTGTCGCGCCCCGCGTAAGCTTTACTTAAGTCTTACGCGGCCCGCGATAGAACAATAAAAATTGAATTTCTTGATTTTTCACAAGGGTTAGGGTTTTAGGGGTCCGGGTTTCTACTTACGGAGCGTTTTAGGACAATTTCGTGCAGGTCCTTACATCATTCGAACGGATGTCAACCCGATCAGATGGCAATCCGTTTAAAACTGACATGTTTTGAAAATGTTTAAAAGTCTAAGTGTTGGAGCCCAAATGTCATTCGATCAGATTGTCGTTCAATCGGATGGCAATCCGATCGGACGGCAATCCGTTCGACATCCTGATCGTTTAAAAATTATGAAAATGTTTAAGTGTTGAAGGTCAAGTGCAATCCGTTCGGATTGTTGTTCGATCGGATGGCAATCTAATCGGATGGCAATCCGATCGGACGGCAATCCATTCAGCAATCTGACCGTTTTGCAAAGTTATATATTTGAGAAGTTTGTGATTTGATATAGACGATATGACAACGTGTTAACACAAGAGAAACCCCACCACGCCCAAGTTATCTGATCGAAGTGGGAATCACCCCAGTCTGATCAGTTAATTGTTAGTGACGGTTTTTCATGTTCAACCTGAAATCGGTTGTCTCCTTGATAGGAATCAGATCTCAGACCGACACTTTACAAGGAATGAGTAGAAGGCCTGAATGAGTTTCGATTCTATCGGTTTTGAGTGCATTGAGTGTAAAAGAGTTGAAAGAAAGTTGTGAAACCATCTTTCAATCCTTCTAGCCATGAAAATGGTTAGATCTATACGAAAACAGTGTTCAATCATGTGGAAATCATGTAGATCTGAGTTGTTCTTGGTGGAACGAGGCCAAACCTTGGAGTTCATAAGAACCCCATGATGACATCATCCTAGAACACCTCAAATCCGTTGATTTCACGGTTAAAAGTTAAGATTCAAAGGTGAAAATGATGAAGCAGTGTGTGTGGATGATAGATGTACTAGAATTGAGTTGAAAACTTACTAGAATCGCGAGAAATAGAGAGAAAGGAGGGTTGGAGGCGCTGGTCGAACGAGAGAGCTGTCACATCACTGTTGGTGATGTGACAGGGGGTATTTATAGGTTGCCAAAAGAGGAAAGGGAGCACAAGTGTCGGATCGGATGGCCATCCGATCGGATGGTCATTCGATCGAAGTGGTCCGGCGAGTTAGGTTTCGATGTTTCGTTTTGTGTGTTGAGCGTTGCAATGCGTTTAAGTGAGTGTCGATTAAGCGATGCGATAGATTTAATTAATAGTCACACCAATATTATAACTAACATATAACAACATAAATAACCTTGCATTTAGTGTTTGCAATTCAATTGCGTTGCGAAATAGAGTTGCGATTGCGTTTCGATTAATTACCACAAACATAATTTAAACATGCACAAGTAACACATAAATAAGACACACGCATAAAACAAGATACAGAACCTACCAGTCAAGTTGCGATTGCGATGCGATTAGCGATAAAGCGATAAATAGATTAGCGATTATTATGCGATTAAACCTCGATTATTATAGATACTCCACATAATACAACTAAAGTAAGCAAATAATAGGATTCGATTACAAGTCAAGGAAGTACAGTCAATAATTAAGCAAGGAGTGACAGATTGCATTTAGCAATCTTTTCTTCCTTTGACTTTGACTTGTATTTTGACTTCCAAAGCGCGGGTTGTTACAGCCTCCCCTACTTTAGGGAATCTCGTCCCGAAATTAGGCCATAGGCGTAACAAACAACTGTGGATACTTCGCCTTCATGTCACTTTCGAGTTCCCAGGTGAACTATGCACCTCGTTTTCCTTCCCAGCGAACTTTCACAATGGGAATGCGTGAGCGTCTGAGCTTCTTGGTTTCTCGATCCATGATCTCGACAGGCTTCTCCATGAAGTGTAATGTCTCGTCCACTTGCAGATCCTTAAGTGGCACTTGTAAATCCTGCTCGGCTAGACACTTTCTGAGGTTCGATACATGGAAAGTCGGGAGGACGTTGCTAAGTTCCTCCGGTAGTTCGAGTCTGTAGGCCACTTTCCCAATTCTTTCCAGAATTTTAAAGGGTCCAACATATCATGGCGCGAGCTTTCCTTTCTTGCCGAATCTGATCACACCCTTCCAAGGTGAAACCTTTAGGAGTACGTGATCGCTAACGTCAAATTCAAGGGGCTTGCGGCGTCTATCGGTGTAACTTTTCTGACGACTCCGAGCTTTCAGCAGATTGTCTCGAATTTGGAGGATTTTGTCAGTCGTTTCTTGTAGTAGCTCAGGACCGGTTCTTTGCGCATCTCCGATCTCATGACACACAATTGGCAATCAACATTTTCTTCCGTATAGTGCCTCAAACAGTGCCATTTGAATGCTAGAATGATAACTGTTATTGTACGAGAATTTGACCAAAGGTAAGTGCGCGTCCCAATTACCACCGAAATCTATGACACACGAGCGGAGCATGTCTTCAAGGGTACGAATCGTTCTTTCAGTCTGACCGTCGGTTTGGGGATGGAAGGCGGTACTTAGATTGAGAGTAGTACCGAGAGCAGATTGAAACGTTTCCCAAAGGCGCGAGGTAAACCGACCATCGCGGTCAGAGATGATATCATGAGGCATCCCGTGTCAACAGATAATTTCGTCGATGTATATTCAGGCTAATCGTTCTACCTTGTAGCCTTCCTGTATCGGCATAAAATAAGCAGATTTAGTCAAACGGTCAATGATAACCCAGATGCTATCGTCACCTAAAGGTGTATGCGGGAGTTTCGTTATAAAGTCCATGGCTATGCTCTCCCATTTCCACATCGGGATCTCGGGTTGCACAAGCAAGCCAGAGGGTCTTTGTTGTTCGGCCTTGACTTTCGAACAAGTCAGGCACTTCGAAACATAGATTGCGATATCCTTCTTCATTCCAGGCCACCAGTACCGTAAATGAAGGTCACAGTACATCTTTTCGGCACCAGGATGAATGGAATATCGAGACTTGTGCGCTTCAGTCAACAATATATCTTGAAGGTTATTGCGGCTTGGAATCCAGATGTGATCTAGATAGTAAAGGATACCGTTCAATTTAGTGACAAAGTGTGAATCGGCTCCAAACTTCTTCATTTCCTCTCGCATGGTATCTTCAACGAAGCAAACGTACTGAGCGTCACGGATCAAGGCTTCGAGGTCGTGCTGGGCATGAGTGTTACGAACGCTATGCAAATAGCTTCGTCTGCTTAGAGCATCAACCACAACATTTGCTTTTCCAGGGTGATAACGAATCTCACAGTCGTAATCGTTAAGAAGTTCAACCCATCGGCGTTGGCGCATATTCAGCTCCTTTTGGTTGAGAATGTGTTGTAGGCTCTTATGGTCGGTGAAGACCGTACACTTAGTACCGTAAAGGTACTGTCGCCAAATTTTCAACGCAAAAACAACTGCGCCTAGCTCGAGGTGGTGGGTTGTATAGTTCTTCTCGTGGATCTTGAGCTGATGAGAGGCGTAAGCGATAACCTTGTCGCGTTGCATGAGAACACAACTGAGACCAAGGTTCGAGGCATCACAATAGACCACGAAGTCATTGTTTACGTCGGGTAAAGCGAGAACGAGAGCATTGCAGAGCATATGCTTGAGAGTCTGAAAGGCTTGCTCTTGTTTGGTTCCCCAAACAAAAGGCTTATCTTTATGTGTCAAAGAAGTAAGCGGGACAACAATTTTCGAAAAGTCAGCGATGAATCGACGGTAATAGCCCGCCAATTCGAGGAACGAACGAACATCAGACGGTGATTTTGGAGTAACCCAACTCTTAACAGGTTCGATCTTTGCGGGGTCGACGTGTGTACCTTGACTATTGACGATGTGACCGAGGAAATGAACCTCCTCTAGCCAAAATTCACACTTGGAGAACTTGGCATAGAGTCGATTCCCCTGGAGTAATTCGAGAACCAAACGTAGATGTTACGCGTGTTCGGTTTTCGACTTCGAATAGATAAGGATGTCGTCGGTGAATACGATGACGAGGTCAAGAAACGGTTTACAGACACGGTTCATCAAATCCATGAAAACCGTAGGAGCGTTGGTTAAACCAAAGGGTATTACGACAAATTCATAATGGCCATATCGGGTTCGGAAAGCGGTTTTCGGTATATCTTCCTTCTGAATTCGTAACTGGTGATAGCCTGAGCGTAAATCAATCTTCGAGAAACATGTAGCACCTTGCAATTCGTCAAACAAATCATCGATTTGGGGCAGGGGATATCGATTTTTGATAGTTAGCTTATTCAACTCCCTATGGTCGATGCACATCCGGAACGTTCCATCCTTCTTTTTGACGAAAAGGACTGGTGCCCCCCAAGGAGAGGTGCTAGGGCGAATGAAGCCTTTGTCAAGTAATTCCTGGAGTTGACTCGAGAGTTCACGCATTTCGGATGAAGCGAGGCGATAAGGAGATTTAGCAATAGGATTAGCTCTAGGAATGAGGTCAATACAAAAATCAATATCACGACTCGGGGGTAAACCAGGCAAATCATCAGGAAAGACTTTAGGAAAATCACGAACCACAGGCACCTTATCAATTGCCTTAACTTCCTTTTCTCCGCTACTACAATGGACGCCAATAAATCTTGGTATTCCTTGCGGAGATACTTGCTCGCTTGGACACACGACATAAGTTGAAGCTTCTTCGATGCGACTTCACCATAGACACAAAGTTGATCACCATTAGCGAGCGAGAAATGAATCATTTTATCAAAACAAATGACTTCAGCACGATTTTCACGAAGAAAATTCGTGCCTACTATGATATCGAAACTACCAAGCTGCATCGGGATAAGATCGATAGGGAAAATGTGATTGTTGAGTTCGAGGGTACAATCACGTAGGACAGAACGAACGGTAACGGTTCTTCCAGTGGCAACTTCAACATCGAACGTCGAGGGGAGATGGGCGCGCTTACAATTAAGGAGCTTTTCGAATGCTAACGACACAAAACAGTTATCGGCTCCAGTATCAAATAAACACGAAGCATATATATCATTCACGAGGAACGTACCATTAACCACATTGTTATCTACTTGAGCCAGGCGTGCGTTGATGTTGAAGGCACGTCCGCGGGCTGCTGGCTGCTGCTGCTGCTGAGGCTGCTGGTGTTGATATTGAGGCTGTTGCTGCTGTGGCTCTTGCTTCACCACTCTGTTGGGGCACATGTTTGCAAAGTGGTTGGGATCCCCACATGCAAAGCAAGCTCTAGCGTGGATCGCAGGTGCAGGAGCTTATTGGCCTTGAGGAGCAGGAAGTAGAGCTTGTGTCGCAGGAGCTTGACCTTGAGCTGGAGCTGGAGCTTGACGTGGACCAGTACGGCAATTAGCAGTAAAGTGGCCATACATGTTGCAGTGAACACAGAATCTGCAAGCAATCCCCACGGGATGATGATAAGTACAGGTAGGACAGAGCGGGTGAGGACCAGTATATGCACGCTTAGCCGGCGGTGCTGTCACACCCTGACTTTTACAGAAGCGTGATTATGTGCGACTTACTTAATATCATTGCATTCAATCATAACAACAACTATATGATAAAACTAAAGATGGTCATCCATTAAATAAGTTTAAAAACATAACAACATTGTCTTGAAACATAGACTTCAAATTCGAGTACAAACCATGCAACTTGTTCTAAGAGTTCACAAGGACTCGACAAAAGACTTTAAATAAAACCAGGCTTTGGAAGATGTGCCTCATCTAGGATCGGACACACTATCCAAACCCTTAAACATCGGATGACATCTTTTATTCTCAACATAACTTGAAACATCCAAACGCCCGCCAGATCCACTTTTAATTCCCTAAAATACATGTAGTTTGAAAACATCAACAAAAGTTGAGCGAGTTCATGTGTTTGTTTGTGTGCACGAATAAACCTTTGAATCAGTGAAAGTATGTATATATGTTTGTAAATCCTGGTATGAAAGCAACAAGGAAAAACAGGTCATTAATGGTTTGCAAGGCCATTAATATGTGTGACGTGATGTAGGAAGGCTCAAACCTAGCAGACTTTGCACTGGGCTTCCGGCTGCAAGACATAGTCATCCCATGGGCCAAACCCTAGTCTAACATGGTCGGGGCTCGCTACACCCAAATAGATCTATCACTCATGTCCCTCGGTCCTACAACGAGGATTAATGGTCTTAAGCGTTATACCCACCTTCACATGATCTAGCAGTACCCTTCCTTAGCTAACCATACTAAATAATAACGTTTGTAAACAGTTTGTAACATGTACTTCACCCCCGAAGTTATAAAACTGAAAACAATTAAAATAAAAGAAGGAAATGAACTCACTATCTTGCGTTCTTCGTAAGCACTGTAACTCAAAGCTTCGCCTGGCGTACACGACTACCTACAACGTACTAAGGTCTATTGGACGAGCGGGTCGTGCCTTGACTTAGTATTAATTAGTGTCTTTGAGTTACGTTTCTTCGTGTCTTCAATATTATTCCAAGTTATATAATTATTTGCTAAAATAATAAATATTTTAACTTAAATCATATTTATTATATTTTGGAATAATTGTTAAAGGAATATATTTTAACTTGATACCTTTCAAGTATTTATACATGTATTTCCTTCCCAATGATGGGTGTATTTGTATTTGTATTCTTATACTTGTATATTTTTGCCATGTATTGGTGTCGTATTTCGGAGTGTATTTATGCGTACAAAAATACGTATTTCCTTGTAATCATTAAGTATCCTTATACTTAATGTTATATTAACTTTTCCAGAATAATATCCTTAATAAAAATCCATATATGTTTCCAAAATATATATTTTAAGAAATACTACTTAGAAAAATTATTTATAATTTTCCTTTGGCAAAAATAATTGTGTTTTTATGTAAACTTCAAAAATAATATATTTTTGTAAGACCCTTAGTCCATTTTATACAATTATCAAATATTTTGCTATTATATTATTATATTTAAAATTAAACATACACTTAAAATGCGAGTTTATTAAAACATTTTACTAAATATAATGTTACAACATTATGTAATTTGAGTCGCCGTTTAAAAAATGACGACGAAACTATTCGCGGAAGCTTTGTTCTTTATGTGTTCGGTTCCTTGCTGAGCTTGATCGTCTTCCGGTAACTCGGTTAGCACCTACATTTCATAAAACATGAAATGAGTTGGTCATTTAGCGTTTATAACATGTCTAAACAAGTTCGCGAGTAAAAAACAAGCAACACACAAGTTTCAACAACAAAATGCAGCAATATGACCCGTCGCGGCACGCGACGGGATTTAGTAAGCTCGTCTTGTACCGCGATGACCGTCGCATGCCGCGACCCCAATGGCTTTTCTACATGTGTGCGTATACATATGTTCATAAAAAAATAAGTTAAATTAGTCATACGCGATTTAAAACGCGTTTAAACGAGTCCCCGAAACAAAACGGAACCAACAAACAATTTTCGCCAATCCTTGACCCCGTCGCGTCACGCGACGGCCCTTGGGCCATGTCGTCGCGTGGCGCGACGCCCTGAAATGGGCAGAAAGTTTGCAGCTATTGCTGCATATTCCCAGCATAACCCGATTTCACGGAAACGAGCATAACTCTCTAGTTTTTAATCCGTTTTACATGATTCTTCTTCCTATGCGATCGTAATTTAATTCTCCATCCCATGGAGTTAATATCTAACATTCGAATTAACAAAATTTGAGACTTTTAAGCCTTCGGCTTAATACCTTTTTACAAAATTTTGACCCATATCATGCATTTACCAACATAACCTGTTTGTCTGACCTAAAATCCTCATGAACCTTATAATTTCAACGTCGTCTATCATATAAGGTTCCAATCACGGGTTTCTTACAACATCTCAACCCATTTCCGCTTACATGTTATTTTGACCCGTTAAGGTTATTTACGCATTTTTAAGACTTTGACTCGCAAAGATCAAACTTTCCGCTTACATACTTGTCCAAAGTAATCATTTAATCTAATGACTCGTTTCTAAACAACCTTTTAAAGTCGTTTGCCCGATATACCTATCAAGGGCATTTTTTTCAACTTCGCTCCATCCTTTACAACAAAGGACTTCATTGAACCTTTAACCAATCCAATCACTTAACTTCAATTCTAAACACACATACCTGACTCGGATCAATATATTGATCCGTTTCGATACCTTGCCTTAGTAGCCGCTAAGCAATAGCGAAGTACATATCCATCTGATATTTATTCCTATAATCATATAGCTTAACAAACCATTAGTAGATATTGTCAAAGGGTGATAATTCCACCTTTTGACCCGTTTGGTCTAAAGGACCATGAAACTCTATGAGATGATATTTATTACCATCTTATCCATATGCCAAACTCTGGTTTACACCGTATAGTCGTTTTAATTGTAAATCATCTATTGATTCCTTTGACCCATTATAACCCACGCTATAACGTGTCTTTCCCCAAACTAACGGTTATTGTCAACAAGTGACCAAAGTACCATTTTACCCTTATTATTTGCATTGGTTTACCATACATGGTAATTATTAAAAACTCGTTATCTTTTAGTCATTTCATGACTATCTAACCATATTAGCTCTTTTTTTATCCATTCAACATGATTTATGACCATTGTCTTTTGTTCCGGACCGCACTTGTTGTGTCGGAACATCATAATATAAACAAGACTTATCATTCATAGCCTATAAAATCAATAGGTATTAAATAATTAGAGTGTAAGCTTTACTTACCTTACATCCAAATTATGCTTTTCCATCATTCTTGTTAATCGTCAAACTATCATTGTAAATTGTAAGATGGTTAGACTAGTCATAATTATTCACAACTATTCCATCCTACGCTCTTTATGTCAAAATTATCATTTGATCATATCATTGGTCATTTTGACTTTAAAAAGTCAAACGGCCTATTAACACAAATAATTTTCACGAAATAGCTCAATTACTCGTCTAATTACTTGGCCAATTATCCGGTATCGTCATTCTTATGTTACCGGTTAAGTCACTTTAACACATGAAGTTATCAACATCTTTCTAATCAAGAATATTTCATCCTTTTATCATATCATACTAAACTTATTTCTTATTAAGTATGATTATATACTTAAACACACAATTTGTTCAAGTATTTCCTGATTACTAACTTGTATGATGATTCTAATCATAATCATATCATCAAATTCATCTTATGTCTAATACCCACTTAGCCTAGTGTGGGAATTCACTCAATTATTCAATTCATAGCATGTTAGGTATGATTTTCACTTAGGGTTTTGTTCCTAAGCAAGTATACATCACTAATCTAGCCATAGCTTCTCTAATCCATGCCTAATTCTCGATTAGGATGATTATCCAATCTTTACAACTTCACCAAACGTCAAGATTTTACATACCTTATGATCCCCTAGCTTGGGTGATCATTAATCCATGTTCAATTGTGAATTTTGACTCTATTTGGACCTTCAATTTGATGATTCTAAGTGAGATTAGGGTTTTGGTTCTTGGAGAACCTTCTGGTCGACGTACAGAACACACCTTTTGTGTGTGTTCTGTATTTTAAGTTTATTTTATAATTAAACTTTCCATTTACCCGAATCTGGCCCCTCTTGTTTGGTTAGTTATTAAGTAGGACACAACCTACTTATTTCTAACAACATTCCCACTTTTTAACTAGGTTAAACATTCCTAGTTAAATTAGTGGGTTCGGGAAATCTACAACTTAGTTTATATTAAGTCTCGTTAACTCTGGCTTCGATAAACTCTATTTTCCCAAAAGCTTTCGTTCAGATTTTATTTAATATTAGGCTTATTTATTTAAAAATCCTAATATTCACCGGGTTATTTTACCCCTAACGGTAATTTACCCATCTTTTAGTACTAACGTAGTTTAATTACCAAATCTGTTTTCGGGGTATTACAATTTTCAAGTCTAACTTTGAAAAAAAAAACATATATATATATATATATATATATATATATATATATAAATCTATTCTTCTTCCCAAAAAGTAATATACTTCATGTTTGTTTGAGAAAATATATATTTCTTCCAAAAATAGTATATCTTCTATTAATTCCAAGAAAACATATTTTTATTCACCAAAAATAATATATTTTCTTCTTGTCGAAAATATGATATAACTTTGTAATAATTGTAAAAATCATATTTTCATTTGCTTGGTGTCCAAAATATTATTTACCAAAATATACTTGTGAATAAATTTCCGGAATATTTTTGTGAGTTATATTCCTTTGTTCGGTTTCAACAATATTTGAGGTAATCTTAGTATATTTATTCCTTGGAATTTTGGTAATATTTTGGATTGAAATGTCTTGGTATTTGATGAGTTATATTATTTCAAGTCCTAAAATAATATAACTAATACACGTAATATACAGATAATCACACACATGGTGACATCTAAATATATATTTTCCCTAAATACATATTTAGTCACTTTTATTTATAAAAACCAACCTCCAATATTTATAATTTTTGTAACAAAAATTATGGCAAAGTTTATGTAAAAATTCATGGTTTGAAATAAACTTGTAAATATTTGTTTAGAAATATTTTTCTAAGTGTTTAATTTTTAGAAAAATTTCGCCATAGTTTCCCCTAAAAATGGAGGTTTCCATACCTTGAAGGTATATCATTTTCTTTTGTAAATCAACACAATCAATCAACAATAAATAATCTATACTTACCAATCTTGCCAAAAACAAGCATAAACTACTATTTCATGAACTTGAAATTTTAAAAAAATTTGTAGTAACTTACTAGTGTATTTAGTAAGTCTTGTTACCCTTTAAAGTGTGGTTGATTCTTTAAAAACATCATTTTTAAGAATTTAGATCTTTACAACTTGTAAGCATATTTTCTAAAAATGTTTCTTCTTGGATTTCTCTTGTTACATAAGTGTTTCTACACTTGTTTAATCACCAAAATGACATTTGTTTATTTAAGAACCAAGATTAAGTAAACCTTGTATTTTTAACTTGGTTTCTTGAAAAATCGTTCAATCTTTAGATTTACAAGACTTTAAACTTACTTTGTTCATCACTTAAAAAGAAAACAATTTATTCATTCAAATTCATGACTTTTGTGAGGATGATCCATTAATCTTTAACACTTCCATCCTCTCATCTTGGTAGATTATGTTTTTAATCATGATATAGCAAGATCACATGATGATCTACATCATTTACACAAGTAAACAACAATCAACAAGTAAATCAACACATAAACAACATGGTTTCTTCATGATTTAAGCTTATGTTCAAGTTTCAGTCTCTTGATTCTTAGTGTTCTTCAAGTTAATCATCATGTATCATTCTTTAACCAATTATATAAGATATAAAATGGAAGGATTAGTGTTCTTACCACTAGCTCAAGGCTAGGGATGATTAAGAGAAGAAATAGAGTGGATAAAAGCAAATAGAGAAGGTCTTTCAACTTCTACAAGCTCCTAGCTCCTTTGTATGCCTTCTAGCACCTTGGTTTATATGTAGAATGTATGAGGAATGAGTGATGATGGTGGTGGTATTGTTGTTGGGTTTCGGCCGAGAGCAAAGCAAGAGGAAGAGAGAAGAGTGTGTGAAGTGTTTGTGAAAGATATGAGACTTATGTGCTTAAGGTTAATTTATAAATCCATTTCATGTGTTTAACTCATGGTTCATATGTTCTAAAAGGGCCAACACAATCCATTATTATAACAAAAGAAAATCAAGAGTGAGGCCCTTGTTGGGGCCGTCCACTAGGTGGGGGGGGGGGGTAGTAGACTAGGTTTAAACCATTAAGTTAGTTATTAGTTGGAATGTAAGTATGTAGTTAGATGTTTAGTTACTAGGTTTTTATACAGTGTGTTATGATGTTCGGGGACCATAACTAGCTTGGTAATGTTAAAACAGTGCTTCTAGTGAAAATTTGGTGTTTCGGGTAGTGTCCGGCTGTTCGGTTGGTTACCAGTTCGTTAAGGTGCTAAACTATGCAGTTTAGTGTGCTTTATGTGCCCTTTTGTGACACTTTTGATTCCCGACACCTAGGAAAGCATTCATGACCATTTAACCATATTTTTGCATGATATAAGGGTGTTTAAATGCTGAATTTGCTGATTTTCTGCAGAATTCTGCAGTTTATGTGAGTTTTAGGCACTTTCCGGCACTTAAACTATCACTAGGATGGCAGTTTTGTGATCCTTACTTTCTTACACACTATACTAGTGTCTTACTTTGTTTCTTGCCCATTCTGTGTCTGAACACATTGTCTGTCTATGTACTGAACTCTATCAGCAATTTCCTGATTTGTCTGATAAGTGTGCTAACTGTGTTTCGTGCATCATTTGAATCAAATAAGTTCTCATGCAACAATGATATGTCATTTGCAATATATGATGCACATGTAAGTATAAAGTAGTAATCATGAAGCAATTCAAGTCATTAATTGTATTTCAGCACAGTCATTAAGCACTTATTATGGTTTAATAGTTGTACAGATACCTGGAATTTTGACAGTTATCACATTCTCCCCCTGTTAAGAAAATTTCGTCCCAAAATTTTAAGCTTTACTACTAGCAGCAGGGGAGTTAGGGAACAAATGCGGGTATTTTGCTTTCATGCGGTCTTCATGCTCCCAAGTGAATTCTGGACCGTGACGTGCGTTTCATCGAACCTTGACGAGTTTAACACTACTCCTCTGAGTCTTGTTAACTTTCCAATCAGTAACCTCAACAGGTTCTTCGGTAAAGTGGAATGTGTCGTCAATGTGAACTTCGTCAATAGGGATAACCATTGTTTCTTGTGTTGGACTTTTCTTCAGATTAGATACATGAAATGTATCATGAACACCATTAAGTTCTGCTGGTAGCTCCAATTTGTATGCTACCGTACCAACTCTTTCCAGGATTCTGAACGGTCCAATATATCGTGGGTTTAACTTACCACGCTTCCCAAAGCATGCCACACCTTTCCAAGGTGAGACTTTTAACAGAACTATATCACCCACTTCAAATTCCAAGGGTTTTCATCTTTGGTCCGCATAACTCTTTTGTCGATCACGAGCCGCCTTGCTGCGCTCTCGAATCTGCATAATCTTATCAGTCATCTCTTGGACCAGCTCGGGACCAACCAGCTGTCTATCACCTGCATCTGCCCAGCATAACGGTGATCGACACTTGCGTCCGTAGAGAGCCTCGAACGGTGCAGCTTGAATGCTTGTATGGTAGCTGTTGTTATAGGAGAACTAAACCAAAGGTAGGTGAGTGTCCCAACTGCCACCCAAGTCCATTACGCAAGCACGTAGCATATCTGCTAGTGTTTGAATCGTTCTCTCACTTTGACCGTCCGTTTGTGGATGAAAAGCAGTACTCAGATTCAACTGAGAACCAAACGCTTCTTGGAAGGATTGCCAAATCCTTAACACAAATATCCCATCTCTATCTGATATAATCGAGATAGGCACTCCATGACGTGAGACTATCTCTCTTAGGTACAGCTCAGCTAGCTTACCTGTGTTATCCTTTTCCCTGATCGGCAGAAAGTGCGCAGACTTTGTCAAACGGTGCACGATTACCCAAATCATATCGTGACCTCTAGGAGTCTTGGGAAACTTCGTTATGAAATCTATTGAGATATGTTCCCATTTCCACATGGGTATCTCAGGTTGCTGCAGAAGACCTGAAGGCTTCTGATACTCGGCCTTCACTTTGGCGCAAGTTAAACACTTCCCAACATAAGTAGCCACATCGCCCTTAAGTCTTGGCCACCAGTAATAATCCTTCAAATCTTGGTACATCTTATCCGATCCTGGATGGATCGAGTACCTCGATTTATGAGCTTCATCAAAAATAACATCTCTCAGACCACCAAAGAGAGGAACCCAAATTCGTCCCATAAAATAAAAGGTTCCGTCCTCATTCGGTACCATCTTTTTCTCCATCCCACGGAGATATTCAGCCTTAATGTTTTCCTTCTTAAGAGCTTCCCTTTGTGCAGCACGAATACGTAACGAGAGGTTTGTCTGTATAATCATCTCCAAAGCCCTAACCCTTATGGGCTTAATCCTTTCTTTCCGACTTAAGGCGCCTGCCACCACATTCGCCTTTCCTGGATAATATTTGATTTCGCAATCATAATCATTTAACAACTCAACCCATCGTCATTGTCTCATATTAAGCTCTTTCTGATCGAATATGTGCTGTAGGCTCTTGTGATCTGTAAAGATCGTGCATCGGGTACCATAAAGGTAATGCCGCCAAATCTTCAAAGCAAACACCACTGCGCCTAAATCCAAATCATGTGTGGTGTAATTTTTATCATGAACCTTCAATTGGCGTGAAGCATATACGATAACCTTTTGTCGCTGCATTAGCACACAGCCCAATCCCTGACGCGAGGCGTCACAGTATACCACGAAGTCATCGGTGCCTTCGGGTAGGGATAAAATAGGTGCATCGCAAAGCTTATTCTTGAGCAGCTGAAAGGCTTCTTCTTGTTTGTCTCCCCATTCGTACTTCTTATCCTTTTGAGTAAGGGAGGTCAGCGGTTGAGCGATTTCAAAAAAATCCTCAATGAATCTGCGATAATACACTGCTAAGCCCAAAAACCGTCGGATCTCGGTTGGCGTCTTCGGAGTCTCCCAATTCTTAATCGCCTCGATCTTGGTGGAATCCACATGAATTCCATTTTCATTTACCACGTGACCAAGGAACTGTACCTCGTGCAACCAAAACTCGCACTTTGAAAACTTAGCATAGAGCTTCTCCTTCTTAAGCAGCTCTAAGATGGCTCTTAGGTGTTGCTCACGCTCTTCTTTCGTCCGTGAATAGGTCAAAATATCATCGATAAATACAATCATGAATTTATCAAGATATGGCTTGCAAACTCGGTTCATCAGATCCATAAATACTGCTGGCGCGTTTGTCTAACCAAACGACATCACTAGAAACTCATAATGTCCGTAACGAGTTCTCAAGGCAGTCTTCGGTATACTCTCTTCTTGAATCTGCAGCTGGTGATAACCTGATCGAAGATCGATCTTGGATTAGTAACTCGAACCTTGAAGTTGATCGAATAAATCATCAATCCTCAGCAAAGGATACTAATTCTTAATGGTTAACTTGTTCAGCTCTCGGTAGTCGATGCACATACGAAAACTACCGTCCTTCTTCTTGACAAATAGTACCGGAGCTCCCCAAGACGAGAAGCTTGGTCTAATAAATCCCTTGTCCAATAGCTCCTGAAGCTGCGTCGATAACTCTTGCATCTCTGAAGGCGCAAGTCGGTAAGGTGCTTTGGCTACAGGCGCGGCGCCTGGAACCAAGTCAATATGGAATTCGACTTGTCGTTGGGGCGGTAATCCTGGCAAGTCTTCAGGGAAGACTTCAGGATATTCCCTTACCACAGGGATATCTTCCAGCTTCGGCTCTTCGGCTTCTTTATCAACAATGTGAGCTAAGAAGGCAACACATCCTTTTCGCATAAACTTTCGTGCCTTCAAACAACTGATAATCCTTAGAGGTGTATCATGCTTTTCTCCGTGCACTACAATCGTCTCTCCATTCGCCATTGGGATATGGATAATCTTCTCATGACATACGATCTCAGCTCGGTTACTCGACAACCAATCCATTCTAACTACCACGTCAAAGCTTCCCAACTCATATGGTAGAAGATCAAGCGTAAACTCATGCTCTCCAAGCTCTATCACACAGCCTCTAATCACATCGTTTGCTTCTACTAGCTTTCCATTAGCTAGTTCTATCGAGTACGGAATATCTAGCTTACTGGCAACTAACCCAAGTATATTCTTAAACTCTAGGGATACGAAACTATAGTCGGTATCGGTATCAAATTGCACAGATGCAAAATGTTGATTGATAGGGAACGTACCAGTAACTACGTTCGGATCTTGATGAGCTTCCCTAGCTCCAATGTTGAAGACTCTTCCTTAGGCTTGATTGTTCTTCGGGTAATCTCGGTTAAAATGCCCTACATTACCACAACCAAAACAACCTTGGCCGCGACCATTTCCGTTTCCGCCTTGGTTGTTGTTTTCTCCACGGTTTCTGTTACCAGCTTGATTTCCAGAACCACCACGATTTCCATTACCTCCCTAATTATTGTTTCCACCTTGGTTTCTGTTCCCATAACCGTTTCCACCACGGTTTCCATTGCCATTACCATTTCCTCTCTGACCACCATGTAAGGGACAACACGAGATAGATCGTGGAATCTCTGCATGTACTCAGCTATCTTAGGACCATCCATTTTCATATTCCAAAACTCGGTTTCCAGCTTCTGAATCTCAGCCCTTGAACAATACTTCTTGCGCATCAGTTCTTTCATCTCATCCCATGTCATAGCATATGCTGCAGCCTCTCCTAGAGTCTGAACCTGAAGGTTCCACATTTACAGGGTTCCATCGAGGAATAGGCCAGAAATGTAAGTGACTTGGTGCTCTGGCGCACACTTGCTCATTCGCAGCATAGAATTCGTTTTCTCAACCCATCTTACAAAAGCTACAGCACCTCCAGTGCCGTCAAAGTTCAGAGGCTTGCAGTCAAGGAACTGCTTGTAAGTACAACCTGTACAAGCAACATCATTCACAGAAAGCATTAGCAAACGCACATGGAATGTCCAAACGTATTGAAATGTGTCTTAGGTGACTTAAACATTACCGTGAGGTGGGTTATTTCCTGAGGTACCTCCGTTGTGTTCAGAGCGTAGGGCCTCATGTTGTGCGATTGCCAGTGAAATCCGTTCTTGCAGTTCTGCCTCTGTTGTAAGCAACTGAGTGTTCCTTCAAGGAGGCATCTTCTATAAAGAAGATTGTATAGGTCAGGTCCTGTTCGTATAATAACTATATAGTACGGATATAATAGCATCTATCATAGCAAGCAAGCATATAACATCTCAATCATAGCATAACATATAATTCAAAGCATGTTTAATGGGAACATAACAAGCAAGTACGTTGTTGAATCACATGTTTAATGAGAACATGACGATTGAGCTTTCATTAGTCATCAACCACAAATATTGTTACATGTTTTACAAGAGTATCATATCAAAAGGAACACAGGGTCACACTACCCTCGTCCAACAAGTCTATCAGTCTACAGAAGTCATATAATCAAAAGGTGATCTCCAAAAGGCTTCACAAGCTCAGCTCAATAGTGGTGCTCTAATCAAAAGCAAAGCTACCTACATAAAACCAAAAACCGGCTTTGCTGATGGTGGTGGAGGAGGAGGTGGAGGAAAGAAAAGCAAGCTGCGCACATGCGTAAGCTCCTCCTCAAGCTCATATACATGACGCAGCAGATAACTAATCTGCTGCTCGACGGTGAGAATCGAGCAACAAACTCAGGAAATGGAGTAAGTGGTGCAGGAGGATGTGAAAATTGGGACGGTGATGAAAGAGGGGGAACAAAAGCAGGCTGACAAGGACAGGGCAAAGGATGCGGTGTCATCTCAAGCTCCAAAATCCTACGACTCATGATCTCATACTGGAGCTGAAGTGAGAGTAGTAGCTCATCCCGTGTATAACCAACAAACTGTGAGGGATGGTAAGGATCTGAAATCGGCATAGCGTATGGTGGGAACCATCTGAGTGGCTCATCAAGTGGTGAAGAAGTAAAAGGAGCAAAAGATGCAGACTGGGGTATGTGTGGAAAAGCTGCTGAAACATGAGGATCATGACTAGGCTGCTGGCCTGAAGTGCCTTCCCCTGGACAGGATGCGGGTATGTCCTGTAAGAAAATGATAGGTAGATCAACACGGTGAACATTAGACTCCACTGGGTGAAAAGGAGTAACATTAGCGGGTGCAGGTGCAAGTGGAGGAATGAATGGCTCAATAACAGGAGGGTCAACGGATGCAGGAACTGGATCAAGTGGGAGGGGTGCAATGTCAGGTATGCCAAGAGGAATAGGGTCATGATCAGGAAGGGGCTTAGGATCAGCAGGTGCAACATCGGGCTGATCGACAGGAACAAAACATAGCTCAAGATCAAACTCGGGATTGTGTGGAGGGGATGGTGCAGTTGACATGGCCGTATCATCATCAAAATTAGTGGCATAACGTCGTAATCCAACTGCCTGCAAGGCTGAAGATGTCACAGACTCAAAGGAATCTGAGACAGAGTGTAAGCTAGAGTCAGAGGAAATCTCAATAATAGGGATCTCAGGAAGTGGACTAGCAACAACGTCCTCATCTAGCTCTCCATCGCCATGAGCGTCAACGGGAGGACCATCAACAAACAGATCAAAGTCATCGTCAAACAGATCGTCGAAAGGCCAATCCTCAGGAACGATGACCACTAAAGGAACAGGAGCGAGGATCGGTGCCACAATATGCTCACCATTAGGATGACCGATGATAAGATAATCGTGGACTGGAATGGGAATAACAAAAGGATCCTCGTCTGGGATAGCATCAGCAAGCGGTAAGTCGTTTCCAAAATCGAGCAGCGCAAATGGCTGAAAATCGTCCTCGTCATCCGACATCATCTCCAGGTCACTCTCTGTATCGGAGGTAAAGATCTCCGACTCTAGGGTGATCTCGTCTTCAGAAACAATAGCCATGGGGTCATGGTCATCGGACAATCCACTCTCGGATGAAGACATGGTATCTGTAACATAACAATCACAACATATGCACATATATTAACCATTAACATTAAGTATGCAAGCAAAATCAATGAATCATGAAATCATGTATCCTCGTGATTCCTCACGAACCCCTTTCTATCTTTCCTAGTCTCCCAGACTAAACCACCTAGTCTCCCAGACTAAACCACCCAGTCTCCCAGACTAAACCAACTAGTCTCCCAGACTAAACCACCAAAGTAACCGTGCATTGTGTTTCATGTCTTTCCATTTGTAAAAATGTTTGTTCCCTGGATCTGGGCGTTTCGTGTATCCAATGAAAAACATGTTGTAAAAACATTTTCATGAGAGCCCTAATGATTGTAGTCTAGACTCGAGAAAGAATCCTAGTTCGCTACAATCGAAGCTCTGATACCAAACTGTCACACCCTGACTTTTGCGGAAGCGTGATTATGTGTGACTTGTTTAATATCATTGCATTCAATCATAACAACAACTATATGATAAAACTAAAGATGGTCATCCATTAAATAAGTTTAAAAACATAACAACATTGTCTTGAAACATAGACTTCAAATTCGAGCACAAACCATGCAACTTGTTCTAAGAGTTCACAAGGACTCGACAAAAGACTTTAAATAAAACCAGGCTTTGGAAGATGTGCCTCATCTAGGATCGGACACACTATCCAAACCCTTAAACATCGAATGACATCTTTTATTCTCAACATAACTTGAAACATCCAAACGCCCGCCAGATCCACTTTTAATTCCCTGAAATACATGTAGTTTGAAAACATCAACAAAAGTTGAGCGAGTTCATGTGTTTGTTTGTGTGCACGAATAAACCTTTGAATCAGTGAAAGTATGTATATATGTTTATAAATTCTGGTATGAAAGCAACAAGGAAAAATAGATCATTAATGGTTTGCAAGGCCATTAATATGTGTGATGTGATGCAGGAAGGCTCAAACCTAGCAGACTTTGCACCGGGCTTCCGACTGTAAGACATAGTCATCCCATGGGCCAAACCCTGGTCCAACATGGGCGGGGCTCGCTACACCCAAATAGATCTATCACTCATGTCCCTCGGTCCTACAACGAGGATTAATGGTCTTAAGCGTTATACCCACCACTCACATGATCTAGTAGTACCCTTCCTTAGCTAACCATACCAAATAATAACGTTTATAAACAGTTTGTAACATGTACTTCACCCCCGAAGTTATAAAACTGAAAACAGTTAAAAGAAAAGGGGGAACATGAACTCACTATCTTGCGTTCTTCGTAAGCACCGTAACTCAAAGCTTCGCCTGCCGTACACGACTACCTACAACGTACTAAGGTCTATTAGACGAGCGGGTCGTGCCTTGACTTAGTATTAATTAGTGTCTTTGAGTTACATTTCTTCGTGTCTTCAATATTATTCCAAGTTATATAATTATTTGTTAAAATAATAAATATTTTAACTTAAATCATATTTATTATATTTTGGAATAATTGTTAAAAGAATATATTTTAAATTGATACCTTTCAAGTGTTTATACATGTATTTCTTTCCCAATGATGGGTGTATTTGTATTTGTATTCTTATACTTGTATATTTTTGCCATGTATTGGTGTCGTATTCCGGAGTGTATTTATGCGTACAAAAATACGTATTTCCTTGTAATCGTTAAGTATCCTCATACTTAATGTTATATTAACTTTTCCGGAATAATATCCTTAATAAAAATCCATATATATTTCCAAAATATATATTTTAAGAAATACTACTTAGAAAAATTATTTATAATTTTTCTTTTGGCAAAAATAATTGTATTTTTATGTAAACTTCAAAAATAATATATTTTCAAGTCTAACTTAGAATATATATATATATATATATATATATATATTCTTCTTCCCAAAAATAATATACTTCATGTTTGTTTGAGAAAATATATATTTCTTCCAAAAATAGTATATCTTCTATTAATTCCAAGAAAACATATTTTTATTCACCAAAAATAATATATTTTCTTCTTGACAAAAATATGATATAACTTTGTAATAATTGTAAAAATCATATTTTCATTCGCATGGTGTCCAAAATATTATTTACCAAAATATACTTGTGAATAATTTTCCGGAATATTTTTGTGAGTTATATTCCTTTGTTCGGTTTCACCAATATTTTAGGTACTCTTTGTATATTTATTCCTTGAAATTTTGGTAATATTTTGGATTGAAATGTCTTGGTATTTGATGAGTTATATTATTTTAAGTCCTAAAATAATATAACTAATACAAGTAATATACAAATAATCACACACATGGTGACATCTAAATATATATTTTCCCTAAATACATATTTAGCCACTTTTATTTATAAAAACCAACCTCCAATATTTATAATTTTTGTAACAAAAATTATGGCAAAGTTTATATAAAAATTCTTGGTTTGAAATACACTTGTAAATATTTGTTTAGAAATATTTTTCTAAGTGTTTAATTTTTAGAAAAAATTCACCATTGTTTCCCCTAAAAATTAAGGTTTCCATACCTTGAAGGTATATCATTTTCTTTTGTAAATCAACACAATCAATCAACAATCAATAATAAATAATCTATACTTACCAATCTTGCCAAAACCAAGCATAAACTACCACTTCATGAACTTGAAAATTTATAAAAATTTGTAGTAACTTACTAGTGTATTTAGTATGTCTTGTTACCCTTTAAAGTGTGGTTGATTCTTTAAAAACATCATTTTTAAAGAATTTAGATCTTTACAACTTGTAAGCATATTTTCTAAAAATGTTTCTTCTTGGATTTCTCTTGTTACATAAGTGTTTCTACACTTGTTTAATCACCAAAAATGAGATTTGTTTATTTAAGAACCAAGATTAAGTAAACCTTGTATTTTTAACTTGGTTTCTTGAAAAATCATTCTTGAAATCTTTAGATTTACAAGACTTTAAACTTACTTTGTTCATCACTTAACAAGAAAACAATTTATTCATTCAAGTTCATGACTTTTGTGAGGATAATCCATTAATCTTTAACACTTTCATCATCTCATCTTGCTAGATTATGTTTTTAATCATGATATAGCAAGATCACATGATGATCTACATCATTTACACAAGTAAACAACAATCAACAAGTAAATCAACACATAAACAACATGGTTTCTTCATGATTTAAGCTTATGTTCAAGTTTCATTCTCTTGATTCTTAGTGTTCTTCAAGTTAATCATCATGTATCATTCTTTAACCACTTATATAAGATGTAAAATGGAAGGATTAGTGTTCTTACCACTAGCTCAAGGCTAGGGATGATCAAGAGAAGAAATAGAGTGGATAAAAGCAAATAGAGAAGGTCTTTCAACTTTTACAAGCTCCTAGCTCCTTTGTATGCCTTTTAGCACCTTGGTTTATATGTAGAATGTACGAGGAATTAGTGATGATGGTGGTGGTATTGTTGTTGGGTTTCGACCGAGAGCAAAGCAAGAGGAAGATAGAAGAGCGTGTGAAGTGTTTGTGAAAGATATGAGACTTATGTGCTTAAGGTTAATTTATAAATCCATTTCATGTGTTTAACTCATGGTTCATATGTTCTAAAAAGGCCAACACAATCCATTATTATGACAAAAGAAAATCAAGAATGGGGCCCTTGGGTCGTCCACTAGGTGGGGGGGGGGGGGGGTAGTAGACTAGGTTTAAACCATTAAGTTAGTTATTAGTTGGAATGTAAGTATGTAGTTCGATGTTTAGTTACTAGGTATTTATACAGTGTGTTATGATGTTCGGGGACCATAACTAGCTTGGTAATGTTAAAACAGTGCTTCTAGTGAAAATTTGGTGTTTCGGGTAGTGTCCGGTTGTTCGGTTGGTTACCGGTTCGTTAAGGTGCTAAACTATGCAGTTTAGTGTGCTTTATGTGCCCTTTTGTGAAACTTTTGATTCCTGACACTTAGGAAAGCATTTAGGACCATTTAACCATATTTCTACATGATATAAGAGTGTTTAAATGCTGAATTTGCTTATTTTCTGCAGAATTCTGCAGTTTATGTGAGTTTTAGGCACTTTCCGGCACTTAAACTGTCACTAGGAAGGCAGTTTTGTGATCCTCATTTTCTTACACACTATACTAGTGTCTTACTTGGTTTTTGGCCCATTCTGTGTCTTAACACATTGTCTGTCTATGTACTGAACTCCGTCAGCATTTTCCTGATTTGTCTGATAATTGTGCTAACTGTGTTTCGTACATCATTTGAATCAAATAAGTTCTCATGCAACAATGATATATCATTTGCAATATGTGATGCACATGTAAGTATAAAGCAGTAATCAAATTGTATTTCAATACGTCATTAAGCACTAATTATGGTTTAATAGTTATACGGATACCTGGAATTTTGACAGTTGTCACAGGTGCATAGGTCACTGGTGCCGCTACTTGGCGGTTTTAGGATTCCGGTTGAGCAAGTACTGCTTGGAGCGGAGCGGCAGCTGTGACAGCGCAATTCTTGCTACTGTTGTTGTTGTTATTGTTGTTCTTTCTCTTGCGGCGGGAGGACTTTGAAGCTTGCGGTGCGGTGGCGGTTTCAGCGGTGGGAGCGGCGGTTGCTTGATGAAGGCTCTTTGGAGTGTTCTTCAAGTACCCAGCGAGAACTCGCTTGTCAATTTTCTCAGCGGCGAGTAGGTCGGTTTCTTCAATTGTTGTTGTCTTCACGGCTTGCATGAAATCAGCAACACAATCCGGTAGAGCTCGGATGTACTTCTTGATCGTCATGTCAGGTGTTGCCACCTAACTCGAACAGATGATACTCAGTTGTTTGAAGCGCACAGTAAGACCGGCGTTATCGCCACCGTCTTGCTTGATATGCCCGAACTTATTCTCCAACTTTTGAAGCTCATGAGGTGGGCAAAATTCCTTCATCATGAGGTCTTTCAGCTCCTCCCAAGTGAGCCCAAAGGCTGCATCATTCCCACGTTTGTTCCTTTAGGCCGTCCACCACTCTAGAGACGCTGGTAGCGTTGACAGTTCGTAGGTATTCCGAACATCCGCTCTGACGGAGCGTGACCTCGATCGAATCGAACCATTGAAACATTGCGGTAGGTCCGTCTTCGCCCTTAAAGTCTTTTGGGCCGCAGGCCTTAAACTGCTTGAAGCTGAAGGTACCCTTAGGCGAGTCAGTCCTTGATTCCTTAGAGGAATTGCTGGCATTTTCGTTCAGCTCACTGACGATCTGGGGGATAACTTTCGCCATTTGCTTAGCGACGAGGGCAGCAATGCGTTTGTCTTCGTGATTACGGTGAGCGATGCGGGAGTGAAACGATCCAAATGACGACATTGTCTGCAACAGACATCGCCATAGGACTTCAAACACGATATAATCGAATCTCACCTCACACACACAACTACTAAGTAAAGCTTGGGAACACATCCAAACACACAGGCACATAGACACATAACACACATAAGCATGTAACACATAAGCACAGAAGCACATTAGCACATAAGGCACATAGAATACTGCAACCACGAGGTCACACTATATTTTGAACGTGTTCACCTACATATATTGCACGTATTCACCTATCATTCAAGGTTCGCGTGTTCGAGAATAGCGATTGCGATTAGCGAGTAGCATGGCATAAGCGAGTAACATAGCATGCGATTATCCACAAAGTAGCGGCGATTTGTTAGCGGTTTGAGATTAGATGGGCAGTGCGAGTTGTGTGTGTTGATTAAAGAGAACATCAAAAAGTGTATAAGTCACCAAAATCGGAACTGTAGGTCCACCCAGAGGATCGAGTCAAACCTCTTCCCGAGAGTGCGGAATCCAAATGGGTAAGTTAAACCAAGTTAGAACACGAAAATGACAAACACGGTTCAACGATTAACACTCAAATGCATTAATACGTATGACCGTTACAATGCGGTGTTTACAAATGGTCTCTGTAAACTCTCAGTATGTGTGTGTGTTTTAAAGTGTGTTCTCTCAAATCTATTCTGACTTGTCTCTCTGATCTGTTCTGTTCTGCTACTTATATACTGCATGTTTGACGAAGTATCTGCAGTGGACGAAGTTGTGCGACGAAGTTCCTAAGTTGACGAAGATTGGGATCTTCGTCACTCTTACATCATGGTGAACTTTGAACTTCGTCATGGGGAACTTTAAACTTCATCATGGTGAACTTTGAACTTCGTAATGGGGAACTTTAAACTTCATCATGGGGAACTTTAAACTTCATCATGGGGAACTTTAAACTTCATCATGATGAACTTTAAACTTCATCTTGGGGAACTTTAAACTTCATCATGGTGAACTTTAAACTTCGTCATGGTGAACTTTGCCATGGGGAACTTTGTCAATAGCAAACAACTTAATAGTTAACACACTAATATGCATACTGCACACACGCAGTTGCATTTACATCGTACATTAAAAAGTAAACAACGTACCGAGTCAAGATAGGAGGATATCTTGACTTCGGCCTTCACTTCGTAGCCGATTCGAACTGGAACGTTCCCGGAACGATCGTATCCACACAATATGCATCAACAAACTCCCCCTTGGACGCTGATCGTTTTGAACACATCACATATAGGAAGTGTATCAACAAACTCCCCCTTGGACGTTGCTCGTTCTTCTACTCGTTTCGTTCTCCATCTCGTGATGGTTCATTTATTCTTGTCGTTGGATCTTCAAAGTCTTCATGTGTCGCAAACAGGGAGTGTATCAACAAACTCTTCCTTGAATGACGCTCGCGAATCTTTTTATCACAAATACTTTTGATCCTTTTGGTGTTGATGAGTGGTCAGCTGCAACTCGATCATCATGATCTTCTGATTGCATCAAAGATATGTCTTCACTTTACGGTTTGTCATCTAACATGTTCTCTTTGTTTTTAGCTAGTTAGAATGCACCATCTGCACATGCAACAGAGCTAAACACGTAATAAGAACAACCGCTTGGAATATAGACAAATTAAACAAACGACACATATGAGACCAACTCTCAATCAAACACCGACCGATAATAGTTTGAAAGTTTAAAAAAATGATCAATTTTAATCTTTTAACTTTCAAAACTCATTAACTTCGACCGTTTATGAAGATGCAATTGTTTTCCGGCTTAAAATCAGGATTTTGGGGTTGGATCAAAAATAAACTAGAAGCAAAATATTTTTGGCTTTTATAAAGTTTATATTAAAACACACCCAAAATCTTTTTGGTATTTTTTAATACTTCAAATGTAAAGACGGAAAGCAATAAATAAATATATACAGCGATGCAGAAACGAAGAAATGTAAATAAATATTTACAAACATTCTTTTTATGAGTTTCAAGGGTAAGAGAATCATATCAGTGTATGGTCACGCCAAAATGCTCTTGTTGTTCAATTAGTTAACATTTAGATAAACATCCTATAACGATTATCGGTATAGTTGTCCATGTAAGCTCAACTTATCATATGTAATCATGGCGAGGGGATACGATTAGTGTATGATTTATACTTACCGACTGGTGTTCATCCACACACGACACATTCCCGTATCTAGGTATGCACGAGAGTTTATCTTACTGGTGAGTATACCATTTATCATTTGTTTTGACATATATGAAAATGTGAGATACTCACTTATTTTTTATTGAAAACAAGCCCTATGTAATAGAATCACTTATTGATGAGGAACTTGATTTTCAGATGCATGAGGGCACAGGAGCAAGTCCGTGAACAGGTCAGTACTAACGTACAGCAAAGAGACGAACTTGACTCCCGCAAGAAAGCTGTGCTATATTATCACTTATTTTTTTTTTTGGACATGTGATTGCTGATCACTTATTGAGGTCGTATACAATATGTACACGTATGCATAGTATCATGGAAGATCTAGACTTCGTCTCCGTTATATTTCGGTAAAAGATACAACCATGATACCCGGATGATAAGACAGCATAAAGACCGCATATCTCAGAACCTCGGCAATCTCTCCAACGAAATTTCGGTACTAAGACCATATGCCAATGAGCGGTTCCCACCTGGTCTTCAGTCGATTTAAGTTTATATCACCCTGCACACTTTAAGGTGATTGTGAGCCTACCGATACATCTTATATAGAGCTGCTTATTGTTTTTCATTTTAAGTTTAGTTTAAAGAGGTTTCAACAGACCACTGATGTACTATCATTTTCTCTTTTGCTCGCTAGGAAACTCATTTTTGTTTTCTATTGTTTTTGTCCTTTTTGGCGTTTTGCATCGTTTTTGAATTTTTTGGATTTGGATTTGGATTTACTCCCCCTAAAATTCAAAAAGTAAATTTAAACTTTTAAAAGACATCTTTTTGGATTTTCTAAAGAAAAATATTTACAAAAACGATTTCCCGATGTCGGTTAACTCATGTTTTACCTCAATGCCGTTTACCAAAATTAATTTTAATCAGAAATGATTTTATCGAATTTTGGAAAAATGAGTTGGCATGTTGGTACTCGGTGCGGACCATGACAACATTGATGAGTTTCATATTGAAACAATCATGTGTGAGGTGATATTTGAGATCAACGTATCTGGCCAAAGAGTGTTGTACGAGATGATAATAATTCATAAAGCAGCTTAAATATCGACAAGTATAAGAGATATTAGAAATGCAAAACCGTATCCTGCAACTGCTTCGTGCATTGCAAGAAATCTGAGTGCTCTCCCAAACTGGATATCCACCCGGTGTGGATTTCAAAGTCGATTTTGTAGCTACTAAGAAATCTCTTCACAGCAACAAGATCATAAACCTTCGGGTCCGGCTGGTCTTCCACATTGCACCAGCGAAGGTCTTTGTCTTTCTCTTTGAGAAGTAGTGTGCAGTTGTTCAATCCATGCCAAGACATCCGCACACCCGGTTGGTTTATTCAGCAAACACATTTTCTTTAGTCACACCATGGAGAAATGTACACTCCACGTTCATCTTGTTGATTTTGAACTTCAGACATGCTGTAGGTGCGTACATTTTGATTGAATCTATCCCGGGACCCGATCAAAGCCTTTAACAATCAAACTTTGGTATGATTTCCATTTTGTCGAAGCTTTCAATTTATTTCATCATCATTCTTATTTTCTTTTTCTCTCTCCATCAAAGGCAACAACTCCTAGATATGATGATGTTTCAGAGCCGCATGTCGCCAATCTTGTGCATGGATGCTTCACTATGAACAATCCTAAGACTGTCAATAGTTCCTCCTGGAACATCCTGCACACTCATTCAGAGATTAGATGGAGAGGGGGACCCAAGCCTTCATGGTCCTGGGTTGTCCATGTTCATCGACGAAAGTTATCTCAACTTCGCGATGATTTGGAACTGGTGATGCTCCCCCTGAAACTTTATCCGTTTTAGGTTTCCAAGCTTGTTTCCGTTTACCAGATTGTGTATTATTTACAATTTCTGGTTTTAAAGGTTGTGACAAACTAGGTTTCCTTTTAACAGATTTTACTTCCGTTTTTACAGCCTTTTCGATCACCTTCACATTTTTACGTCGTTGTTTTGTTTCCTGTTCTTTATCAGTTCGTTTATCATGTTTTGGTGAAACTGAACGACATTTTTGGTGATCTTTTTCCGGAGGGGCTCTCTCAACAAAATTTGCTTTCGGAGAATTTGTGCAGTTTTTGATAATATACCCAAACTCCCCGCATTTGAAACACTATCACCTCTCAACAAACTTGGGAGATCCGGTTTGACTTTCACATGTTAAACCTGTAGACCCAGAGGTACTCATTCCTTCATCACACCCATTTGTGTGTTGGGTGTAATTGTTTTGAGCGTTACGCCTTAAAATTCTGACTTTTTGAACAAACTCGGTGTTTGATTTATTTTCAAAAGTCTCCACCTTGTTAGTACCCTTGGATGCTACAAATTTAGCATCATTGTTTTTCTTCTTGAAACGAGCTCCTTTGGTCTCAACCTTCGATTGTGAACCTTTAGAATTTTGAGCTCATTGTTGTTGTTGTTTACCCTTAAAAGCGATAGGTTGTTGCTTCGTTGGTGATTTTTTATTTCCAAATTTTCTTCTAACTTCAGCTTTTGGAATCGGATCACACTGAGTTACTGAAACTCTCGGGATCCCCTTTTCCAAAAACTTACTGGTAGTATCTTCAAACACTTTATCAATCAAAGATTGATTGACGTTTTTAATTGGAAAAGCTGTGTTTGAATAAATTTTGTCATCACCGACTAAAGTGTACAACACGTTATCACTTTTAACAGTAGACTCTGTCTCAGCGATATGATCTATCTCTTGTCTAGCAGCATACTGCACAATAGGAGTAGGAGGATCACACAGAATATGATTCTCAATGGAGACTTCTACTCCCTTGTTCTTTTTAAGAGATTTATCCTCATCACTCATATCCGGTTCATCATCTGATGAATCATAGTCCTCAACTGTCGGAGGACTTTGTTCCGTATTGACAGATAACTTTCCCGAACTTTCAGATGAGCCCTCCGAAGAACTGTCCGATTTGAACCCTAACCCTGTAGTTACTTCCTTATAATCAAGAGGTACACTTGGTTCAAACCGAGGCATTTCCTCCTCATCGGGCATCTTGGTATAGTTGTGTCTCAAAGGAGGTGGACACGACTTATACCCAACGCCTTTCACGTTTCCTTTCAGTTGTTGAACATCATTGATGTGATCAAGCACATATCGAGAGTTAGAATAACTATCCAATTTGAGCTTGATCGCTTCATACTCACATTTAGCCATTGCTAGCTCCTTCTTTGTTTCCTCAATAATATCAATGTAGTTATTAATACCAGTTTGTTTGTTAAGAAGAGTTTTAGACAATTCGGAAACACTTTTCTTTAAAGTTTCAATGACTGATTTGAAATCCTTTTCATTGCGAGCCAAGGCCATGTTTGCCTCTTTGCATTTTGACAGTTCAATTACTAAACTCTGGTTGTGACCATGAACCGTTTCAGATTCAAGTTTTAATTTAGCACATTCATGTTTCATATCAGCACAATCACTACATATGCTAGGAGTTTCAGATTTTACCTGACTTGTAGAAACTGAGACATTATTCGTAGTATCATTCTGGCAAAAGAAGGATCCATCTTCAGATAAAAACTTCTCCATGTCATTCGATGAAGCAGCAGGTTTCTTGATCAAGTCAGATTTTTTACATTTCATCTCCTTAGCATCATTCGACAAACTATCAGCTTCAGAATCTATTCCCTCCTTCACGTCTGATTCTAAACTGTAATCACTCACACCTGAGCCATCTTCATTAGTACTGCCACTATATCCCGAACTGTCATCATTTCCTGAAGATTCACCATCATTGACATTCTTGACAATTTTAGCATAAAACGCAGTTCCTCCTTGATCTCCACCTCCACATTGTACTGACCAGTCACACCCTTCATTAGTTTGATTTGAGTTGGACGTGGATGTACTTGTTTGATTTCTGAAAGGATTTTGGTTGCCTTTTTGATGTTGGGCTTGAGGTGTAACAAATAGAGGTTGAAGTGGAGTAGCAACCTATGGTTTTGGAAACCAGGCACTTGGATCGAATTAGGGTTGAGGTGCCGTTGGTGGAATACCGAAGTAGGTACTTGGATCTAATCGGGGTTGAGGAGTAGCATCCTGTGGTTTAGGAAACCAGGCACTTGCATCGAATTTAGGTTCTGGCGTAGCAACTTGTAGTTTAATCAAATAGGCATTGGGATCGAATTGAGGTTGAGATTGTGTTTAGGAAACCAGGCACTCGGAAAACCTGACTATACAGATTTTAAACACTTGAGGAGGGTTGTTCTGGTACAAATCCAAAAGGATTTACATTTGTCACTGGAGGAAAAATGTTTCTATTCATTTCAGCTGTATGAACAATAATAACTGCTTAAAACACTTAAAGCAAACAATTTATATTGATTTTTAATGCTTCTATTAAAAATTGACAAGTGATATCGACGAAGTATGTGATTCTTCGTCAAAAGCAACTATGACGAAGGATAGTTTGTTCGTTGATGACAAGTTTGACGAAAAATAGGAGGTTCGTCAAAGATAACTATGACGAAGATTAGGGAGTTCGTCGCTGTCAAATTTTGACGAAGATTAGAAGGTTCATCGATGGGAGCTTCGTTGACAAATGTGACCAGACAGCTAAGATATTTTGAGAAACCCAATTAGATGTTATCTTCTGACACAAAGCTTTCAAGTGGCCAATTTGTCAAACTTACTTTACCTTCAGACCCATTTTTCAACATACCATCATTCTTATTGACAACTTTGTCAAACAAACATATAATAATTAACTACACTCCAATAATAATTCAAACAAGATCAAAATCACATTATATTTGAAGAACAATATGAACTCGTTGAAGATCTGATGAAATCGATGAAGTTTCCGGTGAAACTTATGAGTTTTCCGGTGCCGGAAAATTTCTGAACACAAACTTTTGAACAAGAGTTTAATAAAAACCTTTTCTAAGCATGTATAGATGAATTTTAACAAAGTTTTTATAGAAACAAATAGCAAATCAACAAGTTTTTCACAGATTTTATAACCTTTTTCCAGAAAATATGATTTTCAAAGCTCAAGAACACAAATATATTTTCAGAAAAATGCAAGAAAATCTTTCAAAACACAAGAAAAACAACTTGGTTTTAACAAGGAATCGAGCCAATGCTCTGATACCAATTGTAGGTCCACCCGGAGGATCGAGTCAAACCTCTTCCCTGTTTTTCGACGAACCCGAGAGTTCGAAATCCAAACGGGTAAGTTAAACCAAGTTAGAACACGAAAACGACAAACACAATTCAACGATTAACACTCAAATGCATTAATACGTATGACAGTTACAATGCGGTGTTTAAAATGGTCTCTGTAAACTCTCAGTGTGTGTGTGTTTTACAGTATGTTCTCTCAAATCTATTCAGACTTGTCTCTCTGATCTGTTATGTTCTGCTGCTTATATACTGCATGTTTGACAAAGTATCTGCAGTGGACGAAGTTGTGCGACGAAGTTCCTAAGTTGACGAAGATTGGGATCGTCGTCACTCTTACATCATGCTGGACTTTGAACTTCGTCATGGGGAACTTTAAACTTCATCATGGTGAACTTTGAACTTCGTCATGGGGAACTTTAAACTTCATCATGGGGAACTTTAAACTTCATCATAGGGAACTTTAAACTTCATCATGGTGAACTTTAAACTTCATCATGGGGAACTTTAAACTTCATCATGGTGAACTTTAAACTTCATCATGGGGAACTTTAAACTTCATCATGGGGAACTTTAAACTTCATCATGGGGAACTCTAAACTTCATCATGGTGAACTTTGCCATGGGGAACTTTGTCAACAGCAAACAACTTAACAGTTAACACACTAATATGCATACTGCACACACGCAGTTGCATTTACATCGTACATTACAGAGTAAACAACGTAACGAGTCAAGATAGGAGGATATCTTGACTTCGGCCTTCACTTCATAGCCGAGTCGAACTGGAACGATCCGTGTCCACACAATATGCATCAACAGGAACACATAATCACATAAAACCACATAAAACACACAAAGGTTCACATAAACACGATAAATCACAAAAATTACAGAGTCAGCGGTTGCGAGCTCAGGATCAAAACACATAAAAATCAGCGATTGCGAGCTTGAAATCGAAAATAGATTGTCTCAGCTTGATATACATCGACAACCCAAAGTGATTCGACTATTCTCAAGTGCTTCGAGTACGCGTTTTGGCCTAATGGACTGTGCTCTATCACCGGCACATGGTAAATGGCATGCATCCTTTTAGTTATTCACGCAACTCGAGTCGTTGGAACCCATCGAGACTTTGGTGAGAGTTTTGTAAAGCCAAAATAGAGAACGGAACGAGTCATCAAGATTCGGGTTTCACCCCTAACTTTGCGACTACTTCCCTGTTTGTGTAATAGGATCACGAGATTGAGGGAGAAAACTGCGTCGAAGTGCGGATTTCACTCCTGATTCAACGCAAATTCTCTTGTTTATAGTAAAAATGCGGGTCGAACAAGCAATCTGATCGAGAGTTTGCGGTTTTTACACCTAGTCTCAATCTAATCATTCGTCCATTTGTGAAAATAGTGCAGTGCAGCTGCCTTAGGAAAGGCAGTGTGATAGTATAGCATGATTGCGAGTCGATCGAATAAAAGAATTAAGCTCGTGCGGAACCCCTACCGGGTTCGCACAAGGCGGTCTGTTGGTACTTAGACTATAGACTAGGTCGTTTCTAAGACATCGACCCGGACTAGGTCGAGTCTCGCCTAATTCCCTATAGTTATGGCTCTGATAACAATCTGTCACACCCCAACCGATGGCGGAAACATCGGGGCACGACACTGAGCGAAACAGATTGTCCAGGAGAAACCCATAACAACTAATTTACCAGATAATTTAATATTATGTCCCATACCATACCATAACTTATCCAAATAAAGCAATTATTACAGACATAGATATCTCAAGACAAAACATTGTTCCGACAACTCAAAATATTAAATTGTTCGTTTGTTTCTAGACCCATCCTATCTTGATTCCACAAAAGATAGCAAGCAAGCACGTCATCCTAAACACCTGTCACATACGTTAAAATAGCGGTCAATACACATAGTGTAAAGGTGAGCATACAAGTTTAATAGTATAATAGATAGCGAAATCGTTTTACGCATAACCAGCATGTAACATGTAGCAAAGTGAAGCTAGTAGGTTATCGACAATGAAATATGCACAGACATGACTGCGAGTTGTAGAATGCGCAACACATATCCCCACTGGGACACGTGAAGTAAAGCCCTTAACAACCCCCGTCCACGATAGGTGCTGAGTCCAAACTATAGTACTATCATTGCTAAGGTGTCAGGCAACAATCACTGTGTAAACATAACATACAAGCATTCATCGAATAACACGTAACATGCAATAACGGTCAGCGTGTAAATAGTGTTTGCGTTTTGTCTCGATTGTGATTTAAATAGGTAACGTATGTAACACCTAAAAGTGCGTAAAGCAAAAAGGGATCGAGTATACTCATAGATTGTGTTTAGTAAATAAACACTCTCTTGGATTGAAGGGAGCGCTGGAAGGTCAGCCTGATTACAGAACGATAGCATAAGTGAATGAACGGCGCGTTAAACGGTGAAGAGTTGACTGATTGACGAATGGCAATCCGATCAGATGACAATCCGAAGGGATAGTCATTCGATCGGATGTCAATCCGTTCGGATGGTCATCCAGTCGGATGGCCATTCGGTTGGATTGGCATTCGTTTGGGATGGATGTGTTTGTGTATGACGGCTTTGAAGTTTTTGTTGTAGCATTTTAAAATCAGAGAAGTATCTCTACCTTTCATGTCGTTCGATCGAACGGTCATTCGATCGGAGGGCGATCCGATCAGCGAGACATTCTAGTGATAACAAGTTCACAGCAGGATGGTCATTCGATCGGATGTCAAACCGATCGGATGGCAATCCATTTAGAACTGACATGTTTTGAAAATGTTGAAAAGTCTAAGTGTTGGAGACCCAAATGTCATTCGATCGGATTGTCGTTCGATCGGATGGCAATCCGATCGGACGGCAATCCGTTCGACATCCTGATCGTTTGAAAATTATGAAAATGTTTAAGTGTTGAAGGCCAAGTGCAATCCGTTCGGATTGTTGTTCGATCGGACGGCAATCTGATTGGATGGCAATCCGTCCAACAATCTGACCGTTTTGCAAACTTGTATATTTGAGAAGTTTGTGATTTGATCAAGAGGGTATGACAACGTGTTAACACAACAGAAACCCCACCACGCCCAAGTCATCCGATCAAAGTGGGAATCACCCCAGCCTGATCAGTTAACTGTTCCTGACGGTTGTTCATGTTCAACACGAAATCGGTTGTCTCCTTGATAGGAATCAGATCTCAGACCGACACTTACTAGGAACGAGTAGAAGGCCTGATTGAGTTTCGATTCTATCGATTTTGAGTGCATTGAGTGTAAAAGAGTTGAAAGAAAGTTGTGAAACCATCTTTCAATCCTTCTAACCATGAAAATGTTTAGATCTATGCGAAAACAGTGTTCAATCATGTGGAAATCATGTAGATCTGAGTTGTTCTTGGTGGAACGAGGCCAAACCTTGGAGTTCATAAGAACCCCATGATGACATCATCCTAGAACACATCAAATCCGTTGATTTCACGGTTAAAAGTTAAGATTCAAAGGTGAAAATGATGAAGATGTTGGTGCATGCGTCTGTCGACTTCGTCTTGTATCGAGTCTTGTATTGTATTAGATAGATCAGGGCACATATTTCGAGAAATATGTCAAATATAGGGTGAGAGGTCATTTAAAACGGAATTAGAATGAGTAATTTCGTTTGAAATCACATCATGGTAGTTCAAACAAAATTACTAATTCCGTTTTAATGTGATTTCGTTTGAACCAGTTCAAGTGGAATCACCACGCCTTTATATATGTTTCCTGATTTCGTTTGAGTAAGTCTTAAACATTCCGGTTGAGAGCCGAAGTACTGCCGAAGTGTCTACTCGCTGTATTTCTTTGTCAAATCAATCTAAAGACAGTTTAAAGTGATATTCTTGCTGAATTGAACTCGATACGTCTGTTTCCGCCTTTCGTATTGAGAAAAACTCTTCTGAACGACTCGTTCGGGTCTGAAAACGATCCTACAAGTGGTATCAGAGCTCAGGAGGAAGAGTTCTTACCAATTCAGCTGCAATTTCTGTTTTCTACACCTTCTTTTCTAAATTGAACTTGATTTCACGGTTAAAATCAGTTAATTTTCTCATAGTATGTGCGCAATTGTGTTTTAATAAATCCTTGAAAGAATTGGACTCAAATTCAATCTAAATTTGATAATAATTGTAATTTCGCTTATCAGCAGCATTTCACACAGAATTAGACGGATAATTCCGCTTGAAACTGGTATTTCGCTTGAGAAGTTGGTTGATTTCGTTTGAAATAGGTAATTCCGCTTGAGTGATTCCGTTTGAATTTGCTATTCCGCTCCAAATCTGTGATTCCGCTTGAAGTACCTCACACGAAATCAGTAACTTCGTTTGAAAGTGTAATTCTGAGTGAAATTGTGATTTTGCTTGGGAGGGTATTTCGTTTGAAGTGTTAATCCCGTTTGAAACTGACTGTTTGAGAATTTTTGAAAACCGAATCATGGGAGAGGAATTTTACAACGCATTTGCTACTCCGGTTACCCCGATTACTCTTGCACAGAACACAATGTTAGAAAATGAAACGGGCACTATGCAAAAACCGCCAAAACTTATGAACATTGAGGAGTATAAGGGATGGGAGGAAAGATTTGAGAATTGGGTACAAGCAAACTACTTAGATGCTTGGGAATGTGTTGAGACGAAATATGTTAGACCGATGATTGATGATGAGGAGATTATTGCAATTAAAGATCTAAGTGCCGAAGAGAAAAAGAAATACAAAGATGAGAAAATGATGACGAGTTTATTGCATCAAGCTGTTAAGGAAGATATCTTGGTTTTATTGCAACACAATGGAACTTCTTATTCAATATGGAAAGCATTAAGATCGAAGTTTGTTGGAAGCCAAGAGATGGTCAAGAACAAAAAATCGCTTTTGAAAAAAGAATTCGATTTATTTCGGGGTTTAAAAAATGAAAACACAAAACAGATCATAGAAAGATATTACAATCTGTTAGCAAACATGAAGAGATTGAGCATCACCAAAGATAATGAAGAGTTGATCGAAAAGTTGGCTGATGCGTTGCCACATGAAACATAGGGCACATACCTTATGATGCTAAGAAATAAGAAAGGGTTTAGCAGTTTAACTCTCAGCAAGTTCATTGAGAAATTAGAAGCTCAGGAGATGGAACAAAGGAAGATTTCAAGAATGAAAGATTTTGATGGTGAACAAGATATCGGTCTTTATTACAAAGCAGGTATCAATGACAAGACTAACATGTCACCGAAGGTTGAAACTATATTCAATGCAAAAAGTTCATTGGGGGGTTCATTTAAAGGATCAAACAGCAAAACTAGTTTTTCGTCATATCCATCATTTGATCCAAACTTGTCAACAACAAAGAATGGCAGAAAATTACAATGCAACATTGTATTGAATCTTGAGAATGATCAAGATTATTCTGAAGAAGTTGTAAAAAGTCACATGTCTTTGTTGGGGACTGTTTTAGAGTCATATGGTAGTTTAGTTGCAGATCAGATCGGGAATCCAATGCTTACAAAAGAGGATTACGATCAGATTGATGCTGAAGAAATGGAATTGATGGACATTAAGTGGTGTTTGGCAAGTGTGTTGAGGAGAGCTGAGAAGTTCAAACAGGTCACAGGAAGAGATGATTTCCGTGATGCACGTGTTTCTAATTTAGGTTTTGATAAATCTAAAGTTACTTGTTTTCGTTGCAGGGAAAAAGGACACTTCAAGAGGGAGTGCACTAATCGCGAAGCAAGTGGAGCTCAAAATCTGTTCAACAACAATGATTACTACCGGAAGGCCATCTATTATCAAGTTGCACAACAACAAGAACCACAAGTGGCACATGGTAGAAAAACAATAGAGGAGTCATCAAAGAGAGCATGTATGGTGAATCAAGAAGATCAGATATCATCAAAAGGTTTCAGTTGGGACAAATATGTTTCAGCTGATAGTAAAGCATGTCTAATAAACCAAGATGATGAAAAATTACCTGAAGGGTTTAGCTGGGCAAATTTCAGTTGGGATGATTATGATCCTAACAAAACTTTAAATCACAAAGCCTTTGTTGCTCGAGTTGCTGAAGATAGTGATAATAATGATGATTATTATGCGAGAAGAATGGCAGCTCATTTAAAAATGCTGGAGGAGAGTGATAGTGATGATGGAAAAGCTAAAAAGAAAAAGAAAGAGAAAAAGATTAAGAAACCTGTCAGCAGTGATGATGAGGAAGTTCCAGTTATAAAGAGAAAGGTAAAGGAAGTTCCAAAGTTCAAAGTTGATGAAGAAGTTGATGCAAGAAAGATTCCTGTGAATTGTGAAACCTGTGAGATCATGGAAAAGAAAAACAGCGACTTGATTAACAACATGAACAGGTTGAAGGAATCTTACGATGTTCTGAACAAGGCCTTGAATCAGTACAATGAGTCAAGTAGCGAACAAGCAACAGCCATGAAAACACTTCAAGGAGCTTTCATGACAAAGCAAAAAAGTTGTTAACAATTATATTGAAAAGTGTGCTATTCTGGAACAAAAACTGGAAACTCAAAGAATTGAAACAGAAAGAGTAAATAGGTTGTTAAAAAGTTACTCATGTACTTCTTATGTCATTGACAGGATTTATCCAACTGTGGAAGGCATGAAGGCATTTGAGGATGATGAAGTAACTGAAGAACAGATAGTATCTGAAGAAAAGACTTCTAAAAAGAAAAAGGAAAAGAAGAAGGATACTGAAATTAAGACATCTGGTAAGAAACAAGGTGTCAGTTACAACAAGTGTCCACCCCCGCTTGAAAATGGATATTCTCCGAGAAATCCAAATTCAGAAAGAGTCGAAAAGGCAACAAACTTACAGTGGGAGTCGGAGTCTTCAGTTAACTTGCCAGAAAATATTGATGTCACTTTTACGATGATCAACAATCTCAATTGATGAAGAAAGTGGTGGATCATGTGTTAGATAACGATGAAATGAAGGAGTCAAAGTCGGAGTCTAAATCAGAGTCAAAGTCGAAATCCGACATGTCAAGTCCTTCAGTCAAAAGGGAGAAACGGGTTTACAATAAAGAATTTCTTCTATCAAAATCTAATTTGAATGACAAAACATTCAAAGTTGCATATACATTGAATGATTCTGACAAATTATATTCTGATGAGGAATTTCCAATAAGAGGTGTTAAACCAAAAATGATAAAAAAAAGGTTTTCAAACTAACAGAAATTAAGATTTCTAAAATAAAAGATGTAAATCTTGCTGATAAACCTAATCCTTACACCTCAAGAGTTCAACAAAGGTTAAACAAGAAAAAGGGTTACAGTTCTGGTTCAGGTTATCAAAAGAAACCAAACCATAATGGTAATTTTAAAAAGAAAGGTCTTGGTTTTATTCCACCAGAAAATTATAAAAATGAAAAATATGTTCGAGATTTTAAATCAAAAATGATATTTGTTTTAGGTACATCTTCTGAAGAGGAAAAAGAAAATTTGTTCAGAAAGCAGTCGAACAAAGAATTCCTTGCGAAGAAGCAAGAAGAAATGGAGAAGATGGTTGATCAAAAGAAGAAGGAGACTCAAACCTATTTTAAATGTGGTAGAATTGGACATCTAGCTGTGAAATGTTCACAAACAATTCAAACCAAACAGGGAGTTTCTAAACTGAAAGAAAAAATAGTTGAGTTTGAACCACCAATTGAGAGAACTAAACTTTTCAAAAATTTGAAATTTGAAATTGGTGAATGTTCAAAGAGGTTTTACAAGAAAAGTGCAAATCTTAACAACCAAAAATGGGTTGTTAAGAAATCTGATGATGGTTCTAGCAATGATTCTGATTCGTCAAAATCAGAGGAGCTATCTTAAGGCGATGAATCTGATTCCACAAAGTCAGAGGAGCCACGTGTTGAGTTAAAATTGGAAACATCAGTACCTCCAATGGATGATGTTAATTTTCCACCATTGAGGGCTGAGAATTTTAAACAGAAAGTTGGTAAAATTGAAATTTCAAATCAATTTTTCTCTGAAAAGAAAGAATTTGATATTGAAAAAGCTTTTAACCCCAAAGTGTACCATATTTTTGGTAAAATGGTTGATGGGAAGGTAAAAGGGGTGAAGGAATTTTATGAGAAAAAATTGAAGAAACCAGGTAAAGGTGTTTCATCTCAGGTTTGTGACTGGGATGGAACATATTATGATGAATAAAAAGTATGACTTGCCGGAGCTTCCAGGTTGGTAAGTGTGAAGCAGGTATCGGCATCTTTATTGAGAAATTTACTCTGGTGATATTTCGACTTGAAAGCGGTTGAAGAAGGGTTTTAACATATAAGTGGTAAATCAGGGACATTAAGTTGTACTTGATTTTCTACAAGTGGTATTAGGTGATTGATTTTAAAATTGTTAAACTTTTCAATTGGTTAAATGAACAATGTGATGAAACCCCTAATCCACAAGTGATTTTTTTTAAAATCAACAAAACTTATTTTCCGGAAAAACCATTTGATTAAAACAAACTTAAGTGTTTTGAAATCATAATGGGAAAATAGTTTGTTGAGAGGGGGAGTTCTGATTGTTTATGCCAAGTGGATGGCGATTTGAAGCGATTTGATATCAGTTGTCACTTTATTTGTATAGTTTGTTTTCAAATTTCTTTAAATGATTTTGAATTTTAGGGGGAGTAAGAATTTCAGAAAATCCAAAAACAAGAGAAAATTTGAAAAAGTCAAAAACATGATAAAATCAAAAAATGAGTTTTGTTGTAGAAAAGAGGAAATAATAGTACATCAGTGGACGATCACAACATGCTAAAGATATGGAAAGAAAAATGTGATAAACGGTCTCACTGATGATATGCCAGTAGGTTTTTACACATTTAGTAGATTGTGACGAGATATAAACCTAAATTTCAAACTTGCTTATATCGTGGGGAACATCTCTCGGATATATGGGTAACCCCCGAAATCTTGTTTGAAAGGTCCCTTTTTCTGAGATACTAGGTCTTTATACTCAGTGATATCTGGGGTATTATTCCGGGACTTCTGATTTTGCGAAAGCAATGGCCTAGTCCCCGTATAATACTTTCTGTTTGCTTGAAATATAGCATCGCCCTCAGTACAAAAAATGATGAAACATTGCAAAATGCTAATCATGTGTTGTTGAAGAAAAGATTCTCTAAAGGGAACACACCAAAAGTCGAAGCCGTCATCTCTCTGCTGAACGGAAGTTCTGACCTGAGGTCTCACGGCCCTCGCAATTTAACCCTTTACAGATATCATCTGTGGTATACTCACCTCTAAGACTGAATATTGGGATCTGGATACAGGAGTATATTCTGAGGTGGGACACGCGAATAAGTTTAAGTATCTAAAACATTAATCTCGTATCTCAAAACAGTTGAACTTTGTGTGAGAATTTAAGTGGATCAGTATACTAACAATCTAAGTGAATCGTTTAGAACTTAAAATGTTTAAAAGCTTAACGGTGTTGGTGATTTGTCTCAAAAACTGATATGATCCTCTTACACAAACTCACAAAAATATTGTATGTAAATATTTCTTTTCTGCATTTCATTTCATTCTAAAAAAAAAGGATTTTTAGTGTGTTTTAGCATAAATTTTGAAAAATTCAAAAAGATTTTCGACAACTGATGTTGGAAAGCTGATTTTCAAAATTCCAAGTGCTAAATATGATGTACAAAAGGTTTGGGAGAGTCTGTGTTTAAATGAGAAAAGTTTGTGCATATTTGCCTACAAGTGGTCATCAGAAGCTTTTAAAGTGTTAAATCATTCTAAAACATTTCTGCAAGTGATATAGTAATTTGTCAAATTTTAAATTGTGAAATTTATTGTGAGGTAGAGTTTGTGCAGGTAGGCCAGGTTACAATCCTGGAAATGCTGATGCTAATGAACTTAAGTAATCAAGAGATCTGATTAAGAGAATAAAAAGACTCAAGAGCCAGATTGTGATTCTGGAATTGAAGATTAGATCAACATTCAAGGGGGAGATAAGTTGATAAAGAGAAGATAGAGATTGAGGATACTTTACATTGTTAGATACTTCAGAAGAGGTCGAGAAGACAGATAAAGACTGAAGATGCTAAGACTCGACACTGAAGACTCGTCAACATTCGAGGGGGAGTCTGTTGGTGCATGCGTCTGTCGACTTCGTCTTGTATCGAGTCTTGTATTGTATTAGATAGATCAGGGCACGTATTTCGAGAAATATGTCAAATATAGGGTGAGAGGTCATTTCAAACGGAATTAGAATGAGTAATTTCATTTGAAATCACATCATGGTAGTTCAAACGAAATTATTAATTACGTTTGAATGTGATTTCGTTTGAACCAGTTCAAGTGGAATCACCACGCCTATATATATGTGTTTCCTGATTTCATTTGAGTAAGTCTTAAACATTCCGGTTGAGAGCCGAAGTACTGCCGAAGTGTCTACTCGCTGTATTTCTTTGTCAAATCAATCTAAAGACAGTTTAAAGTGATATTCTTGCTGAATTGAACTCGATACGTCTGTTTCCGCCTTTCGTATTGAGAAAAACTCTTCTGAACGACTCGTTCGGGTCTAAAAACGATCCTACAGAAGAAGTGTGTGTGGATGATAGATGTACAAGATTTGAGTTGAAAACTTACAAGAATCGCGAGAAATCGAGAGAAAGGAGGGTTGGAGGCGCTGGTCGAACGAGAGAGCTGTCACATCACTGTTGGTGATGTGACAGAGGGTATTTATAGGTTGCCAAAAGAGGAAAGGGAGCACAAGTGTCGGATCGGATGGCCATCCGTATGGATGACCATTCGATCGAATGGTCATCCATTCGAAGTGGTCCGGCGAGTTAGGTTTCGATGTTTCGTTTTACGTGTTGAGCATTGCGATGCGTTTAAGCGAGTGTCGATTAAGCGATGCGATAAATTTAATTAATAGTCACACCAATATTATAACTAACATACAACAACATAAATAACCTTGCGTTTAGTGTTTGCGATTCGATTGCGTTACGATAGAGTTGCGATTGCGTTTCGATTAATTACCACAAACATAATTTAAACATGCACAAGTAACACATAAATATCACACACACGTAAAACAATATACAGAACCTACCAGTCAAGTTACGATTGCGATGCGATTAGCGATAAAGCGATAAATAGATTAGCGATTATTATGCTATTAAACCTCGATTATTATAAATACTCCACATAATACAACTAAAATAAGCAAATAATAGGATTCAATTACAAGTCAAGGAAGTACAGTCAATAATTAAGCAAGGAGTGACAGATCTCATTTAGCAATCTTTTCTTCCTTTGACTTTGACTTTGACTTCCAAAACGCGGGTTGTTACAGCCTCCCCTACTTTAGGGAATTTCGTCCCGAAATTGGGCCATAGGCGTAACAAACAACTGTGGATACTTTGCCTTCATGTCACTTTCGAGTTCCCAGGTGAACTCTGCGCCTCGTTTGCCTTCCCAGCGAACTTTCACAATGGGAATGCGTGAGCGTCTGAGCTTCTTGGTTTCTCAAAATAAGTATTAGTTAATTACCCTCATAATCTTAATTAAATAAATATTTTATTTCTACCAACATATTTCCTAGGTGCTCAATAGATTTAAAAAATATGTAACGTTTTACAATTTTTTTCCATCTCTACAACTGATAAATACTAAAAGTTGTAATCGATTGTTATGTGTTGCACACTAATGACGTTTTCTTTTTATAAAACTGATTTATATAAAGAAGCTGTAAATTAATTTATGTCTTACTTTATAAAATTTAAATCATGCTTCACCTTAACAGAAAAAAATAAACTGAGTTAGTGATTTGGATAAAAATTTATAAAAATGGCAAAACGTTACAAACATTAGGGGCAATTTGGTACAAAAGTGTCATTTTGGATGAAAATTGCAAAGGTGCCCAAACCTTAGGGACAATTTTGGCAATTAACTCAGTAGTTAATATTTATTTATTGAGTTAAATGTCATTTTAGTCCCTGTGGTTTGGATTATTTTGCCAGTTTAGTCCAAATGTTTCATTTTTAACATTTGGATCCAAAAAGGTTTCATCGTTGTCATTTTGGTCCAACTGACTTAACTCCATCCATAGACCTCTGTTAAGTTAGGGGTAACTTGGTCTTTTTTCCTTTTATTGTATTTAAAGTTTTTATTAAATCCACAATATTTTAAAAAAATAATATATATCTTAGAGCATTCACATCCAAACCATCAAATTATACATACATTCCACTAAAAAACAACTCCTATATCAATATACTGGGTTTTTACCCGGGATTGCTTCCCGGGCTCGATAAAATTACTTTAATGAAAATCTATTTATGATTAATATATAGTTAAAATCATACAAAAATAAAATCTTCGCGAAAGAAAAAGAGGTACATGATCAAAGTGCAAATGCGACATGGTTATAATATAAGCACTAAAATGAGCAATGTAAACCTCAAAAGGTTTACATAGTTAGGAAATAGATAATAGATAGTAGATAATAGATAAGTGATGTGAAACTCATTTTTTAGATAACATGGTTAAGAAACGTACAAATGTAAGGTACACATAAGCCATTACGTTATCCTAAAAAGATTCTAGTGTAAGGTTATGTGTCCAAATGGATGGATCGTGATTGATAATAGTGATATATACGCAAATTCCTAGAGGTCACGATCACATCAAGAAAGCCTCATCTTCTAAGATGTTTTCACACATCTTGATTCTAAAGGCTGGCTTAGTCTCAGGCTAAACTTAAGACAAACTCTCGAAAGTTTATTGCAATTAATTAGCGGGCTAAGATTAATAGACATCCATAAAACTTACAGGATTACAACATACCGGGGGTAGTTAAGGTAGTAATTATTTACATAATGTGTTCTAAAACTTTTAACTATAGTAAGTGTTTTGGGTCAATGCAAACTATACCAAACCACCCGTTGATGAAGCAGGTTTGCGTTCTAAACTGTATCCTATCCCCAAATCAAAATCCATTCCCCCGCACACCTCGATTGCCACCTCCCCTTCCTTTTGCTCTTTTCCCACCTGCACAAATATGAAACAAATTGAATGATGATAATGACTTCACCCAGTAAAAAGTGAAAATGCATGCATGCAGTTCGGCCATGTAGATTCGACTTTACATAGGTTGTCCTTATGCGCAGATCATTAGAAAATGGGCAGAATTCTAGATCACTCATAAAATCATAGAAAAATACAATTGAAACTGTATAAACAATGTACAGATTTTGTTCATTTTCTCGATCGCTGAAAATCATTTCTGTAACCTGTAATGCGGTGATACTGGAATAAGATGAAGCCATACATATTAAAGTACTGAAATGCCGTGATACTGGAATAAAACAAAACCATACCATATTGAAGTATTTTGACAACTACCTAACAAACTATCACCAGTAACCAAGCTGTCAGATAAATATAAATTGTAAGTGGCAACTACATATGTGAAACCAAAAGGTTGTAGATAAACAATAAAATGTGTTAAGTCACATAACATACAAGCTTAATGTTAGGATCTGAGGCTATCATGATTGTGTTTGTTTGTTAGATTTGAACAAATCAAATAGATATGAATAGTTTTAAGTGCAGCGGAAATGAATAACAAACTTTGTAAACACAATCAATAGGAGAAGATAGTTTGATAAACAATTGCTTTTCATAGAGTCAAATGATTTACAATTCAAAAGCAAAAGATTACAGTCAAAGCTTACAAAGTAAACTCCCCCTCAGCCTGATGCCTCAAGGTTGGTTGCACAAGATGAAAGGATTAGACATGAGGAGAAGAACCCGCTCAGTCAATCAAATGTAACAGTACAGGATACTGTTACATTTATAGGCAAACCAAACCACTGGGGTATTTCAGCTGACGTCACCATCAAAGCGACGTCGCCTAACAACCTGTATCTACTGTCCTTTTACAAATACTGCTATACCTAACCACTGACTATACGTAAAACAGATAATTCACTAAACAGCTGCTCTCTCTTTACATCAGTGCTTCCCTCAAGGTTGATCAGTCCTTGATTGGGCAGAGCTTTGTCATCAGCAGATTGCCAGATTGTACCAGCAGTGCTTAGTGTCCAGCAGTTTTCTAAGCTTCATCAGTAGTTATGCAGAACAGCAGCAGTTGTATCCGGTCAGTGGATGCAAGACCATCAGTTGTTATAAATCATTTTCAAGGGGGAAGCTTAATGTAAACCGCTGCTTATTGTGGATCCACTGTTGTGACCAGGTTTTGGCTTTACATTATCTGTTCCTCTGGTAGGGTTCAATCCCAACAATCTCCCCATGGAACAGATAATTCCAAAAACCTGTCATTATTCTGGATCTTTATTACTCATCAAAAGTTCCCTTGCTTTTCTTTTAAATTCTTCTTCAAATGCTTTGGAGCTTGTATCATCTTCATCCCGGCACAGTGTAAGTTCAAGGAGATCCTGCAAATCTTGAACACTAAGGCCTAGTGCTTCTTTCCTTGATATATACTTCACCTCTCCATTGGATCTGACCAGAGTCAATACGTGGGTCTTTTGATCAGAGAGCCACTTTAGTACTTTTAAACCCAATGGATTTCTTGGGAGAGATTTATTTGATGATGAGCTTTGAGATATTAGCCTTGAGAAGACTTGCAGACTTTCAGACATTCTTTTGAAAGCCATTTCTATGACATCATTTGCTGCAGCTATATCTTCTGCAGTTTCTCTTTCAATCAGCTCCTGCCTTTCAATGTCTGTTGAAGTGTTTGGTGATGCAGGTTTGGTTAACATCCTTTTAAAAAGGTTTTGAAGTTTTTCTGAGTTTTCTTCTTTTAGACCCATTTTCATGATGGATTCTGTGAAGTACTCAACCTCCTTTTCTTTCACCTCTTCACAGGTCAACTGTTCTTTTTCTTCTTGATTTGTCACAAAAGTAGACCGGAACAGTGTATTGAGGTTTTCTATCTGCTGTTCAAGCTTCATTCTTTGTTCATGCTTCTTTGAGGTGCTTGATACAGTTATCTTTCTTTTCTTCAGCCTTTCATAGGCTTCATCAGTCTGCTGTTTTGACCATTTTGATATGGCTTCAGCAGTATCCATTTTTGCATCCACCAGCTCCTTTTTCTTTCTCTTATACTCAGCAGTTAGGTCAGCAATGAGCCTTTTGTATTTGCTCCAGTTTGGAGCATTCTTCTTCTTTGTAGGATCATTCTGGATTTTCTCAATCCTTTCGGCCTCATGCTTTAGAGCGATTATTGGTCATTCTTCGAACTGTTGTTCTTCAGCAGGATAGAATTTCTCTTTCATGATGTAGGCTAGATATTGTTTTCCTAACTTTTTCCTTTGGTCAGCCTTTTCTTTGTTTAGGTCTTGTGCAAACTCTTCTATCTGCTTTACTTTTGTGAAGTAGAACTCCAGTCTTTTAGCAATGCCATCTTCGCTTAAACGTTCACGTTCACTCTCAACTTTAGCTCTTAGTTTAGCTTGCCTTGCCTTGACTTTGAGGTAATCATCCATATCATCTGGTGGCATGTAGCCTATGAGTGAGGAGAATCTTCTTTTTGAAGGATCTTCTTCTGTATAGAATTGCCTCATCTCATTTTTGATAGCTTCAAGTTCCAGTGGATGTTGTGCAGCATTAGGATCATGTATACCCTCATCGGCAGAGATTGGCTTTCTTTTTCTGTTGAAGAGCTTTGGTTGTGATGTAGAGAAGGTGAGAGCAGTGGTGGATGATTGACTAACAGTTGTTGAAACAACTGGTGTCTGAACATCCGTTGTCATTACAACTGCTGATATATCAGCAGTTGTCTTCTGCTTTTGAGCAGGGGATGGAAGTGGTGAGGTAGTTTTTGATGGTGGTGATGGTGGTGGTGAATCATCATCTGATATGAGATTCCTTCTCCTTTTTAATGAAGAAGGGGCAGATGATGTTTTGGGTGAATCAGTGGTTTGAATCATGGGGAGTGTCTGACAAACAACTGTTGAAACAACTGGTGCTTCAACCACTGCTGTCATTACAATAGATGTTGTAACATCTATTGTCTTCTGTTTTATGACAGGAGGCAATGGTGATGGTGTGATTGTAGATGATGGAGGTAGAGCAGTAGTTGCAGTGGTGTGTGGTAGAGTGGTGTGTGTTGAAGATGTGTGTGTTGATGACATGGCAGCTGTTTGGCTACTGACAACAGTTTTTGTAACTACTGCTGTATCAGCTATTTGACTAACAGGTTTTGATACCTGCTTTTCTTTTTCTTTTTCTTTTTCTTTTTCTTTTTCAGGCTCAATATAAAGGCCATGTTCTATTCCCATCTTATTCATTTGTCTCAACAGCTTGATATTCTCCCCCTTTTTGGCATTAACTGAAGGAGGGTTATCAAGAAAGTATAGGGAAGAAGGAACTTTGCCAGAGACACTTTGAATGCTAGCCTTTATAGCCTTGATATCTGCTTGAGTATCTTTGAACCTTGATTCCACCATGTTGGTCAGCATTTGTACATGAGTAGCATGGTTTTGATCAGCCATTTGTTGCTGTTTTTCAAGCATGGATTGAAAGATATTCCAGAGCTCATTTGCAGCAACTGCATGTTGTGCAGATGCTTGAGTAGGAACAGATGCTTGTGGTGGGGCAGCAGTAGACTGTGCTTTTTGAGCTTTTAAAATCTCTTGCACCATCTCCTTTATTTCAGCAACTGATTCTTCAAGTTTGTCAACTCTGTTCGTCAATTCCTAATATTTTGAATCATCACCTACTTTAGTAGGATCATCTGAATCCCCACCAGCAGTGGTTATATCAATGTGTGACTTAGGAACAGAGTCCCAAAAATCACCCATTGATGCCCCTTGTTCTTGGTACTGGGGACTTCTTTCTTCAGCACTCGATAAACCTTTGATGGTACCAGTGGTTAGATCCAACTCACTGGTGGTTACCAAAGTTGCCATGGAAGAAATTGCCTTCAAGGGAGTCTTACTTATGAAACAACTGTCCAACTGAAGATCTGTTGATCCACCAGTTGTAGTTGCTGCTCCACTTGAACTACCACCGAGAGTTACTTGTAACTCAGGGGGTGTAACCTCCTCAATTGTTGCTGGGATAGCAGAAGTAGTAGCATCACACCCAGTCTCTTGTGGGGGTATACTCTCAGTGATAGGTGATATAGAGGAACTGGTTTGTGTCTGAGCTATAGCAGCTGCATGCAACAAGGGTAGCATGGATTGTGGCATTATGATTGGTGAGGGTATAGGTGTTGAAAGAGACATGTCCTTGGGATCAGGACTGTGGAAGATAGAGCCAAGTGGATCTGGAGCTTCATAATTTGGTGTCCCTGTGATTACAACCTGATCATTTTGTGAGGATGCAGGAGGAGTTTCAGGCATGGGTTGAGATCTTTCTTCCAACTGCTGTGAGGAAGTAGCAGCAGTGGTTTGTGGTGACTTTTGTGTTGTCACAGGCATTTCCTCTGGGATCTCATCTTCCAGAGTTTCCTTTGTTTTGGGTTTGGTGGGTTTTCTGGATGTTTTTCTTTTGGTCTTTTTGGTGATATCAGGTGTGGGTTTCAAAGCAGTGGTTGTGTTGCTTTGATCACCTGGAGCAGTGGGCTCAGCAGCTGATACCTGAGGAGCAGTTGTAACCGCTAAAATCTGCTCAGGTACCCCTGCTTTTGTTTTTATTGGTGCCAACATTCTAGTGAATGTTTCAGGTGTCAAGCTTTTTATTTGAAAATGGACACCTTGTTTAAGCAAATTTTCATTTTTCTTATCAAATTTTTGTATAAAATAATAACTCAAAAATCTTGGAAACAACAAAAATGCTTTACTTTCAACGTTTTTCACCATGTCATTGAAAATCTCCTGCGAGTAGTTGTAGTCTTTATTATTCAAAATAGCGTAACCCAGGCATTGAATTTTTAATGGTATTTCATTAAAAGATGTTGTTTTATTCGAAGCACACATCAGAAGTGTGTGAAACAAAAATCTGGGTGCAGATGGAAAATAACCCTTTTGTAGGGTATCTACCTTTGACTGTTCTGCATAGCCCCTTTTTAGAAAATCAGCTTTTAACTCGTTTTTGTCAAAAGAAGCTTTACCTTTCTGATCATCGAGTTTGAAGATTTTTGATAATGATTGCGGAGTGATTTGAAGCGCAGTACCCTGTATCGAGGAGTTAATGGCTACTACTTTATCATCTTGTTTTTCAAGCGTAGCATTTTTCCAGAACTCTCTCTGGGTTTGCAGATATATGGGGGCGTCTACTGTCAACAAAGTTTTGTACTTTGATGTAGATATGGTGTCGAGAATGGAATCGAAGGTATGATTGTTTGTGGGTTTTGTGAGTAAACCCAAATAGTTGTGAGATTGTTTGTATGGTATCTCATTGGATTCTTAGGCCGTTTGAGCGACTTCATTTGAAGGTGGTGGTGATTTAGGTTTTGATTTTGATTTTGACTTTGATTTTGTCATTTTTGCGGAGAAGAACGAAGAAGGATTTTGGAGATTTTGAGAAGAAGGGTTGGAAACTGCTATGAGAAGAGAATTTTGGAATTCAATTCGACAGTGTAAAACCCTGTTTGGGGTTTAGGGCAGGGTTTTAGCTGCGGAAAAAATGATCGCTGATGTGGCAGCGGTTATTATGATCTGAAGGCTAAAGACTGACCACGTGTCAAACACTGATGAAATGGATGAAGGATGGAAAACAGTTGTTTTAAGGGCCACTGACGTATCAAGCATCAGTGGTTACAACGGTAAAAATTGTGGGCAGTGGATGATTTTTACTATCAGTGGATAGCATATCAGTGGATAGGACACTGATTTTGAACATCAGTGCTTGTCAAGAAAATGAGGGATCAGTGGTTAACTTTCAGCAGTGAACAGTGTTTAGAGATCAGACGTTGGAACAAAACAGTGGTTAGGGTAAATGGTACAGATCTGAAGGACAAGTATTCCAGCAACAGTTTTGAGAATTTTCATTCAAGGTTTTGCCACATGTCAATTTTGAAAGACAGTGGTTTAGTACCCCAGATGATGAAAACTTTTTGCTAAGGCAATTCATTTTGGTTTAATACTCAATTAAAACATGAGTACCCTAGTAATTCAAAAACTGATACATAAATACTAAAGTTGAATCCGCTGTAGAAGCTGTTATAACTATACCTTAACTGCTAGTCTTTAACAGGACTTTGCCTTCAACAGTGCATAGCCCTCATGAGACAATAAGCCCATCAGTCTTTATATGGAGCAGGAATTAATTATAACAGTCCTTAGCATGATCAGCTGTTATAACCACACCACCCTTTCAGAGTTGGACCATTAAACAAATCCTTGACACTATTAATCTTCTGTTGACTTACCAAACAAATCTACAGACACAATTCAACATCAACATAATCTAAATATTACTGAAACAATAAATAATAAGTAAAAATAAAACACAACAAAGATTCTTAAAATTATATTTAATCATTTATTCAGGACCTTGAAACTAAAAGTCCAATAATTACATGACATACTGAACAATATTCAAGTTCAAATCTAAGAATAACAGCAAGAACTAATAAACTTTAGTTTCCACTACATCTATTGCTGAACCTCTTGATGTATGTCCTTCAGCATCGCCATAAACTGCACGTCTCTATCACCACACTCCATATTACTGACAACACAAATAAGAATAAGAAACTAATCTAAAATTCAAACGTGTCTTTTTCATTTTTATTGCACATCTGAGTTTTCACGAGCTTTGGACGAATGTATACTTTCTTTAAAAGAAGAAAATCTTCCTGGAGTAAGAAAACGTGACTTTGGATTTAACGGAAATCAAAAAAAAAATGGCACATGTAACTTTAAAGTTGCATCTCTGCCATCAAAAAAGGTAACACATGCAACTTTTCACGATGTTGCAACAATGATATTGCAGCATCGATATTGAAAGGTTGATGTGGGATGCGAATTTACATTGAACTAACGATGTTGGAACAATGATACAGGAACGATAACATGTAAACATTATCAACAAACATTCGAACAAAGAAGTGTAATGGGAAATTAGCTGCTAAATCACAAGAAAGATGCATTTGAGAGAGAAAGATACGGTAACATATATGAGCGAGCGAGATTTGAATGTGAAACCAGATAATTGTATCTTATTTATAGAATAATAAAAATATATATGGTTTGAAATTTGAATTTCAAAATTACTAATATTAATTAGTACTTACTGATTTGATTTGAAAGCAATTGTTATGATGTTTTTTGGGAACTGAAATATGCAAAGTATGAAAAAAAAGAGAACGTCAATTTTAAATTACCTTTTACATATTTTTTATTTCCAAATTTCAAAATTACTAAGAGATAATAACCGTCAGTTTTAAATTCTAGTTTTGCATATTTAAAAAGTCCAAAGCTCAAGAAATTACAATTAATTATTATTGATTAGATTTGCAACAAATAGTCAAAAAGTATTTTTTTTATTTTTTAATTTAACATTAAGGATAAAAATATATATGGTTTGAATTTTGAGTTTCAAAATTACTGATATTATTAGTAATTACTGATTTGATTTGACCGCAATTGTGATGATGTTTATTGGGAACTGACGTTTATTGGGAACTGAAAGTTAAGTAGTGTATATCTTTATATCCCTCCTTATTAAAGTAAATAAATATTACTAATCATATGCAAAGTAGGGGAAAAAAAAGAGAGAACGTCAATTCTAAATTACCATCTTGCATAAATTTAATTTGAAATTCATATTTTGCATATTTTAAAAGTCCAAAGCTGAAGAAATTACCATTAATTATTGATTTGATTTGCAACAAATACCCATCAAGTATTTTTTTTTTTAATTTAACATTAAATTTCATCAGGAAAACAATATTGGAGGAACTCTTATCTCATTGCAATGTAACGATTAGGTAAAATGGTAATTTCATTTTAATTCTAGTTTTTATTTGATAATTTCAATATATGACTAATTAACACCATGGATGGTAAATATTAATGGATGTCAAGAATAAAAAAGTGACAAGTGGCTATTTTTTCCTATTAGTAGATACCGAACGTCAATTGTCATTATGACTTTTCTGTAATTACTGATATTATCAGTAATTACTGATGATGATTTGAAAGCAACTGTCATTGTCATGATGACTTTTCTAATTTTTAAACCGTGAGTTTGAAATTCACATTTTGCATGTTTTAAATGTCCAAAGCTCAAGAAATTAGCATTAATTACTGATTTGATTTCCAACAAATAGTTATAAAGAATTTTTTAAATTGTATGATCAAAACAATGTTGGAGGAAATCTTACCTCATTGGTATGTAAAGATGAGGTAAAATGGTAATTTCATTGTTATTCTAGTTTTTATTTGATAATTTCAATCTATCACTAATTAACACCATCAATAACAAAAAAAGTGAGCAGTGGCTGTTTTTTAGGAAAACAACTGATGGTCAATATCAATAGATGCCAACAATAAAAAAAGTGAGCAGTGGCTATTTTTCCTATCAGTGGATACCCAACAGTTTTTTAAACACTGATGTTTGGTCAGTCAATGGTCAACAGATTTTGAAGAAACATATGTTTCGCCTTAAACAGAATTTTGCCCATAAACAGAAGTTTGACCATAAACAGGTGTTTGCACATAAAGAGATGTTTAAAACCACTGTTGGGTCAAACAAATTTCACAACAGGACCAATACTCAAATAGATGTTGACCTTAAACTGATGTTTGGTTTAGAGCCAAACATCTGTTAAAGCCCAAACATCTGTTTAAACCCTGAACAGGGGTTTCCATTAACTATTGTCCAAATTGCAAACAAATGTTAAAACCACTGTTTGTTATTGTACTTCTTTACAAAATTACATAAAATTCAAGAAAACGAAACAAACACTTAAAGAACTATAATTTAACACATAATCTAATCGGGCAAAGCAATCTATTATCTAAGAATTCACTGATTCTTACAACATGAAACAAACTCATAATGAAATACTAAAGTTACATAAGAACCACTGATAATTAAATACTAAATTTGAATCCGTTGTAGATGCTGAACCACTGCTGATACTAAACAGTCATTTTCCTTTTATTAATCAAACTCCAGGTACATAAAGTGCAAACAATCGTTTTCCTGAACAGATGTTCTAGTTAATAACATCTACTGTTCAACCTAACAGGGGTTTCCATTAACTATTGACCAAATTGCAAACAGATGTTAAAGCCACTGTTTGTTATTGTACTTCTTTACAAAATTACATAGAATTCAAGAAAACGAAACAATCACTTAAAGAACTATAATTTAACACATAATCTAATCCGGCAAAGCAATCTATTATCTGAGAATTCACTGATTCTTACAACATGAAACAAACTCATAATGAAATACTAAAGTTACACAAGAACCACTGATAATTAAATACTAAATTTGAATCCGTTGTAGATGCTGAACCACTGCTGATACTAAACAGTCGTTTTCCTTTAATTAATCAAACTCTAGGTACATAAAGTGGTTGTCTTTAACAGGACCTTGTCTTCAACAGTGGATAGGCCTCATCAGTCTTTGTTCATAAAGAGCTCCTTTAAAACAAACTTTATGCTTCTTTTAATACAAAAAAGGTAGGAAACACCATTACTCTAGACTCTCTAGTAACATTAAATCTTATCTTACAACAATAGCAGATCCTTTCCTGCGTTTAGTAGGAACTACTGTGGGTTCTCCATCATCATCTTCTGCACAAGTGAATTATAATCATCATCATCATTTAGACATAAGCAAGTAAACTATAAATTTAATAATCTTTCTTTGTGTTTAATTAAACTTTATGTTTCTTTGAATACAAACCTATAATAACCCGCAGCAGATTGTATGAATTTCAAACAACTGTGATTAGACTGAAATATAAACCGAGAATTAGAGTATATCACTTCAAAATAAAAAAACTCAAAATTGAAAATCAGAGTAGCAAAAAACACATACTTTAAACGATGTTGGAACAATAATACTGGAAACAACCGTGGAACAATCATCATCATTATATGAGAATACCCTTAATTTATGGAACCTGTAGAATGAAATGCTCCACTGTTGGGTTATTAACTTTCAACCTCACTTTCCCTAAATTTATCAATTCTAATTTTCAACAGGATGTAATACAATTATTACCTTAATTAAGATATCTTCAACTGCAAACAACAATAGCAAACAACATCAAACAACAATAGCAAACAACATCAGTCAATAATAGCAAACAACATCAAACAATAATAGCAAACACCTGATGTTGAATCCACTGTAGATGCTGAACCACTGCTGTTACAAACAGATAATACCAATGAAACTCTAATTTCAGAAAGAATAATGGCTGAACATACTCAAACATCAATAATCAACAGATGTTATACTCATATCATCACCATCTAGAAAAAAACGCTAATTTCAAAACATATTCAAACATACCAGCTTATGGCAGAAATCTATCCGCAGCTAAGCGGATTTCAACTTTGATGACAACAACCCTAACAATGGTTACATGAAAAGACACAAAAAACAAAGGATTAGTATAAATAACAGGAAATCATGAAAGTATTTCAACTAAAAAAAAGAAGAACAAACCTTTTGATTAAGTAATCGATGAACAAAAGATGATTTTATGGTGGCGTCTGGAAGAAGATTAAGGTTTGTGAAATTTGAATTTGAATCGCCTGAATATAGAGAGAGAAAGAACCCTAGGCGTTTGTAAAGAAAGATCAGAAGTGAGAAGAGAGGTTATATAAGGAAAAGAGGATGGCACTGTTGGGCGGGAAAAGAGAACTGAGGATGCCCTAATCAAGTGACACGTGGCCCAAATAACTTTCATTTATTATATATAATAGATTTCCACTAAAACAAATAATTTTTCTCTCTCCTTTTCAATTAAATAATATTATCATCACATTTTTCTCTCTCCTTCACTCACAACCACTTTCAATATATATTAAAAAAATTATACAGGGTGAACAGTGTCCCCCCAAATATACAGATGAACAGTAACATTTTCTCTCTCCTCTACTCACAACCACTTTTTATACCCTTTATAATATAAAAATTCCCCCTCACATATTTTGATGGATAGAATGTGAATGCTCTTACCCCTCTATATTACCCCTCTATCTATATCTCTACCTCTACCCCTCTCTCTCTCTACCGTTACTACCAGCAACCCCCCCCCCCCCCCCCCCCCCCCCCCCCCCAGTCACCATGAACTCGTGAGTCCTTCAATCTTTCTTCTTTTTAATTCCCCCAATTCTCTATGATTTTTCACTCAATTCTCTACAAACCCACTTCAATTCTTGCCTGATTTTAGCTTTCTTGATTCTGTAACGAGTTAAAGTTCATAACTTTATCGTTAATTTGGGGGTTATTTGGATTCTTGATATGTGTTGAACAGTTACTGGGTAAAAAGATCACTAGTTTAACTAAAATTTCATCTAGGTATCATGGATACTTTGGTAAGAACTCATAATTCGTTCGAATTTCTGCACCCAATTAACAGATATGCATCAAAGACTCAAATTCACGACCTTAGGTTTGGCCTTAAGAAATCCAGTTCAGATTACGTCATAAAAATTGTGTTAAAGCTAGTAGTAGTGCTCTTTTGGAGTTTGTGCCTGAAATCAAGAAAGAAAATCTTGATTTTGAGCTTCCTATGTATGATCCCTAAAGGGGTTTTGTGGTGGATCTTGTGGTGGTTGGTGGTGGTCCTTCGGGTTTAGCCGTGGCTCAACAGGTGTCCGAGCCTGGGTTAACCGTGTGCTCAATTGACCCGTCACTGAAACTCATTTGGCCTAACAATTATGGTGTTTGGGTTGATGAGTACTTGTAGAGAGAGAGAGAGAGAGATGTTGGGGTGGGGTGGAGTAGGGCATGATTATTTATATATTTATGAAATAACTAAAATGCCCTTGACAGACTTAGCACATATGGATGGAGTTAAGTCAATTGAACTAAAATGGCAACGATGAAACCTTTTTTGATCCAGATGTTAAAAATGAAACTTTTGAACTAAACCGTCAAAATTGTCCAAACCACATGAAGTAATATGACATTTAACTGTTATTTATTTTAGAGTAAATTGCTAAAATAGTCCCTAACGTTTGTTCACATTTGCTAGATCCATCCAAAAAAAGATTTTTTCTCATATGAACCACTGAGGTTTCAAAAAAGTTGCTAAATCCATCCAAACTTCAAGGACGATTTTAGCAATTTAATAAAACAAACTTTTTTTGGATAGATTTAGCAAATGTGAACAAACGTCAGGGACGATTTTAGCAATTTACTCTATTTTTTTATTTTCATCTTTTTATTATATCTCTTAATTAACATGAAATCTATTTATTTTTTTATTTTCATCTTTTTATTAAATTTTTTATTTAACATAAAATCTACTAGTTTTTTTTTTTAAACGGCGAATTTCTACAACAGGCGATAGATTCGCACATGCTTTTGCAGGCCCTCCACCCCACTCTGGCCAAGACTATGTTGCCTTAACCGGGCTTACGCTTGACATCAGAGTTTGGCTTGGCGCTCCCTGACAAAATTTCCAGCCTACTGCCATATGCGAGTAGTTGCACCCTCCACAAGAGCCGAAAACTCTCTGGAGTAAATGCACTGTAATAGAAAACTCGGGTGTGCTGTGCGGGTTTCGAACATGTGACCAGGCCTTCACCCACTTCATAATAAAGATTAATCATTTATATTTTACAATTATGAATACGGTTTTATATTTATAATCATCTAACCATCTAACCAAGTCTTTTAAAATGTAAACATTTTACTCATTACTAATCCTTTAATAAAGTTAATTATACGACAAAATCTTTTGAACGGTTTAATTTGTTACCTGTTTAGCAAGAACGTGTATTTTATTTTATAAATGAACAAAAAAGTACTGGGTGAAGGCCTGGTCACAGGTTCGAAACCCGCGGAGTACACCCGAGTTTTCTATTACAGTGCATTTACTCCAGAGAGTTTTCGGCTCTTGTGGAGGGTGCAACTACTCGCATATGGCAGTAGGCTGGAAATTTTGTCGGGGAGCGCCAAACCAAACTCTGATGCCAAGCGTGAGCCCGGTTAAGACAACATAGTCTTGGCCAGAGTGGGGTGGAGGGCCTGCAAAAGCAGGTGCGAATCTATCGCCTGTTGTAGAAATTCGCCGTTCAAAAAAAAAACTAGTAGATTTTATGTTAAATAAGAAATTTAATAAAAAGATGAAAATAAAAAAATAAATAGATTTTATGTTAATTAAGAGATATAATAAAAAGATGAAATAAAAAAATAGAGTAAATTGCTAAAATCGTCCCTGACGTTTGTTCACATTTGCTAAATTCATCCAAAAAAAGTTTGTTTTATTAAATTGCTAAAATCGTCCCTGAAGTTTGGATGGATTTAGCAACTTTTTTGAAACCTTAGTGGTTCATAAGAGAAAAAATCTTTTTTTGGATTGATCTAGCAAATGTGAACAAACGTTAGGGACTATTTTAGCAATTTACTCTTTATTTTACTACAAAAGATTTGCTATTTATCCTCTCTTTTTCCCCTTTTATATTCAGAGCCCTAAATTCCCGTTCTTTGAAGTTTCCAATCCCCAGCTAATGAACTACATGATCGCTTGAGAGTTTCCAATTCATGGGTAAGTTGTACTACTTCACACACTTGCATTATAATATTGTTTACGTTTTAATTAATGAGATTCTGTCCAAACTATCCTCTTTATGGCATTGTTTTAGATTCCATCATATATTACTCTGTTTCCTTTTTTTTTTTTGAGTCATGGTTTTGTTGATTGTAATGATAGATAATCATCATACGAGGAGGAGGAGGTTTGTAACTGACGATAACGACATAATCGCTAAACTTCCAGAGGATTTGATAAACCCGATTTTAGAGAGGCTCCCCGTCAAAGAGGCTGTAAGAACAAGTGTTCTATCTAAAAGGTGGAGGTATAGATGGACCACTATGAAGTCACTGGATTTCCTTTACGGATTCTCTGGACAGTTCTTGAAAATTGGAGCTTATCGTCATAATGGGTTTATAAGGGTTGTAAACCAGATTATGATCCATCACCAGGGTCCCATTTTGACCTTTCATCTCCATATACCAAAAGAGATATTTCTTGATAGCTTCCAAGAAGTTGATCAATGGATGTTAATCCTATCAAGAAACAATCTCAGGGTGCTTGACTTTCGGAATTCAAATCGGATTTATCAGATTCCATCCTCCGTATTCTCTTGTCTAGAATTGAGAGTGTTGGGATTACGTGGCTGTATTTTCAATCCACCACATGAGTTTAAGGGATTTCCCAATCTTGAAGAGATTAATCTCCAGAAAGTTAATTTCGGCTGTAATTTAGGTGGAACTGTAATCAACTTGCCACAACTTAAGAATTTGAGCCTGCATACATGTGTCAATGTCAACAATTTCAACATCATGGCTGTAAAATTGCAGAATTTGCTTGTATTTGGTTGCCCTGATGCCATGTTGCTCCGGTTATTGCATAGTAAATGCCTTTCTGCGGTTCATATATGTTTGGGGAAATCTATGCAAGGTCTACAAGTTGAAAGATATAGTTTGGCGAGGATGTTAAGCAGCTTGCCCAAGCTTGTTACATTTAACATTGATGGTTATTTTCTTAAGGTATACCAACATTAAAATGAAAACGTTTAACCTTTGTTCTATGTTGGTCATAAACTAGAGTTTGCAAAAACGATTTCTTCATTTTTTTTATTCTGCTAAATTCTCATGCAAATTTGGTAAGTTACAATCTCACTTTCACCGCATAGTTTTTGGCAGCACAAAAGTTTCCAAGCTTGCGTCCACATGCCATAAAACGCTTACAGCGATTGTGCTTCCAAAGTTTTAGTTTTGGTGATTTGGATCAAGTTCAAGGTGCTCTGTGTATACTTCGGAACTCCCCTAATTTGAATGTACTTCATGTGAGGCATATGCAGATGGTAAAGAGGGTTTAAAGCTTGTTAATATCTTTTTTGGCTTATATAGTTATATAGTAAACAGTAGGATGATAAGACATAATTTCACTTTTGTAGGGACCTGAGGCTGATTTGGAATTAACATCTAATTATATAGAATCCCTTGACTGTCTGGATCAGAAATTGTTCATGTTGAAAACTGTAGAAATGACATCTCTAGAAGGTTAAAGACCGGAGCTTCTCTTTGTAAAGCTTCTACTCGATCATTCTCCACATCTTGAAAGTATGATTATCCGACCAAGTGCAACGGTTGATGCTGAGAAAAGGCTCAACATTGCAAAGGATGTTATGTTGTTCCCACGAGCCTCATCAAAAGCAAAGATGGTCTACTTGGATCCGGAGCCATAATTCTATAAGAATGTTTAACTGCACTGAAATCTGGTGGTTATCTTGTAGTGTATGTCTTGTCTTTATATTACCTTTTTGGTATGCAGTTAATGGGACAATGTATGTAAAGAGTGCGTAGCTCTATGTATCTAGTTAAGACGATGATATTAGTGGACTTGGACTTGGGATTTTGCTGGATCAACACAGGTTCTGTTACGTGGTTATTATTATTATTGTTGTTGTTGTTGTTAAGTTTAGCGGGAGTATGCCAAAGCACAAACTCTTTACTCTTTAAATAGGTTTCGAAACATTTGTTTGAAAGTCTATAAAATGAACCGTTGTGACCTAAACCAGATTTTGACCTGTTATCCGACCCGACTGGTCTTTGCTCTATGATTTCAGAATACCTTGTATAATTTTTATAGCCTTATCTCCCTGAACACTCTGGGTGAAGGTCATAGCAGCCCCACATAGGCTGCATTATAAGATTTGCATGTTTGGTGCTCTATAGCATAATGAGTTATGAGTGTATTTGTCAACTACAGTGAACTAACTGTCCATCTCATCTATGCTCCTCAGATATCCATGAGTAGCCTTAGATATTTTAAACTCTTGATAATATGAGATGTGTAAAGTTGCTACTTTCTAACTGCATGGTTGATATAGCAGCTGCAAATGTCTTGTGAATCAACACTTGCCCTATAGTTGTGATTAGCTTGCACAGTGGGTCCAGTAATGAGTCAATCTAGCTATGCAGGCTGGTCAACTGTTCTAGGTCAACATTGCTGGTTTTCCAATTTGCTATATTACGGTTTGGCCAGGGTTTTTTCATGTTGAAAAAAACCATATTTTGAACCATACAGAAGCTACTTCCCTATGGTAGGGGTGCACAAACCATGTTTTCTTTTGGGTCAATAAAAGTCAAAAACCGGTTTTTGTTGTAGTTGGGTTGAAGAAAGTCAAAGGATTGACTTTGACCGGTTTGATAACTTTGACCTGCTCGAGTTGGGTTTGACCAGTTTCAAGTAGGTTTCACAATATAGGGGTTCCAACACGATTTCAACCCTAAGGTTTGGGTCGGCTCCTAGCTGGTTTTCTTGCCAAATCAGTTTTAGTACCGGTTTCGGTTCAGGATTTTTTTTTACAACTCTACCCTAGGGTATGGTTGGTTAAATACAAGTAAAAGTAGATACCACCATTTGTAACCCGCCAGGTAACAAAACGCTGGTGTGCTCAGCAGAGCGACCAAAATCTATATATGCTTATTTCAAAAGAGGAACAAAATAATATTAGATATCCCTGCTACAGTATTATATTTTTATGGTTGAACACAACGGCATAGACCCATTTTAATCAGCACCCGTTTTGATTCAATCCAAATTATCTTTTTAAGGTTGGCTCCAACTCAAACCCGTTATATGACCCACCTAATTTTCCCGGCTTAGTTTTTATTGTTGAAAACAGTGTGTATGAACCTAGACCCGTTTTGGTCTGTTTCGACTCAAATCAAATTATTTCAACCCAAACCGTTATTTTACACCCATTTTGGCAGGCTTAGTTTTCATTGTTTTGGATTTTTTTTGGTACAATGTGAGATCTCGGTTTGATAAAAATATCTTGTCAACCTTACTTTTTTTTATAATCTATACTATATTATAATGCATGAGGGGTGGGCATTTTAAGATACCCAAAAAATAAGAACTTCTTCCCTCTTTATTTATAGAATACACCCCTAAAATGAGGGTAATTGGTCTTTTTTAACACTATTTATATTTTAGTCCCCTATCTTATTGCATTTAAATCCCTTTGTTTTAACAAAATTATGGATAATTAGTTACACTTTTCCCCCTCCACAACAAACTTATAATTCTTTTACGTATTCTTGCAATATCTTATAAACTATAATGTTTTAAAAAATCCAAAGGTACCGTGACGACCTACGCATTTTTGTCGATGTTTCGATAGTTGTCTTGATCATTATTGACGTGCGGATTAAAATGTACAAGTAGATGATGCCTTAATGTAAAAGCATGGTTGTAAAAATCTCGACTAGTCACCGATTAGTCGCCGATTAATCACTAATCGGAGGTTCACCGATTAATGGCCGATTTATAGCTAGGCAGTCAATGGCGGTCATATTCTGACCAAATTTTGGCTAGTGCCGACCAAATTTTGACCAAATCTTATACATGCCTTCCAATTACTTAAAAAATGGGTTAATGAGGGGTTAAAACATGTCTAATTTAAAAAAACTACATATAAAAATGTGTATGTATATATGTAACAAAAAATTACATATAAAAATCTCAATCCGATTAATCCCGATTAATTGCTAGTCGGTACCCCACCGCCCGACTAGCGCCTAGCGATTCTTACAACACTGTGTACAAGTGGTTAAAACTTTTAGTCACTGTCATATATTTTATTAAAAGCTAGCAACACTAACATTTTTAACACTAAAATTATTGTTGAATAACTCATTGAAAATTTCCTTTATAGTTTAGTTAAATATAAACAAAACTTCCTACTTTAAAGGGGTAACAAAATCTTATAGTTAAGTAACGGATTCTTTTAAATATTTAAACTCTAAATTGCAGTTTTTTTAATATTTAAATTCAAAATCTTAAATAGTCCCACAACATAAATCGCTGCTTTGGAGGAAATCGGCGTTTTAAACCTCCATATTTGAATTTTGAAATTCATACCCCCTAATCCCACTCCCAGTTCTCTCTCATCATGTTTGAATTTTGAAATTCACATTCCCTACTTCCACTCCCAGTTCTCTCTCTTGATTCTTTCATCTTGTTCTTGTTCAGGAGCAACCTAAATCTCAAAGTCGGTCTGATATTGAAGGATTTCTTATCTTGAATCGTTGTTAGGGTGCTACAATTGAACGAACAAATGGCTGAGAGGTATATGTTCTATCATAATCGAAAGAAGGGTGAAGGGTTGTGCTAAACTGGGTTCCGATATGAGTTTCAAGGGTGAGTTTTTTAGTTTTCTTTTGCTTATCAGCCCGATTGATGCCCTAATTTTTGCCCGACGTCTGTTACATTTAATGTTCCTTATTTGAGTTAGGGTTTATAGTAATCATTTAGATTTATAATTATCTTGTTGCAGATTTATGACCTTTTACTGGATTCTAATTTAAGCAAACCGAAGATACAACAATCAAGCTTGATCTAGACGGGCTTGTTGTTATTGGCGGAGATTATTCAACACAAATACTTGCCTTCATGAAAATCAACCTGCCAACATGAAAGGTTTAGGTATTTTATTTATCTTAATGAACGTTAGTACTTGTGAATTATTATTCTTCTCTCTGTGATTAGAGTTTTGAATATGTACCACGCAGGATCAAGAATAGACTCGAGTCATTGGATGCCCAAAGGCCATTGATGGAGACTTGAAATGTAAAGAAGTTCTTACAAGTTTTGGCGTCGATGCTTCATGTAAGGAAATTTCTTTTATGTCCATTTTCATGTTATTGTTATATTCTGTTGCTTCTTATTTTGAGCTATAGGTGTTAATGAATTTGACAACCTGTGCAGATCTGTGCTGAACAGATTGGAAAATGTTATGACAGATGCCCGATCGACAGGAAACATTATCACTGGATCCTAATTGTATTATAGTTGTGGATGAAATTTAAGGCTGATGTATAAGAGAATGAAATTATAATATCATGACGTGGTTCTTTTATCATCGCCATGCTAAGTATCTTGCTTTATATGTTTTGTATTATTGTATGGACCGGTAAACGTAGAGCATGAGCTTTATTTGAGCTGATATATAAACAAGCATGCTAATTTAACTAGAGCTTTAAGAGTTTGGAGATGGTAGTTATGAATATCATGTTTTATTTGATGAGTCTCAACAGTGTTTGGTTAATTTTGGTTGATATTTCTAAATTTTGATGATGGCAAGTCACTGGTTTTTGAGACGGGGAACACCAACTTCTTCGCAGCAATTGGTGCGATCTTCTCCGCAACCGATTTTGTTTCCACTTTGAAGGTACCTAAAGCGTCATTAATTTTTTTAATCAAAACACACACTATTTAAGACTTTTGTTTTCAATTGGGGTCTCTTTACATTTTGTTGCTTGGTAAGAACTTCAGAACAACTTCTGATTTCAAATCTTTTCTATTTATTTTTCTTTTTTATTTTTTAGATCATATTAATAGTGTGTGGACCTAGCATTTTTCACATTTGTGAACAACCCTTTATTTTAATTATTGAGTCTAATTTAAGTATTTTTATGTAGGTTAATCGTTTATCGGGTTGGGTTGTTGAAAATAGGCAAATGAGGAGTATCTATCATACATGAGCTCGAAATCAAACGGTCAATAGGTGAGTGGTCTTGATGATGACATCTAATTAACTGTTAATTGATGTTTCGGGTTTGGTCAATCTTGGTTTAAAAAAGCGCACCTAGGCGTGAGGCTACCTAAGGCGCAAAGGACTGCGCCTTGTGTGACATTAGGCGGGCAGTATACAAAAGGCGCATGTGAGACACACTTTTAGTGGAAGTTTTTATTAAAAAATTGGGAATGGCCCTATGGTGCCTCTTCTTTGAAGATGCATGATTTTCTATGCTGCTCATTTAAAGTGCAATTTTGCAGGTTTTAGGCCAAACATATATGGATTAGTAATATGTAATAAAATCTAATCTAATCTGATTTTTTTAACATTTTAAACCATGCCTATGTTGTAATAAAAGTTGCAAGTTGGCTCACATTCCCACAAGTTCAATACTATTTTAATCAACTTCTATTTGTTATTTTTTCAGCTGGTTTCATATAGTATTAGTTTTATCTAACTTGTTAGTGTATATATAGTTTTCGTTGTCTTGTCCGATGTCAATAATGTACTATTTGTTCTTATTCCGTCTACATTGTGTGTGTAACTAGCAGTGATTAACTTTTTTTTATCTTGTAGGCTCACAGTGTATGGCATTAAGGGTAACCACACTATATGTGTGATAACTTGTTTGTCAATTTTGCAATTTGGTGGGCGAATTTGATCTCCAAAATCAAAAGGGATAATACGTTTAAGTTTGATGCTAAATGGGCCCGATTAGGTAACGGGTCGAATGGGTAATCACGGTAAATCTCGACTTAACCGATAAATGTTTTTGTTACTATTTTTTTTTAATTTAGTGTGAAATTTGAGTATAAAAAAATAGATAGGACCTATAGTTTAAGTTGAGCGTGTTATGCTTAACAGAAAAATTGTTGATTTATAAGTTAAAACATATATAAACCTTATTTATTGCTAGATTTTGGTTAGGGAATGCTAAAAACCTACGAATTATGAAAAAATATATATAATCACTTTGCGCTTAGCATACAGAAAGCGCACTGCTTTTGCACTCCACGCATCACGCCTCGGTTTTAAACCTTGTCGCTTCGGTGCAATTCTCGCTTTTTAAAACCACGACTCTAACAAGTGCCATTTATATCCATTTTGTTATTATTATTGTTGTTTTTTTGTATAGTAGAGCATTTCTTTGATTAATTTGTAACTAAATTCGCAGGAATGGGTTTGCTGCTGTTGGCACTAATAGGTAGGAATGTGTTGTGATTTGGATCCAAACTGCGCGCTCCTCGTGGCTTTTTGGTAATTCCTTCTGTTTTTAAATATTAATGTAATAACTACAATTTAGTTTATGATATGATTTGAATTTGGTATAGGGAAGATGCACATTGAGAGCTTTGATAGGATTGGTGAGGCTGCAAACGTTAGTCTAAGGGTGGCATGACATGAAACAAGTGGTATGCACTGGTCCGGGTCTAACATAGAGTCGGGGCTTGACGGTGTTGTAAATTGTCATTGCCGCCGCATCGCGTGGGTTTCTTACTATATATAGTATATATAAGAAAACTACTATACACGCGTGCCGTAATGCAAAGTGTTGCCCCCGCCGCATCGCGCGAGCACCCTACTAGTTGTTTAATAATGCAAATGAACTGTTTGATAATAATGCAAATGAACTGTTTGATGAAATGTCTGAGTGTAAACCAATTATTATAAACCTTACTAAAATCTGAAACCTTGATATGGAAAATCAGGTGCCCCAATAAGGCAAGACCAGAGGGTAGAACATCATCGGTGCTTATATTCTCTATACAAGCCCCAACCGCTGATCTTGAGCTAATTTGCTGCATGTGTGCATAATGTGGTTAAACCCTAACAAATGGAGACGATTTTGGGACTGTTGTGAGTCAAGATGAAGTTGATTCTAACCCGTTAGGGGCTGCTCACGAAGGTGCTGATTGGAGTCACAATTTTCAGCACTTACAAGGTGAGTTTTGAATGTATTTGACTCGGTTTTGATTAATTACAACCGGTTTAGTCTTAGGCAATGAATGTGGTGTGCCTTTGTTGCCTTGAAGCAAGTTGTGAGGCTGTTTCGAACCGGTTCGGGACTACTATGATATGAACGTTGCAAGCTCTTGGTTTGGATTGTTTTGGTGGAGGAATCAACCCCTAATCGATGATGGTAAGTGGTTTGGTTTGGTTATTCTTCATAAAGGATGTGTATTATCTTCGTTTTCGATTTCCATTTTACATATATTTTGAATCTGATGAATCGATGTGGCTATGTTAATCCGTGAATTGCATTTTATTGTAGACCATTTTGAGTTAGATGAGTTTGAAACCAACAAAGCTATGTCAAAGAGTTCAAGCAAGAGCTTGTTGCTCTAATTTATCCCAATCTTCTAGAGGAGCAGTTGTTGCTGCAGTGAGCTTGTTGATTTGCTATTGGTATTGCTCTATATCCAGATACGTCTTTGAATTTTGTTTTTTGATAGTTATTGCTTAGATGTATTCCTGCTACTTTAAATGGCTTGATTGGTCACTGATTTGTTTTATAGGTTCTTATGCCATCAACAGTAAATCAAATCAAATTGAAATATATTCTGCTTTCTACATGAAAATTACCAATCTTGTTTAGTTTTTTACAACTCACTTACTAAGAAGCATGAACCCTTTTATGTATCCAGTCTTCTTTTCTTCAAAAGTTGTGAAGATCTTTTTCACTTTCCATTATTTATAAAAAGTGCAGGTTCTTGGAGAACAATTTTCTAAATGGTATTATCTTAGCTGATCTATGTTAGAACAAGTTGTTTAATGCAACCTCTAAACTTCTACTATAAGCTCCTTAGTAAATACATTGATGGTAAAGGCTTATTGGGGACAAAGCGTTGTTTAGGTGATTTAGGGAAAACTGTAAGTACTTTTTCTAATTTAATTTATTTTTACCCTCTTTTGTCACGTGTAGAACTCTGTAACCTATTTATTTTAGCAACTAACTTTAAAATGCGAGCAAAATAGAAGCTAACCTGTAATATATCATGCACGTACGTTACGGTGTGTTAAGTCGAACAAAATAGAAATACTACAAGTTCTTGTTATTTATTTTAGTTTCTATGACCCGCGCTTTGTAGCGGGACCGTTAAGTCAAACAAAAAGTAAATGTAAAACTAATAAATCATGCACATACGTTACGGTGTGTTAACTCGCAAAATTAGACTGAAAAGGTAAAACCTAGAAAAGAATAACTAAGTCGGCTTAGGACCCGCGAGTTTCAAGAGAACCATTAAACCATAAAAATATTGACATAAAAGCCTTGAATCACACACGTGTGTTGCAGCGTGTTAACTCGCAAAATCTAGAACGAATCGTAAAACAATAAATTTTTAAAAGATGTAAAGTATATAAGACTAAAATTGAAAGTGGAAAAGTGTTGGAGTTAAAAATAGAAAATGTTTGTGACAAATATGTACAAGATGAGTACTATAGGGTTAAATTTGTAAAAGATAAAAACTATGGGGTTACCTAAAAATGAAAGGGTTAAAAGGGTAAAAGCAAAAAAGTATAAGGATCAAAATAAAAGGAAAAGGAAAAGGAATAGTGTTTGTGTGAGTAGAGTTTTTTTTGTGAATTAATATAAGGATAATAAGGATAATATAAGGATAATTTTAAGTTGGTTGCAAAAGTTGAGAAAAAAATGTAAAGTTTATTTCTTCTTCTTCATGCAGTTTGCTTTGCTCTATTTGTAATGTTTTCGGTTTTGATAATTTATTTACTTGGTCTGTAGAGCCCAAGATCATTTTCGGCCATAAATACAAGTGGATATATGAATGGAATGTACTCAAACAAGTTATACGAGTAGTACAAAGGAATGTGGGTCACAAAACCAACAGGGGTGGCACATCTATTCTATTACGTTTAAAAGCTTTAAGAAACTAGATAAAAAGCCAATAATTGTAACTATTTCTTTTTGCCCCTTGTTGATACATATTTTGTGGACACGACTCGGCTCGGTTCAACTCAGCTCAGTTCGACTTGGTTTCGACTCGAAGACACGAAGATCAAGACAAAGCTACAGCCAAGGGAGTTTGTTGGTGCACTTGTGTCTGTACTATGTCTGTATTTTGTCATGATACAAAACGATGTCTTGTGTTAGTCTGAGTTACGTCTTAGGTTTGTTATGTGCGTTCGATGTAAGTTTGACCAAGTCAACCATCCTCCGGTTTGACTTGGCCAAACAATTAGCACATTTGTTGTAACATGTATGCTTCGAAGGATGTCATCGAAGGATGGTTTGTATCCTTCGATGACCTCGAAAGACAACCTTCGATGGATACATATGGACCTCGAAGGATATATCATCCTTCGAGGTATGTATGGATCCTTCGGTAGATTTCTGGTCGATAGATGATCCTTCGACCAGATTACCTTATCCTTCGAGCATGTTATCTGTTATGGGTATATATACCCATGTTGTGTGTTGTGTTCAAAAAGGGGAGAAAAGAATAGACACAAAGGGGAGACAGCAGAACACTTAGAGCATTCTGTTGGACAGCACACACACACACGAGAGAGAGAGTTTATAGAGTACATCTGTAAACATTGAGCTTGTAACTGGACCTTTCATTCGTATTAATACAAGTGGTGTTAATCGGTGAATATTATGTGTCGTGCATTTGCGTGTTCTATCTCGGTTTGCCTTTCTCGGTTGGATTCCGCACAACCGGGTTGGTTTGTACACAAGGATTAGGCGACTAGATCCTCCCCTAGCCGGACCTACAAGTGGTATCAGAGCCTTGGCTCTTCTCCTTGTTAAAACCGAGTGTTTTCGGATGTGTTTCGAGTTTTTGAAGTTTATATTTTTCTTGAAAAATTCTGTTTAAAGCTTCAAAAATCATCGTATTTTGCTGAAAGTTGTTATAAAAACCTGTTTATTCTTCATTTTCACATGTTAAACATTGGTTTTTAGTGAAGTTTCGGCCAAATTCGTGTTCGGAAAGTTGTCGGTTTACCGGAAAATTCAAATTTTCTGGGTTTGTTCTTGATATCTTCATCAAAGCTTCAAGTGTTCTTCAAAGTTTTACATCTTTTGATCTTGTTTAGTTATTTTTGAAAGTTGTTTGTGTATTGGGAAGGGTTAACTGATTAAAATATTCAACCCATATCTGAGTTGGTGAAAAGGCAGGGTCTGACCATACCTTTCTGCCGAAAGATTTCTTCCAGCCCGTCACCTTTCTCACCAACCTGTCAACTTTGTGTCAGTGTGTCAGAGCAGATCGAGAGATATCCTTCGGAGTCGAAAGATCATCTTTCGATCAAGGAGGTTCGACAGATACCCATCCTTCGAACATCTTTCGAAGTCAGTGAGTTATCTTTCGAGCCAAGGAATCTTTTCGAAGGATATATTGTTTGAGCTACTGTTACATTTCGAAAGATAAGGATCCTTCATCTTGGAGAATCTTTCGAAGTCATTGTTCGAAATTCAACAGTGATCTTTCGAACACTGTTGATCCTTCGAACAAGTGTCTATCTTTCGAACAAGGGTTGATCTTTCGATCCTAGTCTATTTAAGTTTAACAGTTTGTGTTTTTCAGGTCCTTCGATCCTTGATCTTTCGGCTGTTTGTTTCTCTTCAACATTTTAACATAGTTTGTGAAAATTAATTTTTTTTTTTAAATCAATTTTCACTTAATATATTAATTTTTGTAAAATGGGAACAAACGGTCAGTGGGATCCAACCGCGTGGACTAAAATAACTTCGACTCCACAATCATCAGCTACGCACAGTCAGTGGGATCCAACCGCGTGGACTTTGACTCCACAATCATCAGTTACACAACCTGAGTCAGATTTCGACAAAACTGCATGGATGAGAGCTATTGCCCCACCTCAAGCTGCAATGATAACTGCAAATCAATGGGCATTGGTCACAAATCAAAGCAGCAGCATTCAATCTATGATGCAGAACGACAGTGAAACTGGTACAAGCACAAAACCGCCAAAGCTAAATCACATCAATGATTGGGGATGGTGGAAAGAAAGGCTGAGAACTTATGTTCAGGGGCAAGGTCAAGATCTATGGATGTGTTTCTTCACTCCATTTGATAATGATTTGGAAGTTGCAGGATCTAATCCACAAACTTACAGCACTCTGTCTGATGAAGATAAGAAGAAATTTGAGTTAGAAAAGAAAGCATTCATGATTCTCACACAAGCTCTTAACAGAGACATTTACCACCAGTTTATTTACTGCACGACAACTAAAAGCTTGTGGGATATGCTCACGTTACGATGTGAAGGAAATGCTCAATCTAGAAAGATCAAGCAAGATTTACTGAAGAAAGAGTTTGAAGGATTCACGTGTATGGAGAATGAGACTTTGGCAGATTTATCTACAAGGTTCCATCACTTGTTGAGCGAGATGTTTGCTTTTAGAGTCACTGCCACTCCACAAGAAATGACGAAGAGATTTGCTGATAGCTTACCAGCAAAGTGGAGCAGTTATCTTGAAATTCTCAAAGAAAATGGTGTTTTAGACACAATCACCGTTTATGATTTAATTCAAAAATTGGAGAACAAGGATGTAGAAGAAAAACTTAAGGCAAAAAGAACACTAACTCCTCAAAGTCCAGAGATGTACTTTGGGATTGCAGGAGGTATCAGTGGAGAAAAACCAGCTTCTCAACACGCGAAGCTTCAAACAGCTTTCATCTCAAACACCGGACCTTCCACAACAGATCAGTTTGATCCTTCAGCATACTCGATGTATCCAAGACCAAATTCTTCTTCTCAACAACAGTATGTGCAACCGACAGCCCAGCAATTCACACAACCGCCTTTCTTAGATCCAAGCAGAGCTCAGAAGCAACAACCGCAACAGCAAGGATTTCATGGAAACTCTTCAAACTTTCAAGCCACTTCCAATCCGAACACAGTCAGATTAGACACTTCCAACTTTTCCAAAGTCAGTGTCGAAATAGCCAAGGAGCATATGGAGATGTTGAACACCTTGGTTAGTGCTTATTGTGGATTGATCGCAGGTCAGATTGGGAATATCAATCTAACCAATGAAGATTATCAGCAAGTGGATAGAGAAGAGTTTGAAATGATGGATATCAAATGGGCTCTTGCTAGTGCAATTCGAAGAGCAAAGGAGTTTATGGAAAGGACGGGGAGAACCAACTTGGAAAGCAAGAAAGACACCAAGTATGGGTTCGACAAGCAAGCTGTAACGTGCTTTAACTGTGGTGAACGGGGTCATTTCAAAAGGGAATGCACAAGACCAGCTCAACATGGAAACCAAAATCCCTTCAGAAATCAAGGCAACCAGCAGAACCAGAACAGGAACAATGTTCGTACGTTGATACCTGTCAACAACCAAAGCCAGGCAGGGCCATCAAATGCCAACCAGGCACTTGTGGTTCAAGTAGATGAAGGTTGTGATTGGTCGCTTCAGTTGGGAAATGATGCTCCAAATGGTGGAACAGCATGTTATGCTAAAGTGACTGAGAAGGTAGTAGAACCCGTGTCTGTTGGTGAATCTTCAGAAGATGAAGATAGTTCAGGTTATAGTGGGAGCATGGATGGGGAATCACTTGATGCTGGTGATTTATCAAGTGATGCTTTAGATTTGAAGGTTGATGAGCTTTTGGCTGAAGCTGAAGTATTATGCAAGAGGAGATCTATTCTCTGCCAGAAATCTGCTGGAACTTCCGAGAAGCTTGCTAAGTTCTTCTCTGAAGATGGATCTTTTTCTTTCCATTCAGCCTTTATGGCTAATGTCGACAGTTCCTCAAGTCAGGTATGTGTCAATGAACCCACTGTAGTTAGTTGTGAAAATTGTGATAGTTTAAAGGTTAAATATGCTGAAAAGGAAAGTCAGTTTGAAATCACACACAAACACAATCAAGAATTGATTGTAGATCTTTCTAAGGCAACTGAAGCTAACTTGTTTTTAACCAGAAATGAAAAGGAATTTAAAGCAACAATTGCGTCATTAAAACATGATGTTTCTGAATTACAAAAGGCTGTTTTGAGAAAACAACATGCTAACAATGATCTTATTGACACAATTGAAAAGCAAATGGTAGAGTTAGCAACAGCTAGATGTGAATGTGAGACAATTAAGCAGAAATTGGAAAGCTATTCCAATTCCCGCTATGTGTTGGATCACATTATTGATGTTCAAAAGAAAAAGGGGGATAAGAAGTGTATGGGATTCAAATCATGTCCTCCCCCAATGAATCACAATTACTCCAAATTGCCTGATGACGAGGATATGCCCCGTTTTGAACCTACTGTGCCACTCGGTCTAGATGACTTTGCAGCAGGCCTCGGGTTCACAACTGGTACATCATCCTCGGATCAATCAGAATCTGAGAATGTGACGGATTCACCATGTGTTAAGGAACAGAGTCCTCCCATTGTTGAGGATACTGATTCTTCGGATGATGAATCTGATTCATCGGATGATGAATCTGTAGAAATTGTGAAACAACAGTCTAACTCGGTTACAACAGATATTCCAATCGAGAATCACATCCTGTGTGATCCACCAGTGAAACCGAGTAAGACTGAAATGTCAAAAACAATGGAGTCCTTTGTATCTAGCAGTGAAGGGAATAACTTGTTGTACACGCTCAAAGGAGATGACAAAATCTACTCTAACAAAGATTTTCCAATTAAAAATGTAAATCAAGATTTAATTGAGCAAATTTTTGAAGGATGTATTGATAAGTTTTTGGGGAACAAAAGTGACAAAGTTACCGTCACTCAATGTGATCCAATTCCGTGTGAACAAATTAGAAAACAATACGGAAACCAAAAACCAACAATTGAGCGAAAACAACAAGTCAACTCCGGAAAAGGTAAGGTACAGGGAAAGAAGGCTCAGAACAAGAATGTTCAAGCACCTAAAGTTCAGCAGCAAAAGGTGCAAAACAAAAGAGCTCCTGTTAAGAAACGAGAACCGAAAATGAACTTTGTTGGATCCACGGGTTCAGACAAACTTGAAACATTTCAGGATAAATCTAACATTGATTTTATAAAACAAGTTAGAATTTTAAAACGAAATGATCAGAATAATTACACCCAACACACCAACGGATGTGATTTAGGTACAAGTACATCTAGATCACAAAGTTCATGGTCTGGTTCTCCGTCTGGTCATCAACATGTTTCTCCGAGGTTTGTAGAGCGGAGAATGTGTTTTGAGTGTGGCACAGCTGGGCATATTGTAAGATACTGCCCATACCTGCAAAAGTTGAAGGCAAAAACGAGTGCTCCCCAAGAAATCGATTACCAAAAACGACCTGTTTCCCCGAAACAAGACCCACGTGTCTTGAAAGAAAAGGAAAAGAAGTTAAAACAAAAGAATCAAAAGGTAATTGAGAAGGTCTTAAAGTCAGAGGTCAAAGAAGAAAAACCTGTACAAGCAAAACCTAAAACTGTAAAACCAGTAAATGCTAAAACAATAAATTCAAATACTGGTAAAGGACAAACAGTTTGGAAGCAAAAACAGGTAATTCAATCAGGGGGAGCACCACAGGTTCTTTTTCCTAATCATCAAGTGATTGAAATCACTTTCCTGGATGATCAAGGACGACCCAAGTCCACAAAGGCTTGGGTCCCCCTCTCCAACTAATCTTTGAGTGAGTGTGTAGGATATTCCAGGAGGAACTTTCGATAGTCGTAAGATTGTTGATAGTGGAGCGTCCATGCACAAGATAGGCAACATAAGAAATTGCTGCCTTTGATGGAGAGAAAAATGAAAAAGAAAGGGAAACAGAAGTGTCTGTTGAAAGAGATTGAGAACTTCGACAAAAATGCAAATCAGTAAAAGTGTGATTGTTAAAGGCTTTGATCGGGTCCCCAGGATAGATTCAATCAAAATGTACGCACCTGCAGCACGTTTGAAGTTCAAAATCAACAAGATGAACGTGCAGTGTACATTTCTTCGTGGTGTGATTGAAGAAAATGTGTTTGTTGAACAAACCAACTGGGTGTGCGGATGCCTTGGCATGGGTTGAACAACCGCACACTACTTCTGAAAGAGAAAGACAAAGACCTTCGCTGGTAAAATATGGAAGACCAGCCGGACCCAAAGGTTTATGATCTTGTTGCTGTCAAGAGACTTCTCAGTAGCTACAAAGAATCGACTTTGAAATCCACACCGGGTGGATATCCAGTTTGGGAGAGCTCTCAGATTCCTTGCAATGCACGAAGCAGTTGCAGGACACGGTTTTAAATTTCTAATCTCTCCTTTACTTGTCGCTATTTAAGCTACTTTATAAATTGTTATCCTCTCGTGCAGCACTCTTTGGCCAGACAATGTTGTCATGGTCCGCACCGCAAACCGACATGCCAACTGATTTTTCCAAAATTCGATAAATCTTTTCAGATTAAAAATTAATTTTGGTAAACGGCATTGAGGTAAAACATGAGTTAACCAACATCGGAAAGTCATTTTTGTAAATACCTTTGTGTTTTTAAATTTTATCTTAGTTTGTTGATTTTAGGGGGAGTAAATCCAAAATTTGAAAAATCCAAAAACATCGAAAAATTTCAAAAGCACAAAAACAATAGAAAAACAAAAATGAGTTTCCTGGCGAGAAAAAGAGAAAATGATAGTACATCAGTGGTCTGTCTAAACCTCTTTAAACCTTAAATGAAAAACGATAAGCAGCTCTATATAAGATGTATCGGTAGGCTCACAATCATTTTAAAGTGTGCAGGGTGATATAAACTTAAATCGACTGAAGACTGGGTGGGAACCATTCATTGGCATATGGTCTTAGTACCGAAATTTCGTTTGAGAGATTGCCGAGGTTCTGAGATATTCGGTCTTTATGCTGCTTATCATCTGGGTATCATGGTTGTATCTTTTACCGAAAAATAACGGGGACGCAAGTCTAGATCTTCCATGATGCTATACATACGTGTACATACTGCATACGACCTCAATAAGTGATCAACAATCACATGTCCAAACAAATAAGTGATAATATATCACATTTATCCGGGAGTCAAGTTCGTCTCTCTGCTGTACGAAAGTACTGACCTGTTCACGGACTTGCTCCTGTGCCCTTCATGCATCTGAAAATCAAGTTCCTCATCAATAAGTGATTCTATCACATAGGGCTTGTTTTCAATCAAAATAAGTGAGAATCTCACATCATATACGGTCAAACAGATGATAATCGGTATACTCACCGGTAAGATGAACCCTCGTGCATACCTTGATACGGGAATGTGTCGTGATGTGGATGAACACCGGTCGGTAAGTATAAATCATACCTTAACGTATCCCATCGCCATGATTACAAATGATAAGTTGAGTTTATGCGGACAACAATACCGATAATCGTTATAGGATGCTTATCTTAATGTTAACTAAAGAACAACAAGAGCGTTTTGACATGACCGTACACTGATATGATTCTCTTACCCTCGAAACTCGCAAAAAGAATGTCTGTAAATATTTATTTACTGTTTTCAGTTTATGCATCTTTGTATATATTTATTTATTGTTTTCCGTCTTTACATTTGAAAAATGAAAAATTTCAAAAAGATTTTAGGTGTGTTTTAATATAAACTTTATAAAATCCAAAAAGATTTTGCTTCTAGTTTATTTTTGATTGACTGATGTTGGAACTCGAGTCTATCCTACCCAAAATCCTGATCGTAAGCCGGAAAACAATTGCATCTTCATAAACTGTCGAAGTTAACGAGTTTTGAAAGTTAAAGGATTAACATTGATCATTTTCTAAACTTTCAAAATATTGTCGGTTGGTGTTTGATTGAGATTTGATCTCATATGTGTCGTTAGTTTAAATGTTAACTATATTCCAAGCGGTTGTTCTCATTATGCGTTTAGCTTTCTTGCATGTGCAGATGCTAAAGGCGAGGAGAACATGTTCGATGACACGCTTTGGAATGAAGACACGAAGTGGAGGCACTCAAAGGATAAAATGATCGAGTTGCCACTGACCCTTCATCAACACCACAAGGATCTGAAGATTTGACAAGTCAAAAGATTCACGAGCATGACTCAATGGAGAGTTCAATCTAAGGGGGAGTTTATTGCCACCCTACCTAAATGAAAAAGGGAGTGTGTTGATACACTTTCTACTTACGACGCGTGAAGACTTTGAAGATCCTCCGACGTGGAAGACATGGAAGTTGAACCTCACGAGTAGCGTCCAAGGGGGAGTTTGTTGATACATATTTTGTGGACACGACTCGGCTCGGTTCAACTCAGCTCAGTTCGACTTGGTTTCGACTCGAAGACACGAAGATCAAGACAAAGCTACAGCCAAGGGAGTTTGTTGGTGCACTTGTGTCTGTACTATATCTGTATTTTGTCATGATACAAAACGATGTCTTGTGTTAGTCTGAGTTACGTCTTAGGTTTGTTATGTGCGTTCGATGTAAGTTTGACCAAGTCAACCATCCTCCGGTTTGACTTGGCCAAACAATTAGCACATTTGTTGTAACATGTATGCTTCGAAGGATGTCATCGAAGGATGGTTTGTATCCTTCGATGACCTCGAAAGACAACCTTCGATGGATACATATGGACCTCGAAGGATATATCATCCTTCGAGGTATGTATGGATCCTTCGGTAGATTTCTGGTCGATAGATGATCCTTCGACCAGATTACCTTATCCTTCGAGCATGTTATCTGTTATGGGTATATATACCCATGTTGTGTGTTGTGTTCAAAAAGGGGAGAAAAGAAGAGACACAAAGGGGAGACAGCAGAACACTTAGAGCATTCTGTTGGACAGCACACACACACACGAGAGAGAGAGTTTATAGAGTACATCTGTAAACATTGAGCTTGTAACTGGACCTTTCATTCGTATTAATACAAGTGGTGTTAATCGGTGAATATTGTGTGTCGTGCATTTGCGTGTTCTATCTCGGTTTGCCTTTCTCGGTTGGATTCCGCACAACCGGGTTGGTTTGTACACAAGGATTAGGCGACTAGATCCTCCCCTAGCCGGACCTACACCCCTGTTAATCATAAGTAACTTCAAAGCATACTACAAGATTATCGTCTTCGTAACATTGCGTGCTTTTCCTACCAGATGGTGATGTAGCGTAATATCAGTCTACGATAGATACTATTTTAGTTTGATTTTCAATGTTAAAGGAGTGTTTTTCATCGCACTCATCATGTTTTGTTTTTCTACGTTTCATCAGATTGGGTTGGGTTGATGGATATATTGTTAGGCTCATGGTATATATATAGACCATGCCGATACTATCAATAAGAAACTAACAGATGTAGTATACAATACATCACCAAAGGGTTAATAAATTACGAAAAACGAGTGTCCCATTGCAAAGTGTCACTCCCGCCGCATCGTGCGGGCACACTACTAGTCATCATATATGGGTGTTAAACACTAAAACAAGGATGCTAAATTTGAGCGTCATCCCATTAATGCATGTGAGGAAGCAATGATACGGAGTCTACCAATTCCACCCCATATAAACCATTTACACTCTATGTTTTTTTTTTCATTCAACAAGCCGTAACTAGCAGGGCAACAAACAACATAAAAAGAAATTACATGTCAAAACTTTTCAATCTATTTCAGTCTATCGATCTAGCCTTTGAACGATTAGAGACTCAAAGATAGCTAAGGCTTTTGATGTCTCCACATATGATGCAGTTTCGCGTGCAATCAAATGGCTCACCAACGATTATTTTAATAATCAATCAAAAACTAATTAAACAATAAACCCTAGCTCCAAATTTATAATTAATAAAATAGATAAACTAGGAAATTCAAATCCCCACAAAAATAGGGAACTAAATGAAAACATTAAAATTCAAATAATACAAGACTATAAATTATTTGGGCTTGACTCAAGATGCACCAGCATCAACATATGCGATTAATCTTAACCGGCTCTTCTTTGAAGATCCTGTTGTTGCGATACTTCCATAAAACCCAGCTGGAAACAATAGCAATAGCCTACACACACCGTTTTTTGAACTCCGAGCCTTGAACGCTTTAACGTACCTCGAATAAGTCTTTGACTATGAACGCAAAGATGAGATCGATTTTACACCAAGCGCTTATACCCTGCCAAACAATAGTTGAAACTTCCTAATTTTTAGTTAAACAACAACGTGATAATTAAAGAGTGGGTTAGTTAAATCACATTGTTTACATGACAGGATGTGATGCACTTTTTAGTTAAACCACAATGCATAATCTTAAAAATTTGTTTGACTTAACGTGACAATCTTGTAATCAGTTGTATGAATACTACTGATGCAGAGCAACAATAATAATTATATAACCGGTTTACTTTGTACAAAATTTTAAAATCAAGTTTTAATCTACATAGATTTACCTTTCCTTGAACTTTTCTTAAAATTTATTTAACTAGTTTTTTACTATCGCCGCGTTGCGACGAACCTCTTTTGTTGTTTAGTCTGTGTTTACATGTGTTTTGAAATCACTACGAGCGCGTTGCGCACGGAAACCGCTGACAAGAATAAAAAGAAAATATAGAAAAAAACACTAAAAGATAACCAAAAGAAAATCAACCAAAAAATTTGTACGGTAATAATGTTGTTCGTATGAAACCTGTGGTCATAAATGAGCAAATGATACTGGGTGCCGGTACCGAATTTTCCGAACTGAAAGATCTTAAGTACCAATTCGGTACGACTTTTGGCGTTCCTGGTACTGGTTCGCTACCGCTTTTTACCTTCATATACAGGTACCGTAATTGGTATTTTCAGTACCAGTACCGATTCGGTATTGGTTGGCACCAAGTTCATCCCTACCACTGAAACTAAAAAAAGAAATCATTAAAAGTTGAAGAAAATAAAAAAAAAAGTTGCACGATACCGTTGTTCATACGACACCCGTGATCAGGGATAAGCAAATGGTACCAGGTAGCAATACCAAATTTCCCGAACTAAAAGATTTTGAAAATCAATTCGATACCGACTTTTGGTGTTTTCTGTACCAGGCTGGTGTCGGTTTTTAACTTTATGTACCGATAACCGTACTGGTATTTTTGATACCAGTACCGGTTGACAAAAGCTTATCTAATTTAAAAAGTCAAGAAGATAAAAAACTATTTAAAAAAACCATATATATTATAATATCTTTTACTGTTCAAATCATTATTATTAATATATAGGGGAATTATTCATTTTTATTATTATTACTGTATATTAATAAACGAATTTAAATAAATAGTGATTTTAATATTATAAAAATATATAGTTTTTTAATACATTTATTATTTTAATATTATAATAATAGTTATTTTCTTTACTTTTTAACTTTAATCATTTTTTTAATATCAGGGGTTGGGATAAGCTTGGTGTCAACCGGTATCGAACCCGTACTAGTATCAAAAATACCGGTACGGTCCTGTTCGGTATCAGTACATGAAGGTAAAAAACGGCACTAATACAGAAAACGACAAAAGTTGGTGTTGAATTGATATCGGAAATCTTTTGGTTCGGGAAATTCAGTGTTGCTACCCGGTACCATTTGCTCATCCCTGATCACGGTTACCGTACGAACAACGGTATCGTACAACTTTTTTTTGTTTCAGGGGTAGGGATGAGCTTGGTGCCAACCGATACAGAATCGGTACTGATACCGAAAATACTGGTTACGGTACCGGTATATGAAGGTAAAAAAGGTAGTGAATCGGTACCAGGAACGCCAAAAGTCGGTACCGAATTGGTAATTAAGATCTTTCGGTTCGGCAAATTTGGTACCGGTACCCAGAACAATTTGCTCATCTCTGACCACGGGTTTCATACGAACAACATCGTTACCATACAACTTTTTTGGTTGATTTTCTTTCGGTTATCTTTTAGTGTTTTTTTCTACATTTTCTTTTTATTCTTGTCGGCAGTTTCGTTCGCAACATGCTCGTACTGATTTCAAAACACATATAAACACAGACTACATAACAAAAGAAATTCGCCGCAACGCGGGGAACTTCTTTAAAGCTAGTTTGTGTTAAAACTTAGGGAAGTTAATTTATATAATTATTACTTTTAAAATATTTAAATTAGGGAAGTTTATTTCTATAATCATTACTTTAAAAATATTTAAATTAGGGAAGTTTATTTCTATAATCATCACTTTGAAAATATTTAAATCGTTTTTAGTTGATGGCAAGAAATTATGTCTTTGAATAAATTACTTTTTGAATAATTGTTTTTTAGTGGTTTTAACCATTTGAGTCCGAAATCAAAATATTTAACGTCCTGAGTCTCTAGACGTTTTTTTTAACCATTTGAGTCCCTTTGAGTCCAAATTTTAACCTTTTGAGTCCACTTTTTTAACAAAATTGGACTTAATACGTTAAAAAATTAACAAAATTGGACTCAAAACGTTATAAAATGAACGGTTAGAGACTCAAGGCGTTAAACCTTTTGATTTTGGACTGAAGCGGTTAAAACCGCTAAAACACAGGGACTCAACAAGTAATTCACTTTGTCTTTTAAGTTTTTTACTCCTGCGGAGCACAATAATTTTTTTTAGCAAATAACTAAATATTATTAAAATGTCCTGTAATCTTTTTTTTGAGCGGCAAATTTACATCACTGACGAACGTAAAGTATCATCGTGCCACCAGCGAAATCACCAAATTATATCCATCTCCACTAGGCTGTAATGCCTATAAATCAATTAAAAAAAACATGTAAATCTGTGAATAAACCTCTTTATGAGAATCAAATGCAGTACCTTTTTTTAAAGGAAAATTTCATTAAAAAACGACCACCAACCTCAAGACGAGGCGGCACAGCACCAAACAAAACAGCTTACATATTTACAAAGTTACACCACTCTTCCCAACTAAAACCCCTATCTTTCGATCTAGAGTTAAACCAGAAAAAAAACAACAGATTTAATCTCGTGAATAATACCCTCTAACTTCACTTCTCTATTGTTGAATTTAGTCTCGTTCCTCGCCTTCCAAATACTCCAACAACCAATTCTTATAATTCCTTGAATCAGGACTTTTTTCCTGCCTTTTAGCCCGCAATTCTCATGGGCTTCGAGCAAGTCCTTTACCGAAAAAGCGAGAATAACAGGGATCTTGCACCACATACTTATTATCGACCAAATCATCGAGGCGATCCCACAAGAAGTGAATAAGTGTTCAATTGATTCTTCTTGATCCCCACACAACACACAATTGCAATCTCCCCTGTCAATATTTCTCTTCTTTAGGGCATCCATTGTTGCCAGTTTGTTTAAACCGAGCCTCCAAATAAATACGTTGCATTTCCGCGGAACCCATTTACACCTACTCGGAACATAGTCCCCCGGGTTCGCAGAATTCCGAACCATAGCAGCTTTAACCGATCCCACCCTGAACATTTTGTCCGCCGATCCCATCCAATTCCATCTATCATCTGCCTCTTTTAATTCCAAACTATGGAGCTGCTCGCACAAGCCAATCAACTCATTAATATCCTGTCCAAACCCCGGAGGTCTTTTCCAATGCCACTCACACCTATTGCTCCTACTATCAGCTAAAATCCTTTAAAAAAACAGCAATCTTTGTTCTCCTCTAGGGCGAACAACGCTGGATAATGATCACGTAACGGACCAACATCCAACCAAGGATCTGTCCAGAACTTCAGCTTCTTGCCATTTCCAACCTCCCCTTTAAAAAAGCTACTGAACGGCTTGTTTTCCAAAATTAATTTGTCCATCATCTTCACGATGTTACACCATACACCCCCCATAGATTTTCTGACCGGAAAGAAATCCGATCTATTCTTAGATTTATGCACCGCGTCGATCACTCTAACCCACAAATTTTCTTTATCCTCCTTGTAACGCCATCCCCATTTAGCTAGAAGAGAGCTATTGATAACTTTCAGTTTACACAAACCCAAACCACCTTTATCCAACGGTAAAGCCACCCGGTCCCACGCTGCCCAATGAACTTTTTTTGTCGAGTCACTTCCTCCCCACAAAAAATTCCTTATTTTGGCTTCCAAGTCTTTAATAACCTGAACGGGGGCTTTATAAAACGAGAAATAATAATTCGGTAGACTCTCTAAAACCGCCTTTATCAAAGTAATTCTACCCCCCATCGAGAGCATCCCCGCTTTCCATTTTGCAAGCCTCGCATCTATCATGTCATAAACAGGTTTCCAACTAACCACCCTATTCATATTTCCTCCAACCGACAACCCAAGATATCGAAACGGAAAAACCTCCGCTTGACATCCGACAATATCCGCCATATTATTCAATTCCGCATTATCGACACCAATTCCAAATAAATTTGATTTTGCTAAGTTGATCTTCAAACCTGAGCAAAGATGGAAAACCCGAAGAATACAGACCACATTCGTAATATTACACCTAGACCATTCTCCCATAATTATTGCATCATCCGCATAAAACAAGTGGGATACCATCGGACCATTCAAGGGGGTTTGAATGCCTACCATAATACCTTCATTTTTAGCCTTTTCAAACATAAAAGACAAAGCCTCCATTACTATAATAAACAAGAAAGGCGAGATCGGATCACCTTGTCTAATCCCTTTCGAGCAATTGAATTCAAACGTAGGCGAGCCTTTAACTAGAACGGACGACCTTGCCGATTCAATACAACCTTTAATCCACTTGCACCATCTAGCCGGGAAACCCATTTGATCCAACATGGACATCAGAAAATTCCAATTCACATTATCATATGCCTTTTCGAAATCAATTTTAAGGAAAAAAACTATTTTCTTGTACTTTTTGCCCAATTATACAATTCATTAACAATCAACGGACCATCCAAGATATAATTACCTGTCAAGAACGCAGATTGAGACTCCGAAATCACCGAACCAATCACCTTTTTCAACCTATTTACCAGAACCTTCGAAATCAGCTTGCTAATAATCCCAATAAGATTAATCGGCCTATAATTTTTAAGGTCGACAGGATCTTTGATTTTGGGAATTAAAGTAATAAACGAAGAGCTACTACCTCTACTAAAAATCCCGTGCTCAAAAAACCAATCAAAGATCTTCACGAAATCTTCCTCAAATAAGTGCCAAAAAGCTTTTACAAACTTCACATTCAAACCATCCGGGCCGGGTGCCTTGTCATCCCTACAATCCTTTAAAGCTTTTTTGATTTCCGATAACGAGAAAGGCATCACGAGACTGGCCTTATCCGTATCGGGCAGCCGACTGATGCCTTCACAATTCAAAACCGGCCTACTACTCACTTCCGCGAATTTACTTCTAAAAAACTTCAAAACTTCCAGCTTAACCAAAGACGGTTTATCAACCCAACTCGAACCAATAATCAAACCTGGGATCCCGTTGATGGCTTTCCGAACATTAACATGAGCATGAGCATGAAAAAACTTAGAATTCTCGTCTCCGTCCAACGCCCACCTTGTTCTAGATTTTTGTCTCATATCCATCACCTTACTTCTCACTATTTCCATCACCAATTTTTTATTTTCCAAAAAAGCCAATTCCTCCTCTTCAGACAAGTCTCTATCTTCTGAAAATTTTTCCAATTCTTCCATCTCTTCAAGAGCCCTATTCACCGCTTCCCCTTCTTTCTTTTTCATCTCTATCCTCCAACTTTTGATACCTTTTCTGATATTCGCCATTTTCTGAATCAACAAACTATCCGGCGGCCCAGCGAATTCAAACCCCTCCACCGATTTTTCAACTGCTTCCTTGTACCCTTCTTTCTCCAACCATGAGTTAAAAACCCTAAAAGGTTTAGCTCCATGATTCCTCAACTGAGTCACTAACAAGATCGGCCCATGATCAGACAAACTGGCCTGCAGGGCCCTAAAAATAGCATCCGGCCACCGATTAAAAAACTCATAACACACCAAGAACCTGTCTATTTTGATCAGCTTTTTCCCGTTTCCTCTGACACATGTAAATCTTCTACCTTTTAATTCATACTCTAAAAGTCCCGAGTCCATAATAAAGTTATTAAAGTTTGTAGCACACGAATTGTTGAATCTGGAATTTCTTCTTTCACAAGGATCTCTAACCGCATTAAAATCTCCACCCACAACCCAATGACCAGAGATATTTTCCATAGCCACCGAAAGCTCATTCCAAACAACATGCTTCGCAGTAACCGATTGAGGAGCATAAATATTTACAACGTTCAGAGCAATTCCACTACCTTTCATTTTACAAGCCAACAAGAGGAAGTGTCTATTTTTCACCACTGACAAAACTTCAAACATCCCCGGATTCCAAATACTAAGAATGCCACCAGACAACACCACAGAACTAACGGATTCCATACCGAATTCACCCTTACCCCCATGGTTTTCGTAACCGGTTCGGACCGGCCGGTTCAATCGGTCCAACCGGGGTTCGGTCCCTCAGCCGATCCGGTTTGGCTATTTTCAGCAAATGTCAAAAATTCGGCCGGTTCGATTCGATCTCCGGTTCGCGGTTCAACCGGTTCAGGCGGTTCAACCTGCAAGTTGAGAAAAAAACATGTGTATTGTCACCAAATATCACAAAAACAAGTGTCAGACCAAGATCTGGTAAGAGAATCGCGAACACCGTCTGTTCGGTTGAACTATGTAGAAGATTTGGTTGAATATAACGAGAGTCAAACACCGTCGGTTCGTGAACATCAATGATCAACCTTCGTGTTTATGTAAACAATGGAAATCTTATCTCAAAAACAAAACCAAATGTTGCAGAAGTGTTTACAAAATGTTGGAGATGATGGTAGGCTTGTGACGGCGGATTCAACAACTTGCCATACATCATAATAATAAAACAGGGAAAGTACCTTTTAAGTTTTAACCTAAAACCTAACTATAAATTTGGGCTTTAAGAATACATTTCAAAGAGCCCACGTAATTATATAATGGGCTAAGTTTGTTATATTATAAAAGTAGATATGTTAATTTTTTATGTTTAAAATAATAAATATTAAAGATGTATATTAAATTAAATAATATTACATCACCCGGTTCTTATATCCGGTTCGACCGGTCCGACCATTGAACCGGTAAGACGTCCGGTTCGTTACCCGGTCCGGTTATGAAAACATTGCTTACCCCAGAAATTAGCGATATTCACTCCAGACAAATCCTCTTTTTTGGTTTCTTGAATTAACAAAAAATCAATATCATGTTCCTGTTTCAACCCTCTAATCCAACCGTCCTTCATTCCCCCACCGATTCCACAAGCATTTACCGACAAGAAATTCATTGGAAAACAACATTATTACCTTCGTTGTTGATCGCCTCCTTAACCAATGAGCCATAATTCCTCAGTTCCACTCCGATAATATTTTCAAGTCTGACCGTTTCATCGATTTCTTGCAAGGTATCACTGACCCCATCCTGCAACTCATCCGACCCCTCCCCGTCTTCATTCGCGATTGGTTGAGCATAAGCTCCAGATTCCTTTCCTCCGGTATTATCCCCGCCATAGCCGCACCCAGAAAAGTTTAAGTCAAAGGTTCTAAAACCTTCGATCCCCACAGATGACCCCACCTCATTTACCTCCTGGTTTTGGACCACAGAGGGCCGACCCAAACTTCCAAAATCTTCAAAAGAGTCCTCTAGATCCAAACGTGATCTTTTTTTGGGCCTGCAATTTAACTCTGGACTTACTGCCTTGGGCTTGACTTTATGTTTATCCTTTAATAAATTAAAAGGTTTTTTTTTTTTATAAAAAACCTTATCTCCAGGAACCGATGCAAAATGAATTAATAGAGTATAGTTTATGTAAATATAGTTATGATCTTATTATTATCTGGGTAATTACTTGTTCCCTAAGTTAAGGGATTATCTTGGTAATTACTTGTTCCCTAAGTTAAGGGAGGATTTACTTGTTCCCTAAGGGATTGTATACTTGTATTTATATTAAGGTATCAATGAAAGAGAATTCCAATTGAGCCATTACATTCTTCATGGTATCAAGAGCCAAACCCTAAACCCTAAATTTTTTTTCTTTTTCGCCCCCCTCCCTCTTTCATTCTCGCCGATCCTTGTCTTGTCCAACCTCCTTCTTTCAATCGGCCATGTCTTCCTCACCCAATACCCATGGTCGTCATCAACAGTCACACCAATACCCGCCCCACTACTGGCAGTTGCCACCATGGGCCAACTACTCTTCACAGCCGCCCCCACAACCTTGGGCCCAATGGACTCCCCCTCCATGTCCATCCCCCTCCAACCCAAACCCTTCTCATACGACATCACAACCATCTTCAGCCCAAGGGATTTTAGTCCCACGACCAGCAAATCAAACGGCGGCCCAAACATACGCGGCTGGTTACTCTCCAACCGATATCGCACAAGCATTATACAACTTGGCTCTTCACAACAATGATTCATCATGGACCATGGATACCGGTGCGTCAGGTACGATGTCTCCTCAATCTGATAAGTTTCAATCTATTTTTAATTCTGGCATTATTCGTAACATTATTGTTGGCAATGGCACAACCATTCCGGTCCTTGGATAAGGCAACATAACCCTTCCACCACCATTCCCACCTTTTAAACTCAATAATGTCCTTTACGCACCTAACCTAGTCAAAAACCTTATTTCTGTACGCCGTTTTACTACTGATAATCATTTGTCTGTTGAATTTGACCCTTATGGTTTTACTGTGAAAGACCTCCAGACCAGGAAACCTATCCTACGGTGCAATAGCTCCGGGGATCTCTACACTCTCAGCCCGTCCAACATCACCAACCTCACCTCTGCTTCTACTTATGCTGCTATCTCTCAAGACATTTGGCACCAAAGGCTTGGCCACCCTGGCCCAGCTATTTTACAAACTTTAAAAACTTTAAATTCAATTTCTTGTGGTTCTTTGAATAATAAAGTTTGCACTGCTTGTATTCTTGGAAAACACACTAGACTTCCTTTTATTGCATCTAATTCAAGTACTTTTAAACCATTCGATATTGTTCATAGTGATGTTTGGACATCTCCCATCCTTTCTAATGGGGGTCATCGTTATTATGTTTTATTCTTGGATGATTATACCAATTTTTTATGGACCTACCCTATAACCCATAAATCTGATGTGTTTACAATGTTCACAAAATTCAACACCTTTATTCAAACACAATTTGGCACCAAAATAAAACAATTCCAATGTGACAACGGACGGGAGTATGCTAATCATCAATTTCAAACTTTTTGCAATATGCAAGGCATGCACTTCCGTTTTTCATGCCCTCATACATCCTCCCAGAATGGCAAAGCTGAACGAAAAACACGAACCATCAATAACCTCATACGTACACTTTTGGCCCACTCTTCCACACCGACCCATTTTTGGCATCATGCCCTCGAAACCGCAACTTACCTTTTAAACATTATACCAACCAAAATTCATAAATTTCAAACCCCCACCCAACGCCTATACCATTGCCTCCCGACTTACGATCACCTCCGGGTGTTCGGGTGCATTTGCTATCCTCTCATTCCCCACACAACCATTCACAAACTTGCTTTTCGTTCATACCCGTGTGTGTTCCTCGGTTATCCCTCTAATCACCGAGGATACAAATGCCTTGATCCCAAGTCCCGTAAAATTACCATCAATCGGCACGTCCTATTCGACGAAACCATATTTCCATTTAGCAAATCTCACAAGGCCACCCCCCAAACGTACAACTTTCCTCCCAACCGGCCCAAACCCCTCCCCAGCCCAACCCGTCACCTATACACACTACTACCGGCCCAAACACCTCCCCAGCCCAACCTGTCACCCATTCGCAATCCACCGGCCCAATTTTAAGCCCACCTACCCCATCGGCACAATCGCTCCCTGATATCACCACCTCTAGCCCGATACCGCCCCCACCACCTTTACCCCCAACCCGCACCATGCAAACCCGTGCCATGTCAGGCATCTCAAAACCAAAACAAATTTTCAACCTATCCTTAACAACTATCGCACCTATCCCTAAAAACCCCACGGACGCCTTGTCTAACCCGGAATGGTTTGCCGCTATGCAAACCGAATTTACTGCCTTAATTAAAAACAAGACTTGGGAACTTGTCCCGAGACATCCTGATATGCATATTATTCGTAGCATGTGGCTTTTTCGTCACAAATACAGGTCGGATGGCACGTTAGAACGATACAAGGCACGGCTTGTGTGTGATGGTAGAAATCAGGAAGTCGGTATTGATTGTGGGGAGACATTTAGCCCGGTTGTTAAACCGGCTACTATTCGGACAGTATTGACATTGGCTTTATCTCAGTCATGGCCTATTCATCATCTGGATGTTACTAATGCGTTTCTTCATGGTTATCTTACTGAGACTGTCTACATGTATCAACCCATGGGTTTTCGGCACCGCGACTATCCCGATCATGTGTGTCTTCTATGGGTTTCTTGCAGAGTCGATGTGATAACTCTCTCTTCACATATCATCACGGGGGTGACATTGCATACTTATTGATCTATGTCGATGATATTATCCTAACTACTTCCTCCGACACGCTCCGAATGAGATTAATGGGCAGCCTCGCGGCTGAATTTGCAATGAAAGATCTTGGACCTCTTAGTTACTTCTTGGGTATTACGGTATCTCGCACTGGTAACAACATGTTTTTGTCTCAACAATCTTACGCCTTGGATATTGTCCACCGTGCAGGTATGTCCACCTGTAACCCAGTCGCTACACCTGTTGATACTAAGCCAAAACTTGGTGCTACAACTGGTACTCCATTCGACAACCCCATGTTATACCGAAGCCTTGCGGGCGCACTGCAGTACCTCACGTTTACTCGGCCTGATATTAGTTATGCGGTTCAACAAATCTGTATTCACATGCATAATCCTAGCACGGATCACTGGCAGGCGCTGAAGCGTATTATTCGGTATATTCGCGGCACGGCAGACTATGGTCTCACGCTCTCCTCGTGCTCGGACATTTCTCTCCGGGCTTACACAGACGCTGATTGGGCAGGTTGCCCGGATACTCGTCGCTCTACTTCTGGATATTGTGTTTACATGGGGCAAAATCTTTTATCTTGGTCTTCTAAGCGGCAATCGACCATTTCTCGTTCCAGCGCTGAAGCAGAATACCGAGCAGTCGCCAATGTCATTGCTGAAGTTTGCTGGCTTCGTAACCTTCTTCTCGAGTTACGTTGGCCCCTCTCCACAACCACTTTGGTGTATTGTGACAATATCAGTGCAATATACTTATCTAGTAATCCGGTTCAGCATCAACGCACAAAGCACATAGAACTGGACATTCATTTTGTGCGTGAGCATGTTCAACGTGGTACCATACGGATACTTCACACTCCTACTCGTTTACAGATTGCTGACATCTTCACCAAAGGCTTACCTCGGGTATTATTTGATGATTTCCGCTCCAGTCTCAACATTCGCCCACCTCTTGCTTCGACTGCGGGGGTGTAATAGAGTATAGTTTATGTAAATATAGTTATGATCTTATTATTATCTGGGTAATTACTTGTTCCCTAAGTTAAGGGATTATCTTGGTAATTACTTGTTCCCTAAGTTAAGGGAGGATTTACTTGTTCCCTAAGGGATTGTATACTTGTATTTATATTAAGGTATCAATGAAAGAGAATTCCAATTGAGCCATTACATTCTTCACGAATATTCTTAACTACATTCTCATGGGAACTCCCAACTCCAGCCGACTTTGCCCCCTCCCCCCATTAATATATCCATTTACCTCGGGACCTTCTACTTCAAGATTCTGAGACTTTACAACTTCTTCTCCAGAATTAACGAACTGTTCATCTACTGACCTCGGAATATCCACCGGAACCTCAACTCCGACAGTATCCTCCGACCAGTCGTCTTCAGACAAGCAATCCGGGACCCATTCATCCCTTTCTTCAAGAATCCAAGTCTTATAACTTTTATTCTTCCATTTCACCGTAACCGTGTCCGCAATCCTGTTGCCATGATCAACCAGAATTCCCACATAATTAACCGAAAAATTCTTATCTTCCACAGACAATTGGGACTTTTGGATAACCTTTCCAAACATATCGGCCACATCGTCGAAAACCTTGTTCTCTGCAAGATGCAGTGGCATGCCATGGAATTTTAGCCAAGCGACTCTCTCGTATTGCATAGTTTGCCCTGCCCACATATCAATAGAAGAAAACCACTGGTTCCACACATCAACGTTCAATAAAAAATCCGTCGCATCGGTCTCATCTTCGAACGAAATCAATAACCTCAAGCCTCCTAGATAATGGATATTATACCCGGCCAAACCTGCCATTTTAAGCAAATCCTTCATCTTCGTTATAGTCGGGATGTCAATTGCCCTACCTACCACGGCTCTTCCTTGCAAGTCAAAGAACGCACTAGTTTCGCTATGGACCTCTATAACCTTCTCCGGCGCCTCCCCACCACTGCTACTACCCTCTTGATACAAGATATCCTTAAAAGAAACCCCTTGTTTCAGCCAACCACTTATTCCATTTTTTCTATGATTCAAATCCTCAACACCGAACTGCTTCTGAACCTTCTCGACTGGCTTCGTAACTTCCTTCCTGCTTTTTTCATCCTCATCCCATCACCCCGCATTTTCTGAAGCAAATTTTGCAATGTTGACCCGAAGGTTGTGTCCCCCCATTTTCAGACCATTTAAAACTTTTTCCATAGCTCTGGCATCTTTCACGTTTCTCAAGCTCAAAAAAACAAATCTTCTACCCTCCTTATCCTTCTTTCTAGCTATGTACATACCCGCCACCTCTCCACATCCAGCCACGAAATCCGCCACATCCCACGGTCTGCATCCCACAGGCAAATTTGTAACAGTAAATTTAGTAATATCCTCCTTACCCACCTTCTTGTTATCGGGACCTTTGCCTTTATTACGTCGATAGTGGGGATCCAACCATGGCCCTTCTTCCTCCATAAAGACGGAGAGAACACAACCCGAAAGGCGAATGGAAGGAGAACAATGAGGTATCGAAAGCTCATCTCACCCCTATTAGGCTATAATGCCAATGAGGTATTGTAAACATAATTTATAACTTTATAACTAGCAATGTTTTCATAACCGGACCGGGTAACGAACCGGACGTCTTACCGGTTCAATGGTCGGACCGGTCGAACCGGTCAGACCGGATATAAGAACCGGGTGATGTAATATTATTTAATTTAATATACATCTTTAATATTTATTATTTTAAACATAAAAAATTAACATATCTACTTTTATAATATAACAAACTTAGCCCATTATATAATTACGTGGGCTCTTTGAAATGTATTCTTAAAGCCCAAATTTATAGTTAGGTTTTAGGTTAAAACTTAAAAGGTACTTTCCCTGTTTTATTATTATTATGTATGGCAAGTTGTTGAATCCGCCGTCACAAGCCTACCATCATCTCCAACATTTTGTAAACACTTCTGCAACATTTGGTTTTGTTTTTGAGATAAGATTTCCATTGTTTACATAAACACGAAGGTTGATCATTGATGTTCACGAACCGACGGTGTTTGACTCTCGTTATATTCAACCAAATCTTCTACATAGTTCAACCGAACAGACGGTGTTCGCGATTCTCTTACCAGATCTTGGTCTGACACTTGTTTTTGTGATATTTGGTGACAATACACATGTTTTTTTCTCAACTTGCAGGTTGAACCGCCTGAACCGGTTGAACCGCGAACCGGAGATCGAATCGAACCGGCCGAATTTTTGACATTTGCTGAAAATAGCCAAACCGGATCGGCTGAGGGACCGAACCCCGGTTGGACCGGTTGAACCGGCCGGTCCGAACCGGTTACGAAAACCATGATAACTAGTAATTAAAACAAGAAAGTACTATATATAGCAGTTGTTAATATTTATTTATTTTACTAGAAAAGATTTGCTATTTATTCCGTCTTTTTCCCCCTTTTTATCTTCGGAGCCCTAAATTCCCGTTCTTTGAAGTTTCCAATCCCCAGCTACTTGATCGCTTGAGGTTTCCATGGGTAAGTTGTACTAGTTCACACGCTTGCATTGTATCTCATTCTTTTATTTGTTTACGTTTTAATTAATGAGATTCTGTCTGGCATTGTTCTAGATTCCATCATATACTTTTTTTTGAAGTCATGGCTATGTTGATTGTAATGACAGATAATCATCATACGAGGAGGTTTGTAAGCTCCTCTGCTGACGATGACGACATTATCAGTAACTTGCCTGAGGATTTAATAAACCCTATTTTAGAGCGGCTCCCCGTCAAAGATGCTGTAAGAACAAGTGTTTTATCTAAAAAGTGGAGGTATAAATGGACCACTATGAAGTCACTAGCTTTCGATAACCATTTCTCTGAACAGTTTTTAAATATTGGAGCTTTCAGTTGTCATGGGTTTTTAAGGGTTATAAGCCAGATTATGATCAAACACCAGGGTCCCATTTTGAAATTTGTTCTACATATACCAAAAGAGATAGTTCTTGATAGCTTCCAAGAAGTTGATCTATGGATGTTAATCCTATCAAGAAACAATGTTAGGGAACTCCAGATTGTGAATTTTAATCAGTTTTATCAAATTCCAACCTCCGTATTCTCCTGTCGAGAATTGAGAGTGTTGGGATTATATAAGTGTATTCTCAAGCCACCACTTGAGTTTCAGGGATTTCCCAATCTTGAAGTTATTTCTCTCTTATGTGTTAATTTTGGGGCTAGTTTAGGTGGAACTGTAATCAACTTGCCACAACTTAAGAGGTTCAAACTGTTTAGTTGTGTCAATGTTAACAACTTCAACATCAAGGCTGAAAATTTGCAGTATTTGCGTGTCACCGGTTGCCCTGATGCCAATGCCATGCCCATGATGCTCCAATTGTTGCATAGTGAACACCTTAATGCAGTTTATATATGTCGTCTGTCAAAATCCGTAAAAGATTTTATGCAAGTTAAAAGATTTAGTTTTACTATTGACAGTTATTTTCTCAAGGTATGATACAAACTTATATTATATATATTAGAATGCCTAACCTTTGTTTTTTGTCAGTCACAAACTAGCATTTGCACAAAAGATTTCTAGTTTGTTAGTCTGATACAGTCCTCACGTTATTTCGGTAACTTAAAATCTCACTTTCACCGCACAGATTTTGGCTGCAGAAAAGTTCCCAAACTCGCTTCCACATGTGGTACAATGCTTAGAGGAACTGGAGTTCACAAGTTTTAGTTTCGGAGATTTGAATCAACTTCAAGGTGCTCTATGTATGCTTCGGAACTCACCTAATTTGAAAGTACTTCGTGTGAGCCATATGCAGATGGTAAAGAGGGTTTAAATCTTGTTAATATCTTTTTTGGCTTATATAGTTATATAGTAAACAGTAGGATGTTAAGACATAATTTCACTTTTGTAGGGACCTGAGGCTGATTTGGAATTAACATCTAAGTATATAGAATCCCTTGACTGTCTGGATCAGACATTGTTCATGTTGAAAACTGTAGAAATGACATCTCTAGAAGGTTCAAGACCAGAGCTTCTCTTTGTAAAGCTTCTACTCGATCATTCTCCACATCTTGAAAGTATGATTATCCGACCAAGTGCAACGGTTGATGCTGAGAAAAGGCTCAACATTGCAAAGGATGTTATGTTGTTCCCACGTGCCTCATCAAAAGCAAAGATGGCCTACTTGGATCCGGAGCCATAATTCTATAAGAATGTTTAACTGCACTGAAATCCGGTGGTTATCTCGTAGTGTATGTCTTGTCTTTATTAACCTTTTTGGTATGCAGTTGATAGGACAATGTATGTAAAGAGTGCGTAGCTCTATATATTTAGTTAAGACGATGATATTAGTGGACTTGGACTTGGGATTTTGCTGGATCAACACAGGGGTACAGAGTGTTAACAGGTTCTGTTACGTGGTTATTATTATTGTTGTTGTTGTTGTTCAGTCAATTAAGTTTAGCGGGAGTATGTCAGAGCACAAACTCTTTAAATAGGTTTCGAAACATTTGTTTGAAACTCTACAAAATGAACCGCTGCAACCTAAATCAGATTTTGACCTGTTACCCGACCCAACTGGTCTTTGCTCTATGATTTCAGAATACCTTGTATAATTTTTATAGCCTTATCTCCCTGAACACTCTGGGTGAAGGTCATAGCAGCCCCACATAGGCTGCATTATAAGATTTGCATGTTTGGTGCTCTATAGCATAATGAGTTATGAGTGTATTTGTCAACTACAGTGAACTAACTGTCCATCTCATCTATGCTCCTCAGATATCCATGAGTAGCCTTAGATATTTTAAACTCTTGATAATATGAGATGAGTAAAGTTGCTACTTTCTAACTGCATGGTTGATATAGCAGCTGCAAATGTCTTGTGAATCAACACTTGCCCTATAGTTGTGATTAGCTTGCACAGTGGGTCCAGTAATGAGTCAACCTAGCTATGCAGGCTGGTCAACTGTTCTAGGTCAACATTGCTGGTTTTCCAATTTGCTATATTACAGTTTGGCCAGGTTTTTTTCATGTTGAAGAAACCATATTTTGAACCATACAGAAGCTACTTCCTTAGACTATGGGGTATGGTGGGGCTTGGGTTGGGGCATTGGTTGACACGTGGAAATTCAAAACTCAAGTTTCAAACCCACTTTGAATGGGGTATGGTGGGGCTTGGGTTGGGGCTTGAGTTCAGCTTTTTTTTTAATATATATATATTTATAACCAGTCACAGCCCGCCATGCTGCCATGTCACCTTGCTCCCCCGCCCCACGCCCGGCTTGAAACCCAAGCCCCAAGGGGCTACGCCCCAACCCAAGCCCACCCGGGGTGGTGCCTTGGGCGTTTTACCCCAACCCACGCCCAAACCCCCGCCCCATACCCCACGGCCTTAGGGTAGGGGTGCACAAACCATGTTTTCTCTTGGGTCAATAAAAGTCAAAACCGGTTTTTGTTGGAGTTGGGTTGAAGAAAGTCAAATGATTGACAATGACCGGTTTGATAACGGGTTTTGACCTGCTCGGGTTGGGTTTGACCAGTTTCAAGTCGGTTTCACAATGTAGGGGTTCCAACACGATTTCAACCCTAAGGTTTGGGTCGGCTCCTAGCTGGTTTTCTTGCCAAATCAGTTTTAGTACCGGTTTCGGTTCAGGAATTTTTTTTACAACTCTACCCTAGGGTATGGTTGGTTAAATAGAAGTAAAAGTAGATACCGCAATTTGTAACCCACCAGGTCACAAAATGCTGGTGTGCTCAGCACAGTGACCAAAATCTATATATGCTTATTTCAAAAGAGGAACAAAATAATATTAGATATCCCTGCTACAGTATTATATTTTTTATAGTTGAACACAACGATATAGACCCATTTTAATCTGCATCCGTTTTGATTCAAACCAATTTATCTTTTTAAGGCTGGCTCCAACTCAAACCCGTTATATGACCCACCAAACTTTCCCGGCTTAGTTTTCATTGTTGAAAACAGTGTAATCAACGTAGACCCGTTTTGGTCTGTTTCGACTCAAATCACATTATTTCAACCCAAACCGTTATTATACACCCATTTAGGCTCGTGAGCCGGCTCGAGCTCGATAAGTAAAGCTTAATTGAGTCTGGGCTAGTGTAATAAACGAGTTTATTTTTAGGCTCGGACTCGTTTAAGCTAGGCTCGTTTTGAGCGTATCAAATATCTCGGCTCGTTTACGCCCCTGTACGAACCATCCACCGTGACTTTTCGGGTCAACACCCAATTGGTCAACAACCACAACACCCACGTTTAATTGTTCTACATGAGACTTGGTCCTCAATTCATAGTTAGTTGCTATACTTTCAGAGCCGACCTAGAGCAAGGGTTGGGTGGGCGCACTCGGGGCCAAAATCGTTAAAGGGCCCGAAAGATTTTTAAATTTCTTTATATATATTAACAATGGCGGATCCATGTGAGATGGGGGGTGGGCACCCAGTAGAATTTTGTTTAATAATGTGAAGATCTGAAATTTTTTCTGTTGGCGTGGAGCTTTGCAAACAAACGAAGAAGATGAAATGAAATTTTAGAAGGGGGATTCTATCCCCACACTTTGACATTTCAATATGAATCGTATATGCCTATACGATCCGTCTTGTTTATTTGTATGTTTATACACCACTAAATTCTTTGAATGGTGATATAAAGCTAAACAACAATCATGATATGTAGAAACCGATTTCTAACAAAATACATTATCAGTTCACATTTTAAAGTAGACAAAAGATCAAATACAAATACCCTTATCATACAAAACATACGAATAGGGTGAAAAGGTAAAAAAAACGTGGTTACATTTTCGTAATTATTTACTCATAGAATAATTATCAAAATTACCCTACAAATGATCTTGTAGGGTAATTTTGATCTTGTAGTGTAATTTTGTAAAATGTTCTTGTAGGGTAATTTTGATCTTGTAGAGTATCTACTTTTTTTTTTGTTTTGCTTTTTCATATATTTCGTACGTGAATTAACTCAAATACCATTAAACTGTTTAGTGAGATACGCGTTTTCCTATCCAAATCATCACAATTTAGACATTAATTAATAACTAATATCTTTTGATTTTAGTTTAAAATATGGGATACTTGTTTTAAGACGGCATTGTGAAAGAAACATTTCCTCCCTAACCCTTCCTTATTCATTCTGGAAATTCAACATTTTAATAACTGATCATAAACTTTTCTTGGTATTGCTATGGATTGTTACGCAAAGATGAGTAAGATTCTATTTCACAATCCCCGTGTATATCAGTGTTTTTAGTTGTATACATTACTTTTGCTTGCTTTGGTTTTAGGATTTTATTGATCCCCATTCATTATATCAATTACTACGTTATAACCCGGGAATACTCCCAGGTTGTTAATCTATGTTTCTAAAAAAAATATATACATATATATGAATAAATGAAAATTTCATGATGAATAGGGTAGATTAATCAATGATACGAACGTCTGTAGAAGTAAACATTTATAAAATGTAATACTGAGAAAAACATTTATAAACCCTAATGGTCTGTTTGGTATGGGGTAATGGAATGGATGAGGGAATGGAATGGACAAGGTAATGGAATGGACAACGGAATGAAATGGATCATTCTATTCCTTTGTGATGTTTGGTTACTCATATGTGAATAAAATGAATCATTACTTTTTACAATTTGATAGACTAAAAAATAAGAAATAACGCAACACAATTGAATTAAAAAGGACAAAAATATAATTGCTTCAATAATGATAATAATAATAATAATATAATGGTAAAAAATAATAATAGATTTTTTATATATATTAATATTAGTTTTAATAATAATAATAATAATATATTTCTTTCCATTCCTTGAAGGAACAAAAAAAACACCCTCTTACCAAGGAATAGAAATTGTTAAATTTGGAAGGAGTTACATTCCTTTGGAATACTCCATTCCATTACCACATGATAACCAAACATGTTTCTTTTCATTCCGTCATAATGATCCATTCCATTCCACCTTCTATTCCTTCGTACCAAACTCTACCTAATACTAAACACTTTAAGGAGCAACTTCTTCATTAACTTCTACTTTAACACGTGCAAGACGTCATTCAGGAATATGGACCAAATCTTCTGTGCCTCTAAAAACCATCATATCAAATTTTGACTCCGAAATCATGTCGAAGATAATAAAGTGTTTATCCTCAATTTTCATGTCTTCTTTAATTTGATTCCATCCAGTAGTCATATAAAAATTTTGACCATGTTTTTCCATAACAACCAACCATGTACGGTTAGGAAAAGCGGTTATAGCAACATGTTTCGTAGGTAGTATGTTCTTCAACTTATGATGAACAAAAAATCTATCGATAAGCTGCAAGTACAAAAAAAAATTATTTTAGATTAAAGAAAGTTTTATAAAATTTGTCAAATACTACTATAGAAGGAACTTAAAAATAACAAATAAAATAATTACCAAATGATCTCTATGTTTAGAGAACCGAGAGGTTTGGCAGTATAAGAAATCACCTTGAGCAAGTGACAAATATTGATAAAAGTATATCAATCTAAGAGTTAGACTACCTTCGTATTGAAACAAAAGCAATGAATTCTTTGGTAATATTAGTGAGTCAATCATATTGGACCATCTGTCGTGGAAAAAGTACGAAGAACCTACTTTCCTAATTTTGACAGTAAAAGTTCTTCCATCCATCGTAATGATTCGAACCATACAATCAGGAGCTAACTTGAAATCAGCTACCCAATTGTGGTAACTCATCGGTAAAATCTGTATGCAAAGTAAGAATTAATACAAACATATAATAAAGAAACAAAAATGATTATAACATCAACATACCCAAGAATTCATCTTGTTGTTTGATATCAAACGTAAAAAACAGTTAAGCATCTTGACTGATAATCAAAGTTTGAATTGGATGAAGATTGTTTAGGTATTTTCTATATTTATAAGACAAAGTTATTTAAAGACAGATACCACATGGTATGATTTTTTACACTACTCATTCATAAACACTAATAGTATAACAATCATAAGGCTGATTTAGTTGTTAATTGTGGTATACATGCAGAAAATGCCTGCTGATGTTGTAAGAATTGTCGGATTCAAAAATAAAGTGCATGAGTTGAAAGTGAAGAACATGAATGGAAAAACCATCAATATGAATCTTAGGCTGCAGAAGAATGGAGATGCTGTAAGGTATGCAATCGAAGGTTGGCCGGTGTTCATGAAGGAGAATAGCCTTCGTTCGGGCGACACAATGCATTTCACATTTGTAAGTTCAGGAAATCTCCTGATCTTATCACATGTGGATGCAGTTAACGTAGGTTAACATGTAATCTTATAAGATAATGTAGAAGGTGTTTGTCAAGACGAAAGCATGACTCTTTTGTGCTACTGCTTTTATGTATCTTTTTTTTGGACATGCAAGTTCTCTTCTTATCATGTTTTATTTTGGTCGTTGGTAGTTTAAGCTTAAAGACAATTAGTGGTATATCATCATGACAGATACCATATTTTTGAATATATCTAACAGTGGTATCGAATCTAAATGCTTGTTGATTATCGATGTTCAAATATATATATTTAGAAATTAAGATGTGGTTGTTTATATGTGTTTTGCATTATTATATAAGTTCTAACTCAATTTAAAAAAAAAAATTAAAGAGGTAAAGTAAGGAGTAACAAAAAATTAAAAATCAATATGGATTCAGTTTTAAAACGTAAGAATACATGTAAAATTGAGAACAATATTGAATTACCTTTCATAACGTAAGAGAACCAACATCTGAAATCTGAAAGATTTTGGGAAAAAAGAATTTCATTAGTCTCTTCAATGTTTTAAACAATAATATATGATAAAACAAAATAAGAAGCAAAGGAACAATCATTAGCGACGACATTCATTGGAAGTTCAGAAGAAGATGAATATAGTTGTTTGAACGCATTATGCATTTTCTAAACACCAGCAGAAAGCTAAAATAAAACATCATAACACACAGTTGTGATTATAGAATCAAAACTTTTATCTTCTAAAAAAATAATTAAAACTAACATAGGTTTATCATCAATGGAAAACATGAAAATACGTAGAAATGATAGTACAATACATGAAAAGTTACTGGAAATTTAAAGAGTGATGGAAAAAATATGACAACGTAGAAGAAGTCAGAATCAAGATTCAAAGAAACTTGAAGATGAAATGAAGAAGTATGTAATTTTTTTCTATTTATAGATATAACCTATTTAAGGAATAAATAATGACATCATTACAAATCAATTACAATCAAATTAATGAGCTTAATTATAGAAAGGATGTTAAATTTAGAAAGATTACGAAATTTTATAAATTAGTCAATACTACAATCTAATTTATATAATCATGATATTTTATAAACCAAATATAAAATTGTAACTTATACGTACAAAGAAATTAAAATAAATAATTAGTGTTACTTTCATGAAAAGTAACTAAGGATAAGAGTAATATGAAATTTGTAATTTTCGTTTTTTTATCGTATGATGATTAGATTAGTAAATAAAAAATGTAATCTCATAAAATAAGAAACATAAGTAAACATCATTTCGAACCAAACGCCAAAATAGATAACTCAAAATGTTATATTAAATAGGGAAACCATATAAATGTTTTAAAGACAAAATAAAAAACTCAAAGCAAACACTCCAATAACAAACCAAATGTTTTTTTATTGTAATAATCACTTCTCTCGTTTATCAATTATTGGCTACATCTTCATCAAGACAAATGCTATCAACACTTATGCGAGGTTTACTTGTTGACGACCCCAGTCCCTCTTCAATCGCATACAAATCACTAAGGTTACGCTTCAGATCGGCTGATGATTGCTTCAAGTCAGCCACATAATCCTTTGAAACAGGTGTAGAGTTATCACCGATGTAAGAAACACCATCCTTTAAAAAGAACAAAAAATGAAAACCAAAGAATTTTTAAGTCTATATCATTATAGTTTTTAAAGGTCAAACCTTTGCACTTTCACCACCAGCAGATTGGAAATCAGATTGACTCATAGCAAATGAATCAGAGACATCAAGCTGTAAAAAATTCAAAATCATAAGACACTTTGTATAAGCCTCATTTAAAGGAATAAATAAGTGAAAATATTTTAATATAACAATCCCTTACTTGATCAATTTTCCATTTTTTGTTTAGCTCATCCAATATGTCAACATCATTGGTAACAACTGATATTCCATAATTCTCAACAGCATTGACAATATTAAAGTCTATTACTCTAACCACGAAAGCACACTTGAGGTTAACCAACGTCTCAAATTCAACAGGATATTCGGATATTCTCTGGGAACCTCATTTGTCTTGAGTATATATATTGACAATATCTCATGTGTGGTTAGAATCTATATATAAAAATCTAATTTAATTAACTATAACATACTATTATATTTACCTCGTCCTGATTTTATAAAAGTTCCTTTGCAGTTTTCCCAACAAACTTCAACGCCTCATGACCAAACAATATAAGTGTCACTGTACCGGTTGTATCTTGAACCCGAATTGGTATTTTAAACCTTAAAAGCGTATTTACATACTTAAGAAACATAGACAAATAAATAATACAAACAACGTTACTTATTGAATCAACAATAATAGAATTATGAATAACAGATACTTTACCTGGACAACGGGAAAACATCTTTTCCTTGACAATCCTTGTTCGAGCATTGATACACCTTCTCATCTCTAACATCACTTGTTCCATCCTTCTTATCATAAGTTTCAAACTTTTGCTCAACTTTGGACTTGCAATGGTTACACCCATCATAATACCACATCTTATCAGAAACGATTGCTACAATAGTTCCAACAATAACAACTTTTTTTGGTTGTTTAAATAATTAAAGAAATGAAAGCTTATTAAAATTTTGTTAGTAGTTAAAATATAAAATATAAAATGTTTTAAAGAACCTGTATGATTGAGCCAAGATAAGCAATTGGTGAAAAAAACGTCATTGTTCAAAAATTCATCTTCAACAGAACATATCACATATGACCCAACATGGCTACTTGACTCGGTTGAAGCAGCAAGTTTTGCAAGAAACCTAAAAAAATTATTTGAGGAAACCATAATGTGAAATGAACAAAAATTTACAAAGAAAAAATATAGTTGATACAATTACAAAATTAAAAATAAATAATTTTTCTCACTTTTTATTGAACGTTAGCATCTGATCAAAATTGTCGTTAATGAAAAGCCGTAAACCATCATAATTATTAGAAATCCCCCATTTACCTATTTTTAGGTAACATAAATAAACAACAAATCATATATCAAAAACAGAAAAATTCTTGTATAAAAAATAACATATATATATATATATATGTGTGTGTGTGTGTGTGTGTGTGTGTGTGTATTGTATAAAGTAAATCGTAGAATTAATAAGATACCTTTGTAGGTCTTAACAACACCAAAATGGACAGCAATGACAACATGCGCTTCACGATCTTTACTAACCATGTAAGAACACATGTCCTTAGCATAATCATCCCAAAGAGTTAAATCAACCTGAACATCTCTACAATAGCATATAAGAAAATAATTTAAGATTAACAACATTACGTAAAACATCATACTTCTGCATTTCTCCATGCTCCATGCTGAGGCACGAGACGTTGCTTTTTTTCAACTATCCACCAGACTGATCTTGCGAAACTGCACTCGACCAAAACTTCTGCAACAAAGAAGTAGTTATATGAAAGATGGGATAAAACTTGAAGGAAGTGTCATTAACAAAATACAATTAACGAAATGCTAGTAGAAAAAATAAACGATGTATATTATGTAAAAAAGCAATTTGTAAACTGGTTTGTGAAAATGAAGTAATGTAGGTTACAGAAAAAGGAACATCTAATATACATTAAAATGGAGGGAAATTTATTTTAAGAATATATAGCTATTTCTCCATATATGAATAAGTATTATGTCAACAATAAAAAGCGGAAATAAAGAATGAGACACAAATAAATTAATATGAAGGTTGACTAAATGTTTTTTTTAAACATCATACTTGCTAAAATATATTACGTATGTTTTATTTTTAATGAAGTAATAAAGGAAAGTATACAAAATGTTGACTTAAGAAAAGGAAATTAAAAAAATATATATAATACACGGTATATTATGTATTACAATTGTCAAAAGTTTCCTAATTAAATATTTTGAATTTAACCACCTTAAAGTTCACATTAATTCTATTAACAATTAATTAGGAAGTTTTGAAAAAAATTGTCAATACAATATAAGTACTAAATATATAGAAGTTAATTTTAAGTTTGAATCTTAAACCACATATAATCAACAAAGAAATTAAAGGAAAACTATAATGCAAAGATACTATTTTTTTTATTTCTAACCTGATGATAAATGTCAGGTCTGCACTCAGCAAGGTTTCCATTACTTTTTTCCAAAAAATTGGCATGACATATAAATCTAGCCACATAAGAATGAAAGATATACAAAATTAACAATCGGAATCACAAATAATACTGAAATGATTTACTTATGGAATAAGAACCGGAAAGAATCGCCCTCTGATTACATGTGAAAAATTATATAAACATTCACGTTACAAATGGGAAAGAGTGATCAAATATATAACAAATTAACAATTGTAATAACAAATAATACTAACCTGATTTACACTTGGAATCAGAACAATAAAGGAATCGCCGATTATATGTGAAAAAACCATATAAATAACATTAATAATAAAGACGGGATAAACCAACAAAGATGGATGAAATTAACAATCAAAATAACAGATATCAAAATGATTAATACATACCGATCGATTGTAGAGTTTGAATCGTAGAACAACAATGAAGAAGGAGGAACATTTTGAATTGAATCATAAGGAAGAAGAAGGAGGAACATGGTGGCTAATAATACCTACGGTTTAGAGAAATGAGGTTATGAAGTATTGTGGTTTGTTAAAAACAATATATAGGATCCGTTTTTACTTATGGGTCACCCAAATCTAGTTCAGATCCCGCGTGCAAAAAAAAAGAGTGTGTATTTTAGAATGATTCCCTCCCAAAATCAAACTCCAATAAACAAATGGATGCCACATCATCAAAATGGCTTCACCATTCAAGGACACATAGCCCACATCATCTCATTTATTAATATATAGATATGCCTTCATTAGATCTATAAACAAGATATGTTGTATATGATATAATAATATATCCATGTTTATGTGAGTTGATACTTGATCTCTTCCTTTAAACAAGTTGGGTGGTGTTTGGGTACAGTTTATTTAATAGTTTATGGGCTTATTGAATTTGTAAAATATATATATATATATATATATATATATATATATATAGAGAGAGAGAGAGAGAGAGAGATTTATATTTTAGGATTTTGTTACTTCACATGGCTTGTAAGTTAGATCCCTCAATTGTTTATCCCATGCTATCACCAATTTCAAGTTATTCCATTTTATTATAATCATCCATTTGTTTTAACTTTTAAATTACTCAATTTATTATGTTTATCTTAAAATAAACGACAGAAAATAATAAGAGGAGGCAGGTAAGTGTTATTGAAGAAGATAGAATCAGTAATTTGCCAGAGCATTTGATAGACTCAATCTTAGAGCGACTTCCAATTCAAGATGTTATACGGACAAGCATTCTTTCAAAAACGTGGAGGTACAATGGAGAACAATGAGGGCAGTGGTTTTCGATGAACAAATTTCTAAAAAGTTGGCGAAAAATGGAGCGTTTGGTAGACATGGGTTTATAAGGGTCATAAACCAAGTGTTGCTCCTTCACAGGGGTTCTATCTCCAAATTTGTTCTCTGCATACCAGACATGTTTCTTGATAGCTTCCAAGATGTTAATCAATGGATGTTATACTTATCAACAAAAGGTGTCAAGGATTTCACTATTGCTAACACAAATCAACGTTATCAACTTCCTCGTTGTGTGTTCTCTTGTCTCGAGCTGAGAAAGTTGGAACTTAATAAGTGTATCTTTAAGCCACCGCTTCAGTATGATGGATTTCTCTACCTTGAAAGTCTCGTTTTCAATAATGTTGACTTTACGACTGACTTAGGCGGAACTACGATCAACTTACCACAACTTAAGAAGTTGATCATGCGTTCATGCACCAAAGTATACAATCTTAAAATCCATGCTACAAATTTGCAGGCTTTGCTTATCATGAATTGCCCTGATGTCATGTTACTTGAGTTATTGCGTAGTCAACGTCTTGGTATGATTTGTTTAACACTCATGAAACCAATAGAAGACTTTGTAAGACTCGAAAGGATGAATCTCGCATTGATGTTCACTAACATGCCTAGACTTCGATGGTTTTATATTGATGGCCATTTTCTTAAGGTATGACACAAAATTTAAATTTGGAAAATAGGAGTTTTCACAATAGGATTTCATGTTGTTCACACTATTCTAAGTTAAATTCTCACTTTCAACTCCTAGGTTTTTATTGCAGAAAAGCCAAGGTGGTTTGCGCATGCGGTTAATAGTTTAAAGCGTTTGTGGTTGATAGATTTTTCACTTGGTGATTTAGATCATCTCCATGGTGCTCTTTGTTTGCTTCGAAACACAACGAATCTAGAAGAATTGCGTATGATGCATACTCAGACGGTAAAATTACCTTTTTTTCTTATATGATACAAGAGTTAAACGCTAAGCCTGCCGTGGTTATTTATTAATATCTAGGAGTCTGAATTAATGCGTTATGGTGTGGAAACAACTTCAAGTCATTTGGAATCACCAGGCTGCTTGGATCGAACATTGAATCGGTTGCGAATTGTGGAATTATCACCTTTACAAGGTTCAAGACCACAATTGCTTTTTGTAAAGCTTTTACTTGCTCAATCCCCTTCTCTTGAGAAGTTTACCATCCAATCAAATGGAACTTTGGATCCTTATAAAAGGTTTAACATTGCTAAGGATGTTATGAGGTTCCCTAGAGCCTCACCGAAAGCAGAAATGATCTATTTGGACCCCAACTCATGTAAGAATGTCTAGCTAATGCAATTCTGTTATATACTTTCATTCTTATACATAGCTCCTAATTACATTACATTACATTTCTGTTCAGTTTTTTGTTGTTCTGTTTAATGTGGCGTAGTACAATATGCACAAAATGGTTTATGGAAAAGTTCAAATGATATTAAGAAGTAAAGATATTTTGGTTATATAGTCATTTTGTGTTGCAAACTAGAGTACTCTTCTAAAATTCATGAACAATAGTTAGCTTGCAAATAGCAAATAGGGGTGTTCACCGGTTCGGGTTAAGGTTTATTTGGTTTATTCGGTTTTCAAAATTTTGTACCCCAAACCAAAAACCAAACCAAACCAAACCAAACAAGGAATATGCAAACCGATCCAAACCAAATTCAATTCGGTTTGGTTTCAATTAGAAACCAAATAACCCAAATCTAACTAAATTGTACCTAAGGATTTTTTTCCTAATTTATATTTATGTTTGTGTTCCAACTTCCGAACATCGCAACAAACCCTAGTTTCTATACTGAAGGTCTAAAGTTCTATTATTTTAAAAACGAGTGGGTTTGAGTTGGGCTTTTAGATTTACATTTGGTATTTTGGGCTGCATAAAAAAATAACTATTTTAGGCCAATAAATTGTATATTTATAAAATATTATTATTTTTTTAATAATTAGTTAAGTTAAATGGTTTATTCGGTTATCCAAATAAACCGAATAAACCAAATAAAATAAAATGTGGATCCATAAACCGAACCAAAAACCATATTCACAATTTGGTTTCGGTTAGAAACCAAACTAAAAACAGAATTTGTTATTCGGATTAGTTTATTTGGTTACGGTTACAATGGGTTAAAAAAAATCTACGCGTCACCAGTTTGCTAGTTTGTGTGGCATAACCTTATTTTGCAAATGGGGGAATAATTCTTTTACTTCTTTCATATATACTTTTTTATGGGGCATCTTATTTTATATGTACATGCTTTGTTTCACCTTCTTATTTTGGTAGGATGTTTATCATTATACACATAAGTAATATGGTTGGAGGAAGCGAATACATTTGTGCCAGGAGCGGATCTACCTCTTAACAAAGGGTAACCCTCATTGATGCTCTGATAGTAGTGTAAATTTAGTGTGAATTTGGGAAAAAATTGATGTTTTTTTTTTTTATTTCGTTACCCATTTTCTTTAAAACGTTGTCCCTATAAGGATTTTCTAGATCCGTCACTGATTTGTGCACCCAGGTATACTAGCTCTCAAGTAAGTTTAAAATTGGTTGTCTAATATCAAGTAGTTGCCTGAAACTATTATTTCTAACTAGTAATAATTACCGCGCACGTTGTGGCGCGGGTATATCGCAAACGTCGAACGGATTAGTCCAAGCGTTATACGAAGTGTTAATCATATGAAAACACACGTTTCTGCGTATCCGATTGAACTTAATGTAACCTATAGTTGCATTACGTTTGGATCAAAACATAAAGTAACTCGAGTTTACACCGTACAATCATAACGTATTATATGCAACCTGACTAACCCGAATTTATACTGTCAAGTCAAAACGTAATATATGCTACCCGATTCGTATGTAGGAAACATACAAAATAAAGCATGAAAGCGTATACCAAATTAACGCCGAAACATAAAACTGCAAAGTTTAAAAGTTGAAGGGTCGGTATAAAGGATATGGGCTAAAAACTTAATTACCAAAGTATGGACCAAAAATGTAAGTTACAAAAGTAGAAGGTCAATATATCAAAAAATGTAAATTATAAAAGTATATGTTAAAAATGAGAATTTTCAAAGTTAAAAGGTTATAGTGAAAATCACCCAAAATTAAGGAGTGGATGGTGGAAAATATCCACCGTCATTATACTTTAAGATATATAGAAATAGAAAGAGTAAATTACGTTTTTGGCCCCTGTGGTTATATCAGTTTTACTATATTGGCCCAAAATAAGATTTTTTAACGTTTCTGCCCCCATGGTCCCATTATCTAACCGTTTTGGCCCCTAAGTCTAACCAAACCCTAACCCTGGTTAATTTCTTGGTCACATGTTTAGCACATGATGGGTAATATGGTCATTTTACCTCCCTCTATAAATAAAACCCTAACCCTGTTATTTCACTTCATCTCCTTCAACCGTAACCATCATCATCTTCACCACCAGCATACACCACCGCCACCACCCACTTTCCGACATCCCCACGCAACCATAACCATCATCATCTTCAATCAGAACAAGCAATCAATCAATCTCAAGTGATATGGTGTCTGATTTTTTTAAACATAAAACACCCCAACCCATCCACGAGCCTGCAACTTCCGGCGACTTTGCCAAGATTCCGGCGAACCTGCAACTTCCGGTGAAGTCTGTTTAAATGTTTCGAAGTCCGTCTCCCACCTGCACGAAGTTATATTTTTATGTTTCGAAGACTATATGAGGGGAGGTTACGGGTGTAGTCTGTTTAAATGTTTCGAAGACCAGATCTCGTTGAAGGTCATGCTTCGGGACGACGGCTAGGATTTCTTTGATGCAAATTTTAACAGGTTTTATGTTTATTTATTTGCAATTCGTTGTTTGGTGAGTACTTTTTTGATTGAAATCTAGGGTTTTGTGTGTTCTTTGAACTGAGTTATTTGTGTTGTTGCAAAAGTTTGGTTTAGCATCGAGTTCTGCAAAAAGTTTGATTTTTTGTGTGTATCAGATCTATTTTTTGAGGGGAAATTTCAGGAATCTGAGGGGTGATAATGAGAAGATTATGAAGCTGATGAGTCAGATATCTGAGAGGAATGGTTTGAAAGTGGGTTTGAAGATGAAAGTGGGTTTGAAGTTTTGGATTTGAAAGTGGGTTTGAAGATCTTGATCGGATATCAATTTTACCAAACTTTTTGCAACAACACAAATAACTCGATTAGTTGGTTGATTACTTCAGTTGATTAGTTCTTGATCGGACTATTGCTTTTGATTGCATTTCTTGATGAGGCTAGTGATTATGGGTTGCAGTTCTGGGTTTGAAGATCTAAAAGTGGGTTTGAAGATGAAAGTGGGTTTGAAGATCTGGGTTTGAAAGTGGGTTAGAAATATGGGTTTGTTCTTGAAAGAGATGCTGATGATGATTTTTTATAAAATAATTAAAATGAGAGGGGAAATTACCAATTTACCCATCATGTGCATTAATAATTAACCAGGATAATGGATGGAGTTAGTCTCAGGGGCCAAAATGGTTAGATATAGGGACCATGGGGGCAGAAACGTTAAAAAATCTTATTTTGGGCCAATATAGTAAAACTGATATAACCACAGGGGCCAAAAACGTAATTTACTCAAATAGAAATGTACTAAATGTATTCTGTGGTGTATAAGGTTTACTTCTTAGTTTATTAAAAATTGCCCTTTGGGTTCCAAATAGATTTCCTACTTTTTTTCATTTGTATATATGTTTAGTACCTAACTAAATTAGAAATATAAAACTAAAATCTAGTAAATTAGTAGACTATCATATTAACAATGACAAAAGAAAATAAAGATATAGAGAAATTGTTTACGAGTACGTTTCGCCATGTATTCGTGATTCGGGTGAATATGTCATATTAGTATTTGTTTATTTTTTTTATCACACTGCTCTCTCAAACTTAAAAACAAGCCCATTCCTGATATAAACCGAAACTTTTCATTTTTTTAAAGGATAACTTCATTAAAAACGACCACGGAACTTATCTCCAAGTCGGAGATAAGCCGCTAAAACACAATTACATTCAGCAGGGGCGGACCTAGTGTAGTCCGAGGCATAGCCCGGGCTACGGCTCAACTTTTATCCGCTAGTGTAAAAAAAAATTCCGATTTTTATACTAAGGACACCCCTCAACAAGTACTAGGACACCCCTCAAAAAAAATTTTACAAACTGAAATTAAGCCCAAATAATACTGATTATATTGGCCCAAATAACCAAATGATAGCCCAATACTAGTTAGCCCAAATAACAAAATAATAACCCAACAGTGCATTGGGCGACAGATTGAATGCAGGGATAATCAAAGGTCACGAACTGTTAGAGGCAGAACATAATTGGCTGAATTGCTGTTGTCGAACTCGAAGTCACGAAGTCGGAACTCGGAAGTCACGAATTGTTTCAGTCTTTCAGACGAACTCGAACAGAAATCACAGAACACTCGAAGTCTCGAACAGTCTCGCAGATTTGCTGTTGTCGAACGCGAACACAGATCACTCATCGCAACAGATTCGCAGTCGCAGGAGGTTTGTGTCACACCCCGATATATCCACGTATTACCGGTGGGGAGTATCGTGACGTAGTTGATATCGTTACAGTCAAACAACACAATATTTAAATGCACAGCGGAAGCAAAAGATAGATATATTTCAACCGAATATAATTGTAATATCAAGTATCACAAACAGTTGTAATTAATCGACAGGTGGATCAAAAATAAAAAGGAAACATTGTTCAACAGTTTTGACATCCAAGCTTGCGAGACTTATTGTGGACGCTAGGAGAAAGCCAGCCTAGTTCGCGTAGTACCTGCACTTAACCTTTTTGGGAAAATATGTCAGTTTACACCGGTAAATACAATCAACTGACTCATTTTAAAAAGTTTAATAAAATTGATTTGAATGCACGTGGCACAAACTTTTTATAACTTGGGATAATTATTTGAATATAATTTTGTAAAAGAATTACATGTTCCTTATGGGTTCAGTAGCCCGATCCGCAGACCGGGTTAAAGATCAATAGACACACCACATTATTTATTTAGGTACTGACGGGTGTACGCCTACACCCCGTGCTTCGGTCGTGGCCATTTCGTAAAATGATGCCAAGGATATCCGGGACATGGTCATTAACCCCCCCCCCCAAAGGCTTTAAGCAAACAAGACATTTCAAACGGGACATCTCAATGATTTAACCTTCATACAATTAAAGATTCAATGCCCGACCAACCGGTATTTTATATACCATACCCCAAGCCCGTACAGGGAAAATAAGTTAAAAATATTTACCTTTGCAAGTATCAATCACAAATAGCAAGTGCGTGTAGCTTTTACCGGGTCTCCTATTCTGGAAGAAGGTTTATAATAACCTATTAGAATCCTAACGGGTCTTTAATTAAGCCTAAACTTAGACCGGTTAGTTTTAAATAAAGATACGGTTCGAACGCGCGATTAAGCGAAGACCGGAATAGAATGTTATTTTGACCCGACAAGTTTGAAGACTTGTATAATATGGGTAATCTAAACACATTCTGGATTTTGAGATAAAAACGACAAGGTTTGACCCGTTTCGGCTAATTTATGCAAACTAGTTACATAAACCGAACCGAACGTGTAAGAAGCGTAACGGGTAACCGTAAGAGTCATATGCAGGTTTCCTAAGTCAATATGCTTTAAATATGTTGTGATATCAGTAGGATATCTTCCATTATGCCCAAAACGAGTTTAATCTTAATTTAAGCCCCGTAGGGGTATTTTGGTCATTTTAAAGATTATAAAAGAGATTAAATGAAATTCTTAGATTCAGGTCCGAATACATTAGTAAAATAACTTATTTTAATAGGTCATATCAGTTGGTAATAAGTCTTATATATCAACATGGTTTTATACCCATACTAGGTGTTTAATACGCGTAAAAAGCTATTTTAACCGATTTCCAGGTTATACAGGAAATCTGAGTTTTCTGAACAGGTTATAAAGTTCAAAATACTTCATTTATTATATAAAATCAGTAGCAATTGGATTGGTATCAAAATACTATGTAGAACTCATTTTATAACCAAAAAGGGTATAATCGGTATTTACCGAATCAACGCCATAACCTTAGGTTATGAGCAGGTTAAAAATAATTAAAAATCCTTAAGAATCCCAAAATATTATATTACATCAGTGGGTAAAAGGTTTGGTGTCAAAAATTGGGTTTAGATAGGCTTTATGCTAATTGCGCCGTTTAATTAACAAAAAGCTTTTTAAGTGCGCTATTGAGCATAACTCCCAATCTAGACCTCTAACTGATATGAAATTTTAGGGACATGTTTATAATTCAGCAACAAAGATTATTGTCCTCTCACATATCCAAAATTCTCGTTTTATGGTAAAAAGGGCATTATGGTCAACATTAAGCAATCAACGGAAACATGTAAACGAATCGGACAATCAACGAACCAACCACAGAGGGTTATACTATCATGTAACCTGGTCCTAAGGAAGCTCTAAGGCATTTCCAAATCATACAAAATCGGGTCAGAACTGAAGTCAAAGCAAAAGTCAAAGTTTTGCGTCTTTCGGTTCCGAACCGGGTCTAAACAGAAAATTGTCGGGTCGAACATGTTTAGACATGTTCTTACATTTATTACTAAGTTATATGAGTGGTAAAATATGTTACATGCCTTCTACATTGCTAATTACATGTTAATTCGAAAATTATGGTTCTGTTGACTTTTTATAAACAACTCTGACCCGACATTTGATCTAGTTAGAGCAGGAATCAAAGGGTGCCCTTTTAAGGGTTTAATGCCCACATAATTACCAACTTATAACTACCTTTAATTCGACTAATCACTGGACCATTAATGATTAATCGCTAAGTCAAACGTTAATTTTGATGGTTTGACTTTTAAGCTAATAACTAAGTAAAACTCAATTAAGGAAGGTCAATGATACTTACCAAAGGCCTAATTACGACCAGGGATGCTTGGGGACTGATCTTATGCTCCAGGAAGTTCCACAAATGCAGATGGAAGGTGTGATCAAAATGTTGCAACATGAGGGGCCTTTTATAGTGAATTTGAGGGCTTGTGATCATGACAATTCATGCTACAACTGATCATGGATCATCCACAAGTGTCCCTAAGGTCTAAAAGCATGTAGGGGTCGCCCATGGAGTGGAAAATATCTTCTTAAGTCGGTTACAAGGCTGAACAGGTTGCTGCCAGTATTTTCTATATCTGGGGGTCGCACGCGACCCGCGTAAGGTTCTGGTAAGCCTTACGCGGCCCGCCTGAGGCATGCTGTCAGGTTAAAAACTTTTCATTTATTGCATCTTTGGCTCTTGGTCCTTCGAAAGGTCATTCCACCTTTATTTCTTGCATTATGAGCCTTTCAAATTGACTTATAAGGGCTTCAAGACTTATACCCACTTTGTTAAGTCCTTGGTCACTTTATGTTTACCCGAAAAGTCATAATTTTCAACGTTGACGCTTTAACCCCTCGTGTGCGAATTTTATCATAACTTTCTCATACGATAACGAAACTTGGTGAAATTTTTATCGTGCATTCTAGTGAGCATAATTAACCGTTACAAAGCTTCGGGTTTGCTAAAAGGTCACTCAGAGGTATACCTTAAACATGTTGACACATTTAACCCCTGTAGTTTGTACTCTCTCACTTTCTTTCACAATTAGCTTCGTATGATCCATGATTCATTCGTTTAAGGGCATAAGTATCATGTAGGGTTATTGTAAAGTATATTTATCCATTGTTGAAATTTTGAACCCTTATATTCACATACTTTCCATGTTTGTCAACTTTAGTCCCTCTAGAGTATTCTTTCATACGTTCAAGCTTATGACACGTGTCAATACATTATAGGACGTGAATTTTCGAGGTGTTACATCCTCACCCCCTTAAAAGAAATCTTGACCTCGAGATTTACTGAAACAATTGAGGGTACTTTTCTTTCATTGTGGACTCTACCTCCCATGTGTACTCGGGACCTCTACGGGCATCCCATTTAACCTTTACGATCGGTACATGCTTCCTTCGAAGCTTCTTAACCTGTCGATCCTCGATCGACACAGGTTTTTCAACAAACTTCAAGCTTTCTTCTATGTGCACATCTGTATGTGGTATGACTAGTGATTCATCAGCGAACCACTTCTTCAGATTGCAGATGTGCAATACACTGTGAATACCACTGAGCTCTTCAGGTAATTTTAACTTATAAGCAACTGATCCGACACATTTGATGACCTCGAATGGTCCTATGTATCTCGGGCTTAACTTACCTTTCTTACTGAATCGCATCACTCCCTTCCAGGGTGATACTTTAAGCAACCCTTTATCACCTACCTCGAATTTCAGAGGTTTAAGCTTTAGATCCGCGTAGCTTTTCTACCTATCTCTGGCAGCTTTCAGGCGGTCACAAATCTGGACAATCTTGTCCGTCGTTTCAAAGACTATTTTCGGTCCTGTCAGTTGGACATCTCCAACTTCCGCCCAACAAACGGGCGTTCTGCACTTTCTACCGTACAAGGCCTCGAAGGGCGCGACCTTGATGCTCGTATAATAGCTATTGTTGTACGAGAACTCGATTAATGGCAGGTGGTTATCCTAACTACCACCTAAATCAATCACACATGCACGAAGCATGTCTTCCAAAGTTTGGATTGTACGCTCACTCTGTCCGTCCATCTGAGGATGGTAAGCCGTACTAAAATTTAAGCGTGTGCCCAAAGATTGTTGGAAACTTTTCCAAAAATGTGACGTGTATCTAGTATCTCTGTCAGAGATAATAGACACAGGTACGCCATGTAGAGATATAATCTTATCTACGTACAATTGGGCTAACATGTCGGAGCTATAAGTCTCCTTAATGGGTAGAAAATGTGCTGACTTAGTCAGTGACGTGATGTCGTGGTCACAATCAAATTTAATCCAATTACTACTAAGTAGATAGCGGTAAGTGGGTATTGAACACAGGGAGTTTGTGGAATATGTGCTACTTGAGAATTTATCTAGATTAACTAAATTAGACTAATTGCAAGAAAATAAAATTCAAGATTTGATTTGAGTGAATTGGTTTAAGAACTAAATTTAACTAAATAAATTGCAAAAGAGGAGTGTTGGTTGTAAGCAAATTAGAGACAAATGACCATCCTAGATTTCCGGTTTGTTTCGACATTCATATTATCATTTCACTAGAAAGAACTACATAGACATAGCTCATGTGTGATTACTTGCAGTGATGAAAGGGAACTAAGTACTCAGATTCCTAGAACGTGAGGTTGTTACCCGATGATCAATCAACCCTTACCCAAGCCTAACTATACCCATGATATCTCGATTGCCAATGGCACCCAGAACGTATGGTTTCTAATTAGTTCAACATAAGGATTAACAAGTTACTAACAAACAATCACACACCATAACAACAAATCATAACGATAAAGATTGTTATTCTAGAAATTAGAGAAATCAAACATGAAATGTCTCAACCAAACCTTCAATCCAGGACAATCATCAAGTGTTTAGCCACTCATGGCTTGAAGCAACATCATAACCAAAGTTCTATTGTTCATAAAGATCAAAACACATAAACTAATGATTAGACAAGTGTTCTTCCCCTCCAAAGTCTCCAACCAAGCTCCAATTTTCGTTCACAAGTCAGGTGTAACTGATTAGAAATGATAAGTCCCTTAAAAACCTCATCAAACTGCCATTTAATGCATGAGTTACAAAACAACTTCAGTCGGTGCCGTAACCTACGGCCCTCTGCTGTAGGTTATGGCGGCCAGCAGCCAAAGATAATCAACATAGGCGCCGTAACCTATGGCCCTCTGCCGTAGGCTACGGTGCCTATTGAACCTTACGGCTCTTGCCTTCTGTTTTACGGCAGCTGCATTTTTTCAAAGGTTGGGGCCGAGTGTTGGCATTTTCTTGTTTCCTTCATTTATTTCACTATTTCCTCAATCCCAACACCGCCAACTTTTAGCATCCATCCAAGCTCCATAAAACCCGCATTTTAAGCTCTTTACCACCTGTAACATCAAACATCTCGTGATTACCAAATTCAAGCTATTAACCGGATAAAGTATGGGATTTTAGTCTATTTAAAGGCCTTAAGGGTTGTCCTACGGACCACCCATCACATCCCCACACTTACCCGTTGCTTGTCCCAAGCAACCTATTTAAAACTATTTTCAACCCTCAAGCGATCAATCATGCAAACCAAGCTAAAGTGCCGTCCTTTTACTAACTTTCAATCATACCACAAGACACTCCCCTCACAAAAATCTCTCGGTGACAAGAATTATTATTAGCATATAATGCTAAACCACTCAATGCATGTGTGTGTGTGCGCGACAATAAGCTTGTATAAGAATCAAGTTTCCTCCTAACAAATATCTAGCATGCTTATAAATCAAAGGAACTTACGGGTTGAAACGAGGCTAGGTGCAAAGGTAGGAACATGGTGGATTACATATGAAAGAGCTAATTGAATTGACCCGGTTTTTATTTCTACTACTACGAAGCAAACACCAAATATATACGAAACTTCTTCACATACTTAACTCTATTGCAACTAAATACTTTTTTTTGGTATTTTTCATATTTTTCTCTCTTTTCTTTTTTTTTTTCTTTTCTTTTTTTTAAGCATAGAACTCAAAAATATATACAAGAACATCAACAATCACAAACTAAATTCCTAAACCGGGTCATCTCAATAGGTAAAGTTTTTTTGTAAGAAGTAGGTTTGGGTCACAACCGAATGGTATAAGGCTCAAACATGGCTTTCTAAAGACCAAACCCCCACCCCTCACAATACCAAGCTCATATATGTAACGTATGAGGTCCAACCCCCAATTCCCACACTCTCACACATCTAGACGAGGCTACCTAAAAGTCCCCTATCATTTTCACAAGCATGCTAATCCTAGGCTTCAACAAGAATTCGTACACAAGTTCTATTAACACACGACACACACCGCCACTCAAACAAAGAAATATCAATAACAATCATATGTGGCCCAAATTCTCACCAAGAAAAGACTAGGAATAGGTGTCGGTGTGTCAAGCGGAACAAAATCAAGCTTTCAAACTTTGACAATTTTCGCTCGGTTTTACAAAAAATTTAAAATTCTCAAAAATTCCCCCCCATCCCCACACTTGGGATACATTGTCCCAATGTATGACTTTGAGGGAAGGATCGCTTTTAACAAACAACATTAGCTTTCGCTAATATTCTCAAATCCCAACTTTCTTTTTGTATTTTTTTATATTATTATTATTTAACTAAAAACACCACCAACTTTCACATCCCAAGACAACGCATCCACATCAAAACACCACCCTACCTCCTAACAATAACATAAAAATACGAAATAAACAAATATACACAAATATACAAAGGAGCAAGATACGACCTGGCTAATAATATTTTGGCTGTGGGGGCCCGAATATGGATGTCATCATATCCTTCCACTCGCCAAAGCCAAATGCTCCACAGCTACTGCTACCGCCTTGATCACCACTTTGACCCATTTATTGATAACTCATGGCGTGTGGATCTACCCATTGGGAATGATGCAATGGTGGGGTGGGATATGACACACTACCGTCATGAGGCGGCAAGGTAGTATAATCCACAACTGGCGGATCTGCTTCAAGTGGTTGGCCCGAATGCCACTGCTCATGCAAGCGTCTCTGGCGATCATCTAGGTAGCGATTATCCACTTCTTCTTCATAGGCATACATATGAGCACGGTTCCATTGCTCACTCCTATCATAACTCTGCTTCAAAGCCCTCTCCATACTTGCCCCCATGAAAGTTTGCTGATCAAAGAGCATCTGGTTTGGTTCACTCCATTCTCCAAAAGTGGGTGGCCGCCTCTGTTCAATGATTTGGCCCATATTTCCTGAATGAGCCCAATAGGGATCATAAACCTGTTGTGCATAGTCGGACGCACTCCCCACATAACCAGCACCCCTTATCTGAGTATCAACCACGAAAGTGTCTTCACGATAGTCATCGTCACCACTCACTTCTTCATCGGTCGTTTCGGGCTCATCAGCCTCACCCGGTCGTAACGGTCTCGCATCCGCTTTAATGACTCTCCATCTTCTCCCATCTGTCTTCAGCTTATGATACCTCTCCGATTCCTTATATTCCCAACCTGGCCCCAGATTCTTGAGGTCAAATGGTTTAAACCTCTTGTAAGAACCTTTTTCATCGCCTTTGATTGCCCCGTATTTCTTTAACAATGCCGTGATCAAACGGCAATGAGGCACAATTTTTCTTTCCCCGCTATTCCAGCTCAACCAAATGTTGTTCAATACTAAAAATCGGAAGGGAACCTTGGGAGAGCCATGCATCATCATATATAAGATCGGCACCTCTTGAAATCGCACCTCCATCTTGTCACCCCGTCGTGGAATGACATTGTGCGTATACAAAACTAACAACAACTTCGCCTCCATTCTTAAGTTTCGTCTATATAATTTCCCATGTGTCCTTCCCGGAAGGAAGAGGTAATCCAACATGTTTTGCCATTGAGGATGCTTGTCGGGCTCGATATAGAGATCCTTAAGACTTGGGAAGATATATTCATGGGATGGCAAGTCGTCAAACTTTGCTATTCGGCGCAATGAATCATAAGACATCTCGACTCTCACCCCATTACATGTTCCAACCAATTTCATCTTGCTTGGGGCCTTAAACGGAGGACACTCGAGTGTAGCCATCCACTCTTGAATCTGTTCATCATACATCTTCTTCACCTCGCCATCATAACACTTTAAAGCCGCTCCCCAACCCAAGGCTTTAAACTTTGCCGTTATACCAAACGGCCCAAAAACATCTTCCCGGATCTCTTATTCACAAATAAATGCCTCCGCTCGTTGATTTAACTCGTTCATTTGTTCATGGAACAAGTCTTCCCTCCATTCCTCCGGTTGGTCTAGCAATGAACCGGATGTCCAATCCAGTTTCGGACCCCTTGGAGGCGCATCCTCCTCCGAATCCGGGTCACCAACCCGTGTCAATCTCCTCCTCTTTGGTTGATCCTCTTCCCCCTGAGGTTGGTTAGACGAACTTGCAACTGCTTTTCTCTTTTTCTTCACCATATCTACACACATTCACAAACCAACCCCACAAAACAATTCAAGTTAGTTCAACTCCAAAATCTTCCCCACACTTGCTTTATGTTATGGGTATGAATGTACAAAAACACCAAAGATTCATCCTTTCAAACAAAAATTCGGCATGATGTCTTCACAAATCGGAATTTTTCAAAAAGATTTTTACTAGACATCAAATACATTCATACCCAAACAATCAATGGTTCAACAATTTCCTATCATCTAGCATATACAAGCAAGTGTGTAAGCAAAAACTATAATGAAAACTTACAAACCTCAATGTACATCAAAATATGAAGTGAAATTGCATACCTTAGTGTTGTGGAAGATGAGAATAACAAGCTCTTGAAGTTCACACAAAAACCCACAAAAGCCCCAAAATTTTCGGCACCCTTTTGTGTAAATCCGACCCAAAAACAAAGGATTCTTTGAGATATGAGTATAAAACTAGAATCCTTGTGAAATTTCACCCAAAATAGACCCAAAAATCACTGAAATCAGGCTAGATATGAGGGAGTTATGAAGATTTGAAGGTAGGAAGAACTAGGGTTCTTGAGTGGAATGAAGAAGATGGAGAAGAAGAAAGTGATATGTGATTGGGGATTAATGGTGAAGATGTGTGGTTGGGGGTTATTGTTAGTTGTTTTATTATTATTAATAATAAAATTTTGGTTTTTTTTTTTTTTACTAAAAACGCCGACACAAGGGACCTAAAAGCTGCAACACGGTGCCGTAACCTACGGCACCCCACCGTAGGTTACGGCGGTATCTGGGGATAAATGTGCACCGTAAAACAGGCTCTGGGCACCGTAAGGTTTATTTGTGATTGTTAGCCACCGTAAGCTATGCCCCCCCCCCCCCCCCACCGTAGCTTACGGTGGGCACTGGCGATTCTGGGGGGCCAAAAACAGCAATTTCCATCAATTGTTATGTTTTATTTGTTTGTTGTTTTTATTTTTTTCTTTTAGTTTTAATAAACTTTATACGTTTTGAAAAACACGAAAATCAATCCTACCCCCCGTTAAAAACCCGTGTTGTCCTCAACACTATGTTCGGGAAATTCGCATGGATTTCCCCACACTTGTTTCAAACACCGATTCTAAACGGGACTTATTCAAACAAGACAAACTAAATTAAATATGTACAAAACACCAAACCTTGGCCTCTTTCAAGTTTCCTCATCATCCAATGGGCGTAAAATATAACCCACTTTGTCAAGCTCGAGATTGTTGATGTCGTTACCTTCCAAATACGGTTTGAGCCGATGCCTGTTCACCGTTTGTTGCTTATTGGTTTGTTCGTATTGTATATCGACATCTCCAAATCTTCCCACTCTCCGGATAACGTAGGGACCCATCCACTTGCTTTTGAGTTTTCCCGCAAACATCTTCAACCTTGAATTATACAACCACACCTTTTGACCCACTTCGAAATTCTTTTTCTTTATTTTTGCATCATGAACTTTCTTCAGTTTGTCTTTGTATGCGGATGCACATTCATAAGCTTGATCCCGTATTTCCTCAATCTCATTCAATTGTAGCTTTCGCACCCGACCCGCTTCGTTATAGTTCGCATTCACCGTTTTAATCGCCCAATATGCCCGATGTGCTAACTCCATAGGCAAATGACACCCTTTTCCATACACCATTCGATATGGCGTTGTATCAAGTGGAGTTTTGTAAGCCGTTTGATAAGCCCACAATGCATCATCAAGTTTGGTTGACCAATCTTTTCTATCTGTTCTTACCGTCTTCATTAGAATCTCTTTAATTTGACGATTGGACACTTCAACTTGTCCACTTGTTTGCGGATGATACGATGTAGCAACACGGTGATTCACATTGTATCTTTTTAACAATTTCCCAAAATTGAAGTTCTTGAAATGTGAACCGCCATCACTTATTATCACCCTAGGCACACCGAATCGAGCAAAAATATTGGATTGCACAAACTTACATACAACTGAGTGATCGTTGGTCATTGTAGCGATAGCTTCAATCCATTTCGAAACGTAATCAACAGCAACCAATATATACAAGAACCCATTTGAGTTTGGAAAAGGACCCATGAAGTCTATTCCCCAAACATCAAATACCTCCACCACCAAAATTGGTTGTAACGGCATTTCATCCCGCTTCGAAATACTTCCCACTCTTTGACAATTTATGCAATTTTGGGCATACTCGCAGGAATCCTTGAAAATCGTGGGCCAATAAAACCCACTAGATAACACCCGATAACCTGTCTTGTTCCCACTAAAATGCCCCCCACATGCCGATGAATGAGCATGGGTCAAAATCTCTAAAACTTCAGTTTCGGGAACACACCTTCTTATCACTTGGTCGGGTCCGATTTTAAACAAATCTGGTTCATCCCAAATATATTGTTTAACTTGACTCAAGAATTGTTGCTGTCTCTTCTTCGTCCAATGATTCGGAATTGCAACCTTGGCTAAATAGTTCACATAATGGGCGTACCAAGGTGCAACGAAAGTAGAAACAGCTAACAATTGTTCATCGGGAAACCGTTCATTAATCTCACTCGGGTCATCAACACCTTCCAACGGGATCCGAGACAAATGATCCGCAACAACATTTTCACAACCCTTTTTGTCCCGGATCTCTAAATCGAACTCTTGCAACAGAAGCACCCAACGAATCAACCGGGGCTTTGCATCCTTCTTTTCCATTAGATATCGGACCGCGCTATGATCCGAATAAACAATCACCTTGCTCCCCCAAATGTAAGCTCTAAACTTGTCCAAGGCATACACCACCGCTAATAATTCTTTCTCAGTTGTGGTATAATTCAGTTGCGCCTCAGACAAAGTTTTACTTGCATAATAAATTACCACTGGTTTCTTATCGACCCTTTGACCCAAAACCGCTCCAATGGTCGTGTCGCTAGCATCACACATAATCTCGAACGGCTTCGACCAATCCAGTGGTTGCAAAATAGGAGCCTTCACCAACTGTTCCTACAACACATGAACGCTTGCAAACATTCGTCAGTAAAATCAAATGGAACATCTTTTAATAATAAGTTACATAAAGGTTTTGTAATTACACTAAAACCTTTAATAAACCTTCTGTAGAACCCCGCATGTCCCAAAAATGATCTCACCCCCTTAACATTCTTTGGTGGGGGTAGAGATGAAATTACCCGAATTTTTGCTTTGTCTACCTCCATTCCCCGGTCCGATATCACATGTCCCAACACAATACCTTCTTGAACCATAAAATGTCTCTTTTCCCAACTTAGCACCAAGTTTGTCTCAACACACTGTTTTAAAACTTTTTCCAATTCATCAAGACAAGAGTCAAAACTTGGGCCAAATATGGAAAAATCATCCATAAACACTTCAAGAGATTCCCCGACCATGTCTGAAAATATACTCATCATACATCTTTGAAATGTGGCCGGGGTGTTACATAGTCCAAATGGCATTCGCCGAAAAGCAAATGTACCATATGGACAAGTAAACGTGGTTTTGTGTTGGTCGTCCGGGTGAATAGCAATTTGGTTATAACCCGAGTACCCATCCAAAAAACAATAATATTTTTGACGGAAAGTTTCTCAATTATTTGGTCAATGAAGGGTAACGGGAAATGGTCTTTGGAGGTAGCGGCGTTTAATTTCCTATAATCGATGCAAACTCGCCACCCGGTGACCTGGCGGGTGGCAATTTGCTCACCTTGCTCATCTTTAATTACCTGAATGCCCGACTTTTTAGGCACTACCTGAGTTGGACTTACCCACGCACTGTCCGAAATGGGGTATATGATTCCCGCATCCAACCACTTGATAACTTCTTTCTTGACCACTTCTCTCAAGTTCGGGTTCAACCTTCTTTGTGTTTCACGGGTTGGCCTTGCATCTTCGCTTGTAATGATTTTATGCATTACAATGGATGGACTAATACCTTTCAAATCGGCTATCGTCCACCCAATTGCCGCCTTGTGAGCTTTCAACACTCGTATCAAATCCTCTTCTTGAGCTACCGCCAAATTAGAAGCAATGATCACCGGTAAGGTGTCATTCTCCCCCAAAAACACATACTTTAAATGTTTTGGTAGCTCTTTCAATTCCACACTCGGGGGACATTCCAGGGAAGGCTTTGTACCCGAATCAATTCCCACCGGTAAAGTGTCCGTTTGGTGGGTCCATGGCGGTCTTCCTTCTTTCACCGCGAGAGCCTCTTGCTCTTCCTCTTCCTTTTCCAAATCACATCCGTGCACCTGCAAAGACACATCACAAACACAAGAACCCAAAATTTCTTCCTCGAACTCCTTTGGGTCGTATCCATCTATGAAATCTGCTACAAAACACTCATCACCATAAATGTTAGTACCGTTAGTAAAAACATTTAATCTCATCTTTCTATTACCGAATGTCATGTCGACCATACCATATCGACAATCAATAACAGCATGTGCGATGTTTAAAAACGGCCAACCCAAAATAACATTTTGTTGTTGAATTGGGTCCGCGGATGAGTAATCTAGCACAAGAAAATCCACGGGATAATAAAACTCATCAACTTTAACTATCACATCCCATACAATACCCCGAGGGAGTTTATGAGACAAATCGGCTAATACCACCGTTGTCTCAACCCGTTTCAATGGACCAAAATCGTATTGGTCATATAACCCCCCGGTAAGATACTTACTCCGGCTCCAAGATCCAATAACGCCCTTGCGGTTTGAAAATTTCCTACTTGAATATTTATAAGAGGCGTTCCCGGATCTTGTAGCTTAGGAGGAAGATCTCCTTTCAAAACCGCACTTACCTGCTCCGTCAAGTCAACCAATTTAGGCACTTTTTGTTGCCTCTTTTGAGTACATAATTCTTTTAAAAACTTGGCGTAAGCGGGTACCTGTTTGATTGCTTCAAGTAAAGGAAGATTAATTTTTACTTGTTTAAAAACCTCCCACATTTCCTCTTTTTGAGGCCCCCGTTTTGAAATGAAATTTTTCTTACCCGGATCTAATAAAGCCGAGGGAAATGGTACTTGACTAGATCCCTCACCCTCATTTTTCTTTTCGTTTTCTTTATTAATTTCGGGTTTTTCAAAATTGGGTTTTTTAGAAGAATTAGTAGGTGGTTCATTTTCTTCCTCACTATCTTAACCCGTTATATCTTCAACCACTCCATCAACCAAATCCAGTGAAGGATTGGTTTTGTACTCTTTCTCACTTCTCAAAACACTTACATGGTGAATATTAACATTATTACCTCTAGAAGTACTATGAGACGGGTTTACCTTAGTGTCGCTTGGTAATTGGCCTTTGCTTTTCTTCAAGTCCGACACTTCAGTTGCGAGTTGACCCATTTGGGTGGTCAAAGTTTGAATTGCTTTATCTCGGGCCTCGTCCTTTTGTATACGAGCATCATCCATTTGGTTCCTCTTTTGCATCTCTGCTTGCATGCTTTTTAACATTTCCATCATCTCATTTCCACCCGAAGACCCTCCTTGTTCTTGACCCGTTTGATACCCTTAGTTGTTCCTACCTCTATATCCACTTTGATTGTTATAAGGTTGGCGCTAACCAAAGTTACCTTGGCTACCTTGAAAATTCGGGTTAGCTTGATTTGAAGGGTTTCCATATCAGAAATTTGGGTGGTTCCTCAACCCGGGGTGGTAAGTGTTCGAATTCATGTTGTAATTTCTACCACCCCCTCCTTGACCTTGTACCGCATGAACTTCCTCATATTGCCCTTCCACCATTCCTTGGCAATTTTCAGCCGCATGACCTATTTCATTGCAAATAGCACACACATCATAAATTTGATTAGAGGTTTGAACATTACCATCGTCAACCGCATGCACTTGTGTTCGGGTAACGGCCGGTCGTGCTCTCCTAGATGCTTGAGCTTTCCTCTTTGATGTGATTGCCATTTGTTCCAAGAACTCCCAATCATCATTCTCATAATTTGTGCCAAAAGTACCATTTGTGATTGACATTAGATCACGAGCATCTTCGGCACACAACCCCTCGTGGAAGGCATTCATCAACTCCTAAAGTTCAATCCCATGATGCGGGCAATTCTTGATCATCATATTGAAGCGCTCGAAGGCCTCATGAAACATCTCACCCTGTTGCTGTTGAAAACTCCTCAACCCCTTCCTAGCATCGTTGGTCTTTTGAGCGGTGTAAAACTCATCTAGGAAAATTTGTTGCATTTCCGCCCAAGTGTAAATAGATGCTGAAGGCAAAGTGTAGAACCACTTCTTTGCCTTGTCTTCCAAAGAAAATTGAAACAAGACTAACTTGACATCATCGGCCGAAAAACCTTGACTCCCAAGAGTATTGAAAATTGAGTCATAGGCCTCCAAATGAAAATAAGGTTCCTCCGTTGCTAGACCCTTATATTTTGGCAAACTTTGCAAGGAATTTATTCTCACTTCAAAAGTCCCTCCTTGATTATTATGAGGAATAACCACGGGTGAAGGGTTGTGAGTAATTACCGGCCTAAAATGTGCTTCAATTCCCCTCGCATGTTCCCTAAGGTGCCTTCTTGGTACACCCAATCGACCCCTTGGACGAATAGGACCCATTGGTCTTGGTATATGCCCTTGTGGTGTGAATGGTTGTTGAAATTGTTGTTGTGGAATCGGTGGGGGTTGAATTGGCCTTTGAAATTGTGGTTGTACATTCTGTGGTCGCACTTGTTGCAATGGTATAGGGCGTTGCATTGGTGGTCCTTGTGGCCTTGGCCGAATGTATTGTGGTATGAGTTGTTGTTGTGGAATTCCACCAACACTTGCCATTCCTTGAGGTTGGCCTTGCACATAACCAAACTCTACTTGATCCCCATCACCCATATATGCATATCCTTCTTCCTCGTAGCCCTCAAAATCCTCATATCCTTCTTCGTATCCATCTCCTCCTATACCCGATGATTGCCCAACTGGAAGAGTCGAATATTGAAAACCCGACTGGTTCGATGGTCTAAACATAGATGTAGCATGAATGACAATTGAACCTTGTGGTAATGTATAAGTTGCGGATGATTGACCTGAAACTGGGAAGAAATGAGTGAATGGTGGAATTGTGGTAGAAGGGTTAAAAGTAAGTGTAGGTTCTTTTTGAGTGGTAATGGGTTGGGTGGTGTTAGTTGGTGTTGCATCATGAGGTGAAATAGGATTGGTAGTGGTGTTTGGTATGGTAGTGTTTGGTGAAGGTTGAGTAGACGATGGTATGAAAGGGGGTATAAGTTCACCCGTAGTGGGTGGTGGTTGTGGTGGATCCGTGTATTGAATTGGTGTGATTGGTGTAGTTGGTGTTGTTGGTGAACCACTGATTTTGTTCTCTCTTAGCAAGATTCTGTTTCCTCTTAATGTTCGGTCAATTTCTGGATCAAATGCCAATGGTGAAAGCTTGTGAGAGCTCCTAGTACGCATGCACCTGTAAGTACCTGCACACTAACACACCCAGCGTAAACCAGAAAAATAACAAACTAAAAAGGATAAAAAATAACACACGTTGCGCACTACTCCCCGGCAACGGCGCCAAAATTTAACGTGAGGTCGAAGTCACAATCAAATTTAATCCAATTACTACTAAGTAGATAGCGGTAAGTGGGTATCGAACACAGGGAGTTTGTGGAATATGTGCTACTTGAGAATTTATCTAGATTAACTAAATTAGACTAATTGCAAGAAAATAAAATTCAAGAGTTGATTTGAGTGAATTGGTTTAAGAACTAAATTTAACTAAATAAATTGCAAAAGAGGAGTGTTGGTTGTAAGCAAATTAGAGACAAATGACCATCCTAGATTTCAGGTTTGTTTCGACATTCATATTATCATTTCACTAGAAAGAACTACATAGTCATAGCTCATGTGTGATTACTTGCAGTGATGAAAGGGAACTAAGTGCTCAGATTCCTAGAACGTGAGGTTGTTACCCGATGATCAATCAACCCTTACCCAAGCCTAACTATACCCATGATCTCTTGATTGCCAATAGCACCCAGAATGTATGGTTTCTAATTAGTTCAACATAAGGATTAACAAGTTACTAACAAACAATCACACACCATAACAACAAATCATAACGATAAAGATTGTTATTCTAGAAATTAGAGAAATCAAACATGAAATGTCTCAACCAAACCTTCAATCCAGGACAATCATCAAGTGTTTAGCCACTCATGGCTTGAAGCAACATCATAACCAAAGTTCTATTGTTTATAAAGATCAAAACACATAAACTAATGATTAGACAAGTGTTCTTCCCCTCCAAAGTCTCCAACCAAGCTCCAATTTTCGTTCACAAGTCAGGTGTAACTGATTAGAAATGATAAGTCCCTTAAAAACCACATCAAACTGCCATTTAATGCATGAGTTACAAAACAACTTCAGTCGGTGCCGTAACCTACGGCCCTCTGCCGTAGGTTACGGCGGTCAGCTGCCAAAGATAATCAACATAGGCGCCATAACCTACGGCCCTCTGCCGTAGGCTACGGTGCCAATTGAACCTTACGGCTCTTGCCTTCTGTTTTACGGCAGCTGCATTTTTTCAAAGGTTGGGGTCGTAACCTACGGCCAAGTGCCGTAGGCTACGGCGCTGAGTGTTGGCATTTTCTTGTTTTCTTCATTTATTTCACTATTTCCTCAATCCAAACACCGCCAACTTTTAGCATCCATCCAAGCTCCATAAAACCCGCATTTTAAGCTCTTTACCACCTGTAACATCAAACATCTCGTGATTACCAAATTCAAGCTATTAACCGGATAAAGTATGGGATTTTAGTCTATTTAAAGGCCTTAAGGGTTGTCCTACGGACCACCCGTCAGTCAGTCTATCCACTATCCCCCATATAGTATCATTTCCTTTCCTTGTCTTTGGCAACTTGGTGATGAAATCTATTGTCACCATTTCCCACTTCCACGTGGGAAGTTCAGGCTGTTGTAGTAAACCTGACGGCTTCTGATGTTCAGTTTTGACTTGCGCACACGTCAAACATTTAGCTACATAGGTAGCTATAGACTTCTTCAAGCCTATCCACCAAAAATTTGCTTTCAGATCCTGGTACATCTTGTCAGCTCTAGGATGAACGTAGTATTTAGAACTGTGGGCTTCCTGGAGGATAACATCTCAAAGTCCTCCATAAAGTGGAACCCATATTCGTCCATTTAATCTCAGAATTCCGTCCTTGCCAAGAGATAACTGCTCCTCAGTTACCCCTAGCTTTCGTTAGGATAGTTAGCTTCCAGCACAGCTTCCTTCTGCGCAGCTAACAACCTTTCATTCAAGCTATTCTTTATCTCAATGCTCTTGGCATTGATTCTTATAGGCTTCACCCTTTCCTTTCGACTCAAGGCATCGGCGACTACATTCACCTTGCCAGGATGGTATCTTATCTCACAATCATAATCATTCAAAGTTTCCATCCAACGTCGCTGCCTCATGTTCAAATCCTTTTGGTTAAACAGGTGCTGGAGGCTCTTGTGATCAGAATAGATCACACACTTGATACCATATAAGTAGTGCCTCCATAGCTTCAGTGCAAATACAACGGCACCCAACTCCAAGTCATGGGTGGTGTAATTCTTTTCATGCACTTTTAACTGATGTGAAGCATAGGCAATAACCTTGCCTTTCTGCATAAGCACACACCCCATGCCTGTGTGTGATGCGTCGCATTAAACCACGAATTCTTCAGTACCTTCAGGCAATGTCAGTACAGGAGCATTGCTCAACTTTTGCTTCAAAATATCGAAAGATTCTTGCTGCTTGGGTCCCCAGTTGAACTTAATATCCTTCCTAGTCATGGAAGTTAGGGGTGCAGCAATCCTTGAAAAATTTTCAATAAAGCGCCTGTAGTAACCTGCCAATCCCAGGAAACTGCGAATTTCTGTGGGCGTCATCGGCTCTTGCCAATTCATGACAGCTTCAACTTTAGCGGGATCTACTTGGATTCCACGTTCACTAACCACATGTCCAAGGAATTGGACTTCTCAAAGCCAAAATTCACACTTAGAGAATTTGGCATAGAGCTTCTCCTGCTGAAGTAGTGAAAGAATACATCGAAGATGTTTCTTATGGTCGGCCTGATTCTTTGAATAAATCAGAATGTCGTCAATGAAGACGATAACAAATTTATCCAAGTATGGTTTGCAGACACGGTTCATGAGATCCATGAATGCCGCTGGTGCATTAGTGAGTCCAAAAGGCATCACTAAGAACTCGTAGTGACCATAACGAGTCCTAAATGCAGTCTTGTGTACGTCTTCATCTCTAACCTTCAGCTGATGATAGCCTGACCTTAAATCAATCTTAGAGAAGTAACTTGCCCCTTGAAGCTGATCGAACAGATCGTCGATTCTGGGCAATGGGTACCTATTCTTGATAGTGACCTTATTAGGCTCACGGTAATCGATGCACAGACGCATCGATCTATCCTTCTTCTTGACAAATAAGATTGGTGCTCCCCAAGGAGACGAACTAGGTCTAATGAAACCTTTGGCTAGCAATTCATCTAGTTGTGTTCTCAATTCCTTCATCTCTGTTGGTGCCAATCTATAAGGCGCCCTTGCTACTGGTGCTGCTCCAGGGATAATGTCAATCCTGAACTCCACCTGCCTATCTGGGGGTAAACCAGGTAGCTCTTCCGGGAATACTTTGGGATATTCAGAAATGACGGGGATATCCTCAATCTTGGGTTTTGGCTCATCAATAGTCAGTTGTGCCATGTAGATGACACAACCCTTCTTCAAACACCTAGAGGCCTTGAGCATAGTTACTTGCTCAGGCAGTCCATACTGGGTATCTCCCTGAATGGTAAGTGATTCACCAGACGGAGTCTTGATCACCACCTGCTTCTTATTGCAGACAATCTGGGCCTGGTTATGAGATAACCAGCCCATACCCAAAATTATGTCGAAACCGGCTAATTTCAAAGGAAGTAGGGACAAAGGAAAAGAGTGGTTCTTAATGGATATGAAACATCCATCTAATATGGTTGAGGCGGTTTCTAAGGTGCCATCTGCTAATTCCACCTCGTACTTCACACTTAGGGTTTTAACAGGTAAATTCAGTAACTTACAAAACTTATTATCTACAAATGATTTATCAGCTCCTGAATCAAATAGTACTCTCGCATAAACATCATTTATAAGGAAGGTACCTGTGATCACATTGTCGTCTTGCACAGCTTCCTTTGCATCCATCCTAAAGACCCTAGCATTGGTCTTCTTTCCATCATCAACTTTCTTTGCATATTTTGGGCAATTTGTCTTAATGTGCCTTTTTTCGTTCCAACTGTAGCACGTTGCGTCCTTCAGTTTCTTGCACTCTAGGGTCTTATGTTCCGAAGATTTGCAAATCCCACAAGGCCTCGGCTGAGATTGGGATTTTGAGTCAAGTCTGCACCTCCCAAAGTGGTGCTTCTGACAAATATTACACTTGGGCTTATCTCCAGATTGATGCCCATCCTTCTTAGAACCAGACCCCTTCTTGTGGTCATTGTTTCCCCGGTGCTTCTTATCTGACCGTTGTGAATTGTCGTCTTCACGCTTCCGTTTCTCGGCATCCGTGTTCCTCAGCGATCTCTGCCTGACCGCGTCCAGTGCGAGGGACAAGGATATATCAGCTGTAGACCTGAATGTAGCTGGCCGAGAGGCTTTTACACTTGCCTTAATCTCTGGGGCTAAACCCCCAATGAAACAAGCTATTCTTTTGGGTTCCAGGGTCACCAGATAAGGAACCAACCTTGACATTGTATTAAAGCTCGTAAGGTAAGCTTGGCAATCCAGATTTTTCATAACCAAGGATAAGAAATCAGATTCAATCTTTTCCACCTCATGCTGAGGGCAGTAGTTTTCTCTAATCAATGCCATGAACTAATCCCATGTCAGATTGTACAGTGGAATCTTCCCAGTAGCTTGAATCAACGATCTCCACCAGGCTAAGGCCTCACCTTTGAACGATTGAGACATAAATTTTACTACATCCTTATCAGCACACCCGCTGATATCAACCACGGTGTCCATCTCATCCAACCACGTCATGCAGTCTATAGCTCCTTTCTCCCCAGTAAAATCCCTGGGTTTGCATGAAACAAAATATTTGTAGGAGCAACCCTTATCACGGGGTCCTTGATTCAGTATGATCTTTTGAGATGGGACACTTTGCTGATTAGAAGAGTGACGATCGTCATCACCTTTCTTTAGCTCATCCTTCTTGGAGGGTGGTGGCTTGCTGTGAGCCTCAGAATGAGTCTTAGGCTTGGAATGCGGTGCGGATAGGGTCCTACTCCGAGTCCCGCTATATTCCTGATACTGCCACTCTATTGCTTTGGTAACCGCATTGTCTATCAATGCTTGTAGTTCTTCACCCGCGATATTAATTCGGGTATTACCATGATCCTCCCTAGGGTGACTGTTGATCTCATCCGAGTCAGCCATTTTGGTTTGAACTGTTACATAAGATATTGACAATAATTTATTTGGGAGTTTATTATGGAATTGCCTTTTATGGCAATTCATTAACCATGGTAAACACAGACCATATAGGGTTAATTTGTTAATCATATTTATTTAGGATTTTTATTATAATTTATCATAATTATAAAACAAATAACAGTTTTATTAGTGGCACAAAAGGCCTAGTCACTGGGACATTTCTAAATTATAAGCCATGATTTCAGAGAATCAAGGCATGAAGGTGTGAACATAGTTCTTTACCTTTTTCTGACAGGGAGTCGTAGACTACTACTGTCTTTTGTCTTATATGACAATGAGTATGGCCCGTAGGCACTATATTACCAATGGATGGTCAAAATATGATCATCTTAATTGATGATTTAAACCCATGATTTATAGATCATCAGGTTAGGATAGGAATCTTTTGAAGAATCCAATAAGAATGACGTGTGTGATTTTAACGAATCACGTCTGCCAGGAGCGTTAACATGTTTTCAGATGTTAACAGGGATCCGAATCTTTCAAACAGGTCTTACCATCTTGGCCAAGTCTTATAATGACATGCAAGCTAGGTTATACCTTTAAGATTCTCATTTAATATTTAAATAGGCAGATATATTTTAAAAGGAATGATTTTGATTCATTTATTTCATGTATAATATATTTATGCATATAATGACAAAAATGAAATTTATAAACTTAACATTCCATTAAATATTAAAAAGGATTACACATTGCCCTAAACGGGACTTTTAATAGACAAATTACCCACGCAGGGGTTAAACCGAAATACAAGTCCACGCAGGGACCAAATACTAGAATAGATGTCCATGCAGGGGCTAAAAGACAAGTCCACGCAGGGACTAAATACACAGATAAATGTCCATGCAGGGACTTGATTAAATAGGAAATACAACAATACATACAGGGATTTAATGATCCCTCTTCTTCTTCCCCTTTAGCAAGTTCGCTAGGCCCTTGAGGAAACCCCTGTTGTTCCTGCGTCTTCTTGAAATTCATGCTCCACCTGACTTAGTCTTTGGAGGATTTCCTCCTGTTCCAGTGGGGAAAATCGTGGTGGCTGCGACTGTTGCCGAATCGGTGGTCGTGCAGGTACTTGATACCCATGAGTTGGATATCCCATTCCCCAAGGGGTTCTATATGGTCCTTCAGGATGAAGGGCGAGGTAGTTTGATGCAACTTGGTATGGGTCTTCAGCATAGTTATAGTTTGTGTGAGCCGGCTGCTCAAATGGGTTGTACGCTGTTGACCCAGCGTACGTAGGAATCGGGTTACCAAAACCCATTGGTGGTGGCTGTGGTGCAACTGGTGCAGAACTCACCTCTAGAATTGGGTTTGAGGGCCCACCCATCTGTGGGTCTTCCTGCAGTGGCGGGTAGTGACTGCCACTTGAGTGATTGGGGGTGCTGAAGTGAAAATCCCCTGCTCGCGTAGATATACGTGCGCCTTGGTGGTTCTGGAGGTGCTTGATGAACTGGCGGCGGTGGAGGCGGTGGCGTGACTGCCACGAAACGCGAATCCCCAGAGGGATCCTGCTGCTGCTGCTGGTGAGGTGATGAATGGTGAGAAGGTGTGAAGTACCATTCATGCTGGTTAAACCTTGCTTGGTAACTGTCTGGACCACCGTAGGGTGATCCGTGGAAAGATGAACCATCGGAGACCTCAATAGGGTGCGTGGGGGTTCCAGTCGGTGGTTCCATAGGGTCGGTGTCCTCATCCATATCCATGGCGTGATCGCCGGAAAAGTGATCCTCCGGTCCCAATGGGTTAAAACCCACTGGTTCTTGAATATAGTTTGCCGGGTTAAACCGGCCTTGAAAGATAGGAGTGGGGTCGCCAAAGGAATTGTGCGAAAGGGATCGCTGGAGAGGTATATATGAAGGTTGAGGGTTATTGTGCTCGTTTTCCGAATGCGGCCCAAAAGAATGACGATAAGAAGGTGTTGAGCTGTGCGAGACAGACCGTCTAGCGGGCTCCGTATGGGTCCTCCAGTTTCCCTGAGGATCGTCACTCATAGTATTGGAAGGAGCTCGCCGGTGAGAAGGCCCGGCTTCGTGATCGTTGGGGGCGGTGATCGGCCCCTTACCTTGTCCTCCTCTTCTAAATCTTGGCGGCATAGTTCCTGTCAAAACAATAAAAGATACAACAAGAAATATAAAGGACAAAGTTAAAATTAAAAACAAATTTGGATTTGTCCTAAGTTCTTTGTCTAGACTCGAAAATTTAGGAATGTGCAATTGTGTCATTGAGATTAAACACAAAATGCTAGTGTTTAATTCACTCAACGTTGACTCTGATACCAACCTGTCACACCCCGATATTTCCATGTATTACCGGTGGGCCCGGTAGGGAGTATCGTGACGTAGTTGATATCGTTACAGTCAAACAACACAATATTTAAATGCACATCGGAAGCAAAAGATAGATATATTTCAACCAAATATAATTGTAATATCAAGTATCACAAACAGTTGAAATTAATCCACAGGTGGATCAAAAATAAAAAGGAAACATTGTTCAACAGTTTTGACATCCAAGTTTGCGAGACTTATTGTGGACGCTAGAAGAAAGCCAGCCTAGTTCGCGTAGTACCTGCACTTAACCTTTTTGGGAAAATACGTCAGTTTACACTGGTAAATACAATCAACTGACTCATTTTTAAAAGTTTAATAAAATTGATTTGAATGCACGTGGCACAAACTTTTTATAACTTGGGATAATTATTTGAATACAATCTTGTAAAAGAATTACATGTTCCTTATGCGTTCAGTAGCCCGATCCGCAGACCGGGTTAAAGATCAATAGACACACCACATTATTTATTTAGGCACAGACGGGTGTACGCCTACACCCCGTGCTTAGGTCGTGGCCATTTCGTAAAATGATGCCAAGGATATTCGGGACATGGTCATTAACCCCCCAAAAGCTTTAAGCAAACAAGACATTTCAAATGGGACATCTCAATGATTTAACCTTCATACAATTAAAGATTCAATGCCCGACCAACCGGTATTTTATATACCATACCCCAAGCCCGTATAGGGAAAATAAGTTAAAAGTATTTACCTTTGCAAGTATCAATCACAAATAGCAAGTGCGTGTAGCTTTTACCGGGTCTCCTATTCTGGAATGAAGGTTTATAATAAGCTATTAGAATCCTAACGGGTCTTTAATTAAGCCTAAACTTAGACCGGTTAGTTTGAAATAAAGATACGGTTCGAACACGCGATTAAGCGAAGACCGGAATAGAATGTGATTTAGACCCGAAAAGTTTGAAGACTGGTATAATATGGGTAATCTAAACACATTCTGGATTTTGAGATAAAAACGACAAGGTTTGACCCGTTTCGGCTAATTTATGCAAACTAGTTACATAAACCGAGCCGAACGCGTAAGAAGCGTAACGGGTAACCGTAAGAGTCATATACAGGTTTCCTAAGTCAATATGCTTTAAATATGTTGTGATATCAGTAGGATATCTTCCATTATGCCCAAAACGAGTTTAATCTTAATTTAAGCCCCTTAGGGGTATTTTGGTCATTTTAAAGATTATAAAAGAGATTAAATGAAATTCTGAGATTCAGGTCCGAATACATCAGTAAAATAACTTATTTTAATAGGTCATATCAGTTGGTGATAAGTCTTATATATCAAAATGGTTTTAAACCCATACTAGGTGTTTAATACGCGTAAAAAGCTATTTTAAGCGATTTCCGGGTTATACAGGAAATCTGAGTTTTCTGAACAGGTTATAAAGTTCAAAATACTTCATTTATTATATAAATTTAATCAATTGCAATTGGATTGGTGTCAAAATACTATGTAGAACTCATTTTATAACCAAAAAGGGTATAATCGGTATTTACCGAATCAACGCCATAACCTTAGGTTATGAGCAGGTTAAAATAATTAAAAATCCTTAAAAATCCAAAAATATTATATTACATCACTGGGTAAAAGTTTTGGTGTCAAAAATTGGGTTTAGATAGGCTTTATGCTAATTGCGCCGTTTAATTAACAAAAAGCTTTTTAAGTGCGCTATTGAGCATAACTCCCAATCTAGACCTCTAACTGATATGAAATTTTAGGGACATGTTTATAATTCAGCAACAAAGATTATTGTCCTCTCACATATCCAAAATTCTTGTTTTATGGTAAAAAGGGCATTATGGTCAACATTAAGCAATTAACGGAAACATGTAAACGAATCGGACAATCAACGAACCAACCACAGAGGGTTATACTATCATGTAACCTGGTCCTAAGGAAGCTCTAAGTCATTTCCAAATCATACTAAATCGGGTCAGAACTGAAGTCAAAGCAAAAGTCAAAGTTTTGCGTCTTTCGCTTCCGAACCGGGTCTAAATAGAAAATTGTCGGGTCGAACATGTTTAGACATGCTCTTACATTTATAACTAAGTTATATGAGTGGTAAAATATGTTACATGCCTTCTACATTGCTAATTACATGTTAATTATAAAATTATGGTTCTGTTGACTTTTTATAAACAACTTTGACCCGACATTTGATCTAGTTAGAGCGGGAATCAGAGGGTGTCCTTTTAAGGGTTTAATGCCCACATAATTACCAACTTATAACTACCTTTAATTCGACTAATCACTGGACCATTAATGATTAATCGCTAATCAAACAAAATTACGACGGTTTGACTTTTAAGCTAATAACTAAGAAAAACTCAATTAAGGAAGGTCAAGGATACTTACCAAAGGCCTAATTACGACCAGGGATGCTTGGGGACTGATCTTATGCTCCAGGAAGTTCCACAAATGCAGATGGAAGGTGTGATCAAAATGTTGCAACATGAGGGGCCTTTTATAGTGAATTTGAGGGCTTGTGATCATGACAATTCATGCTACAACTGATCATGGATCATCCACAAGTGTCCCTAAGGTCTAAAAGCATGTAGGGGTCGCCCATGGAGTGGAAAATATCTTCTTAAGTTTGTTACAAGGCTGAACAGGCTGTTGCCAATATTTTATGTATCTGGGGGTCGCACGCGGCCCGCGTAAGGTTCTGGTAAGCCTTACGCGGCCCGCCTGAGGCCTGCTGTCAGGTTAAAAACTTTTCATTTATTGCATCTTTGGCTCTTGGTCCTTCGAAAGGTCATTCCACCTTTATTTCTTGCATTATGAGCCTTTCAAATTGACTTATAAGGGCTTCAAGACTTATACCCACTTTGTTAAGTCCTTGGTCACTTTATGTTTACCCGAAAAGTCATAATTTTCAACGTTGACGCTTTAACCCCTCGTGTGCGAATTTTATCATAACTTTCTCATACGATAACGAAACTTGGTGAAATTTTTATCGTACATTCTAGTTAGCATAATTAACCGTTACAAAGCTTCGGGTTTGCTAAAAGGTCACTCAGAGGTATACCTTAAACATGTTGACACATTTAACCCCTGTAGTTTGTACTCTCTCACTTTCTTTCACAATTAGCTTCGTATGATCCATGATTCATTCGTTTAAGGGTATAAGCATCATGTAAGGTTATTGTAAAGAATATTTATCCATTGTTGACATTTTGAACCCTTATATTCACATACTTTCCATGTTTGTCAACTTTAGTCCCTCTAGAGTATTCTTTCATACGTTCAAGCTTATTACACGTGTCAATACATTATAGGACGTGAATTTTCGAGGTGTTATAGTTTGTTAGTTAATTGTTTCAGTTTAATACTTTCATCTTTGATTAGTTTTATGAATATTAGTTAATGCTATGGTTTGTGCGGTCGAAAAGGATTTTTTTAAGTGAAGTAAAAGAAGACGATGTGATGGAACGATTTCAAGCTATGAAAAAAAGAAGAGGACAAATCTATTAGGTATTTGTTTTACTTTTATTTATGTATTGTTGTTTTTTTTTAATATTGTGTGATTGCACGGTAAAAAAAATTTGGATACCTTTGAATTAATGTTCTAGTTCCGCCACTGACATTCAGTGGCGGACCCAGAAATTTTTTCTCGGGGGTGCGGAATATTTTCAAATATTTTAGGCCCCTAGCTGTATAAAAATATCGGTTCATAGCGGGTTGGGTCGGACCACGTAAGACAAAAGAACATCAAACTAAAATTTATAAATCATCAAAAACACGTCAAACGTCATTACAAATTACAAACGTATTTAAAATTGTGCCCTACAAGGTTTCTTTTTTTTAAATATATACAAAATATCATCTAAAGATACTAAACACGCCATAAGTTCATTACATTCTTACTCATTGTTCCTAACACATATAATTTGCTCCATAAGTTCATAAAACAACACTAAACTCTTAAACAAAATAAACAAACATGTTCAACCATAGCCCATAACTTTCAATTATATTTTAAACATTCAAGCCCTAATATTAAATGTTGATTAATTGTAACTAATCATTTATACAAACAAAGCTATAAATAAAACAACAAAATCATTTAACTACAAGTCTAGAACAACAAAAAAATATAAAAAGATTAAAACCCTTACACATCTATATTTTCTCCTAAACATCACATAAAACAAAATAAATAAATAAATAAATAAATAAACCATACTGGTTCTATATTGGAATTCTGACGTAATATGGGTCGGTCCAACCGGAATTCTGGTTTTTCCGGTAAAAAAAAGCCACCAGGTCGTGAGCAGTGGTGTCAAGTCGCTGGGAGTTTTTTTTTTTGGGGCGGGATTTGGAAATAGAATTGGTGGATGGGTTTGGATTATTTTATTTAGTTCAAGTTTCTTTAGGTTGGGTTTGGGCTTGTGTTAATAAAAACTGATTGAAGATTGGGCTTTGATTAGATTAACTAATTAAGTGAATAAGTGGTTAATAATTATTTTTTTCTAAGTGGGGCGGTTGAAATTTTTCAAGGGGCGCGGGTGAAAAATTCCAAGGGGTGCGGTCGGGATTTCTGGCGAAAAATTACACTAAAAATATTTTTTCATTGGGTGCGCCCGCCCACCCTTGGCTTAGGGTGGGTGCGCCCCTGATTACATTACATCAAAACAAAAATTACACCAACCCTTCCAATCTACCGAACCCTCTTTATACGTGCTCCTATACCAAAGGTAACCCAAAGACTTCACTTCTGAAATAATTTTAAACACGTTCACCTCCATACTAGAGAACACCTTCTTGTTTCTCGCTTTCCATATACGTCAACATGTCAAAACAATATCCTTCTTTTTTTTCGAAATCCTCAAATGATTTACCACCTGCATCAAATCATCAACCGAAAACGCATATATACCCGGCAGTTTGCACCAATTACTATGCCATTCCACACCCCATCCGCCAAAATACTACTAAAACTTTTTCATGTATCACTCTATTTTAGATAACCTACTGCTATTGTTTGCTAAAACTCTGGTTGTTTCTTCAAACCTAGAGCAAACAAACCCTCGACCACATGCTTACTAAATTGCAAGGGCTGAGCTTTATTGGGGCTGGGGGTGCCTTGCCCCCTATCGATTTTTCGCTCTTAGTGTTAATTTTTATCGAAATTTTCAAAAATATTTTTTTTAATGTAAAATATTGGATTTTTAAGAGTCTTACCCCACCGATTTGGATTTTGAGAGTCCGGCCCCACTGATTTTGTTTCCGCCACTGCTAAATTGCATCATATTTACTCACTTCCCGCTATTAAACATTTTCTCATACTCTTTTCATGTTTCCACTAACGCGTGTAGTACTGCCATATTCTTATCTTTCTTTGTCATGTAGTACTTCGCTCGTGGGTATCGATCATTGTGACAATTGGGGACCCTTTCTTATTATTTCTCGTTCTATTGCCTTTTTATCTTTTTTTTTTTTGTTTGATACATAAACCAATGAAGTTGAATGCACCGATGTAATGGATTACACATGCATGTATACATATACATCAAAACTCACAACAAACTGAATATGGAAGTTGGACATGCCATTGCAATTGTTACACACTCTCTAATATGTGTATTCAACAAAACTCACCACAATTCGGAATCAACCTGGAAAGATGGACATACCATTTTAATAAGTTAGACGCATTATTACATACATGTGTTTCAAAACTCATCACAAGTTCAAATCAAATTTGAAAAGAGACATAATGTTGTAACGGGTTAAGACACTATAGCATTAACTTCTGCAAGTAATGGTATGTTGTTTTTTTAGAGTAAATTACAAAAATCGTCATTTATGTTGACTCTAGATTGCAAAGTGTGTCCTTTATCCCTAACTTAGTTATTTTTCATTGTTAAGTGGGTGTGAAATGACCTAAATACCCTTACTGTTAAATAAATAAATAAGAAAGTTAAAAGAAATATAATTAATATTTAAAAATTTATGTGAGACCTACCACCCACCCCACCCTCTTCATCTTCCCCAATCTTGCCACCACCTCACCCTCTCACCATCATCTTCAACCTCCGCCAGCTCGCAATACGCATCGCCGCTCGCCTCACCGTCATCCTCTGGCAACCGCCTCACTCTGTGCCCGTCAACTCCTCTCCGGTTATTAACAGCGTCAGCAACTTTTTGCCAGTGGTTCTGATGGAGACTGCCAATGTTAAGTTTCAGGATCCGTTCTCCCTAGGCCTCGATTAATATTTTTGCCCTCTTTTCTTGAGTTTTATTAATAATTCTTGCTTATTCTAATTTTACACGCGATGTTAATTTGTTTTAACTTTTGAAGGATTTACCACCAGAACGTGCTTTTGCGGATTTTATTTTGTGCAATTTGGTGCTGCATTTGGTGAATATGAATTTCCTTGGATAAGTTATGTGTTTAGACCTGTTATATGACTGCATTTTGATGAGGGCTAGGGACAGGGCTAGGTCATTTTGATAAGTTATGTGTTTGGATCATTGTGATGCTTGAATCTTGAAATTTGTACTGGTAATAGGTTATATTTGTTAGGGTATCGGATCAGAGTAGGCTCGAGCGGAAGCGGAACAAACACACACACTAGCAGCAAATAAAGAACACGAGAATTTACATGGTTCGATCAAGGTGACCTACGTCCACGGGTTGCAACTAGGGTTTCACATTTATTACTGAGGTGATACCAATTACAAAGACCTATCAACTATTTATAATACCCAAATTAGGATTTACAACTTGTTGACCAAGAAAACGTAAAATAGGAAACTGTATAAGGCTTAACAAATTTAGCGTATCTGCTCCATAAATAGCGCATCCCACATATTAGAGCATCTGTTAGAGCATCTAATACTAGAGCATCTATGAAACAGTAGCGCATCAAACAATAGAGCATATGCAGATGCTCTATTCCTGCAAAGCCTACATATCTAACAATCTCCCACTTGGAGGCTTTGCATAAACCACGAAGTCTATCCAAGTAAACCCATCACTAGGTAAACCCATCACCAGGTAAAGTCTTCCAAGCCTCCAGTTCCCAAGAACAAGTTAAGACTTCAGTCATACCCAAGCCACCTAGTTGCAACCACACCTCTCATCGAGTACCTGAGAGACCAGATGAAGCTCCCAGAAGCTCCAACCCAACAGTCTTATCAGACCCATTCTCTATCTCAACCGGCTTGCACGATCCACCAGCTCCAGAGATACACCGAGAATTAATATCACTCTCCACATTTTGCAAACTATTTCCAGGAGAGCTTTTTTCTTCAGTCGGAACCTTCGTCTTCAAAACCCAACGGTTCGTTGTGATTGTACCCGGAACACGACCCGTGCTCCCACTATCACCAAATCTCCTAAATGGCTTAAACTTAGACCCCAGACCACATTCAACTGACATCCCTAAAGCACCAGGATTCAAGTTCGCAAATTGAACCCTCTTCCGCTTACTAGATTCAGTGAACCAGACTTTATGTTGTACAGGGACGGCTACTCCCTCAGCAGGTATCTCAACTAGATACAACGATCCTCGTCTCCTCCCACAGGCAACAACAAGATTTCCATCAATCACCTTCCACTTCCCACTACCAAACTTAACATCTAGTCCCTGATTATCCAATTGACGAACAAAAATAAGTTTCTTCGTTAAACCTGGAATTACCCTGACGTTCTTTAAGTTCCATGTAGTGCCTAGTGGAGTCTTCAGATTGACATCTCCCATACCCGTAACATTAAGAACATGACCATTAGCTAATCGTACCTTTCCAAAGTCTCATTTTTTCAGATTCACCATCGTCTCCCCGCTGTGCATGGCGTGAAACGAAGAACCAGAATCCATAGCCCAAGAATCTATAGACTCTTCACAGCAAACCAGGACGTCACCGTTAGATTCATCTGACACAACACTATTTACATGCTGGTTACCATCCTCTTTCTTAGGATCAGGACACTCGTTTTTAACATGCCCCTTTTCACCACAATTCCAACACCTCACATTCTTCCCAGCTTTAGACAAGCTTTTCCCACGACTCCCACTGCTTCTGTTATTACCTCTTCCCCTGCTAACACTGAACATACCAGAAGTAGATCCTCCACTAGTGTTCCTCCGACGAACGTCTTCACCCAAAACACTATACCGGACCCGATCAAACTTCAAATTTCCAGTTCCAGCAGTTTCAGTGACCGTTGTCACAAATCCAGACCAGCTATCAGGTATGGAAGATAACAAAACCACAGCATGAGTGTCATCATCCAACTTCATGCCCACAATTGCTAACCTGGACAAAATTGAATTGACTTCGTTAAGGTGATCAGCAACTGAACTGCCCTCGTTCATTCTCATATTAAATAGTTCCCTCATCAAGAACACCCTATTACTGGCAGACGGCTTTTCATACATATTTGACAGAGCTGTTAACATACCACGAGCAGTTGTTTCTTTCATGATATTAAATGCAACGCTCCTCGTCAAAGCCAATGTAATTTTACCTCTTGTCTTTTTGTCCTTTGAGTTCCAAATTGCTTCAGCAGCTTTATCCATTCCAGCAGGTTTTTCTTCCAGTACCACATCTGTAACAACTCTCATCAAAAGTCTTAATTATTATTTTAATTTGTCCAATAGGAAACCCTAATTAAGAAACCCAAGTGATTCTGCATAAACCCTAAAATTTTCAGAACAATCGGAATCAGGATCAGGGCCCCTAAAACTCAGAGGGGGTAAACCCTAGTTGATAATATCCTCACAGTTTGCTGTAGGATTTGAAATTCATTGAAACGTGACTCACTAAGGCTATACTGGAAACGAACCTACCCTACCCTAAAAGTAACCCGTCGCGCCACGCGACAGGCTGTCGCGCCACGCGACGACACGATTTTTCAAGTATAAATATAGGGGTTTAGGACTTGGCTGTTGGCATTGGTTCGACGTAGAAATACCATTCGTACACTGAGATATTGTAGAAACAGTCCTAGAACACACACAAATCATGAAACGTTGCCGCAATACAGGGTAATAACTCGATCGCTGCTACGATTTAATGTCCGATCGATAGAAATCAATCCAATGGATGTTTAAGTGCTGCCCAAATTAGGGTTATGCTTTGTCATTCGTCTTGAAATCGATGGATGTTTAAGTATCGCACTTTGTCATTCGTTGTGAGGGTTTCAATCTCGTGAGTTATCGTAAATGTTGTATTAGTTACTAACCTAGTTTGTGTGCATTGTTATTTAAACTAGGTTATCAAGGCTAATCAGTAGGCTAAAGCTCTGTTCATATTAAATATGCAATGTGAGTCATTTTCTTTTTATCAAATTTGATTTCAAAATCATGTTTACTTTCAAAGTTATAATTACAGGGATTAAGTCTTTGTAGTCACCAAATTACAGCCGGTATGTGGGGTTTGTATACAATACTTGATAACCGTCACCATTGGATAACGGGTTAGCCAAGGGGTGATATGACCATAATCACAGACACCATTGGACAACGAGATAGCCAATAGGTGGTCGAGTGATAAATACCGTGGGTAGATGGTTGATATGTATAAACATTGTAATCGCTCTTAATACTGTAAATTATAACAAGCGCATCGTTTTTAGTAAAAAGAATGATTCACCAGTATTTCCCGCTGACAAAACCTTTTTCAAACATGTTTCAGGTGACCTGTTGTGATCCAGGAAAAGTGCCGCGAAGCACTACAAGCTTAAGGAAGTGGCTCAATATAAATAAAGAAACATGTTTTGTAAAAATAAAGATTTCTCAGTGAAATCCTATGATTGTAAATTACCGGGGTTTATCCCGAATTGTGAAATAAAATAATCAGGAAATTTCAGTTTTGAAAAGATCCTGATAAAATCTTCCACTGTCAACTCAATTAAATAAAATACCACGGGATTTTCTGTCCCGCGGCTCCTGAACCGGGTCAAACCGGGCTGGGGGCCGTGACAGAAAAAGGTGGTATCAGAGCCACTGATTTAAGCCAATTAAGTATTTAGAAAATACTTAATTTTACTGATTGCTATTTTTGTGATTTCATGTTTTATTGTTTGAATATTTGTTTACCGTATGGGTAAGCAAAGACTTTCGGATATCTATTATAAATTAGATATTTCACCAAAAGAAAAAGGAACTTCCTCCTCAAAATACCCAACAGATACTGAGTAAGGAATATTTGTTCGAAAGGCACAATATGAGAAACCACTTTATCCTAATAAAAGAAGTTTGATTATTAGGAAAAGTCAGGAGAAAATAAAGAAATCACAACCAAAAGAAAAGAGAGTTAATCAGAAAACCCAAGAACTAGACAGTAACCCACCATGGGAAGACAAGTTAGATGAAAAATGGGCAGATCTCTATATGCTAGCCACTGTAGCAGTAAATGCAAATCTTTAAATATTCTGACTCAAGTTCTAGCACCCTTATCACCTACAAGCCAGAAACTTTACCCAGTAAATAAATAAGTTTACAGTAAACCCTAATATGTTTGAATTGTCAGTTGTCCTTTGTATTAAATTAGTCACACGCTATGCAATAATATTTAAAGGTTATCTATGAAATTTTGTTATAAAATTTTTACTTAGCATTTTGTGTGTATTTTTGCATATATGCTAAACAGCATGAATGAGTTATCTGAAGCCCTTCAGAATCTCAATCTCTATCCGGTAAAAATAGAAGTTTCCAGAGATTTTACTGGTTACATACCCGATATAGAAGAACCTATGGAATTCAACGCTCCACTTCCGGAGAAACCCAAGCCTAAGAAAAGGAGAAGATTTGTGGGATGGAGGCGTGTGCGCAGGAGGAAACCCGCAACTAGGAAGATTCCCAAAATAGAAAATCCCATAGATAAAGGAAAGGGGATTGAAGTCGGGGAAGGTTCTAGGCAGACAGAAATGGAGATTGGGGAAGGTTCTAGAAAAATGGAAATTAGGGAAAGCTCTAGACAAGTCGAGGAGTTACCATTTCAGGAGGAATTGGATCGTGCATTGGCAAGCTGTGATATCGTTAGGCCTGTCAATAATAATCTCTACCCTTATCCTGCTGAAACACAACTTCCAATAAATTTAGAACCAGCCATTCCAGACCCTCTGATCCACACCCAACCTCTAGGAATGGACGAGTGGTGGACTAATGATTGGCAGTTTCAAAACCTTCTCAACAATCCTTATACCTTTCTCCCTCAGTTCGACCCAGAACCAATACCAAACCCGCTAATGAACAATGAAAACCTAGCTGAACTCCGCCACTTTGGCGAAGAGTTGATGGATACAGGGAATAGAATCCGGGAAATAGGAGGACAAATCTCCTAGAAGTATGACGAGAGGGAGCATCGTTTCTAAAAAGATAGTTGACGAGAAATAGTGTGGTGTGAGAATGTAAAACTGTGGTTGTATAATAAATAGTAAAATATAACTATGTAAAATAACCTAAAATAAAACTTGTGTAAGATAACGGTGTGTAATGATGCATAATATATATATAATGGGAATCGAAAAATCGATAATTTTGGATATATATATGTGTGTATGGTGAAATTTGTATGATTGTTTTGTATAATTGTTATTTATTCGATACTAATAAATTATATATATTAATTATCAGATGGAAAACGCTAATAATGAACCAGTTAACGAGGTTTACCAATCTGAGCAACATCAGGAGGATCACTTTATGAATAAGCAAGATATAGAAAATATCGTTGCTCAAGGAATAGCCAATGCTATTCCAGCAATCCTTGCTGCTGCCCCAAAACCTGTTGAACCTCAAAAAATCATTCCTAGCAAACGTACTTCTGAAGATAACTTCAGTAATAGCGTAAACGGAAGCGGTAATCATACTATTCACGATAATGATCCACGGCAGGCCCCGCTCCCTAAGAAAATGAAAGCTGCAACATCTGGTTGCACTTACAAAGAATTTCTTGCTCTAAACCCGCTGAATTTGCTGGCAATGAAGGGGCGACTGCGCAGCTGCGTTGGTTAGAGAAAACCGAGGCAGTAATTACAATAAGTAAATATGCCAAGGATGACAAGGTCATGTACACGTCAAATCTTTTCAAAGAAGGGGCGCTAGAATGGTGGAATACAGTACTTCAAGCCAAAGGAAGAAATATGGCCTATGCCATGAATTGGGAAGAATTTAAAAATCTGATAGAAAGAAAATTCTATCCTGAATATGAAAAAGAACAAATGGCGAATAAGTTCATGAATCATCGAATGATGGGTGTAGATTGTCGAGGATATACTTCGACATTCTTTGAATATGCTAGAGTAGTACCAACACTGGCTTCGCCAGAACCGGTACTTATTTCTCGTTATATTTGGGGATTGATTGGAGAAATCCGTAATATCGTTAAAGCTGCGAGACCTCGTACTAGTGACGATGCGGTGGAATTAGCTAACACCCTAATTGACGAGCTGGTACGCACAAGAGATGAAAACAGGAAAAAGGAACTAGCTCAGAAAATTACCCAAGGATTTCGTACGGGTAATAATAGCAGCTTCAAGAAAAGAGGAACATGGCAATCCTCAACTCCGCCGTTCTGCAGGAATTGCAGAAAGAAACATTATGGAAGATGTAATGTAACCTGCAACTTCTGCAAAGTCGTAGGACATCGCGAAGAAGACTGCAGAAAGAAAACAAGGGTCTGCTATAAATGTGGAGAAACAGGACATTTTAAACCAGAATGCCCTAAGTTGGTTAAACCAGCAGACAATAAAGCTAAACCGACCGACGGGGCTACCAAGAAGAATGTTCGAGCATTCCAATTAACTACTCAGGAAGCAGAACTCATTCCAGATGTGATAGCTGGTACGTTCCTAGTTCACAACGTTTACGCAAAAGTATTATTTGACTCTGGTGTAAACCAAAGTTTTATAAATTCTTCATTCTGCCAAGCACTTAATTTACCCTTAACCCAACTTAGACAAATCTTTACAGTCGAAACGGAAAACGGAAATTCTGTCAAAATAAATAAGGTTGTGCGAGAAGGAAAGATAGAACTGTTAGGCTATAAATTCTCTGCAAACCTATTACCAATGAATTTAACTGGATTCGATGATGTGTTAGGAATGGATTGGTTAGTAGCCAACCATGCTCGAATCCTTTGTGATAAAAATTCTATAGAGATACAGGCACCCACCAGAAAAGTGATCGTGATTACAGGAGATAAACCACGTAAACCCATGAAGTTCCTTTCAGTAATGAAAGTTGCAAGTTATGAACGAAAGCAAGGAATAGTATATATGATTTCAGTAATCATTAGTACTAAAGATAAAGAACTTAAGGAGATTCCTGTAGTCTCAGAATACCCAGATGTATTCCCAGAAGAGTTACCAGGATTACCACCAGATAGGGAAGTAGAATTTAGAATTCATCTAATTCCCAGAACTACACCGATAGCTAAAGCACCTTATCGGTTAGCACCCACAGAAATGTTAGAACTGAAAAAGCAATTAGATGAATTACTAAGCAAAGGATTCATACAACCTAGTTCATCCCCTTGGGGAGCACCAGTGTTGTTCGTAAAGAAGAAGGATGGTTCGATGAGAATGTGTATTGATTATAGGGAGTTGAATAAGGTTACAATTAAGAATCGATACCCATTACCTAGGATTGATGATCTTTTCGATCCACTTCAAGGAGCTAGATACTTTTCTAAGATCGACTTACGCTCCGGATACCATCAATTGAAAGTACAAGAAGGAGACATACCAAAAACTGCTTTCAAAACTAGGTATGGTCATTACGAGTTTACAGTCATGCCATTCGGACTAACGAATGCACCTGCCGCATTCATGGACATGATGAATAGAATCTGTAAACTGTATTTAGATAAATTTGTAATTGTCTTTATCGACGATATACTTATTTATTCCAAAAGTCAGGACGAGCATTGTGAGCACCTGCATGCACTCTTAACTTTGTTAAGAAAAGAAAAGCTTTATGCCAAATTCTCGAAATGTGAATTTTGACTATAGGAAGTGCAATTTTTAGGTCACATGGTGAATCATGAATGTATTCACGTAGATCCCTCTAAAATAGAGGCAATTACTAAATGGAAGGTCCCACAGTCAGCCATGGAAATTAGAAGCTTTTTAGGATTAACCGGATACTATAGACGGTTTATTAAGGATTTTTCCAAGATAGCTGTACCATTAACTAAGCTAACCTGTAAAGCAGTTAAGTTTGAATGGGGACCTAGGCAAGAAGAAGCTTTTAGGATTCTAAAGCAAAAGTTAACAAATGCCCCAATCCTAGCTTTACCAGAAGGGACTGAAGATTTTGAAGTTTACTGTGATGCTTCAAAACTAGGATTTGGATGTGTGCTAATGCAACGCAAGAAGGTAATTGCGTATGCTTCAAGGCAATTGAAAAAGCACGAGGAAAACTATACGACTCATGACTTAGAGTTAGGAGCCATAATTTTTGCCCTTAAAATTTGGAGACATTATCTGTATGGAAGTAAATTTACTGTCTATACGGATCACAAAAGTTTAAGATATATATTTGGGCAAAAAGAGTTAAACATGAGGCAAAGGAGATGGATGGAAATCCTAAGTGACTACGACTGTGATATTCAGTATCACTAAGGAAAGGCAAATGTAGTTGCAGATGCCTTAAGTCGTAAGTACCATGAGAAACAACGACGGGTTCATGCTCTTAGATTAAATCTACAGTTAGATTTAATGGAACAACTAAAGCATTTTCAAGAAACAGCAATCAAGGATGATGCTGAAGGAATGAAAGGACGAATAAAAGAATTAGAACAAGGAGCTGATGGAATTTGGAGATTCCACAAAAGAAGGATTTGGGTACCTAAGCAGGGAGAATTAAGAAATAAGATTTTAGAGGAAGCCCATAAATCTAGGTATACCATGCACCCTGGAAACAATAAGATGTACCAAGATTTAAGAAATAACTTTTGGTGGATAGGAATGAAAAAGGACATAGCTCGATATGTTTCTAAGTGTCTTACTTGTTCACAAGTTAAGACAGAACACCAGAAACCTTCAGGTCTACTACAACAATTAGAAATGTCTGTATGAAAATGGGAACTCATAACAATGGATTTTGTTACTAAGTTTCCTAAAACCAGAAAAGGTAATGATGCGATTTGGGTAATTGTGGATCGATTAACCAAATCAGCTCACTTTCTACCCATGAGAGAAACCTTTAGTATGGAAAGGTTGGCGAAATTGTATGTAGATGAAGTAGTATCCTTACATGGAGTTCCACTCTCCATTGTATCAAATAGGGATAGTCATTTTACTTCCCATTTCTGGACAAGTTTCCAAGAAGCAACGGGAACTCGACTAAATTTAAGTACGGCATATCATCCTCAGACAGATAGACAAAGTGAAAGGACAATTCAAACTCTGGAAGACATGCTTAGGGCATGTGTGATAGATTTTGGTGGAAATTGGGATGATCACCTACCCTTAATTGAATTCTCCTATAACAATAGTTATCATGTAAGCATCGAAGCTGTCTCATTCGAAGCACTGTATGGAAGAAAGTGCAGAACTCCAGTTTGTTGGGCAGAAATAGGAGAAAGTCAATTGTCAGGTCCTGAAATAGTGCAAGAGACTACCGATAAAATTACTCAAATCAAGGAAAGATTAAAGACTGCTCGAGATCGTCAAAAGAGTTATGCAAACAATAGACGAAAGCCGTTGGAATTCCAAGTAGGAGACAAAGTACTATTAAAAGTTTCTCCTTGGAAAGGAGTAGTTCGATTCGGTAAGAAAGGAAAGTTAAGTCCAAGATATGTAGGACCATTTTCAGTAATCCAACGTATAGGACCAGTTGCTTATCGTTTACAACTACCAGAAGAGTTAGCTGGAGTACATGACGTATTTGATGTATCCAATCTCAAGAAATGCCTATCTGACGAATCTCTGGTAGTGCCTCTTCAAGACATAGAGGTAAATGATAAGTTAAAATTTGTAGAGAAACCATTACAAATAGAAGATCGAAAGATCAAGTTTCTAAAGCACAAACGACTAGTGCTAGTTAAAGTCAAGTGGGATTCAAAGAGAGGACCTGAATACACTTGGGAGCTGGAATCGGAGATGAAGCGAAAATACCCCTACTTGTTCCAGTGAATCTCGAGGATGAGATTTTTTATTAAGGTGGGGAGGATGTAACAACTCTCATCGAAAGTCTTAATGATTATTTTAATTTGTCCAATAGGAAACCCTAATTAAGAAACCCAAGTGATTCTGAATAAACCCTAAAATTTTCAGAACAATCGGAATCAGGATCAGGGCCCCTAAAACTCAGGGGGGGTAAACCCTAGTTGATAATATCCTCACAGTTTGTTGTAGGATTTGGAATTCGTTGAAACGTGACTCACTAAGGCTATACTGGACACGGACCTACCCTACCCTAAAAGTAACCCGTCGGGCCACGCGACGGCGCGGTTTTTCAAGTATAAATATAGGGGTTTAGGACTTGGCTGTTGGCATTGGTTCGACGTAGAAATACCATTCGTACACTGAGATATTGTAGAAACAGTCCTAAAACACACACAAATCACGAAACGTTGCCGCAATACAGGGTAATAACTCGATCGCTGCTACGATTTAATGTCCGATCGATATAAATCAATCCAATGGATGTTTAAGTGCTGCCCAAATTAGGGTTATGCTTTGTCATTCGTCGTGAAATCGATGGATGTTTAAGTATTGCACTTTGTCATTCGTTGTGAGGGTTTCAATCTCGTGAGTTATCATAAATGTTGTATTAGCTACTAACCTAGTTTGTGTGCATTGTTATTTAAACTAGGTTATCAAGGCTAATCAGTAGGCTAAAGCTCTGTTCATATTAAATCTGCAATGTGAGTCATTCTCTTTTTATCAAATTTGATTTCAAAATCATGTTTACTTTCAAAGTTATAATTACAAGGATTAAGTCTTTGTAGTCACCAAATTACAGCCGGTATGTGGGGTTTGTATACAATACTTGATAACCGTCACCATTGGACAACTGGTTAGCCAAGGGGTGATATGACCATAATCACAGACACCATTGGACAACGAGATAGCCAATAGGTGGTCGAGTGATAAATACCGTGGGTAGATGGTTGATATGTATAAACATTGTAATCGCTCTTAATACTGTAAATTATAACAAGCACGTCATTTTTAGTAAAAAGAATGATTCACCAGTATTTCCCGCTGACAAAACCTTTTTCAAACATGTTTCAGGTGATCTGTTGTGATCCAGGAAAAGTCCCATGAAGCACTACAAGCTTAAGGAAGTGGCTCAATATAAATAAAGAAACATGTTTTGTAAAAATAAAGATTTCTCAGTGAAATCCTATGATTGTAAATTACCAGGGTTTATCCCGAATTGTGAAATAAAATAATCGGGAAATTTCAGTTTTAAAAAGATCCTGATAAAATCTTCCGTTGTCAACTCAATTAAATAAAATACCACGGAATTTTCTGTCCCGCGGCTCCTGAACCTGGTCAAACCAGGCCGGGGGCCGTGACAACATCCAAATCGCATTCACCAAGCAACGCCTCTATTTGCATTCTCCACCATGCAAAATCAGTACCGTTGAACTTCTCGATTCGGAACTTCCCATCTTCAGCCATAGCAAACGAGAAAACCAGAAAAAAAAACCACAAGGAACCAAGCAACCGAAAACGTAGCAGCTTTCAATAAACCAGAAACCCGAAGTACCCAAACCAGCGACTTCTCCTACAAACCCGAGCATAAACCAGTGAATAACCAGGGTTCAAGAACCAAAACCCTAATCGCTAAACACCCCAAACCCACCAGATCTGAAACAGCAACCCCTACGGCGCAAACCCTAGACCTTACGAGCCGTAACCAGAGAATAGGTACAGGCCGTAAACAAGTCAGCGGCGACGGCACTAACAGCAGATAAAGATCTCTTGTCCAGCTCTCTCTCCCTCTCCTGCGATAACCGTGTGAACCGTGTAGTTAACTGAACCTTTGGCTCTGATACCACTTGTTAGGGTATCGGATCAGAGTAGGCTCGAGCGGAAGCGGAACAAACACACACACACTAGTAGAAAATAAAGAACACGAGAATTTACGTGGTTCGATCAAGGTGACCTACGTCCATGGGTTGCAACTATGGTTTCACATTTATTACTGAGGTGATACCAATTACAAAGACCTATCAACTATTTATAATACCCAAATTAGGGTTTACAACTTGTTGACCAAGAAAAGGTAAAATAGGAAACTGTATAAGGCTTAACAAATTTAACGTATGTGCTCCATAAATAGCGCATCCCACATATTAGAGCATCTGTTAGAGCATCTAATACTAGAGCATCTATGAAACAGTAGCGCATCAAACAATAGAGCATATGCAGATGCTCTATTCCTGCATTCCTGCAAATCCTACATATCTAACAATATTGAACCTTGTTATAACTTTGAAATGTCGGTGAATCGGTCACTTGTAATGCAATGAGGTGCACATTCGTGTAGCTCATGTCACACCCCAACCGATGGCGGAATCATCGGGGCGCGACACTGAGCGAAACAGATTGTCCAGAAGTTTCCATAACAACTATCATCACCATTTAAGTAAACATTACGTCCCATACCGTAACATAAATAGTCAAACAAGTTATTACAGACAACATCAAAACAAATATTCTGTTCCGACAACTCAGATTCAAATAAGTAGCAATTGTTTATCTGCTTCTAGAGACCCCTAATAAGTTATCTACAGACAACTATTTGTTGGGCTCTAAAGCTTTATTCTAGCTTCCATTTCCTACCACATATGCGTCCTAAGCACCTGTCACATACGTTAAAATAATGTCAATACATAAAATGTAAAGGTGAGCATACAAGTTTGATAATAGGATATAGAGTTCGAATTCGTTTACGCATAACCAGCACGTACACATAGTGAAATGAAGCACGTTAGTTATCGACACAGATCCATCGATACCAATGACTGCGGGTTGACTGCCCGAGGCAGTTCGCAATACACGATTACTACTGTAATCCATGCAAGTAGAAGATCCTTAACAACCCCCGTGTGAACGGGTGCTGAGTCCAAACTATAGTACTATCGTTGCTAAGGCAGGTAGACAGCATTCCATGTGTAAACATAACAAACAAGCATTCATAAGCCACGTATAACATGCATTAAGGGTTAAGCGTCAAAATAGCTTGAGTAGTGTGATAGATGTAGTTTGAATACTTGTAACGTATGTGACACCCAAAAGTGCTAAAGCAAAAAGGGTTCGAGTATACTCACAGCGATAGTGGATTGAAGGGAGCGCTTTACAGCGAGTACGGTTAGCCTGAATAGATTCGATAACGTAACGGTAAGTGATGCGTAAAACAGTACAGGTGAGAGTGGGCTGAATGACTGACCGTGCGGATCAGTCATCCGTGCGTAGAAGTCATCCGTGCGCATGACCTATCCGTGCGGTTGGTGATGCGTGCGGATGGTGATACGTGCGGATGGTGTTCCATCCGGGTAAGTTGTCCGTGCGTGTGACTGCCCGTGCGGGTGGCAACCCGTGCGGACTAGTTGTACGTGCGGACGACTTATCCGTACGGTTAGATTGCTTGTGTGGATAAACGTTCAAGTGGATTGTTTCTTCCTAATATGTGTTTGTGTATGATGGCTTGTGCTTTGAAGTTTTCGTTGTAGCATTTTGAAAACACCAAAGTGTTTCTACCTTTCCAGCCGGCCGCGCGGACGGCACGGCGGTCCGTGCGTATGGTAGTCCGTGCGGACAGCCTGTGCGCGCGGGCAGAAACAATCCGTCCGGATAGTCTGTCCGTGCGTACGACTTGGCCGTGCGGATGAAAAATGTTTGGTTTTCGTTTTAAGGCCTTAGTATCTCATGATCCGAAGAGTAATCCATTCAGAGGTTGTCCTTCCGGATTGCTCGTTCGTCGATACTCAAACCTTGTTTGGAAAGTGGGTCCCAAGGGTAGTCCGTGCGGATCACCACTCGTGCGTATGACCTGTACGTGCGTATGGCTTTTACGCGCGTACGGCTCGTCCGTGCGGACAGCTAGTCCGTGCGGATAGCTTGTCCGTGCGGATCACGGGTCTGGTTGTTCCGTTCGTCTACACTTGGTTTCTGTTGTCGTTTATCGAGACGTTCTGATTACGTGGCTACCACTTGGAGTTGTGTTCCTACCCACGTGACTAGACTGGCCAGGAACCACCCTAACTCAGCCTGTCGGCGACTCAGAACAGTTCTCTCGGTTAACCCCGAAATCAGTTGTCTATGGGTAGAATTCTAGATCTAGAACTAGGGCATTACTATTGACGAGTAAAACACAAGGACTGATCGGATTTGTACCGGTTTCAAGGGTAAAAGTGGGAAAGAACTTTGGTTTATTTCTTTCAACTCTTTTATCCTTAGAAAAGTTTAGATCTAGGTGAAATCATTGTAAAAACTTGTAGAAATCGTTTAGATCTGAGATATTCTAGGTGGAATGAGGCCAAGCTTGAAGTTCTTATGAACTTCATGATGACGTCACTAGAGAATACCTCAAATCCGGATGATTTCTTGGTTAAAATCGAAGATCCGAAAGATAGAAATGTGTAGAATTGTGTAGAGATCGAAGATGTACAAGAATTAGTGCAAGATCTTACCTGGATTGGAAGAATTCTGAGAAAAGGCGAAGAATGCGTATGGTTCGGACGTCACTTGCCAAAAGTGGAAAAAAGTGGAGAGTGACCCGTGTATTTATAGGATGCCAAAAGAGGAAAGGATGGGCCGTGCGCATGGCACGCACCCGGGTAGGTTATCCGCGCGGACTGGCCATCCGTGCGGACTGGCAATCCGTGCGGATTGGCCATCCGTGCGGATTGGCCATCCGTGCGGATGCCGCCTCCCTTGGTGAATTTGGCGCGATGTTGATTCGGTTTCGGCTTACGAGTGATTTGATAGGGTTCCTAGTCAGATTACGTTCAGTCCCAACTACTTCTTATATGGTTCGACTCGGGGTTCGGGTTCGGGTTCGTTTGTATTCGGGTTAGACTTCGAGTTCGATTGAGTTCGCTTGATTATCTCAACATGTACAATATAAAAATAAAACATGCACAGGTAACACGTAAGGCACACACACACGTATAACGACAAGTAAAAATACACAGCTCGAGTTACGATTTGATGTCGGTTCGATTAGCATAGCTTGATTAACTTTATCGCATTGTTACTTCCTATCGTTCACAGTCGTAGGTCGATTGAAATACGGCTAGCATGATTCGATTATTGCAATGTACGACAATTACTCCACATAATCTAAATATCATACAAACAATTCTACGAGTCAAGTTGCGCGAAATCGGTCGTTGACTTTGACCTTGACTTTGACTTTCACTCGTGAAAACACGGGGTGTTACAGCCTCCCCTTGTTTAGGAAATTTCGTCCCGAAATTTAGCTGGAAGCTGTAACAAATTCGTGAATCACGCGTGAGAGTCCTTTGTTTGGATTATTGAAAAATCGTCAAATCAACCAGGATTTTACGGTTAAAAGTTCGCTCATTTTTGGATATGATGTGCGAATATACTTGATCTAAAAGCCTATAAAGTTTTAAATTTCAATTCGAAGTCGTTTTAGGGAAATCTTTTTCAAATTTTAATTTTTCATGTTCAAAGTCTTGATCGTTGCAGGTTCTGATTTGAATTCGTTTCGGTTGCGTACCGACTCGTGAACGTGCGGAATCCGTGAACGATCGTGACCAAACACACAAATAGTAATATAAACTATGATTCTATTGGTTAGGTTCCGGTTCGATCCGTTTCGATTGCGATCCGACTCGTACGACGTGCGGAATCCGTGCACGAGTGAGATCGAACAGACAAAAACGTACTACTTTAACGTGATTCTATTAAAAATATGACGTGTACACTGAATCGAGGACCACAAACGAGCACTTTCTCTCTCTACTTTCTCTTTCTAGTTTATCTCTCTAATTAAACAACTGCGGGTACTTGGCCTTCATGTCGCTTTCGAGTTCCCACGTGAACTCCGCGCCTTGTTTGCCTTCCCACCGGACTTTCACAATAGGAATGCGTGAGCGCCTGAGTTCTTTGGTTTGGCGATCCATGATTTCGACAGGCTTTTCCACGAAGTGTAATGTTTCGTTCACTTGAAGATCATCTAGAGGAACATGCAAGTCGGGGTCGTAGATGCACTTTCGGAGGTTTGACACGTGGAAGATCGGATGGACATTGCTGAGTTCTTCCGGTAATTCGAGTCTGTAGGCGACTTTTCCGATCCTTTCCAGAATCTTAAAAGGTCCCACATATCGAGGCGCGAGTTTCCCCTTTTTGCCGAATCGGACTACACCCTTCCAAGGCGATACCTTTAGGATTACGTAGCCACCAACGTCATACTCACGGTGCTTGCGCTTTTTATCGGCGAGAAGCTTCTGTCTATCCCGAGCCTTCGCTAGATTGTCTCGAATTTGGAAAATTTTGTCTGTCGTTTCTTGTAGCAACTCCGGACCGGTTAGTTGCGAGTCACCGACCTCGTGCCACACAATAGGCGATCGACATCTTCTTCCGTATAAGGCCTCGAAAGGTGCCATCTGGATACTAGCCTGATAGCTGTTATTGTACGAGAATTCGACTAACGGGAGGTGTCTATCCCAATTACCTCCGAAATCTAGTACACACGAACGGAGCATGTCTTCAAGAGTACGAATCGTTCTTTCAGTCTGACCGTCGGTTTGTGGGTGGAACACAGTACTTAGATTAAGCGTTGTACCGAGTGCCGTTTGGAAAGTTCCCCACAATCGTGAAGTGAACCGAGCATCGCGATCAGAGATGATGTCACGAGGCGTCCCATGTCGACAAATGATCTCGTCGGTGTAGATTCGGGCTAATCGTTCTACCTTGTAGTCTTCTCGTATCGGGAGAAAGTGAGCTGATTTAGTCAAACGGTCAATTACAACCCAAATGCTGTCGTGACCTGATGACGTGGTTGGAAGCTTGGTTACGAAATCCATAGCTATGCTCTCCCACTTCCACATGGGGATTGGAGGTTGTTCAAGCAAGCCAGAGGGTCGTTGGTGTTCAGCCTTGATCCTAGCACAGGTTAGGCACTTTCCGACGTAAAGAGCGATATCCCGTTTCATACCCGGCCACCAGTACCTGTATCGAAGGTCGTGGTACATTTTGTCGGCACCAGGATGAATAGAGTATCGGGACTTGTGGGCTTCATCCATGATAATCTGTCGCAGGTTGGTTCGTTTGGGGATCCAGATTTTGTCTAAGAAGTGGAATATCCCGTTCGATTTGCTCACAAGCTGGGCTCCATCGTGGTAGATTCTTTCTTTCTTCAAGGTGCGCTCGTTGAAACATGCATGCTGGGCGTCGCGAATAAGAGCTTCTAGATTGTGCTGGGCGTGAACATTACGAGTGCTAAGCAGATAGCTCCGTCTGCTAAGTGCGTCGGCAACAACATTTGCTTTGCCTGGGTGATAACGAATCTCACAGTCGTAATCGTTGAGAAGTTCTACCCATCGGCGTTGACGCATATTCAGTTCCCTCTGATTAAAGATGTGCTGTAGGCTCTTATGATCGGTGAAGATCGTACACTTGGTACCATACAGGTAGTGTCGCCAAATCTTTAATGCAAAAACAACTGCGCCTAGCTCGAGATCGTGGGTTGTATAGTTCTTCTCATGGATTTTGAGCTGACGAGATGCGTAAGCTATAACCTTGTCACGTTGCATTAAGACACAACCGAGACCGAGGTTAGAAGCATCACAGTAGACAATGAAATTATCGTTTCCGTCGGGTAGTGTGAGAACAGGAGCATTGCACAGCATGTATTTGAGGGTTCGAAAGGCAGACTCTTGTTTAGTTCCCCAGACAAAAGGCTGGTCCTTATGAGTGAGAGAAGTAAGGGGTACAGCAATCTTCGAGAATCCTTCGATGAACCGTCGATAATAGCCCGCTAGCCCGAGAAAAGAGCGGACTTCAGTTGGGTTCCTAGGCGTAACCCAGCTCTTAACAGCTTCAATCTTCGCTGGATCGACATGAATACCCTGACTATTTACGATGTGACCCAGAAACTGAACCTCCCCTAACCAAAATTCGCATTTGGAGAACTTGGCATAGAGTTGGTTCCCCTGGAGTAACTCGAGAACCAAACGTAGGTGTTGCGCGTGTTCGGCTCTCGTTTTGGAATAGATCAAGACATCGTCGATGAACACGATGACGAAACGGTCAAGATACGGTTTACACACCCGGTTCATAAGATCCATGAAAACTGCTGGTGCGTTGGTTAGGCCAAAAGGCATGACAACGAATTCGTAATGGCCGTAACGAGTGCGAAACGCAGTTTTCTGTATATCCTCCTCCTGTATACGCAGCTGATGATATCCTGAACGTAGATCGATCTTTGAGAAACACGTAGCGCCTTGTAGCTGGTCAAACAAATCGTCGATTCGAGGCAAAGGATAGCGGTTCTTGATAGTCAACTTATTCAATTCCCGGTAGTCGATGCACATCCGGAACGACCCGTCCTTCTTTTTGACGAAAAGAACTGGTGCGCCCCAAGGAGAGGTGCTCGGGCGAATAAAGCCTTTATCAAGCAATTCCTGGAGTTGGGTTGAGAGTTCGCGCATTTCGGACGGCGCGAGTCGATAAGGAGCTCTGGCGACAGGATTAGCACCAGGAATGAGATCAATGCGGAAATCAATATCACGCTTCGGAGGTAGTCCGGGGAGATCCTCTGGAAAAACTTGAGGAAATTCTCGAACCACTGGAACGTCTTTCACCTTCTTCTTTTCTTTCTTTTCCTTCTCCGCTGCTACGACATGAGCCAAGAAAGCCCTGTATTCCTTACGGAGATACCTGCTAGCTTGTAGGCATGACATAAGCTTGAGACCCTTCGAAGTAGTATCACCATAGACGCACAATGAATCACCGTTGGCGAGCGAAAAACGAATCATTTTATCGAAGCACACAACTTCGGCATGGTTTTCGCGAAGAAAGTCCATGCCTACTATGACATCAAAGCTTCCTAATTGCATTGGAATAAGATCGATCGAGAAGATGTGATTGTTAAGCTCGAGAGTGCAATCACGAATAACAGAATTTACAGCGACGGTTCTTCCGGTAGCGACTTCAACATCGAATGCAGAGGAGAGTCGGGAACGTTTACGACTAAGGAGTTTCTCGAATTCGAGTGACACAAAGCAATTATCGGCTCCAGTATCAAACAAACATGAAGCATAAATACCATTCACAAGGAACGTACCATTGACCACGTTGTTGTCGGCCTGGGCTTGACGCACATTGAGATTGAAGGTTTTGGCTCGTGCGACCTGTTGTTGCTGCTGCTGCTGTTGTTGCTGTTGTGGCTGCGGCTGGGGTTCTTGTTTCACTACCCTGTTCGGGCACACGTTGGCGAAATGATTCGGATCGCCACACGTAAAGCATGCTCTGGCTTTGACTGCGGGTGCCGGAGGAGCTTGTTGACCCTGTGGGGCAGCGAGTAGAGCTTGATTGGCAGGAGCTTGACGAATGCGGCAGTTGGAAGTAAAGTGGCCGTAGACGTTGCAATGGGCACAGAAGCGGCATTGAATAGCAGTCGGGTGATGATAGGTGCAAGTAGGGCAGAGTGGATGTGGTCCAGTATATGCACGCTTTGCAGGCGGTGCATTGGCCACAGGCGCCGCTACTTGACGCTGTTGGGCAGGTACGGCTTGGATCGGTGCAGCAGTAATCGCACAGTTCTTGTTCTTTCTCTTGTTCTTGCGCTTGTTGCTTGACGACGTGGGTTCAACAGTTGGTGCAGCAGTGGTAGCTTGATGCAGATGCTTGGAGGTCTTATCCCACATCCCAGCCTTGACCCTTTTGTCATTGATCTCAGCGGCCAGCAGATAGGTTTCTTCGATCGTGGTAGTCTTAGCCGCTTGCACGAAATCAGCGACGCAGTCGGGCAACGCTCGGATGTACTTCTTGATGGTCATCTCAGGGGTCTTGACTTGGTCAGGACAGATGATGCTGAGCTGTTTAAAGCGAGCAGTAAGACCAGCATTATCTCCATCCTTCTGATGTATGTGCCAGAATTCGTCTTCAAGCTTTTGACGCTCGTGAGGAGGGCAGAATCCTCCAGCATGACTTCTTTGAGCTCTTCCCACGACAAACCGTAAGCTGCATCATTCCCTCTCTTGTTACTCTCGGCCGTCCACCAGTCCAAAGCACGGGACTGAAAGACGCCGGTAGCGTTCAGAGTTCGAAGGTCATCAGGGCAACCACTTTGTCGCAGAGTAACCTTGATAGAGTCAAACCAGTGGAATAGAGCAGTAGGACCTCCTTCACCTGTGAATTCTTTCGGCCCACATGATTTGAACTGTTTGAAGCTGAAAGGTCTTGCGGCAGCTTTTGGACCTTCAGTTCTCGACTCCTCGGATGATTTGCTGGCATTCTCACAGACATCGCTCACAGCCTTTGCTACAGCCTTTGCGACGATAGAAGCAAGACGTCTGTCTCTCTTTTCCTGGCGTGAGAGTGGATGACGGGATCCAGACGACATTGTCTACAATAGGCATCGCCATGGAACTCAACACATGTATTCGGATCTCACCTCACACGTCTACTACTACTAAAGCTCAGTAACACGTATCATTTAGACGCATATAGTCACAAATTCACAGAATTGCACAAAATCACATAAACATATAAAGCACATAATCACAACCTTTCCTAATCACGTAATCACACAGCAAGAAAACACTTATACTTAGCCACTAAAAGCACTTACGAGCATACGAGGTATTCAAACTGCTCCTAGTGTCGATTTGCTAGCGATGGGTTGTGTGGGTTCTGTGTTTTAGCAAAAGCAATAGTGTTGGGTTGAAACCAACAGTATCTCAAAACAGAAAATACATTAAAATTTTCATAAAGATCGACAAATCGAAGGTAGATTGTCTGTGGCTAACAGACTTCGACTAACCAAAGTAGCTCGACTATTCACAAGGATCCTGCACAACGGCCTCCAGGACTATGCCTTTGCCTCGATTCTTGGGCATTGGCGCAATTCCCATTGGTTAGGTTGTGTCCTTAGACCGTTGGAGTCCATCGAACCTTGGTGGAGTTTTTTTGTATAAAAGCGGGACGAGTCGTCAAGGTTAGGGTTTCACCCCTATCTTGCAACTTCCGTCCTTGTTTTTTATAAAAATTGAGGAGATTATTCATCAAAATATGGATTTCACTCCTGATTTGGTATAATTCTCCTCGTTCGTAGCTAAAATGCGAGCTGATTAGGCAAATTTTGGTCGGGAGTTTTCGGTTTTCACACCTATTCTCGACCCTATTGCCTGTTCACAACTTGAAAATTTTGAGTGCTGAAAGAGTGTGGTAACAACGAATTTACGCATACGCATGAGTTGGTCTGTTGGTTCTTAACTATAGACTAGGTCTCTAAGACTTCGACCCGGACTAGGTCGAGTCTTGCCTAATTCCCAATAGTTATGGCTCTGATACCAATCTGTCACACCCCAACCGATGGCGGAATCATCGGGGCGCGGCACTGAGCGAAACAGATTGTCCAGAAGTTTCCATAACAACTATCATCACCATTTAAGTAAACATTACGTCCTATACCGTAACATAAATAGTCAAACAAGTTATTACAGACAACATCAAAACAAATATTCTGTTCCGACAACTCAGATTCAAATAAGTAGCAATTGTTTATCTGCTTCTAGAGACCCCTAATATGTTATCTACAGACAACTATTTGTTGGGCTCTAAAGCTTTATTCTAGCTTCCATTTCCTACCACATATGCGTCCTAAGCACCTGTCACATACGTTAAAATAATGTCAATACATAAAATGTAAAGGTGAGCATACAAGTTTGATAATAGCATATAGAGTTCGAATTCGTTTACGCATAACCAGCACGTACACATAGTGAAATGAAGCACGTTAGTTATCGACACAGATCCATCGATACCAATGACTGCGGGTTGACTGCCCGAGGCAGTTCGCAATACACGATTACTACTGTAATCCAAGCAAGTAGAAGATCCTTAACAACCCCCGTGTGAACGGGTGCTGAGTCCAAACTATAGTACTATCGTTGCTAAGGCAGGTAGACAGCATTCCATGTGTAAACATAACAAACAAGCATTCATAAGCCACGTATAACATGCATTAAGGGTTAAGCGTCAAAATAGCTTGAGTAGTGTGATAGATGTGGTTTGAATAGTTGTAACGTATGTGACACCCAAAAGTGCTAAAGCAAAAAGGGTTCGAGTATACTCACAGCGATAGTGGATTGAAGGGAGCGCTTTACAGCGAGTACGGTTAGCCTGAATAGATTCGATAACGTAACGGTAAGTGATGCGTAAAACAGTACAGGTGAGAGTGGGCTGAATGACTGACCGTGCGGATCAGTGCCATTTTTGATGTCTGTCGTTATGGACATGCAAAAACCTAATTAACCTAGGTAGCTAGGGTAAGCAGGGTATCGAATCCATAGGAGTCTGTGGTTAGTGTAAAAGCTAGTTGTTTTAATTATCATCTACTTCTAAACTAAATTGCTTTTTTGCAGTTTTTAAGAATAATTGTGAAAACAAAGATATAACCAGCACGTACACATAGTGAAATGAAGCACGTTAGTTATCGACACAGATCCATCGATACCAATGACTGCGGGTTGACTGCCCGAGGCAGTTCGCAATACACGATTACTACTGTAATCCAAGCAAGTAGAAGATCCTTAACAACCCCCGTGTGAACGGGTGCTGAGTCCAAACTATAGTACTATCGTTGCTAAGGCAGGTAGACAGCATTCCATGTGTAAACATAACAAACAAGCATTCATAAGCCACGTATAACATGCATTAAGGGTTAAGCGTCAAAATAGCTTGAGTAGTGTGATAGATGTGGTTTGAATAGTTGTAACGTATGTGACACCCAAAAGTGCTAAAGCAAAAAGGTTTCGAGTATACTCACAGCGATAGTGGATTGAAGGGAGCGCTTTACAGCGAGTACGGTTAGCCTGAATAGATTCGATAACGTAACGGTAAGTGATGCGTAAAACAGTACAGGTGAGAGTGGGCTGAATGACTGACCGTGCGGATCAGTCATCCGTGCGTAGAAGTCATCCGTGCGCATGACCTATCCGTGCGGTTGGTGATGTGTGCGGATGGTGATACGTGCGGATGGTGTTCCATCCGGGTAAGTTGTCCGTGCGTGTGACTGCCCGTGCGGGTGGCAACCCGTGCGGACTAGTTGTACGTGCGGACGACTTATCCGTACGGTTAGGTTGCTTGTGTGGATAAACGTTCAAGTGGATTGTTTCTTCCTAAGATGTGTTTGTGTATGATGGCTTGTGCTTTGAAGTTTTCGTTGTAGCATTTTGAAAACACCAAAGTGTTTCTACCTTTCCAGCCGGCCGCGCAGACGGCGGTCCGTGCGTATGGTAGTCCGTGCGGACAGCCTGTGCGCGCGGGCAGAAACAATCCGTCCGGATAGTCTGTCTGTGCGTACGGCTTGGCCGTGCGGATGAAAAATGTTTGGTTTTCGTTTTAAGGCCTTAGTATCTCATGATCCGAAGAGTAATCCATTTAGAGGTTGTCCTTCCGGATTGCTCGTTCGTCGATACTCAAACCTTGTTTGGAAAGTGGGTCCCAAGGGTAGTCCGTGCGGATCACCACTCGTGCGTATGACCTGTACGTGCGTATGGCTTTTACGCGCGTACGGCTCGTCCGTGCGGACAGCTAGTCCGTGCGGATAGCTTGTCCGTGCGGATCACGGGTCTGGTTGTTCCGTTCGTCTACACTTGGTTTCTGTTGTCGTTTATCGAGATGTTCTGATTACGTGGCTACCACTTGGAGTTGTGTTCCTACCCGCGTGACTAGACTGGCCAGGAACCACCCTAACTCAGCCTGTCGGCGACTCAGAACAGTTCTCTCGGTTAACCCCGAAATCAGTTGTCTATGGGTAGAATTCCAGATCTAGAACTAGGGCATTACTATTGACGAGTAAAACACAAGGACTGATCGGATTTGTACCGGTTTCAAGGGTAAAAGTGGGAAAGAACTTTGGTTTATTTCTTTCAACTCTTTTATCCTTAGAAAAGTTTAGATCTAGGTGAAATCATTGTAAAAACTTGTAGAAATCGTTTAGATCTGAGATATTCTAGGTGGAATGAGGCCAAGCTTGAAGTTCTTATGAACTTCATGATGACGTCACTAGAGAATACCTCAAATCCGGATGATTTCTTGGTTAAAATCGAAGATCCGAAAGATAGAAATGTGTAGAATTGTGTAGAGATCGAAGATGTACAAGAATTAGTGCAAGATCTTACCTGGATTGGAAGAATTCTGAGAAAAGGCGAAGAATGCGTATGGTTCAGACGTCACTTGCCAAAAGTGGAAAAAAGTGGAGAGTGACCCGTGTATTTATAGGATGCCAAAAGAGGAAAGGATGGGCCGTGCGCATGGCACGCACCCGGGTAGGTTATCCGCGCGGACTGGCCATCCGTGCGGACTGGCAATCCGTGCGGATTGGCCATCCGTGCGGATTGGCCATCCGTGCGGATGCCGCCTCCCTTGGTGAATTTGGCGCGATGTTGATTCGGTTTCGGCTTACGAGTGATTTGATAGGGTTCCTAGTCAGATTACTTTCAGTCCCAACTACTTCTTATATGGTTCGACTCGGGGTTCGGGTTCGTTTGTATTCGGGTTAGACTTCGAGTTCGATTGAGTTCGCTTGATTATCTCAACATGTACAATATAAAAATAAAACATGCACAGGTAACACGTAAGGCACACACACACGTATAACGGCAAGTAAAAATACACAGCTCGAGTTACGATTTGATGTCGGTTCGATTAGCATAGCTTGATTAACTTTATCGCATTGTTACTTCCTATCGTTCACAGTCGTAGGTCAATTGAAATACAGCTAGCATGATTCGATTATTGCAATGTATGACAATTACTCCACATAATCTAAATATCATACAAACAATTCTACGAGTCGAGTTGCGCGAAATCGGTCGTTGACTTTGACCTTGACTTTGACTTTCACTCGTGAAAACACGGGGTGTTACAGCTCAGCTGAATAAAACGCTAACGACGATTGTTAGAATCATCAGGATCGAGATGATGCTTGTTCAGACTGCGGTCTCCAAGAGGGTTTGACCGGACATGTTGACGCCGTCGGTGATTACGTGTCGGAGAGTATGGTGAGGTTCGAGAGGGTTTGTGTTTTTCTGGCGAGGTGGTGGTGGTGGTGAAGATTGAGGAAGATGAAGAGGGTGGGGTGGGTGGTGGGTCCCACATTAATTTTTAAATATTAGTGTAAACTTCTGTCTTGCTCCCTGTGGTTTGGTCACTTTAACGGTTTTGCCTCAAACCTTTAAAAATAGTCATTTTCCTCCAATAGTTTGTTATGGTTTTTCCATTTTGCTCCCTGCAGGGAACAAAATGAAAAAACAGACAATTAGGATGGAGTTAGAGGCGGGGAGCAAAATGAAAAAACCATAGTGAACTATTGGAGAAAATGACTATTTTTAAAGGTTTGGGCAAAACCGTTAAAGTGACCAAACCACAGGGAGCAAAACGGAAGTTTACTCTAAATGTTAATTATATTTCTTTTAACTTTTTAGTTATTTATTTAACAGTTAGGGTATTTAGTCATTTCACACCGACTTAACAATGAAAAATAACCAAGTTAGGGATAAAGGACATAATTTGTAGAGGTTTGCAAACATCGACTACGTTTTTTGTACTTTTTGAAGGTAAAGGACACACTTTGCAATTTAATGTCAACATAAAGGACGATTTTTGTAATTTACTCATTTTTTTTTTAAATGAGCTAACGAATATTAAAGATAATTTAACTTTAAAAATTATTAAAAAATATTTCTATCAAATTTAAGTGGAAAGTTAAACATGTAACTACACTAGGTACTCCTGAATATATTTAACTTCAAGTTAATTACAATCTTGCCCTAACCTATCCAGTTGCACCATGACAAATTCACTACAAACTTATGTTGGTTAAAATATTAATAAATGATGTTATAGATATACATGAGTTTATTCAACCATGCAATGCATATATATTTTTTTTAAATGCTGCTACATTTATCAATCTGAGTAATATACGAGATTATAACCTAGTGTAATTATAAATAAAAAGATATGGAAGAGAAATAGCTGGTGTGTGGTTGAGCAGCCCACATAGAGGTAATATCAACTATCGGCATGGATTAGATGGTACGTGTAGAACAAACTACAAGCTTGTATTAGCCAAAATGACCATCAACAGTTAGTTGATCACACACACAGTGACTCAAAATATGAAAAATCTTCAATTAAACAATTTTTATACCCCAATGTGCTTGACTCAACTGATTATTTCAGTAAAAATGAAAGAATGCTAATCTCTCATTAAAGGCATGAATACAACATTTCTTGAAAATGCATCTCAATTGTTATAAACACACTTGCTAGAGAACAATCGAATCGAAATTTCACATAAATGTATAAACAATTTTTTATACACATCAAATATCAGTGTAACTTTTTTTATGTAAAAGGAATTCAACTAAAAAACAACCAAAGAACAAAAAATGTAGCTTTGTTTGTTTCAAAACCAACGTTTAACCTTCTTTTGTTTACATTTTTCCTTTTAAATGTAATTTTTTATTATACACTTTTTTAAAATATGAACGGCATAAAGAGTGACATTTTCTTCCAATAGAACATTTGTAGCAACTTTTTAAAAAGCCTAAAATGTTTTAAAATGTTACCCTTATCACACACACTCTGTGATATTCCCCGCTCATACTTTGAAAATTTTCTTTTTAAAGTCACTATTGTTTTTATAATAATTTTGTAAAAATTCTATAAGATTGGTTAATCAACTTTAATAATAATCAAGAACCCCTTAACGAGAATTGTAAAATCCTTTTTCCACAACTAACTAATTTTTTTCATTATAATTGTTAACAATCAAAAATCAAACTATTTGAGGGTCTGAAAGTGATAACAACCAAAAAGGATAATGTTATTTAACATGTAAAAAGCCCTGGTAAATGTCACTATTTCTTATCTTTATGAACACAACAAAAACCATAAGAAATTTCATTTTTTACATAATCATTTGTAAAGTGTTTTTGGTTTGAAATTTGACTAGACTAACTAGTAACCTTTTTTTACAGAATTTTTTGAACACCTTTAAATCACAAAAACATGTTGGATTCAACATTAATAACAATCCAAAAACCCCTACCAACAGAATGATAAAAAAAAAAAAAAAAACAACACTAATAGCTTCAAGAATCATCGAATACATATTTTTTCACCCTCAAAACTCATGAATCTACACGTAAAGGAAGATACTTACCTTTTAATGTAACAAGACGTTTATGTGGAAGAACCTGAAGCTTTTTGTGCTTGTATGATTATGGTCGAAATCCTATAAAATGGGTGCAACTCCATTTTTTAGGGAGGTGAAGATCAAATTTTGAAATCAGTTTGAAGTTGAGAGAGAGAGAGAGAGAGTGCGTGTGTGTGTGTGTGAGAGAGAGAGAGAGATGGTGCTTCTTTTTGAATAACAAATCTAAGGGTGTGGGGGGAGTTAAGGGGGGAGTTGACGTGGCGCGTGCTGATTGGTTTTTTGTAAGAGAGGTCACTCCCCTAAGAGAGGAGTGCCCCTCTCACCCTAAAAATGGAGGATGATCTTTTTATTAGCATGTATGGTAGAGTGTGTAGTAGATATAATGATGAAACTTCTACTATAGATGTCTTGTTGTTATGTAGCAGGTTACACTTCACAAAGAAGATAAAAAAATACATTATATCCTCATAATACCCCTGGTTGTACTTTTTGTTATTATTTTACTAAAAGTGTTATCACTTTTCCAACAAATTGATCACAACCATTCATCAAAATTAATCAAGGGTAGATATAGGGTTTTCTGGGTTTCTTTAACTCAATAGGGTTTTCTATTTATCCTTGCCCTGATTATAAACTATAAAAAATCAACTATTGTATAGGTATATGTATGAAAGTGGAACCTATCCAAAAAGTAAATTTATTGCATGGGTTTTTATTGATAATTTAGAACATTGTTGGCGTTAAAATAGGAGGCACCAAAGCCATATCTATATCTATATCTATATTTATACTATATTATAATGCATGAGAGAGTGGTATTTTAAGATACCCAAAAAATAAGAATCCCCCCCCCCCCCCCCCGCTTTTATTTATAAATAAATAGACCCCTAAAATGAGAGTAATTTGGTCTTTTAAACACTATTTATTTTTTAGCCCCTAAACTTATTACACTTAAATCCTTGAGTTTTAACAAAATTATAGATAATTAGTTACACTTTTCCCCTTCCACAACAAACTTATAATTCTTTTATGTATTCTTGTCATATCTTATAAACTATAATGCTTTTAAAAAAATCCAAAGGTACCGTGACGATCTACTCATTTTTGTCGACGTTTTGATAGTGTCTTGGTCAGTATTGACGTGCGAATTAAAATGTATAAGTGGATGATGCATTAGTGTACATGTAATTAAAGCAGTGTGTCCTATCATACTTTCAACATGCTCAAGACTCTCTATGTTGTTATCATTATTATCAATTTAATAATATATATATATATATATATATACTATATATTATAATGTATGAGAGAGAGGGATACTTAAAAGATAGAAACTTTTAAAAAAGAATTATAATTATAAAATACATTGAATAAATAAAAGTCTAAACAGATTTTTATATTTTAGTTATTGGACAAAACTAAGAAATCTTTCTTAGTTATATATATATATATATATATATATATTGTTGTGATTTAAATAAAAAAATTATAATTCTAATAACCCATACTAAAAAATGGTCTGACCCATCTTACCACGGTTGACTGAGTCACTTTTGAGTTTTGACCCTAAACCTCCTTCTTGTTCAAGCTTACCGACTACTCTCAAATTCAAAATTTGTATCTCTTTTAAACGAACCAACCGATATTTTGGGGATGACTACTCAATCATCAACCGATTTATACCCATTCAGACTCTTTCTTTACCCTCATTTTCATCAGTCATCCATCGTACCTCTGTTTCTGTTAGAGCACCTCTGTTTCTGTTAGAGCTAGCAAACGCCGCACCTCGTCTACCACAACAAATTCCGTCATTCAAATCCTCCGATCTGGAACCAGGTACCACGTTGATGATCACGTTATTGTCATTTTCTTAGCCATACTAAGTTCTGTTAATCACCAATCCTGCTTAGCCTTACTTTTGTTGATAACTAATTGTGTTTCAACTACTTTGACAACCGCCGCACAACCACTGCAACTTCTCGCCGCCACAATCAGACCTTCCACTCACGATTCAGGTATCGAATTATGTTGTATCTTTCTGTTTAATTTTGTTTCGGTGTCTTTTTTCGATCTGAAAATTTATAATCTTGTTCTGGTGAACTAGCAACCGCACCACTATCGCTCACCATAGTTCGGTTTTGATTTCCGTGTGACCATCCGAACCGCTAATTGCGTCTCCGGTTAGCTCCATTCTATTTTTAAGGTACCAAATGGAACCCTCTTTTGATTCTGATTCACATATTGATATACGAATGTTGGTTTCGTTTTAATTTTTCTAGCGACTGATGAGAGGGTGAAAACCGCGTGATAATGTTTGTTATATTGCATGTTTTATCGCGTTTTTAAGTAATCATATATATTGAATGTAATAACTACGAGTACTCATGGTTTTTCAGGTTAATAGCTTAAAATGGTGAAGTTAAGATGCTTGGCGACGAAGCATAACACCCAAAGATGATATGCAAATAAAACATGTTGATTGAGACGTATTTCGGACTTACGGTTAACTTGAAAACACAAGAAACAAACAGGATGTACAAAGCGTAACCTACGCTTTAATCCGTAGGCTACGGTTGAGAAAAGTTAGCACGTGGGGATTTGTTTTTTGGTGGCAGTCACCACAGGAACAAGAAATCATCAAGAATCCATCATCATTTATGGATCGATACATATGGGAATTATGGAGCCAAAGTGGGCCGCACATGGCATATGAATTAGAGCAGCCCATGTGTAAACTTGAGGAGAAAATAATAAAGTCAACAAACATCACAAGCATCACGTGAACAACTTTTGGGGATTGGTTTTGGCGGCAGACTTGTGACGTGGACTTCTTTCGGGAGCCATGACATAAGGTCAACAATATCCATCATCATCTTTACATTTGGGTAGCCGCCATTTTAGAGAACACATCAAATCATCAACACATCATGTGGCAAGTGGATGATTATTATCATCAACATACATCATCGATCAACACACTTGTTGGACTTAGTGGGTCGTCATAGAAGTTTTGTAGAAATAATAAAATCATCATCATTATTCATGACATATTGGGCCGACAATACATAGTGTGGGCCGAATATTAATCATCCACGTATTGGACTTGGCGGCTGGTTAGTGGGCCAATAACAAATGGCTCATGAACATATAGACATTGACGGCAACAAGGTTTTGGAGATTATCATTGCTCACAATAGCGAGGGCCGAGGGGTGTGACACATGCGGCCGACACAGAAAGCACGCAAAGATCAATCTTGCGTCATGAGCGGCTAGTCTTTGTATGATTTCCTCCGGATGGAGGGTTTTTGTAAGTTAGGTGAAACTATGTGTTTGATACAATCGTTTTAATTTGGTGATCTAAGCATTCGATGCTTTTCACCATTGATTTGATTTATTGGTTGTAAACAGTTACATTTATTTAAACCTTAATTTCTAAGCATTCAGTTCCCGAGAGTTCTAGTAATTGTGATATATTTGACATGGGGTTAGGGTTTGTAAATTGTAATTGACAATCATTCGATAACCTCCCGTTATGTATTAACCGGAGTACTTAGTTGTTGGTTATCACAATTAATTAATCAAATTTAATACCTATGTCTATGTAGGTTACGATTAAACACATAGTGGAAAGTAACTGTAAAACCTGAAATGTGGAGGAACCATTTTCTCTCCTATTGATTTAAACCTTAGTTTTTATTCTTTAACTTAGACAATTCTCTTAAACAATCAAACCATCAATTGAATTTTATTTTTTAGCATTAGTTAATCAATACTTAGCACAATAATACTTTCCACAATTCTCCTCTGGTTCGATATCCGACTTACTCTAGCTACTAGTTTACTTCGGTTTTTGCATATCCTTAACGACAGACATCAGCGACAAAAACATCTAAAAGAATACATGTAACTGAACTAAAATACATGGGAAGTTTATTAAGTTAGAAATGTGTCTGGTGGTCCGAAATTATAATCGGAAAAGATGACCGTGTTTTCATTTGACACTAATTGGATCCCATGAGTTATTCTATTTAAACATTTTCATGTTTATTAGAATTACATTGATTTTAAGTGCTTTTTCATCGATTGAACAAAGTAAAATCTGTTAAATGTTTGAAAGATCGTCATAGGAGATTGGGGAATCCGTTGAGTTTGGAATTCCTGACAGTTTAATAAATGGAAAACTAACTATACCTTCATGCAACATATATAGTATCAATTATAATTGTTGTGATTTTGATATGTGCTTCACTTGGATGTCGTTATATACTAGGTTATAGACCCATGTATTATTAGACCAGACGGTATGGGGGCCGGCTTAGGCCCGTCCTGGCACGTCGCCGGTCCCCCACACCGCCCCCTAGGCCCGTCGCGTCACATTCGGCTCCCACCCGACGTTCTTCACGGCCCTCGAATTCAAACATATAGCCGTTACAAACGGCTATATTATTAAATAAAAAAAAACTTTTCCACTTTAAATAAATACCCCTCCTTTCATCCATTTTTTATACCATTTTCTCAGTACTTCTCCCATTCTTCTCCCATTCTCATCCATTTTTATAAAAAACACTCCCTTTTTTATACAATCATGAATCCATTCAACCCAAACAACCCCAACCCGAACAATCCCAACCCGAACCAACCTAACTTTTTTTCGAGTCCCGCTTACACTCTGACTATGGATCCTTCGTGGGTGTCTCCACAATTTACGTTTTCGGGTTTCCAACAATCACCCAACGCCTTCTCACAAATGTCCCAAGTTCAACAAATGCAACAATACCAAGCACTCCAACAATTCATGCAACGCCACTCGGTTGAACAATTCCAATCGCAACCGCCAACTTCCCAACCGCAACCCCCGGTTCAACTTGACGATGATGATGAAGAAGTCGTCCCCGAATCGCCACCTAAAGAAGTCAAGCGCAAAAAAAACACGGGGAAGGGGAAGGCGGTTGAAACCGAACCCGACACCGCAAAAAAAGCGGTTCGAGAGCAAAGCCGAGACAGTGGACAAAAGTAGAGGAGGAGGCGCTAGCAATTACGTTTGTTAAGTCCTCAACTTGCCCGATTGTCGGTATGAACCAAAGTTTATTTTTTTTATTTAAATTTAAAAAGATTTGTTTTTTACTTTTACTAATGCATTTTTTTAAATTTAGGGAACAATCAAACGGGTACTAGTTTTGGAAGGCGACAACGGATAGATTTAACGACCTTATGGGGCAAGGCCCGATGCGTGATATCGATTCCGTATCGGGCAAGTGGCGGAAAATGAACAAGCCCATCAATGAATTTTGCGGGTATTATAACCAAATTTACTTTAATCCTCCTAGTGGGAGTGACGACGAGGACATTCTTAACCTTGCGATGGCTAAATGGGATTCAAAAAATTCGACGCCTTTCCCGCACCTCCGAGCATGGAACGTTTTAAAGAAAGAACCAAAATGGAAGCCGGTTCCAAATGAGGTCGCAACCGCCAAACGGACTAAAACTTTCGAGTCCTGAAGTTATAGTGCGGGAGGCTCCACCGCTCGTTGTCAAATCGACGACCCGATATATGACGAGGATGTGTTGCCCGTTCACGAGTCAGAACGTCCCCCGGAAGGGACAAATCAAAAAAAGAGGCGACCGGAAAGCGAAAAGGGGGTGGCTCGAATGGACAAGTTGATAACCGAATTCCGTTCGTTCAAAGAGTTCGCCGCCGAAAAATATAGTCACAAGAAAACCGTGTTGGCCGACTATGCTCGAGCGGAGGATTTTAGGATTATGAGGTTGGATCTCGACTCGGTTCCGGAGGATGAACGCGAGGTTTATCGGAGGATGAAAAAAGAGGTGAAGAAAAAATGGACATCGTAGGTTGTTTAGTTTTTTAATCATATCGTAATTTTTTTTCCGTTTTTATGTTTTCCGTTTCTAGGATTAGTAATTTTTATTTTTAGGAAATGTAATTTTTTTATGTTATGAAATGAATTTATTTATGTTGTTTTATGTTGTATTTTTTAATTTTTATGAAGTTTTTATTAAGTTAACAAAAAAAACTTAGAAAATTATAAAATAATTAGGTGAGGTAGGCTCATCCTCCACCCCCCTCAAAATGCAAGGAGGCCCATCCTCCATGGGATGGTGATGTGGCGCCTACGTGGCGGCACATCCTCATGTGGATGAGCCTCTCCATACCCTCTAGTCTTACATGGATTCTTCGGAAAAATTGTGCTTTCCATTTATATAAACTTGAATGATTTTTAAAAAATAAATATTTTATAACTGAGGTTGGTTGTGTTCGAAGAACAAAACAATTATAACTATTTATTCCAATTGATTTTTAAGCCTTGCAACAAGCTACTTACCTGTGAAATAAAAAAACTTCATTAATAAATTAAAGTGTAGGCGCATGTCTGACTTAAGTACGACTCGAATAATAATAGCTTTTGATTGAGTTAAGTACGACTAGAATATTAATAGATTTTGATTTTTTTTATTTAAATTATGATTCTTATTTATTTACATCATAGTATTTTTTTTCTCTATATCCGTTACTTTGTAGTACAAGTTTTTTGTATATATTCTTAGATTCGGTTTCCTTTGATAAGTATCCTTTATTTCTGATGTTTGTTTCCGTTCCATATATTTATTGATTAGTTGTCGTAGCATGTAACATGTCTTAGAATTTGTATTCATTATGCATGTTTTCGTAAAAAGTTAACGCATTTTATGTAGATAGTTACATGTCCTTAGTTTCTTTGTTGTGTTTTTCTTATATGTTTACAGGTAATCCAGGAATCATGGATGAGAAAGGAATATGAAGTATAAGATTTTTTTAAAGTCCATTGCTAATGTAGTTCATAAGTTTTGGGTCTTAGGAAAACTCATAGAAACCTTTTTGAGTAAACTGCCATTTTGGTCCATGTGGTTTGAGCAGTTTTGCCATTTTAGTCCAAATCTCAAACTTTTTAAATCTGGGTCCCTATGGTTTGCATTTTGTTGCCATTTTAGTCCAAAACTTAAAATCTCTCATTTTTTACTGTTTTAAGGCCCCTTTTTTGTCTTTATCTGCAGGGGTAGTTTGGTCCATTTAATTTTCATTAAACCAATTTATTTGTTAAAAAACCCACATAGTATAAATACCCTCTATGGCAGGCCAATTACATCATCATCTTCAACCTCCCTATCGAAACCCTAACCAGAGATCTCACCCAAAAAAAAAACCCTAACCCACAGGACATCATCATCTTCAACCTCCCTTTCTCTCTCTCTCAACTCCCTCTCTCACTCTTACCTTTCTCCACCACAAGCCAACAACCACAACTATCAGACCACCACCACCCAAACTTGGCCAACCATGATCACCACCAGTCAACCACCATCTTCTATCAATGATTCAACTCAGACCAACCCCAGAGTCGATGGCAGCAACACACCCTCCTCTTTCACTAGATTATCTCTCTCTACCCCCGAAAATCAGTCTCACTCACACCCACACCATTAGATATACGATTTGCATATTCAGGTGTTCAATTAAACAATATCCATGGCTTCAATTGTTCAATTTGTGATGTGATTGTTTCGACGGTGTCTATTTGATCAATTTCTAGGGTTTTTTTGTTGTCAAATTCGTTGAATACGTTGTTTGCTCGATTTATTGGTTTGGGGGAATGGAATCGTTACCGGTGGATTCAAAGGCGTCCAATACGGGCTTGATTTCTGTTACTAAAACGCTGGCGAATGTGGAGTCTGTGCTTTTTCATTTGGGGAAGTATGCCGAATCTGAAAAAAAAAGATATTGGATAAGAAAGCTGATGATTCTGAAGGTGAGTTTGAGAGTTTGTATTCTTGTGTGTGTGTGTGTGTTTTGTTTGTTGAGTGTTTTGAATATGGATTGTATTGAGAATTGTTTTAACTGTAATCATTTGGGTTTTTTTTGTTTGGCTGAACTTATAACAAGGATGTAGAAATTAATCATCCTTTTTACTCTATTAAAATTCCTCTAGATAGGGAGGTTGAAGATGATGATGATGTAATTGCCCTGCCATAGAGGGTATTTATATTATGTGGGTTTTTTAATAAATAAATTGGTTTAATGAAAATTAACTAGACCAAACTACCCCTGCAGATAAAGACAATAAAGGGGCCTTAAAACAGTAAAAAATGACAGATTTTGAGTTTTGGACTAAAATGGCAACAAAATGCAAACCGCAGGGACCCAGATTTAAAAAGTTTGAGATTTGGACTAAAATGGCAAAACTGCCCAAACCACAGGGACCAAAATGGCAGTTTACTCAACATTTTTTTACTCATGTTTCACATAAACCTCTCACATATGTTTTAATAATCTAGAATCTAATCCAAATGTAAATCATGTATACTATATTATAATAATCTATACGCTATATTATCACGAGTTTCAAGGATGACGTAAATGTAAGTTAAAACTAAGCTTCTAAGTTACAGATTCGTTACCTTTTCTCTTCTAATATTAAAATATTTATTTTTTTCGATTCGTTTCATTTGACCTTTTTGAACATCCGTAAGTTCTTTGAGCATTCACATTCTGACTTTGCTACGTATGACATTTGAAATCCGACTTTTAATTCCATTGTTAGAACAATTTTTCAAAACTTAAAACTCAAGATGTTCTAAGATTAGGAACCATGCATCTTCCATTTTTTCCAACAAATTGTTTTGTTTTTTTTAGCTTAAACGTCCTGAGTCCTACCACTTTTATTCCAACCAAATTTGTATCATTTTTAATAAACACCTTATTATTAAAACAATTAAAATTCACTTTATACTAATATATAAATCATGGAAACATCATTTTGTTCAAAAGAATAATTACAATTAATCTGGTATTCTTGATGTTTAAAAAATGATAATTTTATGAATGAAATGGATTAGTATGTACCGTAATAATTCTTTAAAGAGTAAACTGCCATTTTGGTCCCTGTGGTTTGATCACTTTTGCCACTTTAGTCCAAAATTCAAACTTTTTGCATCTGGGTCCCCGTGGTTTCAGTTTTATTGCCATTTTGGTCCAAAAATGAAATCAGGTCATATTTGTCTTATAATTTCCTGCTATTTTGTCCTTTTCCGCAGAGGCAAAATGATCATTTATTTTTTATAAATAAATACCATATTTTATAAGACAAATATAACTTGATTTGCCTCCGAGAAAAATGATAAAATTGTAGGATTTTATAAGACAAATATGACCTGGTTTCATTTTTGGACCAAAATGGCAATAAAACTGAAACCACAGGGACCCAGATGCAAAAGGTTTGAGTTTTGGACTAAAGTGGCAAAAGCGACCAAACCTCAGGGACCAAAATGGCAGTTTACTCTTCTTTAAAAAAACATATAATTATTATTTGAATATGAATGATTTAATATACATCAATTTTATTAATAAAATGGTTTGAACCAAATTGAGGTGCATGAACTTTTATGTTTAAGACTTATTTTTTCTCATTCGTGTGTTATTTTATTGCATCAATGATTTCTTGAACTGCTTGATAATTTAGATGCTAAATCTATTATTTACTAGACATGTGTAACGCTTATAACGTATATCCACCACAATGATGCTACTAACCTAAAACCTCTAAAAATAATAAACTTTTGTAAATATATTATACGAATTAGAAAGCTACCATAAACGAGTAATGTTATGCAAAGAGTCGTCCCCATCGCATCATGCGGGCACCCTACTAGTCATCATATATGGGTGTTAAAACACTAAAACAAGGATGCTAAATTTGAGCGTCATCCCATTAATGCTTGTGAGGAAGCAATGATATGGAGTCTACCAATTCCACCCCATTTAAACCATTTACACTCTTTATGTTTTTTTTTTCATTCAACAAGCCGTAACCAGCAGGGCAACAAACAACAACATAAAAAGAAATTACATGTCAAAACTTTTCAATCTATTTCAGTCTATCGATCTAGCCTTTGAACGATTAGAGAGCCAAAGATAGCTAAGGCTTTTGATGTCTCCACATATGATGCAGTTTCACGTGCAATCAAATGGCTCACGAACGATTATTTTAATAATCAATCAAAAACTAACTAAACAATAAACCCTAGCTCCAAATTTATAATTAATAAAATAGATAAACTAGGAAATTCAAATCCCCACAAAATAGGGAACTAAATAGAAAACATTAAAATCTATCTATATAATAAAAAACCACTTTAGGGACACTTGTCATCATATTAGGCTATCTCTTATAGATAATTATTATTTTAATTTAATTTCTTCTTATTAATTATAGATAATACTTCTACTAAATATTATTTAATTTAATATCTTATATTATAGATAACACTCATACTAAAGATTATTAGTTTAATATCTTATGGATAATTATTATTTACTTTAATCTCCTTCTTATTTATAATATTATTTTTTTTAATTAAGAGTTAATTACTTAGTTAGTCCCTGTGGTTTGCACAAAGTAACATACTTATGTACTAATAGTTTAAAATCACATTCTAGGGTATTAACTTTTCATTTTATAACGTTTGGAGGTATTAACGTTATTTGTAGGTTTAAAATCACAATCTATTAGCTCCGAAGTATGTTATTTTGTGCAAACAACAGAGACTAACTATGTTAATACCCTAGAAGTTAATACCTCCAAACGTTACAAAATGAAAAGTTAATACCCTAGAAGGTGATTTTAAACAATTAGTACCTAAGTATATATTATTTTGTGCAAACCACAGGGACTAACTATGTAATTAACTCTTTGAATTATTTATATTTGAATGTTTTGTTTGGTATCAAATAAATTTTGCGAAAATTAAAATAAAATTAACTAATAGTATTTATCATTTATACATTTACGGAGTTTTAAATAAATTGTTAAATTTATTGAGACTTTGTTAACAAATTTTACAATAACAGAATAATCTATTTTTATCACGAAAACCGTATTCGTATATTAAATATTTTTTATTTTCACTATACAAAATTACATTTACTCGACCCATGTAACACATGAGGTTTTTTAAGTTATAACTTTTATTATTTGGTATATAAAATTAGATTTATTCAATTCGTACAATACACGGGGTTTTTTAAGGATATATATTTTTTATTATTTAGTACAGAAAATTACATTTATCAAAACCATGTAATGCGCATATTTTTAAAGATGTAATTTTTTTATTGTTTGTTATATAAAATTACATTTATTCAACCCGTGTAATAAATGAGGTTTTTTAGAAACATATAATTTTATTATTTGGTAAACAATATTACATTTATTCAACCCGTGTAATACACGTGGTTTTAAAGATATAACTTTTTTATTTGGTATACAAAATTACATTTATTCAACCCGTACAATATGGTTCTTATAGATATAACTTTTTATTATTTAATATATAAAATTATATTTATTCAACCCGTACAATAAATGAGGTTTAAAGATATATTGTTTTATTATTTAGTATATAAAATTTATTTATTCAACCTCGTGTAATACACAGGGTTATAACCTAGTTCAAATAATAAAAGACTATAAATTATTTGGGCTTGACTCAAGATGCACCTGCATCAACATATGCGATTAATCTTAACCAGCTCTTCTTTAAAGATCATGTTGTTGCGATACTTCCATAAAACCCAGCTGGAAACAATAACAATAGCCTGCACACACCGTTTTTTGAACTCCGAGCCTTGAACGCCTTAATGTACCTCGAATAAGTCTTTGACTATGAACGCAAAGATGAGATCGATTTTACACCAAGCGCTTATACCCTGCCAAACAATAGTTGAAACTTCCTAATTTATAGTTAAACAACAACATGATAGTTAAAGAGTGGGTTAGTTAAAGCACATTGTTTACATGACACGACGTAAGACTAGAGGGTATGGGGGCCGGCTGAGGCCCGGCTTAGCCCGGCGCCGGTCCCCCACACCGCCCCTGGTTCCGGCACGGCAACTTCGGCTCCCCACAGACGGATAGGACGGGCCACTTTCTCTCATAATAACCTATACATACATACACATATATATAAAGGGGCTCATCCCCCACCCCCTAGGTCCATCCCCTTGAAGCCTTTCCTACGTGGCAGTGACGTGGCGGCCCATCCCCTTGGGGATGAGGCTCTCCGTACCCTCCAGTCTAATGCACTTTTTAGTTAAATCACAACGTATAATATTAAAAATTTGTTTGACTTAACGTGACAATCTTATTATCAGTTGTATGAATACTACTGATGCAGAACAACAATAATAATTATATAACCAATTTACTTTGTACAAAATTTTAAAATCTGATAAAAACCAAAGTGAAATAGAGATAAAACTAAATTCTTCATTATTCAACATTACAATATATAGATGAACATAGCTGTAAACCCTAAAGCCCATAAGTAATGGGTTGGGCCTAAAATGTCTGGTTTATAACACTCCCCCTCAGACATTTAGAATTATACACAGTTTAACAACGTACTTCAGGATGATGTTAAATAGGTACTTCAGGACCTGAATAAATAAACTGATACTACTGGATCAGCTATGCTGCCTCATTAAAAACCTTTCTAAGAAAACCCAGTGGGACAAAACTTAGTTAAGGGAAAAAGAGTATAGCGTGTATAATTCTCCCCCTGAATTCAACAAACATCTTTCAATCTACGAATACCGATCTTGTGTGATAGCTGCTCGAAACTGCTTCTAGGTAAAGATTTCGTGAACAGGTCAGCTAGATTTTCACTTGACTTAATCTGGCGAACATCAATTTCCCCTTCTTTTTGCAAGTCATATGTTGAGAAAAATTTTGGTGAGATGTGCTTTGTTCGATCACCCTTGATATAACCTTCTCTGATCTGAGCTATGCAAGCAGCATTGTCTTCATAAATAATTGTCGGCTCTTTCTTGATCTGTTCTAATCCGCATGCTTCTTGTATGTGATTAATCATTGATCTCAACCACACGCATTCTTGACCAGCATCATATAGTGCTATCAATTCGGCATGGTTTGATGATGTTGCTGTAAGTGTTTGCTTAGTTGACTTCCAAGAAATTGCTGTGCCACCGTATGTGAATACGTAACCTGTCTGAGATTTTGCTTTGTGAGGATCTGATAGATATCCGGCATCAGCATACCCAACAAGCTGGGACTTTTGATCTCTCTGATAGAAAAGACCTAAGTCTTGTGTCCCGCAAATATACCGGAATATATGTTTTACGCCATTCCAGTGTCTACGTGTTGGATTCGAACTGTATATCGCTAGTACATGTACTGCAAATGCAATGTCAGGTCTTGTGTTATTTGCGAGATACATAAGGGCACCGATCACGCTTAAGTACGGTACTTCTGGACCAAGTACTTCTTCGCCTTTTTCTTGAGGGCGATAAGGATACTTGTGTGGATCTAGCGGTCGGACAACCATAGGTACGCTAAACGGATGTGCTTTATCTATATTGAAACGTACTAACATCTTCTGGATGTAGTTTGATTGATGGACAAATGTGCCATTGCACAGATACTCAAATTGTAGTCCGATGCATACTTTCGTCATACCAAGATCTTTCATCTCAAATTCCTTCTTTAATAACTGAGCAGCCTTCTCTATCTCTTCAGGAGATCCGATGATGTTGATATCATCAACATAGACTGCTATTATAGTGAAATTTGAGAGTGTTCTTTTTATAAAAACACATGGACTGATTACATCAGACTTGTATCCTTATTTTTTGAGATATTCACTAAGTCGATTGTACCACATACGACCAGATTGTTTGAGACCATATAAAGATCTCTGGAGCTTTATAGAACACATATCTCGAGGTGTTGATTTTAATGCTTCAGGCAATTTTAATCCTTTTGGGATTTTCATGTAGATGTCATTTTCAAGTGTTCCATATAAGTATGCGGTGACGATATCCATTAGTCACATATGAAGTCCTTCAGAAATTGTAAGGCCGATTAGAAACCTAAGGGTTATCGCATCCACTACAGGGGAATACGTTTCCTCATAATCAACTCCTGGGATTTGGGAAAACCCTTGTGCTACAAGTCGAGCCTTATATCGTACAATCTCATTCTTTTCATTTCTCTTTATTGCAAACACCCATTTATAACCTACTGGTTTGACGTCTATGGGCGTTCGGACTACAGGTCCGAAAACATGTCGCTTTTCGAGCGAATTCAATTCGGCGTTTATGGCTTCTTGCCATCTTGGCCAATCATTTCTGTGCATGCACTCTTCTAACGTTTTAGGTACATAATCATTTTCATTGATTACATCCGTTGCTATAGCACATGCGAATATATCATCAACACGTGTTTTATTCCGGTTCCACATTGTACTATCTTGTATATAATTAATAGAGATCTCATTTTCGTTCGGTACCGGTGTTTCTTCAGAAACTTCATTTTCCTCTGGATTCATAGTTGTCTCTTCTGGGACATTTACCTCTACCGGGGTTTCACTTATAATCTTTTGTGAGTTTTCACCAGCTGCGTTACTTTGCTCTTTTCTTTTCCGTGGGTTTTTGCCTTTGGAACCGATTGGTCTCCCACGCTTTCGTTGTATAGTAATCGCTTCTGGGATTACTTCAATTCGAGCAGGTGCATTTGATGCTGGTACATGTGACTTTGTCACTCTATTCGTGTCTGTGAATGCATCTGGTAATTCATTCGCTATTTTTTGCAAATGTATGATATTTTGGACTTCATATTCACATTGACCACTTCGGGGGTCGAGATTTGATAGCGATAATGCATTCCACGTTATTTCTTGTGTTACCAGTCTTTCTTTGTCCTTGTCTCCCCCTAAGACTGGGAACATCATTTCATCAAAATGACAGTCAGCATACCGTGTTGTAAACATGTCTCCCGTCATTGGTTCTAAGTATCTAATAATGGACGGGGACTTAAAACCAATATAGATACCCAGTCTTCTTTGGGGTCCCATTGTAGTATGTTGTGGTGGCGGTATTGGTACGTATACTGCAGAACCAAAAATTCTAAGGTGGGACAAACTTGGTTCTCGTTCGGAGACCAGTTGCAATGGGGAGTATTCGTGATCAGCAGTTGGTCTCAATCTAATCAGTGCAGCGGCATGCAAAATAGCATGACCCCATGCAGAAGATGGTAATTTACATCTCATTAAAAGTGGTCTAGCGATTATTTGTAATCGTTTAATCAGAGATTCAGCTAAACCGTTTTGTGTGTGAACATGAGGTACTGAATGTTCAACATTGATCCCAATTGACATACAATAGTCATTAAAAGCTTGAGATGTAAATTCTCCCGCATTATCCATTCGGATGTTTTTAATTTGATTATCGGGGAAATTGGCTCTCAATTGTATGATTTGAGCTAAAAGGCTCACATGTGACCACCTTGAAGATGCGTCTATTAAGACAAAGAAATAGCGGAATGGTCCACACGGAGGATGAATAGGCTCACAAATATCCCCTTGGATTCTTTCTAAAAATGAAGGGGTTTCATGTACCAATTTAGTTTGTGAGGGCCGAGTTATAAGTTTGCCCAGAGAGCATGCTGCACATGATAAGTCTTGTGGTAGCAAAACTTTTAAGTTTTTGAGAGGGTGCCCGGTTGCACTTTTGATTATTCGTCTCATCATTATGCTACCAGGGTGACCTAGACGGTCATGCCATATATTGAATGTGTCTTTATCTAACAGCTTTTGGTTACTCACCATGTATGATTCGATAGGATTGATATTAGTACAATATAATCCAGAGGATAAGGCTTCTAATTGTTCAACAATTGTTTCTTGGCCATTTTTGTTTGAAGTAATTTGAAGATATTCAATATTATTTTCAGATATTGTTTTTAGGTGGTAACCATTTTTTCGAATATCTTTAAAGCTAAGTAAATTTCTTCTGGATTTACTAGAATATAATGCATTATCAATAGTTAATTTGGTACCCGAAGATAATGTTATGTGTGCTCTGCTGGAGCCTTCGATAAAGTTACTGACACCAGATATAGTACTAATCGGTGTCTCTGCCGGAGACAACTCAGAGAAAAATTTTATATCTTTGAGAATAGTGTTAGTACTACCGCTATCTACCAGACATTCATCACCAATAATAGCTCTACTGGAGCTAGCATGCATATTTCTTCAGGAAATAAATAAATAAATAAATAAAAGTTAATGCAAAGAAGTAAAAATAAAACATTGCAAGAGTTTCAAACAAAAACAAATACCAAGGTCACAGTGTGAAAAGTAAAACATAAAAGGTACGTTAAATATGTTTAAACATCACGAACATTTTCAATGAAAACACATGCATCCAAATGAATGTCTGATATCGTGGCTGAAGGTACATTCTCAATCAGATTAGTTTCAGCATTCTTTCCTTTTTCTTTCATCATGGGTTGATATGCCCCAACGAGGTGTTTAGGGGTGTGACATGTGCGGGACCAATGATTTGACATCCCACATTTATAACAAATATTGCTTTGGTTCCCGCTACTTTTCCCTTTCGAAGGTCGCCCCGTATTGTGTCGACTCGAGTCACCACCGCTATGTTTAGTGTTCTGGGACTCCCGACGCCATGTATATCCCCGTCCTCGACCACGACCACGACCTCTGCTGGGGTCGCGGCCTCTACCTCTACCTCGTCCGCTTTGATAATTGGCCACATTCGTTTCAGGGAATGGGCTTGCGCCGGTAGGTCGCGATTGATGATTTTGTAGTAAGAGCTTGTTGTTTTGTTCCACAACCAGAAGACATGATATCAATTCAGAATACTTAGTAAATTGACGTTCGTTGTATTGCTGCGACAGGAGCATATTTGAGGCATGGAACGTTGAGAAAGTTTTTTCAAGCATGTCTTCATCGGTAATTTTCTCACCACATAATTTAAGTTCAGAGGTAATGCGGAACAGAGCAGAATTATACTCACTGACGGTCTTAAAATCCTGTAGTCGTAAATGAAGCCATTCATAGCGGGCTTTGGGGAGTAAGACCAACTTCTGTTGGTCAAAACGTTCTTTGATGTTTGTCTATAATTCAAGAGGGTCCTCAACAGTTATATATTCCCGCTTTAGATCTTCGTGAAGATGATGGCGAAGGAATATCATAGCTTTCGCTTTATTTTGAGGTGAGGTCTGATTATCAACATTAATTGTCTCCCCTAAATTATTTGCTGTCAAATGGATTTTAGCATCAAGAGTCCATGGGAGGTAGTTATTGCCCGAGATGTCAAGTGCGGTAAATTCAAGCTTTGATAAGTTCGACATATTTTCTACAAATGAAAGAATAACGCATTTAAAAACAAGTCTTCAAATGAAATGTATATTGTATGAGAACTTCGGGTTCTCTTTTGCTAGAACCGCAGGTTCTAAAATTTACGTCGTTTTAATAATAGAGTAGGAAATTAGAAATTCTTGTATGATTTCCTATTGTTAATATAAATTGTGTTTTGATAATTTAATTAAACTAGGTTTATCACCTTCGCCGCGTTGCGGCGAACACTTTGTCCTTTTGTCTTTATTTTCATATGTTATAAAATCAGCGGCAATAGTAGTCGTATCACAAAAGAACGGATTTGGCAATTTATAGTTCTATTAGGTGGCCTAACAGAACATACACATAAAAAGTCACAATAATCATTTCAAAAGAACCCCCAAATCATAAAACATTCACTATCAATCTGCAACCAAATTATCTTCATCAAAAGTTAAATTTTCTGTTAGTCAACACTTAAAATCTCAAATCACTATCATGAACCAGACAATAAATTGACCCACAAACACCTAAAATCCCAAACACCATCTCAACTGGATAACAAAAAAGCAAAGTTTGATATAAGAAATCTGGATAAAATGATGATGAAGTACCTGAGCAAAAGAGTACATGAGGCTGGTGCTTAACGATCTTGGACCAGACCAAGAGTGAATCACCTCTGTTTCTATTTCTGACCCCATTTTTAACTCCAAATTTGCAGTTGCAGAGTCTGTATCTTCTTCTACAGGTAGATATAAATTTAGTGGATGCTTGAAGTGTGCCAAACACCATCTCAACTGGATAACAAAAAAGCAAAGTTTGATACAAGAAATCTGGATAAAATGAAGATGAAGTACCTGAGCAAAAGAGTACATGAGGCTGGTGCTTAACGATCTTGGACCAGACCAAGAGTGAATCACCTCTGTTTCTATTTCTGACCCCATTTTTAACTCCAAATTTGCAGTTGCAGAGTCTGTATCTTCTTCTACAGGTAGATATAAATTTAGTGGATGCTTGAAGTGTGCATATGATGGTTTGTCAACGATTATCTGACTTATAGTGACCAATATGTGAAAACGCTTACACCAACTAAAAATGAAACAAACTGGGAATTGCATCAAACCTGGGTATAAAGCATCTTTGTTGGCAGACTCTTGAGTTTCCGTTCCTAAAAACACAACGTCAAGACCAGAAAAGGAAACATAAACAACAAAATCTCTATCTATTAATAAGGCAAGTGAAATGAATAGTGTTTGTGATGATGGTGTTTAGTTAATATAAAACTGAAATTGAAAACCTTTTCTTCAATCAATTGAATTGGTGGATAACTACAAATAAGAATCACAAATTAGAACTTTGTAATATATATACCATACCTCTTCTTGATTTCTCCATTTTTTGGGCGTTTTGTTCCGGAATTAGGGTTGTAGAAAGTACATCAGCGTCACTGAACCACCAGTTTTGATACTGCACCATCGTCACACTGTAACGGCGGAACCCTAAATCTTCATGTCGTTTCTGTCCGAGATATGGCAGCGGTGGCGGTGACAGTCACCGCGACGCCGGTGGGGATGTGCGGTGGAGTGGTTCTCTGTCCCCTAGAAGCCGGAGACTTCTCCGTCTCCGGTGGGGCTGTGCGGTGGGTTTGGTGTTAGGGTTTTGAGATGAGGTGAGTTGTAGAGATGAGAAATGATGATGACCGTGTTCTTGATGTTTATATATTTAGAAAAGACAATAAAAATTACGATAATGCCCTCATATACTATTCATAAGGTTTGTAAATTAATATATAGGATAATATTTAAATATAATAAAATATATGAAACTTTGTAAAATTGAAATTATTAAAATAATTAAAGCTTTTTGTTTTTGAATGTGATTTCCAACTTTCCATGTGCGTCACTTTAAATATAATTTGATTAGTTATGTGAATATATGAAATTAAATTATATTAAACTTGTGTGAAACAGCTGTATTCCATTTCTTCTTCTTATACACTATAACACCTAACTAGTTTTCCCCCAATTGAATTGCTTATTTCTTCTTGTGTTTCAAGATTATTCGTCTGATCGGCCCATTGTTTGTTGTATCTTTAATTATACAGGCATGCTCCATATACATACATACACAATTAGTGTTTCTGTAGATCTAAAAAGAATGAAAGTTTCTGAAAAAAAAAAAAATCAAGATTTGGTAGTTATCTCCCTGGTAGTTAGCCTCACAAAAAAAAAATCGAAACCGAAATCCCTTAGAGTTAGAGTAACCAGATTGCGGGTATCATCGGATGCACCGCCGTCACGGCGAAGAGGGGTCACAGCAGTTTCGCCGGAAACAAGTTCCGGATGTCGCTAGGTCTTCCGGTGGCGGCGATGGTTAAGAAAAGGGAAACCGGCGACGGTTATGCCTGCGGTTATTGTTCGTCAACACAAGTTCTACTCTGGCGATTGAGAGGACGGCGTTTTGCTCCGACGGCTGAGACGACGTCGGTTCGCTCCGACAATTGAGGCGTCGACGGTTCGCTCCGAAAGAGAACCGATGGTTTACTCCGGCAGAGAACTTGCGGGTATGTGTTATGTACTGTGAAGGTATGGTTTTGATATGATGTTCTCAAAATTTTGAAACAACAAACAGAGGTTAATGAAAAAAATGTGTAATTTTGATACTTTGTATTCGATTCGTAAAGATGTTAATGGATTCTAATACACAAAAACAGGGCAATCCTAATTTGTTCTAAAGTTTAAAAGAAAAATTTGCAGAAAAATTGATATAGTACCCGGATTATGCCGATTGCCGATTGATTTCTGGTGGAGAGCAAGAGTGCTGATAACGTGATAAAAACCAAAGTGAAATAGAGATAAAACTAAATTCTTCATTATTCAACATTACAATATATAGATGAACATAGCTGTAAACCCTAAAGCCCATAATTAATGGGTTGAGCCTAAAATGTCTGGTTTATAACAAAATCAAGTTTTAATCTACATAGATTTACCTTTCCATGAACTTTTCCTAAAATTTATTTAATTATTCATTCTTATTTGTGTTAAAACTTAGTGAAGTTTATTTCTATAATTATTACTTTTAAAATATTTAAATTAGGGAAGTTTATTTCAATAATCATCACTTTGAAAATATTTAAAGCGTTTTTAGTTGATGGTAAGAAATTATGTCTTTGAGTAAATTATTTTTTGAGTACTTGTTTTTAGTGGTTTTAACCATTTGAGTTTAAAATCAAAATATTTAACGTCCTGAGTTTCTAGACGCTTTTTTTTATAACCATTTGAGTCCCTTTGAGTCCAAAATTTAACCTTTTGAGTCCACCTTTTTTAACAAAATTGGACTCAATACGTTAAAAAATTAACAAAATTGGACTCAAAACGTTATAAAATGAACGATTAGAGACTCAAGGCATTAAACTTTTTTGAGTTTGGACTCAAGCGGTTAAAACCACTAAAACACATGGACTCAAAAAGTAATTCACTTTATCTCTTTTAAGTTTTTTACTCCTGCGGGGCACAATAATTTTTTTTAGCAAATAACTAAATATTATTAAAATGTCTTGTAAACTTTTTTTTGAGCGGCAAATTTATATCACTGACGAAGCAGTAGAGTATCATCGTGCCACCAGCGAAATCACTCGATTATATCCATCTCAACTAGGCTATAATGCCTATACATCAATTCAAAAGAAAACCTGTAAATCTAGGAGTAGAGTATCATCGTGTCACCAGCGAAATCACTCGATTATATCCATCTCCACTAGGCTATAATGCCTATACATCAATTCAAAAGAAAACCTGTAAATCTAGGAATAAACCCCTTTGTGAGAATCAAACGCAGAATTTAATGGTCATTAAGCGTTATCCCACCCCTATTAGGCTATAATGCCTGATGTCTTGTAAACATAATTTATAACTTATATGTAAAACTAGTAATTAAAACGAGAAAATACTATATATAGTAGCAGTAGTTTTTTTTTTTTTTTTTTTTGAACGGCAAATCACTTTATATATATAAAGGCTCAGCTAGAAACTGGGATACAAACGGGAAAAAACAAAAAAAAACGACAAAAACATAAAGACAACTACATCAGTCCTACGGAATCAAAAATCAACCAATTCCATCCGGATCCCAAACCGACACCGAACCCCCATTGAAAATGATTGAGATAAAATTCATTGATCCCGGTTAATCTCCATCTCCCCACGCACTAATTTTTTTTACGTGATTCTCAAATCCATGCACACACTTCCCCAGACAGGCCCCAAATTTCAAAGTACGAGAGACTTCATCCTCGAAATTAAGGCGAACCTACTCTTCCCCCACAATTTCTTCCGACGCCTCCCTGTGCATACTCCAACTTGGAACAAATTCCCTCATCCTCCAATCGGAATATCTCCTCGAGTTTGAAAGGGTCCGAAGTGTTGGAAATCTCCGGCTCCTGATTAAGATCAGGGATAATTAAGTTTTGGGTCTTTTTCTTGGGTTTTTTACCGCATTTGGGACTGCATATGATGTGAGTGGGCATAGTATTGTTAGGACCTGGCCCATCTTGCTCTTCTGTTTGAACGTTACCCGAGACATGCCCCACATCTTCTCTGTTATCGTGAATGCTTTTTTACGGTGAATCCGCACGTGTTCAGCATTCTCTCCCATATTAAAATTAGTAGGGATTTCCCCTTCTTCTTCTAGATCCTCGGGCCCCCCTCCCTCACCCCTTGGAATAATAACCATCACCCCCCACAGTTATTACTGGCTCCACCTACTGACGTGGAAGTGGAAAGGTTTTCCTTTTCCCCATATAGATTTTTCAGTCCATGCCCCTCGTCGGTTCCCCCTCCAACCGTCGTATTCTCTCTCCTCGGTTCCACATTATCTACCTTCGACGCTTGGTTATCCCATGTTGGAAATATTTATTTATTTTACTAGAGAAGATTTGCTATTTATTCTGTCTTTTTCCCCCTTTTATCTTCGGAGCCCTAAATTCCCGTTCTTTGAACTTTCCAATCCCCAGGTAGTGAACTAGTTGATCGCTTGAGAGTTTCCAATTCATGGGTAAGTTGTACTACTTCACACACTTGCATTATTGTTTGTATCTCATTCTTTTATTTGTTTACGTTTTAGTGAGATTCTGTCCTCTTTGTGGCATTGTTCTAGATTCCATCATATACTACTCTGTTTCCACTTTTTTTTAAGTCATGGCTATGTTGATTGTAATGACTGATAATCATCATACGAGGAGGAGGTTTCTAACCTCCAATGCTGACGATGACGACATTATCAGTAACTTTCCAAAGGATTTGCTGATTTTTGAGCGGCTCCCCGTTAAAGATGCTGTAAGGACAAGTGTTCTATCTAAAAAGTGGAGATACAGATGGACCACTATGAGGACACTGGATTTTCATTACCCATTCTTTCAACAGTTTTTAAAAATTGAAGCTTATCAGCATAATGGGTTTACAAGGGTTATAAGCCAGATTATGATTCATCACCAGGGTCCCATTTTGACCTTTCTTCTCCATATACCAAAAGAGATAAATCTTGATAGCTTCCAAGAAGTTGATCAATGGATGTTAATCCTATCAAGAAACAATGTTAGGGAACTCCTCATTGCGATGATTTCTTTGTTACTGTTTTATTCGATTTCTTTGTTACTGTTTTATTCGATTCGGGTGCCGATACTAGTTATGTATCCTTAAAAGTTAGTCAAATGCTTAAGCGCACCCCAACACTTTTAACCACCAAACACACGGTAGAGCTAGCAAACGGTAAAAGTCTCGAGGCCACACACATAGTTAATGGTTGTAACCTCGTCCTGGCTGGTCAGACCTTCTCTGTCGACCTTATTCCTATCGTTCTGGGTAGTTTCGACGTTGTTATTGGGATGGATTGGTTATCTCATCAACAAGCGGAAATTCTTTGCAACGGGAAGATTGTCCGCATCCCTCGTTCTGGTGAAGAACCCCTCATGATTCATGGCGACAAGAGTGGTGCTGTCGTAGGCATTATCTCTTTCCTTAAGGCTCAGAAGTGGTTACGAAAGGGCCACACTGCCATTCTAGCACTCGTTACTGATGCATCAACGGAAGAAAAGAGAATTGAAGATATTCCTATTGTGCGCGATTTTCCTGAGGTATTTCCTGAGGAATTACCTGGTCTTCCGCCTCATCGACAAGTCGAGTTTCAAATCGAGCTAGCTCCTGGAGCAGCACCAATAGCTCGTGCACCTTATCGTCTAGCTCCATCAGAGCTTGAAGAACTGTCCACGCAACTACAAGAACTCTTGGAAAAGGGTTTCATACGTCCTAGCTCTTCGCCTTGGGGAGCTCCAGTCTTGTTTGTGAAGAAGAAAGACGGTACTTTTAGAATGTGTATTGACTACCGCGAACTCAACAAGGTGACCGTGAAGAATCGTTATCCTCTCCCACGCATTGATGACTTATTCGACCAGTTGCAAGGGTCGAGTTTCTACTCCAAGATTGACCTGAGGTCAGGTTACCATCAATTGAGAGTCCGAGACGAGGACGTCTCCAAAACAGCATTCAGAACTCGTTACGGCCATTACGAGTTTCTGGTTATGCCTTTCGGATTGATGAACGCACCAGCGGTTTTCACGGATCTCATGAACCGAGTATGCAAACCTTGCCTGGATAAGTTCGTTATTGTTTTCATCGACGACAACCTGATCTATTCTAAGAGTCAGGAGGAACACGAGCAGCATCTACGACTTATGTTGGAACTTCTTCGAGCAGAGCAACTGTATGCCAAATTTTCGAAATGTGACTTCTGGCTTCGCGAAGTCCACTTTCTAGGCCACGTGGTAAACAAGGATGGGATTCATGTTGATCCATCCAAGGTTGACTCGATCAAGAACTGGCCTGCACCCCGTACACCAACAGAAATCCGCCAATTCTTGGGTTTGGCAGGATACAGAAGGTTTATCAAGGATTTCTCAAAGATTGCGCAACCTCTCACTTCACTAACTCAGAAGGGTGTCACCTATCGTTGGGGTGATGCACAGGAATATGCATTTCAGCACTTAAAGGAAAGGCTTTGTAGCGCACCTATTCTTTTGTTGCCTGAGGGCACATATGATTTTGTGGTTTATTGTGACGCTTCCATCCAAGGACTTGGTTGCGTGTTAATGCAACGTGACAAGGTCATTGCCTACGCATCGCGCCAACTTAAAGTTCACGAAAGGAACTACACTACGCATGACCTGAAATTGGGAGCAGTTGTTTTCTTGCTTAAGATATGGAGACATTACCTGTACGGTACCAAGTGCACCATTTACACCGATCACAGGAGTCTCGAGCATATCTTCAAGCAAAAGGAGTTAAACATGCGACAACGTCGATGGGTCAAGCTCTTGAATGATTACGAATGCGCAATCAAGTACCATCCGGGCAAAGCCAATGGGTGGCCGACGCCCTCAGTCAAAAGGATACCATACCTAACCGTGTACATGCGTTACAACTTACCATCCAATCTAGTCTTCCTGCTCAGATACGAGATGCTCAGGTTGAATCATTAAAAGCAGAGAACATCAGGGCGGAGTCCCTACGAGGATCAAGAAAACGGTTAGAACAAAAGGAAGACGACGCCTACTATGTAACATGACGCATCTGGGTTCCACTCTATGGTAATCTACGTGAGCTTGTGATGGATGAGGCACACAAGTCTCGTTATTCAGTACATCCTGGTTCAGATAAGATGTACCACGATCTCAAGACTACGTATTGGTGGCCAAGTATGAAAGCCCACATAGCAACCTACGTTAGCAAATGTTTGACTTGTGCGAGAGTCAAGACTGAGTACCAGAAACCATCAGGCCTGCTTCAACAACCAGAGATCCCGACATGGAAATGGGAGCAAATTTCCATGGATTTCGTTACTGGCCTGCCTAGATCTCAACGCGGAAATGACACTATTTGGGTGATAGTGGATCGACTGACCAAGTCTGCACATTTTCTGGCTATCAAGGAAACGGACAAGTTTTCTACTCTAGCAGACATCTACCTAAAGGAAGTGATATCAAGGCATGGAGTGCCAACTTCCATCATCTCTGATCGTGACTCACGTTTTACATCTGAGTTGTGGCAAGCTATGCACAAGTCCTTTGGTTCTCGATTAGACATGAGCACGGCATACCATCCACAGACGGATGGGCAATCTGAACGCACCATTCAAACCCTTGAAGACATGCTTAGGGCATGTGTAATCGATTTTGGTAATGGCTGGGAAAAACACCTCCCGTTAGTGGAGTTTTCGTATAACAACAGTTACCACACCAATATCCAGGCCGCTCCGTTCGAGGCATTGTACGGACGGAAGTGCCGATCACCTCTTTGTTGGGCAGAAGTTGGTGACAGCCAAATCACAGGCCCAGAACTTGTAGTGGATACAACTGAGAGGATTGCTCAGATACGACAGCGAATGGCGGCAGCTCGTGACCGTCAGAAAAGCTACGCTGATAAGCGCAGGAAACCACTCGAGTTCCAGGTTGGGGATCGAGTGCTACTCAAAGTCTCACCTTGGAAAGGTATAGTTCGTTTTGGCAAACGAGGCAAACTGAATCCGCGCTATGTCGGACCGTTCGAAATCATTGAGAAAATTGGCAAAGTCGCTTACAAGTTGAATTTACCTGAAGAACTCAGCGGAGTTCACAATGTTTTCCACGTGTCGAATCTGAAGAAGTGTCTGTCAGATGAGACCCTCATAGTTCCCTTAAAGGAGCTCATAATCGACGACCAGTTGCGATTCGTCGAGGAACCAGTTGAGATTACTGATCGAGATGTTAAGATTCTCAAGCGTACCAGAATACCTCTTGTTCGAGTTGTTGGGATTCCCGTCGTTGCCCAAAGTATACCTGGGAACGAGAAGACCAAATGAAACTCAAGTATCCCTAGTTGTTTAAGAAAAGTGCAACCACTACTGAGGCTGAAGCTACTGCATAATTTCGGGACGAAATTCCAAATCAACGGGGGGATGATGTGACCCCCCAGGAAAAGCCAGTAAACCCCGCAACTTAACTAGCTTCCTCAGTAACCACGCGCTAAATTTCGGGACGAAATTTTCTTAACAGGGGGGAATGTGACAACCCTCATAATTACGTGTATCCGTACGATTTATTAATGATAATTAAAGTGCTTGGTGACTGTGTTGAATTACTTAACTGTTTCCTGATTACTGTGTCATACTTACATGTGCTTGTTAACATACTAGTCATGTGCAGAAAAGTTATTAAATAGTCCTGTATGCTTTCCTGAGTGTTGGGAATAAATTGTGTTGCAAAAATCTATATAAAAGACCCTTTTCGGACTAATTAAACACTTTAACGGAACAGTATCTAACCGGACAACCGGACATTACCCGAGACACCAAATTTTTGTCAAATACATTGTTTTATTATTTTTGGCTAGTCGTGATCCCCGTTTACCATAACACCCACTAAAAATCATATAACTAACATATATAATCTAGTTACTTGGAAACTAACTTATATTTACCATTTAGTTGAAAATGTTACAACCAACCCCCCCCCCCCCCTTAACCGAAATCGGTCCCAAGTGGACCCACCAAATCACCAACTTATTTCCTTACCATACCTCCTAGATTACATCCTAATTTTATATTAGATTGGTTTCTTGTTGAGTTGCACAAGATATTGGAAGATGATCATATAAGTATGGCCTCATGATCCAACATCATTTCAAGATCTTACACTCTCCCACTCTCACTCTCTCTCCCTCCTCTCGGCCACCCACAACCGCCCCCATCACCACCACTAAAACACCATCTTCATCCAATTATCAAGTTCCATTCAAGCTTCAAAGGTGATTCAAGGAAGCTTGTATCTTGTGGAACTTCAAGGAGCTTTGTTTCTTGCTTTTCACCATCATCTTCTTAGTCTTTTCACTAGAGATTCTTCCCTAGCCTTGTGCTAGTTGTAAGTCTTTGATCCACCCTAGTTTACTTCCATTTTTAGTAGTTAAAAGTCATGTTATGTTGAAATTTATAAGAACACTAAAAGAGTTTGAACAAGAAACAAGAACTAAGAAGATGAACATAAACCTTTACATAAAGCTTACATGAGAATGAAATGTTGTAGTAGGATGTTGTAGTGAACATGTTGTTGGTTTCTTAACGATTGCTTGTTAATGTTGATGTTAAATATCGTTGTTGATCACTAAGCATGATAACGGAACAAATATAACTCGCATTAGAATGTTAAAAAGCTGAAAACAGGAGGCTGGTTGGTGTTTACAGCCAACTTCAGTTGGCTGTAACCAGATCATAACTTAACGAAAAACTGATTTTCTTGAGTCTATAACGTGTTATTATGAAATACGGTTCTAATGGCACTAGAATCATAATTTTTGGACTTCGTTTGCTATTTTTAAAGGGTCGTTTTGTAACAGCAGCAAAAGCTGCATTTTTGCTGCTGAAAATATGTGTTATATTCTTCATCATAACTTGAAACCTGAATAGAACTAGGTCATGAAATTTGTACTGTAGATGACCACTGATGTATTTGTAATCCTCCCACTAGAATTTCGTAAATCGGACTTACGATGAATTTTTAATAAATTATTCCGTGGACTGCAGTCAGAAAGTAATGAATCTGATTGCAGTCCGGTAAATGAATTTTTATAAAATATTGGTAATGAATTGGATCCCGAGATTTTTACACAATAATATTTGGACCGTTTAAGACCTTCTGTAAAAAAAGTTGGGAATTTTTGGAATAAGTTAACTATTTTATTTAAATTCCCGAAAACAGTCGGTTTTGAAGATTTAAAGCTGAAACGACATAAGTAGTAAATTGTGTGTCTAAATGTCGGGTAGGTTATCTGAGAATAATCTAACATGTTATATGTCAATAAAAGTGTTATGTGCAATGTCGTATGTTTGCTTATGAACGGGAATAGATGAGAAGTTTATATGGGCATGAACCGTTAAAGTGATGCATGTTATGTGATAGATGCGTGTAGGAACTTTGTGCTCTATTTGAAACCACTAAATGACTAACTGGTAATCATATTAGGACGTGATTGACCGACCTTGACTGTTAGCTATTTTTGAGAGTCAAACCGAGCAACCAAAGGTGAGTTCACACCCTTACTAAGGCATGGGATTCCCGGTGGTTGGGAATGGGATTAAATAGCTGAGACGGAACTTGTACTTTCACCACTACTAGACTACTTACCTCCGTCCTCGGATTGGGAAGGACGCCAGCGCTAAACCTACGTACTCGCTACCTATCACTGCCCTCGGATTGGGAAGGGCACCGGCGCTAAACCTACGTATTCTTATACGTACCTATGTCCTCGGATTGGGAAGGGCCCCAGCACTAAACCTATGTATTCACTACGTACCACTGTCCTCGGATTGGGAAGGACACCAGCGCTAAACCTACGTATTCTTATACGTACCAATGTCCTCGGATTGGGAAGGGCACCAGCGCTAAACCTATATATTCACTACGTACCACTGCCCTCAGATTGGGAAGGACACATATATATACATCTAGTCTAGTGGTTTACAACATGGGGTAGCCCCCACCGTTTATGGTTTGGAAAATAAGGAAAGTTGATTTAACCTGCAGTTGCAAACAAACTCATAGTTTATGAAAAACTACTTTATAACGAACACCTACTGTGAACTCGCTCAACTTTGCTGTTGATTTGTTGTTAAATGCCTTACAGGTCGCTAGATGTTTATGGAACTTGCACGAGGAGGAGGTCGTTGTGGGATATGGACTGTCATGTCCCGTGCTTAACATTTGAACTTTATGAACTTGTTGAACTTATGTTTTGGGTTTTACCTTTAATGCTTCCGCTGTTCAATTTGAACTTGGTTAACTAGCTTTTGGTCATCAATCGTATTGTGGTTTGTTTTATTTACTTAATTGCATTGTTCAATATGATTGGTGGCTCGATCCTGGTCATGTCACGCCTCTAAGCGAGGATACTCCGCATGGTGGAATTTGGGGGTGTGACAAATTGGTATCAGAGCCATTGGTTATAGTGAACTTGGTTTTAAAAAGGGGAAAAGTTTTTTTGACAAAACCAGACTATAACCTGTACAGCGCTCAACGATCCACAACGACGCTTCCCTCCACGTGCAAGACTCAACACTATAGGTAATATGGTTTATGTTTGTATTGCCTACCTGCTAGTAGCGCATTTGATCATGGTATACTTAGTTAGCGTAACAACTATTGCTTGAAACCATGTGTGTTTGCTCTCTTCTGTCACTCCACACTTACGCACTTTCGCGACACCACTTCTTACTTGTGTTTCCTTCGATGTGAAGATCATGAGTGGACGCCTGAACTTGACTCAAGCCCAGCTGACGGTTCTAATCAACAAACGAGTTGCTGAGGCACTCGCGGCAATTCCAGCAGGAGGTATAATGTAACACCCATCTTATTATTGCTTGAATTTAATAAAATTCCATACGATTTATATATATAAGATGTCTAATTTAAAACATAAGTTTCAAAAGTAAAGTTCTAAGGTAACAAACATTAGTCAACTACCGACTAATTTAAACATTCATAAGTTGTTTAGCAAATTGTTTACATCATAACATTGCCTAAACCGAGTTAATTTACGCGGAAGCTTCAAAAGTTCGTGTTCGGTTCTTCAAAAACTTGCTTGACCGCCATTCGTAATCCTTCAATACCTAGAAACTGAAATGTTTACATTAAACATTAATATTGGAGTTCTTAGAAATATTAATAATCGAAACTACGATCAAAACGGATTTGTTTAACTGTAATATGTAAAAATTTACAAAACTTTCCAGGCTCTACCGTAACTTACGGTGTCTACCGTAAGTTACGGTAGTCACTTGATATTTCTGGTCCACCGTAAATCAGGAGAGTTCCACCGTAAGCTTCTGATCTCTACCGTAAGTTACGGTGAACACCGTAACTTACGGTAGTCTCTGCAAGTCTATGTTTTTGACAGATTTGATTTTAAGGCCCAAATCAATCCTCGGATTTCTCATTTTTACAAACCAACATGTTAAGTTCTCATCTTCTAATATATCGTTTATCAACAATAACAAAAGACCAATTTTACTATATCACGAAGCATTCGCCACGCATTAATCGATTATTCGACTCGTTTGGCTCATCTACGGAATCCTCCATTATGATGACTACCAACAAGTTGTAACCAATCCTGGTCTTATTAATCAATATAGCAAACATTATCGCTTCAAATTAAGACAACCTTTATTCTACAATTCACTATACTTATGCAAATTATCAAAGTTTACCCAATGTAACGAGTCAAGTTACATACCTTTAGTGCACGCCCTTCAAACGCAAATCGCCACCGGCTTGTCCACTCGACGCTCCGGTATCTTTTCCTATAGAGTTCAATCACGATTTGTTTAGAACACCATTTCAATTGTATACCGCATAATTTGTCAAATCATCACAATCATGCGTTTAAACTTTAAATTTCAATTTCGAGCATCCTTTGGGGCGTTTTTTACAAACACTTAATGGGCAAAATTTCATATCATTCATATTCAAGTTCAAAGCTTGCTATTTAGCTAAACTTAACATCAATTAAGCTTTCATATATCACCAAACATCATCCTTTCAGAAATCACTTTCTATGATCCATATTACACTAGAATAATCATTCTAAACCCTAGTGTTTACTAGTTTCCCACAAAACCCATGAATCACCTTCATTGTGTTCATGAGATTTTCAGGAATTAGCCATGATTTCACATGTTATTGTCTAGGTTTTACTCCTAGACATTGTATCATCCCTATTCTATCCAAATAGCAAACATGCAACATCAAATTTCTAATTTCCCAAACTCATGAGAATTTCAAACAGAAAATTAACACTAAATTTTACATACCTTACAACCCCCTAGCAATGGGGATTAGTAATCTATGCTCGGTTTTCAATTTTGACTTGGTTTGAGCCCTTAATTTGTGAGTTTTGTGATGAACCAGGGTTTTGGAGGAGCTTGGGGTCGCCCTTGCTCTTGGTCGATTTCAACAACACACAGGCATGTGTGTTTTAAGTTTAATTTTGTTATTTCATTAAAATAGTTTTCATTTAGACACTTTTAGTCCCTCATCTTTCATTCTTTATTTGTTTTTAACTACTAACTACTCATAAGTGACCAACTAACTTGGTTAGTGTCATTCCTAGTTAGTTTATTTTACTAGTTTATTTGCAACCTAATTGCAAATTTATGAACTTGCATTTTCGGGATGTTACAAGTCCACCCCCCTAAAAGGGTTTCGTCCCCGAAACCAAAGTACGTACCAAATAAGGTAGGGTAGAGACGTCGCATCTCCTCTTCGGACTCCCACGTAGTGTCCGAGCCTTTCCTATGCTCCCACTTGATCTTGACTTGATCGATTTGTTTGTTTCGTAAGTGCTTGACCTTTCGATCTAAAATCTCCACTGGTCTCACTGCATAATTCAGGCTATGATCCACTTTGATATCATCGTAATGGATATAAGCTGTTTCGTCCGCTAGACACTTCCGCAATTTCGACACGTGAAACGTGCCATGTATTCCCTTCAAATCTTCCGGTAATTCGAGGCGATAAGCCACCTTGCCAACCCGTTCAATGATTTTAAATGGCCCGATAAACCTCGGGCTTAGTTTCCCCCTTTTTCTGAATCTGATAATGCCCTTCCATGGGGAAACTTTTAGCATAACCATATCACCTATCTGAAATTCAATCGGTCTTCGTCTTTTGTCGGTATAAGACTTCTGTCTATCTTGGGTCGCTTTCAAATGGGCTCGCACCACTTCAATTTTCTCATTAGTGGCTTGAATTATGTCTGTATGCGCCAATTCGCGTGGTCCCACTTCACCCCAACACACCGGGGTTCTGCATTTTCTACCATATAGCATCTCATAAGGTGCCATGCCGATACTCGAATGGTAACTATTGTTATACGAAAATTCAACCAGAGGTAGATAAACATCCCAACTTCCAACGAAGTCAATGATACATCCCCGTAACATATCTTCTAGCGTCTGTATTGTTCTTTCACTCTGCCCATCCGTCTGGGGATGGTAGGTGGTGCTAATGAAAAGTTTCATTCCCATTTGTTCTTGAAAATCTCGCCAAAAGTTTGAAGTAAACCGGGTATCTCTATCTGACACAATAGATACCGGTACTCCGTGACGTGCCACTATTTCGTTTGTATATACCTAGGACATCTTTTCCGAAGTATATGTCTCGCGTATGGGAATAAAATGAGCACTCTTCGTCAGTCTATCTACAATCACCCATATAGCATCAAATCCCCGAATCGTTTTAGGTAGTTTGGTCAATAGGTCCATAGTGATATGTTCCCATTTCCAAACCGGGATCTCCAAAGGTTGCAGTTTTCCATATGGTTTCTGATGCTCTGCCTTGACTTGTAAGCAAGTCAAGCACTTCTCTACATATTTTACCACATCTCTCTTCATTCCAGGCCACCAATAGTTTTGTTTCAGATCATTGTACATCTTGGTCGCACCCGGATGAATTGAATATCGGGATTTATGAGCTTCATCAAGTAGAAGCGTCTTCACCCCACAAGTATTTGGAACCCATATCCTTCTGAATCGAGTCTTCAACCCATTATTTCCATCCGACAAATCTTTCAACTGGCCGATTATTCTTTCTTTCTTCCAGTTCTCCTCTTTTACTGCTTCTACTTGCGCCTCTCGGATACGTTCAAGTATACCCGAGGTCACCACAAGCTGCATCGACCTTACTCGTATTGGGACATAGCCGGCTTTTCTGCTCAGAGCATCCGCCACCACATTTGCCTTTCCGGGGTAGTAGTGTATTTCGCAATCGAAATCCTTCACCGTTTCCAACCATCGTCTCTGACGCATATTTAACTCCTTCTGATCGAAGAAGTATTTTTAGCTTTTGTGATCGGTGAATATGGTGCACTTTACCCCATATAAATAGTGCATCCATATTTTTAATGCAAATACCACCGCAGCCAATTCAAGATCGTGCGTGGGATATTTCTTCTCATGTATCTTCAATTGCCTCGAGGCATAAGCTATAACTTTGCCCCGTTGCATCAGAACACATCCGAGACCCGATAATGAGGCATCTGAGTAAACCACCAAGTCCTCGACTCCGTCTGGCAATGTTAATACCGGAGCTTGAGTTAGCTTTTCTTTTAGCGTTTGAAACGCCCTTTCTTGTTCAACACCCCAAATGAATTTCTCCTCCTTCCGGGTTAACTTTGTTAATGGCGACGCAATTTTGGAGAAGTCTTGAATGAACCTCCTATAGTACCCCGCAAGCCCTAAGAAGCTTCTAATTTCCGAAGGGTTCTTCGGGGGATTCCATTTCGACACGGCCTCGATCTTTGACGGATCTACCAATACTCCATCGGCACTTATGATGTGGCCGAGAAATTGCACCTCTCGTAACCAAAAGGCACACTTAAAGAATTTCGCATACAACCTCTCTCGTCTAAGTGTCTCTAACACCTCTTGTAAGTGGAATGTATGTTCAGCTTCACTTTTTGAATACACCAAAATATCATCGATAAACACGATGACTGATTTATCCAACATTGGCCTGCAAACCCGGTTCATGAGATCCATGAAAGCTGCGGGTGCATTTGTTAGTCCAAATGACATCACGAGGAACTCGTAATGTCCGTATCGTGTGCGGAAAGCCGTCTTCGGCACATCTTCTTCCTTGACCTTTAGTTGGTGATACCCCGATCTAAGGTCAATCTTTGAAAACCAGTTCGCACCTTGTACTTGGTCGAATAGATCATCTATCCTCGGAAGCGGGTATCGGTTCTTTACCGTGAGTTTGTTTAACTCCCGGTAATCGATACACATGCGCATGCTTCCGTCTTTCTTTTTCACGAACAGTACCGGTGCGCCCCAAGGAGACACACTCGGCCTTATGAATCCTTTGTCAAGAAGGTCTTGAATCTGGGACCTCAACTCTTGTAACTCCGACGGCCCAAGTCGGTACGGTGCTCTAGCTACAGGTTTTGCGCCCGGAATCAATTGAATCCCTAACTCTACTTCCCGTTCAGGCGGTATCCCCGGTAAATCTTCCGGAAACACATCTTCGTAGTTTCGTACTACTGGTACATTTTCAATCTTCAGTGATTCCTTCTCGGGCTCATTCCCATATATCATAAACGCCTTGCATCCTTACTTCATAAGCTTGTGAGCTTTCAACATCGAGCATATTATAGGGTTACCTCCTTTTTCACCATAGATAGTGACGTGTTTCCCGCTCGGATTTGTTAGCTTTATCTCTTTACGAAAACGCACAACCTTTGCGTGGTGTTGAGATAGCCAATCCATCCCAACGACTACTTGAAATTCCCCCATTGACATCGGAATTAGGTCTATCAGGTATTCTTATCATCGATGCTTAATTTGCAGCCTCGACAAATATCACAAACTATGAAACTTTTATTGTCCCCTATTTTAACTTCTAAGGGCACAGATAATTTCGTCAATACAAATGAAGGATGTCGAATAAATCCATGCGAAATAAAGGATTTATTCGCACCCGTATCAAACAATACACGTGCTGGAATTGAGTTAATTGTGAATATACCTGAGACCACATCGGGTTCTATTTTTGCTTCAGCCGCGGTAAGTTGGAAGGATCTAGCCTTTGCCTTAGGAGCTTCTGCTGGAGATTCTTTAACGTCTCTCTTTCCAACTAAGTCCGGGCATTTGGACTTTTTGTGGCCGGGTTGATAACATTTGTAGCAAACTGAGACTTTACCCGGGCATAGCGAAGCCGTGTGTCCCGTCTTACTACATATGGGGCATGGTTTGTCTTGGAACCGACATTCTCCCTTGTGTCCTTTCCCGCACACTTTACAACTTGGCGACCCACCTTTAGCATCCACCTTCTTTCCCGATTCTCCGGTTCGAGCTTTCTTTGTAGGGCTTGGATTCGCATCATGTGCCCTTCTCTCACCCCTTTCAACTTGTTTCTTCAACTCGATCTCCCGTTCCCGAGCAACGTTTATGATCTCGGTAAGGGTCTCATATTTTGAAGGAGTCATAAACTCCCTATACTCGGCGCTCAACATGTTATTGTAGTAGTATATCTTCTGTTCTTCGTTCGTCACCAATTCACTACAAAACTTCATCTTATCCATAAACGTTGCCGTAATCTTGTCTATGGTCTCGCCCTTGTGCCTAAGTTGCATGAACTCTTCCTTGATTCTATTAATGGCCGCCTTGGGACTGTGATGTTTAAGAAACGACGTCTTAAACTCCTCCTATGTCATGGCCCTCACCGCTTCGGCCCCTATTTCATTCTTTTTATTGTCCCACCAATCTTTGGCTTGACCTCTCAATTGACTCGTTCCGTAAGCAACAAAGTCACTGTCATCACAATGGGTCCTTTCAAATACTCCTTCAATGTCACTCAACCATCTTTGGCATATTATCGGGTCAACCTCCCCGTTGTAGATTGGCGGTTTACACGCCATAAACTCTTTGTACGAGCATCCCTTACGTTCTCCCGATTTATCTTTTATGAGGTTGACACTATCTTCCAACCTTTTGACTCGTTCTTCGACAAGCGACAACACCGTGTTTTGAATTTTGTCTATAAACCCGGATAGACTACCTTCAATTGCCTTTCCCACTTCTTCGGCAATTATCTCTTTCATTTGTTCGGTGCTTGTCGGCACGGATCATTATCGTTTCCTTTCGACATCTTGAAACTGAAATGTTTACATTAAACATTAAACATTTCATTTACAACATAGCTTTATTTGCTTCGGTTTAGCCAAGTGCGTAACTTGCTTTTACCGTTCACATTTTGTGCACTTTTCGGGTTTGAGTGTGTTAACACACCCTTCCCATGCACATTAATTCGTATCTCATTTCTTACATAAGATAGGATTTACTAAAATAATATATTAATTCTTAGCGGACGATCGATCAAGCTTGAACCGAACACTTTGTTGACAACCTTAAGCTCTGATTACCAACTTGTAACACCCATATTATTATTGCTTGAATTTAATAAAATTCCATACGATTTATATATATAAGATGTCTAATTTAAAACATAAGTTTCAAAAGTAAAGTTCTAAGGTAACAAACATTAGTCAACTACCGACTAATTTAAACATTTATAAGTTGTTTAACAAATTGTTTACATCATAACATTGCCTAAATCGAGTTAATTTACGCGGAAGCTTCAAAAGTTCGTGTTCAGTTCTTCAAAAACTTGCTTGACCGCCATCCGTAATCCTTCAATACCTAGAAACTAAAATGTTTACATTAAACATTAATATTGGAGTTCTTAGAAATATTAATAATCGAAACTACGATCAAAACGGATTTGTTTAACCGCAATATGTAAAAATTTACAAAACTTTCCAGGCTCTACCGTAACTTACGGTGTCTACCGTAAGTTACGGTAGTCACTTGATATTTCTGGTCCACCGTAAATCAGGAGAGTTCCACCGTAAGCTTCTGATCTCTACCGTAAGTTATGGTGAACACCGTAACTTACGGTAGTCTCTGCAAGTCTATGTTTTTTACTGATTTGATTTTAAGGCACAAATCAATCCTCGGATTTCTCATTTTTACAAACCAACATGTTAAATTCTCATCTTCTAATATGTTGTTTATCAACAATAACAAAAGAACAATTTTACTATATCACGAAGCATTTGCCACGCATTAATCGATTATTCGACCCGTTTGGCTCATCTACGGAATCCTCCATTATGATGACTACCAACAAGTTGTAACCAATCCTGGTCTTATTAATCAATATAGGGAACATTATCGCTTCAAATTAAGACAACCTTTATTCTACAATTCACTATACTTATGCAAATTATCAAAGTTTACCCAATGTAACGAGTCAAGTTACATACCTTTAGTGCACGCCCTTCAAACGCAAATCGCCACCGGCTTGTCCACTCGACGCTCCGGTATCTTTTCCTATAGAGTTCAATCACGATTTGTTTAGAACACCATTTCAATTGTATACCGCATAATTTGTCAAATCATCACAATCATGCGTTTAAACTTTAAATTTCAATTTCGAGCATCCTTTGGGGCGTTTTTTACAAACACTTAATGGGCAAAATTTCATATCATTCATATTCAAGTTCAAAGCTTGCTATTTAGCTAAACTTAACATCAATTAAGCTTTCATATATCACCAAACATCATCCTTTCAGAAATCACTTTCTATGATCCATATTACACTAGAATAATCATTCTAAACCCTAGTGTTTACTAGTTTCCCACAAAACCCATGAATCACCTTCATTGTGTTCATGAGATTTTCAGGAATTAGCCATGATTTCACATGTTATTGTCTAGGTTTTACTCCTAGACATTGTATCATCCCTATTCTATCCAAATAGCAAACATGCAACATCAAATTTCTAATTTCCCAAACTCATGAGAATTTCAAACAGAAAATTAACACTAAATTTTACATACCTTACAACCCCCTAGCAATGGGGATTAGTAATCTATGCTCGGTTTTCAATTTTGACTTGGTTTGAGCCCTTAATTTGTGAGTTTTGTGATGAACCAGGGTTTTGGAGGAGCTTGGGGTCGCCCCTGCTCTTGGTCGATTTCAACAACACACGGGCATGTGTGTTTTAAGTTTAATTTTGTTATTTCATTAAAATAGTTTTCATTTAGACACTTTTAGTCCCTCATCTTTCATTCTTTATTTGTTTTTAACTACTAACTACTCATAAGTGACCAACTAACTTGGTTAGTGTCATTCCCAGTTAGTTTATTTTACTAGTTTATTTGCAACCTAATTGCAAATTTATGAACTCGCATTTTTGGGATGTTACATATAAACTGCCATTTCGACCTATCTTAGGATGATTAGATCCTAGTCTTGCGAACCAACTCTCGTGCTTAACCTTGCCTTTTATTCTCGCGCAACAGGTCAACATGCTCAGCCTCCTGTGTGCATGTTCAAAACATTCATGGATTGCCGACCTAGTACTTTCAGTGGCACAGAAGGAGCTGTAGGCCTTCTACACTGGTTCGAGAAGCTTGAGTCTTTTTTCGAGATGTGTGAATGCCCTGAAGATCGTAGGGTGAAATATGCTACTGGAACCCTCGAAGGTGCTGCGTTAACCTGGTGGAAAGCACAGGTTCAATTGCTAGGGCTGGCGGTTGCTAATGCCACCCCATGGAACGGTTTCAAAGAACTAATCAAAGAAGAGTACTGTAGTCGTGACGACATCCACAAGATAGAGGTGGAATTTTTCAATTTGAAAATGACGGGGTCTGAAATCGAGGCATACATAAAGAGATCAAACGAATTAGCTATCTTGTGTTCCACTATGGTGGATCCTCCTATCAAGCGCATCGAGCTGTACCTTAAGGGTTTGGTGCCAGAAATTCAAAGCCACGTGACCTCAGCTAATCTTGGCACCATTCAGCAAATCATCAAGTTGGCTCATCGTCTCACTGATCATGCAGTTGAGCAGAACAAGCTGCCCAAGCGTATTAGCGCTACTACTACTGATACTCCTAGTGAGAACAAGCGTAAGTGGGATGGAAATTCAGGCAAGGGTTGTACTTCAGTTCAGTCACAGCAGTGAAAGACTGATGACTACCAGAGTCCTGGTCAGCAATCTTCTGGTAATCAAGGACAGGGTGGATACCGAGGGAACCACCCCAAGTGCAACCGGTGCCACAAGCATCATAGCGGGCAGTGCCACAAGGGTCGTTGCCTGAGGTGTAACAAGTTTGGTCATGAAGCAAAGGATTGCAGGAGCGCACGACCGGCAAATCAGAATCGCCAACAACAACAACAAGCTCCATAGAACCACCAGCAGCAACAACAGCAGGGCAATAAAGGATGCTTTCAGTGTGGCGCTGAAGGCCACTTTAAGAGGAACTGTCCTCAGCTGAATCAGAATCAGAACAACAATAACCAAGGAAACGGGAACAACAATGGAGGCAACAATGGAGGCAACAACGGGGGTAACAATAATGGCATTGGTGCCAGGGGACGTGTTTTCGTGTTGGGACAGGGTGATGCAAGGAACGATCCCAACGTTGTGATGGGTAAGTTTCTTCTGGATGATTTCTTTGTTACTGTTTTATTCGATTCGGGTGCCGATACTAGTTATGTGTCCTTAAAATTTAGTCAAATGCTTAAGCGCACCCCAACACTTTTAACCACCAAACACATGGTAGAGCTAGCAAACGGTAAAAGTCTCGAGGCCACACACATAGTTAAGGGTTGTAACCTCGTCCTGGCTGGTCAGACCTTCTCTATCGACCTTATTCCTATCGTTCTGGGTAGTTTCGACGTTGTTATTGAGATGGATTGGTTATCTCATCAACAAGCGGAAATTCTTTGCAACGAGAAGATTGTCCGCATCCCTCGTTCTGGTGAAGAACCCCTCGTGATTCATGGCGACAAGAGTGGTGCTGTCGTAGGCATTATCTCTTTCCTTAAGGCTCAGAAGTGGTTGCGAAAGGGCCACACTGCCATTCTAGCACTCGTTACTGACGCATCAACGGAAGAAAAGAGAATTGAAGATATTCCTATTGTGCGCGATTTTCCTGAGGTATTTCCTAAGGAATTACCTGGTCTTCCGCCTCATCGACAAGTCGAGTTTCAAATCGAGCTAGCTCCTGGAGCAGCACCAATAGCTCGTGCACCTTATCGTCTATCTCCATCAGAGCTTGAAGAACTGTCCACGCAACTACAAGAACTCTTGGAAAAGGGTTTCATACTGATGCGTGCGAAATGTCGTATATATTAGGTGTATATTTTAAGCCCTTTTAACACTTATTTTTAGCCAAGTTTTAAATTTAAAAAACACGATATTTTACTAACACTAAACACACATATGGGCAAGTGCACCCATCGTGAGCGTAGTATAGCGTTGGTAAGATACCGAGGTCGTCCAAGGACACAAGAGCTTTTAGTACCGGTTTATCCTTAACGTCTAATCAAAATAAAAAGGTTAGAAAAATGTTTTAAACTAAGAAAAATAAAAACTAACTAAAATGCTGAAAATAAAAATAAAATAAAAACAGATAGACAAGATGAATCACTTGGTTCCGACTCGTATCTAGTATAACCTTTGATTATTTCCGCACTTTTGCACATGATTAAGAGATTATCTTAGTTATTGTAGTAGGCCCCTCTTTTGAAGGTGACGTTACCCTCACCCCAGTAGTTTGAGTCAGCAAGGATACAATCCTAAAAGAGTGGATTATTGGAAGATAATGAATTAAGTTATTAATGCAGTATTATGGTAGGCCCCGCTTTTGGCGGTGACGTTACCCTCGGCTAAGTAGTCTCAGTCAGCAGGGATACAGTCCTAAATAGCCGGGTTATAGTATTAATAGTAGTTAACTTATGAGGGGATCAAAGAGTTTGGACCCCCGCCATCCAATACCGTGAAGCATTGGAGGAGGTCCTACTAAATTTGACCCAGGTCCATTGCAGGACCTCTAAACGCTGAACAATGGCAAGACCTTTACCAAACCGTTCCCTTAACCCCCGACCAGGTAGCCAACATACCTCCATATAGACCGTGGAGATATGAATGGTGAAAATATTTCATTTTATATAGACAGTAAAATAATGCCAAGACACCACGGACAAACGACAAGGAAAGATCACCTTCAACATAAGTAACTAGTTATTAAAGTCATTAATACAAAACCAAATAAAAAGTGCAAAAGATTAGAAATAAAAAGTATTATACTAGACACTTTGTCTTCACCAAGTGATGTAAGAGACTTAGGCAAACATGGCCTTGATTGTCAAGAACTCTTACGATCAATCTTGGATCCCGAGACGACTCACACACTCTACGATGGACAATGGATGATGGTGGTGGATGATGGTGTTGTGATGGTGGTGGGTGGTGGATGAAGTGTGAGAGAGGTGGTGTGCCAAGGGATGAGTTGAAATGGCTCCAAGCACTCCTATTTATAGGCTGAACAGAAGCCTGGGCACGGCCCCGTGTCCGCTGGACACGTCCCCATGCCCGTCTGACACTCTCTCTCTTCATTAATTGTAATTCAGAATTACAATAAATGCACCTGCAGCACTCTGACCACGCCCCCGTGTCTGCTGGGCACGGCCCCATGGTGGGTAATAGAAGCTTCTATCACTTTTGTCTTTTCTGCCAGGGCTGACCATCCTGGACACTGCCCCGTGCTCGCTGAGCACGGCCCCGTGTTGAGCTGGACACGCCCCGTGTCCGCTGGACACAGCCCCGTGTTCAGCTAGGCACAGCCCCATGCTCAGCTGGGCACAGCCCCATGCTCAGCTTTCTTCTTTTTTTTGCTTTGGGAGATGTTGTCGAGGAGTCGGGCATGCCACGTTTATTCCTTTTCTTTGTATTTATGTTGGATTTGGCTGCATTTTTGCTTCTTTTGTTCATTTAAGCTCTTTTAACCCTGAAAATACAAAAGGAAGACAAAAGTACACTTTTTCCAACATTAGTACTTAAAAATGGTTAGTTTTATGCCTCATTTGATGTAATTTATATGTTTCATTTTACTCACATCACATACGTCCTAGCTCTTCGCCTTGGAGAGCTCCAGTCTTGTTTGTGAAGAAGAAAGACGGTACTTTTAGAATGTGTATTGACTACTGCGAACTCAACAAGGTGACCGTGAAGAATCGTTATCCTCTCCCACGCATTAATGACTTATTCGACTAGTTGCAAGGGTCGAGTTTCTACTACAAGATTGACCTGAGGTCAGGTTACCATCAACTGAGAGTCCGAGACGAGGACGTCTCCAAAACAGCATTCAGAACTCGTTACGGCCATTACGAGTTTCTGGTTATGCCTTTCGGATTGACGAACCCACCAGCGGTTTTCATGGATCTCATGAACCGAGTATGCAAACCTTACCTGGATAAGTTCGTTATTGTTTTCATCGACGACATCCTGATCTAATCTAAGAGTCAGGAGGAACATGAGCAGCATCTACGACTTATGCTGGAACTTCTTCGAGCAGAGCAACTGTATGCCAAATTTTCGAAATGTGACTTCTGGCTTCGCGAAGTCCACTTTCTAGGCCACGTGGTAAACAAGGATGAGATTCATGTTGATCCATCCAAGGTTGACTCGATCAAGAACTGGCCTGCACCCCGTACACCAACAGAAATCCGCCAATTCTTGGGTTTGGCAGGATATTACGGAAGGTTTATCAAGGATTTCTCAAAGATTGCGCAACCACTCACTTCACTAACTCAGAAGGGTGTCACCTATCGTTGGGGTGATGCACAGGAATCTGCATTTCAGCACTTAAAGGAGAGGCTTTGTAGCGCACCTATTCTTTCGTTGCCTGAGGGCACAGATGATTTTGTGGTTTATTGCGACGCTTCCATCCAAGGACTTGGTTGCATGTTGATGCAACGTGAAAAGGTCATTGCCTACGCATCGCGCCAACTTAAAGTTCACGAAAGGAACTACACTACGCATGACCTGGAATTGGGAGCAGTTGTTTTCGTGCTTAAGATATGGAGACATTACCTGTACGGTACCAAGTGCACCATTTACACCGATCACAGGAGTCTCGAGCATATCTTTAAGCAAAAGGAGTTAAACATGCGACAACGTCGATGGGTCAAGCTCTTGAATGATTACGAATGCGCAATCAAGTACCATCCGGGCAAAGCCAATGTGGTGGCCGACGCCCTCAGTCAAAAGGATACCATACCTAAGCGTGTACATGCGTTACAACTTACCATCCAATCTAGTCTTCCTACTCAGATACGAGATGCTCAGGTTGAAGCATTAAAAGTAGAGAACATCAGGGCGGAGTCCCTACGAGGATCAAGAAAACGGTTAGAACAAAAGGAAGACGACGCCTACTATGTAACAAGACGCATCTGGGTTCCACTCTATGGTAATCTACGTGAGCTTGTGATGGATGAGGCACACAAGTCTCGTTATTCAGTACATCCTGGTTCGGATAAGATGTACCATGATCTCAAGACTACGTATTGGTGGCCAAGTATGAAAGCCCACATAGCAACCTACGTTAGCAAATGTTTGACTTGTGCGAGAGTCAAGACTGAGTACCAGAAACCATCAGGCCTGCTTCAACAACCAGAGATCCCGACATGGAAATGGGAGCAAATTTCCATGGATTTCGTTACTGGCCTGCCTAGATCTCAACGCGGAAATGACACTATTTGGGTGATAGTGGATCGACTGACCAAGTCTGCACATTTTCTGGCTATCAAGGAAACGGACAAGTTTTCTACTCTAGCAGAAATCTACCTAAAGGAAGTGATATCAAGGCCTGGAGTGCCAACTTCCATCATCTCTGATCGTGACTCACGTTTTACATCTGAGTTGTGGCAAGCTATGCACAAGTCCTTTGGTTCTCGATTAGACATGAGCACGGCATACCATCCACAGACGGATGGGCAATCTGAACGCACCATTCAAACCCTTGAAGACATGCTTAGGGCATGTGTAATCGATTTTGGTAATGGCTGGGAAAAACACCTCCCGTTAGTGGAGTTTTCGTATAACAACAGTTACCACACCAATATCCAGGCCGCTCCGTTCGAGGCATTGTACGGACGGAAGTGCCGATCACCTCTTTGTTGGGCAGAAGTTGGTGACAGCCAAATCACAGGCCCAGAACTTGTAGTGGATACAACTGAGAGGATAGCTCAGATACGACAGCGAATGGCGGCAGCTCGTGACCGTCAGAAAAGCTACGCTGATAAGCGCAGGAAACCACTCGAGTTCCAGGTTGGGGATCGAGTGCTACTCAAAGTCTCACCTTGGAAAGGTATAGTTCGTTTTGGCAAACGAGGCAAACTGAATCCGCGCTATGTCGGACCGTTCGAAATCATTGAGAAAATTGGCAAAGTCGCTTACAATTTGAATTTACCTGAAGAACTCAGCAGAGTTCACAATGTTTTCCACGTGTTGAATCTGAAGAAGTGTCTGTCAGATGTGACCCTCATAGTTCCCATAAAGGAGCTCACAATCAACGACCAGTTGCGATTTGTCGAGGAACCAGTTGAGATTACTGATCGAGATGTTAAGATTCTCAAGCGTACCAGAATACCTCTTGTTCGAGTTGTTGGGATTCCCGTCGTTGCCCAAAGTATACCTGGGAACGAGAAGACCAAATGAAACTCAAGTATCCCTAGTTGTTTAAGAAAAGTGCAACCACTACTGAGGCTGAAGCTACTGCAGGATTTCGGGACGAAATTCCAAATCAACGGGGGGATGATGTGAGACCCCAGGAAAAGCCAGTAAACACCGCAACTTAACTAGCTTCCTCAGTAACCACGCGCTAAATATCGGGAAGAAATTCTCTTAACAGGGGGAGAATGTGACAACCCTCATAATTACGTGTATCCGTACGATTTATTAATGATAATTAAAGTGCTTGGTGACTGTGTTGAATTACTTAACTGTTTCCTGATTACCGTGTCATACTTACATATGCTTGTTAACATACTAGTCATGTGCAGAAAAGTTATTAAATAGTCCTGTATGCTTTCCTGAGTGTTGGGAATAAATTGTGTTGCAAAAATATATATATAAAAGACCCTTTTAGGACTAATTAAACACTTTAACAGAACGGTATCTAACCGGACAACCGGACATTACCCGAGACACCAAATTTTTGTCAAATACATTGATTTATTATTTTTGGCTAGTCGTGATCCCCGTTTACCATAACACCCACTAAAAATCATATAACTAACATATATAATCTAGTTACTTGGAAACTAACTTATATTTACCATTCAGTTGAAAATGTTACAACCAACCCCCCCCCCCCCCCCTTAACCGAAATCGGTCCCAAGTGGACCCACCAAATCACCAACTTATTTCCTTACCATACCTCCTAGATTACATCCTAATTTTATATTAGATTGGTTTCTTGTTGAGTTGCACAAGATATTGGAAGATGATCATATAAGTATGGCCTCATGATCCAACATCATTTCAAGATCTTACACTCTCTCACTCTCACTCTCTCTCCCTCCTCTCGGCCACCCACAACCGCCCCCATCACCACCACTAAACCACCATCTTCATCCAATTATCAAGTTCCATTCAAGCTTCAAAGGTGATTCAAGGAAGCTTGTATCTTGTGGAACTTCAAGGAGCTTTGTTTCTTGCTTTTCACCATCATCTTCTTAGTCTTTTCACTAGAGATTCTTCCCTAGCCTTGTGCTAGTTGTAAGTCTTTGATCCACCCTAGTTTACTTCCATTTTTAGTAGTTAAAAGTCATTTTATGTTTAAATTTATAAGAACACTAAAAGAGTTTGAACAAGAAACAAGAACTAATAATATGAACATAAACCTTTACATAAAGCTTACATGAGAATGAAATGTTGTAGTAGGATGTTGTAGTGAACATGTTGTTGGTTTCTTGATGATTGCTTGTTAATGTTGATGTCAAATATCGTTGTTGATCACTAAGCATGATAACGGAACAAATATAACTCGCATTAGAATGTTAAAAAGCTGAAAACAGGAGGCTGGTTGGTGTTTACAGCCAACTTCAGTTGGCTGTAACCAGATCATAACTTAATGAAAAACTGATTTTCTTGAGTCTATAACGTGTTATTATGAAATACGGCTCTAATGGCACTAGAATCATAATTTTAGGACTTCGTTTGCTATTTTTGTGATGCGGGCCCAAGTGTGGAGGAGCGGGCCATCTTGTATTTGGAGGCCCAAGATCGCGTAACAATAGGGGCTTCACTAAAATGGCTCTAACTTGGGCTACGGGGGTCCGTTTTGGGCGTACGACCAGGCGAAACGAACGTGAGAACGAGATCCATCTTGCTGCAAACCGCCTATCCGGGCCGAAAAACACTTATTTCTATTAGTTATTTGCATTTTTATGTTTTTTGGACTATTTTGGGCATTTTGTTTTAGGCCGTGTGTTTGGCACGTTATCTTTTTTAGGCCCATTTCGAATTTCTGTTCTTATTTATATGTCCCTTTAGTAATTGAAACAATCAGAATTGAATTTTGAGAAAACTGTTTTTTCACTTCAAATTCCGTGGCCTTTGGGGTTACAATTTGGGGGTTGGGGAAGAACTGCACGGGTATTCGTAGAATCAACATGTAATCTTCATTTTTCCGTTTCACGCGCTACATCAGTTGGTATCAGAGCCGAATTCCTGGCTCAAAATGCCTCCGAGGAGAAACAACAACAGGCCTCTTGATGAAGTGTATGAACGAGAGTTGGAGCAGCGACTTATGGCGAGGGTGGATGAACGGTTGGATCAAGTGGTCAATCAGTTGACTGATCGGATGGCCGATTTGATCAATCGTAGGAGGCAGGGACCCAATTACGGGTATGGTTCGGATTTTAGTAACCCATTTGGTGACGGTTCGGCTTCCGAAGACGAACAGGAAGGGCGACCAAGGGGTGAACGTGGAGGGGGTAACAGGCGTTGGGATTCTGGAATAAGAGTTGATATTCCGGAATTTGATGGGTCTAGTTTGAATCCGGAGGGGTTCATCGATTGGTTGGCTACCGTAGAGGAGGTGTTCGAGTACAAGGAGGTGCCTGAAAACAAGCGGGTGGCCTTGATCGCTACCAGGTTACGTGGTAGGGCCTCTGCGTGGTGGCAACAATTGAAATTAACACGGAATAGACTCGGGAAGTCAAGGATCGTGACGTGGGCCAAGATGAAAAAGTGCTTGCGGTCCAACTTTTTGCCTCATAATTTTCAAAGGTTGATGTACCAGCGTCTGCAGAATTTGAAACAGGGGGCTAAATCGGTTGATGATTATACCACAGAGTTTTACCAGTTGATTGCGAGGAATGATATTCAAGAACCGGAGGAGCAACTTGTTTCTCGGTATATTGGGGGTCTAAGGGTTCAAATCATGGAGGCCGTGAATCTTTTTGATCCGTTAACCATTCCTGAGGCACACCAACGGGCGTTGGCCTTTGAGAAGCAAAACCGTCGGGTGGGCGGTTCATTTACCCCTGCTGGGGGAAACGTTGGGTCTGGCAGTGGGGCACCTCGTGGCGGGCCTAGTCAGCAGAAGCCGGGGGGTAGCAATACCGGGCCTACTTCTAAGGGGGCTAGTAGTAGTGGTCCAAGATGTTTCAATTGTGGTGAGACGGGCCATCGTCAAGCGGAGTGCAAAAGGGCTGGCAAAAGGCACTTGTTTGCTGAGTCTGATGACGAACAATATGAAGAGTATGAGAATAACCCAGTGTATGATGAAGAAACTGAATATGAAGAAGAGGTCGTGACCGGTGATGTTGGGGTGAACTTGGTGGTTAGACGTTCTTGCTATACACCAAAGGCAGATGGAGATGACTGGCTGAAGCATAACATCTTCCACTCAACATGTACTATTTTGGGAAAGGTTTGCACGTTTGTCATTGATTCAGGGAGTTGTGACAACTTGATTTCTGAAGAGGCAGTTCAAAAGTTGGCCTTGAAGACAGAGAGTCACCTGAAACCTTATAAACTTCAATGGCTTAAAAAGGGAGGTGAAGTGACGGTATCTAAAAGGGCACTTGTTTCAATTTCCATTGGGTCCACGTACAAAGATGATGTTGTATGTGATGTGGTCCCTATGGACGCGTGTCACTTATTGCTGGGCAGACCTTGGGAGTACGAGCGTAATATAGAACATAATGGCCGGACCAATACTTATAGCTTTCTGTTTGGTGGTGTGAAGATCACTCTTGTTCCTAGCAAGCCTAAGCAGTTAGCCACAAAACAGTCGGGTACTCTGTTGACCATTAGTCAGTTTCAGGATGAGTTGGAGGAAGCGGAAAATGTTTTTATTTTGATTGGGAAGCCGGTGCCCGAGGAAGTCGAAATTCCTGAATGTATGGTTCCATTGTTCGAGGAGTTTGTTGATGTTTTCCCAGATGATCTACCTGCCGGGTTGCCACCCCTACGTGACATCCAACATCACATTGATTTGGAACCAGGGGCCCAACTACCCAACAAGCCCCATTACAGAATGAGCCCAAAAGAACATGAGGAATTGCGTCGGCAGGTTGAAGACTTAATCTCTAAGGGGTACGTTCGAGAAAGCATGAGTCCTTGTGTTGTTCCTGCTCTTTTGACTCCTAAGAAGGATGGGACGTGGCGTATGTGTGTTGACAGTCGTGCGGTCAACAAGATCACTGTGAGGTACAGATTTCCGATTCCCCGACTTGATGATTTACTTGATCAGATTAGTGGTGCTACCATTTTTACGAAGTTAGATTTGAAAAGTGGGTATTACCAGATTCGTCTTAGACCGGGTGACGAGTGGAAGACTGCCTTCAAGACTCGTGAAGGATTGTATGAGTGGTTGGTGATGCCATTTGGTTTATCAAACGCACCCAGTACTTTTATGCGTGTGATGAATCAGTTGTTTAGACCCTTTATTGGTAAATTTGTGGTGGTTTATTTTGATGATGTTCTCATTTATAGCCCTAATTTTGACGAGCATGTGAAGCATGTACGGCAGGTTTTGACCTTGCTCCGTAGGGATGACTTGTATGCAGCCAAAAAGAAGTGTGTCTTTATGGTGCCTAAGGTGCTATTTTTGGGGTATGTTGTTTCTGGTGACGGTATACAGGTGGATGATTCAAAGGTAGCGGCGGTTAAGCAATGGCCAACTCCTACTACGATAACTGAAGTACGTAGTTTCCATGGTCTTGCTTCATTTTATAGACGGTTCATTCGAAATTTCAGTTCCCTTATGGCGCCAGTGACTGACTGCATGAAAGGGAAGACTTTTATATGGACTGAGGAGGCAGAATCAGCTTTTCAGTTAATCAAGGAAAAGCTTACAACAGCACCAATTCTAATATTGCCAGATTTTTCTCGGGTTTTTGAGTTGCACACGGATGCCTCGCAGGGTGGTATTGGGGCAGTCCCCAGTCAAGGGGGCGTCCAGTTTCTTATTTCAGTGAGAAGTTGACTGGACCAAAGTTACGTTATAGCACTTATGATCTTGAATTTTATGCAGTGGTCCAGGCTGTGAAACATTGGCGACATTATTTGTTTCACAAGGAGTTTGTCTTATTTACAGACCATGATTCATTGAGGCATATCCGCAGTCAAGATAAAGTGTCACATAAGCATGCCCGTTGGATGGCTTTCTTGGAAAAGTTTACTTTTGTTGTGAAGCATAAATCTGGAATTTCGAATCGTGTGGCAGATGCCTTGAGCAGAAGGAGTAGCCTGCTTGTTTCTATGAGAGTTGTTGTACCCGGGCTAGACAATCTCATGGAACAACTCACAACAGATCCGTATTTTTCTGTCATTTTGCAGGATGTGCAGTTTGGGAAGAGGACAGATTTTCTTGTGCATGACGGTTTTCTTTTTAAGGAAAATCAATTATGTATTCCTAACTCCAGCCTCCGCCTTCAAATAATTAAAGAACTGCATGGAGAAGGGCATGTGGGTAGAGACCGTACTTTACGATTGGTGCAGTCCTCTTATTTTTGGCCTACTATGCGGAGGGATGTTGATCGGTTTGTTAGACGTTGCAGGATCTGTCAAGTTTCAAAAGGCACAGCTACCAATGCAGGGCTTTATATGCCTCTACCCATTCCTCAGCAACCTTGGGTAGATATTAGCATGAATTTTGTGTTGGGGTTACCCCGTACTCAGCGTGGTAATGATTCGATCTTTGTAGTGGTGGACCGGTTTTCTAAGATGGTGCACTTTGTTCCCTGCAAGAAGACAACAGATGCAGTTAATGTGGCTCAGTTGTTCTTCCGAGATATCTATCGTTTGCATGGTTTGCCATCCTCTATAGTTTCTGATCGGGATACTCGTTTCTTGAGTCATTTTTGGCGAAGTCTATGGAAAATGGTGAATACTCAGCTCAATTTTAGTAGTGCTTACCACCCACAAACTGATGGGCAGACGGAGGTTGTTAATCGGTCACTTGGTAATCTTTTGCGGTGTCTTGTGGGTGATCATGTGAAGTCTTGGGATCAAAAGCTTTGTCAGGCTGAGTTTGCTCATAATCATGCTGTTAATAGGAGCACTGGGTTTAGTCCGTTTGAGGTGGTCTATTCTGCCAAGCCTCGGGGTCCTCTTGATTTGATGTCACTTTCTACCCCAGGTTCTGTTCCCAAGAATGTGCAAGATTTTGTGGTTGGGTTACATGATGTTCATAAAGCTGTGCAGGATAACTTGGCCAACGCTAATTCAAAGTACAAGCAAGCTGCAGATCAAAAGCGTAGGCAAGTTGATTTTGAAGAGGGTGACTTTGTTTGGGCCATTTTAACTAAGGATCGTTTTTCAGTGGGGGAGTATAATAAATTGTCAGCCAAGAAGATTGGACCAGTGGAGATTGTGCAGAAGATAAATTCTAATGCCTATCGTCTGAAGTTACCAAGCCACATTCGTTGTTCCGATGTTTTCAATGTCAAACACTTGCTGCCTTTTTATGGGGATTCGTCTGATGATGAGGTTGCTGCGGATTCGAGGTTGAATTTTGTCTACCCAGGAGGGAATGATGCGGGCCCAAGTGTGGAGGAGCGGGCCATCTTTTATTTGGAGGCCCAAGATCGCGTAACAAAAGGGGCTTCACTAAAATGGCTCTAACTTGGGCTACGGGGGTCCGTTTTGGGCGTACGACCAGGCGAAACGAACGTGAGAACGAGCTCCATCTTGCTGCAAACAGCCTATGGCAGTTTAGGTCATCGTCCGGGCCGAAAAACACTTATTTCTATTAGTTATTTGCATTTTTATGTTTTTTGGACTATTTTGGGCATTTTGTTTTAGGCCGTGTGTTTGGCCCGTTATCTTTTTTAGGCCCATTTCGAATTTCTGTTCTTATTTATATGTCCCTTTAGTAATTGAAACAATCAGAATTGAATTTTGAGAAAACTGTTTTTTCACTTCAAATTCCGTGGCCTTTGGGGTTACAATTTGGGGGTTGGGGAAGAACTGCACGGGTATTCGTAGAATCAACGTGTAATCTTCATTTTTCCGTTTCACGCGCTACATCATTTTGTAACAGCAGCAAAAGCTGCATTTTTGCTGCTGAAAATATGTGTTATATTCTTCATCATAACTTGAAACCTGAATAGAACTAGGTCATGAAATTTGTACTGTAGATGACCACTGATGTATTTGTAATCCTCCCACTGGAATTTCATAAATTGGACTTACGATGAATTTTTAATAAATTATTCCGTGGACTGCAGTCAGAAAGTGATGAATCTGATTGCAGTCCGGTAAATAAATTTTTATAAAATTTTGGTAATGAATTGGATCCCGAGATTTTTACATAATAATATTTGGATCGTTTATGACCTTCTGTAAAAAAAAGTTGGGAATTTTTGGAATAAGTTAACTATTTTATTTAAATTCCCAAAAACAGCCCAGTTTTGAAGATTTAAAGCTGAAACGACATAAGTAGTAAATTGTGTGTCTAAATGTCGGGTAGGTTATCTGAGAATAATCTAACATGTTATATGTCAATAAAAGTGTTATGTGCAATGTTGTATGTTTTCTTATGAACGCGAATAGATGGGAAGTTTATATGGGCATGAACCGTTAAAGTGATGCATGTTATGTGATAGATGCGTGTAGGAATTTTGTGCTCTATTTGAAACCACTAAATGACTAACTGGTAATCATATTAGGACGTGATTGACCGACCTTGACTGTTAGCTATTTTTTAGAGTTAAACCGAGCAACCAAAGGTGAGTTCACACCCTTACTAAGGAATGGGATTCCCGGTGGTTGGGAATGGGATTAAATAGCTGAGACGGAACTTGTACTTTCACCACTACTAGACTACTTACCTCCGTCCTCAGATTGGGAAGGACGCCAGCGCTAAACCAACGTACTCACTACGTACCACTGTCCTAGGATTGGGAAGGGCACCAGTGCTAAACCTACGTATTCTTATACGTACCTATGTCCTCGGATTGGGAAGGGCACCATCGCTAAACCTATGTATTCACTACGTACCACTGTCCTCGGATTGGGAAGGGCACCAGCGCTAAACCTATGTATTCACTACGTACCACTGCCCTCGGATTGGGAAGGACACATATATATTTACATCTAGTCTAGTGGTTTACAACATGGGGTATCCCCCACCGTTTATGGTTTGGAAAATAAGGAAAGTTGATTTAACCTGTAGTTGCAAACAAACTCATAGTTTTTGAAAAACTGCTTTATAACGAACACCTACTGTGAACTCGCTCAACTTTGTTGTTGATTTGTTGTTAAATGCCTTACAGGTCGCTAGATGTTTATGGAGCTTGCACGACGAGGAGGTTGATGCGTGTGAAGTGTATATATAAGTTTAAGTATATTTTAAGCCCTTTTACACTTTTTTAGCCAAGTTTTAAATTTATAAAACACGATATTTACTAACACTAAACACACATATGGGCAAGTGCACCCATCATGAGCGTAGTATAGTGTTGGTAAGATACCGAGGTCGTCCAAGGACACAAGAGCTTTTAGTACCGGTTTATCCTCAATGTCTAATCAAATCAAAAAGTTAGAAAAAGGTTTTAAACTAAAAAAAATAAAAACTAACAAAAATGCTGAAAATAAAAATAAAAATAAAAACAGATAGACAAGATGAATCACTTGGTTCCGACTCGTGTATAGTGTAACCTTTGATTATTTCCGCACTTTTGCACTTATTTAAGAGATTATCTTAGTTATTGTAGTAGGCCCCTCTTTTGAAGGTGACGTTACCCTCAACCCAGTAGTTTGAGTCAGCAAGGATACAATCCTAAAGGGTCGGATTATTGAAAGATAATTAATTAAGTTATTAATGCAAATTATGGTAGGCCCCTCTTTTGAAGGTGACGTTACCCTCGACTAAGTAGTCTGAGTCAGCAAGGATACAGTCCTAAATAGCCTGGTTATAGTATTAATAGTAGTTTAACTTATGAGGGGATCAAAGAGTTTGGACCCCCGCCATCAAATACCGTTAAGTATTGAAGGAGATCCTACTAAATTTGACCCAGGTCCCTTGCAGGATCTCTAAACGCTGAACAACGGCAAGACTCTTACCAAACCGTTCCCTTAACCCCCAACCAGGTAGCCAACATACCTCCATATAGACCGTGGAGATATGAATGGTGATAATCTTTTATTTTATATAGACAGTAAAATAATGCCAAGACACCACGGACAAACGATAAGGAAGAATCACCTTCAACATAAGAAACTAGTTATTAAAGTCATTAATACATAACCAATTAAAAAGTGCGAAAAGATTAAAAATAAAAAGTATTACACTAAACACTTTGTCTTCACCAAGTGATGTAAGAGACTTAGGCAAACATGGCCTTGATTGTCAAGAACTCTTACGATCAATCTTGGATCCCGAGACGACTCACACACTCTATGATGGACAATGGATGATGGTGTTATGGTGGTGGTGGGTGGTGGGTGAAGTGTGAGAGAGGTGGTGTGCCAAGGGATGGTTTGAGCTTGAGCCAAGCACTCCTATTTATAGGCTGAACAGAAGCTCAGGCACGGCCCCGTGTCCACATCCTTCTCTTTCTTCATTTATTGCAGTTTGTCTGTATTAGTTAACCACGCCCCCGTGTCCGCTGAGCACGACCCCGTGTGCAGAAGCATATCTGTACTATGAATATTTTCCTGGATTCCGCGAATCTTATAGTTGAGCTCGGCCCCGTGCCCGCTGAGCACGGCCCCGTGGTGGACAATAGAAGCTTCTACCACTTTGTCTTTTCTGCTGACACTTGGGCACGCCCCCGTGCTGGCTGAGCACGGGGCGTGTTCAGTCTTCTGTCTTCTTGTTTTGCTTGGGAAGATGCTGTCATGGGGTCGGGCATGTCACGTTTGTTCCTTTTCTTGTATTTATGTTAGATTTTGTTGTCTTTTTGCTTCTTTTGTTAATTTGAGCTCATTTAATCCTGAAAATATAAAAGGAAGACAAAAGCACACTTTTTCCAACATTAGTACTAAAAAGGGTTAGTTTTATGCCACAATTGATGTAATTTATATGTTGCATTTTGCACACATCAAATACCCCCACACTTGAATCTTTGCTTGTCCTCAAGCAAAACTCTCTATAATGTGGCTTTACACTCTCAAATGGAATGGGTAGAAGAGAAAGTTTTTGGGCTTGTCATAGAGTGTCGGGATTTCCAAGATTCTTTATTAAGTTTTATTTTTATTTATTTACAATCCTATTCATCATGATTTATTTAAAACTTTTCATAAGATAAGTTACTTATTAGGGCATAACATGCCTCTTTAAAATTCTATTTATATACAGGTTCACATACCTCACGGGGATCACTCAACACTCGGCCGAAAATCTATTTTAGTGGATCACTCGAGAGCGGCATGGAACTTACTCTTACCATAGGCTTGCCAAGCAATCAATCCTCCTCCTTTTTAACTATATACCTTTGTAAATATCAAGAGGACTTTTTAGGTGAAAGGTTAGGCTTGGGTTAAAGGTAGGTCGTTGAGTTAGTGGTTAGTGGTTAGTAGAAAGGGCGAAAAACGTAACAAGCATCGGTTTTCGTAAGACTTTTTATTTTTGTAACATTTATTTTGATGAAGCTATTATTAAAACAAAGTTATTTTTTTGATGAACTTGTTTGTTTATTTTTGCTTCATCATCCACATTTTTTTTTGAAAGTCATACGAAAAACCGAGCTAGTTACTAAAACAAAGGGTTAAAAATGAAAAAGGTTTTGGTGGGTAAAAGGGTGTTTGGTTTGGGTTATGAAATGAAAAGGTTTAGGCTCAAAGGGGCTAACTAGGGGGGTTTTGGGTAGGTGGTAAAAAAAGAAAAATAATGGTGTAGAAATAAAAAGGGTTAGTCCTAATGCCTCCATCATTTACTTACTCGGGTTTAAGTTGGTAAGGACCGAGAATGTATCGTCGTGGCAAGTTCTAGAGTTGCAAGAACCAAGCGGCTATTCACACAAGAAACGAAAAATGAGCATTTAATTTAAAAATATGTATTTGTATGCTCAATAAAGGCTCAAAACTCACTTTTTGTGGGAATGGGTGTTTATGTGATCAAGTATATATAATCAAATTTTAACTAAGCTTGTCATGCCTTTTCATAATTTTCTTATGTTGGTTCTTTTTATCACGACGCTATCGGTTGTAAATTTGTAAAAATATAACCTTTTTAGAACTTTGAAATTCCCAAATTAAACCTATACAAGTAAAAAAAATGAAAATTTTTGAAAAAATTTGGGGTGATTAGCGGTTCCAATAGAGTTTTGTGTAAGGATTGTATTTAGGACTTGCAAGATTCAAGGTTTAGCATCCCCCCACACTTAAATTACATATTGTCCTCAATGTGTCCCAAAAATAAGTTTTTAGGTTGATTGAATGTGTAAAAATGTGTGAAAAAGCAAAAATTTTGTGTTACTGGGCGCTGGACACGGCCCCGTGTTCGTTGGACACGACCCCGTGTTCAGGTGCCAGTAATGAAAACTTACAGAAGGTGGACACCGGGGCGTGTTGGCTGGACACGACCCCGTGTCTGTCAAAGTCTGCAGAATTAAAACAAACAGCAAGTTTGGGAGAGTGGGCACGGGGGCGTGTCGGCTGGACACGGCCCCGTGTGGACAATCTGCAAGGTTGAAAAACAGGTTTCTTTCTTCGGTTTTTCCTGTCCCGGCTTTAGTAGTACTAATGCTTAGTACTCTAAGCCTCGTATGCACCTGCTTAATCAATAAACACTATACCACACCATAGCAAACATCCTATTTTACCAAGTTCAACATCCATGTCAACAAAGTTAAAAGAAAAAGGAAAATAAGTGCAGAAAATTAAAAGAAAGTAAATTGTTCAACACTTGGCACGCAGGCCTTAAATTGTTCAAGATTAAAGGTTAACATGGGGAATCACCAACCAACCGCTTCTTCCTCCGCTCCTCCCGCCTAATCCATGTCTTCGTCCTCATCATCATCATCATCTCCACCATGCCCAGCCATGTACTCCTGGATATTTCCAATATCATCTTGGATATCGGATATATTTCTCTCGATCGCCCCAACCCGGTTGTACGTGTTGCTTGCTATATTGTAGGTGTTCCTGGTGCACATGAGGTTTTCCTGCAACAAATCATGTAAACTTTGAAAGTTAGGAAAACCGCCTCCTGAGGAGGACTGGCCTGGATCACCATGGGGCTGGTACTGGTACTGATGATGTTGTGGAGCGTGGAGGACAAGTGCCTCTTGCGGGTTCCATGCATGACCTTGCATCCTTTGGAAGCTAACCGTCTCGTCTTCAGCCTCATAGATTAGGTTCATTGAGCGGCAGATGTGTATATCTACCCTACCCGACCATGGGCTCCTTCCTAATGACCTAGGTATGTTGGTGAAGTGCTTGAAGAGACGGTACACCCATCCCCCAAAGAAGATAGGGGTCGGTGCAGGAGCAAGGCGGTTATGATGCATGTTTCGGAGCATGAGGAATGGAACATCAAGGTGCCTGCGGTTATGGATGCAGTGGAGGACAACTAGATCTCTTAACCCAACAACACCGCCGCTATCGTGTCTTTGACTAAGAGAGTAGCCGAGGAGCCTATGGATGTATCGATAGAGCGGATACCTCAACTTCGTGCTCTTAGTGCTGCTCGGATTGTAATGCCCTTCACCAATCTGAGCCCACGCGGCTTGGCGATTGTTTTCATCTATCTCTCGCATTCCTCCAGTATTTTCCTCGTTACCTGCATCTTCTTCTGCATACAACCCGACAATCGACCCAAATTGTGCCATAGAGATCGAATACCTAGTTCCGCCACATCGGAATGCTACCCCATCATTGTCGAATGGGTCGCACCTTGAGTTGAACGTGAAGGTGCTATAGAATTCCAAAGTGCATTCGTGGACGAAACGGAGTCGAGTTGTTAAAGCGACTCTTAGTGGTCCTATGACAAGGTTGTTGAAACGGTCGAGTTGGTTTACTAATGCTAACAAATCCGTGCATGCTTGCCTTGGGTATTCCTCCGGCCTTGTTTGAAGTATTTCGTATCTAGCCCTAGCATCGTGCTCATTTGTGTTAAACCTTGTGAACTTCCTTGCCATCTAAAAGAATACACCAAAAATTAGCACGAAACATTAGAATTTTCGGATAAAACTGCAAACAGTGTGTTGGACACGACCCCGTGTTCAGCTGACACGGCCCCGTGTTCATGCGTCTGTTACACAAAAATGTCATTTTTTGACCCGGTTTTGAAAACTTGAAAATTTTTGGTCCAATAGGTGCGGTTTCCCCCGAAAATGAAACCTCAAGTGCCGTTTTTCCCAAAATAACCCGTTTACCCATCCAATTTCATCTTTTTCGGTTCAAAAACAAGGGTTTGGGGTTTTTATGAGAAATCGGACGAATCTATGAACAATACAAGTGGATTTACTTCTCTTAACACTAATCTAACTAAATGCAAACAGATTTAGGCAAAAATTTGAGGTTCGATTCGGACGAAGTTCAAGAACCCTAGATTTTCCCCAAATATGTGATGTTTTAACTACATGCAAGTGCTTAATCTAACTACTAATGGTGATAGAATCATACCTTGGTGTTGTTAGAATGATAGGAGACGTTGAAAATCTGCGGAAAATCGCCTAGAACTAGAGCGTTTTTGGGGAAACGGGGCGTGTGGAATGAAGTAACTGTTATGAAAAAAAGGGTTTTTTCACGACAGTAGCGCGGACACGGCCCCGTGCCGAGCAAAGTTTTGAATTTTTTTTTTAGTGCTCGTGTGAGTGCCCTTGTTTTTCCCAAAACTTGGTTAGAAGACTTACCGATTTAGATGTCATCCCGTTCGTTCGTAACTTACCAGGTATGAGGTTGATGCTTTCAATCTCCGGTTGTTTGAAGTGAGATCTCTTCCTCTTCATCCTCAATGAATCCTTGATAGAGTTTCAGCCGTTGGCTATTAACTTTGAATGGGGGTCCATTCCGAGATTTAATTTCTACTGCACCGTGTGGGAAAATATGGGTGATGGAAAAAGGTCCTGACCACCTAGACTTTAATTTACCAGGAAACAATCGAAGTCGTGAATTAAACAAAAGAACTTGATCTCCTACTCGAAATTCATTAGGTTTAATATGTTTGTCATGCAAAATTTTCATTCTTTCCTTATAAATTTCGGAGTTTGAGTATGCATAATTTCTAAGTTCTTCTAATTCATTTAATTGACAAAACCGATTTTTACCAGCAAATTCTAAATCTAAGTTTACATTTTTGATTGCCCAGTAGGCTTTGTGTGCAATTTCTACTGGTAAGTGACAACTTTTTCCGTAGACAAGCTTATACGGGGTTGTACCTATTGTTGTTTTATAAGCAGTTCGAAAAGTCCATAAAGCATCATCTAATTTATCTACCCATTCCTTTTTATTTAACCCTACGGTTTTTTCAAGTATTCGTTTTAAACCTCTATTAGTCACTTCGGCTTGTCCGTTTGTTTGAGGGTGATATGCTGTTGAGACCCGGTGATAGACCCCATATCTTGTTAAAATTTTCTCGAGTTGATGGTTGCAAAAATGGGTACCTCTATCACTTATTAATGCTTTAGGTGTGCCAAAACGAGAAAATAATTTCTTCAGAAATCTTACCACGACTCTTCCATCATTCGTTGGAAGTGCCTCGGCCTCGGCCCATTTAGACATGTAGTCTACTGCCACAAGTATATATTTGTATCCTTTTGATGGTGGTAAAGGTCCCATAAAGTCGAGTCCCCACACATCAAAAATTTCACAAACAAGAATGCCATTTTGTGGCATTTTGTTTTTTGAAGAAATATTACCTGTTCTTTGGCAAGCATCACATGTCTTGACAAGACTTTGGGCGTCTTAGTAAATGGTCGGCCAATAAAATCCTAAATCAAATACCTTTTGTGCTGTACTTGCGGCACCATGATGCCCTCCGTATGGACCTTCATGACAATGGCGGAGAATTCTTCATGCTTCGCTGCCATGTACGCATCGTCGGATGAGTTGGTCGGCACATATTTTGAAAATATCTTCCCAAAAATAGTGTTTCACATTGGCAAAGAATTTTTTTCTTTGATGATGTAGCCAACCTTTTGCGACTATACCGCTAGCTAGGTAGTTAGCATAGTCGGCGTACCATGGTTATTCTTTGTATTCCACCATTTCTAGGGACTCTGTTGGAAATTTTTCGTTGATTTGCTCGTCCCTGGTTGCCTCCAAAGCTGGGTCTTCTAAGCGCGAAAGATGATCTGCTACGGTGTTTTCTGCTCCTCTTTTGTCTTTGATTTCAATATCAAATTCTTGGAGGAGTAGAATCCACCGAATCAAACGTGGTTTTGCGTCCTGTTTTTTAAAAGATATCGAATGGCTGCATGATCTGTATAGACTATAGTTTTAGAAAGAACAAGATAAGAACGAATTTTATCTAAAGCAAATACCACAGCTAGTAATTCTTTTTCAGTTGTTGTGTAATTTTCTTGTGCATCATTAAGTGTTTTACTAGCATAATAAATTGGGTGGAAATGCTTTTCTTTTCTTTGTCCCAAGACAACTCCAACTGCAAAGTCACTGGCATCACACATGATTTCGAAAGGAAATTTCCAATCAGGCGCTATCATGATAGGTGCATTGACTAGCATTTCCTTTAGGATTAGAAATGCTTGATTGCAATCCTTGTCAAAGATGAAAGGAACATCTTTTTCAAGTAATTTTGTTAGAGGCCTTGAAATTTTAGAAAAGTCTTTGATAAACCGCCTATAAAATCCGGCATGCCCTAGGAAACTTCTGATAGCTCTAACGGAGGATGGAGGTGGTAATCTAGAAATGGTGTCAATCTTGGCTCGATCCACCTCCATGCCTTCGCTTGAGATTTTGTGACCGAGTACTATTCCCTCCATTACCATGAAATGGCATTTTTCCCAGTTAAGGGCGAGGTTGGTTTCCTCACATCGGGATAGCATTCGTTCAAGGTTATCGAGGCATTGGTCGTATGAATCCCCAAAGATAGAAAAGTCGTCCATGAAGACTTCCATTGTCTTTTCTGTCATGTCATGGAAAATAGCTACCATGCAACGTTGGAATGTTGCGGGGACATTACATAGACCAAACGGCATGCGTCGATAAGCAAAAGTTCCATAGGGACATGTGAAAGTTGTCTTTTCTTGGTCTTCGGGTGCTATCAGGATTTGAAAGTAACCTGAAAAACCATCCAAGAAACAGTAAAATTTATGACCGGATAATCTTTCTAACATTTGATCAATGAAGGGCAAAGGAAAGTGATCTTTCCTTGTTGCTTCATTTAATCGTCTATAATCTATACATACTCTCCATCCTATGACGGTTCTTGTTGGTATTAATTTATTTATTTTTCGTTAGTTATTACCGTCATACCTCCTTTCTTTGGAACTACTTGGACGGGACTTACCCAAGGGCTATCGGAGATAGGATAGATAAGTCCGGCGTCAAGTAATTTGATGACTTCGTTTTTAACCACTTCTTAAACATTCGGATTTACTCGACGTTGTGGTTGTATTACCGATTTGTAGTCATCATTCATTAAAATTTTGTGCGTACACATGGAATGACTTATTCCCTTAATATCTACAAGCTTCCAAGCAATTGCGTTTTTGTGTTTTTTCAAAAGACTAATTAATTTTTCTTTTTCTAAACTATCTAACTTAGACGAAATAATTACAGGTAATTTACCATCTTTGTCTAGAAAAGCATATTCCAAACCTTTTGGAAGTTCTTTGAGCTCAAGTGGTGGGTCTTTAGGAGACTCCTTATTTGGTTGCTCATTTTGATCAAGAACTTTAAAAGTTTGTTCTATGGCGACCTCTTCTTCAACAAAGTGGTCAAACTTTTCACTTGTATCGAGTGGTTCATCTTCATCTTCAATTAGGGGGTCATTATTGCCGAATGGATATTTCATTGACCGCTCAAGATCGACACTTCTTTTAAATGCTCCTAATTGAAGAGGTAGATTGTTGTACTTCCGGTTTTTCAAAGCTTCGTGAGTTTTTACAAATGGTCAACCCAACACTAGAGGAGCATCATCGAGGATGACAAAGTCGGTGGGAACTACCATTTGATTTGTTTGAACCAAGACATCCTCAACTACACCGATTGATCTTATTACCTTCCGATTGGATAGAAAAATGGGTATTTGAAGTGGAGAAAAATCACTAATACTTAATTTTTCGAAAATGTAGTTAGGCATTATGTTAACACAAAGATCTTTATCGATTGTGACATTACTAATAAACGAATTTTGAAAGAAACATGGAACCGGTGTAATGTTAACTCATGTGTCGGTTTTTCACTTATTTGTTCTTCCATTTTTACACTTTCGGTTATCTCTTCTTTATTTAATTGTTCTCTTGCGCGGGACTCCTCTTCCCTTGCGCGAGATTCTTTTATATAGCGATCGATAACTCAAAGGTGTTCTAATATCCTATCGGTCACTTCGGTTATAGAAAAAGGATCGGGATTTTCAAAGCTTGAATCCGGTTGTTCGATCCTTTGTTCCTCATAATACCCATATGAAGTAGATGGTTCACACCATTGTTCTTCATTGTAAGCATATGATGGATAAGGGTCGTAATTTTGTTCTTCATAATACTCGTATGAGGTGGGTTGTTCACGCCATGGTTCCTCATAATAAGTATACGAAGGTGGTGGCTCATATCTTGGTTCCTCAAAGTATGAGTATGGAGGCTCATACCTTGGTTCATCAAAATATGAGTATAAGGGAGGAGGTTCATACCTTTGGTCTTCATAGGATGTGTATGAAGTTGATGGCTCGTACCTGGGCTCCTCATAGTAGGTGTATGAATTGGATGGTTGATATGAGTGACCATATTGAAACGAGTGTGGGTTACTACCATTAGTGCAATAGTTACTCATATAATCATCCTCCTCATAGGTGTAGTTGTAACCTCCTGAGTATTGATCCATGAGGATCACTCAGCAGACCACAACCAAGTCTCGAGATCAGAAAACAAAAATAAAAACGGAAGCAGAGGCTGGACACGGCCCTGTGTTCAGTGGACACGGCCCCGTGTACAGAATCTGTATCTGGGCGTTTTAATTAAATTTACTGATTTCGATGAGCACGTGGCGTGTTCAATGAGCACGGCCCCGTGTTCAGCTTCTGTTACTGGGTGTTTTTATGAAAATATGCAGCACGGCCCCGTGTTCAGTGAGCACGACCCGTGTGCAACTTACTGTAAATGCAAAACTAAACTAAAATGCAGAAAAATGTGCGCGCGTTTTGAAAAAGTTTTGAAAAAAAAACTGATTAGGCCGTCGATTTTAAGCTTTCTTAAAATCCTTGTGTCCCCGGCAACGGCGCCAAAAAAAGCTTGATGTGTGTGAAGTGTATATATAAGTTTAAGTATATTTTAAGCCCTTTTACACTTTTTTAGCCAAGTTTCAAATTTATAAAACACGATATTTACTAACACTAAACACACATATGGGCAAGTGCACCCATCGTGAGCGTAGTATAGTGTTGGTAAGATACCGAGGTCGTCCAAGGACACAAGAGCTTTTAGTACCGGTTTATCCTCAACGTCTAATCAAATCAAAAAGTTAGAAAAAGGTTTTAAACTAAAAAAAAATAAAAACTAACTAAAATGCTGAAAATAAAAATAAAAACAGATAGACAAGATGAATCACATGGTTCCGACTCGTGTATAGTGTAACCTTTGATTATTTCCGCACTTTTGCACTTATTTAAGAGATTATCTTAGTTATTGTAGTAGGCCCCTCTTTTGAAGGTGACTATACCCTCAACCCAGTAGTTTGAGTCAGCAAGGATACAATCCTAAAGGGTCGGATTATTGAAAGATAATTAATTAAGTTATTAATGCAAATTATGGTAGGCCCCTCTTTTGAAGGTGACGTTACCCTCGACTAAGTAGTCTGAGTCAGCAAGGATACAGTCCTAAATAGCCTGGTTATAGTATTAATAGTAGTTTAACTTATGAGGGGATCAAAGAGTTTGGACCCCCGCCATCCAATACCGTTAAGTATTGAAGGAGATCCTACTAAATTTGACCCAGGTCCCTTGCAGGATCTCTAAACACTGAACAACGGCAAGACTCTTACCAAACCGTTCCCTTAACCCCCGACCAGGTAGCCAACATACCTCCATATAGACCGTGGAGATATGAATGGTGAAAATCTTTTATTTTATATAGACAGTAAAATAATGCCAAGACACCACGGACAAACGATAAGGAAGAATCACCTTCAACATAAGAAACTAGTTATTAAAGTCATTAATACATAACCAATTAAAAGGTGTGAAAAGATTAAAAATAAAAAGTATTACACTAAACACTTTGTCTTCACCAAGTGATGTAAGAGACTTAGGCAAACATGGCCTTGATTATCAAGAACTCTTACGATCAATCTTGGATCCCGAGACGACTCACACACTCTATGATGGACAATGGATGATGGTGGTGGATGATGGTGTTATGGTGGTGGTGGGTGGTGGGTGAAGTGTGAGAGAGGTGGTGTGCCAAGGGATGGTTTGAGCTTGAGCCAAGCACTCCTATTTATAGGCTAAACAGAAGCTCGGGCACGGCCCCGTGTCCAGTGGGCACGGCCCCGTGTCCACATCCTTCTCTTTCTTCATTTATTGCAGCTTGTCTGTATTAGTTGACCACGCCCCCGTGTCCGCTGAGCACGACCCCGTGTGCAGAAGCATATCTGTACTATGAAGATTTGCCTGGATTCCGCAAATCTTATAGTTGACCACGGCCCCGTGCCCGCTGAGCACGGCCCCATGGTGGGCAATAGAAGCTTCTACCACTTTGTCTTTTCTGCTGACACTTGGGCATGCCCTCGTGCTGGCTGAGCACGGGGCGTGTTCAGTCTTCTATCTTCTTGTTTTGCTTGGGAAGATGCTGTCGTGGGGTCGGGCATGTCACGTTTGTTCCTTTTCTTGTATTTATGTTAGATTTTGCTGTCTTTTTGCTTCTTTTGTTAATTTGAGCTCATTCAATCCTGAAAATACAAAAGGAAGACAAAAGCACACTTTTTCCAACATTAGTACTAAAAAAGGGTTAGTTTTATGCCACAATTGATGTAATTTATATGTTGCATTTTGCACACATCAAGGTCGTTGTGGGATATGGACTGTCATGTCCCGTGCTTAACATTTGAACTTTATGAACTTGTTGAACTTATGTTTTGGGTTTTACCTTTAATGCTTCCGCTGTTTAATTTGAACTTGGTTAACTAGCTTTTGGTCATCAATCATATTGTGGTTGGTTTTATTTACTTAATTGCGTTGTTCAATATGAATGGTGGCTCGATCCTGGTCATGTCACGCCTCCAAGTGGGGATACTCCGCATGGTGGAATTTGGGGGTGTGACAGTATTTGTCAACTCCACTGAACTAACTGTCCATCTCATCTATGCTCCTCAGATATCCATGAGTTGCCTTAGATGATGCATATTCTCTGACACCTTTTCAGTTTTCATAATCAAATCCTGTGAGCTTGGATAATTATTTCTGCTGGAAAAGAAGTAGGTAATTTGTATTCCAAAAGATATTTTAAACTCTTGATAATATGAGCCAAGTAAAGTTGCTACTTTCTGACTGCATGGATGATATAGAAGCTGCAAATGTGTAGGCCCTTGTGAATCAACACTTGCCCTACTAGAAGTAGTTGTGTGAGCTTGCACAGTTGGTCTAGTGACGAGTCAATGGTTTTGGGTCAAATTATTTTATTTTATTTTTTAAATGTTTAAACTTGCACATCATGTGGATAGAACAATCCGGAACATCTCGCCAGTTGGCTCGACGGAGATGAAGCATCTTGGCTTAGCAATCGGGGTCGCCTATACATGTATCTCGTGGCTTAATTCTCTCTAGAATCCCAAAAGTCACCGGAGTTTCAAGAAGTCTTGACCGTCGCCGGTTGGCTCGACGAAGAGGAAGCATCTTGGCTTAGCAATCGGGGTCGCATGCACCTGGCTTGACCCTTATTCCTAAGCCGATATCCGGAATCTCCCATTCGCCATCCGGGACTGGTCCTATCAACTGTAAACAATCCGGAACATCTCGCTGGTGGCTCGACGAAGCGGTGGTAATCGGGATAGTGTGAGAGGTTCGACCAGAGTGACATATCGGTTGTGACTCTAACGTGTACCTTATACCCTATCTAGGTTCTCCATCGACTTCCATTCGCCTTCAGGTTTGTTTCTGGAAGCCTAGCTGCAAATATGGGGAGAAGACCATGGGGTGGCCAAGAGTCATGGCGTTGGATGATCAAAGAAAAGCCGCCGGAACACAAAGATAATACAAAGGAAGATGAGGAGTGGGAGACGGTAAGAAAAAAGAAGGGTAAAGAAAAAGAAGACGTGGAGCCTAGTACAACCCTATTCTTGTCAAACTTACCTGAAGAGGTGCCGAAAAAAGATATTTGGTTGGAAGTAAGAAGTTGTGGGTCTTTGTCGGACATATATTTCCCCAGAAAAAGAGACTTGAAAGGAAAGAGGTTTGCCTTTGCAAGATTCAATAAGATAAGAGATTTGAACAAGTTGGTACAAGCTTTAAACAATGTCTGGTTCGGAGACAGAAGGATCAAAGCAAACGTATCAAAGTTCAAAAGGGAAGAAGATAAGGATTATGGGGGAAACAACATGATGTATGGAGGACAGTGGAGTAAAAACATGGAGGACAAGGGCGGACCCAGTGTGTGGGGAGGAAGGTATGAGGAATCGGGTGGTAGAAAGTATGGACAGGACTAACCGATGAAGACAAACACCCAAAAAGTTTGGAATAATGATAGGTCCTACGCAGACATAGTGACAGGAGGGAAGAACATAAGGAGGAAAGAGACGATATCCTTGTCAAACACATCATCAGTGGATATTATGGAACGGAGTAAAAGGACGGTACGTTTGGAGGCCAAAACAATACAAATATTGTGTAGAGAGAAACAAATACTGAGTGAGTTATTCATGGATACGATGGAAATAAGGTATCTTGGGGGTTTAAGCATAATGGTCACTTTTGGTTCTCAAATGCTAACAAAGGAGTTTCTTACAAATTTCAGAAAACAGTGGGGTGAATATTTTAGTAATGGCAACGTGTGGAGTGAAAATATAAATCATTATGAGAGAATAGCATGGGTTTCTATATACGGGATTCCAATCAGTCTAAGAAGTAAGAAAAATTTGAATGCAATAGCAAGCAGAATCGGGAAGGTGGTGGAAGTGGGAGACATTAGTATTGAAGACAGCGATCTATCGGTGGCATAAATTGGTATTATTGTAAACTCAGGTCAAACGATAAACACCAAAGTGGAAGTAATATACAAGGAAACAATCGTCAAGTGTTGGATTTCAGAAGTATTAGGCAGTTGGTCACCAAAGTTTGTGAAAGACGAATCGGTTTTTGTAAACCTACCTGAATTTATCATGGAAAACGATGTCTATGATGTTAAAGGAGATGAGAACAGCGAGGAAAAGGAAAATACAGGTGACATGGGTGAGGAGAATAGTCCGATGAACGATAACGAAGACCACACGATGGCGAACGGAGAAGAAGAGAATACGTCGCCAGCCGGAGACGGCGAAGACAGGTCGGAGATAGGAAACGAAGAGACAGGGAACCTTACTGGGGAAGAAGACCAACCGATAATTGAGGAGGGAGAAATATTAAATGATGGTAATAACTTTGGAGGGAATTGGAGAGAGGTTTTTGCTGATTGCATCAGAACCGAAGTGACAGATGGAACTCAGAGTCCTAGGAATCTCACTGATAACAATAAAAATTTTGCTGCTGACAAAGAAAATTGGGAAGTAAACTTCCAGGCTGGAAGTGAGAACTATACTGGGCCTATAGAAAATGGGCTGATAAGAGATAAAGGGGGATCAGGTCTAAATAAAAAAATGAATCAGAAAGATAAAGGAGGATCAAGCAACGACTGTGGGCCTGAGGATGATCCATTCAATTTGAAAAAATTAATATGGGCTTCCAGTAAAAGAAAAATTACAGGAAAGAGGAAAAAGAGGGCATCTAAATGTGCTTTTATTAGTACTTATTAGGAGAAACATAAAAGGCTGAGAACTGATGATGAACAAACAGGAAATGATCAGTTGACAAAAGATGACTTGGTTGATTCAATTGACAGAACGTTTGACTTGAATGAAGTGCCAGAGGCCGAATCACATGAGGAAATAGAAGAAACTCTACGAATGGGAAAGAAGTTAGGATTAAGGATCTCCGGGTATCGTTCAGAAATTACCAGGATTATTCAACAGGAATTAGAGTCGAACGGAGAACCATGAATTTCTTGACAATAAATATCAGAGGCTCCGGGGGAATAGAGAAGCCAGTTTGGATAAGCAGATTGGTTAAAGAAAACAAAACATCCTTCCTATGCTTACAAGAAACTCAACTCTCGAGTATGGACGCTGTGACAGTCTGTAGATATTGGGGCCAAGTAGAGATGGAATGGGAGTCAATTGACGCCTCGGGAAGATCGGGAGGCTTAGTTTCGGCCTGGGACCCTGGGATTTTTTCTAGGACTAGTGTTTCGAGATGTGAGTCCTATTTAGTAATTTCAGGATGTATTGCAGGTACTGAGTTAACTATCAATGTAGTGAATGTGTACGCTCCATGCGAGACATTGCTTAGACATAGCTTATGGGAAGAACTGAAGAGTTTAAAAGCACAAAAAGAGGGTATATGGATCATGTTGGAAGACTTCAACGAAGTGAGAGAAGAGGGGGAGAGAATGAACTCAAGGTTTGACAACTATAGTGCATCGATATTCATATCTTTCATAGCCGAATCAGGGTTGGTAGAATATCAAATGGGGGGCCATAAGTTTACGTTCATGACGGAGGATGGATCCCAGCCTTAGCAAAATTGATAGGATCCTAGTATGCAACGAGTTCATGAATAATTGGCCATTGGCTAAATTTGAAGCTTTAGTAAGGAACTTATCGGATCATTGCCCCTTGTCGTTAATATGTTCTTCTCCAGATTTTGGCCCGATACCCTTCAGATTTTATAACAGTTGGTTGGAATTACGGGGACTCGACGAAGTGGTAGAAAAAGTATTGGGTGAAATCGGTACCGGGACTGGTTCGATAAAGGAGGTGGCAGACATTCTTAAGAGGCTCAAGGGTGATATAAAGCAATGGAGGAGAGAGTCAAAACTGAGGGAGGAAAAAGAAATACTAGAGAACAAGAAAGTGGTAGAGGATATCGAGAAAATGGCTGAAAACCGAAGCCTTACAACATTGGAAAAGGAGAACAGAATAACAAGTAAGTGGAAAATAAAGAAATATGAGAAGAGAAGGCTGGAAGATTTAAAACAGAAAGCTAAGATGAGATGGGCGAAGCTAGGGGATGAAAACACAAAGTTCTTCCACGGTATAATAAGTTGTCGGAAAGCGAGGAATCGTATAAATGCTATAAGAATAAATGGGGTTATGGAATCGGATCCTAAGTTGATTAAGGAATCCATATTAGAAAGTTTCAAGTCAAGATTCATCGAACCTGTAAATAGAAGACCGACACTTGATGGTAGAGGATTCCCACATATCACAAAAGATCAAGCAAATAACCTGGTCGCTGAGTTCTCGAGAGAAGAAATTAAAAGAGCGGTTTGGGCTTGCGGCAGCGATAGGGCTCCTCGGCCTGATGGGTTCTCGTTCAAGTTCATCAAAAAAATATTGGAACCAGTTGGAGAAATACTTTATGGGAGCAATAAAGGAGTTCCATGAGAAAGCACGAATAGAAAAAGGTTGTAATCCATCCTTCGTAGCAATAATCCCAAAGACGAGAGACCCCAACGATGTTAACGAGTATCGCCCTATTTCTTAGATTGGAGTACTATATAAAGTGATCGTGTCACACCCCGATATTTCCACGTATTACCGGTGGGCCCGGTGGGGATTATCGTGACGTAGTTGATATCATCATAGTCAAACAACACAATTTAAATGCACAGCGGAAGCAAAAGATAAATATATTACAATCCGATTCAAAAGTAATATCAAATATTACAACGGAATATATGCTGGATCCACAGGCGGATCTTAAAACAAAAAGATAATATTGTTCAATAGACTTTAGGCATCTAGAACTTGCGAGATTCCCTATTGACGCCCTGAGCTCCCAGCCAATTACGTATAGTACCTGTCACTTAATCTTTTTGGGAAAATACGTCAGTTTACACTGGTAAATACAACTTAACTGACACATTTTGAAAAGGGTTTTAAAATTTATTTGAATGCATATGGCACAAAACTTTTATAACTTGGGACAATTATATAAAAATAATCTTGTATACAGATTTACATGTTCGTTATACATTTAGGGCCCGATGTAGAAACCGAGTCAAGATTAACAGACACGCCACAAGTATAGGCCCACAAGAGAGTGAGATACCGTTTCCCTTATGCATCTGTCAGGTGTACGCCTACACCCCGTGCATAAGACGTGGCCATTTTTATTATATAATGATGCCAAGGATATCCGGGACATGGTCATTAACCCCTAATGGCCTTTATTTCAAACAAGACAGATTAAAGTGGGTTACCTCAATAATTTAATCACAATTCGACTAAACATTCAATACCCGACCAAGCGGTATTATTATAATACCGTATCCCAAGCCCGTATAGGGAAAATAAGTTAAGAGTATTTACCTGAGCTAGCAATGCAATTTATACTCAGCCGTATATTCTAATCAGCAAGCATAAGTACTTCTACTGGGGCTCTTAATCAGGAACGAAGGTTTTATTAACCTATTAGGTTCCTAACGGGTCTTATTTAAGTCGTAACTTAGACCGGTTAGTTTTAAGGAAAGGTTTACGGTTCAAACGCATGATTAAGCGAAGACCAGAATAGAATGTGATTTAGACCCGACAAGTTTGGAGACTTGTATAATATGGGTAAACTAAACACATTCTGGATTTTGAGGCAAAAATGATAAGGTTTGACCCGTTTGGGCTAATATAAGCAAACTAGTTACATAAGCCGATCCAAACGCGAAAAGTGCGTAACGAGTAACCAAATGAGTCATGAATAGGTTTCCTAAGTTAATATGCCCTAAATATGTTGTGATATTAGTATGATACCTTCCATTATGCCCAAAACGAATTAAGGACCAATGTATGCCCCGTATGTGTATTTAGGTCATTTTAATGGTTATAAAAGAGATTAAATATTATTCTGAGTTACAGGTCTGATTTAATCAGTAAATATACTTAATTTAATAAGTTATAACAGTAGGGTATCATATATATGTGAAATTTATTAATTATAACCATACTATGCACCGTACGGGCATTTTGGTAATTTCACATAGGCTTAAAAGGTCAAAACTGAAAACCTGAGTTTAAAATTTTTCCTTACTATTAAAATATAAAAATTTACTGAATATATCAGTAGGCATCAACCCTTATATGTTTAAAATAGTTTTGATACATACTATGCGTTAAAAACGCTTAAAAAGACGATTTGGAGCCATTTCTGGGTTTTCAAAGGAAAGCTGATGTTTTTATTATTCTAGAAGGCTCAAAATATTTTGTTTATCATATTAGATCAGTAGAAAAAGGTTTGGCATCAAAAGGATTTGTAAAACTTATTTTATAGCCCAAAAGGGCAAAACCGACAACTACCGAATCAAGCTTAGAACCCTATGTTATGCTCAGCCTAAAATTAAATAAAAAATTTTTAAAAATCCCAAAATATTTTTATATCAGTAGATAAAAAGTTTGGTCTCAAAAATTGGGTTTAGATAGGCTATACGCTAATTATGCCGTTTAATTAACAAAAAGCTTTTTAACTACGCTATTGAGCATAACTCCTAATCTAGACCTCAAACTTATGTCAAATTTTAAGGACAAGTTTATTAATCAGTAATAAAGATTATTGTTCTCTCACATTTTCAAAATTCTCATTTTAGGGTTAAAAGGGCATAACGGTCAACATTTAGGCATATAACAGAAACACGCATGAACTAGGATTTCTATGGAACCAAGTTGTATAACCTTGGAGGGTTATACTAACTTATAATATGGTCCTAATGGAATCCTAAGGCATATCTAAACTAATCTAAATCGGGTTAGAACTGAAAGTCAAATCAAAAGTCAACTTTTGCGACTTTCGGTTCCGAACCGAGCCTATACTTAGAATTGTCGGGTTGAATTATGCTTAGGCATGTTCAACTAATATTTACCAAGTTATTAAGTGAGAAAACTGATTTTTATGACTTTTATATTAATAGCTATGTATTTTATTTAAAACTAAGCTGTTTGACTTTTATTTGACCCGACAATTAAACTAAGTAAACGTGGTAGTTAGGAGGTGCCCTTTTTAGGGTTAAACACCTACCCAATTACGGTCACGTAGCCATGTTCGTTGCGAACAATGACTCAACCGTTTAAAAGTCAAAGCGTTTATTGAAAACGCTTGACTTTTTGGCTATAAACGCTAAACGGCTTAAACTAAGCACGAAGGAATACTTACAAAAGTCCAAATGACTGAAAGAGGTTCTCAAGAAGCTCAAGACCCTCAAAGAATTCGGAGAAATCAGAAATGAATGAATGGTGCAAGTGAACCAAATCAAAGGGGGTATTTATAAGATTTTGAGAACCGTTAGGATCGTTTCTCATAAACCGTGATTCAATCTCAGCCGTACACCTCGAGCCCACTGATTTACTAAACCATGGGAGCCCATAGATTTCCTAGAAAACCATTTGCAACACTCACAAACAGCTGGAACAGCTGGAAACAGCTGAAAACAACATTCTGCTTTCTGGTGGTTCTTTACGGACCGTAAGAGGTCCTGCATACGGTCCGTAAGGACCAGGTCTGATCAGCACAACTTTCATTTGTTGACAGTTTTGGTCCCTGCACCTCCAAATGTCATTTTCGACACATCTAAGGCCCGTTAAACCATTTTTAAGGCTCTACAATGATGCCTAAACATAGGGAACATGAAACATGCTCAAAAACATGTCGGATGTCGGTTCGTTTGGTCGTACGGTCACGTTGTTCGGTTAATTACGACGAAACACGGACGGACGCGAAAAACGAACCAAATTACGCGACGAATGAAACTTTATCAACCCAATCACTAAAATAAAATATTTTAGTGCTTACATAAATTTTTGGGTGTCCGGGGATATTCAGAATGTGAGATATGCGCGAAAGTGCAAACTTGTGCACTTTCTGACACTTTTAGTCCCTACATGACTTAAAAGTTTATTTTTGCGCACCAAACACCTCAAAGCCTATAACTAAGCTATATAAAGGATAAATAGGGTATGATTAACTTATGGTCATATTCCAGAAGGTCCGTTACTATACGAATCGGCATACTTTTGTTGTTTGACGCAAATAGTCCTTTAATCGCGCAAAGTAGCGCGAAGTGTTGTTTAATGATCTTCAAGCCTTCCATGGCCCATATTAATCATTCCCAAGAATATAATTTAATATTAATTTGCTCCCGTTTGCTTAAATGGTCACCGAATGGCGTAGATTCAAAAGTTGACGCTTTAGGCCCCTCTATTGCGCAAACTTGCGCATCTCATCATTTATTAGCATTGAAGCCTCATCTAATCCATATTAGGCATCCTTGAAAGTATTATTAAACATAACGATGCTTCGGGTTCGCTAAAAGGTCATTCAGAGGTATAATTTAACATATTGACACTTTTAGTCCCTCTAACTTGCAAAGTTGCGCGTAACTTTACTTATAGGCATAAAAACCTTAGACGGCCATCATTTGGCATTCCCGAGAGTATAATTAAATATTATGAAGCTCCCGGTTTGTTAAAAGGCCACTCAGAGGTAAGAATTAACATGTTGACGCTTTTAACCCTTCATTGCGCAAACTTTCGATTAATTCCACAAACGGCTACACTTATTCATCAAATGGCACATTTGTGAATATAGACATCATAAGAGGTTATTTAGAAACTTGTTTTAGGTATGCTAACACTTCCAGTCCTTTCATAATCAAAGTTTTTGATTTTTCGAAAAGTTAGTCCCTGAATTTCAATGTTTGACTTCATTAGGGTTCATTACACGTGTCAATACTTCATTGGACGTGATTTTACGAGGTGTTACATCCTCACCCCCTTAAAAGAAATCTCGAACTCGAGATTTGCTTAAGAAATGGAAGTACTCTTTGTCGGACAGTGGATTTCCACAGCCTATTTGGGCCTCTAGAGGCATCCTAAATGACCTTCATAATAGATTCATGCTTTCTTCCTTAGATTCTAATCCTGACGATCCTTAATCGATACGGGTTTCTTATCATATCATAGATACGCATATCATTATGTGATAATGCTTCTCGACTTATTGCTGAAACACATCCTTAAATCATTAGTGTGGGTCACATTGCGAGTTCCACCACGATCCATAAATAGGTTTTAGTTTATAAGCTATTGACCTTTGATGTATTCGATTTCCTCGAATGATCCTATATATAGTCAGAGCTTAACTAGCCTGTTGTATAAAAATTTTCAGTGCCCCCTTCTTTGAGTGATACTTTCAATTGAACCCTATTCCTTATTAAGGACTTAAGAGGGTTGCGACTTTTATCTATCCTTGATTTTCCGTCGACTACTGGCAACTTACAGATGATTAGGGATTTGTATGATCTTTTTCGTTGTTTCCAAAGCAACGTTCAGATCCTGATAAGTGGACTTCCCAAAGTCTCGTCCATCAAACGGATGTTTGATATTTCATCTATACAAGGTCTCCAAGGGAGCCACCTTGATACTTATATAACAACTATTATAGAAAAGCTTATCTTAAGGTGAGATGGTTATTACAACCATTGCTCAAAACTAATCTTAAGGAGTAGCTAATCCTTACAGTTAGTCGAACAAATCGACGCTCCTGGGCAGCTGATGGCGATTCTTAATCGTTGCCTAATTAGGGTTGCGGTAACAATGCATAAGCAAAATGAACCGTCTTTCATAATTAACTACGCCAATTTTTTAGGATATTGAGTTAGGCTATATGAACCCTCTATTTTAAAACTTAGTTAGTCAGGGTTTCGACTCTCCCAATGATGGTACTAGCCGTCTTGGAGATTTCATAATAATACAGCCTTAAATGGGATATAAACCTTAACTCTACCTGCCTCTCAGGGGTAAACAGGGTAATCTTAGGAGAAGATCTTTAAGGTACAAGGAGGTTACAGAGATTTCCATATCTCAGGCTCCAGTTCACCCATTATTGCTTGTGTCAAATAAGTGACACATTTATGTTACTAGTCCACGAATTCCTTAATCGGGAACATTTACTTGGACAATTCCATTCTGGATATCTCCTTTGAATACCATTAGTTGACTTTAGTACCATATGACCTCTCGGAATATCTTTGTGGTCCCATGCATTAAACCTCCATACTGATCAGGCATGGAAGCAATCTATGGAACTTATTAAGATACACCAATCCTCATATGGCGCTTTTATCATACCATCTGGTATTCGGAATCGATAGAGATTAAAGAGATATCAACTATATATGCTGACGCACTTCCTCTTAGAGAGAGGACATTTCGAAAACTCTACGTCTGAAGGTTTCTGATAGGAACAAAAGAAATGGTTCTTACGATTCGCCTGTGAGTCTTACTTTACACTTAATATCTGGGTTTCTTACGGGAAAAATTTCTAAAAGTTTGCTAAGCTTATGGTCTTTATGAGAGACTTAGCAACACCTGAACCCAATACAACTCTTAGCAATAAATCACAATAAGGAATTTATCTAGTGTCATTATAAATGTGAGATGCCCCTAATCATTCATTAGGAGGGTTAAACGCCTCCATTCTTAATCCTTTTAAACTTAGCTGCAAAATCTTTGACAAATTTTAGGGCAGTCTTAGCTTTGACTGGTTATAGTTTGAACCGGTCTTACCCTTTTTGAAATCCTTAATTGGGGTATTATCACACTTTTGCTTATGATCATTTAATACTCGGATCCACAGCCTTGTTTACGACTGTATCTAACATAGCCTGTAACTCGGTGCTCGTTAAATTCAGTCTTGCATCATCATTCTGATCAACTGGATGATTGTGAGCTTCAGAGGAGTCAGCCATGGTAAAGCTTTGAAGGCTACAAACCAAGTAGTAATAATTGGTTTAATTATATAGCAAATTGTCAAATTTGATGATTAAATAGCCATGGTGCAAATAAACCATATAGGCCAATAGATAGTATTTAATTTATTTGATTATGTTTTGCCTAGGTTTTTAAATAAACCATCTTTGGCGTTTAAACGGAATATAATCCTTCATATTTATTTGACAAGGGACATAAGTCATGACTGTCAATGTCGTACTGACATTTTATATATAGCACAAGGGCTTGTTCCAAAGGACTTTTTGATGGCATAGATGCCTTATCACTAGGGAAATTTTAAAACATAATCGATGATTCCTTTGGATCGGAAAATTTCATAGTTCATTGTCTTGACAATAAGTTATGAAATAAAACTCTCTTTTTCATATATACATCTTTGCCCGAAGGTATTCATCCCAATGGATGTTTTGATGTGTTCATCATGTTCGACGTTTATTAGCCATGATTCCTCTTGATCATTTACGCTAAATAAGGGGTTTGGAAATTCCTAATATGAAGATGACAAGTGTGATTTTATTGTATCACTGTTGTCGGGAGTGTTAACATGTTTTCGGATGTTAACAAGGATTTGAATCTCTTTTAAACAGGTCTTACCATCATAGCCAGGTCTTTAATGACATTCAAGCTAGGTTATACCTTTTAAGATTCTCTTTTAATATGCATACTGGCAGGAAAGGAATGATATTTATTTTATTCAGGATTTTCATTATAATCCTAAATTATAAGTTAGTAATAGCACAAAAAGGCATAGTCACGTGGACAAGTTTAGTTTATAAACCCAGATTTTATGGAATCGAGGCATTAAGGTTTGAATCAAATTTCATTACCTTTTCTTGACAGGGAGTTGTAGGCTACCACTGTCTTTTTAGTCCCAGAGGACGTTAATTATAGCCCGTAGTCATTTTATCCTTAAGGGATATTTATATAAATAAGTGAAAATTGGAGTAATCCAATTTAAGGATAACTTATGCGATTTTATCGAATCACATTTTTGCCAAGAATGTTAACATGTTTACAAATGTTAACAAGGATTTGAATCTTTTGAATAGGTTCTACCATCTTGGCCTTGTCTAAATGACATATAGGCTAGGTTGTACCTTTAAGATTCATTTTAACGCAGAACAATGCTAAATTGAGATGTTAATAAGGATCTGAATCTAATTGAGGAACTGCCATCTTGGCCCTGTTCTTAAAATGACACATGGGCTAGGTCTTGTCCTTTTTAGATTTTTGCCATTTTATTATAATGGTAGATCTTTTAAAAGGAATGATACTTTTCATTTATTTCATAAATTATATTTATATATATTGATAAAAATGAAATTTTGATAAGGCATTCCAATGATTTTAAAGGAGGTACAGAATTGCCCTGAACGGGACTTGAAAGGAATAATGTTGTCCTCGAAGGAACTGAAAGATAGATATGTCCTTATAAGGACTACTAAGGAAACGATCTCCATCAAAAGGAGTTTCTTCTTCATTTTATTTCTGAATGCTTTCTCCTTGGTTGCACGTTAATCCTTGTCGCAGTACGAAGCTCGGCCTTCCCTAGGCTCCGAATGGGGAGAATTTCCATTATGGCTTCTTTGCTAGGCGACATATTAAAATATATAGAATTGAAAGCAATAATTCTCCGAATAGAGATGAGAGTATTCCTATGTTAAGTCTAGACTCGGAAGGTTTAAGGAATGTGCTACTGTGTCATTGAGATTAAACACAAAAGGCTAGTGTTTAATTCACTCAATGTTGGCTCTGATACCAACCTGTCACACCCCGATATTTCCACGTATTACCGGTGGGCCCGGTGGGGAGTATCGTGACGTAGTTGATATCATCATAGTCAAACAACACAATTTAAATGCACAGCGGAAGCAAAAGATAAATATATTACAATCCGATTCAAAAGTAATATCAAATATTACAAAGGAATGTAAGCTGGATCCACAGGCGGATCTTAAAATAAAAAGATAATATTGTTCAACAGACTTTAGGCATCTAGAACTTGCGAGATTACCTATTGACTCCCTGAGCTCCCAGCCAATTACGTATAGTACCTGTCACTTAATCTTTTTGGGAAAATACGTCAGTTTACACTGGTAAATACAACTTAACTGGCTCATTTTGAAAAGGGTTTGAAAATTTATTTGAATGCACATGGCACAAAACTTTTATAACTTGGGACAATTATATAAAAATAATCTTGTATACAAATTTACATGTTCGTTATACATTTAGGGCCCGATGTAGAAACCGAGCCAAGATTAACAGACACGCCACAAGTATAGGCCCACAAGAGAGTGAGATACCGTTTCCCTTATGCACCTGTCAGGTGTACGCCTACACCCCGTGCATAAGACATGGCCATTTTTATTATACAATGATGCCAAGGATATCCGGGACATGGTCATTAACCCCTAAAGGCCTTTATTTCAAACAAGACAGATTAAAGCGGTTTACCTCAATAATTTAATCACAATTCGACTAAACATTCAATACCCGACCAAGCGGTATTATTATAATACCGTATCCCAAGCCCGTATAGGGAAAATAAGTTAAGAGTATTTACCTGAGCTAGCAATGCAATTTATACTCAGCCGTATATTCTAATCAGCAAGCATAAGTACTTCTACTGGGGCTCTTAATCTGGAACGAAGGTTTTAGTAACCTATTAGATTCCTAACGGGTCTTATTTAAGTCGTAACTTAGACCGGTTAGTTTTAAGGAAAGGTTTACGGTTCAAACGCATGATTAAGCGAAGACCGGAATAGAATGTGATTTAGACCCGAAAATTTTGGAGACTTGTATAATATGGGTAAACTAAACACATTCTGGATTTTGAGGCAAAAATGATAAGGTTTGACCCGTTTCGGCTAATATATGCAAACTAGTTCCATAAGCCGATCCGAACGCGAAAAGTGCGTAACGAGTAACCAAATGAGTCATGAATAGGTTTCCTAAGTTAATATGCCCTAAATATGTTGTGATATCAGTAGGATACCTTCCATTATGCCCAAAACAAATTAAGGACCAATTTATGCCCCGTAGGGGTATTTTGGTCATTTTAATGGTTATAAAAGAGATTAAATATTATTCTGAGTTACAGGTCTGATTTAATCAGTAAATATACTTAATTTAATAAGTTATAACAGTAGGGTATCATATATATGTGAAATTTATTAATTAAAACCATACTATGCACCGTAGGGGCATTTTGGTAATTTCACATAGGCTTAAAAGGTCAAAACTGAAAACCTGAGTTTAAAACTTTTCCTTACTGTTAAATATAAAAATTCACTGAATATATCAGTAGGCATCAACCCTTATATGTGTAAAATAGTTTTGATACATACTATGCGTTAAAAACACTTAAAAAGGCGATTTGGAGCCATTTCCGGGTTTTCAAAGGAAAGCTGATGTTTTTATTATTCCAAAAGGCTCAAAATATTTTATTTATCATATTAGATCAGCAGAAAAAGGTTTGGCATCAAAAGGATTTGTAAAACTTATTTTATAGCCCAAAAGGGCAAAACCGACAACTACCGAATCAAGCTTAGAACCCTATGTTATGCTCAGCCTAAAATTAAATAAAAAATCTTTAAAAATCCCAAAATATTATTTTATATCAGTAGATAAAAATTTTGGTCTCAAAAATTGGGTTTAGATAGGCTATACGCTAATTATGCCGTTTAATTAACAAAAAGCTTTTTAACTACGCTATTGAGCATAACTCCTAATCTAGACCTCAAACTGATGTCAAATTTTAAGGACAAGTTTATAAATCAGTAATAAAGATTATTGTTCTCTCACATTTTCAAAATTCTCGTTTTAGGGTTAAAAGGGCATAACGGTCAACATTTAGGCATATAACGGAAACACGCATGAACTAGGATTTCTATGGAACCAAGTTGTATAACCTTGGAGGGTTATACTAACTTATAATATGGTCCTAATAGAATCCTAAGGCCTATCTAAACTAATCTAAATCGGGTCAGAACTGAAAGTCAAAGCAAAATCCAACTTTTGCGACTTTCGGTTCCGAACCGAGCCTATACTTAGAATTGTCGGGTTGAATTATGCTTAGGCATGTTCAACTAATATTTACCAAGTTATTAAGTGAGAAAACTGATTTTTATGACTTTTATATTAATAGCTATGTATTTTATTTAAAACTAACCCGTTTGACTTTTATTTGACCCGACAATTAAACTAAGTAAACGTGGTAGTTAGGAGGTGCCCTTTTTAGGGTTAAACACCTACCCAATTACGGTCACGTAGCCATGTTCATTGCGAACAATGACTCAACCGTTTAAAAGTCAAAGCGTTTATTGAAAACGCTTGACTTTTCGGCTATAAACGCTAAACGGCTTAAACTAAGCACGAAGGAATACTTACAAAAGTCCAAAGGACTGAAAGAGGTTCTCAAGAAGCTCAAGACTCTCAAAGAATTCAGAGAAATCAGAAATGAATGAATGGTGCAAGTGAAACCCAAATCAAAGGAGGTATTTATAGGATTTTGAGAACCGTTAGGATCGTTTCTCGTAAACCGTGATTCAATCTCAGCCGTACACCTCGAGCCCACTAATTTACTAAACCATGGGAGCCCATAGATTTCCTAGAAAACCATTTGCAACACTCACAAACAGCTGGAACAGCTGAAAACAACATTCCGATGTCTGGTGGTTCTTTACGGACCATAAGAGGTCCTGCGTACGGTCCGTAAGGACCAGGTCTGATCAGCACAACTTTCATTTGTTGACAGTTTTGGCCCCTGCACCTCCAAATGTCATTTTCGACACATCTAAGGCCCGTTAAACCATTTTTAAGGCTATACAATGATGCCTAAACATAGGGAACATGAAACATGCTCAAAAACATGTCGGATGTCGGTTCGTTTGGTCGTACGGTCACGTTGTTCGGTTAATTACGACGAAACACGGACGGACGCGAAAAACGAACCAAATTACGCGACGAATGAAATTTTATCAAACCAATAACTAAAATAAAATATTTTAGTGCTTACATAAATTTTTGGGTGTCCGGGGATATTCAGAATGTGAGATATGCGCGAAAGTGCAAACTTGTGCACTTTCTGACACTTTTAGTCCCTGCATGACTTAAAAGTTTATTTTTGCGCACCAAACACCTCAAAGCCTATAACTAAGCTATATAAAGGATAAATAAGGTATGATTAACTTATGGTCATATTGCGGAAGGTCCGTTACTATACGAATCGGCATACTTTTGATTTTGACGCAAATAGTCCTTTAATCGCGCAAAGTAGCGCGAAGTGTTGTTTAATGATCTTCAAGCCTTCCATGGCCCATATTAATCATTCCCAAGCATATAATTAAATATTACTATGCTTCCGTTTGCTTAAATGGTCACCGAATGGCGTAGATTCAAAAGTTGACGCTTTAGGCCCCTCTATTGCGCAAACTTGCGCATCTCATCATTTATTAGCATTGAAGCCTCATCTAATCCATATTAGGCATCCTTGAAAGTATTATTAAACATCACGATGCTTCGGGTTCGCTAAAAGGTCATTCAGAGGTATAATTAAACATATTGACACTTTTAGTCCCTCTAACTTGCAAAGTTACGCGTAACTTTACTTATAGGCATAAAAACCTTAGACGGCCATCATTTGGCATTCCCGAGAGTATAATTAAATATTATGAAGCTCCTGGTTTGTTAAAAGGCCACTCAGAGGTAAGAATTAACATGTTGACGCTTTTAACCCTTCATTACGCAAACTTTCAATTAATTCCACAAACGGCTACACTTAATCATCAAATGGCACATTTGTGAATATAGACATCATAAGAGGTTATTTAGAAACTTGTTTTAGGTATGCTAACACTTCCAGTCCTTTCATAATCAAATTTTTCAATTTTTTGAAAAGTTAGTCCCTAAATTTCAATGTTTGACTTCATTAGGGTTCATTACACGTGTCAATACTTCATTGGACGTGATTTTACAAGGTGTTACAGATCGCTAAGATACTAGCAAATAGATTAAAAAAGGTTACCAGATATGTAGTTGGCCCGGTACAAACAGCCTTCGTCGATGGAAGATCCATTTTTTACGGCCCGATTATCGCTAGTGAGGTTATATCGTGGGCTAAAAAGAGTAAGAAGAAAATATTTGTGTTTAAAGTGGATTTTGAGAAAGCATACGATTCAATAAACTGGAAGTTCCTGTTGGCGAACTTAAAAGCGATGAAGTTCCCGCATTTATGGAGAAAATGTATTGGTGCATGCCTTAAATCAAGTTGGGCCTCAGTATTGGTGAACGGATCCCCAACTTCAGAGTTCAAGCTACAGAGAGGATTAAGACAAGGTGATCCTATATCACCGTTCTTATTTATTCTAGCTATGGAAGCGTTGGATGTCATCATGAATAGAGCGGGCGAAAGAGGAGCTTTCAAAGGAGTAAAATAACCTAATGGTGGCCCGTGCATAACACACCTGTGCTATGCGGACGACGTAATTTTCATGGGTGAGTGGTCTGAAATAAACATTTTAAACTGGAATAGAATCCTAAGATGTTTTTACTTATGTTCGGGCCTAAAAGTAAACCTGAATAAATAAAAGCTATATGGAGTGGGTATTGATGAGGAGGAAGTCGATAGCATGGCAGCCAAGTTAAAATGCAGGAAAGGTGATCTACCATTCCGGTTCCTTGGACTAACCAAAGGAGCAAATATGAAACGAATAAAATTTTGGAAACCAGTTATGGATAAGTTCAACAGCAAACTCTCGGCGTGGAAAGCTAAATGCCTATCTTTTGCCGGGAGATTGGTCTTAGTGAAAGCAGTAATGGGAGCGTTGCCAAACTTCTATCTATCGATGTACCGAGCACCAAAGAAGGTTTTACAAAAGTTAGAGGCAATTCGCAGAGACTTTGTATGGGGGAAGAAAGACGGAAAAAAACAAGATCAGATGGATAGCGTGGAACAAAATGACAAAACCAAAGAAAGACGGTGGCTTTGGAATCGGGGGTATGAGTACGGCAAACATAGCGTTACTAGCAAAATGGGGATGGAAATTCAAGACGAACCCGACAGCACTGTGGACAAGGGTTATAACGGCAATCCATGCTAACACGAGATGTGTGAAATATTTTCCTGTAAATAACAAAATATGTGGATTGTGGAAAGACATAGTGACATCTTTCAGAGAATTGGAAAGCAGAGGTATAAAATTGGATGATCGATTAATGGCGAAACTGGGAGACGGAACAGAGGTTCAGTTCTGGTTGGATAGATGGGCAGGAGAGAAATCGTTCAAACAACAATTCCCAGATTTGTTCAAAATCGCAAAAAATAAACAGGCTAGGGTCTCAGAATTTGCAACAAGTTTACAAAACGAAGTACAGTGGTATATCGATTGGTCGAGACCTCTATGCTCTGATGTTGAATGGTCTCAGCGGACAGGTATGTTAAAGGAGTTAAATAACATAAAACCTCTCACAGGTAAGGATCGATGGGGATGGATGGACAGTAATTGGGAAGAACTCTCAGTTGCAGCGGTTAAAGAGCAGATCTACAAGCAACTGGAAAGCGAACGAGAAGAGGAATGGAAGCACTGGAACTCGTGGCTACCTGCAAAAATAAATTACTTTATATGGAGGGTGGGTATTGGAAGAATTCCGGTGAAAACTGAATTGAGGAAAAGAGGAATTGAGTTAGATGATTACCTTTGCCCTAGATGTAGATCAGCGGAAGAAACAGTGAATCATGTCATCAGCGAATGTGTGGATTCGGTAACAGTGTGGAGAAAGATCATCAATTAGCTGAAATTACCCTCGGTGGCGGACATCAGTTCTTGTGAGAAGATCTTATCATATGCGGATGGTTTTAAGGGATCTACAATGTGGAAGAAAATTGTGAAAATGGCATTACAGGCAACTATGTGGCACTTATGGAAAGCAAGAAATGGTAAAGAGTTTAAAGGAATAATAAGGACAGGCGAAAACACAGTCGAGGAGATCAAGGTAGACACGTTTTTATGGTTAAAAAGTAGATCGAAAGTGACAAACGTAGTTTGGGAAAGATGGGAGGATTTCAATATTAGGGATATTGTAAAATAGTAATAATCTACTGGGGGATTGAGTAAAGTTGTATTTTGTTTTTCTGTTTTTGCTTGTAATCTTTGAGTTTTACAGCATATGCTGGCCCGGTTCTATAATCATAGAATGTTGCTGTTCAAAAAAAAATGTGGATAGAACCCCGGACATCTTACTACCCTAAATTCTATCTAATTCACCAACACCACTGGGTTATTCCCAAGTAGATAAAAGACGAGGGATTCACATATACATAATATTTATTATGTATTTATTATACAAAATAAAAGTGTTATGTTTATATAAATACACTAGTTTAGTCTTAGTGAGCCTAGCTAAGACAATCCCAGTATGCGAAGTTTGAGGTAGTTTGTTTTCAAGTGAGCTCTAGTATAGGCTTAAGCTCATTAAGTTAGATTAGATTTGAGCTCTTAACGAGACGATCTTGAGTAGGTAATGTACGACTCAACTCATTTTTATACTTATGATCATATACAAAATCTTCTTATTTTTGAAACAATGGACAAATCTCAAGTCTCCCTAAAAACAAGCGATTCTAATCTAGAGAAAAGTTATGAATATTGTAAAATGTATTTATAAATAGATATGAAAACCTTTTTTACTAGTAGCCTAGTAGATAAAAGAACTTCACTCTTTAAGATAATTATTATTAGGTTAAAAATAGCTATTAATGGCATCTTGAGGGTGAGATAAGGCCTTGGGACCATTAGGTCCTGGGTTCAATTCTCACAAATGGGGTTTTCCCAAATTTACTGGGTTTCCTCCTGAATTGGTGTATAGGCATTATAGCCTAGTAGAGATGGATATGATCGGGTGGTCCTGCTGGTGGCACGATGATACTTCAGTGGTCCGTTAATGATCCTAATTTGCTGTTAAAAAAAAAAAACATTGATTCTCCGCTAACCTACAAGCCTTCGGTTGGTGAAATTATTAGTTATCAATAGAGGCAAGAAGCTCCAACACAACTTAGCATGTGTAATTCCAATTGAACAAGACAAAAGGTTAAATTAAAAAAAAAAGAGTAAACTGCAATTTTACCCTATGGGGTTTTGGCATGTCTACCCCCCTAAGGAAATAATTGCAATTTTACCCCCCAACGTTTGTTGTTATGTCGCAACTTTACCCCCCCCCCCCCCGGCGTCAATTTTGTTAACAGATCTGTTAACTATAGCTTGAAATGACTATAATGCCCTTTCATATTACCCCCTGCCACCACTGCCACCGCCATTCACCACCACTGCCACCTTCAGCCACCACCCTCAACCACCTCCAGCCACCACCGTCAATTTTGTTATCAAATATCAGTTTAATTCATCATGTTCATACATAAAGATTGATTCCTTCCGTTTTAGTGAAATTAGGACCCTTTAATGCTGCTTTCAGATTCTTTATAACTACTGCATTAGGCAGGCTTCACTTGATAAGGTATGTGTAAGATGCAATGGCAACTCTTTTCATACACCCCCATACCATCAACTAATAAAAAAACCTATGATCAAAGTCTTGTTAGTATATATCAGCAATCACTCAAAACAAGCCAAGCAAGAACTAAAACATAAACCTCAATATAAACATGAAAATTGTATAAGTATACATACATGAATCTCTAAAAAGAATATAACACTCAAAATAAATAACAATATCCTAGCCATACAACATGTCCATTAGTTGCTCCTGCATGAGTCACTTTGTCTTTTTTTCTTCCTCTTTAGAACAATAAACCATGTCAAAGCTTCCAAAATAACTGTAATAACTCCCAAAGCGATAAGTATCCCGGTGTAAGCATTCTTCCACTTCTTCTCAGGGTCCAAGATATCGAGTCCCTCATACACATTAATAATACTCAAGATTATAATCGAGTATCCAAGAGAATGATGGTAGATGTTCCAATAGAATCTGTATTTGTTTTCTGGCTTAGGCCTCAAAAGCAAAGCAAAAACCTACAAAACACAATCAACTTAACTGTCAAGATCCATTGTTTGAGTAATTGTTAGTTAAAGTTACAAACTTTATGTCAATTGTAAGCAAAGTGAACTAAGGTAAAACATTGGGTGTACCTGAAGTGTTGCAAAAGAAAACAGGATGATCCCAATATTCCTATGAGACTGGTGTGTGATACCAGCAGAATCACTATCAAGCTTGAGCCCGGTAGCCCATCCGGCTACACCGACGATATAAGCCGATGTTTGTGTAGCGGCATGGATGTAAAACCAAGTCGGATTAGCGACGCTAAAAACCTTCAAATATCTTGCAGCCATAGCCCCCATGGGCATCAACACTCCCCAATTAACTGCATTCAGTACTCCATGAGTCTGCCAAACAATCACCCACCATCAATAATAAGGCCACCTGGTATACTCTAACACCCGTAGATGTTAATCCTATTTGGCATCCGTTAACACTTGTCATACCGCTCCTGGAGAGTGTTAAAGGGCATTAAAACTTTCACGTGTTAAGATGTTAACTAGGAGAGAGAGTGAGGGAATCAAGCACATGAACATTTGCACACACACAACATGCTATATATATGTTTTTTAATTAATTTAAGGGTGTTAATAGGGGTTAAACCAATTCCTTGGTATGAGGTGAGGTGAAAGAGGGTCAAGTGGATGATGTAGCGCCTATGTGTAGTTAAGGGGCGTGAAAGTTTACCCCATGGCCTAATATTCAATATCCAAAACCACATAATCAAGATTAATAAATATCAATAAAGATTCATAAAGATTGATAAAGATCCAAACTTTTTAACATAAATCAAGTGGGTTCATCTTAATTTTCAAGATTTCTCAATTTTCCAAACTGGGTATACAAAATCACCAATCAAGATCATATCTTTATTAAACAATAAACACATATAACCAATTTTAAACCAACAAATACAATTAAAAAAAACTTACATTTCTCCTGCGTTGGCGGGACCCACCAATATTCCCACCAGCACCATTTCTCCTGTGTTAGTGTCAGCTGCTGCCCGCCGGTGCTGGGTTTCGCCGGAAAACTTACACCGGAGAGGGAGGAGTGGGGGTGGAAGAGTTGTCGGAGGTGGTGAGGAGGAGTGGTTACGGTGGTTGAGGAAGAATCGTAGAAGTGGATCTGGGTTATTTTGCAAAAGATCGATTTCCCCTGAAGATCAAGAAGCAATAGAGCAGGTCAGCTCTCCAAATTTTGCAAAAGATCGATTTCAAGTGACTAGAGAAGAAGAATCGTAGAAGTGGATCTGGGTTATTTGAAGATGATGATGATGGATCTAGGTTATTTGAAGAAGATGATGATGGATCTGGGTAATTAGAAGATGATGAAGATGGATCTGATTATTTGAAGATGATGATGATAATTTGATTTTATAAATAATAATAATAATAATAATAATAATAATAATAAATATAGGGTAAGATTACCAAAATACCCCTGCCTATAACAGTCAAATAACTGTTGACTGACGGCAGGGGGTAAACTTGCGACATAACACCAAACGTTGGGGGGTAAAATTGCAATTATTTCGTTAGAGGGGGGTAAGAGTGCCAATTAGCCTAAACCCCAAGGGGTAAAATTGCAGTTTACTCTAAAAAATAAGCTTGAACCGAGCCAGGAAGATATTTCTACTCAATTGGTCAACTGTTCTAGGTCAACATTGCTGGTTTTCCAATTTGCTATATTACATTTTGGCCAGGGTATTTTCATGTTCAAAAAACCATATTTTGAACCATACATAAGCTACTTCCCTAGGGTAGGGGTTCACAAACCATGTTTTCTTTTCATAAACTGTAACGTATTTGGGTCAATAAAAGTCCAAACCGGTTGTTGTTGGAGTTGGGTTGAAGAAAGTCAAAGGATTGACTTTGACCGGTTTGATAACGGTTTTGACCTGCTCGAGTTGGGTTTGACCAGTTTCAAGTCGGTTTCACAATACAGGGGTTCTGTAGGTCCACTCGGAGGATCAAGTTTACCTACTTGTTGTCGAAACACACCCGCAAGTACGGAATCCAAGTGGGTATGCAACCAAGCTAAGAACACAAAATACAAGACAAGAATCAACATTTAAAGATTATAACTTGTATAGATCCAGAAGAGTTACAAAGTACAAAGTTTAACAATAAAACACTCTAACTCTCTCTGGTGTGCTCTCAACTCTAACTGTGTTACAAGAGATGTTTATATACTCACAATGTCTGCAACCTTACGAAAATGGTACTGGGCCTACACAAGGCTCAAGAAGAACCAAAACCTACGAAACATTGGACATTCTTCGTGATGTCTAAAATCAGTGAAGAACCATAGCTGAAGTATGTTCTTCGTATACATTCCATTTCATAACTCACGAAGAACTTGGCCCAAAACAAAATACTAGGCCCAATATGCATTATATCTTTAGACATTTGCATGGCAGATTCATGCATTTCATCATTCATGCATGCATGTAGTTTAAAGGTCATCATGACATCATCATGGTGATGTCATGGTTGTCACACCCCAACCGATGGCGGAATCATCGGGGCACGGCACTAGGCGAATCAGATTGCTCAAGAGAATCCATAACAACTATATTGCGATAATATTTAATACATTCGTTATCCCATACTAACAAATAATACAATCACATAAGTTATCACAGATTTCTTGTCATCTCGAACAATACAATCCGACAACCTAGATTTTTGTTGAGTTTCTAGACTCCCTAGCTTGATTTGATATAGTCTGCGATCTAACCTGCAACATACGTTAAAATATTTGTCAATACAAAAGTATTGGCGAGTATACAGGTTTGATAAGTATAGTATAATAGATTAAAAGTGCTGCGAATTTCCACATGCATAAACGTAATACACGACATATATACTCACAAAACTGATACTACCAACTAAGTCCTCGATGCTCGAATGTACGATGGCATAACTAGACCCCGTCGGGCGCAATAGTACTATACTAGTCGTGGTGGGACGTCGCGAGTATAAGCCCTAGCACATATGCAACTAGCATCACGTATATCTATGCATAACAGTTATTCGCAAGTGATAATTCGATTGATTGAATATTTCGATTGATAAGTTCGATTTGTTAGAAACGTATGTTACACCCAAAATTCGATTAAAAAGGGGTCAAGTATACTCACAGTGCGTATTTAGCGAGATTACAACTTGATTGAGTCGGTTGCGAGTATGTCTGTAATGATCCTTGAAGAATAGAGTAAACGATATACGGTTAAGCAAGATTGCCTTGAAAAGTTACTCATTAGGTTGGATTGTTCTCATCCGTGCGGATTGACAGGTTATCCGTCCGGATGACAAGTCATCCGTCCGGATGACATGTTATCCGTGCGGATAACAGGCGACCCGTGCGGTTGATGTGGTGGTACGAGCGGACGGAGTGTGCGTGCGGATGAGTGTGCGTGCGGATTGACATGATCCGTGCGGATGACGGTGCGTGCGGACGACATGATCCGTGCGAATGACAGCTGTGCGTGCGGACTGACTTGTCGTCCGTGCGGACTGACATGTCGTCCGTGCGGACTGACATGTCGTCCGTGCGGACTGACATGTCTGGTTCGCACTCTGATCATTGTTTCTGAGTGTTTAACGGAAGGAATACGTTCGTTTTTACTAGGGTAGTGTAATTTCGTACTAACACTTGAAGTTCGGTCAATTCCGACTCATTCTAACGGCCGAGAATCACCCCGTTCCATCAGATCTGGCCGTTCGTGATGGTTCTTCATGGTTAACTCGAAATCGCACAGATTTAGGTAAGATTTGTCATTAAAAACATGTGGAAATCACCCGGATCTGAGTTGTTTATAGTGAAATGAGGCCCCAACTTGAAGTTCATAAGAACTCTTGGTGACATCACCTCAAAACGCCTCAAATCCGCAGATTTCACGGTTAGAATTTGAGTTTTGAAAGATAAAATGATGTAGAATCGAGTGTAGATTGCTGAAGTACAAGTTTTAGGTTGAAATCTTACCGGAATCGCGAGGAAATCGAGAGAAAGGGGTCTTGGAGCGTGTTTGGTTGAATAGGAGCTGTCACATCACTGTTCAAGTGATGTGACATGGTATTTATAGGCCACAGAGGAGAAGAAAAGGGTTCTGGCCAGGATAGCTCATCTGTGCGGATGGCCCATCCGTGCGGATGGCCCATGCGTGCGGATGGCCCATCCGTGCGCATGACCATCCATCCGGATGGCCCATCTGTCCGGATAGCTATCCTGACGCTTGGACTTCTCCGTTTTTGATTGTTTTGATGGTTTTCGAAGTGCGTACCTTCCATAATTAATTTATATTATCATTATATTGTTATTATTATATATATACATCACCAGGGGTCGTATTTACGTATCCATAATCCAAGTTTCGATAATTAACAATCGGTTTACGATTCGAGTATGCGATTATTAGCGACGCTTCACGGCCATCAATGAGGGTAGTATAGGTCCTTTCTTGATGTCATCGTGAACGTTATTTCATGTAGGTGCCACAAAGACTGACGGGGTACCGTTTACTCGTATTGTCATCATCGTCACGACGACTGGAGCTACAACACTCACCCGAGAATCCTTGTTAGCGTTAATTGTTTACGTTCGACACATCACGGCCACTGAGGAGGGTAGAATAGGTCCTCACTCAATGCCTCCGTGAGTGTTAGTGTGATAATAGTGTAGTATAGTGATATTGTGTTCGAAAATATGCGATTATCCTTCGAATAGCGACATATATACGATATGGTTACATTATGATCCGAATCTCCGGTGCTCAGCGTAACGAGTATAACGAGTAGTAACAACGCACAAAAGTGCGGGTTGTTACAATGGTGATGACGGTTCGCGGCTCTTCGTGCTTCGTGTGTCGATCTCTGGGGCGCACGACGAAGGAATGTCATGACGTCGGTCTTGAGCCGAACCGAACCGAGCCACATCCACACAAAACTGTATCAACAAACTCCCCCTTGGATGTTGCTGGTGAAGATTCGCTCTTCATGTTGTAGGATCTTCAAAGTCTTCACATGTCACAAACAGGGAGTATATCAACAAACTCCTCCTTGAATGATGCTCGTGAATCTTTTTATCTTTAGTACTTCAGATCCTTTTGGTGTTGATGAGTGATTAGCTGCAACTCGGTCATCTTGATCCTTTGATTGCATCCATGTCGTGTCTTCATTCCACAGCTTGTCATCTAATACGTTCTCTTTGCCTATAGCTAGTTTGAGTGACACATCTGCACACACAACATAGCTAAATGCGAAATGAGAACAACCGCTTGGAATATAGTCAAATAGCACATGACACACATGAGACCAACTCTCAATCAAATACCGACCGACAACAGTTTGAAAGTTTAAAAATTTGATCAATTTTAGATTTTAACTTTCAAACCTTGTTAACTTCGACCATTTATGCAGATGCAATTGTTTTTCGGCTTACAATCAGGATTTTAGGTACGACAGACTCGATTTCCAACATCGGGCAATCAAAAATAAAAATAGAAATAAAATATTTTTGGTTTTTAAAAAGTTTATATTAAAACACACCTAAAATCTTTTTGGTATTTTTAAAAATTGGAGCTTATCAGCATAATGGGTTTACAAGGGTTATAAGCCAGATTATGATTCATCACCAGGGTCCCATTTTGCCCTTTCTTCTCCATATACCAAAAGAGATAGTTCATCAATGGATGTTAATCCATCTGGAAATAAACCCCTTTGTGAGAATCAAACGCAGGATCTAAGACCATGCGTAGTGGGCAATATTCACCCTTGGGCGTTTTGCGCCATGTGGCAGCCCAGTCAGCAATGGGGCATTATTGGGCGTTTTCTAAAATGGGTGTAGTGGGGATGGGGCATTATTGGGCATTATGTTTTGTAATAAAAAAATCTTATTGAACAAATAATGTAAGCTGAAATATGATTGGACAAGCTCTCCCCCCTTTGGCGTGATTTAAAAAACGCCTGAAATAGTGCCAAACACGCCCATGCGTAATGGCTAAAGGGCAGTTTTAGGCGTGATTGAGCATGAAAAACGCCCAAATGGGCAACCACTACGGGTGGTCTAATAGTCTTTAAGCGTTATCTCACCCCTATTAGGCTATAATGCAATGATGTCTTGTAAACATAATTTATAACTTATATGTAAAACTAGTAATCTATATATGATAAAATCAAAACTGAATGAACAGTGTTTTGATTTTATCATATAATACTTTATATTCATTTATTAGACTATATGGTACAGGGCGAGGGTTGGGGCATGGGTTGGGTACAAATGCCCAGTGTTTTGATTTTATCATATAATACTTTATATTCATTTATTAGACTATGGGGTATGGGGTGAGGGTTGGGGCATGAGTTGGGTACAAATGCCCAAGTCACCACCTTGGGTGGGCTTGGGTTTCGGCGTGGCCCCTTGGACGGGAGTTTCAGCCCGAGTGTTGGGCATGCCTAGCGGTCCTCCGTGGCCGGCTCTCATTGGCTGGGTTGGCTAGGCCATAGCGGCTAGGTTTAAATTTTAAAAAATAATCGTTTGGCCAAGCCAAATGGTTCACCCAAGTCACTATAAAACCCCACAACCCCACTGTCTCTCCACATCGCTACCCCAACCCTTCACTCCACCTACCCGAACCCGCTAGCCACACTTGATACCGGCACAACGCGATGAAGGGCCACCAACCCGGTGAAACCCGTTACTGGCCGGAAGCTTTCACTAGCTACCGGCACAGCATGGGTTTGATTTTACATATGATAAAATCAAAACTGAATGGACAGTGTTTTGATTTTATCATATAATACTTTATATTCGTTTATTAGACTATGTGGTACGGGGCGAGGGTTGGGGCATGGGTTGGGTACAAATGCCCAGTGTTTTGATTTTATCATATAATACTTTATATTCATTTATTAGACTATGGGGTATGGGGCGAGGGTTGGGGCATGAGTTGGGTACAAATGCCCAAGTCACCACCTTGGGTGGGCTTGGTTTCGGCGTGGCCCCTTGGACGGGAGTTTCAGCCCGGGTGTTGGGCATGCCTAGCGGTCCTCCGTGGCCGGCTCTCATTGGCTGGGTTGGCTAGGCCATAGCGGCTAGGTTTAAATTTTAAAAAATAACCGTTTGGCTTGGCCAAACGGTTCACCCAAGTCACTATAAACCCCCCCAACCCCACTGTCTGTCCACATCGCTACCCCAACCCTTCACTGCACCTACCCGAACCCGCTGCCCACACTTGATACCGGCACAACGCGATGAAGGGCCGCCAACCCGGTGAGTCCCGTTACTGGCCGGAAGGTTTCGCTAGCTACCGGCACAACATGGGGAACGACCGGAAACTGAATGAACAGTGTTTTTTTTAATTCTTTATTATGTGATTTTTTTATATTGAGAAATACCTTATATTCATTTATTAGACTATGGGGTATGGGGCGAGGGTTGGGGCGTGGGTTGGGTACAAATGCCCAAGTCACCACCTCGGGTGGTCTTGGGTTTCGGCGTGGCCCCTTGGGCGGGAGTTTTAGCCCGGGCGTTTGGCATGCCTAGCGGTCCTCCGTGGCCGGCTCTCATTGGCTGGGTTGGCTAGGCCATAGCGGCTAGGTTTAAATTTTAAAAAAATAACCGTTTGGCCAAGCCAAACGGTTCACCCAAGTCACTATAAAACCCCCAACCCCACTGTCTGTCCACATCGCTATCCCAACCCTTCACTCCACCTACCCGAATCCGCTACCCACACTTGATACCGGCAAAACGCGATGAAGGACCGCCAACCTGGTGAGACCCGTTGCTGGCCGGAAGCTTTCGCTACCTACCGGCACAACATGGGGAACGACCGGAAACTGAATGAACAGTGTTTTTTTTAATTCTTTATTATGTGATTTTTTTTTATATTGAGCAATACCATATATTCATTTATTAGACTATGGGGTATGGGGCGAGGGTTGGGGCATGGGTTGGATACAAATGCCCAAGTCACCACCTCGGGTGGGCTTGGGTTTCGGCGTGGCCTCTTGGGCGGGAGTTTCAGCCCGAGCGTTGGGCATGCCTAGTGGTCCTCCGTGGCCGGTTCTCATTGGCTGGGTTGGCTAGCCCATAGCGGCTAGGTTTTAAATTTAAAAAAAATAGCCGTTTTGTCAAGTCAAACGGTTCACCCAAGTCACTATAAAACCCCCAACCCCACTGTCTGTCCATATCGCTACCCCAACCCTTCACTCCACCTACCCGAACCCGTTACCCACACTTGATACCGGCACAACGCGATGGAGGGCCGCCAACCCGGTGAGACCCATTACTGGCCGGAAGCTTTCGCTAGCTACCGACACAACGTGGGGAACGACCAGCACAATTTAAACGCGTGCCAACACAAGTGGCGCGAGCTACGACCGAAGCTCGACCGTTTTAAAGCCTACTACGATGGCGTCCCAGACGGTGATATAAGTCACGAAGACCGGGTGGCGATGGCCAACATCGAGTTCCTGGGCAAGGAGCGGAAGCCGTTTGACAAGCTTGCCATGTTCGAAATCTACCTAACGCTTTAGGCTTTTTTTTTTAATTTTGTAATCTTTTTTTTTTAAACTTTGTAATTTTTAGGAACTTTTAATAATAATTTTAGGCTTTTTTTTTAATTATGTGTGTATTTTTTTTAGTTTTGGTTTTTTTAAATTTTTATAAAACTGGCCAACCCACGCGGGCTAGCCATGCCCCGCCATACCGACCCAACACGTCACTCACCAGCGGGTGGGCTCGAAGTCCACGTGTCAACCTATGCCCTAAACCCCCGCCCCACCATACCCCACGATCGAAAACACCAATGCCTTTCGCGCAACGCGCGTCATTGAAAAACACTAGTTAAAGCAAGAAAGTACTATATATATAGCAGTAGTTAATATTTATTTATTTTACTACGATTTGCTATCTATTCTCTCTTTTCCCCCCTTTTATCTTCGGAGCCCTAAATTCCCGTTCTTTGAAGTTTCCAATCCCCAGCTAGCTAATGAACTAGCTGATCGCTTGAGAGTTTCCAATTCATGGGTAAGTTGTACTAGTTCACACACTTGCATTATCGTATCTCATCTTTTATTTGTTTACGTTTTAATTAATGAGATTCTGTTCAAACTATCCTCTTTATGGCATTGTTTACGTTTTTTTGAAGTCATGGTTCTGTTGAATGTAATGACAGATAATCATCATACGAGGAGGAGGTTTCTAACCTCCAATGCTGACGATGACGACATCATCAGTAACTTTCCAGAGGACTTAATAAACCCTATTTTAGAGCGGCTCCCGGTCAAAGATGCTGTAAGAACAAGTGTTTTATCTAAAAAGTGGAGGTATAGATGGACCACTATGAAGACACTAGCTTTCGATAACCATTTCTGTCAACAGTTTTTAAATATTGGAGCTTTCAGTTGTCATGGGTTTATGAGGGTTATAAGCCAGATTATGATCAAACACAAGGGTCCCATTTTGACCTTTCTTCTCCATATACCAAAACCGATAAATCTTGATAGCTTCCAAGAAGTTGATCTATGGATGTTAATCCTATCAAGAAACATTGTTAGGGAACTCCACATTGCGAACTTTAATCAGTTTTTATCAAATTCCAACCTCCGTATTCTCTTGTCGAGAGTTGAGAGTGTTGGGATTATATAGGTGTGTTCTCAAGCCACCACTTGAGTTTAAGGGTTTTCCCAATCTTGAAGAGATTTATCTCTTATATGTTAATTTTGGGGGTAATTCAGGTGGAACTGTGATCAACTTACCACAACTTAAGAAATTGATACTTTATGGTTGTGGCAATGTTAACAACTTCAACATCAAGGCTGAAAAATTGCAGATTTTGTGGGTCGGCGGTTGTTCTCCCGATGCCAGTGCCATGATGCTCCAGTTGTTGCATAGTGAACACCTTGATTCAGTTTATATATGTCTGTCAAAATCCATAAAACATTTTATTCAAGTTAAAAGATTTAGTTTTACTATTGATGGTTATTTTCTCAAGGTATGATACAAACTTTTATATTAGAATGCTTAACCTTTGTTTTTTGTCAGTCATAAACTAGCATTTGCACAAAATATTTCTAGTTTGATAGTCTGATACAGTCCTCACGTTATTTCGGTTACTTAAAATCTCACTTTCACCGCACAGATTTTGGCTGCAGAAAAGTTTCCAGACCCGCTTCCACATGTGGTACAATGCTTACAGGAACTGGAGTTCACAAGTTTTAGTTTCGGAGATTTGAATCAACTTCAAGGTGCTCTATGTATGCTTCGGAACTCACCTAATTTGAAAGTACTTCGTGTGAGCCATATGCAGATGGTAAAGAGGGTTTAAAGCTTGTTAATATCTTTTTTTGGCTTATATAGTTATATAGTAAACAGTAGGATGATAAGACATAATTTCACGTTTGTAGGGGCCTGAGGCTGATTTGGAATTAACATCTAATTATATAGAATCCCTTGACCGTCTGGATCAGACATTGTTCATGTTGAAAACTGTAGAAATGACATCTCTAGAAGGTTCAAGACCAGAGCGTCTCTTTGTAAAGCTTCTACTCGATCATTCTCCACATCTTGAAAGTATGATTATCCGACCAAGTGCAACGGTTGATGCTGAGAAAAGGCTCAACATCGCAAAGGATGTTATGCTGTTCCCACGAGCCTCATCAAAAGCAAAGATGGTCTACTTGGATCCGCAGCCATAATTCTATAAGAATGTTTAACTGCACTGAAATCCGGTGGTTATCTGGTAGTGTATGTCTTGTCTTTATTTTACATTTTTGGTATGCAGTTAATAGGACAATCTATGTAAAGAGTGCGTAGCTCTATATATTAAGTTAAGACGATGATATTAGTGGACTTGGACTTGGGATTTTGCTGGATCAACACAGGTTCTGTTATGTGGTTATTATTATTATTGTTGTTGTTGTTGATCAGTCAATTAAGTTTAGCGGGAGTATGTCAGAGCACAAAATCTTTAAATAGCTTTCGAAACATTTGTTTGAAACTCTATAAAATGAACCACTGTGACCTAAACCAGGTTTTGACCTGTTACCCAACCCGACTGGTTGCTCTCTATGCCTTATCTCCCTGAACACTCTGGGTGAAATAGGCTGCATCAGAAGTTTTGCATGTTTGGTGCCAGTGGCGAAGCTTGCCTATAGAATCGGAGGGGGCTAAAACATATATACCCAAAAATTTCTATAGAATCGGGGGGGGGGGGGGGGGGGGGGGGGGTAAAAACGTATATATCCAAAAATTTCTATACGAAAACTACATATATAACACTACTGAGCGAAAAATCCCGGGGGTCGGGCGACCCCCGCCCCCAAGAAGCTTCGCCCCTGTTTGGTGCTCTATAGCATAATGAGTTATGAGTGTATTTGTCAACTACAGTGAACTAACTGTCCATCTCATCTATGCTCCTCAGATATCCATGAGTAGCCTTAGATATTTTAAACTCTTGATAATATGAGATGAGTAAAGTTGCTACTTTCTAACTGCATGGTTGATTGGTTGATATAGCAGCTGCAAATGTCTTGTGAATCAACACTTGCCCTATAGTTATGAGTAGCTTGCACAGTGGGTCCAGTAATGAGTCAATCTGGTTATGCAGGCTGGTCAACTTTTCTAGGTCAACATTGCTGGTTTTCCAATTTGCTATATTACGGTTTGGCCAGGGTTTTTTCATGTTGAAAAACCCATATGTCTATACGATCCGTCTTGTTTGTTTGTATGTATGTTTACACACCACTAAAATCTTTGAATGGTGATATAAAGCTAAACAACAATCATGATATATATAAACTGATTTCTAACAAAATACAATATTAATTCACATTTAAAAGTAGACAAAAGATCAAATACAAATACCTTTATCATACAAAACGTACGAATAGGGTGAAAAGGTAAAAAAAAAAAAAACGCGGTGACATTTTCGTAATTATTTACTCGTAGAATAATTATCAAAATTACCCTACAAATGATCTTGTATGATAATTTTGATCATGTAGTGTAATTTTATAAAATGTTCTTATAAGATAATTTTGATCTTGTAGATTAATTTTGTAGAGTATCATAATTACTCTATAAATAATCTTGTATGATAATTTTTATTTATATTTTGCTTTCTCATATCTTTCGTACGTCTTGTAAGGTGAATTAAGGGTATGTTTGGCAAAAGTAGCTGGTAGCTGGTGGCTAAAACTGTTCGCTGTTGGCTGGAAGCTGGTAGCTAGTAGCTGTAACTTTTTAGATATATTTGGTGTTTGGCAGAGTAGCTGGAGCTTTTAATAAAACGTATAAAATGACCAAAATGGACATAACTAAAAATTTAAAAAGCTTGTGCATTAAAAATTTTGTTATTTTTAGAGGTTAAATTAGTCATTTTTTCACTAAAAGCTTGTAGCTCCTTCTAAACGCTACTACTAGTAGCTTTCAACCAAAAGCTTCAAGCACCTAACCTAAAAGCTTTAAGCTTCTTCAACCAAACAAGGCTTTTTATTGAGTATGAGTTTTTTCTTAAAAGCTTAAAGCTAGAAGCTCCTAAAAGCTCTTAAAAGCTCCATGCCAAACATACCCTAACTCAAATACCATTAAACTGTTTAGTGAGATACGCGTTTACCTATCTAAATCATCACAATTTAGACATTAATTAATAACTAATATCTTCTGATTTTAGTTTAAAATATGGGACACTTGTTTTAAGACGGCATTGTGAAAGAAACATTTCCTCTCTAACCCTTACTTATTCATTCTGGAAATTCACCACTTTAATAACTGATCATAAACTTTTCTTGGTGTTGCTATGGATTGTTACGCAAAGATGAGTAAGATTCCTATTTCACAATCCCCGTGTATATCGATCAGTGTTTTTAGTTGTATCCATTTACTTTAGCTTGCTTTGATTTCATTGATCCCCATTCATTATATCAATTATATGCCTTCGTTAGATCTATAAACAAGATATGTTGTATATGATATATGTGAGTTGATATTTGATCTCTTCCTTTAATAAAGTTGGGGGGTGTTTAGGTACAGTTTATTTAATAGTTTATCGGCTTATTGAATTTGTAAAATATATATATATATATATATATATATATATAGGGACTGATTCTTTTCAGAACTCCACTTTCAAGCAGAACTTACAGAACCAATTTCAACCACTCATTTTTTTATTTTAAATTTTCATTTCTTTTTAATGCAAAGGGTATTTTGGTAAAAAATAAGTAGCCATTTGATTTTTGTAGTTATCCTAATTGTTTGAGTTTTCGTAATTATCTCCGAATAACAGTCATTTTGTTTGAGTACATCTTCAACAGTTCAAAACTCTTAATTTCGTTTGACTACATCTTCAACAGTTCAAAACTTTTAATTTCTTTTTTGCATTTCTAACTAATTTGAATAGTTGATTATTAAATTTAATATACGTGATTTAGAAAACAATACATAAGATCAGGCCACATAAATATTGCTACAATTTTCATTACAACTTCATCACTTGCATATTAGAAAAATGAAATTCCTTTATCATAAATGAATATACGTAACTTGTCAATCGTGTTTGTTTGTTTAAAATACATATACATAATTTGTTATTGTTTCTTTTTGAGTAAAATGCACGGATAGTCCCTGTGGTTTTGCAAAGTTTCAGCTATAGTCCCCAGATTTTGGAAATTACACTCATAGTCCCTGTGGTTTGACAGTTTGTTACGCGGATAGTCCCTGGAGTGGATGGGGGTTAGTTTTCTCAGTTAAGTTGGTGTAAAATGACTAAAATACCCTTAGGATTAAAACAACACAAAACCCAAACAGATTTTCCCATCTGCTCTCCTTCTTCACCATCTTGTTTAGAAAACCCTAACTCTAAAAACAACACAAAACCAGTCATCTTCTCAAACAAAAATCTCATCACTCACCTGCACCCTCTCGGTCACCCTCCCTCCCTCTGATTATATTCCGGCGACCGGAATTACTGGCAGCCGCACAATCGGTGCTCCGGCGTTGAGTCACCAGACGACAAACAACACCACCCCCAACCCGATGAACGACCGTTCACCATCACCGCCGTCTCTGGCGGCGTGGTGATGAGAGAGAGACGAGACGAGTGATAGAGAGGGAAATCAGAGAGAGTTGGAAGTGAGAGAAACGACAAGAGCAAATCAATCAGGAGAGAGAGAGAGACAGATCAATCTGCAGCAGCGATGGTCGGATCTATCTGCAGCAGTGGTCGTATCTATCTGCAGCAGCGATAGATGGATCTGATTTCTTCATAGGGTTTCCAGTATTGGTGAACAGGAAGGTGATGATGGGTGCTAATGTTAACATAAAAGGTAAATTCAGTCGATTAACAGGTTAAGGGTTGAATCGGACAAGGGTTGATGGAGGTGAGTGGCTCTGCGTGTAATCGTGTTGCGAATCAGACAAGATTAACTTGTCTCCTGATTGACTTGTCCGATTACACGATTCAACCCTTAATCTGATTTGTTCATAGGGATTTGTTCATAGGGTTTTGCGAATCGGACAAGTTTCGATCGATTACGTACTGAATTGATTGTTTTTTCGGTGAGATCAGATCAGTTTTGGTAGATTTTCAGTTTGTTTCGAATAGAGTTTTGAACATTTTGATCTGTTTTAGACTGATTTGATCAAGTTTCCAATTGTTTCAATGTATTGTTAGGGTTTTCTAAACAAGATGGTGAAGAATGAGAGCAGATGGGAAAATCTGTTTGGGTTTTGTGTTGTTTTAATCCTAAGGGTATTTTAGTCATTTTACACCAACTTAACTGAGAAAACTAACCCCCATCCACTCCAGGGACTATCCGCGTAACAAACTGTCAAACCACAGGGACTATGAGTGTAATTTCCAAAATCTGGGGACTATAGCTGAAACTTTGCAAAACCACAGGGACTATCCGTGCATTTTACTCTTTCTTTCTTTTTATTTATTTATTTATTTATGTACATGTATGTAACTTATTACATGCATATTAATGTAACATTGATATTTACATATGTGTAAATAAAGTATTTACATATATGTAAAACTTCACATTGAGCATTAATTTCTTATACTAACGTCTATTTTCATTTATGTAAATCCTTATACTTATCATCATTTTTTTTCAAGTTGATCATCTATTTACATACAACGTAAGACTTCATAATAATCCTCCACTTTTCAAAGTGATAGCTGATTTACATCTATTCGTACCTTGATTTTACATATATGTAACCGAACTTTTATATATATGTAATTATTTCCACATACTTAGCTAGAATAGAATTCTAAATGAAGCTTGAAAATTAATTTTTATAACTTACCGAATCTCTATCCACTAGTTCCACCCAGTTAATTTCTTGTCTGTAACAATAATTGGTTAAACCGATCTTCGTTTTTCTATTATGTAGATTGCGAACATTTTAGATGCATGAAATGAATTGACTTATGAAAATAAAAATGCAGATCCGAATCAATAAAACAAACATTCTGTACATTTCGTTTAAATAAATATCTTTTTTTTTATTTCTAACACTACAATTCATTTTTGAAAAATGGAAATGAAAATTAATATATCGTTCACTTGCATTTTGGATCCATAAAGAAATAATTTAGATACCTTCAGTAATCTTTGTTTTAGTTGGATCGTAGTGAATCAATAGGTAAGTTCATAAACTCCATTATCTATTTTTTGTTATAAATCGTAATTAATAATTGGTGAGGAGATCAAAATATGGAGAAAAATTAGGAAATGACTTTTTGAATTTTTCCAATTTACTTTGATGCCCCTCATAAATAAAATAATTAAAAAATAACATGAAATAAAATGAGTGGCTGTAAAGAGTTCTGCAGGTTCTGTAAATTTTTTTGGTTCTGAAATAATCTTGATCTTATATATATATATATATATATATATATATATATATGGAGCTGCTAAAATGAGAACCACCTCCAGTTGTAAGAACCGCGAGAACCACTCTCAACCAATCAGGATATGCCAACATAAAGGGTATGTTGGTCATTTACCCTAAATGTCAAATCTATCATCTCTATCCTCAATTAAAGTCACTAACTCTTTATATACTCTCTCCTCTCTCATTTACCACCATTTTTCATCTTCCTCAGGGTAAAGGGAATGGAGCGGTGAACTCTTCGGCAAAGGAGTTTGCCGCGCGGCAACACCGCCGCCGGCCTCCTTTGCCGCCCGGCAAACTTGAACAAGCGGTGAGCACTTACCGATCGGGAAAAGGGAATGTTGATGATTGATGTGTGTGTTTGTGTGTGCAACAATTTATTTAACATATAATTTATAAAAAAAAAAAGTTTACCACTTTCAAGTGTTTAACCATTGCCAACATTTTTCACCAAAGTTTAAACTCTTCACACTTGCTGACATGGCACACTCTGATTGGTCCATTTTGAAGTTTGTCACTCTCACCTGTTTAACCACTCACTTCACCCTCATCCTCTTCTGCACACTAAACCCAAATCATAACTCAAACCAAACCAACAAGTTCACTCTCTCTGGTCCGAGCTCCGACGAGTAGTTCCGATGCTCCCCAATCTTCCACTCCCTGCACTCGCACACACCAGATCGGAGCCCCAGCTCTCATCGCCATCACCTTCTTCACCACCAGACTGTTGGACCAATCACTCACACCTTCCACTTCACAGTTCAACCAATTCCAATCCGATGTCGTTCGCTTCTCCGGCAACGACGACGGTCCCGTACGGTGGCCCCCCCATGGATACGGCCGACTGCCGGAGCCGGTATTCCGGTCACACCCCCTCTTTTGAAGAAGTGAATTTTGGTGGTGCTGAGGATGTGTTCTTGCACGGTACGGCTTACTTTACACCTGCATTATTGATTTTTGGGTTAATTTGGATTGATTGGTTTGTGGGGGTTTAAGTAATTTTTTGTTTCTTGTATTTAATTTGATTGGGAGTTTGGATTTCTTGGTTTTGTTAAATTTTTCATTGGATTTTATGTACAAGATCGGGTGAAATTTAAGCAATGTTGAAATTTTGAAGTTTTTTGTTGAGATGGAATTTTGCACACCAACCGTTTGATTAAATGTCTCAAAGGGTTTTGTCAATTTCATTTTTGGTTAATTAATATTTTTTTTAAGATTTTTTCCTCTGTTTTTTATTCAGAAATGGCTGAGATGAAATTTAGCACACCAACTGTTTGGTGGGTGTGGTGGTGTGGCAGTGGGTTTGGTGGTGTGGCGGTGGGTTTCGTGGGTTTTGATATGGTCGATTGGGTGGCGATGATGAAAAAAAAACCCGTCGATTTTGATGATGATGGCGCGGCAAGGACGGCGGAGGGTAGGTTTTTTAAACCTGCAACCGCACTTTTGCAGCCTTTTGATTATCAGATAATCTGAGCCAAACACCGTTTTTTTTAGATACCCTTTGTTTTGATGTTGTTGGTTTTTTATTCCCCCCCCCCCCCCCCCTAGTCGATGATGATAACGATAAATCTGAGACAACTCCTGAGTTTGCGATTTCTGAGTGCGTTCGTTTTTGCGTAAATAAGTTTTTGTAAAAACAAAGTTAAACCGTAAACTTTTTTAACGTTAAACGTAAACTTTTTTAACGTTAAACGTAAACTTTTTAACGTTAAACGTAAACTTTTCAAACGTAAAAAGTTAAACCGTAAACTTTTTAACGTTAAACGTAAACTTTTTAACGTAAAACGTAAACTTTTTAACGTTAAACGTAAAACGTAAACTTTTCAAACGTTAAACGTAAAACGTAAACTTTTTAAACCGTTAACGTAAAAACCGTTAACGTAAAAACCTTTAACGTAAAAAAAACCGTTAACGTAAAAACCGTTAACGTAAACTTTTTAAACCATTAACGTAAAAAAAACCGTTAACGTAAAAAACCTGAATTTAAAAATGTTAACGTAAAAAACATTAACGTAAAAACCCGGCGCGTTAAATGTAAAAACGTAAAAAACGTTAACGTAAAAGGTTTTACGTAAAACGTAAAAGGTTTTACTTAAAACGTAAAAGGTTTTACGTAAAACGTAAAAAGTTTTACGTAAAACGTAAATCGTTAAAATTTTTTTTAGTAAAACGTAAAAAGTTTTAGGTAAAACGTAAAATGTATTAGGTAAAACGTAAAAAACCGGCCCGTAAAACGTAAAAACGTAAAAAATGTTAATGTAAAAAACCGGCGCGTAAAACGTAAAAAAAACATTAACGTAAAAAACCGGCGCGTAAAACGTAAAAAAACGTTAACGTAAAAAACCGGCGCGTAAAACGTAAAAAAACAGCGTTAAAAAACGACGCGTAAAAAACGGCGTTAAAAAATAGGCGCGTAAAAACGGCGCGTTAAAAAACGGTGCGTAAAAAACATCGCTAAAAAACGGCGCGTAAAAAACGGCGCGTTAAAAAAACGGCGTGTTAAAAAAACGACGCTTGAAAAAACCCGGCGTAAAAATGGCGCGTCAAAAATACGTAAAACGTAAAAAGTTTAAAGTAAAACTGAAATTATAAAAAGTATAAAAAATCTTTAAAAAAAATCTGAATTTAAAAATGTTTTTAATAAAAAAATTATGTTTAAAAAATAAAAAGTAATATAATAATAGAATAAAGTAATAAAAAAACAATAAAGTGAAAAAGACAAAATAGAGTGTTTTTACCTAAATACCCTTTTGGATTATAATATTAGAGACATAATAAGACAAAAAATAGTTAATATTATTTTTAAATACTTTCAACCTCATCCATCCATCTCCTTGATCTAAAGGCCAGAAAGTGGTTCTCGCGGTTCTTACAACTGGAAGTGGTTCTCATTTTAGCGGTCCCCTATATATATATATATATATATATATAGGCCGGTTATCATACAAATGCCCTTATCGTACATTACGTACGCTACAATCTCAGCCGTCAGATCATCTTCCGCATTTTAAAATCGCATGTTTTTTTTATAACAATTTCGCATGTGATAATTTTTTATGAATTCGCATGTTGTTTTTTTGTACCAATTTCGCATGTGATAATTTTGATGAAATAGCATGTTGTTTTTTTTATAACAATTTCGCATGTGATAATTTTTGATGAATTCGCATGATGTTTTTTATACCAATTTCGCATGTGTTAATTTTGATGAAATAGCATGTTGTTTTTTGTAACAATTTCGCATGTGGTACAAAAAACAACATGCGAATTCAATGCGGGAAGATGATCCGGCGGCTGAGATTGTAGCGTACGTAATGTACGATAAGGAGATTTGTACAGTACTCTTTACATATATATATATATATATATAGGGAAAGGTTAACATACAAAAAGGCTTATCGTACAAAAATACGCGACACGCTTAACCGTCCGATCATTGCCCTAATCACGCATAAGACACAAAATAACGCATGGGATCCATTTTTTGGTGATAATCACGCATGGGGGGTGATAATCACGCATGGGATGTATAATTACGCACGTTATGCTGGTAAAAAAAATTAATCACGCACGTTGTTTTTGTTTGTCGCGTACGATAATGTATGATAAGCCTTTTTGTACATTATACTTTCTATATATATATATATATATAGGGAGCCGCTAGAATAAGAACCACCTCCAGTTATGAGAACCATGAGAACCACTCTCCACCAATCATAATCAGCCAACGAAAAGGGTAGTTTGGTCATTTACCCTAAATGTCTAATCTCACCCCTCTCTCGTCATTTAATTCACACCCTCTCTCCTCTCTACTATCTTCTACCTATCCATTTTTAAACCCACTACAGACTTCAACCTATCCATTTTTTAAACCCTCACCCCCTGTTTCTCTCTCTTTCAACTATCACTACCGTCGCCATCGCCGGCGTACAAAAGACGGTGGTGGGTTCAAAAGACGGCGACTATGGCAGTGGTGGGGAGGAAGGGGACGACGGCGGCAGGGGTTGTTTGGTGGTGCACAGTGGGTGCTGAATGGCAGTGGTGTGGTGGCCCGACGGTGGTTTTGTGGCTGATTGGTAGTACATGTCACACCCCAACCGATGGCGGAATCATCGGGGCGCGGCACTGAGCGAAATAGATTGTCCAGAAGTTTCCATAACAACTATCATTACCATTTAATTAAAGCAGTACGTCCCATACCGTACCTTAAATAGTCAAACAAGTTATTACAGATAACATCAAAACAAATATTCTGTTCCGACAACTCAGATTTTAAACATAACAATTTATTCGTTGGTTTCTAGGACTCCAGTTCCTAGCTTCAATTTCATCACAGCCCGAGAAGCATATAAGCAACCTAGGCACCTGTCACATACGTTAAAATAAAGTCAATACATAAAATGTAAAGGTGAGCATACAAGTTTGATAATATCATATAGAGTTCGAATTCGTTTACGCATAACCAGCACGTACACATAGTGAAATGAAGCACGTTAGTTATCGACATAGATCCATCGATACCAATGACTGCGGGTTGACTGCCCGAGGCAGTTCGCAATACATGATTACCACCGTAATCCATGCAAGTAAAAGATCCTTAACAACCCCCGTGTGAACGGGTGCTGAGTCCAAACTATAGTACTATCGTTGCTAAGGCAGGTAGACAGTGTTCCATGTGTAAACATAACAAACAAGCATTCATAAGCCACGTATAACGTGCATTAATGGTTAAGCGTTAAAATAGCTTGAGTAGTGTGATAGTTGTAGTTTGAATAGTTGTAACGTATGTAACACCCAAAAGTGTTAAAGCAAAAAGGGTTCGAGTATACTAATAGCGATTGATGGATTGAAGGGAGCGCTTTTAAGCGAGTATGGTCAGCCTGAATAGATTCGATAACGTAACGATAAGTGGCGCGTAAAAACAGTACAAGTGGGAGTGGGTAGGATGGCTGATCGTGCGGATCAGCTATCCGTGAGTAGAAGTCATCCGTGCGCATGACCTATCCGTGCGGATGGTGATGCGTGCGGATGGTGATCCATCCGGATAAGCTACCCGTGCGTATGACTATCCGTGAGGATGGAGATCCGTGCGGATTAGTTGTGCGTGCGGATGACTTATCCGTACGGACAAGTTGCTTGCGTGGATAAACTTTCAAGTGGATTGTTTCTTCCTAAGATGTGTTTGTGTATGATGGCTTGTGCTTTGGAGTTTTCATTGTAGCATTTAGAAATCACATAAGTGTTTCTATCTTTCAAGCCGGTCGCGCGGACGACAGTCCGTGCGTATGGTAGTCCGTGCGGACAGTCTGTGCGCGCGGGCAGAGACAATCCGTCTGGATAGTCTGTCCGTGCGTACGACCTGGCCGTGCGGATGAACATTGCTTGATTTGCATTCTAAGGCCCTAGTATCTCATGATCCGAAGAGTAATCCATTCAGAGGTCGTCCGTCCGGATTTCTCATTCGTCGATACTCAAACCTTGTTTGGGAAGTGGGTCCCAAGGGTAATCCGTCCGGGTGACAACTCGTCCGGGTGACCTGTACGTGCGGATGGAAATCCGTGCGCACAGTCTATCCGTGCGGACAGCTTGTCCGTGCGGACAACTGATCTGGTTGTTCCGTTCGTCTACACTTGGTTTCTGTTGTCGTTTATCCAGACGTTCTGATTACGTGGCAACCACTTGGAGTTGTGTTCTCACCCGCGTGACTAGACCGGTCAGGAACCACCCTAACTCAGCCTGTCGGCGACTCAGAACGGTCATTCCGGTTGACCCCGAAATCAGTTGTCTGTGGGTAGGATTCCAGATCTGGAACTAGTGCATCACTATTATCAAGTAGAGACTAGAACCGATCGGACTCGTACGGATTCTAAGGGAAAAAGAAGGAGATAACTGAGGTTTATTTCTTTCAACTCTTTCATCCTTAGAACAGTTTAGATCTAGGTGAAGTTAGTGTGAAATCTTGTAGAAATCGTTTAGATCTGAGTTATTCTTGGTGGAATGAGGTCAAGCTTGAAGTTCTTATGAACTTCATGATGACGTCACCCGAGAATACCCCAAATCCGGATGATTTCATGGTTAAAAGTGAAGATCTGAAAGATGGAAATGTGTAGAATTGTGTAGTGATCAAAGATGTACAAGAATTAGTGCGAGATCTTACCTGGTTTGAGAGAAATCTGAGAAAAAGTGAAGAATGCGTGTTGCTCGGACGTCACTTGCCAAAGGTGGAAAGAGTGGAGAGTGACCCGTGTATTTAGAGGATGCTAAAAGAGGAAAGGATGAGCCGTGCGCATGGCACGCACCCGGGTAGGCTATCCGCGCGGACTGGTCATCCTTGCGGACTGGCAATCCGTGCGGATTGAAAATCCGTGCGGATTGGCCATCCGTGCGGATGCCGCCTGCTTTGGTGAGTTCGGTGCGATGTTGATTCGGTTTCGATTTGCGAGCGATTCGATAGGGTTTCCTAGTCAAATTACTTTCAGTCCCAACTACTTCTTATAAGGCTCGACTCGGAAATTCGGGTTCGGGTTCGTTTACATTCGAGTTAGACTTCGAGTTTGATTGAGTTCGCTTGATTATCCCAACATAACATAAAATAAACATGCACAGGTAACACGTAAGGCACACACACACGTTTAAACAACAAGTAAAATACACAGTTCGAGTTACGGTTCGATATCGATTTGATTAGCATAGCTTGATTAACTTTATCGCATTGTTACTTCCTATCGTTCACAGTCGTAGGTCGATTGAAATACGGTTAGCATGACTCGATTATTGTAATGAACGACACTTACTCCACATAATCTAAATATAATAGAAACAATTCTACGAGTCAAGTCGCGCGAAATCGGTCGTTGACTTTGACCTTGACTTTGACTTTCACTCGTGAAAACACGGGGTGTTACAGTACACCTTTCAAATATATGCAGATCTGTTCAAGGAATGATGATGATGATTGATGGTGGGTGCCACCCCTGTTTGCCGACGACCCACCCCTGTTGTCGGCTACCCCCAAACACCACACCTTTTTTGGCTGATTTTGAGGGGGTTGAGTTTTGGGGGTTTGATTTTGGGGGTAATTAATGGCGGCCAGATGTGCCACCAGGTCATGTATGTTCACCACTAGAGAGTCGGAGAGAGAAAGAGGACGGAGGCGGGCCGGCGGCAGCGCCGCCGTGAGCGGCGGAGGTCCTGGTCTCCTCCCGACGTGTTGATTTTTGGTATGTTCTTGATATTTTTTTGATTTGGTTTGAATGATGCTAATGTTCCTTTTCTGGTTGAAACATGTTCCTGCTCCTTCTGGTTTGAATGATCTGGTTTTGAAACATGTTCATGTTCCTTCTGGTTTGAATGATATGGTTGAAAATTTTAAGTTTTACGAATCTGATGGTTTTTTGATATGTTTGGGGGGGGGGGGGGGTTGATTTGTGTTCTATGAATCTGTGGGTTTTGATTCGATGGATGGGCGGCGATGATGAAAAAAAAAACCGTAGATTTTGCTGACGATGGCGCGGCAAGGACGACGGATGGTAGGTTTTTTGAACCTGCAACCCCACTTTTTGCAGCCTCTTGTTTTATCGGATAATCTGAGCCAAACCCCGTTTGTTTTTTTTCGAGATACACTTTGTTTTGATGTTGTTGGTTTTTTTATTTCCCCCCTTAGTCGATTATGATAACAGTATATCTGAGACACCTCCCGAGTTTGCGATTTCTGGGTGCGTTTCGTTTTTGCGTAAAAATGTTTTTGTAAAAAAAAAGTTAAACTTTTTACGTAAAACGTAAACTTTTTAGGTAAAACGTAAAACTTTTTACGTAAAACGTAAAACTTTTTACGTAAAACGTAAAACTTTTTACGTTAAACGTAAAACGTAAAATGTAAAAATTTTAACGTAAAACGTAAAAAGTTTTACGTAAAACGTAAAATGTTAACGTAAGAAACCGGCGCCTAAGTTTGCGTAAAAAAAGTTTTTGAAAAAAAAAATTAAACCGTAAACTTTTTGACGTAAACCGTAAACTTTTTAACGTAATACGTAAAAAGTTTAAGTAAAACGTAAAAAAACGTAAATTTTTTTTACCAAAACGCAAAAAACGGTTAACGTAAAAAACCTGAATTTAAAAATGTGAACGTAAAAAAACGTTAACGTAAAAAACCGGCGCGTAAAACGTAAAAAAACGTTAACGTAAAAAACCGGCGCGTAAAACGTAAAAAACCGGCGCGTAAAACGTAAATAACATTAACGTAAAAATGGCGCGTAAGAAGTAAAAAAACGTTAACGTAAAAAACCGACGCGTAAAACGTAAAAAACCGACGCGTAAAACGTAAAATAACGTTAACGTAAACGACCGGCGCGTAAAACGTTAAAAAACGCTAACGTAAAAAAACGGGGCGTAAAACATAAAAACGGCGCGTTGAAAAAACGACGCGTGAAAACCCGGTCGCAAAAAACGGCGTGGAAAAACCCGGTCGCAAAAAACGGCGTGAAAAAACGTGGCGTAGAAAAACGGCGCGTAAAACAGGCCGTATAAACGGCGCGTAAAAAACGGGACATAAAAACGTGACGCTAAAACGGCGCGTAAAAAAAACGGGGCGTAAAAAACGTAATATAAAAATCTGTTTTTTAATAATTAAAAAAATTTACCATTAAAATCTGAATTTAAAAAATTGGTTTAATATAAAAATCAGTTTTTTTTAATAAAAAGTAATTAAAGAATAAGACAAAAAAGACATTTAAAAATAATATATATAAAAAGACAAAAAAAGCAATTTTACCTAAATACCCTTTAACAATAAAATATTATTAACATAATAAGACAAAAAGCTTTTAATATTAATATTATCTACTTTTAATCTCATCCATACATCTAGTTGATCAAAGGGCTAGAAAGTGGTTCCCATGGTTCTCATAACTAGAGGTGGTTTTCATTTTAGCGGTCCCCTATATATATATATATATATATATATATATATATATTTATATATATATATAGATTTATATTTTAGGATTTTGTTACTTCACATGGCTTGTAAGTTAGATCCCTCAATTGTTTATCCCATGCTATCACCAATTTCAAGTTATTCCATTTTATTATAATCATCCACTAGTAATATTCCCCGCGTGTTACGGCGGGTCTACGGAAGTATCAGTTCGATTTATAATGGGATCGGTATGGCATTGGCACTCGATATAGTAACTAAAAGTTAAAACAAAAAAATAAACGAATATCGGTTCCAATAATAACGATACCAGTACCAATGTTGTTTGGTTGAAATCGACAGGGCATTGATGTTGCAATGGTCAAAAGACTAAACCATAAAAACGAATATCAGTTCCAATAACAACGATACCAGTACCAATGTTGTTCGGTTGAAATCGACAGGGCATTGATGTTGCTAGGACGGTGTCATTTTAGTTAGTCACGGAAAGGGTATGGTACCAACACTCGCTAAAAATAAGCATGTCGCAACATTATAGTCGAAGTTGTTCAAATGGTATTGGTTTGGTTCGTCACAATAAACAAAAAAACAATTATATTTTACCCGTTCGATTCAAACAAAACTTATATTTAAATATTGATAAAAATAAGCATATCACAACATTATAGTCGAAATTTTATAAGGCATTACTTGTATTATTAAAATAATGTAAAGGATAAACGGCGTCGATATATAATAAATACTAAAACGTAGATAAAAAAATAGACACGTTGTAACTGGCATACTCAAAATTTTAGAAAATATCATATCATAAAAGTTATAATAGAAAAACAAATTATGTTTAATTTTTTTTATCCATCATTTTCTAGATCCTTTATTTAAACAAGAAAAGCAAATTTTCCAATTACATCAATATCGCAGGTAAGTGAGTGACAAGCCGCGCCGCTACCCCTTTCTGAATAGCAAACCCTAGCCTATTAAAGACAAACTCCTGCCCCCTGTTGATGAGCAACTGCTACCTTTTGGACCCTAGTCAACAAACGGATAGCTTCTGGAGCTAAAGAGCCAAAGGTGTCGAAGGCGAAGGGGACAAATGCGTGTTGGTTATCAGCACATGCTTTAGCGTGTTTATCCACCTTTTTTTATTCCGCTTTCCTTATAGCTTGTCCTGCTACAAACCCACTTTCCCGTAAACCAGCTAAGGGGGAGACTCCTGTGAGATCCACACAAGCATGTTTCCCTCCTGCCCAGCCAAAGACAAGCAGATCCGCTGGTCTCAATGTAGATCTCCCTTCCATTGGGTCTGTAAGGAAATTCACAGGGGCCTCCTTCTTGACAGAAATCCCCGCTCTCCTCAAGATGTCCCCCAAAACATCCCTCACCCAGTCATGCCGATATTTGAAACCAGGGAGCTCCTTACAATGAACAGCATGCTCCCCGTATTTATCCATGCAGGCTTTACGACAGATTGGGCAGGTTTCGTCTTCTGAATACATAGGGATCATCAGCCGGTATTTGAGGATAGCCCTATACTCAACAGCCGACATGCATTGCCCTAGCCCCTCGATCGGGATAACAGTCAAAAAGTCTTGCGCATGGGGGCCTTTCAAGCACTCAATCACCGCCTTCTGGCGGGGAGACAGATCAAATGCTTCTCCCAGACTCCGAGCGATTTTGTCAAATAGGGCATTCGCCAAAGTTTTTTGTGGCTTTTGGGGGGCGGTGTCCATATTAGAGAAACCGCCAATATCAAAGTCTGGAAGAGAGACACTTAAGTACTCAAGGGCCTGTTGGTAGTCTACGTCAAGCTTAACAACCCCACTGTTCCGAAGGATATAGTGACATATATAATATTAATATTGTTTACTGTTCATCAACCCTTTCATTTAATATGCATAATTTGTTTTAAATTACTCAATTTATGTTTATCTTAAAATAAATGACAGAAAATAATAAGAGGAGGTAGGTAAGTGTTATTGAAGAAGATAGAATCAGTAATTTGCCAGAGCATTTGATAGACTCAATCTTAAAGCGGCTTCCAATTCAAGATGTTATACAGATGTCACAACCCCCGATCCCTGTTTCCCGGGAACGGGCGGACGTGATCACAGAGTTTTGGTGGTATCAGTTTGTTTAGTCTTGCAACGGAATTTACATCAGGACCGTAGTTAGGAAATGTTTATCAGAGTAAAACCACCATATTTTATAATATTAAACAAATGGGATGAAACCCAAGTTCATAGTACACACGTTTCCATAGAAATAAATCCTATTTTATTTAATAAAAACATCTATTTTATTTTAGGTAACTTTATTGCCACTTTTCCAAGCCTTCAGTGCTGTCCAGCTGGCTTTTATTGGCTTCACACTAAGTTACCTGTAACACGTGTTTAAAACATTTTATCAGCAAGAAATACTGGTGAGTGAATCCTAGTTTAATCAAGTTTCAATAAAAAGTCACAGTGAACAATATTGAGGGCGATCTCGCAATTATATTTGTTTCGAAGATATACTAATTAACATCAGTGGTACTGTCACGACCCCCGACCCACCCTGGATGGAATCGGAAGTCGCGAACAGCCCGTGGTACCGGTGATTTAATTTTATAAACGTTGCAGCGGAAATTTCATCAGGACCGTAAGTTAGGAAAAATATCAGAGTTTAGAAAACACCGGATTTTATTTATTAAATAGATGGGATAAACCCATATTTTACAATAGTAGCTTTAATAAAACAATATTTCTTAATTTGATTTAGTTAATAAAATAAGCCACTTCTTGAAGCCTTTCAGTGTCGTATCCAGCTCTTATTCCAATCTATTGTAATTACCTGAAAAATGTTTGAAAAAGGTTTTGTCAGCGAAAACACTGAGTGAATTCATTCCATTTTATAAAATATATTGTTATACCTTACAGTATTAAGGTTTTTATATTTTATTTATATTTACCCAATTCAATCAGTATTTGTTACATAGCGAAAGTTCCAATATGACATTAATCATATTACCTATTGGCTCATGTTAGTCCAATAGTGAATTTATCAAGTAATTATATTTTACTATTATTCAATTTATCTGTCACTAGGCGATTCTTGTGACTATATTCATATCATTGTTGATTATTCTTTCAACTAATGATTCTGGTCATATCACTTGTTGATCATTCTTTCAACTAGTGATGTCACTGTTGATCATTCTTTCAACTAATGACTCAGATTATTTTACTGTTGATCATTCTTTCAACTAGTAATTTCTATTCATAACACTGTTGATCATTCTCTCAACTAGTGTCTTTGGACATGTCACTGTTGATCATTCTCTCAACTAGTAACTCCGGACTTAATTGTGTCCCGTGACATTTCTTTGTCAAATATATTACTTATGGCATAAAACCATTTAATCCAGAAAATGACATATATTATTTTATATCAAATATATTATGTCAATTAAATAATTGTAATTTCATTATTTAATATATTAACATAACTAAGACTAGAATATATAATCTTAGTAGAATGCATAATTTCCACTGTTATTGTAGCCATGATAATATTGACCTACTTTCTGGCAATTAATAACAAGAATTAAATAATACATAAAACCTTTCATACCAGCAGTTAATATAAAAACTTAATCACTGTAAGTATAACTGGTAACCATTTAGGATTCTGGAAAAGCCTTTGTAAATATAATTGTATCACAAAAAGGTGATAAAACTGTGAGAAAATAGAGTGGACTCACAAACTGTGAGAAAAGAGAAATGAACTCACCTTGCAGATTTCTACGGGCAAAGCTTAGTCTACAGATAATCCTTGATATATTGCAGATTTAATTTGAGCAGAGCCTAGTCTATTGATTAGCCTTTTTAACCTAATGCACATGAACTAGGTAAGTAACTTAATATAGCATTTTACGATAACTCACGAGATCAGATTCTCACAACGAACGACAAAGTGCAATACTTCATCCATCGAATTAACGATGATCCGTCAAATTAATGACGAACGACAAAGTACAATACTTCATCCATCGAATTAACGATGATCCGTCAAATTAATGACGAACGACAAAGTATAACCCTAATGTGGGCGGCACTTAAACATCCATTGAGTATATCGATCGATCGGACAATGAATCGCAATAGCGATTGAGTTAATACCCTGTGCAGCAGCACCCCGCTATACTAATTAGTGATTTAGTGTGTGTTAATTGAAGTAATTGGACGATATCTCCGCGCCTGAGTTGAATTTTATCGTCGTTTGAACACCAGAATGCGATTGTCAAACGCTGCTATTTATACACCAAAATTGACAAGCTTACGGATCGTAAGCTTAATAACCTTACGGTCCGTAAGGTTCACAAAACGGTTATAGGGTGGCCACGTGTGGGACTAGCTATGCTGAGTTGATAGTTTCGACAATTTCAATTTTGACAACGAATTAAGAGGATAATCGTCAAGTGGGGAATACCCCCCCTGAGTTTTAGGGGCCCTAATCCTGATTCTGATTGTTCTGAAATTTGTAGGTTTTGTGCAGAATCACTTGGGTTTCTCAATTAGGGTTTTCTAAAAATAATAATATAAATAGGACTTTTAATGAGGGTTGTTACATTCTCCCCACCTTAATAAAAATCTCGTCCTCGAGATTTGCTGGAATAAGTAGGAATACTTTTTCTTCATCTCAGCTTCCAGCTCCCAAGTGTATTTAGGTTATAATATTTCTTTTAGACTTATGTCATATTTTAGTCAACAAAATGACACAGAATTAAATATCAAATTTTGTGAATACGAGTTGTATCATAAGTAGGACTTAATGATTCAACTGATTTATTTGAAGAAATCGATGTCAAACGGATGAGATGAAATGATATAATTTCCAATGTGACTATGTTCAAGCAAAAAGATATATGATCAATAAATATTTAGAATGAATATGAAGAACTTTTTAGAATTAATAAAAATTCTTTCGTCAAAAGAAAGCTTACTTTGATTAGCAACTAAAGAAGACTCAGAATCAATAAGCTCAAAAATGAAATAGAAGCATGAAAATGATTGTCAACGATCGAATCATAACAAGAGAAAAAATCAGTGTTGACATTTATTAAATTGCAAGGATACACCGAAATACAATAGAGTTTAGTGTATCATTGTCTTAATACATAATTGCATCAAGACTATTTTTCAATGATGAGTTAAACGAAATACATACATGTGTTTTTGAATGATTCGTATGCTTTTGATTAGCCCAAGCTACAAATTTATAACGACGCCGCAAGGTGTCGTAATGATTGAAATAATTCAATAATTACGGTGACTGAACAATTTCACCGTGTAATTAACTGAAAGTTTTAATGAAGTAAATTTGGATATTCATTTCGAATAGGATTTTCAAATGAAAAGACCAAATGAATATTATAAAATTTTCGATAAATGATGAAAGAAACATTTAAGAGGTACACCGTAATATGATATGAATTTGTGTACACTTATCTTAACACATAATTGTATTAAGACTGTTTAAGATAATGAACCAATAGAATTAAAATTCGTTCATTAGGAGTGAAAATGAGATTATCTCAAGATTTCGAATTAAAGGAAATGCCACCACAAGGTGTCATAGTAATTGAAAATAGTAGCGGTGAATGAAACAAATTTCATCATGCTTTAAATCAAGTGAAGTAAATCCGAATGTTTCGAATAAATCTAGTAGGATTGAAATCGAAATATTTGAATAATGTTTTTCGATTAAAGATGATAAAACAATAAGGATTACGAAATGCTCGATTGCTGATATAAAAATCATTAAGAGATACACTGAATTATGAAATGAAATTGTGTATCATTATCTTAGCACATGATTGTGTTAAGATTGATTTTATAGAATAAACCAACAAAACGGATTCAATATAAATAAATAATTAAACCCGTATATGAGATTAGCACAAGCTTCAAATTTTGTGAAAACGTCACCACAAGGTGATCGTGACCAAATAAATGATTCAGTGAAAGTGAAGACCAAACAATTCTGTTATGGTTTTGAATAGATGAAGTACTTGACAGAATGTATTTATTTATAAACTTTTATTTGTACTAGGGTCAAATAATAACTTAACTTAGATATTACATATCAGCGACTACGTCTGGAATCATTTCTGCTTCTTGCGTAGTAAGTACGAATGCTCACACGTTCTTTTTAGTTCCGTCTATTGTTCTGACCTTGTTGTCAAGTGCTTTGGTTAGTTTAGGGCAATATGGTTTGATGTGTCCTGTTTCTCCGCAATTGAAACAAATATTAGTTTTCCTTCTACACTTTTCCTCTATATGCCCGGTCATCTTGCAGAAGTTACAGTAGGATGTTCTTCTAAAACGGCATCTTCCTGAATGCTTTTTGTTACAGCTTTTGCAGATAGGTTGCTCCAGTGACGATTCAGTTCCTGTCTTCTTGTAGAATTCTTGGGAAATTTTCTGGGCTAACTCTTTCTTCTTGTTTTCTTCTCTTGTGCGGATTAGTCCATCTGTCAGCATGTTAGCTAGTTCGACCGCTTCTTCAATAGTCTGTGGTCTAGTGGCTTTGACTATGTCTCGAATTTCGCTAACTAATCCCCAAATATAACGAGAAATTAGTACAGGTTCTGGCGAAGCCAGAGTTGGTACCATTCTTGCATAGTCGAAGAACGTTGTCGTATATTCACGACAATTGACATCTATCATTTTATGATTCAGGAACTTGTTAGTTATTCGTTCCTTTTCATAAGGAGGACAAAATTTCCTTTCTGTCACTTCCTTAAATTTTTCCCAGTTCATGGCATAGGCCATGTCCCTTCCTTTTGCCTGAAGGATTGTATTCCACCATTCTAAGGCTTCTTCTTTGAAGAGATTAGATGCATATATCACCTTATCTTCTTCAACACATTTGCTGATTGTAAGAACAGCTTCCGTCTTTTCCAACCATCGTAGAGCAGCCGTGGCTCCTTCACTGCCGGCAAACTCAGTTGGTTTACAAGCTAGAAATTCTTTGTAGGTACACCCGAAAGTCATCGCCTTCTTCTTCTTGGAAAATGGGGTTTTGATAATATCATCATTACCTCCATTGACACTATGGCTAAAACCATCGTCACGAGTATGCTTGCTACTCACAACTTTGGTAGGTTCTACGGTATTTTTAACAGCTTTAATTATTGAAGGTAAAGCATTAGCTATTCCTTGAGCTATTAGATTTTCTATAGCATTTTTATACAAAGGATTTTCATTATTAGCATGAACTTCTGGATTATGTGGTACTTCATTCGACATCTGAATTGCAAACATTTTCACTTAGTAATATCAAAGAATAAAACAATACTTCCAGGATATTATATGTGCATATCGACATATATATTTATATATAACACATATATTAATTTGTATTAGTTTCCTAACTTTTAAGTTTAAGTTTAGGTATTAAAAAAACACCTAAATAGCTTAAACAAGTGGCTCTGATACCACCTTCTGTCACGACCCCCGACCCACCCTGGATGGAATCGGAAGTCGCGAACAGCCCGTGGTACCGGTGATTTAATTTTATAAACGTTGCAGCGGAAATTTCATCAGGACCGTAAGTTAGGAAAAATATCAGAGTTTAGAAAACACCGGATTTTATTTATTAAATAGATGGGATAAACCCATATTTTACAATAGTAGCTTTAATAAAACAATATTTCTTAATTTGATTTAGTTAATAAAATAAGCCACTTCTTGAAGCCTTTCAGTGTCGTATCCAGCTCTTATTCCAATCTATTGTAATTACCTGAAAAATGTTTGAAAAAGGTTTTGTCAGCGAAAACACTGAGTGAATTCATTCCATTTTATAAAATATATTGTTATACCTTACAGTATTAAGGTTTTTATATTTTATTTATATTTACCCAATTCAATCAGTATTTGTTACATAGCGAAAGTTCCAATATGACATTAATCATATTACCTATTGGCTCATGTTAGTCCAATAGTGAATTTATCAAGTAATTATATTTTACTATTATTCAATTTATCTGTCACTAGGCGATTCTTGTGACTATATTCATATCATTGTTGATTATTCTTTCAACTAATGATTCTGGTCATATCACTTGTTGATCATTCTTTCAACTAGTGATGTCACTGTTGATCATTCTTTCAACTAATGACTCAGATTATTTTACTGTTGATCATTCTTTCAACTAGTAATTTCTATTCATAACACTGTTGATCATTCTCTCAACTAGTGTCTTTGGACATGTCACTGTTGATCATTCTCTCAACTAGTAACTCCGGACTTAATTGTGTCCCGTGACATTTCTTTGTCAAATATATTACTTATGGCATAAAACCATTTAATCCAGAAAATGACATATATTATTTTATATCAAATATATTATGTCAATTAAATAATTGTAATTTCATTATTTAATATATTAACATAACTAAGACTAGAATATATAATCTTAGTAGAATGCATAATTTCCACTGTTATTGTAGCCATGATAATATTGACCTACTTTCTGGCAATTAATAACAAGAATTAAATAATACATAAAACCTTTCATACCAGCAGTTAATATAAAAACTTAATCACTGTAAGTATAACTGGTAACCATTTAGGATTCTGGAAAAGCCTTTGTAAATATAATTGTATCACAAAAAGGTGATAAAACTGTGAGAAAATAGAGTGGACTCACAAACTGTGAGAAAAGAGAAATGAACTCACCTTGCAGATTTCTACGGGCAAAGCTTAGTCTACATATAATCCTTGATATATTGCAGATTTAATTTGAGCAGAGCCTAGTCTATTGATTAGCCTTTTTAACCTAATGCACATGAACTAGGTAAGTAACTTAATATAGCATTTTACGATAACTCACGAGATCAGATTCTCACAACGAACGACAAAGTGCAATACTTCATCCATCGAATTAACGATGATCCGTCAAATTAATGACGAACGACAAAGTACAATACTTCATCCATCGAATTAACGATGATCCGTCAAATTAATGACGAACGACAAAGTATAACCCTAATGTGGGCGGCACTTAAACATCCATTGAGTATATCGATCGATCGGACAATGAATCGTAATAGCGATTGAGTTAATACCCTGTGCAGCAGCACCCCGCTATACTAATTAGTGATTTAGTGTGTGTTAATTGAAGTAATTGGACGATATCTCCGCGCCTGAGTTGAATTTTATCGTCGTTTGAACACCAGAATGCGATTGCCAAACGCTGCTATTTATACACCAAAATTGACAAGCTTACGGATCGTAAGCTTAATAACCTTACGGTCCGTAAGGTTCACAAAACGGTTATAGGGTGGCCACGTGTGGGACTAGCTATGCTGAGTTGATAGTTTCGACAATTTCAATTTTGACAACGAATTAAGAGGATAATCGTCAAGTGGGGAATACCCCCCTGAGTTTTAGGGGCCCTAATCCTGATTCTGATTGTTCTGAAATTTGTAGGTTTTGTGCAGAATCACTTGGGTTTCTCAATTAGGGTTTTCTAAAAATAATAATATAAATAGGACTTTTAATGAGGGTTGTTACAGGTACTGTCATACTCAACTTGTGGTAATGTTACTCCTTGACCAGGTGGTAACAAATTTTGTATACAAAACCCCAACATACCCACTATAATTGTATTCTTACAAATACTCAATACGGTTATTCGCATGGAAAGATATGTAAGGTTTTGTAAAACAGTTCATAAAAAGGTTTACAAAAAGTGGATCAACTCACAAAAAGGTTTACACAAAAAGAAGGATTACTCACATTGCTATCTTAGACTTCGCGTGAGGGTTTTCTAGATATAATCTATAATTTATACAAATGTACATTGATTAATATCATAACCCTTTGAAAATATTAATAATACCCTCCCCGAGACGGCATTCCAACAACTACGTCGGGCAGAACCACGACAGTTGTTACGGAAACCTAAATCAATCGGGCAGCGTAACTATTATGAAACCGGGGTTATTATACTTACAACGGAGCAGAACCTCGCTAATTAGGGGTATAATACCCGAGTATAATATGCCTACTACAGAAATTGAGATTGAGAAATGAATTGTGAACGATCTGAAAGTGAAACCCGATGGCTCCTTTATATAGTGCTGATATTGGACTCTCTCGCGGCCCGCGTCAAATGAGAGCAGGTCTTACGCGGCCCGCGTTGACCTCCAGTCAACGTATAGCTATGCTGAGTCGATGTGTAGGCTTGACAGGTGTTGTGCCACGTGGCGGCACCGGGCTGCGCCACAATTCAGGGCACTCGCGGCCCGCGTTACTTTACGTTTAAGTTGAAGCGGCCCGCCTTGACTTAAGAAATCAGCTGAGTCAAAGTCTGGTCCTAATTCGGCCCGCGTAAGGGTTTGGGGTGGCTCATCCGGCCCGCCTCAGCCCTATATTTAAACTTTTATACTTTATTTACATACTATAACATATTTCGGGATTGGTTTTCACATACGGGGTATAATATAAGACATATAAGGGTATTTTAAAATATAATGAGGTGTCGGAAAATATTCGAGAGTGTCGGTTTTCTTGAGGGTTGTTACATTCTCCCCACCTTAATTTAGAGCTCGTCCTCGAGATCTACTGGAATAAATGTGGATATTTCTTTCATTTATAGAAAATGAGCTGACTTGGTTAGCCTATCTACAATCACCCAGATTGTATTATTTTCTTTCTTAATAAACTTAAAAGTGAGTGCAAATGTCTTGCATGATCTTCTTTATTCTTAGAGAAAATTCGAGCTCCTGGTAGTTGATCAAATAAATCATCGATTCTCGGTAATGGGTACCGATTCTTAGTCGTGACTTTATTTAATTCACGGTAATCAATGCGCATACGCATTGATCCGTCCTTCTTTTTAACGAATAATATCGGCGCTCCCCATGGCGACGAACTCGGTTGTATGAATCTTTCCTCTAACAATTCATCTAATTGTTTCTTTAATTCCTGCATTTCGGCGGGTGCCAAACGGTAGAGTGCTTTGGCAATTGGCGACGTTCCTGGTAGCAGGTGAATTCTGAATTTAACTTCTCTGTCTGGAGGTAGTCCTGGTAATTCTTCTGGAAAGACATCTGAAAACTGAGATACTACTGGAATGTCTTTTAGTTTTTTTCTTTAGTGTTAATGACTATAGAAATCAAATACACTATAGAACCTTTTCTTTATAGGACTTGCAGTTTTCATCACAGAGATGAATTTTGTGGATCTAGATGGCTTATTTCCTTTAATTGTGATCGTTTTACCTTTAGATGAATTTACTTGAATTGACTTTTGATCACATAAAATACTGGCTTTATTGGTTATTAACCAATCCATTCCTAAAACAATATCAAATCTGGCTAGATTTATTGGATAAAGGTTTGCCCTAAACGTTTGGTTTAAAATTTCTATTCTTGTTCCTTGCAAGATTTCAGAAATCCTAATGGTTTCTCCACTAGCTGTCTCTACTAAGCATTCGTGTGGTAGTTTAGTTAATGACTGATTTAGAAATTTGCAAAACGATGTATTAATAAAACTTTGGTTTGTACCAGAGTCAAATAATACTTTAGCAAAGACATCATTAACTAGAAACGTACCAGCGATGACATCTGGAATCATCTTGGCTTCATCTGCAGTTAGAACAAATGCTCTAGCATTTTTAGTATTCTTGTTGTTCGTAGCTGGAGCCAGTTTTGGACAGTTTGGCTTGATATGACCTTTTTCTCCACAGTTAAAACACAATCCATTACTGGATTTCCTCCTGCAGTTCTCTTCATTATGTCCTGGTGCTTTGCAGAAATTGCAGTGGGTGGAGCATTTTCCAGAATGCTTCTTTTTGCAGATCTCGCAATACGGTGCAAAGGTAGAATCTACGTTCTTATGATTGAAATTCCCAGAACGAAATTTTTGAGTAAGCCTTTGGGTTAAGTTTCTCCTCTGATCTTCTTCTCGAGTACGAACTAGTTCATCAGTAAAAGTATTGGCTAGTTCTACGGCTTCTTCTATGGTTTGGGGTTTGGTTGCCCTGACTACATGTCTAATTTCTCCAATTAATCCCCAGATGTAACGGGAGATTAATACTGGTTCTGGTGATGCAAGGGTTGGCACTATCCTAGCATATTCAAAGAATGTAGTAGTGTACCCTTTACTATCTACACCAGTCATCCTAAGGTTGAGGAACTTGTTTGCTATCTGTTCTTTTTCATTAGGTGGGCAGAATTTCCTTTCTACCTTTTCTTTAAATTCTTCCCATTCCATATTATAAGTTTTATCACTTCCTCTTGTCTGGAGGATAGTGTTCCACCATTCTAATGCTGCATTCTTAAATAGATTAGAAGCAAACAATATCTTGTCTTCTTCAGCACACTTACTTATCCTTAAGACTGCCTCAGTTTTCTCTATCCAGCGTAAGGTTGCAATAGCCCCTTCATTGCCTAAGAATTCCATTGGTTTACAAGACCAGAATTCTTTATAAGAACAACCATAAGGCATGGTTTTTCTTCTTTTGGGAATAGGTAATTGAAATACTGGTCCATTGTTTACACTGTTTTCTGGTTCAACAGGTCGCTTACCGCTATGTTTATTATCAGCATCCTTAACAGTTTGAAGAATAAAGGGCATAGCATCTATAATTCCTTGTGCCACTATGTGTTGAATAGCACTATTATCCACTGGGTTTCCATTGTTATTGAGACTAGGATTATCATTAACCATGTTAATGTTACTCTGGTTATCGTTATTCAGATTTCCTTGATTTTCTTCGTCGGCCATCTGAATTTTAAACATTTATCCCATATTAATATCACAATTAATATCTTACTATAGTTAATCACATGACACACATTTTTGCTAAAAGCGTCGATCATTGCGACTATACTCTTTTCATATACTATGCATCTATTACACACTAGTACTGAAATAAAAATTACAATACCAACAGAAATAAAAACATACTAATAATAATATGCATCAGTACACAGATATTTTATTTTATATTTTATTATTATTTTTATTATAATATTATTATTACTACCGTTCATTTTATCACATAGATTGATAATCAAATAATGTTTATCATCAGAATTTATATATATACACACTAGAGATTTCTGATAAATCTAAATTCATAATTGACACCTCTGTTCGTAATTTATTTCTCATTATCAATTATTAGGATCTTTTGGATTTCCTCGTATATGTAATTCACATATTGTAATATACAGACCATTCATAAGGTCAAAGTATTTAACAAATTTCCTGAGTCAGATATCAGGTCATGGTATTTATTTAGATAATTCTATTATCATAACATATACCCCATCTCACCCGGTCTTGCCGGAGAGGTAATCTCATCTCACCCAGTCTCGCCGGAGAGGTAACCCCATCTCACCCAGTCTCGCCGGAGAGGTAACCCCATCTCACCCGGTCTTGCCGGAGAGTCTACCACATCATGCCCAGTTTTACTGGAGAGGTAATTATCATAGTATTTTCCACCCATAAACTTATTTCAAATCATGATCTTAAAAAGGCATCATTTATTATGGTTTACATCAAGAAACAACGAAATTAGTATTCTCATGAGGAATCATATTCTAGAACCGAGTAGTATCAATAAACAAGAAATAACAGTGGCCAAGTGTTATTGCTTATTTATCATACAGGCACTGTTCTAGTCATTATCTTCACAGGATACTAATAACCATCATACTTTATTTATGCAAGCAATTGGTTTATCTCAAAGCTTCATATTATGATTCTCATGAGGAATCATATTCTAGAACCGAGTAGTATCAATAAACAAGATATAACAGTGGCCAAGTGTTATTGCTTATTTATCATACAGGCACTGTTCTAGGTCTTATTCTAGTTTTCTTGGTTCACTTTTGTGGTTCATTCGAATGTTTATTTATCATAAATGAATATCTAATACAATTATACGAACAGATTGATTGAAATGAAATATTGCGATTTATATATTTATTACAAACTAGAACTGAAATTCGAAATATATTATTACTTATACATCCGTAACTTATTTTAGTCTAACTAGATTATAGGAATATTATGCTCAACATGCATTTTTATGTAAGGTTTATTCTATCTCTTTCTTCTCACTAGGTTGTTATCAAATGAACGAAGTTCTTTTAAAGTTTCTAGCTCGTAGGTGGCATGGGTGTTGATACTGGTTTGGCAATTCAACTATAAGTTAACATTTACTGCTGTAGTGGCTAACATGTAGAGATTTTCCCATTTTTCGTCTAATTTATCTTCCCAAGGTGGGTTACTTCCTATTTTCTGGTTTTCCTGAGACTTTTTCATATTCTCTTGACTTTTTCTAAGAATCCGACTTCTTTTACTAGGGGTAAGTGGATTTTCATACTGAGCTTTACGGACAAATATTCCTTCCTCAGTATCTGCTGAGTATCCTGAGGAATTTGTTTGAGATGAACTTCCCTTTTCTTTGGGTGAAATATCTAATTTATGATAGATGTCCAAAATTCTTCTCTTACTCATACTGTAAACTAACAAATAGTCAAATAACACATCATAATAATTACAATTACGCATGTATTTTCATAATTTATTTCCTAACACAAAATATAACTTTAAGTGTCAGCAAAACACTTCTTTGGCTTGAGCCAGTGGCTAGGCTCTGATACCACCTTCTGTCACAACCCCCGATCCCTATCTGTCCCGGGAACGGGCGGACGTGATCACAGAGTTTGGTGGTATCAGTTTTATTTAGTCTTGCAGCGGAATTTACATCAGGACCGTAGTTAGGAAATGTTTATCAGAGTAAAACCACCATATTTTATAATATTAAACAAATGGGATGAAACCCAAGTTCATAGTACACACGTTTCCATAGAAATAAATCCTATTTTATTTAATAAAAACATCTATTTTATTTTAGGTAACTTTATTGCCACTTTTCCAAGCCTTCAGTGCAGTCCAGCTGGCTTTTATTGGCTTCACACTAAGTTACCTGTAACACGTGTTTAAAACATTTTATCAGCAAGAAATACTGGTGAGTGAATCCCAGTTTAATCAAGTTTCAATAAAAAGTCACAGTGAACAATATTGAGGGTGATCTCGCAATTATATTTGTTTCCAAGATATACTAATTAACATCAGTGGTACTGTCATACTCAACTTGTGGTAATGTTACTCCTTGACCAGGTGGTAACAAATTTTGTATACAAAACCCCAACATACCCACTATAATTGTATTCTTACAAATACTCAATACGGTTATTCGCATGGAAAGATGTGTAAGGTTTTGTAAAACAGTTCATAAAAAGGTTTACAAAAAGTGGATCATCTCACAAAAAGGTTTACACAAAAAGAAGGATTACTCACATTGCTATCTTAGACTTCGCGTGAGGGTTTCCTGGATATAATCTATAATTTATACAAATGTACATTGATTAATATCATAACCCTTTGAAAATATTAATAATACCCTCCCCGAGACGGCATTCCAACAACTACGTCGGGCAGAACCACGACAGTTGTTACGGAACCCTAAATCAATCGGGCAGCGTAACTATTATGAAACCGGGGTTATAATACTTACAACGGAGCAGAACCTCGCTAATTAGGGGTATAATACCCGAGTATAATATGCCTACTACAGAAATTGAGATTGAGAAATGAATTGTGAACGATCTGAAAGTGAAACCCGATGGCTCCTTTATATAGTGCTGATATTGGACTCTCTCGCGGCCCGCGTCAAATGAGAGCAGGTCTTACGCGGCCCGCGTTGACCTCCAGTCAACGTATAGCTATGCTGAGTCGATGTGTAGGCTTGACGGGTGTTGTGCCACGTGGCGGCATCGGGCTGCGCCACAATTCAGGGCACTCGCGGCCCACGTTACTTTACGTTTAAGTTGAAGCGGCCCGCCTTGACTTAAGAAATCAACTGAGTCAAAGTCTGGTCCTAATTCGGCCCGCGTAAGGGTTTGGGGTGGCTCATCCGGCCCGCCTCAGCCCTATATTTAAACTTTTATACTTTATTTACATACTATAACATATTTCGGGATTGGTTTTCACATACGGGGTATAATATAAGACATATAAGGGTATTTTAAAATATAATGAGGTGTCGAAAAATATTCGAGAGTGTCGGTTTTCTTGAGGGTTGTTACAACAGACAAGCATTCTTTCAAAAAAGTGGAGGTACAAATGGAGAACAATGAGGGCAGTGGTTTTCGATGAGCAAATTTCTAAAAAGTTGGCCAAAAATGGAGCGTTTGGTAGACATGGGTTTATAAGGGTCATAAACCAAGTGTTGCTCCTTCACAGGGGTTCTATCTCCAAATTTTATCTCTGCATACCAGACATGTTTCTTGATAGCTTCCAAGATGTTAATCAATGGATGTTATACTTGTCAACAAAAGGTGTCAAGGATTTCACTATTGCTAACTCAAATCAACCTTATCAATTTCCTCGTTGTGTGTTCTCTTGTGTCGAGCTGAGAACGTTGGAACTTAATAAGTGTATCTTTAAGTCACCACTTCAGTTTGATGGATTTCTCTACCTTGAAAGTCTCGTTTTTAATAATGTTGACTTTACAACTGACTTAGGCGGAACTGCGATCAACTTACCACAACTCAAGAAGTTGATCATGCGTTCATGCACCAACGTATACAATCTTAAAATCCATGCTACAAATTTGCAGGTTTTGCTTATCATGAATTGCCCTGATGTCATGTTACTTGAGTTATTGCGTAGTCAACGTCTTGGTATGGTTTGTTTAACACTCATGAAACCAATGGAAGACTTTGTAAGACTCGAAAGGATGAATCTCGCATTGATGTTCGCTAACATGCCTAGACTTCGATGGTTTTATATCGATGGCCATTTTCTTAAGGTATGATACATAATTCAAATTTGGAATATTGGTGATTCACAATAGGATTTTATGTAGTTCACACTATTCTAAATTAAAATCTCACTTTCAACTCCTAGGTTTTTATTGCAGAAAAGCCAAGGTGGTTTCCACATGCGGTTAATAGTTTAAAGCGTTTGTGGTTGATAGATTTTTCACTTGGTGATTTAGATCATCTCCATGGCGCTCTTTGTTTGCTTCGAAACTCACCGAATCTAGAAGAATTGCGTATGATGCATACTCAGACGGTAAAATTACCTATTTTTCTTATATGATACAAGAGTTAAACGCTTAGCCTGCGTTGCTTATTTATGAATATCTAGGAGTCTGAATTAATGCGTTATGGTGAGGAAACAACTTCAAGTCATTTGGAATCACCAGGCTGCTTGGATCAAACATTGAATCGGTTGTGAATTGTGGAATTATCACCTTTACAAGGTTCAAGACCACAATTGATTTTTGTAAAGCTTTTACTTGCTCAATCCCCTTCTCTTGAGAAGTTTACCATCCAATCAAATGGAACTTTGGATCCTTATAAAAGGTTTAACATTGCTAAGGATGTTATGAGGTTCCCTAGAGCCTCACCGAAAGCAGAAATGATCTATTTGGACCCCAACTCATGTAAGAATGTCTAACTAATGCAATTCTGTTAGAGTAAAGTCCTTTTTGAGTCCCTGTGGTTTGTGCATTTTAACTATTTGAATCCAAAAACTAAACATGTCTTGATTTGAGTCCCGGTGGTTTGTATTTTTAACCATTTGAATCCAAAACGCAAACCTCATCCAAATCATGGACCAAAAGGGTTGGATTCAAAGGGTTAAAAATACAAATCACAGGGACTCAAAGGGGTGGATGAGGTTTCATTAAGGATTCATAGGGTTAAAAATACAACCACAGGGACTCAAATCATGACAAGTTTGGTTTTTGTATTCAAATAGTTAAAATGCACAAACCACAGGGACTCAAAAAGGACTTTACTCAATTATGTTATATACTTTCATTCTTATACATATCTCCTAATTACATTACATTACGTTTCTGTTTATTTTTTGTTGTTCTGTTTTATGTGGGGCATAATGTGGCGTAGTACAATATGCGCAAAATGGTTTATGGAAAAGTTCAAATGATATTAAGAAGTAAAGATATTTTGGTTATATAGTCATTTTGTCTTGCAAACTAGAGTACTCTTCTAAAATTCATGAACAATAGTTAGCTTGCAAACAAAACTACAAGTTACAATGGGTTAAAAAAAATCTACGCGTCACTAGTTTGCTAGTTTGTGTGGCATAACCTTATTTTGCAAACGGGGGAATAATTCTTTTACTTCTTTCATATATACTTTTTTTATGGGGCATCTTATTTTATATGTACATGCTTTGTTTCACCTTCTTATTTTGGCAGGATGTTTGTGATTATACACATAAGTAATATGGTTGGAGGAAGCGAAGTGCTACATTTGTGGCATTTTGTGCACCCAGGTATAGTAGCTCTCAAGTAAGTTTAAAATTGGTTGTCTAATATCAAGTAGTTGCCTGAAACTATTATTTATAATGTACTAAATGTATTCTGTGGTTTATAAGGTTTACTTCTTAGTTTATTAAAAATTGCCCTTTGGGTTCCAAATAGATTTCCTACTTTTTTTTCATTTGTATATATCTTTAGTACCTAACTAAATTAGAAATATAAAACTAAAATCTATTGAATTAGTAGACTATCATATTAACAATGACAAAAGAAAATAAAGATATAGAGAAATTGTTTACGAGTACGTTTCGCCATGTATTCGTGATTCGGGTGAATATGTCATGTTAGTATTTGTTTATTTTTTTATCACACTGTTCTCTCAAACTTAAAAACAAGCCCATTCCTGGTATAAACGAAACTTTTCATGTATCACTCTATCGTAGATAACTATACTGCTATTGTTTGCTAAAACTCTGGTTGTTTCTTCAAACCTAGATCAAACAAACCCTCGACCACATGCTTACTAAATTGCAAGGGCAGAGCTTTATTGGGGCCGGGGGTGTCCTGCCCCCTATCGATTTTTCGCTCTTAGTGTTAATTTTTATCGAAATTTTCAAAAATATTTTTTTAATGTAAAATATTGGATTTTTAAGAGTCTTACCCCACCGATTTGGATTTTGAGAGTCCGGCCCCACTGAGTTTTCGTTCAAACTCCGCCACTGCTAAATTACATCATATTTACTCACTTCCCGCTATTAAACATTTTCTCATACTCTTTTCATGTTTCCACTAACGCGTGTAATACTACCATATTCCTATCTTTCTTTGTCACGTAGTACTTCGTGCGTGGGTATCGATCATTGTGACAATTGGGGACCCTTTCTTTTTATTTCTCGTTCTATTGCTTTTTATCTTTTTTTTTATTTGATACATAAACCAATGAAGTTGAATGCACCGATGTAATGGATTACACATGCATGTAAACATATACATCAAAACTCACATAAAACAAATTGAATATGGAAAATGGACATGCCATTGCAATTGTTACACACTCTAATATGCGTATGCAACAAAACTCACTACAATTCGGAATCAACCTGGAAAGATGGACATACCATTTTAATAAGTTAGACGCATTTTACATACATGTGTTTCAAAACTCATCACAAGTTCAAATCAAATTTATGCTGACACTAGATTACACTAAATGTTGTAACGGGTTAAGACACTATAGCATTAACTTCTGCAAGTAATGGTATGTTGTTTTTTAGAGTAAATTACAAAAATCGTCATTTATGCTGACACTAGATTGCAAAGTGTGTCATTTTCTTCAAAAAGTACAAAAAACGTACTCGATGTTTGCAAACCCCTACACATTATGTATTTTATCCTTAACTTAGTTATTTTTCATTGTTAAGTGAGTGTGAAATGACCTAAATACCCTTACTGTTAAATAAATAAATAAAAAGTTAAAAGAAATATAATTAATATTTAAAAATTTATGTGGAACCTACCACCCACCCCACCCTCTTCATCTTCCCCAATTTTCACCTCCTCCACCTTTCACCACCACCACCACCACCTCACCCTCTCACCACCATCTTCAACCTCCGCCAGTTCGCAATACGCATCGTCGCTCGCCTCACCGTCATCCTCTGGCAACCGCCTCACTCTGTCCCCGTCAACTCATCTTCGGTTATTAACGGCGTCAGCAACTTCTTGCCAGTGGTTCTGACGGAGACTGCCGGTGTTAAGTTTCAGGATCCGTTCTCCTCGGGCCTCAATTAATATTTTTGCCCTCTTTTCTTGAGTTTTATTAATAATTCTGGTTTATTCTAATTTTACGCGCGATTTTAATTTGTTTTAACTTTTGCAGGATTTACCACCAGAACGTGCTTTTGTGGATTTTGTTTTGTGCAATTTGGTGCTGCATTTGGTGATTATGAATTTCCATGGATAAGTTATGTGTTTGGACCTGTTATATTACTACATTTAGATGAGGGCTAGGGACAGGACTTTAGATATTGATTTGTGATGCTTGAATCTTGAAATTTGTACTGGTAATAGGTTATATTGAACCTTGTTATAACTTTGAAATGTCGGTGAATCGGTCACTTGTAGCGCAATGAGGTACACATTTTTGTAGCTCAGCTGAATAAAACGCTAACGAGGATTGTTAGAATCATTGGGATCGAGATGATGCTTGTTCAGACTGCGGTCTCCGAGAGGGTTTGACCGGACATGTTGACGCCGTCGGTGATGACGTGTCGGGCGGTATGGTGAGGTTCCGAGAGGGTTTGTGTTTTTCCGGCAGAGTGAGGTGGTGGTGGTGGTGATGAAAGGTGGAGGTGGTGAAGATTGAGGAAGATGAAGAGGATGGGGTGGGTGTTGGGTCCTACATAAATTTTTAAATATTAATTATATTTCTTTTAACTTTTTAGTTATTTATTTAACAGTAAGGGTATTTAGGTCATTTCACACTGACTTATCAATGAAAAATAACTAAGTTACGAATAAATGGCATAATGTGTAGGGGTTTGCAAACATCGAGTACGTTTTTTATACTTTTTGAAGGTAAAATGACACAATTTTCAATCTAGTGTTAAAATAAAGGACGATTTTTGTAATTTACTCTTTTTAAAAAAAATGAGCTAAACGTATATTAAAGATAATTTAACTTTAAAAATTATTGAAAAATATTTCTATCCAAATTTAAGTGGAAAGTTAAACATGTAACTACACTAGGTACCCCTGAATATATTTAACTTCATGTTAATTACAATCTTGCCCCGACCTATCCAGTTGCGCCATGACAAATTCACTAGAAACTTATGTTGGTTAAAATATTAATAAATGATGTTATAGATATACATGAGTTTATTCAACCACGCAATGCATATATATTATATTTTTAAATGCTACATTTATCAATCAATCTGTCTAATACACGGGATTATAACCTAGTGTAAATATAAATAAAAAAAAATTGGGAAGAGAAATAGCTGGTGTGCGGTGCGGTTGAGCAGCCCACATAGAGGTAATATCAACTATCGGCATGGATTAGATGGTACGTGTACAACAAAATACAAGCTTGTATTAGCAAAAATGACCATCAACAGATGATCACACACAAAGCGACTCAAAATATGAAAAAACTTCAATTAAACAATTTTTATACCCCAATGTGCTTGACTCAACTGATTATTTCAGTCAAAATGAAAGAATGCTAATCTTTCATTAAAGGCATGAATACAACATTTCTTGAAAATGCATCTCAATTGTTATAAACACACTTGCTAGAGAACAATCGAATCGAAATTTCACATAAAGATACACATACTTAGCTTGTGAAGATAAGTTGACTAAGTTGTGACAGCGGGTTGACTTATTTCAGGTATTCAGATAGCAGGAACACTGAGGGAACCGGTGTTGAGCAGGCGTGGTAATATCTGCAACAACCAACAGTTAACTAAAATCCATGGTTGTAAAAATCCCGACTAGTCTCCGATTAGTCGCCGATTAATCACTAATCGGTGGTTCACCGATTAATGGCCGATTAATAGCTAGGCAGTCAATGACGGTCCTATTCTGGCCAAATTTTGGCAAGATGCCAGCCAAATTTTGACCAAACCATATAAATTCCTTCCAGTTACTTATAAAATGGGTTAGTGAGGGGTTAAAACATGTCTACTTTAAAAAACTACATATAAAAATGCGTGTGTGGATATGTAACTAAAAATTACATATAAAAATCTCAATCCGATTAATTCAGATTAATCCCTATTAATCCCGATTAATCCCTAGGCGGTACTCCACCGCCCGACTAGCGCCTAGCGATTCTTACAACACTGCTAAAATCAGGATTCAGGTAACAGAAAGACTTTTGTAATAACATTTGGATTTTGTAGTACAGAGTACAGACCTCTCCAAGTCGTGCGTTGATTTTCAAATCTGCAAAGTCATCAGCTCGGGTCGTGCCTATATTTACAATTGCAGTAGCAGCACCAGCCTCATGAGCTGCTCTGTACGATTTCAATTAACGTTTCGAGATTAAACCAATAAATGACCAACAATATACGATTTCAATTAACGTTTCAACTAAAAATCTGTACCTGACAAGACGGAAAGCAGACATGGTCATAACCGATGAACCGAGGACAAGGAAAGCATCACACCCTTTAGCAGCTTCCATAGCTATATTAGCTCTATCCTTCGGTACATTATCACCAAAAAATACAACCTTCACACATATAGTACCGCATTTAGATCATGTGAAAAGTTAATGGGTGGTAATTTTTAACCCGTTTAGATTTGTGTTATGTAGCATCTCAACGAGTCAAAAGGATAAGTAAAAAATAGATAAAAAGAAAACCAGGAAAGTCTCCCAAAGTGTATTTCTATTTAAAGGAATTCGCTTACATCGGGTTTAAGTACTCCATTACATTTAGAGCAAGTTGGAATGTGGAAATCTTCTTCCCAGAATTGCTCATCGATTTCAATATCACCGTCAGGCCTCTGCTTCATCCCAAAACTCTTATCTGACTTGCTGTCGTAATCTAGACTCTCTATAGCTGCTGCCCACTGCACTAAAAGGTGTATATATATATCTCATTACACATTTACATACATCATAAACCAACAAAGGAATAAAGTTAGAAATTAATGTTTTGAATGTTTTGACCTTTGGATTTAGGGATTTCAATTGGTCTTGAAACATTTCACGAGGAAAAGAAAACCCACAATCCAAACAAGCAACGATATAGACGGTCCCATGCAACTCAAGTGGACTGCTACCAGCACGATGATGCAACCTGGGAAATGAAATAATAATAATAATAATAATAATAATAATAATAATAATAATAATCTAGAATTAAACGGTTTTAAACAACGATTTGGTAAATTTTGGAGATAAGACTATTACTGACCTGTCAACATTTTGTGTAATCAAAAAGTTCAACCGGTTGACTTTTTCTAAAGATGCTAATGCAGTATGAGCGGGACTAGGCTTGGATTGATTGAATTTTCTCCATCCTGCATAACTCCTTGCCCAATACCGCCTTCGTGCACGGCTGGAACGCGTAAATTGCTGTGCATATAAAGAAGATACAAGAGAAGTAAAATGTATGAACAATCAACAACTGGAAAAACGTAGCCATTGAAAACCAGATGCCTTTAAATTACCTGATGAGTAATTGGCTTGAAACCAGTGCTATAAGCTCCATTGGGACTGCACTTATAGGAGACGAATGACATTAACATAACAACTAACACTACAAAAGTATAGCAATCAATGCTTAAGTCTGATTTTGGAAATGATTTTGATATATAATACAAATCTTTCATGTGGTTCATCTATGCAAACCCCATTAATGAATTAAACTTCCTATTAGAAGTTACTCCAAAAATCTTTGAAAAACTTCTTAAGAGTCTGCAGGTCAAAGATTTGATCACATGACAAGTATTTAGAGGTTGCAATTCAACCCGGGTCGGTTACCCGATTAGGCTTATGTTTTATCTCCAAGGGGTCAAAATGAGTGATATAAAATAAAAATTCTTAAAGATACGTGAGTCGAAAGTCACCCGAAGTGTACATACAATGCATATAAACTCCGAAATCATTTTATCAAAAAAATAAACTATTATTACGCACAATATTATCATCACATTTGACACAATATTGATTAACATAAAAACAACAATTATTTTGGAAAAAAGTATTTCAGATCCAGCGCGCTAATCAAAAGGTTACCCAGTTTTCCACCTCTAGAAGTATTATAATGTAGATATAGATTGGACGTACCTTCTATAATCAGGAATTCCACACTCCGTGCTTATGCCAGCACCAGTCAGCGCAACAAGTTTTGTACTGCACAAAGTCGGGGATGTTAAGCCTCTAACGCTGGTTAAATGAGATTAAAAATTCAATGGCAGTATAAAATCTTATCGCATCACCGCTTACCTTTTATCAACAAATTCATACAATAGACTAACATCTTTAGTACTTGGTGGATCCGAATCAGGGACCACTTTCCTATCTTTTAAAGCATCTGCTGGTGGAATATCAGCACCTTCCCAAGTGGTGCCAGGAGCTGAGATTCTGCAAACTGTCTGAACATACTTTACAGAACCGCCAAATGATAATTTGGTTGCTTTCCTGTGAACTTTACAATATCTTCTAGCTGGATTGACTGCATCTGTTCCCTTCAAAGACGACAGATATAGAAAACTAATTAACTATAACAATTTGTTATACACACTCAGCATTCTGATGATTTGAAAAAGACTTTCGAGTTTCAAGAAGCACGCATTACTTGCCTGTCATGAAATGTGCAAGAACTTTCCTTGCGTTATTGAAAGACTGCATATGCAGATGAGAACTAATGAAGATGGTGCCAGTGGTAATTATAAAGTGAAATGATACGACACATTAAATTTCAAGAAACTACAAATCTTTGGTCTTGAATAATTCAGTTTTATAAGAGAATAATAATAATTTCATGGTTCGAATTTCAGATTAAAGCAGATTCAGTTATTTTTAGAAAGATAAGCACTAACTCCGATTCCTTACATGTTTCCAAATGCAATATTAGATTTAGCTTCACAATTTCAACCTAGGTTTCAGGGTTTTCCTAAATTCACCAACTTTGGTAACTTTAAGTGGTATTCATTTCTAAATGTCAATTAAGAAGATAAACAAAAAAATGTGCAAATTTTGAATCAAGTGAGTTTATCCTTCATAACATAGCTCTACAATGAATTTGAAGATAGCATTCGTTTCATGGAATGTAATGGAATTGGAATTGACATAGGAATTTAAATTTGATTTGGAATTCCACGTGATGAAATGGAATCTGGATGGAATTGGAATTTAGATTCCGTTTCTTATGTTAGCGTTTAATTCCAAATCCTTCTTTTGTTGAAACGAACAACATAAGAAACGGAATCTACATTCCAATTCCATCCAGATTCCATTCCATTCTGTTAAACGAAACACTACCGAAGTGGTATTCATATATTATTGTGGTTTTCACACATCAGCTCCTTCTAAAAACATAACTTGTTTATTAATAGGTTTCAGTGTTATTCTAATTTGAGTATCTATCTTACCCTTGGTGTCGATTAATGTTTATGCAATTTATATTTCAGTAACAATTTTCTATCAAACGATAATTAAGCACAAATTCAAATCAAATATCTCATTTCAAAATCATACTCAGTCAAATAGAACACTAAACTAGGGTTTTTCACTGTAAATTTAAAAAATTGATTGTAATTGAACGAATTATTGAATTACAGCAAAAGTAAAGGAGATAAGTAGATTACGGAGAAGATGAATTGAGAAGAAATACGTGTCGCCATGGCCATGTGAGCTCTGAATTATGTTGAAGAGCGTATGGAAATGGTAGCATTGTCGACTTGTCGTCGTCGTCGGCGTTTTCAAGTGGTTTGGTCGGTTGTATGATATTTCCACGTTGCCAGATTTTCCACCATTTAAAATTAATTTTCCGTTTCCAATTCTATTTTTATTTTAACAACTTGTTCAACCCAACCCGAAAAAAGTCAAAAACTTCAAAAAAAAAAAAAAAATTGAATGCGATTTTTGTCCTTATGATTTTGGCCATTTTGCCAATTTACTCCAAACGTTTCATTTTTCACCAGTGGGTCCAAAAAGGTTTCATCGTTGTCATTTTAATCCACTGGGTTAACTTCATCCATTTTTTCTGTTAATGAGAACGGCAATGCGGTCATTTTATATGGCCGAATTGTCGTTCTAGTTAACAGAATTACATATAAAATGACCGAATTACCCTTCTCGATAACAGAAAAAATGGATAAAGTTAACCCAGTGGACTAAAATGGCAACGGTGAAACATTTTTGGACCCATAGGCGAAAAACAAAACCTTTAGACTAAACTGACAAAATGACCCAAACTACAGGGACTAAAATGACATTTAACTAAAAAAAAGGGTAAAACTTTTGGAAACCACAAAAAAGGTAAACCTTTTGGAAATATTTATTGAAAAAGATAGATAACTATTTTTTGGACCCGTCTAGCAGGCTTAGGTCCGCACTAGCCCATTATGATCCGGTTAGACTATGAAAGTGTTTTGTATGCAGGAATGAGAGGCGGAATGAAATAGACTAGAGGGAATGAAGAAAATGGTGTTTCATGTTTGGTTGGTCAATGGAACGGAATCACCCATTACATAATGTATTTCATTCCGTCAAAATCATTCAATCCTTCCCCCATGTTTTTTTCATTCAATCCCCTCTTGCACCCTTCAATAACAACACCATAACCAACCACTGTCGCTACCACCCGCCACCACCAACGACCACCGATGCCCACCATCGCCGCAACCCGCCACTGCCGCCACCCAACACCAGTGGCGGACGCATGATTTTTTTTCAATAGGGTCCGCTTTTTTCAAGTCTTAAGATTTTTCACAACCCAACGTTAGAATTTTCAAGTCGGTTGTCATTCGGGTCGGGTCAGGCGAGGAGTGTAATAAAGAACAATAGGTCTTTCCTTAACATTATTTGACTATATATGTAGAAATATAAACAAAAAGGTAACAAAAAATATTTCTTCATATCTTCTAGTTTTATATCTGACATCTTAAAACATCAAATATCTAACAAAAAGGAGAAATTAAAGAACAATTATTAAGTTTTATCTTTGATCACTCAGAATGCTTATCTTTCTTATATCAAATTTATTGTTAGAAAAACATTAGGATAGGAAAACAGTTTGAAAATTGTACATATTATCACATCTCAATCTTTTGTTCAGAAATAAGAACTGTGATGGAAATTCAAGTTACAAAACTCAAAAAAACAAACAGAAAATATGTTTACCTGTTGGATTTTAAAATGTTAGCCAAAAAACATGGTGAACAAGAGTTTAACCAATGACCTCTTGGTTGGAAAACAAAGGATTTGCCACTGCAACAAGTTTAATTTTGATACTACAGGTGTCATCTGTAAGTTCTTATGGGGTCCTTGAAAAATTTAACATACCAACTCTACTACGTTTTCTAAAAACACTGGGGTCCCAGGACCCCGATCCACAAAGAGTTAAATATGAGACAAAGACGATGGATGGAAATTCTCAGTGATTATGATTGTAATATCCAGTATCATGCAGGAAAGGCTAATATAGTTGCCGATGCTTTAAGTCGAAAATATCACGAAAAGCCAGAAAGAGTATGTTCTCTTAAATTAAATCTGCAGATAGATTTAAATGAACAGATTAGAGATGCACAGGAATCAGTAATCAATGACGATACTGAAAAATTGAAAGGAATGATTAAGGAATTAGAACAAGGAACAGATGGAATTTGGAGATCCATAAGGAAAGGATTTGGATACCTAAACTAGGAAACCTACGTCACCAAATATTAGAAAAAGCCCATAAGTCTAAGTATACGATACACCCTGGAAGTGATAAGATGTATCAAGACTTAAGAAAGAATTTCTGGTGGATAGGAATGAAAAAGGATATAGCAGCTTATGTTGCCAAGTGTCTAACATGTTCACAAGTCAAAGCTGAACATCAGAAACCCTCAGGTTTGTTGCAGCAATTAGAAATGCCAATATGGAAATGAGAATTGATAACAATGGACTTTGTTACCAAATTACCCAAGACACGAAAAGGTAATGATACAATTTGGGTAATTGTAGATAGGTTAACCAAGTCTGCTCATTTCTTACCGATGAAAGAAACTTCTAGTATGGAACAGTTAGCCAAGTTATATGTAAATGAAATAGTTTCATTAGATGGAATTCCTTTATCAATTGTTTCTGATAGAGATAGCCGTTTTACTTCTCATTTTTGGACAAGTTTCCAAAAAGCAATGGGAACCAAGCTAAATCTAAGCACAGCTTATCATCCTCAAACGGATGGACAAAGCGAAAGGACAATTCAGACAATGGAAGATATGCTTAGAGCTTGTGTAATTGATTTCGGAGGAAATTGGGACGATCATTTACCATTAATAGATTTTTCTTATAACAACAGCTATCATACTAGTATCAATGTTGCACCATTCGAAGCACTTTATGGACGAAAGTGTCGAACTCCAGTCTGTTGGGCAGAAATTGGAGAAAAGCAATTGTCTGGACCAGAAATAGTACAGGAAACAACGGACAAGATTATTCAAGTCAAGGAAAGACTGAAAGCAACACGCGATCGACAAAAGAGTTATGCTGATAAAAGGCGAAAGCATTTGGAATTTCAGGTAGGAGACAAGGTCTTATTAAAAGTCTCTCCTTGGAAAGGAGTGGTGAGATTCATCAAAAGAGGAAAGCTAAGCCCCAGGTATGTTGGACCTTTTGAGATTATTAAAAGAATAGGACTTGTAGCCTATCAGCTACAACTGCCAGAGGAAATAGCAGGAATACATGATGTATTTCATGTATGTAATCTCAAAAAGTGATTAGCTGATGAATCACTAGTAGTGCCTCTTAAGGACATAGAGGTAAATGAGAAACTTAAGTTCGTAGAAAGACCTCTACAAATTGAAGACAGAAAAGTCTAGAATCTCAAACACAAGAGATTAGTTCTAGTCAAAGTGAAATGGGATTCCAAGAGAGGACCAGAATACACATGGGAGCTTGAATCAGAGATGCAGAGGAAATACCCATACCTGTTCCAGTAGACCTCGAGGACGAGTTCTAAAACAAGGTGGGGAGGATATAACAACCCTCCTAAAATATTTCCGACACTCCTAAAATATTTATAACATCCCTATACGCCCTAAAATACACCCCGTATACGAAAACGGGGCCCAAAACACCTTTATATAATAAAAAATAAAATAAAAACAATTATTTAAGTCTGTCGCGGGCCGCGACAGACTACTTCAAAGCTTACGCGGGGCGCGACGGCCTGGCTACGAGGCCTCACCCTGAGCTGCCACATGTCGAGTCTAGTGGCCGAATCAGCAACCCTAGGGCCTACCCTAGTTGGCCTCGCGGGCCGCGAAGCCCTCTTCTGTTTCCGTCGCGGGGCACGACGCCATGTCTGATCAGCCCTATAAATAGAGTCGAGAGGCTCAGTTCACAAATCGTTCATCACACACAATTCTCTCTCATTTTCTGTAGTGTAGAAGTTATACCCGGGTATTATACCCACTAAAATAGCGAAGCTTTGCTTCGATGTAAGTATTTTAACCCCCGTTACGTATTAGATACGCTACCCGATTGATCTAGCGCTCCGTAACGGCTGTCGAGGCTCTGCCCGACGTAGTCGTTGGAGTTCTGTCTCGGGGAGGGTCTAACTAATGTAAATTGGGTTATTATACTAACGCGTGTGCATTGTTTATTTAAATAGATTATAATCAGGAAATCACAAAGGAAAAACCTAAAGTATCAATGTGAGTAATCTCCTTTTTGTAAACCTTTTTGCAAACTATTTTTACAAAACTTTAATTATTTTAAATTATAATTAGCAGTGATTGAGTCTTTGTAATTCTTCAATTACTGCCGGTATATTGGGGTTGTGTATACAAAATGTGGAACACGTTACCATTGGACAACGAGTTAGCCAATGAGTAATATGACCCACCAGTCAGGATTGACAGTACTGAACGAGTTAGCCAATGAGTAATATGACCTACTGACAAAATGTTTTTAAACGCGTTTCAGGTAACAAAATGTGAAAGCCAATTAGAAGCTAGCTTGACAACACTGAAGACTTGAAAAAATGGCTATAGAAGTTACCTAAGTAAAGAAGATATTTTATTTTAATAAAAATATGGTTTATCCCTATAAAATGTTTGTAATGGAAACTTGGGAATTTCCCATGTGTTTAATATTATAAAATGTGGTGTTTTACTCTAATAAAATATTTCCTAACTACGGTACTGATGTAAATTCCGCTGCCAAATTGATAAACACCGATATCACTAAATCTGAGTTCGCGGCCACCCGCTCCCGGGTAATTAGGGGACGGGGGTTGCGACACCACCACCATCCACCGCTGCCACCAACCACCACTGACGCCCGCCGCCGTCACGGTCACCACTCACCAGTCGCCGCCACCCGCCATCACCTCCGCCACCACCGTCGCCGCCACCCACCCGCCATCACCTCCACCACTACCACCACCGCTCACCATCAATGAAAGCCATGCTAGAATTTGCTTAACGATAATATTTAAAAAAAATTAACTGTGCGCATAATATCATAGTTAGAATTTGCTTAAGAATAATATTTTAAAAAAATTAACCGTCTTCATAACATTTGAGAATATTAAGAAAGAACAATAACCGTGTTCATTTTGAGTGAACAAATCGGCGTGGCCCCTTGGGCGGAGGTTTCAGCCTGGGGGCGGGGGTTGTGGCGTGGGTTGGGTACAAACGTCTAAGTCACCATCCCGGGTGGGCTTGGGTTTCGGCGTGGCCCCTGGGGCGGGGGTTTCAGCCCGGGCGTTGGACGGGGCTATCAAGATGACATGGCAGGATCTCATTGGCCAAGACAAGTAGCCGTTTGGGCTTAATCAAGAAATTTTTTAATATAAAAGTAAAGTGAATTAATAAAAGAATGAAAAGAATTATTTTGAAAACATAATAAAGGTTAAATTGGTATTTATAGGTTAAACTCACACATGCCAGGCTCTCCTCCCGCACCCTCTCCCGTACCTATAACATATGGTCTAATTAACCAAAACGATGAAAAAATATAGAAAAACGTAAACTCAAATATCATATCTTAAAAAGTCAAAATAATTTTCAGTTTAGGTGTTTGAAAATCTTTTGTACTTAATAAATGTTACAAGCTTTTAATTTGTCATCACGGATAACTTATGATATGTTTCAACTCTGAATGGTAAAATCGGTCGGCCTTGAAAACCAAATAAAAAACGAAACCAACCAATGAGTTTGGTGGCCTAGTGGCAGAGACAAAGCCTTTAAAAACACCTAGATTTAAAGGTTTTGGGTTCAATTCTAATAGATAATATAACAAAAATAAAGAAATACACCGTTCTAAAAAAATGAAACGAGTCTAGTTGAACTTTACCTAAAACGTTTCAAAATGTTGTCAAAACTCTTCAAGTCTATTTATTTAAAAAAAATATATTACTTGAATTATAGCCTTTGTAATATAACGTCTAATACTGTAATACATTGAAATTGCTGGAAAAAAGAATAAAGAATAAAAACAATTTTATGAGTCAAATTATAGAGGTGACAATCAGATTTTGGTTATCATTTTTACCCGTTTAACAAACAAGTCTCCATCTAACCATTAGATTATAACCCGTCAACTCACAAATCTGACACAATTGACACCCTTAAGTCCAATCCAACTAGATGTGATCCGACCCATGTTACATATCGAGCAAAAGGATCTACGAAGTCAGGGATCAATTATGATGCCAAGTAGGTTTACATATGTACCAAAAGGTACAAATCAGCATAGACATAAGGATCACACACATGCTTGTTTTTGGAAAAAAAAGAAGATTGCTTTTAGTATAAACAAGAGCCTCATATACACTATGCTCTTCAGATATTTGCACAATCACATGCAGTTTTGTGGAGTTGTATGACTTGCACACCAAACTTTCTTATTCCGTTTGACGGTTATTTGTATATGTGTAGATCAGGTATTTGGCTAATCACCGTTTTGACTGCACATTCAAAACTTGAGCTTGAAGAAAAACGAGACAGGTTTCTGTGTTTGCAATCAGTTGAATTCAAGTACTGCCCCTGTATGATTGAACCCACATGAGATCTGCAATGCTTTCACACTCTCACCAAAGTCAACCAACGTAGGTTCAACGTAATCCACATCATCCCCTAGGCCCTGCACCCACAACATTTGATTAAATGTTACATGAGGATTATCGTTGGGTATATTAAATACAATGTAGGGATGACAATGGGCTGGATATTGGACGTGTTTTGGACTTTGGTTATCTTAGTTCCATACCCGTCCCAAACATGCGAAAAATTCTAAAACTCATTCCAAACCCGAATACCCGTCCCAAATGTTTCGGGTTTTTTTTTTTTTTTTTTTTTGCCATTCCTACCACAATGGAAAAAAGGCAAACAAGAGAAGGATGGCAGTGAATGAGGAAACAAACCAATTGTCCACCAGATGAATGTTCGGCTTCAAAAAAGGTGCCCATGGCACCACCCCAACCCCAAGTATAAACATTGCCATCTGGATGTAAACACCATTACACATAAGTTAGTACCAATATATACCTATTTACCAAACTGAAAACAGGACCACCAAAGATCATGGTTTCTAAAATAGAGGTACTTACCAGAAATAGCAGCTGTATGCTTCCAGCCACAGGATACCTGTCAATGACAATGTGTCACACTACTTCAGGACAGCTAAGAAGGATATGGTTTGGTACTGTTGCCAGAGGCGATTTTGACCCAATTAACTGAGTGATGGATCGATTTGGGTTATGTTGTATATACAACGGGTCAAATGGGTTAAGGTAGAAGATTTAACAAAGAAAATGAGTCAAACGTCGAGCAGGTCAAAAAGGTTGAAAGCCATCCAAAATGTATTCAATTGCATAAAACCTTCTAAAATTCTCATAAAAAAATAAATTAAGGTTATTGTAGTAAACTAGTAATAATATAGTTTTGTAATCATATGTAGCATATTAACTACATACAAGGTTCCAGAGAAAATAATAAGAGAAGTGTTTGTGGCCCAGCCCGCTTTGACACGTACTAAAATATGACCCGTCTGAGGATGTTACTGAAATCGCCAACATTTCGCCACCCCTAACTGATTGGAAACTAACCTTGCTAACGGAATTCCTCAAGAATGGGCCTTGTACTCTTTCTGGCACATGAACAGCATGTGTATCACTGAGATAAGAGAATGTAACAATATAATATGTGTGTTTAGACCATAAATATCTGAGATGAAGTATCGGTGACATACCCAGTACCAAGACAACCGTTTTCATTGGAGCCCCACGTATACAGTTCTCCACCACCTTTGTGATAATAAAAGTTACCAAACAAATTCGAAGTTATAAAACAGATGGCACATATGATATGATTACAACGCACCAGAAAGACTTGAGTTGATGGAACACTCTCGTAATATAAAATAATCAAAGTGATGAAGAAATTACTTGTGATGACACATGTGTGATGAGCACCACATGCAACTTCTTGAGAATATGGTAATTCCCCTATCTTAGATGGAGTTGAAACTGTACTTTCAGCTCTTGAGGCCTGCATATAATAATTTAATACTTCATAATCAATCAGATAAAGAGTGTAATTTTATATATTATATAATTAAAACAGTTCTTATTTGATATGCAATCATGATTCACAACATCTGTTTTTGGTACTTACCAACTTCTGTACTGCTCTTTCCCCAAAAACATATACGGAACCATTTTCTGAAATTCAAAAATTGAAGGCTATGGCATTAAATAGTATTAGAGTAACGGGTAAAATAAGAACAGGAAGATGAGGTACCATCAATGCATGCTGAATGCAGCATCCCAGCAGCAACACTCTTTATCTGCATTATATAAAAATATTAATTCATACAAACAACAAAAGACATCCTAATCTTCAAAATTTTCAACACAGCACCCATTAACTTCAGCGTGAAGCGTATCTAAGAATACCATCAAATATGAGACATGTTATAGTTAGTACCTTGACCCCTTCAAGTTCCTTGATAAGCCTTGGCGTATATTCACTGCACTACAAGAGAACAAAAACGTTATCTTCTTTTACTAGAAACATTATTCACTCAATCAAGAGTTAAATGTATGGTAATATAACAAAACAAACATATAGAAACATTATTCACTCGATCAATAGTTAGAAGGAAAACTGTATTTAACCTGGTAGAACTCAAAAATCCCAAGAGGCTCGATTTGTGTCCGTGACCGAGCCTTCCTGATTCTCCTCCTCCCCAACTTAAAACCTCACCTTTATCTGAACACATGTAGATTCAATTCGGAAGAGATGACTAATCTCTATTGTACACTGGTTAAAAGAAAAACAACTGTATTTATATTTTTGTAACCTGTAACAGCCATAGAGTGATCAGAACCCAAAGCAGCCATCTTAATAGGAACACCATTCAAGAAATCCACTTTACTTGGGACCGGAACTACCTTTGATGCCTCTGTGAAGTTTAAGATGTGGAGTTAGCTTCAAAAAATATTATTAACAATTTTCATATAACAGAGCATTCAGTATTATCTTACTCCTTCCAAGACCAAGTTGACCACTATTATTCTTTCCCCACATGTATAGCTCTCCACTTTCTGCAGTTCAGAAGCATGTTTATCAGACAACACAAATGCAACTGATCAACAATATGAAAAACAAGGCGTTTGAAGTTTCATATATAGTTGGACGTATAAACCTGTAATAGCTGAAGAGTGATAATAGCCGGCAGAAATTTTTATAATGTCCTTAGGAAGTCCAGAAACTTCAACCGGTTCCTAAAATGACAAGACAGTCCGTGTCAGACAAACAATGTAGATAAAGGTGCATGGAAGATTTAAAGCACTTACTAGGTAATTAAACTTATGAATTTTAACCACAGATTGTAAAGGATCCATAACACACACTCCTAATAGAAATTACAAGGTTTTCAACTTTTAACAGATTCACCCAAGACAAAAATTAGCTCTAACTCAAAATACAATCAAATTAAGGCTATCAAGATAATGAATATATAAAGCTATGCAGTCAATAGCGTGCTATAGCGGACATACGATCTCATAGCGGTCCCTTATAGCGGTTCCGCTATTAGCGGTACTAAAGGCCGCTATTTGACCGCTATTCTGAAACCCATATAGTCGTAGCACTGCTTTTAGCGGGTTTTTTTTGTTTCAGCCCAAAATCCCATATTATTCAACTTTTTGTTTGTAATAAACCCAAAACTAAAGGCCCAAACCCAAAATTAAACCTAAATCGAGGCCTAAAGTCTTCATTCGCCGGACGCTGGTTCGTCATCAGTCAACAAAAGTAAACGTAAATCTAGAAATCGTTGGACTTCTACTTGCTAAATCCTAATTCGCTGGTGGTTCCTAATTCATTGGTGGTTACTGGTTCCTACTAGAATTTTGCATGATATTACTATAAATATTTTCAAATATATATTTATATATATAAATACATAAATTATGGTTGATATAAAAATTTCCACCATACCACCGCTATACCGCCGCTATAACTTATATATCATATAGCGGACCTTGACCGCTATAACTGCATAGATATAAAGTAGAACAAAAAAGCCAAGAAGCGTACAATTGTGAAGCTTCTACCGTCGTCCACACCGAGTTGTCCACAGTCATTAAGTCCAGCAGCATACACATTTCCACTGTCTATTTCATCAAACTCATATCTCAACAAAGGCAGCAATACAACATAAATTCTTCACTACTTGTCATACATAATACTAATCTTAATTTCAAATAACTGAACCTGTTAAAAACAAGGTATGAGCTCCGCCACACGCAATCTCTCGAAGATTCCCATCGCCGAAAGCCGAAACAAACGCAGGCCTCCATTTGGATTCTTAGGTTGTGTTTGTTTTTTCTGCAGGAAAAGGTCTGCAGTCTGCGGACCACATCTGCAGACATCTGCAGCGCAGTCTGCAAGAAGAAGACTGTTTGTTTTTTTACTTCTGCAAACTGCTGAAATAAACTGAAATATAAATAAACACCAAATTAACCATTTTTAATCTATCATCAAACATTATAAACTAACAAACAACAAACTAACATACAACAAATTAACCATTTATAATCTAACATCAAACATTATGAACTAACATACAACAAATTAACCATTTTTAATCTACCATCAAACATTATGAACTAACAAACTACGAACTAACAAACAACGAACTAACCATTTATAATCAAACATCAAACATTAAAAACAATTATTGAAAAACATTAACAATTATTTAAAAACATTTAACATCAACATTAAAAATAATTATTGAAAAACATTAACAATAATTGAAAAACAATAACATCATACCTACTGGAGGTGTCTCGATGGGCTGAGGATGTGGCGGCGGTGCTGAGGTGAGTCGCGATGGGGCTGATGTGGGTGGTGACGGGGCAGAGGAGATAGAGACGGGGCAGAGGAGGTGGCGGTGGGTCTGAGTAGCTCGCGACGGGGGCTGCTTTCGGTGGTTGAAGTGGTGGTTTGCGGGAGAAGAAGGTGCGGCGACGGAGGAGGAGGGGTGGCGGACGTCGGGGAAGAAGAAGGGGATGCGCCGGTGAAGGATAAGGGGTGGCGGAGGTCGCTGAAGGAGAGATGGCGGCTGTGGAGAGGCTGGAGAGAAGTGAGCTGTGTTCTTTCCTTTTAGGGTTTATTTCAGGAGAGAGCTTTGTGGAGAAGAGGTCAGAAGAGTTGTGTTTAGATCTGCGCGAAAAAGAGCTTAGGAAGAGGTTTTTGTAGTGAAAACACTTCTAAAAAACAAACAAGCTGCAAAGACTTATGTCTGCGTGTCATCTGCGTGGAGAAGACAAAAGAGGTTTAGAAGTACTTTTGAAAAAAAAACAAACACAACCTAAGTTACCCAAACCTAACCTCCCATAATCACCATTACCCCATAGAGCCACAACCCTACGATTCTTCACATTTTCAACATCATTGTTCACTTCCACCTGTTCCTCACACCTCAAAACCCTCATAAACCTCCTTCCTTTGACAAAACCCTATCCCCAATTTAGCGTTTGCTGAGGCTGATCTCGAAATTTTTAACGCAAATCGTGTGGGGATTGACATAACGTGCCGGAAACTGTTCGATTTGTGATCATAACACGATTTATGGGTTGTTGATTGGTCCGATTTTGTTTTGTGGAAGAATTATGTAGCAGAGGTGTCGTGTAGATGCCGATGGTGTTTGAGAGGTGTATCAGCTATTTTTTATATGTTTGGTAGAGTGATTTTCCGAAATTACCCTTTCAATTTATGTGAAATTTGGTTATATATTTTTGTTATTATCATAATTTTTTTTTTGTTATATATTTTTGGTTATATATTTTATGTTTGATTATTAAGTAGTTGTTAAAAAAAAAACTTTTCGACCTTTGTATTTGTACAGAAATGCAATAGATACCATTTAACTTCAATAATTACAATCGAAGTATTTTATTTTGGAAAAATGAGTACATTTTCTGTCCTTAAGCAGTAACCAAGTTAATTTTAAATGTTAAATGATGTTACGTGAACCCCAAATGTGGGCATTTATGTCCTTTCACACCTGATTCTTCCCCCTTATAACTCTTCTATCTCTCACAACTCTCTACTCTTTCTCTCTCTCTCAATTCCCCATCTCTCTTTAGAAAAATCAAGAACCGGATTTTTAAACCCTAGAATCAAACCCACCATTGAAACAACCGCTATCCACACAACCAAATTTCAATTCACTGAATCCTCTAGCGTCGTTTACTTCTTCAACTTCCGAATCTCCTTCTAATCACAAATCCAAACCAAATCTCATATCTCGTACAAACCTGCAAGAAAATCAACTGGGGGGTCGTTTAATTCCCAAATCCAGACTACCGTGTTGGATATTTTGGATCGAGATGGGTTGATTTCACATAGATTATCTGGTGATTCTTGTAAGAAAATCAACGGGAGGTGTTTTAAGGATTTGTTTGCCGCCTGAAACAAACTCATTCAAACCTACAACAAACTCAATTATCCCGCCACCTGAAACATGTTTGCCACCGGTTTCTTTGGGGAAACAACCATCGTCACCTGAAAACATGTTCTCTAAAGTTAATTTTGCATAAATTAGTGGTGGTGTCAGGAGGTGACAGTGGCGACGACTAGTTGTAACGGCATGAGGTGATGGCGGGGGTACTAGTTGAATACAAGGACAAGCTTGAGATCTAGTGGTGGGTTGTTGGTGACAGACTTCAGATCTGGTGGTGGTAGTTATTGGTGGGTGGTGGCGGCTGTTGGTTTGTTTAGAGAGTTCAATTTGGTGTCTGAGAGAGAGAGAGAGAGTAAGAGAGAAGGGGTATTTATATTTGATGTTATTTTCTTTTATTTATACTATAAATAATTAATAATTAAGTAAAATCACTAAACTGTCCTTAATAGACTTCACTGAAAATTTTAACCTCGTTAATGTTAATGGTGATTGACTTAAGCGATAGACATAGTGCATTCACAAACTCCCCATTGGATATTGTTGCAGTCAATCTCACAGCTAATCTTCATCAACTCTGAGTCTTTAAGAAGCTTTGACAGTTCAAAATCACAGACTCCCCTTTTCATCTCGACTCATCAGCTCCCCCTTTCATCAGACTCTCTCTTCAGCTCCCCCTTGCTTTGAGCTTTTAGAATCCGTACCTGGCTTAATATCGGATCATTTGACAATTCCAAACACTTGTAAGAATTTCTCTCAATTTCAGAATCAGAAACCTAGCTCTCTACAAAATTCATTTGACAGTTAAAACTGTTTGAGGTTTCCAGGATTACCCGACTCTACTCCCCCTATCAACAAACTTCCATCTTATAACGTTCAGAATTATATTTGACTTAAAGTATCCATCATCATAAACCCTCACAGATAATCAAGTTCAACTTAATGACCTTGATCTATCTGATTATCTACCAAGTCCAAACTAATGACCTTGGTGACAATTACAGACTGTTTTTTATTTCTCATTAAAAACCTCAAGTTTCAAATTAATGAACTTGTTATTTTCTGAGACATGTTCAGCATACTTAGATTTTGAAACTCAGCTTTCCAACAACGGTTGTCGAAACATAAACTGAAACAAAATCTTTTTGTGATTTTTCTGTAATGAAATGCAGTAAAGAACTATTTACAAACATATTTTTGTTGAGTTTGTGTCAGAGGATCATATCAGTTTATGACACATCACTGGCACCGTTGATCTATATAAACTTTAAGTTTTAAACGATTCACTTAGATTGTCAGTATACTAATCCACTTAATTTTTCACACAAAATTCAATTGATTCAAGATACGAGATTAGTGTTTTAAAAACTTAATCTTAATCGCGTGTCCCACCTCAGAATATACACCCGTATCAAGATTCCCTTAATTCAGTCTTACAGGTGAGTATACCTAAATGATATATGTCTCTGGGTTAGTGCGAGACCTTGAGAGCTCAGGTTAGAACTTCCATTCAGACAAAGAGATGAAGGCTCGACTTAAGGTGTGTTCCACTTAGGAATCTTCTTAATTGCACTTGATATATATCTTTCAATATTTTCTCAATTTTTATGCAGTAAGGGATTTTAAGAATGAAAGTATTATACGAGGTCTAGGCCATTGCTGACGCAAAATCAGAAGACCAGGAATAATACCCTAGATATCAATATGTATAAAAACCTAATATCTCAGAATCATGCAACCTCTCAAACGAAATTTCGCAGTACTAAGTCCATATATCCAAGAGATGTTCCCCACGAGATAAGAAAGTTATTGATTTAGGTTTATATCTTGAAATCAATTTATTAAATGTGTAAAAACCTACCGGGATATCATCATTGAGACCCTTTATCACTATTTAACTTCCTATTTCTTTAGCATGCCGTGATTGTCTACTGATTTACTATCATTTCCTCTTTTTACACAAAACTCTTTTGAATTTTTCATGTTTTTGTACTTTTTCAAATTTTCAAATGTTTTCATATTTTTTTTAAATATTTAATCCCCCTAAAATCCAAAACATTTTAAAGAAAATTTGACAACCCGATATAGATTTCTTCAACTCGCCATCCATTTTCTGCTTCACATTCTCTATTTAGCACACACACACCCCCATGATTAACAAAAATTGATTATGACATTTTGAAATCATTTTTGTTTGTTCAGCCGTGAGGGTTTCGGCGTATTCCTTCAACATTTTCAAAAATTTTAGTTTGACAATTTAAAAACAAACATTTTTTTTATTTTTCATTTTTCAATTTTTTATTTTTATTTATTATTATTATTAACCAACACTTCCTGTTTTCAACTACAAGAATCCTCCTCCTATGCCAGGCTGTTCCAATCTTCATGTTGACTTTCCGTTGACTTCTGGAACACCTGCACATTCAACCAACTCAATTATTTGAAAAAACAGCCCAGGCTTGTTTGACCTTGGGTATTTTGACACAATACGAATCATTCAATTTAGGAAAATCTTTGTCGTTTTTCAGAAAAAACTTTTTCATTCTTGTTTTCAACCTTCTTGGTTGAATCGATTTTCCTTTTCTCAGTAACAGAAGTATTTTGTTTCTTTACCACCCAAATTTGTCATTTTGAAACATTCCTTTCATAAAATCTTGAATCATTTTGAACATTTTGTTTTGACAAATCAATCTTTGGTTTCCAAATTGGTTTTGATTCAAACTTGGATGTCTTTGGTTTCCAAATTTGTTTTGGCTTTGATATATCAACCTTTGGTTTCCAAATCTGTTTTGGTTCAAATTTGGGTGACTTCTGTTTCACAGTTTCAGATTTCTTTTTCTCTTTCTCAACATCAACAGGCTTCAGATTTGGACATTTGCGACCAATGTGTCCAATTTGTTGACATTTAAAACATGTTTTCTTCGAAACATCTTTGGTATGTTGTTGTTTTTTCTTTCGAGCATAGAATTCTTCATTAGTATGTCGACTAAATCTGAGTTCTTTCTCTTCTTCTAAACTTGTTCCGTGAACAAAGTTCATCTTTTTCTGAAATTTTGTCTTTTCAACCATTTTCTTTTGATTTTGTTTCTTTCTATAACCCAACCCATCCTTTGTGTTTTTCTTTTTGTAACTAGGTTTGTTATAAAAAGTTTTCTTGCTCGCCTTACCAACAAATTTGTCAATTTTAGATTTTTCGATTTCTACCGGTTTAAAAACTTTGTCAATCTTTTCCGCAATCACATTTTGAATTGGAACTTCAACATCTTAGAATAATTTGTCTGATCCAACCATATAATATGCCAATCTTATTGAATCATCATTCGCATTGGTCTCAGATTTTGAATTTTTAAGATAATTTTTATGAAAACTTTCCTCATTTTCAACTTGTGATTCATAATTTTTATTCTTAGTAGAATCAATTTCATCTTTCAAAATGCTTTCAACAACCTTACTTACCACCTCTGAATCACCAACATCATCAGATTTGGAGTAAGTCACATCAATGTTTTCAGGCAATTGATCAACCATATCGAAAGCCTTTGCCACCGTCTCATCATCATAGAAAGTATAATTTTTCTCCAATGGTGGTGGAACATGATGATATTCTGAACCTATTCCTTTTTTATTCTTTTCAGAGTCATTATCATTCAGTTTAATGTTTAAAATACATTCGAGAATATATGAAGAAGCATGATAACTTTGAAGTTTATTATTTTTTTGTTCTACTTCAGCCATTTGACATTTAAGCTCAGCAACTTCATCAATATATTGATTTAAGACTAGTTATTTACCCTTATATCTGGCTTCAAGAAATCTTGTTGTTTCAGAATATGTTGAAACTTTGTCTTGAAGACGTTGTGTTTGACCTTTCAAAGTTTCATATGCTTCTTTTACTTTATGATATGAAAATTTCATCCCATCATATTCTTTTTGCAACTCTTAAATGATATTATCTTTTTGTAAACATTCATTGCAGTTTGATGAACACTTTTGTTTTAAAATTTCATTTTCTTTTTCAAAATCTTTACATCTAAGTGTCAGCTCTTCTACTTTTTGTTTCAAAACTTCTTGTTTTTCAAACATTTATTTACATTTTTCTTTGAAAGCATTTTCAATTTTAGTAAATTCAATGTTTCTGGATCTTAAGTTTTCATCCTTCTCAGTACCAGCACTACATGTTTCCATGCATTTCCTGTACTGCACTTCATTTTTGTTTTCATATTTGTTATCAATTTCATCATTATTACCCATTGATTTAACCTGATTTAACGACTCAGAAGATTCAGTTTGAATTTTTACCTCAGTTTTTTCTGACATCCTAGCTTCTTCTGCCGTCTTCTTCAACTTCTCAACCATCTTCTCAACGTTCTCATCAATGGTTTCTACCTCGTTCTTCTTTATCGTCTGTCGCCTTTTCTAGACTCGCATTAATCACCTTTTTAATCCGCTCCTCCACCTGTTCAATATAATTTTTATCTTCTTTTATCTTTGAATAGTACTCTCCTGTAGTAGGAATAGCTGCAACCAGTGCATCAAAGTCTACATTCTTTGGATCCACTGCAGGATTTCCTTGAGGATCTAAATAACATTTCCTCTCATCATCCCATCTCTTAGCCTGCTTTGCCTCTTTGAAAACTGTGCTCACTTCATTCAATCTCTCACGTGCTCTACGTTGTTCTCGACTCCATTTTACATCAGCAACCAACACATTTCCTTCCTTTGGAATGTATTTGTTCCAATTAAAGCCTTCATCCTCTTGAGTCACCACCAAAGCTTGTTTTCTCTCTTTTGACAAACCTTCACTGATCTGTGATCGATTTATCTTTAGCTGTTGTTCATTGGTGCAATGATAGATTGTTTTTCGGTAGTAATCATCATGGAATGGATTCACGTTTTCATTCACCTCCTGGTTTGAGCACTCTCTTTTGAAGTGTCCTTTTTGCTTGCACTTGAAGCAAGTGACCTTGGATTTATCAAATCCCAATTTTGTTGAAGCATCTCTAAGATATGATCTGCCAGTAATCTCCATGAATCTTTGTGCTCTTCTGATTACACTCGCCATGCACCATCTAATATCTATAAGCTCCATCTCTTCTGGATTGATCTGGTCGTAATCCTCTTTTGTCATGTTTGGATTTCCAATTTTACCTGCCACCAGACTTTCATAGGTTTCCAGAATTGATGCTAAAAAGATCATCCGTTGCTTAGTAGAATCAGCAGTTATACTGTGACAACCGGTAATTAATGGCTTCAAATTAGGCGATTAACAAATTTTTAGGAAATAACAAATAGTGTTTAAGACAAGAGACAACTTAATTAGGCTATTGGAATTCCTAGGAACGCTTATCTGACGTTACACTGCGCGTATGATGATTTTCGCGAAATCTACTGGATATTAAGCGGTAACGAACTGACACCGTACAAAATACAGACAACACCGACAAATACGAATTTTATACGTATGTTATACACATATGAACTTGGTTTTACGGAATTATCTTGCTCTCGAACGACACAAAACGCAAACGCGAACGAAAAACGCAGAAATAGTAAGGCACCGACAATCAACAACGAAACGGAAGTACCGGACTCGAATTTCATCTCGATATTAATATATTTTGAAATATTTAGCTTCGTTCTTAAATGTTATTACCCGTAGTTGAAAACGAATGGAAAAACGGGTTAGAAACGACAGACGGAACATTTTACGCGTTTTAACGCGATGACGATCATACACGTCTAAATACGATATACTACACAATTATAACCGTTTATATTCATTACAAATGGTGTTAGTCTGTAAACTTTTATAAAGGTAGATATAATCGTCTACATTTATTTTAAAACCTCGATAATTCGAATAACTTCGAATACTTTTATAAAATAAATATCATGTTTATATTTATTTCAAACGTCGGGATTCGGGATTTATATTTCAAACGTTTAAGTATTCGAAAATCATATATAAAATGAATATAATTGTTTATATTTATTTCAATTATTTAGAATCTGAATATTCTTATAAAACGAATATAATTGTTTATATTTGTTCAAACGTTGAGTTTTCGCATATATCCCGTTGATAATCGGGATAAAACTAATTCTCGAAAATGACTTAGTTTCCGAGTGTTGTAGAAAATGTATACATTTATGTATATGACCATATATATATATATATATACAAAGTCATGTTAGTCACTAATAGAAGGCGTAGATCGATAATGGTACGTATTCGAATTGTCGTGTATGATTTGGTAATATACCGTTGAAATCTTCGTAGGATGGAATATTGGTTTATTTCCATCCTACGAAGATTTCAACGGAATATTACCAAATCATACACGACAATTCGAATACGTACCATTATCGATCTACGCCTTCTATTAGCGACGACTAACACGACTTTGTATACATACATATATATATATATGTGCATATATATGGTCATATACATAAATGTATACATTTTCTACAACACTCGAAAACTAAGTCATTTTCGAGAATTAGTTTTATCCCGATTATCAACGGGATCAAATAACCACAATTCAGTTATTTCAAATCAAAGTATTAACACATTCCCTAGAATCGTTTGGTTAACAATTCGGTAGAGCTCGGACACGTAGGTTAACTACGTCGTTCTATTAGAAACTCATAAGTATTCCTTCGTAGGATTGTCGTAGTTGCACGCTAGCCACTTCACGTTCTTGGAACGACACTACGGAATCACGCTAAGCTAGCTTTGCACGGGGACATCAAGGTGAGTTCATAACCCCCACTTTTTCTAGTGTTACATTTTTATAAATGTTTTTGGGGGTGGAAAGACATGCAAGTTTTGCAAAATCACACAAGGTTTCGATAAATGAATATCACATATTTATAAACCATTTCACGATAGGATTTCAACGAACTCAAATGGTTTACAAAAAGATCATGTTAAACATACCGGTTTTATAAAAAATAAGTGTTTTTTCGAAACATGCATGAGTTTTAATAACATGAATGACGTGGGCTAGGCCCAAGGACATAGGCAAAGGCCCAATGACATGGGCAGGGGCACAAGGACATGAGTAGGGGCCCAAGGACATAAGTAAAGGCCCAAGGATATGGGCAAGGCCCAATAACACACATATTTTAACACTAGGTATGTAGCTATAGAATTAGATTATAACAGATCATTGTGCATAAGTAGGAGGATGACATTAGTAACCATTAATCACGTAGTGACCAAGGTGCAAAAGGTATAGATCTATCGAGTTTGAGGCGCTCCACTCCGGGTTTGTTAACCCTTTACGAGTGCTTTTGTGATCCCAATTGATAACAAAGTTGTCTCGGTTTGGTTACTTACTTATGGCATAGGTCAGTGTATTAGGTACACACTGATTGATCCTTAGATTCCATAGGTATCCTACATACTATGATTTCAATACTGGTTTACGAATATAACAGAAACATTTACATACCAGTTGTTGATATTCGGATTTTTAAATGTTTTTAAGATTCATTTGATAAAAACTCGCAATTACATGGAATTACAAACTTTGATAAGGTTTTCAACTTATGTGCAAGTAAGAGGACAGGTTGGTCCTGCTTATAAAGACTCTTTTGGGCTCAGCCCATTCTCTCTCGTGCAATGCACAAAGATTTTATTACCTATATACAGATATAACATTACAAACGTTTTGGAATACTATGATCTCACAAACCGGTTTTCAAATGCAAGATTTCAAGTATTTTAAGATGCATTTGATAAAAAGAAACAAATTACGAACTCGCTCAATGATGTGCTAAAAGTGGTCAAATAAATATAAAGTAAATTAACCTAAATTAGACACCTAAATTTTAAATTTATAAAACTAAGACTCTCTAACCTAGACCACACAACCGACAAGTATACCAGTCAATGTAGTATAGCCTAAGTAAGTCCGAGTATCGAACCCACGAGACTCTCTAATCACGTTGACTAGACTCGACTAACTTAACTGACCTAACTGAATTACTTGTGTTTATTGTTTTGGGGGGTTTTCTAACAATCCTAAAATTGCAATTAAATTTAAACTAATTAATTAGACTAACTAGACGTGACTTTGGACGAAAGTTTTAACTCAGTGGTGATGAAGACTACCTAGGCTCGAATCCTATTTAACTAGGAATGGATTTCTATTCGAAATTAAAGTGGTATGGAACCGGGATCTTTGTGTGCTAAACCCTAAGAAATCCCTACTAAGACCTCCCGACCCTTCTCAGGAAGAAACCTGTGAGACTCTACAGAGCTGTTTTAACTATCGGTTGGTTAGACTTCCTCTCAATCCTCTAACTTCTTTAAAAGTGCCTTAATATGACAATCTACCTCTCAGCGCGAAAGTCTAAGGCAACTATGGATTTTAATTTAGTTTAATAGACACAAATAAGATTAGGGAACTAAGACCGATTTCTCTCAAAACCTAATCCTAGCTATATATCAAACCGAGACCTATTAATAACCTCGAGCCTCTCAGCGACAAGATTAGCAGAATATGAAGTTCTAAATATATTTTATTTACCGTTTCTAAGGTTATTGGCCAATTCACCCAAAGACTACCCGAACCCGCAAAGACTCGAACAATCAACACAAACCTATCCTATGAAAGACATTCACCAAGGTTCATGTGAAACGAATCAATAATCAATAGTCAAAACTAGAAACGCATATGCACTAAGTTAAAGATTCCAAAGTTCTTTACTTTTTAAGAAAAACCCATACACACGATAATAAACGAATAAAAATCCAAACTTTATTAAATATTCATCTTAACCTAGGTAGTTTGGGCGTTTAGCCAAGAATCATAGTCAAGAACAAGAAATAAGTCTCAAATAATAAATAATCCATAGTTATGAATTCGAATAACATAAAGTATATCGAAACTGATAAATTAATTATTGCAAACCCAGATTGAATCTTGATCGTGGCTTGAACCCTCGAACCAATCAACTTCTTTTTATTTAATTGTTGCAGTCGTCGTCAAAAGAATTATATTTCTTTTCTTTTCTTTTTTCGTCAACTGCCTTCAACGTACGAACCCCTCTGATGTGCGGCTGATGTTGATGTAGAATGGAATGATGATAATCTTCTGGTCGATGTAATTATGTCAGCCGCCTCTACATATTTCGTCCCCCTTTGAAGGGGTATGGTCCCAAAAATGCCGCGCAGACCATTCTGGTCGCGCTTTGGACCATACTCCTTAATCACTTTGGTGATCAATCTTAGACCCGCGCATGATGCCCAAGCAGAGCCTGACCTTGTGCGAGGTCTAAACAAGAGACAACATCAATTTCTATACTTAAGCATTCTGAATAAAAGCCGTCACCTCCTGCAAACCTGCGCGGGCTACTACCATACTCAGCAAGGGTCGCGAAGGAGTCAAAGCGCAAGGCCACCTCAGAAAGTACCAAAGGTACAAGTGGCAGAAGAGCAAGCCAATCAGCGTCCTCCAGGTTGTGCTCTATCGTGCTCCACGATCGTCTGACGTGCAGGAGACAGAAAGTACACAAGGACGCCTATGTGGCACCAATCAGGGGGCGGCGACACCTGCCCCATGATCTCCACTTACCTGCTGATGGAAAAGGGACAACAAGGCCGACAACTAAGACACGTGGCTCCAAGCACGGTGCACCAGCACCGAAGATATTCTAGAAGACACTAACGGTCGACTCCAGTGAGACAAAGAGCATATCCTCTAAGTTGTCGCCTTCCGGCCCAAGGCCCATCAGCCCATTTCCTCTTACATATCTCCGGCTATAAATAGAGACCTCCAGGCACAGGTTAAACATTCCATTCCCTCTACTCTCACTCTTAACACACAATTATCTCCTCAAAGCAGATACTTATTCTCACGTCGGAGTCTGGTTAAGAGGGAAACCCCCATATTCCCCTCTTAACGAGCTAACGGTGTTCTGTTTTGCAGGATTATCAGATCAATCGGAGCTCAGAAAGTTAAAAGAAGATTAACCATTATGAAAGGAACATAAACCAAACTAATTAACCCTAAAATTAGTTCAGTGTTTCTTCATTGGCGCCCACCGATTTTTGCAATCACTTTCATATTCTTTTTCTGAGTTTTTCCTAAGTTGTTGTTCCTTCGATCATGGCTGGTCAAGGAATCATTCCTGATTTCGGTTTTGGCACGAACTCTAACGCAGGATTGGGGGAGGAAAATATGAATGTCCAAGTCTAACCTGCCGAAGAGATAGGTGAAATTGAGATAACCAACACTGGGGGACCCCGCGCAGGCTTCACTCGCATTACCCAAACGGGAACCCCAGCAAGTCATGTCGCTGGTCCTTCAAACCCAGCTCCAAATCCAAACATTTCGGCGCTACTAGGGCTACTAGAAGGCGAAACTTTAGCTTCCTGGTACGCCAAACAAATTGCTACCATCAATACTGTGAATCAGTCGTTGAGCACACAACAGGCGATTTTACAAGCAGAACCCTCTTTGGTTACTCCTCCGGGTCCAACTCAGGGGGCGCGCCAGACGCCCCCACAGCAGAACTTTCAAGGAAGAATCAACAGACCTCCTCCTCTGAGAAGGCCAAGCGTACACGACACGCGCGACACATACGTAGAAACAGACACGTACGGCGAACACCCATCCTACATGTAGCACAAACTTCCAGTTCATAGTCGGCTAGGGCCGCACAACATGAACAACGAATGGGATGATACAGATCTGAATGATCCCATTTGGAAAGATGACGAAGGTTCGTCAGTTTTCAACAGGTTGCCGAAAAACCATGAGTCATATAGGCAAAGACAGCGCATCGCATACAGCGAAGAAGAAGAAGAAAGAGATTTCAGCCTGGCCTATAGGCCAGCGGAAGCTGGGGAACACTCAAAGTTCATCCCAAAGATTGCTCTAGCCCCACTGTCAAGAGAGAAGCTACCTCCAACAGTGGGAAAGTTCAACGGTCTCACAGACCCTGACGATCATGTTAGAGTATTTACAAGAGTTGGCGTTATGGGAGGATGGAATATGCCGATGTGGTGTCATTTATTTATCCAGACGCTCACAAGGGGCTGCTCGCGCCTGCTTCGACAGCCTTCCGCCTAGAAATATCAGTTCATGGGTGGATTTCAGAACACAATTTGTAAACCACTTCAGCCAGCAAAGACGTTATCAACGAGATATGTCTAAAGTAACAGATATCTGGCGCAGAAAAAACGAAGGTTTAGAAGACTTCATCACTCGCTTCAACAAGGAGTGTCTGGAAATCGGCGGTGTAAGCGAACACCTCATACGCGCTCACTTCAAGAAAGTTATTCGATGTGATAGTCTCATCAGAACTATCACCGGAAAAGACGGTATGCCCAAGGAATGGGACAAGCTGATGGAAGCCGCAAAAATAGTAGCGCAAACTGACGAGTCGCTAGCTGGAACCAAGAAATCCTACACCAAAGACCGTTTTTCCAAGAGAAGCTCGCACGACTATGGCAAGCACAACAAGAGCAAAAATCATGAGTGGAAGACTGGACAATCCAGTGGATATGAGGAAAGATCGCGCTACAAAGAGGACGTGCGAGAAACGATTGACAGAATTGGGTATCGAAAGGTAGTAAGGAACGATAATCGAGAAAAGCACTGGACTCCGCTCACAAAGACACCAAAAGAGGTGCTCATGATGGAGAATCATGATTTCAAGGCTCCAAGGCCTATGACAAACAAGAAGGGGCAAGACCCGAACCTGTACTGCGATTTTCACAAGGATACAGGTCATCTAACAGATGACTGTATCAGGTTAAGGCAGGAAATTGAGCGAGCGCTGAAAAGCGGGAAATTAAGCCATCTTGTAAAGAATGTGTGTAAGGAGACCCGCCAAATTTAGCGCAATGATGATGGAAACCAGAAGAAAGTCAAGCGCCTGGAAACACACATGGTCAACAGGCCAAGATACATCGCGAGAGATAAAGGCAAGCGCCCATTCGAACCTGTATGGCAAGAGCAACATGTCATCTTTCCGGTAGTACGCGGGGGACCACGCGCCACGCACCCCGTCGTCATTACCGGTATCATCGGTCATTACGAAATAGAATACATATTCATTGATCTGGGAAGTACAACTGATATCATCTACGAGCAATGCTTCAATCAGTTTGATGATGAAGATAAAGCGAGACTCGAGCCGGTTGATTATCCTCTATCAGGATTCTGCAATGAAATGGTCTTCCCACTAGGCCAAATCAGCTTCCCCGTCACGCTATCTGACGGGAAGCATTCAAGAACCACAAATGTCAATTTCATGGTGATGCCAGTCAAATCAAGGCATGATGTTTTAATTGGGAGGGAAACCCAAGGAGAACTAAACATGGTAACCTCCACACCCCACTCAGCCATCGGGTTCCCCACCGAGAGGGGGTGGCGATTATCTATGCAAAGAAAGAAGTGATGTCAGCAGAGGATGCATGCCCAGCCAAAGCGGCGAAAATTTCAACGACCGAACCAGAAAAGTGGGGTTTAAACCGCAAATACCCAGAGCAAACAGTGACGATAGGCCACGCAATCTCACCAAACATCAGAACACACCTCAAGCAACTTTTGTTCAGGAACATGGACATTTTCGCATGGACTCCGGCAGACATGACCGGTGTCCCGCGCGACGTCACTGAACATTGTTTGAACACTTATCCCTCCGTCAAGCCAAAAGTGCAAAGAAGGCGCTGCCTAGGGGCGGATAAGACCAAAGCCATGAATGAGCAAGTCTGTGAATTGCTAAAAGCAGGTATACTAAGAGAGGTGCGATACCAAAGTTGGGTTGCAAACCCTGTTATGGTGGAGAAGTCTAATGGAGGATGGTGAATGTGTGTCGATTATACTGATCTCAACAAGGCATGCCCCAAAGATTGTTATTCTTTGCCTGAGATCGACAAAAAGATAGACTCTCTCGCGCCGTACAGGTGGAAATGTTTTCTGGACTGTTACAAGGCGTATCACCAAGTTCAAATGAAGCTCGAAGATGAAGACAAGACAGCTTTTCGGACCGACATCTGAATCGTCTGTTACACAAAGATGCCATTCGGCCTCAAAAACGTTGGCGCAACCTACCAGCGTCTGATAGATACGATATTTGCTGATGTCATCGGAAAGCATATCGAGGTTTACATTGACGATCTTGTGATTAAGAGTCCCGAGGAGGACCAGATGTTAAAGGACATTGAGAAGACGTTTAACTCTTTGAGAAGCGTGAACATGAAGCTGAATCCAGCGAAGTGTTCTTTTGGCATGGAGGAATACAAGTTTTTCGGCTTCGTGGTTACAAACGGCGGTTTCAAGGTTAACCCCGAAACAGTTCAAGCCATAGAGCGGATGCCTTCATCGCGCACGATCAAGGAAATGCAGAGATTAGCCGGCCACCTAGCCACGCTAAATCATTTTCTATCAAACCACGCTGCAAAATTGTACCCTTTCATCAGTACTCTGTGCAACTGCGTGAAAAAACAAGAGTTTAAATGGACGCCTGAAGCAGAAGTTGCCTTCTGGCAGATGAAGCAGTGTTTGATCAAGCTCCCTACACTAACCGCGCCATTCGAGAAGGAACCACTCATTCTGTACTTATCCTCTTCGGACAAGACAGTTGGGTCAGTATTATTGGTAGAAAGAGACGGAGTTCAGATTCCAATCTACTATGTTAGTAGGGTGCTCACGGATCCAGAAACACGATATTCAACAATGGAAAAGTTAGTGCTCGTGCTGCTACACGCCTCCCGGAGGCTGCGCAGATACTTCACAGGGCATGTAATTACCGTACTTACTAACTTCCATATCGGCACAATTTTGCAAAACCCTGAGACGTCAGGTCGGTTAGCAAAATGGGCAATCGAGCCGGGGGGCTACAACATTCTGTACAGGCCGCGCCCATCAATTAAAGGCTATGTGTTAGCGGACTTCATCACTGAAGTTCCAGAAAATAAGATCAAAGATTGTGAAGTTGTTGATACTCTGATTAAAGACACATCAGAGGGGTTATGGTTGTTATACACTAAGGAGGCCTCAAATTAGGAGCTGGATTGCGCCTTGTTAGCCTAGAGAAGCATGAGTTCACCTATGCCATCAAGTTGGATTTCAAAAATACCAACAACGAGACAGAATATGAAGCGTTTTTGGCAGGCTTGTGCCTAGCCATAAAAATGGGAGCTCAAAACCTACAAGCGCATGTTGACTCACTCCTGATTGCCAGTCAAATTAACGGATTGTATGATGCAAAAGATGAAGTTATGGCTTTGTATTTAGACCAAGCGAAAGAGTTGCTTCAACAATTCAAGTCATACAAAGTAGTTCACGTCAATCGGTCAGAGAACAAACCAGCAGATGCTTTGAGCAAGCTCGCTACAACATCTCGCCAAAGATGTAAGAATTGAAGTCTTAAAAAACCCGTCGGTTTTGTTGCGTAAAGTGAATATCATCAAGATAGGGCAACCGTCTTGGATGACCCCTATCATCCAGTATTTGCAAGAAGGAATACTCCCTGAAAACAAAGCAGAGGCAAGGAAGATACAGAACAAAGCATTGTTCTATGAGATGAATGGTGGAATCTTGTATTCGAAGATCCTTCTTGGGGCCACTTCTGCGTTGTGTGGACCCCCAGGATGCAAATTACCTGATCAGGGAGATCCATGAAGGCATCTGCGGCATTCATGCGTGCCTGTGCATGGTTGTCGCGAAGATAATGAACGCTGGTTACTATTGGCCAGGGATGCACGTTGACGCCCTAAAGGAATTGCGCAAATGCGACTCCTGTCAAAGGCACGCCCCGAAAACCCTGCGCCCAAAAAATGATCTTATCCCTGTGTCCCTGCCTGGCCCTTCCAGCAGTGGGGGATTGATATGGTGGGACCTTTCCCTAAAGCTCCTGGTGCTGTGAAGTTTATAATCGTTGCCGTCGATTATTTCACTAAGTGGGTGGAAGCCAAAGCGCTCGCCTCAACTACTGCAATGATGGTGCGTAAGTTCATATGGGAACACATCATTTGCAGATTTGGCCTCCCACTCAAGATTGTAACCGACAATGGCACCAATTTCGCTTCTGAAGACCTCCAAAAATGGATGAAAGAGATGAAGATTGAGCACACTTTCTCTTCCATTGCGTACCCTCAAGGCAACGGCCAAGTAGAAAGTGTCAACAAAAGTATCGTCGAAGGGATAAAGGCCCGACTGGGCACCAAGAGAGGATGCTGGGTAGATGAGCTTCCGAGCATCCTGTGGGCTCATCGAACCATGCCAAAAACGAGCACTAGCGAAACCCCCTTTAGCCTAGTCTATGGCTCAGAGGCGATTATCCCAGCTGAAGTTGGCCTCCCCTCGCCGCGCTTGACAGCGATCAACAAAATCAATAACTAGGCGGAGCGCCGTCTAGACTTGGACCTACTCGAAGAGAGGCGCGAGATAGCGTGAATCAAAGAGGCCAAGTACAAGACACAGTTGGAGAGGTACTACAATGCAAGAGTGCGCATTTGTATCTTCACTCCAGGAGAGTACGTCTTCAGAGACAATGAAGCCTCCAATGTTGAACGCCCCGGAAAGCTAGCACCCAAATGGGAAGGCCCATACTTAATACATGAGGTGCTAGGGAAAGGGGCATACAAGTTGCAAACTCTGGATGGATACATCATCCCGTGCACGTGGAACGAACAACAATTGCGCAAATGTTACATGTGACTACTCTCGGCCATGCGCCCTTATCAGCTTTTGTTGGCTACGCGCCTTTTTTATTACTTATGTTGGCTATACTCCTCTTTATTTCAATGATGTACGATTGGCCTAGCGCCTATTTCAAAGCTACTTAATGAAAGCATTGACTATGCCTTTTGTTTTTAGCATCACGACTTCTACGTTACAAATGCATGTTAAACTTTTGATTAGCACGAAAACACTTCAGTAAATTACGAGCTCGAGTTATGCTTCCAAGGTCCTCCGCGAACGTAGCGCGAGACCGGGCAATTACACTCACATACGAGCCACATTACATTTATTCGTGCTAACTTAACCAAAGTTTTTAACAACAATGCAATAATTGTAACTTGACATAAAAAAGAAAAGGAGAAAATTACAAGTAGCAAAACATCATCAGTTTGATTCAAATAAGCGCGACCGCGCGATGGCTTACATTTAACATCTAAAAAGAAAATTACAAGGCACAAAGCCTATCAACACTATCTACTCATAACCATCACCACCATCATCGTCATAATTCCCATCGCCATCACCATCACCATCGGCTGGTTCTTCTTCTTCATCAGATAACTACACAGTCTGTAGAGGGTCCAGAATAGCCTTTAGTCGCTCGCACCAGTCGTCATGCTTCAGCGCTTCTACGACCAAATCCATCACAGGTAGTGATAAATGGTCATAGACCTCTTCAGCGCGGGCTAATGCAGCATCACCCTGATCGGTCACTGAGCAATGACTAACATCAAACTCCTGTCCTAGTGCCTCTTCAACATGCTGCGGACATTCCAGATAACCTCCACGATGACCAACCGTGCGTGAGGCATCTATGAGAGCGGCAAGAGCCGTATCCAGCTCAAAAGCATTCAAGATAGAGTTGGCCATCTACAAGAAAGGCAATGGATAAGAAACAAGATAACAAAAAATAAAGCCTAAGTTTAGGAAGGGAAACCTTACCAGAACTATCCATCTACCATGCAACCATTTAGCTTCGGAGACCAGCGTATCAACGATGCCTTGGGCTTCAGAATAATTATTCTGTGCTACGTTGAGGGCGGAAGTGCTTACAGCTCACGCCTCTTCGGCCCTCTGTTTGGCCTCCTCAACAGTAGCAGCTTTCACTCTCTCGGCCTCAAGGTCAATCTCTAAGGACTCATTTTTGTCGGTTTACTCATGCAAACGACGTTTCAGCTCTGCAATTTCCACGTCCTTAGAGGCTAAGTCCTTATCCTTGCTGGTCACCTGCGCTTTCAACTCAGCCTACAGAAGATAAGACAAAGACTTAGAAAAATTCACAAGCAAAAAGCATAAAGGGAAGAAGGGTTAACACTGATCGAACCTCAACACGTTCTCTATCGGCCTACCCTTCCTCAACCTTCCCTTTCAGATCAGCAACTTGAGCCTCAAGGTCCGTGATTTTAGAGCGCGCGGCATACATCTGTTGGTTATCTTTTTCACATATCTTTTTCCACTCCGCGCGCTCCTTGGACAAGAGATCCTCAGCAGCTTGCAATTTACTCCTTAAGCCCTCGCGGCCCCACTCTTCAGATTTCTTTTCGGCTTCGAACTTGGCTTTCTCTTCAGCAAATGAAGCTTTCAGCTTCTCAAAATCCTTGACCTGCCTTAGCACTCGCTCACGATATATTTCCCAATCACCCCGCTCCTTAACCATCGTACGCCACTCGTGCACGATTTGGTGGTTAGCGGCGCGGGTGTTGGCTTCTCCAACCACATAAGCATGGTACAAGGCGTCATGGGATCGCGCCCTCTGCCGGTTAACTTCCCCAGGAGGGAAGGAATTTAAGAACCAGTCACGGCAAGGGGCGAACTCCAGGAAGGTATCTTTCTGCTTCAAGCCCCATGGAGCTCGGTGGGGAGCATCACCGCAAGCCTCCTCGGTGTAAGTTTTATAATAGATATCTCCTAAAGTATCCTTAGGACCGATAGGAGCTTGAGGCATAGACCCTCCGGCAACACCTGCAGTGACGAATGCCTCTTTATGCGCAGCAGCTGACCCCCCAACAGTAGAAGTCACTTGCACGGTTTGAGTGGGGGCATCAACCTGCGCAGACTCGGTGGGCTTCACAACCTCGGGTCCCTTCCCGCGAGTAGTTTCTTTCTTTTTCTCATGAAGGGGCTGGTCAAGCCCCGTAATATGGACGACCTCCGGACCTTGCGCCTTCTCATGTGCAATAATAGCAGCGGTCCCGGTCTCCTTAGGTTTATCGCTCTCGGGCTTTTCAGCAGCCTTCTTTTTCTCTTTCTCTTTCTCCTTCTCAACAACCTTCTCAACAGGCTTCTCAGTAGCCTTCTTTTTCTCCTTCTCAGCCTCCAACCTAGCAGACTTAAGGGGTTTGATCACAATCCTGGTTCTCTTCTGCGCCTGTTCTTGGGGGTCTTTAAATTCAACGCCCTTCTTTTCAGGGGTCTTCTGCTTGGCCTCTGCAGAAACCAAGTGTTAGAAAGAAATTTCATCAAAGAAAACATGAAGTCACAAAACTAACCTGGAGAGAATTTATAGAGAGTGCGCAGACTGCTCTGTTTGCCTATTACTGGGGCTTCCCCACTCTTCTGCGCCACCGACGCGCCCGCAGTAGTCTCCTCTCTGCTTCTCTTCCTGCTTATCAACTTGACAGCATGCTCTTCTTCTTCTTCTTCTTCCTCTTCTTCCTCATCAAGCACGATGGAAGAAGGAGTAGCACCAGCATCTGGGTTTCGGAAACCCGCGCTCCTCGAGCTTTTTGAACCAGCGGCGCCGGCCTTCTTCTCGCCTATACGCGACAAACCCTCAAGTGAGTCACTGGTAATAACGTAATCCTCCAAGTTACTCTGATGAAATCGTAGAGTACCTTTATCAGAAGCACCGGTAGTCGCGCGACCACTCCCACCCTTCTTGCTGGTCACCTCAGCATCGATGGTAATAACCTTCTTCTTTTTACTTGGTTTTTTCTTCTTCTCCTCTGGGTCAATCCCAAGGTCGTGCAACACACCTGCAAAGATGTTAGACTAGGAACTTAGCTCCCCATTTGAAGACCCTACAGACTCCTCACTGGAAAGATAAAGAATCTCTTTCCCAGTAGAAGTCACAGCTCGCAAGGGCCTGGGGTTAGGTATATGCGCACCTTCAGTTGTAGTAGGAGGATGGAAAAAAGCTCCAGCAGGAGGATACATGAAATGACCTTTGATGCGTTCATACCAGTATTGCTCCCCTGGTTCCAGCGGGCGCGAGCCCATGGACCCACCGATGGTGGGGAAAGCAGCTTGATAAAGGCGCACTTCTACATTCAAAATCAGCAATTGAGCGCAAATAAATTACAAAACGAGGAAATAATCAAAGAAGTAACTAACCTCTATCTTGAAACTTCAACACAGGCACATCGGTGCTATCTTCCGGCCATTGGTCACTCATCTGCGCCGCGACCAGAACATTTTTACCAAAAACTCGATTAGGTGTGGCAGTGAGCTTCAAGTACCAGTCTACTTTCTTAGGAATCGCCAATTCCTCCTTCTCGATTGTGTCTGGCGCGCGGAAGATCATTGCAATCGGCATAACCTCCTCTCGAATAAAGAAGAACTTCTGTTTCCAGTCATGGAAACTATTTGGTGGATTCAGAAGGATATTCTTGGCAGACCCCCGGTTGCCGAAAGAGTAGAATCCCATGTTCCTAATCAACTGATAGAACACCCTAAATTTATCCACTGTGGGCTCTATTTTATGGGATCGGCATAAAAACTCAAAATGTCTCACCCTCACCATGCTGGGTGGACTCATCTATGAGATATGAAACCCATAATACTGAAGAATATGGGCCATGAACTCCGTCGCCGGCAACCGAAAGTTGCCTTGTAAGAAGAAATCTTCAAAAAGGGTAATATACCCCGGCGGTGCATCGGCAGCCTTTTGGTTCTGACCGGGATATTGAGCATCCCATTCAGATGGAAATCGGAAAACCCTAGCGATTTGCTCAAATAACCCCTAATCCCACTTGAGGACGGGGATGGGACCTTCTTCATGATGAGACTCTTCTTCAGCCATGGAGATTCAGATAGAAGATTTGAATATTTTCTTGAAAAACTTGAATATTCAAACAGCAACTTGAAGATCTGCTAGTGTTTTCTTTGAAGGTTTGAAGATTCAAAAAAGATTCAAAAACGAATAGAGAGAAAAGATAGCAACAGAAGAAAAGATTGTGATTTACTCTCTCCTATCGTCGACTATATATACTCATCGCATTTAATGCGATGAGTAAGCGTGCCGGATTCACCGCGTGCGTATCCAATCAGCAGTTGCCACGTACGTCGTAATTCTTGGAGTGATAGTTACCACGCGCGTGTGGGCCTCACTCGACTGACGAAAAGCCGAACCGTCAGTGATAACTTCATGATGACCGTGTCAGCAGTCAACTCAAACGTCTCCATCAACGACATTTCCCACCAACCTGTCAGAATTCAAAATTCGAGGTTTTTCCCGCTCAAATCTACTACAAACTTCATGCAGAAGTTACCCAGGCCGCGCAGCATTCACAGTTTCCCAATAAACCTGTGCACCTACACTCAAAAGCAAAGGATTTGTGACAGAAAAATCTGGTAGTCGCGCCGTAGTAACTGACAGACAATTACACGCGCACGACTTACCCAGATCTAGCAGGCATTTTTCCAACCCAGCACTTCCTTTTTTCTAAGTCCAGAGCTCCAACCACTCACTTCGCACGTGATGCAGCATTGGACTGGGGGGGGACTTGAAGGGGTATGGTCCCAAAAATGCCGCGTAGACCATTCTGGTCGCGCTTTGGACCATACTCCTTAATCACTTTGGTGATCAATCTTAGACCCGCGCAGGATGCCCAAGCAGAGCCTGACCTCGCGCGAGGTCTAAACAAGAGACAACATCAATTTCTATACTTAAGCATTCTGAATAAAAGCCGTCACCTCCTGCAAACCTGCGCGGGCTACTACCATACTCAGCAAGGGTCGCGAAGGAGTCAAAGCGCAAGGCCACCTCAGAAAGTACCAAAGGTACAAGTGGCAGAAGAGCAAGCCAATCAGCGTCCTCCAGGTTGTGCTCTATCGTGCTCCACGATCGTCTGACGTGCAGGAGACAGAAAGTACACAAGGACGCCTATGTGTCACCAATCAGGGGGCGGCGACACCTGCCCCATGATCTCCACTTACCTGCTGATGGAAAAGGGACAACAAGGCCAACAACTGAGACACGTGGCTCCAAGCACGGTGCACCAGCACCGAAGATCTTCTAGAAGACACTAACGGTCGACTCCAGTGAGACAAAGAGCATATCCTCTAAGTTGTCGCCTTCCGGCCCAAGGCCCATCAGCCCATCTCCTCTTACACCTCTCCGGCTATAAATAGAGACCTCCAGGCACAGGTTAAACATTCCATTCCCTCTACTCTCACTCTTAACACACAATTATCTTCTCAAAGCAGATACTTATTCTCACGCCGGAGTCTGGTTAAGAGGGAAACCCCCATATTCCCCTCTTAATGAGCTAACGGTGTTCTGTTTTGTAGGATTATCAGATCAATCGGAGCTCAGAAAGTTAAAAGAAGATTAACCATTATGAAAGGAACATAAACCAAACTAATTAACCCTAAAATTAGTTAAGTGTTTCTTCACCATCTTTCTAAAGGGTTGTGTTAAATATACCCAAAAGTCAACCTTAAAAGAGAGAGAAAGGTGTGCAGGAGAGAGAAAATGACTGACATTAATTACCCAAAGCATTAATTACCTGAAATATTTATTTTATTTTTTAATTATTATTTACAATCATTAGCTTTTAGCATTTATATTATTTTTTTAAGTGAACATAAAGTACTTTTTATACAATCCAACTTTTATGTAATGGGATTTCTTAATCTTTCTTATAACACACAGACTTGACAAATGTTTTTTAATAAATTATTCAACTTTTAAACCAATCAAGTTGAATAAAAAGTGGTCTAAAATGTGTAAAAATGTTAAAAGACAACGGTTTATAATATAAATGTTTTAGTTTTTTAATTTAAGATTGTTAATATATAAAACTATGGTGCTTCGTATCAGCAAAAACAATTCTAAATGAAATTTATAAAGCTATGGTTCTTTGAAAAAAATAAGATAAATGTATTTATTAATTATAAAACATATATGAAGCAACAATAGTATGTATGCGGCTGGATGGGAGACAATGCATTGGTGGCATCTAGAATTATATACCCAACTTTATCGTCGTAAAAGTGGTTTTTGTCGATCTAGGTGATTAAATGTTTTAATGTTTGCACGTTTGCTTTTTTTATTAGAGACTCGTTATTTATTTATTTATAATGAACCTTTTCACTTTTGTGTTTATAATAAAGTGTCCTTATTATTTATTTATTAATATTGATATTAATACTAATAACAGTATAACAAAATATAAAAAAAGTAACAAAAGTATTATAAAATAAAATAACATAAAAAAACATAATCATTGCGTTTTACTATAGAATAAAATAATGTATTAAAGTAATTAATCATTACCAAGTTTGACTAATTTGGTATATTAATTCATATATCGGGTATATTTATAGAACCCCTTTCTAAATTATATTCCGTTCTTTTTTTCTTGCGGTGTCTATATATGTGTTGAGGATTCTAATTAATTGGGCTGAAATACATGTCTGGCAAGTAATGGCAGGGCCCAATCAAAGCTAAACAATATGCATAGAGGCTCAATTCCATATAAAACATGCGATGGCAAGTGGTTGTAATTTGGGGAACTCACTAGGGGTAAAATCGGTATTATGTGTTCAATTAAATTCAAGTGCATCATGAAATGTTGCTTTCCACGTAAACCTTTATTAACTTTCATACTTTTGTGGTATAGTGTGGGGAGGATCGGTCGCCATGTAACTGGGTGTAAGGATGGGTCCAAAGAGGATGGATTTAGAGGGTGGGGGATGAACCCCTTTATATATATGTATGTGTGTATGTATAGGTGTGTGTGAGTGGGTGAGGCCCGGCTTGGGTGGCGAGCAGCGGACGGCGACGACGGGGCTGGGGCGGCGACGGAGCAAGGGGATGGAACTTTTGGGGCGGCGGCGGGAGGACGGGCATGGGGACGACCCCCTACCCTCCAGTCTTATAGCCACTGAAGTTCTATTATAGATCACAATTTTTCAACTTCCATGTATTGCCATTCAGGTATCTCTAGTTTTATTTTATAGAGATAGTGGCCACAGCCCAGTCAAGGAAAATAGCGGCAATTTTAGTTCGGTCACTGGCGGTCTACTCTACTTAACTGCCTGGTTATTTAATTATTACTCATTTTCGCTCCATTTGCACCTGAACCTGCCAAAACACAAAATAATATAATATAATACTAAAAACTAAATAAAACAAATAAAATATACAATAATTATACACTTTACACGGGACAAATATATATATTTTACCACATATCACTCAACTTTATGTTGATTTTTCTCGCATGTTCTTTCTCAGGTCATAACTTCAAACTATGGAACGGTTGGAATGGGAGAACCCATGGGGATTCAAGTACTTAGCGGCGTTCAAACTGTTTAGAAGTCTTAGCTCAAACACTTCCGCTGTGCAATGAAGATACCAGTCCAGTCACGCCAGCTCTGATATTTCGAGGTGTGACACATACTCTGAGAATTGGTCAAATTCAGGGCAATGTTGCATTGAACCACATTCGGATTAGAATTGTTTGGTGCTGAAGATGATTGAATCTCGGTATTTGAACTTGAATAACCAAACCCACACTTTGATGAACTGCTTTGTGGTGAATCATTTGAACTTTCTGCACTAAAAGCAATACCAATCTTTGGCGATTGATTGTTCATCAACATATTTCCACGATAATATAGATTTACATTCTGCTGATAATTTGAACGGGTCATTTTGTTTTCCTTTTGAAGTTCCAGCTCATGGCCTTCAAGTTTATCAATCAATGTGTCTAAACTTATCTCGTCATACTTTGCATCATTTTTCAGAATCATAACAAAGGTTTGCCAATCATCTACATGAGGTAATGCCTCAATAAGTTTGTCGATGATTTCTTCTCTTTCCTTTTTGATACCGAATCTTTCTAGCTCAATTTTCAGATGACAGAAACGTTCTATCATCCGTCGGACAATCTCACCTTTCATGCAGCTGAACAAATCAAACTCTTTCTTCAGCAAAGATATTTTGTTTTTCTTTATTTCCTTCCCGCCTGCAGCTTTAGCTTCTAGTGCCTTCCACATAGATTTTGAGGTTTTGTTGTGCTGAAGCAACGAGAGTATATCATCCCTAACAGATTGTTGTAACAATGCAATCATTTTTTGTTCGTTAGAGAATTCTTTTTTATCTTTATCATCATATTATCTAATTGGTATTATTTCTCCTTTATCATTGGTTGGTTTTTCATATCCAAATGTTAACAAAACCCAACTTTCATAAGCATAAGCTTTAACCCAATTCTCAAATCAATCTTTCCACCAATTGTAATCTTCTATGTTCATCAATGTAGGCGGTTTCTGATAGGTTTCGTATGCATTTTCGATGTTTAAACTTTCGGAGATAACATTCGATACAATTTTTGGCGTGGATGTTGTTTCGGATGTGAAAGCATTGTAGAATTCATTATAAAATTCCTCTTCCATGATTTTGAGATTCTTGAAAATCACCTACAAACAATCAACAAAGTATCAAACAACTTAGAAAATCAAACAACTTTGAAAGTCTTGATCCGCGCGGATGAGTAGATGTTGATCCGTGTGGACTGAGTTTGTTGATTCGTGCGGACTGAGTTAAGTAGATCCGTGCGAATTAACACAATAACCCTAGATTCACACAACTTACAATAACATCTGATCCACTTGTCAATCCGTGCGAACCCACTAGATCCGTCCGAGTTCGCCAGCACACCTTTCAGCTATATTTTTCATGTTTTCAATGATTTTTTAATGATTTTGTTCGAATTTTGATCTAAAACTTTCAAGGGTTGTTTAACATGTAATTTTGCACAATATGTTTTGAAAATCAGCCAATTTTAACCGTGGATTCGACGTGAATTTGTGTTTTAAACTTGAAAAAGAAGTGTAGAAGAAGAATGAGTAGAAAATGATGAAATTCAGCTCTGATTTTGCTTGAATCTTCTTGTTTCTTGTATCTTCAATCATTGCAATCAATCTCTGGCTCTGATACCACTTGAAAGAACGTGTTTGGATTGATTTTGATGTTCTTGAATGTACAATTAATTGCTACGATCTCGTATCTTGTGTGGAATCCAAGTACGAGAGTGGATTAAACAAGAACAAGCTAAATATAAATGGTTTCTATTGATTGTATGAAATTACAAAACCACAAAACCACTTTGACAGAGTTTCCCCTCTCTAACCAAAGTTCTCTGAATGAACAAGACACAAGTGACCTATATATAGTGCATGTCCATCCCCACGCACAAGTGTACACGGATTAGCGCAGGTTCGTGTGGATCCAGCATAACCTTCATTCGTGCGGATCCAGGTGCGTAGGTTCGTGCAAACCAACCTAAAACGCTAATTTGATTTCTATTACAAACCAAGTCTTGTTCACTCTATCTGATTAACTACGATACAATATATTTATCGTTCAAGCACGTGATTGACGGAAGTGATAGACATAGTGTATTCACAAAAGGACGAAAGGTGTACTGAGTTTTCCAAATAAAGGATTGTGACTGTAATTATTGAAGTTAAAGGGCATCCATTGCAATTCAGTACAAACATAAAAGACTAAATGTGTAATTTTCCCTTAAAACCTTAGTTTATTGTTTTATATCAATGAGGGAAGCATACAGATGTGATTTTTTCCTAACTACTTACATGTATCCATACCATATTTTTACCCGTATTCGTACCAATTTCAGGTATTTGGTACATGTATCGATACCCAGTTTTGTTTATTTTAGTATTCAGCACTTTCGGTATCGATACTGGCACGAGTAAAAAATGGTACTGGTACCGAATTTTATATAAAATGACTTTGATATTATGCTTTACTTTGTAATGGTATTTATGGTACTCTTGTCAATTTTACCTATTTGGTACCCATTTCGTATTGGCGTGCGTATTGATTTTACATATTTGGTACCCATACAAGTGTTAAAATAATAGCAAAGTTGTACTAAAGCGGGTACCATACCGAAATACCGATACCGATACCCATACCAATATATTCGGTACCAGCTTTGTTCAGATTCAACACCGGTATTTTCAATACCGATATGGGTACTTTACCGATCCCATCTATATGCTTAATGTATAATCTCTCTATATAATAAAGTAATGTTTAAAAAGCTGATGTGTCAAAATTCTAGCATTCGATGTTATACTATTCCTATGTGCAATTTTGTTAGCCTTTATAATTTTATCTATAATGTTGAGTTGTATACACGTCATTGGAATTTGAAAATCCATGTCAGCAACACCAAAGAGGCATTCTAGAAATCCCAAAATCAAAAAGTAGTCTACAATTCACAACTCCGTCAGTATTACCTCATTCCAAGAATTCAAAATTCAAAAGCTAAAACTCTCTCTCTCTCTCTCTCTCTCTCTTATTTACCATGAACACATGACTTGTCATCTTCATTTCAGAGTGAAATCAAATCAGAGATGGATAGGGTTTCCACTATTGATATCCAGTTGGATATTCCTTCAAGAACAGGTTTGTGTGTCTCATCTACGGTCAGATCTGCATCAACGGAAGGTGTTTTCGGTAGAGACGAAATTCCGGCACGGATCGGGATTACCTATAACAACCATCGAAAACGCCCTAAGTTAACCCGTATGCCTGTAAACGAACCCGTGTAACCCTACTTTTATTAAAAATCAAATAAAATATTTAACTTGAGTCGCTCGCGGGCCGCGACAGGATTCCCTGGGTCAGTCGCGGGGCGCGACAGGCTGTTACTTGCCGGTCACCCATGATGCCACGTGTCCCGATGTGTGGCGAGTCTACGTTGCAACTCGGCAACCTTAGCCGTAGCTAGGGTGCCTCTCGTAGAGCACGATAAGAAGGAGGGAGGGGGTCGCGGGGCGCGACGGACCCTGAATTCAGCTATAAATTGAGCAGAACCTGCACTGTCAATCTTCGTTCAAATTTTCTTTCTCTCTCTGTCCCTATAGTGCGAAAATAGCAAGTCATGATACCCCCTAAAACACGAAGCTCTACCCCGTTGTAAGTATTTTAACCCCAATCACTAATTCATTACCCTACCCGATTGATTTAGGACCCACCACCGCATGTCGAGGCTCTGTCGGACTAAATTCGTTGGGGTTCTATCTCGTGTTGTATGGCTAATGTGATTTGGGTTATCTTACTAACACGTGTGCATTGTATTTTTTTACTAGAAACTCAAGAAAATAATCAAGAAATATTACCAAGAATCCCGTAGAAATACCTAAGTTTACAATGTGAGTCCATTCTCTCTTATCACAGTTTGTGAGCCATTATCTCAAGTGTTTTACAAAACCCTTCAGTTACAATTACAGTGATTAAGTCTTTGTATTCTACAATTGCTGCCAGTATTATGGTGTTTGTATACAGTACTTGATAACCTTCACAATTGGGCACGGGTATCCAATGTGTGATATGACCATAGTCACAGATCCGTAGAGTGACAAGTACTGAATGAGTAATTGGGTAGATATAAACATTGTAATTGCTCTTAATACTGTAAATGTTATAAAAGCTTATTTTTATAATCTGGAATGTACTCGCCGGTATTTATTGCTGATAAAATGTTTTTAAAACGCATTTCAGGTAAAGCAATGTGAAGCTATAAGAAACCAGCTATGGAGCACTGAAGGCTTAAAGAAAGTGGCTATAAAGTTGCCTAAATAAAAGTTTATGTTTTCAACAACTAGGGTTTATCCCTATAAAGATATTATGAATGAAACATGGGTTTTATCCCATTTGTTAATTATAAAAGTTTGGTGTTTTGAAACTCTGAAATTTATTTCTAACTACGACCCTGATGTCTCATTTCTGCTACCAAATTAATAAACACCGATACCACCGGCTCGTGTCCACGGCTCCCGCTCCCGGGGTAGAGGTCGGGGGCTGCGACAGAAGGTGGTATCAGAGCCACTGGTTTAAACCATTTAGGTGTTCTTTTAATACCTATTTTTTTACCAATTGTGTTAGGAAATAACTTATGTGTTATTCTGTGTAAATATATATATATATATTGTTATTTTGACAATTTTCTAGTTTACAGTATGAGTGATTAGGATACTTCTGACGCTTACCGTCACCTACCTCATTCTCCCAAGGATGAAGGAACATCCCAGCTAACCCCAGGACACACAACCGATTCCAAGGATATCTTTGTTTTCAAAGCCAAATCCGAAGAACCTTTTCACCCTAAAAAGAGATGTTGGTTTAGTAGGGCCAAATCAGAGAGGAGAAAAAGGATGAGAAATTTTCAACAACAAAGAATAGTGAATAGAGAGATAAATACCCAAAATCCAGAAGCTAGACCTTTATGGGAGGAATAATTGGATAGGCAACTAGCTGACTTTCATATGTTTGGAAATGTAAATGGAAAATTTGATCTTAACCAAGTAGCAGACCCACAACTTCTACCTTTATTCCCTAACCAACCCATGGATCTAGAACAAAACCAGGAAAACCAACTTCAAATCCCAGCCTTTGATCCAAATGAGATACCTAGGATTCCAACACCGAACCCTTTAGATCCGTGGTGGGATGACAACCGGTCAATTCAGGAAATATTGAATAACCCATATCCTTACGGAGAACCAATACCACATTACCCTGAACCAGTGCCAGCCCCAATGCCACCGATGAGCCATGAGAACGTAGCAGAACTTCGCCAATACAGTGAAGAGTTGGTTGAAGAAGGAAATCGAATTCGCCAAATCGGAGAAAAACTCGTCTGGAAGTAGGACGAGAACGAGATGCTTTACTAGAAACAAGTCACCTAATAGATATATATATATATATATATGTATGTGTGCATTTTGTTACTTTGATAATATATATATATATATATAGGGTAGGGTTAGATAGAAAACCCTAAAAATTTGAGAAAACCCTAGAAAACCCAACCTCCCGACTTTTTTTTTTTTGAAAAAAATAACACATGTAATATACATGTTTTTAAGAGTTTTGAGCCAAAAAAATCAAAAAAGCGCCGAGTGGTTTTTAAAAAAAAAAAATTAACAAGTTTCAGCAACTTTTTTGTCTAACACATGTTAGTGAAAAAGTTGCTGAAACTTGTTTGTTTTTTAAAAAAAACCCACTCGGCGCTTTTTTATTTTTTTGGCTCAAAACTCTTAAAAACATATATATTACATGTGTTATTTTTTTCAAAAAAAAAAAAAAAAGTCGGGAGGTTGGGTTTTCTAGGGTTTTCTCAAAATGGAGGATTTTCTCCCTAGCATTATCCTATATATATATATATATATATATAGAGTAGGAGTTGGGTGGAAAGTGTGTTTTTCCTAGAAAGTCTAGGAAGCAATAAGAACCCGACATGTGGCATTGAAGGATTTTATCTAAAAGGGCATTTATGTACTTTCACAATCTATTTTTATTTTAGGAAATTATCTTCAATAACTAACTATCCATAAATTTCGGAATTTTTTGTTTTCGATTTTTGATCTCACTTAATATCAATCATTCATTCGTTTTCTTGCTGGAATCTATCAGCATGTTGTTGGTACTGTGTTTTAACATTCAGATTCATACAGCTGTGTTTTAACAGCAAGCAGATTCATACAGTTGTGTTTTAGAATTCAGATTCATACAGCTGTGTTTTAACAGCAAGCAGATTCATACAAATATGTTTTATCATTCAGATTCATACAGCTGTGTTTTAACAGCAATCAGATTCATACAAATGTGTTTTATCATTCAGATTCATACAGTTGTGTTTTAACAGCAAGCAGATTCATACAAATGTGTTTTATCATTCAGATTCATACAACTGTATTTTAACAGCAATTCAGATTCATACAGCTGTGTTTTAACAGTAAGCAGATTCTTGACGCTGTGTTTTAACAGCAAGCAGATTCTTGACGCTGTCTTTTTAACAGCAAGCAGATTCTTGACGCTGTGTTTTAACAGCAAGCAGATTCTTGACGCTGTGTTTTAACAGCAAGCAGATTCTTGACGCTGTGTTTTACATGCCTCTCTACAATCATCAATTAAAACAGAAAAAACTCAGCCAAGTTACAAGCAGATTAAGACCGAAAACGTATATGCACTTCAAGAACTTTAATCACAACACAAGATATGAATACCTAGTGAAGAAAAGGGGTATCAACAAGCCTTGGAACCGAAATCTGAATGCTTTTGGGGTCCTGTTTTGCGTCGCCAACAACAAGGAGGAGTAGAGATCGCAGGTTTTATTATGTTTAGGGTTGGATTGGAGAGAGAAAGAGAGAAAATCAAATCAATAATGGAGAGAGAGGGAAAATCCCATGAAAGTAGGGATTGCAGTTATCTAATTGATTTAAAAAACGGCCATTTGACAAAATTGCCCCTATTCATTTAAAACAATCAATTAATTAAACTCAAATATTACAAGATTGCCTTTGATTTAATCTCAACCCTTAAACACACCAATCGGATGGACCAGATCGCTTCCTAGACTTTCTAGGAAAAACACACTTTCCGTGCGAACCCTACTCTATATATATATATATATATATATATATATAGAACCGCTAAAATATTATATATCGATGCATAGTGATGGGGTATGGTATTAGACCCAACCCGAACGACCGGACATATCCACTACTTATTGCCTTTTATTATAATATTTATTATTATTGCATACTAACCCGCGAAGCCTAGCGCATTGTAGTTTACACTACACTAGGTTGTGGGCTTGTAGAGACAACCCCTAACTGGGCCTGGCCCATTGAGGTTAGGGTTACACATGTCTCCTATATAAGGAGGTCTCCACCTCCTTATTAGGGCAAGAGATATGGGGCAAACACACTTTTTGTAGTTGGAAAAAGGGGATTCTTCTCCTACTGGCCCTCTCTACATCCCCATGTTTCTCTCTTCTCCATTGTAGATCTAGGTTCAAGAGGAATAACAAGGTGTGATTCTCCATCCTCTCAGAGAAAGCGGTCCAATCATCCCGGCGGTGATTCCGTGTTTCAACATTGGCGCCCATTGATTCAAAATCTAGATCCAAGAATCGCAACTTATTCTCCTCTGCCCAAACTTTCAGATTTAGGTTGTTTCACCGGATCCATACAAGATTTTCGGTTTTAAAGCCCTTGAGATCCGTATTTGTTTGAAGGGGATACAAAGCTCAGCTGCAAGTGGGTATAGATCTGTTGCTGTGTAAGGTTTTCTCAAACTGTATATTGATTATTCATGTTCCGTGGGTTTATATACCTCCATTGACAGCCGCCACTTACATCATATCTGGTAAATATTTACCTTTCTTTCTGTGATACAAGTTTTGTCAAAATGAGGTATGATAAAGTCATATGAAACAAATTTATTGACAAAGGTTTTTACAAAGCAAAACAAATTGCCAATATTTCTTACGTCACTTCAAAAGTCGGCTCATGAAAGTCATTGAATATTTTATTTTTGACGCTTAAGAGTTCATCGAATATTGTGTCAACGATATCTCTAAAACCACATTTAGTTTTATTATTAAAGTATTAATAAAAAAAGATCCAATCACCTTTTTCCAAAGCCTTTACAGCTGTTTTCCAAAGCCTTTACAGCTGTAAACACCAAATAAAGTGTCAGACACAACGTGCATCTCCTAAAAATAAAAATGTGGATATCATTCCCATGTCCTTTTATACCAGTAAAGAGAGGGATAGCTAGAAACTTTTTTACAGTCCTTGTTAGGCCTTTGGATCAGGATCTGTTCATGTGGAACATGGTCGGAATCGATCTAAATCAATGTGCGGAATCCATTGATCAAGTCAGAGAATCAACAACAATGTATTCAACGATTAAATCCGTCTGATGTCTATTAGATTAATATGAAAGTACAGTTGCACCGGTAGAGAATCAGACTGACAGCAGTTTCTTACAATGTTGAGCAAAAGTCCTAAATGACTAACCCAAGCAGGGTATTTATAGGCAACATCAGGGAGAAATATGTGCCGTCCGATCGGGTGGTCATCCGATCGGGTGGTCATCCGATCGGATGGCCATCCGATCGGATGACATTAGTCAACCTTCGGACTTCACATTTACATTATGCACCGATCCTTGAGTTGTCGTTATACACACATACATACACTTACATACATATACACAAAAGACATATACAATACAAAATAAGACTCAATGCTGACGGAAGCTACAGACATATGAACTAACAGACTCCCCCTTGGATGTAGCTGTAGTTCCTTCCAGCATAGTCTTCAGTCTTTCCTATTACGTCTTCGTTCCTTGGCCCTCTGCCTCCTTTGTTCTGCTTTTTCTTCCAACATCTTTCTTCTTAGAATCCTTCCTTCTTCAATCCACCATTTTCTGTAAGCTGGATCACCATCTCGCTTTCTGTCCCACTTAGGAATCTTGTTCTCTTCCTTTTCTATTGGTGTTTGATCAGTTGGAGGTGGTTTAGCAAGCTTATACCTTCCAAGCTTTGCTGCCTTCTCAGCTATAGCCTTGAATCTCTGTTCGCGCTTGTACTTTTTCAAGAATTCATCGATCTCCAAATCTCTCCATTTCGACTTCCAATACCTCCTAGAGTTGATCTCTTTCGCGAAGCATACATCCACAATCTTTTGATACTGCATGGCTTGCACTTTATCTCTCTTTTCATACACAATCTTTTTATAAAACAAGCAATCAATGTCTTTCTTTGAGCAGTTAACAAGCCACGTAGGATCCAATATGCTGATCCTTAGAGATTTCCCAGTGGACTTGTCAAATAGTGAGATCACTGCTTCCGCTTTTGTTTCATTATATAACCATCCTTCGAAATCTTCATAAAAATTCTGCTCCATTGCTCGAAGTGGCATGTTTGTTAAGCACCTTGGCGGCTTGACATCCAGAGTAATGTCTTTTTCTCCATTCTCCAAAATAGTAACAATCTGTTTTGGATGCTGAGGCTTCCAGTCAGGATACCTTGCCTTTGATTGCTGCTTCATTTATTCCCATAAGTGTTGGTCGTGTTGCTTCACTTCCAAACCATAGAAAAATTGCTTTATGTTCTTTGTTTGGACCAACTCATCAACGTCCCACCATGGGAGGGTTTTGATATCTGACAGGAACTCAAAATATTGTACCCCCTGCTCTCTTCTTATAGCATAGACTTTAAGATCTTCCAAATATCTGTCACACCCAGGCTTTTGCGGAAGCGTGGGTTTATTTGGTTTGACTTCTTAATACCATAGCAACAATCACAACAATGCTATATGATAAAATACGGGATGTTCATCCATTAAAATAGTTTTGAAAATGCGAAACATATTGTCTTAAAACGTAAATCCCAAAACATATTACAAATGATGACTTGTTCAAAATGAGTTCATAAGACTCAACGAAAAACTATCAACAAAACGAGGATTCAAGACATGCAACCCGTCCAGGAATGAGTTGCACTTCCCAAACCCTACGACCCTGGATGACATCCTTATTTAGTACGCAGCTAACATGCACCACTTGCCAGATCCTATTCATTCCGTGAAATACATGTAATTTGAAAAGTCAACAAAAAAAGTTGAGCGAGTTCATGTGTAAGCGAGTATGTAAAAGCCTTTAAAATAAGTCTTGTCAAAATAAAAGTCCCTGGTATGTAGCAATAAGGAAAAACCTGATCACCATTGGGTTGCAAAGCCAATAGTATGTGTGAAATGATGCAGGAAGACTCAAACCTAGCAAATTTGTCTCCGGTATGAAGACATAGTCACCACTATGGGCCGCCCCGGCCTCATCGGTGTGGGCTAGCTACACCCAAATAGATCTATCACTCATGTCCCTTGGTCCTACTATGAGGATTAATGGCCTTAAGTGTCATGCCCACCACTCACATGATCGCGTAATAAAAACCCTCCCTAAGCTATCCATACCATATAAATAAAAGTCTGTAAATGTCTGTAATGTCTGTAACATGTATTTCACCCCCGAAGTGTAAAACTGAAAATAGTTAAGAGAAAAGGGGGGCATGAACTCACTGTAGTGCGTCTTGTACCGTATCTCAAGCTCTGTCTGCTACACGACAACCTACACGTACTAATGTCTATTAGACGAACGGGCCGTGCCTCGGCTTAGAGTTTAGTGTTTTGAGTTGGTTACTTATATTGTTTCGCGTGATAATTATTTGTCAAAATAGTTAATATTTTAACTTAATCATGTGTCATGTTGGGGGTATTTGTTCGTTCAATGTTCTAGTAAACTCTAGTCTTAGAAAGTTAATATTTACTAAGTGTTAGAATTTTCGGAAAATTTCGCCATAGTCTCCTTTGTAAATAGAGGCGTCCATGCTTAAAAGCATATCATTTTCTTTTACATATATCCCGTAGAGTGTTCCCACATAGCCAACCCGACAATCATGCATGCAATACACTACTTATGTTATTTCAGCTTAATTAATCAAAACTGGACTGTTTTCGAGCATTTTAATAAAATAGTTAGCCTTTTCCAAAAATTCTCAAATTTTTACAGAATGTCTTAAACGCTCCAATTTTTATTGTGTAAAAATACCGTGGCTCAGTTCATTACCAATATTATATAAAAATTTATTTACCCGACTGCAATCAGATTTGTTGCTTTCTGATTGCATTCTACGGAAAAATTCACTAAAAATTAACCGTAAGCCCGATCGACGAAATTCCAGTTGGAGGGTCACGGCAACAACAGTGAACATCTACAGTAAAAATCCCATGAGCTGATTCTACTCAGGTTTCAAGTTACGACTCTGAATACCACACTCTTTTTCAGCAGAAATTTTTCAGCTTGAGCTGCTGTCTTAAAACAATTCTTTAAAAATAGTAAACGACCTCGAAAAATTACGATTCCAGTGCCATTTGTTCGGTTGTTCAAAAATACATAATTTAGACTCCAGAAATTCAGTTTTTCGATTTAAAATGACCCAGTTACAGCCTGTTGAAGTTGGCTGGAAATTCCAATCAGCATGTTTATTTCTAGTTTAATGTTTCTAAAAACACATGACCAAGTGCTCTAACAATGATTTTACCACGAAATCAATGATCAAATAACATGCATGCATTTACCAACCCTAATCCAACCCGATAACATCTACAAACAAACTTCTTATGTATGGTTTTATGTAAGGTTCCATGTTCATATTTTTAGTGTTTTTAGCTTTGTGATTAAGCATCATTCATATTATAACAAAGAACAAGATGAAACAATGGTGTGAAGGGACTTACTACTAGCACAAGGCTAGGGTAGAAATCTAGAGTAAAGATGAAGAGAAAAGATGGTGTTAAAGTCTTGAACAAAGCTTCCTTGAGAGTTCTTCCACTTGCAACTTCTATGAATCAATCTTGAAGCCTTGAGTGAACTTGATGTTGGAGAAGATGAATATGTTGAAGTGAGGGTGGTGGATTCGGTTATGAGGAATCCGAAATAGGGAGAGGGAGTGAGGTTTGAGTGTGGTTTTTGATGTAATGATGGTACATCTATGCATCCTATCTCTTATAGGCCATCATGAATATTTTGTTTATCTTGTTAAGCATAATAATCAACCAATCAACAAGTAGGAGGTGAAGAGGGGTTGGGTTTGGTTTGGTTTTGGTGAGCCAAAAATGAGAGAGAGAAAGGGTGTAAGATTTGTAATCATGAGGGATCTTGAGTGGCCATACAAAATAGAGATGTTCTTACACATCTTGGTTACCTCAACAAGTAACCTACCCAATGAGATTAGAGCATGATCAAGGAAGTATGATTAAGATCTTGGGTGGGGTCCATGAGGGCTGAAAATCGGTTAGGGGGGGGGGGGTATATTGTAAAAATTGGGACTAAATGGTAACTAAGTAGTTAAATTGTAAGTATGGACTTGTATGTGTAGTGACATGATTTTTAATGGATGTCATGGCAAACGGGTACCATGACTAGTTAAAAATAGTAAAACAATGTCATTGACAAAAATTTAGTGTCCCGGGTAATGTCCGGTTATCCGGTTGGGTATCGTTCCGTTTAAATGTTAAATTGTACCGTATAGTGTCTTTTATGCATCTTTTTGTAACGAAATCGTTCCTGGCAGTTAGGAAAGTATACAGGATCACTCTGCCATATTTGTGTATTCTACTAGTATAAAAAAATGCTGAATTTTATAAAAGAATGCAGAATTCTTTATTTAAAGTGTGTTTTAGGCACTTCCCGGCACTATATCTATCACCTAATGACGCAGTCTTATGGTCCTCACTTCCCTACACTACAAACCAGTGTAGTACCCTATCCCTGGCTCATACTGGCCATAATAACACTGTCTGTGTATGTGCTGGCATTGTCAGCATTATTTCTGAATCAACCGTTCAGTGTGTTAACTGTGCTGAGTGCATCAAGTATGTCACTAATGTTGATGTGTAATGAATGGAGTGACTGTATAAAATATGATGCATGTATATATGATATAGAATCATAGAGCAGTTTAAATTGTCAGTTGTAATCAAGCACAGTCATTAAGCATGTAATTAAGATTAATTAATTTGTACAGTACCTGTAATTTTGAGGGTTGTCACATTCTCCCCCCGTTAAGAAAATTTCGTCCCGAAATTTTAGGTCCTACGCCTAGTTGCAGGGGTCTTAGGGAATAAATGTGGGTACTTGGCCTTCATACGATCCTCACGTTCCCACGTGAATTCGGGCCCATGTCTAGCATTCCATCGAACTTTGACGACCTTGACACTACTCCTGCGTGTTTTGTTAATCTTCCAATCAGTGACCTCAACAGGTTCTTCCACAAAGTGGAGTGTGTCGTCGACATGAACTTCGTCAGCAGGAATGATCACTGTCTCTTGTGTTGGACTCTTCCTCAGATTTGATACGTGGAATGTATCGTGGACACCATTGAGTTCTGCAGGCAGGTCCAACTTGTATGCTACAAGCCCAATCCTTTGTAGGATTTTGAAAGGGCCAATGTAACGCGGATTCAACTTCCCACGCTTCCCAAAGCGTGCCACACCCTTCCAGGGTGAAACCTTTAACAAAACCATATCCCCAACTTGAAATTCCAGGGGCTTCCTCTTTGGATCTGCATAGGCTTTTTGTCTGTCGCGAGCCGCCTCGATGCGTTTTCGAATTTGCGCAATCTTGTCTGTCGTCTCTTGGACGATTTCGGGACCAACGAGCTGCCTATCACCTGCATCAGCCCAGCATAGTGGTGATCGACACTTGCGTCCGTATAGAGCTTCAAAAAGCGCGGCTCCAATACTTGTGTGGTAGCTGTTGTTGTACGAAAATTCGACCAATGGTAAATGATTATCCCAGCTACCACCTAGATCCATTACACATGCTCTTATCATATCCTCCAATGTCTGAATAGTTCTTTCACTTTGGCCATCAGTTTGCGGGTGAAACGCGGTGCTCAGGTTCAACTGCGAACCGAAAGCTTCTTGAAAGGATTGCCAAATCCTTGACACGAAGCGTCCGTCTCTATCAGAGATAATCGAGAGAGGCACTCCATGACATGCGACAATCTCTCTCATGTAAATCTCCGCAAGTTTACTTGTGTTGTCTTTCTCTTTGATCGGCAAAAAGTGTGCGGACTTTGTTAGACGGTCTACTATCACCCAAATTGTATCATGGCCCTTGGGCGTCTTTGGCAATTTCATTATGAAGTCCATAGAAATCTGTTCCCATTTCCATTTGGGTATTTCAGGTTGCTGCAGGAGACCTAAAGGCTTTTGGTATTCGACCTTTACCTTGGCGCACGTTAAGCACTTGCTAACATATACCGCAACATCGCCTTTCATCCTTGGCCACCAATAGAAATCCTTAAGATCTTGGTACATTTTATCCGCTCCTGGAAGAATCGAGTACCGTGACTTGTGAGCCTCATCAAAAATGACCTTTCTCAATCCACCAAACAGGGGAACCCAAATCCGTTTCATGAAGCACAAAGTTCCTTCCTCGTTCGGTACGAACTGCTTCTCCATCCCACAGAGATATTCATTCTCAATATTCCTTTCTTTGAGAGCTTCTCTCTGCGCGGCACGAATGCGCAAAGAGAGGTCCGTCTGGACGATCATTTCCAAAGCCCTAACCCTTATGGGCTTGATCCTTTCCTTCTGACTTAGGGCATCGGCGACCACATTCGCCTTCCCTGGATGATACTTGATTTCACAATCGTAGTCGTTCAACAGTTCAACCCATCGTCTTTGCCTCATGTTAAGCTCCTTCTGATTGAATATGTGCTGCAGGCTCTTATGATCAGTGAAGATCGTACATCGTGTGCCGTATAAATAATGTCGCCAGATCTTTAATGCAAACACCACCGCGCCCAATTCCAAATCATGGGTGGTGTAATTTTTCTCGTGTACCTTCAGTTGGCGTGAAGCATAGGCTATAACTTTCTGGCGTTGCATCAACACGCAACCCAAACCTTGACGTGAGGCATCACAATATACCACGAAGCCTTCCGTGCCTTCGGGTAGAGATAGAATCGGTGCGTCACAAAGCATGTTCTTCAGCAACTAAAACGCTTCTTCTTGCTTGTCACTCCAATCAAACTTCTTGTCCTTCTGTGTGAGTGCGGTCAGGGGTTGAGCTATTATTGAGAAATCCTCAATAAACCTTCGATAATAACCAGCCAAACCTAAGAACTGCCGGATCTCGGTTGACGTCTTTGGAGTCTCCCAATCCTTGATTGCCTCGATCTTTGTGGGATCAACATGAATTCTATTTCCATTTACCACGTGACCAAGAAACTGGACTTAGCGTATAACTTCTCCTTCTTAAGTAGCTCTAGAATAGCTCTTAAGTGCTGTTCGTGCTCGTCCTTTGTCTTCGAGTAGATTAGAATGTCATCAATAGACACGATCACAAACTTATCCAAGTACGGCTTGCAGACTCGGTTCATCAGGTCCATGAAAACGGCTGGCGCGTTTGTTAACCCAAACGACATAACCAGAAACTCGTAATGTCCATAACGAGTCCTAAAGGCCGTCTTCGGGATACTCTCCTCTTGTATCCTTAGTTGATGGTATCCCGAGCGAAGATCGATCTTTGAATAGAAGCTTGAACCTTGCAGTTGATCAAACAGGTCATCAATCCTCGGCAAAGGATATCGGTTCTTGATAGTCAACTTGTTAAGCTCGCGGTAGTCTATACACATACGAAAGCTACCATCCTTCTTTTTAACGAACAGAACCGGAGCTCCCCAAGGCGAGAAGCTTGGTCTGATGAATCCTTTATCCAATAGCTCCTGGAGTTGTGTCGACAACTCCTGCATCTCCGACGGTGCAAGTCTATAGGGTGCCTTGGCTACAGGCGCGGCGCCTGGAACCAAGTCAATGTGGAACTCGATTTGTCGTTGTGGCGGCAACCCTGGCAAGTCTTCTGGAAAGACTTCAGGATATTCTCTTACGTCCGGAATGACTTCAATCTTTAGCTCGGCAGCTTCTTTATCCACGACGTGTGCCAAAAAGGCAACACACCCCTTCCGTAAACACTTTCTAGCCTTCAGACAGCTAATAAATCTCAGTGGCGTATCACGCTTCTCTCCGTGTACTACGATCGTCTCTTCATCTACCATGGGGATGCGAATGGTCTTTTCGTGACAAATTATCTCGGCCTTATTGCTTGATAACCAGTCCATCCCTACCACCACGTCGAAACTTCCCAACTCGACTGGCAGTAGGTCTAGCGTAAATTTGTGTCCTCCCAGTTCTATCATACATCCTCTGATGACTTCTCCCGTTTCAATTAGTTTCCCATTTGCTAATTCGATCGAGTATGGAACGTCTAACTTACTAGTGGCCAACCCAAGTATATTCTTAAATTCTAACGATACGAAACTATAATCGGCACCAGTATCAAAAAGAACAGATGCAAAGCGTTGGTTTATAGGGAACGTACCGGTGACGACGTTTGGATCCTGGCGCGCCTTCCTCGCACCAATGTTAAAGATTCGGCCTTGCGCCTGATTTAGCTTTGGGCATTCTCTTTTGAAGTGCCCAGCGTCACCACAGTTGAAGCATCCTGGCCCTCGCCATTTCCATTACCATTCCCACCTCGATTTCCGTTGGTTCCTCGATTTCCAGCTTGATTTGCGGCATTCCCGTGATTTCCATTATTTCTTTGCGGCCGGTTTCCATTTCCACGGTTGTTGTTATTGAAACTCCTTTGGCCACCCTGGCCTGATCCAACCCAACATGTCTCCTTTGAATGGCCCGTCTTCCCGCAGGATTCACATTTTCTGAGTCTGCATGGGTCGGGGTGATGGAACTGGCAAATACCACACTTGGGCAGAGTGCCCATGTAACCCTTTCCTCTGTTTTCATCACCGGTTTTGGCTCTGGCCGGTGTGCTCGACTCACCCTTCCTGCTCGCATTGCTAGTACCTTGTTTGAAGTTGGAAAACTTCCGTTTGTTATCACCAGCCGACTCCGCATGAGTCTCCTTCTTCTTTGGTTCAGAAATTGAGAACTTGCCCAACCTTACGGCCTCCTCAGTAAGTGCCACACTAACGTCGATCGCTTCCGTAATTGTTGCTGGCTTGGATGTGGTAACCATACTCAGGATTTGGGGTGCCAATCCCCAAATAAAGCGCTCGATTCGTTTGACTTCCGGTGTAACCATATAAGGTACCACATGTGACAAGTCGTGGAATCTCTGAACATATTCCGCGATTTTGGGACCATCCATCTTCATATGCCAAAACTCAGTCTCTAACCTCTGTATCTCAGCACAAGAACAATACTTCCTCCGCATCAACTCTTTTAACTTAGCCCATGTCAACGCGTAAGCAGCGGCCTCACCAAGGGTTTGTACTTGTAAGTTCCACCAGGACAGGGCTCCGTCAAAAAATAGCCCAGAAATGTAGGTCACTTGCTGGTCTGGAGCGCACTTGCTCATTCGGAGTACAGACTCCGTCTTCTCGGCCCATCTTACAAAAGCAACAGCACCTCCGGTGCCGTCAAAGCTCACAGGCTTACAGTCTAGGAACTGCTTGTAAGTGCACCCTGCACATACGTTCGAATATACAACTGGTATCAGCGGTCGTGCTATAAATATCCAATGTATTGTAATACGTCCCTAACGACTTAACATTACCATGTGGTGGATTGTTGCCCTGGTTGTTGTTGATACTTCCGCTCGATCCTGGTTGAGATGCTGCATACTGCGCAATGGCGGCCGCGATGATTGCTTGGAGCTCTGCCTCGTTGGCAGGCATGTTCGTCTGGCGTCGTGGAGGCATCCTCTAAAAGATGGTTCGCGTTGGTCAGGTCATAATAGGTAAAAGGTACGTATGTATTCAACAATATCAACACATAGCATTTCATGTTATCAATAAACCAGCCACATAACATCTCATGTTATAGAACATAAACAAACAATTTTAACAAAGCATGAAATGAGAATACTGCAATTGGGCTTTTATAAAATCAAGACCACCATACACTGTTTTTAAGTTTTCCAAATGTACATACATCCAAAAGAGACTAAGGGTTACAATGCCCTTGCCTGAATTGTCTAGACAAATACAATCAAGCAAAAATCACATATCCAAAGTCATCCTGTCAAAACGTGGTCTTCAAAATACCGCATAGTCTGGCCCAATCGATGTCTTCTCTTCAAGAGTACTCACTACCCACAATAGACCAAGGGTAGCTAAGCTGATGGCGGTGGAGGAGGTGGAGGAAAATGAGAATAGAGTAAACGTCGCATATGGAGCCAATCCTCCTCCATAGGGCAATGAGAGCGCAATAGGTAAGCTATCTGCTGCTCCTGAGTCCAAAAACGAGCTGCAGAATCTGGTGAGAGCGGTCGCGGAGGGTGAGATACTGCAGGTGGAGTCTGGCACTGGCACGGGAGTCGCTGAGCTCTCTCTAGCTCCTGCACGCGACGGGTCAGCGCCTCCTGCTGTATCATGAATGAAACAAGAACATCCTCGGTAGAAGGCCTGACATGATAGGGGTGACACGGATCTGTAGGTGGCATAATGGGGGGCGTGGTCCAGAGAAAAGGCTCACCAGATGGAGCAAAAGATGGCACGGTAAATGGTGCGACAGTGGGTGCAACAGAAGATAACTGCGGTATGACTGGAACAAATGTCGGTACATGACCAACGGGATGTGCCGAGGAACCCTCCCCCGGACGTGAGGGCGGAACAAACTGTTGGAACGAAACAGGTGGGTTTGTGTGAGGAGCGTCTGTGGCGTGTGGGGGAAATAGTGGGGTACCAGATATATGTGGGTGGGTAGATGGGATATCGAGTGGTGCAGTAGGGGAAGTAACTGGGATCACATACGGAGGGTAGTCATCCTCCTCGATCCACCCATTGTGGGTGTCAGCGTATCTCGGGTCAACAAGGGTAGCAAATGGTGCCAGGTCATCAAAAATGGGGTCAGGTATGGGTGCTACATCTGGGATCTCAGCAGCTGGTGGTGCAATGACAGGTGCATCCTCAGGAATAGGGTCAAGAGCAAGAACGGGCTCTGGAATGACGGGAGCAGGCTGACGATTAGCAGGCATAGCAGGATCCTGATCATTCGGGAGAACAGGAGCCTCAGCAGGCTGCTCCTCGGGAACCAACTCATCTTCCATATCCGTCTCCTCATCATAGTTAATACGAGGGAAGTTACGGAATCCCAACGGTGGGTAAGAGGAAGCTACTGACTCGAAGGAATCTGAGGCTGATGAATCAAAATGAACCTCCATGTCAGGAAGCTCAACCATGGGCACAACGGGGTCAACAACTGGGATATCAGCAAGCGGAACATCGTCCTCCATCGGGGCCCCACCATCCTGGTCTCCCTCCGGGGGACCCTCGATGAATAGATCGATGTCACCATCGGGTAACTCGTCGAGAGGTTGTTCCTCAAAGAGAACGGCAACAAATGGGAGAGGGGCAGGGATCGAAACAAGGGGTAGATCCTCTCCTGGCGGGCCATCAGCTAGGGGTATGTCGTCTCCGAAGTCCGGTAGGGCAAAAGGCTGAAAATCATCTTCATCGGTGCTCTTGTAGTCTGAAGTGTAAACTTCCGGGTCTGTGGCGATCTCGTCGTCTGAGGTAATGGCCATCGGGTAACTCGTGTTGGACACTCCACTACCAGAAGATGCCATGGTGTCTGTAACACAGCCACAACATATACACATAAATCAGGTAAGCATGTAAGCAAAAAAAAAGCAATGTAATCATGTATGTAGGTAAACATCCTAGTCTACCCTAGACTATCCTTCACGGCCTCTCAGATTGCCCTGGTCTCTAAGACCAAACCTCCCAGTCTCTAAGACTAATTCTTTCCCAATCTCTAAGATTGAACTCCCTCAGTCTCTAAGACCGAAATATAAATTTTGAAAAGTGTATTTGTGCCTTTTTGTTTGTAAAAATGTTTGTGCCCTGGATCTGGACGTTTAGTGCATGCAATGTAAAATGTTTAAAAACATTTTCATGAGAGCCCTAGTGATCATAGTCTAGACTCGAGAATGAATCCTAGTTCGCTATGATCGAGGCTCTGATACCAAGCTGTCACACCCTGGCTTTTGCGGAAGCATGGGTTTAATTGGTGTGACTTCTTAATACCATAGCAACAATCACAACAATGCTATATGAAAAAATACGGGATGTTCATCCATTAAAATAGTTTTGAAAATGCGAAACATATTGTCTTAAAACGTAAATCCCAAAACATATTACAAATGATGACTTGTTCAAAATGAGTTCATAAGACTCAACGAAAAACTATCAACAAAACGAGGATTCAAGACATGCAACCCGTCCAGGAATGAGTTGCACTTCCCAAACCCTACGACCCTGGATGACATCCTTATTTAGTACGCAGCTAACATGCACCACTTGCCAGATCCTATTCATTCCGTGAAATACATGTAATTTGAAAAGTCAACAAAAAAAGTTGAGCGAGTTCATGTGTAAGCGAGTATGTAAAAGCCTTTAAAATAAGTCTTGTCAAAATAAAAGTCCCTGGTATGTAGCAATAAGGAAAAACCTGATCACCATTGGGTTGCAAAGCCAATAGTATGTGTGAAATGATGCAGGAAGACTCAAACCTAGCAAATTTGTCTCCGGTATGAAGACATAGTCACCACTATGGGCCGCCCCGGCCTCATCGGTGTGGGCTAGCTACACCCAAATAGATCTATCACTCATGTCCCTTGGTCCTACTATGAGGATTAATGGCCTTAAGTGTCATGCTTAAAAGCATATCATTTTCTTTTACATATATCCCGTAGAGTGTTCCCACATAGCCAACCCGACAATCATGCATGCAATACACTACTTATGTTATTTCAGCTTAATTAATCAAAACTGAACTGTTTTCGAGCATTTTAATAAAATAGTTAACCTTTTCCAAAAATTCTCAAATTTTTACAAAATGTCAAAAACGCTCCAATTTTTATTGTGTAAAAATATTGGGGCTCAGTTCATTACCAATATTATATAAAAATTTATTTACCCGACTGCAATCAGATTTGTTGCTTTCTGATTGCAGTCTACGGAAAAATTCACTAAAAATTAACCGTAAGCCCGATCGACGAAATTCCAGTTGGAGGGTCACGGCAACAACAGTGAACATCTACAGTAAAAATCCCATGAGCTGATTCTACTCAGGTTTCAAGTTACTACTCTGAATACCACACTCTTTTTCAGCAGAAAAATTTCAGCTTGAGCTGCTGTCTTAAAACAATTCTTTAAAAATAGTAAACGAGCTCAAAAAATTACGATTCCAGTGCCATTTGTTCGGTTGTTCAAAAATACATAATTTAGACTCCAGAAATTCAGTTTTTCGATTTAAAATGACCCAGTTACAGCCTGTTGAAGTTGGCTGGAAATTCCAATCAGCATGTTTATTTCTAGTTTAATGTTTCTAAAAACACATGACCAAGTGCTCTAACAATGATTTTACCACGAAATCAATGATCAAATAACATGCATGCATTTACCAACCCTAATCCAACCTGATAACATCTACAAACAAACTTCTTATGTATGGTTTTATGTAAGGTTCCATGTTCATATTTTTAGTGTTTTTAGCTTTGTGATTAAGCATCATTCATATTATAACAAAGAACAAGATGAAACAATGGTGTGAAGGGACTTACTACTAGCACAAGGCTAGGGTAGAAATCTAGAGTAAAGATGAAGAGAAAAGATGGTGTTAAAGTCTTGAACAAAGCTTCCTTGAGAGTTCTTCCACTTGCAACTTCTATGAATCAATCTTGAAGCCTTGAGTGAACTTGATGTTGGAGAAGATGAATATGTTGAAGTGAGGGTGGTGGATTCGGTTATGAGGAATCCGAAATAGGGAGAGGGAGTGAGGTTTGAGTGTGGTTTTTGATGTAATGATGGTACATCTATGCATCCTATCTCTTATAGGCCATCATGAATATTTTGTTTATCTTGTTAAGCATAATAATCAACCAATCAACAAGTAGGAGGTGAAGAGGGGTTGGGTTCGGTTTTGGTGAGTCGAAAATGAGAGAGAGAAAGGGTGTAAGATTTGTAATCATGAGGGATCTTGAGTGGCCATACAAAATAGAGATGTTCTTACACATCTTGGTTACCTCAACAAGTAACCTACCCAATAAGATTAGAGCATGATCAAGGAAGTATGATTAAGATCTTGGGTGGGGTCCATGAGGGCTGAAAATCGGTTAGGGGGGGGGGGTATATTGTAAAAATTGTGACTAAATGGTAACTAAGTAGTTAAATTGTAAGTATGGACTTGTATGTGTAGTGACATGATTTTTAATGGATGTCATGGTAAACGGGTACCATGACTAGTTAAAAATAGTAAAACAATGTCATTGACAAAAATTTAGTGTCCCGTGTAATGTCCGGTTATCCGGTTGGGTGTCGTTCCGTTTAAATGTTAAATTGTACCGTATAGTGTCTTTTATGCATCTTTTTGTAACGAAATCGTTCCTGGCACTTAGGAAAGTATACAGGATCACTCTGCCATATTTGTGTATTCTACTGGTATAAAAAATGCTGAATTTTATAAAAGAATGCAGAATTCTGTATTTAAAGTGTGTTTTAGGCACTTCCCGGCACTATATCTATCACCTAATGACGCAGTCTTAAGGTCCTCACTTCCCTACACTACAAACCAGTGTAGTACCCTATCCCTGGATCATACTGGCCATAATAACACTGTCTGTCTATGTGCTGGCATTGTCAGCATTATTTCTGAATCAACCGTTCAGTGTGTTAACTGTGCTGAGTGCATCAAGTATGTCACTAATGTTGATGTGTAATGAATGGAATGACTGTATAAAATATGATGCATGTATATATGATATAGAATCATAGAGCAGTTTAAATTGTCAGTTGTAATCAAGCACAGTCATTAAGCACGTAATTAAGATTAATTAATTTGTACAGTACCTGTAATTTTGAGGGTTGTCACATTCTCCCCCCGTTAAGAAAATTTCGTCCCGAAATTTTAGGTCCTACGCCTAGTTGCAGGGGTCTTAGGGAATAAATGTGGGTACTTGGCCTTCATACGATCCTCACGTTCCCACGTGAATTCGGGCCCATGTCTAGCATTCCATCGAACTTTGACGAGCTTGACACTACTACTGCGTGTTTTGTTAATCTTCCAATCAGTGACCTCAACAGGTTCTTCCACAAAGTGGAGGTGTCGTCGACATGAACTTCGTCAGCAGGAATGATCACTGTCTCTTGTGTTGGACTCTTCCTCAGATTTGATACGTGGAATGTATCGTGGACACCATTGAGTTCAGCAGGCAGGTCCAACTTGTATGCTAAAAGCCCAATCCTTTGTAGGATTTTGAAAGGGACAATGTAACGCGGATTCAACTTCCCATGCTTCCCAAAGCGTGCCACACCCTTCCAGGGTGAAACCTTTAACAAAACCATATCCCCAACTTGAAATTCCAGGGGCTTCCTCTTTGGATCTGCATAGGCTTTTTGTCTGCCGCGAGCCGCCTCGATGCGTTTTCGAATCTGCGCAATCTTGTCTGTCGTCTCTTGGACGATTTCGGGACCAACGAGCTGCCTATCACCTGCATCAGCCTAGCATAGTGGTGATCGACACTTGCGTCCGTATAGAGCTTCAAAAAGCGCGGCTCCAATACTTGTGTGGTAGCTGTTGTTGTACGAAAATTCGACCAACGGTAAATGATTATCCCAGCTACCACCTAGATCCATTACACATGCTCTTATCATATCCTCCAATGTCTGAATAGTTCTTTCACTTTGGCCATCAGTTTGCGGGTGAAACGCGGTGCTCAGGTTCAACTGCGAACCGAAAGCTTCTTGAAAGGATTGCCAAATCCTTGACACGAAGCGTCCGTCTCTATCAGAGATAATCGAGAGAGGCACTCCATGACGTGCGACAATCTCTCTCATGTAAATCTCTGCAAGTTTACTTGTGTTGTCTTTCTCTTTGATCGGCAAAAAGTGTGCGGACTTTGTTAGACGGTCTACTATCACCCAAATTGTATCATGGCCCTTGGGCGTCTTTGGCAATTTCGTTATGAAGTCCATAGAAATCTGTTCCCACTTCCATTTGGGTATTTCAGGTTGCTGCAGGAGACCTGAAGGCTTTTGGTATTCGACCTTTACCTTGGCGCACGTTAAGCACTTGCTAACATATACCGCAACATCGCCTTTCATCCTTGGCCACCAATAGAAATCCTTAAGTTATTGGTACATTTTATCCGCTCCTGGATGAATCAACTACCGTGACTTGTGAGCCTCATAAAAAATGACCTTTCTCAATCCACCAAACAGGGGAACCCAAATCCGTTTCATGAAGCACAAAGTTCCTTCCTCGTTCGGTACCAACTGCTTCTCCATCCCACGGAGATATTCATTCTCAATATTCCTTTCTTTGAGAGCTTCTCTCTGCGCGGCACGAATGCGCAAAGAGAGGTCCGTCTAGATGATCATTTCCAAAGCCCTAACCCTTATGGGCTTGATCCTTTCCTTCCGACTTAGGGCATCGGCGACCACATTCGCCTTTCCTGGATGATACTTGATTTCACAATCGTAGTCGTTCAACAGTTCAACCCAGCGTCTTTGCCTCATGTTAAGCTCCTTCTGATTGAATATGTGCTGCAGGCTCTTATGATCAGTGAAGATCGTACATCGTGTGCCATATAAATAATGTCGCCAGATCTTTAATGCAAACACCACCGCACCCAATTCCAAATCATGGGTGGTGTAATTTTTCTCGTGTACCTTCAGTTGGCGTGAAGCTTAGGCTATAACTTTCTGGCGTTGCATCAACACGCAACCCAAACCTTGACGTGAGGCGTCACAATATACCACGAAGCCTTCCGTGCCTTCGGGTAGAGATAGAATCGGTGCGTCACAAAGCTTGTTCTTCAGCATCTGAAACGCTTATTCTGGCTTGTCACTCCAATCAAACTTCTTGTCCTTCTGTGTGAGTGCGGTCAGGGGTTGAGCTATTTTTGAGAAATCCTCAATAAACCTTCGATAATAACCAGCCAAACCTAAGAACTGCCGGATCTCGGTTGGCGTCTTTGGAGTTTCCCAATCCTTGTTTGCCTCGATCTTTGTGGGATCAACATGAATTCCATTTCCATTTACCACGTGACCAAGAAACTGGACTTCGCGTAGCCAAAACTCACACTTTGAGAACTTAGCGTATAACTTCTCCTTCTTAAGTAGCTCTAGAATAGCTCTTAAGTGCTGTTCGTGCTTGTCCTTTGTCTTCGAGTAGATTAGAATGTCATCAATAAACACGATCACAAACTTATCCAAGTACGGCTTGCAGACTCGGTTCATCAGGTCCATGAAAACGGCTGGCGCGTTTGTTAACCCAAACGGCATAACCAGAAACTCGTAATGTCCATAACTAGTCCTAAAGGCCGTCTTCGGGATACTCTCCTCTTGTATCCTTAGTTGATGGTATCCCGAGCGAAGATCGATCTTTGAATAGAAGCTTGAACCTTGCAGTTGATCAAACAGGTCATCAATCCTCGGCAAAGGATATCGGTTCTTGATAGTCAACTTGTTAAGCTCGCGGTAGTCTATACACATACGAAAGCTACCATCCTTCTTTTTAACGAACAGAACCGGAGCTCCCCAAGGTGAGAAGCTTGGTCTGATGAATCCTTTATCCAATAACTCCTGGAGTTGTGTCGACAACTCATGCATCTCTGACGGTGCAAGTCTATAGGGTGCCTTGGCTACAGGCGCAGCGCCTGGAACCAAGTCAATGTGGAACTCGATTTGTCGTTGTGGCGGCAACCCTGGCAAGTCTTCTAGAAAGACTTTGGGATATTCTCTTACGACCGGAATGTCTTCAATCTTTAGCTCGGCAGCTTCTTTATCCACGACGTGTGCTTAAAAGGCAACACACCCCTTCCGTAAACACTTTCTAGCCTTCAGACAGCTAATAAATCTCAGTGGCGTATCACGCTTCTCTCCGTGTACTACGATCGTCTCTTTATCTGTCATGGGGATGCGAATAGTCTTTTTGTGACAAACTATCTCAGCCTTGTTGCTTGATAACCAGTCCATCCCTACCACCACGTCGAAACTTCCCAACTCGACTGGCAGTAGGTCTAGCGTAAATTTGTGTCCTCCCAGTTCTATCATACATCCTCTGATGACTTCTCCCGTTTCAATTAGTTTCCCATTCGCTAATTCGATCGAGCATGGAACGTCTAACTTACTAGTGGCCAACCCAAGTATATTCTTAAATTCTAACGATACGAAACTATAATCAGCACCAGTATCAAAAAGAACAGATGCAAAGCATTGGTTTATAGGGAACGTACCGGTGACGACGTTTGTATCCTGGCGCACCTCCCTCGCACCAATGTTAAAGATTCGGCCTTGCGCCTGATTTAGCTTTGGGCATTCTCTTTTGAAGTGCCCAATGTCACCATAGTTGAAGTATCCTGGCCCTCGGCCATTTCCATTACCATTCCCACCTCGATTTCCGTTGGTTCCTCGATTTCCAGCTTGATTTGCGGCATTCCCGTGATTTCCATTATTTCTTTGCGGCCGGTTTCCATTTCCACGGTTGTTGTTACTGAAACTCCTTTGGCCACCCTGGCCTGATCCAACCCAACATGTCTCCTTTGAATGGCCCGTTTTCCCGCAGGATTCATATTTTCTGAGTCTGCATGGGCCGGGGTGATGGAACTGGCAAATACCACACTTGGGCAGAGTGCCCATGTAACCCTTTCCTCTGTTTTCATCACCGGTTTTGGCTCTGGCCGGTGTGCTCGACTCACCCTTCCTGCTCGCATTGCTAGTACCTTGTTTGAAGTTGGAAAACTTTCGTTTGTTATCACCAGCCGACTCCGCATGAGTCTCCTTCTTCTTTGGTTCAGAAATTGAGAACTTGCCCAACCTTACGGCCTCCTCAGTAAGTGCCACACTAACGTCAATCGCTTCCGTAATTGTTGCTGGCTTGGATGTGGTAACCATACTCAGGATTTGGGGTGCCAATCCCCAAATAAAGCGCTCGATTCGTTTGAATTCCGGTGTAACCATATAAGGTACCACATGTGACAAGTCGTGGAATCTCTGAACATATTCCGTGATTTTGGGACCATCCATCTTCAAATGCCAAAACTCAGTCTCTAACCTCTGTATCTCAGCACGAGAACAATACTTCCTCCGCATCAACTCTTTTAACTCAGCCCATGTCAACGCGTAAGCAGCGACCTCACCAAGGGTTTATACTTGTAAGTTCCACCAGGACAGGGCTCTGTCCAAAAATAGCCCAGAAATGTAGGTCACTTGCTGGTCTGGAGCGCACTTGCTCATTCGGAGTACAGACTCCGTCTTCTCGGCCCATCTTACAAAAGCAACAGTACCTCCGGTGCCGTCAAAGCTCACAGGCTTGCAGTCTAGGAACTTCTTGTAAGTGCACCCTGCACATACGTTCGAATATACAACTGGTATCAGCGGTCGTGCTATAAATATCCAATGTATTGTAATACGTCCCTAACGACTTAACATTACCATGTGGTGGATTGTTTCCCTGGTTGTTGTTGATACTTCCGCTCGATCCTGGTTGAGATGCTGCATACTACGCAATGGCGGCCGCGATGATTGCTTGGAGCTCTGCCTCGTTGGCAGGCATGTTCGTCTGGCGTCGTGGAGGCATCCTCTAAAAGATGGTTCACGTTGGTCAGGTCATAATAGGTAAAAGGTACGTATGTATTCAACAATATCAACACATAGCATTTCATGTTATCAATAAATCAGCCACATAACATCTCATGTTATAGAACATAAACAAACAATTTTAACAAAGCATGAAATGAGAATACTGCAATTGGGCTTTTATAAAATCAAGACCACCATACACTGTTTTTAAGTTTTCCAAATGTACATACATCCAAAAGAGACTAAGGGTCACAATGCCCTTGCGTGAATTGTCTAGACAAATACAATCAAGCAAAAATCACATATCCAAAGTCATCCTGTCAAAACGTGGTCTTCAAAATACCGCATAGTCTGGCCCAATCGATGTCTTCTCTTCAAGAGTACTCACTACCCGCAATAGACCAAGGGTAGCTAAGCTGATGGCGGTGGAGGAGGTGGAGGAAAATGAGAATAGAGTAAACGTCGCATATGGAGCCAATCCTCCTCCATAGCGCGATGAGAGCGCAATAGGTAAGCTATCTGCTGCTCCTGAGTCCAAAAACGAGCTGCAGAATCTGGTGAGAGCGGTCGCGGAGGGTGAGATACTGCAGGTGGAGTCTGGCACTGGCACGGGAGTCGCTGAGCTCTCTCTAGCTACTGCACGCGACGGGTCAGCGCCTCCTGCTGTATCATGAATGAAACAAGAACATCCTCGGTAGAAGGCTCGACATGATAGGGGTGACACGGATCTGTAGGTGGCATAATGGGGGGCGTGGTCCAGAGAAAAGGCTCACCAGATGGAGCAAAAGATGGCACGGTAAATGGTGCGACAGTGGGTGCAACAGAAGATAACTGGGGTATGACTGGAACAAATGTCGGTACATAACCAAAGGGATGTGCCGAGGAACCCTCCCCCGGACGTGAGGGCGGAACAAACTGTAGGAACGAAACAGGAGGGTCTGTGTGAGGAGCGTCTGTGGCGTGTGGGGGAAATAGTGGGGTACCAGATGTATGTGGGTGGGTAGATGGGATATCGAGTGGTGCAGTAACGGGTGCAGTAGGGGAAGTAACTGGGACCACGTACGGAGGGTAGTCATCCTCATCGATCCACCCATTGTAGGTGTCAGCGTATCTCGGGTCAACAGGGGTAGCAAATGGTGCCAGGTCATCAAAAATGGGGTCAGGTATGGGTGCTACATCTGGGATCTCAGCAGCTGGTGGTGCAATGACAGGTGCATCCTCAGGAATAGGGTCAAGAGCAAGAACGGGCTCTGGAATGACGGGAGCAGGCTGACGATCAGCAGGCATAGCAGGATCCTGATCATCCGGGAGAACAGGAGCCTCAGCAGGCTGCTCCTCGGGAACCAACTCATCCTCCATATCCGTCTCCTCATCATAGTTAATACGAGGGAAGTTACCGAATCCCAACGGTGGGTAAGAGGAAGCTACTGACTCGAAGGAATCTGAGGCTGATGAATCGGAATGAACCTCCATGTCAGGAAGCTCAACCATGGGCACAACGGGGTCAACAACTGGGATATCAGCAAGCGGAACATCGTCCTCCATCGGGGCCCCACCATCCTGGTCTCCCTCCGGGGGACCCTCGATGAATAGATCGATGTCACCATCGGGTAACGCGTCGAGAGGTTATTCCTCAAAGGGAACGACAGCAAATGGGAGAGGGGCAGGGATCGAAACAAGGGGTAGATCCTCTCCTGGCGGGCCATCAGCTAGGGGTATGTCGTCTCCGAAGTCCGGTAGGGCAAAAGGCTGAAAATCATCTTCATCGGTGCTCGTGTAGTCTGAAGTGTAAACTTCCGGGTCTGTGGCGATCTCGTCGTCTGAGGTAATGGCCATCGGGTCACTCGTGTTGGACACTCCACTACCAGAAGATGCCATGGTGTCTGTAACACAGCCGCAACATATACACATAAATCAGGTAAGCATGTAAGAAAAAAAAAAAAACAATGTAATCATGTATGCAGGTAAACATCCTAGTCTACCCTAGACTATCCTTCACGGTCTCTCAGATTGCCCTGGTCTCTAAGACCAAACCTCCCAGTCTCTAAGACTAATTCTTTCCCAATCTCTAAGATTGAACTCCCTCAGTCTCTAAGACCGAAATATAAATTTTGAAAAGTGTATTTGTGCCTTTTTGTTTGTAAAAATGTTTGTGCCCTGGATCTGGACGTTTAGTGCATGCAATGTAAAATGTTTGAAAACATTTTCGTGAGAGCCCTAGTGATCATAGTCTAGACTCGAGAATGAATCCTAGTTCGCTATGATCGAGGCTCTGATAACAAGCTGTCACACCCTGGCTTTTGCGGGAGCGTGGGTTTAATTGGTGTGACATCTTAATACCATAGCAACAATCATAACAATGCTATATGATAAAATACGGGATGTTCATCCATTAAAATAGTTTTGAAAATGCGAAACATATTGTCTTAAAACGTAAATCCCAAAACATATTACAAACCATGACTTGTTCAAAATGAGTTCATAAGACTCAACGAAAAACTATCAACAAAACGAGGATTCAAGACATGCAACCCGTCCAGGAATGAGTTGCACTTCCCAAACCCTACGACCCTGGATGACATCCTTATTTAGTACGCAGCTAACATGCACCACTTGCCGGATCCTATTCATTCCCTGAAATACATGTAATTTGAAAAGTCAACAAAAAAAGTTGAGCGAGTTCATGTGTAAGTGAGTATGTAAAAGCCTTTAAAATAAGTCTTGTCAAAATAAAAGTCCCTGGTATGTAGCAATAAGAAAAAACCTGATCACCATTGGGTTGCAAAGCCAATAGTATGTGTGAAATGATGCAGGAAGACTCAAACCTAGCAAATTTGTCTCCGGTATGAAGACATTGTCACCACTATGGGCCGCCCCGGCCTCATGGGTGTGGGCTCGCTACACCCAAATAGATCTATCACTCATGTCCCTTGGTCCTACTATGAGGATTAATGGCCTTAAGTGTCATGCCCACCACTCACATGATCGCGTAATAAAAACCCTCCCTAAGCTATCCATACCATATAAATAAAAGTCTGTAAATGTCTGTAATGTCTGTAACATGTATTTCACCCCCGAAGTGTAAAACTGAAAATAGTTAAGAGAAAAGGGGGGCATGAACTCACTGTAGTGCGTCTTGTACCGTATCTCAAGCTCTGTCTGCTACACGACAACCTACACGTACTAATGTCTATTAGACGAACGGGCCGTGCCTCGGCTTAGAGTTTAGTGTTTTGAGTTGCGTTACTTGTATTGTTTCGCGTGATAATTATTTGTCAAAATAGTTAATATTTTAACTTAATCATGTGTCATGTTGGGGGGTATTTGTTCGTTCAATGTTCTAGTAAACTCTAGTCTTAGAAAGTTAATATTTACTAAGTGTTAGAATTTTCGAAAAATTTCGCCATAGTCTCCTTTGTAAATAGAGGCGTCCATGCTTAAAAGCATATCATTTTCTTTTACATATATCCCGTAGAGTGTTCCCACATAGCCAACCCGACAATCATGCATGCAATACACTACTTATGTTATTTCAGCTTAATTAATCAAAACTGGACTGTTTTCGAGCATTTTAATAAAATATTTAACCTTTTCCAAAAATTCTCAAATTTTTACAGAATGTCAAAAACGCTCCATTTTTTATTGTGTAAAAATATCGGGGCTCAGTTCATTACCAATATTATATAAAAATTTATTTACCCGACTGCAATCAGATTTGTTGCTTCCTGATTGCAGTCTACGGAAAAATTCACTAAAAATTAACCGTAAGCCCGATCGATGAAATTCCAGTTGGAGGGTCACGGCAACAACAGTGAACATCTACAGTAAAAATCCCATGAGCTGATTCTACTCAGGTTTCAAGTTACGACTCTGAATACCACACTCTTTTTCAGCAGAAAAATTTCAGCTTGAGCTGCTGTCTTAAAACAATTCTTTAAAAATAGTAAACCACCTCGAAAAATTACGATTCCAGTGCCATTTGTTCGGTTGTTCAAAAATACATAATTTAGACTCCAGAAATTCAGTTTTTCGATTTAAAATGACCCAGTTACAGCCTGTTGAAGTTGGCTGGAAATTCCAATCAGCATGTTTATTTCTAGTTTAATGTTTCTAAAAACACATGACCAAGTGCTCTAACAATGATTTTACCACGAAATCAATGATCAAATAACATGCATGCATTTACCAACCCTAATCCAACCCGATAACATCTACAAACAAACTTCTTATGTATGGTTTTATGTAAGGTTCCATGTTCATATTTTTAGTGTTTTTAGCTTTGTGATTAAGCATCATTCATATTATAACAAAGAACAAGATGAAACAATGGTGTGAAGGGACTTACTACTAGCACAAGGCTAGGGTAGAAATCTAGAGTAAAGATGAAGAGAAAAGATGGTGTTAAAGTCTTGAACAAAGCTTCCTTGAGAGTTCTTCCACTTGCAACTTCTATGAATCAATCTTGAAGCCTTGAGTGAACTTGATGTTGGAGAAGATGAATATGTTGAAGTGAGGGTGGTGGATTCGGTTATGAGGAATCCGAAATAGGGAGAGGGAGTGAGGTTTGAGTGTGGTTTTTGATGTAATGATGGTACATCTATGCATCCTATCTCTTATAGGCCATCATGAATATTTTGTTTATCTTGTTAAGCATAATAATCAACCAATCAACAAGTAGGAGGTGAAGAGGGGTTGGGTTCGGTTTTGGTGAGCCGAAAATGAGAGAGAGAAAGGGTGTAAGATTTGTAATCATGAGGGATCTTGAGTGGCCATACAAAATAGAGATGTTCTTACACATCTTGGTTACCTCAACAAGTAACCTACCCAATAAGATTAGAGCATGATCAAGGAAGTATGATTAAGATCTTGGGTGGGGTCCATGAGGGCTGAAAATTGGTTAGGGGGGGGGTATATTGTAAAAATTGTGACTAAATGGTAACTAAGTAGTTAAATTGTAAGTATGGACTTGTATGTGTAGTGACATGATTTTTAATGGATGTCATGGCAAACGGGTACCATGACTAGTTAAAAATAGTAAAACAATGTCATTGACAAAAATTTAGTGTCCCGGGTAATGTCCGGTTATCCGGTTGGGTATCGTTCCCTTTAAATGTTAAATTGTACCGTATAGTGTCTTTTATGCATCTTTTTGTAACGAAATCGTTCCTAGCACTTAGGAAAGTATACAGGATCACTCTGCAATATTTGTGTATTCTACTGGTATAAAAAAATGCTGAATTTTATAAAAGAATGCAGAATTCTGTATTTAAAGTGTGTTTTAGGCACTTCCCGGCACTATATCTATCACCTAATGACGCAGTCTTATGGTCCTCACTTCCCTACACTACAAACCAGTGTAGTACCCTATCCCTGGCTCATACTGGCCATAATAACACTGTCTGTCTATGTGCTGGCATTGTCAGCATTATTTCTGAATCAACCGTTCAGTGTGTTAACTGTGCTGAGTGCATCAAGTATGTCACTAATGTTGATGTGTAATGAATGGAGTGACTGTACAAAATATGATGCATGTATATATGGTATAGAATCATAGAGCAGTTTAAATTGTCAGTTGTAATCAAGCACAATCATTAAGCACGTAATTAAGATTAATTAATTTGTACAGTACCTGTAATTTTGAGGGTTGTCACAATATCCCCATGATAAGATGTCACCCCATGAGATGTTTGCATCTTGTGTAAAGAACTGTAGTGGCCTTATGTACTTCCTTTCCTTTGGCATAACTTTAAACCACTTCTTTCTCTCTTCAGCAAGATTCTCTCTAGGTATAGTTCTCGGAACTCCTTCAGTCGTTATCTTTTCAACAATCTTTCTTCTTATTTCGTCTTCATTTTGATCTTTGAACATTTCAGCCAGTGAAGGAAACGTTTCATCAATTCCAGAGTAGTGAAAATCCGTTTCTTCATCAGACGAATCAGACGCCTCTTCAACTAAAACTTCATTATACTTATCAGCTTCTTGGGCATATTTAAACTCATACTCTCTTTCTGGCGACGGAGGAATTTCATCTTCTATGTCAAACTTAAATTTCCCATCATCTAAGCCCAACTCCTCCAACATCTCTGCCCTAGACATAGGTACCTCTAGCTCCCCCTCATAGCGAGCATGCAAATAAATGACAGTTGGTTATGTGAGGTATACTTGGTCGACATGTTGTTTGCCAGATGAAGAAGACTCTTGTTGTTGATCATCCTCCTGTTCATTGATCTCGTCATTCATAAGATCATCAATCTTCTCTTGAACTGAAGGATTCACAATAAGTAAACCAGAAGAGCCTTGGTCTTTATCATCATCTTCATCTATGAACTTATCCCAAGTTGGATCGTAGTTCTCAACAGCATCAATGATGTCGTCCAATTTTTCATCATCATCATCATCATCTTCTTCTTCTTCTTCTTCTTCTTCTACTACAACCTCTTCTTCTTCTTTCCAATTTAGCAATAACTTTTCAGGTTCTTTTGCCTTTCGCCTTCTTTGCTCTACTTGCACTCGGCAAATAATATCATCAAAATCGTAAGAAAAAGAAGTAGCTTTACCAATAAGAACAAACCCCTGAGCTTGATCAGCTTCTGCATCAACCATTTCTACGTCAACTTAACTCGAAGAACCACCTGCTTCTTGAGTCTCAACTATAACACTTTTCCTTCTTTGAGTTGCTTCTTTGGCCAACCTTCTCTCTCTTTCAACTCTACGCTCTTCAGCCTTTTTTATTTCAATGTTATTGAAGACAGAATGAAGATCTTTACCCAAGTGATGTTCCATTACCGTATAAACCATGTTGAGCTAATCATCTTTCATAACTTTATCAGCCTTCATCGCTTCCATCTCCAACTTCATCACTTTGAATTCATTCGCCGATGCTTCGTGTAATTCACTTATCAACTGATTTTGTGACTTGTAAGTAACATTCATCTTCACCAGCTTCTCATTCATTTCAGAAATTTCTTCCTGCATAACATCAAAGAGCTTTGCATTATCCTCAACATCATCTTCCATCTTCTTTATCTTCTTCTACTGCTTTATCATGACGGTCTTTATCTCTTCATTTTCTTTCATCAGCTCTTCAAGCTTTTTCTTTAACACGTCACGTTCAGCTTCAGCTTTGGTCTTTTCTTTCTCTAGATCACCAACTTTCTTTTCTAATTCTTTCACTACCGCATTGTTGAACATATCAAAATCATCATCCAGAATATCATCTTTATATACCCCACTAGCATGAGGAAGATCTCCAAATAGATCAGGAAAAGTTGTATTTTTTGGCTGCGAAGATTCAGGAATATCAACATTTACTGGTGGTGGAGGTGGTGTAGGTGTAGAAGCCCTTACTTCAGTAATCACAACATCTTCATCATCACCAACTTTCTTATGACCTTCAACTACATGCACTTCAACACTTTGTACTTCAGGCTCTTTGGGAACTTCAACACGTTGTATCTTTTCAGCTTCATGAACCTTTGAAGTTGTAACATGTTTTTCATTCTTGCCTCCTTGATCTTTAGGCATAGAAGCACCACCTTTCTTGGCACGTACATTTCTTGGAATCACTCCTGTCTGAACTGCTATACGCTTTGTTCTCATTTTCTTTTGCTCATCAACTGATGGAGTGTAAGTAGAATCTTCCTCGTCAGATCCTTTCTTCTTCTTTGTGGGCTTCTTTTTCAACTGAGCTTTTCCACGAACAAGTGTTGTCAAATCAAGCTCTGTTTCTGTCTCGGTGGACTCATCATCAGCATCCTCACTAGAATCATCACGAGCAACACCTTCAGGCTCTGTAACTTTGACACTTTCAGTTTAAACACTTGAACTTTGATCCTTTGTTGTTGCAGCTTCTGTGTGCTGAATGTATTGTTCAAATGTCACTTTTGCTAGATCAATACCTTCTTGTGGAATACTTGATGGATCTAACACTGGCTCATCCACCAACCTTGATTGTGGTTCTTTTGAAGGCCCTGCAAGACAAGAATTTAAGTATTTATTAGTAAAACATAACAATTAAAGTTCTAAATTCTCTCATGACTCCCCCTTTCACTATACCCTTAACATCTTCGGTGTAGGCTCCTTAGGAATAGGTACAACAGGGGATGTCTTGGGAGTTCTCTTTCTCTTGCCATCTTTCACAAACCACCAACGATTTTTCTTCTCAACCATTTCATTCATCTTTTCATTTTCATTCTCAGAAGTACTATTCTCATGTCTCCACGCATCATCTTCTGGAGCAACATATGCTGGATTGTTAATTATGCATATCATTCTTCTAACTCTTGGTTCAGGTCCTTTCGCCAATCTGCTTATAGTATCTGCTGTCATGTTCCTTAGACCTAATACACCATCATCATCCTTTTGAATGTCTTTTACTAAATCATCTATCATCATCATGATGACCCTAGGATACATGATGTACTTTGCATTTCCAGCTTTCACATTTTCTACCAAGTAGTCAAATATCACCTTCGATACATTGTATGGCCTGTTCAGCACCAGACAGGCGATTATGTTCATGATATAGTCAGAAGTTTCGTCATATGCTCCCTTCCCGTGAGATAAAGCATGTACTACGCAGTGGATCATGAACTTGTAGGGTTTACTGAACATTGTTTTACCCATTTTCCCATTTAAGTGCCCTGTAAATCCCATCCTACACCATAAACCTTTGCAAAGACGTTCAAGAATAATGGTGGGATCTCTATCAGAATCACCTAACTCCAACACTCGTCTTATATCACCAACGTTGAACTTAATTTCTAAATCTACGTCTTGACCATTTTCGTCTTTCTTTCTCACTGCAGAATAGATCATCTTTTCCTTCTCCTCGTATCTTGATGAACTCCAAAATTGTCTCACATGAGATTCATAAACTATAGTCTTGTCGGTTAAGGCCTTAGCAATCTTGCTTTCTCTCAAGAACTTTGCTATAACTTCAAACAGAGTTTTGTCTGTATAAAGTGCATCCGGCAGACAATAGATGTTGTGAGATTTATCCCAGTCTGAAGCTTTTCCCTGCAATAATACACAATGTTAAAAATTGCATGAGGTTCGAGACATCCAGTGACAAGTAATGAAAATTTTGGAAACTCAAAATTTTTCTAACTCTGGAACTCTCACTATGCATAGCACTGAGGATTGGATGGCTGTCCGATCAGATTGCCACCCGATCAGATTGCCATCTTGTGCAATGTATAGTCAACATAAGTCAACCTTATAGGTGAATGCCATGGATCGGATGACCACCCGATCGGATTGCCACCCGATCGAGTTGTCACTCGATCCTTGACAACTTTGAACATTGAAAGTTTTTGTCGTTTAGAGATGAGGATCGGATGGCCACCCGATCGGATTGCCACCCGATCGAGTTGCCACTTGATTTATGACAAAGTTGCACATTTTCCAAGACATAGTATTGTGGATCGGATGGTTGTCCGATCGGATTGCCACCCGATCGGATTGCCACTCGATCCTTGGCATGTAATGAACAATGAAAGAATGTATTGGAACGGATTTCCACCCGATCGGATTGCTACCCGATCAGGTTACCAAACTTTCCAAATCCCTTTGTGAACAGTGAAAGGCACACAAAACGAGACAAACACTTAGAATAATTTTCAAACATGAACTGCTAAGGATCTGATGGTCACCCGATCGGATTGCCACCCGATCGGGTTGCCAAACTATCCAAACACTTTGACAGATTAAAGGCACAAATCCCAAGGAAACAACAATCAGTTTACCAGTTTAAGCACAATTATCAAGGCACAAACACTTAGAAAAAAATATACAGTCAAATAGTATGCATTGGATCGGGTGGTCACCCGATCAGATTGCCACCCGATCGAGTTGCCACTCGATTCATCAGACATGAAGAACAGTTTGAACAATTTTTGAACATCAAAACTTTTCTAAGCTAAACATCAAATTGAACATAGATCTGTGTAGAGAATCTAAAGGCGATCAAATCCCTATGTTCATCTTGTTCTAACTTGGCCTAATCAGAGATTAATTTGACAAAAACATGTCTGATAGCCGACTCGTTCTAAGCATCAAATCTCCTAGATCTAACATGTTATGGCACAAATTGAGATGGTAAACTTGTAGATCTAACACCCGTGATCATAACTTTATGCTTAGATTTCATCAAAACTTCCTAAAAATGTCTAGATCTGAGTTCAAAGGTTCGACAGTCGCTGACTTCAAAAATTCATCAAAAACATCAAATTAACAGTTAAAGATCATGAAACTTACCTTTCCCATTGAGAAGGTTGTGTAAACCAACAATCCAATGTCTTGTGGAAAGAAAAAGTATGAAAATCAAGATCAGAATGTAAGAGTGTGTGAGAGAATAGGATGGTCGCCCGATTGAGTGAAAAGTTTAACTGAATGCATTGACCTCCTATTTATAGTGTGACCATGCATCGGATGGCCGTCCGATCGGATTGCCACCCGATCGGATTGCCGCCCGATCCAAAAATAACTCTTTTGACTTTTAAGTGTTGACCTTTGACTTTTTGTCATTTTTCTCAGATTTTATCAGTTTTTAGAAATCCACTTAAGTATCTAGGTTCAAACTAATGACCCTAGGCACTTAATTTGCCGTCCAAGTTCAAGTTAATGACCTTGGTTGACCCGAAGCAAAACCGACTGACTTTTTGTTCAATTTCCAAACACATTTTTCTGAAAATTTACAAGTTTCAACTTAATGAACTTGCATTGACTTTGAATTTCTCAATTTTCAGATTAGCTCCCAACCCAGTTGTCCAGTTCAGAATCTTTCCTGCTCTGCTTCTCTTCTCAGAATCTGAAGATCCGCTTTCCACCTTGGTTTGTCACAAAACTAAAGCAGAAATGTAAAATCTTTTTGGAATTTTAAGAAAGTTTAAACTAGAAAATTATGAAATGTTTTTGGGTTTTTGTAGCTAAACGGAAATGAAATGGACAACAGTAAATGTAAAGCAGTAAATGAAACTATTTATAAACATATTTTTGGTGAGCGTGTTAGGGGATCATATCAGCTACCGACAAGCTACAAGTACCGTTAAGCTTGATTACATACTAAGAATTAAACAATTCGCTTAGATTGCCGATATACAGATCCTCTTAAATTTTCACACAAATTTCAATTAATCAGGATACGATTTAGTGTTTTAAGATCTTAACTTATACGCGTGTCCCACCTCAGAATATACTCCCGTATCCAGACTCCTATATTTAGTCTTACAGGTGAATGTACACTAATGATATCTGTAACGGGTAATGCTAGGCCATGAGAGCTCAGGTTAGCACTTTCGTTCAGACAAAGAGATGATGGCTCGACTTTAGGTGTGTCCCGTTTGGGGATCTTTTCTTCAACAGCACATGATTAGCATTTTTCAATGTTTCATCATTTTTTATGCTGAGGGTAGACTTTTAAGATTAAAGTAGTGCAGAGTATTATACGAGGACTAGGCTATTGCTTCCGCAAAATCAGAAGTCCCGGTATAATACCCCAGATATCATCACGCACAAAGACCTAGTATGTCAGAAATAGAAAGCCCTTCAAACAAGATTTCAGGGGTTACCTATATATCCGAGAAATGTTCCCCACGTAAAAGAAAGTTGTGATTTAGGTTTATATCCCGAAAAATCTACTAAGTGTGCAAAAACCTATCGGCATATCATCAACGAGACTGCTTAATGCTTTTAAAACTTTACATATCTTTAGCATACTGTAACTGTCTAGCTGATGTACTATCATTTCCTCTTTTTACACAAACTTTTTTTTTGGTTTTCTATTGTTTTTGGATTTTTGCATTTTTTAATGTTTTTGTATTTTCTAAAAATATTATCTATCTCCCCCTAAATACCAAAACAACTAAAAATACGACAAACCAAAGCAGTCTGCTTCTCAACATCATCTGCCTCGGTTTCCTCATCAACGCCAATGATTTTCTCCGCATCCGACAACAATTTCATACCATTTAGTTTTAAAAGATATTGAAAACGAGCTTTATCGAAAGCTTTGGTATGTAAATCTGCCTTTTGTTCGTCGGTGTGGATTTTATCAATTTGTATCAACTTCTTTTCATAACAATCTTGTATGAAGTGATGACGAATTTCTATATGTTTTGTTTTAGCGTGATGTACCGGATTCTTTGTTATGTTTATAGTAGCCTCATTATCAACAAAAATAGGTGAAGCAAGAAATTGCAAACCGTAGTCGCGCATCTGTTGCTGGATCCACAGGATCTGCGAGCAGCAGCTGCTGGCAGATACGTACTCTGCTTCACATGTAGACAAAGCAACAGAGGTTTGCTTCTTACATTGCCACGTGACCAGTTGGGGTCCGAAAAATTGGCATCCTGAAGTTGTTGATTTAGCATTGACTTTGCAGCAGCCGAAGTCAGAATCAGAGTACCCCTCAAGCGTGAAGTCACCATCCTTTGGATACCATAACCCCAGTGTTGGAGTTCCTTTCAGGTAGCGTAATATCCTCTTGACGATCGACATTTGCGAAGATCTGGGACTTGATTGAAAACAGGTCGCGAGGCAGGTTGGGTACATTATATCAGGTCTTGAAGCCGTCAAATACATTAGTGATCTGATCATGGAGAGTGGCGCCTACCTTGCCTCGGATGAAGTTGTTGGCTAGCAGATGTTGAGAGAGCATCTCATACCAGGCCCTCGGGGCCTGATGTAAGCCGTATAACGCCTTGTCCAAGAGGTAAACCTTATCTTTGTGGATTGGGTCGGTAAAGCCCAGTGGTTGTCCGACATATACCTCCTCCTTTACCTTGCCGTAGAGAAATGCCGACTTCACATCTAGTTGATACATTTTGAATCCTTTCCATGAAGCAAACGCTAGGAAGATTCTGATAGCTTCAAGACGAGCAACAGGAGCATACACTTCAGTAAAATCTATCCCCTCCTACTGACTGAAACCCTGGACCACGAGTCGAGCTTTATTACTAACAATAACCCCTCGGTCGTCTCTCTTACACTTAAACACCCACTTTGTGTTTATCTTCCTATGACCATCAGGCAAGTCCACCAGCTTCCATACACCAAGCTTTTCAAACTGACTCAGCTCCTCCTGCATTGCGTTGACCCATGAATCTTCTATTAGTGCTTCCTTGTATGTTCGCGGCTCAATCTGTGAAATGAAACAACTAAGTGAAAATTCTGTTTGTAAAGGAGCAACTTTAGAATAAAAGCAAGTAAGGCCATGGTCAATCTGGCTTCTGGTGCGAACGCCTGAATGCAGCTCTCATATTATCAATTCTTCGGGATGGTATGAGAGAGTCCTCGACATCACCTCACCTGGAACATCCACCTCGCCTTCCAAATTCGTAACATTCTGATCCGCAACTTGTTCATTGACAAGAATTGTCTGATCTGAAGATTGGATTTACTCCTCCTCAGACTCTGAATCACCATGATCAAATGTTGGCCTTTCATTAGATTCTGAATTATCATTGACTGCCGTCTGATTTTCAGGAGCATGTTCACGTTCCGAAGAAGTCGGAGTTTGCTGAACTTCATCATTCTCTCCAGCGTTACTTGGACCAGCTTCATCATCATTGGAAGTTTGTCGTTGACATCTAGAAGACCCTGCTGGAAAATTTTCTTGTGCCGCTTCATATTCTCTTAAAATATCCAAATCATCAAAGAACTCTGGCTCTTCTTCTAACTCGAATGAATCCCATATAGTATCGTAGTTGAATCGCCAAGAGTCTGCGGGTACCTGTGGTGGCATTGTGTAGCCTTGGCACTCAACATGTTGTGCTTCGATGATCCGCTTGAAACTTGGAACAAAGACTCTTCTGAGTGGACTAGCATACCCAACGAAGATACCTTCAATGCACTTTGAACCAAATTTGCCATCAGGATCCATAACTGTACACGGAGACCCGAACGGTTCCAAATACTCGAGATTAGGCTTGCGGTTGTTGATCAACTCGAAACATGTCTTGTTGTACTTCTTCACAGTAAGTACCCTGTTGAGAGTATAGCAAGCGGCTGAAACTGCTTCTGCCCAGAAATTAACAGGTAACTTGGAATCAGCAAGCATTATCCTGGCCGTTTCAATCAGCGTTCTATTCTTTCTTTCTGCGACTCCATTCTGTTGCGGAGTATATGGCGCGCTGAATTCTTGCAGAATACCACTCCTATCACAAAATTCTTCCATCTTGTTATTCTTAAATTCAGTACTGTTGTCACTTCTTAATCTTCTGATGCGGGTTCAGTATAAATTCTCAATATTCCTAAATAGCCTCAGCAAACTCTCGAATGTTTCATCTTTTGTCTTCAAGAATGACACCCACGAGAATCTCGAATAGTCGTCTGTGACTACTAAGCAGTATAGATCACCAGTTATGCTCTTGACATTCACAGGACCAAAGAGATCCATGTGAAGTCTTTCCAACAACTTCGAGACTGAGTTCATCTTTTTGCATGGGTGAGATTTCTTACGTTGCTTCCCTTTTACACAAATAATGCACTCCCCCTCAAGATGGAAACTCTTCAAGTGAACACCTTTGACCAAGTCGTTATGTACCAGGTAGTTCATCTTGCGCAGGTGGACGTGGCCTATCTTTCGATGCCACAATTGCGACTCCTTTTCAGTGGCTCTTGACATGAAGCAGTGAGTTTGACCCGTGGTAGTCGTGGCTACGCTCATATCCAACACGTACAGATCATTAACTCGTGGTGCTCTCATGATGATCCACTCCTCGGGGATGAAAAACCCTGGCTTCAAGATTAAACATTCTTTATCCATGAAGTGTGTCGAATACATTCGGTCACAGATCTGAGAAATGCTCAGAAGATTGTTCTCTAGCTTGGCGATGTAATTGACTCTTTCAAATGTGATAACTCCATTCGATAATGTTCCCTCACCAATGATACGACCTCCTTGATTACCGGCAAAACCAACATAACCTCCATTAAACCCTCTAACATCATAAAGCATGGTTTTTCTCCCCGTCATGTGCCTTGAAGCTCCACTATCCATAATCCAACATGAGATAGATCTCGGAAGCTCCTGCACATTTCAAAGTATTCATTGAGATTTTGAAGCAACCCAAGCCTCTTTCGACTCAGGTAGCTTGACATTAATGCGTGTAGTTTTGGTGTACGATGGTGGGAAATTCTTGTCATTCATCTTGAGACTTTCTTCAGACTCAATCTCAACCTCTTTATACAAAAAGAAATCATTGTTAGGAGGTTGACTAGATGATTGGTCTTTCTTTGCAACATACTTCTTTCCTGAAGAGGTAGAAGTTTGTTTCTCAAGTTTCTCATAGTAATCTAAAGGTACAATCATCTTCACCGGTGTGGTTCAAGATGATTGTTTTGCAGACTCAGAAACCTTTAGTTTTGAAGAACTTGGCGTCTTACCATCTGATTTTGGCTTCCACGTTTGTTGCGATGAAGCGACCCGTTTGTAAAATTTATCAATTTTAGTTACCGACTGTTTTACGGGTTCAGTTTTGACTTTGGTGTTTTCATTTTTCAAAACTTTCTTCTCAACAATCATTGGAGCTTTACCTTTTACATCGTCTTTCTTTTTCGGACTCTCGACAACCACAGACTTAGGTTTCGAGTTGGTGCACTTTCTTGCAATGTGTCCAACTTTATTGCATTTAAAGCATGTGCGGGTGTCAACTTCCCAACTTGTGCCTTCGGTCTGAGGCTGTGAGGCCTTTTTCTCAAAAAATTCTTCATTTGATTTTGAAAAAATTTCAGATTCTTGCTCGGAATGTAAACTCAAGCTTTTCACAAACACTTTCTTTTTTACAAACCTTTTGTTTTGAAAGTTCCTTCTTTGATTGTTCTTACCACCCTAATAACCACCCGGCCATTTGTTTTGGTTGTTGTTGTTAAAACGTGGCGGTACAGCAGGTTTTTTTGTAGTAAGATTTATCTTTTTCAAAGTTCAATTGCCTTTTGGAAAGTTTCAAACCCTCGATTTCAGAAACATCAATTTCAACCAATTTGAACACATTCTTCAATTTGTCGACATTCACATTCTCAAGTGGAAATTCAAGATCCGAATACAACTTATCTGAACCAGGCATCTTGTACATCACAAGAGTAGGTTCTTTACTTAAGTTGTTTTTGGATTTTGATTTCGGAATGTATTTATCCAAAAAAACCTTCTTCATCCTTAGTCGAATCACTATCAGATTTTAAAACGTTTTCAACCACATTTTTCATGACTTCGGATTGAATACTGTCTTCATCAGATGATGAAGTGAATGTGACATCGATTGTTTCTGGAAGTTTTACATCATTTGTTTCATCATCATTATCCAACCCAGATTTTTTCTTTGAGAAATTATTTAACACGGGCGGTGGAACTTGATGATACCCTACCCCAGTTCCATCTGAGTATACATCTTCACTAGCTTTGTTCTTCCCAATTGGTTTGGGAACTATGTGTTGAAGAATAAAGCTCGCGGAGCTGTAACTGTTCAGTTTCAGATTGATTCATTCGTTCTCAATCTTAGCTTCCTGAAACTGAAGCTTTAGGTTTGCAATCTCATCCAACTGTTGGTTGATTTGCTTTTCTTTTGACTGAAGGACTCCAGACAGTTGAAAATTTTCTTTGGATGTTTTACTGTTATGCTCATCAGAATCTTTTATCGTTCTTTTCAGCTTCTCATGATTTTCAGAAAGTTATCGGTTTTCATGAATTAACTTTTCATTTTCTTTTCTAAATCGTTCTACATCATTTTTATCTTTTTCAATCCTCTCAGTTAATTCCTTTATTCTATCATTTGAAGCTCTCACCAGTTTATCACGATTTAAAATTTGATCTTCAACTATTTTGACCTTTGCAACTAGTTCTTCAGTCTTTTTGGCATTGAGATATGCATGTGTGCTGCAAACTTTGCAATCTTTCATGCAATTTTTGCAGTCACTCTCAGTTTTACCTGACCCATTTGTTGAATCACTACAACTGACCTGGCTGGTTGACTTAGATGTAGTTTTGGAATCTACCTCTAATTCCTTTGCTGCAAGAACTTTATCTGCCATCTTCGTTAGGTTCTCTGCAGTCATTTCTTTTGTTGTGTCGATTATCCCATCATCGACTTTTCTTGACTTTAAATCTTCCTCTTTAGCTTGCGTTGCCCATTCTCTCTGTCTTTCTTCTTCCTATTGTGTTATTTGTTTAATGAGAGTTTCAACAATGAGTGTTGATGGTTCAGCAATTATGTTGCCTTTAGGGTCCAAATAGCACTCACGATCAGCATCCCATCTGTTTACACTTCTAGCTTCTTTCCAGGCCTGATAATTTCTATCCTTCATGGTTTGAGCTAACATCTTTCTATTAACATATTTCTCCTCTTCAGTTCGTGTGTCTTTGAATGGTATGACTTTTGCCATGAAAGCATAACCTACAGCATCTTCTTCCGGTAAAAACTCACTCCAGTCAAAGCCCTCATCATCATGAATTACAGCTAAGGCTCTAGACTTCTCCTTAGGAGTTTCTTCAATTTGCTTCATTCGGGGCGGTTCTTCCTTGTTGCGATGATAAATGGCCTTTTTATAGTAGTCGTCATGGAATGGATTTGCCGTTTCATCTGAAGCTGCATTCCTGCATTCCCTCTTAAAGTGCCCCTTCTGTTTGCACTTGAAGCAGGTAACCTTTGACTTGTCGAAGCCCAGCTTCGTTGATGGCCCATCGATGGAGTGTCTTCCAGTTATCTCCATGAACCTTTGCGCTCTTCGAACTACGCTTGCCATGCACCAGCGTATGTCAATCAACTCCATTTCTTCAGGGTCGATTTGATCATAATCTTCTTTGGTAAGGTTCGATTTCCCGATTTTCCCAGCTACCAAGCTTTCATAAGATTCCAGGATTGAAGCAAGGAATACCATTTGTTGTTTTGCAGTTTCTTCATTGAAATTCTGAGCATTGTTCAGATTTACTGCAATGTTACACTGAAACACGTTTTTAGGAACACTTTGCTGTTACTGGCTTGGAGCGGATGAAGAAGTTCCCCCGTGATAACCACTATTGGGTGTTGGACTGTTGTTTTGTCTTTCTTCAGTAACTATATTCGAGCTCTCAGCTGAAAAAGCAGTTTTTGGTGAAACAGTCTTAGGTATCATGCTTCCCTGATAGTACAGATTGACGTTTTGTTGGTACGGAGTGTTGTTGACTTTATTCATCTTCTCTATTTCAAGTTCATGGCTCTCAAACCTTTCTATCAGCCAATCAACAGTCATGTCAGATATTTTCATGGTGTTTCTCAAAACAAGTGCATAATACTGCCAATCCTTTTCATCTGGAAATGATTCCAACAATTTTTTGACCAATTCTTCTTCGGTGAAAGTAATTCCATATCTCACAAGCTCTATCTTTAAGTGACAGAACCGCTCTATCATCTTCAACACTGACTCATTCTTCATGCATCCGAACAAATCAAACTCTTTCTTCAGTAGATGTTTTTATTTTTTACTATTTCTGCTCCTCCTACACACTTCTTTTCTAATTTTCCCCACAAATCTCTTGAATCTTTGTAATTGATCAAAGAAATGATATCATCCCTAACAGATTGATGTAATAATGTTATACATTTATGTTCAGCAATAAATGCTTCTTGTTCAGTATCGAACAGATTTTCATAATCATTCCTTCCAATATTGAAACCGTTTTTCAAACACTTCCAGCTCTGATAAGCGAATGCCTTTAACCAATCTTCGAATCTGCTAGCCCATCTGTTATAATCCTCTATTGTCATGAGCTTAGGCGGCTTGTTGTAAGTACCATAAGCGTTGTCCACGCTAAGTGAGTTAGAAATCGCCTTCTTTGGATTTGGATTAGGATTAGGATTTGGACCTGTATTGGTCGTGGCGTCTCCCGTGTTGTATGCAAACACGTCGCTGAATAGGTTTAGAAAATCGTCTCCCATTGTTGAGTACCTAAAAAAGTTTCAGACACTTTGACAAATTTTTACGTTTTTCAAAAAATTCAAACTGATGCACTTGGATCGGATGGTGATCCGATCGAGTGGTGATCCGAACGGATTACCCGACCAAGTGACAATGTCCAAGAATCAGATGGTGACTCGATCAGGTGGTGATCCGATTGAGTGGTTGTCCGATCGAGTGACACAAGCTCTTAGAAAACTTAAACCCTCAACCCTTCACCGATCGGGTGGTGATCCTATCGGGTGACAAGATGATGTCAGCAAATGAGAACAACAAATATCAATGCCAATCCGATCGGGTGGTGATCCGATCGGGTGGGATGATGACGTCAGCAACAAATATCTAGAACAGACTATGCCAAACCGTTCAGACAGCTGTCCGATCGGGTGGATGACATCAGCACGAACAATGAACTAGACATGGTTTTTGATAGATTTGAATCAGTTTTAGTTGGAATTTTTCTATGAAAATTTGAAGGATTAATATTTGTTCAATTGCGAATCTAATGATATCAAATTTGTCAAATTTTGTCTGTAAATTCCCGTTCAATTTTACGTTTTTCTTGTTTTTAAGGTGTAAAACACAACAAGAAATGAGTAGAAGATGAGAAAATTCGTCAATTTTCCGATGAAATTCGACTGAAATCGGCAAGAATAGTTGAAATTTCGGTGAATAGCTGTTGTAGTCCTTGATTCAACCTCCTGTTGCTCTGATACCACTTGTTAGGCCTTTGGATTAGGATCTGTTCATGTGGAACGTGGTCGGAATCGATCTAAATCAATGTGCGGAATCCATTGATCAAGTCAGAGAATTAACAACATTGTATTCAACGATTAAATTCGTCTGATGTCTATTAGATTGATATGAAAGTACAGTTGCACCGGTAGAGAATCAGACTGACAGCAGTTTCTTACAATGTTGAGCAAAAGTCCTAAATGACTAACCCAAGCTGGATATTTATAGGCAACATTAGGGAGGAATATGTGCCGTCCGATCGGGTGGTGATCCGATCGGGTGGTCATCCGATCAGATGGCCATCCGATCGGATAACATTAGTCAACCTTCGAACTTCACATTTACATTATGCACCGATCCCTGAGTTGTCGTTATACACACATACATACACTTACATACATATACACAAAAGACATATACAATACAAAATAAGACTCAATGCGGACGGAAGCTACAGACATATGAACTAACAGTCCTTCCATATTTCTCCTTAAAAAGAGCAGGAGTGTGAATGCCACCGAGCATGACAGACATCCACCCCGTTACCTGCGCACATGCTGACGAGCTCTGCCGACTCGTGCGCCAGACATGATTTGTACCACGTGCATGACAAACTAGGTGTGTGGACTCGAACGCCAGACATGCTCTGCGCCTCGCGCACGACGAACAAGCTCCGCTGACTCGCGCACCAGTCATGCTCTGCGCCTCACATTCGGTAATAAACTCCGCTGACTCGCACGCCATACATGCGTTAGACCACACTCACCACCGCGCGGGTACACAGCCAGCTCCCGAATGCGCGCTGCCACGCTTGTACACTACCGGACATACTTCGCCGTCATGGGTAAACCCTGTCGCGCAAGTAAAGTTCCACGCGCCGCGCGAACAAACTCCACCTGCACCGGAAAGGCGGACTTGTTTTTTTCTAAACAATATTTTAAAGAACATCTCTGACCTCATATCGAGAAACCGTGCCCAACTTATTTCAGCGGGTGATGTCCTTGGTCGTGCACACCCAAAGCATATCCATAAAAAAATTATTACTCCTCAACCATGGTTGGTGGAGATGAAATTAAATAAGTCATCTTTTCAATGTTTATTTCATTGCATACTGGATGAGGTGGGTCAGTTATTTATTTCTTTATGCAAGCTTTTGTAAAAAGCAAGGTATAAATTAGTATAATAAAGGTTATACGAAATGTACTCCTCTCGTGTTATAAAAGGGTTTTACAAAGAAAAATAAAATGAGAGAAAGAAAAACACATTGCAAAATGCTCTCACACGTCACTTTCAAAAGCCTGAAAGCTCATCATTCTTAATTTAATATTCTTGGCATTTAAAGCCTCATGAAAGTAAATGGATTTTTGACGCGTGTGGTCAAACTAAGCCATCTCATTGACATTTTCAAATAACACATAAACATTTGGATGTTTTTAAACAAAATATTAACATCTAGACCTATCACAAATAAAAAGCATAAAAGTGAGATTTTATTGCTACTATACCGACATGAGTCCATTTCTTTTGTTTAAGCAATAACGTGATATACGCATTACATGCGGCACATTTATATATGAGTACATTCGTTACTTGTCTACGATCAATTTTAGTACAATGCAACTAACATTTATTTGGCAGAAATAAACTATCACACTAGCATACATGGTGTAACACCATTTCGAGGTTCAAAATTGTTTTCACATATTGCGAAGTATGGATGCACGGAACAGATACCTCCGAAGGATGAAGTTTTGGTACAACGCTTTCCACATATCAGACTTTTTTATTACAATTTACCGTGTCAACTTATTTGCAGGTTAGGACATACATTCAATCGGGAAAAGCGGCAAGCAACCCTCACGCACACCGATAAAAGCCTAAAAAGCTACATGACATATTAGCACGCAAGTCGCCATGCGCGTCTTCTGCTCTACATACGAGCGAGCACATATGTGCTGGCAGGCGCATGCTTCTTGACATACGAGCACGCCAGTCTCCATGCGAGCCTACTGCTCTACTTACGAGCACGCTAGTCTCCATAAGAGCCTGCTGCTCTACATACGAGCATCTCAGTCTCCATGTGAGCCTGTTGCTCTACATACAAGCACGTAAGTCGCCATACGAGCATGCTCCTTTACTTATGAGCACGTAAGTCGCCATTCGCGCATGCTCCTTTACATACGAGTATCTCAGTCTCCGTGCGAGACTGCTCCTTTAGTTATGCGCACGTAAGTCGTCATTCGCGCATACTCCTTTTTACATACGAGCACGCTAGTCTCCGTGTGAGACCGCTGCTCTACATATGAGCACGTAAGTCGCCATACGCGCAGGATCCTTTACTAATGAGCACGTAATTCGCAATACGCGCATGCTCTTTTACATACGAGCACGTAAGTCGCCACGCGCGCATGCTCCTTTACTTACGAGCGAGCACACATACGCTAGCTGTCGCATTCTCCTCTACATACGAGCACGTAAGTCGCCATCCATGCATGCTCCTTTACTTATGAACACGTAAGTCGCCATCCACGCATGCTCCCCTACTTATGAGCACGTAAGTCGCCCACGCGCGCGTATGCTTCTTTACTTCAAGCACGTGTGTCGCCCACGCACGCATTCCGCTCTACATACGAGCATGAAAGTCGCTATACGCGCATGCTACATTACTTATGAGCACGTTAGTCGCTCACGCGCGCTTATGCTTCTTTACTTCAAGCACGTATGTCGCCCACGCGCGCATTCTGCTTTACATACGAGCGCGTAAGTCACCCACACGTGCATTTTTAGTTACTTACGAACACGCTTACAAAATATAAACTGCACTACAAATGCACTCACCACTTTGGGTATACGCAAAAACACATTGGCTTCCACATCATTACCCTGACACGACTTTACGCCAATTCTCATTTGCGATAACCTGCACAAAGTGGATTAACACGTGCAAATATTGTAGACAACAATTTATAAAGATTTAAACACCAGGTATACATTTTCCTCAAGGCTTGAGAGACGCTCACTCGAAAATCATCCGAAGGGAAGGCACTCATCTAGTCCAGAATTCCACCCACTTGCCATTCGCGCATGGGAGCAACACTGGACTGGGGGACCTGATGGGCTATGGTCCCAAATGCTGCATAAGTCATACGCGCATTGGGCCCTAACTACACTTAACCGCCAAAACTCAGCCTGTTCCAAGACTCATGCAGGTGACCTAACCACACTTAACCGCCAAAACTCAGCCTGTTCCAAGACTCATGCATGTGACCTAACCACGTACGCACAACCTGGACAAGCTCATGGTAATGCGCCAGTACAAATGGCAACTGCCTACAACCAATCAGTGTGTGCCATGTTTGCCCAACCAATTTCCATGATGAAAAATCGTAGGATATTCATTGCTCCATTATCTCTACTCACAGCTGAAGACATACGCAACAAGCATGGCCAACAACTTTCCCGCACCCGGGCGACAGGTAAGCCTAAAACTCAATCTTTACTTTCGAGCACTCCTAACAAGTCTAGTACTGCTCCCACGCTTGCACGCGGGAGCATCACTAGACTGGGGGACATGATGGGGTATGGTATTAAACCCAACCCGAAAGACCGAACATATCTGCTACTTATCGCCTTTTATTATAATATTTATTATTATCGCATACTAACCCGCGAAGCCTAGCGCGTTGTAGTTTACACTACACTAAGTTGTGGGCTTGTAGAGACAACCCCTAACTGGGACTGGCCCATTGAGGTTAGGGTTGCACATGTTTCCTATATAAGGAAGTCTCCACCTCCTTATTAGGGCAAGAGATATGGGGCAAACACACTTTTTGTAGCTGGAAAAAGGGGATTCTTCTCCTACCGGCCGTCTCTACATCCCCATGTTTCTCTCTTCTCCATTGCAGATCTAGGTTCAAGAGGAAGAACAAGGTGTGATTCTCCATCCTCTCAGAGAAAGCGGTCCAATCATCCCGGCGGTGATTCCGTGTTTCAACACATAGTTATTAGTGTTTAAATTCCAGTTATAGTTGTAATAGACACATATATGTATATGAAAAGAGTAAAGTTGCAATGATCGACGTTTTTGGTTAATTATGCTTGAGTATTTGTTTGTTTAATTTCTGTGATATTAATACCTGATAAATGTTTACAATTCAGATGTCGAACGAAGTAAATCAGGAAATCCAGAATAACAATAATAACGGGAACCAAGTGGATAAAAGTGCTATCGAACACATAGTAGCCCAAGGAATCATAGATGCTATGCCATATATTATCAACACTATTAAAAAGGCAGAAAATAATTTCGTAATAGGCAGTAAACGTGCACCCACTGAACCAAGTCACAATGTGAATGGAAATCACGGACCACTTATCCAAGCTCCAATTCCAAAAAGAAGAAGGACCATGTCATATGGTTGTTCTTATAAAGAATTCTTGGCCTGTAAACCGATAGAATTCTCAGGCAATGAAGGAGCCATTTCAGCCTTGCGCGGGATAGAAAAGACAGAAGCAGTCTTAAAAATAAGTAAATGTGCAGATGAAGATAAGATCATGTTTGCTTCTAATCTCTTTAAGAATGCAGCCTTAGAGTGGTGGAATACCATTCTCCAGTCCAGAGGAAGTGATAGGGTTTATAACATGGAATAGAACAACTTTAAGGAGATAGTTGAAAGGAAGTTCTGTCCTCCTCATGAAAAGGAACAGATTGCTAATAAGTTTCTAAATCATAGAATGATTAGGATAGACTACAGGGACTATACAACCATATTCTTTGAATATGCAAGGATAGTACCAACACTAGCCTCGCCAGAACCAGTGTTAATCGCCCGTTACATCTGGGGATTAATCAATGAGATCCGACATGTAGTCAAGGCAGCTAGAACTTGCTAACACTCTGACAGATGAATTGGTACGTACGCAAGAGGAAAACCAGAAAAAGAACCTAGCCCAAAAGATTACCCAGGAACTACGTTATAATTCCTATCGCGGAAAAGGAACATGTTCTTCCTCTGCACCCTACTACAAGTTTTGTAAGAAGAAGCATTCAGGAAAGTGTGTTGTGTCCTGCAACTATTGCAAGTTCCCAGGACATAAGGAAGAAGATTGTAGGAAGAAAGCTAGTGCCAGAGTATGCTACAAGTGTGGAGAAGCTGGTCATATCAAACCGAACTGTCCGAAACTAGCTCTAGCGACAAACAACAAAGCAAAGGCAACAGAAGGACCCAAGAAGAATGTCAGAGCCTTCGTTCTGACAGCTCAGGAAGCCAAGATGATCCCGGATGTGATTGCCGGTACGTTTTTAGTTAATGATGTTTATGCTAAAGTATTATTCGACTCTGGTGCGAACCAAAGTTTCATAAATACTTCTTTCTGCAAACTTCTCAATCAACCATTAACTAAACTTCAATAAGACTGTCTGGTGGAGATGGCAAATGGAAGCTCTATCAAGATAAGTGAAATCCTGCAGGGAGCAAGGATAGAAATTTTAAACCATGACTTTACCACTAATCTTTTACCAATGGATTTAGCCGGGTTTGATGTCGTATTAGGAATGGATTGGTTAGTAGCCAATCATGCCGGTATTTTATGTGATCAAAAGTCTGTACAAGTAAGTACGCCAAATGGTGAAAAGATCACAATTAAGGGAGACAAGCCAACAAAAACCACAAAATTCATCTCTGTGATGAAAGCTGCAAGTTATGCGCGGAAAGGAGGAATGGTGTATATGATTTCAGTAATCATTAACACTAAAGGAAAAGAATTAAAAGATATTTCTGTAGTATCTAAATTCTCAGATATCTTTCCAGAAGAAATACATGGATTACCGCCAGATCGAGAAGTTGAATTTAGAATTCACTTAATACTAGGAACGGCACCGATTGCTAAATCACCTTATCGCCTAGCACCAACGGAGATGCAGGAAGTGAAGAAATAGCTTGACAAATTTCTAGAGAAAGGTTTCATACAACCTAGTTCATTGCCATGGGGAGCACTGTTGTTATTTGTCAAGAAGAAAGATGGATCGATGCGTATGTGCATTGATTACCGAGAGCTGAATAAAGTTACGATTAAAAATTGGTACCCACTACCGAGAATCGATGATCTGTTCGATCAACTTAAAGGAGCTCGATTCTTTTCCAAGATCGATTTACGCTCAGGATATCATCAATTGAAAGTACAGGAAGAGGACATTCCTAAAACTGCTTTCAGAACAAGGTATGATCATTATGAATTTACAGTCATGCCATTTGGTTTAACCAATGCCCCAGCCGCATTTATGGACATGATGAACATGATATGTAAACCATACCTGGATAAATTTATAATTGTCTTTATAGATGATATTCTAATTTACTCTAAGAGTAAGGAGGAACATGCGGAGCATTTGCATACACTTCTGATATTGTTGAGAAAAGAAAAGCTTTACGCTAAATTCTCAAAATGTGAATTCTGGTTACAAGAAGTGCAATTCCTTGGACATCTGGTTAATCATAAAGGAATTCATGTGGATCCCACAAAGATCGAGGCGATTACCAAATGGAAAGTCCCCGAGTCACCAACGAAAGTAAGAAGTTTTCTTGGATTGGCAGGATATTATTGACGTTTTATTCAAGATTTCTCTAGAATAACCATTCCATTAACCAAACTGACTTGTAAATCAGTTAAGTTTGAATGGGGACCAAAACATGAGGAAGCATTTAGGATTTTGAAACAAAGGTTAACCAACGCACCCATATTCGCGTTGCCTGAAGGAATTGAAGACTTTGTAGTCTATTGTGACGCATCTAAGTTAGGATACGGAGGTGTGCTGATGCAACATCAAAAGGTAATTGCTTATGCCTCTAGACGTCTTAAGAATCATGAAGAGAATTATACAACCCATGATCTAGAGTTAGGAGCAATAATTTTTGCCCTTAAGATTTGGATACACTATCTTTACGGTAGTAAGTTTGGTATTTTCACGGATCATAAGAGTTTAAGATATGTTTTTGGACAAAAGGAATTAAATATGAGACAGAGACATTGGATGGAAATTCTTAGTGATTATGATTGTGATATCCAGTATCATGCAGGAAAGACTAATGTAGTAGCTGATGCTTTAAGTCGAAATATCATGAAAAGCCAAAAAGAGACGCTCTCTTAGACTAAACTTGCAGGTAGATTTAAATGAACAAGTGAAACAGATACATGAAACAACAATCCAAGACAATGCTGAAGGTTTGAAAGGAATGATTAAGGAATTAGAAAAAGGAGCAGATGGAATTTGGAGATTCCATAAGAAAAGGATCTGGATACCTATTCAAGGAAACCTATGAAACCCAATTCTAGAAGAAGCTCATAAGTCTAAGTATACAATGCATCCCGGTAGTGACAAGATGTATCAAGACTTAAGAAAGAATTTCTGGTGGATAGGAATGAAAAAGGATATAGAAATTTACGTTGCTAAATGTTTAACCTATTCCCAGGTTAAAGCTGAACATTAGAAACCTTCAGGGTTACTGCATCAATTGGAAATGCCAATTTGGAAATGGGAATTGATAACAATGGACTTTGTTACCAAATTACCCAAGACACGAAAAGGTCATGATACAATCTGGGTGATTGTAGACAGATTAACCAAATCTGCTCATTTCTTACCTATGAAGGAAACTTTCAGTATGGAACAATAAGCCAAGCTATATGTAAATGACATAGTTTCATTACATGGAATTCCTTTATCTATTTTATCTAACAAAGACATCCGTTTCACTTCTCATTTTTGGACAAGTTTCCAAAAAGCAATGGGAACTAGATTAAATCTAAGCACAACTTATCATCCTCAAATGGACGGACAAAGTGAAAGGATAATTTAGACAATGGAAGACATGCTTAGAGCCAGTGTAATTGATTTTGGAGGAAATTGGGATGATCACTTACCTCTTATAGAATTTTCTTACAACAACAATTATCATACCAGCATCAATGCTCAGCATTTGAAGCCCTATATGGATGAAAATGCCGAACCCAAGTATGTTGGACAGAGATCGGAGAAAAGCAACTGTCCGGTCCTGAGATTGTACAAGAAACGACTGACAAAATTATTCAAGTCAAGGAAAGACTAAAAGCAGCACGAGATCGTCAAAAGTGTTATGCAAATAACAGACGAAAACCATTGGAATTTCAAGTTGGAGACAAGGCATTGTTAAAAGTTTCTCCATGGAAAGGAGTTGTCAGATTCATTAAAAGAGGAAAGCTAAGCCTAAGGTATGTTGAACCTTTTGAAATTATCAAAAGAATAGGACCAGTAGCATATCAGCTACAATTGCCAGAAGAAATAGTAGGAATACATGATGTATTTCATGTATGTAACCTCAAGAAATGCTTAGCAAATGAATCATTGGTAATACCTCTTCAAGACATGGAGATAAATGAGAAACTTAAGTTTGTAGAGAAACCAATTCAGATTGAAGATAGGAAAATCAAGAATCTCAAACACAAGAGATTAGTTCTAGTCAAAGTGAAATGGGATTCGAAGAGAGGGCCAGAGTATACATGCGAACTAGAGTCAGAAATGCAACGGAAGTATCCACACCTATTCCAGTGAATCTCGAGGACGAGATTTAAAACAAGGTGGGGAGGATATAACAACCCTCGAAAACGCCCTAAGTTAACCCGTATGCCTCTAAATGAACCCGTGTAACCCTACTTTTATTAAAAATCAAATAAAATATTTAACTTGAGTCGTTCGCGGGCCGCGACAGGATTCCTTGGGTATAGGGCCGACAATTTTACACACGTACACGAATACATGACACGAACCTACACGAAGTTAACATGTATCGTGTATGGCCTTAACAGGTAACAGGTACTAAACAAGTAGACACGAAAATACCTGTTAATTTTCGTGTCTAAACAGGTAAAATACCTGTTTACCTGTTTAGTACCTGTTAATAAATGTTAACAATTTTAATATAATAAAAAATATACCTAATTTTATCACTTATCTTTCTAGTTTCCCTAACCCTTTCTGTTCCCATTCTAATGAACTTTACATTGTTTTGAATGGATGTTATGAATTATTTAAACCTTTTGTGATTTGTCATTTATGGATTTTGTTTTAAACTTGTTACGGATTATGCGTTTATGCATTATTTAAGCCTATTGTGAACTTTTGGCAACTTTTATTCTAACAGGTTCCTATATATGTAATTATTGAAACATTCGTAAACATGTATCAACAAGTAATGTAATTATTGAAACATTCATAAACAGGTATTAATAAGTAATTATCGTGTATACATGTTAAAAAATATTTCAAGTTCGTGTATAGAAAACTGGGCATGAAAACTTATCGTGTCGTGTTCGTGTATGGGATTTCGTGTATCATGTATTATCATGTTCGTGTGTTATCATGTACAGGTATACACGATATGCCAGCCCTATCTGGGTCTGTCGTGGGGCGCGACAGGCTGTTGCTTGCCGGTCACCCATGATGCCACGTGTCCCGATGTGTAGCCGTAGCTAGGGTGCCACTCGCGGGGCGCGACAAGAAGGGGGGAGGGGATCGCGGGGAGCGACGGACCCCGAATTCAACTATAAATTGAGCAGAACCTGCACTTTCAATCTTCATTCAAAATTTCTTTCTCTCTCTGTCCTTATAGTGTGAAAATAGCAAGTCACAATACCCCCTAAAACATGAAGCTCTGCCCCGTTGTAAGTATTTTAACCCCAATCACTAATTTGTTACCCTACCCGATTGATTTAGGACCCACCAACGCATGTCGAGGCTCTGCCGGACTAAGTTCGTTGGGGTTCTGTCTCGTGTTGTATGGCTAATGTGATTTGGGTTATCTTACTAACATGTGTGCATTGTATGTTTTTACTAGAAACTCAAGAAAATAATCAAGAAATATTACCAGGAAGCCCGTAGAAATACCTAAGTTTACATTGTGAGTCCATTCTCTTTTCTCACAGTTTGTTTATCGGGTTATAATTACAGTGATTAAGTCTTTGTATTCTATAATTGCTGCAAGTATGATGGAGTTTGTATACAGTACTTGATAACCTTCACAATTGGGCATGTGTATCCAATGTGTGATATGACCATAGTTACAGATCCGTCGAGTGACAAGTACTGAACGAGTAATTGGGTAGATATAAACATTGTAATCGCTCTTAATACTGTAAAAGTTATAAAAGCTTATTTTTATAAACTGGAATGTACTCGCCAGTATTTCTTGCTGATAAAATTTTTTTAAAACACGTTTCAGGTAACATAATGTGAAGCTATAAGAAGCCAGTTATGGAGCATTGAAGGCTTAAAGAAAGTGGCTATAAAGTTACCTAAATAAAAGTTTATGTTTTCAGCAACTAGGGTTTATCCCTATAAAGATATTATGAATGAAACATGGGTTTTATCCCATTTGTTTATTATAAAAGTTTGGTGTTTTGAAACTCTGAAATTTATTTCCTAACTACGATCCTGATGTCTCATTTTCGCTGCCAAATTAATAAACACCGATACCACCAGCTCGTGTCCGCGACTCCTGCTCCTGGGGTAGGGGTCGGGGGTTGCGACATTACCGGTACTTGATTCAGTGGGGTTAAACCCATACTGCAGCATCACATCAGATTCCGGTTAAGGCTAGGGTTCAGACGAGTACTTAGGTAAGCTTTTTCAGTTTCATGATTATGTTTTTGTTTAGATCGCATATTTCAAGGACGTTTGGGTTCTGTTGTAGTGCCTCATGACTACTTCGGCTACGAGCTTGGTTTTTTGGCGACTAGCGATTTAATTCCATTGAATAGGTGAGTCCCCAGTAACTATTCTATCATATAAAATGTGATATTATACACTTAAATAACTGATCTTCTGGAGCAAACTCAATGGTAAACTGTTGGGTGTGTTTTGAGGCTGAAAAGGTCAAAATTCACCTTCCATAAGGTTAAAGGTCAAATTTAGTTATTGGGAAGATTTTACATTTTTGTCACACATTTTTGATGAACAAAAGTTTTATTTTCCTAAATTTTATGGTTATCTTGGATGTTAATTTTCAAAAGAATCATATAATTAGTTGTAACCAAACACAATTTACCGATTGTTGCAGCTACTTCAAGGTTTAATTGTTTTCGCCTTAGTTTTAGTGATTACTCACAACAATAATTGTATCATCTCTGCTAATGATCCTCAGCCTAAGAATCAACGATGTCATTTCCTGTTAGTGCATATGTCTGTCGACTTCGTCTTGTATCGAGTCTTGTATTAGATTAGAAAGATCAGGGCACGAAATACGAGAAATGTATGTTAGTGGCTATTTCACACGAAATTGGACAAGATCATTTCGCACGAAATAGACATAGTCTATTTCGCACGAAATGAACTTTGTTTATTTCGTACGAAATGTGATTTCGTATGAGTGGTTCCGTACGAAATAGCTAAGCCTATAAATACCTGCCTTGACTTCTTCATTTGTAACTTTGTGATCCCGGTACCGAGGTGTAGCCGAAGTGTCTCCAGGCTGTAAAAAGTGTTTTTATCAACAAACAAGACAATTAAAGTGAATATATAGCTGAATCAACTTGATATGTCTGTTTCCGCCTCTCGTATTGAGTAAAAACTCTTCTGAACGACTTGTTTGGTCGTGAAAACGATCCTACAAGTGGTATCAGAGCTCAGGAGGAAGAGTTCTTACCGTTTTCAGCTTGATTTCATCAAAATTCTGTCTTCTACACCTTGTTTTCAAAAATTAAACAAGTTTTGACGGTTAAAATGGTTTGAATTTCACACATTATATGCGAAACACTGTTTTAACAAAGCCTTGAGAGAATTGGATCTAAAATCAACCTAAAAATTGTTCAATTTAACCAAAAACAGATCGACATGATGACATCAGCAGCATTTCACACGGAATAAGCTTGTACTTCGTTTGAAATTGGTATTTCGTGTGAACTCATTTCGCACGAAATCAAATCTTGTTGGTATTTCGTTTGAAAGTGTGGTTTATTTCGTACGAAATCACTCATTTCGTACCAGATTCGTTCATTTCGCTGGAAAGTATCATCTATTTCGTACGAAATCATATATTTCGCACGAAGTCAGTCATTTCGCACCAAATAGGATTTTATTTCGTACGAAATCAGGGTATTTCATTTGAGTTAGTGCTATTTCGTTTGAAAGGGTGTTTTCGTATCAAATTCCATTTCGTTTGAAGGTATTTCGCTTGAAAGCTGTTTTGTGACAAATTTACCAAATCATGGAAAACGAGTTCTATAATGCTTTTGCTTCTTCAATGACTGTGATTCAGAGTATGTTGTTAGAAAATGAGAAGGGTACTACGCAAAAACCGCCTAAGCTCATGAATATTAAGGAGTATAGTGGATGGGCAGAACGTTTTGAGAACTGGGTTCAAGCTTATTACCTAGATGCATAGGAATGTATTGAGTATCGATATGTTAGACCGGTTAAAGACAGTGGAGAAAAAGTTGGAATTAAGGATCTTAGTGCAGATGAGAAAAAGAATTACAAAAGTGAAAAGATGATGGGTTAGTCTTTTGCAACAAGCCATCAAGGAGGAAATTTTGATCTTATTACAACACAACGGAAGCTCACATTCAATATGGAAAGAATTGAAATCAAAGTTTGTTGGGAGTAAAGAGATGATCAAGAACAAAATGTCACTTTTGAAGAAAGAGTTTGATCTATTTCATGGATTAAAAACTGAGAACACCAAGCAGGTCATTGAATGATATTGCAATTTGGTGATGAACATGAAGAGGTTGAACATCAATAAAGATAATGAAGAATGGATTGAAAAGTTGGCTGATGCGTTGCCACAAGATGTTTGGGGCACGTATCTGATGATGTTGAAAAACAAACCTGAATTTGACAATCTAACGTTGAGCACATTTATTGAACAGCTTGAAGCTCAAGAGATGGAACAAAGAAATATAGCAAGAATGAAAAACTATGATGGTGAACAAGACATTGGTCTATATTACAAAGGTGGTATTAGTGATAAGACCATCATTGTACCAAAGATTGAAACTGCATTCAATGCTAAAAGTTCTTCTGGAGAGTCATCTCAAGGTTCTAGTAGCAAAACTGGATTTTCTTCATATCCATCATTTGATCCAAATTTTTCGACAACAAAGAGTGGAAAAGTACTTCAATGCAACATTGCTCTAAATCTTGAAAATGATCAAAATTACTCGGAAGAAGTTGCCAAAAGTCATATGTCTTTGTTGGTGACTGTGTTAGAGTTGTATGGGAGTTTAGTTGCAGGAAGGATCGGAAATCCAATGTTGACAAAAGAGGATTACGATCAGATCGATGTTGAGGAGATGGAATTGATGGATATAAAGTGGTGTTTGGCTAGTGTGTTGAGGAGAGCTGAAAAGTTTAAACAAATTACGGGATGAGATGATTTCCATGATGCAAATGTTTCTACTTTAGGATTTGATAAATCTAAAGTTACTTGTTTTCGTTGCAGGGAAAAAGGGCATTTCAAGAGAGAATGCACAAATCGAGAAGCAAGTGGAGCTCAAAATCCTTTTGGAAACAATGATTACTATCGGAAAGCAATTTATCATCAAGTTATTCAACAACCGTTTCAACAACAAGAACCACAAACTGCACATGCTAAGAAGGCGATCGAAGAATCATCAAAGAGAGCTTGTTATGGGATAATAGATCAAGATGATGAAAAATTAGCAGAAGGTTTTAGCTAGGACAATTACTGTCCGGATAAAGAATTTCTTAAGACTAAAGCTTTTGTTGCTCAAGTCAAGGAATATACTGCTGATGACTATTGGGAAGATAAAATGAAAGAACACCTAAAGTTTTTAGTAGAGAGAGATGCAGAAAGAAAGAAAGGTAAGAGTGATGAAGAAAAGGTTCGAGTGTTAAAAGTCAAAGAAGTTCCAGCTTTCGAGATTAAAAAAGTTGTTGCAGAAAAAGTGTCTGTGAATTGTGAAAACTGTGAAATTCTAAAAAAGCAAAACAATGAGTTGATTCACAACATGAACAGGTTGAAATAATCTTATGATGTTCTAAACAAAGCTATGAATCGATACAATGAATCAAGTAGTGAACAAGCAACTTCTTTGAAGACGCTTCAAGGAGCATTCATGTCAAAGCAATCAGGCATCAATCATTATATTGAGAAATGTGCTGAACTCAAGAAAAAATTGGAAATCCAAAGAATAGAAACTGAAAGAGTTGAAAGATTATTAAGAAGTTATTCATGTGCTTCTTATGTGATTGACATGATTTACCCAACAGTTGAAGGCATGAAGGTTTTTGAAGAGGAATCATCTGAAGAAAAGAAGTCTGAAACAAAAGAGGATACTGAAGAGAAAAATTCTGATAAGAAACAAAGTGTCGGTTACAACAAGTGTCCACCCCCAGTAGAGAATGGATATTCTCCGCGAAATCCAAATTCAGAAAGAGTCAATAAGGCAACCAACTTACAGTGGGAATCTGAGCCTTCAGATAAATTGCCAGACAACATTGATGTTATGTTTACTGAATCTGATCAACAATCTCGATTGATGAAGAAAGTGGTGGATTACGTGTTGGATAAAGATGACACGGAGGAGTCAAAGTCTGAGCCCGACACTTCAAGTCCAATTGACAAAAAGAGTAAAAGGGTTTACAATAAAGAATTCTTGTTATCAAAAAATAATTTGAATGATGAATCAATTAAAGTGGCATATACTTTGAGTGATTCAGATAAATTATATTTTGATGAGGAATTCCCAATAAAAGGTGTTAAAACTGAAATGATCAACAAAGTTTTCAAATTAACAGAAATTAATATTTCTGAAGTAAAAAATGAAAAACCGAAAAAATACACCTCAAGAGTTCAACAAAGGTTAAACAAGAAAAAAGGTTATGGTTCTGTTTCAGGTTTTCAAAAGAAACCAAACCATAATGGTAATTTCAAAAAGAAAGGTTTGGGTTTTAATGCACCAGAAAATGATAAAAATGAGAAAATTTTAAAATCAAAAACTGTATTTGTTTCAGGAGCAAGTTCAGAAGAAGAAGAAAAAAGTTCATTATGGAAATAATCAAACAGAGAGTTCTTGGCTCAGAAGCAAGATGGAATGAAGAACAAAGTTGTTCAGAAGAAGGATAAGAGAACTTGTTATCAATGTAACAATGTTGGTCACATTGCCGTGAATTATCCAACGGCAACCAACACAAAACAGGGAGTCTCTGAAAAACTTAATCTCAAAGAAAAACCTGTTGATAGTGAATCACCAACCGATAAAATCAAAATGTTTAAAAATTCTACTTTCGAAGTTGGTGAGAGTTCAAACCGGTTTTACAAAAGAAAAGCGAATCTTAGCAATCAAAGGTGGATTGTTAAGAAAACAGATGATGGTTCTGGCTATGATTCTGACTCGTCAAAGTCAGAGGAGTCACAAGTTGAATTGAAAAATGATGAAAATTTGTCATTATTAAAGGTTGAAAGTTTGAAATCAAAAGTTGGAAAAGTTGAAATTTCAAATCAATTTTTTTCTGAAAAGAAAAAAATTGATGTTGAAAAGGCATTTAACCCCAAAGTTCAAAATATTTTTGGAAAAATGATTAATGGGAAGGTAAAAGGGGTAAAGGAATTTTATGAGAAGAAAAAGAGCAAACCAGATCAAGATGGGTCATCCCAGGTTAGCAACTGGGATAGAACCTATCATGACTAAACTCTGGACTTGCCGGAGCTCCCAGGTTGGTAATCGTGGAGCAGGAATCGGCAACTTTCTTGAGAAATTCACTATTAGTGATATTTCGTTTTTTAAAAGATTAATCAGGGAAATTAAGTTGTACTTGGTTTATCTTTCCTACAAGTGGTGTTGATTGTTAAAACCTACAAGTGGTTAAAAGAAAGAACAAGGTGATGAATGGATCCCCTAACCTAGAAGTGATAAAATCAACAAAACTAATTTTCTGGAAAAAAGCATTTTGATTAAAACAAACTTAAGTGTTTTGAAATTAAAACGGGAAAATAGTTTGTTGAAAGGGGGAGTTCTGATTGTTTATGTCAAGTGGATGGCGAATTGAAGTAATTCACAACAGTTGTCACTTTATTTGTACAGTTTATTCTCAAATTTTCTTAAATGATTTTGAATTTTAGGGGGAGTAAGAATTTTATAAGATCCAAAAACATTAGAAAATTTGAAAAAAATACAAAAACATGATAAAATCTAAAATGCCAAAAACATTGAAAAAAATAAAAAACGAGTTTTGTTGAGAAAAGAGGAAATGATAGTACATCAGTGGACTATCACAGCACGCTAAAGAATTGGAAAGTCAAATGTGATAAATGATCTCACCGAGGATGTGCCAGTAGATTTTTATACATTTAGTAGATTGTTTTCGGGATATAAACTTAAAATCTATACTTGCTTATCTCGTGGGGAACATCTCTCGGATATATGGGTAACCCCCGAAATCTTGTTTGAAAGATCCTTCTTTCTGAGATACTAGGTCTTTATGCTTAGTTATATCTGGGGTATTATCCCGGGACTTCTGATTTTACGGAAGCAATGGCTTAGTCCCCGTATAATACTTTTCGCTTGCTTGAAATATAGCACCCCCCTCAGCATAAAAAATGATGAAACATTGAAAAATGCTAATCATGTGCTGTTGAAGAAAAGATTCTCTAAAGGGAACACACCTAAAGTCGAAGCCATCATCTCTATGATTTTGCGGAAGCAATAGCCTAAGCTCTCATGGCCCTCGCATTTAACCCTTTACAGATATCATCTAGGTATACTCACCTGTAAGACTGAATATTGGGATCTGGATACGAGAGTATATTCTAAGGTGGGACACGCGTATAAGTTTAAGTCTCTAAAACATTAATCTCATATCTCGAAACAATTGAACTTTGTGTGAAAATTTAAGTGGATCAGTATACTGATAATCTAAGTGAATCACTTAGAACTTAAAATGTTTAAAGCTTAACGGTGTTGGTGATTTGTCTCATTAACTGATATGATCCTCTTACACAAACTCACAAAAATATTGTTTGTAAATATTTCTTTATTGCTTTCTCAATTAAACAAAATTCAAAAAGATTTTTAGTGTGTTTTAGCATAAAATTTTGAAAAATACAAAAAGATTTTCGACAATTGTTGATGAAAAGCTGATTTTCAAAATTCCAAATGCTAAACATGATGAACAAATGGTTTGGAAGAATGAGTTTGTAAAATGTGAAATATTTTTGAAATGTTTAAATGGATCATTAACTTGTATCAAAATTTTTGAATATTTTGAATATTTCAAAATTGAAAAGTTTTTCAAATGTCAAAATTTGTTATCTTACAAGTGGTAGAGAATGTGCAGGTTAGCCAGGTTCCAGATTATGTTAATGCTGAGAGTCAGGTAATGATCCTAAACCTGTGAAAGCTAGACTACGATCCCAGAACAGTTTAATGGGGAGTCTGCATTATTCGAAGAAAAGTTTGAAAGAATGGTCAACATTCAAGAGAAAGTTCGAATGTTCTAAGCCAGGTTTAAATCCTGTGATTCACACAAAATGCTGATGCTGATGAACTTAAGGAATCAAGAGATCTGATCAAGAGAAGATAAAGATAGATTGAGATTCTGGAACAGAGAGAAAGAGAAAGAGAAAGAGAAAGTGATTGATTGAGGATGCTTACAATGGAGAATCTTTGGAGAAAGTTTAAAGACTAATAAAGACTGAAGATGCCGAAGACTCGACACTGAAGACTTCGTCAACATCCAAGGGGGAGTCTGTTAGTGCATATGTCTGTCGACTTCGTCTTGTATCGAGTCTTGTATTAGATTAGAAAGATCAGGGCACGAAATACGAGAAATGTATGTTAGTGGCTATTTCGCACGAAATTGGATAAGATCATTTCACACCAAATAGACATAGTCTATTTCGCACGAAATGAACTTTGTTTATTTCGTACGAAATGTGATTTCGTATGAGTGGTTCCGTACAAAATAGCTAAGCCTATAAATACCTGCCTTGACTTCTTCATTTGTAACTTTGTGATCCCGGTACCGAGGTGATGCCGAAGTGTCTCCAGGCTGTAAAAAGTGTTTTTATCAATAAACAAGACAATTAAAGTGAATATCTAGCTGAATCAACTTGATATGTCTGTTTCCGCCTCTCGTATTGAGTAAAAACTCTTCTGAACGACTCGTTTGGTCGTGAAAACGATCCTACATTTCCCAATCTTCATTTTTAAACCCTAAACTGCTTTATAATTCAGGTATCGATTTTGACTTATTTTTCATTTGATTGCAACGATTTGGGTTTTGTTTTAATTGGTTGATATTGTATTATTTTTGTCAGTTTCGGGTTATTCGGGTTCTTTTTGCAATGTTTCATCCAGTTTCAAAGCGTAATGGTTAGTCATTTTTTTCTTGGAAGGTGGTTTTGAAGATGCGACAATGGTTGTCACTCAATCAACTTATATTTTGTTATATTCACCACTGTGGATTCTTGATGAATCAATATGTAAAAACGCATAAGCAAGTATTCTATTCTATCATTGTTTTCATATTTCACTTTTAGATCATCTGCAACAATATTGGGCCTGCATATACTCAGGTCAGCTTCTAAGTGTATGATTTCCTACTTAATTTGTCTTCTTCTTTGGTGGATGTTCTATGGGTGCTAAACCCTAGGGTCTTGAGCTCTATGCAGATGACTTGTGTAAGTATAATACTTCAAATACCATTTCAAAATTTTAATAAGTATTTGGACATCTAACAATTTATTAAATTTGTTATCTTCTTATAATCAGTTATGATTTAAGTACTTAATTATTAATTACGGGTTATGCCTTATTTTTAACAGCTTAACCCGGCTAACCTAGGTCAACCGGGCCGAATGCTTTGGAAATATCTTAATGTGATTTAAAAAGTGCATAAAATGAATAAAAAACATGTCTTCCGAATAAGCATTTGGGCCAATTTGCACATCTTTTGGGGACATATAATCCATGTTTATCGTTGGCTTTTTTTTTTTGGTTCTCAATTTGGTTAACACAGGACTTTTTATGCTTCTCAATTTGTTGCATATAACCCTTTGAACTTATTTTTGGTAATCCGTGTATCACTTTGTGTAGAGATGTAAGAAGGCGTTGTCGTGGTTCTTGGCATATATATCAGCTCGTGTACATCTTGATTTACTTGGCCCTCTCAAGGTAATGTGCTAAACCATCGTTATATGCAAGTCATTTAGGGTTAAGAGCTAATTTTATTTACTTTATAATTTCTTTTATGATATAAAACCATGTATACTTCCTACTTGATACAATAATATAGAGAGCATTTGAGAATAATCATCATTGTTGATCAATACAGTAAGTTATGTTAAAGTTGTAAAAAGAACATGCTTGTGTGCAAACTCTATTTACATGTATGCTATGTAGCTTATACCGGTCCATTGGTTAATTTTGTTAGAAAGACCAAGTAAATGTTACTGGTGCAATATGTTTACATATAGTACTCTGAAAGTTGATTTGATTATTGATCCGTGTTGTTGGCATTATGGTCTTATCGTGTTATTTTTTTGTTGCGAGATGGTGGATGCCATGAAGCAAGTAGCAACGTTGGATATTCAATTGCCTATTAAGAAGAGAAACCTGCTCTCAGTTGTATACAAGAACGTGGTGGGTTCATGTAGGGCAAAAACAGGAGCCTAATACATAATGTATTATATAATGTTCAATTTCATTGATTAACTTTATTTATATATTTATGATTTATGTATTTACATTATTTAACCCATGTAGAACACGGGATTATAACCTAGTTAGACTAATGAAGTAGGATAAGAGAATACCTCACTAAAAATTATAAGAGAAATGGTACATTCAACACAACTTACTAATTATATCACCCCAGCTCCTAAATATCAATAATTATTTTGATACCTTAAGTTAGTTCCACTTTTTACATTAATGTGATATGATCAAATTATATAGAGTTAATTACATCAATGGTCTTGTTGTTTGACTCAAGTAACACCTTTAGATTCTTGGCTTTATAATTTGAACGGTAAATTACATTTTTCGTCCTTTACGTTTACACCATTTTTCATCGGATTTCCTTTAGCTTTAAAAATGTCAATATTCATCCTTTACATTTTAAAAACATTACACTATTTGTCCTTTGGTCCTAACTTGGTTTATTTTTAACATTGAGTGATGTCACGTGGACCTCACGTGAGCCCTAAACAGTCATTTTACTCTCTTAGGGACTATTTTAGTGATTAAATTAAACTTAGAACCAAGTTTTACTATTTACCCACATCCCCTCTCTCCCAACTCCCACTTTCCCCCTCAATCCTCTCTAAACTCTCGTTGAAAAAACAATTGCCCTTGACCACAATCAACCACCATAATATCTGGTTGATATAACCAAATCCGACAACCACCGCCTATGACCACCATCAAAAACCACCAATTTTAGGTTAAATCCGACAACCACCGCCTATAACCACCACCAAACACCCCCAAATCTGGCTGATCACCCAAATCTGACAACCATCATGCCCCCACAACTGACCTCGACCACCATCAGCGCTTCGTCTTCGAATGAAACCTTAACTCTCAATTCTTCAACAACACCGGCAAAGGTTGTGACAGTTGGCCTTCAGGAGGGAGATGAAGTAGTGTCATCGGGTGAAGGGGTGCATGGAAAAACAAGTAGTTTGCATGGGGAAAAAAGGTGAATGAAAACATGATGGTACAATCACCTGGGTCCATGCATAATATCCCTGCTGGTTTGGGTTTTGATCGGAGTGTCGCGCTCCGGTCAAAGATAATATTTATATACTCTAATTACCCTTAACAATGTGTTAGTGGTAGTAAGGGGTCGAACCACGAAGAGTTTGTGGTTTGCGTATAGATGTGATTGATTATTAACGGTTGTCACTTTTATGAAGCTTGCAAATGGTTTAAATTGAATGTTTGTTTGTTTGATTGAAGAAATGTCATATTAAATCGACAGGTTTGTTTTTAATTACTTAACTATGAAAACTTGATCAGTTGAGACTTGCATGAAAACTTAATTTATGGATTGAAAAAAAATAATGGAGAACAAGGTTCACACCCGGTTCGACAATTGTAGGACCTAGGGTTACTACACGTTTTTAACTTGGTTTAATTGAATTAGTTCATTAACGGTTTAGAATAATGAGACTTAGGTGCCGATTGCTATCAACGTACAAAACGGACCGCAATGCACTTCGTTACCTTGGACAATTAAATCCTATCAAAAGATAAGGCATAATTGCACATAAACATTCCGTAAAGTCAAATTTCATAACTCACTCGACAATTCATGGATTCAATATAAATGCAAGACAATTATCTAATGATTCAAATGCAATTCAAATGTTCATAAACCAAATATTAAACAAATAGCAAACATTAGAAATCCTTACAAAGTCTACACCGGGGTGAAACACAAAGAGACTAGCCGCTCATGGTGAATGGAACGTGATCAACGGATGATTGAAGCTTGAACTTGAACATCTTGAAGCCTTGAGGAGGAGGAGGATGATGATGAAGGTTAGGGTTATGGTGGATGGTTATGGAGAATGGATTGGTAGGATGATGGGAATGATGGTGATTAGGGTTAGGAAGGTGAAGATGGATGGTGAATTCGGATGATTGTGATCGATCTGGATGGATTGGAAATGAGGTTGGTAGTGTTTCTTGGCTCCAAGATAGTTCTCTCCTTTCAAAATTGCCTAACCTCCTTGCAAATGGTCAAAAGCTAGTGATATATCCGTCCTCCATCACTGAAAAACGAATTACAGCGTCTCGCATAAAGGAAGGGCGTCACCGACGACCCATCATGGCGTCGTCGACGGCCCTTGGTTGTTTCGTTTCTCTCCGACGGCTTAATACACTGCCTACAACAATTTCTAACTGACAGGCATATCTGGAGGGCGTCACCGACGACCCAAGAGGGTGTCGCCGACGACCCCTTCATTTCTTGTTTTCCGTTTTGTCCATTTCTTGCTTCTGGTTGATCCATTTTCCGCCCTGATGCTCCGTATAGCTCCCCAATAGCTCCTTAAACTCCGTTATGTAAGATTATTAAAGACGGATTGATTATTATTGAATGAGTAGGTTACAATATATAGGGACTACGAGTAACCCTAGAAACCTAACTGAGCCTGTGGGCCCATAGTCTAATACTCCCCCGCAGTGGTAGCGGATGGAACTAGAAGCTTAGACTGAAAACAAAAACAATAATAAACCCTAAAAAACTGTCTTCGATTTCGGGCAAAATTCCATAATCTTGCAATCTTCAATCCATAATCTTCGATCCACAATTTTGAATGATCTCGTAATCCTATAAGAGGCAAAAAATACAGAAGTGCAGCGGCGGCTAGTAGCGGCGCGACGGCGGATCGAATCCTACAGGCGGCGCGGTGGAAGACCGTAGTCTAATGAGCTGCAGCGACACGGCGACAAGGGGCGGCTTGACGAAGATGCGAAATCAACAAGATGAGCTGTAGCATCATCTGTGTGGTAAGAGACCGTAAGAAGACTAGTGAATCTAGAACCGGAGACGAAGCTTTATTTGAACACAAAAATGGAAAAAAATGAAAACGGAAAACGAACAGAGACCGGACAGGGCGGCAGCGGCGGCCCGCCGCCCTGTCTAGGGTTTTTCTCAAGTGGTGACGGCTAGGGTTTTGTTATTTATGTGTGACGCGACGGAAACGATATAGAGCCACCTAGGCTCTGATACCATGTAAGATTATTAAAGACTAATTGATTATTATTGAATGAGTAGGTTACAATATACAGGGACTACGAGTAACCCTAGAAATCTAATTGATCCTGTGGGCCCATAGTCTAATACGTTAGACCTGCAAAACACAATTCCAATCAAAAGTAGGCTATTCGAAACTAAAAGTTATGTAAAAACATAAACTTAAACATAATAGGACATCGATTTTCGACCACGCATCACATCCCCACACTTGTCTTTTGCTTGCCCTCAAGCAAATCTGTTTTTCACTTTCACATGGGTCGAACGAAAAACACACTTCCCATTCTCGAGACTCAAGCTAAGGTCCAATGTTATGCCCGGTTCACAATTTTTACAATTTTCGAAATATTTAGCGGTAAAGCGAATAATCACGTAAAAATGGTTATCCAAGATTAACCCGCCCTTGGAACTAACACATCATACACATCCCTCACAATGTTCTCTCCACTCGGTTTACAAATTTAGCTAATTATGATGTATTAGCATATTTTAAGTACACACTCAAAACCGATTAGAACACACACCCGCATAGGCTTGCAACTCAATCATTCTCCACCGCGCGACTACTAAGCACAAGTCAAAAGGTCTTTAAGGGTTGTAATGGGGCTAGGCTAAGGGTGTGGAATAAGATATTTGAAAGTGGCTAAGGTGATGAAAACTCGATTTTTATTACAAAAAACTACTAAACAAACTAACTACGAACATCAACTACAAGACAACATTTTTCGCCTTTTATTCAACAACTACCAAAGTATATTTTTGTGCTTTTTCACCACAATTTTCTGCTATTTTCATTATATTTTCTGAATTTTCGTTTTTTTAATCACAACTTTACAAACAAACTAATCCTAAAATCGATTTTTCATCACACGGGTTAAAAATAAAAAGGTTTAACGGTCAAAGGCTAAATGGGTTGGTCAAACGAAAGGTTTAGGCTCAAAATTGGCGACTAAAGGATTGATTTTGGGTAAGAATAAGATAAATGGTGTAAAAAAAGAGAAGGTTTACCTAATGCCTTTGATGTGTGCTTTGTGTGCATGAGTGTTTTGCATTTTAAACCATACTCTTAATTGTAATTTTATGTCGAATAGAGTGACTTTGTGTGGTTTATTTGTGTAGGCGGACCAAGAAGGATGCATACATACATGGATTCAAGCGCGAAGATGGAGGATGCGAGCATGAGGATCACAGGAAGCAAACCCGGTGAAAAATACATATATCATCGTATGGATCAGTGTATTTACACTGGATCAGCGTATTAACACAATTTATTCAGCGTAGACAGAGAATACCAGCGTAAAAGTGATCGTGAGCAGTGTATTATGCCAGCTTATTTTCAACGAGTCAGCATATTTACGCTGAATTGACGGTTTTTGGCAATCCTGCACAGTTTTGGACGGGTTTTTATGTGTTTTCTTTGTTCTTTTCTGATATACACATACATTGTGTCACACCCCCAAAATACCACCTAGGGAATGTCCCTGCTAGGCGTGTGACGTACCAATAACGAGCCACTAATTACGTTGAACCCATACAAGTTTATAAATAAAATCCCCAATTATTATTATTAAAATACCATCAACAAGTTTAAATGAAAACCAACATGTTCAACGGAAGCAAATGATAAACCAAAGTTAAACAGTTTCAAAACCAATGTAAAGTATCAAGAAATCAATCACATGAATCCCTTCAGTCGACCCATGACCACTCCAGCTACTCCAGACAACAAGTTCCCATCTAAGATATCTAACGACCTGCGAGCATGCAACAAGTGTATCAGACAATGCTGGTGAGTTCATAGTTTTAGGAAAACGTTGGTTACCAAGTGTTTAGTTAATCCATTGAATTTAATGTTGATAATACCCCGAATACAAGACTGCTCCTGATTTACATTGCCCTTTCTCCAATGCTCCTATCAAAGCATTGGTCATGACTAGGTCATTAGTTCAACACCCGTCCTCCCAGGTACGGGGTGAGGTTGCCAAACCTAAGTAGCGCTACTAACTAATACCTTGTTATCTCTCAGGTAACCAAACAACACAGAGGGACTTTAAAGGTGATAGGATGAGTATATTATCTAACATTATCGATTTACAACAAGACGTATTCCTATCAGGAATACCGAAACAAGTTACCAAAAACCTATCCCTCCCAGGGATACCCAAGGACTGTCCCAACCACCGGGACACATGCTCAAGAGAGATGAACTCACCTTTGGTTTGCTTGGTAAAACTAGTTACTTGTTTAACAGTCAGTCACAAACATCCTAACACAGTTACCGACAACAATCAGCTTTGGATGCACATACACTGGATATTTCATGTACAACTAATTCAGGCACTCATTGTTCACATAATACACAATTATGTAGTTCACACATATAATTCACGTCATAGCAACTAATTTGTCAATCCAGTGTCGCCACATAGTCACATAACACGCTATCAAGTGGAGTAGTCAATTTATCTCATATTCTCATGTGTTCGGACCATATAACCCTTAACCCCTCGATACAAGAATACACAATCTGTCAAGCAAGTTAATATTTTGCATAGAGTCTGGACAACCCACTGACACATTTCAACCCAACCCAACATTCCAACTCCACCCGTGGCCCAGACAAGCCCGAGGCCCGTTCCGATACGCATTTGGTTTAATTGGTGCTGTCCGGTCCGAGAGAGAGACCCAACATCAATCTCATTCACCAGGCCCAACCCTATGCATAGTTTCCCTTTGTTTTAAAATCCCACCGGCCCAGTATTAGTTGTGCGACGGCCTGTTTTTGTGTGTGTAAAGCCCAAATTCGTATGCACATTACAAGTTAACCAATCCACTAAGTATGTGTTTAATCCATTACATTCTGTTTTGTACCCTTTAGCCCAACATGAAATAATATACACGATTCCAATTAAATCATTCCATAGTTGTTGTTCCCTAGACATTTATACATGCTTAAGCTTTCAAGACAACTAAAACCTAGTTTATTAAATCCTACAATTTCATATTCATGCTTTCAAATATTACATGTTTAGTATCTTTCTGATCATATATACAATCCCAACAATTTCAATACATAAATCAAGAAGTCATATATGATTTATATACTAAATAACTCATGTATAAGCAACCATATCCAGATCTGTTATGCCAAATTACACACGTAACAATTCCTTTGAACTATCATTATCACCGAGTACCCTATACCCTTGCCATTCGATAATCATGCGGGTTCACGTAGCAAGCAATCAATCGCAATTACCATCTATACCCTCATATAGTTTAATAATCAATGTTCATGCATCATCATCTAGTTTTATTCATACAGTATCTCATCTATTGCTAATCCCTTATCTCAGTTGTTATGCAGAATTATGTGCCAACATTTACACACCTAGCCGAGCAAGATTGAGCGAATGTTAAACAAACACATTCATTCCTTCATACTATAACATATTATTATTCTAATAACACATTGATAACAATTTAAAACCAAACATATCCAATAATTCATCTCTTGATCCGCAATTAATATTTATATTCTTGAATCATAAAACACCTACTAACCTGATGATAGGCTACAAGTACACAGGAGTCGAGGAGGGTGGGGGGTCTCGATATGGAGGGGCTGCCATCAAAGATGGAGAATTAGGGTTGATATATTTTATTATTCTATTGTGCCATGCAATTTATATATAGAACACACACACTCAAAGCAGTATGTGTGTATACGCTTAAACAAAAGAACCGGCCCAACTTCCTATCTTTATTTGGGCTTAGGGAAAGTGGGCTAAGAACATGATTGGGGAGTGTGGTCAGACGGGTTCTACGGCTCCGAGTACAAGTGCGCGGTTGAATATACATAAACTCTAACCGTGTATCATTTAATGTGTAGCAACTCACAATCATATAATCATGCTCGTTCATGTAATATTATAAACACAATCAAGGTAAAGCTTCGTATATAGCACATCACATATACATACATACCACAGTTTCCCCAATGAGTCTCGCAAAACTTGTTCATACATAAAATCGTACCTATATCGTATCATTGTGCAACAAGTTGTTATTATTGTTATATTTATATAACATAAACCCCTAGACTACCAAGTGTATACAATTTGTTCAACAAGTTGTTATTATTGTATATTTATATAAAATAAACATAACTCCCATTTATGAGAAAAGTTAGCACGAACGAGTATTGAGTTTAACTGGACTGGACAAAATAATAATAATAAGGAAACAGTGGTAATCTGAAAGTGCGGGTTGTCACACATTGGAAGGCTAGGAACAAGGAGGTGCCAAGGGACGACCAATGAAGAAGAATCTTGAGTGACAAAGCCTTTCTATCATCCTAATCATGTCTTTCACTTCCGAATTCCACATTTCATCATCATTTCACACCATCATGATTAGCTAAATCATTCATGGTTGCATCAAGGTCTAGGGTTTGATTTCATTTGGTATTCAATCTGAATTGTAAGTACATTTGACATGGATTTGCTTTGATTTGTTAAGTACTTGACATTTTCTTTGTGATTTCATGTGTTTATCATGTTTCAATGTTGAACAATTTACTATTTTGAACACTTACACAACATTGTTTCTTCTATTTGGTGTTTATCATTAGAGAACAGGGTGTTTTGATTGATAGCGTCGGATAGTATTTTGATAATTGATAATAACCTCATCCTACAACATAAATTATTAGGTCTAGAATCGTTAAAAGAGTTGTTGTTTGATTGAAGAGTCTATTGATTATCCAACGTGTGAACGTGGTACACTTCACTATGTCTATGTAGTGATTAATATTCTATTGAATTAGATTGTTTATTGAATGTGCAACCCGACGATGGTGCAGCTGTTGTCAATGGCTTTAGCAGTGTAATCGATCTAAAAATCCCTACCATCCGGCAAAAAAAAGTTGTATCTGGTAGATGGTACCCTGTTCCTATGCTACTAGTCGTCTTCTAGGGCGAAACTGGTAACTGATTTGTAAGGGTATTGGGGTAAGGAGTAAAGAAAGGGGGCAATGTAGTTGTTTTTACTTGTCATGTGAGAGAGAGAAAAGGTAATGATAAAAGTATAAAAATAATATTATTTAATTGAAAGAACAGAGAAAATATACTTGTTTTTACTGAAATTATAGGGTAAAAAAGATGGAAGTGATGTGAATGTTCTTAGGGTTATTTTAAGAGTAATGAAATTTGAGCGAATGGAACTTTTAGGAGGGAATAGAATTTTGGGATGGGGCATTTTATTTTAGCACTCACACATTTCATTCAAAATTTATAAAATTTAACAAAACCACCACATCTCATCTTAGCACTCACACGTTTCATTCAAAATTTGTAAAATTTAACAAAATCACCACATATGATCCGATATTTTTTTTTATCTCCAACCTCTAAAATTTAACAAAAATCTACACAATTCCCAAATTTGAAAATTTATTATTCACCAATATATCATCTCTCCTAAAGACACACACACACACACACATATATATATATATATATGGGTTTTTAAAAATAAGAGGTAAATTTTGAAAAATATATTTTTTTGGTAAAATTATAAGGTTGGAGATAATGGAGGTGATGTGAATACTCTTAAAGGTTTTAAGGAGGGAAAAGAAAATTGTGAAAAGAAGTGTTTATGCATAGTGCGATTATAAAACCTATATTAGTGGCATAAAAGGTAAATGCAGCTTAAAGTGTATGCTAAGTAAATATGGCATATGTAAAGTGTCATTAAAAACCTAAATTAGTGGCACAAAAGTTATATGCCATTAAAAGCGTGTGCCACTAAATGACTTTTTGTTTGTAGTGACCGTGTATCGCGAATTTAATGGAAGAACAATCTAGGGCTCGTAACTTCAAACTGCGATGTCTCCCTTAATAGTTAACCTTTCCAGGTAATTCCAAAGCCCATTGTACTTGGTTTTTCATTCTCTACAAAAGCCCTTTATCAATTTCAGTGATAGAGGGCAAATGAATTCGAATTTCATTTTAGTTGAAATTAGGGTTTTTCATTCATTGAATTTAGGGCTTTTGATGTTAGACTATGTTTTGGTGAAATTGAAAGTAGGATACTATTATATATCATTCTAGTGTATTTTGTGTAATTATGGGGATTTTTAGATATCATTGGGATTTATTGTTAATTATACATGTTTATATTAATTAAAAATCAATTAAAAATGCAAAATAACCATAATTAAATTCCATATATTTTACTACTAATTTATATAGGTTATTTAAATGTTATGGAATTTATATAGAAGTTTTCGATAATCTTTCGGAATCCTTAGATTTAAATTGGATTTATTATGGTTTATACATGTTTTAAATCAATTAAAAATACAAGATTATCACAAATAAGTTTTATAAATATTTTTGCTAATTTATATAGGTTATATAAAGGTATTGGAATTTTAATAGAATTTCTATATAATTTTTGATAATTATTCATAATCAAAGGAATTTTGAAATCTGTTAAACAAATAAATTTCTTTATAAAATTATTTATTCTAAATTAAAATATGTGGTAACCATTGAATCCGAATTATAAAATCATTATATGAATTTAATGAATTTGTCTTTTTTTGCATTTACAAAATAATATAATCTACTAAATTGGTATTTACAAGAAATTGTTAAATTATTCTAGAAATATAATTACTGATTTGATTTTTATATTGAATAATTAATTTATATACTTTAAGTCCCCAAATAGGAGAACCCAATTTCCTAAAGTTAATATATTATTCGTTCCTTTGGTATTTTATTTATTTGGGTGGTTGTTATTTTAGATTAAAATCATTCCTTTTCGTGCGGTAAATCTCGTGGAACAATTCTTCACAACCTGATAGTAATTCTATCGCTTTTCCCCTATTTATAATTAAAGCTTTTGGGGTGTCACTACAAGAATTTATGGCATTAGTGGCGACAGCATTAGTGGCGACATCCTATATGTCGCCGCTAATGCTTATAATCCGTGTGCTCATCACCTGAGTTGATTTTGGCCGTTGATGACTTGATGAATCGAAGGGCTGACCATTATTCATCCCCAATTTCATTTCCCTCCAAACAAGATTGTCCCCAATTATTCATTCCCCCCAAAACAAACCCTTCATTGTCCCCAATTTCTCTCCCATCTGCAACCATACGAAGCCCGCATCTCCAACCACTTCCAGGCTACCTCCGTATCTCCCACCACCTTCCGGCCACCTCCGCATCTCAGACCATCATCGATGTCTGACCCCACCTCCCAACCACCTCTGCGACGTCCGACCCCACTCCAACCACCGGCGACCCAACACCGACCATCTCTGTCTGCAGGTTCCGACCAACTATGGTACGTACATTACTGATTGTTTGTAATTTGAGTAGATATGTAGTGTTTGGCTTGTAATACTTCTACACATGTAGTGTTTGAGGTAAGTTTTTGAGTCCGAATCATTGTAGTGTTTTGAGGTAAGATTTTGAGTCAGATTTAGGTGAATTTTATTCCGTTTGTGATGTTTGGTTGATTTGATTTTGACTTTCTTTTTTGGTCAAACAGATGTATGCATAGGGTTGAACAAACCTTATTCCGAAATATATAAATAGGTACCTTTTTATTTTGGTTTGTATTGTAAAAGGCTATTCTGGACATAGTGTATGATCATCTAAGCAAAAAAAATTGAAGATTAGAGTTCCATATTTTTGTTTTGATTACAGTATTAGTTAATAATTAGGTTTTTTTTTTTTTAATTGAAGAGATAAGGCTCTAACATAGAATACATAAGTTAATCAATACATATTTTGAAAAATCACCCGCATATACCCGCCTATACTTATAGAGTTGAAATAACCAAAAATGCAATAGCTAATTTGAGTCCATGTGTATTATGATTTTTTGTCAAACCCGGATCTGTTTCAGGTCTAGTATTTTTATGTGCCTGCAGATCTGTTTCTGGTCGGGTATGTTGGTTTCCGGGTACACAACTATGTAACTTTCTTGAGTAGTTGAGTTACACAACATAGTTGGGTGTTCTGCTTTCAAAATTTCTTATACCCTTTCTAGTCGTTGCTAAAAGTCTTTGTTAAGAATGAATTCAGAATCCAAATTGCTTCTGCATCTTTTAAAAACAGCCCAAATTAGAGTGTATTGCATAATATTAACCAGGCTGTACATAGAGTAATTTATGTTGTTATGCACTTGAGCAATCATCATGCTTGAATCCATATTTAGGTTTCTTACTTAGTTGATATTCGTTTTTAACTGATTAAGTTTAGGACAATACTGATTTTGCTTGTTGAATGTGCAGAGCGCGGTTCCAACTAGAAGCATAAAGGTGAGACTACTAGCAGTATTGTTTAAACTCTTACTTATGAGTAACCATTATCAGAAAATATTTATAACTCTATGTCATGAAATTTAGTACTTACAATGTTCACAACATGGCGAATCACCGACTCTTTTGTATTTTATGCATATATAGGAAGTCTTTGGTCATATGCCACTCTCATATGTGGAAAAGGAATTCGAGATTAATCCAAAGTGGAGGGACACCATGGCGGACGAGCCACCTTCTTATGTGCAGCCATCAAATCCTATCAGTACCATAGAGGTCAATCTAATTTTTTTTTTTTTTTTTTTTGCAAATCACTATGATCCTCATGAAGAGCTTGTCAATTCAATAATCACTATAAATGTGTTTCATATGGTAAATGGTCATGTCTCTAATCGATCTATGCAACTTCTATATACGAGTAAGTTCATTCATCATGACGCAGAGGGAGGCGTCGGATATAAAAACATGAGCAAATTAATATAGTAACTGATAAAGTTGATATTCACTTGAGCAATCAACATTATTCGGTTTCTTACTTAGTTGATATTCATTTTTAACTGATAAAGTTGAGGACGGTACTGAATTCGCTTGTTGCTTGTGCAGAGCGCGGTTCCAACAAGAAGCATAGAGGTGAGACTACTAGCAGTATTGTTTAAACTCTTACTTAAGAATCACGATTAGCAGAAAATATTTATATCTCTATGTCATGAAATTTAGTACTTTCAATGACCACAACGTGACAAATCACCAACTCCTTTAATGATATACAGGAAGTTTTTGGTCATATGCCGCTCTCATACGTGGAAAAGGAATTCGAGATTGATCCAAAGTGGAGGGACTCCATGGCGAAGGAGCCACCTTCTTATGTGCAGCCTTCAGATCCTAGAAGTACCATAGAGGTTAATCTAATCTTTTTTTTTTTTTGCAAATCTCTTTGATCTGCATGAAGAGCTTTTCAATTCAATACTCACTATAAATGGTTTTCACATTGAAAATGATCATCTCTCTAATCGTTTGTAGCCAGTTATCCGCTGCGTTTACAGCCCGTTCGCAGCCGTTAAATGGCTGCGTTTATGGCCGTATAACGGTTGCGTATGGGCCGTAAACGCAGCGGTTTAACGGTTGCAAACGCAGCGGTTATCCGCTGCGTTTACGGCCCGTTCGTAGCCGTTAAACGGCTGCGTTTACGGCCGTATAATGGATGCGAACGGGCCGTAAACGCAGCGGTTAACCGCTGCGTTTGCAGCCGTTAACCCGCTGTGTTTACGGCCCGTTCGCAGCCGTTAAAATGCTGCGTTTACAAATGGACTTTTAGCGGCGACATGTGTCGTCGCTAAAGGTGCCTGTTTCTTGTAGTGTGTATGGTGTTATATATATTTGCGTTTTAATCACTTTACTATTAACATGGAAATTTCAATGTGTTATTATATGGATGTCTACTTGAGTGTTATTTTAATTGTTATGTGATGTCAGTCTATTGTATTCTAGCATGTCCTTGTGGATCCACGGCCCCACGGCCATGGGTTCTAGCCTAGTATTGCCACCTGTATTATATTCACTATTCAGGGCTTGTGTCTTGTACAGTCATACAGTCATTGAGTAGTATATTCGTTTGTTTGATTTATTCCCTAGTTTGTATTTTCTCGTTGGTATACATGGTTTTGCTGATTGTGTTGTTGATATATTGTGATCCTCATATTAACATTTGAAAAGCATGTTGAACTTTTTCTTAAAAATAATATAAAAATCATTTTATAAAAACAAGGATTACTCACCAACTTTTGCTTACCCAAAACTATTTTTCTAACATTATACAGATACAAGAGTAGGTGGATTTGAAGTTGAAGACACATAGGATGTGCCTTAGTAATGAAGTGAATATTTGGTCATGATAAATTATCATATGGATATTCAAGCAAGATAGACTTTTATGTATTCCATACTATTATATTCCCGAATTCCTTCCAATTCTAAATTCGTCATACTCATACACCTTGTTTATCCAATTTAAGATAACTTCTATGCTCCATCCTTCTAACACGTCCAAGCTCACCTTTGTGGAAAGCATTCGCAAACAGTGAGTATATTTCATCCTCTTTTCGTTTTAAACCACTTTTGGGTGCGACATGTATAACTTATTAAACTCACGAATCACACACAACCAATCTCTTGTAAACATTATATGCATTAACATGCTACTTGTCATACTTTGTGTTTATACATGCTAGAATACACTTTATGCAATCGATTTATTATTAACTTTGCAAGCCTACCTTAACATGTATAGCGATATAGGAGTAGCACACTGCCCGTTTTGGAGTTATTGTTAAGTATTCTATCATAACGGTCTTGTTCACTTCGGTGACGAGATTACGCTAGTGGACACTTTGGTTTGACCTATAGTTGATGCATGCTAGTATGATATATAACGTAGCGTACAAATTGCCATGTTGGATCTGGACGTGTGCCATGTAAACCAATTGCTTATGGAACCATTTTGTGTTGACAAATACTTTAATACATGTAGGAAATTAGTGATGATGAAATCTCAAGAAAGCTACTTAGGGTGGACTAGAAACGCACCTGAATTTTGTTTATGTGATCTTTTACTTGTTTGGTTATGTTAGATTAAATGTTGTATTTCCTTTCAAAAATGTACCTTTGAAGTTATGAATGAAATGAAAGTTGCTTATTAAATTATTATCACATTTAGTTCGTTATGATGTTTTGGACAACCTCGTTTATCTCACTCCGATGTTTACGCCACCGGTTGTTGTGTGACAAGTTGACTATGTATTATTACTTGACTACGTGATTACGTGATTTCATTATAGTATTTAGACAAAATTAGACAAATTGTCCTTTAGTTATTAATCAAATTTCATCCTATGTCCTTTGTCTTTAAAATGCACACTCCATATCCTTTACGACTAAATTAAGCACAATCCATGTCCTTTACGACTTAACCTCTGCCATGTGCTCCTCACGTGAGGGGGCAAAAACGATATTTTCAACCATTTCTCTTCCTAGACTTCATTTATACCGGACTTTAAACCCACTCCATTTTCTAAACCTAACATATCAACTTAGGGTTCTTCACAAACATATCAAACTAATGTTCCTCAAATCTATTCAAAGATGGTGTATTGCAGATGCGGAAGACAAGCGGTCATTACAACTTCTTGGACAGACAAAAATCCAGGTAGAAGTTTTTACGGGTGTCTTGCACATTGTTGGTTCATTGCTTGGAGTGAAAGTGAGGTTTGCCCAAGATCAAAGGTGATTATCCCTAAATTGTTAGGTGATTATCCCTAAATTGTTGAGGTCTAAAAACAAGGTTGAAATGCAGAACCAATATTTAGCCCTAAAGCTACAAAAAAGTGAAGATGAAGCAAAAAACCTAAGGAAAAAAGCTTGTCAGCAGCTGGATTTTTTTTTCTTTGTTGCAATTGTTTTTGCAGTTTCCTATTTCCAGTAAATTAGTGATTTTAGGGTATGAAATGTCGTGCTAGTGCTTTTCTAATGTAAGGGTTGCTATATATTATGTGTAATGCAGTTTGTTTGTCTAATTTAAAGGTTTTAATTTTAGGGCTACAAATATTGAAATAATTGGCTGCATTGTAATGCATAATTGGCTGCAAATATTGAGCCATTCTATTGCACTTTGGCTGCAAATATCGATTACATTGTAATGAACCATTGTAATGCAATATTGGTTGGACTTTCGCTGCAATATTACACGCGATTGTAATGCACTATCATATGCAATATTGGCTCCACTTTGGTTGCGCTTTGGCTGCAAATATCGGTTACATTGTAATACTTGACTCGTCCAAATCAGACTCACTACCACTATCTAATATATCATTATCCAACACATCATCATGGTTTTCAACAACTACATTGTTATTGTCCTCAACTCCCTGATCAATGTTAAGCCTAAAATCCCTCATGTCTACCTCTACATCATCCTTCCATGTATCATCACCTACAAAGTCACTATCACTTTCATCTTCATCATTCGTTTCATACTCAACAAAGTTTTCATTGTCATTGTTGATCATGTTTGTTTTATGACCTAATAAAGGATCAAATTCATTCATGAAATCTGAAAAGAAATTTGTACCTTCTTATGCTTTCCTCTCTTCTGCAGTAATACATCCCTCGAAATCCTTTTGTGACTCACCATAGTATTCATCAACTTCTTCTTGTTGAATGTTTGTACGAGTACACAACCTCGAACTCCTTTTGTGACTCTCCATTTTCGTTCAACTCTTTGAATGGTTGAACTAGGGTTTTGTGGAGTATTAATTGTGAAATTGGTAATCAGTATGGTATATATGAAGTATCTGAAGAGTTTTTGTGTAAAATGGCCTTTTTGCCCCTCACATGAGTGGCACATGACAAAGATTAAGTCGTAAAGGACATGGAGTGTGCTTAATTTAGTCGTAAAGGATATGGAGTGTGCATTTTAAAGACAAAGGACAGAGGATGAAATTTGATAGATAACTAAAGGACAATCTGTGTAATTTTGTCTAGTATTTATGTGAAACCCCACTGAGTGATTACGTAATTACATAAAAACAAAACATTTAATACATAATATTTCATATGAAATACCTAATATTTCTGGTATAAACACGTATTAAGGATAAAATTATATACAAAACATTAGCCAATCAACCTATGATAATCACATAATGCGGTATGTTAGAGATTTGATCACGTAATAAATCATAAACAATCAAGTTATTATTATTGAATGTGTAATCACGTAATAAACATAATTGTAATAACATTCGTTATAACAAATCATATCGAATGTGTAACACGTAACGGATTTATATTGAATGTATAATGATTTATGTTGAATGTATAATCAGGTAATGAGTATTCAGTAGCCCTTTAAAATCGAGAGGTAAACTAGTTTAGTTGAGAAAAGATTAAACTACATTTCGTGCCAATGACACTTGTTGTGTATGTTTTAATTTATCTCTTTCGATTTCTTTGTTTTGGATGATGGTAGCATAAAACTCGAAACATATTTTACACAATTTGTTATACTATAAAATAAAAAGGTAGACTCGATCCAGCACACACCATAAATGTTATAAATTTGAATCCTACCTTTTTTCATACATCACAATTCTTATACCAGTCCCTTATTTACCAAACATTTATCAAAGATACGGGAATGAACTACCTTTTAAGTTTCTTGAGAACTAGTATACTCGAAATATAACCCTTCCACTTCTTACAACCAATTTTTCTTAAAGCATCCTGCAAATATAAGAAAGCGAAACAAAACATTTACATATAAAATAGAGTAAATTACGTTTTTGGTCCCTGTGGTTATATCACTTTTACTATATTAGCCCAAAATAGGATTTTTTTAACATATGTGCCCCCTATGGTCTCTATAACTAACTATTTTGGCCCCTATCACTAACCCCATCCATTTACTTGGTTAAATATTGATCATGTACCCCTCACATGAGGGGCATTTATGTCAATTCACATACCCAGTTATAAATAAACCCTTTAATAATAATAAAAAAAAACATTTTCTTCTATCCCTCTGCATCCTCAACATTTGAGAATATCCCCTGAACCATTATTTGAACCTTCATGATTGATTCGAACAACCATTACAACCCAACGCCACCACTCAGTCGCCACCACCTCCACCTTCATCACGCTTCCATCATGATCAGTTTGCTGGAACTACCTTTGACTCACAACCCAACACCAGCAAAAGCCCTAGATCTAGAAGTCGCTGTTGATGGCGTGGGGGTGGTTGTGGTGCAGTGGGTTGGTGGCGGCACTGTGGTAGTGATGGCGGTTGCTAATTTCTTGTTATATTTTCAAGACTTCTTCAAGATTTCTTCACCCAAAATAATTCAAATCAAACCTCACAAAGTGGCATCAGCAGTGATCTTCTCATCTCTACGCCGGAGCCGTTCACCTTCGTTAGACGCCTTCTTAGCACCGGTACATCTCGAAAACAACGTTGTAGGTTAGAATTCGTATTAATTTGTTGAACATCTGGAAATTTAATTTGTGAAGAAAAGATGTTCTTGAATTTGGGTTTTGTTTTTGATTTGTTCTTGTTTATGAATATCTGAAACTGAAATGTGGGTTTTGGTTAAGGGATGATGATGATGGTTGAAGGTGGTCATGTTCTTCAAGATCTGGGTTTGAAGATGATGTTTTCTTGAAGATGATGATACGTTCTTGAAGATCTGGGTTAGAAGATGATGATGTCCTTGAAGATCTGGTTTAGAAGATGATGATGTTCTTGAAGATCTGGGTTAGATTTAAAGGGGAGGATAAATTACAAAAATACCCATCATGTGCCTCCCATGTGACAAATAATTAACTAGGGTAAGGGATGAAGTTAGACTCAGGGGCTAAAATAGTTAAGTTATAGAGACCATGGGGGCACATATGTTAAAAAATCATATTTTGGGCTAATGTAGTAAAAGTGATATAACCACAAGGGCCAAAAACGTAATTTACTCTATAAAATACGATGCCCTGTAAAATAAAATATAAATAGGAAAGACGTAAAGAAAATAATTCCATCTTCTGCAAGGTTATGCCACAGAAGATACTAATGAGAAACTTGACTTTTTTTTTTTACTATTCTACTGTAGTTCTGTTGCAAGCTAACTAGTTTCATGAATTTCAAGACCAAGTGACCATGTTCTTAAAATATCTTTACTTTATAATATAAATTGAACTTTTTCATAAACCATTTTGCATATACTGTACTACCCCACACTACACAGAACAACGAAAATAAAAATGGAAAGAAATGTATTTAGGAGATGTGTATAAGGATGAAAGTAAATGTAATGTAGTTAAGACATTCTTACATGACTTGGGGTCCAAGTAGATCAGTTCTGCTTTCGATGAGGCTCGAGGGAACCGCATAACATCCTTAGCAATGTTAAACCTTTTATTAGCATCCCAAGTCCCATCTGATTGAATGGTAAACTTCTCAAGAGATGGGGAATGAGCAAGTAAAAGCTTTATAAAAGGCAATTCTGGTTTCGATCCTTTTAGGTGCGATAATTGAACAGTTCGCAACCGATTCAATGTTTGGTCCAAGCAGTTTGGTGATTCCAAATGATTGGAAGTTGCTTCCACACCATGATGCATCAATTCAGACTCCTAGATAATGATAAAAAAAAGATACAACACTATCTTAGCATTTAACGCTTGTACTAAATAAGAAAATAAGCAACTTTACCGTCTTAATATGAATCACATTCAATTCTTCTAGATTCGGTGAGTTTCGAAGCAAACAAAGACCACCATAGAGATGATCCAAATCACCGGGTGAAAAAGAATACAAGCGCAAACACTTTAAAAAATGAACTGTGTGCGGAAACCACTTAGGCTTTTCTGCAATAAAATCCTATGAGATGAAAGTAAGATTGTAACTTAAATCAAACTTTAGAGGTAAAATATTGTTATGCAAAATCCAATATCCCAAAGTTAAATTTTATGTAGTAATACCTTAAGAAAATGACCATCAATAAATAACCGTACAAGATAAGGCATCTTAGTGAACATCAATGCGAGATTCATCCTTTCAAGTCTTACAAAACCTTTTACGGGTTTCCGGAGATCAGGGCAACCCATGACAACCAACATGTTGACTATGCAATAACTCAAGAAACATGACATCAGGGCAACCCATGACAACCAAATTCAGTAATTTTGTGGCCTTGATTTTAAGATTGTATACATTGGTGCAATATTGCAAGATTAACTTAGTAAGATGTGGTAAGTTGATCACTACGTCAGTCGTCGTAAAATCAATGTTATTGAGAGTGAGACTTTCGAGATAGGGAAATCCTTCAAACTGAAGTGGTGGCTTGAAGATACATTTACCAAGTTCCAACTTTCTCAGCTCAAGACAAGAGAACAAGCAAGATGGAAGTTGATAAAGTTGAATTGAGTTAGCAATAGTGAGATCCTCTACACCTTTTGTGGATAAGAACAATATCCACTGATCAACTTCTTGGAAGCTATCAAGAAACATGTTGGGTATATATAGATAAAACTTGGAGATAGAAGAACCCTTGTGAAGGAGCAAGACTTGGTTTATGACCCTTGTAAACCCATGTCTACCAAACGCTCCATTTTCGGCCAACTTGTTGGAAATTTGCTCATCAAAAAGCACTGCCTTCATTGTGGTCCATTTGTACCTCCACTTTTTTGAAAGAATGCTTGTCCTTATGATATCTTGGAGTGGAAGCCGCTCTAAGATTGTGTCCATCACATGCTCTGGCAAGTTACCGATTCCATTTTCTTCTTCTTCAACACTTACCTGCCTCCTCGCTGTCATTAGATTTAACAAAAAGATAAATTAAAAAATGATCATTATAAGAAAAAGTTATTAACATGATATCAATAATAATACTCTGCTCAATTCTTAGTAATGTAAACTCAAAGTAAGATAATTGATAACACGGATATATGAAACGAAATCTTACTCGTGAAATCCATCATAGTAGCACCAAGAATTCAGAATTCAGGGTTTCTGGAAAGAACATGACACGATCAAGAATTAACTAAGGTTTGAAACAAGAATTTGAAGATAAATACTTTCTTAAGGAGTGGGGTTTTCACCGACTCTTGTTGGGGAAATTATGAGACCCCTGCCTGTCCCCTGGTGGACCCCATCGGAAGGCTTCAGTAGATTCGGAGATGTTAATGGCATTGGGCCTTACTTATTCTATAACTAGCAAAAATTTTCCGCGCGTTGCGGCGGGAACTCAGTTGATCTGTGTTTTACATCGAAAACTATAAAAATGAATGCCGGTTCCGCTAATAACAATACCAATACCAATGTCGATAAAAACCATAAAAACGAAGACCGGTTTCAGTTCTGATAATAACAATACGGGTACCCATGTCAGCATAGGTTCGATTCGTCACTGTACTATTTTGAATAACACTCTTTTTTTCAACAAAGTTCATACATGAACGCGGTGAAAAAAAATATATTAAACATGGTTGCATATTCATCTTGAAAAAGGATATTGAACGCGAGTTATTCGGGAAAATATCAAATTAAATAAAAAACTAAATTGGTTAAAAATGTATTTTATTTAAAAGCATAATGGGTGAAACTGGAACATAATTTTTTTAATATAATAATATAAAAAACTTATGTTACTATTCATCATAGTTCTAAATATATTCCGCACGTGATGTTGCGGGAATTTGGTCGGTACGGCTCGGTTTGTAACGGTACCACTATGGTACCGGCATTCGGTTTAAAGTCAATGATATGCACAAATAAATGCGTTTTACACTAAAAATCAGTTTTACGAAAACCGGTACCGGTTTCGATAATAACAATACAGCTACTGATGTCAAATAAAATCACAAAAATGAATACCGATATTGGTTCCAATAATAACAAACAGTACCGGTGCCGGTATTGGTTCGGTTCATCACTGTACTGTCTTGAATAAAACTCTTTTTTCAACAAAGTTTATACATAAATAGCGATAAAAAAATTATTAAACACGATCACGTGTTCAGCTTTTAAAAAGATAATGAACGTAAGTTATCGAAAGAAAATCAAATGAAATAAAAACTAAATGGGTTAGCAATGTATATCATTTAAAACATAACGGTTGAAATAAAAAAAAATTAAAAAAACCTTGAATATAATATTTGTGTTACTATTCATGGAGAGTTTGAGTTAATCTTATTCTATAATTCGCCCATCCACCGGGTTTAATTATAGGAAGATGCCTGGGAGAATTTAAAGCCCACAGTCAGATGTGGATACTGTAGGCCCAGATTGTTGTGGGATTAATGAAACTACCCCCATCGCCGTGTATTTTAAATAACCGGTTCTAGTTATGAAAAAAGTTTTGGTTTCTCATTTTGAGGGTTAGAACCGATTATAATAATAAACGGTTCGATTCCGGTTCCGGTTATTTAACTGTCGACGAGAGGTCCCAGATTGGGCTCCTCGTCTTGGGCCATTTAAACTGGACTCTTTAAAAGGCTCATATTTATGTTCTTAAAGAATCCATCACGTGAGGAAAAGGGAACGAGAACGAGAACTTAGGCCTGCCAACTAAGGTTGTCTTCTCCAAAACCACAAGCATTAAATGCCTGTAACTAGGAAAAGACGGAAAGGGCTGTGAAGGTACGAGGTTGGGGCAGCTCTTATTAAATGAGAGAAGCATCCTACCAGCAAGGAGAGGACACGTGTTCTTGGTGATCAGAAACCCTTCTGGTACCCGGGATTACCGCTGGATCACATGGGGATCACCACGAGGTGATAAGCAAGACTTTCTTTATAAGTCGAGCAATAGATCATTCAAGGTATGAGCATTTACTCACATAAACACCAGAACTTTGGACATTCTCCGAATCACATTAAATACACCAAATCTAGGATTCACACCAGGATATTCCGACGATCCCAGTTTGTCGGAATAACTCCATATTTCCGGCAAGTTTTCTTACTCTCACGCCGGAGCTTGGTCATGGATCCCCCCTTCGGGGCCCTCCGTGACGAGGCTAACGGTTTATTGTTTTGCAGTTCATAAGGAGAGTCCATCTAGACGCCAACGAATCATTTTCACCCCCAGCCGGAGCTTAGGGATTCGACATTGGCCCCATCCATGGGATCTTTTTCATCAGAGACATCCTAGTAAAAAAACTAGCGTTTAGAAGGGTTTTCTTTTAAGAAACGACCCATAAAATAACGACTCCACCTCCCACCGGCTCTCAGATCTCGAGGGTAACACAGACGTCGAAAAAACAGGTTACTATTGTAGACATCAACAATGAGTTTGAAACCATTAACGATACAGAGCAACCACCTAAGAAGAGTGACATCACCCCAGAATTTGTGTCAAAAAACAAGAACGAGTTACGGAAGCAACTCGACGGCCTAGAAAAATGGAAAGGCTAGAGAGCCTGCGTTCCCGACTCAATTTCAAATCACCCCAAAACGAAAGGTAATGTCTCTTCCAACGACGGTAACACTAACCCAGACCCTTTGGCGACCTTCATGGCGGTGCTTAAATAAATGACTCCCGAAGAAAAAGTCGTGGTGATGGTAGAGAATGGAAGTGGTAAGGAAAAAGAAGGTCAGAAGGATGATGAAAACAAGGGCAACGATATGCTGGACAAACCCTACTTGCCCAGGGACCTGGCAGAGGTCTCTAAGTTTACCAGACGAATAGCGAAAGCACCGCTGCCCCGAAAGCTCAAACCGCCCAGTAACCTAGACAGATACGACGGAACCAAGGATCCTGAGGACCACCTCCATGCTTTCAGAGGAGCCGGACAGGTTGGCCGGTGGTCCATGCCTACCTGGTGCCACATGTTTATGTAGACATTGACTAAAGGAGCTCGTCTTTGGTTTGACAGCCTTTTAGTGGGAAGCATCGACAATTATGAGGACATATGTGAAAAGTTCCTCAGGAACTTCAACCAACAGAAGAAGTGGTCAAGAACCCTAACGAGATCATGCATATCCACCAGAGAGACAATGAACGGGTGGACCAGTACATGGAAAGGTTCATCAAGGAAAGTATGAATGAGGGTCCCCGAGGTAAAGAATATCAGCAGTTTTATCAATGGGTTAAAGCAGACTCAACTATGCGAGAAACTGGGGGAGGAGTTCCCTGAAACGTTCGATGGACTCATGGACAAGGTCAGGGCCTTTGTCAGATGAAAAGATACTAGCAGCAAAGCCAAGGAGCCGGATGTTGGGCCAAGGAGGATCAACATCACTCCTCGACTACAGGAAAAAAGGTAACCTTTATTCCAAAAAGCCTTCTTATGATAAAGTACAACATGACAGGCCATGACCCACCTTCTCCCCCTATAAACCTAGGGCGGACCTACACCTTATTGCGACAGCTTCATCCCTTTGACTAAAACTCCCAGTGAAGTATTAGCAATCGAAAGGGTCAAAAAAATCCTTCCCGAAACCCCCTCCCCTAAAATCGGGACCGAAGGCTTATCCAAATGAATATTGTGAACTCCAAAAGGGGTGTGGACATAAAACAGACGATTGTATGTATTTGAAAAGGGAAATTGAATTAGCCATCAAAACAGGGAAGTTATCCCACTTGATAAGGAATATAAAAGAAGGGGGACAAGAAGGTAAATGATACAAAGAGAGGGGAACCTGAGAGATGTTTAGTGGATATGATTAGAAGAAGAGTTGAATATGACTCCACCCGGAGCGTCAAAGCTAGGATACTAGGACCCCCAGATTGCATGAAGGCACCTGCACTCATGCCCCACATAGATGATCATGAGATTCAGAAGTCCCCCCCCCCCCTAATATTTCAGCAAAAATAGTGGGGCACAAGGTAGCAAGAATATACGTTGACAGGGGGAGCGGGGTAGAAGTGATATATGAACATTGCTTCTTAAGATTTGACAGGGATATAAGGGACATACTGGAAGAAGATTCCATGCCCCTCGTGGGGTTCAACAATAGTGTCTCACATCCTATGGGAAAAATCAAGCTCCCATTCACAGTGGGTGTGGGTGACAAGACAAGAACCATAGAACTGATGTTCACTGTGATAAGGTCGCGCCATATTGGGAAGGGCAGGTATTGGAGACCTTAAAGCACAAGCATCAACCCCTCATAGGGCTCTTGTATTCCAAACTCCCAGAGGGCTTGCCTGGGTGAAATCCTCCTATGAGGTAGTATCATCAGTCTTAGAAAGAAGCACCGAAAAGAAACCCAGGGAAGAAGGGATGGAGGAATGAGTCTTAAATGAAAGATTCCCGGAACAGGCCGTACGAGTAGGGGCACACCTGAGTGACAAATGTAAAAGCGCCCTGAACGAGCTATAGCTCTTCAATATAGACGTCTCCGCCTTCCAACACGGAGACATGAGTGGTATTCCATGAAGCCTGACAGAACACTAGCTCAACATCCATAGTTGGGTAAAGCCAATTAAGCAAAAGAAGCGGAGCATGGGGCCACAGAAAAGAAGAGCAACATGTGAAGAAACCAGGAAGCTCCTTAGAGCCGGCATAGTCAGGGAGGTCAGGTAACCTACTTGGGTCTCGAACCCAGTAATGGTCGGTAAGAAAGACGGAGGGTGGAGGATGTGTATAGACTACGAGGACCTCAACAGGGCCTGCCCGAAGGACTGCTACCCCCTGCTGGAAATCGACGTTCAAGTAGACTCCTTAGCCTAGTACCCCTTAAAATGCTTCCTTGACACATTGATGTATTGTAAAATACATCTTTATTTGCGTCTAGGTTTGTTCGGTTTTAGTTAGATTTAGTGTCGTTTTAGATTAGAATGCATTTGCTTTTGATTTATTTGTGTTTCCAGGTCTTTGCAGCCAAACGGAGCAGATATAAGTTAAAATCTGGATGGGCGAAAGTCTGGAACGGAAGTCGAGAAGTTCGGAAGCAAAACGGAGCGAAAAAGCACAACTGGGGGTCTGAGGCGGCCCGCATAAGCTTATGATCAATTACAAAGCGGGCCGTTTGAACTTATAAATGGATGTCCGGATAAAAGCAGGCGCGCGGCCCGCTTGAACTTAGCTTTATATGTGATGCGGGCCGCGAGGGATCTGTTTACGCGAAACCGACTTTAATCAGCAACGGTTGTAGGGTTTCTTGGTTATTTAAGGATCATTATCATAACAGCCGGGAGAAAGAACAACACATATACGAATTTAGGACTTCTTGGACGATCATTAGAGGCTGATTAAGGGCTGTTGAAGCATTGGGGAAGGCGTGGAATCATTGTTGAAGCGCAGGAGCACACGGGATTGGAGTTCACGGGTTTTATAATCTTGTTTCTCTCGTTTTCGTTTGTTTCTTGTTATTTGATGATGAATTCTGTTTTGACCATGATTGATACTATGTTTTTAGACATGATTATTGGCTAAATTTCTGTTACTACCTAGACATGGATGAATGATTGTTTAAGTTTGATTATTTTTGGATTTATGGAAGCTATGGATTGTTTATAAATTGTAAACGGTTTGTTCTATCAGTTAGATGTGTTTGCGTGCTTGATGTTATTTGAATATTGATTATTGCTTCGTTCGAATCTTGGTGACGGTCTTTATCACGGAATAGAATCGGGCTAGGGTTTTAGGTTTTGGTGAGTGTCTATATCACATAATAAACCTTAGATCCTTTAGGGTGAAAATCTAGTAAGTAACCTTAGAAGTAATAATTGGTAATCTTATAAAATCAAGTGTTCTACTAATCATCAATAGCTGTAAGGTGCGAGATTATTGCTAGGTCTAAGTAATTAAACCGCAAGGTGGGTCCTTCTTAGGAAGTTAACCTTTTGGCTGCTGTCTAGCAAGTCTAGCTGAGAAAACAAACCTATCCTAGGTTTAGGTCTCGTAAGGGAGTGAGCCTTGTAGGATACTTTTATAAACCCATTAGATGTCTTGTAAAGGAGTCTAATAACCGGTAATTTAACAACCTTTAGGGGATTTTAGCGTGCTCTTGAGAAGGATTAGGGGTCCTTAGATTTCCCGAGAGGTGAGAATTTTAAGATCTCGGTTCCATAGCAGACAACTTCCAATTATAATCATAACTAAAAGCAATCAGGATTCCTGTCTAGGTAGTTCTTTCATCATCTTTGAGTTCAGCCTTCGTGTGAGTTCGTGTCTAGTTCGTCTAGTCTAGTTAGTATTCGTTATTTTCATTCTTAGGATTTTTAGAAACCCCCCCCCCCCCAATTAATAAACATTTAGTTAAGTCGTGTCAGTCTAAGTCTAGATAGAGTCGTTATCGTGATCAGTAGAGTCTCTTGGGTTCGATACTCGGACTTCCTTAGGCTATACTTCATCGATCGGTACACTTGCCGGTCGTGTGATTTAGGGTTTAGAGAGTCTTAGTTTTATAAATTTAAAACTTAGAGAGTCTAGATTTAGGGTAAATTTAGTTAATTTAGTTAACCCGTTTCGAGCACATCAAGTTTTTGGCGCCGCTGCCGGGGACTCTTGGCGATTGCGTTGATTACTTTGTTTGGACTTAGCTGATTTTATGTTTTTGGACTTAGCTGATTTTATTACGTGCTATTTGTGTTCGTTGAGTCGTAGGAGTCTAAAAATCATAAAAAAAATCCAAAAATATTTGCTTTAGTGTCTTTTCTAGGTTAGCGAGTCATAGTTAGAGTCTTTTCGTTGTTCGTAGTTGGTGGATGCCCCATACGCGCTCGCAGGGACCGCCGCCACTTCTGTTTCCAGTAGAGTCGTCTGTTTCGTCTTCTTCGATTCCACATTCCACCCCCGCCTTCGATTTCACACCGAAGCCATCACCACACGTTTCCCCACCACCCTCCCGTTCTCGTTCGCCTAGTCCTCCACCCGTCATGGCGAACCGAACCGTCTACCAGCAGGCTACCACCGGTTTCACCGGTGCTACATCGCCCATCACCCTTCCTAATATAGCGAACGATCGGTCCTGGCAGATCCATTCTTACATCATGACCGCCATCACCAATTCTTGCCAGTTCCATGGTCGTGATGACGAGGATGCACCCGCCCACATAAATCGTATCACTCGTCTCTGTGGCACCTATTCCATCGAGGGTGTCAATCTAGATGCTAGGTATCTTCAGGTGTTCCCATTCTCTCTCGCTGGACGCGCAGCCGTCTGGTTTGATTCTCAGCCCGCAGGCACTTTCACTACTTGGGCTGGTCTTCGCGATGCATTTTTAGCCAAGTATTTTCTGCCAGCCAAGGCGTCTCGCCTTCGAGATCAGATCCACTCCTTCCGTATGGAGCCTGATGAGCCATATCATTTAGCTTGGGAGCGTTTCCAGACGCTTCTCTCTCGTTGCTCATAGCATGGTTCGTCCGACTGGGTGTTAGTTGAAAAGTTCTATAACGGACTTACTCCTGAGATTAGAGCGCGTTTTGATACTTCAGCAGGAGGTCAGCTTATGGGTAAGAAGACGGTGACTGAGTGCAATGATTTGTTTGAGAGCTTTGCACATTCTGATATGGATTACAGCACTACTGGCAGGACTTCCATTCCTGTTACTACCACCTCGGCCGGTCGAGGGGTAAACCAAGTTAGCTTGGATCCATCGGTAGCTGCTGTGGTCGAGAGTGTGAAGAAAGATTTGAGGCAGGAGATGAGGAGAGAGTTAGATGAGATTAAGAAGAAAGTTGATAGGTGTGAGCTTTGTAGGGGAGGTCATGACACACTTGATTGTCCCACACTTACGTTAGAGCAGGTAGAGTACATAGCAGGTCAGTCTAGGGGTCAGTTTAGTAGTAATAATAGTTTTAACCCCGGCTGGCAGGGTAGTGGTAGTAGTGGTAGTTATCGTTCTTCTGGAAATCCCCCTAGTTTCCCATCTGGTCAGTATCAAAATAGGGGGCCGGGTCTTTACACGAGTAGTGGTCCGAGTCAGGGTGGTCATTATAGTGGTTCAGGAGGTCAGTTTGCTAGTAGGGGGTCGTATCAAGAGGGTCAAGGTAGTGGAAAAGGTTCAGAGGGAAATTTGAGTAGGATAGAGGAGATTTTAGCTCAGATGATGATACAGGGTCAGGCGAATCAGAAATCCTTAGATGAATTTATTCAAACTCAGAATCAAATTAATAAGAGTCACGATCTTCAGCTTAAAAATCAAGAGGCTACTCTTCTAGATCTCAAGAGGACAGTAGGGGATATATCTAGGTAGTTGAGAGAATATCCTTCGGGTTCGTTTTCAGGTACTACTTACCCAGTGAATCATTCTGTGAAAGCAATTACTACTCGCAGTGGGTTGAGTCTAGGAGAGGTCGTGAGAGAGAATGTTGAGATAGGGAGTGATGATGAGGTAGATGCGGTGATTGAGATGGAGGCTCCAGGCAAAGTGAAACATAGGCTAGACCCAGCAAGTACCGCACACGCTGAGGAGTTTCCAGTGGAGAAGAAAGTGGAGAAGCAGCCGAAGAAGGTTCGGCCACCACCGCGAGTGATTGATATTTCTCGTCTTCCGTTTCCCGCTCGTGCTAGGCAGCAGATATATGCTAGGGAGTATGACAAATTCCTTGACATGTTCACCCAGCTGAAGGTGAATCTTCCGTTTATAGAGACCTTGAGATCCATGCCCAAATACGTCAAATTCCTTAAGGATTTTCTTAAGCGTAAGGATGGGGTAGGAGAGTGCTCAAGTAAGACAGTGAGTGGAGAGTGTTCGGCAGTGATCCTAAATAAACTTCCTGAGAAACTCACTGATCCGGGCATATTTACGATTCCCTGTTTGTTTGGTGGTGATGTTAAAAACCACGCGTTAGCTGACCTTGGTGCTAGTATTAATTTGATGCCATATTCATTTTACGAAAAAATAGGCCTTGGTGATTTGAAATCAACTCGTATGACCCTCTCGTTAGCGGATAAGTCAGTTAAGTATCCTAGGGGGATAGTAGAGAATTTGTTGGTAAAAGTTGATAGGTTTGTTTTTCCGGCTGATTTTGTAGTGTTGGATATGGAGGCCGATGATAGAGTTCCGTTGATTTTAGGGCGCCCGTTCTTGAACACGGCTAAAGCGCTTATAGATGTCTTCTTAGGCACGATTACACTTAGAGCGGGTGATGAGTCGGTAGTGTTTGAGGTGAATAATGCGAGAGGGGCGAGTGCGAGAGTTGAGGCGATTGTATCGGTAGAGGAGAGTGAGAAGAATGAGAAAGAGGTGAAAGAGGTGTTGAGTGAGCCGAGTTTAGAGGAGATGTTAAAACCCAAGTGTGGGGACCCGCCTGATAGGAGAGTAGAGGAGCTGGAAGAAAGAGTGACGAGTTTAGAATCTAAGATAGAGAAACTGAGTAAGACTCAGTGTGGGGATAGGTTTAAAGATGATACATTTAGGTTCACACTGTTTGATGAAGAGTGGAGAGAGTATGAGAAAGTTAGGAGAGATTCGGGCGATTTTGTGAATTGTAGTGCTACGGCCCGTACGACTTGGTGTGGAGGTGAGCTCCGCATATACGATCCTCCGTAAGTGCGTGAGCATTTGTGATTACTTGTAGAGTTTGTACTTTGAGTCGTAGTTTGTATTGTGTCGTTAGTAAGGTTGCTAGTGTAGTTTGCGTCGTTTCGTGTTTTTGCGTCTTTTGTGTGTCATAAAAGTGTTTTGCAGGTACACGCTCCTTCACGAAGGTCGAAATCAGCAGACGAGCATTGCCCAGGTAAGTTTACTGTTTAAAACAACAAAATACGGGGCAGGGACATTTTGGGTATTTAATAAAAATACTAAAACAGCAATCTGCTGTTGCTGCTGTTTAGAATCGCTGCTGTTTGCTGTTCAGGCGGCCCGCTTGAACTTATGATACATCCTGAGGCGGGCCGCATGAACTTAATGGAAATCTCGAATTGTTGGACACTCGCGGCCCGCATTGACTTACACTTAACCCCCAAGCGGGCCGTGTGGGTTTTGTTTTTCGAACAACAGCAGGTTTTGGCCCAATTTTGTTTCACAAATCACCATCCATCAACCATTAAACCACCATTTCCATCATCATCATCATCATTTATATCATACCACCATCATTGCTGGTTCGGGTTGTCGTATACGGGGTTTGTGCTTGCTTTATACTTTTATATTTTGTACCATGCGTCTAAGTTAGTAGTTTTTAGTCATTTGTGTCGAGTCGGTATTGCTTTGGTATTTTGCTTGTTTTTGTTGATGCAGGTTCGAATATGTACCACCCGTACTCAATCTCCATTCGGGTGAGTTTGGAGCTGTTTATTCAAATTTCGGGCATTTATCAAGCATGCTAGTCAGTGTCAAAAGTCGATCGCGAATGAAATGCTATATGATCGAGCTGGATTGGACGAGAGTTTTGAAGCATACGCGTTGTTATCAACTAGCTAAGTCCTTTCCGATTTGCCCTTAGTCTTTTTATTTCTTATTTTTAGTTTTTTGAGTCGGTTTCCATCCTACATTGAGGGCAATGTAAAGTTTAAGTGTGGGGATGGGAAACTATCGTTTAGTGTCTAGTTAGTAGAGTCTTGAGTCATTTAAAAAAAAATTGCGAGTCCCGGTCCTTTAGCGCGTAGAAAACAAGAACCTTTTCAAAACGTCGGTAAAAAACGGTTTAATTGTCGAATTTACGAGTTGGAAAGCACATGTTTCTTTAAGTTGCGGGATAGTAGGTTGATTGAATCGGTTTTTGGGAGTAAAAGGTTTTGGGATGCCTAGGATAGTGGATGGAGCCGAAAGTAATTTGATTGTGCATTGTCGATATCGGTAGCCTTTATTCACCACATGATAGTGAGATTTGAGCCTTTATATGTGTCATATTTATTTGTTCACTACTTTCGTTTCATGTGTGTTTACCGACTTGTTGCATTACTTTAGAACTTGTGCGTTTTGATACAGTTTGAGACTTTCGGTTAGGATTTGGCAAGGATATGATTGAGGCATTAGGATCACCTTGTTTTTGTAGCCTTTGTGTTTGACCCGTTTCATCACTACCCTTAGATACCACTTTGAGCCTAGCCATTCATTTGTTACCCATTTGTGATTTGATAACCGGATCGTATTACGTGATTATTATATTTAAAAAAAAAATTGAATGAATCTTTATTCGAAAAAAGAAAGAAAAAAAAAAGAGAGGAATAAAGTTGTAGGTCAAAATGACCAATATGTTAGTATTTTGTTTCGTGCATATCCGGTTTTTCGTATGTTTACGTGTTTAGCCATATTTTCCCAAAATGAAAAAAAAAAAAAGAAAAAAAACCCTACCTTTAGCCCTTACCTACCCATTGAAGTCCTTTTGATCCATGTCGAGTTTTAACAATTAGGTGGAAATCTGATTGACGTACAAGCTTATTATAGTATGCTTCATAGTTCGGTTTTGAGAGTTCACCCAAAATTACATAATATTAGCCGAGGGATGAGTGATATTGTGAGGGGTGTTGACAGTGCATAGTTGATTGCTTGAAGGTAAGAAAGACTTGATTAGGTAGGCCCGTTTTCATTTAAATATTATGATTCGTCAACCTTTTGAACGATGTAAGTCTTGCGAAACTGCTGTGCTTGATGATTTCGTAGTTTGCGTTATAACTTGTTCGAGACTCACGTTATTGTTAAGTGTTTAAGTTGACATGTTGCTTAGGATTTTGCTTAGGGACAAGCAAAAGATTAAGTGTGGGGATATTTGATGTATTGTAAAATACATCTTTATTCGCGTCTAGGTTTGTTCGGTTTTAGTTAGATTTAGTGTCGTTTTAGATTAGAATGCATTTGCTTTTGATTTATTTGTGTTTCCAGGTCTTTGCAGCCAAACGGAGCAGATATAAGTTAAAATCTGGATGGGCGAAAGTCTGGAACGGAAGTCGAGAAGTTCGGAAGCAAAACGGAGCGAAAAAGCACAACTGGGGGTCTGAGGCGGCCCGCATAAGCTTATGATCAATTACAAAGCGGGCCGTTTGAACTTATAAATGGATGTCCGGATAAAAGCAGGCGCGCGGCCCGCTTGAACTTAGCTTTATATGTGATGCGGGCCGCGAGGGATCTGTTTACGCGAAACCGACTTTAATCAGCAACGGTTGTAGGGTTTCTTGGTTATTTAAGGATCATTATCATAACAGCCGGGAGAAAGAACAACACATATACGAATTTAGGACTTCTTGGACGATCATTAGAGGCTGATTAAGGGCTGTTGAAGCATTGGGGAAGGCGTGGAATCATTGTTGAAGCGCAGGAGCACACGGGATTGGAGTTCACGGGTTTTATAATCTTGTTTCTCTCGTTTTCGTTTGTTTCTTGTTATTTGATGATGAATTCTGTTTTGACCATGATTGATACTATGTTTTTAGACATGATTATTGGCTAAATTTCTGTTACTACCTAGACATGGATGAATGATTGTTTAAGTTTGATTATTTTTGGATTTATGGAAGCTATGGATTGTTTATAAATTGTAAACGGTTTGTTCTATCAGTTAGATGTGTTTGCGTGCTTGATGTTATTTGAATATTGATTATTGCTTCGTTCGAATCTTGGTGACGGTCTTTATCACGGAATAGAATCGGGCTAGGGTTTTAGGTTTTGGTGAGTGTCTATATCACATAATAAACCTTAGATCCTTTAGGGTGAAAATCTAGTAAGTAACCTTAGAAGTAATAATTGGTAATCTTATAAAATCAAGTGTTCTACTAATCATCAACAGCTGTAAGGTGCGAGATTATTGCTAGGTCTAAGTAATTAAACCGCAAGGTGGGTCCTTCTTAGGAAGTTAACCTTTTGGCTGCTGTCTAGCAAGTCTAGCTGAGAAAACAAACATATCCTAGGTTTAGGTCTCGTAAGGGAGTGAGCCTTGTAGGATACTTTTATAAACCCATTAGATGTCTTGTAAAGGAGTCTAATAACCGGTAATTTAACAACCTTTAGGGGATTTTAGCGTGCTCTTGAGAAGGATTAGGGGTCCTTAGATTTCCCGAGAGGTGAGAATTTTAAGATCTCGGTTCCATAGCAGACAACTTCCAATTATAATCATAACTAAAAGCAATCAGGATTCCTGTCTAGGTAGTTCTTTCATCATCTTTGAGTTCAGCCTTCGTGTGAGTTCGTGTCTAGTTCGTCTAGTCTAGTTAGTATTCGTTATTTTCATTCTTAGGATTTTTAGAAACCCCCCCCCCCAATTAATAAACATTTAGTTAAGTCGTGTCAGTCTAAGTCTAGATAGAGTCGTTATCGTGATCAGTAGAGTCTCTTGGGTTCGATACTCGGACTTCCTTAGGCTATACTTCATCGATCGGTACACTTGCCGGTCGTGTGATTTAGGGTTTAGAGAGTCTTAGTTTTATAAATTTAAAACTTAGAGAGTCTAGATTTAGGGTAAATTTAGTTAAGTTAGTTAACCCGTTTCGAGCACATCACACATACAAGGGGTAGCACCAGATTCAGTTGTCCTTGGAAGATGAAGAGAAGACGACATTTGGGACAAACGAAGGGACTTTTTGCTACAAAAAATGTCGTTTGGGCTCAAGAACGTAGGTGCAACCTATCAGAGGTTCATGAATACGTTTTTACAGGACCAGCTGAAACGAAACCTTGAAGTATACGTGGATGATATTGTAATCAAGAGCCTGACATAAACTCTAATGCTGGAGGATGTGTCGGAGACTATTAGAACCATACAAGAAGTAAACATGAAGCTGAATCCAGGAAAAAAGTTATTTTGGGGTAGAAGATGGGAAGTTCTTGGGAGTGATTGTAACTAAGGGAGGGATCAAAGCCAATCCGGAAAAGACACAACTGGATGTGGAGATGAGGTCTCCAAGGTCCCTCAAGGACATTTAGCAGCTAAACGGAAGGCTGATAGCACTTAATCGCTTCTTATCCAAAGTAGCCGACAGAACGCACCCATTCATGAAAGTCTTAAAGGACTATCTGTAAACCAGCAAATTTCGTTGGACCCAAGAAGCTGAGGCAACTTTCCAAGAAATGAAGAAACTCATGTGCAACTTACCTACTCTTGCTACTCCCGTCCCTGGGGAGGACCTCTTATTATATTTATCTGCATCAAAGACAACAGTTAGCGCTGTCGTGATGATGGAGAGGCAAGACAAGCAAATACCAATATATTTCATCAGCAGGACACTTAAAGGACAGGATGAGAGATATCTACCAATGGAAAAACTAACACTGTCACTGGTTTTTGCCTCAAGAAGGCTGAGAAGGTACTGCCATGCACACAAAGTAGTTCTACTCACAGACCAACCCTTCAAAAAATATTGAGGAGACGTGAGCTCTCCGGCCGACTCGCCAAATAGGCAGTAGAACTGGGAGAACATGCCATTGAGTATTAGACAAGAACAGCCGTAAAGGGACATGTCTTAGCAGACTTCCTCGCAGAAGTCCCTTAAGAAGAGGAAAAAAAGCTCCGCAAATGGAAGGAGCTAGAGGAAAAAGAAAAGAAGGAAGAGGGGATGGCAGTATGGAAGTTACATACCAACGCAACATCTAGTGAAGAAGGTAACGGGGCAGGTATAACCCTCATCGGCCCTGAAGGAATCGAACTAACCTATGCAAATAGGTTAGACTTCGAGAACACAAATAACAAAGCCGATACGAAGCTCTTCTAGCCGGGTTAAGACTGGGCAAGGGAATGAAAGCAAAAAACATCGAGGCTTATTCTGATTCATAGTTGGTCGTGAAACAGTACAATGGAGAGTATGACGCCAAAGATGACACCATCGCCCAATACGTTGCCCAAGTAAAGGAACTTGCCAGAACCTTCACCTCTTTCAAGCTGGAATACGTGCCCCGGGGGAAGAATAGGAAGGCTGATGCCTTGAGCAACTTAGCGTCTGTGGCCTTTGACTACCTAGCCAAAGAAGTAAAAGTGGAGGTCCTCACCTCACCTTACGTCACGACCAAATAAGTGTCCTCAGTAGGAGTCCTGGATGACCGCGATCGTCAAGTTCCTAGAGGAGGGAATCCTTCCAGAAGACGAAACATTGGCAAGGAAGATAAGGGTAAAAGCACTCCAGCACGAAATCATAGATGATCAACTCTTCAGGAGGCCATACCTGGGCCTTTCACTAAAATGCGTGGATGAGGAAGAAGCAAGATACGTGATCCAGGAAATACATGAAGGAATATGTGGAATGCACTCAGGACCAAAAACAGTTGTAGCTAAGGCAATGAACACTGGATTGTATTGGAATCACATGTACAACAACTCCCTGAAAGAGATCAAGAAATGTGACAACTGTCAAGTGCATGCCCCACATACCCACAGGCACAAGAACCTGATGGTCCCAGTCTCCACGTCCTGGCCATTCCAAAAATGGGCCATTGACATTATAGAGCCCTTCCTAAAGGGTCTAGGAGGGGTCAAGTATGTAGTGATTGCCATTGACTATTTCACAAAATGGGTAGAGGCCAAACCTTTAGCAAAAATCATGAGCAAGCAAATGAAGAGATTTGTATTGGACAATATCGTCTGCCGATTCAGGATCCCTCAGGAGCTAGTCAGAGACAATGGGGTGCAGTTTGCAGGGAAACCCTTCAGACCCTGGTGCCAGCAAATGCATATACAACAGATCTTCACGTCTGTCACCCACCCCCAAAGCAACGAGCTGGAGGAAAGAGCCAACCAAAGTTTAATCATAGGAATGAAAGGAAGGTTGGGCCGGAAGCAAAATGGCTGGTTGGAGGAGTTACCTTATATCTTATGGGCATATAGAACAACTCCCAAAACATCTAATGGAAAGACACCTTTTAGCTTAACATACGGTACTGAGGCAGTCACTAGGGAATTGAAGCACCGTTTTCGTGGGTTGGGGCAATATTTCGAGGTTTGTAATTCGGAAAAAAACTTAACTCCGTTAAGCTATTTTAACAGCGGACTATTTTACAAAAACAATTGACCAGTTCGGATTATTATCGGCCAATAACTAACTTGGGATTATTATCGGACAAATTGAGTTAGGTGGGATTATTTATTTCCCATTTGTCTTTTTTAAACAAATAGAATGAGTACTAAATTAAATAATTATATATAGTCTGTGTCATAATCACTGTATTTCTAAAATAATTATTTTATGTCTTATCTAATAACTAATAACTTTTATCATTTGTTTTAATAAATAAATTGATAATCAATTCCCATACAACATTCAACTAAATATTACAATTAAAAACCCTAGTTGTTCCAAATTAGTTTAGAGATTCCTAACTTCCTATTGTCCTAGCATGCCCTAGACATTAACATTAGAGTAAACTGTCATTTTGGTCCTTGAGGTTTGATCACTTTTGACACTTTAGTTCAAAACTCAAACCTTTTGCATCTGGGTCCCTGTGGTTTCAGTTTTATTGCCATTTTGGTCCAAAAATGAAATCAGGTCATATTTATCTTATAAAATCTTGTAATTTTGTCCTTTTCCACAGGGGCAAATCATGTCATATTTGTCTTATAAAATCTGGTATTTATTTATAAAAAAGAAATTACCATTTTTCTCCTGCGGAAAATGACAAAATAGCAGGATTTTATAAGACAAATATGACCAGATTTCATTTTTGGACCAAAATGGCAATAAAACTAAAACCACAGGGACCCAGATGCAAAAGGTTTGAGTTTTGGACTAAAGTGACAAAAGTAACCAAACCACAGGGACCAAAATGGCAGTTTACTCTTAACATTAAGTTCTTTACCAAGTAAACCTTATTACTTGCACATGATAGGGTAATACTTTGGTATTCTCCCCACATCTTCAATACAACCAACTTATGTGATTATTTGCTTGAAGGTGAGTTTACATATCCCTTTTCTTTAAACTTTGGGGTGAAACATGTTACTTCAACTTTTCAAATTACTTATGTCATACTTTTATCTTTATGCTACTTGTCTTAAACGATACTTTAGGAGCTTACGTTAGATACATCGTACAATCATTAACTCTGTACAAGCCAACTGTAGTATATTATAGCGCTATAGGTCCGACAAACTCATCCCCGTATAGATCTAGGGATGATTGAAACAATAACATACATAAATATTAACTTTTCGCAGTTCCTTCCGTCACAAGGTTTGATTGTGCGCCCCATTTGTTCCTAAGTCTTGTTTTTCACAAGATAGTTCTAGATAAAACTTGACATGCTACTTACTTACTTATTTTAGCAAACCTATGTATGCTCACCGGCTTTTCGAAGTTGACCCTTTATTTTTCATATGTTTCAGGAAACAATGCATGATGATTACCAGGATATCACATCTAGAATGCTTTGTGATTTAGAAAAATTTTAACTTGATCTAGTTATTTTGTTTGAACAATTTGTTTTGTTGTATGTATAATCTTTAAATTGATTAATGAAATATTTAGATTTTTAGTCGTTCATGAGCTATTGAGCAATCTATTTACGTGTCGTCCTGACGTTTCCACCGTCATCGGTTTGGGTGTTACTCCATGGTAGGTTCAACATAATCCACATCATCCCCTAGGCTCTGCATCCACAAAACATGATTAAACATACGTGAGGATTGTGTTTCGTGGTATACCCATGTATGATCTTACGTGGTGTAACACCCCAAAACCCGAATGTTTATAATTATCGTATGTCCTATATGACTTAGCATGAAATAAATGACTAGGCTATTTAACCTAGTTAAGTGTGTGGTTAGAAGTATGAAAAGACAAGAGTTTTGCCAATATTATGTTAAGTGACAAACATGAGGGGCTAAATGGAACAAGATGAAAGTTAAGTTACTAAATAACAAAACTTTCACACACAAACACACACATCGTGTGTTCGAGAATGAGCAGGAAGCTCCCATGGAGCCAAGAACCCTAACTTCATCCTTTTCATCAAAATGAGAGGCAAAATGAAGCTTAAATTCATAACCGAGCATAGATTAACGATCACCTTCACAAGGGGATCGCAAGGTATGTCTTAAAAGTTAGTTTGGTGATTATGCATGAAGCGGGTTATGATGTAAATCACGAATTTGTATGAAATTGAGTATGAGTATGTGTTAGAATCATCATTTGGAACATGGATTATGCATGAATTAGGTTAATTTGATATTTAAGGGTGAAACCCATTAGTTATGGTGAGAATGATGATTTGAATCATCATCCATGTCTAATTCTTGTTGAATGTTGATGTATTTTGATTTGTATGATGGATTCTTGTTAGAGGAATTGAAAGAAATGTGATACTAGTATGTTTGATGTTTATGCATGTATGATTCATGTTGATTAGAAGGAAGAAATTGATGAATTATGTATGAGATTTGAAGGATATGCATGAACTAGTTGTACACTATGCTTAGAAGGTAGTACACATATCAAAAGTATGATGAAATTATGAAGAACTTAAGATTAGATCACTTGTAAGTGATTAACAAGTAGTTATGAAGTGGGTTTTAGATGATGTAATGTAAATTAATGATTTACTTATGTTAATAATGTTTGGAATCATACATGTGTGTGAATGTTTAAAGAAATCGGATAAGAAATGATAGATTAGCATGTTATAAGGTTGAATGATAAATTCCATATAAGATCCGTGTAATGAAAAGGCTGTGATGAATGATGAATAAGCTAACTATCTTGAGAATGAAATATGATAGTTGATGCTTGATAAGCGACATGGAAGCTTGGGAAAGAAGCGGGTCAAATGGAACTTATGTGCACGGGAAGCGTACTCGGATGCAAAGTAAGTTAAGCTTACACCCTCCTTGTAGAATACCTATTCATTTTATAGATTATGAATATGATAAGTTTATAAATGAGGTATGAAGTTCCGACAAGTTTGATACGGGTCGAAACATGTGTTCATGACAAGAAACTAAGTTTGATGGTTAAAAAGGGATAAAAGGGGATTATGGTAATTCTGGTTGCAAGTTAACAAAGTAATAAGTTACATGGATGGGATGATGAATAACTAACATCCCACAAGGATAAAATGGACATTTGGACTTAACGGGTCAAACGGTGAAGATGTCACCCTTTGGCGTCATCGACTAATGAATTTCTTTGTTAAGTATTATGAATTTGTAGAATGTATAGAAAAAGGATTTGTGTTGCTATTATCTAGCAATTCAGCGGATGAGGTATTAGAACGGGTCATAGCTTTGATCCGAGCCAGTTATGTGCATTTACCATTGTAGATAAGTCGCATGATCGGTAATTTATGAAATGAAGTCTTTAGTAGTAAGGGATGGGTCAAAGTTGACAAAAACGCCCTTGATGGGTAAAACGAGCAAATGGTCTTAAAAGTTGATTACAAACAAGCTATTTGATTAAATGAATGTTTTGAAAAAGTAAGAAAGCGAGAAGTATGATTTTCGTGAGCTAAGGACCTTAAAATGCGCAAATACCCTTAACGGGTCAAAATAAGCTCTTGAGCAAAAATGGGTCAAGAGGATGCAAGACATCCTAGAATTTAATCTTTTATGATAGACGTCATTGATATTATTAGGTTCATAAGAAGTTATGGTCAATCAAACAAGTTATGTGAATGAATGCATGAACGGGTCGAATAAATCGTAAATGAATAATAAGACGATAGCGTGTAAGTTAAGAATTTCCTTAATCCGGATGTGGGATTTTAAGTTCATATGATAGAATGTGAATTTACAAGCATGTAGGAAGAAACGGGAGGTTAAACGGGTAAACGGTTCAAAAGTTATGCGCGTTTTAGTGCGTACGGACGACGAAACGGAACTGCAGAAAAATGCAATTTCTAGAGGGCGTCGCCGACGGGTTAAGGGGGGTCGCCGACGGGCTCTAGAAAGTCAGTTTTTGGCTGACGGGTTATTTGACTGTCTACGGGGGTTTTTGGCTACGGGTAATTGTAAGGGCCGTCGCCGACGCCCTCCCCAAGTTCAAAAACCTGAAATTTGTTATTTAAGTTGATTTACGTATCGTAGGCTTCGGTTTGTTATCCGTGGACTACGGCGGACCTTCCAAACATGATTTTGATGGTTCCTTATATGTTTATGGGCTATAAAGCTAAGTCTAAGACCCATGTAAATAATGTATGATTATGTAAGAGGTACGCGTGATCTAGTACGTGTACGTAAAGGTATGCACGTATGTAGATGTGTATGTATGTATGTATAAAGATATGTACGAGTGTATGCATGTATGTAAAGATGTAGGAAAGGTATGCACGTATGTAGATGTGTATGTATGTATGTATGTATAAAGATATGTACGAGTGTATGCATGTATGTAAAGATGTAGGAAAGGTATGTACGTATGTAGATGTGTATGTACGTATGTATGTACAAAGATATGTACGAGTGTATGCATGTATGTAAAGATGTAGGAAAGGTATGTACGTATGTAGTTGTGTATGTATGTATGTATAAGGACATGTATGAGTGTATGCACGTATGCAAAGTTGTAGGAAAGGTATGTACGTATGTAGATGTGTATGTATGTATGTATGTATGTATGTATGTATGTAAGTACGTATGTATGCATGATTTAGACACGTTGAGTGTTAACGTTATTAATGGTGTACCTTGAGAATGAATAGTAATGCAGGTGCATTATTGAAGCCTCACCAGGAAATGGATACGCAGATGAAATGCTTAAAGTTTGAAAAATGACGAAATGTGAAGTGTACGTGAATGAATCTTGTTTATATAATGTGTGCTAATGTTATGAATGTATGTGGTGAGTGCAGGTTGTACGGTTCACGGGAGTTTATCACAAGGAATAGAGATCGAAGACCGAGTCACAAGATAGATTGTGCGGGAATAATCGAGTATGTACTTTAGTAAACGGGAGTTATGCTTTTGTTTTGTAAAAGAGATATTTTCAAAACAAACTTTCAAGTAAGTCAAGACGTTTGTAATGAAAGAAATTTTATGGCATGAATTTCCGCTGCGACTTTTGTCAAATACGTGTTAGGGTCTTACAAGTTGGTATCAGAGCCCTGGTTTGAGAGAATTAAGTACGAAAGGATAGGTACTTGAACTCAAACCTATGTGCTCTTGTGATAAGAAACCCGTACAATCCATGACTCGATCAAGATCTAAAGGTAGAAATGGAATGAAAACGTGCTTGTATGCATTCATATGAAGAAACTAACGGTTATATTATGTGTAAGGTAAGCATAACTGCTTGGAAAGGATGATCCGTGAATGCGGTCTAGACCGGCATCAAGGCAAGTGATAAGACAAATGAACCCCAGGTACGTAAATTCAACGTGGGGGCGTATGAAGTGGTATAATTAAGCAAGCGAAAGAAAATTATAAATGAAATATAATAGTGACATGGCAATGAAGTTTTGAAAATGATAAACGTGCCGAAACTTAATTCTTCGGACATAAGGTGTCGATTACACGAAGACACGAAACTAGTATGTGGAATGTGTACCTGGCCAGTACAAAAGAAACATATGACGTTCGTGAGACCATGATAATTGATACAGGTATGCCCGTTAGAATTAAGTAGTAGGTGGACGTGAGGGTGAAGAGAAATGTAAGACTCTCAGGAATGAAAGTATGAATGCTATGTTAGAATCCGCGAGACGGATTCGAAACATGAAAGAAGTCAAAGTATGAATGCTATGTCAGAATCCAGAGACGGATTCGAAACATGAAAGAAGTCAAAGTATGAATGCTATGTTAGAATCCGCGAGACGGATTCGAAACATGAAAGAAGTCAAAGTATGAATGCTATGTTAGAATCCGCGAGACGGATTCGAAACATGAAAGAAGTCAAAGTATGAATGCTATGTTAGAATCCGCGAGACGGATTCGAAACACGAAAGAAGTCAAAGTATGAATGCTATGTTAGAATCCGCGAGACGGATTCGAAACATGAAAGAAGTCAAAGTATGAATGCTATGTTAGAATCCGCGAGACGGATTCGAAACATGAAAGAAGTTAAAGTATGAATGATATGTTAGAATCTGCGAGATGTATTCGAAACATGGAAAGAATGAAAGTATGAATGATGTGTTAGAATCCGCGAGATGGGTTCGAAACATGAAAGGAATAAAGTATGAATTACCTGTTTGAATTCGCGAGGCGGATTCAACACATGTAAGGAAGAAAAGGTACGAATGATATGTTTGAAACCGCTAGATGAATTCAAACATAGAAGGAATGAAGGGTATGGATGTTACGTTTAAATCCGTGGGACGGATTTAAAACATAAAAAGGATGTAATGAATGCCTTTATAAGTATGCATTATTATAGGTTTGAATATATATGTACGATGAACTGTTACTAACCGGTCAAGGAAATGAGAAGGTTACGTGGAAGTATGGCATGGAAAGTATAGATTTGTTAAGAAGAAGTCAATTGTATAAATACTTATGAATTGAGATAGGATGATTGCTTATAATTATGATGTGACCGTGAAGTCAAACATTGATATGTGTATGTGTAAACGGAAGTGAGAAAGGTTTCGGGGACGAAACCTTATTTAAGGGGGGTAGACTTGTAACACCCCAAAACCCGAATGTTTATAATTATCGTATGTCCTATATGACTTAGCATGAAATAAATGACTAGGCTATTTAACCTAGTTAAGTGTGTGGTTAGAAGTATGAAAAGACAAGAGTTTTGCCAATATTATATTAAGTGACAAACATGAGGGGCTAAATGGAACAAGATGAAAGTTAAGTTACTAAATAACAAAACTTTCACACACAAACACACACATCGTGTGTTCGAGAATGAGCAGGAAGCTCCCATGGAGCCAAGAACCCTAACTTCATCCTTTTCATCAAATTGAGAGGCAAAATGAAGCTTAAATTCATAACCGAGCATAGATTAGCGATCACCTTCACAAGGGGATCGCAAGGTATGTCTTAAAAGTTAGTTTGGTGATTATGCATGAAGCGGGTTATGATGTAAATCACGAATTTGTATGAAAATGAGTATGAGTATGTGTTAGAATCATCATTTGGAACATGGATTATGCATGAATTAGGTTAATTTGATGTTTAAGGGTGAAACCCATTAGTTATGGTGAGAATGATGATTTGAATCATCATCCATGTCTAATTCTTGTTGAATGTTGATGTATTTTGATTTGTATGATGGATTCTTGTTAGAGGAATTGAAAGAAATGTGATACTAGTATGTTTGATGTTTATGCATGTATGATTCATGTTGATTAGAAGGAAGAAATTGATGAATTATGTATGAGATTTGAAGGATATGCATGAACTAGTTGTACACTATGCTTAGAAGGTAGTACACATATCAAAAGTATGATGAAATTATGAAGAACTTAAGATTAGATCACTTGTAAGTGATTAACAAGTAGTTATGAAGTGGGTTTTAGATGATGTAATGTAAATTAATGATTTACTTATGTTAATAATGTTTGGAATCATACATGTGTGTGAATGTTTAAAGAAATCGGATAAGAAATGATAGATTAGCATGTTATAAGGTTGAATGATAAATTCCATATAAGATCCGTGTAATGAAAAGGCTGTGATGAATGATGAATAAGCTAACTATCTTGAGAATGAAATATGATAGTTGATGCTTGATAAGCGACATGGAAGCTTGGGAAAGAAGCGGGTCAAATGGAACTTATGTGCACGGGAAGCGTACTCGGATGCAAAGTAAGTTAAGCTTACACCCTCCTTGTAGAATACCTATTCATTTTATAGATTATGAATATGATAAGTTTATAAATGAGGTATGAAGTTCCGACAAGTTTGATACGGGTCGAAACATGTGTTCATGACAAGAAACTAAGTTTGATGGTTAAAAAGGGATAAAAGGGGATTATGGTAATTTTGGTTGCAAGTTAACAAAGTAATAAGTTACATGGATGGGATGATGAATAACTAACATCCCACAAGGATAAAATGGACATTTGGACTTAACGGGTCAAACGGTGAAGATGTCACCCTTTGGCGTCATCGACTAATGAATTTCTTTGTTAAGTATTATGAATTTGTAGAATGTATAGAAAAAGGATTTGTGTTGCTATTATCTAGCAATTCAGCGGATGAGGTATTAGAACGGGTCATAGCTTTGATCCGAGCCAGGTATGTGCATTTACCGTTGTAGATAAGTCGCATGATCGGTAATTTATGAAATGAAGTCTTTAGTAGTAAGGGATGGGTCAAAGTTGACAAAAACACCCTTGATGGGTAAAATGAGCAAATGGTCTTAAAAGTTGATTACAAACAAGCTATTTTATTAAATGAATGTTTTGAAAAAGTAAGAAAGCGAGAAGTATGATTTTCGTGAGCTAAGGACCTTAAAATGCGCAAATACCCTTAGCGGGTCAAAATAAGCTCTTGGGCGAAAATGGGTCAAGAGGATGCAAGACATCCTAGAATTTAATCTTTTATGATAGACGTCATTGATATTATTAGGTTCATAAGAAGTTATGGTCAATAAAACAAGTTATGTGAATGAATGCATGAACGGGTCGAATAAATCGTAAATGAATAATAAGACGATAGCGTGTAAGTTAAGAATTTCCTTAATCCGGATGTGGGATTTTAAGTTCATATGATAGAATGTGAATTTACAAGTATGTAGGAAGAAACGGGAGGTTAAACGGGTAAACGGTTCAAAAGTTATGCGCGTTTTAGTGCGTACGGACGACGAAACAGAACTGCAGAAAAATGCAATTTCTAGAGGGCGTCACCGACGGGTTAAGGGGGGTCGCCGACGGGCTCTAGAAAGTCAGTTTTTGGCTGACGGGTTATTTGACTGTCTACGGGGGTTTTTGGCTACGGGTAATTGTAAGGGCCGTCGCCGACGCCCTCCCCAAGTTCAAAAACCTGAAATTTGTTATTTAAGTTGATTTATGTATCGTAGGCTTCGGTTTGTTTTCCGTGGACTACGGCGGACCTTCCAAACATGATTTTGATGGTTCCTTATATGTTTATGGGCTATAAAGCTAAGTCTAAGACCCATGTAAATAATGTATGATTATGTAAGAGGTACGCGTGATCTAGTACGTGTACGTAAAGGTATGCACGTATGTAGATGTGTATGTATGTATGTATAAAGATATGTACGAGTGTGTGCATGTATGTAAAGATGTAGGAAAGGTATGTACGTATGTAGATGTGTATGTATGTATGTATAAAGATATGTACGAGTGTATGCATCTATGTAAAGATGTAGGAAAGGTATGTACGTATGTAGTTGTGTATGTATGTATAAGGACATGTATGAGTGTATGCACGTATGTAAAGTTGTAGGAAAGGTATGTACGTATGTAGATGTGTATGTATGTATGTATGTATGTAAGTACGTATGTATGCATGATTTAGACACGTTGAGTGTTAACGTTATTAATGGTGTACCTTGAGAATGAATAGTAATGCAGGTGCATTATTGAAGCCTCACCAAGAAATGGATACGCAGATGAAATGCTTAAAGTTTGAAAAATGACGAAATGTGAAGTGTACGTAAATGAATCTTGTTTATATAATGTGTGCTAATGTTATGAATGTATGTGGTGAGTGCAGGTTGTACGGTTCACGGGAGTTTATCACAAGGAATAGAGATCGAAGACCGAGTCACAAGATAGATTGTACGGGAATAATCGAGTATGTACTTTAGTAAACGGGAGTTATGCTTTTGTTTTGTAAAAGAGATATTTTCAAAACAAACTTTCAAGTAAGTCAAGACGTTTGTAATGAAAGAAATTTTATGGCACGAATTTCCGTTGCGACTTTTGTCAAATACGTGTTAGGGTCTTACAAGTTGGTATCAGAGCCCTGGTTTGAGAGAATTAAGTACGAGAGGATAGGTACTTGAACAAAAACCTATGTGCTCTTGTGATAAGAAACCCGTACAATCCATGACTCGATCAAGATCTAAAGGTAGAAATGGAATGAAAACGTGCATGTATGCATTCATATGAAGAAACTAACGGTTATATTATGTGTAAGGTAAGCATAACTGCTTGGAAAGGATGATCCGTGAATGCGGTCTAGACCGGCATCAAGGCAAGGGATAAGACAAATGAACCCCAGGTACGTAAATTGAACGTGTGGGCGTATGAAGTGGTATAATTAAGCAAGCGAAAGAAAATTATAAATGAAATATAATAGTGACATGGCAATGAAGTATTGAAAATGATAAACGTGCCGAAACGTAATTCTTCGGACATAAGGTGTCGATTACACAAAGACACGAAACTAGTATGTGGAATGTGTACCTGGCCAGTACACAAGAAACATATGACGTTCGTGAGACCATGATAATTGATACAGGTATGCCCGTTAGAATTAAGTAGTAGGTGGACGTGAGGGTGAAGAGAAATGTAAGACTCTCAGGAATGAAAGATTGAATGCTATGTTAGAATCCGCGAGACGGATTCGAAACATGAAAGAAGTCAAAGTATGAATGCTATGTCAGAATCCGGAGACGGATTCGAAACATGAAAGAAGTCAAAGTATGAATGCTATGTTAGAATCCGCGAGACGGATTCGAAACATGAAAGAAGTCAAAGTATGAATGCTATGTTAGAATCCGCGAGACGGATTCGAAACATGAAAGAAGTCAAAGTATGAATGCTATGTTAGAATCCGCGAGACGGATTCGAAACATGAAAGAAGTCAAAGTATGAATGCTATGTTAGAATCCGCGAGACGGATTCGAAACATGAAAGAAGTTAAAGTATGAATGATATGTTTGAATCTGCGAGATGTATTCGAAACATGGAAATAATGAAAGTATGAATGATGTGTTAGAATCCGCGAGATAGGTTCGAAGCATGAAAGGAATAAAGTATGAATTACCTCTTTGAATTCGCGAGGCGGATTCAACACATGTAAGGAAGAAAAGGTACGAATGATATGTTTGAAACCGCTAGATGGATTCAAACATAGAAGGAATGAAGGGTATGGATGTTACGTTTAAATCCGTGGGACGGATTTAAAACATAAAAAGGATGTAATGAATGCCTTTATAAGTAAGCATTATTATAGGTTTGAATATATATATGTATGACGAACTGTTACTAACCGGTCAAGGAAATGAGAAGGTTACGTGGAAGTATGGCATGGAAAGTATAGATTTGTTAACAAGAAGTCAATTGTATAAATACTTATGAATTGAGATAGGATGATTGCTTATAATTATGATGTGACCGTGAAGTCAAACATAGATATGTGTATGTGTAAACGGAAGTGAGAAAGGTTTCGGGGACGAAACCTTGTTTAAGGGGGGTAGACTTGTAACACCCCAAAACCCGAATGTTTATAATTATCGTATGTCCTATATGACTTAGCATGAAATAAATGACTAGGCTATTTAACCTAGTTAAGTGTGTGGCTAGAAGTATGAAAAGACAAGAGTTTTGGCAATATTATGTTAAGTGACAAACATGAGGGGCTAAATTGAACAAGATGAAAGTTAAGTTACTAAATAACAAAACTTTCACACACAAACACACACATCGTGTGTTCGAGAATGAGCAGGAAGCTCCCATGGAGCCAAGAACCCTAACTTCATCCTTTTCATCAAATTGAGAGGCAAAATGAAGCTTAAATTCATAACCGAGCATAGACTAACGATCACCTTCACAAGGGGATCGCAAGGTATGTCTTAAAAGTTAGTTTGGTGATTATGCATGAAGCGGTTTATGATGTAAATCACGAATTTGTATGAAATTGAGTATGAGTATGTGTTAGAATCATCATTTGGAACATGGATTATGCATGAATTAGGTTAATTTGATGTTTAAGGGTGAAACCCATTAGTTATGGTGAGAATGATGATTTGAATCATCATCCATGTCTAATTCTTGTTGAATGTTGATGTATTTTGATTTGTATGATGGATTCTTGTTAGAGGAATTGAAAGAAATGTGATACTAGTATGTTTGATGTTTATGCATGTATGATTCATGTTGATTAGAAGGAAGAAATTGATGAATTATGTATGAGATTTGAAGGATATGCATGAACTAGTTGTACACTATGCTTAGAAGGTAGTACACATATCAAAAGTATGATGAAATTATGAAGAACTTAAGATTAGATCACTTGTAAGTGATTAACAAGTAGTTATGAAGTGGGTTTTAGATGATGTAATGTAAATTGATGATTTACTTATGTTAATAATGTTTGGAATCATACATGTGTGTGAATGTTTAAAGAAATCGGATAAGAAATGATAGATTAGCATGTTATAAGGTTGAATGATAAATTCCATATAAGATCCGTGTAATGAAAAGGCTGTGATGAATGATGAATAAGCTAACTATCTTGAGAATGAAATATGATAGTTGATGCTTGATAAGCGACATGGAAGCTTGGGAAAGAAGCGGGTCAAATGGAACTTATGTGCACGGGAAGCGTACTCGGATGCAAAGTAAGTTAAGCTTACACCCTCCTTGTAGAATACCTATTCATTTTATAGATTATGAGTATGATAAGTTTATAAATGAGGTATGAAGTTCCGGCAAGTTTGATACGGGTCGAAACATGTGTTCATGACAAGAAACTAAGTTTGATGGTTAAAAAGGGATAAAAGGGGATTATGGTAATTTTGGTTGCAAGTTAACAAAGTAATAAGTTACATGGATGGGATGATGAATAACTAACATCCCACAAGGATAAAATGGACATTTGGACTTAACGGGTCAAACGGTGAAAATGTCACCCTTTGGCGTTATCGACTAATGAATTTCTTTGTTAAGTATTATGAATTTGTAGAATGTATAGAAAAAGGATTTGTGTTGCTATTATCTAGCAATTCAGCGGATGAAGTATTAGAACGGGTCATAGCTTTGATCCGAACCAGGTATGTGCATTTACCATTGTAGATAAGTCGCATGATCGGTAATTTATGAAATGAAGTCTTTAGTAGTAAGGGATGGGTCAAAGTTGACAAAAACGCCCTTGATGGGTAAAACGAGCAAATGGTCTTAAAAGTTGATTACAAACAAGCTATTTGATTAAATGAATGTTTTGAAAAAGTAAGAAAGCGAGAAGTATGATTTTCGTGAGCTAAGGACCTTAAAATGCGCAAATACCCTTAACGGGTCAAAATAAGCTCTTGAGCGAAAATGGGTCAAGAGGATGCAAGACATCCTAGAATTTAATCTTTTATGATATACGTCATTGATATTATTAGGTTCATAAGAAGTTATGGTCAATCAAACAAGTTATGTGAATGAATGCATGAACGGGTCGAATAAATCGTAAATGAATAATAAGACGATAGCGTGTAAGTTAAGAATTTCCTTAATCCGGATGTGGGATTTTAAGTTCATATGATAGAATGTGAATTTACAAGCATGTAGGAAGAAACGGGAGGTTAAACGGGTAAAGGTTCAAAGTTATGCGCGTTTTAGTGCGTACGGACGACGAAACGGAACTGCAGAAAAATGCAATTTCTAGAGGGCGTCACCGACGGGTTAAGGGGGGTCGCCGACGGGCTCTAGAAAGTCAGTTTTTGGCTGACGGGTTATTTGACTGTCTACGGGGGTTTTTGGCTACGGGTAATTGTAAGGGCCGTCGCCGACGCCCTCCCCAAGTTCAAAAACCTGAAATTTGTTATTTAAGTTGATTTATGTATCGTAGGATTCGGTTTGTTATCCGTGGACTACGGCGGACCTTCCAAACATGATTTTGATGGTTCCTTATATGTTTATGGGCTATAAAGCTAAGTCTAAGACCCATGTAAATAATGTATGATTATGTAAGAGGTACGCGTGATCTAGTACGTGTACGTAAAGGTATGCACGTATGTAGATGTGTATGTATGTATAAAGATATGTACGAGTGTATGCATGTATGTAAAGATGTAGGAAAGGTATGCACGTATGTAGATGTGTATGTATGTATATATAAAGATATGTACGAGTGTATGCATGTATGTAAAGATGTAGGAAAGGTATGTACGTATGTAGATGTGTATGTATGTATGTATAAAGATATGTATGAGTGTATGCATGTATGTAAAGATGTAGGAAAGGTATGTACGTATGTAGTTGTGTATGTATGTATAAGGACATGTATGAGTGTATGCACGTATGTAAAGTTGTAGGAAAGGTATGTACGTATGTAGATGTGTATGTATGTATGTAAGTACGTATGTATGCATGATTTAGACACGTTGAGTGTTAACGTTATTAATGGTGTACCTTGAGAATGAATAGTAATGCAGGTGCATTATTGAAGCCTCACCAGGAAATGGATACGCAGATGAAATGCTTAAAGTTTGAAAAATGACGAAATGTGAAGTGTACGTGAATGAATCTTGTTTATATAATGTGTGCTAATGTTATGAATGTATGTGGTGAGTGCAGGTTGTACGGTTCACGGGCGATTATCACAAGGAATAGAGATCGAAGACCGAGTCACAAGATAGATTGTACGGGAATAATCGAGTATGTACTTTAGTAAACGGGAGTTATGCTTTTGTTTTGTAAAAGAGATATTTTCAAAACAAACTTTCAAGTAAGTCAAGACGTTTGTAATGAAAGAAATTTTATGGCACAAATTTCCGCTGCGACTTTTGTCAAATACGTGTTAGGGTCTTACACGTGGTAAAAGTTTATCTGTTGGGATGCCCACTACCCATAACCCAATCTTTAACCCACCTCAAAAGCGAACTTGAAATATCAAATATTCAACTACACTTCTAACGAGCAACTACATATTTTTTACAATTTCAAGTTTCTAATAGCTTCAAGATACTATTTATTATATTTTTATAGCTATATAATATTTTTATATAATCTCGTAAATAGGTTGGATAATTGTACGGGTGTGTCACCTAGTCCCTACCGTCCAAAACATGAGAGAATTCCTAAAACTCATTCCTACCACAATGAAAAAAAAAAACAAACAAGAAAAGGATGGCAGTGAATGTGGAAACAAACCAGCTGTCCACCAGAAGAATGCTCGGCTTCAAAAAAGGTGACCATGGCACTAGGGATAAGCACGCTACCTATTTGGTATCGAAAAACGGGGAAAAATGATACCGGTACCAAATATACAAGTTCGATACCGGTATTTACTGGTGTTTTACCTGTAAATATCGTACCAGTATCAAAAAAATGGAGAAAATAAGAACCGACACCGGTACCGAATATACCCGGTACGGTTCGGAGACCAACCTAGGGAAGACGTAAAATAAAAACACAAAATTGTAATGCCAAGTGACTCACGTGATATAAACCGTAGACGATGTCGAATTTATACTGGTTAGGGATGACAATTAAACCCGAACCCGCTGGGTAAACCCGAAACCCGACATATTTGGGACGGGTTTGGGGTCGGTTAATCGAGTTTGGGACGGGTTTGGGAATAGTTTTAATTTTTTTCGCGGGTTTGGGATTTAGTGATATACCCGTTTACCCGACCCAATTACCCGATAAAGTGTACCCGTTTAGCCGATTGTATACCCGATATGATTTCTTTTATATTATTAAATATGTATATATATGATACATCCATTTTTTTTACACATATAAGTATTCTATTCCGTATACATTGTAGTTATTTAATATATATTTTTATAATGACAATATAAAATGTAACCGGTTAGTAGTTACCCGATAGATACCCAATGGGTTTTGAGATGAGTATACCCAACGAGTAATCTTTTTAAATTAACGGGTTTACCCGAAACCTGCGGGTATACCCGATACCGGTGGGTATTTACCCGCTAGAAACCCGACAGGTTTTGGGACGGGTTTGGGACAAGCTTATCTAACCGGGTTTGGGTTTGGGATTACCTAAACCCGTCCCAAACCTAACCCATTGCCATCCCTAATACTGATACGTATTAGAAAGTCGAGAGAGTAAAAAAAGAAAAGGAAAAAAAGATGAGGGACCAAATGTGACCACAGAACACCATGCTAAGTAGCAACCGGACAAAAAGAAAAAAAGACGAGGGACCAAATATAACCACCAAATCCGGGGAAAAGCGTAAAACAAAATTTAATAAAAAAAGTAAAAAGAAACTAAACTTATTTAAGTAATGTGACAGATTATGAAAAAACCAAACTTGTGTTACGAAATAAAAATCCTAAAGATTACTATGCAAAAAACAGTACCACAAAAGACAAAAAAGTTACCATTCATTAATATATTAATATGTTATGAATTAATATATATAGAGAGAATAATGTTTATAATTAATTTTACGGTTACTTTTTGTCACTATAAATTATTATACAAGCAATGCTTATCAGGTTCTATAAGCTAGATTTGCAGGTCGCATATCATTATAACAAAATAGACCATTTATAACTATAGAGTAAGATGCTGGTACAAATAAGTATTAACATACAAATGAAGCTTAACATGAGAAGTGAAGAAGATTTTTTTTTTCTTTTGGAATTTATTTTCTCTATTGCCAAATACGTATTTTAATCTTAGAATTTAAAAAATAAGAAAAACTCGTGTATTTACACTAGTAGAGTAATTATGTAATCGCTCATAACTCTATTAGAGTAAATATATGATATATATATATTTTTTAACATTTTGTAATTAAACATCGCTTAACTAGATGGAAAATAAAATTGGAAAAAAATATCCCTTTAACTTCCCTTCTCATGTTAACACCGATTTTCCTTCACAACTAATGTTAAAACTTATTTGTATTTGATCTTTACACTATAATTATAAAAAAAAAATCATTAATATTATGGCATGTTTTAACTATATAAAACACAGGTGAAAAATAATTTAAAATTTAAAATAAAAATGATTAAATTTTAAAACTTAAAGGGTTTGAAAATAGAATGGGACATGGGGTTAACATGGCCAAAATATACACCAGAAGTCCAGAAGCGTAATTCGGGCTTATTCGCTGAAATTGATATATTAACAACTTGAAGGGTAGAATATACATATCAGAGAAATGAAACTTTCTAAGACCTTGCGTAGTGGGGCGCGACCAACCCACATAGCGCCGAGATGGCGCCGGCCACACCGGGACGAAGGGCGCTATGCCCAAAAAAAATTGAGAGCGCGAAAATTATCGCGGCGCTATCGATTGATGTTTTGAACTTTCGACCGTTTTCAAACGGTCATATTTATTAAAAAAAAAAATCCATTTTTTTTAATTTTCACACTATAAATACATTCCAACTCTTCCATTTTTTTTACAAATCAATACATTCCAACTCTTCCATTTTTTTTACAAATCAATATATTTTTTTATTGACTTTTATTTATTTACTTACTTTTATATATTGATTTTTTAGTAGCTTACTAGTAAAACTTTTATATATTAAATTATATTTTAGGTATATGCCAGTTATATGGAAAACGTTATTTGAGAAATCCCACTTGGAACGACCTTCAACAAATATATGAGGTGCATCTAGAAAAGCATGGAATACCCGGCATGATTGGTAGCTTGGATTGTCGTCAATGGCGTTGGTATAATTGTCCAACCGCATGGCGAGGTCAACATACACGGGGTGATAAAAAAGGGCCAACTTTGGTATTACAAGCTGTTGCGTCATACGACCTTTGGGTTTGGTCGGCCTTCTTTGGTGTAGCCGGGTGTTTTAACGATATTAATACGTTAGAGGCTTCACCATTAATAGAGGGCTACATTTCTGGAACTATACCAAAGGCCGGTTTTCATGCAAACGGGAACGACTACGAGCATGGCTACTACTTGGCCGATGGTATCTACCCGGAGTATTCGATTACTGTTAAAACGTTTTCTGAAACGTTCGATGAAAAAAGAAAGTATTTTAAAAAATTACAAGAGTCTTCGAGAAAGGATATCGAGAGGTGTTTTGGGGTTCTACAGCAACGATGGCATTTTATCAGAAATCCTTGTCGCATGTGGCATAAGGATAGAATACGAATGACCATGTATGCTTGCATCATTTTGCATAATATGATCATTGAGGATGATGGAAAAGCGATATGCCAAAACTACATTCCGGAAGATTTAGTCGAAGGAACCCAAGCAACAATGGAAGAGAGACTCGCAAATGCTCAACTATTGCGATCTAGGGACATACATAACACGTTGAAGGCAGATTTGGTTGAGCATGCTTGGGCGATTCGCCCAATTGGATACAACAATGAAGACGAAGAAGATTCCGAGGAAGAAGAGGTTGAGGAATTCGAAGACGGGAACTTTGAAGACGTAGGTTTGGATGCTGGAGAAAACGAAGAGGAAGAAGGAGAGAACGAAGACGAAGAAGATTAATCTTTGAATGTTTTTTTTATTTTTTTAGTCCAACTTTTTTTTTTTTTTTGGAACCGTTTTTTTTTTTTTTTAGGTTACTGTATTTTTTTTATGTGTAATGTTTTTTTTTTTATTTTAGTGTAATGTTTTTTAATTTAATGAAATGAATTTTAATTTTATAAAGTTAGGAAATAATTATAAAAAATTAGAAATTAATAATTGAGTAATGATTAGACGGGGGCTTTATGACTACGGACTTAAAATGCATAAGGCCCCATAACGCCCCACGCTGACGTAGCGCGCCACGTGTCGCATAACGCCCACAAAGGGGCGTTATGACTACACATGGCCAACATAGAAGACGTCAGAGAAAGAAAACTTTGACTGGGTATTGGTATATAATATAAATAACATAGAGGACGACTTTTGACTGACGGGGTTTGACGGGGTATTGGTTTAATATAACATAGAAGACGACTTTAAACTCTCCGATCATCTAGTACCAACCAACCATTTGCTTCATCACACCCCATTTTCATTCATTATTCACCATGGTTGTTCTTACTGAAATTTCTGGAGACTCTTCTTCTTCATTAACTTACAATTATGATGTATTTTTAAGCTTTAGAGGTGCGGATACTCGCAACAATTTCACCGATCATCTTCTCAAAGCACTCCGGGAAGCCTCTATCCGCACGTTCTTCGATGATGCTGAGATTCGAATAGGAGACTCTCTAAAACCGGAACTGGAGAATGCAATTAAGTCATCAAGGGCTTCTGTTATCGTGCTGTCCAAGAATTACGCTTCTTCCAGATGGTGCCTTGATGAACTGGCACTCATCATGGAGCAGCGAAGGACCTCCAAACATATTGTTTTCCCCATCTTCTATCATGTTATGCCTTCTGATGTCAGGAAGCAACGAAACAGCTTTGGAGACGCAATGGCAGAGCATGAACAGAGAATGGAGGCAGAAGCAAGTGAAGAGAAACGAAGTCAATTGAGTAAGAAGATTGAGAAATGGAAGAAAGCATTAACAGAAGTAGCTGATATGAAAGGGAAGGAAGCAAACGGCAGGTAATTAAAACGCTTTCTTCCTCATATTAATTTACACTTGTATATGTATCTCTGTTTTGTCTAGTTGATAATACATTATTTAGATCTGTTGAATATGATTTGGAATTGGTCATTAACAACATTTTGCATTGCACCTCCAATTTTAATATAGTTCTGTCAATTGGATATGATACTGTTGAGATTGTTTTAAATTAAAATCATCTTTAATTAATTATGTCTCGAAGGTCTAAGTCATATGTGGATCAGACGGTTATATAAACTGTTATTCCAACACATATTTAAATAGATAAGTACTTTTAGTTAATATTTTGATGCCAAGATTATATTCCAACATTAACTGATCTTATTGAATTTATATAGAATCATACTTTTTGTAAGTTCATCAGCAAACAAATGTTTAGTGCTTCTTATAAACAAAAAGATTATTGATGAGCTCATCATTTTTGTTTATCTAATTACTTGAGTGCTATCTTCTTGTTTTTAATGGAATCGTTCCTGCAGAGAGACGAAGCTTATTTAAGAAATTGTTAAAGATATAAGTAGCAGATTAGAGCTACACAAAAGGAGTGAGGTTCCAAAACTAATTGGGATGGAGTCTTCAGTTAGGACCATCACTTCATTCTTGAACGACGCATCTTCTCATACCACTGACGTTCTCACAATATGTGGTATGGCTGGAATAGGAAAGACACATTTGGCAGACTATATCTTCAAGTCACACTATCTTGAGTTTGAAAGCAGCTGCTTTCTTGAAGATATTGAAAGGAGGTGCACATCCCAAAAGCGATTGCTTAAATTGCAGAAACAACTCCTTAAAGATATTCAAGCGACAAGTTGGATGGACATAGATAATGTTAAGGCAGCCACCTCAAAGATTGAGAATTCACTTTTTAGGAAAATATCTTTTCTTGTTCTTGATGGTATAAACGACTCTGAGCAGTTGGATGCGTTAATTGGGACAAAAGGCATTCATCCTGGAAGTAAAATCATAATAACTTCTAAAAATGGATCGCTAACAGAAAAATGTAAGCTGTTTGAAACACAAGTTCCACCAAAGCATACTAAGCACTTGCTTCATGGCTTAAATGATAAGGATTCTCTTCAGCTTTTAACTTGGCATGCCTTTGGATGCCATGAACCCAACAAAGGTGATAAAAAGGAAATGAAGAAGGTTTTACAATACTGCAAAGGTGATAAAAAGGAAATTAAGAAGGTCGTACAATACTGCAAAGGACATCCATTGGCTCTTAAAGTTTTGGGCAGTTCTTTCGGTAGTGAAGACGCAACATGGGAGGATATCTTAGAATCACTAGGGAAAGAAATTAATTCAAATATTACAGATGTCCTAAAAATAAGTTACGACTCTTTGCCATCTGACAAAGACAAGGAACTGTTTAAATACATTGCTTGTTTATTCGTTGGCGAAGATAGAAAGTTCACTGAAGACATATTGAAAGCATGTGGCATATGCAAACCATCTGGGATTAAGTTTCTCATCAATAGATGCCTTCTCACTGTAGGATCATCTGGCGAATTGATGATGCATCAACTTCTTCAAGACATGGGGAGAGATGTAGTCCGTCAAGAATCACCAAACAAGCCATGGGAGCGAAGTATATTATGGAATCATGAGGAGTGTTTGGATGTGTTGCAAAATAAACAGGTAATCAAGCATATCTATTATGTGTACATTCATTCATTTATATTATGTGTATAAATATTACTTCTTTAATTATTTGTTTATTTATTAGGGAACAACAATAATTCAAGGACTTGTCCTTGTCATGAGAATATTTGAGAATGACACATGGAAAGAACCAAGTAGTGTCAATATGAAAAGGTTTGGATTTACATCCTTACCATCATTCATTTGGGTTCACATACTGCTGCTCTCTGTTCTTTGGTGGTTATTTGGTTGGGTTTCGGGAATGTGTTCCTCATCTCGTAAAACAAAAGGTGACTTTGAGACACTTGCTTTAAGTGAAATGCGTAACTTAAAACTACTCCAACTGAACTATGTACAACTCAGTGGATCCTACAAGAATTTTCCTCATGGTATAAGATGGTTATGCATGCATGGATTCCCTTTGAGTTATATTCCTTCAGACTTACAAATGGAGAATTTGGTAGCTCTTGACTTCTCTAATAGCAAACTACAACAGCTTTGGAAGAAGCCCAAGGTACTAAATTCTCAAGCTTCTAGTTATCTTGTTTAAGTATCTTTTCTACACTAACATGCATCTTAATTTTGTTTATTTGTTAATTAAACAGCTGCTCAGGTCACTGAAGTTTCTTAATCTGAGTAATTGTCATGAGCTTGTTAGAGTGGGTCACTTCTCTGGGCTCCCTCTACTTGAAAGGTTGACACTCGCTAGATGCACAAGTCTCATTGAGGTCTGTGAGTCAATTGGCACTTGTTGTCAAAAACTTGAAATCCTTGATTTGAGTGAATGCAATAAGTTGAAGGAACTTCCAAGAAGCATAGGAAAGCTAAAGAACCTTACTCAACTTGTAATAGATGGTTGTTCAAATCTTGGTAAATTTCCAGCTGACAATGTTAACATGAAGTCTCATGGGTCTTCTTCCTCTACCATGGTACCAAGAACTCCAGAGTCCTTTGCGAGTTCTTTACCAAGCTCACTAGTAACGTTGTCCCTTAAAAATTGTAATCTGTATAATGAATCATTTCCTATGGATTTTAGTAACCTTCCAATGTTGAAGAAGTTGTATTTGGATGGAAATCCAATGGATTCCATGCCCGATTGTGTGAGAAGCCTTACTAGGCTGAAAACACTCAGTTTTTCTACGTGTCGGAACCTGAAAACAGTCTTGTGTGCTCCAATCCAATTAAAGTTGCTGGATGTATACACTTGCACCTCATTGGAGAAAATAACATTTCATCCAGAAAAGTCAGCTGTACCTAGAGTTGTTTATCACAAAAGTTTTACCCTGACTGAGATCCAGCACATATTCAAAATACAAGCTTTATCAGAAATTGATGAAGAGGTATTATGCAGTTTGGGTTGGATTAATTTAGCATATTTAAACCACTGCCGGTTTTTGAAGGCCGATTGTTTTGGAACGTACCGTATGAGAGGAAGAATACTTCCATCACAGGTGGATGTCTCTTTATATATATCTTTAATTTTAACCTTTTAATATGCATTTAAAAGCTAATAAAACTTTGATGTGACACTCAGATGCTTTATGAACATGGAATATTCAGCACATATCTTCAAGGGCAAGAGGTTCCAAAGTGGTTCACTCATAGAAGCAGTGGGTCATTATTTACCTTGAAATCATCTCCTGAAAAAGGTAAGATTAAAGGGCTAAATGTGTGCATTGTTCATACGATTTCAAGCATGAAGGAAGTTGGTCCTTCAAGAATCAAAATAAGGAATCTCACAAAGAAGTCCTGCTGGACATACCAGCCTATTATGTATCTTGTTCCAGAAGATGATGCATTTGAAGATGGTGATGAAGTAGTTGTAGTATGGCTAAGCCATTGGATGTTTGGGAAAAATGAGTTTGAAGATGGTGATAAAGTTCGCATTAACTTTAGTGTAAAACATTATATGGGTTTGTCTGGTTTTAGCTATGGTGGTGAAGGACCAGAATATGCAAATGTAAGGGAGTATGGTATTAGCCCTGTGTATGATGATGATGATGGTGGTGGTGGAAAGCAGAAAGAAGATGCTTTGGGTTATTACAAGTCATGGAAGCACATCATTGGTGGGGATCTCTCTGCTTATAAGGTCTCCCCAAGTCATTACCTTCTACGACCGTACGCTTGGCTTTTTTAAGTAATCAAAATACGGGTCCGGGAGGTCTGTAATTGCAATCCTTTTTTTTTGTTTTATCAACACCAGAGCAGCGTTCATCAAGGAAAGAAGGTAAACGAGTTTTCATATCTTTGCTTTTGCAGTTGGGCTTGATTAGGTTGTTTATAATTAGTTGTAAAGTAACTAGGTTTTATATGGGTGTTTTTTTATGCATTTTGGGGGGTTTAACGACTTTTGATGTATCTGATCAAGTGCGATCGAAAGACTGGGAGCACTTCCGAATTGCCAAGTATTGTAAACATCATCTGACTTGTGTGATTACATATGTAGTTAACTAGGTAATGCCCGCCTGCGTTGCGGGGCGATGGCCGAATAATTCTCAACCAATTAAAAATACAGTACGATAGTTTTGCTAGAAAGAAAAAGTAAAAATAGTATTAGACAGCTCCTTGACACGATTTTTAGCTAAGGGCAAAGTCATATTTTTATTTTTACTTGAGAGAAAAATCAAATTTTTTTTCCCGAGGGTAAAATCCTAATTTTTAGCTAGGGAAAACCTTATTTTTATTTTGCACTGGGGGCAAAAAACGTAATTTTGAATTGAGGGTGATATCGTACTTTTTAACCGAGGGGAAAATCGTAAATTTTAGCTCGGTACAAAAGCATAATTTTATTTTGAACTGGGGGCAAAGACGTAATTTTAAACTGGGGGCAAAATCGTAATTTTAAAGTCGGTATAAAATAATAAACAGGTGTAAAATCGTAATTTTGAGCCGGGGGGGGGGGGGGGGAACAAAATTTTATTTTGTACTGTGGCGAAAACGTAATTTTGTCTGAGGGTAAAAACGTAATTTTTTTACCGAGGGCGAAATCGTATTTTCGGTTTAGCTGGGTGTAAAGTCATATTTTATTTTGAATCAGGGGAAAATCATAATTTTGAACCGAGGGTAAAAGTGTAATTTTTAGGTAGGGGAAAAGCATAATTTTATTTTTAGTTGGGGGCAAAAAAGTAATTTTAAACTGATGGTGAAATCGTAATTTTGAACCGAGGGGAAATCGTAATTTTGAGCTGGGGCAAAAGTATAATTTTATTTTGAACTAGGGACGAAGACGTAATTTTAAACTGGGGGCAAAACCGTAATTTTAAAGCGGGTATAAAATAATAAGCTGTGGGTAAAATCGTAATTTTTGAACCAATGGCAAAATTGTAATTTTGACCTGCTGGCAAAAGGGTTATTATATTTTTAAGTTGGGAGAAAAGCGGAATTTTAAACTGGGGGCAAAACCGTAATTTTAAAGTTGATATAAAATAATAAACTGGTTGGACCAGTAGGGGAATGTCGGCCGCCCATTTCGACCAATGGCAGGGAAACAATATTCCCTACCATGGTCTTTGTATATGTTTAAGCCGCCCATTTCAACCAATGGCAGGGAAACACTATTCCTTGCCATGGTCTTTGTATATATTGAATAATGAATAATTTCTGGATATTAACTGGTTACAGTGGGAAAAGGGGGCAAGTAAAGCCTACATATCATTGAACTACAACTGAAACACTCCTCAATTAGTTCAACCTATAATAACAAAACCCTAGAACTGCATGTAAGTTTTTAAAGCAATTACACAACCAAACTGAAACTGAAACTCAAACAATAACAAACAAAATTTAAATGCATAATTTAGAAAACAATAATACCCCTTTTTAGAACATAAAAGCTATATATTCCTTGTGATAAGAGAGAGTGGAGATCAAAAAGAAGTAGCAATAGAGAAGCATAAGTAAAATCTATGACAGAAAAAGAGGCAACAGCAAATCACTTGTTGCAGAATATATTATGGCATTATATATACAAGATCGACATCAAATTGATGATTTTATATAAAGATTACAAGTGGCAATGTTGATCCATTCTACAAAGAATGGGTTGATTTGGGTAAAAATCACTTGTCTATGGGTCAATTTTGGTCACCTCAAAGAAGTCAACGGGTCAATTCAGGTCATCTCAGATTAGTCAAACGGGTCAATTTGGGCTACCGCAACTTACTCAGCGGGTCATTTTAGGTCATCTCAGATTATTCAACGAGGCATAACAACCCACCACCAACCCCCCCCACCCGGTACCCCGCCATTACCCAGCACCGGTAAGCGCATAACTAAGCATTGAACACGTAACGGGTGATGGTATGCGTGTAACATGAAATCGAATAGATAACACAACGCTGGTACACGCGTAACACGAAATCGTATAGCGCCCGTACGAACGTAACACAAAATTGGACGCGTAATTAGTGCCTGTACGTGCGTAACGCGTAAACCAACGGTACGCGTGTAATACTGAATCAAATGCATAACCCGAGCGGCTGATACTCGCGATACATAGAATCTGCCGCGTAACCCTGCGGCACGAGCGAAATGCGTAATCCGACGCGTGACCCAGTGTCAGGATGAGCGAAACACGTAATTGGAGGTGTAACTCAGCGATGGTACGTGCATAACAAGTAATCGAGCAGGTAACCCAACGACAGTACGAGCGTAACGCAGAATTGGATGCGTAATCATTGCCCTTATGTGCGTAACGCGTAAACCAGCAACGGTACGCGCGTAACACTAAACTGGATGGGTAACCCAAGCGTCGGTACACGTAATACGTATAATCGGACGCGTAACCCTGTGTCGGTACAAGCGAAACTCGTAATCGGACTGTTAAACTAGTGTAGGAACCCGCATAACGCGGTACTCGTAACCCAGCGTCGGTATGCGCGTAATGCGAAATCGGACGCGTAACCCAGCGTCGGTACGCGCGTAATATAACAACCCTCCTAAATAATTTTCGACACCCCTAATATATTTAAAATATCCCAATATGTCCTAAAATACACCCCGTATACGAAAACGAGCCCCGAATACCTTTATTTTACAAAAAAAATTAATTAAAAACCCAGATTTTAGGGCTGTCGCGGGCTGCGTAGTCCTTGGCTACCTCCTACGAGGGTCGCGAGCGATCATCAACGAGGCATCACCCCGGGCTGCCACGTGGCAGCCACACGTCGAAGCTAGAGCGGTGATCCGGCAACCCTAGGCCCTACTCACCCTACGTCGCGGGCCGCGAAGGCCTGGCCTTCTGTTTACGTGGGCCGCGAGGACCTGGTCGACCAGCCCTATATAATGGGAGCTTAGGCTTCAGTTTTCAATCGCTTAATCTCTCGATCTCTCTCTCAATATTCTGAATAGCAATTATAATAAGGGGTATTATACTCCCCCCTAAATAACGAAGTTCTGCCTCGTTGTAAGTATCATAACCCCGGTTACGTATTAGATACGCTGCCCTATTGATCCGGGGTTCCGTAACGACTGTCGATGTTCTGCCCGACGTAGTCGTTGGAATGCCGTCTCGGGGAGGGTATTACTAATGTAAATATTGGGTTATTATACTAACACGTGTGCATATGTGTATTTAATAGATAATCACCAGGAAACCCTAAAGGAAAACCTAAGACAACAATGTGAGTAATCTCCTTTTTGTAAACTGTTTTTACAAAACCTCACACAATTAACATTACATTAAACAGTGATTGAGTATTTGTATTCTACAATTATTGTCGGTATGTTGGGGTTTTGTATACAAAATTTGTTACTACATTGTGAGTAGTAACATGACCACAAGTCGGGTCGACAGTACCGTGGGTGGTAATTAAAGTAGATGGAGACATATGTAATTGCTGAATTGCCCTCAATACTGTACAATGGTTTTTACTTAACTTGATTAAACTGAGATTCACTCACCAGTATTTCTCACTGACAAAATGTTTTTAAACGTGTTTCAGGTAACAAAATGTGAAAGCCAAATAGAAGCCAGCTGGACAACACTGAATGCTTGGAAAAGTGGCTATAAAGTTACCTAAAATAAAAGAGATGTTTTATTAAATAAAATATGATTTATTCCTATGAAAATGTGTGTACTTAAAACTCGGGATTTTCCCACGTGTTTAATATTAAGAAAATGTGGTATGTTACTCTGATAAAATATTTCCAAACTACGGTCCTGATGTAATTTCTGCTGCCAAAATGATAAACACCGATACCACCGAAACTGGCTGCGGCCGCCCGTTCCCGGGTTGTTAGGGGACGGGGGTTGTGACAGAAGGTGGTATCAGAGCTAAGCCACTGATTCGGCCACATAAGTGTTCTGCTGACACCAATATATTATTTGAATTGCTAGGAAATTTTCTACGGAACTACGTGCATATTTGTATTTTATCATTTTGTGTTATTTGACTATTTGTTAGTTTACATTATAAGCGATCAAGGACCTTCTGACGCCTACCGTCAGTTGTCCAGCTCGCCTAGAAGCGAAGGCACATCTTCATAGTCTGCCCTTTCAGGGTATTCAACTGATAATGAAGAAGGGATATTCGTGTTTAAGGCTCAGTCTGAAGAGCCATTCCCTCCTAAAAGAGAGGATGGTTCAGTAGGGGAGTGCATGAACGTAGGAAGAGAATGAAAAAGTTACAGCAACAACGTGTGTTAGCAGCTGCTAAGAGTGAGACAGATGCTCATGCCCAGGATATGTTAAATAGGAGTCTAGCAAACGTTCACATATTAGCAACTACAGCCGCAGATCCTAACCTGGAGCAACTGATAGAACCTCAACCATTACCCTTGTTTCCCACCCAACCAATGGAGATCGAAGCCAACCCAGAAAACCCAGTCCAAATGCATGATTTTAACCCAGAAGAGATACCTAGAGTGCCAACACCCAATCCCTTAGACCCAAACTACGATCCGTGGTTTGACGACCGTAGGGATTACTAGCCACACTACCCAATACCAGAAGATGAACCCATGCCAAACTTAGCAGCCTACCCAAACTTGGACCCTCTAGATCCTTATTATGATAATGATCAATACATTAGAGAAATTCTAGAGAATCCAAACCCATACCAGGAACCCATGCCCCAGTTCCCAAACCCAGTACCAGCACCTGCACCCCCAATGAGTGCAGAAAATGTGCAAGAGCTTAGAACCTTCGGAAAGGAGATTTTAAAAAGTAGCGAGAGGATGAGGCAGGTCGGAGAGTGACTCGTCTGGAAGTACGACGAGCGCAATATGGAGTTCTGGATGAACCCATATCAGTGATGGTGATGGTAGTAATAATATATATATATATATATATATATATATAACATGTGTGTATGTTTGAAAAAAAATAATAAAAAATAATCTAGACGATAGCTATGGACGCATAGTAGTATTGTAATTTTAATTTCCAGTACCAGTTTGTAATAGATGCATATTATAAGAAAGAGCAGGTCACAATGTTCGACGTTTTTTTATCAACATGCGTGTTGTGTGATTGATTGTATTAAATATTATCTTGTGATATTAATACTTGGTAATTGTTTAAAATTCAGACGGAGAACGAAGTGAATCAAGAAAACCAGAACAATGAAAACTAGAATGACAATAACCCGAATAACGATAACCCAAACAATGATAATCCGAACAACAATAACAATGGAAACCAAGTGGATAATAGTGCCATCCAACACATAGTGGCACAAGGGATTATAGATGTAATGTCATTTATTATTCAAATTGTTAAGGAAGCTGATAATAAAAGTAACAATGGCAGTAAGCGACCAACTGAACCAGAACACAGCGTAAACAATGGACCAATACTTCAAGTGCCCATCCCCAAAAGAAGAAGAACCATGTCTTATGGTTGTTCTTACAAAGAATTCTGGTCCTGCAAACCAATAGAATTCTCAGGCAATGAAGGACCCATTGCAACTCTACGCTGGATAGAGAAGACTGAGGCAATCTTGAAAATAAGCAAGTGTGCGGAAGAGGATAAGATAATGTTTGCTTCAAATTTGTTTAAGAACTCAGCCTTAGAATGGTGGAACACTTTCCTCCAGTCTAGGGGAAGTGACAGGGTTTACAATATGGAATGGGAAGAGTTTAAGAATATGGTGGAAAGGAAATTATGTCCTCCCAATGAAAAAGAACAGATAGCAAATAAGTTTCTAAACCTTAGAATGACTGGAGTAGATAGTAAGAGTTACACTACTACATTTTCGAATATGCTAGAATAGTGCCAACCCTTGCATCACCAGAACCAGTACTGATCTCCCGTTACATCTGGGGATTAATCAGGGAAATTAGGCATGTAGTCAAGGCAGCTAGACCCCAAACCATAGAGGAAGCTGTAGAACTAGCAAATACCTTGACTGATGAATTAGTTCGTACGCGAGAAGAGGACCAAAGGAGGAACCGAGCTCAAAGGCTTACCCAGGAATTCCGTTCTGGAAATTCCAACCATGGGAAAAATGTAGGTTCTACCTCTGCACCTTACTGTAAGGCATGCAAGAAGAAACATTCAGGAAAATGCTCTACCTACTGCAATTACTGCAAGATACCAGGACACAAGCAGGAAGACTGTAGGAAGAAACCTAATAATGGAATGTGCTTCAACTGTGGAGAAAAATGTTATATCAAGCCGAACTGTCCGAAACTAGCTCCCACCATGAACAACAAGACTACTAAAAATGCTAGAGCATTTTTTCTAACTGCAGAAGAAGCCAAGATTCCGGACGTGATTGCCGGTACGTTTTTAGTTAATGATGTTTTTGCTAAAGTATTATTTGACTCTGGTGCAAACCAAAGTTTTATTAGTACTTCATTTTGCAAACTTCTCAATCAACCATTAACTAAACGCCCACAAGAATGTCTAGTAGAGACAGCAAATGGAGAAACCATTAGGATTTCTGAAATCTTGCAAGGAACAAGAATAGAATTTTTAAATCAAAAGTTTATTGCAAATCTTTACCCAATGAATCTGGCAGGATTTGATGTTGTATTAGGAATGGATTGGTTGATAGCCAATAAAGCCAGTATTTTATGTGATCAGAAGTCAATCCAAGTAAATTCACCAAAGGGTGAAAAGATCACAATTAAAGGAGATAAACCATCTAGATCCACGAAATTCATTTCTGTAATAAAAACAACCAGTTATATAAGAAGAGGATCATTAGTGTATTTGATTTCTATAATCACTAACACTAAAGGAAAAGAACTGAAGGATATTCCAGTAGTATCCCAGTTTCCAGATGTGTTTCTGGAAGAACTACCAGGACTACCACCTGATAGGGAAGTTGAATTCAGAATCCATCTGTTACCAGGAACAACACCTATTGCCAAAGCACCCTACCGTTTGGCACCCGCAGAAATGCAAGAATTAAAGAAACAATTGGACGAATTGTTGGAGAAAGGATTCATACAGCCAAGTTCATCGCCATGGGGAGCACCGATACTGTTCGTAAAAAAGAAAGACGGATCAATGCGTATGTGCATTGACTACCGTGAATTGAACAAAGTCACGATTAAAAATCGGTACCCATTACCAAGAATCGATGATTTGTTTGACCAGTTGCAAGGAGCTCGATTTTTCTCAAAAATCGATTTACTATCAGGATATCATCAATTAAAGGTACAGGAAGAGGACATTCCTAACACCGCATTTAGAACAAGGTATGGCCATTATGAATTTACTGTCATGCCATTTGGTTTAACCAATGCCCCAGCCGTATTTATGGACATGATGAACCGAATATGTAAGCCATATTTGGATAAATTCATAATTGTCTTTATAGATGATATTCTTATTTACTCTAAAAGTAAGGAAGAACATGCAAAGCATTTGCACGCACTTCTAAGTTTATTGAGAAAGGAAAAGCTTTATGCAAAGTTTTCAAAGTACGAGTTTTGGTTAGAACATGTACAGTTTCTTGGACATTTAGTCAATCATGAAGGAATTCATGTGGATCCCACCAAGATCGAGGCAATTACCAAATGGAAAACCCCCGAATCACCAACCGAGGTTAGAAGTTTCTTAGGATTGGCCGGTTATTATAGAAGATTTATTCGAGACTTTTCTAGAATAGCCATTCCCTTGACTAAGCTAACCTGTAAATGTGTTAAATTTGAATGGGGACCAAAACAAGAAGAAGCCTTTAGAATTCTTAAGCAAAGATTAACCCTTGCACCCATACTAGCGTTACCAGAAGGAACTGAAGACTTTGTAGTCTATTGTGACGCTTCTAAGTTAGGTTATGGATGTGTATTGATGCAACGTCAAAAGGTTATAGCCTACGTGTCTAGACAACTTAAGAATCATGAAGAGAATTATTCAACCCATGATTTGGAAATATGAGCCATAATTTTTGCACTTAAGATTTGGAGACATTACCTTTATGGTTGTAAGTTTACCATTTTCACCGACCATAAGAGTTTAAGGTATGTATTCGGGCAAAAGGAGTTGGATATGAGACAAAGACGCTGGATGGAAATTCTTAGTGACTATGATTGCAATATCCAATATCATGCAGGAAAGACAAATGTGGTAGCTGATGCTTTAAGTCGAAAGTATCATGAAAAGCCAAAAAGAGTGCGTTCTCTTAAGTTAAACCTACAGGTAGACTTAAATGATCAGATTAGAGCAGGGAACCGATGGAATTTGGAGATTCCATAAGAAAAGAATGTGGATACCTAAATTAGGAAATCTACGTCATCGTATATTAGAAGAAGCCCATAAGTCTAAGTATACAATGCATCCTGGAAGTGATAAGATATATCTAGATTTAAGAAAGAATTTTTGGTGGATAGGAATGAAAAAGGATATAGCAATTTATGTTTCTAAGTGTTTAACTTGTTCACAAGTCAAAGCTGAACATCAGAAACCCTTAGGATTGTTGCAGCAGTTAGAAATGCCTGTATGGAAATGGGAATTAATAACAATGGATTTTGTTACCAAATTACCCATGACAAGAAAAGGTAATGACACAATCTGGGTGATTGTAGATAGGCTAACTAAGTCAGCTCATTTTCTACCAATGAAGGAAACTTTCAATATGGAACAGTTAGCTAAGCTTTATGTAAATGAAATAGTTTCATTACATAGAATTCCTTTATCAATTGTTTCTGATAGAGATAGTCGTTTTACCTCTCATTTTTGGGCAAGTTTCCAAAAAGCAATGGGAACCAAGTTGAATCTAAGCACCACTTATCATCCTCAAACGGACGGACAAAGCGAAAGGACAATTCAGACAATGGAAGACATGCTTAGAGCTTGTATAATTGATTTCGGAGGTAATTGGGACGATCACTTACCATTAATAGAATTTTCTTACAATAACAGCTATCATACCAGTATAAATGCTGCACCATTCGAAGCACTTTATGGACGAAAGTGCCGAACGCCAGTCTGTTGGGCAGAAATTGGAGAAAAGCAACTATTTGGACCTGAGATAGTACAAGAAACAACAGATAAGATTGTTCAAGTCAAGGAACGACTAAAAGCAGCACGTGATCGACAAAAGAGCTATGTAGATAACAGACGCAAGCCATTAGAATTTCAGGTATGAGACAAAGTGTTATTGAAAGTCTCTCCTTGGAAAGGAGTGGTAAGATTCATCAAAAGGGGAAAGCTAAGCCCCAGGTATGTTGGACCTTTTGAAATTATGAGAAGAATAGGACCTATAGCTTATCAGCTACAACTGCCAGAGGAAATGGCAGGAATACATGATGTGTTTCATGTATCTAATCTTAAGAAATGCTTAGCTGATGAATCACTGGTAGTACCTCTTAAGGATATAAAGGTAAATGAACAACTTAAATTTATGGAGAAGCCTCTACAGATTGAAGACAGAAAAGTCAAGAACCTCAAGCACAAGAGATTAGTTCTGGTCAAAGTGAAATGGGACTCCAAAAGAGGACCAGAATACACTTGGGAACTTGAATCAGAAATGCAAAGAAAATACCCACATCTATTCCAGTAGATCTCGAGGACGAGCTCTAAAACAAGGTGGAGAGGATATAACAACCCTCCTATAATTTTCGACACCCCTAATATATTTAAAATATCCCAATATGTCATAAAATACACCCCGTATACGAAAACGGGCCCCAAATACCTTTATTTTATTAAAATTAATTAAAAACCCAGATTTTAGGGCTGTCGCGGGCCGCGTAGCCCTTGGCTAGCTCCTACGCGGGCCGCGAGCGATCATCAATGAGGCATCTCTGATGTCTGTCGTTATGGACATGCAAAAACCAAAATAAACTAGGTAGCTAGAGTAAGTCGGATATCAAACCAGAGGAGGATTGTGGAAAGTGTCGAATGAAAAGTATTAATTAATTACTACTGAATTGGAAAATCGGTGTGATTGATTATAAGAATTATCTAAATTAACGAATAAAAATTGAGAAAAAGATTGAGTTGTAATAAACAATGATGAGAAAAGGTGATCACTCCGGGATTCAGATTCTGTAATTACTAATAACCTAGTTCTGATTTTATTAGATGCTATTGATTGAATAGTAAATCTGTCACATCTACCAATTACCTATGCTGTGACAACTCGTAACTTCAAGTAGAAACCGCTTATTTTGTTTCCTTTATTTTATTATTCGAGGAATTAATTCACGTCGCGCGAACCAACCCGAACTATTGGAACCCACTCGCGTAGTTCAGAATTTATGAGACCGAACCATAACTTGATGGCTTCCCTGTCATGTTAGTTTAGTCGAGTTGATTAATTATGGTATTGCTATAACTAGCTGATTTTATCTTACATGCATTATGTTACAAATAACTAGTTGGATTGGGCCATTACCAATACAAAGAATCATTGGGTTTTTCTTTTGGAATCACGTGACTTTGGGGGATTATATAATTCATCAACACAATAATATTATACTCATCATCATCTTTGGCGGCTGACTTGGGCTTCACATGAATATTGAGGATAGGTACAAAAGTCAAAACAACAAGATTCATTATCATTTGGGCTGATAACAAGAACAACATCATTTGGCTTTAGAGGCAGCTGGACTTTTGTGAAAGAGGCATCACGTGAGCATTGGAGGCAAGGTCAACAATTACATCATCACTCATGCAAAAGGGGGGCGGCACATGCAGCGGACATGTTGGAGGGATTAATACGCAGACTTTGTTTGGGTGCACATGATTTGATTGGAAGAAAAACATAATTATTTTCATCCATTCAAACATCATCATCATATAAGACTTTGGGGATTGGGCCGAAAGTTGTTACTAGAACATTGTTTGTCGAGAAGGGGGCCCTCGGCCCAAGTTTTGTTTGTTACAATTGGCCGGCTGGGATATGTGTTAACATTGTGTATCTTAATCAGTATTAACAAACCCTATTCTCTTTCCTCACCTTTCTACCCTTGACGGCATTTATGTCAGTCGAATCCCACCCCTCTTGTATCTCTCAATCAGGTTAGTGGATGTTGTGTTATTCATAAATATTAGTTGAGAATCAATGAATTAATTATTTGATATATATGATTGCAAACATATTTGATCAATGTGTTACTAGATTAATAATTCATTATGGTTGTGAGGGTATGATATTTGATCAATGTGTTACAAACAATTATTGGTGATGATCATGATATCAGATTAATTAGGGACATTAATTTAGATGATTGCTAGTTTTGTTATTGTATGATGATGTCTAGTTTTGATATTATATGACTGATCTGATGTAATTAATTTCATATATGATGTCCGTGTAGAGTAATGGTAATAGTGTGTTGTATGAACTAGGATTACACAAGAATTTATTTATTGAAGGTTCGGTTATTAAAGAATCCATGAGTGAGTATGATCCTTGCTAATTAAATGAATTGTCATCACAAACAAGAAGTTGATATGCTGTTTAAGTCGTATTGGGTGTTGAAGGAGATGAGATACAAACTTGTTTTGGGCTTTAACAAATTAAACAGGTAATGGGTAACAGTGGGGCGCACAAAACATAAGTGAATTAATAACTTGATTAATAATTATATTCTTGTGTTGCTGGATTGACTGTATGACCTGAACTACGTGCTATGTGTACAGTAATTGCATGATATGTGAACCATGAGTATGTGAACTATTGTGCATGAGATATGTGGTTCAGTTGCACATAAAAACTGATTGTTATCGGTAAACATGTTAGGACGTGTGTGATCAGCTGTTAAACAAGTAATTTATCATACCGAGCAATCACAGATGAGTTCACTGCTCTTTTCCAAGCATGCATCCCGGGGAGGGATATCGGGTAACGTTCCGGGGAGGAATGTCAGGTTATTGGGATGTTTGTTATTACTCCGTTTCTATCATATAAGACCCCTTACATCTACCGATAGTTGCCGGGGAGGCAACGAGGTTATTAGTTGATAGCGCTATTAGGTTTGGCACCCTCACACCGTACCGGGGAGGACGGGCGTGAACTAATTACCTTGACCACTTGACCAATGCTTTCATAGAGGCATTGGGGTTGGGCAAATACATCTTGTAGCCATTTGCGGTAATCGAGTTAATAACAACATCAAATCAAGTCATCGAATCTGTGAAACGTTTTAATCTGGTAACTGGTATCTAAACACGTTAACAAAACTTTGAAATCACCAGCGTCGTCTGACACACTTGTCTGCATGCTTGCAGGTTTGTAGGTTTTTATCTTGGAACTTGTTGTCTGGAAGGCTGGAGTGGTCATGGGTCGAGATACGTGGAATCGTAACACAAGACTAATAGTTTACGTATGCGTGGTCTATGAAACATTTAACAACTGAGTTATGGTTCCGCTGTGTAAAATGAATTATATGTAACGTTTTGTAACACTTTATATTATTGGATGAAAGTTTTATTTAAACATATTTATGAGTTCAATATGATTGGTGGCTAAAAATCCTGGAACATCATACGCCCTGCGGTGTTTCCACAAGTGGTATTTTGGGGGTGTGACAGTTTGGTATCAGAGCCACTGGTTATAGTGAACTTGGTTTTAAAAACGTTTTTATAAAACCGGACTATAACCGAACAGTTCTGAAAACATGAATACGACCATGACACTCAACTCCAGATTGCAAGGTTCGTTTTACTCACTTGTTGCATACATTACATGACTAGTACACATTTGTTTATGATGTAACATACGAACACACACTCGTCACTATAGCCTGATGGCATGGATTGCTTGTTTACTTTATGATGCGTTGATTGTATGCCATAGCCCTTGAGTTTCTGTGATCTTATCGTTTGCTAACCTCTGTTTGACATTCGAGTTGGAGGAACCATTTGACACGAGTTAGGAGGAACTGAGACGAGCATGCAAATCACAATATTATTGTGGGTGCACACATAATAATAATGTGGGGTGCATGTGAGTCTCAGTGAGCCTTAACAAGTGAAAAAGGGGTTCTGTCCTATTACTTTAATCAATGAGTGATGTAACAAACATATAGGGGTCATAGCAGTAATTGTCTCCTATTCAAACGTGATCTTCTCACTCCTTTCTGGGTCCTTTCGAATCTCGATGCTATCGAGTATTACCTGAACACCCATCGGAACGCCTAGCGAACTGTGTAGAATGTTAGGTGCGTGTACAAACGTCCTTGAGTTGGATGTCGTAGCGTCAAATGATTGGTCTGTACTTTTCTCGCTTTTCTTCGTTTGCTGGAACTTAACGTATTGACGCTTAGATTCCGATGAGCGTAGAGCCTCACCAACCTTAGTATCAGAACGACACTGATTATTGGCAGCAAACACCAGCGAACTAACTTCAATCGAATTTTCAACCCTAGTCAGCGACTCATGGGAGTTAACTTTTACAAATCAATCGGGACATTAGCGATGGAAACAGGTTATAGTGTGGAATGTATGACAACCAGCACCGTGAGCAGCGCGATAGGACGTGACACAGAATGTGAATAGATGGACTTGATTGGCGAAAGATCGTAGGGCTCCGTTTCAAGCAACGACATTAGAGGCAACAGTTATGGCAACATCAAGATACTCGTAATCGTAGCCTACCGTATGGAAACAAGGGTGACTTCAACAAGGATCGACTGTTGTTAAGTCAAAATGTCAACAACCAAGGGAACAGTGACAGTATGGGGAAAATCCACGTGATCGTAACAACACTGGTGGTGGTGTTTGTGGAAGGGCATTTAGGATTGGCGTGGGCGACGCCAGGATAATAACAACATGATAGCTTGCATGGGTAGCAAATCGCCCCGTCTCAGTTCTATTTAACCCTGATGCTTCTCGCAACCAAACCTGTTATGGAACCGGCTGATGGCAAGTCAATTGAAGCCTTGTATGTTCATTGGGATGCAAACTCAACCTTGTGGGGCAAGTGTTCGATATCGACCTTCCTTTTTTCTATCCTTGATGGTCTCGATGCTGTAGTAGTGTAGATTGGTTATATGGATATCGGGTAAATACACCTTGAGGGAAGGAAATTTTGCGTCACTTTATACTTTGAAGTGTCAGAGCGGTGTAAGAGTTAGCATCATATCAGCAATGAAGGCCCAGAAGTGTCTACAGAGGGAATACACCGCTACGTTAGAAGCCGTTACTGATAATAAGGCTAAGGAAAAGAGGATCGGGGATCCACCAATTGTTTGTAATTCTTCTTGGTGCGCTGCCCGAGGGGCTTTCGGGCTTACTTCCACAACTTTTAGGCAGGATCTCAATTTGATCTCACACCAGAAGCAGCCCTGATCACTCGTACTTTTACCGTCTTGCACCAGGAGGGTTGCAAGAACTGTTAAATCAACCATAGGAACCGGGGGACCGGGGTTTTGTCGGACCCAGTTTTTGCTCCGAGGAGCCCCAGTTATATCCGTGAAGATAAGCCTTATCGTTGGACATGTGTACTGATTACAGAGACCTCAGCAAGGCGACAGTCGAGAACCGTTTACCACGATCATGTATTAACAACCCGTCGACCAGTTGCGAGGGACAAGCTCCCATTCGAGGATTAATTAACGAACGAATTATCATCTGTTGGAGGACCATGGGGAGGATGATTCCTAACACGGCGTTACGGATCCAGCATGGCCACTACGATTTTCTGTTCGAGTTATATAAGATATTCAACACACCAGCAGCCTTATGGACCACATGAATCGACCGTGTTCATTGACGACGTTTTGGATCATCTCCATGAGGAAGAAATATCTTGGGCGACATTTGTATCTTATTTTAGAACTCCAAAGGGAAGAGCTACTTCGCGCAAAGTCTTGTTGAGAGTAACTTCTAGATTCGAGAGGTACCTTTTTGGTTATATAGTCCACGAAGTAGGAATACACGTGGATCTCGCTAAGGTCCGTTTTGGTTAGAAACTGATCGACATCAAAGATTCCTGCGGGGATACAACAATTCCTTGGTTTAACTAGATACTACCGCAGATTCATCACATGATTTTCGAAGATCGCGTAGCTTCAAACTCTTTAGCATAGCATGGTGCGGTGTTCGTAGAAGACAAAACAGGAGGACGACTATTCAACTTTCGAATCCCAACTCTGCAACGCACTGAGCATCGTTGTTACCCGAGGATGTGGGTGAGCTAGTGGTATATCATGCATGATGGTTCGAATCAGAGTCCCAGTTACACGCCGGTGCAACACGAGAGTGTGATGACTTACGTAATGGAGTTGCGAAGAGGAACTGCACGACAAGCAACCCGCGGTGGAAACCGTGTACTTTGGATTTAAGTTAGAGGTATTACTTGGACGGTACCAGATGCGCCACTTAGACCGATCACAAGGGGCCTCCCGTGTATCGTTGTTACGAAGGAGCTAAAGCCTGTAATGGCATCACTGGACGGAACTTTTGAATGATTTCGACTGTGAAACCTGAACCTACACGAGCTTTACAGCTCACCATCGACTCTAGCCTACCCGATCAGATTCGCCCTGTTCAAACCGAAGCACTAGAGGAAGAGAATTTTCAAGTTGGATCCATGCGGGGCATGGAGGAGCAGCCTTTGGCTAGTTGGACGATATTCGCCACCTCATGAAACGAATGTGGGTCTCATTATAAGGCAACTATAGGGAACTCGTGTTGAGCAAAACACACCAGCCTCGACATTCTAGTCATCTGGATTTTGATGGCATATATTAGGATCTAAGGATCTTGTACTGGCGACTGGGCTTGAAGGCCTACACAGCAAAGCATGCGAACGACGTTTGGCTTGTGCGAAAGCCAAGGTGGAACATCAGAAACCTTCTGGTTGGTGCCAGCAATCGGAAACACCCATTTGGAGAATTGGAACAGACTGCTACAGACTTGGTCACTGGTCTACCTAAAACTCAGAACGGAAACGATATCACCCGAGTGATCACTGATTATCTCATGTAACTGACACACTCCCTTGCAATCAGGGAAAAATCGACAAGTCTTCGTATACTGTGAGTATTTACCTGTGAAGGGCGGTCTCTGGGCACGGGGTGCCAACTCTTGTTACCTCTGATTTTGATCTATGCTTGATTTATGACAAGCAACACACAACACCCTTGGCTCACGTCTAGACATGAGAATTGCTTATCACCGTAGGATAAACGGTCAGAATACACGAACCATCTTGACACTCAAAGACATGCTCCGAGCATGTGTGTGATTGACTTTAGTAAATCAGAGGGATATTTACCTTTGGTTGAGCTCTACTGCAACACTTACCACTCTAGTATTGAGACAGCTCTGTTTGGGGCATTGCATGAACGATAAAAACCGATCTCCTTGTTGGACTAAGGTGGGTGACAAACCTAATCACAAGTCCAGGACTTGTACTCGAAACTCTTGGGAAGATTGCTTAGATCGAAAATTGTTTGGCGGCAACGCACGACCGTCTGGAAAGCGGATAAGTTTAGAAAACACTGGGATTTCGCTGCAGGCGAGCGAGTCTTGTTGAAATTTTCACCCTGGGAGGGTGTGGTGCGCTTTGGGAAGCGCGACAAGCTTAATCCACGTTATGTCAGACCATTTAAAATCCTAGAGCGGATCGGTAAAGTGGCTTACAGGCTCGAGTTACCTGCTGAGCTGGGTAACGTTCATGATGTATTCCATGTTTCGCAACTGAAGAAGTGTTTGTCTGATGAGACACTGGTGGCGCCATTTTAAGAGCTGAAGATTGACGACAAGTTGTAGTTTGTCGAAGAACATATTGAAATCATGGATCGGGAAGTAAAGGTTCGTAAGCATAGTCGAATCCTGATTGTGGGGGTTTGTTAGAACTGAAGACGTGGACCGGAGTTCACGTGGGAACGCGAGGACCCGAGGAAGGTTGGGTACCCTAACTTGTTTGAAACTGTTGAATTGAATTCTGATACAACTGGCGAATTTCGGGACGAAATTCCCTTTCAAGTTGGGGATGATGTGATACCCAGGGAAAATCCACAGTCATCCACAGTCATCTTGAACTACCATTTCATTTTCTGAGACTTCTTATCAAATTTCGGGACGAAATTTCATTCAAGTTGGGGATGATGTGACAACTCGTAACTTCAAGTAGAAACCGTTTATTTTGTTTCCTTTATTTTATTATTCGAGGAATTAATTCACGTTGCGCGAACCAACCCAAACTATTGGAACCCACTCGCTTAGTTCAGAATTTATGAGACGGAACCATAACTTGATGGCTTCCCTGTCATGTTAGTTTAGTCGAGTGGATTAATTATGGTATTGCTATAACTAGCTGATTTTATGTTACATGCATTATGTTACATATAACTAGTTGGATTGGGCCATTACCAATACAAAGAATCATTGGGTTTTTCTTTTGGAATCACGTGACTTTGGGGGATTATATAATTCATCAACACAATAATATTATACTCATCATCATCTTTGGCGGCTGACTTGGGCTGCACATGAATATTGAGGAGAGGTACAAAAGTCAAAACAGCAAGATTCATTATCATTTGGGCCGATAACAAGAACAACATCATTTGGCTTTAGCGGCGGCTGGACTTTTGTGAAAGAGGCATCACGTGAGCATTGGAGGCAAGGTCAACAATTACATCATCACTCATGCAAAAGGGGGGCGGCACATGCAGCCGACATGTTGGAGGGATTAATACGCAGACTTTGTTTGGGTGCACATGATTTGATTGGAAGAAAAACATAATTATTTTCATCCATTCAAACATCATCATCACATAAGACTTTGGGGATTGGGCCGAAAGTTGTTACTAGAACATCGTTTGTCGAGAAGGGGGCCCTCGGCCCAAGTTTTGTTTGTAACAATAGGCCGGCTGGGATATGTGTTAAACATTGTGTATCTTAATCAGTATTAACAAACCCTATTCTTTTTCCTCACCTTTCTACCCATGACGGCAGTTATCTCGGTCGAATCCCACCCCTCTCGTATCTCTCAATCAGGTTAGTGGATGTTGTGTTATTCATAAATATTAGTTGAGAACCAATGATGTAGGATCGAATTCAGACCTAAACAAGTCGCTTAGAAGAGTTTATCTCAGTTTGAACGGCGGAAACAGACAAACCGAGTACAATTCAGCAAGTATTCACTATAAACTGTCGATATTATTGATCTAGATAACGTTTACAACCTGTCGACACTTCGGCAGCACTTCGTGGCTCACCGGAAGACAATACCTAGAACTAGAACTATGTGATTCCGCTCATATGACCTATTTATAGGTAACATGATTCCGCTCATATGGACATGACACAAAAGCAGAATCATCACTTGACATATAAGCGGAATCATCACTTGACATATAAGCGAAATCATGTGATGACACATGAGCGGAATCTGAACTTGGACACAAAAGCGAAATCAGAAATTACAATTGAACTATTTTGTCTCTTGTGATGTATCAATTCTGTTTCATTCACGTGCACTTGTTGTTGTCATGATGTAAGCACCATGTCACTTGGATGATGTCATCATCAAGAATGATGACATCATTCTTGTTCCGAACCGCAACTAACCCGAGACTCGACATAAGACGAAGACGACAGATGTATGCACCAACAGACTCCCTCTCAGATGTTGACGAATCTTAAGTGTCGAGTCTTTGCATCTTCAGTCTTTATCAGTCTTTGGGCTTCTCTTTGAAGTATTTGACATTGTAAGAATCCTCAATCTCTATCTTCTCTCTTCAATCTCTATTACTCAAATGCAGTTCCAGAATCAGCACTGGCTCTAACTGTGTTTTTAGCTTTGTCTTCAGACTCCCCCTCTTAATCTGCTGGAATCGTAGCCTGGTTTGTTAGACTCACAGAAACCTCAGGTATTAGAACCCGACTCTTCATCAAACCTGTACATTCTCTACCACAAACATAAGTTTTCTAATATTAAACTTTAACACACACAGACACCATTTGTAAATATCACAAAAATGATCTAACATTTATAATATCTGATGAACCACTTGTGGTGTATTATTTTTAAAACTTCTGATGATCACTTGTAACAAGATTCTAAAATCTTTTACACACAATACTCCCAAACCAGTTCGTCAGGTTTAGCACTTGGAATTTTGAAAATCAGCTCTTCAACATCAGTTGTCGAAAATCTTTTTAGAATTTTCAAAAATTTTATGCTAAAACACACTGAAAATCTTTTTGGATTTTTGAATAGAATGAAATGCAGTAAAGAAATATTTACAAACAATATTTTTGTGAGTTTGTGTAAGAGGATCATATCAGTTTTTGAGACATATCACCAACACCGTTAAGCTTCATTTCATTTTAAGTTCTAAACGATTCACTTAGATCGTCAGTATACTGGTCCACTTAAATTTTCACACAAAGTTCAACTGATCTGAGATACGATATTAATGTTTTAAGCACTTAAACTCAATCGCGTGTCCCACCTCAGAATATACTCCCGTATCCAGATCCCAAAATTCAGTCTTACAGGTAATTATGACACAAATGATATCTGTAAGGGGTTAATAAATTATGAAGAATCATGAGAGCTCAGGTCAGAACTACCGTTCAGCAGAGAGATCATGACTCAACTTTTGGGTGTGTCCCCTTTAGAGGATCTTTTTTACAACAGCATTGCTAAGCAATTTTATTGTCTTATCATATATGCTGAGGGTGATGCTATGTTTCAAGCATTGCGGAAAGTATTATTCGAGGACTAGGTCAGAACCACCGTTCAGCAGAAGTCCCGGAATAATACCCCAGACATCATTGAGTATAAAGACCTAGTATATCAGAATATGAAACCTTTCAAACGAGATTTCGGGGGTTACCCATATATCCGAGAGATGTTTCCCCACGATATAAGCAAGTTTGAAATTTAAGTTTATATCTCATCACAATCTACTAAATGTGCAAAAATCTACTGGCACATCATCAGTGAGATCTTTTATCACTTTTATCTTACCAATTCTTTAGCATGTTGTGATCGTCCACTGATGTACTATCATTTCCTCTTTTATACAACAAAACTCATTTTCATTTTATCATGTTTTTGTCTTTTTCAAATTTTCAAATATTTTTGGATTTTCTATAAAATTTTACTCCCCCTAAAATGCAAACACATTTTAGGAAATTTGAAACTAAACTGTACAAACAACATGACAACTGATATCAAATTGCTTCAAATCGCCATTCACTTGGCATAAACAATCAGAACTCCCCCTTACAACAAACTATTTTCTCATTTAGATTTCAAAACACTTAAGTTTGTTTTAATCAAAATGATTTTTCATGAAAATAAGTTTGTTTTATTTTACCACTTGTAGGTATATCAGTAATAAGTTCGGGGATGTGGTTCATCATCTTGTCTCTCAATCACTTGTAGGAAAATGCAAGTACAAATTAATGTCCTTGATTTACCATATGCAAGTATGTTCAACCAAAACTTCTAATCACTTGTACAACAAACACAAACAAACCTTTTACCGTTTGTATGATGACATTACCGCATAAATCCTTAAGAAAGATGCCGATTCATGCTCCACGCTTACCAACCTGGGAGCTCCGGCAAGTCCATAGACTTACTGTTCATAGTATGATCCATCCCAGTCACAAACCAGGGATGGTTCAACCTTATCTTTCTTCGTTTTCTTCTCATAAAACTCTTTAACCCCTTTGACTTTTCGATCAATCATTTTATAAAAAATGTGTTTCACTGTGGGGTTAAAGGCCTTTTCAACATCAAAAACCTTTTTATCATCATAAAATTGGTTTGAAATTTCAACTTTACCAATTTTCTTTTTATAACTTTCAGCCCTAAGTGGTAGAAAATTATCATCATCCACAGTCAGAACTGATTTTTCACTTTTAATCTCAACCTGTGGCTCATCTGATTTTATGGAATCAGATTCATCGCCAAAAGATAGCTCCTCTGATTTTGACCTATCAGAATCATCGCTAGAGCTACCATCAGACCTTTTTACAACCCATTTCTGGTTGTCAAGATTTCCCCTTTTCTTATAAAACCTGTTTGAACTTTCACCAATCTCAAAAGTAGAATTTTTAAAAAGTTTGGTTCTATCAATTGGTGGTTCAAACACAACTTTCTCTTTCAGTTTACGAGAAACTCCCTGTTTTGATTGTGTTGCCTTGAAACAATTCTTGGCAATATGACCAACAGTGTTGCATTGGAAACAGGTTCTCGTTTCTTTCATCTGATCAGCCATCTTCTTCATGTCATCTTGCTTCTTTGCAAGGAACTCACTGTTTGACTGCCTCCAGAATTCTTTCTTTTCTTCTTCTTCTGATGAAGTACCTGAAACAAATGTCATCTTTGCTTTAAAATCACGAACATATTTTTCATTTTTCTGTTTTTCTGTTGGAATAAATCCAAGACCTTTCTTTTTGAAATTACGGTTAGGGTTTGGTTTCTTGTGAAAACCAGAACCAGAACTGTAACCTTTTTTCTTGTTTAACCGTTGTTGAACTCTTGAGGTATATTTTTTAGGTTTACCATTAAGATTTACATCTTTTATTTCAGAAATGTTAATTTCTGTTAGTTTGAAAACCTTTTTAATCATATCAGGTTTGACACCTCTTATTGGAAATTCCTCATCAGAATATAATTTGTCAGAATCATTCAATGTATATGCAACTTTGAATGTTTCATCACTCAAATTAGATTTTGATTACAGGAATTCTTTGTTGTAAACCCTTTTAACCAAAGATTTTGGACTATTGACTGTCGAACTTGAACTTTCAGAACCAGACTTTGACTCTGACTCTGACTCTGACTTTGACTCTGAGTTTGATTCCAACTTTGACTCCTCAGTTTCATCTTTATCCAACACCTGATCGACGACTTTCTTTATTAACTCGGACTCATGATCAGTGTCGGATGATGTAAAAGTCACATCAATATTTTCTGGCAAATTGACTAACGACTCTGACTCCCACTTTAAATTTGTGGCTTTTTCGACTCTCTCCGAATTTGGATTTCTCGGAGAATATCCATTTTCAAGCGGGGGTGGACACTTGTTGTAACCAACATCTTGTTTCTTACCAGAATCTTTCTTGTCAGTCTTTTTCTTTGTGTCACTCTTCTTCTTGTTCTTCTTTTCTGGAGTCTTTTCTTCAGTCACTTTTTCATCATTCTTTACCTCAATTACTTCATCCTCTTCAAATGCCTTCATGCCTTCAACAGTCGGATAAATCCTGTCAATGACATAAGAAGTACATGAGTAACTTTTCAACAAACGATTAACTCTTTCAGTTTCAATTCTTTGCAATTCCAGCTTTTGTTCTAGCACAACACACTTCTCAATGTAGTTATTCACCACTTTTTGCTTCGTCATAAAAGCACCCTGAAGTGTCTTCATTGCTGTTGCTTGTTCTTCACTTGTTTGGTTGTACTGATTCATCGCTTTGTTTAGTACATCGTAAGATTCCTTCAAACTATTCAAATTGTAGATCAGTGTACTGTTCTGCTTCTTCACAGCTTCACAGTTTTCACACTTCACAGGAATCTTCTTTGCATCAACTTGTTGATCAACCTTGAACTTTGGAACTTCAACCTTTACTTTCCTTTTGATCACAGGAATTTCTTCGTCATCACTGCTTACTGGAGTCTTAACCTTTTTCTTCTTCTTTTTAACCTTTTCATCTTCACTATCACTTTCAGCAATCAATTTCATATCAGCTTCGAATTTTCTCGCCCAATACTCACGATCATCATCACTATCTTCTTCAACTTTGGCAACAAAAGCTGTGTAAGCTGTGGCTTGATCAGGAATATAGTTATCCCAAGTAAAATTCTCCCAGCTAAAACCTTCAGGTAACTTTTCGTCATCTTGATCTATTATCAAGGCACTCCCATCAGCTCTCTTTGAAGAATCTTGATTAATCACACAAGCTCTCTTTCCAGAGTCTTCAATAATGTATCTTCCATGTGCAGTTTGTGCCTGATGTTGTTGTTGTTGAGATGGTTGTTGAGCAACTTGATGGTAAATGGCTTTTCGGTAATAATCATTGTTGTTGTTGAAAGGATTCTGAGCTCCACTTGCTTCTTGATTTGTACACTCCCTCTTGAAGTGTCCTTTCTTCCTGCATCGAAAACAAGTGACTTTAGATTTATCAAAACCTAAAGTAGAAACATTAGCCTCATGAAGATCATCTCTCCCCGTGATCTGCTTGAATTTCTCAGCTCTCCTTAACACACTTGCCAAACACCATTTTATGTCCATCAGTTCCATCTCTTCAGCATCTATCTGATCGTAATCTTCCTTGGTTAGCATTGGATTCCCGATTCGACCTGCAACAAAACTACCATAAGATTCAAGAACAGTTCCCAATAAAGACATATGGCTTTTTGCTAACTCTTCAGAATATTCCTGATCATTTTCAATGTTCAACACAATGTTGCATTGAAGCTTTTTGCCATTTCTTGTTGTTGAAACGTTCGGATCAAAAGATGGAAATAATGAGAAACTCGTGTTGCTGTTTGATCCTTTTGATGAATTACCAGAAGAATTCTTTGCATTGTAAGCAGTTTCAATTTTTGGAGACAAATTTGTAGTTGTCTCATTCAACCCTGCTTTGTAATAAAGCCCGATGTCTTGTTCACCATCAAAATCTTTCATTCGAATAATCTTTCGTTGTTCCATCTCTTGAGCTTCCAATTTCTCAATGAATTTACTGAGTGTTAAACTGCTAAAACCTTTCTTGTTTCTGAGCATCATCAAATATGTACCCCACGTTTCGTGTGGCAAAGCATCAGCAAGCTTCTCAATCAACTCTTCATTATCTTTCTTAATGCTCAATCTCTTCATACTAGCTAGCAAATTGCAGAATCTTTCGATCATCTTCATTGTGCTTTCATTTTTCAACCCATGAAACAGATCGAACTCTTTCTTCAAAAATGATTTCTTGTTTTTGATCATTTCCTCACTGCCTTTAAACTTTGACTTTAACGCTTTCCAGATAGAATAAGAAGTTCCATTATGTTGCAATAACACCAAGATATCTTCCTTCACAGCTTGTTGTAGAAAACTTAGCATCATTTTCTCATCTTTGTATTTCTTTCTAGCATCAGCACTTAGATCTTTAATTGGAACAACCTCTTCATCATCATTCATCGGTCGGATGTATTTTGTCTCGACACATTCCCATGCATCAAGATAGTTAGCTTGCACCCAATTTTCGAAACGACCTTCCCAACCCTTAAATTCTTCGATGTTCATTAGTTTGGGCGGTTTTTGCATAGTTCCTGTTTCGTTCTCCATCAACGTGTTCTGTGCAATACTGGTCGGGGTAACCGGGTTAGCAAATGCGTTGTAAAAATCTTCGTCCATATTTCGGATTTTCAAATGAACTATATCACCTTGTAAATCACCTGTCGACAAAGCAAATAACAAACAATCAGTTTAAACGCTTATCAATTGACTAAATAAGACTGGTACTCGAACTGATGATTTTCTGTGCGGACTGAAAGTTGACAGACTGTGCGGACTGCTATGACCCGGATGCAATTTGAACGACTTGACCCTTTGAGACCTTTGAACTATAAACCGTATAAAGCTTTCAAGTGAGTCGTTGACTTTAATACGCGACTTGACCACACAAAACGATGAAGTGACTTTGATTTCGTGCCAACAGTTTTCAAACTGTGTGATCTGGATTAGCACTTTCAACTGAGCTGAAAATTCTTTTCACAAACAAACTGACAAAAAATGATAATTTCGGTATAGTGGACTGACAATTATGCATGGGCCAACAACAAAAATATTGAGATGATATAATTGGGCCGACAACAAGTAGTGGACTTTATCAATGTACAGCCAATATGATTGGACCAAATACTTTTCACATGGATCCTGTCAATTATGATTTATGAAAACATATATCAATTTCTAAACAATTGTATGATATGAATTTTAATTGTACCTCATATGCTTTCACATGAATTTTAACTGACAACAACTAAGATATACACATGTATCAACACATGCAAACTGACATAATCATGTTGTTTCTTTTCAAGGTTTAAGAGAATCAAGACACTTTATCTAACTTCACATGCAATTATCAATATATGAAACAATGGCCGACAACACTTATATCTAGAACATGCAGATTGTTGTTTCCAATTTACTGACAAAAATTCACGTGATAACCTTGTTCAATGACCAACACAATTATTTTAACAATTTTCTGGAGCAAAATCAGAACTTCACTATGAGCGGAAACACAAAGTACTTATGAGCGGAATCACTGTGTTCAAAAGAGCGGAATCAAATTGTTCACATAAGCGGAATCAAACTGTTCAAAAGAGCGGAACCATGATGTTCAAAAGAGCGAAATTAGCTGACAAATAAGCGAAACCAGGTGATGATGTCACTTTTTGCACGAGTCCGTATAAGCGAAATCTCAAAAATCCAAGGTTTTAGGTCGATTTTAGTTATGAAACTTTCAAGGATTTATTAATACTAGATTCCGAGTATACTGTGTGAATTTAAAGCGATTCTGACCGTAAAAAGTTTTGTTTTTCGAAAAAGAAAGGTGTAGAAACAGAATTATCGGCTGAATTTTAGAGAACTCTTCTTCACTGGCTCTGATACCAATTGTAGGATCGAATTCAGACCTAAACGAGTCGCTTAGAAGAGTTTATCTCAGTTTGAACGGCGGAAACAGACAAACCGAGTACAATTCAGCAAGTATTCACTATAAACTGTCGATATTATTGATCTAGATAACGTTTACAACCTGTCGGCACTTCGGCAGCACTTCGTGGCTCACCGGAAGACAATACCTAGAACTAGAACTATGTGATTCCGCTCATATGACCTATTTATAGGTAACATGATTCCGCTCATACGGACATGACACAAAAGCGGAATCATCACTTGACATATAAGCAAAATCATGTGATGACACATGAGCGGAATCTGAACTTGGACACAAAAGCGAAATCAGAAATTACAATTGAACTATTTTGTCTCTTGTGATGTATCAATTTTGTTTCATTCACGTGCACTTGTTGTTGTCATGATGTAAGCACCATGTCACTTGGATGATGTCATCATCAAGAATGATGACATCATTCTTGTTCCGAACCGCAACGAACCCGAGACTCGACATAAGACGAAGACGACAGATGTATGCACCAACAAATGAATTAATTATTTGATATATATGGTTGCAAACATATTTGATCAATGTGTTACTAGAATAATAATTCATTATGGTTGTGAGGGTATGATGTTTGATCAATGTGTTACAAATAATTATTGGTGATGATCATGATATCAGATTAATTAGGGACATTAATTTAGATGATTGCTAGTTTTGTTATTGTATGATGATGTCTAGTTTTGATATTATATGACTGATCCGATGTAATTAATTTCATATATGATGTTCGTGTAGAGTAATGGTAATAGTGTGTTGTATGAACTAGGATTACACAAGAATTTATTTATTGAAGGTTCGGTTATTAAAGAATGCATGAGTGAGTATGATCCTTGCTAATTAAATGAATTGTCATCACAAACAAGAAGTTGTTATGCTGTTTAAGTCGTATTGGGTGTTGAAGGGGATGAGATACAAACCTGTTTTGGGCTTTAACAAATTAAACAGGTAATGGGCAAAGGTAAGTTGGGCCTTACCTTCTATCGGGCTGCATTATTAAGTAAATCACATATCCATTTAGGCTGGGCTGCGCGTTGTTTGGGGGCAGCCGCAGGTAAACATTGGGCCGGTACCCGACTGGATCGCACAGCAGGTGTATCGGGCCTTGTATAGTCAATGGGCCGCACACCCTGTTGCTGGACTATAACTGAATGAAGCCCATAACTGACCTGATTGCATATTTGGGCCTCGTTTGCACAGTATTGGTAAAACATGAATGTCTATGTTTATATCTTGGTCTATGGTTCCATATGATGTTAATTGATAAGTTGGCACAGGATGGCTGCACATATGTTGTTGGAATGGGTTAAAACAGGGTTCGGAGTTAGGGAATAATATTTCCACATTTAAAAATGGTAATGTTCATAACTTAACTTGTTCTAAATAAACATAGGATAGGTGTGCCTAATTCATATGTGAACATAAGTTGTGAATTGAATGTGGGCCGATGAGTAACAGTGGGGCGCACAAAACATAAGTGAATTAATAACTTGATTAATAATTATATTCTTGTGTTGCTGGATTGACTGTATGACCTGAACTACGTGCTATGTGTACAGTAATTGCATGATATGTGAACCATGAGTATGTGAACTATTTGTGCATGAGATATGTGGTTCAGTTGCACATAAAAACTGATTGTTACCGGTAAACATGTTAGGACGTGTGTGATCAGCTCTTAAACAAGTAATTTATCATACCGAGCAATCTCAGGTGAGTTCACTGCTCTTTTCCAAGCATGCATCCCGGGGAGGGATATCGGGTAACGTTCTGGGGAGGAATGTCAGGTTATTGGGATGTTTGTTATTACTCAGTTTCTATCATATAAGACCCCTTACATCTACCGATAGTTGCCGGGGAGGCAACGAGGTTATTAGTTGATAGCGCTATTAGGTTTGGCACCCTCACACCGTACCGGGGAAGACGGGCGTGAATAATTACCTTGACCACTTGACCAATGCTTTGTTAGAGGCATTGGGGTTGGGCAAATACATCTTGTAGCCATTTGCGGTAATCAGGTTAATAACAACATCAAATCAAGTCATCGAATCTGTGAAACGTTTTAATCTGGTAACTGGTATCTAAACACGTTAACAAAACTTTGAACTCACCAGCGTCGTCTGACACACTTGTCTGCATGCTTGCAGGTCTGTAGGTTTTTATCTTGGAACTTGCTGTCTGGAAGGCTGGAGTGGTCATGGGTCGAGATACATGGAATCGTAACACAAGACTAATAGTTTACGTATGCGTGGTCTATGAAACATTTAATAACTGAGTTATGGTTCCGCTGTGTAAAATGAATTATATGTAACGTTTTGTAACACTTTATATTAATGGATGAAAGTTTTATTTAAACATATTTATGAGTTCAATGTGATTGGTGGCTAAAGATCCTGGCACGTCACACGCCCTGCGGTGTTTCCGCAAGTGGTATTTTGGGGGTGTGACATATGCAGTTCAAAATCTTAATATTAATTGATCAGATAAATATTAAAACAAGCATACATAGGAATCATTGAATCTATTGGATTCAAAACATAATTATAACTCTGACTGTCACTCAGGATTTGTCTGTCACACAAATTATATAATCATGCAAATAGTCGGCTGTCACCTGACTACAAATCCAAATCTCAATACAAAACAGAAACTAGAATTAAAAGTGTCTAACAAGAATCATTCACCCGAAGTGTCCACGAGAGATTTAGCCGCTCATAATACTCGTCCGATCAAAAGCTTGGTCGAAGGTTGAACTCATGATCAATTCGATGTTTGTGCGGATGATGAATGATCGATGATGATGATCCCCTTTTCACTCTGTCGTCAAGACCCTTTTGTGTGCATATGCCGGCCCACCAAGTCCAAGGTCTGCCTTTGATGTTCTCCTCCATGTGCACGTGATGTTGTCAGCCCAATCCAATACGTGGATGATTAATATTCGGTCCACAATATGTATTGTCGGCCCAATATTGAGTAATGATAATGATTTTATTATTTCCACAAAACTTCTATGACAGCCCACTAAGTCCAACAAGTGTGTTCATCGATGATGTATGTTGAGGTTTGACTTTTGGTGCCTCCAATCAATCCCCTTGAAGTCTATACGTGATGATTATGACAACATATGTTGGCTTCTTTTTTTTTAACCTTTTCACATGTGCCTTCCAATATTGTCTTCAAGTGTGCATGTATATATAGTTTTGTTAACAAAACAATTGTCCAAAAGTCCTTGCCAGCATGTGTTTTATAAAATAATCTCCTCCAAACAAAACCTACTTGCTGCCGTCAAAGTCCACATCCCTATGCGTGCCTTTACTTTCCATGAGCCAACCGTAGCTTACATTTAGAACCGTAGGCTACGGTTTGGAGTTTCTGTTAAGCATGTCATTCCGTAAGTCGCACATATTCAGCCATATTCTTCAAACATATACACTTTCATCAATTAACAATAAGCCCTCTGAACTTTATACTTTCACGTTTTTCGCACATTCAGGCAATGTCTTGATTCGAAACACGTCCCGCTTCATCTGTAACCAATCTAACTTCACCGAATTACGCGATTAACCTGTAAATTCACGAAAACTCGTAGTGAACATATTCGAAGTATATAATCACGTAAACGGCAATAAATCACACAAGATAAGCACGTTAACACTCGGGTTTCACACCCTCCGTCAATCACCCCGGGCTGCCACGTGGCAGCCACACGTCAAAGCTAGAGCGGTGATCCGGCAACCCTAGGTCCTACTCACCCTACGTCGCGGGCCGCGAAGGCCTGGCCTTCTGTTTACGCGGGCCGCGAGGACCTGTTCGACCAGCCCTATATAATGGGAGCTCAGGCTTCAGTTTACAATCGCTCAATCTCTCTCTCAATATTCTGAATAGCAATTATAATAGCGGGTATTATACCCCCCAAAATAACGAAGTTCTGCCTCGTTGTAAGTATCATAACCCCGGTTACGTATTAGATACGCTGCCCGATTGATCCAGGGTTCCGTAACGGCTGTCGAGGTTCTGCCCGGCGTAGTCGTTGGAATGTCGTCTCGGGGAGGGTATTACTAATGTAAATATTGGCTTATTATACTAACACGTGTGCATTTGTGTATTTAATAGATAATCACCAGGAAACCCTAAATGAGAACCTAAGACATCAATGTGAGTAATCTCCTTTTTGTAAACTGTTTTTACAAAACCTCACACAATTAACATTACATTAAACAGTGATTGAGTATTTGTATTCTACAATTATCGTCGGTATGTTGGGGTTTTGTATACAAAATTTGTTACTACATTGTGAGTAGTAACATGACCACAAGTCGGGTCGACAGTACTGTGGGTGGTAATTAACGTAGATGGAAACAAATGTAATTGCTGAATTGCCCTCAATACTGTACAATGGTTTTTACTTAACTTGATTAAACTGAGATTCACTCACCAGTATTTCCCACTGACAAAATATTTTTAAACGCGTTTCAGGTAACAAAATGTGAAAGCCAAATAGAAGCCAGCTGGACAACACTGAAGGCTTGGAAAAGTGGCTATAAAGTTACCTAAAATAAAAGAGATGTTTTATTAAATAAAATATGATTTATTCCTATGAAAATGTGTGTACTTAAAACTCGGGATTTTCCCACGTGTTTAATATTATGAAAATGTGGTATGTTACTCTGATAAAATATTTCCTAAGTACGGTCCTGATGTAATTCCCGCTGTCAAAATGATAAACACCGATACCACTGAAACTGGTCGCGGCCGCCCGTTCCCGGGTTGTTAGGGGACGGGGGTTGTGACACGTAACACATGACAGGATGCGTACTAGCACTGGTTACGTGTTGAGCGCCTCGTTAAGTGCGTGCTAGGGTGTACGACACCCGACAATTCACGCTAGTACTGTTCTGTTGTGACACGTGTAGTGACTAAATAATAATAAGATTTTATTAGATATGATATTTTTTTAATAATAACAGAAGTTTGGTAAATCCAAACTAAATTAGAAAGACAGTTGGCAATGAAAAGATAAACGCTAAATCGCGTAACGAACAAAATGCGAAACGAACGTCGGTGACCACCCGGATAATATTAAAATCCGAAAAATATTCCGTTATGATTGAAATCATATTTCTAATCATAATCGTGAAGAAAATTTAATTAAAGCGCATAAAATTCTTATTTTTTTTGCAAATTTAAGCACATACCGCGCGATACCGCGTGTATACTGCGAAACGTAGATAGCGCAGTCAATCTAGAATGACAAAATATTATTCATTAATATTTTAGTAGGATTATTTTTATAAGTTGATAAAATAATATTTAAAAGCGTTAAAACCCGATGAAACGTCAGATAAAATACTCGGTAGTCAGTAAAATATCTGCTTTATATCTGCATCATGTGTATATATTGTATGTATATGTGTGCATTGTGAGAGGGATGATAGGTGGCGGCAATGAGGTTGCCCACCTCTCTCTTAAGTTGTGTGAATTAAACAAGTGTCATGAACATGCAAAATGTAATCATTCGAAACCACTAATCCTTTTCAAAAACCATCAAACAACATTCATATTCTTTCCTTCACAACGTCACGGCCGAACCCATCTCCATACACCCACTTTTCAAAATTTCAACTTATTTTCATGAAGATCATGGCCATTTCAAGCAAGTCTTGATTCGGTTTGAAGATCAAAAGGTGAGTCCAAGGCGATTTCAAAGAGGAACATGGTCGTTATCATCAAAAATCTCATCATAATTCCACTTTTATACTTGAAAGGTATAAAAATTTCATTACTTTAAAGTCTTGTTCTTGATGATGATGATGATTAGCATGATTCTCGAATACTTGGAATTCTCACAACTCTATTAAACAAAACAACAAATGGTTTTTACATAATTAAAAATGAGATGAATATGTGTATGTGTGTGTAGCCGTGAGCATGTGTGTGTATGTTAGATTGTACGTTTTGATTTTTGATTAAAAGTGTTCTTGTAGAATGATTATTTAAATGATATAAGTATCATGCATGTGAAGTTTGAATGATAAATATGATGAAAGTAACTTGAAAGTTCTTGAAATTATGATTATTATGTTTATGATAACATGACCGGAAATTTACTAGGCATGTTTATTAAATTTCAAGTTGATGCATGTTCTTGAATGATAGTTAAGATGCATGTGTTCAAAGATTTTTGTATGATGATTGAATGATTGAATAAGAATGAAGTATGAATGTGTCATATATCATAATAAATAAAAGAATTTCTAGTTATACTATATCATCAACATAAACTAGCAAATAAACAATAACATCTTTGTGAACTATAAAAAACAATGAATAATCATATTTACTTTGACTAAACCCCATATCAGTCAACACCTTAACTAGTTTTTCATTCCACATTCGAGGAGCTTGTTTAAGCCTATTGGCTCATGTGAATCCTTCCTTGAGAACAGATGATACAAAGCCAAAACAGTTCTGCAACAACTGATTCAGAATAAACAGTGCTTTGAATGACTACTTCCTTCAATGGCAAGATATCTAACAACTGCTACTTCAAAGGTCTACTTAGTGCTAAGCTCTGCTGGATTATAAAGACTGTTAAAGACTAAACCACTGAAGAAGTCAAAGATCTGCTAGAAGTCAAAGGTCTGATCACCCTTTGAAGAAAGCACTGCTAAAGCTTCATCAGAGGTTAAGCTCATCAGAGGATAGCATCAACAGAGTCTTGTAATCAGTGTTTTATTAATATAACAGTGTTTGGAGGTTGTTAGTATTGTTAGTTGTCACTGTCTCGGTGACGTCAGCAAAGATGCCACAGTGGTTAGGATTGTACTATAAATAGACAATGCCTGATCATTTCATCACTTGCATTTTGTACGAACAATCACTGTGATCTCAGGTTGAGGGGAGTTGTAATTCATGCATACATGAAGCATTGTGTAATACAATCTTTCGAATTAAAGTATTCATGATGAAAACGTTTCTCCCATTGTTTGTGTTATAAAGTTTTCTTCATTCCGCTGCATATTATTCATCTTATTATCATCTTTCATATTTTCATCTTTAAAACAAACACAAACAATTAAACTCAGATTCTAACAATTGGTATCAAAGCATAGGTCTAATCAAATTCGATTTAACAGTCAATTTGATATAAAAGATCAGCTCAATTTCATTGATACTGTGTTGTTCGTATTTGTTGAAAAACACAGTATAAGCTTAATCACGTTCAAAGTTGGTTAATCAAAAACTTTGTAAAACAACCAAAATGTCCTCACATACACAAGATCCTCATAACACTGGCACACTGTACAAGCCACCTATGCTTGTCAGATCTGAGTACAATATCTGGCAACGTAGGATGAGCCATGTTCTTGCACAGCAAAACAACCTGTTGTTGGAAATCGGTTATCTTCGGACCACATGTTCCGATGGTGCTGAGTGTAGAAGATCCCAAGGTCCAAGAGTCTAAGAAACTTGAAAATTACTTTGAGCAAGATTTCCAAAAAAATTGAGCTAGATGCTAAAGCATTTAGTATAGTTGCTACAGCACTACCCAGTGACATCTATGCTGGCCTTTTACACTGTAACAATGCAAAAGAGTTAAGGGATGTACAAAAAGAGCAATTCGGTGGTAAAGAAGAGGTCATTGAGAACAACAGAGAAGTGTTGAACCAACAATATGAAACGTTTTGTCATGTCAAGGGAGAGTCATTAACCTAGCAGTTTGAAAGGTTTAGTTGTTTGATTAGTAAGCTAAAACTGGTTAATGTTGAATATGCTAATTCTACTTTAAATAGTAGGTTTCTTAGATCATTACCAGAAAAGTGGGACACTATAGCCTTTGTCACTAGAAACTCTGTAGGGTTCAAGGAGATGAGTTTGACTCAACTTCACGGTAGACTTCTCACATATGAGCGAGAGCTGAACCATAAAAAGAAGTTACAAGAGTCAGGGAAAGAGGCAGATGACTACTCTTTTGGTAGTACAACACTTTTTGGTCAGGAAGAGTCATCCGGTGGTAGTAAGGATCAGAGTTATGATCATTATATTGACATAACAACAGGTAGAGCCTTCAACTCTGATTCTTACTCACCCAATTATGCTTTCACAGCTAATGGGGAAAACAGATCTCTGACAACTTGTCCTTTGAGTTAAATGACCTTCAACATTTTTATCCCACAAATCTGGAAGAAAGGGACATTTTGCATCAACTTGCCTTGTTGAGTGTGAGAACAAGCAAGTTTTATAAAAGAACTGGTAGGAAGTTTCTAGGGTTGCATGGGAATTTAAAGGTTGGGTTGGATAAATCAAAAATCAAGTGCATCAATTCCAATTTCTTTGTCAACCAAACACATAAAAGATTGGAATTGAGATTCTAATTCCAACAACCAAACATCATAAGAGTTGGAATTCAGATTCCAACTTCATTGAATCCCGGTGAATTCAGATTCCAAACATCATAAGGTAGTAGTGTTTGTTTCACAGGATGGAATGGGATCTTGAGGGAATTGGAATATTGATTTCACTCCTTATTTTGTTGGTTTCAACAAGAAAATGAATTTGAATTTGAATTGAACAACATAAAGAAGAGAATCTATATTCTAATTCCATCAAAATTTTATTCCATTTTGCAAAACAAACACACCTAAATTACAAATCAAATTTAAATTTCTGCACGAATTCTAATTCCAATTCCATTACAATCCATGAAACGCACACTAGATTAAGGTATTACACAAAATTTTATTGAAGTTTGCAAAACAGAATTTTACATAAAGTTTGATGTAGCTCACAAATTTTTAAGTTAAAACCTCAGTTTCAACTCATAGGATTTTATTGCAGAAAAGCCAAAGTGGTTTTCACATGCGGTTAATAGCTTAATGCTTGTGCGGTTGTTTGCTTTTTCACTTGGTGATTTGGATCATCTCCATGGTGTTCTTTGTTTGCTTCGAAACTCACCAAATCTAGAAGCATTGCTTATGAAGCTTATTCAGAACGTAAAGTTACTTATTTTCTTATATAGTACAAGCGTCAGATGTTAAGCCAGTGTTGCATATTTATAATTATATAGGAGTCTGAGTTGATGCATCATGGTGTGGAAGCAACTTTAAATCTTTTGGAATCACCAGACTGCTTGGACCAATCATTGAATCGATTGCGAACTGTTTAATTATCACACTTACAACGATCAAAACCAGAATTGCTTTTTATAAAGCTTTTACTTGCTCGTTCGCCTTCTCTTGAAAAGTTTACCATCTAAGCAAATGGAGCTTTGGATGGTAATAAAAGGTTTAAGATTGCTAAGGATGTTATGCGGTTCCCTCGAGCCTCATCGAAAGCAGAAATGTTCTACTTGGACCCCAAGTCATGTAAGAATGTGTAATTACATTGCAATTTTGTTATTAACTTTCATTCTTGTACACATGTCTCAGTTACATATGTCTTTCTTTTTTATTATTATTTTTGTTTAATGTGAGGCAATACTATATATGCAAAATGGTTTATGGAGAAGTTCCAATTATATTATAAATTAAAGATATTTTAAGAACATAGTCACTTGGTCTTGCAAACTAGAGTACTCTCTTAAAATTCATGAACACTAGTTAGCTTGCAACAGAACTACAGTAGAATGGTTAAAAAAGTTAAGTTCGCATTACTATTTTTTGTGCATTACTATTTTCTGTGGCGACAAGTCAATTATTTCTCAACTTATTACATAATTACATTTTTTTCTTTTTATTTTTTTTTTATTTTGAGGCATCTTATTTTACCTTCTTGTTTTTGCAGGATTATACATATAAGAAAAATGGTTGGAGGAAGCGAAGTGTTTAAATATGTGCACCCAGGTATACTAGTTAACAAGAACGTTTTTCTGCGTATCATGAGGCTGCGTGAAACTATTAGAATATACTAGGTCTAAAAGCGAATGCTTCACAAAGTAAAATTGGGTGTAAGGGTATGATTTCATCAAATACCAATCCAAATAGATTGCTTCCCAAGAACAAAATATGGACTTCAAAGACATTCACTTATCAAAGTAAACACAACAAACACCAATGTACCATATATACAAAACAAAACAAAACAAAATACTATAATCTATTACATACTTTGATGTGTCCGGTCCAATTAAACAAAAAAAAAGTTACTGTTTGTTGATTTACCATACTAAGTTATTGTGTCTTCATCATTGCTAACTCCATTAGCACTCACCTAGTAGATCATAGAAAACTTGTGGCTTCTTCTATTCGGCCTCGCACAATGCCTATAACAAACCATGTCACTAGGAATTAGGTCCTCAACGTACACATACGCAAAACCAAAAAAAAGCCCAAGTACAAGGAGAGTAAACTAATTAGTGTTTGGGGACCCACCTCCATCGCGCAAGCAATCTGGATCAACTTAGCTTCAGACCATGGTTTCCCAATAAACTGAATCCCAATGGGTAACCCGAGTTTGTCATACCCGACCTACAAAATATATAGTTAAACTGTTAAACCACTTGGTTCAGAACATGTAAGTATTTGGCTTATTTTCTATTTTGACATGTCAACAAGGAAAGGTGTGTGATAGGTTGAAAGTCACTCAAATTGTATTTTAATAATTTTATTTTAAAAAGTAGATTAGTATTGTAATAATTTGGTTTATGTTATCATACCGGAACAGTCACAGCAGGCAGTCCCAGAAAATTTCCAGCTATTGAATATCGCACAAGTGCAGCTGAAGGAAAAAAAAATATTGATAGTTGAGAAAACAAGTGGAAAACAAAAAAACAATCAACGTAATATATACTTACCTCCATTAACATAGTCCAGTTCACCAGTCTCCTGAGCATCTTCCATTATTTCATAGGCTGTTACACTACCAAGAACGATAAAGGATATTCTTTTATCTCAAACGGGTCAAATAAAAAGAAGTCCAGTTTTAACCCTTTGGTATGAACGAGCTGATCTGGGTGGTGTTTTATCTTAAACGGGTAAAATAAAAAATTGTTGCAGTTTCAACTTGTTTACTTATGAATCGGCTGATTCGAGTGGTGTGTTATCTCAATCGGGTCAAATAAAAAAGTTGCAGTTTCAACCCATTTACTTATAAATGGGTTGATCCAGGTGACGATTTATCTCAAACGGATCAAATAAAAAATATGCTGCAGTTTAAACCCGTTTAATTATGAATGAGATGGTCTGTGTGGTGTTTTATCTCAAAGGGGTCAAATAAAAATGCGTTTACTTATAAATGTGCTGACCCCAGGTGGCATTTTATCTCAAACGGGTCAAATAAAAGAATGTTGCAGTTTCAACCCGTTTACTTATTATAGTAGAGCTGATCCGAGTGGTGTTTTATCTCAAAGGGGTCAATATAAAGAAGTTGCAGTTCCAACCATTTACTTATGAATGAGCTGATTCGAGTGACGTTTATCTCAAACGGGTCAATATAAAAAGAAGTCGCAGTTTCAACCCATTTACTTCTAAATGGGCTGATCCACGTGGTGTTTTTTCTCAAACATGTCGAATAAAATGAAGCTAGCTATAGGCGGTATCGCCCCAAGTGTTTGTATAGCTAAGGTACAAGATCATACCCGACCATAGGTGACACAATGACATCAGCCATGCTGAAAATCTTTTCATGGAACCTCATTTGACGGTTTCTACAGTTGACATATAGATAAAACTTCAAAACCAAAATGGGATTTTGGGAAAATATAATCAGGTTGAATTTCTAAAAACTGGTACCTGATCCTTTGTGCATTCAAGTAATCCCTACTCTCAAAAGAACCATATATAGAAAGTGCAACTCTTACATCCCAGCCTGATTCTGACCTGCCTCTGATTCATTTTAATTTTAAAAAATTATCATCATCTTAATTTGCCAATATTTTCCAAATGAAATTTGAAGTTGGTACGGAGTTTGAATATTTACTTATGTTCTAAGTGATGAGCAATAGACGCGGTGCATTCTGAACCGATTGTAACATAATGCGCCAAACGCATGACTTCTATATCGGGTATGGTCACCTCCACAGTCTTCAATCATGCACCAAAAGAACCATACGTAACACTATAAATGAACTCTTTACATTTCATTCTAAACATATACTTAAACAAAGCGATTGGACTAGCTTAGTGTAAACGAGCCGACTATAAAAATAAACTAATTTTTTTTATATATTGCATAATATATTGGACAAAAATGATCAGATTTGAATACCTCCCATCCGTACAGCTTTTGAAGACTAGCTAAAGCTTTCAAACAGCAAGATCTAATATCATCGGAGCAATCATTGAACCACTGATGGATCATGGATAGAAAACACAAATGTCAAAATAAGCATCGGTAATTTTTTTTTGTTAATAAACTAAATGGTACATTGGACCGAGTAAGAACCTCATTAGATTTAGCCAGTCTGATACTAGACATACTAGAATGCTTCAGCATTGGCAATTTTAGTCTAGGCTGCACATGTAGATTACATAGAAAAAAACATAAGATTATTAATACAGAGCGTCTATATTGGGGTGAGTTTTAAACTTTTAATGGTATATGTTATGAAGGATGGTACCATAGGTGATTGGTGTGGTTCAGGTTGGCCACTGATAGCTGCATAACTGAAAATAACAACTCGGGACATTGTGAAAACACATAATATGTCTAAAAGATTCTAAAAACCGATAAGATGAGCGACTTTTAAATCAAAAACACTAACACAATTAGAGAATCCTCAACTGTGCCTGCTAGCACGCCAACCATTCCAACTGTCCAGTTCAAGGGAAGAACACTGGAAAGAGGATAAAAAAGACAATAGTTTGGCATTACTGATGAAGATCATGTATATAAAGTTTTTTCTTTCAAAATATTATTTTGTGTAAAAAGTTTACTGACCCAGAATGTGGTATACGTCCATAGGATGGTTTAAAACCAACGACACCACATAAAGCAGCAGGCATTCTCACCGATCCTACACAATTAATGCAGATAGAAACCAAATTTTGGTAACTTGCAGCTAAAGTAGCAATTTCAACAGGCTTACTGGTTAATGTTAATGCAGGTTATGTTTTATCTATAATGGGTAGACGGGTAAAATAAAAGGCTAGATAGATTAGTTTAAAAAGTTTAAAACTGAAAGAGTACAAATGATTCTCTAAAAAGCAGTTAATTCATAAAGGTTGCAAAATCTTTTTATTAAAATATATATTATTTAAAATACAGTAAGAGTTTTATATACCTCCCCCATCAACACCAAGAGCAACTGGGCACAATCCGGCACATACAACAGCAGCTGATCCACTAGATGAACCACCAGATATCCGTTTAGGATTATAAGGATTTCGTGACGTCCTGTGTTGATAAAAAACAACAACAAGAAATTAAGGTTAGTGTACATGTGTTTATTCCAAGTGCTTTGGAATTGTTTCTATACCCATAATGAGGATTTATCCCACTGGTTCCTGTACCGAGCTCGTGCATATTTGTTTTTCCCACAAGTATGGCACCACATGATCTCAAGCGTTCAACACAACAGGCATCCTCTTTGCAAGGTCTTACTTTATGCAACCACTTTGAACCTCCTATATTAATGGTCAGTAATGCAACTTAAGAATATTACTCCCTTTCAATCAAAGCTAAAATGGTATACCACCATATGAAATTACCAGTAGTTGGATATGGCATGCAATCTATTTCATCCTTGACCGCAATGGGAACTCCATCTAGAACCGAAAGCGGTTCACCTGCATACATCAATAGACTTATCGTTATCGAAATTCCCCTGTGCTTAAAAGCAAGCACAACACATTCAATGTTGATGATTCATGCTCATGTTTCAACTATAAGTTTCAATAAAGAAATGCTTATAGTTACCTTTCTGGTATCGTAGAGTTGACTCCGTAGCTTGCCTAAGAATATCGCGAGCATCATAGCTGATGAAGAATGACATGTCCATTCGTGGTTCAGAAGATTGCACAACCGCTGATATTAATCGCTCTGCAACCTGAAAAAAGATTAAAACTAACAACTTAAGAAGCACACTAGGCTAAATTCAGCTGTGCATATCAAAACAGTTTTAGGCATGGTTGAGTCTACTCACAAAACGTTTATCCATTTCTTGGTGAGTTGGGTAATGGGTTAAAGTCGAAACTGGTGATTATTTAGTGCATATCAAAACAGTTTTAGGCATGGTTGAGTCTACTCACGAAACGTTTATCCATTTCTTGGTTTGTTAACTATTAGGAGGTTTTCATACATTTAAATACAATCCGGATGACTTTCAACCTATTCTACCTGTTTCCTCTAAATTTAACTCTTATTGTAACTCATTTGACCAGTTGAAACCGTTATTGATAAAACATAACCCAAAGTGACCCGTGTTGATAATTGAGATGAGAAAATCATATGGTCAACAATAGTTAGCGTACAAGTCAACATAAGAAAGTCAACAGAGTGGTAATGTCAACATTTGTTGAAGGTTATAAAGTTTTGGGTAGAAAGTGTCAAGTTGCTGAAAGTTAATAAGTTTTTACTGTCCTTCCATCTGCAGCGCAGTGGTTGTGACATCCGGGTGAAGGCTCGGCTCGGGATTCAACCCGGGTTCGAGTCCAACGGGGGCGAGGGTTTACCCATTCCACGGGATTCCCGCGCATCAGGGGTGTGCTACGCTTTCTAGCGGTGGTCGAGTAGTCGGCCTTTGGACATAGCTCTGAAACGGTGGGTTTACACGTGGAAAGCAGTTAGCCATTCAAAAAAAATAAGTTAACAACCCGTTTATAGGTAGATGTGTTTAATTCAATTAATTCAAAAAACAAAAGATAAACAAAAGCTCAGGGACTGGTCTTGAAAAGATGAAACTTTCTCTGTAAATGTGTTTAATTCAATTAATGAAAACCCATTGTAATTCGTTTCAATTCGTTTATGATTCTGTATTCAATTTCTTCAATAAAGCATTGGTGATCGTCAATTTCTCTTGATCAGTTTTCTTTCGTTTGTTCATTCGTTTATTCGTTTGGTCTTAATTCCGCTTTAAAGTTAACAACCCGTTTATAGGTAAATGGAACAAAAACCTCTAGCAATAAACAACTAACCAATCAACTAGCAATAAAAATGGCAACATACATACCACAAGAGGAGTTATTTGTTGTGATGAATAAGCTCTAGAGTAATCCATGATTTTCCATCTGCGAAAACTGAAGTGTGAATCTTGAAGTGTCGAGTCTGACAACCGTAAACAATCAATGGCATGCTGAACTTGTTCTGCTGGTGATAGATCAGGACATAGGCTTTTGACTTCTTCTTCTTCAAAGTCTGCAGTGAACATATTTTAATCATATATTGTAAATCTGGAATCATGGAAATCTTAATTTAGTGTCGGTGTGCGGTTTTTTTGGTTATATCAGTTTGTCTTTCAAGTAATAACCATGAAACCTACCTTCATAAGGATGCAAAGGAACATAAAGAGGTGAATCTTCCATCACTCCATATGAAACTAGCTGCATAAGAGCGAATGCAGCTTTGTAATCAACATACCACAGTAAATAAAATTTTTTAGACCCGCATAAAACATATGATCCTTTTTTTTCATCAAAATCCTTACTTAAACGAGTTGGGCTACTCGGTAACTGCATAAGGCTAGTTCGCTATAAGCCAGAATCGAACGAATCTTAATCGAAGCTAGCCTATATTGAAGCTCATTTAACAAACAAGTCTGAGTCTGGGCTTCATATACTAAGATTGACGAGGCTTGTGCCTAAACAAGCCGATAATTTTACTATAAAATAGTATTACATAATAAATATTATCATATATAGTTATGATATTATAACTAACTGATATATATTTTGATATATATAAAAAATTATAATCTTATATATATATATATATTAAGTATAATGTACAAAAGGGCTTAACGTACGTTAACGTACGCGACAGAAATAGAAAGTGCGTAATTATTATCCCATGCGTGAATATCACATTTTTTGATCAACATAACTTGCGTAATTAAGATCCCATGCGTGATTAGCTCCAAAAAACTGATCCCATGCGTGATTAACTGCTCCCATGCGTGATTAACCGGCTCCCATGCGTGATTTTTGGCCTGATCCGATGGTTACGCGCGTCACGTACATGAAGTACGATAAGCCTTTTTGTATGTTAACCTTTCTCTCTCTCTCTCTCTCTCTCTATATATATATATATATATATGACAAAGATCCGTTAGGAACCACCCTTTATTGCGAGAACCGCGAGAAACAATGTGAACACAACAAAAAATGCCTAAAAATAGCTAAAAAACACACAAATTTTTTTTTTTAATATTTTTTTTAATATTTTTTTTATAAAAAATCGCTACTTTTAGTAGCAAAAAAATTAATTTTTTTTTTGCTACTAAAAGTAGCGATTTTAACATAAAAAATATTAAAAAAAAATTTTAGATTTTTTTTTATTATTTTAGATTTTTTTTAGATTTTTTTAGGTTTTTTGGGGGTTTAGTTTTTAGCATTTTAGCTTGGGGGGGGGGGGGGAGGGGTTTAGGTTTTTGACTATGTTAATATCGATCCATAGCTTCGACCCACATCCGAAAACCCGAATTTGACCCGACCCATCAAGATTAACCCAACATATACAAGGCGTGTGTATTGGTGTGTATGTATATACATGGGTGTAAATGAGCTTGTTCAGGCCCGATTAAGCTTAAGTTCGGCTCAATTTACTTAAGAGATCTCAAGTTTGACTCTTTTTTGTCTAAAGCTCGACTTTATTTGTGGGTAATCTTACATGTCCGAGGTTGGTTCCTTGATTATTTAACTTTTTTTTTAATATATAGGTACAGTTTTACTATGATTAACTATATAATGAAATACTTTGTAATTATAGATTTTATTATATTATATGAATATTATTATATTTATAAAATTAAAAGATATGTTTAGACTCGCAACAATAAGCATAGCCGCAAACTCATTTGTTAAACGAGCTCTTATTTTGGGTTGAGCTCTTTGAACACGAGTTAATTTTTGTTTTCAACAAGCAGATTGTCTATTAGCTCATTAGTGGTTCAGTGTAAGGATACCGCTCACAACTTAAAAATAATATTTTGCACAATTTTTCCCTTTGAAACAACTTTTAGCACCGATATCTTAGTCTTAGTTTCATTATTGACATGCTTTGTTTCGTTGTGAAGCTCTCATCAATGACGATGCAAACTCAGTGAGTTGTGTCAGAATTAGAGAAACCTAATTTCTATAGTTGCTAGTAGCTCTCAAATTTCTCATTAGCAATTTTATTATAGCAGAATTTACAATATAACATAAAATTTAAACATATCACATATGATATAAGTAGTTTGAAACTTCCAAAGTACAAAACTTTCCTAATACCAAATGGTTTAGTCTAGCGATCAACGTGTGTGTAAAATGGTATTCTTTTTTGTGAAGTCAAGAGTTCCAGTTCCACGATTAGTAATATTGTAGAATTAGGAGTAGATTAGGTTGATGTTCAAATTAAAGATATGAAAAACAAAGCATTCCTAATTCAAGTTCCATATAATATTTTAGGTAACAAAATTTCATTATTTTATTCAGCTTTTTTTTAACGGCCAACGAAATAAAAATCTGGCTTCTCGGGGTAACTCAATGGCAAAATGCTACCATATACGGCAGAGCGCTGGGTAGCCCAAGCCCACCATCTCTAGTTCCAGAAAAGAAAAAAAAAACCGTTGCGGTAAAACCCCGTTGGGATCAGATTCAAACTTGAAACCTATGGCCTCAAAACCAAATTTTCACTTTCCTTCCAATATCAATTAAGTTATAGTTTTAGTTACTTACATCTATTACTACAGGTCTATATATGTTACCCTCGCACGTTTTGAAATAGAAAGATTAATGGTTTAGCAACTGGAGGTGCACAAACCGGATATTTTTAATGACTTGTTCCAAGTATGGAACCTATTCCTGTTTTTTTATTTGAGGTTGGAACCAGTTAATATATGTACATTAAGTTGAAGGACGGAAGGGTAATTTCACTCTCATTCTAAGACGTTAAACTCCCTTTAACTGTTTTAAAATTATGGTAATATTACTTTTTGCCCCAAATGAATTTATTTGTATAGATATAAACAAATTTTAATTCATATCCACCCAAAAATCCTAAACAAATTTGAAGCTTTTGAACAACGAGAAATCTTTCAGTGAAAGTATTAGCGTCAGTAATTCATTGGTCATTGACCGTCAAGAAACGTGTCATGAGTAGAGAATTCAATGATGTATCGCTCAACTGATTTTCTTTTTTTGGATTTTCTGCTATATTTTGGTGATTACCGGATATTTATATAATTTATTTTGAGTTGTTTTTTTTTTCAATTTTCTTCTATCCATTAGTAATATTTGGGTGATTGCCGGATCGACGACTGGTATTTATATAATTTATTTTTAGTTGTTTTTTTTCAGTTTTCTTCTATCCATTAGTAAACGGTGATATTTGGTCTGAGATAATAATTTTCGAATAGTCATCATCTGTAGATTCTGTATCTATGCATATTATTTATCATGTCCACTAATTTATCAAGTAATTTAACTATTTTGTATTGTTTTGACATGGGGTTCATTTCATTTTAATAACACTTTTGTCTGTTTAAAAATATATAGATAATATTAAAATATACGTATTTAAAATATATATTATATAATTATAAATCATTATTTAGAATGAGTACAGGACTATTTATAGATCCGTTCATGAAGTAATTCATGAGTGTAATTCATGAGTCATGACGTTTTATGCAAGTAATAATTTCACCAATTTGTAATGCCTTATCTTGTCTGAATAACTTCACCAACTTGTAATGACTTATCTTGTTTGAATTTAGTAAATTAGTAATTGAACCAACTTGCAACAACATATCATTCACGTAATTAGCAAGATTCAATTATTAATCAAATAAACATTTATTTAAAATTACATATTATATTTTGCATGAATATATATATATTAAAAAAATGCTTTAAAGTTCCAAATGGTGTAAACAATAAATGCTTCTTAATAAAACTCCAAACAAAATATATAAAAAAAAACTAAAGAAATGAATTAAAGAATTTAAAATTGTCATAAAAAAAACTAAAGAAATGAATTAAAGTATTTAAAATTGTCAAATTTAGACACGAGAAACTAACTAATATTCAAATTAAGAAAAAGGATTAGTGAAAGTAGCTTACAACTTAATTAAATTTAGAATGCCGTAACCTATTTTCTTCATTAACTCTTTGAGCAAACTCACATAATTGCGATGGCGATATTTAAAAATGTCTTTTCAAAAATTCCAGATATTAGTCATTCTCACATCTTTAAAGACAACATTTAATATAATATTTAAGACAATTAACGAGATATAAATTAGTTAAAAAAATCTTTTTTTTTTTTTGAAAATAAAAAAAAGAATAAAGACTAATGTAGGTCCCGAAATCTAAGGATCGATAACGAACCGAATCACTTGTTTATAGTAAACACGGTTACGTGTGCGGAATCCACGTAACTATGCCAAATCAAACATGAAAAGCAATAATAACAACGGATTAATCAATGAAACACAATTGATTGATTAACGGGATGAGAACCGATTACAACTGATACAAACACAGTTCAGACAGAATTTCGGCAGAGTTTTGTTACTATGGTCAATATCTCATCTCTCTGTTCAAATGAAACAGAGATGTTGTTTATATAGTCCCTGGGCCAAGATATCGACGAAACACAAAGTGTTTGACGAATCTGAACATGGGCCAGACATTTTGGGTCTGAAACAGCCCAGTACATGACGAATCAAGGTCTGATTCGTCATGACCTTCAACGAAACAGAAGCTTGAACATTGGTCTGTTTCGCCATGATGTTATCCGACGAAACAGATCTGTTTCGTCGAGGACTGCAACTGTTGTGGTTGTTCCTGTTAACAGACAGCAACAATCAGCAACATATAAACATAATAATGACCAAACTACCCTTTAATGCAACATGCATTGTTCATAATACTTTACATATCAAAAGAGACAAATAAGTTGTACACAAGTAGATAGGAGGATATCTGACTTGGTCAACATAACATACAGACTCGATAATTAATAAAAGACCATACAAAATACATCGTTAAACAAGACTAGTCACAGACACTAAAAATGCATCAACAAACTCCCCCTTGTCTGTTACTCGTCTTCGGTCTTCTAATCTTCCATCAGTGTTGTTCGGACCACGTACTGCCCGAATGTATACCCCTGTAGTAGCAAAAACACGCTACTCGCTGAAACTTTAAAGCTTGTCGTGCATCTTGATCTTCATAGAAAATATCATGACGATATAATCTGCTAATATCAGCTTCAGACATGTTGACGATCCACATCGGATCCAACATTCGGTAATTAGCACGACCATCTCTAAACACAATTACAGCTTCATGAGTATCCGAGTCGTAGCACCATAATGCCATGTCTTCAAGAAAATCCTGCTTCATAGGCATCAATGGGATTTTATCTACAACCCTCGGAGGTTGGTATACAAGTTTGTATCTGCAAGTGTTGGTGTCCGGATCAAGAGTAAACTTGATCGGTTGATAAACAGGAAATTGTGGCTTGTAGGATTCATCCTTCCAGCCTGACTTCTTGTTTACTTTCACCAGACGCTCAAATAAAGTAGCGCCATCGTATTTTTCACGATTGATAAGCTCAAGCCTTGTCAACGCAGAGACATCATAAAATGGCAAGGAAAGAATGCTCAGCAGTGAATTGAAATACAGAATTCCATATTCACGTTTAATAGCAATGCAGTGAATATCTTGAATAAACATCCAGCATAAAATCCTTCCACTTGGCTTCTTTTCAAATTGCAAATAGTCTACTTGAGCTTTTTCTGGTACAGGCTTGGACACTTTAGATAAAAACTGTTTTCTCCATTCAGAAAAAGCATCTGTGTCTTTTTCAGACGAATTCCGATTCTTCAAATGCTCGTCTATGTCATCAATGTTTTCTTTCATCCAATTTTCATCAAATGATGCAAATTCAGTACCATCTTCTCTAACATATGTTGATTTTGGTGCTTCACCTTCAAACACAATTTCATCAATCTCTTCAACATTCGTTGTATCAGTCTCAGTAGACATTTTGTCTATCTCAGCATCATCTATTTCTCTCATAGACTGTAAAATACTCAATTGCTCCGGAGAAAGATCTTCTATTAACTCCCCTTCTTCAAGCAACTCTCCCGTAAATGGATGAATAGCCTGTAGAGCAATATCAGCACTGCTAACTATAGAAGAAGTACCTTCTATCTGTTGTACTTTTCCAGTAGAAGTTCCCTGAGATGATTCAACAACTGTAGTTTGAACTGTAACAACTTCAGAAGCAAGTGCGGTTGGCTGTTTCTGTGATGTACCAGAGGTATCAGGATTTCCTTGATCTTCCGTATCATCATCCTTTTTCTTTAGTACCTCTTGTTGTTTACAATGATAGTCCCACAGAATAGCAAGCCGTCTCTCTTTCTCTTCATCAAGAGCCTTCAAGCGAGCATTTTCAGCTTTAAGCAAATCAATTTCAGTTTGTTGTCGCTCTATAACTGTTTGCTGTTTACCAACGGTTGACTTCAAGTTGTTAATTTCCACCGATTGTTTAAGTTGATCATGCTTCGTGAGATTACCAAAATGAGATTGCCTTTGAAGACGATCAGCAGCTGCTTCAAGTGTAGAAAATAGGTATGAGATCTTTTCATCTTGAGAAAATCCGGAAAATGTTCTATGACGTTCAGCACTGATCCCTGAAGTGGTTGCTCTGATTGCTGAGGCCATAGTTCTTTCAGGAACTGCCTGAGGAGTCACAGATGGAGTTGCAACAGCTGTTGTAACAACTGGAGATTCTGTAGCTGAAGTAACTACAGTAGGAGTTTCTTGCACAGGCTCCTGAGGTACATATTGTACAGGCTCCTGAGGAATAGATGAAGACTCCTGAGGCACAGATTTCCGAGTATAAGTACTCAGATATCTCCTAGCTTTCTTCTTTTGTACTTCAACAGCTTTCTCTGCTCTTCTTTTTGTTCTCCTTTCACCTTCAGGATCCTTTGGAACATATTCTGGATCATCCTCAGTTCTAATCTTTCTGTACCTTCTTACTCCACGTATATCAATATACATTTCGTAACCAGGTTCAACTATATGATCACTAGAACTCGAATCAGATCCATCATCACCACTTGATGACGAACTACTAGCTGGTGTACCAGAAACAGCACCTTTGCTTGATGTACCAACATCACCTGCATCACCTGCATCACTATCTCCACTACTTTCATCACCATCACTACCAGACTCATCTGAATCAACTGGGTCAGGACCAAATTTTTCTATCCTTAACCTTTCCAACTCAGGTTCTTCATTGTCAGATTGGCTATCATCATGACGCCATTTGTCATTTGCTGGAGCCACATAATCAGGATTCACTAGTGCGCCAAAAAGTTTCCTTGGTGGAACACTTTCTGTGTATCTTTTGGCCGCCATAGTCTTGATTAACCTTAAAGAGTTGAAATTCATCGCCTCTATTTTCAAAAGATCATTTTCAGCTTTAGGAAGGTCTGGATGCTGAACATTCATTATCATTTGCAGAAACCGTGGATACATCCAAAACTTGTTTCCGGTGGTTCTACTACCAGTCCTTGTCATATTCTCTTTCATGTTGCTGAAAATATACTTCGAGATGCTAAACGGTTTGTTTAACACCAAAGCAACCATGAAACCAACAAGATCATCTCCAGCCATATCATATCCAGATCGTCTATTGCTGAGACACTGAATAAGAACATGTAATAAAAACTTGTATCGTAATGGAAGATCACCTTTGTTGATTTGTTTGACGAAAAGATCTCCTTTACACTTCATCCTTAGCAAACAGCCTCGTGAACACATGATTGGTATTGAATATGGTGCATTCGGTTGATCTTGTAATTGAAGAACTTCATTCAATATCTCCGGAGTAACAACGACATACAGATCATTCACACGACCTCTGATAATATCCTTTCCATCGATTTGAACGACGCTTGCAGAATCCCAGAACGTTTTAATTAGAGATTTGTAGACGGGTGTCGAGTATGTAACAGCATGATTGATACGTGACTCCCTGATCCACTTCGTCATATCTTTAAATTCCGTGAGCTTGTCTTCCGGATCCAAATATGCAACTTGATTATGGCGTTTTTCTGACATAATCTCCTCTTCAGTTTTGTTTTCTTTCTTTATCGCCTTCTTTCGTTTTCCTTTTTCTTGCTGTGCTTTCGGAGCCATCTGTACATGAAAATGTCCAGAATAAGTCACAATTTATATAACATAGCATTTAGTCATGTATGAATACACTTTCATGTATTCACATAACAGATAACCTATTTAAACATGTCTACTGTGAACAAACAGCAACATCAGAAAACTGCTAAGGCATTTACGACGAAACAGAAGATCAACGACGAAACAGAAGTTTGAACGACGAAACAGAGGGTTGACCATTGACTGGTTTGATTCGTCGACTTTTTGATTCGTCGAGTCTATTTCGTTCCATTTCTGATTCGTGATATTTGATTCGTCGTCTGATTCGTCGAGTTTTGATTCGCCTGAATTAGGGCTAATTCTGATTCGTCAAAATTGGGGGTTTTTCTCAGTTTCGCCGTTTTGGGTTTAAACAAACATCAGATATAAACACAAACACATTCAATCAACATTATTTATACCCAAACCATTTATAAACACCCATCAATGATTTCCGAACACAAACCCTTGTAAAAACAGTTAATAACATTAATAAAAAACAAACCCCTGTTTTTGTTATAAAAACCCACTAACAAATCAAAGCAAATCAAACATTGATAAACCTAAATCTATCAGATTAGAAGGAAAACATAAAACATGCAACATCAACACATATTTAATCAAAGAAAAACAAGGTTTCAAAGGGTTTCGGATGAAAAACCGAACGGTTCAAAGTGTTCGGAATGTGAATCAGAACATGTTACTACCTTTGAAGTTTGTAAAATTTTGATTAAAAACTGATGTTTTGAGCGATTTGGAAGAGAAACCGTAGGTATGGGTTTTTGGTTGTGTGAAGAAGATGAGAACAGATGATTTGAAAAAGTGACCAAGTGGGACCTATATATACACCGTCCTGTCTCGACGAATCTGAGAACTCGATGAAACTGAAATGGGCTCGGCGAAACAGAAACTTGGGCTTGAACTTGGGCCTAAACTTTAGCCCATGACGAAACAGAGTTGGGCTCCTGTGATTCGTCGTCTGTTTTGACAAAACAGATTTGATTCGCCAACTATGGTCTGATTCGTCGACTATGTTGATTCGTCGACTGTTCTGTTTCACCAACAGATCTTTTTCAAAACAGTAACACAGAGCTGGAAATATTTTGCAGTCAAAACAGTGGTAATATTTTGCAGTCTAAACAGATTATGAACACAATTCCATTCAGTTTGAATTTTCAAATGCAAGAACGTTTTTATGAAGAAGGTTTCAGGCTTCCGGTAGAAAACACCAAGCAACAACTTCGGCTTAATCAAAAACGAACTTTACACAATTATACTAAAAACAAATTTAAAGCACAGTAAACTAAATGAAAATGCGGAAAACTGTTAAAAACACTAAACAACTGTACAAGTGCAATCTTTTTGCGAATCTCAAGGACAAGGAATCATACCAGCTTACGGTCTTAGTCAACATGATTTTGATTTCTGTTTAAAGCTCGGATAAGTATACTACCTCGATTATCGGTATTGTGGTCCACATAAGCTCAAACTGATCAGACATAATCATAATTTAAGAGATACGATTAACGGTAAGGATTATACTTACAAGTCGATGTAAATCCACTCACGACACATTCCCGTATCAAGGTATGCACGAGAATTCATCTTACCGGTGAGTATACCGATTATCATCTGTTTGACCGTATAAAAATGTGAGAAACTCACTTATTTGATTGAAAACAAGCCCTATGTGATAGAATCACTTATTGATGAGGAACTTGATTTTCAGATGCATGAGGGCACAGGAGCAAGTCCGTGAACAGGTCAGTACTTTCGTACAGCAGAGAGACGAACTTGACTCCCGCAAAGAATCTGTGATAATTTATCACTTATTTTGTTTGGACATGTGATTGTTGATCACTTATTGAGGTCGAATGCAGTATGTACACGTATGTATAGTATCATGGAAGATCTTAGACTTCGTCTCCGTTATTTTTACGGTTTGATACAACCATGATACCCAGATGATAAGCAGCATAAAGACCGAATATTTCAGATCTCGGCAATCTCTCAAACGAGATTTCGGTACTAAGACCATATGCCAATGAATGGTTCCCACCTGACTTGAAGTCTGTTAGGTTTGTATCATCCTGCACATTTTAGTCTGATTGTGAGCCTACCGATACATCGTTAGTAGAGATACTTATCATTTTTCTTTTTATTTTGCATTTTGAGCACATTGACCGACCACACCAGTGAAATTCATCATTTTCCTTTATCCAAGAAACTCATTTTTGGTTTTTCTATTGTTTTTGAATTTTTGAATTTTTCAAACGAAACGACAGAAAGTAAAGACATCTTTTTGGATTTTGAACTTTTGCAATGTTTTTGTATTTTCTTGAAATATCTCCCCCTAAAATTCGCAAAGTTTACGAAAACTAAAATCTTTTTGAATTTTCAAAGATTATAAAGAAAATATTTACAAAAACGATCAGCCAAAGAAGTTTACTCGGGTATCACCTTAATGCCATTGACCAAAAGAAGATAATCAAAACGTGATTTATCAAAAGCTTTTGTAAACAGGTCGGCACGTTGGTGATCAGTGGGGACATGAACGACATCGATTAACCTCTTATCAAAACAATCACGGATAAAGTGATATTTAATGTCGATGTGTTTAGTCTTAGAATGTTGCACAGGATTTCTAGTGATTTGCAAGGCAGCATTATTATCAACAAAAATATGGGTAGATAGGAATTCTAAACCGTAGTCGCGCATTTGTTGTTGTATCCAAAGAACTTGGGAGCAACAACTCGAGGCAGCAATATATTCTGCTTCACATGTTGATGTAGCAACACACGTTTGCTTCTTGCACTGCCACGTGACCAGGCGATTTCCTAGGAACTGACATCCTGCTGTTGTTGATTTGCCATCGATTTTGCAACCACCGAAATCAGAATCACTGTATGCAATTAATTCAAAACTATCATCCCTAGGGTACCAAAGACCGAGGTCTGGGCATCCCTTCAAATAGCGTAGAATCCTTTTGACAGCTGACAGATGAGAGGCCTTCGGGTTTGCTTGATATCTTGCTAGCAAGCATGTTGGGTACATGATATCAGGCCTCGAAGCGGTAAGATACATGAGAGATCCGATTATGGCACGATAGTACGAGGAGTTGATGCTTTCTCCCTTCAAATCCGGAGTAATCCCGTGATTCTGCGGAAGTGGGGTACCAATGGGCGTTGCATCTGACATTTGGAATCGGCTCAAAATGTCACCAACATATTTAGTCTGATGGATGAATATCCCAGACTCTGTTTGTTGAACTTGAAGGCCCAAAAAGAAATTTATCTCTCCCATAGCACTCATTTCGAACTTTTCTTGCATAACACTTTCGAATTGCCTGCACAAAGAATCATTAGTAGATCCAAATATTATATCATCAACATATACCTGCACCAGCAGAAGATCTTCATCTTGTTCTTTGATAAAGAGTGTGCAATCAATAAGACCTCGTCTAAATCCATTCTCCAGAAGATAGTTTGATAAGGTTGCGTACCAAGCCCTAGGTGCTTGATGTAGACCATAAAGAGCTTTGTTGAGCAACCAAACCCGATCGGGGTGAATAGGATCTTCAAAACCTGGAGGTTGTTCGACATGCACCTCTTCTTGAACAATACCATGAAGAAAAGCACTTTTAACGTCCATCTGGTAAACTTTGAATCCTTTGAAAGAAGCATAAGCTAAGAAGATTCGAATAGCTTCCAGACGTGCAACAGGTGCATAAACTTCATTGTAGTCAATGCCTTCAATCTGACGAAAACCCTGAACAACCAGTCTCGCTTTGTTGCGAATAACAACTCCACGGTCGTCTTTCTTGCATTTATAAACCCATCGTGTTCCAATTTTCTTGTAATTCTCCGGTTTTTCAACAAGCTTCCAAACACCAAGCTTTTGAAATTGCTGCAGTTCGTCCTGCATGGCTTCAACCCATGAATTATCTTTTAAAGCTTCCTTACAAGATTTTGGTTCTTCTTGTGAAACGTAACACGCGAAAGACCAATCATTTTGAAGACCAGATTCTCTAATAGCTGAATACAAACCAGCACTCTGGTTGTTTCTCAGCTGATTACGTGTCTGCACACCTTGTTGGACATCTCCTATGATATTCTGCTGTGGATGGGTATCGTGTATCCTCATTTCAGGATTTTCAGGAACACGAGCATTAACACCCAAATTGTTAATATTAAGATCAACAACCAACTCCACACCTGGAATATGCGTAGAAGTGGATGCATTTCCTTCAGCAGTATCATCGACTTGCACAGGAGGAGTATCAACAGAAGTACCCTGAACTGGAACAACTGGAGATTTAGTACCTTCAGTCGCATCCAGATTTTCTTCATCTTCTTCTGATGACTCATTGTATGCAGTAGCATTTTCAACTTCCTCATTTTGAACCGTGTTGTTAGACGAATTAGAACTTTGTGAGTTAACAACAACCGGTCTAACTAATGACGACTCAGCAGCATTGTCACTATCAAATATCATTCTAGCAGCTGCGGAATCTTCATCAAAAATTGGCAGGTCAAAGGAGTTGAATAGCCCATCATAATCGAACATCCAAGGATCACCTGGAGCTTTAACAGGATTTGTATATCTCTGAACCCTTACTTCACTCCATAGTTCAATCTTTTTGGTAGTCAGATTCCAAACACGAAAATTTGGAGTAGCATATCCAAGGAAGAAACCCTCAATAGCTTTCGCGCCAAACTTTCCATCCGGATCAATCATAGTGCATGGACCACCAAAAGGTTCTAGAATTGAAAGATCTGGTTTCCTTTTCTGTAGGAGTTCGAAACAAGTCTTGCCATGTCTCTTAACCGTAAGAACTCGGTTTAAAGTGTAGCAAGCAGTCGACACAGCCTCTGCCCAGAACTGAACAGGAAACGCCGACTCTACCAACATTGTTCTTGCAGTTTCAATTATTGTCCGATTCTTCCTCTTCGCGACACCATTTTGTTGTGGAGTGTAAGGAGAACTGTATTCATGAAGAATGCCTTTAGAAGTACAGAACTCATCCATAACACGATTTTTGAATTCAGTTCCATTGTCGCTTCTGATCCTCTTAACTTTCAACGAGTAGAGATTTTCCAACATTGTAAGAAGATCCTTGAGGATGCCAGGAGTATCACTCTTGTGTGCCATAAAAGCTACCCAAGAAAATCTACAGTAGTCATCAGTAACTACTAAACAATACACATCTCCGAACGTTGTTTTGTGTCTCATAGGTCCAAAGAGGTCCATATGAAGACGTTCGAGAGGCATGCCAACAGTGTTGATTTTCTTCAAAGGGTGAGACTTCTTTGTTTGTTTCCCTTTCTGGCACGAAACACAGATATCTTGTAGATGAAAACTTCTCACGGGCACGCCATTCACAAGATTGTTTTTCACCAAATGGTTCATTTTTCTCAAGTGAATGTGTCCCATTCTTCTGTGCCAAGATATAGACTCCTTCTCAGTGGCTTTCGAGACAAAACATGTGACTTGTGCAGAAGTCGTAATCGCTTGACTCATATCAAGAACATAAAGATCATTGATTCTTGGAGCCGATAAGAGAATCCATTCATCAGGAATTTTGAAACCAGGTTTAAGCACATAACAACCGGCATCATCAAAATGCACGGTGAACTTTTTATCGCAGATTTGCGACACACTGAGAAGATTATGATCAATTTGACGAACATAATTGATCTTATCGAAACATACCACACCATTGGAAATCATTCCCTCTCCAGTGATGTAACCGCCTTTGTCTCCAGCGAAAGCGACATAGCCTCCTTTAATGTTTCTCACATCATATAGAAGCCGTAAATCGCCCGTCATGTGCCTGGATGCCCCACTATCAACAATCCAATGACTATTAATAGTTCCTCCTGGAACATCCTGCACATATCATCCAATGATTAGTTAAGGATGGGGACCCAAGCCAAAGTGGTCTTGGGTCGTCCCTGAGCATCACAAATAGTGATCTCGATTTGTTGATGGTTTTCCAAACAAACAGCTCCCCCTGAACCTTCACTCTTCCTAGGTTTCCAAGTTTGTTTTTGTTTACCAGATTGAGTTTTGTAAACAAATTTTGAAATTTCTGATTTTACAGGTGAACTTGGTTCCCTTGGAACAGAATTGACCTTAGGTTTTAAAGCCTTTTCTATTTTCTTCACATCTTGATGTCGTTGTTTCGATTCCTGTTCTTTAATAGTTCTTTTATCATGTTTAGGTGAAACAGGACGACATTTAGAGTGAATCGATTCAGGTGATGCTCTTTCAACAAATTTCGCTTTCGGGGTGTTAGCACAATCTTTGATGATGTGCCCAAACTCCCCACATTTAAAACACGTTCTCCTTTCAACAAACTTAGGAGAACTGGATCGACGATCAGATGTCGAACTTGTATAACCCGAGGTACTAGCTTTTTCATCACACCCGTTTAAATGTTGTAACACCCCAAAAATGGGTTTGGTAATTTAAACCCGGTTAATGTAAAGGAACGGGTAAAATACCGTTAGGGGATAAAAGTGAACCCGTAAATGAACATTAACTAGGAATAATTAACCTAGTTGATTGTTAATATCGTTGGTATTAAACGAAGGGTTGTAGCCTTATTTAATTAAAACGAAACATGAGGGACCAAAGTGAACAACTTGAAAGTTGTGGTATTAAAAGAAAACACACACACAAACACACACACTTGTGTGTGTTCTGGATCGATGTCCAGGAGAAAGAACCAAGGGTTCAAACCCTAGTTCTTGAAGAATCTTCAAATTAAAGGGCCAAACGAAGTCTAAATTCAAGAAGGAACATGAATTAACGATCACCCAAGCTAGGGGATCATAAGGTATGTTGAATTTTGATGTTTAATGAAGTTGAGAAAACTTGATGAACATCACAAGTAGTGATTTATGTATGAATCGTAGAGGTTGTGGCCAAATTGACGATGTATGCTTGTTTAGGAACTAATCCTATGTGAAAACTCTTAGTGAATTGCTATAATTTAGGTGTTAGGATGAATTACCACTTTTAGCTAAGTGGGTTTATGTTTAATCCATGAAATGGTATGAATTTGATCATGAATATGTGTAGTATGTGATGTGTGCTTGTATATGGATGAAGTATGGTATAGAATTTGAATGATGTTTACTTGGGTTGATGAATGAAAGGGATAATTAGGAAGAAAGGCATGAAACACGTGTACATTATGCTTAGAAAGTAGTACGCACACCAAGTGTTTGATGAAATGTCTAAATGGCCATAATATGTGAGGGTTATGTTATGATGATGTTGAGTATGCTATATGCTTGTTTGAATTGGCTAATGAAAGGCATATGTGAGATATGAACTTGATATGATCGTACATATGTATAATCATGTATGCTAATAAGGATGTAAACGTAATGACATGAAAGTATAGGAATCATGTCAAGAGGGATGGGAGCGTGGAAGGCTAGCGGGCCAAGAAGACTCAAGTAAGCGGATGCAAATACGGGCGCATAAGGTAAGTGAATCCCGAACTTACACTTTAGATGTAAAATGTATTGTAGTATGATGGTTATTGTGAATTTTGTGGGAAAGTATGAATCAATGGAGGTAATAAGGTAAGTTTACGGAAAGTGAGTCGAAAGCTGGAAGAAAGTAATTTCTATTAAGTATGGGTAAGGTAGGGAACTTACATGTTAGTATTATGCACAAAGATAAAGTAAATAATTATACTTGTGGGTAAGATGTAAGTTGTAAATGAAGTGGGTATGTATAGTAAGGTATTATGCATGAAAAGGTAATTTAGTTAAATACACAAATGAATGAGATTTGGTTATGTGTACTCGTGAGATTACACCTATGAGATAAGTTTAATGATGCTAACTGTTTTCTGTTGAGTATGAAATGGAAGTGCAGGTATATTAAGAATGAAGAATGAGGGTTAAGTATGGAGAGTCGGGCTAGAGAGTTCGACTGGATGGATTAATGGATTCACATAAGCGAGGATAGGAAATATTGATGCTTGATGATGCATGTTTTAAAGTATATGTATTACGTCACCGGTTGCTAATGAAGTAATTGTATGTGGTGACTGCAGGTTATACGAGGTTACGAGATTCTCAACATGAAGAGTAAGCGGTTGATGATCGAGTCAAGACATGGATTGTACGTGGGTGTGTATGTGGTCATTTAATTTGATATAAGTATGTTAGTCTTTAATGTATTTAAGTGAAAGAAAGAATAACTAATAAAGAAATTTTTAGTATGTATTTTCCGCTGCGAATCTTAGACTAAAACGGATTAGGGTCTTACAAATGTTGAGTGTAATTGTTTTGACTATCACGTTTTAAAATTTTGACTTGTACAAAATCAGTGTTTGACTTGTTTGCAAAAGTCTCAATTTTATCTGTACCCCTCGATTCCACAAATTTGACATTGCTGTTTTTCTTCTGATAACGAGCCCCTTTTGTTTCAAATTTTGAGTTGGAAACATTTGACAATTTAGCTCGTTGATCTGATTGTTTACCCTTAGAAGCAATAGGTTGTTGCTTTGAAGGTGATTTCTGATTTCCAAATTTCTTTTTAATTTCAGTCTTAGGAATTGGATTACATTGAGTCACATTAACTCCCGGAATCGACTTTCCCACAAACTTACTTGTCTTATTTTCAAAAACATTATCAATCAATGAAGGATTGACATTTTTAATTGGAAAATCATTATCTGAATAGATTTTAGAGTCACCAACCAAAGTGTACAACACAATATATCTTTTAACAGTAGACACAGGATTTATCACTTGTTGAACAACAGGTTGAACAGCAGGGGTAGGAGGATCACACAGAATATGATTCTCAGTTGGAACTTCTACTCCTTTAAGTTTGTCAAGTGATTTATCCTGATTACTCACATCTGATTCAGGTTCATCATCCGACGACTCATAGTCCTCAATGGTGGGAGGGCCTTGTTTCGTAGATGTTGAATCTTTTTGCTCAGAATTTGTACTTGGAGAATTGTCCGATTTGAACCCTAGGCCAGTAGTAACTTCCTCATAATTAAGAGGCACACTGGATTCAAACCGTGGCATTTCTTCTTCATCAGGCATATAAGCATAATTATGTCTCAAAGGGGGCGGACACTTCTTATACCCAACGCCTTTCTTGTTTCCCTTTAGTTGTTGAACATCAATAATGTGATCGAGCACAAATCGGGAGTTAGAGTAACTCTCCAATTTTTGCTTGATTGCATCATGCTCACATTTGGCAATGGCTAGTTCCTTTTTAGTTTCCTCAACAATGTTAATGTAATCATTTATACTAACTTGTTTATGATAAACAGTTTTTGTCACTTCGGAAACATTTTTCTTTAGAGTCTCAATCATAGATTTAAATTCTTTTTCGTTTCGAACTAAAGCCATATTCCCTTCTTTGCATTTAGCCATTTCAACAACTAAACTCTGATTGTGAATATGAATCGTATCACATTCAAGTTTTATTCTATCAAATTCATTTTTCATATACTCACAATCTCTACAGTTGATAAGAATTTCAGATTTTACCTGACTTGTAGAAGCTGAGACATTTGCCATAAAGGCAGTCTGATAAGAGAAAGATCCGTCTTCAGAAAAGAACTTCTCCATTTCTTTAGATACTACCTCAGCCTTCTTAATCAGAACTGATTTCTGACATTTCAACTCTTCTGCTTCATTCAATAAGTCATCAAGATTAGAACTTGCTTCTTTGCTCACATCAGATTCAGAACTCGAAGTAGAACTTTCTTCGTCAGAACTCCCGGTATTACCAGAACTGTCGTCACTTTCAGAAAATTCTTCCTTATGAACATGCTTGATGTGATTGATTATCTTTGCATAACACGCTGTTCCTCCTTTATCTTGATCACTTTCCCCAAGTTGTAAAGACCAATTAAACCCTTCATCAGCTTGTACGGTTAATGCACGACTTTCATTTGATGGTCCAGACTGATTCTGGTTAGTGGTGTTGTTTACAGCCACTATCCCTTTTCCACGATTGTCTTGATTAGCATTTGAAGTACTCGTCTGATTACGGAATGGGTTCTGATTGCCTTGTCTGCTTGGTCGAGTGCACTCACGTTTGAAGTGACCCTTTTCCCCACAATTGAAGCATGTAACTGCTTCTTTATCAAAACCGTACTTTGTATCTTGTTTGCTTTCCAAAGAACTTCTTCCTGTTCGAACCATAAAGTCCTTCGCCCTTCTAACAGCACTTGCGAATGCCCACTTTATATCCATCAACTCCATTTCATCACGGTTGATTTGTAGATAGTCTTCGTTGGTTAAATTGATGTTTCCAATTTGACCTGCGACCAAACCGCAGTAAGCACTGACCATGGTATTAATAAGTTCCATATGTTCCTTTGCTACTTCAATGCTAACATTTGAGAGGTTTGATGTATCAACTTTGACTGTGTTAGGGTTTGGAGTTGGAGGATTGTTGGTATAATGAGCTTGCTGTTGTTGTTGTGGTTGGACTTGTGGTTGTGGTAGGGATGGAATAAAACCTCCTCCTGAATATGCCTGAGGTTGAGTAGTAGAAACTGGAGGTATAAAAGGAATAAAACCTCCTCCAGAATAAGCCTGAGTTTGTTGAGGAAACGGAGAAGAGTTTGTATTTGATACAAACGCCGTTTGTAACTTTGGTTGCCTCAGACTAGCTGACGGGTCAAAACCTCCACCACAATACATTTCAATATTCTGAGGAGCAGCAATGCGTTTTGCTTTCCGGATTTCTTCATCATTTTTATATTCCAGCTTCTGTACAAATTCATAGATAGTTATAGTGTCAGCATCTAGAATACCTGTATGCTTTAGAAGCTCAATGTATGGACTCCACTTTGGTGGTAGAGAATCAGCAAACCGTGCACAAACTTCCTTTTCACTTATAACAACACCATAGGCAAACATTTCACTAATCAAATGATAAAACCGTGTGGTCATATCATTTAGAGTTTCGTTTTCCAAGAACTGAAACGATTCAAACTCTTTCTTTAATAAATCATGCCGTGCCTTTCTGGAAGCTGCATTTCCTTCTCCTCTTGTCACCAAACAATCCCATAAGGATTTCGTGTCCTTACAATAAGAAAATTGATGATAGATATCTTTATGAAGTGCTTGAGTAAGAACAGCAAACGACTTTTTCTCAAATTCATATGCTTTCTTGTCATTTTCCTGCATGTTAGTAAAACCTTCGGCCGTTGAAGCTGCTACTTCGAGAGCATCATTGCGTGGAGTAATGAAACACCTCCAAAGATCAGTGCTTTGACCTTGAACATATGTAATGAATCGACCTTTCCATGATGGAAACTCATTCATATGATTCAACTTTGGCGGGCGATTGTTGCTGCCCGTTTCGCTCTCGCTAATCAAAAGATTTTGAATGTTTTGATTCTGATTGGATGCCAAAGCCCATTGTCCGGCACTTATAGTAGGTTGACCAAAAACACTCTTCACCCACGCTGCTGCGGACGTCGGATCTTCACGTGGTCTCGAATCCATACTCCAATCCCATGGACTAGTACAACTCATATTTGATGTATGTATGATAGTACCTGCACAAATTCTTGAAAACAAACAGTAAGCAAGCTGTTACAAGTCCTCTGTGTAAAACAGATCTGTTTTCGACGAAACAGATTTCACGAAACAGGTTTGTTTCGTCTAAATGAATGATGACGAAACAGACTTGTGATAATTGTGATTTGTGGCGAAACAGATTTTGTTTCGTCAAAGATGTTGTGGCGAAACAGACGCTTGATTCGTCAAAGATGTTGCGACGAAACAGATGTGATTCGTCGGCTGCTTGTTTCGTCAAAACTGGGTAAAAGTCAGTTGGTTTAGATATTTAAAATATCTACTGATCAGTCAAAGGATAAGACCAGACACAAAGATATTTAAACTGACACAGGGTATGTTTGTAACACCTTATTTTCAACGAAACAGACTGAAACCAATTATCAACTTTTACACAAAAGTCAAGTTATTATTTTTATAAGTTGCAACACTTGTTTCTTGTTTCTTTAATAATTTATCAGATCAAATTCTCAGTTTATAACAAGAACAACTATGAAGATTTTCAAGAACACCACCAAGAACATGAGTTTTCCGATGAGTTTTCCGATCACCGATAATTTTCCGAAACACGAAAATACACTAGATTTTCACTAAAAACCCGGTTTAAAGCATAAACAAACAATCTGACTTAGGTTTTTGATAAAAATCTGTAGCAAACAACAATAAAACAGCAGATTTATGAATATTTTTCCAGAAAATATAATTTTTCAAGAACAACTTTTCAGAAAAACACACACAAAATACTTGATAAAAACCGAACAAGTTTGATTTTAAACAAGGATAAGAGCCAATGCTCTGATACCACTTGTAGGTCCCGAAATCTGAGGATCGATAACGAACCGAATCACTTGTTTATAGTAAACACGGTTACGTGTGCGGAATCCACGTAACTATGCCAAATCAAACATGAAAAGCAATAATAACAACGGATTAATCAATGAAACACAATTGATTGATTAACGGGATGAGAACCGATTACAACTGATACAAACACAGTTCAGACAGAATTTCGGCAGAGTTTTGTTACTATGGTCAATATCTCATCTCTGTTCAAATGAAACAGAGATGTTGTTTATATAGTCCCTGGGCCAAGATATCGACGAAACACAAAGTGTTTGACGAATCTGAACATGGGCCAGACATTTTGGGCCTGAAACAGCCCAGTACATGACGAATCAAGGTCTGATTCGTCATGACCTTCAACGAAACAGAAGCTTGAACATTGGTCTGTTTCGCCATGATGTTATCCGACGAAACAGATCTGTTTCGTCGAGGACTGCAACTGTTGTGGTTGTTCCTGTTAACAGACAGCAACAATCAGCAACATATAAACATAATAATGACCAAACTACCCTTTAATGCAACATGCATTGTTCATAATACTTTACATATCAAAAGAGACAAATAAGTTGTACACAAGTAGATAGGAGGATATTTGACTTGGTCAACATAACATACAGACTCGATAATTAATAAAAGACCATACAAAATACATCGTTAAACAAGACTAGTCACAGACACTAAAAATGCATCAACAACTAATACCTTCTGGATTCGGTTATTCTTCTTCAGAAAATACAGCAAAATGTCGCCGATCAGCTTCATCTCCAGAAACCACACGAATAACTTGGCAATTAGTCCAGCCATTCGAGGTGCTGCATATACATATAACAAATTAATACATATACATACATCAAATACAAGCCGATAATTAACCAAGTTCAGCTATACATACATCCATACATATATAGATATTCTCACATACAGGTTTTATGATCGAATTTATCGATAATCGTGTATATCGATCTCAAAACACACATATAGATACTGAAATTAGTCAATTGTATGTGTTGATTGAAAGTTGAAACAGAGAACGCCGTGTGATGATGAAGATGAAGATAATTTGAAGGTGAAATTCACAAATATATACATAGATACAGAAATTAATCAATCGTAAGTGAAACAGAGCATGCGATAGAAATCATATAATGATGAAGATGAAACTAAATTGAAGGTGAAATGATCGAATTCACAAATATACAGTTATACACACACGTATATGCTCGCGTGTGTGTGATTTTACACATTCAGGTTTTATGATCGGATTCATCATTTCACGAGTATGTTCATCTCAAAACACACAGATAGATGCAAAAAATCAATCAACCGTATGTACAGATTGTAGGTCCCTCGGAGGTTGAGAATGAACCTATTCCTTGCTATATCTAACACACTAGCGAGTGCGGAATCCAAGCTAGCATGCAAACCGGGAGTAGAACAAGCACAAACACAAGACACACAATATTCACCGATTAACACCACTTGTATTAAACGTATGAAAGGTTCCGGTTACAAGCACAATGTTTACAAAAGTGTTTTGCAAACTGTCTCTAACTTTCGTGTGTGTGTGTTCCGAACAGAATGCTCTCACTGCTCTCAGTTGTGTATTTTCTATGAAGTCTAATTTGAAATGAACACACTACATGGGTATATATACCCGAACACAGCAGGTCTGTGTCGAAGGATCCGATAGATGATCGAAGGATCATCTATCGACTAGAAACAGCTCGAATGATCAACATGTACCTCGAAGGATGGCATCTTTCGAGGTCCATCAATCGAAGGCTATCTTTCGAACTCATCGAAGGATATAGGCAATCCTTCGATGATCTATCCTTCGACGCAACCAGCTTACAAACAAATGTTCTAACTGTTTGACCAGGTCAAACCGGAGGATGGTTGACTTGGTCAAACTAACAGGACTAACGAAGACATCGTTTTACATCGTTACAAAATACAGACAAAGTACAGACACAAGTGCACCAACAAACTCCCCCTTGGCTGTAGCTTTGTCTCGATCTTTATAACTTGAACTTTGTCTCGATCTTTGTGTCTTCAAGTCTTTGACGTCCTTTCAAGTCTTCAATGTCGGAGGATCTTTAAAGTCTTCACGGCTTGAAAGCAGAAAGTGTATCAACAAACTCCCCGTTTCATGTAGGAAGTGTGTTGACAAACTCCCCCTTAACATAAGCTCCCCTTTGAGTTATGCTCGTGAAATACTTGTTCTTTATGAATTGAGATCCTTGTGGTATTGATGATGGTCAGCGGCAACTCGATCATCTTCATCACTTGAGTGCCTTCACGTCGTGTCTTCATTCCGAGGCTTTGTCATCGACTATGTTCTCCTTGCCTTTAGAATCTGCACATGCAAGAAATCTAAACGCGTAATGAGAACAACTGCTTGGAATATCATAAGCAAGCGACACACATGTGACCATTGTTCAATCAAACACCGTCCGACAGTTTGAAAGTTTAATAAATTTATCAATTTCAATTTTAACTTTCAACACTTTGCAAATTTCGACCGTTTATGAAGATTTAGTCGTTTTCGGTTTTCGTTCAGGTTTCAGGTAACGAAGACTCGAGCTCCAACATCGTACGATCGAAAATAAAATAGAAATAAAATCGTTTTGGCTTTTAGAAAGTTTATATTAAAACACTCCTAAAATCTTTTTGGAATTTTTGAATATTTCAAATTTAAAGACGGAAAGCAGTAAATAAATATATACAAAGATGCAGAAAATTAAAGCAGTAAATAAATATTTACAGACATTCTTTTTGCGAGTTTCGAGGGTAAGAGAATCATATCAGTGTACGGTCATGCCAAAACGCTCTTGTTGTTCTTTTAGTTAACATTAAGATAAGCATCCTATAACAATTATCGGTATTGTTGTCCACATAAACTCAACTTATCATTTGTAATCATGGCGCGGGGATACGTTAAGGTATGATTTATACTTACCGACCGGTGTTCATCCATATCACGACACATTCCCGTATCAAGGTATGCACGAGGGTTCATCTTACCGGTGAGTATACCGATTATCATCTGTTTGACCGTATATGATGTGAGATTCTCACTTATTTTGATTTGAAAACAAGCCCTATGTGATAAAATCACTTATTGATGAGGAACTTGATTTTCGATGCATGAGGGCACAGGAGCAAGTCCGTGAACAGGTCAGTACTTTCGTACAGCAGAGAGACGAACTTGACTCCCGGAAAGAATTTGTGATATTTTATCACTTATTTTGAGGGACATGTGATTGTTGATCACTTATTGAGGTCGAATGCAGTATGTACACGTATGTATGGTATCATGGAAGATCTAGACTTGCGTCCCCGTTATTTTTCGGTAAAAAATACAACCATGATACCCAGATGATAAGCAGCATAAAGACCGAATATCTCAGAACCTCGGCAATCTATCAAACAAAATTTCGGTACCAAGACCATATGCCAATGAATGGTTCCCACCCAGTCTTCAGTCAATTTAAGTTTATATCACTCTGCACACTTTAAAATGATTGTGAGCCTACCGATACATCTTATATAGAGCTGCTTAACATATTTTTCATTTTAGGTTTAAAGAGGTTTAGACAGACCACTGATGTACTATCATTTTCTCTTTTGCTCGCCAGGAAACTCATTTTTGCTTTTCTATTGTTTTTGTGCTTTTGAAATTTTTCGATGTTTTTGGATTTTCAAATTTTGGATTTACTCCCCCTAAAACCAATAAACTACGATAAATTTAAAACACAAAGGTATTTACAAAAATGATTTTCCGATGTTGGTTTTACTCTTGCTTGACCTTAACGCCGTTTACCAATAATAAATAGTCAAATCTTGATTTGTCAAAAGCTTTGGTAAAAAGGTCGGCATGTTGGTCATCGGTGTGGACGTAAGCAACATCGATTAGCCTTTTCTCAAAGCAATCACGCATGAAGTGATACTTAATGTCGATGTGCTTAGTCTTTGAATGCTGCACAGGATTTTTAGTGATTTGTAAGGCAGCAGAATTATCAACGTAAATAGGAGTAGTTAGGAATTCAAAACCGTAGTCACGCATTTGTTGTTGGATCCATAGGACTTGGGAGCAACAACTTGAGGCAGCAATGTATTCAGCTTCGCATGTTGATGTAGCGACGCACGTCTGCTTCTTGCACTGCCATGTGACTAGGAGATTTCCCAAAAACTGACATCCAGCCGTTGTGGATTTGCCGTCGATTTTGCATCCGCCAAAATCAGAATCACTGAATGCGATCAAGTCAAAGTTATTATCCCTAGGGTACCACAGACCGGTGTCAGGGCAACCCTTCAAATAACGAAAAATCCTTTTTACAGCTGCAAGATGTAAGGCCTTCGGGTTGACTTGATATCTGGCAAGCAGGCACGTTGGGTACATTATATCTGGTCTTGATGCTGTGAGGTACATAAGAGATCCGATCATCGCGCGATAGTATGAGGGGCTAACATCTTGACCCTTCAAGTCTGGAGTAATTCCGTGATTTTGTGGCAATGGGGTACCGATGGGCGTTGCATCAGACATCTGGAACCGGCTCAAGATGTCACCAACATATTTAGTCTGATGGATGAATATCCCAGACTCAGTTTGTTGTACTTGTAGGCCCAAAAAGAAAGTCATTTCCCCCATAGCACTCATCTCGAATTTATCCTGCATAATGCGCTCGAAATTCCTACACAAAACATCATTAGAAGAACCAAATATAATATCATCAACGTATACCTGTACCAGTAGAAGATCTCCATCTTGTTCTTTGACGAAAAGAGTACAATCGATAAGACCTCTTCGAAATCCATTCTCCAGCAGATAATTAGATAAGGTTGCGTACCAAGCTCGCGGTGCTTGATGAAGACCATAGAGAGCTTTGTTGAGCAACCAAACCCGATCGGGATGGATAGGATCTTCAAAACCTGGAGGCTGTTCGACGTACACCTCTTCTTCTACCACACCATGTAAGAATGCACTTTTCACGTCCATCTGGTATACCTTGAAACCTTTGAATGAAGCATAAGCCAGAAATATCCGAATTGCTTCTAGACGTGCAACAGGTGCATACACTTCGTTGTAGTCGATCCCTTCTATCTGACGAAAACCTTGAACGACTAGCCTTGCTTTGTTGCGAATAACGATTCCACGGTCATCCTTTTTGCATTTAAACACCCAACGGGTACCAATCTTCTTGTAACCAGCAGGTTTCTCTACGAGTTTCCAGACACCAAGCTTCTGGAATTGTTGCAGTTCTTCCTGCATCGCTTCAACCCATGAACTATCTTTCAAAGCTTCTTTCCAAGTTCGTGGCTCTTCCTGTGAGACATAACACGCGAAAGACCAATCGTTTTGTTGCCCGGATTCTCTAATCGCCGAATACAAGCCTGCATTGTTGTTGTTTCGCAACATGTTTCTTGTTTGAACGCCACTCTGTACATTTCCGATGATGTTTTGTTGAGGATGGGTATTATGAATCCTTGTCTCTGGATTATCTTGAACTGGAATGTTTGTACCCAGATTGTTGAGGTTGAGATCAACAATTAATTCAATGCCCGGAATTGACGAAGAGGATGATGCAGTAGCTTCAGCTGTTCCAGGGACGCCCACTGGAGGAGTACCCTCTGAAATACCATGAACAGCCGTTATTGGAGCTTCTTGATCTGCATCTAGAAATTCATCATCCTCTGAAGATTCGTTCAATTCAGTAGCATCGTGAAAATCCTCATTGTCGAGAGCATTGTTGTTCACTGAAGATGGTTCTTGATTGACAATAATGGGACGAACCAACGGTGAATCTGTTGCATTGTCACTCTCGAAAAACATCCTTGCAGCAGCATTTTCTTCAACTGCTTCAACATTGATCGAATTGAAAAAGTCATCGTACTCAAACATCCAAGGCTGACCATGATTTTTGACTGGTAAAGTGTGCCTTTGTACTCTGACTTCAGACCATTCCTCGACCCTTTTAGTCTCTAGATTCCAGACTCTTAAGTTCGGGGTGGAATACCCAAGAAAGTATCCTTCAATTGCTCTAGCCCCAAACTTTCCATTAGGATCGATTATTGTACATGGAGCTCCAAACGGTTCAAGATAAGACAAATCTGGTTTCCGTTTGTTAATAAGCTCAAAACAGGTCTTGTTGTGTCTTTTGACTGTAAGGACTCGATTCAACGTATAACATGCAGAGGACACAGCTTCAGTCCAGAATGGAATGGGCAACTGTGACTCTTCCAACATAGTCCTTGCAGTCTCGATCAATGTGCGGTTTTTACGTTCAGCGACGCCATTCTGTTGAGGAGTATAAGCTGCACTAAATTCATGAAGAATACCTTTTGAAGTGCAAAACTCCGCCATGGCATGATTTTTGAATTCAGTACCATTGTCGCTACGTATCCGCCTAACCTTCAACTTATAGAGATTCTCAATCTGAATGATCAAGTTTTTGATAATACCGAAGGTTTCACTCTTATGTGCCATGAACGCCACCCAAGAAAATCTTGAATAATCATCAGTTATCACGAGGCAGTATTGATCATTCCTAATACTTTTGTGTTTGACAGGACCAAACAAATCCATGTGCAAACGTTCAAGAGGAACAGCCACCGTGTTGACTTTCTTTGTAGGATGTCGCTTCTTCGTTTGTTTTCCTTTCTGGCACGAGACACAGATGTCTTGAAGATGGAAGTTTTTAAGAGGAACACCATTCACTAATTCATTTGACACCAAATGATTCATTTTGCGTAAGTGAATGTGACCCATTCGTCTGTGCCAAGAGATTGAGTCTTTTTCTGTGGCTTTGGAAACGAAACAAGTTGCTTGTGCAGACGTAGTAATAGCTTGGCTCATATCAAGGACGTACAGATCATTTATCCTTGGAGCCGACAAGAGAATCCATTCTTTTGGAATTTTGAAGCCGGGTTTCAGCACATAACATCCATTTGCATCAAAGTGTACTGAGAACTGCTTATCACAAATTTGAGAAACTCTAAGAAGATTGTGATCAAGTTGTTGTACGAAGTTGATCTTGTCAAAACTAACAACTCCGTTGGTAATCATTCCTTCACCAGTAATATATCCGCCCTTATCTCCAGCAAAAGCAACATAACCTCCTCTAATAGATTTGACGTCGAAGAGAAGCTTCATGTCGCCTGTCATGTGCCTGGATGCCCCACTATCAACAATCCAATGACTACTGATAGTTCCTCCCGGAACACCCTGCACATGAACTCACACAATTAGTTGGAGATGGGGACCCAAGCCATTGTGGTCTTGGGTCTTCCATTTTCATCATTAACAATAACTTCTATTCTTTGATGATTTGAAAATTGTGATGGCCCCCCTGAATTTTTAACCGTTTTTGGTTTCCAGGTCTGTTTTGGTTTACCAGTGTCATTCTTTAAAATTTTAACTTCATGGTTGTCAGAAGTTTTTGAATTTTCCGGTTTGACAGAAACAGATGGTTTGTTAACCACATCGGTTTTAATTGCCTTTTCAATTTTCTTGACCTGTTGGCGTTTCTGTTTCTTTTCCCTTTCTTTTACAAGTCGGGGATCTTGTTTTACAGAAACAGATCGTTTACGGTCATTACGTTCATGAGGATCATCTTCTTTGGCTTTCAATTTATGAAGATACGGGCAATTTCGAATGATATGCCCAATTGTACCACATTCAAAACATGATCTTCGTTCAACAAACCCCGAAGTATCATGTGGTCGTCTTGCCGATGATGAACTTTGTGATCCCGAGGTACTAGGTTTTGAACTATTTGGTTCATTCCTTTTCATTACAGTTGCTTTCTTGACAAAATCTAAGTTAGATTGATTTTCAAACGTAGCAATTTTGTCCGTTCCCTTAGATTTCACAAAGTTCACATTCTTCTTCTTCTTCTTCTGATTCGGCTTCTTTTGACCTTGAGCCGGCAAATTTCCCTTTTGTTTGGCATGATTTTGCTGTTTTTGCACTGTTGGTAATTTTTGATTGCCAAATTGTTTTCTAACTTCAGCCTTTGGGATAGGAGGGCACTGTGTTACAGTAACATGTGATCCTGTCTTTCCCAAAAACTTACTTGTTGAATTTTCAAAGACTTTACTGATTAAAGATTGATTAACATTCTTGATAGGAAAATCTTTGTCTGAATAAACTTTATCATCTCCAACAAGAGTGTATAGCAAATCCACACTCTCCGACTCTTGTGCAGACACAGGCTCGATTGCAACAGTCTTAGCAGGTTTTGCAGGAGGATCACACAGAATATGATTCTCAAGAGGTATGTCCTCTTCTTTTATCACTGCATCAGACTTTGCTGAATCAGTATCATCAGACTCATCATCAGAAGAATCAGAATCCTCACTGTATATCACAACTGGAGGAACCTGATTCGGTTCAGCAGAAGACACACATGTATCTGCTGACACATCTGAATCTGATGATACTTCTTTCTTGTATCCCAATCCTGCTGCAAATTCTTTAACATCAAGAGGAACAGATGGTTCAAAGAAAGTTCTGTTCTCCTCGTCAGGCATGGCATCATAGTTGTTTCTCACGGGTGGCGGACATTTCTTATAGCCTATGCATGTGACATCCCGTTTCTCTTTCTGTACATCAATGATGTGATCCAACACATAGCTAGAACTCAAATAACTGTCTAACTTGAGTCGGATCGCCTCACTTTCAGTTTTAACACAAGCCATTTCCTTTTGCATTACCTCAAGACGAGTTATATACAAATTAATATCAGTTTGTTTTCTGGAAACCATTTTAGTTAACTCGGTTTTATCTTTCTTTAATTTCTCAATTACCGATTTAAACTCCTTTTCATGGTTTTCATAAAACATGTTGGCTTCTGTGCATTTAGAAAGATCCACGGTTAATTTCTGATTGTGGATAAATGTTACATCATATTTCTCCTGCAAAGCCTCGTGTTTGCTTTGCAATTCACACCACTTATCATTCAATGAAACATGTTTGTCTTGCAAGTCAAACAAACTAGCTTGTACAGCATCATGTTTGCCTTGCAACTCAGACATGTTTGCTTCTAAATCAGCACATTTAACACATAAGCTATCACAGTTATCACAGCTAACCGAAGTGGGTTCATCGACACATACCTGACTTGATGAACTGTCGACATTCGCCATAAAGGCTGAATGGAGAGAAGACAAAGAATAAGCAGCTTGATCCACCAGAATAGATCTTCTTTCAATTCCTGCTGCAGCTTCATCCAATAGTTCATCAATATTTGCATCGACTGACGCACTTGATGTGTCATCTTCCTGATCATTCCCTGAACCCGAGGACTCTTCATCCGAACTTCCACTGTAACCTGAGCTGTTTTCATCCTCAGAAGAGTCACCACCATTGGCGGAAGATTCTCCACCACTGGCGTGATTTAAGTCCTTGACAATTTCAGCAAAACAAGCTGTTCCATCTGGAGCATCACTTCCCAACTGGATTGACCAATCACAACCTTCATCTACTTGAACCACAAGTGCCTGGTTGGCATTTGATGGTCCTGCTTAGGTCTGGTTGTTGACAGGCACCAATGTGCGAACATTGTTCCTGTTCTGGTTCTGCTGGTTGCCTTGACCTCTAAAAGGATTCTGGTTTCCATGTTGAGATGGCCTCGTACATTCACGCTTGAAATGACCACGTTCCCCACAATTGAAGCATTTAACAGCTTGCTTATCAAACCCATACTTGGTGTCTTTCTTGCTTTCCAAGCTGGTTCTGCCCGTTCTTTCCATAAAATCCTTTGCTCGCCTAACAGCACTGGCAAAGGCCCACTTGATGTCCATCATTTCCATCTCCTCTTTATCTATCTGCTGATAGTCTTCTTGTGTCAGATTAATGTTGCCAATCTGACCTTCAACTAATCCACAGTATGCGCTCACCAAAGTGTTTAGCAGCTCCATGTGTTCCTTGGCTACTTCCACACTGACTTTAGAAAAGCTTGAGGTGTCGAGCCGTACTGTATTCGGCTTTGATTGTTGACCAGCAGATGATGTGCTTCCATAACACGCTTGCTGTTGAGGAGGAGGAAGTGGATTCCCATACATGTCTGTTGTAGGTCCGGTAGATTGAGTAGGTAATGGATTTCCAAACATATCAGTTGCTTCGGTAGATCGAACAGGTAAAGGATTTCCGAACATATCAGTTGCTCTGATAGTTCGTTGGCTTTGCTGTTGTGGTGCTGGTTGAGAAACTGGTTCAAGCGGATTTCCAAAAATGTCTGTCTTTGGAGGGACTGGAACTTGGATGGTATTGCCAAACATGTCAGTGTGAGAAACAAACGCTGTTTGAAGTGGAGCATGTGAAGAAGCCTTTGTAGAAGTGCTAGAAGTTCCATAATACATTTCTGGATTTTGTGGCACTGGAACTCTTTTTGCCTTAAGAGTTTCTTCCTGATTCTTGTTTTCCAGGATTTGAACAAAGTCATTGTAGCTTGTCGTAGCTAGAGTGCCATTGTACTTCATGATTTCCAAGAAAGTATTCCATTGAGGTGGCAACGCATCTGCAAACTTTTTCACAATCTCTGCTTGAGGTGTAACGACCTCAAAGTTTGACAATTCAGTCAGCAAATGATTAAATCGACTTGCCAAATCTCCTAAAGATTCATTCTCCATACAAGTAAAACCATCAAATTCTTTCTTCAGCAGCTCCTTTCTCAATTGACGTGTCGCTTCATTTCCTACGCCCCTTGCCTTCAATGCATCCCATAACCTCTTCGTTGTCTTGTAACTCACAAACTGATGATAAATATCTTTACTTAACGCTTGAGTGAGTATGGCATAAGCCTTCTTTTCTAAATCATAAACCTTCTTCTGATCTTCTGTAAGATCTGCAAACGTAGCAGCAGATGATGCAGCAACCTCTATTGTTTGATCGAAATCTGTGATGAACCGCAACCACAACTCTGTATTTTGACCAAGAACATATGTATGAAATCTGTCAATCCATCCTGGTTATTCATATAAGTGCATCAACTTCGGAGGCCGATTCAAACTTCCCGTTTCACTCTCGCTTAAGAGAATGCTTTGAATACTTGGAGTTTGATTTGATACGAATGCCCATTGACCAGTGTTAGCTTGAGAAGACACCGGTGCTGGAGACGGAGTACCAAAATACATATCAGAATTTACCGCCGGTCTATTCCATCTTGGATTCATTTTTGATCAAGAATAATAAAACCTGAAAATCACAACTTGTTAAACATAAACAGCCTAAAGATCGAAAGATCAAGACTTGTTCGAAGGATCAACAGTGTTCGAAAGATCACTGTTGAGTTTCGAACAATGATTTCGAAAGACTCTCCAATCGAAGGATCCTGGTCTTTCGAAAAAGAGCTGTGATTTCGAAAGACTCTCCAATCGAAGGATCCTTGTCTTTCGACAAAGAACTGAAGACCGAAAGATGTAGGTTTCGAAAAGATTCCTTGAATCGAAGGATGAGTCACAGACTTCGAAGGATGCTCGAAAGATGATAATCTGTCGAACTTCCTTTGATCGAAACATGATCTTTCGACTTCGAAGGATATCTTTCGATCGATTCTGACACAGTTGACAAATGAGTGACAGGTTGGTGAAAAAGGTGATGGGTTGGTGAGATCTTTCGCAGAAAGTATGGTCAGACCATGATTTTCTGCATGCAAAGCAGATTTGAATAATACAATATTAATAAAAACCGAAGGTTCGAATCCAGAAACAGGTCACCGGAGACGCCGGAATTTTGGCCGGAAATCACCAAAACCACTTAAAAACAGATTTTTAAGTTACCCAAGCCTTCCCATAACACACCCGATAAGTTTAGAACCGTTTTAACAACAAAAACAGCGAGAAAATCAGTAAAAACGGGAGCTAAAACAGTGAGTTTTTGTCCAAAACACTACAAAGCTTGTATAAAACCCGGTTTTTAACAAGGAAAAGAGCCACGGCTCTGATACCACTTGTAGGTCCCTCGGAGGTTGAGAATGAACCTATTCCTTGCTATATCTAACACACTAGCGAGTGCGGAATCCAAGCTAGCATGCAAACCGGGAGTAGAACAAGCACAAACACAAGACACACAATATTCACCGATTAACACCACTTGTATTAAACGTATGAAAGGTTCCGGTTACAAGCACAATGTTTACAAAAGTGTTTTGCAAACTCTCTCTAACTTTCGTGTGTGTGTGTTCCGAACAGAATGCTCTCACTGCTCTCAGTTGTGTATTTTCTATGAAGTCTAATTTGAAATGAACACACTACATGGGTATATATACCCGAACACAGCAGGTCTGTGTCGAAGGATCCGATAGATGATCGAAGGATCATCTATCGACTAGAAACAGCTCGAATGATCAACATGTACCTCGAAGGATGGCATCTTTCGAGGTCCATCAATCGAAGGCTATCTTTCGAACTCATCGAAGGATATAGGCAATCCTTCGATGATCTATCCTTCGACGCAACCAGCTTACAAACAAATGTTCTAACTGTTTGACCAGGTCAAACCGGAGGATGGTTGACTTGGTCAAACTAACAGGACTAACGAAGACATCGTTTTACATCGTTACAAAATACAGACAAAGTACAGACACAAGTGCACCAACACAGATTGATACAGAGGATATCAATTCACACGAGTATTGATAAATTGAAGCTGAACCGATCGAATTTAGCTATACATGCATCCACACACAGACATACAGTGTGTGTGTGTGTGATTTCACACATTTAGGTTTTATGATCAAATTCATCAATACTCGTGCACATTCATCTCAAAACACATAGATAAATAAATAAAGAAATTCATCAACTGTATATACATATAACAAATTAATACATATACATATACAGACATCAAATACAAGCCGATAATTAGCCGAGTTCAGCTATACATACATCCATACATATATAGATATTCTCACATATAGGTTTTATGATCGAATCTATCGATAATAGTGTATATCGATCTCAAAACACACATATATATATACTGAAATTAGTCAATCGTAAGTGAAACAGAGGATGCGATGTGATGATGAAGATGAAGATAATTTGAAGGCGAAATGATCGAATTCAGCTATGCATACATCCATACACAGAAATACAGTTATACACACACATGTGTGTGAGCGCGTGTGTGATTTCACAGAGTTAGGTTCTATTATAGATACAGAAATTAATCAATCGTAAGTGAAACAGAGGATGCGATAGAAATCATATAATGATGAAGATGAAACTAAATTGAAGGTGAAATGATCGAATTCACAAATATACAGTTATACACACACGTATATGCTCGCGTGTGTGTGATTTCACACATTCAGGTTTTATGATAGGATTCATCAGTTCACGAGTATGTTCATCTCAAAACACACAGATAGATACAAAAATCAATCAACCGTGTGTACAGATTGATACAGAGGATATCAATTCACACGAGTATTGATAAAGTGAAGCTGAACCGGTCGAATTTAGCTATACATGCATCAACACACAGACATACAGTGTGTGTGTGTGTGATTTCACACATTTAGGTTTTATGATCAAATTAATCAATACTCGTGCAAATTCATCTCAAAACACATAGATAAATAAAGAAATTCATCAACTGTATGTACATACTGAAACAGAGAATGCGATACGATATGAAAATGAAGGTGAAGTGATCGAAATTGAGACCTTTGACGTCAGCATGAAGGTAGATTTCATCGGTGTTAGGACGGAGATCGACGTCATTGAGGGACTTGTAAACGACGCCGTTGTCCCTGAAAAGCCCCATTGAATATGTGCTTTTCGTGAAGGAGATTAGTCTGAGAGGGAAAGGAAAAGTAAGTAACGTGATCATTCAACTAACTAGCTGCTGCTGTATTTATAGTGTAGCGGTGCGAGTGTTTCTGTGTGTAAAAAGTCCACCTATTTTACACACACTAGTGTATGTAATCATATTATATTTGTTCAATATTATAATTTCTTATTTGGTATTTAACTAGATTTAACACCCGCCGCGATGCAGCGGGGATCCATTTCATATGCATCACAGGTGATAAAACCCAAGTGTTTGTTACATCAACGTTCCATAAAACATCGCCTAGCCTATATATCAAGAATTAAAATGTTTTCCTGCAGAATGTTTATCAGAACTTGGCATGCTAACACCTAAAACTCATGACAAAGATGAGGTTAGAACTAATGGCAAAGATGAGATAGGTCAATGACGGCAGGCAGTAACAGCTGCACATAGTTAGCGTTGGCAATGAATTGAATTGAGATTGCGTTGCAACTGCAGCACCTCTAATGAATCCCCTCTCTTTTGGTCGATTAAAGCAACGTCCATTAACTGGAAAAAAAATATCAGGGTGTTAACGATAAGCACTGTGTATGGAAAATGTTTATACACTGATACACATTTCCACAGATCTGGTAAAAAAAAAGTCACTTTAACCCAAAAAGAATAGATATACACATATACCCTCCAGTCATGTTAAAAGTTGCAGTTGATCATCCGCATAACTACTAACTAATATAAATATATTAAGAAAAAGAGCACTTAAATCAATTAATGCGTGTCCGTTTACCACTTAAATACAAATCTTCAGTTCAAGTTACCTGTTGATTAATCGGCGTTCCTCCATAAACAACCACCAGCTTGACATATGTCTGATACGAAAACTTCCTTGCCTCCTCGTGTATCTGCATGTAATGCAACATACATATGTCAACTTAGCAAATCATCGAAAAAACATAAATAACGTTTAAAGATTTATTCATAAATAAAAACCTGGCATGAGAGTTCTCTTGTAGGGGATATAATTAACGCAAGCGGAAACACAGGCCGGGTCCTACGTGGTCTCTGCGGAAATTGGCCCCGCATAATTCCACTGATTATCGGAAAGCAAAACGCTGCTGTTTTCCCCGACCCAGTTTGAGCGCCACGACCTCCGGTAACGTATCCTGACCTACCGTTTTCACCACCCAGTCGGAAGAAAGCTTTGAGGCAATCAGGCGAGATTTGTGAATTGTTTGTGTTGGGGAGACTTTCTGAGACTTTTCTTAGTTTTGAGGCAAACAAACAAAGTTGTTAAACCAAAATGAGTAAGACGAACATTTTTGTCAGCAAACAAATCTTGCCATTTTCATTTCGCTTGTTAACTCCATCCATTTTTCTCAGTTAAGGTAGGGGTGTTTTCATATTTTTATGCTAACTTAAAGGGCAATTCGGTCTTTTCCACTTTATATAAAAAGACCGAATACCGTTGGAAAAGAAGAAATTGCCCTTTAAGGTAAAAAAAAGACGAAAATACCCCCGACTTATTGGAGAAAAATGGATAGGGGTGATGTAAATGTTAGGCAAATATAAACTCACATTATTGACAAAAGTGTGGCAGCTTTTGTTTGAGTGCATATGTGGTTTCCAATCTGAGAGTGGGCACTTCAATTGTGATTCTTGGTGAACCCAGCTCTAAGGAGGATATCTTTTCAGTCAACATTTGTAGGAACCTGGGATGTGATTATAGAAAAAAATTTATGTTGAGATGGTAAGTAGATTAAATATATTAGATTGAATACAGTCTAAAATGTTGTGCATCAAAGATTAATATATTACAATGACAAAACAAACATGTATGAAATGAGTGTTTTATGAGAAGAACCTGATGGTCATCTAGTTTACTCATCAAGTCAGAAAAAACAACATTTTTGGTACACTCTTCATAGGTGGTGTTAGAAGGTGTGATAAGAATTTTAAGTGAAGATGGAGAAGTTGCTCGGGAAAGGGCAACGTATAATTGACCATGAGTAAATACTGGTTCAGGAAGATATATGCCAATTTTGTTAAGAGATTGACCTTGGCTTTTGTTAATAGTCATAGCATAGCATATTTTCAATGGAAATTGTCTTCTTATAAATGAAAAAGGTAAATCATTAGTCTTCTGTACAAATTTAATTCTTGGGATATATACACGATTACCTATTGAAGTACCAGTTATTATGCGTGCTTCTATGATAGTCGGCAATAATTGAGATATTAACAATCGAGTACCATTGCATAGACCTAGCGTTTGATTTATGTTACGAATAAACATGACAGGTGTATTGATTTTTAAATCTAGTCGATGAGGGGGGATGCCAGGAAAACTTAGCTCGTTTAGATATTCTTGTGGATATAAGGCATCAACATTTGTTGTGTTTTGCGCATATGGTATCATTGAATCATAACTGATATAAGATCTTGTTTCTCCAGGAGTTAGATTCAACACGATTTTGTTTATTTCATCTGCTGTTTCATTCTTTGGGCAAACAATGGCTCTATTTGATAAATTCTCAGCTGATGGATAATTAAGTATGGATTCATCATAGACAAAGTTGATAAGAGAACGGATGCCATTTTCACCAGGTTCAATTAGAAAATTAGAAGGAATCTGAATGGTTCGTGTGTTCTGTGGATCTTGCACATCAGGATCTCCTACTAACCCATTCCCAATGTCTAGTAGCCATGAAGCGAAGTTGTTGGAATCTTGCATAGATGTTGGGTTTTGAGCATCACCTCTAACATGCATATTCTCGTTTAATTTATACACTTTGAAAAACTGCCATAAGTAGAACATTGGTAACGATGAGGCGATGATTTCTGATCGTGTGCTTCTGGGTTTCACTGGGAGTGTTTGACGAAAATCACCTCCAAGAAGTACAGACTTACCACCAAATGGACGTGCATCATTGTCAAGAATGTCTTTCAATGTTCTATCAAGGCATTCAAAACATCGACGATCACTCATTGGCGCCTCATCCCAAATAATTATCGTCGTCTGTTTTAGAAGATCAGCAAGTTGAGTATTTTTTTTTATGAAACATGTTGACTGATCTGTTAACTCTATTGGTATGTGGAACTGGGAGTGAGCTGTCCTACCAGAGGGCAACAAAAGAGAGGCAATTCCTGAGGCAGCAACTGCAAGCACAATTTTGCCAATAGACCTAAAGAAGGATATTATTGTATTCCACAAGAAAGTTTTTCCCGTTCCGCCATGGCCGTAAACAAATAACAGCACCTGAGTTTCACTGGTGTGTGGATGTATTGCAGCATTATAGACACGTAATTGATCTGCATTAAGGGATGCGTGCATTTGAGAGTGTTGAGCAGCTAACGCTGGTCTGTCATAACTTGTTTCTTCCATTAGAAGTCGGTTTCTCAATGTTGCAAGGACAGCCTCAGATGGCATGGGAAGACCAAAATCCTTAAGTGACTTCGATGGAGTAGCAGACCTTAGCAGCTTTTCAATTTCCAACAATACTTGTTGTTGTAAATCGAAGTCATTTACAAATAAATTGGTATTTCGAGAAGAACGATTAATTGACAGACGTATGTCATCAGACATCTTTTCCCATTCCCATAAAAGTAGAGGTTTATTTACCTCGCAAAACAAAAGCATATGAACAAAAAGTGATCTTAATTCAGACGATGTGGCCCAAGTAGAAGCATCAATAAAGGCTGTTTGCCATTCTCTATCATCACCTATTAAACCCAGCGCCTCACATGCATCTCGAAAAGTTGCGTGTGTAGTGTTTGAAACTGTGCGTATGTCTGCAAACGACTTACAACCTCTTTGATGACATAGCAACATGCGTAGATAAAATAACTCCCCTGAAGTGGGATGAACATACGTAAGACGTCCTATTGCTGGAGTACGTACTTGTACTCGACGAATCCATACTTTCCCAGATGCATCCCAGCGATATTTGGAAGGGTATTCAGTGTAGGTCAGATTTCGTCCTTCAGATTCTGTTTCTGAGTTGTTGTTAGACAACCACTCGGTTAAAGTCGTCTTCCCGAAAGACGGGTTGTTGATAATGGACTGTAATTTGCTATTGTCTTTGAAAGTGACATTTTGCATTCCCTCCAAGTGGACTGCTAGTATTTGCACAGCAGGATTGCGTTCATGAATTGCGAAGTTCAAAATTCTCCATGCCGCCTCGTGTGGGCAAATAAATCTTCCATCTACAAAATTTTTAATCTCATCAACCGACGAATGACCATTTGTGGATGTAGATGTTGAATCCTGTTCGGCTTGCTGAATTGCAAATCTAACACGATCTGCTCCTTTTGATATGTATTTGAATAAGTACTTAATCATCATGTTCCATCCACAGTATTCTACATTTATATGGGCGTTGAAACGGCTAGACAAACGTTTGTTATAAGGGACAACATAACCATTGTCAATTTGAATACCATTCCTCAACACCTGATGGCCGTTGGGTGATCGTTTATAATGAACATATCCTTCCTTATCAAACCAGGTGACAGTTTCGAAGTTTTTCGGGAAACTTTTGGAACATTTACCATCACGCATACACGGAGCCTTTGGATTGAGCAATCCACATGGGCCGTGAACCATACACTCTGTAACAGTTTTATATAAAGAAGATTCTGTGTCAGGGTCTGGAAACTCAGCAGTAACATAGGGGTCAACTTCTGAGGCATCCTGTATTCTGAAAGGAGCGGTTACCCAGAGTAAGGTGTGGCAGTGTGGTAGACCTCTCTTTTGAAATTCAATAGTATACAGGTCTGAGGAAGAATTAATAAAACAAATTGTTAGGCACATAGGTAAACAAAGTGAAGACAAATAAATAACAAAGGAAAAGGAATACTAACATGCTGCAACGTCACCAAACGTTTTATCCTCCTTCATAAACTTAATAAACTCCTGAACTTTCATTTGGAAAACGCGTGCTACAATATCAGGACGATCTTCAGAATGCGTGCAACCAATGGCAATAAAGTGTCTAACGATTTCGGGCCATTTAACATTGCATGTGAATGTAATGAAGTATTGGGGATTACCAAAGACACTGCATATTGCTAGGGCATCCTGATAATGCTTATACATATACCGTGGCCCCCCTGTGAACGAAGATGGCAAAAAGATTCGTTTGCCTATATTGTGGCAATTTGTATCACCTCTAGAAAGAGCATCATAGAGACCAGAGACATACTCTGAACGGAACAAATCTTGGTTGGCATTTATGTATTCCAACCTACTCTGTTCTATGCATATATATGCGTCCACTAAATACTGTTGAAATAATCGACCACCTTTTAGCAAAAGAGAGTACACATTTTGACGGTCATGAAGTTGATAACTGTAGTACATGTTGATAGTCATTTTTTTTGTTTTGTGAATGACCAGCCATATGCAATCGAAGGTTTGGAGACCAACCTTGCTCAGCAAAAGGGAAAAGCAAAGGATATTGCAAAGGCATGTAAGATGGATGAAGTTTGCTTACACTTTGAGGAGTGTCGTCCTTCTTGTGAAGAATAATATCATAATTGCTAATATTTGAATCATCACCACGTACGATGCCACCTAATGTACCAGGTGCAGGAGGTTCATATCTTCGATCGGGAACATTGTTATAAAGACGGATACTGAAGTCAGTGGCATTTCCGTTACCACACAATTCAATAGAATTCTTAAAAAGGCGAGCATATTCATTGCAAGAATGAAGCGTTTCACTTAGATCACTTACAATTGCAGTTGAAAGATTCTTGCCGCTTGAGTTAGTAAAGAAGCGAAGCCTATTTGAAATTTCATTTGCTGTATCATAAATATACATTTGAAGAAAACGGGGTTTCTCGTTTGATGGAGGACATAAAGATCCAATCCAATGTGAAACTTGTCCTGAAACTTTAAAGACGTAGGGACCACGACCATCGTTAATGGTATCATCAATGTCTGCTCCAAACGATGTCATGGAAAACATATTATTGTATGCTCTAATATTTTCCATGAAATGAGAGTTTTCAAAAAGTTGCCTGATGACAATTGGCGGATTAAGAGGAAATGGCAGCCTTACACAACCTGATTTACAACATTGATTATACCGTGGTCGTTCACTACGGGAAGCATATAAAACTCTTTCTCCAAACCAGAACATTGCACTACAGAACTCACATACGAAACGGCAGTCCCCAGAATCTAAATACACAGGAAGTGGCCTCCAAATAAGCGAGGATGCGGCAGAGTTGTCACCAATAACTAATTGCATAAGTTGCGACATTCTACGGGATGGACGAACACGTGAAGATTCACCAACTTCGTACACACTATCGCTCAATGGACGTTTACCACGCGACCGTTGTGGTGACATCTCATAAAACACTAAAGAATACGTAACTGGTAAACATTCATATATGATCAGTCAGTTATAAAAACAACCGTAAACATGAAACTAATAGCGGTATGTGACATTTTAACAAATATACTGCTTACTAAATTAAAATATTACCAAAAGTAAACAACCACGGACTGGGAAGCAACTGTGTTTTGTAACCTGTAATATACAACCGACAATCTTTTTAGAGAGGCCGATTAAAGAGTTGCTAAAACAAATTGTACATTGCAATTTTCATGAGGTCTTCAAAAAGAATTAAAACTACCTTCATGCTATAGGTTTGGAGACAACAACGATTAAAGAATACCATGAAGCATGTGTGTAGTCTTCTATGGCTCCTATCTTCAATTGCGATATGTCCTGAATCCATGAAAGTCGAAACCCAAGTCAAAATTAACCTATCCACAGTCAGTCAAACAAATGCAAATAGTAATTATTACTTCAGTCTTTAACGTACTTTTACTTGTTTAAGAAAACTTTAATGAAACAGATGATACTAATCAAAACTCTAAACACAAGACTACAAATTTAACAAAACCTCAGGAACTTTTTAAGAGAAGCAGGAAACTAATAATTTAACATATTGAAAAGACAAAACGCTATAAAGGTTAAATAAATGGGTCCCTAAAGAATTTCTTAAAATGTTAAACTTAAAAGGCCGATTCAATGAGCAATCGGAATAAATTAAAGGCAGAATCTCAATAATTTCAAAAAATTGGTACAGCCTCAAATTTAGAAAGAAACGATAAATATTTCGATCTAATTAGAACGCTTGCAAGCATTAAACAATTGAAGCTGATAAGTCATTAGGTTAAATTTCAACAAAATTGAATATAATACCTCGATTTGATGTATATAAAGAATTGAAACCCTACGATATCAAATTTGTAGAACAATGTCCAATTCAGAACGAAACGAATCCATTTCGATTCAATCAGAACACCTGCAGGCTGCAAACATCAAATAATAAAAGCTAATTAGATTAAATTTTGATGAAATTGAAGATAAATAATTGAATGGGTCTGAGTGACTGAGTGATGTCCAAATCTAATAAAAAAGAACAAATAATAGAAGTTCAACAAAAGATATGAAAAGGTAAAAGATATATAAAAAATATCACATGAAAGAAGAAACTGTCAGAATACAAAGTGTAAATGTGTAAAGAGACCATTGTGGACCTGTGGTACACAAGAAAGAAAAGCCAGAGGTTTATTATATGGTTCCACATAGAGAGCCCACAAAGTCACTGTTCCATCTATGAGAATGTACCATTAAATACTGAAAAAAAAAAGATAAAAAAGACATAAAACACATGTTATAAAATTAGCCAGAATTTATACATGTTCCTACAAATCCACATACAACTTAAGCAACAATGCACATATAAGATAAATAATGCATGTTATTATATATTAAAATCAAAACAATAAGAAGGTTCCAAAGCATTTTTATAACATAAATTTATTCTATCGAAAAAATGACACATGGATGATGGAACAGCATTAACTTTCATATAATTCCAATATCTATGCCTCTATACATCATCCCTGCAAGTGAATCTTATAATAGATTTTTATACTTTCATAAACCTAAAACTCTTTGATCTTTATTAAATAAAGGGATTATATATAGATTGACGAAGCCAGTAAACGAACGAGAGAATACCTGAAGCGGAATGACTGACCGCGGTGGACGGACGGAGTGGCTGACAGCGGCGGACCGGTGAATCGATGACTGACCGCGGTGGACGGACGGAGTGGCTGACAGCGGCGGACCGGTGTCAGGACTTAGTTAACCTACAGTTGGGTGAAAAAAAAGAGGGTAATGTATATACCATTTTAAATATGAACGGCAGGATTTATACAATTAAACTAAATGCGAGTATAATGAAAAAATAATGGGGTTAAAATTGTAATTCTAGAACGACAACCCCATTATATCACAAAACCGGTGAATGCATTTAATTAAATTTTTTTTTTCTTAATGTAACTTGGCAAGTATGAACGAAATCGATATTTCAATTGTTAAAAAAAAAGTATTAAAAAATGTCAAATAAGTGGAACGATCGCCCAAATTGTACTTTTAGTACATACAACCTGCTAGATATACGTTGCTACGATAATGTATTACTATATTAGTAGTTAGAGTATAGTTTTTCTTTATCTATTTAACACACTAATTACTTATATCAATGATCATATGTTTCAAGTCAACCCAATCCAACTTGTTTGGGTGCAAAAGGTTATTGTTTTCACCTCACCCTTTTGACCAGTTACCCAACTTGCCACTCTAAACATATCATACTTATCAACATGATAATAACCAGCCTGATTAAGTTGACCTTGGAACCGGATACTTGGCCAGCCACACGAGAGATAGGAGCATGATCATCATAACCGGCCGATAAACAAACCTCCCTCTTGTGTAACTACACAAAACCAAAAAAAAAAAGCACTCTCCCTACGCAGGCATTATCCTGTTCAGGTTCTAAGGGACTTTCTCAGCCTAAAACTGTCGCAATCGCATCACCACCACCACCACCCGAAAAAGGGGCAGCGGCTCGGTGCTGCAAGCAGATTCAGACACCCCTGGTGCATAGCTTATGTCAATACCAATATACCATGAAAGGAAGGAATGAACGCAATCTTAATGTAACTTGGCAAGTATGAACGAAATCGATATTTCAATTGTTAAAAAAAAATAAATATAAAAAAGTATTAAAAAAATGTCAAATAAGTGGAACGATCGCCCAAATTGTACTTTTAGTACATACAACCTGCTAGATATACGTTGCTACGATAATGTATTACTATATTAGTAGTTAGAGTATAGTTTTTCTTTATCTATTTAACACACTAATTACTTATATCAATGATCATATGTTTCAAGTCAACCCAATCCAACTTGTTTGGGTGCAAAAGGTTATTGTTTTCACCTCATCCTTTTGACCAGTTACCCAACTTGCTACTCTAAACATATCATACTTATCAACATGATAATAACCAGCCTGATTAAGTTGACCTTGGAACCGGATACTTGGCCAGCCACACGAGAGATAGGAGCATGATCATCATAACCGGCAGATAAACAAACCTCCCTCTTGTGTAACTACACAAAACCAAAAAAAAAAGCACTCTCCCTACGCAGGCATTATCCTGTTCAGGTTCTAAGGGACTTTCTCAGCCTAAAACTGTCGCAATCGCATCACCACCACCACCACCCGAAAAAGGGGCAGCGGCTCGGTGCTGCAAGCAGATTCAGACACCCCTGGTGCATAGCTTATGTCAATACCAATATACCATGAAAGGAAGGAATGAACACAACAACATATTTGATTATTTGGATAAAAAACTTCAAGAGTTCAATTACTACTATCACAACTACAAATCAAAGGAACCATTTGTTCGGCCTTTCACTTATTCGTCACGAAAATAAAAACTACATACTTACCTACCACTGAGGATTTTGAACTTCAGTTTATGCTAGGCCGAGTCTTGCACACACTTCTAGGTGATCCTTGATTTTCGCATGATCCCTGAAATAAGTTTTTTAATTATTATCGAAGACCTAATCCAAAATTAGTTCAAAATCTGGATTTCAATGCTAGGGTTTGATTCCGGTAGAATGAGGTAGATTCGTCTTCGTTGACGGAGGAGATCGGCGGAGGCGCACGCTGTTCTGGTATGGAGAGTACGTAGAGGGGAACAGAGGACCAGCGTGAGTTTCTACCAAAGAAGAAAACTGCTTGAAGAGGGTAAAGAAGAAAACTGCTTCAAGGCTTCTGCTTTAGGTGATGGATTGATCCATATTGTGTGTATTGATTGTGGAAATTGGGGGTAGGCGGCTTAGGGTTTAGGGATTGTGTGTGATACGGATTGAAGTGAAGAACAGTGAGAGACGAAGCAGTGAGAGGTTAGGGAGAGACGGAAGAGGTGGATTACAAAAGCGTGCACAATGGACAGGGAATTTACGAAAATACCCTCAAGCATACTACTGTAGTAATCATATGTTGTCATTTGATATATATAATAATGTGATTTTGTTTAATTATTATTTGTTATATAAAATTTTTAACAAGACAATATTGAGGGAACGTTTATATCAATGTACCATGTAATATTATTAGGGAACACAAAATCGTGAAATGTGTGAATTGTTTTTATATTTTTTTTAAAGACTGGTTTTATTTTTATTTGAGTAAAGTGCAATTTCAGTCTCTAGGGTTTACACCAAATCACACATACAACCCTCATTTAAAAAAAAAAACAGCCAATCAACTTCCGATGGTTGTCAATTGGAATCAGTCAAGTCCCTCCCACAATTCAGTGAAAAGACTAAAATACTCCGATAACTTTAGTTACCATTTAAGTCCCTGAATGTATAATTCATATTTCCCTCCATATTCAAAACTCTTTTCTAACCCCCCCCCCCCCCCCCCCCCCAGTTATATGGAACGGACTGTGACATCAATTCCACATTTCAGTCACACTCATGTACTAAAATGGCGATAATTGGATAATACAAATAAGCAAGTAGTTTAAAATATCATTTTTAATTAGATACAAATTAATAAATAGAATATCACACCCAAGAGAACTTCAGTTTTATACAAGCCGTGTGTGTATTTCTGACCCCCCAGTTATATGGAACGGACTGTGACATCAATTCCACATTTCAGTCACACTCATGTACTAAAATGGCGATAATTGGATAATACAAATAAGCAAGTAGTTTAAAATATCATTTTTAATTAGATACAAATTAATAAATAGAATATCACACCCAAGAGAACTTCAGTTTTATACAAGCCGTGTGTGTATTTCTGATGGTGTACAACAAAAAGAGAACTTAAGTTTTATACAAGGCTTGTGTATTGGTGTGTATGTATTATATACATGGGTGTAAATGAGCTTGTTCAGACCCGATTAAGCTTAAGTTCGGCTCAATTTACTTAAGAGATCTCAAGTTTTCAATTTACTTAAGATATCTCAAGTTTGACTCTTTTTTTGTCTAAAGCTCGAGCTTTGTTTGTGGGTAATCTTACATGTCCGAGGTTGGTTCCTTGTTTATTTAACTTTTTTAATATATAGGTACAGTTTTATTATGATTTAACTATATAATGATATACTTTGTAATTATATATTTTATTATATTATATGAATATTATTATATTTATACAATTAAAAGATATGTTTAGACTCGTAACCACAAGCGAGCCACAAACTTATTTGTTTATACGAGCTCTTATTTTGGGTTGAGCTCTTTAAACACGTGTTAATTTTTGTTTTCAACAAGCAGATTGTCTATTAGCTCATTAGTGGTTCAGTGTAAGGATACCGCTCACAACTTAAAAATACTATTTTATACAATTTTTCCCTTTGAAACAACTTTTAGCATCGATATCTCACTCTTAGTTTCATTGTTGACATGCTTTGTTTCGTTGTGAAGCTCCCATCAATGACGATGCAAACCCAGTGAGTTGTGTAAGAAATAGAGAAACCTAACTTCTATAGCTGCTAGTAGCTCTCAAATTTCTCATTAGCAATTTTATTATTGCGGAATTTACAATATAACATAAAATTAAATATCACATATGATATAAGTAGTTTGAAACTTCAAAAGTACAAAACTTTCCTAATACCAAATGGTCTTTAGTCTAGCGATCAACATGTGTGTACAATGATATTCTTTTTTGTGAAGTCAATAGTTTCAGTTCCACGATTAGTAATAGTATAGAATTAGGAGTAGATTAGGTTGATGTTCAAATTAAAGATATGAAAAACAAAGCATTCTTAATTCAAGTTCCATATAATATTTTAGGTAACAAAATTTCATTATCTTATTCAGGTCTTTTTAAAGTCCAACGAAATAAAAGTCTGGCTTCTCGGGGTAACTCAATGGCAAAATGCTACCATATACATTCGTGACGGCAGACAGCGCTGGGTAGCCCAAACCCACCATCTCTAGTTTCAGAAAAGAAAAAAAAAAACCGTCGCTCGAAAGCCTACTACGGTAAAACCCTGTTGGAATCGGATTCGAACTTGAAACCTATGGCCTTAAAACCAAATCTTCACTTTCCTTCCAATGTCAATTAAGTTATAGTTACTTACATCTATTACTACAGGTATATATATATATATGTTACCCTCGCATGTTTTGAAATAGAAAGATTAATGGCTTAGCAACTAGAGGTGCACAAACCAGATATTTTTAGTGACCGGTTCCAAGTATGGAACCCATTCTTGTTTTTTTATTTGAGGGTTGGAACCAGTTAATATATGTACATTACGTAGAAGGTTAATTTATGTACATTAAGTAGAAGGACGGAAGGGTAATTTCACCCTCGTTTTAAGACGTTAAACTCCTTTAAGTGTTTTAAAATCATGGTAATATTACTCTTGGAGGTCCTGGGTTCAAGTCCAGGCAAGGAGGTTTTAATACTAAGACCACCCGTAGTGGGTTTTTTTTGGCGTTTTTACCCAAAAAAACGCCCCGAAACGCCTTCAACCCGCCCCCTTGGGCCTTTTTTTCAAAAAAATTCTGGGTGGCGTGCTTTATAAAACGCCAAAAGCTTGCCCACTTTTCAAAATATGTCCGTTTTTCAACGGTAAAGAAGATTAAATTTAATTTTTTTATTCCACTTTTTTACCTATATAACACCCCACTTTTCACATATTTTTTATAAACTTTCCCACTCTCTTCTATACTTCTTCATTTTTTATAAAAAAATTTCATCATGAATCCCTTCAGACCCCCTTTCGGTATCCCGTCTAGACCCGGTAACCCCATTACATATAGCCCGAACACCACCCAACCGCAACCAAACTTCAGTTTTCAAGAGATGGATCCGAATATGTTTGTGTATGCGCAAATACTAAGCATGGGCGGTTCGCAACCGTTATTTCAAGGTCTACAAGCCTTTTGCATCCATGGGCGATTCACAACCGTCCACCCAAGAAACCGAAACCGAGATAGAAACGGTACCAGAGACACAACCTGAGCCCGTTGCCGAGGCATCTCAACGTGGTAAACGGTATCACAAAAATAAGGATCCAACCGCTCCTCATCGAAAAGGGAACCTACCTAGCTTGGACAAAAGACGAGGAATACGCGTTAGAACGGACGTGGCTCGACGTATCGGAGGACCCCGAAGTTGGTAAGCATTTTAAAAAGTATATTTATTTTATTTTTTTAAATAATTTGGTCCACTTTTCACATATTTTTTATTTTTATTTTTTTAAGAATATAACATTATATTTTTGTAGCAAACTATCAAACTTCACCAAATTTTTGGAAAAAAATTCGTGAAACTTTTTTTAAAGCGATGGGTAAAGATGAATATCAGGGATCGATATCTCGCAAATGGACGGATATAAACCAAAATTGTCATCTGTTCCAAGAAGTCTTGCAACGCACGAGGGACAACTGGGGAAGCAGACAAAACCAAACGAGAGGCGGTTTCACATACTAGAGATGTTGGGGGCTTTTACACGGAAGTCCCAAATGGTCTAACGTACTGACCATGACGTCTAGTGGTAGACATAAAACAAAGCGGTCCAAAACATCATCGTCGGTTGACCTGGACACACCCACTCCCGATGCTCGTAACGTCGACTTAAACATTAATTTGGAGGACGACGAGGATTTGGAGTTGCAACGACCGCCCGGTAGAAGAAGTGGGAAGAAGGGGGAAAGGCGGAGTCCTCTTCTGTAACAACTCACAAAAACGTCCTAAAATGCTCCGTAAGTATAAAACCTAAATGGAATAACCTTATTATATATAAAAATCAAATAAGACTTTTTAGTCTGTCGCGGGCCGCGACCCACAAAAGGGATGTCTCTCGAGGGGCGCGAGAGACTTGATTATATCCGGACACGTTGTATGACACGTGTCATGCACATGTCAAAGCTAGGGTATGACACGGAAGCCCTAGCCGTAGCTAGGGTGGCGCTTGCGGGCCGCAAAGGCTTCCGCTGAACGAGTCGTGGGGCGCGAGGGACTGACAAAACAGCTATAAATTGAGCCTTCTGTGACATTTCAAAGTTGCTCGAAATCTTTTCTGTCTCTTAATTCTGCTCAAAAAAAATTAGCGAAGTACCAACACTCTTCTACGATAACGGGGTAATAACTCGATCACTGCTAAGGTACTATATCCGATCGATTAAAACCGATCCGATGGATGTTTAAGTGGTGCCTATAGTTGGCTATACTTTATCATTCGTCGTGAGGGTTTCGATCTCGCGATTATCGTAAACGTTGTATTAAGTTACTAAACTAGTTTCGTTTGCATTGTATATTTAATTAGGTTTACCAACTTAACCAGTAGGCAAGCTTTGACAGTTTAAACCTGCAATGTAAGTCATTCTGTTTTTATCAAATTGTTTTCCAAAAACCCTAAATGTTTTCCAATTATACTTACAGTGATTAAGTCTTTCTAATCTTAAATTAGTGCCAGTACGTGGGGTTTTGTATACACTACTTGACAAGCGTCACTTTTAGGTGAACGGACCTAAATAGTGATATGACCACAGTCACAGGTCTTGCCGAGTGACAACTTGGTCAGATAATGATAAGATATAAGCAAATGTGAAAACTATTAATACTTTATGTTATAATAATGTGTCTTTTGTATAAATTGAATGCACTCGCCAGTATTTTTCGTTGATCAAATATTTTAAAAACATATTTTAGGTGATTTACTATGAAAAAGGAAAAGTGTCGCGTAGCACTACAGCTTAAATAAAGTGGCTCAATAAATAGAAATAAACATGTTTTCTATAATCAAATGATTTCTCAGTGAAATTCCTTTCCTGTAAATACAGGGTTTTACCCCGCAGTTAATAATAAAATAATTTGGCGTTTTTAAAACATTGATATTATTTTTCTAACAAATCGGTCCTGATGAAATTTCCCGCTGCCAATTGAATACCGATACCACGGGTTTCTGTCTCGCGGCTTCCGAACCAGGCAAAACGGGTCAGGGGCCGTGACAGAAAAGGTGGTATCAGGGCCACTGGTTTAAGCAAATTAATTATTTGAAAAATACTTAAATTAAAGTAGCCAGGGATTTGGTGCTTCCGTGAAATTTATTTGTAAATAATTAATATTTAATTTGGAATTTTGTGTTTCATTATTTGTGACTAACAGTATGAATGAGTTATCGGAGACTCTCCAAAAATTCTCAATACATCCCACCGACATGGAAACCACTGAGAACCAGACTGGGTACCAAGCTGAGCCAGATGAACCGATAGTGTTCCAAGCCTAAGAGAAACCCAAGCCAAAGAAAAGAAGGAGGATTCTGGACTGGAAGAGGGGAAGGAGGAAGAAACTCGCAGCTCAAAAGGTTAAGAAAACAGTCGAACCGAAGGGAAAAGAGGTGTTGGGAGAAAGCTCCAGTCAGGCTCCGGCTTTACCACCCTGGGAAGAATTAGACAGGAAATTAGCGAACTACGATCTTTTTGGCCCAGCTGATGAAAATCTCGTGAATATTCCCGTCCAAGCTGAACTTCCTATAAATCTGGAACCCGCCATCCCTGAGCCTTTTGTTAACCCACTACCACTTCCTGACCCAATTGAAGAGTGGTGGACGAATGATTGGCATTTTCAGAATCTCATGAATAATCCAAACCCGTACTACCCACAATTTGAACCTGCTCCCGCCACCTTTCCACCTATGAACCCAGAAAATGTTGTTGAGCTACGCCGCTACGGTGAAGAGTTGGTGGACACGGGAAGCAAAATTCGATCTGTGGGTGAAAACATCTCCTGGAAGTATGATGAACGGGAATTCCACTTTTGAAAACGGTTAACTATAAATTAGGTGTTTTGTATAATAATAATATGTGAAAAAAATATAATAATAATATATAATAACAATATAATAATAATAATAATATAAATATCACCTAATAAAATAAAACATCTATAAATATGTGGTTTATATGGATGCATATATATATATATAAATAAATCTAAACATCGCAAGGATCGACAATTTTGGCTATATGTTTTGACTCGGTCCGTGTTTGTGATTGCAATGCTTTCTTTATTTGCTATCTATTTTGTGATATTAATCGGTGAATTATGTCCATAATTCAAATGGCAAACACAGTAAATCAATTGGCAAACGAAGTAAATCAATCGGAACATAATAACTCCCTAAATAGAGAAGATATAGAAAACATAGTTTCTAAGGGTATAGCCAATGCTATCCCAGCAATCATAGCAGCCGTTAAAAATCCAGTCAAACCTTCTAGAGCCAATAATAGCAAACGCACCCGTGATGATAATTTCAGTTATAGCATGAATGGAGGCAATGATAATATAATTCAAGCCCCATTACCTAAAAAGATGAAAGTTGTGACAACTAGTTGTACTTATATGGAATTCCTAGCCTGTAAGCCAACCGAATTCGCAGGCAGTGAAGGAGCAACTGCTGCACTACGATGGCTAGAAAAGACTGAAGCAGTTATTAAAATAAGTATGTATGCAGAAGAAGACAGGGTGATGTATGCTTCCAACCTCTTCCTAGAGGAAGCATTAGAATGGTGGAATACGGTTCTACAAGCCAAAGGAAGCGACATGGCTTATGCCATGAGTTGGGAGGAGTTTAAGGAACTGTTAGAAAGGAAGTTATGTCCTTCCTATGAAAAAGAGCAAATGGCAAATCGGATCCTGAACCACAGAATGGTGGAAGTTAAATGCCGTGAGTATACATCGAAATTCTTCGAGTATGCAAGAATAGTACCGACTCTGGCCTCGCCAAAACCTGTACTTATTTCTTGCTATATTTGGGGATTTACTAGCGAAATCCGTGATATAGTCAAGGCTGCTAGACCTCGGACTATCGACGACGCAGTCGAATTAGCCAATACCTTGACTGACGGATTAGTTCGTACGAGGGAAGAGAATAGGAAGAAGGAGTTGGCTTAAAAGATTACCCAAGGTTTTCGCTCGGGTAATAACTTCAAGAAAGGAATCGGGCAGTCTTCTGCACCACCACTCTGCAAATTATGCAAAAGAAGGCACCCAGGAAAATGTAATAAGTACTGCAACTTCTGTAAGATACCTGGGCATAGAGAGGAAGATTGTAGGAAGAAATCTACAATCTGCTTCAACTGCGGGGAGGCAGGGCATTTCAAGCCAAATTGCCCTAAATTAGTCAAGACACCTGATAACAAAGCGAAAGCGGCCGACAGAACTAATAAGAAGAATGCAAGAGCTTTTCAGCTTACAACCCAAGAGGCGGCCATGATTCCTGACGTGATCGCCGGTACCTTTCTTATCCATAACGTTTATTCAAAAGTATTATTCGACTCTGGTGCAAACCAAGGTTTTATAAATACTGCATTTTGCCAAGTTCTTAAGCAACCATTAACTAAGTTGAGTCAAGCTTGCACGATAGAAACGGCCGAAGGAAATCCTATCAATATACGTGACGTACTTCAAGAAGGAAAAATAGAACTAGTAGGGCATAAGTTCTCGGCAAACCTTCTACCTATGAATTTAGCAGGATTTGACATAGTGTTAGGAATGGATTGGTTAGTAGCCAACCATGCTCGAAACCTATGTGATCAGAATTCGGTGGAAATTCGTGAGCCAACAGGAGAGATGATTCTGATTACAGGAGATAAGCCAAGCAACCCAATGAAATTCATCTCGGTAATGAAAGCTGCTAGCTACGAACGAAAGAAAGGTGTAGTGTATATGATTTCAGTAATCATTAACACTAAGGGCAAAGAACTTAAGGAAATTCCGGTAGTGTTAGAGTATCCAGATGTATTCCCAGATGATCTACCTGGATTACCACTAGATAGGGAAGTAGAATTTAGAATTCATCTATTACCTGGAACCGTCCCAATTGCTAAGGTATCCTATCGTTTAGCACCATCGGAGATGTTAGAACTGAAAAAGCAATTAGATGGATTATTAGGAAAAGGATTCATACAACCCAGTTCATCCCCTTGGGGAGCACCTGTGTTGTTTGTGAAAAAGAAAGATGGGTCGATGCGAATGTGTATCGATTATAGAGAACTAAACAAGGTTACCATTAAGAATCGATACCCTTTGCCTAGAATTGATGATCTTTTTGATCAACTTCAGGGAGCTAGGTATTTCTCTAAGATAGATTTGCGCTCCGGATACCATCAACTGAAAGGACATGAAGAGCACATTCCTAAAATTGCTTTCAGAACTAGGTATGGTCACTACGAGTTTCCAGTCATGCCATTTGGATTAACAAATGCTCTTGCAGAATTTATGGACATGATGAATAGGATCTGTAAACCGTACTTGTATAAATTTGTATTTGTCTTCATTAACGATATACTTATTTATTCCAAAAACAAGGACGAATACTGTGAACACTTGCATGCACTCTTAACCCTGTTAAGAAAAGAAAAGCTTTACGCTAAATTTTCTAAGTGTGAATTTTGGTAACAAGAAGTGCAATTTCTAGGTCACATGGTTAATCATGAAGGCATTCATGTAGATCCTACAAAGATAGAAGCTATCACAAATTGGAAAGTCCCAAAGTCAGCTACAGAAGTCAGAAGTTTTCTAGGATTAGCCAGATACTATAGACGTTTTATCCAAGACTTCTCTAAGATAGCTGTTCCATTAACTAAGTTAACATGTAAAACTGTTAAGTTTAAATGGGGACCCAAGCAGGAAAAAGCCTTTAGAATTCTGAAGCAAAGATTAACAAATGCCCCAATTCTTGCGTTACTTGAAGGAACAGAAGATTTTTAGTTTATTGTGATGCTTCCAAGCTAGGATTAGGATGCGTGTTAATGCAACGAAAGAAAGTGATCGCTTACGCATCAAGGCAACAGAAAAAGCACGAGGAAAATTATACAACTCATGACTTAGAATTAGGAGCAATAATTTTTGCCCTTAAGATTTGGAGACATTATCTGTATGGTAGTAAGTTTACCGTTTTTACAGACCATAAGAGTTTAAGATATATTTTTGAGCAAAAAGAATTGAACATGAGACAAAGAAGGTGGATGGAAATCTTAAGTGATTACGACTGTGATATTCAGTATCACCAAGGAAAAGAAAATGTAGTAGCAGATGCCTTAAGTTGTAAGTATCATGAGAAACAAAGACGAGTATGTGCTCTTAGGTTAACTCTGCAACTAGATTTAATGGAACAACTGAAAAATATTCAAGAAACAACAATCAAGGATGATGCTGAAGGAATGAAAGGAAGGATAAAGGAACTAGAACAAGAAACTGATGGAATTTGGAGATTCCATAAGAACAAAATTTGGGTACCTAGACAGGGAAATCTACGAGATAGAATATTTGAGGAGGCCCATAAATCTAGGTATACGATGCATCCTGGTAACAACAAGATGTATCAAGACTTGAGGAATAATTTTTGGTGGATAGGAATGAAAAATGACACGGCTACTTACGTTTCTAAGTGTTTAACCTATTCACAAGTTAATGCAGAACATCTAAAACCTTCAGGGTTACTTCAACAATTAGAAATGCCTGTATGGAAATGGGAATTGATAACAATGGATTTTGTTACTAAGCTACCCAAAACAAGAAAAGGTAACGATGCAATCTGGGTGATTGTGGATCGATTAACCAAATCGGCTCATTTCCTACCAATGAAGGAAACCTTAAGCATGGAAAGACTAGCTAAGTTATATGTGGATGAAATCGTATCATTACATGGAGTTCCACTCTCCATTGTATCTAACAGAGATTGTCGTTTCACTTCACATTTTGAGAAAAGTTTCCAACAAGCAATGGGAACACGATTAAACTTAAGTACAACATACCATCCCCTGACAAATGGATAAAGTGAAAGGATGATCCAAACTTTAGAAGACATGCTGAGGGCATGTGTTATGGATTTCGGTGGAAATTGGGACGACCATTTGCATTAATGGAATTATCCTATAACAATTGTTATCACACAAGCATCAATGCTGCCCCATTTGAAGCCCTTTATGGACGAAAGTGCCGAACTCCGGTATGATGGGCAGAAATAGGAGAGTCAGCTATCAGGTCCCGAGATTGTGTAAGAAACCACCGACAAGATAACTCAAATGAAAAGAAGATAGAAAACGGCACGAGATCGCCAAAAGAGTTATGTCGACCATCGCCGAAAGCCGTTAGAATTTCAAGTTGGAGAAAAAGTACTATTAAAAGTCTCTCCGTGGAAAGGGGTAGTCCGATTCGGTATGAAAGGAAAGTTAAGTCCAAGATATGTTGGACCTTTTACAGTTATCCAAAGGATAGGACTAATTGCCTATCAATTACAACTACCAAAGGAATTAGCCGGTGTACATGATGTATTTCATGTATGTAACCTTAAGAAATGTTTAGCTGATGAATCCCTAGTAGTACCTCTACAGGACATATAGGATAATGAAAAGTTAAAGTTTGTTGAGAAACCTCTTCAAATAGAAGACAGAAACGTTAAGAATCTCAAACACAAGAGATTAATTCTGGTTAAAGTAAAATGGGATTCAAAGAAAGGACCAGAATATACATAGGAGCTAGAATCTGAAATGAAAAGGAAGTATCCCTAATTGTTCCAATAAATCTCGAGGATGAGATTCTAAACAAGGTGGGGAGGATGTAACAACTCACAAAAACGTCCTAAAATGCTCCGTAAGTGTAAAACCTAAACCATATAACCTTATTATATATCAAAATCAAATAAAACTGACTTTTTAGTCTGTTGCGGGCCGCGACGCACAAAAGGGATGTCTCTCGCGGGGCGCGAGAGACTTGATTCTATCCGGACATGGTGTGTGACACATGTCATGCACGTGTCAAAGCTAGGGTTTGACATGAAATATAACAATCCTCAATTAAACCGCCACCCTTGAATTATTTTCGACACCTTAATATATTTTAAAATATCCCAATATGTCTTTAAAAACACCCCATATGTGAAAACGGGCCCCAAATACATTAAATATTATTAAATTTAATTAAAAATATTGTTTTTGGGTTTTAGACGGGCCACGTAAAGGACCTTCAACCCTTACGCGGGCCACGTCAACTTAAAACCTGGCACGGCCCTGGGCCGCCACGTGGCCCAACACACGACAAGCCTACTCGATGACCCAGCCAAGCTATCCCGTTGACCGGGTTTGACGCGGGCCGTGTTGGCCCATGTCTTGTGTTACGCGGGCCGCGAGAAAACCAAAGTGAGGCCATATATAAAGGAGCCATCGGATCTCAGTCGAAATCGTTCAAAAATCGTTTCTTTCTCTCAAATCTGAATAGTAGACATAATATACGGGTATTATACCCCCTAAATAGTGAAGTTCTGCTCCGTTGTAAGTATTATAACCCCTGGATACGTATTAGATACGCTGCCCGATTGATCTAGGGTTCCGTAACGGCTGTCGTGGTTCTGCCCGACGTAGTCGTTGGAATGTCGTCTCGGGGAGGGTATTACTAATGTTAAAATGGGTTATTATACTAACACGTGTGCATTTGTGTAAATTATAGATTGTCACTAGGAAACCCTTACGGATAATCTAAGACAACAATGTGAGTTGATCCACTTTTTGTAAACTTTTTGTTAACTGTTTTTACAAGACCTTAAATACTTTTCCATGCGAATAGCAGTTATTGAGTATTTGTAAGAATACAATTATCATGAGTATGTTGGGGTTTTGTATACAAAATTTGTTACCACCTGGTCAAGGAGTAACATTTCCACAAGTCGGGTCTGACAGTACCATGGATGTTAATTGTTATAACTTGGAAACAAATGTAATTGCGAGATCGCCCTCAATACTGTACAATGGTTTTTATTTGAACTTGATTAAACTGGGATTCACTCACCAGTGTTTCCCACTGACAAATGTTTTTAAAACGCGTTTCAGGTAACAAACTATGAAAGCCAAATAGAAGCCAGCTGGACAGCACTGAAGGCTTGGAAAAGTGGCAATCAAGTTACCTAAAATAAAATAGATGTTTTTATTAAAATAAAATAGGATTTATTCCTATGAAAATGTGTGTATTGCAAACTTGGGGTTTATCCCATAAGTTTAATGTTATGAAAATGTGGTATTTTACTCTGATCCAATATTTCCTAACTACGGTCCTGATGAAAATTTCCGCTGCCAAATTAGACAATACGCGATACCACCTAAATTGGCTCGCGGCCGCCCGTTCCCGGGGATTAGGGATCGGGGGTTGCGACAGAAGGTGGTATCAGAGCTAAGCCACTGATTCAGCCACAGAAGTGTTCTGCTGACATCGAAATTCAAAGTGTTAGGAAATAAATTACGGAAATACGTGCATAACTGTATTTATTGTTATGTGTTATTTGACTATTTGTTAGTTACAGTATGAGCTACCAAGGACCATCTGACGCTTATCGTCAATTGTCTGGTTGCCTAGAAGCGAAGGCACCTCCTCTTCTCAGCCTGCCCTCTCAGGGTACTCTGCTGATACAGAAGAAGGAATCTTTGTGTTTAAGGCTCAGTCCGAGGAGCCATTTCCTCAGAAAAAGAGGGGATGGTTCAGTCGAGGGGCACACGAGCGCAGAAAGCGTATGAAAAAGTTACAAGAATAGAGGGTACTAGCAGCAGCCAAAAGAGAGACAAATGCCTATGCCCAGGATATGATCAATAGGGGTATAGCCAACATCCACATTTTAGCAACCACTACAGCTGACCCTAATTTGGAGCAAATAATAGCACCCCAACCACAACTACCAATCCCTGACCAACCCACGGAGATAGAAAACCCTGAAAACCAAGTAGAAATGCATGACTTCGATCCAGAAGAAATACCTAGGGTACCAGCACCAAACCCCCTAGACCCAAATTACGACCCCTGGTGGGACGACAATAGGGACTATGTGCAACGTTACCCGATACATGAAGACATGCCCATGCCAACTCTAGGAGCCTATCCAGGTTTGGATCCTTTAGATCCCTATTACCACGATGAATACATTAGGGAGATTTTAGAAGATCCTTACCGATTCCAGGCACCTACACCCCCATACCAGGAACCCGCATCCCAGATTCCGAACCCAGTCCTAGAACCTGCACCCCCAATGAGTGCAGACAATGTACAAGAACTTAGGACATTTGGTGAGGAAATTCTAGAAAGTAGTGAAAGAATGCGACAGGTGGGAGAGCGACTCGTCTGGAAGTACGACGAGCGCAATATGGATTTTTGGATGAATCCATATCCGTGATATGATGGAAGAAACGGTAGTAGTAGTAGTAGTAATAATAATAATAAAATAAAAATAAAATAAAATATGTGTGTACTGATGCCTAGTACTATTAGTGTAATTTTGTTTCGGTTGGTATTGTAATTTTTATTTCAGTACTGGTGTGTAATAGATGCATAATATATGAATAGAGTAAGTGGCAATGATTGACGCTTTTAACCAAAATGCGTATTAAATATTATTTTGTGATATTAATACGGGGTAACTGTTTAAAATTCAGATGGCCGATGAAGGAAATCAAGATAATCTGAATAACGATAACCAGAGTAACATTAACTTGGTTAATGAGAATCCGAGCATCAATAACAATGGAAACCAAGTGGATAATAGTGTTATCCAACACATAATGGCACAAGGAATCATAGATGCAATGCCATTTATTATTCAAACGGTTCAAGAAGTGAATAATAAAAGTAAACATAGCAGTAAGCGACCAATTGAACCAGAACACAGCGTAAACAATGGAACCGTACTTCAAGTGCCCATTCCCAAAAGAAGAAGAACCATGCCTTATGGTTGTTCTTACAAAGAATTATGGTCCTGCAAACCAATAGAATTCTCGGGCAATGAAGGACCCATTGCAGCCCTACGCTGGAAAGAAAAGACTGAGGCTGTTTTAAAAATAAGCAAGTGTGCTGAAGACGACAAGATAATGTTTGCTTCTAATTTGTTTAAGAACTCAGCCTTAGAATAGTGGAACACTATCCTTTAGTCTAGAGAAAGTGATAGGATCTATAACATGGAATGGGAGGAATTTAAAAATATGGTAGAAAGGAAATTATGCCCTCCCAATGAAAAGGAACAAATAGCAAATAAGTTTCTGAACCTTAGGATGACCGGGGTAGATAGTAAGGGTTATGCTACCACATTCTTTGAATATGCTAAAATAGTACCAACCCTTGCTTCACCTGAACCGGTATTAATCTCCCGTTACATCTGGGGATTAATCGGAGAGATTAGACATGTAGTCAAGGCAGCTAGACCTCAAACTATAGAAGAAGCTGTAGAATTAGCAAATACCTTGACAGATGAATTAATCCGTACAAGGGAAGAAGACCAGAGGAAAACCTAACCCAAAGGCTTACTCAAGAATTCCATTCTGGGAATTACAATCGTAGGAATATGGGTTCTACCTCTGCACCATTCTGCAAGGTCTGCAAGAAAAAACATTCGGGAAAATGCTCCACTCTTTGCAATTTCTACAAGATGCCAGGACACAAGGAAGAAGATTGCAGGAGAAAATCCAGTAATGGCCTATGCTTCAATTATGGAGAAAAAGGTCATATCAAGCCAAATTGTCCGAAATTGGGTCCAGCTGCGAACAACATGAACACTAAAAATGCTAGAGCATTCGTTCTAACTGCAGATGAAGCTAAGATGATTCTAGACGTGATAGATGGTACGTTTTTAGTTAATCATGTTTTTGCTAAAGTATTATTTGACTCTGGTGCAAACTAAAGTTTTATTAATACTTCGTTTTGCAAACTTCTAAATCAGTCATTAACTAAACTACCACAAGAATGTCTAGTAGAGACAACTAATGGAGAAACTGTTAAGATTTCTGAAATCTTGCAGGGGGCAAGAATAGAAATTTTAAATCAAAAGTTTATTGCAAATCTTTATCCAATGAATCTGGCAGGATTTGATATCGTTTTAGGAATGGATTGGTTAATAGCCAATAAAGCCATTATTTTATGTGATCAAAAGCCAACCCAAGTAAATTCACCAAAAGGTAAAATGATCACAATTAAAGGAGATAGACCATCGAGATCCACAAAATTTATCTCTGTGATGAAAACTGCAAGTTATATAAGAAAAGGATCTATAGTGTATTTTATTTCTATAATCACTGACACTAAAGGAAAAGAACTAAAAGACATTTCAGTAGTGTCTCTGTTTTCAGATGTATTTCCAAAAGAATTACCAGGACTACCTCCATATAGAGAAGTTGAATTCAGAATTCACCTGCTACCAGGAACAGCACCAATTGCCAAAGCACCTTACCGTTTGGCACTCGCAGAAATGCAGGAACTGAAGAAACAATTAGATGAATTGCTGGAAAAAGGATTTATACAGTCAAGTTCATCGCCATGGGGAGCACCAATATTATTCGTTAAAAAGAAGGACAGATCAATGTGTATGTGCATTGATTACCGTGAATTGAACAAAGTCACAATTAAGAATCGGTACCCATTACCGAGAATCGATGATCTGTTCGATCAACTGCAAGGAGCTCGATTTTTCTCTAAAATCGATTTAAGGTCAGGATATCATCAATTAAAAGTACAGGAAGAGGATATTCCTAAAACCGCCTTTAGAACAAGGTATGGTCATTATGAATTTACTGTCATGCCATTTGGTTTAACCAATGCCCCAGCCGCATTTATGGACATGATGAACTGAATATGTAAGCCATATTTGGATAAATTCATAATTGTTTTTATAGATGATATTCTAATTTACTCTAAGAGTAAAGAGGAACATGCAAAGCATTTGCACGCACTTTTAAGCCTATAAAGAAAGGAAAAACTTTATGCTAAATTCTCCAAGTGCGAGTTTTGGTTAGAACAAGTACAATTTCTTGGACATTTAGTTAATCATGAAGGAATTCATGAGGATCCAACAAAGATCGAGGCGATTACAAAATGGAAAACCCCTGAATCACCAACCGAAGTTAGAAGTTTCTTAGGATTGGCCGGTTATTATAGAAGGTTTATTCGAGATTTCTCTAGAATAGCCATTCCTTTAACTAAGTTAACCTGTAAATCTATTAAGTTTGAATGGGGACCAAAACAAGAAGAAGCATTTAGAATTCTTAAGCAAAGATTAACCCATACACCCATACTAGCGTTACCAGAAGGAACTGAAGACTTTGTAGTCTATTGTGACGCTTCTAAGTTAGGTTATGGATGTGTGTTGATGCAACACCAAAAGGTTATAGCTTATGCATCTAGGCAACTTAAGAATCGTGAAGAAAATTATTCAACCCATGATTTAGAACTAGGAGCTATAATTTTTGCCCTTAAGATTTGGAGACATTACCTTTATGGTAGTAAATTTACCATATTCACTGATCATAAAAGTTTAAGGTATGTTTTCGGGCAAAAGGAGTTGAATATGAGACAAAGACGCTGGATGGAGATGCTTAGTGATTATGATTGTGATATCCAGTATCATGAAGGAAAGGAAAATGTAGTTGCAGATGCTTTAAGTCGAAAATATCACGAAAAGCCAAGAAGGGTACGTTCTCTTAAATTAAATCTACAAGTAGATTTAAATGATCAAATTAGAAAAGCACAGGAATCAGTAAGGATGATACTGAAAAATTAAAGGGAATAATTAAGGAATTAAAACAAGGAACAGATGGAATTTGGAGATTCCATGAAAAGAGAATGTGGATACCTAAATTAGGAAACTTACGCCATCATATATTAGAAGAAGCCCATAAGTCCAAATGTACGATGCACCCAGGAAACGATAAGATGTATCAAGATTTAAGAAAGAATTTCTAGTGGATAGGAATGAAAAAGGACATAGCAGCCTATGTTTCTAAATGTTTAACCTGTTCACAAGTTAAAGCTGAACACCAGAAACCCTCAGGTTTATTGGAACAGCTAGAAATGCCAGTATGGAAATGGGAATTAATAACAATGGATTTTGTTACTAAATTACCGAAAACAAGAAAAGGTAATGATACAATCTGGGTGATTGTAGATAGGTTAACCAAGTCAGTTCATTTCCTACCAATGAAGGAAACTTTAGTATGGAACAATTAGCTAAACTGTATGCAAATAAAACCGTTTCATTACATGGAATTCCTTTATCAATTGTTTCTGATAGGGATAGCCGGTTTACCTCTCATTTTTGGTCAAGTTTCCAAAAAGCAATGGGAACCAAGTTAAATCTGAGCACAACTTATCATCCTCAAACGGATGGACAAAGCGAAAGAATGATTCAGACGATGGAGGACATGCTTAGAGCTTGTGTAATTGATTTCAGAGGTAATTGGGACGATCACTTACCTTTAATAGAATTTTCTTATAATAATAGTTATCACACAAGTATCAATGCTACACCATTCGAAGCACTTTATGGACGAAAGTGCCGAACCCCATTCTGTTGGGCAGAAATTAGGGAAAAACAACTATCTGGACCTGAGATAGTACAAGAAACAACCGACAAGATCATTCAAGTCAAGGAACGACTAAAAGCAGCACGTGATCGACAGAAGAGCTATGCCGATAACCGACGCAAACCATTGGAATTTCAAGTAGGAGATAAAGTATTGTTGAAAGTCTCTCCTTGGAAAGGAGTAGTAAGATTCATAAAAAGAGGAAAGCTAAGTCCCATGTATATCGGACCTTTTGAGAGCTGCCAAATTAGACAATACACGATACCACCAAAACTGGCTCGCGGCCGCCCGTTCCCAGGGATTAGGGATCGGGGGTTGCGAAACGAAAGCCCTAGCCGTAGCTAGGCTGGCGCTCGCGGGCAGCGAAGGCTTCCGCTGTGCAAGTCGCGGGGCACGAGGGACTAGGGAAACAGTTATAAATTGAGCCTTCTGTGATATTTCAAAGTTGCTCAAAATCTTTTTTGTCTCTTAAATGCTGCTCAAAATAAATTAGCGAAGTACAAACACTCTGCTACGATAACGAGGTAATAACTCGATCACTGCTACGGTACTATATCCGATCGATTAAAACCGATCCGATGGATGTTTAAGTGTTGCCTATATTTGGCTATACTTTCTCATTCGTCGCGAGGGTTTTGATCTCGCGATTATCGTAAACGTTGTATTAAGTTACTAACCTAGTTTCGTTTGCATTGTATATTTAATTAGGTTTACCAACTTAACAAGTAGTCAAGCTTTGACCGTTTAAACCTGCAATGTGAGTCATTCTGTTTTTATCAAATTGTTTTGCAAAAACCCTAAATGTTTTCCAGTTATACTTACAGTGATTAAGTTTTTGTAATCTTAAATTATTGCTAGTACGTGGGGTGTTGTATACACTACTTGACAAGCGTCACTTTTAGGTGAACATACCTAAATAGTGATATGACCACAGTCACAGGTCTTGCCGAGTGACAACTTGGTCAGATAATTATAAGATATAAGCAAATGTAAAAACTCTTAATACTATATGTTATAACAATGTTTCTTTTGTATAAATTGAATGCACTCGCCAGTATTTTTCGCTGATCAAATATTTTAAAAACATGTTTCAGGTGATTTATTATGAAGAAAGGAAAAGTGCCGCATAGCACTACAGCTTAAATAAAGTGGCTCAGTAAATAGAAATAAACATGTTATCTGTAATCAAAGGATTTCTCAGTGAAATTCCTTTCCTGTAAATACGGGGTTTTACCCCGCTGTTAATAACAAAATAATTCGGTGTTTTTAAAACTCTGATATTATTTTTCTGACAAATCGGTCCTGATGAAATTTTCCGCTGCCAATTGAATACCGATACCACAGGTTTCTGTCGCGCGGCTTTCGAAACCAGGCAAAACGGGTCAGGGGCTGTGACAGAAAAGGTAGTATCAGAGCCACTGGTTTAAGCAAATTAAGTATTTGAAAAATACTTAAATTAAAGTAGCTAGGGATTTGGTGCTTCCGTGAAATTTATCTGTAAATAATTAATATTTAATTTGGAATTTTGTGATTCATTATTTGTGACTAACAGTATGAATGAGTTATCGGAGGCTCTCCAAAACTTCTCGATACATCCCACCGACATGGAAGCCACTGAGAACCAGACTGGGTACCAAGCTGAGCCAGATGAACCGATAGTGTTCCAAGCCTAAGAGAAACCCAAGCCAAAGAAAAGAAGGAGGATTCTGGACTGGAAGAGGGGAAGGAAGAAGAAGCCCGCAACTCAAAAGGATAAGAAAACAGTCGAACCGAAGGGAAAAGAGGTGTTGGGAGAAAGCTCCAGTCAGGCTCCGGTTTTACCACCCTGGGAAGAATTAGACAGGAAATTAGCGAACTGCGATCTTTTTGGCCCTGCTGATGAAAATCTCGTGAATATTCCCGTCCAAGCTGAACTTCCATAAAATCTGGAATCCGCCATCCCTGAACCTGTTGTTAACCCACTACCACTTCCTGACCCAATTGAAGAGTGGTGGACGAATCATTGGCATTTCCAGAATCTCAAGAATAATCCAAACCCGTACTACCCACAATTTGAATCTGCCCCCGCCACCTTTCCACCTATGAACCCAGAAAATGTTGCTAAGCTACGCTTCTACGGGGAAGAGTTGGTGGACGCGGGAAACCAAATTCGATCTGTGGGTGAAAACATCTCCTAGAAGTATGATGAACGGGAATTCCACTTTTGAAGACGGTTAATAATAAATTAGGTGTTTTGTATAATAATAATATGTGAAATAATAATAATAATATATAAGAATAATAATATAAATATCACCTAATAAAATAAAACGTCTGTAAATATGTGCTTTGTATGGATGCATATATATATATATATATTTATATATATAAAATCTAAACGTCGCAAGGATCGACAATTTTGGCTATATGTTTTGACTCGGTCTGTGTTTGTGATTGCAATGTTTTGTTTATTTGCTATCTATTTTGTGATATTAATCGGTGTATTATGTCCATAAATCAATCGGCAAACGAAGTAAATCAGTCGGAACAGAATAACTCCCTAAATAGATAAGATTTAGAAAACATAGTTGCTCAGGGTATAGCCAATGTTATCCCATCAATCATAGCAGCCGTTAAAAACCCAGTCAAACCTTCCAGAGCCAATAATAGCAAACGCACCCGTGATGATAATTTCAGTTATAGCGTGAATGGAGGCAATGATAATATAATTCAAGCCCCATTACCTAAGAAGATGAAAGTTGTGACAACTGGTTGCACTTATAAGGAATTCCTAGCGTGTAAGCCAACCGAATTCGCAGGCAGTGAAGGAGCAACTGCTGCACTACGATGGCTAGAAACGAATGAAGTTGTTATTAAAATAAGTAAGTGCGCAGAAGAAGACAGGGTGATGTATGCTTCCAACCTCTTCAAGGAGGAAACATTAGAAGGTGGAATACGATTCTACAAGCCAAAGGAAGTGACATGGCTTATGCCAGGAGTTGGGAGGAGTTTAAGGAACTGGTAGAAAGGAAGTTTTGCCCTTCCTATGAAAAAGAACAAATGGCAAATCGGTTCCTGAACCACAGAATGGTGGATGTTAAATGCCGTGAGTATACATCGAAATTCTTCGAGTATGCAAGAATAGTACCGACTCTGGCCTCAACAGAACCTGTACTTATTTCTCGCTATATTTGGGGATTGACTAGCGAAATCCGCGATATAGTCAAGGCTGCTAAACCTCGGACTATCGACGACGTAGTCGAATTAGCCAACACCTTGACAGTCGGATTAGTTCGTACGAGGGAAGAGATTAGGAAGAAGGAGTTGGCTTAAAAGATAACCCAAGGTTTTCGCCGGAGTAATAACTTCAAGAAAGGAGTCGGGCAGTCTTCTGCACCACCACTCTGCAAATTATGCAAAAGAAGGCACCCAGGAAAATGTAATAAGTACTGCAACTTCTGTAAGATACCTGGGCATAGAGAGGAAGATTGTAGGAAGAAATCTACAATCTACTTCAACTGCGGGGAGGCAGGACATTTCAAGCCAAATTGCCCTAAATTAGTTAAGACACCTGATAACAAAGCGAAAGCGGCCGACAGAACTAATAAGAAGAATGCAAGAGCTTTTCAGCTTACAACCCAAGAGACAACCATGATTCCTGACGTGATCGCCGGTACGTTTCTTATCCATGACGTTTATGCAAAAGTATTATTCGACTCTGGTGCAAACCAAGTTTTATAAATACTGCATTTTACCAAGCTCTTAAGCAACCATTAACTAAGTTGAGTCAAGCTTGCACGATAGAAACGGCCGAAGGAAATCCTATCAATATACGTGACATACTTCAAGAAGGAAAAATTGAACTAGAAGGTCATAAGTTCTCGGCAAACCTTCTACCTATGAATTTAACAGTGTTCGACGTAGTGTTAGGAATGGATTGGTTAGTAGCCAACCATGCTCGAATCCTTTGTGATCAGAATTCGGTGGAAATTCCTGCGCCAACAGGAGGGATGATTCTGATTACAGGAGATAAGCCAAGCAAGCTAATGAAATTCATCTCGGTAATGAAAGTTGCTAGCTACGAAGGAAAGCAAGGCTTAGTGTATATGATTTCAGTAATCATTAACACTAAGGGCAAAGAACTTAAGGAAATTCCGGTAGTGTTAGATTATCCAGATGTATTCCCAGAAGATCTACCTGGATTACCACCAGATAAGGAAGTAGAATTTAGAATTCATATATTACCTGGAACTGTCCCAATTGCTATGGCACCCTATCGTTTAGCACCAACGGAGATGTTAGAATTGAAAAAGAAATTAGATGAATTATTAGGAAAAGGATTCATACAACCCAGTTCATCCCCTTGGGGAGCACCTGTGTTGTTCGTGAAAAAGAAAGATGGGTCAATGCGAATGTGTATCGATTATAGAGAACTAAACAAGGTTACCATTAATAATCGATACCCTTTACCTAGAATTGATGATCTTTTTTATTAACTTCAGGGAGCTAGGTATTTCTAGAAGATAGATTTGCGCTCCGGATACCATCAACTGAAAGTATAGGAAGAGGACATTCCTAAAACTGCTTTCAGAACTAGGTATGGTCACTACGAGTTTACAGTCATGCCATTTGGATTAACAATTGCTCCTGCAGAATTTTTGGACATGATGAATAGGATCTCTAAACCGTACTTGGATAAATTTGTAATTGTCTTCATTGACGATATACATATTTATTCCAAAAGCAAGGACGAACACTGTGAACTCTTGCATGCATTCTTAACCCTGTTAAGAAAAGGAAAGCTTTATGCTAAATTTTCTAAGTGTGAATTTTGGTTACAAGAAGTGCAATTTCTAGGTCACATGGTTAATCATGAAGGCATTCACGTAGATCCTTCAAAGATAGAAACTATCACAAATTGGAAAGTCCCAAAGTCAGCTACAGAAGTCAGAAGTTTTCTAGGATTAGCCGGATACTATAGACGTTTTATCCAAGACCTCTCTAAGATAGTTGTTCCATTAACTAAGTTAACATGTAAAATTGTTAAGTTTGAATGGGGACCCAAACATGAAGAAGCCTTTAGAATTCTGAAGCAAAGATTAACAAATGCCCCAATTCTTGCGTTACCTGAAGGAACATAAGATTTTGTAGTTTATTGTGATGCTTCCAAGCTAGGAATAAGATGCGTTTTAATGCAATGAAAGAAAGTGATAGCTTACGCATCAAGGCAACTGAAAAAGCACGATGAAAATTATACAACTCATGACCTAGAAATTAGGAGCAATAATTTTTACCCTTAAGATTTGGAGACATTATCTGTATGGTAGTAAGTTTACCATTTTTACAGACCATAAGAGTTTAAGATATATTTTTGGACAAAAAGAATTGAACGTGAGACAAAGAAGGTGGATGGAAATCTTAAGTGATTACGACTGTGATATTCAGTATCACCAAGGAAAAGCAAATGTAGTAGCAGATGCCTTAAGTCGTAAGTATCATGAGAAACAAAGACGAGTACGTGCTCTTAGGTTAAATATGCAATTAGATATAATGGAACAACTGAAAAATATTCAAGAGACAACAATCAAGGATGATGCTGAAGGAATGAAAGGATGGATAAAGGAACTAGAACAAGGAACTGATGGAATTTGGAGATTCCATAAGAAAAAAATTTGGGTACCTAGACAAGGAAATCTACGAGATAGAATATTAGAGGAAGCCCATAAATCTCGGTATACGATGCATCCTGGTAACAACAAAATGTATCAAGACTTGAGGAATAATTTTTGGTGGATAGGAATGAAAAAGGACATAGCTAGTTACGTTTCTAATTATTTAACTTGTTCACAAGTTAAAGCAGAACATCAGAAACCTTCAGGGTTACTTCAACAATTAGAAATGGCTGTATGGAAATGGGAATTGATAATAATGGATTTTGTTACTAAGCTATCCAAAACAAGAAAAGGTAACGATGCAATCTGGGTGATTGTGGATCGATTAACCAAATTGGCTCATTTCCTACCAATGAAGGAAACCTTAAGTATGGAAAGACTAGCTAAGTTATATATGGATGAAATCATATCATTACATGGAGTTCCACTCTCCATTGTATCTGACAGAGATAGTCGTTTCACTTCACATTTTTTAAAAAGGTTCCAACAAGCAATGGGAACACGATTAAACTTATGTACAACATACCATCCCCAGACAGATGGACAAAGTGAAAGGACGATCCAAACTTTTAAAGACATGCTGAGGGCATGTGTTATAGATTTTGGTGGAAATTGGGACGACCATTTGCCATTAATAGAATTATCCTATAACAATAGTTATCACACAAGCATCAATGCTGCCCCATTTGAAGCCCTTTATGGACGAAAGTGCCGAACTCCTGTATGTTGGGCAGAAATAGGAGAGTCAGCTATCAGGTCCCGAGATTGTGTAAGAACCCACTGACAAGATAACTCAAATCAAAGAAAGATTAAAAACGGCACGAGATCGCCAAAAGAGTTATGCCGACCATCGCCGAAAGCCGTTAGAATTTCAAGTTGGAGACAAAGTACTATTAAAAGTCTCTCCGTGTTAAGGGGTAGTCTGATTCGGTAAGAAAGGAAAGTTAAGTTCAAGATATGCCAGACCTTTTACAGTTATCCAAAGGATAGGACCAATTACATATCAATTACAACTACCAGAGGAATTAGCCGGTGTACATGATGTATTTCATGTATGTAACCTTAAGAAATGTTTAGCTGATGAATCACTGGTAGTACCTCTTCAGGACATAGAGGTAAATGAAAAATGAAAAATTAAAGTTTGTTGAGAAACCTCTTCAAATAGAAGAAATTAAAAGTAAATGGGATTCAAAGAGAGGACTAGAATATACATGGGAGCTAGAATTTGAAATGAAAAGGAAGTATCCCTACTTGTTCCAATAAATCTCGAGGACGAAATTCTAAACAAGGTGGGGAGGATGTAACAACTCACAAAAACGCCCTAAAATGCTCCTTAAGTGTAAAACCTAAACTGTATAACCTTATTATATATAAAAAACAAATAAAACTGACTTTTTAGTCTGTCGCGGGCCGCGACCCACAAAAGGGATGTCTCTCGCGGGGCGCGAGAGACTTGATTCTATCCGGACACGTTGTGTGACTTGTGTCATGCACGTGTCAAAGCTAGGGTATGACACGGAAGCCCTAACCGTAGCTAGGGTGGCGCTCACGTGCCGCGAAGGCTTCCGCTGAGCGAGTCGCTGGGCGCGAGGGACTAGCCAAACAGTTATAAATTGAGCCTTCTGTGACATTTCAAAGTTGCTCGAAATCTTTTATGCTTCTTAAATTATGCTCAAAATAAATTAGCGAAGTACCAACACTCTGCTACGATAACGGGGTAATAACTCGATCACTGCTACGGTATTATATCCGATCGATTAAAACCGATCCGATGGATGTTTAAGTGCTGCCTATATTTGGCTATACTTTGTCATTCGTCGTGAGGGTTTCGATCTCGCGATTATCGTAAACATTGTATTAAGTTACTAACCTAGTTGCGTTTGCATTGTATATTTAATTAGGTTTACCAGCTTAACGAGTAGGCAAGCTTTGACCGTTTAAACCTGCAATGTGAGTCATTCTTATAACAACCCTCCAAAATATTTCCAACACCCCTAATATGTTTAGAACACCTCAATACGTCCTAAAATACACCCTGAATACGAGATTTGGCCCTAAATACCTTTATTTTTATAAAAATAAATCAAAAACAAAATTTAATGGGTCGTCGCGGGGCGCGACAGATCCCTTGAGGGACGTCGTGGGGCGCGAGCGCCTAGCTACGGGGCCGCACCCGGAGCCGCCACATATCCTCACGCGTGTTAAACCTACCCAATGACCGGACAAGGCTACGGCCTAGGTACCCTACATCGCGGGGCACGACGGCCCCTCCTGTTTCCGTCGCGGGGCGCGACGCCCTGTCTGATCAGCCCTATAAATTGGATCGAGAGGCTCAGTTCACAAACCGTTCAAAATCAATAATTCTCTCTAAATTTCTGTAGTGTAGAAGTAATTCCCGGGTATTATACCCCCCTAATTAGCGAAGCCCTGCCTCTTTGTAAGTATCATAACCCCCGGTTACGTATTAGATACGCTGCCCGATTGATCTAGGGTTCCGTAACGGCTGTCGAGGTTCTGCCCGATGTAGTCGTTGCAATTCTATCTCGGGGAGGGTATTACTAATGTAAATATTGGGTTATTATACTAAAACGTGTGCATTTGTGTAATTAATAGATAATCACCATGAAATCCTTAAAGAAAACCCTAAGACAGCAATGTGAGTAATCCTCCTTTTTGCAACTGTTTTTTACAAAACCTCAAATAAATTACATTATATTAAACAAGGATTAAGTATTTGTATTCTACAATTATCGTCGGTATGTTGGGGTTTTGTATACAAAATTTGTTACTACATTGTGAGTAGTAACATGACCACAAGTCAGGTTGACAGTACCGTGGGTGGTAATTAAAGTAGATGGAAACAAATGTAATTGTGCGACCGCCCTCAATACAGTAAAACAGTTTTACTTGTCTTGATTAAACTGGGATTCACTCACCAGTATTTCCCACTGTTGATGCAACAAATACAAGACCAACGGTGGTAGCTGGACTGGCTAGGCAAAATGGTTGAAGGGTTCAACCTTGCCTAACGTAGGTCGTGGGGTCCCCCCACGTTTGCAAGACGTGGAAGGAGGTTCGCTAGTTTATTGTTGTTCTTTGCTATGGATCCTCCTCTGAAATGCACTCAGATTCGGAAGTAGTAGCAAAGGGAATGTGTGTGTTGGATGTGAAAGGGAGTGACTTGTATGAAACAAGCACTCGATGTGAATGACCAGGGATTAGAGAATCAGAGATGGTCAGGAGATGTTCTTTGGAGTAAATGAAGTGTCCATTTATAAGAGAAGACATCTCCCGAAGTAGAATGTACTAGACTAGCAACCTTGCTTGCAGTGGAGGGTTTCCCCTTTCGGGGGTTGAAGGCTTTTGACCCCCGGATAATAGCATGTAGAGTGCAGACCTGCTTTGCTTTTGCGGCTGTGAGTTGGTGAAGTGATCTCCGGATGTGACTGGCCACTGTTTCCGCATTGCTTTTTCTACCTCACAGCTTTTCAACCATTGAACCGTTTAACCATTTTAGCGTTTACATACTTAGTCATTTTATTTAGTCTTGTGCTACCCCCGTCATCAGCCCCCCAAGTCAGAGGTTTTTGGGGAGTCAGCTCAAAGACTTCTGACTTTTATGTACATATTTTATTGCCTGAAGGTTACAAGGGTTTGTTGCTTGAAGGCTTGAAAGGTTGAAGTCAGTTAATATTTGAATTTGAATTTTAAATAACTGACAATTGATTTGATTGATGTATGGCAGTTGAGAGGGTGGCGGTTTTGCAAAAGTTACTGTTTACCATTATTACCCCTATTCGTAGGTTTTTATATTTTCATATCTCATTTATTTACACGGTTTACTTTGGATAAACATCACTTTGTTCTTTTTTCTCTCAAGTTTCTGCCATTTCTCTCCTTCTCTAAGGTTAGTTCCGGTTTCTTTACATCTTGCATTCTTCATTTTCTGTTTTCAAAAATGGGTGCTCGTAAGGACTTAGCAAAATCTTTTTCCCGGTTAACACAAGAGGAGGTAGATTTATTTTGTTTGGAATATGGCATTGATAGGAAGTTTAACCCAACTGCCCCTGCTTGTGATGTTCCTGTTGATAAACCATCTTCTGGTTCGATTGCCCTTTATTGTAGTCATTTTGAGTTCTCGAACCTTTGTTATCCCTTTTCATTTTTTGTTTTGAACTTGTTGGAGTATTATCGGGTTTCTTTTGGGCAAGTTCATCCAAAGGGGATGGCTAGGGTTTTGCATTTTGAGGTTTTGTGTCGTGCTCTTGGGTATGATCCTTCCCTTTTACTCTTTCGCCGGTTTTTTCGCTTGGCTAAGAATGGCGATTGGTTTACTTTCGAAACAACCAAAGTTGATACCTGCCTTATTTCGTCGATGGTTACTACGCTTGGGGCTTGGAAAGACCGCTTTTTCTGGGTTTCCGATACTATTCTCCCATTTAAAATGGTGTGGAGGAATCCGGATGCCGTTCTCAATGATCCGGAACCTTCCGAGTCTAAATTGAATGCTGTTTTTCTCAATGCCATCCGGGGGTGCCCTTCGAGGGTTCGTCCCTTTCCTGGACACTTACAAGTTCTTTTAGGGGTTAGTAAAATTTGGGGGAATGTTGATCGGGATCCGGTTCTTATGAGGAGTGGAATGGGTATGCATTTTCCTTTTTTGTCCTCTTTATGTTTTTCTTAACCTATGACTTATGTGCTGTTGTTTTTTGTAGTCATGTCTGCTTTGGATTTTATTAAGAGCGACGATACTTCTGATGTTGTTTTTGAGGATGCTCCGTCTGTTCCTGGTGAGAATGTTGTGGTTAGAACTGTTGATCAAAGATTTGAGGGCTCAGGTTATGTTAGTGCTGCTACTGTCAAAGGTTTTTCTAAGTCCAATGTTCCTAAGTCTTTAACTCGTCGATCTTCTCGTCGGTTGTTGAAGGCTGGTCCTCAATCCACCTCTACTGAACCAGTGGACTTGAGTGATCATATTGAAGTTTCGAAAGATCAAGGTGTTGAAGCAGGTGCTGAGAAGGATAAGGAATTGGTTGTTCATGGTAAAAAGGTTTCGGGCAAGAAGGTTGTTGCCACTCCTGTTCAGGAATCTTCAAGTAGGGACGTTGAAGGGTTGGATCCGGAAGGGATTTATGTGCCTGCTTGGTCGGTGAAGAATGATGACAGCTTCAAAGATGCTGCTGTTTGTGAGGATGCTCTGAGTCACATTGCTCCTCCATCGGTTCACAAGACCATTGCTGGGATGGATGATAACCTGATGTTGTCTCGTATGATTTTGAGTACTTGCAACCTTGCTGCTATGCTTCCTCAAGGTATTGTCCGTTTTCGTCAAAGAATGCAGGAGTATGAAGAATTCTCCAAGAAGAGGGATAAGATGAAATCCTCCATGTCTGGTATGAAAAAGGAGATAGCTAGTTTTGCCGAGAAAGAAGTGGCTTGGGACAAGAAGGTTAGTGATTTGAAGAAGACGCATGAGATTGAGATGAGTGACTTGAAAAAGAGCTTCGAGGCTGATAGATTGAAGCTTAGGGCTGACCGGGAAACTTTGTTTGTTCAGCAGCAGGCTTTTGGTAAGGAGAAAGAGGGGTTGAAAGCTTCAGTTGCTCGTTCTACCGCTGACAATCAGTGATTAATTGAGCAAGGTTTCCAACAGGTTGTTACTTACCTTCTACATTCCAAGGATTTCAATTCTGCCCTTGGTGACGTTTACACTAAGCTTCTCAACCTGGGGAAACACCAAGGCCTCATTGCTGGGTATAAGCTTCATGAATCCGGCCATCCTTTGGAGAAGTCACCTCTGTTCCGTCCCGAAGCTTCTGATGTTTTTAAAGGCTCTGTTGAGTAGATGGAGAAGTTGACCTATCCTTACGTCCATCAAGTTTCTGCTTGTTTTGGTAAGCCTCTTGCTGTGTTGCAGGACTTGAAACCGAAGGGTCTAAATGAAAAGGTTTGTGCTGAGATCTTGGGTTCCCTTTCAAGGAAGAGATCCTACTAGGGGGATAGTGATGATATCCCTTTCGGTCCGTTGGATGTTCCCAAGGATGCAAGTTTGGAGGCTTCAGTGGTTGGTGGTGATGGAGGTTTGAAGACTAAAAAACTGAAGAAGACCAAGAAGGCTAAGGGCGAGAGTTCTGGAGTTTCCAAGCCCGTTGATGGTTAATTCATAGCTTTCTTAGCGCTGAAAACAATTTATGTTTTGTAATGTTAATCTGAACAATATTTGGTTTTTAGGAACCCTTAAGGTTCCTGTGTTTTAAAGCCTTTGTGGCCGCTGGAACAGTAGTTTAAGCTTGCAAGTTATTAGGACTTGCCCTAACTTATGTTTGAGAGTCTTTTGGGGCTTTCTTTTATATGATGTTATGTTTAAACTATTTTCCTTGTATTATGGTTTTATGCTTGTGCCTTTTTGGACAAAGCAGTTTATTTGGCTTTTAACCTTCCAAACCTTTTGGCTGTCTGTTAATAGGTTGAAGCCTTTAAGGTTTCGATATATTACCCGGGTGGTTGAAGCCTTGAAGGCTTCTTATTTTTGTATCCTGACCTGGTTTATATCTTTGTGATTTTTGTCCAAGTAACTTTGTTCTTTTGGATTTGTCTTGTTCTTTTGTAACTTTGTCTTTGTCGAGTTTGTGCTGCCCTTATGTTTTTTATGCCTAAAAGGGTTCAGTGCTGCAGACACTTAGCCTTGGCATTTCTAACAAGAAGAGATAGCACCTATCCTCTTTATTATTTCTTTTGGTTTTTTAGCCTTTTTGTGGACTATATTTTTAAGGCTTAGGGAACATTTGGTGTAGGCTGCTCATACCCGTCTATGAGACAATTTTGTGTTTTCTTAACAAGTCTCATGGAGTTGTATTGATTTAGGAACTCACCCCTTATATAGGCTCATTCAACCCTTGAACCTATTGAGCGATGTGGCCTGGGAGCTCATCCCCTTACATGGCCCTTGCCATGGAGTTTTTTGCTAGGTTCTCAACCTGATTTTGGGATAGAAAGACAAGTTTGATAAAAACAACTTCATTCATTAAAGCAATACTTGCTTTTTACAAAAGGTATTCATAATCCTTCGTGAAATACATTTTTGATACAAACCAAACTTTCCCGTTTAAACATGGAACCTTTTCAGGGTTTTGCCGTTCCAATGCCTTGGAAGCTTTTTGCCTTCTGAATCAGCCAGCTTGTAAGATCCACCTTTGTGTGCTTCAAGGATGGTGTATGGGCCTTCCCATTTTGGGCCGAGCTTTCCTTGGTTTTCTTTTTTGCTGGCTTCGTTGTTTCTGAGGACCAGGTCCCCAGGCTTGAAACGTTCGTTCTTGACTTTTTTGTTGTAGTAAGCTTCCATCTGTTGTTTGTATTTGGCCTCTTGAATTGCGGCTTGATCTCTTGCTTCCTCTAGGAGTTGTAAATTCAACATAGTCTCTTTTTGGTTTGTTTCGGGATCCATGTTGACAATTCTTTGGGTTACAACTCCTATCTCGGCAGGGATCACAGCTTCGGATCCAAATACCAAGCTGTACGGTGTTTTCTTATGGCTTGTTTTTTCGGTTGTTCTAATTGCCCATAGAACACTTGGTAATTCTTCAAGCCAATTGCTTTCATATCTTCCCAATCTTGTCTTGATGCCTTCTACTATGCTTCTATTTGTTCTTTCAACCTGACCGTTTGATTGCGGATAAGCCACTGAGCTAAAAACCTGATCGATTTTGTATTCTTTGCACCAAACGCTGTAAGGCTTCTCAGCAAATTGCCTTCCGTTGTCGGTGACAAGTGCTCCCGGCAATCCATAACGGCAAATGATGTTCTCCCAGACAAAGTCAATGACTTGCTTTCCTGTGATCTTAGCAAGTGGTTTGACCTCGGGCCACTTGGTGAAATAATCTACCGCTACCAGTAGGAATTTCACTCCCCCTTTGCTTGGGGGAAATGGACCAACAATGTCCATTCCCCATTTATGGAATCGCCATGCCGAGGTTATCGGGACTAAATCATGCTTGGGACTTTTTGGGATTGGTGCATGGATCTGGCAAGCATCACATTTCTTCAACTCTTCGGCTGTATCGCGATGCATTGAAGGCCAAAAATATCCGAGGTTCATGAGCTTTGCAACTACCGACCTAGCTCCAAAGTGAGCTCCGCATACACCCTCATGAATTTCCTTGACCAAATACTTACTTTGCTCGGGACCGACACATCTTAGCAAGGGAGCAAGGTAACCCTTTTTGTAAAGGGTTTCTCCTTGTAGTATGTATTGCCTTGCCTTGATTTCAACCCTTTTGGCTTCCACTTGATCATTGGGTAATTCACCATTTTTGAGGAACTTTCTTATGGGAGTCATCCAGTTTGGTTCTTCTTCGGTAACCACGTCTTGAACCTCCAATTCATTAATGGATGGGGCCTTCAACACTTCTACTAGTACCTTCTTGGTGAGGTGGGCAAAAGTGAGAGATGCAAGCTTACTTAGGGCATCGGCCTTTTTGTTTTGAGATATTGGGATCTGTTTGATGTTGCACACTTGGAAGGTACTCATCAGTTCCTTGGATTTTTCTCTGTATTTTTTCATGTTGGGCTCTTTAGCTATGTAGCTGTCATTCACTTGGCTTGAGACCAGCAACGAATCCGTGAACACTTCAAGCTTTTCAACCTTCATTTCTTTGGCCAGCCTTAGGCCGGCTATTAGTGCTTCGTATTCAGCCTCGTTATTGGTGGTCTGAAAATCAAAACGGAGAGCATATGTGAATTCCAAACCTTTTGGGTTGATCAAAATTAATCCAGCCCCTGACCCTTCAACGCTTGAAGCCCCGTCTGTAAAAAGCTTCCAGGCTTCAGGGTTGGAAGGTTCAGTGGTGGTAGTGTTTACTTCAGTGGCTGTTTGGTTTGGGACTTCCACAATGAAATCGGCCAAGACTTGGGCCTTGATAGCTTTCCTTGGGACATAGGTGATGTTATGTTCACCTAGTTCTATGGCCCATTTGGCTAATCGCCCCGAGTTTTCAGGTTTTTCAAGCACACTCTTAATAGGTTGGTCGGTGACCACTTGTATGGGGTGTGCTTGGAAGTACCTTCGAAGCCTTCTAGCTGTTTGAACGAAGGCTAGGGCAAGTTTTTCAAGGGGAGGGTATTTCGTTTCAGCTAATTTTAAAGTTTTGCTGAAAAAATAAACGGGTACCTGGGCCTTGTCTCGCTCAATGGTGAGGACTGCACTGATGGCCTCGTCCGTGATTGCGAGGTACACCGATATTAACTCCCCGGTTTTTGGTGCCGCAATGTCTGGTAGGGAAGCTAGATGTTGCTTCATCTGGTTAAAAGCTTCTTCAGCTTCTTCAGTCCATTTGAAATCCTTCTTATATGAGCAGTTTTTGAGCGTTTTGTAGAAGGGCAGAGATCTTTCGGCCAACTTCGAGGTAAAACGCTTCAAGGCTGCAAGCTTCCCGTTCAAGCTTTCAACCTCCTTCTTGGTCTTTGGTGGCTTGGTTTCAAGGACTGCTTTCACCTTGTTTGGGTTGGCTTTGATACTTTGCTTTCCAACAATGTGACCCAAGAAATTTCCTTCCTCAAATCCAAACGAACATTTTTCAGGATTGAGCTTCATGTTGACTTTTCTGAGGTTCTTGAAAGTTTCTTGGATGTCATCGAGCATTTGATACTCCGTCTTGCTTTTGATCACCAAGTTGTCGACATATGCCTCCATGTTTTTACCGATTTGGCCTGCAAAGGCTTTGTCAACGAGTCGTTGGTAGGTTGCTCTGGCATTTTTGAGACCAAAAGGCATCTTTTGATAACAAAAGATCCCTCTGTCAGTGTGGAAGGCTGTTTTTTCCTCATCTTCTTCCTTCATGAGGATTTGGTGATAACCTTTGTATGCATCTTGAAAGCATTTGAACGAGTATCCGGTGAGGGAGTCAACTTTGAGATCAATTTCTGGTAGTGGATAGCAATCCTTAGGACAAGCTTTGTTAAGATCCTTAAAGTCTATGCACATCCTCCAAGAGTTGTCTGGTTTCTTGACCATAACCGGGTTTGCAACCCATGACTGGTACTTGACTTCTCGGAGAATACCGGCTGACACAAGCTTTTCAACCTCTTGGCAGGCTGCCAGACTTCTCTCAGGTGCCAAGCTTCTTTTCTTTTGGACCACAGGCTTGACCTCCGGTGGTATTCTCAACTCATGCTCGGCAATGTCCTGGGGGATCCCGATCATATCTTCGGGACACCAAGTGAATACATCGATGTAGTGTGTTAGCAATTTTTTAAGGTATGAAAGGGTCTCTTGAGAAAGGTCTGGGTTGACCCTTATTCTTTGTTTAGGGTATTTAGGGTTTATGACCAACCTTTGCCTGTCTTCTTCACTGTTTGAACTTTCACCTTCAACCATGTAGGCTTCCTGAGAGGGTTGAAGGGTTGCTATGCCCCTCTCGGTAGGGAATTTGACTGTGCCGTGGCCAACAGACACGGCCATGTAAAATGCACACTGTCCCGGTCTTCCAATGATCACATCATAGCTTGAGGGGATGTTGATAACCACAAAGGTCAGCGGTTGGGTCCTTTCTTTCAAACCATCGCTGAAACGAACATTAAGTGTCAGTTGCCCCAAAGGTTTGAGAGGTATATCAGCTATACCTTTTATGGAGGTTCCAGAGGGTTGAAGCCTTGCACGCTCTTCATTGCTCAAACGGTTGAAGAATTTTTCGAACATGATTTCAGTGGTTGCCCCCGTGTCTATGTATGCCCTATGTGTTTGCAACGTTCCCACGGTAGCTTCTACCTCAAGAGGGCTGGAGAGAGGGTCTTTCTCCGTAGGGGGGGAAACAGACACACTGAAGCTCCCAAGCTTCCAACCTCTGCCTCTTATGAGGAACCCTTCCATCAAAATCCACCATATTGACTTCCTTACCTTTTCCTTCAGCCATTTTGTCCCGGACTCCCTTTACCAAATGAGCAAGTTCTCCGGACTTAACAGCTTCTTCAATTCTTTTCTTGAGTTGGAAGCATTCATTGGTGTGGTGACCCTTTTCTTCATGAAACTCACAGTATTGGGTGGAGTTCTCGTTCTTCCTACTCTTGGGGAGAGGCCTAGGAGGCCGAAAGTTTTGTTTAACTTCTTCTGTTGCAAGGATTTCTTGAGGGGTCTTCGTGAGGGGTGTGAAACTTATGCCTTTTTCCCTGCTTGAAAGGTTCCGACCTTCAGACCTTCGAGGGTCTGAACCCTTTGACCGCCTGTCATAGGAGTTGAAGTTCCCTCTTTTTCTGGCTGGACTGTTGCTTCTCTAGCCGGACCCTCTTTTTCTTTGTTCCTTGATATCTACTGCCTCCTCTCCCCGGATGTGGGCTTCAGCCCTTTCAAGAGCTTCTTCTAAGGTCTTGGGTAGAGATTTGTTGAAATCCCTTGTAAGGTACTTAGAGGTGATGGCATTCATGAAGCCAGCCACCCTCATTTTCTCATCGGCCCCTACATAAGTCAGACCTTCCTTCTTGTATCGTTCAATGAAAGCATGGAGACTTTCATCATCACGTTGTTTTATCTGAAAGATTACTGTTGCGTTTTTGACATATCGCCTTTGTTGGGAGAAATTGGCCAGGAAACCCTTGCTAAGATCGTCAAAGCTTCGAACGCTTTGAGCAGGTAAATCGTTGAACCAGATCCTGGTGGATCCAACAAGAGTTTGCATGAACATTAGGCAACACTCAGCGTTGGACCATTTCTCTATCCGAGCTGCACCGGTGAAGATCTGGAGATGGTCTTCAGGATCTTCAGTCCCATCATACGTCCTGATGTGGGCTGGCATTTTGATCTTTGACTGGAAATCATAATCGGCTATCTGCCTTCGAAAGCATGAAAGGTTACTTGGCTTGTATGGTTTAGCCAAGTCTTCTTCAGTCCTTGCATCCACATTACTGCTATTACCGTTATTTCCATGAGTGGCAAGCACTTGATTGATGAAGTGTTGCCATGGGAAGTTGGCCATCATCTGGGTCATCATGCTGGGCATATAGTTGAAGCCATGAAGGCTTCCTGGGCCAGCGGAGCAGTTTATCCCGAGGGGAGCACTCATAACAGCACTTCATGCTAAGGGGAGCACGGACAGAGCTTGCTCCCATGTAGTTGTAGTAGATGCTGGATAGCTTGTCACTGGGGATTGTAGGAGCTGGTCAAGAGTTAGCTCATGTCCCAAAGGAGCACCACTAGTAATTGATTGGGAAGAAAAGATAGGATGCACCGTAGGATTTGTCATAGTGGACAGATAAGGGTGAGGGTTTGAAAGGTTATTGGGACCAGCCTCACTTCTTGTTGCAAAAAGAGGGGGAGGTGGCCCAGGGGACAATGTTGGTTTAGGTTCATCATAGTCTAAACGAATCCTCACTCCCTTTTCTCTTTCTTTACTCACATGTTGGTTGAGAAGGGACCTTAACACAAGGAAATTGTTAGCAACCCCTTCAGGGGTGAGTTCAACACATGATGGGGCATCAGAGACACCGATGTTGGGAGATAGAACTCCGGATCTGGACGGAGTTGGTGTGTTGAAGTTGAGGAACTCGGGTGTGCTCCCCGGAGTTGAGAAAGAAGTTGGTATAGCCACGTGAGCTTGGCTACTACCCGGAGTAGAAGCGTTTGGAATCTGATTTACTTCTTCCGGGGATCCACTTTCAGACATGGTGATTTTAGGTGAGTAGAGCTACACTACTAGGTCTTTTTTGAGAAGAAATAGCGGCGTAGCCCCACGGTGGGCGCCAACTTATTGATGCAACAAATACAAGACCAACGGTGGTAGCTGGACTGGCTAGGCAAAATGGTTGAAGGGTTCAACCTTGCCTAACGCAGGTCGTGGGGTCCCCCCACGTTTGCAAGACGTGGAAGGAGGTTCGCTAGTTTATTGTTGTTCTTTGCTATGGATCCTCCTCTGAAATGCACTCAGATTCGGAAGTAGTAGCAAAGGGAATGTGTGTGTTGGATGTGAAAGGGAGTGACTTGTATGAAACAAGCACTCGATGTGAATGACCAGGGATTAGAGAATCAGAGCTGGTCAGGAGATGTTCTTTGGAGTAAATGAAGTGTCCATTTATAAGAGAAGACATCTCCCGAAGTAGAATGTACTAGACTAGCAACCTTGCTTGCAGTGGAGGGTTTCCCCTTTCGGGGGTTGAAGGCTTTTGACCCCCGGATAATAGCATGTATAGTGCAGACCTGCTTTGCTTTTGCGGCTGTGAGTTGGTGAAGTGATCTCCGGATGTGACTGGCCACTGTTTCCGCATTGCTTTTTCTACCTCACAGCTTTTCAACCATTGAACCGTTTAACCATTTTAGCGTTTACATACTTAGTCATTTTATTTAGTCTTGGGCTACCCCGTCATCACCCACTAACAAAATGTTTTTAAACGCATTTCAGGTAACAAAATGTGAAAGCCAAATAGAAGCCAGCTGGACAGCACTGAAGGCTTGGAAAAGTGGCTATAAAAGTTACCTAAATAAAGAGATGTTTTTATTTAAATAAAATAGGGTTTTATCCCTATAAAATGTGTGTACTTGAAACTTGGGATTTTCTCATGTGTTAAATATTATAAAAGCGTGGTATTTTACTCTAATTAAATATTTCATAACTACGGTCCTGATGTAAATTCCACTGCCAAAATGATAAACACCGATACCATGAAACTGGCCTCGGCCGCTCGTTCCCGGGTAACTAGGGGACGGGGGTTGCGACAGAAGGTGGTATTAAAGCTAAGCCACTGATTCAGCCACATAAGTGTTCTGCTGACACCAAAATTTGTTCATATGTTAGGAAATTAATTACGGAACTACTTGCATATCTGTATATTATTGTTGTGTGTTATTTGACTATTTGTTAGTTTACAGTATGAGCGACAGTTGTCCAGCTCACCTAGGAACGAAGGCACCTCTTCACAGTCTACCCTCTCAGGGTATTCAACTGACAATGAAGATGGGATATTCGTGTTCAAGGCCCAATCTGAGGAGCCATTCCCTCCTAAGAAGAGAGGATGGTTCAGCAGAGGCGCGCATGAAAGTAGGAAAATGATGAAAAAGTTAAAACAACAGCGAGCTTTAGTAGCCGTTAAGAGAGAAATAGATGCTCACACTCAGGATATGCTCAATAGGAGTCTAGCAAACTTCCACATACTAGCAACTACAGCTGTAGACCCTAATCTAGAGCAACTCATAGCACCCCATCCCTTGCCACTATTTCCCACACAGCCAATGGAAATTGAAAACAACCCAGAAAACCAAATCCCAATACCTGATTTCAACCCAGCTGAGATACCTAGAGTACCAGCACCCAATCCCTTAGATCCAGACTACGACCCGTGGTTTGACGACCATAGGGATTACCAATAACACTACCCAATACCAGAGGAACCCATGCCCCAGTTCCCAAACCTAGTACCAGCCCCTGCGCCACCCATGAGCGCAGAGAATGTGCAAGAACTCCGAACCTTTGGTGAGGAGATTTTAGAAGGTAGTGAGATGATGAGGCAGATAGGAGAACGGCTCGTCTGGAAGTATGACAAACGTAATATGGAGTTCTGGATGAACCCATACCAGTGACCGTAATAATAATAATAATAATAATAATAATAATAATAATATATAATATGTGTGTTATGTGATCGTTTGCATTAAATATTATTTTGTGATATTAATACGTGGTAAATGTTTAAAATTCAAATGGACAATGAAGTGAACCAGGAAAACCAGAATAACGATAACCAGAATAAGATATTGTTTGCCTCCACTCTGTTTAAGAAATCAGCTTTAGAATGGTGGAACACTATCCTCCAGTCTAGGGAAAGTGACATGGTTTACAATATGGAATGGGAGGAATTTAAGAACATGGTGGAAAGGAAATATTGCCCTCCCAATGAAAAAGAACAGATAGAAAATAAGTTCTTAAACCTTAGAATGACTGGAGTAGATAGTAAGGGCTACACTACTACATTCTTTGAATATGCTAGAATAGTGCCAACCCTTGCATCACCAGAACCAGTGTTAATCTCCCGCTACATCTGGGGATTAAGCAGTGAGATTAGGCATATAGTCAAGGCAGCTAGACCTCAAACTATAGAAGAAGCTGTAGAACTAGCAAACACCTTAACTGATGAGTTAGTGCGTACACGAGAAGAGGACCAGAGGAGGTACCTAGCTCAAAGGCTTACCCAGGGATTTCGCTATGGAAATTCCAACCGTGGGAAAAATGTAGGTTCTACCTCTGCACCTTATTGCAAGGCTTGCAAGAAGAAACATTCAGGAAGATGCTCAACCTATTGTAATTTTTGCAAGATACTAGGACACAAGGGAGAAGATTGTAGGAAGAAACCTAATAATGGAATGTGCTTCAACTGTGGAGAAAAGGGTCACATCAAGCCGAACTGTCCAAAACTAGCTCTAGCCCTGAACAACAAGAATACTAAAAATGCTGGAGCATTTGTTCTGACTCCAGAAGAAGCAAATATGATTCCGGATGTGATAGTCGGTACGTTTTTAGTTAATGATGTTTTTGCTAAAGTATTAATTGACTCTGGTGCGAACCAAAGTTTTGTTAATACTTCATTTTGCGAACTTCTCAATCAACCATTAGCTAAACTCTCACAAGAATGTCTAGTAGAAACAGCAAATAGGGAAACCATTAAGATTTCTGAAATCTTGCAGGGAGCAAGAATAGAATTTTTAAATCAAAAGTTTATTGCAAACCTTTATCCAATGAATCTGGCAGGATTTGATGTTGTATTAGGAATGGATTGGTTAATAGCCAATAAAGCCAATATTCTATGTGATCAAAAGTCAATCCAAGTAAATTCACCAAGAAGTGAACATATCACAATTAAAGGAAATAAACCGTCTAGATCCACAAAATTCATCTCTGTGATGAAAACAGCTAGTTATGTAAGAAAATGTTCATTAGTGTATTTGATTCCAATAATCATTAACACTAAAGGAAAAGGACTGAAAGATATTTCAGTAGTATCTCAGTTTCCAGATGTGTTTCCAGAAGAATTGTTGGTGCATACATCTGTCGACTTCGTCTTATGTCGAGTCTCGGGTTCGTTGCGGATTTGAACAAGCATGGCATCACAAGTGACATCATAGAGATGACATCACAAGTGACATCTTCATGATAACTTGGACGCATGAAGACATATTAGAAGTTTCTGATTGAAAGAAAATGTAATATTGGATGTTGACCGTTTGAACATAGGTGACCGTTTGAGAGTGTCCTGCTAGTTTGAATAGGTTACCGTTTGAAGAGGTCATGTTTGAGATCGTAATAGTTTGAAGGGGTGACCGTTTGAAGCATGTCATGCCATCTTCAAACGGTCAGGGTTCTCCTATAAATACCCTTCAAACTTTCTCATTTGTAACTTTCTGAATTCCGACGCCGAAGTGCTGTTGAAGTGTCTCTGTACTGTAATCTGTTCAAGATCAATATACAAGACATTTATTAGTGAATACAAGCTAAACGAAGACTGAATCAATGAATTTCGCCTCTGATTCAGTCTGAGCACTCTTCTGATCGACTCGTTAGGTCATTTCACGATCCTACATGTGGTATCAGAGCTCAGGAGGAAGAGTTCTTACTGTTTAGCTCGTTTTCGCTAGCAAATTCTGATTTTCTACACCTTCTTTCACAAAATTGATAATTTTTCACGGTTAAAATCGGCTAAAACTTTCACAATGTGTGCGTAATTGTGTTTTAACAAACCCTTGAAAGTTTCAGCTTAAAATTCAAAGTAAAAACCGTAAAAATGAACTGAAAACTGGTGCCCGTTTGAACGTAACCTGACCCTACCGTTTGAAACTGGTCATGACCGTTTGAATCTGACCCCATCCCGTTTGAAACTGGACATGACAATTTGAAATTGACCTTACCGTTTGAAATTGGGCATGACCGTTTGAAAGTATCGTTGACCTGAAACACGACTACCGATTGAATGTGCATCGATTGTGTGATACTTTAATCAAAGTGATCAGTTGGTTGGGAATTGAAATCATGTGTTTGTGCCAGTTTGCATTAAAGCATTCACGTTTTGTCGGTTTGTTTTAGTCATCGGTTCAATAAAATCAAGTTTTGAATTAGTTGGATAAGTTCAAGACCAAGCGGCCCAATCAAAGTAAACCGCATATCTGTCCAGTTAATCGAACCATGTGTTGAAAGTTAAAGTGTGTCGGTTGCATGTGATCTCAATTAAAGTGTGCATGTGAAATATCAGACAAATTTCTTGGACAAGTCAATATAGGTCATCGGCACTTGTGAAGTTTTGTCTTATCAAAGTTGTCGATAAATTGCTTTTGAAAATATCAAGTTGGATGTGATATTAAATGAATTGTCAGTGATTCACATGAAAATTTAAAGTTTCAAAGCTAATTGCATGTGTATGTCAGATCCACTAAGTTGAACATTGGGCCAATTTAATCTAGTTACCAATGATTTGGGTTGCTAAGTGAGCTGAAATTAGTACTAGTTGAGCCGAGACCATTTGTGTTCAAGTCGACTCTCATTTGGGCCGAGTGGTTGATATTGGGTACAATTTTGATTTGTGATTGATTTTTGACAAGTATCATTTGGACCAAGAATTTTAAACCGGATTTGATTAGTGGGTTGATACAAAATGTTTGACGAACAGGAAAACCATGATCTTGAAAGGATAAATGATTGGTATCGAGGGTATTTCAGTAGTCATTATCAAGGTTTGTCCAAGAATGTTTGGGTTAACCGGTTCGATTGTTTTCTGTGTAAGAAAGATGAAAAATTAGATGATCTGGAGAAGCGATTTGATCGTTTGATTGACCATTTGAAAGAAAACAAGATAATGATATCTGAAGCTGAAATAGTATCAAAGTTTGCTAATGGATTACCAGCTGAATGGGATGATTTTTTGGAAAATCTAAGAAAGAATTCTAGTTTTTCAAAATTATCTTTAAGTAAATTCATCAGTAAACTTACAACACATATGAATGATAATGAAGAGAAAAAGAAAGGGTTGTTGAATAGGATAGAAAATAATTTGAAAAAATTAAGTTTGGATGTGGTTGTAGAACTGAACAAAATATTCTGTGTGTGTCTTAGTGCAAAAGATGTTATGAAATAAGATATGAAGAGGGGTTGTTATATTGATGGGAATATGAATCCTCTTGACTTCGTTAAAATCTTTTGTGCAGGAACATACAAGATGGAGACAGAGAAAGTTCAAAAGAATGAAGAATCTGTGAAAATTGAATCCTCAAGTTCTGAATCAGTGTGTTCTAAATGTGATAAACTTGAAGCTGACAATGGCAAACTCTTGAAAGATGCGGAAAGTTTGACATTGGAAATCAAGAAATTGAAAGATGAGAAGCAACTTGATGATAAACAGATTCTTGTTTTACAAGAAAATTATGAGAAATTAAAATCTGAAAATGTCAAACTGTTAAATGATTTGGACAGTTTGACATTAGAAAACAAAATTTTGAAAGAAAATGAAAAAGATTTTGAAAATGAAAAAGTAAAAATTGAGAAAGATTTTCAAAGTCAAATAAAAATTTTAGAAGATGAGAAAGATTTGTTTGGTAAAAACAATCTTGAAAAACAAATTGCAATCAATTCTCATCTTGAAAAGATTATTCGACTTGAAAAGGAAGCAGAGTGTGCTCAAAAGAAAATCAAGGAATGGGAAGAAAAGTTGAAGGTGTTTGTGAATACTTCAACTATTCCTTGTCCAAAAGCTATTAATTCAGTTCCAATAAGTGACGATGTCACAAACTATGATAAAGTCATAGTTGAAGATTGCGATGAAAAATCTGATTATGAAAAAGAAAAAATTGACAAAAAGAATTTATTTTTGAAGTTAAAAGAATATTTTCAAGAAACTGTTCCACAATCAACTGAAAAGGGAGAATGCTCTAAGCAAAAACCTTTGAAGAAGAAAGTGGAACAAAAACAAAAAGAGAAAAATTTGAAAAATGTTCAAAAAGAGAATAACAGCTCATCAGATTGATCATCCAATCGCAATCAAAAACCACAAAAAGTAAAAAATGAAAACTCAAAAATTGTTGGTAATAAGTGGTGCAGGTTCGACCACAGTGCTTCAAAGCCAAATCCAGCTTACAAGAGGAGAGATGGATATCACCAAGCCAAACAGTGCTATGATCTGAATGTTTGGACTAAAAATGGTGATTGGTACGATAACAGAGTGTGTTACAGATGCAGCTATCAAGGACACATTGCTGTTAACTGCCAGAGTTGGAGGTTTGAGTCAAGGAGATGCTTTAACTGCAACATAATTGGCCATATTGCTAGAGATTGCTCAATGAGATCAATGAGAAGATCGAGGGCTGATTCTCAGAAGCAGGTGAAAAAATCAGTCAATGTCAAGCCCAAAGAACAGAAGGTTCAAGAACCTAAAGTTCAGGAACCGAAAGTTAAGCTTTCGCAGGGGCAAAAAGACAGACTGAGGAAGAAGAGAAAGAAAGCGAGAGAGTATCTCGAAAGGATTTTGTCCTCGGGTTCATCTGTTGGTAAAAATAAGAGTTCTGATGAATCGCTTTCCTCGACTGCAAAGTCAAGCAAGACGAGTTCATCAGATACAAATCTGAGGACAGAAGAGAGAAAGAAGAAGAAGAAAGTTGTTGGCGATGAATCTGGCTCATCAAAGTCAGACAAGCCACATTCAGGCAATGATTCTGGTGTGGTAAAGCCAGAAGAGCCGTTTGTTGAGGTAAAAGTTGAGAATTCTGGTTTAACAATGGATGATGCAAATTTTCCACCATTGTTGAACAAGAATTCAAAATCACCCAAGGACTGTCAGGCTTGGGTGAATCTGTTTAAAAAGTAAAAATCTGACTTGCCGGAGTTCCCAGGTTGGTAAGCGTGGAACATGAATCGGCATCTTTCTTGAGAAATGTTTAATCAAAGACATTAAGTTGTATTTGATTTAACTTTCGTATAAGTGGTTAAAGAAAACAAGGTGATGAAACCCCGAGTTTGAGAAAGGGCACACAAAATTAATTTTCCAGAAAAACCATTTTGATTAAAACAAACTTAGGTGTTTTGAAATCACTATGGGAAAATGTTTTGTTGTCAGGGGAGTTCTGATTGTTTATGCCAAGTGAATGGAGAATTGAAGTAATTCTCATCATGTTGTCAAGTTTCTTGTACAGTTTATTTTCAAATTTTCCCAGAAAATCAAAATTGAAATATATTTTGATTTTAGGGGGAGTAAAATTTTAAAAAAAATTGAAAATTTGAAAATGTCAAAAACATTGAAAAATGCAAAAATGAGTTTTGTTGTGAAAAAGAGGAAATAATAGTAGATCAGTTGGACTGTCATAGCATGCTAAAGAAATGGAGAGATAAAATGTGATAAACGATCTTACTAAAGATGTGACGATAGGCTCAGCTAGACTAGTAGATTTGCGATAACGATACAAACTTAAATGAAAAAGCCTAGTTCTAGTGGGAAACATGGTCAAAAGCATAGTACTTAGTTTTGTCCTTCTTGACTGTGTGCCTACTCAGTAATCGCTGATTGTCGAAAGACATAAAACTGGTTAAGTTTGTGAACTTTCACAACTTTGCTAAAAAATCACTGTGATTGTGCATTTCATTTTGCAAAAATTTAAACTTGTTTTATTTATTTATTTTGTTTAAGCATCGGACATCCTCTGCGTATACGTGAGTATCGACCTGGATGTTGTTGCCTAAACGTTCTGCTTTATTTTCTTTGGTGTTTCGTTTAAGCTTTGGACCTCCTCTGCGTATACGGAAGTATCGACCTGGTGGTTAAAGCCTAAACAACTTCAACTTGTTTTATTTTTCTTATTTTGTTTAAACATTGGACTTTCTCTGCGTATACGGAAGTATCGACCTGATTTTTAATGTTTAAACATTCTACTTTGCTTTCGAATAAATCACAGTTGATAAAAGTTTAAAGGCATTACTTGAGTCAGTGTATTGCATGATGAGGGGATATGCTGAGATCGTGGGGTCCATAAGAATTTTAGTGCTATCTTAATATACCTTAATGTATCGGTAAGCATTTCGAAAGTTTTTAGATTGAGTTTAAGTGGACAACAATATCGTCAATCAACGTGAATCGTTTAGAACTGAAAATGTTTAAAGCTTAACGGTGCTAGTGATTGGTCACATAAACTGATATGATCCTCTTACACAAGCTCACAAAAATATTGTCTGTATATATTTCTTTACTGCATTCCTTTGTTATCAAAAATCCAAAAAGATTTTAGTGTGTTTTAGCATAATTTTTGAAAAATACAAAAAGATTTTCGACAACAGATGTTGAAGAGCTGTTTTTCAAAATTTCAAGTGATGAACTGGTTTGGGAGCGTGTGTTTAAAAGAAGAAATTTATTTTGAGAAAGAAAGTTAGATTAGTTAATCAAGGTCATTAATTTGAACTTGATGTAACTATTACTAGTAAGTTTTTCTTATTGATTTAAGTAAAAACTTATGTTTTGATGAGAAAATGTGTGCAGGAAATGAGCTTATCAGAGATAAAGCCAGGGATTTATCTAAAGGTGATAGCTAATTCCAGACGGCGATCCCATCATGATGAAAGGGGGAGTCTGACGAGGTTAGAGCCAAAGAGAAGACCCTGGTATATGCTAAGAAAAAAAAGAGACTGATAAAGACTGAAGATGCGAAGACTCGACACTTAAGACTCGTCAACATCTGAGGGGGATTCTGTTGGTGCATACATCTGTCGACTTCGTCTTATGTCGAGTCTCGGGTTCGTTGCGGATTTGAACAAGCATGGCATCACAAGTGACATCATAGAGATGACATCACAAGTGACATCTTCATGATAACTTGGACGCATGAAGACATATTAGAAGTTTCTGATTGAAAGAAAATGTTATATTGGATGTTGGCCGTTTGAACATAGGTGACCGTTTGAGAGTGTCCTGCTAGTTTGAATAGGTTACCGTTTGAAGAGGTCATGTTTGAGATGGTAACAGTTTGAAGGGGTGACCGTTTGAAGCATGTCATGCCATCTTCAAACGGTCAGGGTTCTCCTATAAATACCCTTTAAACTTTCTCATTTGTAACTTTCTGAATTCCGACGCCGAAGTGCTGTTGAAGTGTCTCTGTACTGTAATCTGTTCAAGATCAATATACAAAGACATTTATTAGTGAATACAAGCTAAACGAAGACTGAATCAATGAATTCCGCCTCTTATTCAGTCTGAGCACTCTTCTGATCGACTCGTTAGGTCGTTTCACGATCCTACAAGAATTACCAGGACTACCGCCAGACAGGGAAGTTGAATTCAAAATCCACCTGCTACCAAGGACAGCACCGATTGCCAAAGCACCTTACCGTTTGGCACCCGCAGAAATGCAGGAACTGAAGAAGCAGTTAGACGAACTGTTGGAGAAAGGATTCATACAGCCAAGTTCATCGCCATGGGGAGCGCCGATTTTATTCGTTAAGAAGAAAGACGGATCGATGCGTATGTGCATTGACTACCGTGAATTAAACAAGGTCACGATTAAAAATAGGTATCCATTATCGAGAATCAATGATCTGTTCGATCAATTGCAAGGAGCTCGATTTTTCTCTAAGATCGATTTACGCTCAGGATATCATCAATTAAAGGTACAGGAAGAGGACATTCCTAAGACCGCTTTCAGAACAAGGTATGGCCAATATGAATTTACTGTCATGCCATTTGGTCTAACCAATGCCCCAGCCGCATTTATGGACATGATGAACCGATTATGTAAGCCATATTTAGATAAATTCATAATTGCCTTTATAGATGATATTGTCATTTATTCTAAGAGTAAAGAAGAGCATGCAGCGCATCTTCATGCCCTTCTAAGTTTATTGAGAAAAGAAAAGCTTTATACAAAGTTTTCAAAGTGCGAATTTTGGTTAGAGGAAGTACAGTTTCTTGGACATCTAGTTAATCATGAAGGAATTCATGTGGATCCCACCAAGATCGAGGCAATTACTAAATGGAAAACCCCTGAGTCACCAACCGAGGTTAGAAGTTTCCTAGGATTGGCCGGTTATTATAGAAAATTTATTCGAGATTTTTGTAGAATAGCCATTCCTTTAACTAAGTTAACCTGTAAATCTGTTAAGTTTGAATGGGGACCAAAACAAGAAGAAGTCTTTAGAATTCTTAAGCAAAGATTAACCAACGCACCCATACTAGGGTTACCAGAAGGAACTGAAGACTTTGTAGTCTATTGTGACGCTTCTAAGTTAGGTTATGGATGTGTGTTAATGTAACGTCAAAAGGTTATAGCCTATGCATCTAGACAACTTAAGAATCATGAAGAGAATTATTCAACCCATGATCTAGAGTTAGGAGCTATAATTTTTGCCCTGAAATTTGGAGACATTACCTTTATGGTAGTAAGTTTACCATTTTCACATATCATAAGAGTTTAAGGTATATTTTCGGACAAAATGAGCTGAATATGAGACAAAGACGCTAGATGGAGATACTAAGGTGCTGTTTGTTTTTTCTGTGGGAAAAGGTCTGCAGTCTGCGGACCACATCTGCAGGCATCTACAGGAGAAGAGGTGGACCAAAAGTCTGCAGTCTGCAAGGAAAAGAGGGTTTGTTTTTTTTATTTTATAAAATCATCTTCTCACATCTGCAGCACACACAAACACACACTTTCACACACAAACCTCCTCTCTGCCTTCATCACCACCACCAAGCACCACCGCCACCACCGTCATCACCTTCACCACCGTCACCACAAACCTCCCCCGTCGCAACCACCCACCTCCATCACACTCTCCTCCCTCGATCTCTCTCTCTCTCTGCCTTCATCACCACCACCAAGCACCACCGCATCGATTTGGGGGTTTTGTTCTCCTGCCGCTCCGTCTCTCTCTCTTGTCTCTATGGTATCTCTCTCTTATCGATTTGGGGGTTTTGTTCGATTTAGGGTTTCGGTTCAAGCACCACCGCCACCACTTCGATTTGGGGGTTTTTGAAACCCTAATTTCACCGATCGATTTGGGGGTTTTTGGTGGTTACAGTGATGATGATGATCGATGAAGATGATGACGATGATGTTCGATGATGATGATGACAACAGATGATGACGGCGATTTTGATGGTGGAGGTGATTGGGGGTGTCGGGTGGAGGAGATGGGTGAACGTGGGGTGGCGGTGGTGGCGGAGAAGTGGTGGTGGAGGTGGTGGCAGGATGTGGGGTGGAGGTGTGGAAGAAGAGCTTCTTGGAAGAGGTTTGTGTCTGTGTGGTGAAGACATGGGAACATGTCTGTATGGTGAAGAGGTCTCGCAGACCTTTTTTAATGAAAGGTCTGCGAGAAAACAAACAATCTGCAGCATCCAAACGTCTGCCCGCGTCTGCGCGGCGCAGACATAAGTGGCCAGAAGTACTTCTGGCCAAAAAACAAACAGAACCTAAGCGATTATGATTGTAATATCCAGTATCATGCAGGAAAGGCAAATATAGTAGCTGATGCTTTAAGTCGAAAGTATCACGAAAAGCCAAAAAGAGTACGTTCTCTTAAATTAAATCTACAAGTAGAATTAAATGAACAGATTAGAAAAGCACAAGAATCAGTAATCAAGGATGATACTGAGAAATTGAAAGGTATGATTAAGGAATTAAATCAAGGAACTGATGGAATTTGGAGATTCCATAAGAACAGGATATGGATACCTAAATTAGGAAACCTACACCACCGTATATTAGAAGAAACCCATAAGTCTAAGTATACGATGCATCCTGGAAATGATAAGATGTATCAGGACTTAAAAAAGAACTTCTGGTGGATAGGAATGAAAAAGGATATAGCAGCCCATGTCTCTAAATGTTTAACTTGTTCACAAGTTAAAGCTGAACATCAGAAACCCTCAAGTTTATTGCCACAGTTAGAAATGACAGTGTGGAAGTGTGAATTGATAACAATGGATTTTGTTACCAAATTACCCAAAATAAGGAAAGGTAATGATACAATTTGGGTGATTGTAGACAGGCTAACTAAGTTAGCTCATTTCTAACAAATGAAGGAAACTTTCAGTATGGAACAGTTAGCTAAGCTGTATGTAAATGAAATAGTTTCATTACATGGAATTCCTTTATCAATTGTGTCTGATAGGGATAGTCGTTTTACCTCTCATTTTTGGACAAGTTTCCAAAAAGCAATGGGAACCAAGCTAAATCTAAGCACAGCTTATCATCCTCAAACGGACGGACAATTCAGACAATGGAGGATATGCTTAGAGCTTGTGTAATTGATTTCGGAGGTAGTTGGGACGATCACTTACCATTAATTGAATTTTCCTATAATAACAGCTATCACACAAGTATCAATGCTGCACCATTTGAAGCACTTTATGGACGAAAGTGCCGAACCCCAGTCTGTTGGGCAGAGATTGGAGAAAAGCAATTATCTAGACCAGAAATAGTAAAGGAAACAACAGACAAGATTGTTCAAGTCAAGGAAAGACTAAAAGCAGCACATGATCGACAAAAGAGCTATGCTGATAACAGGCGAAAACCATTGGAATTTCAGGTAGGTGAAAAAGTGTTATTGAAGGTCTCTCCTTGGAAAGGAGTGGCAATATTCATCAAAAGGGGAAAGCTAAGCCCCAGGTATGTTAGACCTTTTGAGATTATTAAAAGAATAGGACCTGTAGCCTATCAGCTACAACTGCCAAAGGAAATGGCAGGAATACATTATGTATTTCGTGTATGTAATCTCAAAAAGTGCTTAGCCGATGAATCGCTGGTAGTACCTCTTAAGGATATAGAGGTAAATGAGCAGTTAAAATTTGTAGAAAGACCTCTACAGATTAAAGACAGAAAAGTCAAGAACCTCAAACACAAGAGATTGGTTTTAGTCAAAGTAAAATGGGATTCTAAGAGAGGACCAGAGTACACATGGGAGCTTGAATCAGAGATGCAAAGGAAATACCCGCACCTGTTCCAGTAGACCTCGAGGACGAGTTCTAAAACAAGGTGGGGAGGATATAACAACCCCCCAAAATATTTCCAACACCCCTAATATATTTAGAACACCTCAATACGTCCTAAAATACACCCCGAATACTAGATTTGGCCCAAAATACCTTTATTTTTATAAAAATAAATTAAACAAAATTTAATGAGTCGTCGCGGGGCGCGACAGATCCCTTGAGGGACGTCGCGGGCCGCAAGCGCCAGGCTACGGGGCCGCACCCGGAGCCGCCACGTGTCCTCACGTGTGTTAAACCTTACCCATGACCGGACAAGGCTACGGCCTAGGTACCCTACGTCGTGGGGCGTGACGGCCCCTCCTGTTTCCGTCGCGGGGTGCGACGCCCTGTCTGATCAGCCCTATAAATTGGATCGAGAGGCTCAGTTCATAAACCGTTCAAAATCAATAATTCTCTCTAAATTTCTGTAGTGTAGAACTAATTCCCGGGTATTATACCCCCTAATTAGCGAAGCACTGCCTCGTTGTAAGTATCATAACCCCCGGTTATGTATTAGATACGCTGTCCGATTGATCTAGGGTTCCGTAATGGCTGTCGAGGTTCTGCCCGACGTAGTCGTTGGAATTCTGTCTCGGGGAGGGTATTACTAATGTAAATATTGGGTTATTATACTAACACGTGTGCATTTGTGTAATTAATAGATAATCACCAGGAAATCCTTAAAGAAAACCCTAAGACATCAATGTGAGTAATCCTCCTTTTTGCAACTGTTTTTACAAAACCTCAAATAAATTACATTATATTAAACTGTGATTGAGTATTTGTATTCTACAATTATCGTCGTTATGTTGGGGTTTTGTATACAAAATTTGTTACTACATTGTGAGTAGTAACATGACCACAACTCGTGTCACACCCCCAAAATCCCACAAGCGGAGTATCACTGCAGGGAGCGTGACATGACTAGGATCAAGCCACCAATCATATTGAACAATGTAAAAATATTAAAGATAAAACCAACCACAATATAACTGGTGTCCAGACAATTTAACCAAGTTCATGTTATCAGCGGAAGCATAACATATAAAACCAAAACATAAGTTTCAAAGATTAAATGTTTAACATGGAACTCAACAGTCCATGTCCCACAACGACCTCTCCTTCTCCTGCAAGCTCCATCTAAGCACCTAACGACCTGCAAGGCATGTAGCAACGAATCAACTACAAAGTTGAGCGAGTTCACAGTTGGTTGTCCATTTTAAAATTGTTCCAAAAACCATAAGTTATCTCGAAAACCATGAGTTAACCATTTCCTTGTTTCCCAAACCATAAATAGTGGGGGCTACCCCATGTTAACCACTAGACCCGTTACCATATCGACAACTGACTGGAGTCATGTTTATGTGCCCTACGTCAATGTCTATCATCATTGACTAAGTGCCCAGATCCATTAGTCCACTCCCGTCCTCTGCGGCACGGTGTGAGGCTTGTCAAACCTAATAGCGCTATTTAACTAATGACCCGCTCGCCATTGGCCCGACGATTAAGTCGATAAAAAAATTGAGGGACTTCATGATAGAGTTTTGTCTAGTAAGTTATATGTTGTCATCCTTCCTATGGAGGATGGAGGTACATATCCTACCCAAGGAGAATATGCAGGTTAAATGTTGTCATCCTTCCTACGGAGGATGGAGGTACATGTCCTACCCAAGGAGAATATGCAGGTTCCATTTTAGTTTTTAACCCATTCCCAAACCACTGGGAATCCCATGCCTTGTGGAAAGTGTGAACTCACCTTAGGTTAGCTCGGCAGATACACAGAAAGGTCAATCGAGCTGCTAGTGGTCAACCACGTCCTAACATGGTTAGCATACAAGTCAGGTCTAGGTTCAAGTAGTGCACATAAGTTTCACACATAAACTAACATGTTACAACATGTAATGATCATGGAAAACATATTCAACACGTTAACAATCAAGTACATATCATATACGAACTTGTGCGACTCAAATGATTAGGCTCGCACAAGTTCAATGGTCCAACAGCCTTGTGCGATTCACTAATTGAAGCCCGACAATATTAGGCCCAACCTGTTGTGCGTCCAGCACAACTTGTGCGACTGACAACGGGTTGTGCGACTGAAACAACCCAGCCCAAATAACATAAGCAACTCAACATGTACACGGCCCAAACAAATAAACAGAAATCAACTTGTGCGGTCCATTTATCGTGTGCGATTGAGTTTTGGGCTTTAAGGCCCAACAGCATAATAAGGTTCAACAGATGTGTGTGGCCCAAGACTTGTGCGATCGGCACCACCTTGTGCAATCCACTTGTCTTGTGCGATCATGCATTTCTAGGTTGTATATTGTGCTTTATTGGTTGTACCTAGCTTGTGCGATTACACTTGTGCGACCAGAGCTTGTACGATCAGATCAGATCTTGTGCGATCTGATCTTGTGCGACCCGTAATACATCTCCTTAAATCATGCAAGTCAGTTACTAATTCCAGTTAATTCGCTTGATCAAATTAACAGTTTCCAATCATACCAAAATCGATCAAATTTGAGTTTCAACATCACATTCTTATGAACCCTAATCATGTACAAAACATAAACGGCAATCTTATACACTAAACTATCAGCTCATTGGATTCAAATCATCATACAACACCTCATAATCGATCAAGCATTTAATCCGAACACACATACATACAGCCGATTATATTGCATCCATTCGGTTCTTAGATCAATAACATGCAATCCGATTCATATAAACATCATCACATAAACCCTAATTCCAAATCAACACCAGTTTCACAATCATTATATAGGTTTGGTTCGATCATTTAAAGGCATCAACCAATTATATATATCATTTGTTCATACATTACCACGACATCAAGAATCATTCATCATACAAACAACCCTAGCTATCACATCAAATCATGGAATCATAATATCATCTAACAAAACAATGATCGTGAAAGACTAACCGGTTAGAAGATATGATGAGGGGTCGATCCGAATCAAGAATGCTTCTAGAGAAGGGGATGTGATGCCGTCGACTTCGAGATAGAGGGAGGAGAGAACAAGGATTTGGTGTGTGTTGTGTTTTGCAAGTAATGAGGAGTATACCCCCTCCACATGAGGTTATGCGCAACAATTGGAATGGGCCGAACCCATTACGGGCTGCCCTTGTGGTTCGAGTGCAAAGAGTGTGGCCCAAAAAGGACTTGTGCAATCGGGTTGAGGTTGTGCGGTTGAGTTCGTGTTGTGCAATCACATTACCTAAGCGGACATTACACAATCCACATAAATGATAAAACATACATTCCATTAAAATCACATAACGTCCACACTGGTTACATCAAAGTATAAAGAAAGATTCTGAAATACGAGTTGTCACAACTCGGGTTGACAGTACCGTGGGTGGTAATTAAAGTAGATGGAAACAAATGTAATTGCGCGACCGCCCTCAATACTGTAAAACCGTTTTACTTGTCTTGATTAAACTGTGATTCACTCACCAGTATTTCCCACTGACAAAATGTTTTTAAACGCGTTTCAGGTAACAAAATGTGAAAGCCAAATAGAAGTCAGCTGGACAGCACTGAAGGCTTGGAAAAGTGGCTATAAAAGTTACCTAAATAAAGAGATGTTTTTATTTAAATAAAATAGGGTTTTATCCCTATAAAATGTTTGTACTTGAAACTTGGGATTTTCCCATGTGTTAAATATTATAAAAGCATGGTATTTTACTCTGATTAAATATTTCCTAAGTATGGTCCTGATGTAAATTTCGCTGCCAAAATGATAAACACCGATACCACTGAAACTGCCAGCGGCCGCCCGTTCCCGGGTAACTAGGGGACGAGGGTTGCGACAATTTTGTTTTTATCAAATTGTTTTGCAAAAACCCTAAATGTTTTCCAGTTATACTTACAGTGATTAAGTCTTTGAAATCTTAAATTACTGGCAGTACGTGGGGTTTTGTATACACTACTTGATAAGCGTTACTTTTAGGTGAACGGACCTAAATAGTGATATGACCACAGTCACAGGTCTTGCCGAGTGACAACTTGGTTAGATAATTATAAGATATAAGCAAATGTCAAAACTCTTAATACTGTATGTTATAACAATGTGTCTTTTGTATAAATTGAATGCACTCTCCAGTATTTTTCGTTGATCAAATATTTTAAAAACATGTTTCAGGTGATTTACTGTGAAGAAAGGAAAAGTGCCGCATAGCACTACAGCTTAAATAAAGTGGCTTAGTAAATAGAAATAAACATGTTTTCTGTAATCAAAGGATTTCTCAGTGAAATTCATTTCCTGTAAACACGGGGTTTTACCCCGCAGTTAATAATAAAATAATTTGGTGTTTTTAAAACTCTGATATTATTTTTCTGACAAATCGGTCCTGATAAAATTTTCCGCTGCCAATTGAATACCGATACCACGGGTTCTGTCTCGCGGCTTCTGAACCAGGCAAAACGGGTCGGGGGCCGTGACAGAAAAGGTGGTATCAGAGCCACTAGTTTAAGCAAATTAAGTATTTGAAAAATACTTAAATTAAAGTAGCCTGGGATTTGGTGCTTCCGTGAAATTTATCTGTAAATAATTAATATTTAATTTGGAATTTTGTGTTTCATTATTTGTGACCAACCATATGAATGAGTTATCGGAGGCTCTCCAAAACTTCTCGATACATCCCACCGACATGGAAACCACTAAGAACCAGACTGGGTACCAAACTGAGCCAGATGAACTGATAGTGTTCCAAGCCCAAGAGAAACCCAAGCCAAAGAAAAGGAGGATTCTGGACTGGAAGGGGGGAAGGAGGAAGAAACCCGGAGCTCAAAAGGTTAAGAAAACAGTCGAACCGAAGGGAAAAGAGGTGGTTGAAGAAAGCTCCAGTCTGGCTCCGGCTTTACCACCCTGGGAAGAATTAGACAGGAAATTAGCGAACTGCGATCTTTTTGGCCCAGCTGATGAAAATCTCGTGAATATTCCCATCCAAGCTGAACTTCCTATAAATTTGGAACCCGCCATCCCTGAACCTGTTGTTAACCCACTACCACTTCCTGACCCAATTGAAGAGTGGTAGACGAATGATTGGCATTTCCAGAATCTCATGAATAATCCAAACCCGTACTACCCACAATTTGAACCTGCCCCCGCCACCTTTCCACCTATGAACCCAGAAAATGTTGTTGAGCTTCGTCGCTATGGCGAAGAGTTGGTGGACGCGGGAAACAGAATTCGATCTGTGGATGAAAACATCTCATGGAAGTATGATGAACGGGAATTCCACTTTTGAAGACGGTAAACTATAAATTAGGTGTTTTGTATAATAATAATAATATGTGAAAAATAATAATAATAATAATAATAATAATAATATAATAATAATAATATAAATATCACCTAATAAAATAAAACATCTGTAAATATGTGGTTTATATGGATGCATATATATAAATCTAAACGTCGCAAGGATCGACAATTTTGGCTATATGTTTTGACTCGGTATGTGTTTGTGATTGCAATGTTTTATTTATTTGCTATCTATTTTGTGATATTAATCGGTGTATTAGGTCCATAATTCAGATGGCAAACACAGTAAATCAATCGGCAAACGAAGTAAATCAATCGGAATAAAATAACTTCCTAAATAGAGAAGATATAGAAAACATAGTTGCTCAGGGTATAGCCAATGCTATCCGAACAATCATAGCAGTCTTTAAAAATCCAGTCGAACCTTCCAGTGCCAATAATAGCAAACGCACCCATGATGATAATTTCAGTTAGAGCGTGAATGGAGGCAATGATAATATAATTCAAGCCCCATTACTTAAAAACATGAAAGTTGTGACAACTGGTTGTACTTATAAGGAATACATCACCTGTAAGCCAACCGAATTCGCAGGCACTGAAGGAGTAACTGCTGCACTACGATGGCTAGAAAAGACTGAAGCTGTTATTAAAATAAGTAAGGGTGCAAAAGAAGACAGGGTGATGTATGCTTCCAACCTCTTCATGGAGGAAGCATTAGAATGGTGGAATACAGTTCTACAAGCCAAAGGAAGCGACATGGCTTATGCCATGAGTTGGGAGGAGTTTAAGGAACTGGTAGAAAGGAAGTTCTATTCTTCCTAAGAAAAAGAACAAATGGCAAATTGGTTCCTGAACCACAGAATGGTGGATGTTAAATGCCGTGAGTATACATCGAAATTCTTCGAGTATGCAAGAATAGTACCGACTCTTGCCTCGACAGAACCTGTACTTATTTCTCGCTATATTTGTATAACGCCCACTTTTCACATTTGACAAATAACATAAACCTCATACAAATTTTTGGGAAAATTTTGACATGACCCATTCGTAAAGTAAATGTTTTCCTGCTTTTTAACGAAACCATTCAAGACACATTCTACGGCACTATTCAAAAGATGCTAAATTAAAAACCATACACAATTTACCCAAAACATTCGATCTAAAGTATCCAAAATAGAGTTTAAACTTCAAACTACTACGATCATCCTAAATACTAGTTTAACATTTACTACACAAAAACGATTTAGACCCATTTCAAAAGATGTCTTGAACCGGAAGCGCATAAGGGCGACATAGTGTGTGTTCGATTCGAGCGCGCCGCAATCAAGCATGTGATTTACCTATCATGCACAACAATAAACATTCGTTAGTTCATATTACCAAACAAAATCCATAACATACCTTATATACTTTTAATCGGCCCCTTAACAATTTACAAGTCATTGACAAGTCTTGTTTACAACATTCTTTTTTTTTTTGTGTTAAACATCCCTTCCATTAACTTTCTTTCATTCCAACATCTCGATACATTCGTACATTCATATCATTCGACCCATTCATATTGAGCCCATAATCAAATGTCAACAATAATTGTCGTGCTTATCCTAATTTTCCCACTGACAACGGATAACCCTTATCATACATGCCTAGCATAATATATCATTATGACCCGTTTACAACAAGTCGTTACTTAACTATCTTATTGTTTTACTTTCCATACAATTTCATCCCACTTGAGTGGTCATTATACATCTGACACTATTGTGTTGCTTATCCGTATTCTAACATATAACGTATCATCATTTGAACCAATAACAACTCACAACTCAACATTTAGGGTTAATAACTAAACATTCATCCGTAGAACAACATAAAAGGAGGATTAAGTTCATATGAACTTACCGCAATCTTGAGATGCTTGTGCCTTCGAGTGACTTGCGTCTTCTTCCTTTTTCGTGCCTATATGTCATAATCTCATACTTTAGCTTTCATAAACAATACTTTCACAATCCTTATAATACGTTATGGCGTCTACTATTCACATACATCATTATCATAAAGAAGTTGCATCAATCTTAACAAGCATTCATGTAAAAACCATAACTAAACTCACTTAAGCATTTCGTCGAACACATTGTGTGCGTATCACTAGTTTAGCACAATGTACAAGCATCCTAAGCACAATTTCCATAGTTCTTCTCATTGATTAACATAAACATCCTACTATTTTGAAATCTACCATTCAAGTCATGAGCACATAGTTCTAAATCAATTATTCATAACAATTTCATCAATCAACAATCAAATTAACATACAAAACTTCACAATTTCTAAATATTACTTGACATGCAAGTGGGTTTTGCCCTAATCATGTTCATATTCGAAATTTAGCATCTAATGATGTCTAGACCCTCATAGTAACCATTAATCATACTGAATTTTGTTTTACATTCACGAATCACACAAATCCCACATAATCAAACATCATCAAATCACAAAATTTAACTTACTTGAGATCAAGAACACTTAGATAATCAAGATTCTTAGGTCATGCATTCGATTCTTCAATAAACTGGCTTTCAATTGAGGGAATTTAGTGATTTAGGGTTTTGTGAGGGAAGGAGTCCCCTCCTGGCTTCTCACGATCGCAACCCACACCAGACTTGTCAGGTTTCTTTTTTTATTATTTTATAACATTATTTACACATCTAGTCCCTCATCATTTGATCCTCGTTCACCTTAGTACTTTACCTTCTAACTTAACCATCTTTCTTTACTAACTTTTATATATATATATATATTTTTATTAAAACATCATTACTTATTATACTTTTAGATCATATGCGAATTTGGGGTGTTACAAGTCTACCCCCCTTAAAGAAGGTTTCGTCCCCGAAACCTGAATACGTACCAAATAATTCTGGGTAATATTCTCGCATTTCATCCTCCGCTTCCCACGTGAGATCCGATCCTTTTCGATGTTGCCATTGGACCAACACTTGCCGAACGGATTTGTTGCGGAGTTGCTTTACTTTAAAATCCTTTATTGCGATGGGCTTTTCAACGTAGTTTAATTTTTCATCCACTTCAATATCATCCAAAGGTACGCATGCGGTCTCATCCACGAGGCACTTTCGCAATTGCGACACATGAAAGGTGTTATGAATCCCATCCAACGCGGGTGGTAATTCTAACTGGTACGCCACCGCCCCGACCCGGGCGAGTATTTTGAATGGCCCGATGTATCGAGGACCTAGCTTCCCGCGTTTACAAAAACGGATTATCCCTTTCCATGGAGAGACCATTAGTAACACATGATCTCCCACTTGAAACTCAATTGGTCGTCTTCGTCGATCCGCATAAAACTTTTGTCTATCTTGCGCTGCTTTTATCCTTGATCTAACCATATCAATCTTTTCATTCGTCTTGGCTACTACTTCTTTTGACGCGAGTTCTCGTTGACCCAGTTCCCCCCAACAAACCAGAGTCCTACATTTCCTTCCATACAACATCTCGTAGGGGGCCATTTTTATGCTGTTATGATAACTATTATTATATGAAAACTCTACCAAGGGTAGATGATCATCCCAGCTTCCCCCAAAATCCATGACACACGCCCTTAACATATCAACTAATGTTTGTATAGTTCGTTCCGATTGACCATCGGTTTAAGGATGGTAGGCAGTGCTAATATGTAACTGGGTCCCCAATTCTTCATGAAACTTCCTCCAGTAACGAGATGTGAACCGGGTGTCCCGATCGGATACTATAGACACCGGAACCCCGTGTCGGGATATAATCTCGTTCATATAAACTTCCGCCATCTTTTCTGAATTATAAGCTTCCCGAATAGGTAAGAAATGTGCGCTTTTGGTCAGTCGATCAACGACCACCCATATTGCATCGTTCCCTTTTCTTATCTTGGGAAGCTTAGTCACCAAATCCATCGTTACATGTTCCCACTTCCACACAGGGATCTCCAAGGGTTGCAACTTCCCATACGGGCCTTTGGTGCTCGGCTTTTACTTGAGAACATGTCAAACACTTAGCAACATACTTGACAATGTCTCTTTTCATTCCCGACCACCAATAATTCATCCTCAAGTCTTGATACATCTTTGTAGCTCCCGGATGAACGGAGTACCGAGACTTGTGAGCTTCATTCAATAGTAATTCTTTCACATCACATTCCCGAGGTATCCAGATTTGGTCATACCTCGTTTTCATACCATTTGCATTCTCTTCCAATTCATGAATAAATCCTTTCGTCCTCTCTTTCTTTGGGTCGCCAGCATTTAAAGATTTTGTTTGAGCTTCTCGAATTTCACCAAGGAGTTTAGGTGTGACTACCATTTTCATAGATTTTACCCGAATCGGGGGCGGGTACTCCTTTCGACTTAGAGCGTCCGCCACTACATTAGCCTTCCCGGGATGATAATGAATGTCACAATCATAATCCTTAATGAGTTCCAACCATCTTCGTTGCCTCATATTAAGATCTTTCTGCTCGAAGAAATATTTGAGGCTTTTATGATCTGAGTAAATAGTACATTTCACCCCATACAGGTAGTGCCTCCATATCTTCAAGGCAAACACGACTGCCGCCAATTCTAGACCATGGGTTGGGTAATTGTTTTCATGCTGCTTGAGTTGTCTTGAAGCATAAGCAACGACTTTACCCCTTTGCATTAACACGCCACCTAAACTTTGGTGGGAGGCGTCTGTATATACTACCAAATCATCTGTTCCATCCGGTAGTGTCAACACCGGAGAATTTGTAAGCTTTTCTTTCAAGGTCTGAAACGCCTTCTCTTGTTCTTCGCCCCATATAAACTTTTCGCTCTTCTTTGTTAATTTCGTCATGGGTGAGGCTATCTTGGAGAAATCCTGGATAAATCTTCTGTAATATCCATCCAAACCCAGAAAACTTTTTATTTCGCTTGGATTCTTCGGGGGTACCCAATTCATTACCGCATCTACTTTGGACGGGTCCACATGGACACCATCCGCATCAATTACATGACCCAAAAATTTTACCTCTCTAAGCCAAAAGGCACACTTTGGGAACTTTGCATATAACTTTTCCTTGCGAAGCGTTTCCAATACATCACGTAAATGGGAAGCATGCTCTGCTTCACTTCGGGAGTATATTAGTATATCGTCAATGAAAACGATTACATACTTATCAAGCATAGGTCGGCACACCCGATTCATTAAATCCATAAACGCAGCTGGTGCGTTCGTTAGCCCAAAGGACATTACTAAAATCTCGTAATGTCCGTACCGCGTTCGAAACGTAGTCTTCGGCACATCTTCGTCTCGTACACACAGTTGGTGATAACCCTTCTGTCACGACCCCCGACCCACCCTGGACGGAATCGGGAGTCGTGAACAGCCTAGTGGTACCGGTGATTATTTTTGAAAAATATTGCAGCGGAAATTTCATCAGGACCGTGAGTTAGGAAAATATCAGAGTTTAGAAAACACCGGATTTTATTTATTAAATAGATTGGGATAAACCCATGTTTTACAAAGGTAGCTTTAATAAAGATAAATTTTATTACATAAACCAATATTTCTTAATTTTATTTAATAAAATAAGCCACTTCTTGATGTCTTTCAGTGTCGTATCCATCTCTTACTCCAATCTACTGTAATTACTTGAAACGCGTTTAAAAAGGTTTTGTCAGCGGGAAATACTTAGTGAATCATTCTATTTACATAAAATGATGCATAGTTATTAATTACTGCATAAGAGCGATTACAATGGCTTCTATCTTATTTTTATCTGGCGCTGTGTCACAATGGTGACATGTCACAATGGTGACGATGGTCATACCACTATTAGGTCAATGAACCTAAATAGTGATGATTATCCCTAGTAGGTCAATGAACCTAACTGGGAGAAAATTAGTAATGTGCACAATACCCCATTAGCCAGTGATTCAAGATATCCACGACTTAGTCCCTGTAATTATAACTTTTTTGAAAATAATTTGAGGTATTGTAAAATAATTGATAAAAAGAGAATGACTCACATTATAAGCATGCAGATTCATATGGCCAAAGTTTAGTCTACAGATAAGCCTTGATATATTGCAGATTTATACAGGCAGAGCTTAGCCTATTGATTAGCCTTGTAACCTAGTGCACACGAACTAGGTAATTAACTAATACAGCATTTACGATAACTCACGAGATTAAAACCTTCACAACGAATGACAAAGTGTAATCACTTAAACATCCATCGGATTCACAACGAATGACAGAGTATTCCCCGAATGCGGGTGGTACTCAAACATCCGGTCGGAATCACAACTAATGACAAAGGATAGCGCTTAAACATCCATCGGATAGTTTCTATCGATCAGACATTGAATCATAGTAGCGATCGAGTTAATACCCTGTATCGTAGCAGCACCCCGCTATACTAATTAATGATTTTGATATTGTTTCTATAATAACTCGACGTACAAATTGAATTTGATCGTCGAACGAACGCCAGGAATCAAGTGCCACTGCCCTCTATTTATACCTGAATTTTGACCAGGCTTGCGCACCGTAAGCCTAAATCCTTGCGGTGCGCAAGGGACACGAAAGCACCCTAGGGTAGCCACGCGTGGGTGTAGGCTTGCTGAGTCGACATTTTCATAAAATTAAATTTTGACAATGATTTGTGAGGATAATCGTTGAGTAGGAAATACCCCCCTTGAGTTTTAGGGGCCCTGATCCTGATTCTGATTGTTCTGAAATTTTTAGGGTTTGTGCAGCATCACTTGGGTGTCTCAATTAGGGTTTCCTATTAGATAAAATAATAAAATAAATAGGACTTTTAATGAGGGTTGTTACATCAGGGGTCCGGGTTTATACTTACGGAACGTTTTTAGGACGTTTTTGTGTGAGTCGTTACATTCTCCCCACCTTAAAAAAAATCTCGTCCTCGAGATTTGGGTTATGATATTTCTTTTAGATTTATGTCATATTTTAGTTAATAAAAACAATATTAAGATAGATGGTACAAAATTAATATATCAAGTTTTGTGAATACGAGTTGTACCATAAGTAGGATTCAATGGTTCAACTGAATTAGTTCAAGAAATCAATTGTCAAACGAATGAGATGAAATGATATAAATTTCCAAAGTGACTAGGTTCAAGCCAAAAGATATATGATCAATAGATATTTAAAATGAATGTGAATGACTTTTAGAATTTAATAAAATTCTTTATCAAAAGGAAGCTTACTTTGATTGGCAACTGAGGAAGACTTAGAATTGACAGGTTCAAAATAAAATAAAAGCATAAAAAAATGATTTGTCAAATATTTATGATATGAGAAAATTAAAGTGTTGAGAGGAGTGAATTGCAAAGATATACTAAAAGACAATAGAGTTAGTGTATCATCGTTTAAAGTTTCAAGTTGTTTTAATTGTGAAACAATGTGATAGTACACTATTAGGGACCATATTTTTCATACTATGTCCTAGAGATCGAAATATAATAAGAACAAGTTGTTTTGACATGACCAACTATTATATTATATTTTGTAAGGCAAAATGTAATATATATTATTTATGTTCCTGACTGAACCGTATCTCACATATCAAATATAAATACTATGTAATATATATTATTTGTTACATATTTTACTATATGTAAATGATCACCACTTTTAAATAACTGTTATTTTAGTATTTTACTATACTATGTAAAATAACTTATATTTACTATGTAAATTACAAAACATTGCTATGAAGTTATTACATTACAAAATATTTTATTATTTTGTAAAAGAAATCACTATTATTTATAACGTTAAATGAAAATTGTAAATAAAGGTGTAAAAATATTTATTATACAAAAGTATTTGTAAAATAATTTGTAAATATATAACACTTATTAGGTCGATTCTATTTGATTACTTATTTTCATTTTGAAATCATATAACGTTGTGAATGTATTTACAAATATTGTAAATAAGTGAAAACGGGGACTATTCTTATATATTACCATATTCCCTTAACCCAACGTAGTTGATGAATATCATATTATTCTTATATAGTTATTTTCTTGTCATAACGTTACGGTACATAGTTACCACAAAACATGTGATAAATAATTATTTATATAATTTTATTTGTCCCTCTAATTCTTTTTATGTAAATATGTCTTCTCCTTATAGTACAAAGTAAAATATTTAAGATTTACTAAATAAGTATGATGACTTAATTTATATATATATAAACTAGTCATTATCATGGTTGGATATTGGTTAGTGCTGCCTTGTTTAAGCATAGGTGGCCAGTCCATGCCTAACTAAGGCTAGGTTATTCAATATCTGCCCTTGACAATAACCCTAGTATTTTAAAATAATACTAACACTATTACTATTAATATTACTAATAATAAAACTGATATTAGTAATAATTATCTAAACATACACTTAAATGAGAGTATAACTCAAACAAAATTTTTTATACATATGTATAAAAATATAAATTCTTCACCTCAATGGTTTAATAAGAATATAGTAATACTATTTTGTAAATTAGGTAATCACTTATGTAAGTTTCCATATATAATTAATTTTTATATAATGTTTTTCGATTAAAGATGTTAAAATAATAATTATTACGAAAGGCTAGATTGATGTTGTAAGAATCTTTAAGAGAAATACTGAAATATGACAAGAATTTGTGTATCATTATTTTAGCACACGATTTGTGTTAAGATGGCTTTTATAAATATATAAATAATTAAATCCGTATATGATATATATAAACAAGATTAGTGCAAGCTTTAATTTTTTGTGAAAACGTTAGTACAAGGTGATCGTGATCAAAGAAATGATTCAATGAAGTCGAAGACTAAACAAGCCTATTATGGTTCAAAACAAATGAAGTGCTTATTAGACTATTTTGAATATGATAGCTTCCATCCATCATATGGGATCTTGAAATGAATATGTAATGTAAGCAAGTCAAATAATTTGAACTTGATTTAAACAAAACAAGTTTTAATAAGAAAGTTCGGACATGGTCAATATAGAAACTATGTATGTCAAAGAAAATTAATTTTTTTAAGAATTTATTGATTCGATATCAAGGAGTTATTGTTTTGCAATAATGCGGTTCACAGTACAAAAAGCGGAATGATATTTGAGTTTGGATAAAATAACAAATCGGAATGAAATCCTCCAGTGGTCTTCATAAATCAAACGAACCACATGCGCAACAAACAGTGCATGTGTGGATTTACCAAGAAATGAAATAGATCAATATTCGCTTACTATGAAAGAAATCCTCATGATATAATAACCATTAAGGGAATACGAAAGTCAATTTATTATATGCAGAAGTCAGAATTTCAACGAAAAAAATCTAAGAACTTTTATCTGGAATTTCGTGTGATAACCGTTGTTAAGTGAAATTACCAGGGAATGTTGAATAGAATGAAAATAGGGAATTTTCAAAAGTATATATCTTCTTTTGTAGTGCTAATTTATGCCTCTGATTAGACTGTGCACCGATGGTTGTGAAATATTATTCCAACGTACTTTAGCAAAATTCATGTCGTTTGTAGGATCACGTGGTAAAGTGCTTCTTTTTTATTAGTAGTTTTTCTACTGACGGAATTAGTATTGGTGTCATTGTGTCTAAATTATATTTTCCAAAGGTCTTGTCTTGGAAGTCGTGTGTAATATACTTCCACGGCTGTGGACGTATAATTTAAGTTTCATGTGTTTTCTTGTGCATTAGCACAACTTTACATGCTTTTTACTTGCATTAATAGTTTATGGTAACGCGTTAGAAATTCTTTTGATGGCGTTTTAACTTAAAGGGTTTCCATTATTTATTTTTCACACGAGCTACGAGACAAATGATCAAACGAAATAATGTTTGATATTGGAAAAGAGATTCCTAATAAAGAAAGCTAGACACATATGCTTGTGCTTTATTCCTATTTGACTTTTGGAAATTTTCTTATAGATATATATTTCTATATAATCATATATTTCACGTGCTGAAATAAACATACCATTTATCAAGTCAATGTATTTAGCAGATTCATATTTCCAAAAACCAGTCAGATATCAGGTACTATTTAGGGAAATCTTGTCACTCGTTTGACATATTATATACTCCGTCTTACCCGGTTCGCGCCGGAGAGGTAACCTCAGTATATCCGGACAAACTGGAAAGTCTGCTACACCATTCCCAGTCTTGCCGGAGAAAATGTTCTATTTCCCATAAATAGTATCTTTTCAAGATTTTAAAAGTGCCTCTTTTATTAGGGCTTTTATCCAGAGCCAAGGAAATTTGTATTACCGTAACATATCTTATTCTAGATCAAGTAATATCAATAAGCAATAATTACTATTAATTCTTGCTTATTTATCATATCTTACAATATTCTAATTACCATTCTTATGGTATATCAAAACCCATCATACTTTATTCACATAAATACTTAGCTTATCTTGAAATTTATACTAAGGCATCTTTTCTTAAGTTCAAGTCTAAATACTATCCTGTATGCTACCAGTTAACAGCAATCTCCTAACTCTTTTATATGAACTTAGGTATTATTGTCACAACACCTAAAGGCTTAAAGCAGTGGCTCTGATACCACCTTCTGTCACGACCCCCGACCCACCCTGGACGGAATCGGGAGTCGTGAATAGCCCAGTGGTACCGGTGATTATTTTTGAAAAATATTGCAGCGGAAATTTCATCAGGACCGTGAGTTAGGAAAATATCAGAGTTTAGAAAACACCGGATTTTATTTATTAAATAGATTGGGATAAACCCATGTTTTACAAAGGTAGCTTTAATAAAGATAAATTTTATTACATAAACCAATATTTCTAAATTTGATTTAATAAAATAAGCCACTTCTTGATGCCTTTCAGTGCCGTATCCATCTCTTACTCCAATCTACTGTAATTACTTAAAACACGTTTAAAAAGGTTTTGTCAGCGGGAAATACTGAGTGAATCATTCTATTTACATAAAATGATGCATAGTTATTAATAACAGCATAAGAGCGATTACAATGGCTTCTATCTTATTTTTATCTGGCACTGTGTCACAATGGTGACATGTCACAATGGTGACGATGGTCATACCACTATTAGGTCAATGAACCTAAATAGTGATGATTATCCCTAGTAGGTCAATGAACCTAACTGGGAGAAAATTAGTAATGTGCACAATACCCCACTAGCCAGTGATTCAAGATATCCACGACTTAGTCCCTGTAATTATAACTTATTGAAAATAATTTGAGGTATTGTAAAATAATTGATAAAAAGAGAATGACTCACATTATAAGCATGCAGATTCATATGGCCAAAGTTTAGTCTACAGATAAGCCTTGATATATTGCAGATTTTTACAGGCAGAGCTTAGCCTATTGATTAGCCTTGTAACCTAGTGCACACGAACTAGGTAATTAACTAATACAGCATTTACGATAACTCACGAGATTAAAACCCTCACAACGAATGACAAAGTGCAATCACTTAAACATCCATCGGATTCACAACGAATGACAGAGTATTCCCCGAATGCGGGTGGTACTCAAACATCCGGTCAGAATCATAACTAATGACAAAGGATAGCGCTTAAACATCCATCGGATAGTTTCTATCGATCGGACATTGAATCGTAGCAGCGATCGAGTTAATACCCTGTATCGTAGGAGCACCCCGCTATACTAATTAGTGATTTTGATATTGTTTCTATAATAACTCGAGGTACAAATTGAATTTGATCGTCGAACGAACACCAGGAATTAAGTGCCACAGTCCTCTATTTATACCTGAATTTTGACCAGTCTTGCGCACCGTAAGCCTAAATCCTTGTGGTACGCAAGGGACACGAAAGCACCCTAGGGTAGCCACGCGTGGGTGTAGGCTTGCTGAGTCGACATTTTCGTAAAATTAAATTTTGACAACGATTTTTGAGGATAATCGTTGAGTAGGAAATACCCCCTTGAGTTTTAGGGGCCCTGATCCTGATTCTGATTGTTCTGAAATTTTTAGGGTTTGTGCAGCATCACTTGGGTGTCTCAATTAGGGTTTCCTATTAGATAAAATAATAAAATAAATAAGACTTTTAATGAGGGTTGTTACATCAGGGGTCCGGGTTTATACTTATGGAACTTTTTAGGACGTTTTTGTGTGAGTCGTTACACCGACCGCAGATCGATTTTCAAAAACCAACTTGCCCCTTGTAACTGGTCGAATAGGTCATCAATTCGGGGCAACGGGTAACGATTCTTCACTGTCAACTTGTTCAACTCTCGATAGTCGATGCATATTCGCATCAAACCATCTTTCTTCTTCACGAATAATATTGGCGCTCCCCATGGTGAAACACTTGGTTTAATGAAACCCTTATCGAGTAACTCTTGATGTTGCGTCATCAATTCTTTCATTTCGGTCGGGCCAACCGATAAGGAGCTTTAGCTACCGGTTTTGCGCCCGGACTAAGCTATATCTTAAATTCTACTTCCCGCTCGGGCGGAAGCCCCGGTAAATCTTCCGGAAACACATCCGGATATTCGTTCACACATTCACTTCTTCAAGCTTCGGAACACCTCGGTTGGTGTCAATCACATAAGATAAATACGCCTTACCTCCGTTCTTCACATGTTTGACGACTTTGACTATAGAACACAATTTCGAATGGATGACTCTATCTCCTTGAACACTTACCCGTTTCCCCCCGAGGTTACTACATGAATGAATTTCTTTTCACATTGAATTTCAGCGTGGTTTTGGGCTAGCCAATCCATTCCTACAACTACTTTAAATTCCCCCATGTGCATCGGGACAAGATCTATACTAAATTCCTCATCTTCGATTAAGATCTTACAGTTTCTACAAATATCATGTAACAAATAGCTTTTACTATCAGCAACTTCCACCTCTAAGGGTACTAACATCTTTTCAAGCTTAAACGATGGATGAACTAACAATTCATTAGAAATGAGCGACCTACTAGCCCTGGAATCAAATAATACATTCATAGTCATAGAATTAACCAAGAATATACCTAAAATCACATCTGGGCTAGCCTTAGCTTCATCCGAGGTTAACTGAAACATCCTCCCGCGAGCCTTGGAAGACTCATCCTTCTTTCCATCTTTCTTTGCCCCTGGTTGGAGTTTCGGACATTCCGCTTTAATGTGCCCCGTTTGATTACAATTGTAACACGCTTTTGAGTTTTCGGGGTACCAATAATACGGATGTCGCTCTTGCCCACATTTGTAGCATCCTTTCTTTCCCAACAAACATTCACCCGAATGATGTTTCCTACATGTCTTGCAAGTCGGAATCCCACTACTTGTCTTCCCTTTCCTATTTTGATCTTGATATTTGCCTTTTTCGATGGGTTTGTATTGGTAGGCTTCTCCGCCACCCTTTTCTCTCCCCGTTCAACCTGCCTTCTTAACTCGATCTCCCTATCTCTTGCCCAGTCGATTAATTCATTCAACGTTGCACACTTGGAGGGATTTACGAACTCCCGATATTCAACCTTTAACATAGCATGATAACGTATGATTTTCAACCTTTCAGTCCCCGCTATTTCCCCACAAAACTTCACCTTCTAAAGGAACTTATTCGTTATTTCATCAATCGTTTCATCCTTTTGTCGAAGACGTAAGAAGTCTTCTTGAATATTATCAAGTGCGGATTGTGGGCTATGATATTTCAGAAACGGCTCCTTGAACTCTTGCCATGTTAACGTTTGTACTTTGTCATCCCCCAATTCCTTTGAATGTGCGTCCCACCAATCCTTCGCTTGGAGTTGTAGGAGGCCCGTAGCAAACATCACTTGATCCTCCACTTCACATCTACTTCTTACAAACACTGCCTCGATGCTTGAAATCCATCTTTGACAAGCTATCGGGTCAATTTCCCTTTTATACGGAAAGGGGTTACATGCCATGAATTCCTTGTACGTGCACCTTCTAGTATTTTTCTTTGTTTGTAGTTCACTAATCATCTCCTTTAGTTCTTCCACCTTGGTCGTTACTAGAGTATCGACTACTCCCAATACTTGACCTTCCACTTCTTGAGCTAGTCGGGAATTACTAGCTTCAATCACTTTCTCTACTTCTTCTATAATCATTGCTCTCATTTCATTTCGGCGTGCTTCATCATCATCGTTTACATTTACCACATCAGCCATCTACATAAAACATTCATTATATTCATTAGGTTTCATTTCATACTTCCCATCATCATGTTTTAACATCATTTTATCATAACATGTTCCATTAATCATTCATACTTCATGCCTTATCGTCATTGACGATCGTATCGTATCATATCGACCGAATCCTTTATTCATAACAAACTTTCCTTTCCATCATTCACATGTACCTTTCCTTCATCATTTGATTAACAATTTTGCCTTAAATATTGTTAGTAAGGTCTTTAAAATCAATTGGAACAAGTCCCGCATTCAAGATCGTCGAAACAAAAAAATTTCGGAGCAGGTGGGATGCTCGCGTAGTGCGAGGTCCAAGCCACCCATCCGTCGCGCTACGCCAGCAACACATTTGGACAGAAAGTTCGTTTCCTTGCTGCTGTTGATGCCCAGCTCCGTTAATTCTCAAACTTAACTCTTAAAAACATCATATCTCAAGTTCTACAAGTCCGTTTTGCCCGATTCTTTTTCCTACGCGTCCGTAATTTAATTGCGGACCCGTTTAGCATATTCGTTAGCCGTATAACTCGGTTTAAGAACAAATAACCTATAAATCCCGTTCTATTTCTAACTACAACATAATAAATTTTACAATTTACTTAGTTGCGTAGCGCTTCGGAACGAACACACCTTCATACGAGCTTTCAGTTTGAGTTCAAGCATTTGACTCAAATACTTGAATCCCTCAAACTTTGGCTCTGATACCAACTTATAACGCCCACTTTTCACATTTGACAAATAACATAAACCTCATACAAATTTTTGGGAAAATTTTGACATGACCCATTCGTAAAGTAAACGTCTTCCGGCTTTTTAACGAAACCATTCAAGATACATTCTACGACACTATTCAAAAGATGCTAAATTAAAAACCATACACAATTTACCCAAAACATTCGATCTAAAGTATCCAAAATAGATTTTAAACTTCAAACTACTACGATCATCCTAAATACTAGTTTAACATTTACTACACAAAAACGATTTAGACCCATTTCAAAAGATGTCTTGAACCGGAAGCGCATAAGGGTGACATAGTGTGTGTTCGATTCGAGCGCGCCGCAATCAAGCATGCGATTTACCTATCATGCACAACAACAAACATTCGTTAGTTCATATTACCAAACAAAATCCATAACATACCTTATATACTTTTAATCGGCCCCTTAACAATTTACAAGTCATTGACAAGTCTTGTTTACAACATTCTTTTTTTGTGTTAAACATCCCTTCCATTAACTTTATTTCATTCCAACATCTCGATACATTCGTACATTCATATCATTCGACCCATTCATAATGAGCACATAATCAAATGTCAACAATAATTGTCGTGCTTATCCTAATTTACCCACTTACAACGGATAACCGTTATCATACATGCCTAGCATAATATATCATTATGACCCGTTTACAACAAGTCGTTACTTAACTATCTTATTGTTCTACTTTCCATACAATTTCATCCCACTTGAGTGGTCATTATACATCCGACACTATTATGTTGCTTATCCGTATTCTAACATATAACGTATCATCATTTGAACCAATAACAACTCACAACTCAACATTTAGGGTTAATAACTAAACATTCATCCGTAGAACAACATAAAAGGAGGATTAAGTTCATATGAACTTACCGCGATCTTGAGATGCTTGTGCCTTCGAGTGACTTGCGTCTTCTTCCTTTTTCGTGCCTATATGTGATAATCTCATACTTTAGCTTTCATAAACAATACTTTCACAATCCTTATAATACGTTATGGCGTCTACTATTCACATACATCATTATCATAAAGAAGTTGGATCAATCTTAACAAGCATTCATGTAAAAACCATATCTAAACTCATTTAGGCATTTCGTCGAACACATTGTGTGCGTATCACTAGTTTAGCACAATGTACAAGCATCCTAAGCACAATTTCCATAGTTCTTCTCATTGATTAACATAAACATCCTACTATTTTGAAATCTACCATTCAAGTCATGAGCACATAGTTCTAAATCAATTATTCATAACAATTTCATCAATCAACAATCAAATTAACATACAAAACTTCACAATTGCTAAATATTACTTGACATGCAAGTGGGTTTTGCCCTAATCATGTTCATATTCGAAATTTAGCATCTAATGATGTCTAGACCCTTATAGTAACCATTAATCATACTGAATTTTGTTTTACATTCACGAATCACACAAATCCCATATAATCAAACATCATCAAATCACAAAATTTAACTTACTTGAGATCAAGAACACTTAGATAATCAGGATTCTTAGGTCATGCATTCGATTCTTTAATAATATGGCTTTCAATTGAGGGAATTTAGTGATTTAGGGTTTTGTGAGGGAAGGAGTCCCCTCTTGGCTTCTCACGATCGCAACCCACACCAGACTTGTCTGGGTTTTTTTTTATATAACATTATTTACACATCTAGTCCCTCATCATTTGATCCTCGTTCACCTTAGTACTTTACCTTCTAACTTAACCATCTTTCTTTACTAACTTATATATATATATATATATATATTATTAAAACATCATTACTTATTATACTTTTAGATCATATGCGAATTTGGGGTGTTTCAATTTGAGGATTGATTAGCGAAATCTGTGATATAGTCAAGGCTGCTAGACCTCGGACTATCGACGACTCAGTCGAATTAGCCAATACCTTGACTGACGAATTAGTTCGTAAGAGGGAAGAGAATAGGAAGAAGGAGTTGGCTCAAAAGATTACCCAAGGTTTTCACTCGGGTAATAATTTCAAAAAAGGAGTCGGGCAGTCTTCTGCACCACCTCTCTGCAAATTATGCAAAAGAAGGTACCCAGGAAAATGTAATAAGTACTGCAACTTCTGTAAGATACCTGGGCATAGAGAGGAAGATTGTAGGAAGAAATCTACAATCTGCTTCAACTGCGGGGAGGCAGGGCATTTCAAGCCAAATTGCCCTAAATTTGTCAAGGCACCTGATAACAAAGCGAAAGCGGCTGACGAAACTAATAAGAAGAATGCAAGAGCTTTTCAGCATACAACCCAAGAGGCGGCCATGATTCCTGACGTGATCGCTGGTGCGTTTCTTATCCATGACGTTTATGCAAAAGTATTATTTGACTCTGGTGCAAACCAAAGTTTTATAAATACTGCATTTTGCCAAGCTCTTAAGCAACCATTAACTAAGTTGAGTCAAGCTTGCAGGATAAAAACGGCCGAAGGAAATCCTATCAATATACATGACGTACTTCAAGAAGGAAAAATAGAACTAGTAGGGCATAAATTCTCGGCAAACCTTCTACCTATGAATTTAGCAGGATTCCACGTAGTGTTAGGAATGGATTGGTTAGTAGCCAACCATGCTCGAATCCTATGTGATCAGAATTTGATGGAAATTCGTGCGCCAATAGGAGAGATGATTCTGATTATAGGAGATAAGCCAAGCATGTCACACCTCGATTTTCGGTTTGTGTGGAAGCGTGTCGCGAGGTGTGGCCAGAGCGGAAATCGTTACAATCAATCGAGTAAACAACATATTTAAGACAAAAAAGATGTTCATCCATACATTTCTTTTGAAACCTTAATTTACAATACAAACATCTTGTTCGGAATTAAAACAACTACAACTTTAACTACATTGTTCAAAGTTCAAAACAGTTCCACATAACATGATAACTGAAAACGGATGACATCTCAAAAGCTTGAATTCTTGATAACAACACGAACATATTTTTCCAAAGCCGTCCACTAATCTCCTGTAATACATGTTAGTTTTGAAAACGTCAACAAAAGTTGGTGAATTCATGTTATTTAGTTTTTACATCAAATGAGTCTCCAAAACATTTGAAGTAGTAAAATTCGTTTTGTATAGTATGATGAAAAATCGTGTGATCATTAGTGTTTTGCAAGGACACTAATCTGTATGCCAGAATAGGAGGCAACCAAACCTTGACAGTTTATGGTGTGTGTTAACGACACTAGTTTGGAACAAAGGCACACTTAACGATCGCTGTAATCGTTGCCGTTAAGAGTGGGGCTTGCCTAAACCCAAATAGATCTATTCGTTTGTTCCTCGGTACTTGTTTATTCATTAATGGTCCCTTTATTTTAAACACCTATCCGCATGTGATCAAAATAGTTTCATGGTAAGCATCATACTATTTGTAACATGTATACATCCCCGAAAGTTTAAAACTATAAACATTCAAAATAAAAGGGGAAACATGCACTCACATATTTGTGCTTCGTGCAAATCTCTATTCGATTCTTGGTTCGTCGTTTGTTTCCCGACCTATAAGTGTTCTAATCTCGTTAGACCTAGGTTTATGTTTGTTTTTCGTACAAGTATTTCATCTTGAATTTCGTTTTTGGTTCTTTTAATCGTTTGCTTTCTTTGTTTGTGTTTTCATATACATATATATATATATATATATATATATATATATATAGGGTAAGGTTCATGCGAGAACCACCTTTATTGCCAGAACCAATGTGAACACAACCTAAAATAGCTAAAAAAAACTAACCCCCACCCCCCCCAAGCTAAATGCTAAAAACTAAAACCCCCAAAAAACCTAACCCGACCCCCCCCCCCAAAAAAAAAAAACCTAAACCCCCCTCCCCCACCCCCTAAAAACCTAACCCCCCCCCCCCCCCAAAAGCTAAAATGCTAAAAGCTAAACCCCCAAAAAACCTAAAAAAAATCTAAAAAAATAAAAAAAAAATCTAATTTTTTTTTTTTAATATTTTTATGTTAAAATCGCTACTTTTAGTAGCCAAAAAAAGTTTTTTTTTTAAATCTAATTTTTTTCTACTAAAAGTAGCGATTTTAACATAAAAAATAAAAAAAATTGTGTGTTTTTAGCTATTTTTAGGCATTTTTTGTTGTGTTCACATTGGTTCTCGCAATAAGGGTGGTTCCTAACGGATCTTTGTCCTATATATATATATTCTATTTAGTTTGTGTTTGAATGGGCTTAATTTATGTATTAGATTTTAAGTCCATTTTGTATGTTTAATGTATATGGGCCTAGCCCAAATAACTTTGTTTAAGGTGGGTCAAGCCCAAATTCATTTGTAGGAGTTGGCCTAGCCCAAAATACTTTTATAAAAGTGGGCCCAGCCCAATTTGGTTTATAAAAGTGGACTTAGCCCAAATAGGTTATGTAAGAATGGGCCTAGCCCAAACTATTTTCTAAAAATGGATCTAGTCCATAATAGTTTGTCAAAAATTAGTTTTTAGTCCAAATATTTTTGTAGAGTGAGCTTTAGCCCAATTTTGACTAAAAATAGATTTTAGTCCAATATTTTGTAAAAGTGGGCCTAGCCCAATTTTATTAAGAAAAATGGACTTTAGCCCAAATTTAATTTATGGACTCCTTTTTAATTTACAAGATTTGTACTTAGTCATAATTAATAATAATACTTGTATTTTTATAAAAGTCTAGTTTTTACAAAAATTGTTACTTATGTCATATATTAAATCTTTTTAATGCATAAGTTTTTGTGTGTGACGGCTCGTATTTTGTTATAACCATTTACTATGTGTCGACTTGGTTTATTTGTGTCGTTTGTCCCGTTCGTGTCGTCCGTTTCGTTTATATCGTTTGTTTGGTTTGTGCCATTTATTTTTATTTTGTCCAAATTTGTCAAAGTGTCCATATTGTCCAAAGTGTCCGAATTTGTCCATTTGTATGTTTATGTCCAAGGATGGACATTCTATTTTATAGTTTCGTTTTCTAAGTGCATATATATATTTTTGTAATTTTTGTGAATGTGTATAATTTTGTATTTATTCCTATATGAACTAAATACACAATATACATACCAAAAATATATTTATGATACTTGATGAATTTTTGAAAGTATATATCTTATCTAAGATATATACTTTGTCACTTTTCGTTTAGAAATCTCCACAAAACATGAATTTATAACTTTTGTCCAAAATTTGTTTAATCATGTTTAAAGACTTCAAATAGTTTTTCTAGTTACAAATTTCTTTGTTTAGCAACTTTTGAACATAACAAAATTTATAAAAATTTTGCCATAGTTCCTTTTGAAAATTTGATTTTTCCCAAGTTTATACAAAACTTGTGTTCAATTCATTTCAACACAAAACATCATCAAGTATCAATATTCATCATATTTTGTCAACAGAAGTGCCATGAACATGATATAGTCTCCTACTTTCCCAAAAAAGAAACTTTATTCTTAGTTTTTGCCAAAAATTTGTAGAACAAGATTTTATTTAAAATTCTTGTTTTAGATGACTCATATAGTCATTTAAAGCACAAATATGTGTTCAAAACTTTCTCTGCTTACATATTTCGTGTTTTTGATTCTTTCCAGAAATGGAAACTTTATTCAAGAAATTTTTCAAAAAATTAGTTTCTTTGATTTAAATGATTTCTCATGCTTTTCTAGCATGCATGTTCATCATTTAAATCATCAAAACTTATGTTCATCACTTTTGTTGATGAATCTTGGTTGATCTAACATGCATATGTTTAGATCATGTTTTTTATACAAAAATAACCAAGATTCATGTTCACTAGTCTAAATTTCTCCATGTTCATCCCAAAATCATAGAAAAATCATAAGATAAAAATAATGGTTTTTGGTTTTTCTTAGTGTTTTTTTATGTGGGTTTTCTTTTGATTTTGGTTCAAGATGAACTTGTTTTCTTTAAAATTCAAGAATAAAAATAAGACTAGTGTAGAGTTCTTACAAGCTTGCTAGAAAAAAAAATAAGACTAGTGTAGAGTTCTTACAAGCTTGCTAGAAAAAAAATAAGGATGAAGATGTGAAGTTATTATCCAAGATCTCCTAGTGCTTCCAAGATGCTACTAATGTATCTTCAAGTCTTGAAATCTTCTTGAATCATCCAATAATCTCCATGTTTGCAAGTGTTCTTGAGTTTGAATTTTGAAAGAAGGTGATGTAAGTGGGTGTTTGGTATTAGCTGATTTTTAGAGAGAGAGAGAGAGAGAGAGAGAGAGAGAGGGTAAGTAGTTGGTAAGTTTTGATGGTTTTGGAAATTATGGAAGAATGGTGGAGTGTTAGAATCAATAAGATTTTGGAACAATACACTAATCATGCATTTAGAGCTTCCAACACACAACACTTTAGATGGGTGGGCTTAAGTGGGGACCCACCAAAACCATAAATCATAAGGGAGGGGGGAGTATTTGCTTATTTTTTTATAAAAAATCTTGTTTAATCTATAAACTTTAGGAAATTTGATGTTGTATATAAAAATATCTACATTGTTTCAGGTTCTCATATTTTTAAGTAGTGTAACATTAGGTAAAACTAGTCCACCAAAATTATTAGTTTGTTGATCGGGTGAAAAAGTTGGTTCGGGTCCTGTACCGGGTTAAATAATGACACTGTGCTTTATTTATATAAATACGTGACAAAATTGTTTTTGTACATGTTTTATCATCCAAATAATTAATCCAACTTTTTGGACTAAAAATTTTACTATTTCTGACACAGTTCCGATACCGGCTTTGCTGTGAGGTAGTTTACAGAACTAGCCGTGCAACTTAACGCAATAGGATTCAATTACGGATTTTGTGTCGTTTTTAATACCCATTATATATATTTATGTCAAATAATATTTATTTTTGGGTTTTCGGACAGTAACTTTTTCGTTCTGTGGAATGCTGTACATTTCCGCAGGATTTCTATATTTTTCTGCGGACTTGGACAATTTGGTTTTTAATTGGAATTTTCTAAAAAATAAGGCACATGTTATTTTAGACAAAGCTTTTATAGAATATTTGTGTATATATATATGTATGTTTTGTTTTATCGTGTCAGACTGTACCGCGACTAGTACTGACAAGTATTGTTTGTTCGCGTTCCTAGTGTCAGTCTAGGATATTGTTTCTAATCACAACGGATTTGTTATCATACTTAACTATGATTTTTGCAAACCCTAGACTTTTAAGACTTAATTAAATAAAGTCAAGTCAACCACGCGAAAATAATTAATGTAATTAGTTGTTCGGGTTGTACGGAATTACCGGAATTTTGCCGATTGTCACAAAGCAAGCCAATGAAATTCATCTCGGTAATGAAAGTTGCTAGCTACGAACGAAAGCAAGGCGTAGTGTATATGATTTCAGTAATCATTAACACTAAGGGCACAGAACTTAAGGAAATTCCGGTAGTGTCAGATTATCCAGATGTATTCCCAGAAGATCTACCTGGATTACCACCAGATAGGGAAGTAGAATTTAGAATTCATCTATTACCTGGAACCATCCCAATTGCTAAGGCACCCTATCGTTTAGCACCAACGGAGATGTTAGAACTGAAAAAGCAATTAGATGAATTATTAGGAAAATGATTCATACAACCCAGTTCATCCCCTTGGGGAGCACCTGTGTTGTTCGTGAAAAAAAAAAGATGGGTCAATGCGAATGTGTATCGATTACAGAGAACTAAACAAGGTTACCATTAAGAATAGATACCATTTACCTAGAATTGATCATCTTTTTGATCAACTTCAGGGAACTAGGTATTTCTCTAAGATAAATTTGCGCTTCGGATACCATCAACTGAAAGTACAGGAAGAGGAAATTCCTAAAACTGCTTTCAGAACTAGGTATGGTCACTACGAGTTTACAATCATGCCATTTGGATTAACAAATGCTCCTGCAGCATTTATGGACATGATGAATAGGATCTGTAAACTGTACTTGGATAAATTTGTAATTGTCTTCATTGACGATATACTTATTTATTCCAAAAGCAAGGACGAACACTGTGAACACTTGCGTGCACTCTTAACCCTGTTAAGAAAAGGAAAGCTTTACGCTAAATTTTCTCAGTGTGAATTTTAGTTACAAGATGTGCAATTTCTAGGTCACATGGTTAATCATGAAGGAATTCACGTAGTTCCTTCAAAGATAGAAGCTATCACAAATTGGAAAGTCCCGAAGTCAGCTACAGAAGTCAGAAGTTTTCTAGGATTAGCCGGATACTATAGACGTTTTATCCAAGACCTCTCTAAGATAGCTACTCCATTAACTAAGTTAACATGTAAAACTGTTAAGTTTGAATGGGGATCCAAGCAGGAAGAAGCCTTTAGAATTCTGAAGCAAAGATTAACAAATGCCCCAATTCTTGTGTTACCTGAAGGAACAGAAGATTTTGTAGTTTATTGTGATGCTTCCAAGCTAGGATTAGGATGCGTGTTAATGCAACGAAAGAAAGTGATCGCTTACGCATCAAGGCAACTGAAAAAAAAAGCACGAGGAAAATTATACAACTAATGACCTAGAAATTAGGAGCAATAATTTTTTCCCTTAAGATTTGTAAACATTATCTGTATGGTAGTAAGTTTACCGTTTTTACAGACCATAAGAGTTTAAGATATATTTTTGGGCAAAAAGAATTGAACGTCAGACAAAGAAGTTGGATGGAAATCTTAAGTGATTACGACTGTGATATTCAGTATCACGAAGGAAAAGCAAATGTAGTAGCGGATAAAGGAACTAGAACAAGGAACTGATGGAATTTGGAGATTCCATAAGAAAAGAATTTGGGTACCTAGACAAGGAAATCTACGAGATAGAATATTAGAGGAAGCCCATAAATCTAGGTATACGATGCATCCTGGTAACAACAAGATGTATCAAGACTTAAGGAATAATTTTTGGTGGACATGAATGAAAAAAGGACATAGCTAGTTACGTTTCTAAGTGTTTAACTTGTTCACAAGTTAAAGCAGAACATCAGAAACCTTCAGGGTTACTTCATCAATTAGAAATGCATGTATCGAAATGGGAATTGATAACAATGGATTTTGTTACTAAGCTACCAAAACAAGAAAAGGTAACGATGCAATCAGGGTGATTGTGGATCGATTAACCAAATCGGCTCATTTCCTACCAATGAAGGAAACCTTTAGCATGCAATGACTAGCTAATTTATATGTGGATGAAATTGTATCATTAAATGGAGTTCCACTCTCCATTGTATCTGACAGAGATAGTCGTTTCACTTCACATTTTTGAAAAGTTTCCAACAAGCAATGGGAACACGATTACACTTAAGTACAACATACCATCCCCAGACAGATGGACAAAGTGAAAGGACTATCCAAACTTTAGAAGACATGCTGAGGGCATGTGTTATAGATTTCGGTGGAAATTGGGACGACCATTTGCCATTAATAGAATTATCCTATAACAATAGTTATCACACAAGCATCAATGCTGCCCCATTTGAAGCTCTTTATGAACGAAAGTGCCGAACTCCGGTATGTTGGGCAGAAATAGAAGAGTCAGCTATCAGGTCCCGAGATTGTGTAAGAAACCACCGACAAGATAACTCAAATAAAAAAAAGATTAAAAACGGCACGAGATCGCCAAAAGAGTTATGCCGACCATCGCCGAAAGCCGTTAGAATTTCAAGTTGGAGACAAAGTACTGTTAAAAGTCTCTCCGTGGAAAGGGGTAGTCCGATTCGGTAAGAAAGGAAAGTTAAGTCCAAGATATGTCGGGCCTTTTATAGTTACCCAAAGGATAGGACCAGTTGCCTATCAATTACAACTACCAGAGGAATTAGCCAGTGTACATGATGTATTTCATGTATGTAACCTTAAGAAATGTTTAGCTGATGAATCACTGGTAGTACCTCTTCAGGACATAGAGATAAGTGAAAAGTTAAAGTTTGTTGAGAAACCTCTTCAAATAGAAGACAGAAAAGTTAAGAATCTCAAACACAAGAGACTAATTCTGGTCAAAGTAAAATGGGATTCAAAGAGAGGACCAGAATATACATGGGAGCTAGAATCTGAAATGAAAAGGAAGTATCCCTACTTGTTCCAATAAATCTCGAGGAAGAGATTCTAAACAAGGTGGGGAGGATGTAACAAGTCACAAAAATGCCCAAAAATGCTCCGTAAGTGTAAAACCTAAACCGTAAAATCTTATTATATATAAAAATCAAATAAAACTGACTTTTTAGTCTGTCGCGGGCCGCGACCCACAAAAGGGATGTCTCTCTTGGGGCGCGAGAGAATTAATTCTATCCGAACACGTTGTGTGACATGTGTCATGCACGTGTCAAAGCTAGGGTATGACACGGAAGCCCTAGCCGTAGCTCGGGTGGCGCTCGCTGGCTGCGAAGGCTTCCACTGAGAGAGTCGGGGGCGCGAGGGACTGGCGAAATAACTATAAATTGAGCCTTCTGTGACATTTCAAAGTTGCTCGAAATCTTTTCTGTCTCTTAAATTTTGCTCAAAATAAATTAGCGAAGTACCAACACTCTGCTACGATAACGGGGTAATAACTCGATCACTGCTACGGTACTATATCCAATCGATTAAAACCGATCCGATGGATGTTTAAGTGCTACCTATATTTGGCTATACTTTGTCATTCGTCGTGAGGGTTTTGATCTCGCGATTATCGAAAACGTTGTATTAAGTTACTAACCTAGTTTCGTTTGCATTGTATATTTAATTAGGTTTACCAGCTTAACCAGTATGCAAGCTTTGTCCGTTTAAACCTGTAATGTGAGTCATTAAGTTTTTATCAAATTGTTTTGCAAAAACCATAAATGTTTTCCAGCTATACTTACAGTGATTAAGTCTTTGTAATCTTAAATTACTGCCAGTACGTGGGGTTATGTATACACTATTTGACAAGCGTCACTTTTAGGTGAACGGACCTAAATAGTGATATGACAACAGTCACAGGTCTTGCCGAGTGACAACTTGGTCAGATAATTATAAGATATAAGCAAATGTGAAAACTCTTAATACTGTATGTTATAAAAATGTGTCTTTTGTATAAATTGAATGCACTCGCCAGTATTTTTCGCTGATCAAATATTTTAAAAACATGTTTCAGGTGATTTACTGTGAAGAAAGGAAAAGTGCCGCATAGCCCTACAACTTAAATAAAGTGGCTCAGTAATTGAAATAAACATGTTTTCTGTAATCAAAGGATTTCCCAGTGAAATTCCTTTCCTGTAAATACGGGGTTTTACCCCGCAGTTAATAATAAAATAATTCGATGTTTTTAAAACTCTGATATTATTTTTTTGACAAATCGGTCCCGATGAAATTTTCCGCTGCCAATTGAATACCGATACCACGGGTTTCTATCTCGCAGCTTCCAAACCAGACAAAACGGGTCGGGGGCCGTGACATCTTCGGCTAATCCCGACATAATGAAAGAAGATTTCGAAGAGATGAATCGGCGCTTACAAGACATTCGAGACCTCGGTCATAGGCGTTTAGAAACTATGCAAGAAAGAAACGCCGAAAACAAAAAAATTTCGCGATACAAGAATCGAGGCAAATAGAGAAAGACATAGAATTTTTGTCTAAACCGATCGATCACCTCGTAGGCGACGCGTTGATCCTACCGCAAATGCGTCGGCAACAAATCCGTGAAAAATACGGACTTTAGATTATTAGTTTTTTATTTAGCAATGTAAATTTTTTATTTGTTTTTTTTTTCGGTTTATTATTTTTATTTTTAGCATTGTAGTTTTTTTATTTAATGAAATTTTATTAGTTTTAATTTAAAAAAATTAATAACTGGTTAATCATCGATGGGGCATTATTGGGCATTACACCACTACACCCATTTTAGAAAAACGCTCTATAATACGTCATTGCTGACTGGACTGCCACATGGCGCAAAACACCCAACGGTAGGGCATTATTTGTGTCTTCAACTACACATGGTCTAACTTGGTGATACTAACATACCAACAACTAACCTGGTTAGCGATATCCTAACCGTACGCCGTTCAAAAAAATAATTAAATAAATAAAAATAATATCCAACCAAAAATCCAAAACAAATTTGAAGCTTTTGAGCAACGAAAGATTTCGTCGAAATCGCCCAGTGAAAGTATTAGCGTCAATAATTCATTGGTCATTGCTCATTGACCGTCAAGAAACGTGTCATGAGTAGAGAATTCAATGATGTATCACTGAACTGATTTTCTTTTTTTGGATTCTGCTATATTTGGGTGATTACCAGATCGACGACTAGTATTTATATAATTTATTTTGAGGTTTTTTTTTCAATTTTCTTCAATCTATCTATACTATATAATAAAAGAAACCATGTTTGGGACACTTGTCATAATATTAGGTCATGTACTCTATGGATAATTATCATTTAGTTTAATATATTCTAATTAATTATAGATAATCTCCTATAAAATATTATTTAGTTTAATCTCTTCAACCTAATTATTATAGATAATTATTATTTATATCTATACAAATAACAATTAAAATCTTTATCTTTACTATATAATAAAGTAAACTCTTAGAGGACATATGGTATTAATCAACTATAAAAGATTTAGGACTTATTTAGTACGATAATTATAATTAATCTTGGTTAATTGTGATAATCATAATAAATATTTGTGCTATACCATAATCCATCAGTGAAAAACATTAAAAAAATATATGACTATATTTAATTGTGATAAAATTATGATCAATATTAATTTATAACCATCTAATCAGGTTATAAATTATAAAAGTAATTTTACATATATTTAATTCATGTATTAGAATACATAGGATTTATTATATAGTTTAAATTGTTCAACCCGTGTAACACACGGGGAACTAACCTAGTATCTATATCTATATATCTATATATATATATTAATAAATGAGATGATTTGGGCCATATGGCATGTGATGGTGGAGCTATTTTGCTTATGTGGCATCCTATGGTGGAGTAGAGGGTGATTTTGGGATGGAATCCATCCATTCTAAATACACCAAATTCAATCCACGCAGGATCCGAATAACCTCCGGGTTGGATGAGTATGATTTGGATCATCCATGCCCTAAAATGGATCTTATATATTATTTTTCAAAACCCTAGACACAACCTTCATCAGCCTTCATCTGTATTTTCTCTCATCTCCATCCTCCATTCTGGTTCAAGCCATTCGAACAATTCAACATCAGGTATGATCAATCTTCCTAATACCGAATCTTCTTTCAATTCGATTCATTCTTTCTAATAGTTCTCTACTTCGTTGTTGTGGTGCGTTTCTTGGTTCCGATTTGGTGGCCACGATGATTGAAACTGATGATGGTAGTGGTCGCCTAAAAAACCGGATGCGATGCCATGGAGGTTGCACACCACCGTATCACCGCCACTTCTTCGATGTGAACTATTGGATATGATGTTATCGTAGAAGCCGTAGCGACTTCAAGTTTGTTAAAGCGTGGTGTTCTGTTACAAAAAAAACCCTAATTTCTTCCTACAAAACCCTATTCGCACTCCTCTCCTCTAGAACATTTTATTAACGTCTCTTTTGATTCTTTTTATTGCCAACCAAAGGAATGTTGTTTTATGTTTCTTTAAGTGTACCTGATGCATATAAATATTTAATACCTGAAAAGTAGAAGTGCATACATATATTACTTGCTATTTTCTTGAAAAATTGAGAAGTTTTACATCAATTTTTCTTGATTGTAGGCAAGATGTTGCTGGTAATGCCACTATCCAGTCATTTTACCATGATGTTGTCCATCTTCAGGTTTGTCATTTTATTGGATGAGATATGTTCTCGCGTTAATGTTGGTAATTATAAGTTATCAATAGGTATATGAATGCCCATCAGACAATTTGAAATTTTGTGCTAATTAGGTGGTATTATGTTAAATTATTTTGCATGTATGATGATATCAGGATACAACAGGAAGCTTAAAACAGGATTGTGTAGCCAAAACTGATTGGTATGTTATCTCTCCATACACTTCTTCCTTCTTTGGGATTAGGGTTTATTTGTGTTTAGATTATTTTTTTTACAAATCAGTTCAGATTAGGGTCTTTTTTTGTTCTCAGATTTGTTACATCGATTTGTTCCTCCTTCTTCATCGTTCAATGATTCAGACTGGTCTTTGTTTCTTGATTGTTAATCAAATGTATATTTGATTTTTCTTTACAGATTCAATGATGGCGGACGCTTGCGAGGTATATATTTTTTTTAAACAATCTGTAAATGGCGATGTACTCACCACCCGTTTGTAAGTACCCGCTTCTCTAATGATACATGTATTGTTATTATTCGAATTCGATGATAACAAAATCTATTAATTAGTTTCAATGTTGAATATTTCTATGGTGCCTCAATGAAACCTAATTTTGTTTCACATGTTTATATGTTCTCTACGTATTTGTTATTTCGTTTCACAAATAACGAAATTGACATTTGTGAAGATATTGACATGATTAAGTTTGGAAGCACTAGCGAAGTGCTGGAAAATACGGTTATGTTTCACAGTCATGGTGACTGCTTTTCTAGAAGAGGTTGATCGACCAACACCTACTGGTGAGTTGTTTTTCTGTATCTAGGGTTTGTATTACTTAAATTTCTTGAAAATTTTTAACTTTACGCTTTTTGTTGTTTTTGTCTGCCTTTGGAATATCTAGCTCTTTAATCGTTCTTACAATTCACTGCAATCATCGGTCATGGTGCTTGAGGTACTTCTTTAATTTGTATTGTATATTGTTTCTACGACATTTACGCCTTTTGTTTTAAGAACTAAGGTTTAAATGTGTTATTGTAAACCCTAATTCAAAGATCCATCCGCTACAATCGTTTGAATGTGTATTCTTCTTTTGAAAATTCTTATTCCGATTGCTAATTTGATATATCATAGATCGTTCTTTCCGATTTCTAACCACAGATTGCTTCTTTTCTAAAAAGCCTACGTATCAGAAGTGTTTTCTTTCTAATTGAATAATCTACGATCCAGACAATACAATCAATTAGGTATGAAATCTCACTTTAACCACTAATTGGTTACCGTTTTAGTCTCGACGACCCAAGTTTGGATCAAATTTGGTTTCAATATTAGATGTCTCATTTTGTTTCTTTTTTCTTTTTTCAATTACAGATTTTGATTTGAGGTGTTAACTGAAAATCATGGAAGAAAAAGGGTAACATGGGGAAGATCGAGTCTATTTTTTTGAATTCACTGGTATGTATCCATTGCCTTTATGAGTTTTTTTTTTAACATATACATGTATTCTTGCACCATTGTTGTGTTTAGTGATTGTTATTGCAATATGGACTAAATGTATACAATAAGAGGTTATGATGACTAAAATCATTTGATTCAATGAGATTCTCTGTGACTTGGTGTGGCAAGCTCAGAGGACGGCATGTGTGAGATATGGCTAAATTTCTCCACTTGCAACCTCTATTGCAGCCATCAGGGTCTAATTTCCATTCTCTGGTGATAATACAGATCTGAACCTTAATAATGATAATACATTTTAGTATTCGTAACTCTTCAAATTTATACCTTTTACCTAATATTTCTTAACATTAGTGATTTTTGTTTTATTGGAATCATGGTTTCATCTTGATGTAAATGACAACATGTAGTTCAATTATCAATTCAGATAAGGGTTTGTTTTGTTTCATATTTGTTCAGATTAGATAAGGGTTTGTTTTGTTTCATATTTGTTCATATTAGAGAAGGGCATCAACAGGTGTACTGGAACCATGATGCTTCTAAACTCACCCAATTACATGCATGCACCATTAACATAGGTTAATATATTTTTACATGTTGACTTACTTATTCCCAGTCAATAACTTGCCATTTTTTTCTTTTTTTATTTGTTTATTTTATAGGATCTACAAATTATAATGGAAGATATGTACAAATAAAGGCTCTGTGCAGTTGAAGTCTTGGACTTTGAATTTTGTCGTATTGAAGCCTTTATTTTATTTTATAAGGTGTTGGCGATGATGGGTGCACTATAACTGGATCTAAGGTTTGTAGAGAGGATGGAGGGAGAGAGAGAGAGAGGCGTTCGTTGGTGGTGGTCATTAGGTGGTGATGTGGTGGCAGAGCTGGCTTTAGGGCAAGAATTCTAAAGCCCTAGCTTTAGGCCACCAACCACACAAAGGCCCCATTTTTAGTAATAATGTGTATGTTAATTGTTTCTTTTAAGCTTTTGGTAAATTTGCTAAACTCTTTCTTCTTAAATTTTTTATTAGCTGCTGATTCTTTATTATTTTGTATATTAATTAGGTGTGTTTTGTGAGTTCTTTTTAGTTTATTATAGTTGGTGGTCACTCGGATAAAGTAGTATAACAACCCTCGAAAAACACTCCTAAACGCCGTAAAATACACCCCGTATACGAAAACCAAACCCTTTTAACCTTAATTTTAACAAAAATAAAAAAAACAAATAATATAGGCCGCTCGCGGGCCGCAACCAAATCTCCAAGTTGAGTCGCGGGGAACGACCGAGTGTCATCTAGCAAAACCCCCTTGCGGCACGTGTCCCTGTGCGTGTTAGATCTATGGTGTTGAGTCGCCAAGGCTAGGCCCTAGCCTAGGTACCTCGCGGGCCGCGAGAGAGGTAGAGAGAGGGATGGGTCGCGGGGCGCGAGCCCCCCTGTTTCCAGCCTATAAAAGGAGGCGAAGGCCTCAGTCTTCATCGTTCATTTTCTTTTCTTTCTCTGTGTCCCTATTATAGCAAAGCATTGCTCGATATAATACCCCTAAAACACGCAGCTCTGCCTCGTTGTAAGTATTTTAACCCCCAATCACTAATTCGTTACCCTACCCGATTGATCAAGGGCTCCGTAACGCATGTCAAGGCTCTGCCTGACTCAGTTCGTTGGAGTTCTGTCTCGTGTTATAAAGCTAATGTGATTTGGGTTATCTTACTAACACGTGTGCATTGTTTATTTTTAATAGATAATAATTAAGAACACCAACAGGAAGCTATAGTATTTCTTAAGTCAACAAAGTGAGTCATTCTCTTTTTCTACCAAACTGTTTTACAAAACCTCAAATGTTTTCAATTATACTTAACAGTGATTGAGTCTATTATTCTACAATTGCTGCCGGTATGTGGGGTTTTGTGTTCACTACTTGTAATCCGTTACTATTGGACGGCGAGTTAGCCAATGAGTAACATGACCACAGTCCTGGAACTGTGAACATGACAAATACTGAATGAGTATATTGGTAGATATAAACATTGTAATCGCTCTCAATGCTGTAAAGTTATAAAAGCTGTTTTGATTAAACTGGGATGCACTCGCCAGTATTTCTTGCTGATAAAATCTTTTTAAAACGCGTTTCAGGTAACTTAATGTGAAGCTAATAGAAGCCAGCTGGAGAGCACTGAAGGCTTAAAGAAGTGGCTATAAAAGTTACCTAAATAAAAAGGAGATTATGTTTTCAATAACTAGGGTTTATCCCTATAAATGTATTATGAATGAAACTTGGGTTTTTATCCCATTTATTTATTATAAAAGTTTGATGTTTTTAAACTCTAAAACTATTTCCTAACTACGGTCCTAATGTTTAAATTCCGCTGCCAAATTAATAAACACCGATACCACTTGACTGGCTCGCGGCTTCCACTCCCGGGGTAGGGGTCGGGGGCTTCGACAGAAGCTGGTATCAGAGCCAATGCCACTGGTTTAAGCCATTTAGGTGTCCTGTTAATACCTAAATTTTAACCTAATGTGTTAGGAAATAACTTATGTAATTCCGTGTAAATATGTATATTATTATTTTGTGTTATTTGACAATTTGTTAGTTTACAGTATGAGTGAGCAAGGTACCTTCGACGCTTACCGTCAATTACCTAGTTCCCCAAAGAATGAAGGAACCTCATCTCAGCCAACCTCAGAATACTCTGCTAATTCTGAGGAAGGAATCTTTATCTTTAAGGCACAATCTGAGGAACCATTGCCTCCTAAAAAGAGAGGTTGGTTTAGTAGAGGTGCGCATGAAAGGAGGAAAAGAATGAAAAAGCTACAACAACAGGGAGCAATAGCAAAAGCAAATAGTGAAATGAATGCACAAACCCAGGAAGTTAATAAACCATTATGGGAGGAGGAACTTGATAGGCAATTAGCTGATTTCCATATGTTAGCAACTACAACAACAGACCCTAATTTGAACCAATTAGTTGAACCACAACTTCTACCCTTATTCCCCAACCAACAAATGGAGTTAGAACCCAACCAGGAGGACGAATTCCCAATCCAAGCATTCGATCCCAATGAGATCCCTAGAATTCCCGCACCAAACCCTATAGCACAGTATACCGCCCTGAACCCTTTAGACCCATGGTGGAACGACGACAGGTATATTCGGGATGTACTAAACAACCCATACCCTTACGGAGAACCCATACCACGTTACCCTGACCCAGTACCAGCACCATTATCACCAATGAGCCAAGAAAATGTGCAAGAACTTCGCCAGTATGGTGAAGAGTTAGTTGAAGAAGGAAATAGGATCCGTCAGATAGGAGAGAAACTCGTCTGGAAGTATGACGAGCGGGAGATGCAGTATTAGACAAGCCAGCACTTAGTATAATATATATATATATATATATGTGTGTGTGTGTGTGTAATTTCTCAACGCCGGTGGGAAATCTCAAGCCCACATGACAATGTCGGGCCCTGTGTGGTGTGTGCGGCGTGGAAAGGCAACAACGCCGCTCCACCACGCCCACACCGTGTGGTGTAACAAAGCGATACAACAACTTAAGTAGCATAAGACCACACAGTGTGGAATGACTTAAAGAATAAACGTTATTCGACATGAAACTTAAAGAAGGTGTAATAATAAAAAACATCAAAGAAGGAAATTTTCAAGAAATGAAATAGAAGACTACTATTGTCATATTCGATTAACAAGTCAACTTCATCTCCGATCATCTAATACCAATCACCCAATGAATTTGCTTCACACTCCATTTTGATAACTCACGATGGTTGTTCTTACTGAAATTACAGAACAATCTTCTTCTTCTTCTTCTACCACCACCTACGATTATGATGTATTTTTAAGCTTTAGAGGTGAGGATACTCGTTTTAATTTCACCGATCATCTCCTTAAAGCACTGCAGGAAGCCACCATTGACACCTTCTTCGATGACTCTGAGATTCGAATTGGAGAGTTTCTAAAACCGAAACTGGAGAATGCGATTAAGGCATCTCACTCTTCTATTATCGTGTTGTCCAAGAATTATGCTTCTTCGACATGGTGCCTTGATGAACTGGCACTCATCATGGAGCAACCCAATCATATCGTTTACCCCATCTTCTATCATGTCAACCCTTCCGATGTCATTAAGCAACGAAACAGCTTCGGAGACGCAATGGCAGACCATAAACAGAGGATGGAGTCAGAGTCTGATGAAGAGAAAAGAAGTCGGTGGGCTCAGAGAATAAAACAATGGGAGAAAGCACTTACACGAGTTGCTGATTTAAAAGGTGTAGAAGCAAATGGCAGGTAATTAACCACTTCCTTTTTCGTCTTATTATATACCAATATGTGAATATGATTTGGAATTGGTCATTATTTGTTCATCATTTTGTTTATGTAATTACTTGAGATTGAGATTGGTTCCAGGGCAGAGACCATACTTATTGAAGAAATAGTTAAAGAGATAAGCAGCAGACTAGATCTGCACAAAAGGAGTGAGATCCTGAAACTTTTGGGATGGAGTGGTCGGTTAAAAACATCACTTCATTCTTGAAAGATGGATCTGGGCAAAGAGCTGAAATTCTCACAATATGGGGTATGGCTGGGATCGGAAAGACATTTATAGCAAACTATGTCTTTCAGTTGCACTATCTCGACTTTGAAACAAGCTGCTTTCTTGAAGACATCGAAAGGAGGTGTACACAGCCAAATGGCGTAGGGCCAAGGAAGACAAGTCCTTTGCCATCGGAGCTAAGTGTCAAAACTGATCTCGTCTTGGTCTGGACCTTGCGCGCGACACGAAACACACCTGTTTAGCCGGCGCGAGGTCGGGGAAGTTATCAATTCAGTTTAATGTGGGTATGGTCCCGCGCGCAACCTGAGGTTGACTCATATGGTCGGCGCAGGATTTAGGACCATACCCCTTCACGGCCAAAGCGGGGTTTTTTTCATCACTCGTAGTAGATGATTTTTGGGCCCGCTTTTTTTATTTATCTCTTCCCAGTGGTCGTTCAGCTTCAAATCATCGTCTCTTAGGTTGATTTCAAAGTCGGTGCGAGCATCCGAGCGACTAGTGGAGGAACAACTTTTGGACATTTTGGAGGACGATTGACGATTGTCCCTCTAAAGGTACTGGTGCCCATTTTGGCGAGTTTTTCGCAACATGCCAACAATGAATGAATTTAAAGGTGGCCCTTTTTTTGCCTTCCAAATACAAGGATATCGCACGCGTCAACAAGTCGGTGTCCGTTTCCCGCCACTTTTTGGGTTGTTCTTTAGGATGTTGTAGTGGTCGTGAAGGCGGTCATGGCAATGTTTATTTCACGCCACTTACACGAGAGCCTGTCATTTTTTTCGATACATCCCAAAGTTTTGTGAAAAAGATCGTTAATTCAGTTCCAAAAATCGTCACTATATTGGTTGATACCTATAAAAAAATTTACATTTACATATTATATATATATATATATATATACATATATTTATATAACCAAAAATGGAATGTTTTTACAATAAAATAAAATATACCTATAACCGAATTTTCTGAAATCGAAAGCCACGATTTCGTCAACACCAACTCTTCATCGTTTGTGCACGGATGTACACGACTATCTTCGAAAGCCACGATTTCGTCAACACCAACTCTTCAAATAAATTTTTAAAAGAAAAATCTCTTTTTTTTTAAATAATGATGTTGGGGTCAAACGGCTAGTAGGGACCCCAATCAAACCACACAATATCGACACATTTTAACTCTCAACGCCGGTGGGAAATCTCAAGCACACATGACAACGTCTGGCCAGTGTGGTGTGTGCAGCGTGGAAAGGCAACAACGCCGCTCCACCACGCCCACATCGTATGGTTTAACAATGCGATACAACAACTTAAGTAGCATAAGACCACACAGTGTGGAAGGGCTTAAAGAATAGACGTTATTCGACATGTGGACGTCACGTCAGCGCGCGTTAGAATAGTGGCGTGGTGGAAAAAAAGGGGTGTGTGGGAAGGGGCGTTATTCGACACGTGGCACATATTTTTTATTATTTTTATTTAATAATTATATATCATCTATTAATTTTTATAAAAATAGCATTATTACTAATATAATAATTACCAATAATAAAAACACTTACAAAATTTAAACAAAAAAAAGATTACATTAGTAAAAAAAATGATTACATAATTTAAAGTTAAAAAATGAAACATACAAACATAATCTAAAATAACCGAAACTAGGTACGATATTTATACGTGATTTCTTTTTTTTAGTTTCATATACGTTTCCTATAGGGCTGACAAATCGTGTCTTATCAGGTTTAACAGGTATCTGATAACGCAAACAACAAAAATTTTAAACATGAATACAACTCGTTTAACTACTTTATATCCAATGTCCCTAAGACAGATGTATATTTTATGCACCTAGAAGGAGAAATAATGGATCCTAACTTTCAAAGTTTGATTATTTAAAAAAAAACGCAAAAAATAACATGGTGTACTTTTCTTTTATCATGTCTTAGCAGGTTACCTAAAGGTTACCTATTGCTAGCCCTAGTTTCCCGCTCTTCGCTTTTAAGGTGATCTCATAACAAGTATTTCATATCCGTTTGGTTTTGCTTTTCTTCGTAAAGGCTAAAAGTCTTTATTTTTTTAGTGTTTCTTTCTTATTGGATGTTGTTGAACACGTAGATTTTCTTTTTGGATGCTGGCCAAAGCGGTTGTGTGGATGCATTATTTTTTTTAAAGTTAAGAGATTTTATAACAATGAAGGTTGAGAAGGAGTTGGGTAGAAGAGAGTGATGTGAAAATGGTGAGTTTTTTATATCGATGGGGTGAATTATTTTTTTTTAAATAATTTTTTTTAAATTATGTTGTTGGGGTCTAATGGCTAGTAGTAACTACGCCCAATCAGAGCACGCCACGTCAACGCTTATTTAAAATCACCGCCGGTGGGAACTCTCAAGCCCCGTCCACAATGCCGTCAACAACGCGGGGTTCGGTTGGTTTGTGCGGCATGGAAGGGCATAAACGTCACACTTCCACGCCCACACCGTGTGGTCTAATAATTACACCAACAATCCTAAATTATTATCTTTTGTCTAGATTTGAACCTAGAATAGCATGTGCTTCTATGACTCTGCCATTTAGGCGATCCGCGTTGGCGAGTAATTATTTGTTTGTGTCATTTTTACAAAATCATTCTTTTTAATAAAGTGCATCGTTAATATAAAATTATCAAATTACTTTAAATCTTGTTAAAATAAGTTGAACAAAGTTGAGGTGTAATATAAAATTAAGAATTTCCAAACTACTGTTTTATTATGAAGGAAGTTTTCCAAGAAAATTTCTAAAAAAAAATTGTTATTGTCTGGTTGATGTTAGAGTATTTTTGAAAACTAACTTTCATTTAAATGATCTATAAAGATATAATATATTGTAACAGAAAATATCAAGAAAACCCATCATAAAGCTGTGGAAAGTAAGGTATTTCACTAAATAAACATTTTATTTTTATTGTTATATACGTTAAAGAATTAAACCACAGTATCCTAAAGTTGAATCAATAACTAAGACCATGTGCAGTGGTTTGGGTGAATAAAGCCCCTACCCTTCGGCGTTTTCGGCCATGTGGCAGTACAATCAGCAAGGGGCATTATTGGGCGTTTTTCTAAAATGGGTGTAGTGGGGATGTGAGCATTATATTAAAAAGGGGTGTTAAACAATTAAATAAAAAATACATCCAAAAAATGGTATTGGGCAAGCATAGGAAAGAATGCATGTGATTGGCCAAACCATTTCATGTTTGGCCTGGTTTAAAAAAATGGGGGGGGGGGGTTGAAAAAACATGCCCATGAGGGTGGGGATGGGGCGAGATCTGGTGTTATTGGGGGCTTTTTTTTTTTGAAAAATCACGCTCACTATGCATGGTCTAATAAGGGAAATGAAACTTAAAAGGATGTATTCTGATAAAAAAACATCAAAGAAGGAAATTTCCAAGAAAATAAGGGAAATGAAACTTAAAGGAGGTGTGATAATAAAAAAACATCAAAGAAGGAAGTTTTCCAAGAAAATTTCTAAAAAAATCTGTTGTTGTCTGGTTGATGATAGCGTATTTTTGAAAACTAATTTTCATTTAAATGATCTTTAAAGATATAATATATTGTAACAGAAAATATCAAGAAAACCCATCGTAAAGTTGTGGAAAGTAAGGTATTTCACTAAGTAAACATTTTATTTTATATACGTTAAAGAATTAAACCACAATATTCCTAAAGTTGTTGAATCAACAACTAATAAGGGAAATGAAACTTAAAAGGAGGTGTTATGATAAAAAAACATCAAAGAAGGAAATTTCCAAGAAAATAAGGGAAATGAAACTTAAGGAGGTGTTATAATAAAAAATATCAAAGAAGGAAATTTCCAAGAATATAAGGGAAATGAAACTTAAAGGAGGTTTTATAATAAAACATCAAAGAAGGAAGTTTTCCAAGAAAATTTCTAAAAAAATCTGTTGTTGTCTGATTGATGATAGCGTATTTTTGAAAACTAATTTTCATTTAAATGATCTATAAATATATAAATTATTGTAATAGAAAATATCAAGAAAACCCATCGTAAAGCTGTGGAAAGTAAGGTATTTCACTAAGTAAACATTTTATTTTTATATACGTTAAAGAATTAAACCACAATATCCTAAAGTTGTTGAATCAACAACTAATAAGGGAAATGAAACTTAAAAGGAGGTGTTATGATAAAAAAACATCAAAGAAGGAAATTTCTAAGAAAATAAGGGAAATGAAACTTAAAAGGAAGTGTTTTCCGCCATGTGGCAGTACAGTCAGCAATGAGCATTATTGAGTGTTTTTCTAAAATGGGTGTAGTGGGGATGTGGGCATTATATTAAAAATGGGTGTTAAACAAATAAATAAAAAAGAACTTCCAAAAAATGGTATTGGGCAAGCATAGGAAAGAATGCATGTGATTGGCCAAATCATTTTATGTTTGGCGTGATTTAAAAAACGCTGGGTGGGGGGGGTTTGAAAAAACACGCCCAAACACGCCATGGGGGTGGGGATGGGGCGAGATCCGGCGTTATTGGGGGTTTTTTTTTAAATCACGCCCATTACGCATGGTCTAAGTAAACATTTTATTTATAAGTTAAAGAATTAAACCACAATATCCTAAAGTTGAATCAACAACTAAAGGAGGTGTTATAATAAAAAACATTAAAGAAGGAAATTTCCAAGAAATGACATAGAAGACTACTATTGTCTAATTCGGTCAACAAGTCAACCTCATCTCCGATCATCTAATACTAATCAACCAAAGAATTTGCTTCACACTCGATTTTGATTACCCACGATGGTTGTTCTTACTGAAATTAGAGAACAATCTTCTTCTTCTTCTACTACCACCTACGATTATGATGTATTTTTAAGCTTTAGAGGTGAGGATACTCGTTCTAATTTCACCGATCATCTCCTCAAAGCACTGTAGGAAGCCACCATTGACACTTTCTTCGATGACTCTGAAATTCGAATCAGAGAGTTTCTAAAACCGAAACTTCATTCGTTAAAGTCTCGTCTTGTTCCATTTCCCGCTACGTTACACGATTGACGGAGGTGAGACATTAGTGTACTCACTAATCTTGACAAAATATCTTACTTAGACTGTGGGGTATGGGGCGTGGGTTGGCTGAAAACGCCCAAGCCACCACCCCGGGTGGGCTTGGGTTTGGGCATGGCCCCTTGGGCGGGAGTTTAAGACCGGACGTTGGGCATGCCTAGCGGTTCTACGTGGCCGGCTCCTATTCACTTGTTGGCTAGATCATAGCGAACTACATTTAAATTTCAAAATATAACCTTTTGGCCAAGCCAAGCGGTTCACCCACCCAACTGTCCACATTGCTATATAACCCCCAACCCCACCGGTGGACGGCTACCCCAACCCAAACACACTTGATTGAACCCGCTACCCACACACACTAGATCGATGGGCTCTTGGACACACGAGGAAGAGCTAGCTCTTGTCACGAGCGTCGTTGACGCGATGAAGGGCCGCCAACCCGGTGAGACCCGTTACTGGCCGGAAGCTTTTGCTAGTTACCGGCATAACGTAGGAAACGACCGGCACAATTTAAACGCGTACCAACACAAATGGCGCGAGCTACTACCGAAGCTCGATCGTTTTAAAGCCTACTACGACAGCGTCCCGGGCGATGAGATAAGTCACGAATACCGGGTGGCGGTGGCCAACATCGAGTTCCGGGACAAGGAGCGGAAGCCGTTCGACAATCTCGCCCTTTTCGAAATCTACCTAACGCTCTTAGTTTTTTATTTTTTTTATTTTGTAATCCTTTTTTTGTAGAATTTTGTAATTTTTAGGAATTTAATAAAATTTTAGGCTTTTTTTTTTTAAATGTTGTGTGTATTTTTTAATTTTAGGTTTTTTTTTATTTTTATTTTAATAAACCTGCCAAGCCACGCGGGCTAGCCACGCCCCGCCATACCCCACGGACACGTCACTCACCAGCCGGGGGGGGGGGGTCGAACTCCACGTGTCAACCCATGTCCCAAACCCCCGCCCACCATACCCCACGGTCTTAGTTTAGTTTTTTTTTATTTTTTAGTTTCCGTTATTTTTTTATTTATTTGTTTTTTAAACATGTAATGTTTTTTTTAATTAGTGTTATTTATTTAGTTAGTATTAATATTATTTATTACATTAAATTGATTTTATATAATTTCTAGAGTTAAATGTTATTTTAGTCTCTGTGGTTTGGGCCATTTTGTCAGTTTAGTCCAAAGGTTTGAAACGTTGCCATTTTATTCCAAATAGTTTCAAACGTTGTCATTTTAGTCCACTTGGTTAACTTTATCCATTTTTTCTGTTAGTTAGTAGAGCAATTCGGTCATTTTATAAGGTCGAATTGCTCTTCTAGTTAACAGAATTACATATTAAATGACCGAAACACCCTTCTAGTTAATAGAAAAAATGGATGAAGTTAACGCAGTTAACTAAAATGACAATGTTTCAAACCTTTGGACTAAACTGGCAAATGACCCAAACCACAGAGACTAAAATGACATTTAACTCTAATTTCTAAATACAAAATAATAATAATAAAAAGTATATGTCACGTGTCGAATAATGCCACCCTTTCACGCTTCACTCCACTTCTTCTTTTTTCGCATCACGTCACTTTTCTGACGTACGTGACTTGACGTGACGTCCACATGATGCATAAGGTCCCTTTTCAAGCCCCTTGGTATAGTCTTATAATTAAAATTTGAGTAAGTTACGATTTTGGCCCATGTGGTTATATCACTTTTATCCTTTTAGCCCAAAAAGTATGTTGGGGCTCAAATGTTAAAAGATTCTCTTTGGGCTAAAAGTATAAAAGTGATATAACCACATGACCAAAATCGTAATTTAGTTTTAAAATATCGAAGAAAGGGAACTTTTCAAGAAATAATGTATATGACGACTTTTGAGTCAACCTTATCTCCGATCATCTAATACCAACCAACCATTTGCTTCACACTTCATTTTCACTATTAAATTACAAACCAGTATCAATTTTGCATCACACTCCATTTTCATTACTCACGATGATTGTTCTTACTGAAATTACAGAACAATCTTCTTCTTCTTCTTCTACCACCTATGATTATGATGTATTTTTAAGCTTTAGAGGTGAGGATACTCGTTTTAATTTCACCGATCATCTCCTTAAAGCACTGCGTGAAGCCACCATTGACACCTTCTTCGATGACTCTGAGATTCGAATCGGAGAGTTTCTAAAACCGAAACTGGAGAATGCGATTAAGGCGTCTCACTCTTCTATTATCGTGTTGTCCAAGAATTATGCTTCTTCCACATGGTGCCTTGATGAATTGGCACTCATCATGGAGCAACCCAATCATATCGTTTACCCCATCTTCTATCATGTCAACCCTTCCGATGTCAGGAAGCAACGAAACAGCTTCGGAGAAGCAATGGCAGAGCATAAACAGAGGATGGAGTCAGAGTCTGATGAAGAGAAAAGAAGTCGGTGGGCTCAGAGAATAAAACAATGGGAGAAAGCACTTACACGAGTTGCTGATTTAAAAGGTGTAGAAGCAAATGGCAGGTAATTAACCACTTTTTCGTCTTATTATATGTGAATATGATTTGGAATGGGTCATTATTTGTTCATCAATTTTTTTATGTAATTACGTGGGATTGGTTCCAGGCGAGAGACCATACTTATTGAAGAAATAGTTAAAGAGATAAGTAGCAGACTAGATCTGCACAAAAGAAGTGAGATCCCGAAACTAATTGGGATGAAGTGCTCGGTTAGAGACATCACTTCATTCTTGAAAGATGGATCTGGGCAAAGAGCTGAAATTCTCACAATATGGGGTATGCCTGGGATCGGAAAGACATATTTAGCAAACTATGTCTTTCAGTTGCACTATCACGAATTTGAAAGAAGCTGCTTTCTTGAGGATGTTGAAAGGAGGTCTACATCACCGAATGGATTGCTTGATTTACAAAAACAGCTCCTTAAAGATATTCAAGCAAGAAGTTGGATGGACATCGACAATGTTAATGCGGCCACCTTGAAGATTGAGAAATCACTTTTTACGAATAGAACTTTTCTTGTTCTTGATGGTATAAGTAAGTTTGAGCAGTTGGATGTGTTAATTGGGACAAAAGGTCTTCATCCGGGAAGCAAAATCATAATAACATCTAAGGACGAATCAGTAACAGAAAAATGTAGGCTGTTTCAAACGCAAGTTCCACCAAAGCATACAAAGCACCGCCTGCAAGGCTTAAATGATGAGGAATCTCTTCAGCTTTTAAGTTGGCATGCCTTTGGATGCAATGAACCCAACGAAGGTGACAAAAAGCAGTCAATAAAGGTCGTTGAATATTGTCAAGGGCATCCATTGGCTCTTAAAGTTTTGGGCAGTTCTTTCCGTAGTGAAGACGCTACATGGGAGGATATCTTAGAATCACTGGGGAAAGAAATTAATCCAGATATTAAAAAGGTCCTGAAAATTAGTTATGATACTTTGCCATTTGAAGAAGACAAGGAACTGTTTAAATACATTGCTTGTTTATTCGTTGGCGAAGATAGAAAGTTCACTGAAGACATATTGAAAGCATGTGGCATATGCAAACCATCTGGGATCAAGGTTCTCGTTAATAGATGCCTTCTCACTGTAGGATCATCTGGCGAATTGATGATGCATCAACTTCTTCAAGACATGGGGAGAGATATAGTTCATCAAGAATCACCTAAGAAGCCATGGAAGCGTAGTATATTGTGGCACCATGAGGAGTGTTTGGATGTGTTGCAAAATAGACAGGTAATCATGTATACCTTTTCTGTGTACTTTGATTAATTTGTATCATGTATAGACAACTTTCTTAACTATTTGTTATTTCTTAGGGAACAACAATAACTCAAGGACTGGTTCTTGACATGAGAACATTTGAGAATGAAATATGGAAAGAACCAAGTAGTGCCAATATGCAAATGTTTGGATTTAGATCATATCCATCATTCAGTTGTCTTTGGTGGTTATTTGGTTGGGTTTCGGGAATGTGTTCCTCATCTCGTAAAACAAAAGGCGACTTTGAGACACTTGCTTTAAGTGAAATGCGTAACTTAAAACTACTCCAACTAAACTATGTACAACTCAGTGGATCCTACAAGAATTTTCCTCATGGTATAAGATGGTTATGCATGCATGGATTCCCTTTGAGTTATATTCCTTCAGACTTACAAATGGAGAATTTGGTAGCTCTTGACTTGTCTAATAGCAAACTACAACAGCTTTGGAAGAAGCCCAAGGTACTAAAATCTCAAGCTTCTAGTTATCTTGTTTAAGTATCTTTTCTACACTAACATGCATCATAATTTTTTTTATTTGTTAATTAAACAGCTGCTCAGGTCACTGAAGTATCTTAATCTGAGTAGTTGTCATGAGCTTGTTAGAGTGGGTCACTTCTCTGGGCTCCCTCTACTTGAAAGGTTGACTCTTGCAAGATGTACAAGTCTGGTTGAGGTCTGTGAGTCAATTGGCACTTGTTGTCAGAAACTTGAAATCCTTGATTTGAGTGAATGCAATAAGTTGAAGGAACTTCCAAGAGGCATAGGAAAGCTAAAGAACCTTACTCAACTTCTAATAGATGGTTGTTCAAATCTTGGTGAATTTCCAGCTGACAATGTTAACATGAAGTCTCATGGGTCTTCTTCCTCTACCATGGTACCAAGAACTCCCAAGTCCTTTGCGAGTTCTTTACCAAGATCACTAGTAACATTGTCTCTTAAAAATTGTAATTTGTATAATGAATCATTTCCTATGGATTTTAGTAACCTTCCAATGTTGAAGAATTTGTTTTTGGATGAAAATCCAATGGATTCCATCCCCGATTGTGTGAGAAGCCTTACTAGGCTGGAGAGACTCAGTTTTTCTTTTTGTCCGAACCTGAAACCAGTCTTGTGTGCTCCAATCCAATTAAAGCAGTTGGAGGTATTCAGTGGCGACTCATTGGAGAAAATAAAATTTCATCCAGAAAAGCCAGCTGTACCTAGAGTTTATTATGACCAAACTTTTACCATGACTGAGATTCAGCACATATTCAAAATACAAGCTTTATCAGAAATTGATGAAGAGGTATTATGCAGTTTGGGTTGGATTAATATAGCATATTTAAACCCCTGCTGGTTTTTGATGGCCGGTTGGAGTGGAATTTACGACCATTTGGGTCTAAAAAAACTTCCAGCACAGGTGAATGTCTCTTTATATATCTTTAATTTTGACCTTTTAATATGCATTTAAAAGCTAATAAAACTTTGATGTGACACTCAGTTGCTTTATGAAAATGGAATATTCAGCACATATCTTCAAGGGCAAGAGGTTCCAAAGTCGTTCACTCATAGAAGCAGTGGGTCATTATTTACCTTGCAATCATTTCCTGAAAAAGGTAAGATTAAAGGGCTAAATGTGTGCATTGTGCATACGATTTCAAGCATGAAGGAAGTTGGTCCTTCAAGAATCAAAATAAGCAATCTGACAAAGAACTCCTCCTGGACATACAAGCCTAGGATGTATCTTGTTCCAGAAGATGATGCGTTTGAAGATGGTGATGAAGTAGTTGTAGTATGGTTAAGCCATTGGATGTTTGGGAAAAATGAGTTTGAAGATGGTGATAAAGTTCTCATTAACTTTAGTGTAAAATTTTATAAGTCTTTGTCAAGTGTTTTCTATGGTGGTGAAGGACCAGAATATGCAAATGTAAGGGAGTATGGTATTAGCCCTGTGTATGATGATGATGGTGGTGGTGGAAAGCAGAAAGAAGATCCATTGGGTTATTACAAGTCATGGAAGCACATCATTGGTGGGGATCTCTATGCTTCTAAAGTCTTCCCAAGTCATTACCATCTAAAACCCTACCACCTTTGGCTTCAGTGGCGGATCTAGGATTCCGGCCAAGCGGTAACGTTTTATAAATAAGCGGTAACGAAATCGAAAAAACGTCAAATTTTTCCAAAATTTACACTAAAAATGTCAAAAATTTTCCGACCAAGCGGTAGCGGAGGCTACCCCTTGATACTAGGTAGATCCGCCCCTGTTTGGCTTTAAGTAATCAAAATACGGGTTATGGTGGTCTGTAATTGCAATCCCTTCTTTTTTTTATCAACATCAGACCAGCCTTCATCAAGGAAAGAAGGTAAACGAATTTTCATATCTTTGCTTTTGTAGTTGGGCTTGATTAGGTTTAAAGTAACTAGGTTTTATATGGGTGTTTTTTATGCATTTTGGGGTTGTAACGACTTCCGAATTGCCAAGTATTGTAAACATAAACTGACTTGTGTGATTACATATTTAGTTAATTTCTAGAACTGAAGTTCTTCCCTTGATGTTTTAAGCAAAAGCTATTGAACTGTATGTAAGTTTTTAAAGCAAAAGTTGTACGATTACTAATTTCATACCTTTCAAAGTGTTTAGTACTTGGAAATCATATTACATAAACATTCGTTGTATGCTTAGCGTTAGTATGTAATTTGCTTAATTTTTTTTATTTATGACTCATTAGTTTTATTTTTTTAACCCGTGTAACATACGAGTTTCTAATCTAGTTAATATATTAACAAATTTAAGGGCAAGATATCATATAAATGAATTTTGAAGGGTTGTTATAATAAAAAGAGTTAAATACCTGGTTGGTCCTTGTGGTTTGCGAAAATTACAGACTTTGTCCTAAGGGTTCACTAATTACAGACTTGGTCCCGGTGGTTACAATTTTTGCACTTGGGTGATCCTTATCACTAAATCATGTTAAATTTGTCAGTTAAGTTTTGTTAAATGACCAAAGAAGCCTCATTTATTAAGAAAATCAAAAATAAAAAATGTTTAATTAAAACAATAAAACTTTGTGGGTCCCATCCCTCCCCCTTCTTCTTCCCTAACCCACCACCACCATCTCATCTCCTCCACCGAATACCCACCACCACTGAACTCTCACTCACCATCGCCATTGCTGCCGGAAAAACGAGCCACCAATAATAATAATAAGGGTAAATTACACGTTTCGTCCTTTATGTTTGTATCGAATTACAATAGATAACCTTAAACTTCAATAATTACATTCACAATCCTTTATTTGGAAAACTCATTATACCTTAGGTCCTTTAACACTAATAGGGTTTGTTTTAGACGTTAAATCATGTCACATGCACATCATGTGAGGGCAATTTAGTCATTTTGCCTGTAGAAAAAAAAAACTTAATATATAAAAGAAAAGTTCAACACTTCCACCTTTGTTGCATTGATATAAAAGTTCATAAGTTTTCGTCTTGATTTGGTTTCAGTATTATGATTTTATAGCTGATTTGGTTACATCTTGTTTGAATCACATTATAATTCAATTTTACGCACATTAGAATCAGTAGTTGTTTTCGTTTGGTTTTTGTTTAAGTATTATGATTTTACACTCTATTTTTCTCATAGATGAGATTGTTTGTTTTAGGTTTATAGTTTATACAGCTGATTATGTTATATTTTTTGTTTGAACCGAATAGTGATTGTTTGGCGGTGGGGGTGTGACAGGGGGTGGTGGCTGGATGTACCAGTGGCGTATCCACCATGTTTTGACCATATTATGTCCGTCTCGTATTTGGTGTCATGTTACGTTCCGTGTCTTACCATACGCAGTAGCACACTCTATGGTTCTCATACGTCCATTACTATAACCCCGTGTGCACCCGCGATTATAATAATCGTCGCATGATTCGCATAGCTTGTACTAGTTGCGTATGAATCAAGGTATACATAAATTTTGAAAATAAGATCGCGTGTGCATAAAAATGTAACATATAAGTATGTTTGCGTTCTAAATAGTATAAGACCAACGTGAGCGAATCCCTCGGGTTTCGCCCGCGTATAGGTGCGAAAGTATAAATTTTGAGTAAAAAGCATCAGCATGGTATAAGTTTAAATATGGCCACGCACGTGAACATAAACACAAAACGCATGACAGGAGTATGAGTAAAAGCATATGCATAACGTGTATGAAAAACGAGCATAAACGTGAGTACAAACATGAGTATAAGTTAAACACAGTCGTATGAGTATGAATACGAGTATAAGTGTGAACATAAGATGCATGAGCATAGATATGAATGTGAATATAAGTGTAAAACATGAAGGTTTAAGTATGAGTGAAATATATGTGTATGATTATAAGTGTAAACAAAGTTGTACTAGTGTAAATGAAACATAAAATGTCTGAGCATGAATATGAATGTAGTATAAGCATGAATGTAAGTACAATGTAAATGTATAATTGGGAGCGTATGTATAAATGTAAAACGTATGAATTTTGAATCATGAGTATAACATAAATGTGTAAGTGTGAACGTTAGTGAAGGCATAAAATGTATAAGTATGGATGTAGGAAAAAATGATTTTGTTTATAGTATAAATCGAACTACATGATTTTATGCGCGTAAACGATTAAAAGTTTTGGGTATGAAAGAAAAGGGACGAGTGACGCGCGTGAGATTGTTGTGACTAAAACGTGTAAAATGATATGCATATATAGTTGTTTGCGCAAAACGTGAGGTTAAAATAAATTGAGTTGTCACGAAATATAGGCTTTAGTTTGTGAATGTAAAGAGAGTATAATACGTCTATTGGTTATGCAAAAAGATACTTTGTAAAGGAATGGAAATGCTACTATGGTTTTTCAAGAATTGATATAGTTGAAAATCATTGGTTCCTATGAAGTTTCCTTGCCCACGTGTTTTGAATTTAACTGACGTATCGAGTGAGATTTTGGAAAGTTCTAGAGATTAATAAGTTTGCATCGTTTTAAGAAATTTGTATTAGAAACTTCGAAGTTTACAGATTCTTGTGAAAAGGTTCATCCTTAGGAAAAGGATCTTGGTATATGAACTTATGTTTTGCTGGAAAAAAAACGTCTTTTAATAAAAATGTGTTATTGATTTTGAAAGAAGTTTTAGTAAACGACTGAATAATATTTGTAATATTTTGTATGAAAAGCTGGTTTGATTCTCAATTGAAAAAAATAGTATTCTTTAGTATAGTGATGCGAGATGAGCGTGTTTTAGTAATTACGTGAAATATGAAATTTTTTGGGCAATGATTTTATTAGACAGCCTAGGTTGATAAGTAGCATTTCGTGAAATTTTGAAAGTCGAGGAATAGCATTTATGGTATAAGTTAAGAATTTTGTGTGTGTGAGCAATATGAAAATAGATTGTAGGATAGGAAATTTTTTTTATATAACAATGCATTTTGAAATAATTAGGGACTTGACTAATGATAAATGATTTAGATATAAACATGATCGTATTTACATAATATAATCTTTCAAAAGAAAGCATTGGTAACGATCACCTAGGTAAGGGAATCACCCCAAATCCGTTGGTGAGGTCGTTGTAAGATGAGAAAAGAAGCGAAGTTAATCGTCAAGTTAAGGAAATCACTTCTATCTCGATGATATGTCTTTGCTCGTTGTTACAAAAGCGTAAATAAAATTACGTGAAATCATGCATGCTAATAATGTATAATCGTATGAAAAGTAAGAGTATGATGTTGCGCAAAAATGAAATCTCGAAAAATTGTTCAAAAGTGACAAAAGATGGAAAATAATAAAGCGTAAGCTCGAATAAAACTTGGATGGTTCCAAACGGAACATTGACTAACCAAAGTGGTCGAAAGATCTTTTGAAATTGAGAAACATGCTTTGGCCTAATAGGTGGAATACTCTCGCCGATATCTCGATTAACGGTATTCACCCTTCCAATTACTACATGTACCCAGACCATCAAAAATTCGAGACTTGGCGGGATTTTTGAAAATCAAGGAGTGGGACTAGTCGACGAGGTGCGGGTTTCACCCCTAGCTTGACGACTTCGTACCCTAACTTGATGAATTTAAATTTGAAATTTCCATTAAGATGTGGATTTCACTCCTAACTTAATGGTGAATTTCGTGCAAAAATAGAATCAAACGGAATGAAAGTCGTTTACCAAATTGTTGGTTTCACACCTATTTTGGTAAACTCGTCTCGTTTGTACAATACGAGTGTTTTCGAGTTTAAGAAAATTCAAGTAAAATGCTTTAGAAAAAGGGGAGTATGTTAAAGGAATACGCAAACAAGTATAAACACATAAGAATGCACATCAAGAACGGTACATAAAGAATAGGACAATAAAACAAGTACCAACACATAGAGAAATATGCCAAGAAAACACATAAAGAATCGAACAATAGAACAAGTATTAACACATAATAAAACAAGTATAGCATGTCAAGTGTTAACACGTAAGTGACATGTATGCTTAAAAGATCAAAAAAAGAATAAATAAAAGCAAATAAAGTAGCATACAAGTAGTTTCAAGCAAAACATAAAGAATCCCGACACTCTATGACAAACCCAAAAAACCTTCTTCTCTACCCATTCCATTTGGGAGTGTAAAGCCACATTATAAAGAGTTTTGCTTGAGGACAAGCAAAGATTCAAGTGTGGGGGTATTTGATGTGTGCAAAATGCAACATATAAATTACATCAATTGTGGCATAAAACTAACCCTTTTTTAGTACTAATGTTGGAAAAAGTGTGCTTTTGTCTTCCTTTTGTATTTTCAGGATGAAATGAGCTCAAATTAACAAAAGAAGCAAAAAGACATCAAAATCTAACATAAATACAAGAAAAGGAACAAGACGTGACATGCCCGACCCCACGACAGCATCTTCCCAAGCAAAACAAGAAAACAGAAGACTGAACACGCCCCGTGCTCAGCCAGCACGGGGGCGTGCCCAAGTGTCAGCAGAAAAGACAAAGTTGTAGAAGCTTCTATTGCCAACCACGCGGCCGTGCTCAGCGGACACGGGGCCGTGGTCAACTATAAGATTCGCACAATCTAGGCAAATCTTCATAGTACAAAGATTCTTCTGCACACGGGGTCGTGCTCAGCGGACACGGGGGCGTGGTCAACTAATAAGACAAGCTGCATTAAATGAAGAAAGAGAAGGATGTGGACACGGGGCCGTGCCCACTAGACACGGGGCCGTGCCCGAGCTTCTGTTCAGCCTATAAATAGGAGTGCTTGGCTTAAGCTCAAACCATCCATTGGCACACCACCTCTCTCACACTTCACCCACCACCACCATAACACCATCATCCACCACCATCATCCATTGTCCATCATAGAGTGTGTGAGTCGTCTCGGGATCCAAGATTGATCGTAAGAGTTCTTGACAATCAAGGCCATGTTTGCCTAAGTCTCTTACATCACTTGGTGAAGACAAGTGTCTAGTGTAATACTTTTTATTTCTAATATTTTTGCACTTTTTATTTGGTTTTGTATTAATGACTTTAATAACTAGTTTTTTATGTTGAAGGTGATTCTTCCTTATCGTTTGTCCGTGGTGTCTTGACATTATTTTACTGTCTATATAAAATAAAAGATTTTCACCATTCATATCTCCACGATCTATATGGAGGTATGTTGGCTACCTGGTCGGGGGTTAAGGGAACAGTTTGGTAAGAGTCTTGCCATTGTTCAGCGTTTAAAGGTCCTGCAATGGACCTGAGTCAAATTTAGTAGGACCTCCTTCAATGCTTAACGGTATTGGATGGCGGGATCCAAACTCTTTGATCCCCTCATAAGTTAACTACTATTAATACTATAACCCGGCTATTTAGGACTGTATCCTTGCTGACTCAGACTACTTAGCCGAGGGTAACGTCACCTCCAAAAGAGGGGCCTACCATAATATTGCATTAATAACGTAATTAATTATCTTCCAATAATCCGACCCTTTAGGATTGTATCCTTGCTGACTCAAACTACTGGGTTGAGGGTAACGTCACCTTCAAAAGAGGGGCATACTACAATAACTAAGATAATCTCTTAAAATAGTGCAAAAGTGCGGAAATAATCAAAGGTTACACTAGATACGAGTCGGAACCAAGTGATTCATCTTGTCTATCTGTTTTACTTTTTATTTTTATTTTTCAGCATTTTAGTTAGTTTTTATTTTTCTAGTTTAAAAACCTTTTTTTAAACTTTTTATTTGATTAGACGTTGAGGATAAACCGGTACTAAAAGCTCTTGTGTCCTTTGACGACCTCGGTATCTTACCAACACTATACTACGCTCACGATGGGTGCATTTGCCCATATGTGTGTCTAGTGTTAGTAAATATCGTGTTTTATAAATTTAAAACTTGACTAAAAAGTCTTAAAGGGACTTAAAATATACACCTAATATATATAACACTCGACACCCATCACAAAGGCGAGTATACAAGTTTTGTTACATAGCATAAATAGAATAAAAAGTGCTCATATCCAACATGATTCATAATATGTGAGTACTAGTATGCAAATATGGCGTACAATATGTTCAAACCCAAGTATACAACGCGTTAAAATAGTCTAATCCCAGTAGAGTAGCGGGAGGTAACATGTTTAACTTAACAATACCCCAAGTCTAATGGGCGGTGCGTTAATCCTATAGCGCTATAATTGTTAAGGGAGGCTAGCAAAGTTAATGAGCATATAACGACCAAATAGTTTACATAGCATACGAGAATAACAAGTATCACACATTGTTTCATGTTAAGCATGGATAGAGTATGTTTAAAATAGTTTAAGTGTCATTTTGTATAATATACATGTTGTATCCCAAAGTAGTAAAGAGTAAAAGGGATCGAGTATACTCACATTGGTTGCGTATAAGAATCTCTCGAAATAACGCACGAGTAAAGGTGGAGAATTCCAAGAGAACGAACGTACGGTTTATCCTAGATGTTAAAATGCCACGTAACGATCTAGTCTATGAAGCACGGGGACGGCTTGGAGCCATGAGTACCCGTCCCGGGGACGGCGTGGGGACGGAAACGCGTCGGAAACGCCATGGGGACGTCCCCCGGACGTTTCCGGAAATATGGGGACAGCATCGAAACGCTTCCGGGAAATTGGGGACGGCAATTCGACGTTTCGGGAACGTTTCCTTCATGGCCGGCCCTGAGCAAGTTGAAAGAAACATAGCAGAGTGAAGGTATTTTTCTCCAGACAACAAGGACGGCTCCTCTGGTGGGTGATGTTTTAGGTTAGGCAAATGAAAGAGATGAAGCGTACTTCCTATCTATTCTATTTTATTACCTGGGCCTTTTGAAGTGCATGTCCTATCTATTATTTTATATTAACTGGGCTTTTTATAGATCAGTCCAGTGGGCCGGCCAAATCAAAGTCTAATACAAAGTTAAAAGCCTATCCTTTTAGACGTGTGTAATATTTTAGTTAATATGGTAATAGTTAATATGGTAAGTGATATAACTTTACTAATTTGGTTCGGTTAAGTAGATAAATTTATATTATTAATTGAAAATATGAATACTACTTAACGTTAAACATATTATTATATTTTATAAACTTAATAATAAAAGATATTTCTAAAATTTAGAGTTTACACTTTACATTAATTTTAATTTTAATATATATCTTTTTTGGAATTTGTTTCATATATTTTTATTTTTTTATATTTTTTCTGCCGTACCCGTATCTTGGATTTTTGAGTTTTGCCGTTTCCCGTACCCGTATCGTCCCCGTACCCCCGTCTCGTACCCGTTCCCGTGCTACATAGGATCTAGTCAATATTTATACGTTAAATAGAATTCCTAATACCTTATGGTTTACAAATTAGTAATTGATATATTATATTTTATCTCATAATAACTCGTTAATATTATAAAGGAATTATAATAAATTGTTAATAATTTAAATTATTATTGAATTTAATGATTTTATTAATAACGAATTAGAAACTAAAATTAAACTGGTTGCTATATGAATTATTTAAAAAAAATTAAAAATGAATTTAGAAATAACATAATAGTGGCTCAAAAAGTAATTAATTATATCAGAATTTGAAACAAAAATATAAAAAAAAATGGCCAGATCATTCATGCCAAGAAGCATCATGTACTAATGCATGCCTTTCTTGACAGTTTAGTAATAAAACTAATAAAGTCAATATAAGACTTCAATTTAAAAAAAAAAAGAACTTCAACAATAGGCTATTTCCAACATAGCATGTTATCTTCTTCATACTAAAGAAAACTAGAAGAACTACTGTTCTCCTTTTTTTTGTCCAATGTTTCTAAAAATTTCAGAATGCCTTCATCAAATAAGAAAATAGCAATAAAATAAAATGGATCCTCAAGGAGGTATAAGTATACCGAAGCAACAGTGTCATATGTAAAAGATTACAATTTCTTTTTTTTTTTCTTGTTGCAGTTATGATATTTAAATATAAATAGGAGATAGTTATGATATCTATATATATAAGAGATGATAAAAAAAACGAATGGATCGAAGGTAAGGGTGTACCGACCACGTGACGGTTCGAGCTAGAGTCCGTCGTGAATTCCGGTCGTCTTCTCCGATATTCCGGCGACGTTACAGGGATTCCGATGAATTCCTTTGTCCCGGCGAGCTTCGTTTCTCCGGCGTAAGTCTAGAGAGTGAGAAAAAAAAACAAGGCGAAGTGTACCGAACGGTTACGAGTAATTCCCGTCGTAAACTCCGACCTCTCCGCGACTATCTTCTCCGGCGATTTGTGCAGGTAGTTTTGAGAGAAGAAAGTGTGGTAAGGTGTCGGGGTAGCTTGAGATTGTATGTAGTTTATATAGCATTCATATAACTTTCTGGTTATAAACTCTTGATTTCTCGTTTGGAAGCTTTTAAACTTTCGGAACTCGGTATACGGCATTGGTTTAATAAGAGGTCTAGGTTCGTGAATTTATTTACAAGGAAACACGGAATTGATTATAATCCTCGAAAATTAGCGAAACGAAGAAAAAGCAATTAATGGGGCTGGACGTGTCCTGGGTTTTTTTTTTTTGGCGGGCCTTGGGTTGTACAGGTTTTTGTCGATTCATAGACTTCTTTTATAAAGCAAATATACAGATGTGCCCCTTAAGTTTCAATATATGGACAGGTGGACAAAACCTCAAAACCTTAAGTAACTCTTGTATATTTGAACTCATGTTTGATATAAATATTTGTCTTTCTTATATGAAACTATTTTAAACTGTGTATTGTGTATATTTATAAAACTTTTATAATATATAAGTTTCAAAAAAAATATCATATATTTTAAATAAACTTTATATAATGAACCCTTTATATTTCAAAGTTTTAAAATGATAAAAGTTTCGTAAAGTTTATTAATGATAAAATTAGAGTATTTGTATAAAATTAAACTTTTATTTAAATAAATCCTCACCTAGTTCCATATAAAAATGAAAATAAAAATGAAAACTTTCAAAACCTGTCGGATTTTGGATATCCATTTTTTACGGATGTTACATGCTAGTTCAAGATCTGGATTCTGCTCACGAGACCACCGATCTCGGGTTAACCAAGAACAACCGTCTCGAACCGGTTAACTGGTTGAACTAGGGTGATTCCTGGTCGATCGGGTTACTTGGGTCAAGATGGAGTTCTGTTGGTTAACACATTGTCAAAACGTCTCGACAAGCAATCAAAACGGCCAAGTGAAAGACGAACGGAATGACCAGCACGGAGTGCTATCCGACCGGACTACTGTCCGAACGGATAAGCCATCCGAGCGACTGGGTCATCCGAGCGGCTTACACCGTGGGTCCTACACTTAACCAACTTTATCTGAAGTTTGAGTATTGAACGAATTGCTATCCGACCGGACAACCTATCCGACCAGATTACTCTTCGGATCATGAGATACTTGGACTTTAAAAACTTAAACAATTTTCAACATGTTCAATGCGCTAAGGATGCCACCCGACCGGACCGCTGACCGACCGAGTGACAACCTGTTATGGACTTGTTCTCACTAAGTAACCTCGCCACTCGAGTCGCCGTCCGACCGGACAATTTGTCCGACCGGATTACCATCCGAACGGATTGTCATCCGCCCGACTAACCGTCCGATCGACCGACTTGAAAGGTAGAGAAACTTCAAGGTTTTCAAAATGCTACAATGAAAACTTCAAAGGACAAGTCATCATACACAAACACATCAATGGAAGAAACAATCCACTCGAATAGTCATCCGACCGGACAACCTGTCCGACCGGATGACCACCAGAACGGATTGTCATCCGCACAACCGGACCATCCGATCGGATTACCAATCCGACCGAGCTGCTGTCCGAGCCACTTTTGTCTTGCATCGTTTTACGCGTCACTTATTGTTATGTTATCGTTCTGATCAGGCTAACCCTACTCTCTAGGGCTCCCTTCAATCCATCATCGCTGTGAGTATACTCGATCCATTTTTGCTTTACGCACTTTTGGGTGTTACATACGTTACGAATATTCAAATCACAACAAACACACTACTCAATACTATTTGAACGCTAACCGTTAATGCATGTTATACGTGGCTTATGAATTCTTGTTTGTTATGTTTACACATGGAATGCTGTCTACCAGCCTTAGCAACGATAGTACTATAGTTTGGACTCAGCAGCTGTTCGCAGGGGTTGTTAAGGACAATTACTTGCATGGATTACGGTGGTAATCATGTATTGTGAACTGCCTCTGGCAGTCAACCCGCAGTCATTGGTATCGATGGATCTATGTCGATAACTAACGTGCTTCATTTCACTATGTGTACGTGCTGGTTATGCGTAAATGAAATTCGAACTCTATATGCTATTATCAAACTTGTATGCTCACATTTACACTATGTGTATTGACTTTTATTTTAACGTATGTGACAGGTGCTTAGGATGCACATCTGGTAGGAAATCGAAGCTAGAATAAGGCTCTAGAGGCCAACAAATAGTTGTCTGTACAAATTAAATCAAGGGTCTCTAGAAGCAGATAAACAATTGCTCTATTTGAAAATCTGAGTTGTCGGAATAGAACTATTTGCCTAGATTTTGTCTGTAATAATTTGTTTACCTTTTGAGGCATGGTATGGGACATGTTACTTTAAATTTATTGGTAATGATAATTGTTATGGAAACTTCTGGACAATCTGTTTCGCTCAGTGCCATGCCCTGATGTTTCCGCCATCGGTTGGGGTGTGACAGATTGGTATCAGAGCCATAACTATAGGGAATTAGGCAAGACTCGACCTAGTCCGGGTCGATGTCTTAGACTCCTAGTCTATAGTTAGGAACCAACAGACCGACTTGTGCATATCCGTTAGGGATTATGTATGAGTTTACTATTTCTCGCTACTCTCGCTTATGCTACACTACCACTACACTCGAATTTTCAGCTATGAATAAGCAATTAAGTCGAGATTAGGTGTGAAACCGCAAACTCTCGACTAAAGTTGCTAATCAACCCGCATTTTATCTACAAACGGGGGGAATTATACCAAATCAGGAGTGAAATCCATATTTTGATGAATAATCTCCTCTATTTAATCAAAACAGGGACAAAGTTGTTAAGCCAGGGGTGAAACCCTAACCTTGACGACTTGTTCCGCTCATTTTACAAAACTCTCACCAAAGTCTCGACGGACTCCAACAACCTGAAGTCACTATATGACTAACGGGATGTGTGCCAAATGCCCAAGAATCGAGGCAAAGGCGCTGCCCTGAAGGTCAAATATGCACCACAAGTTCTTGTGAATAGTCAGACCACTTTGGTTAGTCAATGTCTAATAGCCGCACACGATCTATTTCTCGATTTTTTATGTGTTTCGATTCCGAGCCCGCAACTGCTGACTCTGATGATTCGTTGATTTTATGTGTTTTGTGTGTTTCATGTTTATTTGTTAGCGTATTGAGATATCACTGGTTTCGATCTAACGCCTTTTTGCTTCCGCCACTCACACAACACACTACACATCGCTAACAAGTCGCTAGATTAATGGACGACCTCATGCTATGTTATACGCTTATACTACACTACTCGACATACTAAAACGCGATCGCTATATTCGAACCATCGCAGACTTTGAATGATAGGTTTCTGTATTCCAACTGCATCTGGTGACTAAATACGTGTGTGCTTCTGTGCCCTACGTGCTTATGTGTTTATGTGCTTCTGTTATTATATGAATATGTGATTATGTGCCCATATGTTTATGTGATACATGCTACATTGCGTGTTCCTAAGCTTTAGTAAGTAGTAGACGTGTGAGGTAAGATTCGAATACATTGTGTTGAGTCCTGTGACGATGTCCGTTGCAGATGATGTCATCTGGATCTCGCCACCCACTACTTTCTCGTCAAGAAAAGAGAGACAAACGTCTTGCTGCTATCATCGCTAAACAAGTAGCAAAAGCCATGAGTGATGTCTACGAGAACGTCAGCAAATCATCAGAGGAGTCGAGAACCGATGCTCCCAAAGCTGCTACTGTTTTCAGCTTTAAGCAATTCAAGGCTTGTGTGCCAAAGGAATTCACTGGCGAGGAAGGCCCTGCAGCGATGTTCCAATGGTTTGATTCCATTGAGGTCACTCTACGACAGAGCAGTTGCCCAGACGATCTCCGCACTCTAAATGCTACCGGCGTCTTCCAGTCTAGCGCACTAGACTGGTGGACGACCGAGAGAAACAAATGAGGGAACGATGCAGCCTACGGTCTGTCGTGGGACGAACTCAAGGAGGTCATGCTGGAAGAATTCTTCCCTCCTCATGAACGCCAAAAGTTGGAAGATGAATTCTGGCACATAAAGCAGAAGGAAGGTGAAAATGCTGCTCTCACTGCTCGCTTCAAGAAGCTCAGTATCATCTGCCCTGATCAAGTCAAGACCCCAGACATGGCAATCAAGAAGTATATCCGAGCCCTTCCCGACTGTGTTGCAGATTTCGTGCAAGCGGCTAAGACTAAGACGATCGAAGAGAGTTACCTACTGGCCGCTGAAATCAATGACAAGCGGGTCAAGGCTGGTGTCTGGGATAAAACTTCAACGCACCTGCATCAAGCTACCACCGCCGCACCAACTGCTGAAACCACCACCGCATCGAGCAACAAGAGGAAGAACAAGAGAAAGAACAGCTACAGCAACAAGAACTGTGCGATCACTGCTGCACCGATACAAGTTGTACCAGCCCAACCGCGTCAAGTAGCGACGCCTGTGGCAAATGCACCGCCTGCTAAGCGTGCATACACTGGGCCATACCCGCTTTGCCCTACTTGTACCTACCACCACCCGACTACCATCGCTTACCGTTTTTGTGCTCATTGCAATATGTACGGCCATTTCACTACCAACTGCCGTGCTCGACAAGCTCCTGCTCATCAAGCTCTACTCACCACCCCTCAGGGTTAACAAGCTCCTCCGGCACCCGCGGTCAACGCCAGAGCCTGCTTCGCATGTGGCGATCCTAACCATTTCGCCAACATGTGCCCAAACAAGGTCGTGAAACAAGAGCCCCAGCAACAACAGCCTCAGCAGGAACACCAGCAGCAACAGCAACAAGCAGCACGCGCACGAACTTTCAACAACAACGTGCGCCAAGCCCAAGCTGACAACAACGTGGTCAATGGTATGTTCATTGTGAATGGTATTTATGCTTCGAGTTTATTTAATACTGGAGCCGATAATTGCTTTGTGTCGTTCGAATTCGAGAAGCTCCTTAGTCGTAAGCGCTCCCAACTTTCCTCAACATTCGATGTTGAAGTCGCTACCGGAAGAACTGTCGCCGTTAATTATGTTCTCCGTGATTGTACCCTTGAGCTCAACAATCACATCTTCCTAATCGACCTTATTCCGATGCAACTCGGAAGTTTTGATGTCATAGTAGGCATGGACTTCCTTCGCGAAAACCATGCTGAAGTTGTGTGCTTCGATAAGATGATTCGATTTTCGCTCGCGAATGGTGATCTATTGTGCGTCTACGGTGAAACTGCTTCGAAGGGTCTCAAACTCATGTCATGTGTCCAAGCTAGCAAGTATCTCCGCAAGGAATACCGAGCTTTCTTGGCTAACATTGTAGTAGCGGAGAAGGAAAAGAAAGAGAAGAAGGAAGTGAAAGGCGTCCCCGTTGTTTGCGAATTCCCCAACGTTTTTCCTGAAGATCTTCCTGGATTACCTCCCAGTCATGATATCGACTTTCGTATCGACCTCATTCCTAGAGCCAACCCTATTGCTAAAGCTCCTTACCGACTCGCACCATCTGAAATGCGTGAACTATCAAACCAACTCCAGGAATTACTTGAGAAAGGCTTCATTCGCCCGAACACCTCTCCTTGGGGCGCGCCAGTACTTTTCGTCAAAAAGAAGGATGGGTCGTTCAGGATGTGCAACAACTATCGGGAATTGAATAAGTTAACTATCAAGAACCGCTATCCCCTACCTCGCATTGATGATTTGTTTGATCAGCTACAAGGTGCTACATGTTTCTCGAAGATCGATCTACGCTCAGGGTATCACCAACTACGCATTCAAGAGGAGGATGTACCCAAAACCGCTTTTCGCACTCGATATGGCCACTATGAATTTGTTGTTATGTCTTTTGGTCTAACCAACGCACCCGCGGTTTTCATGGATCTGATGAATCACGTGTGTAAGCCATATCTCCACTGTTTCGTCATCGTATTCATCGACGATGTCTTGATCTATTCCAAATCGAAAGCCGAACACGCGCAACATCTACGTTTGGTTCTCGAGCTACTCCAGGGGAATCAACTCTAAGCCAAGTTCTCCAAGTGTGAATTTTGGTTGGAGGAGGTTCAGTTTCTGGGACACATTGTTAATAGTCAAGGTATCCACGTCGATCCCGCGAAAATTGAAGCCGTTAAGAGTTGGATTACACCTAAGAACCCGTCTGAAGTCCGTTCTTTTCTCGGACTAGCGGGCTATTATCGACGATTTATCGAAGGATTCTCAAAGATCGCAGTACCGCTTACCGCTCTCATGCATAAAGACAAGCCTTTTGTTTGGGGTACTGAACAAGAGTCCGCCTTTCGAACCCTCAAACACATGCTTTGCAATGCTCCTGTTCTCACATTACCCGACGGAAACGACGACTTCATTGTCTATTGTGATGCTTCCAACCTTGGCCTCGGTTGTGTTCTTATGCAACGGGATAAGGTTATAGCTTACGCATCTCGACAGCTCAAAATCCACGAGAAGAACTATACAACCCATGATCTCGAGCTAGGCGCAGTTGTTTTTGCGTCAAAAATTTGGCAACACTACCTGTATGGTACAAAGTGTACGATCTTCACCGATTATAGGAGCCTACAACATATCTTTAATCAGAAGGAACTTAATATGCGTCAACACCGATGGGTAGAACTTCTCAACGATTACGACTGTGAGATTCGTTATCACCCAGGCAAAGCAAATGTTGTTGCCGACGCACTCAGCAGACGGAGCTATCTGCTTAGCACTCGTAACGTCCAAGCCCAATACGACCTCGAAACCCTCATCCGTGAAGCCCAGCATGCCTGTTTTAATGAACGCACCCTGAAGAAGGAAAGAATCTACCACGATGGAGCCCAGCTTGTGAGTAAGTCGAATGGGATATTCCACTTTCTGGACCGAATTTGGATCCCTAAACGGACCGATTTGCGACAGATTTTGATGGACGAAGCCCACAAATCCCGGTATTCTATTCATCCCAGTGCCGACAAAATGTACCAGGATCTTTGCTACAAGTACTGGTGGCCGGGCATGAAAAGGGATATTGCTCTCTACGTTGGAAAATGCCTGACTTGTGCGAGAGTCAAGGCTGAACACCAAAGACCCTCTGGCTTACTCGAGCAACCACCGATCCCTATGTGGAAGTGGGAGAGTATAGCTATGGACTTCATAACAAAACTTCCGCACACGTCATCAGGTCACGACAGCATTTGGGTTGTTGTTGACTGTTTGACCAAATCAGCTCACTTTTTACCAATACGGGAAGACTACAAGGTAGAACGATTAGCCCGAATCTACACCGACGAGATCATTTGTAATCATGGGACGCCTCGCGACATCATCTCTGACCGTGATACTCAGTTTACCTCGCGACTGTGGGAAACGTTTCAAACGGCTCTCGGTACATCGCTTAATCTAAGTACCGCTTTCCACCCTCAAACCGACGGTCAGACTGAAAGAACGATCCGTACTCTTGAAGACATGCTCCATTCGTGTGTCATAGACTTCGGTGGTAATTGGGATAAATACCTGCCGTTAGTTGAATTCTCGTATAACAACAGTTATCATTCTAGCATACAAATGGCACCATTCGAGGCTTTATACGGAAGAAAATTTCGATCGCCTATTGTGTGGCACGAGATCGGTCACTCGCAATTAACCGGTCCCGAGCTATTGCAAGAAACGACTGACAAAGTCCTCCAAATTCGAGACAACTTGTTGAAAGCTCAAAGTAGACAGAAAAGTTATGCCGATAAACGACGCAAGCCCCTTGAATTTGACGTTGGCGACTACGTACTCCTAAAGGTATCACCTTGGAAGGGTGTGGTCAGATTCGGCAAGAAAGGGAAATTAGCGCCTCGATATGTTGGACCTTTTAAGATTCTAGAAAGGATCGGAAAAGTCGCTTACAGACTCGAACTACCGGAGGAACTTAGTAACGTCCACCCGACTTTCCACGTGTCAAACCTCCGAAAGTGCCTGGCTGAGCATGATTTAATTGTACATCTCAATGACCTTCAAGTAAACGAAACACTACACTTCGTGGAAAAGCCTATCGAAATCATGGATCGCCAAACCAAGCAACTCAGACGCTCGCGCATTCCTATTGTGAAAGTCCGATGGGAAGGCAAACGAGGCGCAAAGTTCACTTGGGAACTCGAAAACGACATGAAGGCGAAGTACCCGCAGTTGTTCGTTACGGCTTCGGCCTAATTTCGGGACGAAATTCCCTAAACAAGGGGAGGCTGTAACACCCCGTGTTTTCGAAAGTCAAAGTCAAGGTCAAAGTCGACGACCGATTTCGCGCAACTTGACGAGTGAATTTCTTTTATGTGTTTATCTTAGTTGTATTATGTGGAGTAAGTGTCAATAATTACAATAATCGACGTATGTTATTCTCTATCTAATCGACTTACGACTGTGAATTATAGGAAGTAACAATGCGATAAAGTTAACTAAACGATAATCAAACTATGCTAATCAAATCGACATCGAATCGCAACTCGAATTACGCATTTTGGTTATTGTTATACGTGTGTGTGCGCCTTATGTGTTACTTGTGCATGTTTATTTATGATATGTTGTGGTAATCAATCGAAACACAATCGAAACTCGAATCACAATCGAACTCAATCGAAATCGAACTATGATAATTAGTGGAGAAGGGACAGTGCAAGATATGAATGGTTGGGATTAAAAGTAATTTGAATAGGAAACTCTATCGCATTCGAATCACTCGCAATCGAAATCGAAACCTCAAAAATCGTCACGCCGGACACCCGAACCAAGTGCCATCCTACCGGATAAGCCATCCGACCGGGCTGACACTTGATCTGGTGCCTTATGTCATCCGACCGAGATGATATCCGACCGGATAGGTCATCCGGGCGGGATGCCATCCGACCGAACCACGCTTTCCTCTTTGGGTAACTCTATAAATACCCATGTCACTTTCATTCTTTCTACTTTTGGAAACTCTCTGACCGAACAACACGCTCTCCTCACCTTTTCTTCGATTTCTCTTAATCCCGGTAAGATCTCGTCCTAAATCTTGTACTATCTTGATCTACACGCACTCCTACACCTTTCTATCTTTTGAATCTTAACTTTTAACCGTGAAATCACTAGATTTGAGGTGTTTTAGGATGACGTCATCATGTGTTCTTGAGGAACTTCATGTTTTGGCCTCAATCCACCAAGAACAACTTAGATCTAATCGATTTCCACACAAATAAACAAAGATCTTGCAGAGATCTAAACACTTTCATGGTGAAAAGGATTGAAAGATGATTTCTAACTTTCTTTCAACTCTTTTACACTCAATGCACTCAAAACCGATAGAATCGGACCTTGTTCTAGTCTTCTACTCATTCTTAGTGTTGTGCTAGTTCAAGATCTGGATTCTGCTCACCAGACCACCGATCTCGGGTTAACCAAGAACAACCGTCTCGAACCGGTTAACTGGTTGAACTACGATGATTCCTGGTCGATCGGGTTACTTGGGTCAAGATGGAGTTCGGTTGGTTAACACGTTGTCAAAATGTCTCGACAAAACGACAAGCAATCAAAACGGCTAAGTGAAAGACAAACGGAACGACCAGCACGGATTGCTATCCGACCGGACTACTGTCCGAACGGATAAGCCATCCGAGCGACTGGGTCATCCGAGCGGCTTACACCTTGGGTCCTACACTTAAGCAACTTTATCTGAAGTTTGAGTATTTAACGAATTGCTATCCGACCGGACAACCTATCCGACCGGATTACTCTTCGGATCATGAGATACTTGGACTTTAAAAACTTAAACAATTTTCAACATGTTCAATGCACTAAGGATGCCACCCGACCGGACCGCTGTCCGACCGGGTGACAACCTGCTGTGGACTTGTTCTCACTAAGTAACCTCGCCACTCGAGTTGCCGTCCGACCGGACAATCTGTCCGACCGGATGACCATCCGAACGGATTGTCATCCGCCCGACTAAGCCTTCTGATCGACCGACTTGAAAGGTAGAGAAACTTCAAGGTTTTCAAAATGCTACAACGAAAACTTCAAAGGACAAGCCATCATACACAAACACATCAAAGGAAGAAACAATCCACTCGAATAGTCATCTGACCGGACAAACTGTCCGACCGGATGACAACCAGAACGGATTGTCATCCGCACAACCGGACCGTCCGATCGGATTACCAATCCGACCGAGCTGCTGTCCGAGCCACTTACGTCTTGCATCGTTTTACGCGTCACTTATTGTTATGTTATCGTTCTGATCAGGCTAACCGTACTCTCTAGCGCTCCCTTCAATCCATCATCGTTGTGAGTATACTCGATCCCTTTTTGCTTTACGCACTTTTGGGTGTTACATACGTTACGAATATTCAAACCACAACAAACAAACTACTCAATACTATTTGAACGCTAACCGTTAATGCATGTTATACGTGGCTTATGAATGCTTGTTTGTTATGTTTACACATGGAATGTTGTCTGCCTGCCTTTGCAACGATAGTACTATAGTTTGGACTCAGCACCTGTTCGCAGGGGTTGTTAAGGACAATTACTTGCATGGATTACTGTGGTAATCATGTATTGCGAACTGCCTCTGGCAGTCAACCCGCAGTCATTGGTATCGATGGATCTATGTCGATAACTAACGTGCTTCATTTCATTATGTGTACGTGCTGGTTATGCGTAAACGAAATTCGAACTCTATATGCTATTATCAAACTTGTATGCTCACCTTTACACTATGTGTATTGACTTTTATTTTAACGTATGTGACAGGTGCATAGGATGCACATCTGGTAGGAAATCGAAGCTAGAATAAGGCTCTAGAGGCCAACAAATAGTTGTCTGTACAAATTAAATCAAGGGTCTCTAGAAGCAGATAAACAATTGCTCTATTTGAAATCTGAGTTGTCGGAATAGAACTATTTGCCTAGATTTTGTCTGTAATAATTTGTTTACCTTTTGAGGCATGGTATGGGACATGTTACTTTAAATTGATTGGTAATGATAATTGTTATGGAAACTTCTGGACAATCTGTTTCGCTCAGTGCCATGCCCCGATGTTTCCGCCATCGGTTGGGGTGTGACAGATTGGTATCAGAGCCATAACTATAGGGAATTAGGCAAGACTCGACCTAGTCCGGGTCGATGTCTTAGACTCCTAGTCTATAGTTAGGAACCAACAGACCGACTTGTGCATATCCGTTAGGGATTATGTATGAGTTTACTATTTCTCGCTACTCTCGCTTATGCTACACTACCACTGCACTCGAATTTTCAGCTATGAATAAGCAATTAAGTCGAGATTAGGTGTGAAAACTGCAAACTCTCGACTAAAGTTGCTAATCAACCCACATTTTATCTACAAACGGGGGGAATTATACCAAATCAGGAGTGAAATCCGTATTTTGATGAATAATCTCCTCTATTTTATCAAAACAGGGACAAAGTTGTTAAGCCAGGGGTGAAACCCTAACCTTGACGACTTGTTCCGCTCATTTTACAAAACTCTCACCAAAGTCTCGACGGACTCCAACAACCTGAAGTCACGATATGACTAACACTCTGCCCCTTGGACCCCACCGGGGGCTGCCGCCCCTGGGACCCCGCTACCTGGGGCGCTGCCCCCGGACCCCCGCCAAGATTGTAAAACGCAATGACTACATCAAAAACCCAGATCGTAAAAATGAAATTAAAGAATTTCTTGCATGGATCGAAGAGATTTCTTCAACAATTGACGATTTTTGAATGATTGAAACACTTATCAATACTCGAATCGAACGGATCGAGTGATTATCTTCAAAATCACCGGAAAAACAAGATTTTCTATGAAATTAAACTGGGTTTTCTTCAAAAAAGCTGAAGAACACGTTGATCGGGTGTTTAAATCATTGATTGGTGATGAAAATCGCACTATAATGTAGTGATTATTGAGATAGAAAGTGAATAAATGGTTGAAGATGGTGGGTTTGGAAGTTACTGGGTTTTGAAAAAGAAGAAGAAAGGGTTGGATTGACTAAAATACCCTTTTTCTTTATTTTAAATGTTGGCACATGTCCTAATCCTATTGCTTCATACACTTCCTAGCCAAAATAAACTTCCTATTTGATCTTTTCTATCAAAGAATTGAAACTTTCCAAGAAATAACGTAGATGAGGACTTTTCAGTCAACCTTATCTCCAATCATCTAAACACCAACCAACCATTTCCTTCGGCTAAAACTATTTACACACTTGGTGTGTAGATAGCCACCCCAAAAAGTGTTTTTTTTTTGTTTTATATGTACACCCTGTTGTGTCGAGCTGTGGCTAAAGCGCGGCGTTTTGGTTCGGTCAACCAGATAAAGACTGACGGGTGTCTGACGGGTCTGTTGACCGGACCAAAACGCCGAGCTTTGGCCGCGTTTTGGTCCTATCAACCAGACAAAAGACTGACCGGGTGTTTGGTTGACAGGACCAAAACGCGGCCAAAGCCCAGCGTTTTGGTCCGGTCAACAGACCCGTCAGACACTCGTCAGTCTTTGTCTGGTTGACCAGACCAAAACGACGCGCTTTGGCCACAGCTCGACGCAGCATGGTGTGCATATAGGACAAAAAAAACACTTTTTAGTGTTCATATAGGCACATTGGTGTGTAAATATGTAAACCCCCTTCGCACTCTATTTTTACGTTATTATTATTTAGTCGGTGATCCAAATTTCCGTTAAAAAAAAAAGTAACAACCAAGTGTCTGCTTCACACTCCCTTTTCATTATTCACCATGGTTGTTCTTACTGAAATTTCTGAAGACTCTTCTTCTTCTTCATCAACTTCTTCATTAACTTACAATTATGATGTATTTTTAAGCTTTAGAGGTGCGGATACTCGCAACAATTTCACTGATCATCTCCTCAAAGCACTCCGGGAAGCCTCTATCCGCACGTTCTTCGATGATGATGAGATTCGAATAGGAGACTCTCTAAAACCGGAACTGGAGAATGCAATTAAGTCATCAAGGGCTTCTGTTATCGTGCTGTCCAAGAATTACGCTTCTTCCAGATGGTGCCTTGATGAATTGGCACTCATCATGGAGCAGCGAAGGACCTCCAAACATATTGTTTGCCCCATCTTCTATCACGTCAATCCTTCTGATGTCAGGAAGCAAGTAAACACCTTCAGAGACGCAATGGCAGAGTATAAGAGGAGGATGCAGGAGGCTGAGTCAGATGCGGAGAAAAGAAATGAATGGGCTTACAAGATAGAGAAATGGAAGAAAGCCCTAACCGAAGTTGCTGATTTGAGAGGGGAGGAAGCGAATGACAGGTACTTAAAAACACTTTCTTCATCGTATTTCTATTTTATACATGCTTAATTTTGTCTCGTATATTCGATTGGTTCGAGATCTAGTGCACAATTTTGACAAGGGATGAGTATTAGGTACTGGTACCAAATTTTCCGTACTAACTTATTTTCACTACGGAATCGGTACCCCACTTTTTGGCATTTTCGGTACCGGTACTTTCGCTACGGTATCGGTATTTTATCGAATTTTGCCTTCAAATACTGGTACCGTACCTAGTTAAAAAACAGATGACGATATTTTATGCTGATATCTTCTTTTTGTAATTGGAATCGGGTTCCAGGCCAGAGACAACACTTATCCAAGGAATTATTAAAAAGATTAGTAGCAGATTAGATCCATATAAAAGGAGTAAACTCCCACACATGATTGAATTGGAGTCTTCCATTAGAATAGTCACTTCATCAACTTACGATTATGGTGTATTTTTAAGCTTTAGAGGTGCGGATACTCGCAACAATTTCACTGATCATCTCCTCAAAGCACTCCGGGAAGCCTCTATCCGCACGTTCTTTGACGATGCTGAGATTCAAGTAGGAGAGACTCTAAAACCGGAACTGGAGAATGCAATCAAGTCATCAAGGGCTTCTATTATCGTGTTGTCCAAGAATTACGTTTCTTCCAGATGGTGCCTTGATGAACTGGCACTCATCATGGAGCAACGAAGGACCTCCAAACATATTGTTTACCCCATCTTCTATCACGTCAAGCCTTCCGATGTCCAGAAGCAACGAAACAACTTTGGAGACGCAATGGCAAAGCATGAACAGAGAATGGAGGCAGAAGCAAGTGAAGAGAAAAGAAGTGAATTGGGTAAGAAGATTGAGAAATGGAAGAAAGCATTAACAGAAGTTGCTGATATGAAAGGGAAGGAAGCAAACGGCAGGTAATTAAAACACTTTCCTCCTCATATTAATTAAAACCTGTATATGTATGCTCTGTTTTGTCTAGTTGATAATACATTATTTAGATCTGTTGAATATGATTTGGAATTGGTCATTAACAACATTTTGCATTGCACCTCCAATTTTTATATAGTTCTGTCAATTGGATATGATACTGTTGAGATTCTTTTAAATTAAACTCATCTTTAATTAATTATGTCTCGAAGGTCTAAGTCATATGTGGATCAGACGGTTATATGAACTGTTATTCCAACACATATTTAAATAGATACGTACTTTTAGTTAATATTTTGATGCCAAGATTATATTCCCACATTAATTGATCTTATTGAATTTATATAGAATCATACTTTTTGTAAGTTCATCAGCATACAAATGTTTAGTGCTTCTTATTAACAAAAAGATTCTTGATGAGCTCATCATTTTTGTTTATCTATTTACTTGAGTGGTATATTCTTTGTTTTAATGGAAGCGTTCCTGCAGAGAGACGAAGCTTATTGAAGAAATTGTTAAAGATATACGTAGCAGATTAGAGCTACACAAAAGGAGTGAGATTCCAAAACTCAATTCCACTATGCAGTCGCCGCTACAGTTGCCCACCTCCACCACCGCTTTCGCTGCCGCGTTCCTGTTGGGAGTGGGTATCACGGCTGTCCTAAACCTGCAACCCCCAAAACCTCTCATCTCTTTCCGGCGATAGTTAACTGCAACCCACCCACACACCCTCGGTCCCCCTGTTTCTGGCGACAACCACCTGCCAAACAACGGCAGAGAGATCCGAGCACCACTTTGGGCGGCGGTGCACCACAAACAACGGCAGCAGCGGCGGAAGGCTGTGGTTGGTCGGTTCTCCAACTCACCCACACCCCCCCTCTTTCTAGAGAATATGCGGCCAGCCACCATGATGGTGGCTGCGCACGGCGGTAGCAACGGAAACAGAGAGAAAGGCTGAGAAGAGAGAGAGACCGAATGGGAGAGAGATTATCAGCGAGAGAGCAAGAGATGACGACCGGCTACCTGCTGGATCATATCACCATTTGTGTGTTTTGTGCTTTTTATGATCTGGGTTTGAAAACCAGTTTGTGTTTCATATTTCTTTTTGGTGAGTTTGTAGATCCTAATCTGGGTTTCAACTTTCAGATCTGCAAATTACTGTAGTAACCTTTTCTTCTTATCTTCACTTTTTGTATGATTTTTAAGTGTGTTCTAGATCTGTATATATGTTTTTGTTATGTGTATGAGCAAAATGAGTGTTGGTTTTTCTTGAAAAGTTTAATTTTCTCAAATAAGATGATTTTTTTTTCTTAATATAAGAAGTAAGAAAGTTCTCATATGACTGAGATCATAGAGTAGGTATTATTAGTTTTTTTTTTCTAATTATTTGTTTTTGAAAAGCTTGAATTTTTTTTGGTTAATAAGATGAGATCATAATAGGAAAGCTTGATTTTTTTTTGTTAAAATTAACGTTTTACGTTAAAAAGTTTACGTAAAACGTAAAACGTAAACTTTTTAACGTAGAACGTAAACTTTTTAACGTAGAATGTAAACTTTTTAACGTAGAACGTAAACTTTTTAACGTAAAACGTAAACTTTTTAATGTAAAAACGTGAAGTTTTTTAACGTAGAACGTAAATTTTGTAACGTAAAACGCAAAAAGTTTGACGTAAAACGTAAAAAGGTAAAACCTAAACTTTTAAACGTAAAGCGTAAACTTTTTTAACGTAAAACGTAAACTTACTTTTTAACGTAAAAAGTAAAATTTTTAACCTAAAACGTAAAACTTTTTTATGTAAATTGTAAAACGTAAAAACGGCGCGTTAAAAAAACGACGCGTGAAAAAGCTGGGCGTAAAAATGGCGCGTTAAAAAACGACGCGTGAAAAAGCCAGCCTTAAAAACGGCGTGAAAAAAACGGCGCGCAAAAAAAATTGTTTTGTTAAAAAATCTGAATTGTTAAAAAATAACAATTAATGTAATAATTCAAAATTAATAATAAAAAACAATAAAGACAAAAAGACAAAAAGACAAAATTGAATAAATTTACTAAACTAACCTTTTGGATTAAAATATTAAAGACATAATAACAAAAAAAATATTTAATAATACTTTTTAATTACTTTTAATCTTATCAATTGATTTTGATGATCTAATGGTTGAAAAGTGGTTCTCTCGGTTCTTACAACAGGAGGTGGTTTTCATTTTAGCGCTCCCCTATATATATAGGGAGGAGTTCATGCGAGAACCACCCTTATTGCGAGAACCACTGCACTCGAATTTTCAGCTATGAATAAGCAATTAAGTCGAGATTAGGTGTGAAAACCGCAAACTCTCGACTAAAGTTGCTAATCAACCCGCATTTTATCTACAAACTGGGGGAATTATACCAAATCAGGAGTGAAATCCGTATTTTGATGAATAATCTCCTCTATTTTATCAAAACAGGGACAAAGTTGTTAAGCCAGGGGTGAAACCCTAACCTTGACGACTTGTTCCGCTCATTTTACAAAACTCTCACCAAAGTCTCGACGGACTCCAACAACCTGAAGTCACGATATGACTAACACTCTGCCCCTTGGACCCCACCGGGGGCTGCCGCCCCTAGGACCCCGCTACCAGGGGCGCTGCCCCCGGACCCCCGCCAAGATCGTAAAACGCAATGACTACATCAAAAACCCAGATCGTAAAAATGAAATTAAAGAATTTCTTGCATGGATCGAAGAGATTTCTTCAACAATTGACGATTTTTGAATGATTGAAACACTTATCAGCACTCGAATCGAACGGATCGAGTGGTTATCTTCAAAATCACCGGAAAAACAAGATTTTCTATGAAATTAAACTGGGTTTTCTTCAAAAAAGCTGAAGAACACGTTGATCGGGTGTTTAAATCATTGATTGGTGATGAAAATCGCACTATAATGTAGTGATTATTGAGATAGAAAGTGAATAAATGGTTGAAGATGGTGGGTTTGGAAGTTACTGGGTTTTGAAAAAGAAGAAGAAAGGGTTGGATTGACTAAAATACCCTTTTTCTTTATTTTAAATGTTGGCACATGTCCTAATCCTATTGCTTCATACACTTCCTAGCCAAAATAAACTTCCTATTTGATCTTTTCTATCAAAGAATTGAAACTTTCCAAGAAATAACGTAGATGAGGACTTTTCAGTCAACCTTATCTCCAATCATCTAAACACCAACCAACCATTTCCTTCGGCTAAAACTATTTACACACTTGGTGTGTAGATAGCCACCCCAAAAAGTGTTTTTTTTGTTTTATATGTACACCCTGTTGTGTCGAGCTGTGGCTAAAGCGCGGCGTTTTGGTTCGGTCAACCAGATAAAGACTGACGGGTGTCTGACGGGTCTGTTGACCGGACCAAAACGCCGAGCTTTGGCCGCGTTTTGGTCCTATCAACCAGACAAAAGACTGACCGGGTGTTTGGTTGACAGGACCAAAACGCGGCCAAAGCCCAGCGTTTTGGTCCGGTCAACAGACCCGTCAGACACCCGTCAGTCTTTGTCTGGTTGACCAGACCAAAACGACGGGCTTTGGCCACAGCTCGACGCTGCATGGTGTGCATATAGGACAAAAAAACACCTTTTAGTGTTCATATAGGCACATTGGTGTGTAAATATGTAAACCCCCTTCGCACTCTATTTTTACGTTATTATTATTTAGTCGGTGATCCAAATTTCCGTTAAAAAAAAAAGTAACAACCAAGTGTCTGCTTCACACTCCCTTTTCATTATTCACCATGGTTGTTCTTACTGAAATTTCTGAAGACTCTTCTTCTTCTTCATCAACTTCTTCATTAACTTACAATTATGATGTATTTTTAAGCTTTAGAGGTGCGGATACTCGCAACAATTTCACTGATCATCTCCTCAAAGCACTCCGGGAAGCCTCTATCCGCACGTTCTTCGATGATGATGAGATTCGAATAGGAGACTCTCTAAAACCGGAACTGGAGAATGCAATTAAGTCATCAAGGGCTTCTGTTATCGTGCTGTCCAAGAATTACGCTTCTTCCAGATGGTGCCTTGATGAATTGGCACTCATCATGGAGCAGCGAAGGACCTCCAAACATATTGTTTGCCCCATCTTCTATCACGTCAATCCTTCTGATGTCAGGAAGCAAGTAAACACCTTCAGAGACGCAATGGCAGAGTATAAGAGGAGGATGCAGGAGGCTGAGTCAGATGCGGAGAAAAGAAATGAATGGGCTTACAAGATAGAGAAATGGAAGAAAGCCCTAACCGAAGTTGCTGATTTGAGAGGGGAGGAAGCGAATGACAGGTACTTAAAAACACTTTCTTCATCGTATTTCTATTTTATACATGCTTAATTTTGTCTCGTATATTCGATTGGTTCGAGATCTAGTGCACACTTTTGACAAGGGATGAGTATTAGGTACTGGTACCAAATTTTCCGTACTAACTTATTTTCACTACGGAATCGGTACCCCACTTTTTGGCATTTTCGGTACCGGTACTTTCGCTACGGTATCGGTATTTTATCGAATTTTGCCTTCAAATACTGGTACCGTACCTAGTTAAAAAACAGATGACGATATTTTATGCTGATATCTTCTTTTTGTAATTGGAATCGGGTTCCAGGCCAGAGACAACACTTATCCAAGGAATTATTAAAAAGATTAGTAGCAGATTAGATCCATATAAAAGGAGTAAACTCCCACACATGATTGAATTGGAGTCTTCCATTAGAATAGTCACTTCATCAACTTACGATTATGGTGTATTTTTAAGCTTTAGAGGTGCGGATACTCGCAACAATTTCACTGATCATCTCCTCAAAGCACTCCGGGAAGCCTCTATCCGCACGTTCTTTGACGATGCTGAGATTCAAGTAGGAGAGACTCTAAAACCGGAACTGGAGAATGCAATCAAGTCATCAAGGGCTTCTATTATCGTGTTGTCCAAGAATTACGTTTCTTCCAGATGGTGCCTTGATGAACTGGCACTCATCATGGAGCAACGAAGGACCTCCAAACATATTGTTTACCCCATCTTCTATCACGTCAAGCCTTCCGATGTCCAGAAGCAACGAAACAACTTTGGAGACGCAATGGCAAAGCATGAACAGAGAATGGAGGCAGAAGCAAGTGAAGAGAAAAGAAGTGAATTGGGTAAGAAGATTGAGAAATGGAAGAAAGCATTAACAGAAGTTGCTGATATGAAAGGGAAGGAAGCAAACGGCAGGTAATTAAAACACTTTCCTCCTCATATTAATTAAAACCTGTATATGTATGCTCTGTTTTGTCTAGTTGATAATACATTATTTAGATCTGTTGAATATGATTTGGAATTGGTCATTAACAACATTTTGCATTGCACCTCCAATTTTTATATAGTTCTGTCAATTGGATATGATACTGTTGAGATTCTTTTAAATTAAACTCATCTTTAATTAATTATGTCTCGAAGGTCTAAGTCATATGTGGATCAGACGGTTATATGAACTGTTATTCCAACACATATTTAAATAGATACGTACTTTTAGTTAATATTTTGATGCCAAGATTATATTCCCACATTAATTGATCTTATTGAATTTATATAGAATCATACTTTTTGTAAGTTCATCAGCATACAAATGTTTAGTGCTTCTTATTAACAAAAAGATTCTTGATGAGCTCATCATTTTTGTTTATCTATTTACTTGAGTGGTATATTCTTTGTTTTAATGGAAGCGTTCCTGCAGAGAGACGAAGCTTATTGAAGAAATTGTTAAAGATATACGTAGCAGATTAGAGCTACACAAAAGGAGTGAGATTCCAAAACTCAATTCCACTATGCAGTCGCCGCTACAGTTGCCCACCTCCACCACCGCTTTCGCTGCCGCGTTCCTGTTGGGAGTGGGTATCACGGCTGTCCTAAACCTGCAACCCCCAAAACCTCTCATCTCTTTCCGGCGATAGTTAACTGCAACCCACCCACACACCCTCGGTCCCCCTGTTTCTGGCGACAACCACCTGCCAAACAACGGCAGAGAGATCCGAGCACCACTTTGGGCGGCGGTGCACCACAAACAACGGCAGCAGCGGCGGAAGGCTGTGGTTGGTCGGTTCTCCAACTCACCCACACCCCCCCTCTTTCTAGAGAATATGCGGCCAGCCACCATGATGGTGGCTGCGCACGGCGGTAGCAACGGAAACAGAGAGAAAGGCTGAGAAGAGAGAGAGACCGAATGGGAGAGAGATTATCAGCGAGAGAGCAAGAGATGACGACCGGCTACCTGCTGGATCATATCGCCATTTGTGTGTTTTGTGCTTTTTATGATCTGGGTTTGAAAACCAGTTTGTGTTTCATATTTCTTTTTGGTGAGTTTGTAGATCCTAATCTGGGTTTCAACTTTCAGATCTGCAAATTACTGTAGTAACCTTTTCTTCTTATCTTCACTTTTCGTATGATTTTTAAGTGTGTTCTAGATCTGTATATATGTTTTTGTTATGTGTATGAGCAAAATGAGTGTTGGTTTTTCTTGAAAAGTTTAATTTTCTCAAATAAGATGATTTTTTTTTCTTAATATAAGAAGTAAGAAAGTTCTCATATGACTGAGATCATAGAGTAGGTATTATTAGTTTTTTTTTTCTAATTATTTGTTTTTGAAAAGCTTGAATTTTTTTTGGTTAATAAGATGAGATCATAATAGGAAAGCTTGATTTTTTTTTGTTAAAATTAACGTTTTACGTTAAAAAGTTTACGTAAAACGTAAAACGTAAACTTTTTAACGTAGAATGTAAACTTTTTAACGTAGAACGTAAACTTTTTAACGTAAAACGTAAACTTTTTAATGTAAAAACGTAAAGTTTTTTAACGTAGAACGTAAATTTTGTAACGTAAAACGCAAAAAGTTTGACGTAAAACGTAAAAAGGTAAAACCTAAACTTTTAAACGTAAAGCGTAAACTTTTTTAACGTAAAACGTAAACTTACTTTTTAACGTAAAAAGTAAAATTTTTAACCTAAAACGTAAAACTTTTTTATGTAAATTGTAAAACGTAAAAACGGCGCGTTAAAAAAACGACGCGTGAAAAAGCTGGGCGTAAAAATGGCGCGTTAAAAAACGACGCGTGAAAAAGCCAGCCTTAAAAACGGCGTGAAAAAAACGGCGCGCAAAAAAAATTGTTTTGTTAAAAAATCTGAATTGTTAAAAAATAACAATTAATGTAATAATTCAAAATTAATAATAAAAAACAATAAAGACAAAAAGACAAAATTGAATAAATTTACTAAACTAACCTTTTGGATTAAAATATTAAAGACATAATAACAAAAAAAATATTTAATAATACTTTTTAATTACTTTTAATCTTATCAATTGATTTTGATGATCTAATGGTTGAAAAGTGGTTCTCTCGGTTCTTACAACAGGAGGTGGTTTTCATTTTAGCGCTCCCCTATATATATAGGGAGGAGTTCATGCGAGAACCACCCTTATTGCGAGAACCACTGCACTCGAATTTTCAGCTATGAATAAGCAATTAAGTCGAGATTAGGTGTGAAAACCGCAAACTCTCGACTAAAGTTGCTAATCAACCCGCATTTTATCTACAAACTGGGGGAATTATACCAAATCAGGAGTGAAATCCGTATTTTGATGAATAATCTCCTCTATTTTATCAAAACAGGGACAAAGTTGTTAAGCCAGGGGTGAAACCCTAACCTTGACGACTTGTTCCGCTCATTTTACAAAACTCTCACCAAAGTCTCGACGGACTCCAACAACCTGAAGTCACGATATGACTAACACTCTGCCCCTTGGACCCCACCGGGGGCTGCCGCCCCTAGGACCCCGCTACCAGGGGCGCTGCCCCCGGACCCCCGCCAAGATCGTAAAACGCAATGACTACATCAAAAACCCAGATCGTAAAAATGAAATTAAAGAATTTCTTGCATGGATCGAAGAGATTTCTTCAACAATTGACGATTTTTGAATGATTGAAACACTTATCAGCACTCGAATCGAACGGATCGAGTGATTATCTTCAAAATCACCGGAAAAACAAGATTTTCTATGAAATTAAACTGGGTTTTCTTCAAAAAAGCTGAAGAACACGTTGATCGGGTGTTTAAATCATTGATTGGTGATGAAAATCGCACTATAATGTAGTGATTATTGAGATAGAAAGTGAATAAATGGTTGAAGATGGTGGGTTTGGAAGTTACTGGGTTTTGAAAAAGAAGAAGAAAGGGTTGGATTGACTAAAATACCCTTTTTCTTTATTTTAAATGTTGGCACATGTCCTAATCCTATTGCTTCATACACTTCCTAGCCAAAATAAACTTCCTATTTGATCTTTTCTATCAAAGAATTGAAACTTTCCAAGAAATAACGTAGATGAGGACTTTTCAGTCAACCTTATCTCCAATCATCTAAACACCAACCAACCATTTCCTTCGGCTAAAACTATTTACACACTTGGTGTGTAGATAGCCACCTCAAAAAGTGTTTTTTTTGTTTTATATGTACACCCTGTTGTGTCGAGCTGTGGCTAAAGCGCGGCGTTTTGGTTCGGTCAACCAGATAAAGACTGACGGGTGTCTGACGGGTCTGTTGACCGGACCAAAACGCCGAGCTTTGGCCGCGTTTTGGTCCTATCAACCAGACAAAAGACTGACCGGGTGTTTGGTTGACAGGACCAAAACGCGGCCAAAGCCCAGCGTTTTGGTCCGGTCAACAGACCCGTCAGACACCCGTCAGTCTTTGTCTGGTTGACCAGACCAAAACGACGCGCTTTGGCCACAGCTCGACGCTGCATGGTGTGCATATAGGACAAAAAAACACCTTTTAGTGTTCATATAGGCACATTGGTGTGTAAATATGTAAACCCCCTTCGCACTCTATTTTTACGTTATTATTATTTAGTCGGTGATCCAAATTTCCGTTAAAAAAAAAGTAACAACCAAGTGTCTGCTTCACACTCCCTTTTCATTATTCACCATGGTTGTTCTTACTGAAATTTCTGAAGACTCTTCTTCTTCATCAACTTCTTCATTAACTTACAATTATGATGTATTTTTAAGCTTTAGAGGTGCGGATACTCGCAACAATTTCACTGATCATCTCCTCAAAGCACTCCGGGAAGCCTCTATCCGCACGTTCTTCGATGATGATGAGATTCGAATAGGAGACTCTCTAAAACCGGAACTGGAGAATGCAATTAAGTCATCAAGGGCTTCTGTTATCGTGCTGTCCAAGAATTCCGCTTCTTCCAGATGGTGCCTTGATGAATTGGCACTCATCATGGAGCAGCGAAGGACCTCCAAACATATTGTTTGCCCCATCTTCTATCACGTCAATCCTTCTGATGTCAGGAAGCAAGTAAACACCTTCAGAGACGCAATGGCAGAGTATAAGAGGAGGATGCAGGAGGCTGAGTCAGATGCGGAGAAAAGAAATGAATGGGCTTACAAGATAGAGAAATGGAAGAAAGCCCTAATCGAAGTTGCTGATTTGAGAGGGGAGGAAGCGAATGACAGGTACTTAAAAACACTTTCTTCATCGTATTTCTATTTTATACATGCTTAATTTTGTCTCGTATATTCGATTGGTTCGAGATCTAGTGCACAATTTTGACAAGGGATGAGTATTAGGTACTGGTACCAAATTTTCCGTACTAACTTATTTTCACTACGGAATCGGTACCCCACTTTTTGGCATTTTCGGTACCGGTACTTTCGCTACGGTATCGGTATTTTATCGAATTTTGCCTTCAAATACTGGTACCGTACCTAGTTAAAAAACAGATGACGATATTTTATGCTGATATCTTCTTTTTGTAATTGGAATCGGGTTCCAGGCCAGAGACAACACTTATCCAAGGAATTATTAAAAAGATTAGTAGCAGATTAGATCCATATAAAAGGAGTAAACTCCCACACATGATTGAATTGGAGTCTTCCATTAGAATAGTCACTTCATCAACTTACGATTATGGTGTATTTTTAAGCTTTAGAGGTGCGGATACTCGCAACAATTTCACTGATCATCTCCTCAAAGCACTCCGGGAAGCCTCTATCCGCACGTTCTTTGACGATGCTGAGATTCAAGTAGGAGAGACTCTAAAACCGGAACTGGAGAATGCAATCAAGTCATCAAGGGCTTCTATTATCGTGTTGTCCAAGAATTACGTTTCTTCCAGATGGTGCCTTGATGAACTGGCACTCATCATGGAGCAACGAAGGACCTCCAAACATATTGTTTACCCCATCTTCTAACACGTCAAGCCTTCCGATGTCCAGAAGCAACGAAACAACTTTGGAGACGCAATGGCAAAGCATGAACAGAGAATGGAGGCAGAAGCAAGTGAAGAGAAAAGAAGTGAATTGGGTAAGAAGATTGAGAAATGGAAGAAAGCATTAACAGAAGTTGCTGATATGAAAGGGAAGGAAGCAAACGGCAGGTAATTAAAACACTTTCCTCCTCATATTAATTAAAACCTGTATATGTATGCTCTGTTTTGTCTAGTTGATAATACATTATTTAGATCTGTTGAATATGATTTGGAATTGGTCATTAACAACATTTTGCATTGCACCTCCAATTTTTATATAGTTCTGTCAATTGGATATGATACTGTTGAGATTCTTTTAAATTAAACTCATCTTTAATTAATTATGTCTCGAAGGTCTAAGTCATATGTGGATCAGACGGTTATATGAACTGTTATTCCAACACATATTTAAATAGATACGTACTTTTAGTTAATATTTTGATGCCAAGATTATATTCCCACATTAATTGATCTTATTGAATTTATATAGAATCATACTTTTTGTAAGTTCATCAGCATACAAATGTTTAGTGCTTCTTATTAACAAAAAGATTCTTGATGAGCTCATCATTTTTGTTTATCTATTTACTTGAGTGGTATATTCTTTGTTTTAATGGAAGCGTTCCTGCAGAGAGACGAAGCTTATTGAAGAAATTGTTAAAGATATACGTAGCAGATTAGAGCTACACAAAAGGAGTGAGATTCCAAAACTCAATTCCACTATGCAGTCGCCGCTACAGTTGCCCACCTCCACCACCGCTTTCGCTGCCGCGTTCCTGTTGGGAGTGGGTATCACGGCTGTCCTAAACCTGCAACCCCCAAAACCTCTCATCTCTTTCCGGCGATAGTTAACTGCAACCCACCCACACACCCTCGGTCCCCCTGTTTCTGGCGACAACCACCTGCCAAACAACGGCAGAGAGATCCGAGCACCACTTTGGGCGGCGGTGCACCACAAACAACGGCAGCAGCGGCGGAAGGCTGTGGTTGGTCGGTTCTCCAACTCACCCACACCCCCCCCCTCTTTCTAGAGAATATGCGGCCAGCCACCATGATGGTGGCTGCGCACGGCGGTAGCAACGGAAACAGAGAGAAAGGCTGAGAAGAGAGAGAGACCGAATGGGAGAGAGATTATCAGCGAGAGAGCAAGAGATGACGACCGGCTACCTGCTGGATCATATCGCCATTTGTGTGTTTTGTGCTTTTTATGATCTGGGTTTGAAAACCAGTTTGTGTTTCATATTTCTTTTTGGTGAGTTTGTAGATCCTAATCTGGGTTTCAACTTTCAGATCTGCAAATTACTGTAGTAACCTTTTCTTCTTATCTTCACTTTTTGTATGATTTTTAAGTGTGTTCTAGATCTGTATATATGTTTTTGTTATGTGTATGAGCAAAATGAGTGTTGGTTTTTCTTGAAAAGTTTAATTTTCTCAAATAAGATGATTTTTTTTTCTTAATATAAGAAGTAAGAAAGTTCTCATATGACTGAGATCATAGAGTAGGTATTATTAGTTTTTTTTTTCTAATTATTTGTTTTTGAAAAGCTTGAATTTTTTTTGGTTAATAAGATGAGATCATAATAGGAAAGCTTGATTTTTTTTTGTTAAAATTAACGTTTTACGTTAAAAAGTTTACGTAAAACGTAAAACGTAAACTTTTTAACGTAGAACGTAAACTTTTTAACGTAGAATGTAAACTTTTTAACGTAGAACGTAAACTTTTTAACGTAAAACGTAAACTTTTTAATGTAAAAACGTAAAGTTTTTTAACGTAGAACGTAAATTTTGTAACGTAAAACGCAAAAAGTTTGACGTAAAACGTAAAAACGTAAAACCTAAACTTTTAAACGTAAAGCGTAAACTTTTTTAACGTAAAACGTAAACTTACTTTTTAACGTAAAAAGTAAATTTTTTAACCTAAAACGTAAAACTTTTTTATGTAAATTGTAAAACGTAAAAACGGCGCGTTAAAAAAACGACGCGTGAAAAAGCTGGGCGTAAAAACGGCGCGTTAAAAAACGACGCGTGAAAAAGCCAGCCTTAAAAACGGCGTGTAAAAAACGGCGCGCAAAAAAAATTGTTTTGTTAAAAGATCTGAATTGTTAAAAAATAACAATTAATGTAATAATTCAAAATTAATAATAAAAAACAATAAAGACAAAAAGACAAAATTGAATAAATTTACTAAACTAACCTTTTGGATTAAAATATTAAAGACATAATAACAAAAAAAATATTTAATAATACTTTTTAATTACTTTTAATCTTATCAATTGATCTTGATGATCTAATGGTTGAAAAGTGGTTCTCTCGGTTCTTACAACTGGAAGTGGTTTTCATTTTAGCGCTCCCCTATATATATAGGGAGGAGTTCATGCGAGAACCACCCTTATTGCGAGAACCAATGTCAACACAACCTAAAATAGCTAAAAAAACCTAACCCCCACTCCCCCCACCCCCAAGTTAAAATGCTAAAAACTAAACCCCCAAAATACATTAAAAAAATCTAAAAAAATAAAAAAAAATCTAAATTTTTTTTAATATTTTTTATGCTCAAATCGCTACTTTTAGTGGCAAAAAAAAAAAATTTAAAAAAATTTAATTTTTTTTTATTTTTGACTTCGAAAAGTAGCGATTTTTGTATAAAAAATATTAAAATTTTTTTTGTGATTTTTAGCTATTTTTAGGCATTTTTGGTTGTGTTCACATTGGTTCTCGCGGTTCTCGCAATAAGAGGTGGTTCTCGCATGATCTTCTCCCTATATATATATATATAAGTGCCCGATAAAATGAGAACCACATCGAGTTGTAAGAACCGTGAGAACTACTTGATCGGGGGCGAGGTGGACAAAATTTTTTTTCATAAACGTAGATGCGTGTATTATAAACACATCTGTAAAAAAATTCAAAAAAAATTGTCGTGTGTGTAGTTTTGAGCACCACAAGTTTGTGTTTACGGGAAAATTTACGGTACCCGTAAACACAAACTTGTGGTGCTCAAAACTACGCACACGACATTTTTTTATAAATGTTGTTATAATACACACATCTACGTTTTAAAAAAAAAAATTGGTCCACCTCGCCCCGTACGGTGTAGTTCTCACGGTTCTTACAACTCGAGGTGGTTCTCATTTTAGCGGTCCCCTATATATATATATATAGGCCAGTTAACGTACATTACGGCTTAACGTACATCACATACGACAGGTAATTACGCACGTTATAAACTAAAAAACCCAAATCACGCATGTTAGCATTTAGCTTGGGGGGGTGTTGGGGGTGGGGGTTAGGTTTTTTTAGCTATTTTAGGTTGTGTTCAAATTGGTTCTCGCAATAAAGATGGTTCTCGCATGAACCTTACCCTATATATATATGGAGAGGATCATGAGAAAACTAGATATAAATGAGAAAACTAGAAAACTAACTAAAAACCACTAAAAAGGAGGGGGGGGGGACTTTTAATGAAGGAGGGGTAAAATTGAAAAAAAAATATATATAACTTTTCAAACATTTCTCATTTCTCCATACGTAATCATTTCAAAACAAAAATGGCACCATAAGATCACAAATTTTTGTATATTTCATTCAAGTATATTCGAGCATATTTTTTATGACATAAAAAAAGATTTATGGTGTTGTCTTTTTTTCAATACTATAATTATAGTAGTGCACATGTGCAATATAACATGTACTACAATTGCATTACATGCTTAAATTAGTTTTTTGAGTCTAGTTTAGCTTTTAGGGTTAGTTTTTTTAGAGGTTTAGGATTAGGATTAGGATTAGGTTTTCGGGTGTGGGGGGGTGGGGGGTTTAGGTTTTTGGGGGGTGGGGGGGATTAGGTTTTTTTCGGGTTTATGTTTAGGGTTTAGTTTTAGGTTTTCGGGAGGGTGGGGGGTTTAGGTTTTGGGGGGGGGGGTGGGGGGGTTAGGCTTTTGGTGGGAGGGTGAATTTAGGTTTGGGGGGGGGGGGTGGGGGGTTTAGGTTTTCGGGGGGTGTCGGTGGGGGGTGGGTTAAGTGGTTTAAGCTTTATGTATTAGTGCACATGTGCAGTACAACCAAAAAAAAAAAAAAAAATTTTTTTGAAATTTTTTTCCATACATAAAAAGTAGCGAGTTTTCTATAAAAATTGTAAAAAAAAAAATTGGTATGTTTTTTGGTTTTTTTAGGCTTTTTTTGTTAGTTTTTTGGTTTTCTCATTTAAACTAGTTTTCTCATGATCCAAATGAGAAGAATTCTTTTGTAAGAAGAAAAAAGAAGAAGTTTCAACCAATAAGAATGCTTCATTTTACTTTATTTAATATTTTTATTTAATTTTAATATAAGGGTATATTGGTAAACTTACATAAATCATTAATTTGTATTCCTCCCCTTTAATAACTACCTAAATTAAATTTGTAACTCATTTTCAAAATATATACTTTTTCCAAATTAAAAAAACAACTTAATTCAAAGTGTAGAATAAATTACTAGTTGTGTAGGATAAATTACGAGTTGTGTAGGATATATTTCGAGGCGTGTAGGATAAATTTCGATTGTGTAGGATAAAATTTTATAATGTGTAGGGTATATGTAGGAAAATTTTGATATGTGTAGGTTTTGTGTATTATATGTAGGATAATTAATGATTAGTTGATAAATTAATTAAAGAGAGAATAATTAATGATATAAGTTATAAATGAAATAGCATTTTACTAACATGCACTTTCTTCTTTTTCTTCTCACATTAAATTTCTTCTCAAATGAACTTTCCCATATATATATATATATATATATATATATATATATATATGGCTGGGCTCTATAGAAAACTCTATCTTTTTTAGAAAGCTTTGCAAACCCATTGTCATCCATTGATTATCTTTCATCTAACTTGATCAATGGCTGTCTTAATTTTGGTAAGAATTATATTTAAAAGAAATCTTATAATACACATTAGTACAAGTGGAAGGGCATTTTCGGTAGTGCAAATTGAACTTTGGAAAACCAAATCCCTGCCATGCAGCAGGCGTCTAATCAAAACTTCAAAGCATTTCAAAATCTTTTCTTCTTTATCTTTCCCACTTGATGCAGACACTGTTCATATTTCTCTTTCGCCAAACAAGTTCGCTCGGTACTTTCTAAACCTAGGACAGAAGCCGATAGTGGCGAACGGGGAGAATGAGGAAATCCTTCATAATTTTGTCGTCGTCGGTCAAAATGAAACGATTAAGGAAGATGAAGAGTTCAAGTAAAAGGTTAGTAACTGTAATCGGACCTGTAAAAGGGGGTTTTGTTCAATTGATTTCCCCCTAAAATTGCAACTGACTTTGTTTTGTTTTCTATATATAGCACTAGGAGACCTATATTAGGGCGGAAAAGGTCTGCCAGCCGTAGTCTTGTTATACTCTCCGATGATTCCAAGGAAGCTCCTTCCAATAAACAATCTAGCTTCGGTCCGACCCAAAGGGCGTTAGGTTAGTATTGATGTGTGTATGAACCGTGAACGCAGTTTTAGTGATGTATATATGTATAGTGGGTTGAATTAGTCCCTGTTCATAACACACTTTTGTTTGGCTGCGTTGCAGTGTATGATGATACTGATAGTGGGTCACCAGCCCCTGGAAAACGACGGAAAACCGTTAAAGGTTAACCAGTAAGATTGTATATAGTTTGTATCGTTTCTGGGTGAAGTAATCATTTTTGTTACTAATTTCTCAGGGTGTAAAGAAGCTTATGTGGAAGGCAAAGAGGGACAGACCAAAGATCATAAAGGTAAGTGCCTTTGGTTACAATAGTTGGTATTTGCGTATCAATGTGAACTTGACTAACATGTGTTAAATGGAAGGGGAAAAAAACATTGCCGTGGATAGTTCTGGCCGGGGAAGTAAAAGAAAACGTGGTTAGTTAAATATTATTGGCTTTGATTTGTTTGTCTGCCAAATAATTAATGGTCTGAGTTTGAAGTTTCCCTAACATGTGTTAATTGGCAGGGAAAAAAAACATCGCGGAGGATAATTCTGGCAATGGAATGCAAAGAAACCGTGGTTAGTTAATTTTTATTGAGTTTCATTTGTTTGATGTTCAAATGATTAATTGTTGGATGTTTGATCTTATAACTGTAATGTTACCGTTTGTGTTAGAAAGATTTGACATAAATGGTTGTAAAGTAGACTAATTTTTTGATTATTTTGGTTGCGTATAAAACATTATACCAGTACGTAGGGCAGATGTAACAGCTACATCAAGCGGGAGAACGTTACAGTCAGGGAAGAAGAAAGTTTCAGATGTAAGTGTGAAAGGTAAAGCACGGAAGCAAAAGGCAGTTGGTAACGAACAGGCAAAAGTTCCCAAAGCCCGTAAGCGAGCCAAGAAGGATGAATTTCCGAGAATAAGGACGAGATCCGCACCACTACAATTTTATAAGTGTGTACGAGCATTGACAGACCAACAACATGAGGCGGTCAGGGAAATGGGCTTTGGTCGATTACTTACTTTCAGCGTTGATGGGTTACCAGCTAAGTTAGGTTATTTTGTTGTCGACAATTTTAATCCGGATAAGATGGTGATAAGTACACCTGCTGGTAATATCAAGGTAAATAGGAAAGTGATACATCAGCTATTTGGGATTCCGACCGGTGGGAAAAAGTTTAGTTCGATTGATAAGCTGCCCATCTTGGTTGATGCCATTGCGGATTGGAGGGCGAGATACCTGGTTGTACATGTACCTCCAACAAAGATGGTGAAAATGATAGATGAGTCCGACGGCGAAGACAATTTTGATTTCCGTATGGATTTTGTAATGTGTTTTGTGGCAGTGCTCGTTGACTGTCATAAACAAAGTTGTTTACGGGAAGAAATCTTAGAGTATCTAGATGACGAAATGGATTTTGCAAAGGTAGACTGGTGTGACCTGGTGGTAGAGAAGTTGAAAACTTGCAAAGATACCTGGGATCGGCTTGACCCACAAAGCATCTTCGTTGGGCCTCTCACGATTCTGATAGTAAGTGAAATTTATTTATTTGGGAGAATTAACATGTGTTAATATAGTGGCTTGTTTTCGGACTGAACTGATCCTTGTTTCTTGTAGATGTTGTACGTTGATAGCATTGAGTGCACAGGGATGAAGGTTGACAAGGCGGTGTGTCCTTTGGCTTTCTGGAACTTGAAGAAATTGCGAGAGAGAGAAAGGCTGGAAATACTTGCTGGTGGGTTTGGTCTGGGACGGTTTAAAGGGTTAACACTTCCAAGTAACTATAACGTGGAACACTGGGCAATAAGGAGGTATAGTTATATGCACTAACATGTGTTTTTTACAATTAGTATATAATTTTTGTATGTAACTGTTGAAAATTTTTTTGAAACAGGAGAGGCTGTTGATGGTACGACAACTAATTAATGTGACAAACAAGAACAAAATCAAAATAGAGGGTATGTTAGAATCTATGTGTGTGGAGAGCCCTGATGACGAGGAAGTACAAACGTTGAAGGCAATGTATGAAAGTTTGTTTGAACAGAAAGCCTATGCAAGTACAGATCACGATAAAGCGGTAGATTTATCGTCGCACCGTATCAATGAGGTGTTGGAAGATTTGAAAAATGATGAAAGTCACATTAACGAGGGAGAGAACGTTGGTTAGTCACTGTTATTCTTTGTAATATTGAGTTTATTAATATGGCACGCATTTACTGATGTGCAACGTTTTCGTAGGGGATGGCGTGGTTGACGAATGCTCAGATGGTTCGCCAATAGCTAATTTGTACAGGAAGTCACTTAATCGGCTTAACAAAAGGATCAGTAAAAGTAGATTGAAAGAAGTAGGATCTTCAGCCATAGACTTTGATGCCCTGGAAGGTGCGATGATTATCTTTCTGACAGGTACACTGTAACACATGTTAATGTGTTATCGATCTTATTGATTAACATCTGTTGTGGTTGCAGCTGATGTTGCGGGGCAATCAAGCGTACCTGGTGATGGAAAAGAGTATGCTGAAACGATGGAAGATGGTGGGAAGTCGTTACAGGTGAGGAGATCTGCTCGACTGGAGAAGTTAAAGGATATTCCTGAGAAAGAAGAAGGCTGTGTGACCCCAAAAAGGCGTAAGACAAATATAAAGTTTGATGGGCCAAACACGGATGGTGGTAACGAAACAGGTAAAGTGTTACATGTGTTACCATTTTCAGCGTACATTTACAGTTAAGTGTATAGATGGTAGCCTAGGAAGAAAACATAAGTACACATTGATGGTGACGCGTATAGTGTAACACATGTTAATGCTCGAGAAAGTTTATGTCCCGGTAATATGCGTACGCACTGAAATGTATAGTGTAACACATGTTAATGTATTGTTTAACATCTGTTGTGGTTGAAATGTATTGATTAACACATGTTATGTCCCTATAATATGCGTACGGGACTGAAATGTATTGTTTAACATCTGTTGTGGTTGCAGCTGATGTTGCGGGCCAATCAAACGTACCTGATGATGGAAAAGAGTTGGCTGAAACAGTGAAAGATGTTGGGAAGTCGTTGCGGGTGAGGAGATCTCCTCGACTGAAGAACTTAAAGGATGCTCCTGAAAAAGAAGTAGGCTGTGTGACCCCAAAAAGGCGTAAGAGAAATATAAAGTTTGATGGGCCAAAAACGGATGGGTGTAACGAAACAGGTAAAGTGTTACATGTGTTACCGGTTACATTGTACGTTTACAGCTAAGTGTATAGATGGCAACCTAGGAAGAAAACATAAGTACAGATTGATGGTGACGTGTTGTTTGTTGCTCAACAAAGTTTATTTCCCTGTAATATGTGTACGTGTCTCTACCCATTTAATATTAATGTGATATTATAGGGTGCAACGAGACTGAGAAGCAACACGGTGATAAGATTGTTCATGAGGCTGGTAATTCAACTGGAGGTGACTGTAGTATGGGTGGGGCGGAACATATTGAAGGACAATGGAGCGGGGATAAAAGTGATGTTGAACAAGTCCATAAGCCGTTGGGTTTAATGCGTGCGATACTGCGTTTTAAAGCAGCAGCGGCCCAGGGTGTACCTGGTATTGCTCCGTACATTTCAGATTGTTTGTTTTTTATAGTGTGCTTTATTAGTTTATTCTGTTTTAACATGTGTCATGTTGCTTTGACAGTTGACGGTGGCTCTGGCATGCAATTGGTTGGTCAAGATGCATATAGTGTGGAGGCAGCAGGACATGTACCTCCACCTGTCAATAATGTGGATGAGAAGGACGATGATCAGCAGTTCACCGATTTAGAAGCGACTGACGTAAAAAAAGATAAGATTTCTAATCAGGTAGACAAAATTGCTGAGATGGATGTTAAGCTTACTGATCAGGTTGAAGGGAATGACAATGAAGGTAATCTTCAGAAACTATTGTATTTGTAGGGTCGTAAAAACTCTAGACGCACCATGCTTAGCCATGTCTAATTTATTCGAGAATGTTTATGCAGCTTCAAATAGTAAGACTGAGCATGAAGTTGTGGATGCAACTGATGCACGTAAGGAAGAATGTGGTGGAGTCGTGTTTGCCTCTGTGGAAGGTGATGTTATCGATAAGGATGAACAGGTGGTTTCGGATGGCAAAGATAAGGAGGCTGTAGAGAAGTGTCACCGTGATTGTAACGGTAAAATTTTGTATGCAGCTTCAAAATAGTAACCTATGCATGAGATGTGATAAGAATGTTTTATGCAGCTTCATATAGTAAGACTGAGCATGACGTAGTAGATTCAACTGTCGTAAATAAGGAAGAGTGTGTTGTCATGGTGGTTGGTTCTGTGGAAGGAGATGCTTTCGATAAAGCTGAGGAGGTGGTTATGGATGGTAAAGGCAAAGCGGCGGTAGAGGAGGGTGTAAGACCCATTCTAATTTAACGTTATTTTATATCATTTAAGTACGCATTTTACATCAAAAATGCGAATCAACAAAAACTTTACATCAAAATATTCAGACATGTTTAAAACGTTCCAACAACCATGTTATAAGTGTTTACATAGTTCACTTTTAATAACAAGGTTTAAACTCAAATGCGGAAGCTTCATTTATCGTGTGTTCGGTTCTTGTTAGGCGCTTGATCTTCATCCAGATAGCCGATATCATTTACCTGTAATCAAAACCAACACAAACGTTAGTTTTGATAATTATATAACATGTTTATTCAAGTACTTTGAGCCAAATAAGCGAAACAAACAAAATCTGCAAGTTGTACCCCTTTCGCGTGCCGCGACAGGGTTTCCTAATTCTATCGCGTGCCGCGACCGTGGCCGCGTGTCGTGCACCAACTATCTTGGTCCTTCGCGTGGCGCGAGGGTCACCATTTTCCAGTAGGTTTGTTTCTGCAACCTGCATTTTTTTTTGCCCAGCTATGTGTTTTTCCTATGTTTAACATAAATATGCATAACTTTCAAACTACACATCTGTTTTACGAGATTCTTGTTTCGTATTGACTGTAATGCAATATCCTATGTAATCAACACTAAGGTTTGTAACGATGTTGATTTATAAGTTAACGGCTTATAAATCTCTTATACAATTATTCGACCCGTTTCATAATCTATTAAACGACTTGTTTCTAAATCATTTTAAATCATCATAAAACCTTGGACTACTTTTTAACTCAAAAGTCTTTAACTCGTGAACATAACTTTTATGAATTATGCGACCAATACCCAAGCTATGCACATAATTCATTTTGACCTGTTTAGGAGATTTAAACATTTAAGTTCAAATCTCGCTCTTCTATTTCCACACATCACATTTCCACATTAAAATGTCTCTTATACTCCGCCAATTTACGCGTACCTGGCTCGGGTCAAAGTATTGACCCGTTTTAATACATTGCCTTAATAATTTGCTGATTCATAGCAACGCAAATTCCATAAGCCGTTTTACCCTGTGAGCATCGGACTCGACAAGCAATTTTTAGTCGTTATTCGTCAAATGGTGTTAACATTACCATTTGACCCGTTTCGTCTAAATGACCAAACATTTTGCACTTATATTTGAATGGTATTTATTTACCATTTCATTATTTAACCCATTTCGCCCCTTTTTGCCATTAAACATGGTTTTTTTTATCATTTTATTCGTTCCGACTCATATTGTTTCGTATCGGAACCGATATTCGGATACAATCTGTTGTCATATTTATCACCTATAAAATAAATACGTACACTTAAATTGGGTGCAAGCTTTACTTACCTCGCGTCCGCGCAAACATTCTTCGCATCCATGATCCGTTTGACCCGTTCCTTTCCAAGCTCCCACCTAGCTTGTTTAGAGTCAACTATATCATAACATCCATAAGATGGTTAGATTGGTCATTCTATATAATGGCCATCACCCTATGGACCCCCCTTTTTTTACACACTTATCATCAAAGCATGCAATATATTCAATAACTAGTTTCATACCATAATTCTTTTCATTCACTAACCGTTTGACCCGTTAGTGAAGTTACTTATACAACTAGTTAGTAAGTGATTTTAAACACTTTAAGCATGTCACATAAAGTGTTATTTATTCCCAACAATCAATACTTCATGCCTAAAGCAAGTATATACATTCCTATGCCTTTTTCTTGGTTAATAAGAACATTATTTATGTGCAGCAATTTTCTATTCAGCTGCTCTAATTGACCATTTTGACCCGTTTAAAATCTGAATTAGATCAACATGTTCAAAGATGGATCGTAGAACGCTCCAATACCTTCACAAGCATATAAGGTACACCTTCTAACGAATTTTCTATGATTTTATATGAATTTTATAAAATCAGCTCAGCAACTATATTTTCATTTTTCAACAGCTTTCAAGTTCTGAACAACAGTTTTAATTCGCCTATTTGTCCTATTTAACAACCACATTTGTTTCTTATGATTGAAAAAAGTAAAAATTTACTTCATAAGCTTTCCGAAAAGGTATAGAACACCCAAATCGGATAAACGGTTGATTTTATATGATTTTTTTAAGATTAGTCAAAATACATATAAAAAGCTACGGAAATCATGTTTTGGGTCCTTTCAAATTCGACCCAAACCATTAAATGCAACCCATTTCCATGGCCTAAACCCTTATTAAACTCTTGGTAATGGTTAGAAACCTATAACACAATGATAGTAGGCTAAGAGATGTCAAAAACATCATCTATTTCAAGAAGTCATCATATGAATTCTAATTTTACCATCTTCTCAACTTCATCTTTGTCAATTTAAGAACTAGAACTAAAATTAACATATATTCAAGTCCTATTTGGTGATTCTCATACACCATCATGTTTAATTTCATACAAATCAAAGATTTGTCATAAACCCACTACTCATGAAATCATCAAATCAAGCTCTACATACAAACTAGTAGACAACACGATTCACTTGGACATTTTAACGAGCACCTTATGGGCATGATTTTTATACCTCTTCTATTTAGTTCATGGCTAATATTTTTAACCAAGATTCAATTATAAAATCAAACCCTTATGTCTAGCACTCATGAACAGTATCAAATCTTGCATCATAACATCAATTTTTCTCAGATTTACCACCACTTTTCAAGTGTTCATCATAATATCATAAAACCCCACTTAACACATATATGGGTAATCATTCAATCTCTAATTTATGACACTAATTCGTCAAGTTCTCACCTAGGGTTTGTTCCTAGACATGGATTCATCCTAGTTTCATCTAAACATCGATCATGCAAGCTCGAATTTCGATTTCATAAGTTCATCAAGAATTCAAGATGGAACCAAATAATGAAATTTAACATACCTTGTGATCACTTCACTGAGGTGATCACCAATTTGTGCTTGGATTTTTTATTTGGGTTTGATTGCCTCTTTGATTTGATCAGTTCTTGCAATTTAGGGTTTTGAGCAAGAGAGCCTTTCCTGGCTCTGGTTAAAATCGCAGACACATATACGTATGTGTGTGTGTTTTATTTATTTATTTTGTTTTAATAAAACTTTATCTCATTTGCCCAGGTTTAGTCCCTCAAATTTACCCAAGTTATTTAAAAGGTTATCTATTTCTTGTTTCTTTTATTGTTTTAACAAGATTTAACCAACTAGGTTGATATCCCTAGTTACTTAATGGGTCTGGGGAAGTCATAACCTGTAGTATTTTTTTAAAGTCCCGTTAACCCGGGCTTTATATACGCTTTGTTTTCTCAAAGCGTTTATTCTCTCTCTTTTTTTTAACATAAAATTATTTATTTAAATCCTAATTTTCACCAGGTTAATTTTACCACTAACGATATTTTACCCGTTCTTAGTATTAACGGGGTTTAATTACCAAACCCGTTTTCGGGGTGTTACAAGTCTACCCCCCTTAAAGAGGTTTCGTCCCCGAAACCTTATTTATTTAGTTCATTAATTTAGACTAAACGAACTTAGTTTCGTTTTTTATGATATTCATTCTTCGGTGTCTTTTATGTGTAAATCCTCACGGACCGAGGCTTTCGCGTTTTGTTTCTTTTCCTTATTACCCTTTTAACGGATTTGTTATTTGACCACTCAGTCGTGTTAGTCGTCAACATGTTTATTTCAGGTTAATCCTATATTGACAAGCGCTTTGCACAATTTATGACACTATGTTGCCTCTGTATCGTTCTATCGGCTAGACTAATTAGTCACCGTCACTTCACACCCCGTCACCCGGGTATACTACGTTGCTATCTCCGGCCTTATGTGTGTTTACGGTTTCCTAATCACCTCATACCACTTATGTTTGTTAAAACGTTGCTTTGACTAAAAACTAAATTTTTAGTTTACATTTTTCTCTCTAACTTATGTCGATTACTCTCATCGGGGGGATGACGACCCAAGATTTATTCCTTTCGTCATTATTTTATGCGGGGAATCGCAACTAGTTCCCTCGCTTTACATTATCGACTCGTAGGTTCCTCGTTTGGCCTCGTAGGCTATTTTATTATATCTCCACCTTTTTAAGGTGAGCCCCCCAAAATTTCGTTTCTTTGTAATTGTGACCCGAGGGCCATTCTGGTCTCGTAGACCTTGACATTACTTATAATTCCTGAAGGTTGTGATGATCCCGTAGATTCATCTTTTACTCATGTCGTTCTAAAATATACTTTCGTTGTCAATGCACCCCCCCCCTCTTTTTTCTTTTTCTCTTTTTTTTGTTTAGAAATCCTTCATTTTCGTTCTTGAATTCCATGGACCTTGACCGTAGTCTAAGGCTACATTTGGTTTCCTTTCGAACAAATTTTCCGACTTTATGACTTCTCACGTCATTTATGCGTCGGTTTATCTTATGCTCACTGTTATTTGGTTTGCATATATTCTTATTTGGTTATGTTCGCATTACCGGGCTCATTATTCTTTTGCATTTAATGCTACCTTTATCTTGCTAGCGCTTATTTGTGTCATCTGGCATTATATTGTATTCATCATGTTTAACTTGTTAGTGTGAAATCCATCACTTATAAACAATCAACTTTATTCTTTATTCAACCTGTTCGACCTCAAATAGTTGAACGTATTTATTCAAAATTTCTATTTACGAAATTTTGTAGTCATAGCTCATATCCCAAGTCTTTTGATTTTCAACCCGCGTTCACGTCTCTTGGTTTACACATGTGTTTAAATTCCTACCCATCAACCGGGTGTTTTACCGAAGTCGTTATTATTGCAACCCTCCAAGTATGCATTAAGACCTCGCTTCACTTTTATATTCCGACCTTGTCCTCAAGTTTGACATTTTACAAAAACGGCCCATTAAGAGACATATTTTCATTTTCCGGGTTCGAGTGTAGGTACACCCCCTCCCAATACATATCTTAATCATTTTACATGTTTGCATTATCCGGGTTCGAGTGTAAGTACACTCCCTCCCAATACATATCTAAATCATTTTACATCAATCTTTGTTCCTTCACTCGGGCTCATTATCCTAATGTAATATGCTTCCGTCACCCGGCTGTGCGTTTAGATTATTCCCAAATATTTTACTCATTTGATTCACTTGGGTACTTTTTAATTTGTCCCACTCACCCCGTCCCTACTACATCGGATGTAAGTATGTCCATCATAACAAGTTCATGACATCATGTGTTCACTACTTACTTGGCCAGAGTAAGCGATCAACACATGACACACATGACCTTTTCATAATTTCCGCACTACACTCCATGTAAGTGACGCCTCTAATCTTTCCATATTCTTGACTTTCACTGGCATCCATTTATTCAGTTACTATTTAACAATTATTAGATTTACATATTTCATTCCTGAACATATACAATGTTTTTTTTTTCCTTTTTATCAAACTAATATATAATCACATTTGTTAATGTGATTGCTACTTTTCTCAATAGCATTAAATTAAGAGTTTTCCACTTGGATAATTACCCCAATCAAAGTTTCCATATGAACAAATCTTGTTATTCCTTTGTTATTCATCATCGTGAATAACACATTTTCTATTAAATTTCTCTTGGAAATCAGGTTTTCCAAGTTCTATCATATATGTATGCAACCATCATTATTTACGTGTTTGTTGCATATTACTACTTGTGCAATTAAATTTAAAAGTGTGCACCTGATAATGCTTGCCCTTAACGGGCTTTCCATGCCTTTAACTTTGTTCGCGATCGTCACGTGATTTAGGTCCTTGATGAGTATGCTCTGCTTGTCATACATAGGACCGTTCCACAGTCATATCCACAATTCGTTCAACTCTCGTCATCTTCAGATGCGAGTATCCTTCAATTAAACATTTACAAAAGTTAGTAATTTCGACATTAATGAACGCCCATATTGTAATACAATGCTTTTTACTATACGTGTCAACGCACGTGGTTTCGTTTGCTATATCTACCCTTTACCGATTTGACTGGTGTAACGTGTATTACACGATAACCCAATGTGTTATTCTCAACACTTTAACCATACTAAACCATTGATATATATATACTTACCGGATTTGCGATCAAGCCTCGAACCGAACACACTTTACTCTTTAACCATGAGCTCTGATACCAACTTGTAAGACCCATTCTAATTTAACGTTATTTTATATCATTAAAGTACGCATTTTACATCAAAAATGCGAATCAACAAAAACTTTACATCAAAATATTCAGACATGTTTAAAACGTTCCAACAACCATGTTATAAGTGTTTACATAGTTCACTTTTAATAACAAGGTTTAAACTCAAATGCGGAAGCTTCATTTATCGTGTGTTCGGTTCTTGTTAGGCGCTTGATCTTCATCCAGATAGCCGATATCATTTACCTGTAATCAAAACCAACACAAACGTTAGTTTTGATAATTATATAACATGTTTCTTCAAGTACTTTGAGCCAAATAAGCGAAACAAACAAAATCTGCAAGTTGTACCCCTGTCGCGTGCCGCGACAGGGTTTCCTAATTCTGTCGCGTGTCGCGCCCCAACTATCTTGGTCCTTCGCGTGGCGCGAGGGTCACCATTTTCCAGTAGGTTTGTTTCTGCAACCTGCATTTTTTTTTTGCCCAGCTATGTGTTTTTCCTATGTTTAACATAAATATGCATAACTTTCAAACTACACATCTGTTTTACGCGATTCTTATTTCGTATTGACTGTAATGCAGTCTCCTATGTAATCAACACTAAGGTTTGTAACGATGTTGATTTATAGGTTAACGGCTTATAAATCTCTTATACAATTATTCGACCCGTTTCATAATCTATTAAACGACTTGTTTCTAAATCATTTTAAATCATCATAAAACCTTGGACTACTTGTTAACTCAAAAGTCTTTAACTCGTGAACATAACTTTTATGAATTATGCGACCAATACCCAAGCTATGCACATAATTCATTTTGATCCGTTTTGGAGATTTAAACATTTAAGTTCAAATCTCGCTCTTCTATTTCCACACATCACATTTTCACATTAAAATGTCTCTTATACTCCGCCATTTTACGCGTACCAGGCTCGGGTCAAAGTTTTGACCCGTTTTAATACATTGCCTTAATAATTTGCTGATTCATAGCAACGCAAATTCCATAAGCCGTTTTACCCTGTGAGCATCGGACTCGACAAGCAATTGTTAGTCGTTATTCGTCAAATGGTGTTAACATTACCATTTGACCCGTTTCGTCTAAATGACCAAACATTTTGCACTTATATTTGAATGGTATTTATTTACCATTTCATTATTTAACCCATTTCGCCCCTTTTTGCCATTAAACATGGTTTTTTTTATCATTTTATTCGTTCCGACTCATATTGTTTCGTATCGGAACCGATATTCGGATACAATCTGTTGTCATATTTATCACCTATAAAATAAATACGTACACTTAAATTGGGTGCAAGCTTTACTTACCTCGCGTCCGCGCAAACATTCTTTGCATCCATGATCCGTTTAACCCGTTCCTTTCCAAGCTCCGACCTAGCTTGTTTAGAGTCAACTATATCGTAACATCCATAAGATGGTTAGATTGGTCATTCTATATAATGGCCATCACCCTATGGACCCCCTTTTTTTTACACACTTATCATCAAAGCATGCAATATATTCAATAACTAGTTTCATACCATAATTCTTTTGGTATTTATTTACCATTTCATTATTTAACCCATTTCGCCCCTTTTTGCCATTAAACATGGTTTTTTTTATCATTTTATTCGTTCCGACTCATATTGTTTCGTATCGGAACCGATATTCGGATACAATCTGTTGTCATATTTATCACCTATAAAATAAATACGTACACTTAAATTGGGTGCAAGCTTTACTTACCTCGCGTCCGCGCAAACATTCTTCGCATCCATGATCCGTTTAACCCGTTCCTTTCCAAGCTCCGACCTAGCTTGTTTAGAGTCAACTATATCGTAACATCCATAAGATGGTTAGATTGGTCATTCTATATAATGGCCATCACCCTATGGACCCCCTTTTTTTTACACACTTATCATCAAAGCATGCAATATATTCAATAACTAGTTTCATACCATAATTCTTTTCATTCACTAACCGTTTGACCTGTTAGTGAAGTTACTTATACAACTAGTTAGTAAGTGATTTTAAACACTTTAAGCATGTCACATAAAGTGTTATTTGTTCCCAACAATCAATACTTCATGCCTAAAGCAAGTATATACATTCCTATGCCTTTTTCTTGGTTAATAAGAACATTATTTATGTGCAACGATTTTCTATTCAGCTGCTCTAATTGACCATTTTGACCCGTTTAAAATCTGAATTAGATCAACATGTTCAAAGATGGATCGTAGAACGCTCCAATACCTTGACAAGCATATAAGGTACACCTTCTAACGAATTTTCTGTGATTTTATATGATTTTTATAAAATCAGCTCAGCAACTATATTTTCATTTTTCAACAGCTTTCAAGTTCTGAACAGCAGTTTTAATTCGTCTATTTGGCCTATTTAACAACCACATTTGTTTCTTATGATTGAAAAAAGTAAAAATTTACTTCATAAGCTTTCCGAAAAGGTATAGAACACCCAAATCGGATAAACGGTTGATTTTATATGATTTTTTTAAGATTAGTCAAAATACATATAAAAAGCTACGGAAATCATGTTTTGGGTCCTTTCAAATTCGACCCAAACCATTAAATGCAACCCATTTCCATGGCTAAAACCCTTATTAAACTCTTGGTAATTGTTAGAAACCTATAACACAATGATAGTAGGCTAAGAGATGTCAAAAACATCATCTATTTCAAGAAGTCATCATATGAATTCTAATTTTACCATCTTCTCAACTTCATCTTTGTCAATTTAAGAACTAGAACTAAAATTAATATATATATTCAAGTCCTATTTGGTGATTCTCATACACCATCATGTTTAATTTCATACAAATCAAAGATTTGTCAAAAACCCACTACTCATGAAATCATCAAATCAAGCTCTACATACAAACTAGTAGACAACACGATTCACTTGGACATTTTAACGAGCACCTTATGGGCATGATTTTTATACCTCTTCTATTTAGTTCATGGCTAATATTTTTAACCAAGATTCAATTATTAAATCAAACCCTTATGTCTAGCACTCATGAACAATATCAAATCTTGCATCATAACATCAATTTTTCTCAGATTTACAATCACTTTTTAAGTGTTCATCATAATATCATAAAACCCCACTTAACACATATATGGGTAATCATTCAATCTCTAATTTATGACACTAATTCGTCAAGTTCTCACCTAGGGTTTGTTCCTAGACATGGATTCATCCTAGTTTCATCTAAACATCGATCATGCAAGCTCGAATTTCGATTTCATAAGTTCATCAAGAATTCAAGATGGAACCAAATAATGAAATTTAACATACCTTGTGATCACTTCACTGAGGTGATCACCAATTTGTGCTTGGATTTTTTATTTGGGTTTGATTGCCTCTTTGATTTGATCAGTTCTTGCAATTTAGGGTTTTGAGCAAGAGAGCCTTTCCTGGCTCTGGTTAAAATCGCAGACACATATACGTATGTGTGTGTGTTTTATTTATTTATTTTGTTTTAATAAAACTTTATCTCATTTGCCCAGGTTTAGTCCCTCAAATTTACCCAAGTTATTTAAAAGGTTATCTATTTCTTGTTTCTTTTATTGTTTTAACAAGATTTAACCAACTAGGTTGATATCCCTAGTTACTTAATGGGTCTGGGGAAGTCATAACCTGTAGTATTTTTTTAAAGTCCCATTAACCCGGGCTTTATATACGCTTTGTTTTCTCAAAGCGTTTATTCTCTCTCTTTTTTTAACATAAAATTATTTATTTAAATCCTAATTTTCACCAGGTTAATTTTACCACTAACGATATTTTACCCGTTCTTAGTATTAACGGGGTTTAATTACCAAACCCATTTTCGGGGTGTTACAAGTCTACCCCCCTTAAAGAGGTTTCGTCCCCGAAACCTTATTTATTTAGTTCATTAATTTAGACTAAACGAACTTAGTTTCGTTTTTTATGATATTCATTCTTCGGTGTCTTTTATGTGTAAATCCTCACGGACCGAGGCTTTCGCGTTTTGTTTCTTTTCCTTATTACCCTTTTAACCGATTTGTTATTTGACCACTCAGTCGTGTTAGTCGTCAACATGTTTATTTCAGGTTAATCCTACATTGACAAGCGCTTTGCACAATTTATGACACTATGTTGCCTCTGTATCTTTCTATCGGCTAGACTAATTAGTCACCGTCACTTCACACCCCATCACCCGGGTATACTACGTTGCTATCTCCGGCCCTATGTGTGTTTACGGTTTCCTAATCACCTCATACCACTTATGTTTGTTAAAGCGTTGCTTTGACTAAAAACTAAATTTTAGTTTACATTTTTCTCTCTAACTTATGTCGATTACTCTCATCGGGGAGATGACGACCCAAGATTTATTCCTTTCGTCATTATTTTACGCGGGGAATCACAACTAGTTCCCTCGCTTTACATTATCGACTCGTAGGTTCCTCATTTGGCCTCGTAGGCTATTTTATTATATCTCCACCTTTTTAAGGTGAGCCCCCCAAAATTCTGTTTCTTTGTAATTGTGACCCGAGGGCCATTCTGGTCTCGTAGACCTTGACATTACTTATAATTCCTGAAGGTTGTGATGATCCCGTAGATTCATCTTTTACTCATGTCGTTCTAAAATATACTTTCGGTGTCAATGCACCCCCCCTCTTTTTTCTTTTTCTTTTTTTTTTTGTTTAGAAATCCTTCATTTTCGTTCTTGAATTCCATGGACCTTAACCGTAGTCTAAGGCTACATTTGGTTTCCTTTCGAACAAATTTTCCGACTTTATGACTTCTCACGTCATTTATGCGTCGGTTTATCTTATGCTCACTGTTATTTGGTTTGCATATATTCTTATTTGGTTATGTTCGCATTACCGGGCTCATTATTCTTTTGCATTTAATGCTACCTTTATCTTGCTAGCGCTTATTTGTGTCATCTGGCATTATATTGTATTCATCATGTTTAACTTGTTAGTGTGAAATCCATCACTTATAAACAATCAACTTTATTCTTTATTCAACCCGTTCGACCTCAAATAGTTGAACGTATTTATTCAAAATTTCTATTTACGAAATTTTGTAGTCATAGCTCATATCCCAAGTCTTTTGATTTTCAACCCGCGTTCACGTCTCTTGGTTTACACATGTGTTTAAATTCCTACCCATCAACCGGGTGTTTTACCGAAGTCGTTATTATTGCAACCCTCCAAGTATGCATTAAGACCTCGCTTCACTTTTATATTCCGACCTTGTCCTCAAGTTTGACATTTTACAAAAACGGCCCATTAAGAGACATATTTTCATTTTCCGGGTTCGAGTGTAGGTACACCCCCTCCCAATACATATCTTAATCATTTTACATGTTTGCATTATCCGGGTTCGAGTGTAAGTACACTCCCTCCCAATACATATCTAAATCATTTTACATCAATCTTTGTTCCTTCACTCGGGCTCATTATCCTAATGTAATATGCTTCCGTCACCCGGCTGTGCGTTTACATTATTCCCAAATATTTTACTCATTTGATTCACTTGGGTACTTTTTAATTTGTCCCACTCACCCCGTCCCTACTATATCGGATGTAAGTATGTCCATCATAAAAAGTTCATGACATCATGTGTTCACTAATTACTTGGCCAGAGTAAGCGATCAACACATGACACACATGACCTTTTCATAATTTCCGCACTACACTCCATGTAAGTGACGCCTCTAATCTTTCCATATTCTTGACTTTCACTGGCAACCATTTATTCAGTTACTATTTAACAATTATTAGATTTACATATTTCATTCCTGAACATATACAATGTTTTTTTTTCCTTTTTATCAAACTAATATATAATCACATATGTTAATGTGATTGCTACTTTTCTCAATAGCATTAAATTAAGAGTTTTCCACTTGGATAATTACCCCAATCAAAGTTTCCATATGAACAAATCTTGTTATTCCTTTGTTATTCATCATCGTGAATAACACATTTTCTATTAAATTTCTCTTGGAAATCAGGTTTTCCAAGTTCTATCATATATGTATGCAACCATCATTATTTACATGTTTGTTGCATATTACTACTTGTGCAATTAAATTTAAAAGTGTGCACCTGATAATGCTTGCCCTTAACGGGCTTTCCATGCCTTTAACTTTGTTCGCGATCGTCACGTGATTTAGGTCCTTGATGAGTATGCTCTGCTTGTCATACCTAGGACCGTTCCACAGTCATATCCACAATTCGTTCAACTCTCGTCATCTTCAGATGCGAGTATCCTTCAATTAAACATTTACAAAAGTTAGTAATTTCGACATTAATGAACGCCCATATTGTAATACAATGCTTTTTACTATACGTGTCAACGCACGTGGTTTCGTTTGCTATATCTACCCTTTACCGATTTGACTGGTGTAACGTGTATTACACGATAACCCAATGTGTTATTCTCAACACTTTAACCATACTAAACCATTGATATATATATACTTACCGGATTTGCGATCAAGCCTCGAACCGAACACACTTTACTCTTTAACCATGAGCTCTGATACCAACTTGTAAGACCCATTCTAATTTAACGTTATTTTATATCATTAAAGTACGCATTTTACATCAAAAATGCGAATCAACAAAAACTTTACATCAAAATATTCAGACATGTTTAAAACGTTCCAACAACCATGTTATAAGTGTTTACATAGTTCACTTTTAATAACAAGGTTTAAACTCAAATGCGGAAGCTTCATTTATCGTGTGTTCGGTTCTTGTTAGGCGCTTGATCTTCATCCAGATAGCCGATATCATTTACCTGTAATCAAAACCAACACAAACGTTAGTTTTGATAATTATATAACATGTTTCTTCAAGTACTTTGAGCCAAATAAGCGAAACAAACAAAATCTGCAAGTTGTACCCCTGTCGCGTGCCGCGACAGGGTTTCCTAATTCTGTCGCGTGTCGCGCCCCAACTATCTTGGTCCTTCGCGTGGCGCGAGGGTCACCATTTTCCAGTAGGTTTGTTTCTGCAACCTGCATTTTTTTTTTTTGCCCAGCTATGTGTTTTACCTATGTTTAACATAAATATGCATAACTTTCAAACTACACATCTGTTTTACACGATTCTTGTTTCGTATTGACTGTAATGCAGTCTCCTATGTAATCAACACTAAGGTTTGTAACGATGTTGATTTATAAGTTAACGGCATATAAATCTCTTATACAATTATTCGACCCGTTTCATAATCTATTAAACGACTTGTTTCTAAATCATTTTAAATCATCATAAAACCTTGGACTACTTGTTAACTCAAAAGTCTTTAACTCGTGAACATAACTTTTATGAATTATGCGACCAATACCCAAGCTATGCACATAATTCATTTTGACCCGTTTAGGAGATTTAAACATTTAAGTTCAAATCTTGCTCTTCTATTTCCACACATCACATTTCCACATTAAAATGTCTCTTATACTCCGCCAATTTACGCGTACCTGGCTCGGGTCAAAGTATTGACCCATTTTAATACATTGCCTTAATAATTTGCTGATTCATAGCAACGCAAATTTCATAAGCCGTTTTACCCTGTGAGCATCGGACTCGACAAGCAATTGTTAGTCGTTATTCGTCAAATGGTGTTAACATTACCATTTGACCTGTTTCGTCTAAATGACCAAACATTTTGCACTTATATTTGAATGGTATTTATTTACCATTTCATTATTTAACCCATTTCGCCCCTTTTTGCCATTAAACATGGTTTTTTTATCATTTTATTCGTTCCGACTCATATTGTTTCGTATCGGAACCGATATTCGGATACAATCTGTTGTCATATTTATCACCTATAAAATAAATACGTACACTTAAATTGGGTGCAAGATTTACTTACCTCGCGTCCGCGCAAACATTTTTCGCATCCATGATCCGTTTGACCCGTTCCTTTCCAAGCTCCCACCTAGCTTGTTTAGAGTCAACTATATCATAACATCCATAAGATGGTTAGATTGGTCATTCTATATAATGGCCATCACCCTATGGACCCCTTTTTTTTTACACACTTATCATCAAAGCATGCAATATATTCAATAACTAGTTTCATACCATAATTCTTTTCATTCACTAACCGTTTAACCCGTTAGTGAAGTTACTTATACAACTAGTTAGTAAGTGATTTTAAACACTTTAAGCATGTCACATAAAGTGTTATTTGTTCCCAACAATCAATACTTCATGCCTAAAGCAAGTATATACATTCCTATGCCTTTTTCTTGGTTAATAAGAACATTATTTATGTGCAGCGATTTTCTATTCATCTGCTCTAATTGACCATTTTGACCCGTTTAAAATCTGAATTAGATCAACATGTTCAAAGATGGATCGTAGAACGCTCCAATACCTTGACAAGCATATAAGGTACACCTTCTAACGAATTTTCTATGATTTTATATGATTTTTATAAAATCAGCTCAGCAACTATATTTTCATTTTTCAACAGCTTTCAAGTTCTGAACAGCAGTTTTAATTCGCCTATTTGGCCTATTTAACAACCACATTTGTTTCTTATGATTGAAAAAAGTAAAAATTTACTTCATAAGCTTTCCGAAAAGGTATAGAACACCCAAATCGGATAAACGGTTAATTTTATATGATTTTTTTAAGATTAGTCAAAATACATATAAAAAGCTACGGAAATCATGTTTTGGGTCCTTTCAAATTCGACCCAAACCATTAAATGCAACCCATTTCCATGGCTAAAACCCTTATTAAACTCTTGGTAATTGTTAGAAACCTATAACACAATGATAGTAGGCTAAGAGATGTCAAAAACATCATCTATTTCAAGAAGTCATCATATGAATTCTAATTTTACCATCTTCTCAACTTCATCTTTGTCAATTTAAGAACTAGAACTAAAATTAACATATATTCAAGTCCTATTTGGTGATTCTCATACGCCATCATGTTTAATTTCATACAAATCAAAGATTTGTCATAAACCCACTACTCATGAAATCATCAAATCGAGCTCTACATACAAACTAGTAGACAACACGATTCACTTGGACATTTTAACGAGCACCTTATGGGCATGATTTTTATACCTCTTCTATTTAGTTCATAGCTAATATTTTTAACCAAGATTCAATTATTAAATCAAACCCTTATGTCTAGCACTCATGAACAATATCAAATCTTGCATCATAACATCAATTTGTCTCAGATTTACCATCACTTTTCAAGTGTTCATCATAATATTATAAAACCCCACTTAACACATATATGGGTAATCATTCAATCTCTAATTTATGACACTAATTCATCAAGTTCTCACCTAGGGTTTGTTCCTAGACATGGATTCATCCTAGTTTCATCTAAACATCGATCATGCAAGCTCGAATTTCGATTTCACAAGTTCATCAAGAATTCAAGATGGAACCAAATAATGAAATTTAACATACCTTGTGATCACTTCACTGAGGTGATCACCAATTTGTGCTTGGATTTTTTATTTGGGTTTGATTGCCTCTTTGATTTGATCAGTTCTTGCAATTTAGGGTTTTGAGCAAGAGAGCCTTTCCTGGCTCTGGTTAAAATCGCAGACACATATACGTATGTGTGTGTGTTTTATTTATTTATTTTGTTTTAATAAAACTTTATCTCATTTGCCCAGGTTTAGTCCCTCAAGTTTACCCAAGTTATTTAAAAGGTTATCTATTTCTTGTTTCTTTTATTGTTTTAACAAGATTTAACCAACTAGGTTGATATCCCTAGTTACTTAATGGGTCTGGGGAAGTCATAACCTGTAGTATTTTTTTTAAGTCCCGTTAACCCGGGCTTTATATACACTTTGTTTTCTCAAAGCGTTTATTCTCTCTCTCTTTTTTTTAACATAAAATTATTTATTTAAATCCTAATTTTCACCAGGTTAATTTTACCACTAATGGTATTTTACCCGTTCTTAGTATTAACGGGGTTTAATTACTAAACCCATTTTCGGGGTATTACAGAGGGGCAGCCGGATTTTAACGGTAAAGCTTTTCATTCTATAACATGTGTTAAATAGTTCGCTATTAGGAGCCTTTGGTGGGGTTAACATGTGTTAATCATACGAACAGTGGACGGAGGCGATACGTTTATTGATGAACGTAGTTTCGATGGGCCTAACTGGAGTCTTGGAATGACACAAATTGGTGGTGAATTTGACGAGTCACAGCAAACCGGTACGTAAGAGCATTAAAATGATTAGGATTGATGGTTTAGTGGAGTCATTTTAATATACTTATTTGCATCGAACATGCAGGTTACACAAGTGCAAAGGTGGATGAGATGGTTGGGACAGAAACAGCGCCCGAACGTTCCGGTAAGATTTACTATTTTTGTTTACTGTGAAAGTGCTATATCGGTTACAGAGTAACGTGAATTATTTTTTTTATACGTGTTTAGGCGATGTGGAGACCAACCCTAACTTGAGTATGGTTATAATGGTAGAACCGGTTAGCTCATATGACCCCGCAATTGCAATCCACAAGGGGCAAGCTGGGGTGGAATTATTGGGTGGTTATGCGAATGAGGTGGAGGACAATTTACCGCTAGCAAACCGTGTACGTATGTTAGCTGAATTGGGGGCCCAAAAAAGGAAGCTACCTTTTAGAGAGAAAGTGGCCGCAGAACCAAATAGATCACCTTACTATATAAGGTCTGTTGACATGGGACAACCAATCACTAAGAAGGAGGCGAATCTGTGGGATTACATATACGCTGATGAATCCCCGACGCACTTTCTAAATGGGCATTCTCGTAGGAAGCTGGCAATGGAGGCAAACAAGTAAGTAGAACTACTACGGGGTTGAATGTTGTATAATAGCTGGTAAACAATGAACCCAATGGATCTAGTTAACTGGTTATTTTTATTTTTGCCGCAGGATTGAACAGGGTACGTCGTCAGTTGATGATGTAGATAGCTCGATACACATGGTTGTGTAAGTAGGGGGGATACTGTTAAAAACTGAGTTAAATTACAGTAATGTGTGTTAAGATATGGAAGTTAATTTTTTATCTATCCATATGAAAACCAGGGAGTTGCTGTTTCGAAGCCCTGCCCATGTAGAAGCGTCTCGGGCTATGTTCAAAAGTTTAAACGTTGGCAAGGAGGTGTCGGATGGTATTATCGACTGTTGGGCGGAGGTGCTAAACTTCCAAGAGAAACGCAAATCAAGGGAGGCTTACAGTAGGCTATTCTTTGGTACTAAAGTTATGGTGAGTGTTTTGTATATAGACATGATTTGTGTAGATTGATGTTTTTTGTGGAAAAGTAGTTAGGGTGTGGCGAGTGGTTATCCTTATTAATTTCTCTTTTGTGAAAGTTTCTGTGGATGTTAACAACTGAGGAAGGGGGAGCCGAGGCACGGATGCACAAGTTTCGGGCTGGTATAAAAGGTGCGGTTAACATCGCAGAAAAGGTTCCTGATTTTAGAAAGCACGACATTGTTTTGTTCCCGATCTTGGAGCAAAAACATTTTTACTTGCTAGTGTTTGAGTTACGGGACCCCGGAATTTATGTTGTTGATAATGACAAAGCCAGACAAGCTCGGCCGATAGAAGATAGTGTATACTACCTCCACAAGGACACACCGTATAAGTTTGTAAGTTATCGAAACCACCATGTTGTACCATAAGTGTGATTGTATTCAAGATGTGTTTTTTAATTGAGCATGGCTTGTATCTGTATATGCAGAAAGATATGTTTGTGCAATACCTTCGGGAGGTTGGGAATCCGCGAGCCGATGACATTGACGACTGCAACATCCAGCGTATGCCGGTTAGTTGGGCGACGACAGCAAACACAACTAATTGTGGGGTCTTCTTAATGCGGCACATGGAGTGCTACATGGGGAAAAACAAAAGTTTTAATTGTGGGTTCAGCATGAGTGGGGCGAAGAAGATGGCCGAGGTGCGGAAGTTGAGAAAGAGGTATGCTACGCACATCTTATGTTCGGAGGTGAATGTGCTGCTACCTAAAATCCAACAGGGTTGCCGGTTCGAGTAACGTGTGTTAGGGGGTGAATGGTATTTACTGTGGGGACAGATGTAGCGTTAAGTGTGCCAGCTCTTTTGGGGACACCTATTATATGTATATGTAGACTTTGTTTTGGGTGTGGCATGTATTTTGTTTTGTGGATGTTGCTTTAAACTTATTGTGGGATAGGTGTTGCGTTAAGTGTACCAGCTATTTTGGGGATAGACTGTCAGTGTGAAATCTGTCTGTTTAAAACTGATGTTTATTAACTTGGTAATTTTATACTTTAAAGAATATTGACAACATATTAATCTTGCATGTGTTTTAATGTTATTGATGTAGTTGATAATGTTTTAAATTATATATTGGCAGGTATAACATTTTAGGAAATGAAAATGCTACTTCCTGTTGTCAAGGGGCCCACTATTATAAATGTAGTAGGATTCTTGGAAGTCGGGGAAAGTAGGTGGCAGAAGTCTAGTAACATAGGGGTTGGTGGGTAGAAAACAACTTTATTGGAAAGGAACCATTGCTTTTTTGCCCCTTATGGTCACATCAAAGTCAAGTCACAACAACTATATTAAATGTATCCATGATTTACCTCTATAAGTAGTGTAATGAAGAACCAAGTCATATTCTGTAATACTTCAGTCCACCAAAAACTTTTAGTGGTTCCAAAGTGTGCTAATGTGATGGACACTTATAAAAATAAGGTCACGGCTACACCACCGGGCTTGGAGAAGCTGAAGCAAAAGGGGAAAGAAGCATGTGAGGGTCGGTACGGGGTGTTCTATGAAAGAAAAGTGTTTCACAAGAAGCGCCATGACGTGAAAACTGGAGGCCCGGGTGGTGACGACGCTTCAGAAAGCGAAACAAACAATGTAGCTGATGTTAGTAGACGTCGTACGGAACACGTTTTACCAGAAGCTGAAATTTTGAAGGGGCTACCAAAGGAGTTGGTTAGGTTGCTGACGGATCCAAACCATGAATTATGTGGTTGCCCGTTGTGTCCATACTCACCCGAAACAATCAGGTCCTGGTGTTACCATGACCCATGGGAGAGTGAGCGTAGCCCGTCTCCTCTGTACTTTCATGATGAAGATGTTGAAACACCATGATGAAAAGCTTCGTAGAGATGGAGGATAAGAAGGGGTAGTGAGGATGTCGTAAGTGGTTATAGTTGTGTAACCTGTTGACCCTATGTTTGTAGACGACATACTCACGTCATTTTTTTGTTCTTTTAATATTATTATTTTTTTGTGGGGATGTGTTGATGTGACGGCTCGGTAGCCGATCCGTTGTTTTATCTGCGGTTGTAGCCTAGTAGTAGTATGTGTGGTTAAGTTGGCTAGTTGTGAAGTTTAATTCTATAACCTGATGTGTCTTTATATATAACCTATTGGTGTGGTCAAAAGGTTTGCCTTTTACTGATCCGTTACAGTTAAAAAAACCCCAAGTACGGGGCTAACGTGTGTTAAGCATCTGTTGTAATGTTGTTGTAAAATATAAAACAAAACCACAATTATCCATGCATAAGATAATAAGAAAAGCAAGTTAATAGCAAACAGAGGTCCACAAAAGGTGGCCTACAAACACAAAGTGCCGAAGGCCATAAAGTTTTTACAAGACTAGAAATGATAAATGGGATAAAAAGAGTTCCACCTTCTTACACACGTAACATAAAAAAGCAGGAGGATGTTAAAAGACTGTTACATGTGTGTAAGAAGGCCAAAATGAAGTGAGTCTCCCATTACATAGTACTATTAAACGAAAGGAAAGATTTTAATCAGAGGGGGAGGCACCGGTGGCGGTCTGCCTTTGTTGTTCAGCAGCTGCCTTTACTGCTTTCATTGCGACCACCTTAACACAGTTGTGTGAGTCGTGGTCGTCGACATACAGGCCACAACGCTTGCATAGACGAAGCTGCTTTGGAGGTTTTGGTGGTTTTGTCTTTGCCTTCTCACCAGGTCCGGAAATGCGAGTATGTGTACCACATCCCTTATTGCGTACAACATCTGGATTAGCAACTTCGACTGGAATGTTGATTGGTTGCCCAACTATTTCTTCCATTTCACACTCGTTTGTTTCATTTTTAGTTGTACCCAATGGTTGCTTGGAAAGCACATTGATCTTGAAATCCCGGAGTTGGGCAACCAATTTTGACAATGAATCCTCATCGGTTCTGGCCACATCAACGCATTCAGTAACGAGGTCCAGGATTTCATTCCGCATAACGAACGGTGCGTGTGCGTTGACGCCGTATCGGCTGGAAAGTGACCTCTTTTGGGAGGGCATCTCGGCGCCACCTATCGTTTATGTATTGGGGTGGTATCTTTGCAACATTTTTCAATCGATATACGCAAAAGACATGGCGACACAGATATCCGATACGCGTGAAATTCCTGCATGAGCAACTGGCGGAGTGGTCTACAGTGTTATATGTAACCTGTTGGGGACAGAAGGAGCAAAAAAAGGCATTTATATCTAACGTATGTTAGTGGAGTGGTAATAATGAACTTGCCTAACATGTGTTACCTGATAGACGTTTGTGATGTTGTTCCTTTTGTCCAAATGAGTGACGTCTAGCAAAAGAGTGGTATTGCTGGACTCGGTTTGGTTTGTGATGTAGCATAAAAACTTCCCTTTAATTATCTCCTTTTGAACTTGCATGAAAACAGCGTTTGTGTAAATAGCGAAGGCGTGCTGTTCTATCGCTAAATTAGTATTGCCCTTAAACACCGTGGATGAGGTTTTGTACTCCGATACGCGTTGCCGATAGCGTTGGCTGTCTACCCTATGTTCAAAGCACATCATAAATTGTACAAGGGTGTTTGCGCTTGTTGAGTTGTCCTTGTAGGCAGCGTTCGAGCTTTCGCAACGTGAAGTGGTCTTCATCAAGCAACACATTGGCAGTTCCCTGAAGTAGGCTGGTACCCAAAGATGTTTGATGTTGTACATGTCGTTCAACCAAGTGTGGTCTTGTAGGCCAAATGTTTCTAGGAGGTCATGCCAGCGAGACTCAAACGTTTCTGGTTTGATATAAACATTCCAAACCAACCGGTGAATGCAGGACCGAACATCAGTGTTATCAAGAAGGTCCGCAAAGATCTGGTAAATTTTAAGAGTTACTAACACATGTTACATTCAACAGTTTAAAAAGACATGTAAGTCTGTGATGTTGAATAACACATGTTAAAGGCTAACGATTTAACCTAACCTTTGAGGGTAGTTTTTTCATTATATGCCACATGCATAGCCGGTGGCGTGATTCGGTAAAGACCATAGGAACAACTTGAAGCATAGATGGGTCTTGATCACTCAACACGTGAGTTGGTTGAGTACCGTGTGCCTTCAAGAAAGCCGTAAGCAACCACACATAACATTCAATGGACTCGGTTGATATCAAACTCGCACCAAATGTAACACATTGGAAATGATGATCCACACCCGTGAATGGCACAAAAACCATCTTGTACCTATTAATAAAAATGGATTTGAAGTTAACAAAATGTAACACTTTTTTGGTTAGGTTTGTATAGTTTGATATCAGGCCTAACACATGTTAAGGGGAAACTCACCTGTTAGTGCTGTAAGTCGCGTGGAAGGCGAGGACATCGCCAAAAGCTTTGTAGACTCACAAAGAGAACCCAACTGAGGGAACCCAAGTCCACACCATCCAGACTCACAAAGCATACTCCAAAACCACCATCCAAAAGCCTCCAACCTCAAACCTCCATCCACACAGCTGTTGTAACTCCTGCTGTATCAACTACTGCTGGTACTTCAGAGGTTTCAACATCTGTTACCACTTCAACACACACCACAACCACTGTCCTACCACCACCATCATCACCACCAAAAACAACCTCACCACCATCTCCTCCTGCCAAAAGGCAGAAGACAACAGATGTTACAACATCTGTTGTAATAACAACAGTGATTGAAACACCAGTTGTTTCAACAGCTGTTAGTCAATCACAAACCACTGCCACTCAAATCACCACCACTAATCCACCCAAAACATCATCTGCCTCTCCTAAAATAAAAAGGAGAAGGATTTTCATACCAGATGATGATTCACCATCACCACCACCAACATCTTCAAAATCTCTATCACTTTTTACAATACCAAACCTGATCCTCTCTCATCAGCTCAAATTCAAAAGCCCTTAGCTCCTGCAGGTGTTCAATTCCCTCTTGAACTTATAGCAATCAGAGAAGAAATCAAATCTTTCTACTATGAGGATGACCCTGCTAAAAGGAAATTGCCATATGTTGAAGGATATCCCAGGCCTAACAATATTGAAGAATATTTGAAAATCAAGGCTAAGCAAGCAGATGATATCTCAAGAAGAAATACACATGGGAAATCTGATAGAGAAATTCAGCAGAATTATCAATACTTGCTCACACAAGTCAGATCTTTAGAGCAGTTTGCAAAAAAATGTTTGTCAGCAAATCTCAGAGAGAGCAGATGAAACTCTGAGAAAAGACTACATTGAAAGCATCATAGCAACCAAGAAGTACAAAGGAGAAAAACACATTTACAAAGAGTGGACCATTCCTGAGCTTGAAAAAGAAGCAGCCAAGATTCAAGATATGATCAAGAATAAGGTCAAACACACTCCTCCAAATTGGGCAAAATTCAAAAAGAATGTACCTGATCAACAGGTAGAGCTGAGGAGAATGAAAGAGGAATTGGTTGCTGCTGATTATGGGTCCAAAAATCAAGTGATGAGATGGAAAGAAGATAAAGTCAGGGCTACTTACAAAAGCTTGGAGAAATTAAGAAAGACAAATCCTACTGCTCCACAAAAGCCTGACTATCATGAAGCAGAGGTTTCAAAAAGACCATCAAAACTGCAAAACAGGAGAGCCACTGCTCCAGCTGGTGCAGCCATCTTTAAAAGAAGACCACAAAAACAGCTGGTTACTGAAACAGTGGCAGAATTAAGGGCAGGAGATGAGTTTGTAAAAGAAGGCATTAAGCAGATGATAGCTGATACTCTTGGCCTGAATCAACCTGCAAGTACTGCTCAGACAGTCATGAATAGGCCTGCATCTCCAAACACCTCTTCCAATAAAAATCTCCCAAGAAACCCACCAGGCTCAAAAGTACTAAAGTGGGAACCTGACAAACAGACCCATGTACTGACTATGATCAGGTCTAGTGGATAAGTGAAGAAAATATCAAGGGAACAAGCACTTGGCCTAAGTCTTGAAGATATGCAGGATCTCCTTGATCTTCCACTTGGTAGGGATGAAGATGATACAGATGCCCTAGACTTTGAGTTACAACTTAAAGGTCAGATAAGGGAACTGTTGATGAGGCAATAAAGTTCCACAATAATGAAGAGTTTTGGCATTATCTGTTACAGGGGGAGATTGTTGGGATTGAACCCTACCAGAAGAACAGATAATTAAAGCCAAAACTGGATCAGAGCAGTGGATCCAGAATAAGCAGATGTTATATATACAAGTCTCTCCCCTTGAAAGTGGTTTCAACATCTGCTGACCTCCTATCTACTGATCGTACAAACTGCTGACCTACAAACTGCTGATCAAGTAAAAGCCTGATGGAAGACTAAAGCTATGCTGCTCAATCTACTGCCTTGAGTCAAGCTCTGCTGATCCGGACAAGTACTACTAGGTTCACATCAGTGGAAGGATGCAGCAGTAGTTTAGATGTCTCTTTGTAATGAAATGTAATAGCAGTAGTTAGCATAGCAGAGGTTGTATAGATCAGAGGTTAGAGTTTGTTAGGAGGTTAGATGTCACTTTCATGGTGACGTCAGCTTAGATGCTTCAGTGGTTTGCTCGTGCCTATAAATAGAACAGTGCTCTGTACTGTTCTATTAGCTCTTTGCAAAATCTTCTTCCTGCACGAACAAACACTGTGAGCTCAGGCTGAGGGGGAGTTTGTATTCAGACATTGCATTGTAATCGTTATTGAAATAAATTCATTCTTTCGGTTCTTTGTGGAAAATGTTTGATTAAAGCAATTCTCTCGTTTGATTGTGTGCAAAGTTTGTTTCCATCTTAATTCCGCTGCACAACTCATCCATCTTCATCTTAATTCAAATGTAAAAACACAATCAAAACCAAACTCAGATCCTAACAAATAATCTAAAAGAAATGGGGGGTTTGGTGATTTGTGAGGTGATGGGCATTAATGATAATGTCAAATCAAATGGGGAAGAGATCTTGGGTTGGGTGGATAGATGTATAATTACTGATATACCCTTAGAGGCAAAAAGCATAATTAGTTGACTTGGGATACGTGGATAGATGTAGGCCACATGTTGAGTTTGCAAAGTTTTCTAAAAATCTATATATATATATATAAATGTTGGACTCTGTATGCCCAAGACACATATTAAATTGATGTGGCTAGTATGTTATGATCCAAGTCGGGTCATACCCAATAACAAGCTAGATAAACACCTACAATATTTATTTATGATATGATCAAACAAATAAATATTAACACTAAGAATATTTAGAAATTGGTTTTCTAAATAATTGCACTTGAGAAACTAATAAATTATATGGATAATTTATTTTGAGAGAATATTTTTTTTATCTTGTTATTTAATAGGTTAAATAACATTATAAAACATTATGAGATGTTGCATAAAATCTTGTAACATGTTATGTTATATTTTATAAAAGGTTATAAAATTAAAACAAGATTATCTTTTAATTAAAATTTAAATATTTTGGTTGGGAAAGTCCCCATAGGGCCGCCCACTTTGGGTCTTCCCAAGAGGGTTGGTCCAATCATTTTTCATGCAACAATCTCACATTTGAATGGCACTTGCTTTTTGATTAAAAAGATGACACCTTCTCTCATAAGTTACTACTAGTTTTTCAAGTTGCAAGAACAAGAAAACTCTCTAATTTTCTTTAGAAAATTTCGGCCAAGGGGTGGTCATCCAAGAGAGTTTTACAAGTGCAAATCCTAGCAATCTCAAGGTGTTTGTTGGAGGCTTTGGGGTATACTAGCTTGAGGCTTTCTCGTTTGGAAGCTACCATTCAAGAATCATCATCATCTTCCATCTCCTTGCTCTAAGAAAGGTTGAATTCTCAAACACCCTATGGTTGTATTTTGATAGCATGTATGTCTTATATGGATCCGATTTTGGGTTTTTGCATTTAAAAGAGTTTTAAATCTTGTAAAGTAACATGTTTTAAATCCTTATTCCGCTGCGTTTTAATTTTATTAGGATAAAATTAGCTTTGATAAACATGTTAAAAACCCAACAATGGCATCTAGAGCCGCTTATGTGAGTGCATGCTTCATTGGATTTAAAATTTTCGGGTTTTGGGTTTGGTTAAACCCTATGGCCGAAAGTTTTGACCATGGCTCTCCTTTTATTTTTCAAGATTTAACTCCTACATGCATAAAGGAATCTTGAAAAAAGTATGTCATATTGATGATTTGTTTTGTTTGGACAAAACCCCACATTTTTCGGTTTTTCATTCTTGGCCGAAAATGTAGGTTATAAAAGGAAACCATTTTGCTCTTGAAATATATATATATATTTGGATATATATTTTGGTGTTCATAACCTAGCCATGACCTTGTGTGAATATGTTTGTGTTTGTGATTTTAGTTAATTATTCAATGGGTTGTAATAATTATTATTTTGTCTTCCATTTGTAAAAATATGTAATTTATTTATTTTCATTTGGTATGTAAGTAAATAGATTAGATGCATTTATTTTACTAGAAAAATGTATTAGGATACTTTTATGTAAAAGAAGATGCACACAAAAATGCGGTTTTGGTTTTTGCCATTTTCGGGCATAAAGGACTTCATAGTTCTTAACGGGATTTTAGCCCGATAACCAAAACACATTTTGAAGTCCAAAGGAGTTTGGAGCTGAATTTAAAAGACATTTGGAAGATCAAAGAATGTGAAGAAATCACAACACAAGATGAAGACTTGAAGCATTTGGATGCGGGATCAAGTGGGAGTTCACCGACACTTTTTGTGTCCATATTCACCCTTTAGGAATGACCTTTTGACACACTTGTTTCGGCTAACAAGTGTGGTCAAAATAGTTGGCTATGGTTATGCACCTTTTTACATATGTGTTGTGCTTGTATGGTTATATTTTATTTATGGTTGTTTGGATGATATTTGGATATGCATACTTAACAACTAATAACCCGTAACAAGCTTAAAATTGGTTCTTACAAAATCATTAAAGCGATTAATAAAAGGTTTTATTAAAAATTAATGATTTTATAATAAAATGGGTTTTATTAAAAAGAACCTTGAAAATTGGTTTTCACTAAAGTACCATTAATTTGAATGCATGCAAATATATGGTACATAAAATTTTTCCAAACTAGAATTTTGAAAAATAAAAATCCCTTTTATAAAACAAGTCAAACACCATCCTTTTATACAACACTCAAATTACTTGGGAACTCATTGTGGGATAAAGGTCACCTAACCACATTTGAGGAAACTTGTATATTTGAGGTGGGTTTACCGTGTTTATGGGATAAAGGTCACCTAACCACTTATGTGTATAAACTCACACGTGTGTGTAAGTTGGACGACTTGATTTGGAAACCATGAACTTAGGGTCACCGAAGCATGGCGAACAAAAGGTGTTGATGGGATTAAACATGACATCTAAACATAAAGATGTTTAACCGATCCCATATGACTAGAAGTTGCAAAGGGTTGCAATTGTCAAACGTTGACTACCTTGTTAATTTAAATAATGGGATAAAGGTCACCTAACCAATATTTAAATGTAACGTTGGATTCTAGATTTTAATTATTAATTGTCTATGAGACGTTAAAAGGGTATTAGTGATTAAAATTTTAGTAATATCGAAAATACTAAAATTGAACTTTGTTAAATTTTGTAGATGGCCGCTAACAATGCAAACCCGATTACCCAAACCGTCCGTAACCTATCACTAAGAACCATCCTTGAAAAGGATCGTCTCAACCATAACAACTTCATGGATTGGTTTCGAAACTTGAGAATTGTTCTCAAGCAAGAGAAGATATCCTATGTGTTGGACGATCCTATTCCCGATCAACCTGACGAGGAAGATGTAGAAGCCTACAATGATTGGGTTAAGTATACCGAGGACTCCATGCAAACCTCTTGCCTCATGTTGGGAACTATGACTCCCGAGATTCAAAAGGACTTTGAACATCATGGGGCATACGACATGATTACCCAATTGAAGGAAATGTTCCTACAACAAGCAAGGGTAGAACGCTTCGAAACGGTTCGAGAGCTTCATGCATGTCGGATGGAGGAAACCCAATCGGTCTCGTCTTATGTCCTTAAGATGAAAAGCCACATTGATCGCCTCGAGAGGCTCAATTGTCCCGTCTCTAAAGAGTTGGCTACGGATTTGATCCTCAACTCTTTAACAAAGAAATTTGAAAGCTTTGTTATGAACTATAACATGAATGGATGGGACAAGAGCATTGGTGAGCTTCATGCAATGCTCAAAACAGCCGAAGCAGGAATGGGTAAAAAGGCTTTACCCGTTCTAATGATCAATGAGGGAGGCAAGAAGGGACATCACTCCGACTCCAAGGCAAATGTTGCCAAAGGGAAGGGGCACGTCAAAGGGAAGGGAAAAAGAAAGGCTAAAGCAGAACCACGAAAACCAAAAGAGGAGAAGGCAAAGGTTGCCACGAGCGATCCATGCTTTGAGTGTGGAGAGATAGGGCATTGGAAAAGGAATTGTCCAACCTATCTCAAAGAGTTGAAAAACAAGAGGGATGCAGGGCAAACCTCAGGTACAATCTTTATGATACATATTGATCTAAATGTTAGATACCGGATGTGGAACTCATATTTGCAATTCGTTGCAGGGGTTCAAAAGAAATAAGCATTACAAGAAGGGAGACACTAGTCTCTTCATGGGCAATGGAGCGAAGGTTCAAGTTGAAGCCCAAGGAGACTATGTTTTAAAACTTCCAAGTGGTTTGGAAATATGTTTGAAAAATGTTTTGTATGCTCCTAGTTTGACTAGGAACATTATTTCTGTTTCCCTTTTAAGACAATATGGATTTGATTTGAAGTTTGTGAACAATGAAATTTATGCTTTGATGAATGACATGTTCTACTTTAAAGCTACGCCTTCAAATGGTATTTATGAATTGGTTCATGATAATACATCATTTGATAATTCGATGTACCAAGCAAACACCAAGAAACTCAAAATGGATTTGAGTGAGACCTATCTTTGGCATTGTCGTCTTGGTCATATAAATAGAAATCGCATGCAAATACTTCAAAAGAATGGTCTTTTGGAAACAAATGAAATTAGTTCATTTGATACATGCGAATCTTGTTTACAAGGTAAAATGACCAAGAAACCCTTTAGTGGCACAAACCAAAGGGCAAAAGATTTATTAGGCATCATACATTCGGATGTATGTGGTCCTTTTAAGCCAATGACTAGGAATGGTGAAAAATACTTCGTAACTTTTACCGACGACTTCAGTCGTTATGGTTATGTGTACTTGCTAAGACACAAAGATGAAGTTTTTGAAACGTTCAAAATCTTCCAAAACGAAGTAGAGAATCAACTCACCAAAACAATCAAAGTTCTTCGTTCCGATAGAGGAGGTGAATACCTTAGTGATGCTTTTCAAGATAATCTTAGGGGTTGTGGGATCATCTCACAACTTACTCCACCTGGAACACCACAACATAATGGTGTGTCTGAGAGGAGGAATCGAACTCTATTGGATATGGTTCGATCTATGATGGCTAGAAGCACATTGCCTCTATCATTTTGGGGTTACGCTTTGCTCTCCGCGGCTCGTATATTAAATATGGCCCCAACCAAGAAAGTGGATAAGACACCTTTTGAAATATGGCATGGAACGGTTCCATCATTATCATATTTGAAGGTATGGGTTTGTGATGCTTATGTGAAGCAATACACCCCAAACAAGTTAGAAGTACGATCCATTAAGTGTATCTTCGTAGGATATCCTAAATGTTGGTGCATTCATCTGTCGTCTTCGTCTTAGGTCGAGTCTCGGGTTCGTTGCGTTGCTGAACAAGAGTGATGTCATCATATATGATGATGACATCATCATATACATCAACATATGAAGACAAAACAGAATTGTATTTTTTATGTTGACCGTTTGAAAAGAACTTGACCGTTTGAATGTAAAGTTTGAGAATAGGTTCCGTTTGAAAGGGTTCCGTTTGAAAATATTGTGTTATTTTCAAACGGAAGGGTCTAGCCTATATATACCCTTCAAACGAGTTCAGTTGTAAGGTTCTGATTTCCGACGCCGAGGTGCTGTCGAGGTGTCTCCAGTCTTGTAAACGTTCAGAGATTAATAAACGAGACAATTAATAGTGAATACAAGCTTAACGAAGACCGAATCAATGAATTCCGCCTCTGATTCGGTCTGAGCACTCTTCTGATCGACTCGTTAGGTCGTTTCACGATCCTACAAGTGGTATCAGAGCTCAGGAGGAAGAGTTCTTACCGTTTAGCTCGTTTTTCACTCATAATTCTGATTTCTACATCTTCTTTCATCAGTTCAGGGTGTTTTACCGGACAAAATTGGATCAAAATCTCATAGATTGTGTGTTACTGAACATAGACAAAGCCTTGAAAATTTCAGCTTAAAATTCGAAGAAAAAATGGTGAAAATTGACTGAAAACTGATGACCGTTTGAAGTTTGGGTCACATCGTTTGAATCTATCGTTTGAAAACTGATCAATCGTTTGAAACTATCGTTTGAAAATGTTAATCGTTTGAAGTCATCGTTTGAAAATACATCTATCGTTTGAAAACTGATGTCAATCGTTTGAATCTGGTCCCATCGTTTGAAAATGATGTAATTTCAAACGTGGCAGGTTTGTTACGTTTGAACCTATCGTTTGAAACTGATCGTTTGAACATATAGTTTGAAATTACACCTGGACGTTTGAAACATAACCTGACCGTTTGACACATAATCTAATCGTTTCAGTTTTCACGTGTTTGTACATTGAAAAGTGTGAACCGATTAAAAGTGCATCGATTGTGTGATACTTTAATCAAAGTGATTCAGTAGGTTGTGTGATACGTGTCTTGATCTGATCATTTGCCATCATTTACTTTGATATAATACAATTTGCATGTGATCTTTAATTGAATATATAAGTTGTCAGACATGATTTCATCGAAGTGTGTTAAAGAAGTTAAATAGCATGTGATGTTGTTAGGACCGGTTTGACTCCGATACGATTGCTAAACGAACGTGAAACGTGCGGAATCCGTACACGAACGCGACCTAAACACACATGACGTAATATAATTGTGATTCGTTGATAAAATCTGATAACGTACAAGAACCGTGAATCACTTGGAGTACTTTCTCTCTCTAGACTCTCTCTCTAGATCTAGAGAGCTCCAAATGTCAAATGAGCCAAAAGTTTTCTAAACAATGACATAAGCTCCTATTTATAGCCCTTGGAATTAATGAGACTTCTTATTAATTACCAAAATGCCACCTTGCTAATTCTATCTAAATATTACAATATAAGCTTGAATCTTCTGTTTCTGCTACGGCTCGGATTGACGAAGGCTATAGACACATAATGCACTAACAGACTCCCCCTTGAATATTGCCGCAGTCAATCTGTAGTCAAGCTCGTAGCGTCTTTTCTTTCTCTCTCTCTTTGAATCTTCTAGAACAGAATCCCGGTGGATCTGTCTTCAGACTCAGCTTCTCCTTTCGATAAACTCTTCAGGCTCCCCCTTTCATCAAGCTTCCGTGCTTTGGGATCGACACCTTACTTTCCGTATACAAGCTCCCCCTTGCTTTGAGCTTGTCTTCAGACTCCCCCTTAGACTCAGCTTCCGGGATCGTAGTCTGGACTATCTGTAATTACTCATACGTTTATAAGTAACAACATTTTAGACTATCCAGGAATCGTAACCTGGCAATTCAATCTTCTAAAACACTTCCCTTATCAACAATCTTCATAGATTTGGCAGTATTAAGAATCCAACTCCCTCACAGTTAATCATCCAAGTTCAAGTTAATGACCTTGGAGATATCACAAACTGTTTTTGAAATTTTTGATTTTAATTCAAGTATCAAATTAATGAACTTGTTTCATTTTCAGAAACACAATCAGCTTACTTAGATTTTGAAACTCAGCACTCAGACATCGGTTATCGAAAATAAAGCAGAAATCAAAATCTTTTTGTATTTTCTGAAAATATAAAGCAGTAAAGAAATATGTACAAACATATTTACAGACAATATTTTTGTTTGAGTATGCGACAGAGGATCATATCAGTTTTTGACAAATCACAAGTACCGTTGAGCTTTAAAACACTTTATGTTTTAAACAATTCACTTAGATTGTCGATATACTGATCCACTTAAATTTTCACACAAACTTCAACTGATTCAGGATACGATTTAGATGTATTAAGAACTTAAACTCATTCATGTGTCCCACCTCTTGAATATACTCCCGTATCCAGATCCCAATATTCAGTCTTACAGGCAATTATGACACAAATGATATCTGTAAGGGGTTAATAAATTATGAAGAATCATGAGAGCTCAGGTCAGAACCATCGTTCAGCAGAGAGATCATGACTCAACTTTTGGGTGTGTCCCCTTTAGAGGATCTTTTTTACAACAGCATTGCTAAGCAATTTTATTGTCTTATCATATATGCTGAGGGTTTATGCTATGTTTCAAGCATTTGCGGAAAGTATTATTCGAGGACTAGGTCAGAACTACCGTTCAGCAGAAGTCCTGGAATAATACCCCAGACATCATTGAGTATAAAAACCTGTATATCAGAATACGAAACCTTTCAAACGAGATTTCAGGGGTTACCTATATATCCAAGTAGTGTTCCCCACAAAATAAGTAAGTGTTTGAATTTAGGTTTATATCCCGAAAAAGTTTACTAAATGTGCAAAAACCTATCGACACATCCACAGTGAGATCGTTTAACACATTTAAACTTTCCAATTCTTTAGCATACTGTGATAGTCTACTGATGTACTATCATTTCCTCTTTTTACGCAAAACTCAATTTTTGAATTTTATCATGTTTTTGACTTTTTTCAAATTTTCAAATGTTTTTGGATTTTCTAACAACATTACTCCCCCTAAAATGCAAAATCATATAAAGAAAATTTGACAACCAACACTGATAGCTTTGTCTCGCCATCCATTTTCTGCATCTCATGCTCTGTTTTGCAGAAAATATAACATACCCCCATGATTTACAACACATTGATCTTAACAGTTTGAAAACCGTTTTTCAATCTGATGAAAGTAATCATGTTTGTTCCGCCGTGAGGGTTTCGGCATATTCAATCAACACATATTTTTGTATTTTGAATATTTGACAAAAATTAAAAACAAACATATTTTTGGGTTTTCAAATTTTAACAAACTAAAAACATATTTTTGAGTTTTTAATTTTTCAATTTTTAGGGTTTTTGAAATATTGTTTATTTATGTACAGAATGAAAATAAACTTCCTGTTTCAACCAACACAGGATCCAGCAGCCTCCTCTCCTCGTTGTGCCAGGCTGCTCCAATCTCCAATTTCACAATCTTTGAATTCCATGAGCACCTGCACATTCAACTACTTGATTACTTGAACAATTTGGCCCAGGTCTGTTGAACCTTAGGCATTTCAACACAATAATTTTCATTCAATTTCGGAAAATCTTTGTCATTTTTCTCAAAAACTTTCTCAATTTTAACTTCAATTTTCTCATCTTTAACCAAATCAACATGTTTCTTAACACTCCATGTTTGACCTTTTGGTGTTCCACGTTTGTAAAAATGTGAATCTTTTTGAACACTTTGATTTTGAACAACAATTTTTGGTTTCCAAAACTCTTGAGGTTTTGTCATATCAACTGTTGTTTTCCAACTCTGTGTTGTTCTGAATCTGGGTGTGTGAGCATTCCAGGTCTATTTTGAATCGAACCTATTTGGGTTTGATTTCCAAGTTTGGTTCGAAACAAACTTGTTTGTATTATACCTCCAAGTTTGTTTTGAATCAAATCTGGTTGACCTGTGTTTCACATTCTTAGATTTTTGTTTCTCAACATCAATCTTCTTGTTGTCAACATCCACAAGTTTTAGATTAGGACACTTGCGTGCAAGATGTCCTTTTTGATCACATTTGAAACATGTTCTCATGGACACATCCTTGACCTGTGGTTGTTGCTTTTGCTTTTTAGCAAAGAATTCATCATTAGACTGTTTCATTTTGAATTCTTTTTCTTTTTCTAAACTGCCTCCTTGAACAAAACTCATTTTTGTCTGAAAATTCGGCATTTCATTTTTGTTTCGATGTTGTTTCTTCTTATAACCCAACCCAGCCTTCATGTTCTTCTTTTTGAAACTAGGTTTGTTATACGAACCTCTATGACTCTTACCGGCAAACTTTGAAATCTCAGACTTCTCAATCTCAACCATTTTGAAAACTTTGTCAACCTTTTCTGAAATCACATTCTGAATCGGGAATACAACATCTAAGAACAATTTGTCTGATCCAATCATGGTATAAACCAATCCTTTTGAATCATCATTCAAACTTTCCTCGGATTTTGTATTTTTCAGATAACCATCATGAATATTTCCTTCATCTTCATCCTGTGATTCAGATTTACCTGTAACAACCGACTCTTCTTTCAACACACTTTCAACAACTTTACCTACCACCACTGAATCATGAGAATCATCAGATTTGGAATAGGTTATGTCAATGTTGTCTGGCAATTGATCTACCATGTTGAAAGCTTTTTCAACCTTTTCCTCATCATAAAATGCAAATTTTCCCGGTGGTGGAACTTGATGAAACTCTGAGCCAATGCCTTTCTTGTTCTGCTCAGACTCACCATCACCCGGTTTTATATTGAAAATACGTTCAAGCACATATGACGACACGTGGTAACTTTTTAATTTGTTGTTATCCTGTTCTAAATCAGCAATCTGTCTCTTCAACTTAGCAACATCTTCAATATATGAATTAACAACATCTTGTTTTATAGAATACATTCGTTTAAGCTCTTTGGTTGTTTCAGACATATAATTCATTCTAGATTGAGCATATTTCATTTCATCTTTCACTTTGTCGTATGACTCTTTCATAATATCATATGCTAATTTCATTGAGTCATATTCCTTTTTCATTTCTTGACAAGCAATTTCTTTTTGTTCACATTCATTTGTCATTTTCAAAATATTTTCTTTCAAAACTTCATTTTCTTTCTCTAATTTGTTACATTTTTCTGAAAGTTTTTCATCATTTTCTTTAAAAACCTTTTCTTTTTCTAGCATTTCTTTGCATTTATCTTTGAAAATGTTTTCAATTTTTGTGAACTCAAGATCTCTTTTTCTAAATTGCTCATCCTTTTCAGTACAAGCTCTGCACGGTTCCATGCAATTCTTGCACTGTTCAACAGTTTTCAAAATTTCAGATTTAGAATTTACCTCAGTGATTGGCATTTCGGTGTTTTCAGCAATCTCTGTCTGCTCAGCAACATTCTGCTTTTCTTCAACACCGACTTCATCACCAACATTATCAGCTTCCTCATTCTCATTCTTTTCTTCTTTCTCTTCTTTCTTCACCTCTTCTTCAATCTGCTGTTCTTCAGTAACAGCTTTCTTAACCTCTTCATTCACAACAACTTCTTCACTTTTGATTTCCTTCACAGCTTCAACTTCAATAGTTTCTGTTTTAACCTCTTCAGCAACTTTCTTCAGATTGTTCACCATTTCTTCAACATTCTTCTTCATTCTCTCTTCATCCCTTTTTCTCAGACACGATAACATGGCATATCTGATATCCTTTTCATATTGCTTCGCATATTTGTCATCTTTCAATACTCTTCTATAGTATTCAGCTCTTAACGGGACTGCAAGAAGAACATCATCGAAGATTATGTCTTTCTTGGGAACAACCGGTTCTCCTTCTCTGTTATAGTAACATTCTCTCTTTTTATCCCATCTTTTGCTACCAACAGCCATCTCATACTCTTCCTGCATATCATCCATTCTATTTAAAACGACGTTTCTTTCTCTATAAGTCTTCTCACTCAAAATCTCTTCCCGAGTTTTCTCTTTCACCTCAGCAACAATAATTTCTTCTTTGTTTTCAGCCATGGTGTAAACCTTGAATCACAAGAAAACAAACAAACACAATCAGTATACACAGTAATATCCTGAAACAGACTGATACACAGTTGACGTGGAATAATCTCGACACGAAATTTCACTTTTCAAGCGAAATAGACAATTCAATCGAAAACACTTGTTGAACAATTGAAGCGAAATCAACTGTTTGCCTCTTGAAGCGAAATCAACTGTAGACTAGTTGAAGCGAAATCAACTATTTATCACTTGAAGCGAAACCTCCAATGATCAGTTCTGAAGCGAAATCAGCTCTTAACAAACTTTCAAGCGAAATCTCTTGACTAACTACTTCAAGCGAAATCAATCAGTCAACAGCTTTCAAGCGAAATCAACAGTTAATCAGTTTGAAGCGAAATCAAGTGTTAAATCTTCAAGCGAAATCTCAATATAATCAGTTGAAGCGAAATCTGATATTATTATGTTCAAGCGAAATCCTACAGTTGTTTGTCTTGAAGCGAACCAGTTCAAGCGAAATCTTTCTGAATAATGTTTTTCAAGCGAACTTAACTATTTCGCTTCAAACAGTTAATGTTTTCAAGCGAAATCAAGTCCAACTAATCATGTTCAAGCGAAATAGTGCTGTATGTTACGAACTCGGACACAAAAATTCAGATTTCTCCTAAACGACAAGGAATTTGAGTCTGAAACTTGGTAGGATTGTAAATCAACTATTTTCCCACGATATACTAGAAAATCATCCAATTCGGACCGTTAAATCTCGTTCAATTTGTCGAAAATCCATCAAAAACGTGAAAGAAAGAGTAGATGAAGAAGAAAAGTTGCGATTCAGATCTGAAAACGTTGAAATCTGATACGAATCTTGTTGTTTGATCAAGCAATCGAGCTCCTGCTCTGATACCACTTGTTAGGACCGGTTTGACTCCGATACGATTGCTAAACGAACGTGAAACGTGCGGAATCCGTACACGAACGCGACCTAAACACACATGACGTAATATAATTGTGATTCGTTGATAAAATCTGATAACGTACAAGAACCGTGAATCACTTGGAGTACTTTCTCTCTCTAGACTCTCTCTCTAGATCTAGAGAGCTCCAAATGTCAAATGAGCCAAAAGTTTTCTAAACAATGACATAAGCTCCTATTTATAGCCCTTGGAATTAATGAGACTTCTTATTAATTACCAAAATGCCACCTTGCTAATTCTGTCTAAATATTACAATATAAGCTTGAATCTTCTGTTTCTGCTACGGCTCGGATTGACGAAGGCTATAGACACATAATGCACTAACAGATGTTGTAGACCATATTCAAGACATATAATCGGTTGCATGTGACTATTCTTTTACGGTTCAATCAAATTCATACACATTTCAAAGTTGTTGACAAAAGTGCTTTGATTATATCAGTTTGCATATGATAAAACTTTAATAGTGACCCAATGATATATTGCTTAAAGTGAAGGCCCAATCATATTTTTCTTTAGTGGATTTACATTAAATCAAACGGTCCAATCAAGTTGTTGGCATGTGATCTGATTAAATGTTGTTGGCTAAGTGAAGTGTGTTTGTCGGCTTGTTATACTCTTTGGTCAAAAGAAATTTTACATGTGTTAGTTCATGGGTTAAAATTTGACTGCTCATTAAACTAAACACGTGAATTGTTTGAAGTCAAATTGTCAAGTCATCCATATCTTGGCAGTTTTTTTTTTAAAAAAAAAAAAAAAAAACTTGATTTTGGTAAATTTTTATAAAATCAAAGAAGAGGTGGTTAGTCTGTTTGGATTCAAACTCGTTCAAGGTCGTGTGATTTAGTGAGGTATTTTACAAGGTGATACAGCTCATTTTGAAAATTCGAAACATGGAGAACGAGTTCTACAATGCTTTTGCTAGTCCAGTTAAAGTCACTCAAAGTGCTATGATTGAAAATGAAACCGGAACATCTCAGAAACCGCCTAAACTCATGGATATTGATGATTACAATGGATGGTCCGAACGGTTTGGAAATTGGGTTGAGGCGTATCATTTGGATGCTTGGGAACACACTGAAGAACCATATGTTAAACCTACAACAAATGGTGTGCAACAAACAATTCGAGAAATGAGTACTGTAGATAAAAAGAAATATCGAGATGAGAAATTGATGGTGAGTCTGCTTCAGCAAGCGATAAAAGAAGATATCTTGATACTGCTTCAACATGATGGAACTGCTTATTCAATTTGGACAGAATTGGAAGCAAAATTTGTTGGAAGTAATGATAAAAATGTTCAAGTTGAGAAGAAACAGGTTGAAAAAATTCCAGCTTTGAAGGTCGAGAAGAAAGCTGATGATGAAAAGATTCCTGGAAAATGCTTAAACTGTGAAAATGTTGAATCGGTATGCTTCAAGTGTGACAACTTAAAGACTGACAATGACAAACTTTTGAAGGATGTGGAAAGTTTGAAATCGGAAGTCAAGAAGTTGAAAGATGAGAAGAAAACTGATGTAAAACAGATTCTGGATTTACAGGGAAATTGTGAAAAGCTAAAAGCTGAAAATGTTAAACTGTTAAATGATTTGAACAGTTTGACATCAGAAAACAATAAATTGAAAGAAAAAGCAAAAGTTTTTGAAGAAAAAATTAAAAGTTTTGGAAATGAAAAATCAAAGATTGAAAAAGATTTTCAAAGTCAAATAAAAATTTTAGAAGATGAGAGAGATTTATTTGGTAAAAACAATCTTGAAAAACAAATTGAAATCAATTCTTATCTTGAAAAGATTATTCGACTTGAGAAAGAGGCAGAATGTGCTCAAAAGAAAATCAAGGAATGGGAACAAAAGTTGAAGGTGTTTGTGAATACTTCAACTATTCCTTGTCCAAAACCTTTAAATTCTGTTCCAATAAGTGACAATGTCACAAACTTTGAAAAAGTCAAAGTTGAAGATTGTGATGAGAAATCTGATGTTGAAAATGAAAAAATGAAGAAAAAGGATTTATTTTTGAAGTTAAAAGAAAAGTTTCAAGAAACTGTTCCACAATCAACTGAAAAGGGAGAATGCTCTAAGCAAAAACCTTTGAAGAAGAAAGTGGAACAAAAACAAAAAGAGAAAATTTTGAAAAATGTTCAAAAAGAAAATAAAAGTTCATCAGATCAATCATCCAATCACAATCAAAAATTACAAAAAGTAAAAAATGAAAATTCAAAAATTGTTGGTAATAAGTGGTGCAGGTTGAACCACAGTGCTCAAAAGTCAAATCCAGCATACAAGAGGAGAGATGGATATCACCAAGCCAAACAGTGCTTTGATTTGAGCATTTGGGCTGAAAATGGTGATTGGTACGATAACAGAGTGTGTTACCGATGTGGTTATCTAGGAAACATTGCTGTTAACTGCCAAGGTTGGAGTTATGAGACGAGAAGATGCTTTAACTGCAACATCAGAGGTCACATTGCCAGAGATTGCCCAAGGAAATCAAATGAAAGACTGAGGGTTAATTCTCAGAAAATGGCAAAGAAACCAGTCAATGTCAAGCCCAAAGAACAGAAGGTTCAAGAACCTAAAGTTCAAGAAACGAAAGTGAAGCTTTCACAGGGGCAAAAAGACAGACTGAGGAAGAAGAGAAAGAAGGCGAGAGAGTATCTCGAGAAGATTTTGTCCTCGGGTTCATCTGTTAAGAATAAGAGTTCTGAGGAATCAACTCCCTCGATTGCAAAGTCAAGCAAGAAGAATTCATCAGATACAAATCTGAGGACGAAAGAAGAAAAGAAGAAGAAGAAAATAGTCGGCGATGAATCTGACGTGTCGAAGTCAGACAAGCCACCTTCAGGCGATGAATCTGACATGTTGAAGTCAGACAAGCCATGTGAAGTCAATGATTCTGGTTCGTCAAAGCCAGAGGAGCCATTGGTTGAGGTAAAATTGGAGAATTCAGGTTTAACAATGGATGATGAAAACTTTCCACCATTGTTGAACAAGAATTCAAAATCACCCAAGGACAGTCAGGCTTGGGTGAATCTGTTTAAATGAAAAACCTGACTTGCCGGAGTTCCCAGGTTGGTAAGCGTGGAACATGAATCGGCACATTTCTTGAGAAATTCACGAAAGTGATTTCGACTTACAAGTGGTAAATCAGGGACATTAAGTTGTACTTGATTTTCTACAAGTGATGTTTGTGGATTGATCTTACAAATGTTAAATTTTTACAAGTGGTTAAAGAAAACAAGGTGATGGATGAAACCCCGAATTTGTGAAAAGACACACAAAACTTATTTTCCGGAAAAACCATTTTGATTTAAACAAACTTAAGTGTTTTGAAATCACTATGGGAAAATAGTTTGTTGTCAGGGGGAGTTCTGATTGTTCAAGCCAAGTGAATGGAGAATTGAAGTGATTCTCATCATGTTGTCATTTTATTGTATAGTTTATTTTCAAATTTCCTAAAATATGTTTGCATTTTAGGGGGAGTAAGAAATTTTAGAAAATCCAAAAACATTTGAAAATTTGAAAATGTCAAAAACATTGAAAAATTTAAAAATGAGTTTTGCTGAAATAAGAGGAAATGATAGAAAATCAGTGGACTATCACAGCATGCTAAAGAAATGTACAGTCTAAATGTGATAAACGGTCTCACTAAAGATGTGACGATAGGCTCAGCTAGACTAGTAGATTTGCGATAACGATACAAACTTAAATGAAAAAGCCTAGTTCTAGTGGGAAACATGGTTGAAAGCATAGTACTTAGTTTTGTCCTTCTTGATTGTGTGCCTACTCAGTAATCGCTGATTGTCGAAAGACATAAAACTGGTTAAGTTTGTGAACTTTCACAACTTTGCTGAAAAGTCGCTGTGATTGTGTATTTCATTTTGCAAAGATTTAAACTTGTTTTATTTCTTTATTTTGTTTAAGCATCGGACATCCTCTGCGTATACGTGAGTATCGACCTGGATGTTGTTGCCTAAACGTTCTGCTTTATTTTCTTTGGTGTTTCGTTTAAGCTTTGGACCTCCTCTGCGTATACGGGAGTATCGACCTGGTGGTTAAAGCCTAAACAACTTCAACTTGTTTTATTTTTCTTATTTTGTTTAAACATTGGACTTTCTCTGCGTATACGGAAGTATCGACCTGATTGTTAATGTTTAAACATTCTGCTTTGTTTTTCGCACAAATCACAGTTGATAAAAGTTTAAAGGCATTACTTGAGATAGTGTATTGCATGATGAGGGGATATGCTGAGATCGTGGGGTCCATAAGAATTTAGTGCTATCTTAATATACCTTAAAGTATCGGTAAGCAGATTGAAAGTTTTTAGATTGAGTTTAAGTGGACAACAATATCGTCAATTTATGTGAATCGTTTAGAGCTTAAAATGAAATCAAGCTTAATGGTGTTGGTGATATGTCTCAGATACTGATATGATCCTCTTGCACGAAGCTCACAAAAATATTGTTTGTAAATATTTCTTTACTGCATTTCTTTGTTATATTCAAAAATACAAAAAGATTTTTAGTGTGTTTTAGCATAAATTTTGAAAAATACAAAAAGATTTTCGACAACTGATGTTGAAGAGCTGATTTTCAAAATTCCGAGTGCTGAACATGATGAACTGGTTTGGGAGTGTGTGTTTAAAAGAAGAAATTGATTTTGTAAAAGAATGGTTTGATTAGTTAATCAAGGTCATTAATTTGAACTTGATGTAACTATTACTAGTAAGTTTTTCTTTTTGTTTTAAGTAAAAACTTATGTGTTTTGATGAGAAAATGTGTGCAGGAAATGAGCTAATCAGAGATAAAGCCAGGGATTGATCTCTAGGTGATAGCTAATTCCAGACAGCGATCCCATCATGATGAGAGGGGGAGTCTGACGAGGTTAGAGCCAAAGAGAAGTTCCTGGTATATGTCAAGAAAGAAAAGAGACTGATAAAGACTGAAGATGCAAAGACTCGACACTTAAGACTCGTCAACATCTGAGGGGGAGTCTGTTGGTGCATTCATCTGTCGTCTTCGTCTTAGGTCGAGTCTCGGGTTCGTTGCGTTGCTGAACAAGAGTGATGTCATCATATATGATGATGACATCATATATGTGACATCATCATATACATCAACATATGAAGACAAAACAGAATTGTATTTTTTATGTTGACCGTTTGAAAAGAACTTGACCGTTTGAATGTAAAGTTTGAGAATAGGTTCCGTTTGAAAGGGTTCCGTTTGAAAATATTGTGTTATTTTCAAACGGAAGGGTCTAGCCTATATATACCCTTCAAACGAGTTCAGTTGTAAGGTTCTGATTTCCGACGCCGAGGTGCTGTCGAGGTGTCTCCAGTCTTGTAAACGTTCAGAGATTAATAAACGAGACAATTAATAGTGAATACAAGCTTAACGAAGACCGAATCAATGAATTCCGCCTCTGATTCGGTCTGAGCACTCTTCTGATCGACTCGTTAGGTCGTTTCACGATCCTACACTAAAGATGATATAGGATATTATTTCTACGATCCAACAGAGCAAAAGGTATTTGTTGCTCGAAAGGCTAAGTTCTTGGAGGATAAGTTCCTTATGGAAGGAACTAGTAGAACAGTGGAACTTGATGAGGATCAAGAACCACAAGCCGATACACGTTTCGTTGATACTAGCACTCAACAAGAGGTTGTTGAAAATGATCAAATGGTTGATCAACATACACAAAACGTTCGCAGATCTGGTAGAATTAGTAATCCACCTGAAAGATATGGATTTTTCATGAATGGATGCTATGTGGTAGATTCAGATGAACCAACCACATACCATGATGCAATGTCGAAATCCGATTGCGACAAATGGCTTGAGGCTATGAACGTAGAGATGCAATCCATGTATGACAACCAAGTTTGGGAATTGGTTGTGCCACCTCTTAACTCCAAAGTAGTTGGAAGTAAGTGGGTTTTCAAGAAGAAAACAGATATGCATGGTAACTTGGATACTTATAAAGCGAGACTTGTAGCAAAAGGTTTCACTCAAACTCAAGGGGTTGATTATGATGAGACCTTCTCGCCAGTGGCAATGCTAAAGTCGATTAGGATATTATTTGCCATAGCTGCATATTATGACTATGAGATTTGGCAAATGGATGTCAAAACGGCTTTCCTCAATGGATATCTTGATGAAGATGTCTATATGGTTCAGCCTGAAGGTTTTGTCGATCCAAAACATCCTAACAAAGTGTGCAAGTTAAAGAAATCAATCTATGGATTGAAACAAGCATCGAGAAGTTGGAATCACCGTTTTGATGAAGAAATTAGGAATTTTGGGTTCATCAAGAACGGGGATGAAGCTTGTGTGTATAAGAAAGCTAGTGGGAGCACTGTCACTTTCTTAGTATTGTATGTCGATGACATTCTACTATTTGGAAATGACATTCCAACCATGGAAGGTGTAAAAGCCTGGCTTGGAAAATGTTTTTCCATTAAAGATCTTGGAGAAGCTGCCTATATTTTGGGAATAAAGATCTATAGGGATAGATCAAGGCGCTTGATAGGTTTAAACCAAAGTGCATACATTGACAAAGTCTTGAAAAGGTTCAAGATGGAGAACTCTAAGAAAGGTTTGGTACCTATTCAAAAAGGGACAATATTGAATGTGACTCAATGTCCAAGCTCAAAGGATGAGCAAGAAAGAATGAAAGGAATCCCATATGCGTCTGCTATAGGATCCATAATGTATGCAATGATATGCACAAGACCGGACGTGTCATGCGCCTTAAGCATGACAAGTAGATACCAGCAAAATCCAGGTAACAGTCATTGGATGGCTGTTAAGAGCATATTGAAATACCTTAGGAGGACTAAGGATATGTTTCTAATATATGGATCTGGTGAAGAGGAACTCGTTGTAAAAGGTTACACGTATGCGAGTTTCCAAACTGATCGAGATGGTTCTCGATCACAATCTGGGTATGTCTTCATTTTGAATGGAGTTGCAGTCTCTTGGAAGAGCTCGAAGCAGGATGTTGTAGCATTGTCCACTACAGAATCAGAATACATCGCCGCCTCATTGGCAGCACAAGAAGCTGCGTGGTTAAAGAAGTTCATTGCCGACCTAGGGGTAGTCCCTACCATTCAAGACCCCCTAGAGATCTTTTGTGATAACGAGGGTGCGATTGCTCAAATCAAGGAACCTCGTGCACATCAAAAGACTAGGCACATTGAGCGGAGATTCAACTACATAAGGGATGAAGTTGAAAAAGGAAAGATATGTATTCGCAAAGTTCACACCGATCAAAACATTGCGGATCCACTCACGAAGCTCCTTGAACGGCCAAAACATGAGGGTCATACTTGTGCCTTAGGACTTCGGTATTCTAGTGATTGGATTTGATCTATTTTGTATTTGGATATTGGAACAATTGTTATTTTAACTCTTTTATGGTATTTTGAGTTATGTTCCATTTAGCATGTTTAAATCCGTGAATAAATTAATTATTCTAAATGTTCGTAGTCGATCATACTTGTGGGAACAAATACGAATGTAAGACTATTATGAACTTGGATTGGTGGATATTCATTAGGTATGAATATAGAGCAAAGTGTTGCTACCAAAGTTCATAGATATTTGTGGGATACAAATATTGGACTGACCCGCTCTCAAATGTTACTGCATGGAATCATTGATTGATCATAAGTAAATTTGAGCAAAGGCGAATATCATAGCATCCTCTGACCTGAGATACATATTGGGTCTTGATATTCACCAAATATTATGCCTTGACTTAGTTCTTCGCTGTCTGTAATAAGATAGTACATAAGACTAAGCTCAGGTATGGTACGAGGTGATTGTGAGAGACGTATGTAGTCAAGAAGGGATTTGTTCCTCTTATTCATTGAGAGTAAGATGTCTAAGGCCTGCTTAAGTTAAATCAACAGAGAATGATCACACTGTGTCTCTGGATTTAACATGACATCTGTAACGAAAGGATAAATGATAGATTCACCTAAATCATTTTCAAGTAAGGGACTTGAAGGGGATGATGTTATTGAATGGCACTTCATCATACGTATTAGGGGTAGTAAACCGTTGTTAGGCGTCATTTACTGCTTGCATCAATCTTCTATGTATCTTGTGCAAGTGGGAGATTGTTGGACTCTGTATGCCCAAGACACATATTAAATTGATGTGGCTAGTACGTTATGATCCAAGTCGGGTCATACCCAATAACAAGCTAGACAAACACCTACAATATTTATTTATGATATGATCAAACAAATAAATATTAACACTAAGAATATTTAGAAATTGGTTTTCTAAATAATTGCACTTGAGAAACTAATAAATTATATGGATAATTTATTTTGAGAGAATATTTTTTTTATCTTGTTATTTAATAGGTTAAATAACATTATAAAACATTATGAGATGTTGCATAAAATCTTGTAACATGTTATGTTATATTTTATAAAAGGTTATAAAATTAAAACAAGATTATCTTTTAATTAAAATTTAAATATTTTGGTTGGGAAAGTCCCCATAGGGCCGCCCACTTTGGGTCTTCCCAAGAGGGTTGGTCCAATCATTTTTCATGCAACAATCTCACATTTGAATGGCACTTGCTTTTTGATTAAAAAGATGACACCTTCTCTCATAAGTTACTACTAGTTTTTCAAGTTGCAAGAACAAGAAAACTCTCTAATTTTCTTTAGAAAATTTCGGCCAAGGGGTGGTCATCCAAGAGAGTTTTACAAGTGCAAATCCTAGCAATCTCAAGGTGTTTGTTGGAGGCTTTGGGGTATACTAGCTTGAGGCTTTCTCGTTTGGAAGCTACCATTCAAGAATCATCATCATCTTCCATCTCCTTGCTCTAAGAAAGGTTGAATTCTCAAACACCCTATGGTTGTATTTTGATAGCATGTATGTCATATATGGATCCGATTTTGGGTTTTTGCATTTAAAAGAGTTTTAAATCTTGTAAAGTAACATGTTTTAAATCCTTATTCCGCTGCGTTTTAATTTTATTCGGATAAAATTAGCTTTGATAAACATGTTAAAAACCCAACAATAAATATATATTTATATATATATATATATAGAGAGAGAGAGGTTGCTGTAAAAAAAGGGTTTTTTTGTGAGAAAGGTAAGAACGAATCTACACCATTAGATCTTTGATCTAATGGTTGAGATCATAATGGCAAAACTGTAAATAATGTTTACTATTAAACATATTAATTTTCTAGATTAATGGTATACAGGTAAATTTAACATTTTTAAATTAAGAAACTAACATTAATGCACATGCAACTTCCCCCGTCTTTTTTAAACGTCAATAACATTTTTATACGTAACTTTTTTTAAAAAAATTACACCATAATAACGAGCATTTTTTATCTTTAATATGAGTACCATATTGTTATACTTATATAGAGAAAAAATATGTTTCGATCAGATGTTTAGTCCATGATATTTTGTCTATATTCATACAGTGGTGTTTTAATTGTATTTTGATTCAAAGTGTGGTGTTTTAAACACATACTGGAATGCAGGTGTAAAACACTATACGATGAACATGCGAAAAACAACTACTGGAAAGTAGATTTAAAATACCATGGTGTTTTAACATATGGAATCTGGAACATCTACTAGCATACAGATGTAAAACACCATGCATGCAGGTTTAAAATACCATGTACAATAACCATACTATGAACATTATACTAAGAACACATTCTAGAAATAGAGGTAGTGTCTTTAATAGTGTTATATACTTATTAAATGGTGTTATATAATTATTGAATGGTGTTATATAATTACTGAATGGTGTTATATATGTGTTGAATGGTGATTTTGCAGTGTTATTCGTAGTGTTTTTATAGAGATCTTTATAATGGTGTTATGTACTTATTGAATGGTGTTATATACTTATTGAATGGTGTTATATATGTGCTGAATGGTGGTTGTAGTGTTATCCGTAGTGTTTTTATAGAGATATTTTAATCATGTTCCTATAAATAAGGTGGCGGTTATGAAATGTTTTGAATTAATTGAATCATTGATAAAATTACTTGTTTACCCTTTTGAATTAATTTAGATTTAGGACACATGTCACCTCCATAATATTTCTCACACTTTTAGTTTTTTTTTACAATTACCTTACCATATATATATATATATATATATATATATAGGGAGAGGATCATGAGAAAACTAGATATAAATGAGAAAACTAGAAAACTAACTAAAAACCATTAAAAATGAGGGGGGAGACTTTTAATGAAGGAGGGGGGACTTTTAATGAAGGAGGGGTAAAATTGAAAAAAAATATATATAACTTTTCAAACATTTCCCATTTCTCCATATGTTATCATTTCAAAACAAAAATGTTACCATAAGATCACAAATTTTTGTATCTTTCATTCAAGTATATTCGAGCATATTTTTATGACATAAAAAAAGATTTATGGTGTCGTCTTGTTTTCAATACTATTATTATAGTAGTGCACATGTGCAATATAACATGTACTACAATTGCATTACATGCTTAAAATTAGTTTTTTGAGTCTAGTTTAGCTTTTAGGGTTAGTTTTTTTGGAGGTTTAGGATTAGGATTAGGTTTTTGGGTGTGGGGGGGGGGAGGGGGGTTTAGGTTTTTGGGGGGTGGGGGTGGGGGGTTTAGGTTTTTTTCGGGTTTATGTTTAGGGTTTAGTTTTAGGTTTTCGGGAGGGTGGGGGTGGGGGGTTTAGGTTTTTTTTTTGGGGGGGGGGGAGTTAGGCTTTTGGTGGGAGGGTGAATTTAGGTTTTTGGGGGGTGGGGGTGGGGGGTTTAGGTTTTTGGGGGGTGTCGGTGGGGGGTGGGTTAAGTGGTTTAAGCTTTATGTATTAGTGCACATGTGCAGTACAAAAAAAAATTTCAGAAAATTTTTTTCCATACATAAAAAGTAGCGATTTTTCTATAAAAAATTGTAAAAAAAATTTGGTATGTTTTTAGGTTTTTTTAGGCTTTTTTGGTTTTCTTATTTAAACTAGTTTTCTCATGATCCATCCCCTATATATATATATATATATATAAGGATTGGGTAAAACGAAAACCACCATATATTGTGAGAGCCGTAGGAACCAATATTAACCATATATCAAATGTGTTTTGATGGATAAAAGACAATAAATCAGTGAAATGATTGTGCTTTAATTAATGAGATTTTTGTTTTTAGTGATATATGGTCTAATTGGTATTTTTACTATGACCATTAATGATTGGCCTCATTAATGATTGTGCTTTAATTAAGGGATTGTTTTTTTAATTAAAAAAGTTATATCCTTAGACCGTGTGGTATTGTGGGGCGTGGGTTGGGGGCATGGTGCGATACGTGGAGTATGGGGCACCCAAGACCAAAAGCCAATTTCAAAGGGGTATGGTGGTGCGTGGCTGAGGTGGCGTGGCTAGTGCTCTTGGCCAATGAGATTCCGCCATGTCATGTGGGTAGCCCCGCCAACGCCTGGGCTGAATCCCATGCCAAACGGGCCACGCTAAAACCCAAGCCCACCCGGGGTGGTGACTTGGGCGTTTGTACCAACCCATGCCCTAACCCCCGGCCCATATCCCGTAGTCTTGGGTCATGTCTTATTATTTAAAAAACACACTCTTTTATTTCATTTTACTTACACCCTTTCATGTTGCTATATAATAATTATACATAATAATAAATACCAACTTGGGAATGTCCCTTTATTCAATCGACATGTCGGTTCGAAAAGCTCAATTTTTTTTTAACGGCCGACAAAAATTATTTTATTAATTGTAGCAAGATGCTACCCGCCAAACTTACAAGTTATACAACACCAATAAAATGAATGCTACATGCAACTATCCAGTAATTTCAATCTGACACCAGTCTTCCCACGTCAATGAAACCATCTTTGATCTATTCTTAACCCAAAGGTACGCCATAGCTTTAATCTCGTCCAAGATCTTCGTTGTGTTAGGAATCGCTTTCCTGAAAACGGACTCATTCCTTAGTTTCCAAATGCTCCAAATAGTCACCATTATCACAGCGTGTAACACTTTCCTCCTTTTAGTCGCTCCCGAACTAACTTCATGTAACGTAAGCAAATCATTTAAATCGAACGCGATTATAGGCGGGATCTTGCACCAATCCGCAATATTTTGCCAAACCATTTGAGCGAACTGACATGCTACAAAGACATGCTCACAAGTTTCTGCATAATCACCGCAAAGAACACACATATTGTTTTGAACCAAAATATTCCTCATAGACAAAGCACATTTGGTCGGTAACCTTTCCATTTCTGCCCTCCAAGCCATTATAGCAACCTTCTTCGGGATCCAATTATTCCACTTAAAAACTCTTTCGGGATTTACTCGATAAACTAAACTTAAAATCTTTTTGATCCCAGTAACATTAAGGTGGTGTTTGTTTTTTCGCCAGAAGCACTTCTGGCCACTTATGTCTGTGCCGCGCAGACGTGCGCAGAGGTTTGGAGTCCGCAGCTTGTTTGTTTTCTCACAGACCTTTCATTAAAAAAGGTCTGCGAGACCTCTTCACCACACAGACATTCACCCATGTCTTCTTGGAACCTCTTCTTGGCAGACCTCTTCTTCCACACCTCTACCTCCACATCCCTGCCACCACCTCCACGGCTCCACCACCACATCCCTGCCACCACCTCCACCTCCACCACCACATCCCTGCCCGTAGAGAGAGAGACCGTAGAGAGAGAGAGAGTGAGAGAGATACCGTAGAGAGAGAGAGAGAGAGAGAGAGATCGGTGGTGGTGGTGGTTGAACGACGAAATCGAACCAAAAACCCCCAAATCGAACCCAGATCGGAGATCGGTGGTGGTGGTTGAACGACGAAGGCGATGGTGGTGGTTGAACGACGAAGATGATGGCGGTGGTGAGATGGCGGAGGTGGTGGTGGTTGAAAGACGAAGGCGGTGGTTGAACGACGAAGGCGGTGGTGGTGGTTGAACGACGAAGATGATGGCGGTGGTGTGATGGCGGAGGTGGTGCGGTGGTGGTCTGCAGATTGTAGAGAGAGAGTAGAGAGAGAGAGTTGAGGCAGAAGTGTGTGTTGTGTGTGTGTGAAAAGTGATTTTGTAGAAGAAAAAAAAAACAAACTCTCTTCTCCTTGCAGACTGCAGACATTTGGTCCACCTCTTCTCCCGCAGATGCCTGTAGATGTGGTCCGCAGACTGCAGACCTTTTCCCGCAGAAAAAACAAACAACACCTAAATATCCATCGGAGGCATACTTCCATTTCCAATAATCCCTACCAGACCCCATACTTGACCCGTTTACCAAATCAACTAACTGACTTAACTGGTTGTTGCCAATGACATCAAGACCTGACCGAGCCCAGGCCCAAGAAAAACAGGCCCAGATTCATCAACAGACAAACGGTCCTCCACCATGCAATCTTTATATCTTTCTTCTTTGAATAGTTCAGGAAATTTGATATATAGAGGCAGTGGGTCAATCCAGCTATCTAACCAAAATTGAATATTTTTTCCACTTAAAAGACTCGCAGATACACCCTTTAAATCAATATTAGCATTTAGAAGAATCGGCCGAACACTCATGAGTTCGAAAAGCTCAATTAATGGACAGAAAATATCATTACCAAATTAAGACTGTCTCTCTAAAATGAATCGGAGCAGTGGGTTTTTAGTTTAATCAATTTAAGCGACACTTTTCTTAAATGGGTTTACTCCATACGATGAATTATTTAAACGACGTGAGTTATACTGTGCCCCTTTATTTAATAATCACGTCGGTTTCACATTTCGGATTTAGTGCTTCTGGCAAACCATTGTATTGGCCTTATTTCCTAACTATTGCATTCCTTCTTAAAACAATACGTCGTTTCCAAACGATATATAAAAAACAACATTTTGTTGCGGCATTGTTGGAGTGCTTCTTAATCAACAACTGCTTCCAATACTGAAGAGGTATGGTCCCAATTCCTTGCCCACATGGCAAGGACCACACCACTTTTCCATCCTATGTGGCGCTGACATCAACGATATCATCCAGAAGCCTCTAGAAGCTTCTAGAAAATATCTAGGTGGCACCAAAGATGCTCCATCCGACATAAAGGACAATACGTGCCACCAGTCACCAAGCGCCAGGTAGGCCTGTAACAAATCAAAGAGCAGCCCGACAACACCAGTACGACGTCTCCAAGATGGCCAAATGTAAGCGCGCCACGTGTACCACTACACTGACCACAACAGAGGAGACTAAAAGGATATTCCCCTTGGTGGGACAGCTGGCATCGCTGCTCTTCCCTCTCTCACTCTCCGGCTATAAATACGACCCTTCATCATCCAGGTCGAATCATCTTGCTCTCTATATTCTCACACTTAACACACACTGTTTATTCTCTCTCGGAACAGTACTTATTCTCACGCCGGAGCCTGGTTAAGAGGGAAACCCCCATATTCCCCTCTTAACGAGACTAACGGTGATACTGTTTTGCAGGAGCCGAGTCATTTCACGAGTAGGAAAAGAGATTGAACCCACAGAAGAAATAACCCCACAGATTAACCCTAGTGTTAACCTGTGTTTCATCAAATACGAAATCATCAAAATCCTTTTAATTGCTCCAAATCCCATTCTCATCACCAAATCCTTTAATATCTCAAACCACAGTTTCACATTTGCGGTAAATAACGCTGTTTCACATTTATGGGTTCACGCTTGCTTTTAACGCCGTTTCACATTTACGGTTTACCGCTTACGGTGAACCATCGTATCGATTCATCAATAACCGCTATACTCAAACATCACCAAATACCCGCACTTACCATCGATTCATCATTTGATGGTTTTGAATAAGACCACTTGATGGATCTTTACGAAATAGTGAATAAATATATCAATTAGTAGTTATTTTAACAGTAAAAGGAAAAAAAGGTAGCAATTATCTAAAAGTAATATATACAATGTTTAAAATATTTAGTACATACGGGTGTGGTTGTAATTGTAATTGTGTTTGGTTTTATTAAGAATAATAATAATTAAATATGTTAAAAAATATAATCATTTTATAGAGGATTGGGAGACACCTGTAAGTTGAAAATCAAAACAAAATTACTAATTTCTCAACTCAAACAATATATAAAGTTCGTGCCATTAGCATTGGATATACTCTTATAAATGTAATTATAGTCTTTTAACTTGGATAACATACGTTTTAGTCACTAAGTTTAGCAATTATTAGTGTTTTTTTTATTATAAATCATGTTACATGCTTCAAAAAAAAAATCATAGTCATGCAATTTAATGAATGGTTATGTCAGTTAGTCCATGGACGGTTACCAACGAATAATCACGTAGGTTCATTTCAATACGATATCAAACAATATGATTTTTCTAAGAAATAAAATATATATTGAGAGAGAGATTAAACACGTCTCATCAAAACACACCATTTATTTATACTTTTATATTTAAGTTTGAAATATTTGGGTTTAAAAAATGGCTACAAATAAACAGTTTAGTCTTTCAGCCTACAAAACCATGACCCGTATAACATGTGTATTTATTCTACTTACAAAATGTTACATTTTTGGCGCCGGTCAAAAATTGCGGTTCAAAATTTATGCCGACAAAGTTAGACCAATCTTCACAACACTTTTTGTTTTTTTTTAAAGTATAATACTTTCGTGCGGTGTTGTAGAAGGTGATAAAGAAGAATGAGAAGCATGTTTGGCATGAATTATCATTTACAAGAAACGAAAAAAGTCGACTTCACTTTATTTATTTTAGTTTATTTTACACGGACACCACACAAAACTTGTAAAAATCACAAATTATCATTCTACAAAACAAAATTAAATATCATTTACTCCAAATATAGCGTTTACATTCCACAAAAGTGAAGTTTTAGAGGAGCTCGGGCGTTCAGGGGCGCAAAAGTTTTTTTACTCCAATTTTTTTTACACAAAACTTGCAAATTTTTATTTGTCTCGGTTGTAACTTTTTTACGCCTCTGTTAAAACATTTTAAACTTTTTTTTGCGCCCCCGATTGTAAACTTTTTTTACGTGTCGGTTCTAAATATTTTTTTATGCCCCGGTTGTAAACTTTTTTACGCCCCAGTTGCAAAAAAAATTTTCGTCCATGTTAAAAAAATTTAAACCTTTTTTACACCACGGTTGTAACCTCATATGTAAAAATAATTTTTTTTACGTGTCGGTGTTGAATGTCAAAAATTCAAATTTACGCATGCGGTTGGGTATACAAAAGTTTTAACGTATAGTTTTACGGGTAGCGTAAAGTTTTTAAGTACAGTTTTTTACGGGTTTTTTTAGCTTTTCATACGCAGTTTTTCGTACGTGAACCATCCAAAAAATAATTTTACACAGTTTTTTTGATACACATTTTTTATGCCCCGGTTGCAAATTATTTACGTACAACGGGTGTAAACTTTTTTTTACGCCCCCGGTGGTAAATTTCTTTTACGCCCATGTTAAAAACTTTTTTTACGTACAAGCTGTAAACTTTTTTTACGCCCCGTTTGTAAACTTTTTTACGCCCCTGTTAAAAACTTTTTTTTACATAATTAATTAAATTAACACACTTTTCTTCCTTAAAAAGACATGTAAAAAACTTAATTAAAATCAAACCCATGATGTCTCCACTTAATGTTCTTGTGTGGCTGTTGTTGCTGGTGTGGATAATAATAATAATGCACTTAATTAATCATAACTAATCACGATATTTTAATTATATTTACTGTATAAGAAAATGGTGACTACTTACAGATTGGTCAAAGAGAGGAAGAATGCTATAATCTACCAAAAACTTCCTCAAGTGTCCCACCACAGCTTCTAGAGCTTTGAAAACCTTTATGGCTTCACCCTGCATATCCACGATCCGTTCATCTGAGTTGACAGACAACCAAGTTCAATAATGCAAAAAGCTCCAAGCTTATTCATCTTCTTCAAGATATTACTAATTTAATAAACTTGTAAAGTGTTCAAGCACCAAGCTTATTCATCTTCTTTAAGACTTAACTAATTTAAAAAACTTGTAAAGTGTTCAAGATCAAACCACTCAATTCTCAAAAAATCGCAAATCCCAATTAAATATTGGTTGCAACAACAACACATACACGACTGAAAGCTGGTCAACAATAACGGTGCAAACACTGTTAAATTGTCATATCTTCGCCTAATTTTCCCTAGTCGCATCGGTTAATATCCTCAAAATCACAAACCCTAACTAAATCTTAGTTGCAGCAACAACACATACAAGGCTGATGGCTGATCAACAATAACGGTGCAAACACTGTTGAATTACACAATATTCGCCTAATTTTCCCTAATCGCATCGGTCTAATATCCTCAAAATTACAAATCCTAACTGAATCTTAGTTGTAACAACAAAACATACACAGCTGATCAAAAACAATGGTGCAACCACTGTCAAATCACCAAACATTAACCTAATTCCCCTAAACTCATCAGTTAAGATCCTCACACACTCAATAACACAAAAAAAAATAATAAATAATAATAATAATAAATAAAATCCTCTTAACAATTAACAATCAACACAACAAATTCGAAACAACTTACAATGCGATCAGGTGTACCAACAGTAGCATCGAGAGCACGAATCCGAGCCTTGGTATCTTCACACATCTTCTTAATAATATCTCCTTTTCGTCCAATTATGCTCCTAACCTTCAGCACCGGCAGTATGAGCCGAAACACGCAGTCTCCTGGCCATCCCGGTCACTTCATTTCCGGTGATACCGTTCCCTCGCCGTAGCCGGTGGATTTTTGGCCACCGGATCCGTCTCCGTCACCATACCGAGCGGAATTGAGGCGGTGGTTACAGATTGAATGGTTTCTGTAACCGTGCCATTGATTGTGGGTAGGTAGTGTTAGCATAATATAGTATGGGCTTGTTTGTAATGGGTTTATTTCTCAGACCATTTAGCTAGTTAATCTAGAAGTTCTTTCATATATATTGTCTACTAGGTTATCACCCGGGAGAGCTTCCCGGGCTCGAGAAAGTTATACATGTCACTTATTATTTATAAGCAATAAATACTTAAATAAAATGATAAAAAAATAAGTAACATGTTATATTAAATCAAAAACCAACAGTTTACATTATAAGCTACCAAAGACTTCTTTATAGACAACATTGGACGTCTTATTTGTTGGTTTTCCATCGGCATCGAATATCAATATTTTAACTCATTCTCTGGTCTTGACCCTTGATAATGCAACGTACAACTGACCATAAGTGAGCACAGGATCTTTCAAATAAAGACCAACTTTTGATAAGGATTGACCTTGACTCTTGTTAATTGTCATGGCAAAACAAACTGATAGAGGAAATTGTCTTCGTTGAAATTCGAATGGTATTTTTTGTCAGACGGAATCATATTAAGCCTTGGAATGAAAACTCTTGTGCCGATATTACCGCCAAATATTACTTCAGCTTCTATTACTCGTTTGCCTAGAAAAGTAATTTTTAGCCTTGTACCGTTACATAAACCTTTCTGTTGATCAATGTTGCGGAGAAGCATGACAGGAACACCAACTTTAAGAACTAATCTATGATTAGGCAACCCAGAAATCTTAAGAGCATTCAAATTTTATGTTGAGTATAAACCTTCTTGAAATGAATCAAGCATTTGTTCAGTTTGACATATGCTATCGGAACTCAAATACTCTTTAGCATCACCTGGAAATAACGAAAGCAATCGATCGTTAATTTCATGAACTACGTCATTTTTTGGTGCTAGAATTGCTCGTTCAGAAAAAAAAACCAGGATTCCGAAATTGTTCCATAATTGACGGGTAGACGAAGTCAATTAAGCTTTGTATTGGATCAGAATTATCGGTGATTAATAGATCATTCGGTATCTGAATAATTGCTTCACCATCGTTATCATCTCCCAACTTACCTTCACCAATATCAAGCAGCCATTTCGCAAAATCCCTAATAGAGTCCATATCAGAACTATCAGCTCCAATTGTTAAGCGCATGTTTTTAGTCAACCTTAACAGTTTGCACTTTGACCATATATATGAAGAGCTTAAAGACGCACAAACTATTTGTTGTCTACTTCCATTAGGAATAACTGGTAGGATTTGTCTAAAGTCACCGCCGAATACAAAAACTTTCCCTCCAAACGGAACATCAAATCGAATACTCCTACCATCAGAAAACACGTCAGACATAGTCCTATCTAAAGCTTCAAAGGCATGTTTATGGACCATCGGTGCTTCGTCCCATATGATCAATTGAGTTTCCTTTAATAAATTGGCGATATCACTATTTGGCTTAATATGACACATGGAATCTTTAGTAAGATTAATTGGGATATGGAAGCGAGAATGGGATGTCCTTCCACGAGAAAGTAATAACGAAGCAATACCACTTGAAGCAACATTTAAAACTATCTCACCTCTACATCGAACTGCCGAAGCCAAAGTCTTCCATAAGAAAGTTTTTCCAGTTCCACCGTAACCATAGACAAAAAATAACCCTCCTTTACGGCTTGCAACTGCTGCCAATATTTCGTCAAAAACAGCTCATTGTTCATCTGTCAGACATTTATGCAACTTATTAAACTCAGTTTGTACTTCATCTACGTCATGTGATAGCTCTTCATTGATTAGACGATTAGTAGCATCACGTAACGAATCATCATCAGGAAAAGGCATCGTGTTAAAACTTCGTAACGACGAACCATTCGAAACTAAATATTTTTCAATTTCCAACAAAGTAAGGTTTTTAACTTGATGTTCAGGAAGCACTAAACCTAAAAATTCAAACAAAATAATTGTTGTTAATAATCAAACAGAAAATTAGAATGTAAAATAAAAGACAAATCAACCTGAAATATTTGTTTCTTTTTGACGTCTGTATAAAATATCATCTGCTAAGTACTTCCACGTGTTCTCCCACACAAACTCTGGACGTGAAAGTGTATTTGATAACAGCAAGGTAGCAAATAACGCTCGGAGATACCCAGCATGTCCTTCGAAACTTGCTTCTTTAATGGCCTCAACGTACTCATTGTCATCATCTAAGAGCCCCATTGCGTAGCAAGCATCTCTAAAAGTCGGGAATAACTGACCGTTAACAGTACGTATTTCCTCGAAGGATCTGGGCCCTCTAACTTTATTCAGAAGCATCCTCAAAAAATAAGGTTCGCCTAATGTAGGAGACACAGAATGTATACGGCCAACAGTTTGGTACGTCTTACGTACCTGCCAACATCTATCTTGAAGTTTCCAAACAAATTTCGATGGAAACTCGACATAAGTCAACTTTCTAGCATCTTCATTTGACTCGTTTAATTTCATCCATTCAAAAAATATTGAAGGAGCAACTGAAGGCTTGCTTAACACATTATCAATATCGTCATCCGCACCATAAACAACATTCTGTTCACCCGGCATATGAAAGGGAAGCCTCATAACTGCAGGATACCTATAATGAACCTCATTTGAGAATATTCTCCATGATGCCTCACAAGCTAAAATATATCTACAATCATAATATTCCTTGATCTCATCTCTTGGCTTATCCTTAATGCTTGGATTTGAAACACCAGAAACAACCGCAGTAGCCATATCAGGGCCTTTATTAATATATTTGAACAAATATTTAACTGAACCGGATTGATTACACCATTCTACATTGATGTGTGCTTGATATCTTTTTAGAAGCCTTTTGTTATATGGAACAACGCTTCTGTTGTCCAATCTAACACCAGATTTTATAACTATGTGGCCGGTATCTCGTCTTCGGTATATAGGGAAACCATTTGAATCAACAGTTGTATGTGGTGAAAATTTCTTTGGAAAATTTTTTGAACATCTTTTATCAACCATGCAAGGACAATTCAAATTAGCATTTCCACATGGACCGTGAATCATATAATCACTTACCAAGGAATAAAGTTCGGGATCTTGATTTTTATCGGGAATCTCAGCCGATATAAATGGATCTATGTGATCTACAGTAGGAAGTTTGTGATCGACCTTCATAAATAAGCATATATGTGCATGAGGAAAACCGCGCTTCTGGAATTCTACCGTATAAACAACTAAATAAAAAAAAAACCAAATTTAGTACTTTATAAAACTAATTGCAAATTATACACAAAAATAATAAATGTAAAAAAAACCTAACATACCAGCGTTAATCTCACCGAGATAATTCGAATCCTTCAAATCTTTGATTATTGAATCGAGCTTCATTTTAAACAATCGACACAATATGTCAGGCCTATCCTCAGCTTTGATGGTGGAATCTTTTAGAAATCGTTTTACTTCTGGCCACTTAGGATTACAAGTTATAGTTATGAAGAAATCTGGGTACCCGTAAGACTTACATAAGGCCATTGCATCGAGGTAGTTTTGTTGCATGAATCTTGCACCACCAGTAAATGAAGAAGGTAGTATAACAGGCTTTCCAGTGTCTTTTAAAGTTTGTTTACCTTTAGCTTTATGCTTCTGAAGATTTTCAAATGTTTCAGATCGAAGTTTTGTTTGTTGTCTCCGAATGTAATGTAGTCTCTCGCTCTCGATCATCGTATATGCGTCAACCAAAAAATGTTGTAACAACATTCTTCCGTTAAGAATTAAGGAAAACCCATAATTTCTATCTTGGATCCTATATGCAAAAAATTCTCTCATCGTGCACTTTGGCTTTATTTTCTTTTGTGTCGCCGTGAAATCTCTATGGGGAATATCAATTCTATATCCATCGTCACCATATGGGAAAAGTAACGGATATTGCAAAGCAAGATATGATGGATGTAATTCGCTAATACGCTGCAGCATTCCAGACTGAGTCTCGACAAGAATATCACGATGGTCTATAGCTTTATCTATGTCTCCAACAACCAAAGCAGCAACTTCAGACGTGGTTGGTAAGTTATATGTTCTGCCATCTTTTTCTCTTTTATACATAAGACGAAGTTTAAGGTTGGCCTCTGGGGATTCATGAAAATGGTCTCGGACCATCCTATATGTCTTAACCAACATATTTTCTGAATCTAATAAATTCCTCAAATAATGAATCATTTCAACATCAAGCTCTTTATCATTAGAGGACGAAGGTTTGCTTGTTTTCCTGACAAAATATAAATAAACAACATAAACTTAATATACCATAATAATAATAGAAAATATTTTTCTATAAATATATATATGTAAAAAAGATGGGGCTTATAATGAATCATACCCGAATAATGCCTGTCTGTTTGTTATTTCATTTTCAGTGTCATATATGTATAGCTGACAAAACTGAGGTTGATTTCCATTAGAAGGTTTAAGACTACCGATGCAATGATAGTTTTGCCCACTTATACGATAAATAAACGGAGCATTGCCCTTGTTAATAGCAGAATCAACCTTTCCACCCATAGATGTAAAAGAGAACATAGAGTTGTATCGTCTTATATTCTTTTGGAAAAACTTGCTTTTTTCATTTGAGGAAGAAAACAAAATTTGATAAGACGGATGCGCATCCTTTAAAGGCGGTAGCTCAACTTTACCATACCCACAACACATACTATAACACAACTTATTCATAGTTATTCGACCTTTTCCACCTTCTGATGTCCATAACTTTGCACTACAGATTTCGCATGTAAGAACTTCGTCACCATGGTCCAAATAATCTATTAAAAAAATATTAATGATTATATTGCAGTTTCAATATAATATATGACCTAAAAAAATGAAAAAGAATTAAACCTTTAGATACCCCTTTATAAGGGTCCTCCACTCTGACTAAAACATCATCTTCATCGGAATCCAAATTGACCATAGGTATAGGAGTAGTGTGACGTTTCTTGTGCTCGAGCTTACTTTTACCAAAAGACAACCTTGTAATGGTAGACGTAGAACCAAATACCACTTGATTGTTACTACTATTAATGCGAGGAGAAATGGAATATCGACGATTAACATTTTACGGTGTACTTTTGTTGCTGGAGTAATCTAAAGGTTACATATTTTATCATAAATGTTAGTATAACAATATTGGTTGTTTAAATATAATAGAAAACTAAGAAAAAATAAACATAAGACATACCTGTTATGGTTGAAACTAATGAACTTGTATGATTTATACTTGTATGAGGACCAATGGTGTATATGTTCCGGTCAGTATTATTAGAAGACTGCATCGAATTTATGTTCTCGGGCAATATGTTAGGACCATTTGTTGATGATGAAGATTTCTTTGATCTCTTGTTATTATTAGAAGACTGAAGCGAACTTATGTTCTCAGGCAATATGTTTACAACATTTGTTGATGATGACGATTTCTTTGATCTCTTGTTATCAAGTATTATTTTTCGAAGCTTACGCCTTTCAGCAGGTGAATTAACTTAATAAATAAAAAGGTAGAATAAGTAAGGAACATAAGAATTATTAGCTTTCGAAACATAAAACATAAAAATTATAGTTTTAATTAAATGTAACAGCATTTACCATTTGATATATCTGAAAGAGGATTTCTGATAACAGGACCTACAAAAAAACAAATATGAATAGAAATGTAATCTAAAATATGAATCATTTGTAGTTAAGGAAATGAAAACTGAATAACTTAGAATGTCACTTACTCTTAAATATTTGTTGTAATGAATTCGGATCCTTTGAAGATGAACGCGAGTGGTTTGATCTTTTTGACATAGTTTACGTGATTAATAACAACTTCATTGAAAACAAACACAAAGAAAATTATTAGAAAACAAAATTGTTCATATTAAAATTGTAGAATAGGTAAAGGAAATGCAATCGGTGATAATTACATCTTGTTAATAACATGAACTAATGATGAATACATATAGAATTACCTTCGGAAATTTAGATACGCATGAACTGGAACATAAAGAATTGAAATGTGTGTATGAATGTATTTGAAAGTGGGAAATTGTCTATTTGAATTTCATTAAGTATTATGCATAACAAATATTCTAATGCAAGATGAGAGGGTTAAATAAGGTCTTTTTTATATACAGCAGTAATTGAAATTATGTATTAAATTTAGTGAATTGATTTTCGGTTACATTCAGTTACATACTTTCTAAACTTAGTTTAAAGTTCCCATCTATACATACTCAATAATATTATTATATTTTATGAAAACTATAACTTTTAAAATCTTAATTATAAATAAAATGATTATAAAGGAAAAAACAGGAACGTCAATTATAAAAATTAAAATAGAGTCTAATACATAAAACAAAGACTGAAATAAGAAATCTTAAATTCTGGGGACTAAACAAAAAAAAAACATGATTTCTTCATTAGTGACTCTCTATACTTCAATCAAAATCTTTCTCATCTTTTTCTTCATCGATCTTGCGCTTTGAAGAACAACTCGGAAATGCTGGATCAATGTCATACAGCTCATACAGATTACGTTTACCTTTTGCGATATTCTCCTTCTGTAAATACAAATTAATTTCTTATTAGTTACTTAAATATTTAACAATTTACTATATGTATTCCTTATAAGCAATATTATCACCTGTGCAGTCAAAATGCTCTTTTTAACATGGGAAATTACAGAATAATCGCTGAATAATCGCTGCTTATGGCAGTGATATCATAAACTTCATCAAATTTCTCGATATTTTCGTGGGTAACTTGAATCTTATACGCAAACAACTTCCCAACCAAAGACTTAATCTCCTTTGGAAACGTCGGATAATTATCAATCTGTTAATATTTTACAAATGTTAACAACATTATGATAGAATAAAATTATTATAAACTGAAAATATACCGATTCATTCTCTTTTAGCAATTCATCAGCAGATTTATTCAAAACCTGAATAGCTTGATCATGAAATAATATAAGATGAGTTGAATCACTATCATCCTCAACTTTGATTTTGATCTTAAATTTCGGCAGAGGTTTTATGATGTGTTCAAAACATTCATAGTTAGAGCACCGATAAACATCATATTTCTTAAAATCAGAAGAACCATCAAGTGGAAGATATTGCTCAACCTCCATAGTAGCCTCATGTAGACACGTTGGACATGTCATGTAGTGCCAACCAAAACCAGTAAATACGTTCTTGATGATACCGAATATGATAAGAGACTTTGGCTAAAAAATGGCAAAAACCAACAAACAGTTAAAATAAATAATTGAAAAGTTAAATGGAAAATTAATTTGTCATACCTTAGTTGTTTCCCATAACACGTCAATGCTACTGAAAGATGCATTGTTAAAAAACACAGAAGAGACATCATGAGAGTTTGAAAACATGATTGTTTACAAATAAAAGGAAAAATTTAATTTCAGATAATAGGTTTAATATTAAACCGGTTGTATTTATAAGGTTTGAAAATTCAATAACTTTGAAAAAGATTAGAAAATAAGAAATCTATTGTATACCAGAGATTTTGTAATATTATACAATATAAGAAAAATTTGGAAATAAAATTATATGAGATATAGGAATAAAATTAAGTATAATTATTTAGTATTTCTTTTAATATTATTGAATAATAACGGAAATTTTTTATTATTGAATTAAAATTTCAAATACCTAATATGTATTTCATACTTGGGATGTAAAACCTTTATATATATTTTAAAATATTAGTTACTAATTGTAATAAGTAATAATATTTGGTAAGATTTGAATGACTAAAATATAATGGAAAATTGAATGCTCGAATTTTATGAAACATTCTAAAAATTTAGAAAGTCTTTTAATATGGAAATTAAATAATTTACTCTACATTTAACATTTATATATTTCAATGGTTTAATTTTCGAACATACTGTAATTTCTCATTTTGTGTATTAGATAACCAAAAGATATATGACAATTATTTTAAAATAATACAAAATGTTTAAAAAAAAATAAACATAGCCGTTCCTTTTCAAGAAACATCACTTCAATACCTTCTCCCAAAGAAATACCATCATTACTTTGTATTAATCTAATATATCTAAATATCTAAATATTAAAAACAAATAATATCACTTCATCAACATCATAATCATTCAACGGTTAGGGTTTGAAGTTGCTTCATACATTATCTCATTATCTTGAAGACAATCCAAGTGAATCGAAGAAAGGTTGCAGTATAATTACGAAGAAAAGGTAAGATCCGAATCATCAATTTTGTAAATCGGTTACTATTTTTTGTATCATAAGATCAGTTAAATAGATATTCAAGTATAGAGTTCATGTAGAATGAAGAGGGAAATCGATTAACACAACAAATCAGTAGTATTTATAGATTGCATGTTAAGATTATCAAGGATTTAGAGTGTTCACAAAGATAATAGATGCTATAAGTCATAAAAGGAATAAATTTGTGCTTAAAGAAATAACTAAATGGTGAAAATAATTAATTTTTTTATAAAATTATGTAAAAATTATAAGTGTATGCTAAACAAATAGGTTTCATGAAGAAGGAAATAAAAAAATAATGGGTAAGAATGGTCTATGGTTCTATGGTTTGTTCAAGTGATAAAAAATATGAATTCGAAATAATAAGTATTATACATTGCAGTGTACAAAATGGTTCTATGGTTTGTTCAACTGATGGAAGATCCTAAAGATCTTTCGTTGGTATGTGTAATTTCCATTTCTCCGTTGATCAAATATAACGTTGTCAGCATATGAATTATTTACATATGGTATTTTGTATCTAATAAACGCCGTATAATGGATATATCAACGTTAATGTAGATGGTACCTGTTGCATTTGTTATTAAAAAATGGGGCAATGACTGGGAACATATGAACATAGAGGTTCGTCATGAAGACGGTAGACATTGGATGGTTCGACTTAGACACATGGATGACCTACCAGTATTAACAGATGGTTGGAGGGCTGTTGTTAATAATCTTCATTTGGTAAAAAACACATGGCTGTTATTTAGAAGCATTGGGGACAAAGTGTTGGAGGTTTTTCCTTTCATAAACAATGTGCATGGTCAATCATACATAACAAAGAACAACTACACAAAACTGGGTCTTACAGTAAGCGTACTGTTTGATAGCAAATTAAATGTGAAAATTGTACACAGATGAAATGTAATACATATTTAGTAGTTATAATTATAAATATGTTTTCATAACTTGCAGGTAATTCCAGATGAATTTATTAACATGTTTTACAGAAACCACGAGCTAAACGGCATTTACCAAGTATTTGCGGGTGGTAAGTACTGGAATGTAATGGCAGCTAAACTTCATGTTACTTATGCTTTTAAGGATGGATGGCCGAAACTGTGTGAAAGTTTGAACATATGTGATGGTGACACACTGATATTCGATAAGATTGGTAATGTGGTATTTCATTTGAGGGCATTCAGGAATGGAATTGAAGTTGGATTGGGTATTCAAAAAGAAGCAGAAGAGAGCGATTTCTGTGAAATAATATCTAAATCAACATTCCAACAAAATGCTTATTATGTAAGTTTCTTCTTGTTTAAAAAAATCTTTATCAAATAAATTTGATTACTAATATTTATAAATTTTATTTACAGAACGTTGTTGAATCTGATAATGGAACATAAACAAGTGGAGATACGTTGATGAATGAGGTAGTGTGTTATACTTTGTATTTTTTTAATATTAATTTGATTAATGAAGTAATGTAGTTTTTTGTTTTATGTTATTTTATATATATATATTAAAATTGAATAAAAAATTTGATATCAGGTTAAAGGCATTGGAAGTGAAACTGAGAAGATGTTGAATAAAAAAAAGGAGTTCTAAAAGATGAGCAATTGACACCAACAAAAAGGAATGCTTCATGTTCAGAGGTTCACGTCAGTGAAAAGGTTATAATCACTTAATATAAATAGAAACACCATTCCATATAATTAGTATGTATTTGATTTATAAATTTATATGTTTTAAATATATACTAAATAGGTTGAAAACAAACGCAAAAAGGTTGCACAAGTTGTTGTTTCAACATCAAAAAAGGGAAAGGAAATTGAGCAAACTCCAGAAGTGCTCAAACCAGATGTTTCAAGCTGTCGTAGATCATCAAAAAAAAAAGAGAGGTAACAATTGATTTATTCAAATGTGTAATAACTGACAAAAATTAAAATTATTTATTGGTTATTATTGTTTATTGATATTAAACTTGAAATGTTGTTAACTACTATCATAAGGTATCGAAAGTTGAAGAAGAAAGCCAAACCAGACAACATAGTGGAAAACAAAAGAAGGTTGAAACTGATCAAGAAAATTATAAGTTTACAAAAAAAGGAGAAAATAGATTGGTATGCTAATTTGTATAATGAGTTGTAGTAACATAATGTATAAATTATAGGGTAAATTATAATAATATAATGTAACATATTTTATGTAGAGGCTTCCTATTGAAGTAGCGAGGAGATCTGGTCTTACAAAGAAGCTTCATGCATTGAAGATTAAAACTTTGGATGGAAAAATGATGGAGAACGAAGTGGAAACCGAAAAAAATGGCGACGTAACGCGTTACAAAATGGTCAATTGGGGTAACTTTATGTCAGCAAATAGTTTGAAGAATGGTGACATTCTTCACTTCAACTTTGTTACCTCAACACAGGTGATGGAGTTAACAAATGTGGATCGAATGTAAGGCATATCGAAGGATGGTAATAGGTCTTTTTGTTGGTTTATGGGTTGTTAATGGTTATGCTTTTTTGGATACTTATATATTTGCATATGAACATGTTGTTGGAAGTTTGTTTTGTTAATGTTTAGTTAATATTTCAGTATATGTAATATGTGAAGTTTTTTAAACATTATATAAATATATGTATGAATGTTAAAAATATTGTTTATGTTAGGATTATATTGTTTCTTGAGGCGTCAACTGTGGTCGCACATTACAAATATGGAATTGATTACTTAACAATATTTTCGAAAATTATAAAATTTAATTGTAATATAAAGTTTTCTTGAAAATTAATTGTTAATGGTATATTATCATTGAAATGTTTGTTCAAAGTTATTTAAAATATTGGAATTTTTAACTATAATAAAAACCATAAAAAGAATGTACACTAACATTTAGAAACTTCATTAGCATTTTTGAATTGGATTTCGTTTTTTTTTTGGTTTATTCACTTAGGCCCTAGTTAATCTACTATATAAAGGATCAACATAGCATGTTCAATTATAGGTTTAAAAGTTTTTGATAATGGTTTATATTATTATACTGTTTGAAATTTTAATCAGGCTCAATGGTAGAGAAATTGATCAGTACAAATGTGTATGTAAACAATGGAATGAAGGGCTAACATCATGGCCATTTGAATGGTTACACGTCAACTATGCTAAAGAATATGTGGTAATATATTATACTTGTCTTCTACTTACATTCAAAATTTAAATTACTTTTATCAACATTGTTCGTTTTTTCTTCATAATTATTTTCGATTTATGGATGCAGGAAAGTTTCTGGGAGGATTGCCCATCGCTATATAAAATCATGTATGAAGAATATTTTCCTCCTGAATCGAAACGCAGGAAAATATAAGAATATGAGGCAATGGAAGAAGATAACACGATTGGTGAAAAAAAACATTAGTCTTTTCGCACCTTTGAGTTATGGCTTGTTTGTTCTTTATAATAAGTGTTTCGTATGCTTGAATAATATTTCCAGTTTTAATTTTTGTTGGATTAAATAAAATTGTGGTATGCAAATCAATGGTTTTTGCTTATTATAATTATAATCTGTTATATAATATATGTAATATCCATTCCTGAATTATGTGACTTATAAGAAAAACATATGAACATGTTGTTGGAAGTTTGTTTTCGAAAAGTTTAGTTAACATTTCAGTATATGTAATATGTGAAGTTTTTTAAACATTATATAACTAAAAAATAATAATAATAAAAAACGCGCCACATACAATATCACGAAATATAAGTGATTTATTAAGACAAAATAAGTTATATTTCATTTTTAAAAATCAAAAATTGTGAATAAATGTTGTTAATAAAACAAAATCTAAAACTTGTTTTATTATTCAAAATAAAAAGACCCACTGACTAATCCATAACAAAAACAAACAATTTAAAATCACGGAATTACTAATTCTGATCTAAAAAGTCATATTTCTGAAGCTGTTCAGGAGGCCAAAAATTCTGCATAATACTCATTAACGACATAGAAACCTTCATCTCGAAGATAATCCTGATTACAAAAATGTTTAAAATATGACATTAATATGAAGAAAAATTGTATTATCATAACGAATATATTAAAAATAATATACAATAAGATCTTACCAAATAATTTTCAACATAGGTAGAATGATGAAGAAGAAACTCAAAGGATGATAGACCGTCACGCCATTGTCTACATACACATTTATAGCGATCAATTGATCGAGCATTTAGTCTTGTTAAAATCTCAAATAGAACCATATCAAATGGCAAATAAACCATTGTATTAAAACTTTAAAACCTTTAACAATGATAGTAAATAGGTTAGACATCTAAGTTATATGTAAATGGGTTTAAAAATTTTTTGTATGGGCCTGGTCCGATCCAATTATAAATAATGGTTCTTCTTTATTCATATAGATATGTTGTATAATATAAAAAGTTGTTAGAAATCAGTTTACGAAATATTAAAGATTTACAATATTGAAGTTCATATATAACCGAATTAAAATAAAAAATAAATACTTAAATATTAAACTATCTATCACAAACATACCATAATATCATCGATACTTAGTCTTTGAGTTATTTACAGTAAAGGTTTTTTCTAAAAATAAATACAATCAATTAAGGTAAACATTTATTTACAATTTTTCAATTTAGATTCAAAATCATTTAAACATTATGTATATTATGAAACTATCTAATCTCGATTTATGTAATTAAAAATACCAATTTTAAAAATGAAATAAACCGAGACAAAATTTAATTTCCACATTTGAAAATGTTAAATTGTATTGTAGAATCAATGAAGATAATCAAATATATTACAAGTACTATAAGAAAAAAAAAGGAAAAGAATATGAAAAACTGCGACACACATATTACAAAATTTTAAACAAAAACAATATTAATCAACATGAAATTGACTACTATAATAAGGAACTATGGTGTATTATATAAGACGGTTATATGGAATTTAATTTCATTATATTAGAATTATATAACAAAATGAAATCTATTTATATAAAAAGAATATTCAGTGAATTATATTTTGTTATATTACAATATAAGAAGGATCCATAGTTTATTATATAAAAATAAGAATATCAAATATGGAGTTGATTACTTGAATATAATTTTGAAAATTATAATTTTTAATTTGATGTATTTAGATTTTTTTTGTATGCATAAAAAAATTTAAGAAAAATGTAAATTTTAATTGTAATAGCATTTTATTAAAGTTTGACATTAAATAATAAACTTAATTTATAAACTTTAGTGGAAAGAAGTTAATAAATTAAACAATCACAACTAACCACATCCGTTGAAAGAAATTTAGTGGTCAGAAGTTAATTAAAAATCCATAAGAATAACGCAACCATGTGTTGAAACAAAATACCACAATCAAGGCAAACAAGGAAATCGTTTATTAAATTCAAAATTCACGGATTATCCCAAAAAATAAAAACACCAATTAAAAAGCCATAAGAAACCCAAAACCATAGGTTCAAACAAAAAACCATAATCAAACCAAACAGTGATATTGTTTATAAAATGCGGGAAATTATTTCTCAGTCTTCGGAATCAATTTCTTCGAATGACCAACAACTTCATCTTCGACGATTTCATCACTCATGCGGCGCTTTGTAGAAGAACAACGTAATTCATCATCTACTTCATAAACTTCACCAAGATTACGTTTACTTCAAAAGAAGACACCTTATTGCTGCTTCCAGGTCCATTGGAAATAGGCGTAACATTGTCACCGGTGATTGACACGTCATCCTAGTATAAACAAACAAAAAGTATAAATATTTAAAACAAATTAAATAAAATAATAAATTATTATATTACCTTCGTAACCTCACAAGCATTAGACACACTGGCGGACAACGGAACACCATACGATTCAGACTACTCATGCTGTAAGTATAAAATTAACAATAAAATAAAATACAAGTGGTTTTAATTATGTAGAATGAAAACGAAGGGAATATGAAACAATAAGAATGTCGTTATTAGGAATTAGACCTGGTTAATATTGAATTTGGTGTAGAGAGCAGCAATGATGTCATCATCGTTGGTTGCCATTGCAATACCGTAGTTCTCAACTTGATATTCAATGTTATAGTCGCTAAAATTTATGAAAAAAGCATATTTCTTTCCGACCAATGTGTCAAATACCTCAGGATAGGGGTTGGGGATCTCACCGGAGTTAACAACCTATAATTTAATACAAATAATTGTTAAATTACTACGACTACATAAACAAATAACGGGGTTAAAGATTCTGATTACCTAATCTTGGATAGCAAGTAAGTCTTTGGCCGATTTCTTAAAAAATTTTAAAGCTTCATAATGAAACAGGGTTAATGAAACAGTTCCAGATGAATCTTGGACCCTGATAGGTATCTTGAAACTATTATATTAAAATTTAAAAAATATGAGAATGTTAATATTAGTTAAAAAAATAATTTAAGTTTACAATTTTATAATGAATTAATAAGAAAATCAAACCGCGGAATTGCATAAATGTCCACTCCTTGACATTCATTGTTGGTACACACCAAAGCCTTTGTTTCAGCTGCATCACATGAACCATCATCACCCTCTTTAGTTACAAATCTATCCTCAACACGTGATTTGCAGTGGTTACAACCATTGTAATACCAAAGCTTATCAGTGCATATGGCCGTGACTGTGCCAATAACCAACACCTTCTTTTTCTACAAAAAATTGTCCAAACATATATATTAATCTTAAAATGTAATATAGATATTACAAAATACAAAAAAACTATACCTCTAATATGGTTCCAAGTAAACAAATGAGCATGAAATCTCCTTTGTTGAGGAACTCATCTTCCACGGTTGAAATAATATAAGAACCAAGATTCTCATTAGATGACTTTGAAGCAGAAACTTTGGCAACATACCTAAACATAGTTGCAAGATATATGCATGGGTAATAATTAATAAAATTATAATTTCAATTAAAACAATATTGTTTGATGTTTGTCTCGGTATTACTAAATATACCGCTCTCTGAAAGATGAAATTTCTTCAATATCAGCATTATCAATAAAAAGTCTACTTAGATCAAAACTGTTGGCCACTCCACGCTTGCCTGAAATAAATCAATATTTAAATAAAAAAATTATCTAAAATATAACTAAATATAATAATAAATTATAAGATACTAAGGAAATAAACAATATTGTGTTGAATATTTGTAACGTACCCTTGTAAAGATTTACTGTACCAACAAATTTCTCACGTTTTTTGTCATTCATGTACGTAAACATGTCAACAGCAAAAGAGTCCCACAACGTAACCGGACATTTTTTACCTCTAAAAATAACAAAATATAATATACAAACGTCAAAAAGAAACATTAATACGTAGATAAAATTGTAAATGTTTTCTACTAAATAAAAAACTAACTCAAGGTCTTCAATTTTCAGATTGAGTCTCTTTCCTTTGCTACCATCTTTCTTTGTTGTGTCTTCGATGTTGAAACACACTTCAACAAATCCAATAAAATCTAGACAAAAAAAATGTTATAAAAACTTAACATATAACTGAAACAAAACAATATGATGTCATACACATACCAATAGTAGTATTCACTTCTACTTTATTCTGAACAACATCTTTTAGATTAACGAAATTAAATTTGTATTTCGGACCACACCAGTCAAGTCAAGTACTTTCTCAACAGATGTGTAAAAATACAAAGATATTTTTTCATTCCTGTTGACCAATTTAGAAGATGACTTATTAGCAGCAAGGGAATGTTTAGTAATCTGAAGACATTCATCAAGCAGCAGGAACTCTTCGAATCTTTCTAATAACTTATGAAGGCAGCTAGCTTGTATCATATTGCCCTAAAAACATGAAACGATGACATTAGATATATATATTTGATATAAATTTACTTTATTTACATTTAACAAAAAAAAAACATAAACTTGAATATATAAGGTACCATCTCGTCCATAAAGATCATATCAAGCCGATATGTTTCATTCTTATTCTGATTCATCATCTTCCTTGATGTGCTGACGATCTTGACTCTAATGGAATAGTTATTTGAATAGCTGTTTAAATCATTAAGCATAGTAACCTTTGCAACCTCCATTTTACAGCTGAAATTTAAAAATTAAACAGTACGTCAGAATACAATTAGCATTAGCATAAATGTAAATAAAAAAGATAAAAAAATGGAGTTCAATGTACCGATACACGTTGAGATTTAAGATTGAATGAAATGAGAAAAGTGATTTCGTATTGTTGAACGAATTCTGGTTATATAGGAAGCCAATGAAGATGACAAATTTAGAAACGGTATTCATACTAAAGGAAAGTTTCCTATTCGAAATAATTAAAAAAATAAAATATTTTTAATAGCTGTATAAACAAAATAAGAGTTGTATAACTCTTAATTTCATAACATATTTTCCAAGATACGAAATCTAATGATAATTTAAGAAACGGATAATTTAATACAAATGATTAGCTAATTTATCGAAATTGCTGTTAAAGGTTTGTATCTAAGCATGGAAGGTTTATAAAGAGTGCTAAATCTCAGACCAAATTTAAATTGAAAGTTTATTTTTAGAACTATATTGAATACTATTAATGGATCATTATTATTAGGCATTTATTATTGTTAAAATCATTAATCAATATACACCAAAATCAAATAACATAAATTCGAAAACTAATTTCATCTGTGACGTGAAAATAAGATTGTAAAAAATTAAGATTTTCTTATTATTAATATATTCAGAATTTCCATGAAAAAACCAATATAACGAAAAAATAATGATTCTCTTACCAAAAATTAAAAACATTAACAACTGAAATGCATAAAAATGGCTGACATTGTATCTTGAACACATGAACCAAAACTTAATAACCAAACATGTTGTTCAAAGCATAGATAGGCAAAGGTATATAACAAAACCATTGTTAAAAACATAGTAACCAAACATGTTCTAAAAACAAACTAAAAACATAGAAAACCATAACATATTGTTCAAAAAGAGTCATTACTAAAACCATAAAACCATAAAATGAACTACTTCGAAACTTTCTTCAAAATCAACTTATTTGCATCAGGAGAGTAGACGAAAGTGCATCTCTAAGGTGCATTAATTCCATTGGGTTTAGTGAACTTGGTACGCCATCCATTCGCAACATATCTAAATCCTCCACCATGTTTCTCTGGTCGAAAAGTAACAACGGTATCAACTCCAACAAGATTTTGAACTGTCATCTTCCCAGAAACATCAACACGAGCCATACTTGCAACTTTGCCGTTGAGTCGCTACAAAAAAAACAAAAGTATAAAAATTTAGAACAATAATCAGCAAATAATTCTTACAAATATATAATTAATATAACTTACGAAATGACGTGGATGATAATCCAATTCAAATTCTATGGGTTGATAATCAGGGTCCTTTTTCTCATCATCAGAATCACCAGTAGAATCTTCAACGTCATCATCATCGAAATCATCATCAATCAATACATCACTGTCAGAACTACCAACAACGGATTGATCAGAATCAGAAGGTTCAAATAAAGCAGCTACCTCCGGATCAAGATCAGAATTTATATCAACATCATGATGAACATCATCAACATTGTTTACCGAGTGAGTTGAAGTTGGCAAAGCAGGATCAGAATTAAACTGTAAACCAAATCTAGGCATAACAACCTCAGATCCATTGACATCAAACAATGTCAACTGAAAGTTGTAATCAAAGATATAGCGTAAAACAACCACACATTGATTACGAACACCTAGATGTTGTACAATGTTCTTCCAACCATCAGTAAAAAAGTACATTTGCTATCTGAATCTTTCTCAACAAATACATCTAAAGAGTCCCATGGATTAAGATGAATCTTCATTGGTCTTCTAAGGTTACCAACACCAATAGTGTTTTTAACAACATAAGTCGGTAGAAGCTAAAATAAAAAAAATAAACAATATTACAATTAATATTGTAAATATAAAATAAATATTACAGATTATATACTAAAAAATAAAAATGTGTTAAACATACCAGTGTATTAAAACTTTGATCATTGAAAACATGGCAGAAAGACTCTATGTATTTCCTATTCGGCAAAGATGAGATCGAAAGAAACAAACTGATGCCTGGATCACAGAGTGGATAAGGTGTTTCCTTGAAAAACGGTGTGAGTATATAATTATAGGGATCAACTTGCTTGAAAAGAAGTAAACAACCATCAGATAAACAAAGGTCAGCCACAACCTTTGACCATCCTTCCGTAAAGGCAAAAGTACCATTGTTCTTGGAGAAATTAACATTCCAAACCTTTTCATTTATGGACTTTATAACCACATTATTATCACCATCCGCAGATGATAACCAAATCTTAGAAAACTGAACATGTATAACCTTAAAGTAAACATAAAAACAAACAATGGTGAATAAAAAAGTTAAAAATATTCGAAAAAAATATGGACATGCAGTAGAAATAACGGATAAAGAACAAAAGAGTACCAGGAATTCTTTAGTTAGTGCAGACATAGATTTGCAAAAAGCCATCCTCTTGGTTGTAATGGTGATTCTGTCATCAGAAAAAATTAATCATAAGAAAATCATGTTTAATTTAAGAAAAATAAATTACCATAAAAATAAAGATTCTTCCAAAATATTATTACAATTCCGTTAACCATAAAAAACCCTAAATTACATCAATTACTAATAAAATCCGAAAAAATTAACTAATATCTAATCATCACTAATAAATAAAAAATGCAAAGAAACCCTAATATCAACATGCAAACAAACCCTAATATGAACATACACTAATAAATGAAAGACCAAAAAACAGATCAACAATAAAACCATGAAATCTAAAAGAGACTACAAGTACTTTTGTTGAACATAAAAAACAGAAAATAAAGAGTATAACAGGGAAGAAGAAGACGATCAAACACAAAGAAAAATATAAAACTTAAGATTGTTAGTTTACTACCTTCAATAGTGTGAATCGTTTTATGATGAATCCGCTGAAGATTGATAGTCAGGATTGCTTGTGAAACGATTTGATCTTCACACAGGGAGAGAACCGAGGAGGTTAGAGAGAGGAAAAGGCGACTGTAATGATCAAATAAGAAAAAGGTCTGATGGAATAGATTATTATAAATGATCCGAATTCAATGGGTCGGTTTACCCAACACGAAAGATCCGCGTGTACTTTTGGACTACATTTTCGTTTTCCCGCCAAAACCCACTCCTAGATGCTCTAATCTAATGACACATCAGCCCAAATCTTCTTGTTTATTATATATAATAGATTGATTTTCTTATTTTTAGCTTGATATTATTTCCTTATTATTCTCCTTTGTTTTAGCCTTGTTTATGGCTTTTTCCTTTCCTGTTCGATGTACGTTCCCTATATAGGGAGGTTTTCTCTTTTGTTTTGGAGTTAAATGCCATTTTAGTCCCTGTGGTTTGGACCATTTTGCCAGTTTAGTCTAAATGTTTCATTTTTAACCTGTGGGTCCAAAAAGGTTTCACAGTTGCCATTTTAGTCCACTGGGTTAACTTTATCCATTTTTTTTGTTAACGAGAAGGCCAATTCGGTCATTTTATATGTAATGCTGTTAAGTAAAAGGACAATCCAGCCATATAAAATGACCGAATTGGCCTTCTCGTTAACAAAAAAAATGGATGAAGTTAACCCAGTGGACTAAAATGGCAACTGTGAAACATTTTTGGACCCACAGGTTAAAAATGGAACATTTGGACTAAACTGGCAAAATGGCCCAAACCACAGGGACTAAAATGGCATTTAACTCTTTGTTTTGAGTAACACAAATAAACAGAATGAAAGCTTGATATCTTGAATTTATCATGGTATCAGAGCAGTGATCCGACTGCACCGATTTGAATCATGGCCGACAATGATAATACTACGAAGAAGGACAACGGTGGCAACATCGTTGATTACAATTCGTCGTACTATGTTCATCCTTCCGACACACCCAGACAGATGCAAGTAAATGAGGCCCTGTCCGACAAAAACTATGCGGATTGGGTGCAAGAGATGGAAAAATTTTTATTTGCCAAGAATAAAATCGGTTTCATCGATGGTTCGATTAAGAAACCGGAAAAAATGTCAACAGACTACGCGCCATGGATGAGGGTATATGCTATGATTAAAGGGTGACTTACCACCGTCAACAGACTACGCGTCAAGTATGCTCACACCGCTGCAGAGATATGGAAAGATCTTCAAGAAAGGTTTGGGAAGGAAAGTGCACCACGAGCATATGAATTGAAGAACAAGATAGCCGCTACCCACCAAGATGGAAGTACTGTTTCGGCATACTATACGAGGCTTCGGTCTCTATGGGATGAGATCCAATCCGTTTTTCCCATGCCACGATGTACTTGTAATGGGTGCACGTGCGAAGTTGGTAAATGCTTGGTTGAGCACCAAGAAAAGGAAAGATTATACGAGTTCCTCATGGGGCTCGATAATGAATTTGCCGTCATTAAAACACAGATCTTAGCAAACAAACCAACGTCAGGGCTCGGGACAGCCTATCATCTTGTCGCTGAAGATGAACGACAAAAACACATCACCGAGGACAAGCGTCCGGCTGTTGAAGCTGCCGCAAAATCGAGACAGCCCAAACTCGACTCATCAGAAGGCAAAGGGTTATTCTAAACCGACAAAACAAGAGGAGGTATAACATTGCACACGCTGTGATCGAGACGGTCATAGTAGGGAGGGTTGTTTTAAACTCATTGGGTACCCGGACTGGTGGCCAGGTAAAGAGAAAGGGGATAAGTCAAGGCCGAAAGTTTCTTGCGTTGAAGGAAGCTCGAGTCCCATTCCCGGATTCACCACTGAACAGTACAACGCCTTCCTAAAGCAGTTCAAGGACAAGGCCGACATAGGTGATGAAGGAAACAAACGCGTTGCAAACATGACAGGTAGATTTAATGACGAGGATGATTGGGTTGTTGATTCGGGGGCTACCGAACATACAACCTACATGAGTGAGATCCTTGATAATAAAAGAAAAGATAAACACGAGATGCTAGTGATTATCCCAAACGGCGATACCATCCCGGTTGAAGGAAAGGGTGATTACACCTTGCCGGGGGGGTACCAAGATTGAGGGGATACTACATGTGCCCAAATTCACTTGCAATTTGCTATCTGTTAGCCGTTTAACTAAGAACCTTCAATGCTCACTAACTTTTTTTCCTGACTTTTGTGTTATGCGAGGTCTCCATTCGAGGAACTTGATTGGTGCGGGTAAGTGCAAGGGAGGTCTATACCGAATGGGGATGTTTGGAGAAGAAAGGAAAGCTATGGCAGTTACGGTTGAGAGATGGCATAAGAGGTTGGGTCACACATCTCAAGAAAAGCTTGCTAAAGTTGATTTTTTGAAAGGTGCTTCTTTTAATCTTAGGAATAATGTTTGTGATTCATGTTCTAAGGCTAAACACACAAGGTCTCCTTTTTCTTTAAGTGAAATAAAGACGAAAGAATGTTTTGAACTTTTACATTGTGATGTGTGGGGCAAATATCGTGTTCCTTCGTTTTCAGGCGCAAATTATTTTCTAACCATTGTTGATGACTACAGTAGAAATACTTGGGTTTTTCTCATCAAATATAAAAGTGATGCTAGCACATGTTTGATGAATTTTTGTAAAATGGTTGAAACCTAGATTAGCCAATTGGTTAAAAGAATAAGATGCGACAATGGTGGAGAGTTCACATCTAATCTCATGTTGAACTTCTACACCAACCAAGGTATTTTATTAGAAACAACTTGTCCTCACACTTCCCAACAAAATGGAGTTGTCGAGCGCAAGCATAGACATCTTCTTGACACGGCACGAGCCTTGCGTTTTGAGGCAAAATTACCGAAGAAATTTTGGGGTGAGTGTGTTCTTACAGCCGCATACATTATTAATCGATTGCCCTCCAAGATCATTAATGATAAGACCCCATATGAGATATTGCACAACCAAAAACCTGAATACGATCACATGAGGGTTTTTGGTTGTCTTACATATTTTGGAGCATCGATACCAAAGGGGACAAGTTCGAACAAAGGGGGAAGCCGGGCATTTTTCTAGGGTATCCACAAGGGGTTAAAGGTTACAAAATTTTTGATATTGAGGATAAGAAGATGATAGTGTCTCGCGATGTAAAGTTTCATGAAAATACTTTCGTTTTTCCTGATAAAAAACAACTCGGAAATGAAGATGACATATTTACTCCTTTAATGACCCAAAATGTTGGAGTTGGAAGTCAAGAGGCTGCCTCCATTGATAATTCCTTTGTTGGGCCTGAACTTGGTCCAGAATACAACCCAGGAGATATTGAGGGTCCAAGTGAATTTTTGGAAAATAGCCACAGTGGGATTGAATCTGGCCCAAGCGAGATACATACTCACCACAATGGGCTTGAAACTGGCCCATTAGAAACACGCACCGAGCGACCAAAAAGGGACAGAGCTCCTCCCAAACACCTAAACGATTTTTGTGTGGATCTTCCCCCTTCGGTCGACCACGCCACACCGCTCCAACTCAAGATGCCTCGACGGTACATCCCACTACACATTATGTTTCCTATAGAAATTTTTCTCCTACTCACAAATCTTTTTTAGCGGCCATCACTACAAATGTTGAGCCGAAAAATTTTAAACAAGCCATGCAGGATCCTAATTGGGTTGAAGCCATGCAACGAGAAATTCAAGCCTTTGAAAAGAACTACACATAGTCTATCGAGTCCTTGCTAGAAGGAAAACGAGCCATTGACTCTAAATAGGTCTACAAGATCAAGTATAAACCGAATGGAGAAATTGAAAGATATAAGGCAAGACTGGTGGCAAGAGGTTTCACTCAAATTGAAGGCGAAGATTTTCATGATACATTTTCCCCCGTTGCAAAATTAGTCATCGTTCGGACCTTACTAGTCATTTCCACTAAAAGGGATTGGTTCATACACCAACTCGACGTTAATAACGCATTTCTTCATGGGGATCTTGATGAAGAAGTTTATATGAAAATTCCTCAAGGTTTTTCTAAAGAAAACGAGAACCGGGTATGTCGCCTGCGCAAATCTCTTTATGGCCTCAAACAAGCCTCTCGGAATTGGTATCAAAAGTTCACAAGTGCCCTCCTTGGTCTCGGTTTCTCCACGTCCACGGCTGATCATTCCTTGTTCTTATACAACAACAAGGACATCTTCGTGGCTATTCTCATTTATGTGGACGATGTCATCATGGTTGGAAACAACCTCGCTAAGATTCAAGAGATCAAAACGTGCTTACATGATCAATTTAGCATCATAGACCTTGGCCCTCTCAAGTACTTCTTGGGAATTGAGGTGGCTAGAACTTCTCGAGGCCTCGTTTTGAGTCAATAGAAATACACACTTGATATTCTAGAAGACAGTGGTATGGAGGAGTGTCGTCCAAGTTCCTTTCCTATTGAACAAAATCTAAAACTTGGCATTGAAGAGAATGATCCCACTGTTGATGCTGGTTGTTATCGTCGTCTTATTGGGCAATTACTTTATCTTCAAGCTACCCGCCCTGACATAGCATTCTCGGTTAACACTCTTAGTCAATTTGTGTCTGATCCCCGTCAAAGTCATATGGATGTTGTTTCTCGTATTCTTCGATACCTGAAATCCACTCCGGGTCAAGGGATTCTTCTACCAAAGGGAGAGGGTGAAACTTTGATTGCATATTTTGACTCCGATTGGCTTGGTTGTCCTCTCACTAGGCGTTCACGGACTGGTTACGTTGCTCTACTTGGAGGTGCTCCCATTTCTTGGAAAACCAAGAAACAATCAGTTGTCTCTAGATCCTCTGCTGAGGCCGAATATCGAGCTATGGATTCTACTGTTAGTGAGCTCATTTGGCTTCGATGGCTTTTACACGAGCTTGGCGTTTCCCAAACAGGTCCTACCACACTGTTTTGTGACAACCAAGCTGCTCGTAATATCGCAAATAATCCCGTTTTTCATGAGCGTACAAAACATGTCGAGATGGACTGTTATTTTGTTCGAGAACGTATTGAATCTAAAGAGATATGCACAAAGCCAATTGAGTCAAGGCTTTAACTTGCTGATCTCCTAACCAAAGGTCTCGGTGCTGCTCATCTTTGGTTCTTACTTGACAAGCTTGGAGTCGTTGATCTACACGCTCCAGCTTGAAGGGGAATATTGATTTTCTTATTTTTAGCTTGATATTATTTCCTTATTATTCTCCTTTTTTTTAGCCTTGTTTATGGCTTTTTCCTTTCCTGTTCGATGTACGTTCCCTATATAGGGAGGTTTTCTCTTTTGTTTTGAGTAACACAAATAAACAGAATGAAAGCTTGATATCTTGAATTTATCATTGTCGACCTTTTTTTGTTGATGTAATACTTTTAATACATTCTAATGATAATCCCTATCTGTATTCTCTGAATATCACTGTTGATTTACATGGTATCAAGAGCTTTGTTTATTAATTTGATGATTGTGGAATATTTTGGAATGCATCAACCTTGTGGATAGAACTTGAAACTCGTCATTTAGTGTTTTTCGGAGACAAGGTTGTCAGCCGCCACACTACTGGTACATTCCATCCATGTGATTTAGTTTTTCGAATCTTTGAATTCAAGTTGTTTGTGGGTGTGACATCATTATAACAACATCGACATCATCATAGCATCATCAAAAATGTATTCTCAATTTGGCTGATTTAATTGGTTCATTAGTATCTTTTTGGATTGAGGTTGTCTCCATTCGTTCGCTGGGGTTTATTTTACAGATTTGATTTTTTTTCCGTGTGTTTCACTGGTTCAGTTTTTTATTTTTTATTTGGCATTGGATTGTTACTGTTGTTCGTATTACTCGCAATATGGCTGGAAAGGATGACTCTCTTCAGTCGATTAGCACCCAATTGGATGGTAAAAATTATGTTTATTGGAGTTACGTCATGAAGAACTTTCTTCGTGGGAAAAATATGTGGGGTTATGTCACGGGTGTTAAAGGGAAGCTCACTGATAAGTCTAAGCCTGAAGAGTATGCATTGTTACTTGATAGATGGGAAACTGATAATTCTAAAGTTATCACTTGGATCAACAATTCAGTAAGTCAGTCTATTGGCATTCAATTGGCCAAGTATGACACAACAAAGGAAGTTTGGGAACATTTGGAAAGACTGTATACTCAGTAAAATTTTGCAAAGCAATACCAGTTGGAATATGATATATGTGCTCTTCAACAGAATGATACGAGTATTCAGGACTTCTATGGTGCTATGTCAAATTTATGGGATCAATTGGCGCTTACAGAGTCTGCAGAATTGAAGGTGTTTAAACCTTATCTTGCTAGAAGGGAAGAACAACGTTTGGTACAATTTTTGATGGCATTACGTTCTGATTTTGAAGGATTGCGTGGAACAATCCTTCATCGATCTCCTCTCCCAACAGTTGATTCAGTTGTTCATGAGTTGATTGCAGAGGAGACTCGTATAAAATCTCAGGTTGACAAGGGGTCAAAAGTAACTACTACCCCTGCTGTGTTTGCTGTTCCTAATGATCAGTTAAGACAACAACGATCCCAATCTTCAAACCACCCTAGACAAGGTGCTAAAGTTGCTTTTGATGAATGAGCCTTCTGCAAAGGGAAAAATCATTGGAAGTCTCAGTGTGCATTGCTACTCAATAGGGCAAAACAACAGCAAAAGCCTCCACAACAGAACAAAGCAAGTGGACAGTTTCAGTCACGCTTAACTACTTCATCTGGTTCATCTTCATGGACATCCCGTCCTCCACAGTTCACTGCTGCTGCTACACAATAAGTAGATACAGATTTCCATGCTACCAACATGCCTCCTTCTGCTTTGGATCCACATGTATTTGAACAGTTTAGACAGTTCCTTGCTACTAACCCCACAGCCATGTCAGCATCTATGTCTCATTCAGGCATGTCTTCATCAGGTACCTCAGGTATTTCGTCATCCCTTTGGATTTTGGATTCTGGTGCCTCACATCTTTTGTTTCTTTGTCTCCAATATCACCTGTTTCGGTGATGTCTGCTAGTGCCACATCAATGTCAGTAGAGGGTGTTGGCTCTGTTGCTACTCCTCATGTGTCTCTTCCTGATGTCTTTTATATTCCCAAACTTGCTTTGAATCTTATTTCTGTCAGTCAGTTGTGTAAATCTGGTCACTGGGTTTTCTTTTCTGACTCTGTTTGTGTTGTGCAGTGATGCGTATGTGGTGTTATAAGTTTTTATGTATATTTTTAGCCCTTTTTAACCACTTTAGTCAAGTTTTAAATTTATAAAACACGATATTTACTAACACCAAACACACATATGGGCAAGTGCACCCATCATGAGCGTAGTATAGTGTTGGTAAGATACCGAGGTCGTCCAAGGACATAAGAGCTTTTAATACCGGTTTATCCTCAACGTCTAATCAAATCAAAAGTTTAGAAAAAGGTTTTAAACTAGAAAATAAAAACTAAAATGCTGAAAACAAAAATAAAATAAAAATAGATAGACAAGATGAATCACTTGGATCCGACTCGCCTTTAGTGTAACCTTTGATTATTTCCACACTTTTGCACTTTTTAAGAGATTATCTTAGTTATTGTAGTAGGCCCCTCTTTTGAAGGTGACGTTACCCTCACTCCAGTAGTTTGAGTCAGCAAGGATACAATCCTAAAGGGTCAGATTATTGAAAGATAATTAATTAAGTTATTAATGCGTAATGTGGTAGGCCCCTCTTTTGAATGTGACGTTACCCTCGGCTAAGTAGTCTGAGTCAGCAGGGATACAGTCCAAAGTAGCCAGGTTAAAGTTTTAATAGTAGCTTACATATGAAGGGATCAAAGAGTTTGGACCCCCGCCATCCAATACCAATGGGCATTGAAGGAGGTCCTACTAAATTTGACCCAGGTCCTTGCAGGATCTATACACTGAACAAGGCAAGACTCTTACCAAACCATTCCCTTAACCCCCGACCAGGTAACCAACATATCTCAATATAGACCGTGGAGATATGAATGGTGTAAATCTTTTATTTTATATAGACAGTAAAATAACGCCAAGACACCACGGACAAATGATAAGGAAGAATCACCTTCAACATAAGAAACTAGTTATTAAAGTCATTAATACATAACTAAGTAAAAAGTGCGAAAAGATTAAAAATAAAAAGTATTACACTAAATACTTGTCTTCACCAAGTGATATAAGAGACTTAGGCAAACATGGCCTTTGATTGTCAAGATCTCTTACGATCAATCTTGGATCCCGAGACTACTACACACACTCTATGATGGATGATGGATAATGGTGGTGGATGATGGTGTTGTGGTGGTGGTGGAGTGTGGGTGAAGTGTGAGAGAGGTGGTTTGCCAATGGATGATTTGCAAGTGAGCAAAGCACCCCTATTTATAGCCTGCACAGAAGCCCGGACACGGCCCCGTGTCCACCCTCTTCTCTTTCTTCATTAAATGCAGTTTGTCTGCATTAGTTGACCACGCCCCCGTGTCCGCTGTGCACGACCCGTGTGCAGAAGCGTATCTGTACTATCAAGATTTCCTCAGATTCTGCGAATCTTAGAGTTGACCACGGCCCCGTGTCCGCTGGGCACGCCCCCGTGGTGGGTGATAGAAGCTTCTACAGCTTTGTCTTTTCTGCATACACTTGGGCACGCCCCCGTGCTCATTGAGCACGGGGTGTGTTCAGCCTTCTGTTTTCTTGTTCTTGTTTGGGAGGATGCTGTCGAGGGGTCGGCCATGTCACATTTATTCCTTTTCTTGTATTTATGTTAGATTTAGCTGCCTTTTTGCTTCTTTTGTTCATTTGAGCTTATTTAATCCTGAAAATACAAAAGGAAGACAAAAACACACTTTTTCCAACATTAGTACTAAAAAAGGGTTAATTTTATGCCACAATTGATGTAATTTATATGTTGCATTTTGCACACATCAAATACCCCCACACTTGAATCTTTGCTTGTCCTCAATCAAAACTCTTTATAATGTGGCTTTACACTCCCAAATGGAATGGGTAGAAGAGAAGGTTTTTAGGCTTGTCATAGAGTGTCGGGATTCCAAGATTTTTATTAGGTTTTATTTTTACTTTATTTACAATCCTATTCGTCATGATTTATTTAGAACATTACATAAGATAAATTACTTATTAGGGCATAACATGTCTTTTTAAAATTCCATTTATATACAAGTTCACATACGTCAGGGGGGATCACTCAACACTCGGCCGAAAATGTATTTTAGTGAATCACTCGAGAGCGGCATGGAACTTACTTCTACCATATGCTTGCCAAGCAATCAATCCTCCTCCTTTTTAACTATAAACCTTTGTAAATATCAAGAGGACTTTTGGGGTGAAGGTTTAGGTTTGGGTTAAAGGTAGGTGGTTGGGTTAGTGGTTAGTAGAAAAGGGCGAAAGGCGTAAAAAACGTCGGTTTTTGTAAGACTTTTTATTTTTGTAACTTTTTATTTTGATGAAGCAATTCTTCAAAAAACTTTCTTTTTGATAAACTTGTTTGTTTATTTCTTTTGGCTTCATCATCATCATCATTTTTTTTGTAAGGAAGTCACAAGAAAAACCGCGCTTTGTTACTAAAATAAAGAGTTTAAAATGAAAAAGGTTTTTGGTGGGTAAAAGGGTGTTAGTTTTGGGTTAAGAAATGAAAAGGTTTAGGCTCAAGGGGGTTAATTAGGGGGATTTTGGGTAGGTGGTAAAAAAAATAAAAAATAATGGTGTAGAAATAAAAAGGGTTAGTCCTAATGCCTCCATCATTTACTTACTCGGGTTTAAGCTGGTAAGGACCGGGAATGTATCGTCGTGGCAAGTTCTAGAGTTGTAAGAAACCAAGCGGCTATTCACACAAGAAACGAAAAATGAGCATTTAGTTTAAAGATTTGTATTTGTATGCTCAGTAAAGGCTCAAAACTCACTTTTGTGGGAATGAGTTTTTATGTGATCAAGTATATATAATCAAATTTTAACTAGATTTGTCATGTCGTTTCATAATTTTCTTGTGTTGGTTCTTTTTATCACGACGCTATCGTTGTAAATTTGTAAAAACATAACCTTTTTTCAAAACTTGTAATTCCCAACTTAAACCAAGACAAGTAAAAAAAAAATGAAAATTTTTTGAAAAAAATTTGGGGTGATTAGCGGTTCCAATAGAGTTTTGTGTAAGGCTTGTGATTAGGACTTGCAAAAATCCAATGTTTGGCATCCCCCCACACTTAAATTACACATTGTCCTCAATGTTTCCCAAAAATAAGTTTTAGGTTGATTGAATGTGTAAAAGTGTGTTTAAAAACAATTTTTAATGTTACTGGGCGTCTGGACACGGTCCCATGCTCGTTGAGCATGACCCCGTGTTCAGAGTGCCAGTAACGAAAACTTACAGAAGGTGCACACGGGGGCGTGTCGGCTGGGCACGACCCCATGTCTGGCAAAAATCTGCAGAATTAAACAAACAGCAGGTCTGGGGTAGTGGGCACGGGGGGCGTGTCGGCTGGACACGACCCCGAATAGACAATCTGTAAAGGTGTAAAACAGGTTTCTGGCTTCGGTTTTGCTTTCCCGGCTTTGATGGCAATAATGTTTAGTGCTCTAAGCCTCGTATGTACCTGTTTTATCAATAAACACTACACCAAACCATAACAAGCATCCTAATTACCATTGTTCAAACATCCATGTCACAAGTTAATAAAAAGAGAAGAAAAATGCAGAAATAAAAGAGTTAAAGAAAGTAAATTGTTCAACACACGGCACGCAGGCCGGAAATTGTTCATGAGATAAGAGGGGTTAACCTGAGAGACCTCCAACCAGCTGGTCCTACCTCCACTCCTCCCGCCTAGTCCATATCCTCGTCTTCATCGTCATCGCCTCCTCCGTGCCCCGCCATGTACTCCCGGATGTTCCCGATGTCATCCTGTATGTCGGATATGTTTCTCTCTATTGCTCCAACGCGGTTGTACGTATTGCTGGCCATATTGTAGGTGTTCCTGGTGCACATGAGGTTTTCCTGCAACAAATCATGTAAACTTTGAAAATTAGGAAAACCGCCTCCTTGAGAGGAGGACTGGCCCGGATCACCCTGGGGCGGGTACTGGTACTGAGGAGGAGGTTGGAAATGTGGAGCGTGTAAGACGAGTGCCTCTTGCGGGTTCCATGCATACCCTTGGACTCTTTGGAAGCTAACCGTCCCGTCATCTGCTTCATAAATAAGGTTCATCAAGCGGCAGATGGCCATGTCCACCCTTCCCGACCATGGGCTCTTTTGGAAAGACCTGGGCATGTTCACGAAATGCTTGAAGAGATGGTATATCCACCCCCCAAAGAAGATAGGAGTCGGGGGAGTAGCGAGCTGGTTCCAATGCATGTTTCGGAGCAGGAGGTACGGAACGTCAAGGTTGGTGCATGTATGAATGCAATGAAGGACCACTAGATCTCATAACCGAACAACGCTGCTGCTATCGTGCCTTTGACTAAGAGAGTAAGTGAGGACCCTATGGATGTATCGGTAAAGAGGGTCTCTCGACTTAGTGCTCTTAGTGCTGCTCGGATTGTAGTGGCCTTCTCCTATTTGTGCCCAAGCGGCTTGGCGGTCACCTTCCTTGATCTCACGTAGACCGCCGGTGTTTTCTTCATTACCTGCATCTTTCTCCGCATACAACTCAACTATTGACCCAAACTGTGCCATCGAGATTGAGTACACAGTCCCCCCACATCGGAATTCTACCCCATCATTATCAAATGGGTCGGCTCTTGATTTGAATGCGAATGTGCTATAGAATTCCAGATTATATTCGTGGACTGAGCGAAGTCGAGTACACAGAGCGGCTCTCAGCGGGCCGGTGACCAGGTTGTTGAATCGGTCAAGCTGGTTCATTGCTCCTAAAAGATCCATGCATACTGTTCTTGGGTATTCCTCCGGCCTGGTTCGAAGCACGTCGTACCTTGCCTTAGCATCCAACTCGTTTGCATTGAACCGTGTGAATTTCTTGGACATCTGAAAGGAAACACCAAACAATTAGCATGAAACATTGAAATTTTCGGCGAAAACTAAAAACAGCCGGCTGAACACGACCCCGTGTTCAGCGGACACGCCCCATGTTGGACTAATTTTGGCTGGACACACCCCCGTGCCGTGTTCAGTGGACACGCCCCATGTTGGACTGATTTTGGCTGGACACGCCCCCGTGTTCAGTGGACACGACCCCGTGTCCAGACATCTGTTACTCAAAAATCTCATTTTTCGAACCGGTCCTGAAAACTTGAAAATTTTTGGTTCAGTAGGGGCGGTTTTCCCCGAAAATGAAACCCCAAGTGTCGTTTTTCCCAAAACAAACTGTTTACCCCTTCAATTTCATCTTTTTCGGTTAAAAAACAAGGGTTTGGGGTTTTTGTGAAAAATCGGGCACATCTATGAACAATACAAGTGGATTTACTTTCTATAACACGAATCTAAACTAATCCTAACAGATTTATGCAAAAATTTGAGGTTCGATCCGGTTCAAGTTGAAGAACCCTAGATCTTTCCCCAAATCTTGATGGTAAACTACATGCAAATGCTTAATCTAACTACTAATAATGATAGAATCATACCTTGGTGTTGTTAGGAGTAGAGGGGACGTCGAAATCTTGAAGAAAAATCGCCTGAACCAGAGAATGTTCGGGGAAACGGGGCGTGTGGAATGAAGAAACTGTTTAGAAAAAGGGGTTTTATCCCGACAGTTGCGCGGACACGGCCCCGTGTAGGGCGATTTTTGAAAAAAAAATTAGTGCTCGTGTGAGTGCCCTGTTTTCCCAAAACTTGGTTAGAAGACTTACCGATTTAGATGTCAACCCGCCTGTTCGTAACTTACCAGGTATGATGTTGATGCTTTTACTCTTCGACCGTTTGAAGCGAGATTTATTCCTCCTCATCCTCAATGAATCCTTGATAGAGCTTCAGCCGTTGGCCATTGACTTTGAATGGAATTCCATTCCGAGATTTAATTTCGACTGCACCGTGGGGAAAAATATGGGTGATGGAAAAAGGTCCTGACCACCTAGACTTTAATTTTCCAGGAAACAATCGAAGTCGTGAATTAAACAAAAGAACTTGATCTCCTATCCGAAATTCATTAGGTTTAATATGTTTATCATGCAAATTTTTCATTCTTTCCTTATAAATTTCGGAGTTAGAATATGCATAATTCCTTAGTTCGTCTAACTCATTTAATTGACACAATTGATTTTTACTGGCAAATTCTACATCTAGGTTTACATTTTTAATTGCCCAGTAGGCTTTGTGTGCTATTTCTACTGGCAAATGACAACTTTTTCCGTAGACTAGCTTATATGGGGTTGTACCTATTGTTGTTTTATAAGCAGTTCTAAAAGCCCATAAAGCATCATCTAATTTATCGGCCCAATCCTTTTTATTTAACCCTACGGTTTTTTCGAGTATTCTTTTTAAACCTCTATTTGTCACTTCGGCTTGTCCATTTGTTTGAGGGTGATATGCTGTTGAGACCCGGTGATAGACCCCATACCTTATTAAAAAAAATTCGAGTTGATGGTTACAAAAATGGGTACCTCTATCACTTATCAATGCTTTTGGTGTGCCAAAACGAGAGAACAATTTTTTCAGAAATCTTACCACGACTCTTCCATCATTTGTTGGAAGTGCCTCGGCCTCGGCCCATTTAGACAAGTAATCTACCGCCACAAGTATATATTTGTTTCTTTTTTACGGTGGGAAGGGTCCCATAAAGTCGAGTCCCCACAGATAAAAAATTTCACAAACAAGGATGCCATTTTGTGGCATTTCGTTTTTGGAAGAAATATTACCTGATCGTTGGCAAGCATCACATGTCTTTACAAGACTTTGCGCGTCTTTGTAAATGGTTGGCCAATAAAATTCTGAATCAAATACCTTTCGTGCGGTACTAGTGGCACCATGATGTCCTCCGTATGGACCCTCATGACAATGGCAGAGAATTATCCTTGCTTCACTACCATGTACGCATCGGCGGATGAGTTGATCGGCACACATTTTGAAAAGATAAGGATCCTCCCAAAAATAATGCTTCACATCGGCAAAGAATTTTTTTCTTTGATGATGTGGCCAACCTTTCGCGACTATACCGCTAGCTAAGTAGTTAGCATAGTCGGCGTACCATGGTTCTTCTTGGTATTCCACCATTTCCAGGGACTCCGTTGGAAATTTTTCGTTGATTTGCTCATCCCTGGTTGCCTCAAAAGTTGGGTCTTCTAAGCGCGAAAGATGATCTGCTGCGGTGTTTTTTGCTCCTCTTTTGTCTTTGATTTCAATATCAAATTCTTGGAGGAGTAGAATCCACCGAATCAAACGCGGTTTAGCATCCTGTTTCTTGAAGAGATATCGAATGGCTGCATGATCTGTATAGACTATTGTTTTAGAAAGAACAAGATAAGAACGAAATTTATCAAAAGCAAATACCACGGCTTGTAACTCTTTTTCTGTTGTTGTGTAATTTTCTTGTGCATCGTTAAGTGTTTTACTAGCAAAATAGATTGGGTGAAAATGTTTTTCTTTTCTTTGTCCCAAGACAGCTCCAACTGCAAAGTCACTTGCATCACACATGATTTCGAAAGGTAATTTCCAATCAGGCGCTATCATGATAGGTGCATTAACTAGCATTTCTTTTAGTGTTAGAAATGCTTGATTGCAATCTTTGTCAAAGATGAAAGGGGCATATTTTCAAGTAATTTCGTTAGAGGCCTTGAGATTTTTGAAAAGTCTTTGATAAATCGCCTATAAAATCCGGCATGCCCTAGGAAACTTCTGATGGCTCTTACGGAGGATGGGGGTGGTAATCGAGAAATAGTGTCTATTTTGTCTCGATCAACCTCCATTCCTTCGTTTGAGATTTTGTGACCGAGTACTGTTCCCTCTGTTACCATGAAATGACATTTTTTCCAGTTAAGGGCGAGGTTAGTTTCCTCACATCGGGATAGCATTCGTTCAAGATTATCGAGGCATTAGTCATATGAATCTCCAAAGATAGAAAAGTCGTCCGTGAAGACTTCCATTGTCTTTTCTATCATGTCATGGAAGATGGCCACCATGCAATGTTGGAAAGTTGCGGGGGCATTACGTAGACCAAACGGCATGCGTCGATAAGCAAAAGTTCCATAGGGACATTTAAATGTTGTCTTTTCTTGGTCTTCGGGTGCTATCGGGATTTGAAAGTAACCTGAAAAACCATCCAAGAAACAATAAAATTTATGACCGGATAATCTTTCTAACATTTGATCAATGAAGGGCAAAGGAAAGTGATCTTTACTTGTTGCTTCATTTAATCGCCTATAATCTTTACACACTCTCCATCCTGTGACGGTTCTTGTTGGTATTAATTCATTTTTCTCGTTAGTTATTACCGTCATACCTCCTTTCTTTGGAACTACTTGGACGGGACTTACCCAAGGACTATCGGAGATTGGGTAAATGAGTCCGGCGTCAAGTAATTTGATGACCTTATTTTTAACCACTTCTTGGACATTTGGATTTACTCTACGTTGTGGTTGTATTACCGATTTGTAGTCATCATTCATAAAAATTTTGTGCGTGCACATGGAAGGACTTATTCCTTTAATATCTACAAGCTTCCAAGCGATCACATTTTTGGGTTTTTTCAAAAGTGTAATTAATTTTTCTTTTTCTAAACTACTTAACTTAGACGAAATAATTACAGTTGATTTACCATCTTTGTCTAGAAAAGCATATTCCAAACCTTTTGGAAGTTCTTTGAGCTCAAGAGGTGGGTCTTTTGGAGACTCCTTATTTGGTTGCTCACTTTTATCAAGAACCATAAAAGTTTGTTCTATGGCGACCTCTTCTTCAACAAAGTGGTCAATCTCTTGACTTGTATCGGGTGGTTCATCTTCATCTTCAATTAGGGGGTCATTATTGCCGAATGGATATTTCATTGAACGCTCATGATCGACACTTTTTTTTAAATGCCCCTAATTGAATAGATAGATTATTGTACTTCTGGTTTATCAAGGCTTCGTGTGTTTTTACAAAAGGTCGTCCCAATACTAGAGGAGCGTCATCAAGGATGACAAAGTCGGTTGGGATTACCATTTGATTTGTTTGGACCAAGACGTCCTCAACTATACCGATTGATTCTATTATTTTCTGATTAGATAGAAAAATGGGTATTTGAAGTGGAGAAAAATCACTAATACTTAATTTTTCGAAAATGTAGTTTGGCATTATATTAACACAAAGATCTTTATCAATTGTGAGATTACTAATAAAGGAATTTTGAAAAAAAAACATGGAACCGGTGTAATGTTGATTTCAAATAGGTCATCTTTAATTAGCGAAGTTTGATCATTTGTTAAGTTAATGCTTAACGTTTCGTCAATTTTAGTGTTAGTGTTTAACTCTTTTAAAAACTTAGCATGAGTGGGAATTTGTTGGTGCAGTTGTCTGTCGACTTCATCTTCGTTCGAGTCTTAGATGAGAACTGATAGATCAGGGCTTGTAATACGAGAAAATATCAGATTTTAGGGTGTTTAAGTTTGCATTTCGCTTGAACATGCTATTTCGCTTGAAACTGACAAAGATCATTTCAAGCGAAATCATCATAAGTCATTTCGCTTGAAATGACAAAGTGTCTCTTTCAAGCGAAACCCTTGCCCTATATATAGTCTTGAAGCGATTTCAGTTGTAGGGTTCTGATTTCCGACGCCGAGGTGCTGTCGAGGTGTCTCCGAGTCTGTAAACGCATATTGATCAATACAAGAGACAGTTAATAGTGATTCTAGTGTTCTACAAGCTAAACAAAGACAGAATCAATGAATTCCGCCTCTGATTCTATCTGAGTACTCTTCTGATCGACTCGTCACGTTTCATGATCCTACATGTGGTATCAGAGCTCAGGAGGAAGAGTTCTTACCGTTTAGCTCGTTTTCTCTTGAAAATTCTGTTTTCTACATCTTCTTTTCAAAATCAACAAGTGTTCACGGTTAAAATCGAACAAATTTTTCACAGATTGTGTAAAATTGCATTTTAACAAATCCTTGAAAGTTTCATCACAAAATTCAGCGTAAAAATGACAAAAATGGACCTTAGACCTTATTTCGCTTGAACGAACATAAGGGTTTTTGCTTCAAATTGCTGTATTTCGCTTGAGATTTTCAAGCGAACTCAGGTATCTCGCTTCAGTTGGTTTCCGCTTGAAATATTGTTGAGTTCGCTTGAAAAGGTGGTCCGCTTGAAAATTTTTTGATTTCGCTTGAAGTGAAATCTGATTTCGCTTCAATTGGTTATTTCGCTTGAGTTGACATTTTTGTTTGATAATCTTGATTTCGTTTGAAGTTGTAGTGCAGGTATTTCGCTTGAACAGGTTGTGGTTGAAATATGACAAAAATATTTGATGAAAAAGTGCTGGACCGTTTTGCGACCCCAAAAAGTCAGTCAAGGACATTCATCTTCACATACGAAGGCGGAATCAACGTAAATGAAGTTACAACAGCTTTCCTATTCAATTCTTTCTCATTTATTGCTTTCTGGAATGATTTTGACAGAGTTCGGTTACAAAGCATATGATAAGGTCTCGCTCCAATGTCACAAATGAGATCACATGTCTGGTATTTATAGTTGAGCCGGTTCGCTTATATGGACAGTCCATATAAGCGAAACCCTATGTGATACCATATAAGCGAAACCTACCAGGTGACATATGAGCGAAACCACCCTAAGATCTATAAGCGAAATCATCTAACATGTACATACAAACGAAATCACCTATACACCTATGTACTTTCAAGCGAAACACAACATAAAACCCTAAATCTAACTTTCAAGCTCCTATGTTGACCTATCTTGACTTAAGACATAATGTAGACGTAGTCAACAGACATTCTGTGCACCAACAGACTCCCCTTTCGATGTTGTCGAAGTATTCAGCTTCGAGTCTTCAGTTTTAGTCTTTTCTCCAACTCTCTGTCTTTTCATCATAAGCATTCTATCTTCACAGGTTCACAATCTTGTCCTAGTTCCATCTTCAGACTTCCCTTTGACCGTTGATCCAGACTCCCCCTTTCACAAACTCCCTCTCTCAATATGCGAGAATCTGAGGTCTTGATCTGGTTCAAGCTTTGACATTTAGCTACCGTGGGAATAATGAAGTCCAAAACCTGTTAACCTGCACTTCCTCTACCTCAACATAAGTTTCACAAATTTATAACAATTGAATTTAATAAACTTACTGGTAGAATCATCAATTCAATCAAACATACTAGTTACATCAAGTTCAACTGAATGACCTTGATTAACTAAACACACAATCTTTCAAAACATTTGTATATGACATTCAAAGTTTTCAACATATTCTCCCAATCCAATGTAGTTCATCATATTTAGCACTCAAATTTTGAATATCAGCTCTTCAACATCAGTTGTCGAAAATCTTTTTGAATTTTCAAAATTTTATGCTAAACCACACTAAAAACTTTTTGGATTTTGAGTTTAAAGAAATGCAGTAAAGAAATATATACAAACAATATTTTTGTGAGTTTGTGTAAGAGGATCATATCAGTTTATGAGACAAATCACTAGCACCGTTAAGCTTTAATCATTTTAAGTTCTAAACGATTCACTTAGATTGTCAGTATACTGGTCCACTTAAATTTTCACACAAAGTTCAACTGCTTCGAGATACGAATTTAATGTCTTAAGCACTTAAACTTAATTGCGTGCCCCACCTCGGAATATACTCCCGTATCCAGATCCCAATATTTAGTCTTACTGGTAATTATAACACAAATGATATCTGTAAGGGGTTAATAATTTATGAAGAATCATGAGAGCTCAGGTCAGAACTACCGTTCAGCAGAGAGATCATGACTCAACTTGGGTGTGTCCCCTTTAGAGGATCTTTTTTACAACAGCATTGCTAAGCAATTTTATTGTCTTATCATATATGCTGAGGGTGATGCTATGTTTCAAGTATTGCGGAAAGTATTATTCGAGGACTAGGTCAGATCTTCCATTCAGCAGAAGTCCCGGAATAATACCCCATATATCACTGAGTATGAAGACCTAGTATATCAGAAAAATGAATCTTTCAAACAAGATTTTGGGGGTTACCCATATATCCGAGAGATGTTACCCACGATATAAGCAAGTATGAATTTAGGTTTATATCTCGTCACAATCTACTGAATGTGCAAAAACCTACTGACACATTGTCAGTGAGATCGTTTATCACATTTTAACTTTCCATATCTTTAGCATGCTGTGATCGTTCACTGATTTACTATCATTTCCTCTTTTTTACAACAAAACTCATTTTTGTTTTTTCAATATTTTTGGCATTTTCAAATTTTCTATTTTTTTAAAATTTTTCTCCCCCTAAAATCAAAATATGTTTCAATTTTGATTTTCAAAGGAAAATTTGAAAACAAACTTTAAAAGAAATTTGAAAAACTGATATCAAATTGCTTCAATTCGCCATTCACTCGGCATAAACAATTAGAACTCCCCCTCACAACAAACTATTATCCCATTATGATTTCAAAACACTTAAGTTTGTTTTAATCAAAATGATTTTTCCGGAAAAATTAGTTTGTTTACCAAACATTTGTAGGTTCGGGGTTACTTCATCACATTGTTCTCCTTTAACCATTTTGAAAGATTTAACAGTTCAAGATTCTATCAACACAAACACTTGTAGAAAATCAAGTACAACTTAATGTCCCTGATTTACCACATGTAAGGCGAAAAATCACCAGAGTGAAATTTCTCAAGAAAGATGCCGATTCATGTTCCACACTTACCAACCTGGGAACTCCGGTAAGTCAGGTTTTTCTATTTGAAAAGATTCACCCAAGCCTGACTAGCCTTGGGTGATTTTGAATTCTTGTTCAACAATGATGGAAAATTTGCATCATCCATTGTTAAACCCGAATTCTCTTTTTTTACCTCAACACTAGGCTCCTCTGGCTTTGATGAACCAGAATCATTGCCTGCACATGGCTTGTCTGACTTTGACCTGTCAGATTCATCGCCTGATGGTGGCTTGTCTGAATTTGACACGTCAGATTCATCGCCGACCATTTTCTTCTTCTTTTCTTCTTTCGTCCTCAGATTTGTATCCGATGAATTCGTCTTTCTTGACTTTGCAATCGAGTTAGTTGATTCATCAGAACTCTTATTCAATCTGTCCGATGAACCCGAAGACAAAATCTTCTCCAGATATTCTCTTACCTTCTTCCTCTTCTTCCTCAGTCTGTCTTTCTGCCCCTGAGAAAGCTTCACTTTCTTTTCTTGAACTTTAGGTTCTTGAACCTTCTGTTCATTAGGCTTGACGTTGACTGGTTTCTTTGCTATTCTTTGAGATTCAACCCTCGATCTTCCCATTGATCTCCTTGGGCAATCTCCGGCAATATATCCTCTGATGTGACATTCATAGCACCTTCTTGTTTCAAATTTTTGACTTTGGCAGTTAACAGCAATGTGTCCTTGATAGCCACAAGTGTAACACACTCTGTTATCATACCTTTTTCTACTTTCATACCACATACTTAGATCAAAGCATTGAGTTGCCTTGTGGTAGTCATTTCTCTTCTTGTATCCTTGATTTGGCATTTGAGCACTGTGGTCAAACCTGCACCACTTATTACCAACATTTTGTGAGTTTTCATTTTTAAATTTTTGTAATTTTTCAAAATGATTAGATGACTTATTTGATGAGCTTTTATTTTCATTTTTAGGATTTTTCAAATTTTTATCTTTTTGTTTCTGTTCTACACTCTTCTTAACAGGTTTTTGTTTAGAACATTCACCTGTTTCAGTAGATTGCAAAACAATATTTTTAAATTTTTCTTGTAAATCTAAAAATATTTTTCTTTTCTTTTCTTTTTCATCATCAGATATTTCATCACAATTTTCAATTTTGACTTTGTCAAAATTTGTGACATTGTCACTTATTGAAACTGAATTGATCGGTTTTGGACAAACATGTGATGTAGAATTCATAAAACCTTTCAATTTTTTCTCAAGCTCGTTAAGTTTATTTCGAGCAATTTCAGCTTCATTTTCAAGCCGAATGATTTTCTGAAGATGAGAATTTATTTCAATTTGTTTTTCAAGATTATTCTGAAAAATAACAGTTTTTTCATCTTCTAAAATCTTTATTTGACTTTGAAAATCTTTTTCAATCTTTAATTTTTCATTATCAAAATCTTTTTCTTTTTCTTTAAAATTTTTGTTTTCTAATGTCAAACTGTCCAAACTACTCAGCAGTTTGACATTTTTAGACATCAATTTCTCACAATTTTTCTCATTTCAAGAATCTGTTTATTATCAGATTCTTTCTCATCCTTCAAGCTTTTGATTTCCAATGTTAAACTCTCTACATTCTTCAGAAGTTTGTCATTGTCTGTTTCTGATTTTTCGCATTTCGAGCACCCAACTTCACATTTTGAAGTTTCACCCTTCTTTGATTCTTCATTCTTTGTCATTCCTTTTCTAATCCTTTCGATTAAATCAAGAAACTCAACCAAACTTATATTTTCTGAGTTTCTTTCTATTTCATCTATTAACTCTTTCTTTTTCTTTTTTTCTTCTTCATCTCCCCACCATTTTCTTTGCCAATAATCATCTTCCTCTTTATACTCTTGGATTATGGCTTCGATATCAAGCGTTTTGTCATCGATTGCAATATTTCCATATTCATCAAGATAACACTCTCTGTCCGGATCCCATCTATTTGCTCTCCTCGCTTCCAGATAGATACGAGATATTCTAATTATTCTGTTTTCAGTCAACATTTTTCTGTATTGATACTTCTGCTCTTCAGTGCGGTAATCTTTCCAAGGAAAAGGTTCGGAATTTTCCATCTTGTACGTTCCTGAAAAATAATCAGCAAAACCATTAGAAATTTTCAAAAGTTTTAAAAACAGTGACTAATAAGCGAAATCAGTTATGTCCGAATAAGCGAAATCAAACAGTGTCCCTATGAGCGAAATAGCTTCTATGTTCAAATAAGCGAAATAGCATGATATCCCTAAAAGCGAAATCACAATATGTTCCTATCAGCAAAATCAAAAGATGTCTGAATAAGCGAAATCAAGTAATGTCCTTATCAGCGAAAATAGACCCTTAAAGTGTCCGAATAAGCGAAATCAGGTATGTCCTAATGAGCGAAATCAGATGATTATATCCCTCGATGTTCGTAAAAGCGAAATCAGGTTTTAACCAATTTTCACCATGTTTTAATTCGAATTTTAACCTGAATCTTTCTAAGGTTTGTTAATAGTATGTTTTACACGTTATATTCGAAATTCAGACAATTTCAACAGTAGGAACCCGTTTTATTCGAATAAATATGAAAGAAAGTGAGTAGAAGTGAGAGAATTTTGTCGAATCAGCTGTAGTAGTATGAACTCCTCGTCCTGATGCTCTGATACCACTTGTTGGACCGTTTTGCGACCCCGAAAAGTCAGTCAAGGACATTCATCTTCACATACGAAGGCAGAATCAACGTAAATGAAGTTACAACAGCTTTCCTATTCAATTCTTTCTCTTTTATTGCTTTCTGGAATGATTTTGACAGAGTTCGGTTACAAAGCATATGATCAGGTCTCGCTCCAATGTCACAAATGAGATCACATGTCTGGTATTTATAGTTGAGCCGGTTCGCTTATATGGACAGTCCATATAAGCGAAACCCTATGTGATACCATATAAGCGAAACCTACCAGGTGACATATGAGCGAAACCACCCTAAGATCTATAAGCGAAATCATCTAACATGTACATACAAACGAAATCACCTATACACCTATGTACTTTCAAGCGAAACACAACATAAAACCCTAAATCTAACTTTCAAGCTCCTATGTTGACCTATCTTGACTTAACACATTATGTAGACGTAGTCAACAGACATTCTGTGCACCAACAAAAAGAAAATGATCATATTGAACGATTAAATGATGGATATGGTTGGTATAGCAGTTATGAACAAGATGATAAAAGGATTTGGATTATGCGACTTGAAAATTTTCTGTGTAAAAAGAATGAGACATTGGAGGAGTTGGAAAGCAGATTTAACTATTTACTGGATAAATTGAAAACATATGAGATAAAGTTGACAGATGTTGAAAAAGTATCAAAGCTTGCAGATGCATTACCTGCAGAATGGGATGATATTTTGAAAGATCTAAAATTGAATTCTGGTTTCTCTGGATTCTCAAAATTACGTCCATCAGAGCTTTTCAAAAATCTCAAAACACATGGTTATGAGAATGATAATAAGAAAAGAGAATTGATGGACAAAATAAAAAGAAACCTAGAGAACATAAGTTTGAATGTAATTGTTGAAATAGATAAAAGAATATGTGTGTGTCTTGTAGCAAAAAATGTTATGAACTATGACATTAAGAGGGGTTGTTATATTGATAAGAATGCGAATCCTCTTGATTTCGTTAAAATTTTTTGTGCAGGCAAATTCTAGACAGAGACAGAGAAAGTTCCAAAGAATGAAGAATCTGAAAAGATTGGATCTTCGAATTCTGAATCAACATGTTCTAAATGTGATAAATTTGAAGCTGAAAATACCAAACTTTTGAAGGATACGGAAAGTTTGACATCGGAAGTCAAAAAGATGAAGGATGAGAAGCAATCTGATGATAAACAGATTCTTATTTTGCAGGAAAATTTGGAGATATTGAAATCTAAAAATGTTAAACTGTTAAGTGATTTGAACAGTTTGACATTAGAAGACAAAAGTTTGAAAGAAAAAGAAAAAGGTTTTGAAAATGAAAAATTAAAGATTGAAAAAAAATTTCAAAGTCAAATGAAGAATTTAGAAGATGAGAAATCTGCTATTTTAAAAAATAATCTTGAAAAACAGATTGAAATTAATTCTCATCTTCAGAAAATCATTAAGCTTGAAAAAGAAGCTGAAATTGCTCAGAATAAAATTGATGAGCTTAAGAAGAAATTGAAAGGTTTTGAGACTTCGTCATCAACACCAGATTATCCATGTCCAAAACCGATCAAGTCTGTTCCAATAAGTGACAATGTCACAAACTTTGTGTAGGATCGGTTTGTGACCCAAACGAGTCGTTCAGAAGAGATTTTATCAGTTTCAGAGGCGGAAACTAAGAAACTGACTTCGAAACAACTTGCTTATCACTTTAAACACTGATTATATTGATATACTAGCAATTACAATCAGTCTTCACACCGGCAGCACCTCGGTATGGAATTTCAAAATCTGTTACAAATGAAATGACCAACACCCTATTTATAGTGTTGCTGGTTCGCTTGAAATGACACAAATACATGTTCAAGCGAAACCCACTTAAATGCATGTTCAAGCGAAACATCAAACATGTACCATTCAAGCGAAAGCCAACAACTAACATTCTGATTAGACTTGTCTTCTTGTGTAGATGATGTCACAATATGATGTCATTATACTTGATGATGACTTCATGCTCGTTGAGATCTGCATCAAATCCAAGACTCGATATAAGACGAAGTCGACAGATGAATGCACTAACAGACTCCCCCTCAGATGTTGACGAGTCTTAAATGTCGAGTCTTCAACGTCTTTGTTTTGGTCAAAAATTACCGAAGCAATTAAGTGATCAAATTAGTAATGTGAGGTAGTGTGCTAGAAAGTGTATAAAAAATATGCTTGTTGAGTTATTTAGAAAATCAGTATTCAGGATACGGCTCAGGATATTGAGCTGTATCTACGATCAAACAATGAGCAAAAAGTAAAGGGAATGACACGAGATGTACGAGGAAAGCCCTTGATCAATCTAGATCGCCGGCATAAAACCTCGGGAGCTGACAATCGCAGCTGCCTTGTTCTTCTTATTACTTCAAACGTCAGGATACAGTGCAGGATATAGACCAGATCGCTAAGTGTTACAATAATTGTGTGAGAGTACAAATTGTGAGAGAGCAAGTGTTAGAGTGTAGCGAGTGTGATTGCAGTGAAATTGTTGTGTCCTATTCGATCTGGTGTTCCTCCTATTTATAGTAACGAAATACAAACAAATATCCCTATAAATCTGGGATGCTCCGAATATTCCACCACGAACGTTGTAGACCGAGTAATAAGGCTTCAACGTCTTTCTTTGAACGGTTTGGACCGAGTCTTCATCGGAATAAGTCTTAGTGAACGTTGCTAGCTTCCAGCCCACGTACCTGCACATAATCCGTTAGTAATCCTGAGGATACCATTCAGGATGTACCAATATCCTGAATCAGCATCCCGGATGTAAACAGATACTATATAACCAAGATATAAATCAAGATATTTTCCAGGATATGGGCTCAGAATTTCACCCATAACAATTGTCCCCAAAAATGTTACCGTTTGATATCCTGCACTAACGGTTACATTTTTCATGGTGGCCGAGATAATTAAGAGATAAGACTATTGATGTGACAGTTTTCAACCACCCGGCCTATATTTACTCATCATGCCCAATATCTTATCATCCTCATCTTCTTTTTTAACCACAATCGACAAGAAAAAGGTAATATTCTCTCCCTCATCTTCATATTCATCTTTTATCTTTCTCCGGCGAGAATTCAGGCGACCAAATGCCTAGGCAAACAAGGTCCAGTTCAGGCGACTCGACTCCCACATTCATCCAACAGAACCTTCTCCAAGAACCGGAGAAGGAAACATGCACCTTTGACAGTGCCCATCTGTCAGCCTTGAAATCCTCCGGTATCTTTCCAGAAGGAACTATATTCCGACCCTTTGATAGAGAAATCCGGTCAGATATGGTTTCCAACGAGTGGATTTGTTTCAATGCTTTCCCCTTTACCTTAGGGTTACAATTCCCCTTTCTGGACTTCATTACCGAGTTCTTTAATATCACCAAAATTTCTTTCAGCCAAACCATGCCAATGCTCTGGCGTATTTTGTCTGTTCTTGACCAAATCAAGAGAAACCACATACCTGACCTTTCCGTCCATGATCTCCCTTTAGCCTACAAGCTTAGATGCCATGGGTCATCTAGGTTCTTATTTTATTCTACTTCCAGTGACCCATTGATACTTCGTGCCACCAGGAACGAGGATGGTTGGCAATCCAAGTTTTTCTTTGTAAAAAGGGATTCAATCCCTGGTGGAACGGATTATCCGATGAGATGGTTGAGAAAGGGTAGGACTTAGGGTTTAAGAGTGATCCTGTATCCTATTCTGTCTCATATCCTGAGCTAATGAATTTTATTTCTTCTGTTTGTGTATGTAGCTGATTTCAGAAAGATCGCACCTCCCCTTGCTGATTCTCAAAAGAGAATAGACGCCATCAGACTGCTTTCAGAAACAGAGAGAAGCTTTAATCCATCTCCACCAACTCCAAGCCCTCTTTCAAGCGCAAACATGTCTGGTAAGAATCCTGCAAGATATCCTGCACACATATGTTTTTATTTGATATTCTTAGGAGAGATTTAGAATTTTACTCCCTGTGTGCAGATTCCAGCAAAGTCCCAGTCTATCTAGACCTTGATGAACTCGACAGCTATCCAACTCCAGCCATAGTCAAGAAGGAGACTCCTGCTGCTACCAGCTCCAAGCCACTCCCGGCTCCCAAGGCCAATCCAAGAACCCGTACTTCCACAGCGAAAAAGAGAAAGGGTCTTGAAGTCAGTGCTCCAGGCTCAGAAGGGTTCTCTTACGACGAACTCAGCTTCTCTGATTCCTTAGAGCCAATGACATCCTTCCTTAACAAGGTAATATCCTGACGCATATCCTTCATGTATATCCTGCATATATATCCTGCAAGTATATCCTAACAGGATATCCTGGTCAACATATATTCTAACTTTATACCTGTAATTAATGTGCAGGGCCTCCAGCATTTGCTCCACTTGTACAATGACGCTTGTGGCACTGTGGCACTTCATGAAGCCAGGATCAAACAGCTCGAAAGCACCGTTGCTGACCAAGGTGCCATTGCTGAAGCGAAGACTCGGCACTACGAAAGCCTGCTGAAGAAGGTCACCCAAGATCCTGAGGTCAAACTTGCCACCGTTCAAATGGATCATGATCAAGCCTTGATCAATTTCCGGGAGGGAATCAAGGCTTCTGCTATCGTCTCCCTGTTACAAGCACGCATCAAGATGGCCTACGAGGCCAATGAGACGGGCCTTGTTTGTCCATCTTGGCCAGTTGAATCCTGGGTGGCCAAGTTAAAGGAGCTCGGAGGCAAAGCTGTGCCGTTTCCTGCTGAAGCCGGTGAGTCTTCTAAGTCAGCAGAGGTGGTGGTCCAGGCTGGAGACAAGAAGGACGCTGGAGAGAATGCTGGGATGGATGCTGGTGAAGATGCTGGAGAGGATGCTTCCAAGGATGCTGAAGCTGGGAAGGCAGAGAAGGTTGGAGGAGATGCCGCTGTGTGAGGGCATTTAGGTGGGCGATGACGGATATACGTGCCAAGGCCAGAGCCCACCTTTTTGAATTTGAACGTTGGTTTGTAGTCCCATAAACAATTTACTTTTCTGCACTTTACTTTCCTGCACCTGAACAATTTACATTTCCTGCATGCTTTTCGAACAATACAACAGTTGAAGGTGGATAGGTCTCGGTTTGAGATGAAGCCTTCAACTGTTGGGTAAATATGGTAATGAACTATTAGTGCTCTTAGTGGATGGGCCTTGTTTTGAGGTGAAACTAAGAGCACTTCTTTTGGTATGTTAATATAACTTCTCTTTTGACCTTATTATTGTTGTCATTGCTATAAAAATCGTATTTGTAAAAACTGTTTGGTTTGTACATTTTTAGGAATATATATTATAGATGTATCCTGGAAGGTATCCTGAAAGATATCTTGATAAGGATATTAAAATATAACCTATAAATTGTCCAAATAAAAAGGAGAGATCATACCAGAGATTCTTAGTGAATCAATTTCAATCCTTCATTATAAGTTTGTCCCCAGTGTATACTTATAAACTTGGACCCATCCTTTGAACAGTATAATGTATGTCCCCTGTGTACGACACAGAAATACAAATGTATTCATACCTTGACTTGAATAAATTCCAAATACCACGAGGCAAAAACCTCGATATCCTGGGATGAATCCTTAGCATACCGGGGATAAACCCTTAATACCGTGGGGATAAACCCTGATATCCTGGGGATAAACCCTAAGTTTCATGCGCTACAGGCGAGAGTGTATAAACTCCAAATCTTAGAAAGGTGAAAACCTTTAAACCTTAGAGAGTATGAAAATACTCTTTGGTGAGAGAGGGTGATCAATCCTCATATACCTTTAGGATCCAGGATATAGCCAACAGTAACGAAATTGTCAGCCACTTTTACATGAACTGGTCCCGCTACCTTGAACTATACCTAGATAACTTGCGCTCCAGGCGAGGTGTTTAAACCCAATTCGAAAGAAAGGTGAATACCTTTAAACCTTTGAAGGGATCAGGATCCCTTAAACGTGAGAGAGGGGGCCAATCCTCTAATCTTTCGACTTATCCTGAGTATATATCCTGGAGCTATATCCTGAAACATATCCTGCAAAACAGTTGTAAACTAAGGTGGGTGTTAGCTTGGCTAACACCCCTCCGATGCTTAAGTCAGTATTGGGTTCGAAACAAAAAACAAATATATTTAAAAGAGATAGAATACATACCATTCTGAGATGTAACCTAAATTCTATCCTTACTTGAAATAGAGCTTTAAGTGTATTGCATTCCAGGATCTTGGTAGCATATCCCCTTCCATATTCCTGAGTCGATATGCTCCTTTCCCTGCTTCTGACTCGACTTCGTAAGGTCCTTCCCATTTCGGAGCTAGCTTGCCATCGGCAAGATTAGTGGTATTTTGAAAAGCCTTTCTTAGCACCCAATCACCAACTCGAAATCTTCTAGTCCTTATGTTCTTATTATATGCTCTGGATATTCTTTGTTGATATGCTGCTATCCTTAGCCTTGCTGCATCTCTTTTTTCGTCTATAGTATCCAAATCCTGACATAAGGCTTCAGGATTCTGTTCAGGATCCCGCAGCATAGATCTTGCAGTAGGTATCGTCATTTCTGTTGGAATCATCGCCTTCGCTCCAAATACCAAGGAAAACGGGGTTTGGCCGGTTGCATTCTTTACCGTTGTCCTATCAGCCCACAAAACAAAGGGTAACTCTTCCGCCCATCTTCCTTTTTTGGCCCCAAGTCTCTTCTTTAAGTTACTGACTATTATCTTGTTTGAAGATTCAGCTTGTCCATTCGCTTGAGGATGTACTGGAGTAGATGTGATCATTTTGATTCCCCAACTTTTGCAAAAGTCAGTAGTCCTTTTGCTTATAAACTGGGACCCATTATCACAAATGATCTCAGCCGGTACTCCAAACCTAGTCAGGATATTCCTCTTTATGAAGGATACTACTTCTTGGTCTCTAACTTGGACAAATGCTTCAGCCTCAACCCACTTGGAGAAATAATCTGTCATAGCTAACATAAAGACTTTTCCTCCCAAAGCTTTTGGTAACTTCCCTACTATATCCATCCCCCACTTCATGAATGGCCAAGGGGAAACTACAGGATATAATGGTTCAACTGGTTGATGTAGTATGTTACTATGTCTTTGACATGCATCACATCTTCGAGCATATTCTGCAGCATCTTTCCTCATTGTTGGCCAATAATATCCTGTCCTTAATACTTTCGAGAACAATGATCTGCCCCCGGTGTGATTACCACAATCCCCTTCATGTATATCCTGAAGTACTTCCTTGGCTTCAGGATCCTCCAAGCATCTTAAATACGGTCCTGCAAGAGATTTCTTGTATAAAACGTTATTTATAATAGTGAATCGTGATACCTTCATCCTAAACGCCTTAGGATTTTCATTCCCGGGGATGTGTCCTTCTTTGAGATATTTCACAATTGGAGCCGTCCAGGATATAGGATCCTCTTTAGGATATTCCGCCCCAGGATCCTGAATACCCGCTACTTCTTTATCCTGAGGATTCGTTACAGGATATAAGACATGTAATACTGGTATTTGGGTTCCTTCCGGTATCCTGATTGATGATCCCAGATTTGCTAAGGCATCTACTTCAGCATTATCCTCCCTTGGTACCTGTTCAAGTGTAAAAACATCAAAATATCCTGCTAATCTTTTGAGAATATCAAGATATTCTATTAATTTCTCACCCTTAACTGCATAGGATCCATTAAAATGGTTAGTAATTAACAAAGAGTCAACATATACTTGTAAATTTTTGATATTCATGCTCTTAGCCAACTCTAATCCTGCGATTAAAGCCTCATACTCTGCTTCACTATTGGTAGCAGGAAATTCACACCTAATAGCCTGGGGTAATATGTCCCCCTGTGGCGATTTTAGTAGTATTCCTAATCCTACTCCTCTTATATTAGATGCACCATCAGTATATAATGTCCAGGATCCTGAGGATTCTCCTAACTGTTGAACTTCTAGGTCTACCTCATCCTGAATGTCACTACTAAAATCAGCCACAAAGTCAGCTAAAGCCCGAGACTTCATGGCATTCCTAGGTTCATATACTAAATCATAAGCACTCAACTTTACCGACCACTTAGCCATTCTACCTGACATTTCCGGTTTCCTAAGTACATTTTTGACAGGATAATTTGTTTTAACATGTATCCTATGTGTCTCAAAGTAATGTCTAAGTTTTGTTGATGCCATAACTAATGCTAGTATTAATTTTTCTAAATGAGAGTACCTAGTTTCAGCATCTAACAAACTTTTACTAACATAATAAACAGGATATTGCTGACCTTCATGGTCTTTTATGAGAACGGCACTTACAGCATTCCCTGATACAACAAGGTATAGGGATAATGGTTCACCATTTTCAGGTTTCATCAATAGAGGTGCGGTTGAGAGATATCGTTTCAAATCCTGTAGAGCTGCTTCATGCTTCTCACCCCATTTGAATTTTTTGTTCTTCTTCAGGATATCATAAAAATCTTTGCATTTTTCTGAAGATCTTGAGATAAATCTATTCAATGCTGCCACTCGCCCTGTTAATCGTTGAACATCCTTCATATTTGAGGGCGATTTAATATCCAAGATAGCTTTAATCTGCTCCGGGCTTGCTTCTATTCCTCTTTTGGTCACCATATATCCTAGGAATTTTCCTGCCCCTACTCCAAAATGGCAGTTAGCAGGATTCAGCTTCATGTTATACTGATCCAGGATATCAAACGCTCCTTTAATATCCTGGAGATGATCCTGAGCCTTCTTTGACTTTACCACCATATCGTCGATGTACACCTCCATGGTGTCCCCCAGTTTGTCTTTGAACATCATGTTTACCAACCTTTGGTATGTTGCACCTGCATTTTTCAAACCAAAAGGCATAGCTGTATAACAATAAATACATGTTGGTGTCATGAAGGCAGTATCTTCCTGGTCGGAAGGCTCCATTTGGATCTGTTGAAATCCTGAGGATGCATCCAAGAAGGTCAGCATTTCATGCCCGGCAGTAGCATCTACCATTGCATCAATGTGGGGAAGAGGAAATGGGTCTTTTGGACAAGCTTTGTTTAAGTCTGTGTAGTCTACACAGACTCTCCATTTCCCATTTTTCTTCTGCACCACAACCACGTTTGCTAGCCACCTTGGGAACTTAACCTCCCTGATCATCCTGGACTTCAACAATCTCTCAACTTCCTCTTGGATAATTGTATTCCGCTCAGGAGCAAACTTCCTGCTTTTTTGTTGAATAGGTTTGAATGATTTATCAATCCCAAGCTTGTGAGTGATGACGTCTTTGGATATGCCTGTCATATCCTCATGCTTCCATGCAAACGTTGACATCCTGCATTTCAAAAAGTTAGTTAATTGTTCTTCAATATCCTGAGGGATATTGGTTCCTACGAGCACCGAAATATCGGGATTATCCTGGTCCAGGATAACTTTCTTCACATCCTGATCCGTATCCTCCACGATATCCTGGGCCCGCGTCTTTAATTGCTATGCTGCACTAGGCTTAGTTGAGGATTTCATCGAGGATGAGTAGCATTCTTTCGCCTCCTGCTGGTCACTATCAACTTTGACAACTCCCCAAGGGGTAGGGATCTTGATGCATTGATGATATGTTGATGGCACAGCCTTCATATCGTGAATCCATGGTCTTCCCAGTATGATGTTATAGCAGGATAGAGAATCCATCACACAGAAACGTTGTATCGAGTTGACTCCTTCAACATATACTGGCAACATTATCTCCCCCACTGTGTTTCTAGCTTCTCCACTGAACCCAACAAGCACGGTAGACTTTGAAGTGATATCCATTGGAGATACATTCATTCTTTTCAGCGTCTCTAGTTGGATTATGTTGACGGAGCTGCCATTATCAACCAATATCCTGCGTACAAAATGGTTAGCCACATATAATGTTATTACCAGAGCATCATGGTGAGGATCCTGGACAGTATCCCTGTCATCAGCATCAAATGTGATCACTTTGTCAGTTGTGAGTGTAGTCATCCTGACAGGTTTATCTCCCCTTTCGGCCTTAGCTTCTTTTGCATGCCTCTTTGCTGCCGAATACGAAGTCCCACAAATGTCGGATCCTCCCGAAATGAAGTTGATTATCTTGGCATCCGCGGGAGGTGATGCTGCTCGCTCAGGATCCTTCTTAGTATCCTGACCCTTATTCTTCTTTCTTCCTAAGAGATCTTTCAAATATCCCTTACTTAGAAGATAGCTTATTTCTTTCCTTAGAGCGATGCAATCCTCAGTTATATGTCCGAAATCTTCATGGAAAGCACACCATTTTGATTTGTCTTTCCAATCGGCTTTTTGTTGATTCTTTCGAGGCCATCTAGCCTTGTCCCCTAGACCCTGCATGGCATACATCAATTCAGGAATGTTAACAGAAAAGCAATATTCAGATAATTCAGGATACTCTTCAGGATCCTCATCTTCGACAGCATTCACTCTCTTGTTTTCATTTCTACCATATGGCTTAGGCCGATATGACTTGAACGAGGATTCTGACTTTCTGTTAGTTGACTCATAAGTGTTAGATGAGTTCATCCTTTCTTGCATCTTTCTGTCATCCTCCAACCGAATATATCTTAGGGCCCTATTCCGAGCTTCATCCAAGTTCCTGCATGGGTTCATTACAAGATCTTGATAAAATTGAGAATCTTTTTGCAGCCCCATCTTGAAAGCTTGAACAGCTGTTGCAACATCAAGATGTGGGATGTCTAAGGATTCTCGGCTGAACTTGTTCACATAATCCCTAAGGGATTCCTGAGGCCCCTGTGTTATCCTGTAGAGATCACTTGTTAATTTTTCAAAGCTTCTACTACAAGAAAATTGACTATTAAATAAATTTACTAAGTGAGCAAAAGATGTAATCGAATGTGGAGGAACATTCAGGAGCCATTTCAAGGCTGATCCTGTCAAGGTTGAACCAAAACCCTTGCACAAGCATGCTTCCTTGAGATCCGGAGGGATAGGGTTAATCTCCATCCTTTCCCTATACTGAGCAATATGCTCCTCAGGATCCGTTGTTCCGTCGTAGAGCTTCATGTTGGGGGTTTGGAACCTCTTTGGGATCTCAGCATCACAGATAGGATATGCAAAACGAGATATCTTGTGGCTGTCTTGGGACACTTCCGGGATTGGCTGGACCACCCCGGGTACACTAGATATCATGTCCTTCAACTTCTGAAGTTCCCTAGTAAGTGCTGATGTTACACCTGTATCCTGCAAAGATCCACTATTAGTAGCATGATTATTATTATTATTTGACACGTTACCTGTTGGAGGATTTTGCCCATATCCTGAAGCATATCCTGAGCTCCTTATGGTCGACATCCTGACCGAGGAGGGTATTTCAGGAGTATGATTCTGAGGAAGGCTGGGCACAATATTCCCCCTGTTATCCTCAGTATACACAGCTGAACTGAAGTTCAACGTTCTGGGATGTAATGGAGTGACAATATCCTCAGCAGATCTGCTCGAGCCAGACTTTAGGAGTTGTATTTCCCTCAATAACATTTGGTTTGTTTCCTGTTGCTGCCTCATTTGTTCCTGCACACTTCCAAATAAGGTTAAAATTTCATCGTTAGAAGCTAAAACAGGAGCAGATTCCTGAACACTGCGGGTAGGGATAATATCCTGAGGTCGTGTAGAGGCTGGCATCCTTGGAGGAGGTGGTGGAAGTACCGGACCGGTAGTAGCAGAAGTCATAGCAGACACAGTGGAGGAGCTCATGTTTGATCTTGAGGCCATTATGGACAATGTGGCAAAAAGTTTTGAAAATAGAAAACCGATTAGCGATTTGACAAAAATTTTTAGTAAAGAGAGCACCACTTGCCCCACGGTGGGCGCCAAATTGTTTTGGTCAAAAATTACCGAAGCAATTAAGTGATCAAATTAGTAATGTGAGGTAGTGTGCTAGAAAGTGTATAGAAAATATGCTTGTTGAGTTATTTAGAAAATCAGTATTCAGGATACGGCTCAGGATATTGAGCTGTATCTACAATCAAACAATGAGCAAACAATGAGCAAAAAGTAAAGGGAATGACACGAGATGTACGAGGAAAGCCCTTGATCAATCTAGATCGCCGGCATAAAACCTCGGGAGCTGACAATCGCAGCTGCCTTGTTCTTTTTATTACTTCAAACGTCAGGATACAGTGCAGGATATAGACCAGATCGCTAAGTGTTACAATAATTGTGTGAGAGTACAAATTGTGAGAGAGCAAGTGTTAGAGTGTAGCAGTGTGATTGCAGTGAAATTGTTGTGTCCTATTCGATCTGGTGTTCCTCCTATTTATAGTAACGAAATACAAACAAATATCCCTATAAATCTGGGATGCTCCGAATATTCCACCACGAACGTTGTAGACCGAGTAATAAGGCTTCAACGTCTTTCTTTGAACGGTTTGGACCGAGTCTTCCGCGGAATAAGTCTTAGTGAACGTTGCTAGCTTCCAGTCCACGTACCTGCACATAATCCGTTAGTAATCCTGAGGATACCATTCAGGATGTACCAATATCCTGAATCAGCATCCCGGATGTAAACAGATACTATATAACCAAGATATAAATCAAGATATTTTCCAGGATATGGGCTCAAAATTTCACCCATAACAGTCTTCAGTCTTTATCAGTCTCTCTTCTTTCTTAGCATAAACCAGAATCTTCTCTTTGGCGCTAGCCTCGTCAGACTCCCCCTCTCATCATGATGGGATTGCTGTCTGGAATTAGCTATCACCTTGAGATCAATCCCTGGCTTTATCTCTGTTCAGCACATCTCCTGCACACTTCTCAACAAAACATAAGTTTTTACTTAAATCAATAAGAAAAACTTACTAGTAATAGTTACATCAAGTTCAAATTAATGATCCTGATTAACTAAACAAACTTTTCTTTCTCAAAACAAATTTCTTCTGTTAAACTCACACTCCCAAACCTGTTCGTCAAGTTCAGCACTTGAAATTTTGAAAATCAGTTTTTCAACATCAGTTGTCGAAAGTCTTTTTGGATTTTTCAAAATTTATGCTAAAACACACTAAAATCTTTTTGGGTTTTTGATAACAAAGGAATGCAGAAAAGAAATATTTACATACAATATTTTTGAGAGTTTGTGTAAGAGGATCATATCAGTGTATGTGACCAATCACTAGCACCATTAAGCTTTAAACATTTTCAGTTCTAAACGATTCACATAGATTGACGATATTGTTGTCCACTTAAGCTCAATCTAAAAACTTTCTAAATGCTTACCGATACATTAAGGTATATTAATATGCACTAAATTCTTATGGACCCCACGATCTCAACATATCCCCTCATCATGCAATACACTATCTCAAGTAATGCCTTTAAACTTTTATCAACTGCGATTTGTGCAAAAATAAGGCAGAATGTTTAAACATTAACAATCAGGTCGATACTTCCGTATACGCAGAGAAAGTCCAATGTTTAAACAAAATAAGAAAAATAAAACAAGTTGAAGTTGTTTAGGCTTTAACCACCAGGTCGATACTTCCGTATACGCAGAGGAGGTCCAAAGCTTAAACGAAACACCAAAGAAAATAAAGCAGAACGTTTAGGCAACAACATCCAGGTCGATACTCACGTATACGCAGAGGATGTCCGATGCTTAAACAAAATAAAGAAATAAAACAAGTTTAAATCTTTGCAAAATGAAATGCACAATCACAGCGACTTTTCAGCAAAGTTGTGAAAGTTCACAAACTTAACCAGTTTTATGTCTTCCGACAATCAGCGATTACTGAGTAGGCACACAATCAAGAAGGACAAAACTAAGTACTATGCTTTTGACCATGTTTCCCACTAGAACTAGGCTTTTTCATTTAAGTTTGTATCGTTATCGCAAATCTACTAGTCTAGCTGAGCCTACCGTCACATCTTTACTGAGATCGCTTATCACATTTTATCTCTTCATTTCTTTAGCATGCTGTGACAGTCCAACTGATCTACTATCATTTCCTCTTTTTCACAACAAAACTCATTTTTTTCATTTTCAATGTTTTTGGCATTTTCAAATTTTTTAATTTTTTAAAATTTTTCTCCCCCTAAAATCAAAATAAGTTTCAATTTTGATTTTCTGGGAAAATTTGAAAATGAACTGTACAAAGTAAATGACAACATGATGAGAATTACTTCAATTCTCCATTCACTTGGCATAAACAATTAGAACTCCCCCTTTCACAAAACTATTTTCTCACTATGATTTCAAAACACTTAAGTTTGTTTTAATCAAAATGGTTTTTTCGGAAAATTAGTTTTGTGAGTCATTTCTCAAACATGGGGATCATTCATCATCTTGTTTTCTTTAACCACTTTTAAAAACTAACATTTTTAAGATAAATCCACAAACATCACTTGTAGAAAACTACGTACAACTTAATGTCCCTGATTTACCACTTTTAAGTCAAAATATCACCGAAATGAATTTCTCAAGAAAGATGCCGATTCCTGCTCCACTCTTACAAACCTGGGAGCTCCGGCAAGTCAGGTTTTTCTATTTAAACAGATTCACCCAAGCCTGACGGTCCTTGTGTGATTTTGAATTCTTGTTCAACAATGGTGGAAAATTTGCATCATCCATTGTTAAACTAGAAATCTCAACTTTTACCTCAACAAATGGCTCCTCTGGTTTTGACGAACCAGATTCATCACCTGAACGTGGCTCCTTTGACTTTGACAAGTCAAATTCATTGCCTGATCGTTGCTTGTCTGACTTTGATGAGCCAGATTCATTGCCAGACAGTGGTTCCTTTGTTTTCAAAGAAACAAATTCATCGCCGACTTTTATTGGAACCCAATCCACTCTAGAATTAGGTTTTCCAAATTCATCAACTTGTGACATAAATGACTTTTCACAGTTTCTTTTATATTCAAAAACTTTGATAAAAGTTTTGTCTGAAAAATTAACTTTCTTTGATTGTTTATCAGTTTGATTAGTCAAATTTTCTTTTGTTACTCTCTCTTTTGTCCTCAGATTTGTATCTGATGAATTCGTTTTGCCTGACTGATCATTTGAGCAAATTGATTCATCAGAACTTTTATCTTATTTACCAATTGTACCCGAGGACAAAATCCTTTCGAGATACTCTCTCGCCTTCTTCCTCTTCTTCCTCAGTCTGTCTTTTTGCCCCTGCGAAAGCTTCACTTTTGGTTTTAGAACTTTCTGTTCTTGAACTTTAGATTCTTGAACTTTCTGTTCCTTGGGCTTTGCTTTGACATTGACTGGTTTCTTTGCCATTTTCTGAGATTCAGCCCTCGATCTTCCCTTTGATCTCATTGAGCAATCTCTAGCAATATGGTCAATGATGTTGCAGTTAAAGCATCTCCTTGACTCAAACCTCCAACTCTGGCAGTTAATAGCAATGTGTCCTTGATAACCGCATCTGTAACACACTCTGTTATCGTACCAATCACCACTTTCTCACCAAACACTCAGATCATAGCATTGTCGGGCTTTGTGGTAATCTTTCCTCCACTTGTTTGCTGGATTTGGCTTTTGAGCACTGTGGTCCGACCTGCACCACTCATTACCAATAATTTTTGAATTTTCATTTTTTACTCTTTGTAATTTTTGATTGTGATTGGATGATTGATCTGATGAACTTTTATTTTCTTTTTGAACATTTTTCAAAATTTTCACTTTTTGTTTTTGTTCCACTTTCTTCTTCAAAGGTTTTTGCTTAGAGCATTCTCCTTTTTCAGTTGATTGTGGAACAGTTTCTTGAAACTTTTCTTTTAGTTTCAAAAACAAATTCTTTTTTTTACTTTTTTCGTTTTCATCATTAGATTTTTCATCGCAATCTTCAACTATGACTTTGTCATAGTTTGTGACATTGTCACTTATTGGATATGAATTAATAGATTTCGGACAAGGAATAGTTGAAGTATTCACAAACACCTTCAACTTTTCTTCCCATTCCTTGATTTTCTTTTGAGCACACTCTGCTTCCTTTTCAAGTCGAATAATCTTTTCAAGATGAGAATTGATTGCAATTTGTTTTTCAAGATTGTTTTTACCAAACAAATCTCTCTCATCTTCTAAAATTTTTATTTGACTTTGAAAATCTTTCTCATTTTTTACTTTTTCATTTTCCAAATTGTGTATTTGATTTTTCAAAACATTTTCTGATTTTTTAAGATTTTTGTTTTCTAATGACAAACTCTCAACCTCCTTCAAGAGTTTGTCATTTTCAGATGTCAACTTCTCACAATTTTTCAGCAAAACAAAAATCGGTTTATCATCAGCTTTTGTCTCAACCTTTAAAGATGAAATATTTTTAACCTGTTTCTTTTCATCATGAACACTTTCATTCTTACTCTCTTCTTCTGATGAATGATCAAAGATAGGTGCGTCTTCTGTAACCTCTTTCTTTAACGCTGGTTTAGGATTCACAGATACAGGTTTTTCAGATTCTACTTTCTCAACCTTGACCGATGGAATTTGTTCAATCTGCTCAGCTCTGATCTATTCTTTAACAATAACTGCCTTTTGATTCTTTCTTTTTGCATCTTGTTTTTCTTTCAATTTTTCAATTTTATCGGCATAAAATAACTTTCCACTACGTTGATCAGATGGAAGTTGTTGTTTAAGATATTCAAGCTCCCGGATTTCCTCTTCATAATTGTCACTCTCTTCATCAGACGAATGATAAAAAATCGGAACTTTTTCAACAACTTCTTTTACTGAGACTGTTTCTTTTTCTTTCTTTATCGGAATATACTGATGAGATTCATGATGCACATATGCCAACACTTCCTCAAAATCCATGTTTCGATTTCGAGAGTTCACAAAAACACAAACTTTCTTGTTTCAAAAATATTGGTCTCCAAACGAGCTATATCACCTTGTAAACAATACCTTCACTTGGACCGAGACACTTTATCAAATTTGTGACCCCAATTCACATGCGCCTGACACCCAATCACATGAATTCACTTGCAAACCGACAACTTTAAATTTGCATTAAATCTGATTGGGCCGCTTAGTCTTTTGTCAATGTATATGGAAACTTGGGCCGATGACAAAAACAAAAATCACATGCAAACCTGGGCCTGACTTCTTGTTCACATGCAAAACAGTGACAACAACTTCTTTTGTTGTTGAATAAAGATTGGGCCGCAACTATTTGATCAAAGTGATTCACGTGATTTTTTTTGTATAAAGTGCCGAAAATTGTGATCACACCTTAATTCTCATTTGACCAACACTATCGTGGATCTGACAATTCAAATCACATGTATCTGATTGGGCCGCAACTATTTGTAAACCCAATAAACTATTTGTAAACCCAATAGGCTGCGACTATGAATCACGTGAAATCTGACTATTTGGAATGCACAATAAGACACTATGATTACACAGACAACTTCAATTCACATGCAAACTTATATGGCTGACAAAACTTGAGGACAATTTACAAGAATCACATCTACCCATAAACCGATATATTCACATGCACACATAATTCTTTCATGAACTGATAATCTCTTTCACATGCAAAAAACTGACAACCTCGTTTTTTGTTTCACACAACTCTATGCACTTTTCAAGCGAGTGTCAGATTCAAGCGGAAGCCGACACATATTTCAAGCGAAAACTAGATTCAAGCGAATGACGTCAGCAAATAACGAACAGAATTTCAAGCGAAAGTTCAATTTGCATCAATTTTAAGCCGATTTTAGTTCTGAAACTTTCCAGGATTTGTTAAAACATGATTACGCATAATATGTGTGAATTTGAGCCGATTTTAACCGTGAAAAATTTTCAATTTTGAAAAAGAATGGTGTAGAAATCAGAAAAGGTGATGAAAACAGGCTGTTTTGGCAAGATCTCTTCCTCCTGAGCTCTGATACCACTTGTAGGATCAGTTTGTGACCCAAACGAGTCGTTCAGAAGAGATTTTATCAGTTTCAGAGGCGGAAACTAAGAAACTGACTTCGAAACAGCTTGCTTATCACTTTAAACACTGATTATATTGATATACTAGCAATTACAATTAGTCTTCACACCGGCAGCACCTCGGTATGGAATTTCAAAATCTGTTACAAATGAAATGACCAACACCCTATTTATAGTGTTGCTGGTTCGCTTGAAATGACACAAATACATGTTCAAGCGAAACCCACTTAAATGCATGTTCAAGCGAAACATCAAACATGTACCATTCAAGCGAAAGCCAACAACTAACATTCTGATTAGACTTGTCTTCTTGTGTAGATGATGTCACAATATGATGTCATTATACTTGATGATGACTTCATGCTCGTTCAGATCTGCATCAAATCCAAGACTCGATATAAGACGAAGTCGACAGATGAATGCACTAACACTTTGATAAAGTCAAAGTTGAAGATTGTGATGAGAAAACTGATGATGATGAGAAAAAGAAAACATTTTTGAAATTAAAAGAAATGTTTAAAGAAACTGTTCTACATTCTACTGAAAAAGGTGAATGCTCAATACAAAAACCTGTAAAGAAGAATGTGGAACAAAAATAAAAGCATAAAAAACCGAAAAATGTTCAAAAAGAAAATAAAAGCTCATCAGTTCAATCATCCAATCGTGATAAAAAATCACAAAAATTAGAAAATCAAAACTCAAAAACTGTTGGTAATAAGTGGTGCAGGTTTGACCACAGTGCTCAAAAGCCAAATTCAGCATACAAAAGGAGAGATGGATATCACCAAGCCAAACAATGCTATGATCTGAATGTTTTGGCAGAAGGTGGTGATTGGTACGATAACAGAGTGTGTTTCAGATGCGGTTATCAAGGACACATTGTTGTTAACTGCCAAAGTTGGAGTTATGAACGGAAGAGATGCTATAAATGCCAAATCATAGGTCACATTGCCAGAGATTGCCCAATGAGATCAATGGGAAGATCTAGGGCTGATTCTCAGAAATTGGCAAAGAAAACAGTCAATGTCAAGCCCAAAGAACAGAAAGTTCAAGAACCTAAAGTTCAAGAACAGAAAGTTCTAGAATCGAAAGTGAAGCTTTCTCAAGGGCAGAAAGACAGACTGAGGAAAAAGAGGAAGAAAGCGAGAGAATATCTCGAAAGGATTTTGTCTTCGGATTCAGCCGTTAAAGCGAATAACAGTTCTGATAAATCGTCTTGCTCTCCAAAGAATGACAAGTCTAGCAAAAAGGATTCATCAGATACAAATCTGAGGACGAAAGGGAAACAAAAGAAAGTGGAGAATCCACTTCCTGGTGATGAATTTGTTTCTCCGGAAACAAAGGAGCCAGTTGTTGCCTATGAATCTGACTCGTTAAAGTCAGACAAGCCACGATCAGGCAATGAATCTGGTTTGGTAAAGCCAGAAGAGCCGTGTGTTGAGGTAAAAGTTGAGAATTCTGGTCTAACAATGGATGATGCAAATTTTCCACCATTGTTGAACAAGAATTCAAAATCACCCAAGGACCGTCAGGCTTGGGTGAATCTGTTTAAATGAAAAACCTGACTTGCCGGAGCTTCCAGGTTGGTAAGAGTGGAGCAGGAATCGGCATCTTTCTTGAGAAATTCACGAAAGTGATTTCGTCTTACATGTGGTAAATCAGGGACATTAAATTGTACTTGATTTTCTACAAGTGATTGTGTTGAAAATTTGGTAAATTTTTCAAGTGATTGAAGAAAACAAAGTGATGAAAGATCCCCATGTTTGAGAAATGATTTACAAAACTAATTTTCCAGAAAAACCATTTTAATTAAAACAAACTTAAGTGTTTTGAAATCACTATGGGAAAATGTTTTGTTGTCAGGGGGAGTTCTGATTGTTTAAGCCAAGTGAATGGAGAATTGAAGTAATTCTCATCATGTTGTCACTTTACTTTGTACAGTTTGTTTTCAAATTTTCCCAGAAAATCAAAATTGAGACATATTTTGATTTTAGGGGGAGTAAAAATTTTAAATAAATTGAAAATTTGAAAATTCCAAAAACATTGAAAAATGCAAAAATGAGTTTTGTTGTATAAAAGAGGAAATGATAGTAGATCAGTGTGACTGTCACAACATGCTAAAGAAATGGAGAGATAAAATATGATAAACGATCTTACTAAAGATGTGACGATAGGCTCAGCTAGACTAGTAGATTTGCGAGAACAATACAAACCTAAAATGAATAAGCCTAGTTCTAGTGGGAAACATGATTGAAAGCATAGTACTTAGTTTTGTCCTTCTTGATTGTGTGCCTACTCAGTAATCGCTGATTGTCGAAAGACATAAAACTGGTTAAGTTTGTGAACTTTCACAACTTTGCTGAAAAGTCGTTGTGATTGTGCATTTTATTTTGCAAAGATTTAAACTTGTTTTATTTCTTTATTTTGTTTAAGCATTGGATATCCTCTGCGTAAACGTGAGTATCGACCTGGATATTATTGCCTAAACGTTCTGCTTTATTTTCTTTGGTGTTTCGTTTACGCTTTGGATCACCTCTGTGTATACGGAAGTATCGACCTGGTGGTTAAAGCCTAAACAACTTCAACTTATTTTTATTTTTCTTATTTTGTTTAAACATTGGACTTTCTCTGCGTATACGGAAGTATCAACCTGATTGTTAATGTTTAAACATTCTGCTTTGTTTTCGCACAAATCACAGTTGATAAAAGTTTAAAGGCATTACTTGAGATAGTGTATTGCATGATGAGGGGATATGCTGAGATCTTGGGGTCCATAAGAACTTAGTGCATAATTAATATACCTTAACGTATCGGTAAGCATTTCGAAAGTTTTTAGATTGAGTTTAAGTGGACAACAATATCGTCAATCTATGTGAATCGTTTAGAACTTAAAATGTTTAAAGTTTAACGGTGCTAGTGATTGGTCACATAAACTGATATGATCCTCTTACACAAACTCACAAAAATATTGTCTGTAAATATTTCTTTATTACATTTTTTTATTTCAAAAATCCAAAAAGATTTTCGGAGTGTTTTAGCATAAACTTTTGAAAAATACAAAAAGATTTTCGACAACTGATGTTGGAGAGCTGATTTTCGAAATTTCAAGTGCTAAACAAGATGAACTGGTTTGGGAGTGTGTGTGCTAAATTGAAAAATTTTGATTTAAGAAAGAAGTTGAGATTAGTTAATCAGAGTTATTAATTTGAATTTGATGTAACTATTTCTAGAAAGTTTTTCTTATTGATTTAATTAAAAACTTATATTTTGTTGAGAATTGTGTAGGTGTTGATCTGAACAGAGAAAAGCCAGGATTTGATTTCAAAGGCGATGACTAATTCCAGACTGAAAATCCCAGCTTGATGAAAGGGGGAGTATGACGAGGTTAGAGCTAGAGAAAAGATCCAGGTATATGATTCCAGGAGAAATTTCTGAAGAAGACTGATCAAGATTGAAGAGTAGTCATATTGAAGACTCTCACTGAACATTCCGTCAACATTCAAGGGGGAGTCTGTTGGTGCAGTTGTCTGTCAACTTCATCTTCGTTCGAGTCTTAGATTAGAACTGATAGATCAGGGCTTGTAATACGAGAAAATATCAGATTTTAGGGTGTTTAAGTTGGCATTTCGCTTGAACATGCTATTTCGCTTGAAAGTGACAAACATCATTTCAAGCGAAATCATCATAAGTCATTTCGCTTGAAATGACAAAGTGTCTCTTTCAAGCGAAACCCTTGCCCTATATATAGTCTTGAAGCGATTTCAGTTGTAGGGTTCTGATTTCCGACGCCGAGGTGCTGTCGAGGTGTCTCCGAGTCTGTAAACGCATATTGATAAATATAAGAGACAGTTAATAGTGATTCTAGTGTTCTACAAGCTAAACAAAGACAGAATCAATGAATTCCGCCTCTAGTTCTGTCTGAGCACTCTTCTGATCGACTCGTCAGGTCGTTTCACGATCCTATATGTGGTATCAGAGCTCAGGAGGAAGAGTTCTTACCGTTTAGCTCGTTTTCGCTTGAAAATTCTGTTTTCTACACCTTCTTTTCAAACGAAATTAGGTGGGTTATAAATAGGCTATATGTCTATACAATATACAAGACGTAGTGATATTCAAGCTGTTTCATAGTCTATACGTCTGTTTCCGCCTTTCGTATAGATAGGAACTCTTCTGAACGACTCATTTGGGTCACAATTCGATCCTACAGAATTAAACAATGATTTTCGAAAGAAGGTGACAAGAGATTAATTTCTTGAAAAATTGACTCTTCTTGAATTTTAACGTTATCGGACTCACCTTTTTCGTTGTTTAACTCATGTGTCGGTTTTTCACTTATTTGTTCTTCCATTTTCACATTTTCAACTATTTCTACGTTATTACAAGTTAACTCTTCCCTTACGCGGGACTCCTCTTCCCTTGCGCGAGATTCTTTTATGTAACGGTCAATAGTTTTAAGGTGTTCTAGTATCTTTTCGGTTACTTTGGTGATACAGTAAGGATCGGGATCCTCAAAGCTTGAATCCGGATGTTCGATCGTTGGTTCCTCATAATACTCATATGAAGTACATGGTTCACACCATTGTTCTTCATTGTAAGCATATAATGGATAAGGGTCGTAATTTGTTCTTCATAATACTCATATGAGGTGGATTGTTCACGCCATGGTTCCTCATAATAAGTATATGAAGGTGGTGGCTCATATCTTGGTTCCTCAAAGTATGAGTATGAAGGCTTATACCTTGGTTCATAAAAGTATGAGTATGAGGTGGAAGGTTCATACCTGTGGTCTTCATAGGATGTGTATGAAGTCGATGGCTCGTACCTGGGCTCCTCATAATAGGTGTATCAAGTGGATGGTTGAAATAAGTCACAATATTGTACCGAGTGCGGGTCACCACAAATGGTGCAATAGTCTTCCCTATAATCATCATCCTCATAGGTGTAGTTGTAGCCTCCTGAGTATTGATCCATAAGAATCACTCAGCAGACCATAACAGAGTCTCGAGTCCAGAAAACGAAAATAAAAATGGAAACAGAAGCTGGACACGGCCCCGTGTTCAGTGGACACGGCCCGTGTTCAGTATCTGTATCTGGGCGTTAGAATTAAAGTTACTGGTTTTGTGCAGCACGGGGGCGTGTTCAGTGAGCACGGCCCCGTGTTCAGACTCTGTATCTGGGTGTTTTTGTTAAAAATATGCAGCACGGCCCCGTGTTCAGTGAGCACGGCCCGTGTTCAACCTACTGTAAATGCAAAACTAACTAAAATGCAAAAAAATGTGCGCGCGTTTTGAAAAGGTGTTGAAAAAAACTGATTAGGCCGTCGATTTTAAGCTTTCTTAAAATCCTTGTGTCCCCGGCAACGGCGCCAAAAACTTGATGCGTATGTGGTGTTATAAGTTTTTATGTATATTTTTAGCCCTTTTTAACCACTTTAGTCAAGTTTTAAATTTATAAAACATGATATTTACTAACACCAAACACACACATGGGCAAGTGCACCCATCGTGAGCGTAGTATAGTGTTGGTTAGATACCGAGGTCGTCCAAGGACACAAGAGCTTTTAATACCGGTTTATCCTCAACGTCTAATCAAATCAAAAATTTAGAAAAAGGTTTTAAACTAGAAAATAAAAACTAAAATGCTGAAAATAAAAATAAAATAAAAATAGATAGACAAGATGAATCACTTGGATCCGACTCGCCTTTAGTGTAACCTTTGATTATTTCCGCACTTTTGCACTTTTTAAGATATTATCTTAGTTATTGTAGTAGGCCCCTCTTTTGAAGGTGACGTTACCATCAACCCAGTAGTTTGAGTCAACAAGGATACAATCCTAAAGGGTCGGATTATTGAAAGATAATTAATTAAGTTATTAATGCGTAATGTGGTAGGCCCCTCTTTTGAAGGTGACGTTACCCTCAGCTAAGTAGTCTGAGTCAGCAGGGATACAGTCCTAAGTAGCCGGGTTAAAGTTTTAATAGTAGCTTACATATGAGGGGATCAAAGAGTTTGGACCCCCGCCATCCAATACCAATGGGCATTGAAGGAGGTCCTACTAAATTTGACCCAGGTCCTTGCAGGATCTATACACTGAACAAGGCAAGACTCTTACCAAACCATTCCCTTAAACCCCGACCAGGTAGCCAACATATCTCCATATTGACCGTGGAGATATGAATGGTGTAAATCTTTTATTTTATATAGACAGTAAAATAACACCAAGACACCACGAACAAATGATAAGGAAGAATCACCTTCAACATAAGAAACTAGTTATTAAAGTCATTAATACATAACCAAGTAAAAAGTGCGAAAAGATTAAAAATAAAAAGTATTACACTAAATGCTTGTCTTCACCAAGTGATGTAAGAGACTTAGGCAAACATGGCCTTTGATTGTCAAGAACTCTTACGATCAATCTTGGATCCCGAGACTACTACACACATTCTATGATGGATGATGGATGATGGTGGTGGATGATGGTGTTGTGGTGGTGGTGGAGTGTGGCTGAAGTGTGAGAGAGGTGGTTTGCCAAGGGATGATTTGCAAGTGAGCCAAGCACCCCTATTTATAGCATGCACAGAAGCTCGGACACGGCCCCGTGTCCATTGTGCACGGCCCCGTGTCCACCCTCTTCTCTTTCTTCATTAAATCCAGTTTGTCTGCATTAGTTGACCACGCCCCCGTGTCCGCTGGGCACGACCCCGTGTGCAGAAGCGTATCTGTACTATCAAGATTTCCTCAGATTTTGCGAATCTTAGAGTTGACCACGGCCCCGTGTCCGCTGGGCACGCCCCCGTGGTGGGTGATAGAAGCTTCTACAGCTTTGTCTTTTCTGCAGACACTTGGGCACGCCCCCATGCTCATTGAGCATGTGGCGTGTTCAATTTTCTGTTTTCTTGTTCTTGTTTGGGAGGATGCTGTCGAGGGGTCGGGCATGTCACGTTTATTCCTTTTCTTGTATTTATGTTAGATTTAGCTGTCTTTTTGCTTCTCTTGTTCATTTGAGCTCATTTAATCCTGAAAATACAAAAGGAAGACAAAAGCACACTTTTTCCAACATTAGTACTAAAAAAGGGTTAGTTTTATGCCACAATTGATGTAATTTATATGTTGTATTTTGCACACATCATGCAGGATCAACACACTCAGAGGATGATTGGGATCGGCCGTAGAGTGGGAGAATTATATGTTCTAGAAGAACTCAAAGTTTCTGGTGTTGCTGCTTCCAATATTGATTTGTCTTCTTTTTGTTTGAGTCTTTTGTTGTCTGAATTTTATGTTTGGCATTCTCGTTTAGGACATGTTTCAGCGTCTCGTTTAAAGTTTTTGGTTTCTACAGGTGTTTTGGGTCAATTGAACACTTGTGACATTTCTGATTGTAGTGGTTGCAAACTTGCTAAATTTTCTGCTTTGCCTTTTGAAAAAAGTATTTCGCGTTCCGTTGCTCCTTTTGATATTGTGCATTCTGATGTGTGGGGCCCGTCACCAGTATCCACTAAGGGTGGGTCAATTTATTATGTATCTTTTATAGATGATTATACTCGTTATACCTGGGTGTATCTTATGAAACGTAGATCTGAGTTCTTTGGCATATATAAAAATTTTAGAGCCTATGTTAAGATGCAACACTTGGCTGTAATAAAGTGCTTCAGGTGTGACTTAGGAGGTGAGTATACCTCCAATGATTTTACCCAGCTACTTGCATTCGATGGTACAATACACCAGGCGTCTTGTACCGACACCCCTCAGCAGAACGGTGTTGCTGAAAGAAAACATCGTCATCTTATGGAGACTGCTCACTCGTTTCTCATATCTGCTGATGTTCCGAGTGTTTTTTGGGGAGAAGCACTCCTAACTGCCCAACATGTGATTAATCGGATCCCTACTTCTCATAACTCTGGGATTTCTCAATTTGAAAAACTATATGGCGAACTTCCAGATTATAATGAATTAAGGGTTTTTGGATGTACTTGCTTTGTTCTCCGTCCTCGTGTTGAACGAGACAAATTGTCAAATTAAGTTAGCCTTATGTGTATTCTTGGGTTATGCTAGTGGTCCGAAAGGTTATGGCACTGGACAGAAAGGATATCGTTGTTTTGATCCCGTGAGTAAGAAGCTATACGTTTCAAGGCATGTTATCTTTCTTGAGCATATTCCTTTTTATTCAATTCCATCCAAATCGCACAATATAAAAAAGTCAGATCTTTTGAATATTGATCCTTTTGAATGTGACATTGATGTATCACCATTGTCCGATGTTCCAACTACTGAACCTAATGGGTCGGTAGACCCGGATAGGTCGACAAACCGTGATGGGTCAGTTCAAGACACCCATACATCGTCAGACACAACTTCAGGTCCGACCGTGTCTAAGACAACTCCTTCGTTTGTTGAGACAGCTCCACCTCTGAGGAGGTCCACTCATGAATGTAAGTCCACAAAACTACCAGATTTTGCGTACTCTACTTCTCGGCTTCGTTTGCTTCCTTTATCGCAAACATACATCATCTATCTGAACCTGGATCGTATAAAGAGGCTATCTCTAATCCTATCTGACAGAATGCTTTGGCTGAAGAGCTCACTACTCTTCATCAAACCCAAACATGGGATTTGGTTCCATTACCTCCAGGGAAACATACAATTGGTTGTCGTTGGGTATATAAGATTAAAACAACATCTGATGGGTCCGTTGAACGATATAAGGCCCAACTTGTAGCAAAAGGATATTCACAAAAGTATGGTATGGATTATGTGGAGACATTTGCCGCAGTGGCAAAAATGACTACAGTCCGTACTCTTATAGCTGTTGCGTCTGTTCGTCAGTGGAAGATTTGTCAAATGGATGTCATGAGGAGGTCTACATAACTCCTCCCCCAGGTATTGCTCATAAGCCCGGTGAAGTATGTCGACTTCGAAAAGCATTGTATGGTCTCAAACATGCCCCTCGTGCTTGGTTTGAGAAATTCTCAACTGTAATTACCTCTCTTGGTTTTGTGCCTAGCAATCACGATTCTGCATTATTTATTCGATGTACAAGTGCAGGGCGCATTCTTTTGTCTTTATATGTGGATGATGTGGTTATTACAGGTGACGATTATGTTGGCATTGAGTCATTGAAGCGTGACTTAGCTCACCGGTTTGCTATGAAGGATTTGGGCTTGCTGCGTTATTTTTTAGGAATTGAGGTGGCTCAGTCTCAGAAAGGATACCTTATTTCTCAGACAAAATATATATCTGATTTGTTTCAGCGAGCACAACTTACTGATAACAGAATTGTAGACACTCATCTTGAAACCAATGCACGGTATTCTCCTAATGATGGTGTTCCTTTATCTGATCCGAGCTTATATCATACTATTGTTGGCAGTTTAGTTTATCTTATGGTTACTCGGCCGGATATAGCTCATGCTGTTCACGTGGTTAGTCAATTTGTTACTGTTCCTACTTCTGTTCACTGGGGAGCTGTTCTTCGTATTCTGAGATATCTTCGTGGCACTCAGTTTCAGAGTCTCTTATTTCCTTCAACATCTTCTCTAGATCTACGTGCCTATAGTGATGCTGATTGGGATAGCGATCATAATGATCGTAAATCTACCACTGGTTTCTGTGTTTTCCTTGGAGATTCGTTAATATCGTGGAAAAGTAAGAAACAAGATGTCGTTTCTAGATCTTATACTGAGGCTGGGTATCGTGTTATGGCCTTGACTACATGTGAGATTGTTTGGTTACGTTGGCTTCTTGCAGATATGGGAGTCAATATTTCTCAGCCTACTCCTCTACATTGTGATAACAAAAGTGCTATGCAGATTGCAAAGAATTCGATTTTTCATGAGCGGACAAAGCATATTGAGATTGATTGTCACTTCACTCGTCATCATCTACAACTCGGGACCATATCGCTTCCATTTGTTCCTTCAGCCTTGCAGATTGCTGATATTTTTACCAAGGCTCAATCGGCGTCTCGGTTTCGTTTCATGTGTGACAAACTCTCAATGCTTATTACTATTGCATTGTGAGTTTGAGGGGAGATGTTAGCATAATATAGTATGGGCTCGTTTGTAATGGGTTTATTTCTCAGCCCATTTAGCTAGTTAACCTAGAAGTCCTCTCATATATATTGTCGACCTTTTTTTGTTGATATAATACTTTTAATACATTCTAATGATAATCACTAGCTGTATTCTCTGAATATCACTGTTGATTTACAGGTAGAAGTTGATATAGGTGGGGGTAGAAGTTGTGACAGTGGGGGTTCAAATCTGCCATTCAGGTGGGTGGCGTTGTGTGAGTTTTGGGTTTGTTCATTGGCGGTGGGGGTTCTGGTTGCGATGGTCAATGATGGTGGTAGAAGCGGTGATGGATGGCGGTAGAAGAGAGAGGGAATAGGGTTTCAAAACTCTAATTAAGCTAGATGATGGATATGAAGGAAGAGAGAAATCTTGAAGATGATGGATATGAAGAGATAGAGAAATATGTGCTTTAAAGAAAAATGGCGGGATGCTTTTATTGATTGACAGTGGAGAAAGAATTCAAATATAAATTGTTCAAAATACCATGCATTTTAAAAAGTTGAATTGATGAGGTGTCAAAAAAACGATTGGTTTAGAGTGGTTCCTACGGCTCTCACAACTCGGCTTGGTTCTCTCTTGATACGGATATATATATATAGGGTCAGGATTTAGAGAAAACGATTAAAAGTGTGAGAACGGTGAGAACGCTTATGAATCGTCCGATCAAAACAATCTATGTACTAGATTGGCGCGGTGGTGTTTTCGTAAATAACATCAATTTTATTACGTGGACGCGCGTCATTAAGGGTAAAAGCGTCTTTACACCTCTATACCAAAATGCCATACTGATGAATAAAACGCCATTACTGGCCAAAACGCATCCCTGTATAAACAAAACATTCTCATACATAATATCACACCTCCCCCAACCTGAAAACGCCATATTTCTACTATATAACATTCATCTTACAACGCCAAAAATTCCAAACCATCAAACACACCTACTCAAAAAACGCCATATTTTACTATATACCAATCATCTTAGAAAACGCCAAATCTCTCAAATATCAAAAATTTCCAAAAAATAGACTTTTCTTTCAGATACACTATTTCCTCAGAAAAACGCCAAAAATGCCAAAAATCATTTCTTGTATATTCAATATTGTTCTACGTGAAGTTTCGGAGAATGCATTCTTTCCTGAGGTGCAGCGACTCAAAAACATTTTGCTGAATGAGATGGACAAAACTTCAAGAAAAAGATACTGGGGTCAGACTTATGTCAGTTTTTGTGTTTTTGTTATTGATGAATATTATAATGGCATGAATAGACGAATGACACTGATGAGTGGTTTGAAGATACATATTCAAACAAAAAACTCATGTCATATTGTCTTTCCAAACGGCCAAAAAAACACAAGCATGACAAAGCCAAACCACCAGTGAACATGTTTCAAAGAAGAAAGAGACTGACGAAAGTGAAGATTTGAAAGATGAATTGTTTCTATTTTTATTTTTTTAATTTTCTTTTTCTGTTGTTTGTTATGTATTTTTCAACTTAGAATAAAAAAATAAAATTATATTAATGAAACGCCAAAAGTCATAATTATTGTGAAACGCCATAATGCAGTAAAACGCCAAAAACTCTCAACCTATAATAAAAGTAATTTGGAGAAGTATTATTAAAAGCTAAAAATGGAAAAAACGCCAAAAACTACTTAATGCCATTAAAAACGCCAAACTTGGAAGATGGAATGTCTAAGACCATAAAACCTGTAACTGAAAAGACGGCTACTTTATTAATATCATTTATTATAAATAAAAATCCCGCCTAAACTACGCGCCAAAAACATCCTATAAGAGAGACGTCTCTGCACAATCAACTGATCACACCACCAAAAAAATAAACGCCATCTTTCCAACAAACCATTCACTTTAAATCGCCAAAAAAGATACTTAAAAAAGCCAGAGATGTGGAAACTCATTTCTTCTATATTGAGTATTGTTCTGAATGAAGTTTCACTGAATGGATTCTACTCTGAGGTGGGTATGTAACGCCCCCGCTTTTTCTTTAAATAGAAAACATGTCTTGTATTTCTGTTTTTTAGAAGTTTGTTCCTTTTGTATTTCGTATTTCGTATTTCGTTTCAAACCATTGTAAATCCAAGACTTCGATCGTAATAAAATTCTATTTTTTTACATGCTTATACGTGTCGCAATACTTGGGTTATACGTTACCCATCTCGAATTCATACGCGCAACCGATACTCAACATACTCGTACTCACAACTTATACATGCTTGTTGACTATTAAATACATGGTTAAATTAAAATAATAATAATAATAATAACAACAATCATAATAATAATAATAGTAATAGTAATAATATAATAATAATAATAGTATAATAATCTTCAACGTAAAGTTACATATTATTATATTCAAATATTACTATTAAATCAACAAAAAAAAAATAAAAAAATAAAAGAAAGAACATGGCAGCTACAAATCTAATCGCAGCTTTTGAGATAACTTTAGTTTATTTGTCTTAAGTAATTAACACAAATTCTAAGTATATATATCATAGTGTTGTTTTAATTAAATAACATCACAAGTAATAGTTATCAACTTACTTTTGTCAAATGAATAAAATAAAAGAAAGATCAAAGCTGGTGTACAGCTCGCGATCGGGATTTGTAGCAGCCTTTAAGTTGTTTATTTTTTTTATTTTTTTATTAGTTTACCACCCAACTAATTATCATTAATGTCAACCAACTCAACCCTAATCATTCCCTATAAAACCCAAGTGTTGTCCAAGCCATTTTCACTTTTCAAAACACTCACAACTCTCTCAAACTCTCAAATTCGTAGCTGAAAGTGCAGATTCGGACAGAAGTACCAAGCTCCACTAAAGTGAGCATAACTTCTTCATTTCTCATCCGTTTTAGCTCATTCTTTTTCCAGAACGCTTGGCTTGACCTTAGCTTCGATTCCATGGGTATTTCACAGAGAATAAGGCCTTGGAACTCCGGCAAATAGGCTCCAAAGTTCACTGTTTTCATTCATCTTTACTAAACATTGTTTATACTTGTGCAAACTTTAGTTTAACTCACTCAAACCCACGTCCTTATGCTTATAACCTCTTCCATGGTTAGTTAAGCTTAAAAACGGGGCTGAGACATACAAAATCAGAGGTTAATCCTCAAATACTTTCTGTTTTGTTTAGGGTTTTTGACCCACAAGTGGTGTTCAAGCTTCAAGCTTGATAAAGATGTGATTGTGGACTAACTTGGGTTGTCCAACATAAAATCCCCACATCCCTTGATGATTTCTCATAGTGTAGATGTTTCTTATTCTTGTATTGGTATTAGTTCATGACCCTCCTTGTATGTCTTTACATCAAGTGTAGTGGTGAACCATAAGAGGTACCTAAATGGAAGCTTGTTCTTCCTACCTCCTACATGAATTCTATGACACAATAGAGGTACCTAAATGAAGACACATCTTCTACCTCATGCTTGATTAATGGACTAAATAATACCTATAATACTTATACATATATTTACTATTCGGACTCTTGATGGTGGACTTGTGTTCATTCGTCAAAGTATTAGAATACATCATCCAAGACATAAGACTTGTTACGATTCTAATGAGTATATTACTCATGAAAACATTAACCTTTGAGGTTTCATAGTGTCAAGAACAAGTACTTGGTGTTAAAGGATGATTACTTTCGAATACATATATTCTTGTGTTTTAACTTCCTAAATCCCTAAACGAACGTATTCAACCTTCTAACCTCATCAACTTCGTCACACTGGATAATCGGAAAGCATATGCAAATTTGTGAGTATACTCGCAAACCCCCTTTTTATGTTTACCACTTTTGGGGTGTAACATGTTAAATTATTAAAATCACACTTAAACTTATTCTTTATGCAATGCACGAAAACAATCCTTATACATGAATACTATGTTGTGATACTTGATGCTTACGTGGACCATACTTATGTGATATGTTTTAGTCATTAGCTTTCACGAGCCTCCATTTGACATGTATAGCGCTATAGGAGTAACGCACCGCCCCCCTTAAACTTATGGTCATGTCGAATTAACTAAACTTTCTTGCGTAAACAGAGGATTGGCTAGAAATATTGCATGCCATGTTAGGTTGATCTTGTATAAACTAAGTTGCCATGTGGATTCGTTTTAAACTTTATACTTATACTTATTCTTAAACTTGTATATTCGCCTTTGCTTTTGCATTGAATTGTATTTTAAACATGTTACAGGTTAATGATTGATGATGCTAAGAAATGGATTAGCAAAAGATGCCTGGATACTCACTTAGACGTTAGGTTTAAAGTATTGTATCAATTTTGGTTATGTTATGTTGAACAATGTTGTATTTGTATTTTTTTGTAATGTTTGACAATTTATTTATGAAATGAAATCGGTTGAATTAAATATTCTCACAAATAGTGTTATGAAGTCTCTTACAATCTTGAACAAATCCCACTCCGATGATTCCGCCATTGGTTGGGGTGTGACAGATTGGTATCAGAGCCATAACTATAGAGAATTAGGAAAAGTAGGAATGCTTTTACCTAGTCTATAGTTTTAGAGCTTTATTTTTATGTTTTGCTCGAAACTACTTGCATCATACTCTATTTCTTTTTATTCATTCTCTTTTGATCTTTTAACCATATATGCCATTTACACATGCTACACTTGTGTGTTAATAGTTGTTTTATTATGTGTTAATACTTGTTGTATTGTCCCATTATTTATGTGTTATTCTTGATATGCTTTCTTATGTGTTTATACTTGTTTGTTTATTCCTTTAACTTACGCCTTTCCTAAGTCATTTTATTCGATTTATACTAAACTCGAAAACACTCCTAATACACAAACGAGACAACTTCACCAAAATAGGCGTGAAACCCACAATTTGGTGAACGACTCTCAATCCACCTATTCTTTTTACACGAAATTCGCCATCAAGTTAGGAGTGAAATCCTCACCTTGATGTAGAATTTCCATTTCGAATTCTAGTGGACCCTCGTCTAAGTGTTGAAATTTAAAATTTTGACCCAATGAGTACCAACCACACTTAGGATACCAAATCGTCAAGTTAGGGGTGAAACCCGCATCTTGTCGACTAGTTCCACTCCTTGATTTTCTCATAAATCCCGCCATGTCTCGGAATTTCGATTGATTTGGGACATGTAGTAACATGAAGGGTAAATACCGTTAACCGACTTATCGGCGAGAATATTTCACCTATTAGGCCAAAGCATGCTCCTCAAATTCGAAAGACTTTTCGACCACTTTGGTTAGTCAACGTTCCGTTTTGGAACCATCCAAGTTTTAATCGAACTTACGTTTCATTTATTTCGATCTTTTATGATACAATCCTCTCTTTTCAATTTCGAACTATTTCTGAGATTTCACTTTTACACATGCATTATACTAATACTTTTCATACGATTATACAATGTAACTTTATTTATATTCCCTGTAACAAAAATGGAGAAATATCATCAAGATAGGAGTGATTTCCTTACCGTGACGGCTAACTCCGTTTCCTTTTTTTTCATCTTACAACGACCTCACCAACGAGTTAGGGGTGATTCCCTCACTTAGGTGATCGTTACCAAGACCTTCTTTTAATAGACTTTATTATGTACACACTATCATATTTATACCCAAATTGATTATTGTTAATGAAAATTCTTATACATCTCAACATGCATTATTTATTTAAACTTACTTCTTAACCCACAACCTATTTTTCGCATTCACTCGCATCCACGAGATTCTTAATATTACCGTAAAAGCTCATTTCTTGATTTTCAAAATTTCCCGAAATGCTACTTATCAATTTAGTCGGCCTAATAAACCCATTGCCCACAAAATTTCTTATTCCACGTAATTACTAAAACTCACCCCGCATTATTAAACTAAAGATCGTTATTTTTCAATTGAGAGTCAAACCAACCTTCCATACACAATATTACAAATATTATTCGATCGTTTACCAAAACTCTTTTTCAAAATCAACAAAGGATTTTATTAAGAACACTTTTCACGATCACTAAGCTCATATACCAAATTCCTCTGCTAAGGATCAACGTTTTCCTAAGAACCTCCTAAATTCAAAGTTCTTGTTTTGAAACAAACCCATTATTTTCGAAAACTTTTCCTACAATTCGTCATTCAAATTTCAAAACACGTGGGCAAGAAGACTTCATGGGGACCGACGATCTTCAACTTACGTAATTTTTTCTTATTAAACAAAAGTAGCATTTCCATTCATTACAAAATACGTTATGCATAACCCACAAGTACTTTACATTCTCTTACATTTACAAACTATATTCTACCTTCCAAATCAAACTCAATCTATTTTCGATTTCGATAAACTAAACATTTCGCTTGAACAACTATACATGTACATCATCATACACGTTTTAGTCGATATCTTGCGACAATTTCATTTATATCGTTCGTATTTACATACTCAACCTTTTAAACGCTTTTATACGCTTAAATCCGTTATGCTCCAACATATACTACATACGTAATCCTTATTATTCGCACTTTCACTGATACACATACCTATGACAATACGTTTTATGCTTATACTTATACCCATACTCCTACTACTCATACGTTTTATGTTTATACTCATACATACATGCATATTCATTCTTAAACATATACCTATGCTCATACTTTCATTCATACTCATACATTTGTACCCGTACGCGAGTGAAATCCGAGGGATTCGCTCACGTGGGTCCCATACATACTTAAGCATGGACTTGCTTATATACTACATTCGTATACGTACTCATTCTTATTTTCAAATACCTTAATTCATAAGCAACTACTACAAGCTATGCGGATCATGCGACGATTGGTATAATCGTGGGTGCACACGGGATTATAGTGATAAGCGCATGAGAACCATAGAGTGTACTACTGTGTATGGTAAGACACGGAATGTAACATGACACGAATAACGAAACGGACGTAACGTGGTCAAAACATGGTGGATACGCCGCTGGTACTTCCTATATATAAGTGTTTTCACCATGTTACCAAAATTTCGTAAAACATGCCATGAGAAATTCAGTGTTTTGCAGGCCTTTGGACCTAATACAAACTTTAAACAACTCACAAACGCATTATATCCGATTATCCACGACGAGACTTCATCTTTAACACGCTACTTTCGTCTATCTAATACTTATATCATTCTTATACCTGCATTCGTTTATTAAGAATCAATCGTCCACTTCTATACTTCTAGTATTCTCCATTATTTTTGTCTTTTATACGAACCTCGTTGACAATCAAGTCTGTTAAACCGTCTTCCTATTCTTATTTCTTATAGAGACGTACTTAGTAGACCGTTATCACTTTATTCAAAGTACTAGGCCTTGTCGTTCTCCAAAACTTCATACTTTTCAAAACGTTTCTAATTTTCCAAGTCTCAATTCTTAATAATCACCTTATTGCCAAAACTTTTTCAAGCCTTCCTCTTGAATAAATTTCGGGACGAAATTTCCTAAAGGAGAGGAGACTGTAACGCCCCGCTTTTTCGTAACTTTCTTTAACTAGAAAACATGTCTTGTATTTCTGTTTTTTTAGAAGTTTGTTCCTTTTGTATTTCGTATTTCGTTTCAAACCGTTGTAAATCCAAGACTTCGATCGTAATGAAATTCTATTTTTTTTACATGCTTATACGTGTCGCAATACTTGGGTTATACGTTACCCATCTCGAATTCATACACGCAACCGATACTCAACATACTCGTACTCACAACTTATACATGCTTGTTGACTATTAAATACATGGTTAAATAATAATAATAATAATAATAATAATAATAATAATAACAATCATAATAATAATAATAATAATAGTATAATAATCTTCAACGTAAAGTTACATATTATTATATTCAAATTAAATATTACTATTAAATCAACATAAAAAAAAAAAAAGAAAGAAAGAAAGAACATGGCAGCTACAAATCTAATCGCAGCTTTTGAGATAACTTTAGTTTATTTGTCTTAAGTAATTAACACAAATACTAAGTATATATATCATAGTGTTGTTTTAATTAAATAACATCACAAGTAATAGTTATCAACTTACTTTTGTCAAATGAATAAAATAAAAGAAAGATCAAAGCTGGTGTACAGCTCGCGATCGGGATTTGTAGCAGCCTTTAAGTTGTTTATTTTTTTTATTTTTTTTATTTTATTAGTTTACCACCCAACTAATTATCATTAATGTCAACCAACTCAACCCTAACCCTTCCCTATAAAACCCAAGTGTTGTCCAAGCCATTTTCACTTTTCAAAACACTCACAACTCTCTCAAATTCTCAAATTCGTAGCTGAAAGTGCATATTCGGACAGAAGTACCAAGCTCCACTAAAGTGAGGATAACTTCTTCATTTCTCATCCGTTTTAGCTCATTCTTTTTCCAGAATGCTTGGCTTGACCTTAGCTTCGATTCCATGGGTATTTCACAGAGAATAAGGCCCTGGAACTCTGGAAAATAGGCTCCAAAGTTCACTGTTTTCATTCATCTTTACTAAACATTGTTTATACTTGTGCAAACTTGAGTTTAACTCACTCAAACCCACGTCCTTATGCTTATAACCTCTTTCATGGTTACTTAAGCTTAAAAACGGGGCTGAGACATACAAAATCAGAGGTTAATCCTCAAATACTTTCTGTTTTGTTTAGGGTTTTTGACCCACAAGTGGTGTTCAAGCTTCAAGCTTGATAAAGGTGTGATTGTGGACTAACTTGGGTTGTCCAACATAAAATCCCCACATCCCTTGATGATTTCTCATAGTGTAGATGTTTCTTATTCTTTTATTGATATTAGTTCATGACCCTCCTTGTATGTCTTTACATCAAGTGTAGTGGTGAACCATAAGAGGTACCTAAATGGAAGCTTGTTCTTCCTACCTCCTACATGAATTCTATGACACAATAGAGGTACCTAAATGAAATCGTATCTTCTACCTCATGCTTGATTAATGGACTAAATAATACCTATAATACTTATACATATATTTACTATTCGAACTCTTGATGGTGGACTTGTGTTCATTCGTCAAAGTATTAGAATACATCATCCAAGACATAAGACTTGTTACGATTCTAATGAGTATATTATTCATGAAAACATTAACCTTTGAGGTTTCATAGTGTCAAGAACAAGTACTTGGTGTTAAAGGATGATTACTTTCGAATACATATATTCTTGTGTTTTAACTTCCTAAATCCTTAAACGAACGTATTCAACCTTCTAACCTCATCAACTTCGTCACACTGGATAATCGGAAAGCATATGCAAATTTGTGAGTATACTCGCAAACCCCCTTTTTATGTTTACCAGTGGCATACTTCACCCTACGAGCCTCAGGGCATTCACACATTTCAAAGACCGATTCGAGCTTCTCGAACCAGTGGAGAAGTCCAACGGCCCCTTCAGTGCCACTGACAGTACTAGGACGACAGTCCATAAAAGTCTTGAACGTGCACACAGGAGGCTGAGCGTGTTGACCTCCTGCCTGGGCAGCGGCGAGGGCTGCAGTAACTTGTTCAGTGATCAAAGCCGCCAACTGGGCTTGAGTCATGTCAACGCGTCCACTCATGATCTTCATATCAAGGGAAACATGAGTGTGAGAGGTTCGCGAAAATGCGATGACAGAAGAGAGTAAGCAAACATGTGTTTCAAGCAATAGTTGTTACATTTATCTAAGCACACCACGAGCAAAGTTCTATGTAATTAGCAGGTAGGCAATATAAACATAAATCATATCACCTATAGTGTTGAGTCTTGCACGTGGAGCGAAGCGTTGTTGTGGATCGTTGAGCACTGTACAGGTTATAGTCTGGTTTTAACAAAAACTCTTTCCCTTATTAAAACCAAGTTCACTATAACCAATGGCTCTGATACCAATCTGTCACACCCCCAAAAATCCACACGCGGAGCGTCACCGCTTGGAGGCGTGACTTGACCAGGATCAAACCACCAATCATATTGAACATAGCAAGTAAGTAAAATTCAACCACAAAATATGAAGGGTGTTTCAAATCAAAAACGTAGTCAAGTGTATAGCGGAAGCATAATTGTAAAACCCAATGTAAGTATTAAATAGGAAATAAAGTAATGTTTTTGCATGGCACACACTGCCATGTCCCACAACGACCGCGCCTCCCTGTGCAAGCTCCATGATTACCTAACGACCTGCAAGGCATGTAACAACTAATCAACAACAAAGTTGAGCGAGTTCACAGTTGGTTGTTTAGTTAACAAGTTCGTATCAGAATCGTAAGTTCGTTTCATCACCATGTATTACCCATTATCCTTGATTCCCAACCTTTACGATGTTTAGTGGGGGCTACCCATTTTGTATGTACTAGACTAGTTGTATCCATAAGTGTCCTTCCCAATCCGAGGATAGTGGTAAGTGTGAGTTTACGTAGGTTTTACGTAAGTGCCCTTCCCAATCCGAGGACAGTAGTAAGTATGAGTTTACGTAGGTTTTACGTAAGTGCCCTTCCCAATCCGAGGACAGTAGTAAGTATGAGTTTACGTAGGTTTTACGTAAGTGCCCTTCCCAATCCGAGGACAGTAGTAAGTAGTCTAGTAGTGTTGATAGTATAAGTAGTTATCCAATCCCATTCCCAACCACCGGGAATCCCATGCCTTAGTAAGGGTGTGAACTCACCTCGGTTGCTCGGTTTGACTCTCAAAAATAGCTAACAGTCAAGGTCGGTCAATCACGTCCTATTATGATTACCAGTTAGTCATTTAGTGGTTTTCAAATAGAGCACAAAGTTCCTACACGTATCCATCACATAACATGCATCACTTTAACGGGTCATGCCCATATAAACATCCCATCTATTTCCCACCCATAAACAAACATACGACATTGCACATAACACTTTTATGGACTTATAACATGTAATATCATTCTCGGATAACCTACCCGCCATTTAGACATGCAAATCACTACTTATGTCGTTTAAGCTTTTATATTCAAAACTGTGCTGTTTTCGGGGATTTTAATAAAATAGTTAACTTGTTCCAAAAATTCCCAACTTTTTTTCAGAATATCTTAAACGATCCAAATATTATTGTGTAAAAATCTCGGGATCCAATTCATCCCCAATATTTTATAAAAAATCGTTTTCCGGACTGAACTCAGATTTATCTTTTTCTGACTGCAGTCCACGGAATAATTTATTTAAAATTCATTGAGAGTCCAATTTACGAAATTCCAGTGGGGTAATTACAAATACATCAGTTTTCATCTACTGTACAAATTTCATGAGCGGATTCATCATAGATTTCCAGTTATGACCAAAAATATAACACCTATTTTCAGCAGCAAAAATGCAGCTTGAGCTGCTGTTACAAAAGGACCCTTTAAAAATAGTAAACAAAGTCCAAAAATTATGATTCCAGTGCCATTAGAACCGTATTTCATATACATAAATCTAGAGTTTAGAAAACACATTTTCTGCTTTATTAAGGTCCGGTTACAGCCAACTGAAATTGGTTGTAATCACCAAACAGCTTTCTGTTTTTCAGCTTTTACATTCTAATGCGAGTTATATTGGTTCCATTAACGTGCATAATGATCAACAACATTTCAAGTACTCAATATTAACAAGTAAATCAGCAAGTAATCAGCAATATATCTAAACAACTTCATACTAACATAAATACATCATGTTTCATCTTCTTGTTTAAACCCTTTTTAGTGTTTTTGTAGATTTAACATACTACATCTTTTAATCATGAAACAAGATGAACAAAGGTGACTTAAGGAACTTACTACTAGCTTAAAGCTAGGGATGATTCTTAGTGAAGAAGATGATGAGGAACGATGATGAACAAGCAAGAACAAAGGCCCTTTTGAAGCTTCCACAAGTTGCAACCTTCTTGTATCACCTTTGAAGCTTAATGGAACTTGATGATGGATGTTTATGGTTGTGAAGTGGTGGTGATATTGGCTGCTATGGGGGGCAGAAAATGAGAGAGAGAGGAGTGAGGTGTGAGAGTGATCTTTGAGGAGATATGGTGGAGATATGAAATGATTGTATGCCTTGGGAATCATACATATAGAGATTCTTGAAGGATTTTGCTCAAGATTACAAGCAAGATTATAATAAAATAATCAACATCATGATTATGGTGTGGGTCCCCTATGTGGGCCGTAAATGGAGGGGAGGGGGGGGGTTAATTGTAACATTTTCAACTAAGTTGCAATTCCAAGTTAGATCTCAAGTGTATACTTATGTGTGTTATTTACTAGAGAAGTTAGTGGGTGTTAGGATGTTCGGGGATCATGCCTAGTCAAAAATAAATACAACAATGTATTTGACAAATATTTGGTGCCCCGGGTAATGTCCGGTTGTTCGGTCGGATACTGTTCCGTTAAATTGTTTAATTGTTTCGTAAGGCATCTTATACATATATTTTTGTAACACAATTAATTCCTAACACGCACATGTAAGTATAACACCATAATCAGAGAGCGGTTAAATAATTTAGCACAATCATCAAGCACTTTAATTATCATTAATAAATTATACGGATACATGGGATTTCGAGGGTTGTCACATTCTCCCCCTGTTAAGAAAATTTCGTCCCGAAATTTAGTGCGTAGTTACTGAGGAAGCTAGTTAAGTTGCGGTGTTTACTGGTTTTCCTGGGGTGTCACATCATCCCCCCGTTGATTTGGAATTTCGTCCCGAAATTCTGCAGTAGCTTCAGCCTCAATAGTGGTTGCACTATTTCCGAACAACTGGGGATATTTGAGTTTCATCTGATCTTCTCGTTCCCAGGTAAACTCCGGGCCACGACGGGAGTTCCAACGAACTCGAACAAGAGGTATTCTGGTGCGCTTGAGGACCTTAACGTCTCGATCCGTGATTTCAACTGGTTCCTCGACGAATCGCAACTGATCGTCGATAGTTAGCTCCTTCAAATGAACTATGAGGGTCTCATCTGACAGACACTTCTTCATATTTGACACGTGAAAAACGTTGTGAACTGCACTGAATTCTACTGGTAGATCCAGTTTGTAGGCCACTTTGCCTATTTTCTCTATGATTTTGAATGGTCTGACATAACGCGGATTGAGTTTGCCTCGTTTGCCAAAACGGACTACACCTTTCCAAGGTGAGACTTTGAGTAGCACCCGGTCCCCAACTTGGAACTCCAGTGGCTTTCTTCCCTTATCAGCATAGCTTTTCTGACGGTCACGCGCTGCCGCCATTCGCTGTCGTATCTGAGCAATTCTCTTGGTTGTATCTACTACAAGTTCTGGGCCAGTGATTTGACTGTCACCCACCTCTGCCCAACAAAGAGGTGATCGGCATTTACGCCCGTACAATGCCTCAAATGGAGCGGCTTGAATGCTGGTGTGGTAACTGTTGTTATACGAAAACTCCACTAACGGGAGATGTTTTTCCCAGCCGTTGCCGAAATCAATTACACATGCCCGAAGCATGTCTTCTAGGGTTTGGATGGTGCGTTCAGACTGCCCATCCGTTTGCGGGTGGTAAGCTGTGCTCATGTCTAATCGTGAGCCAAAAGATTTGTGCATTGCTTGCCACAGTTCAGAAGTAAAACGCGCGTCCCGATCAGAAATGATGGAGGTTGGCACTCCATGCCTTGATACTACTTCCTTTAGGTAGATGTCTGCTAGAGTAGAAAACTTGTCGGTTTCCTTGATAGCTAGAAAATGTGCAGACTTGGTCAGTCGATCCACGATCACCCAAATGGTATCATTTCCGCGTTGAGATCTAGGCAGGCCAGTAACGAAATCCATGGAAATTTGCTCCCATTTCCATTTCGGGATCTCTGGTTGTTGAAGTAGGCCTGAGGGTTTCTGATATTCGGTCTTGACCCTAGCACAAGTCAAGCATTTACTGACGTAGGTTGCTATGTGGGCTTTCATGCCAGGCCACCAATACGTAGTCTTGAGATCGTGGTACATCTTATCCGAACCAGGGTGTATCGAATAACGAGACTTGTGCGCTTCATCCATCACAAGCTCGCGTAAGTTTCCGTAAAGCGGAACCCAGATGCGCCTTGTTACATAGTAAGCGCCGTCTTCCTTTTGTTCTAGCCGCTGCCTCGATCCTCGTAGGGACTCAGCCCTGATGTTCTCTGCTTTCAATGCTTCAACCTGAGCATCATGAATTTGAGCAGGAAGACTAGATTGGATGGTAAGCTGTAACGCACGTACACGCTTAGGTATAGTATCCTTTCGACTGAGGGCATCGGCCACAACATTGGCTTTACTCGGATGATACTTGATAGCGCACTCATAATCATTCAAGAGCTTGACCCAACGGCATTGTCGCATGTTTAATTCCTTTTGCTTGAAGATATGCTCGAGACTCCTGTGATCGGTGTAAATGGTGCACTTGGTACCGTACAGGTAATGTCTCCATATCTTAAGTGCGAAAACAACTGCTCCCAATTCCAAGTCATGCGTAGTGTAGTTTCTTTCGTGAACCTTAAGTTGGCAAGATGCGTAGGCAATGACCTTGTCACGTTGCATCAACACGCAACCAAGACCTTGGATGGAAGCATCGCAATAAACCACAAAATCATCTGTGCCTTCGGGCAATGAGAGGATAGGTGCGCTACAAAGTCTATATTTTAAGTGCTGAAATGCGGATTCGTGTGCATCACCCCAACGATAGATGACGCCCTTTTGTGTTAGTGAAGTGAGAGGTTGCGCAATCCTTGAGAAATCCTTGATAAACCTTCTATAATATCCTGCCAAACCCAAGAATTGGCGGATTTCTGTTGGTGTACGGGGTGCAGGCCAGTTCTTGATCGAGTCAACCTTGGATGGATCAACATGAATCCCATCCTTGTTTACTACGTGGCCTAGAAGGTGGACTTCGCGATGCCAGAAGTCACATTTCGAAAACTTGGCATACAACTGCTCTTTTCAAAGAAGTTCCAGAATAAGCCTCAGATGTTGCTCGTGTTCCTCCTGACTCTTAGAATAGATCAGGATGTCGTCGATGAACACTATGACAAACTTATCCATGTACGGCTTGCACACTCGGTTCATGAGATCCATGAAGACTGCAGGTGCATTCGTTAATCCGAAAGGCATAACCAGAAACTCGTAATGGTCGTAACGAGTTCTGAACGTTGTTTTGGAGACGTCCTCCTCTCGGACTCTCAGCTGATGGTAACCCGATCTCAGATCAATCTTGGAGTAGTAGCTCGACCCTTGCAGCTGGTCGAATAAGTCATCAATATGTGGGAGAGGATAGCGATTCTTCACGGCCACCCTGTTGAGTTCGCGGTAATCTATGCACATACGAAAGGTACTGTCTTTCTTCTTTACAAATAACATTGGGGCTCCCCAAGAGTTCTTGCAATTGTTTGGACAGTTCTTCCAGTTCTGACGAAGCTAGTCGATAAGGTGCACGAGCTATGGGCACTGCTCCAGGAGCTAGCTCGATTTAGAATTCGACTTGTCGATGAGGCGGAAGACCAGGTAATTCCTCAGGAAATACCTCAGGAAAATCGCGCACTATTGGAATGTCTTTAATTCTCTTTTCTTCCAATGATACGTCAGTAACGAGTGCAAGAATGGCGGTGTGGCCCTTACGTAAACACTTCTGAACCTTAAGGAAAGAGATGATGCCCACAACAGCACCACTCTTGTCGCCATGAATCATGAGAGATTCTCCACCAGAACGAGGAATGCGAACAATCTTCTCGTTGCAAAGAATTTCCGCTTGATGTTGAGATAACCAATCCATCCCAATAACAACGTCGAAACTACCAAGTACAATAGGGATAAGATCGATAGAGAAGGTATGACCAGCTAAGACGAGGTTACAACCCTTAACTATGCATGTGGCTTCTAGGCTTTTACCGTTTGCTAGCTCTACCGTGTGTTTGGGGGTCAAAAGTGTTGGGGCACGTTTAAGCATTTGACTAACTTTTAGAGACACATAACTGGTATTGGCACCCAAATCAAATAAAACAGTAACATAAAAGTCGTCTAGAAGGAACTTACCCATCACTATGTTAGGATCATTCCTTGCGTCACCCTGACCAATCACGAACACTCGACCCCTGGCACCTTTGCCATCATTGTTTCCTCCATTGTTGCCCCCATTATTATTACCATTTCCTTGGTTGTGACTCTGATTCTGATTTAACTGTAGGCAGTGTCTCTTGAAGTGACCTTCAGCACCACACTGAAAGCATCCTTTGTTTCCCTGTTGCTGTTGCTGATTTTGTGGTGCTTTCTGTTGCTGCTGACGATTCTGATTTGTAGGCCGTGAGTTCCTGCAATCCTTGGCTTCATGACCCATCTTGAGACACCTCTGACAACGTCCCTTATTGCACTGACCACTGTGGTGTCTGTTGCATTTGTTACACTTTGGGTAGTTTCCTCGATATCCACCCTGCCCTTGAATACCAGAAGATTGCTGACCAGGACTCTGGTAGTCATCAATCTTTCGCTGTTGCGCCTGGGACTGAACTGTAGTCGAACCCTTGTTGGAGGCTCCATCCCATTTTCGTTTATTGTCACTGGGAATAGTAGAAGTAGTTGTAGCAGTAGCACATATACGCTTAGGCAGCCTGTTCTGTTCCACTGCCTGGTCTGTGAGGCGATGAGCGAGACGAGTAACATCTTGGATGGTAGCATGGTTAGCAGCAGTCACATGGCTTTGTATCTCTGGTACTAAGCCCTTGAGGTATAACTCAATGCGCTTGATGGGAGGATCCACCATAGTCGGACATAACACTGCCAGTTCGTTGGATCGCTTCGTATACGCCTCTATCTCTGACCCCGTCATCTTCAGGTTAAAGAACTCCACTTCCAACTTGTGGATGTCATCACGGTTACAGTATTCTCGCTTGATCAGCTCCTTGAAGTCGTTCCATGGGGTGGCATTAGCAGCTGCCAACCCTAACATTTGAACTTGCGCGTTCCACCAAGTCAACGCAACGCCTTCGAGAGTACCAGTGGCATACTTCACCCTACGAGCCTCAGGGCATTCACACATTTCGAAGACCGATTCGACCTTCTCGACCAGTGGAGGAGTCCAACGGCCCCTTCAGTGCCACTGAAAGTACTAGGAGGACAGTCCATAAAAGTCTTGAACATGCACACAGGAGGCTGAGCGTGTTGACCTCCTGCCTGGGCAGCTGCGAGCGCTGCAATAACTTGTTCAGTGATCAAAGCCGCCAACTGGGCTTGAGTCAAGTTAACGCGTCCACTCATGATCTTCATATCAAGGGAAACATGAGTGAGAGAGGTTCGCGAAAATGCGATGACAGAAGAGAGTAAGCACACATGTGTTTCAAGCAATAGTTGTTACATTTATCTAAGCATACCACGAGCAAAGTTCTATGTAATTAGCAGGTAGGCAATATAAACATAAATCATATCACCTATAGTGTTGAGTCTTGCACGTGGAGCGAAGCGTCGTTGTGGATCGTTGAGCACTGTACAGGTTATAGTCTGGTTTTAACAAAAACTCTTTCCCTTATTAAAACCAAGTTCACTATAACCAATGGCTCTGATACCAATCTGTCACACCCCCAAAAATCCACACGCGGAGCGTCACCGCTTAGAGGCGTGACTTGACCAGGATCAAGCCACCAATCATATTGAACATAGCAAGTGAGTAAAATTCAACCACAAAATATGAAGGGTGTTTCAAATCAAAAACGTAGTCAAGTGTTTAGCGGAAGCATAATTGTAAAACCCAATGTAAGTATTAAATACGAAATAAAGTAATGTTTTTAGCATGGCACACACTGCCATGTCCCACAACGACCACGCCTCCCTGTGCAAGCTCCATGATTACCTAACAACCTGCAAGGCATGTAACAACTAATCAACAACAAAGTTGAGCGAGTTCACAGTTGGTTGTTTAGTTAATAAGTTCGTATCAGAATCGTAAGTTCGTTTCATCACCTTGTATTACCCATTATCCTTGATTCCCAACCTTTACGATGTTTAGTGGGGGCTACCCATTTTGTATGTACTAGACTAGTTGTATCCATAAGTGTCCTTCCCAATCCGAGGACAGTGGTAAGTGTGAGTTTACGTAGGTTTTACGTAAGTGCCCTTCCCAATCCGAGGATAGTAGTAAGTATGAGTTTACGTAGGTTTTATGTAAGTGCCCTTCCCAATCCAAGGACAGTAGTAAGTATGAGTTTACGTAGGTTTTACGTAAGTGCCCTTCCCAATCCGAGGACAGTAGTAAGTAGTCTAGTAGTGTTGATAGTATAAGTAGTTATCCAATCCCATTCCCAACCACCGGGAATCCCATGCCTTAGTAAGGGTGTGAACTCACCTCGGTTGCTCGGTTTGACTCTCAAAAATAGCTAACAGTCAAGGTCGGTCAATCACGTCCTATTATGATTACCAGTTAGTCATTTAGTGGTTTTCAAATAGAGCACAAAGTTCCTACACGTATCTATCACATAACATGCATCACTTTAACGGGTCATGCCCATATAAACATCCCATCTATTTCCCACTCATAAACAAACATACGACATTGCACATAACACTTTTATAGACATATAACATGTAATATCATTCTCGGATAACCTACCTGCCATTTAGACACGCAAATCACTACTTATGTTGTTTCAGTTTTTATATTCAAAACTGGGCTGTTTTCGGGGATTTTAATAAAATAGTTAACTTGTTCCAAAAATTCCCAACTTTTTTTATACATTGTCTTAAACGATCCAAATATTATTGTGTAAAAATCTTGGGATCCAATTCATCCCCAATATTTTATAAAAAATCATTTTCCGGACTGAACTCAGATTTATCTTTTTCTGACTACAGTCCACAAAATAATTTATTTAAAATTCATCGAGAGTCCGATTTACGAAATTCCAGTGGGGTAATTACAAGTACATCAGTTGTCATCTACTGTACAAATTTTATGAGCTGTTTCATCATAGATTTCCAGTTATGACCAAAAATATAACACCTATTTTCAGCAGCAAAAATGCAGCTTGAGCTGCTATTACAAAAGGACCCTTTAAAAATAGTAAACGAAGTCCAAAAATTATGATTCCAGTGCCATTAGAACCGTATTTCATAATACATAAATCTAGAGTTCAGAAAACACATTTTCTGCTTTATTAAAGTCCGGTTACAGCCAACTGAAATTGGCTGTAATCACCAAACAGCTTTCTGTTTTTCAGCTTTTACATTCTAATGCGAGTTATATTGGTTCCGTTAACATGCATAATGATCAACAACATTTCTAGTACTCAATATTAACAAGTAAATCAGCAAGTAATCAGCAATATATCCAAACAACTTCATACTAACATAAATACATCATGTTTCATCTTCTTGTTTAAACCCTTTTTAGTGTTTTTGTAGATTTAACATACTACATCTTTTAATCATGAAACAAGATGAACAAAGGTGACTTAAGGAACTTACTACTAGCTTAAAGCTTGGGATGATTCTTAGTGAAGAAGATGATGAGGAACGATGATGAACAAGCAAGAACAAAGGCCCTATTGAAGCTTCCACAAGTTGCAACCTTCTTGTATCACCTTTGAAGCTTAATGGAACTTGATGATGGATGTTTATGGTTGTGAAGTGGTGGTGATGGTGGCTGCTATGGGGGGCCAAAAATGAGAGAGAGAGGAGTGAGGTGTGAGAGTGATCTTTGAGGAGATATGGTGGAGATATGAAATGATTGTATGCCTTGGGAATCATACATATAGAGATTCTTGAAGGATTTTGCTCAAGATTACAAGCAAGATTATAATAAAATAATCAACATCATGATTATGGTGTGGGTCCCCTATGTGGGCCGTAAATGGAGGGGAGGGGGGGGGGTTAATTGTAACATTTTCAACTAAGTTGCAATTCCAAGTTAGATCTCAAGTGTATACTTATGTGTGTTATTTACTAGAGAAGTTAGTGGGTGTTAGGGTGTTCGGGGATCATACCTAGTCAAAATAAATACAACAATGTATGTGACAAATATTTGGTTCCGTGGGTAATGTCCGGTTGTTCGGTCGGATACTGTTCCGTTAAATTGTTTAATTGTTCCGTAAGGCGTCTTATACATATATTTTTGTAACACAATTAATTCCTAACACGCACATGTAAGTATAACACCGTAATCAGAGAGCAGTTAAATAATTTAGCACAATCATCAAGCACTTTAATTATCATTAATAAATTGTACGGATACATGGAATTTCGAGGGTTGTCACACATACATACTTAAGCATGGACTTGCTTATATACTACATTCGTATACGTACTCATTCTTATTTTCAAATACCTTAATTCATATGCAACTAGTACAAGCTATGCGGATCATACGACGATTGGTATAATCGCGGGTGCACACGGGATTATAGTGATAAGCGCATGAGAACCATAGAGTGTACTACTGTGTATGGTAAGACACGGAACGGAACGTAACATGACGCGAATAACGAAACGGACGTAACGTGGTCAAAACATGGTGGATACGCCGCTGGTACTTCCTATATATAAGTGTTTTCACCATGTTACCAAAATTTCGTAAAACGTGCCATGAGAAATTCAGTGTTTTGCAGGCCTTTGGACCTAATACAAACTTTAAACAACTCACAAACGCATTATATCCGATTATCCATGATGAGACTTCATCTTTAACACGCTACTTTCGTCTATCTAATACTTATATCATTCTTATACCTGCATTCGTTTATTAAGAATCAATCGTCCCTTTCTATACTTCTAGTATTCTCCATTATTTTTGTCTTTTATACGAACCTCGTTGACACTCAAGTCTGTTAAACGGTCTTCCTATTATTATTTCTTATAGAGACGTACTTAGTAGACCGTTATCACTTTATTCAAAGTACTAGGCCTTGTCGTTCCCCAAAACTTCATACTTTTCAAAACATTTCAAATTTTCCAAGTCTCAATTCTTAATAATCACCTTATTGCCAAAACTTTTTCAAGCCTTCCTCTTAAATAAATTTCGGGACAAAATTTTCTAAAGGAGGGGAGACTGTAACGCCCCGCTTTTTCGTAACTTTCTTTAACTAGAAAACATGTCTTGTATTTATGTTTTTTTAGAAGTTTGTTCCTTTTGTATTTCGTATTTCGTTTCAAACCGTTGTAAATCCAAGACTTCGATCGTAATGAAATTCTATTTTTTTTACATGCTTATACGTGTCGCAATACTTGGGTTATACGTTACCCATCTCGAATTCATACGCGCAACCGATACTCAACATACTCGTACTCACAATTTATACATGCTTGTTGACTATTAAATACATGGTTAAATTATAATAATAATAATAATAATAATAATAATAATAATAATAATAATAATAAAAACAATCATAATAATAATAATAATAATATAATAATAATAATAATAGTATAATAATCTTCAACGTAAAGTTACATATTATTATATTCAAATCAAATATTACTATTAAATCAACAAAAAAAATAAAGAAAAAGAAAGAAAGAACATGGCAGCTACAAACCTAATCGCAGCTTTTGAGATAACTTTAGTTTATTTGTCTTAAGTAATTAACACAAATTCTAAGTATATATATCATAGTGTTGTTTTAATTAAATAACATCACAAGTAATAGTTATCAACTTACTTTTGTCAAATGAATAAAATAAAAGAAAGATCAAAGCTGGTGTACAGCTCGCGATCGGGATTTGTTGCAGCCTTTAGGTTGTTTATTTTTTTTATTTTATTAGTTTACCACCCAACTAATTATCATTAATGTCAACCAACTCAACCCTAATCCTTCCCTATAAAACCCAAGTGTTGTCCAAGCCATTTTCACTTTTCAAAACACTCACAACTCTCTCAAATTCTCAAATTCGTAGCTGAAAGTGCATATTCGGACAGAAGTACCAAGCTCCACTAAAGTGAGCATAACTTCTTCATTTCTCATCCGTTTTAGCTCATTCTTTTTCCAGAACGCTTGGCTTGACCTTAGCTTCGATTCCATGGGTATTTCACAGAGAATAAGGCCCTGGAACTCCAGCAAATAGGCTCCAAAGTTCACTGTTTTCATTCATCTTTACTAAACATTGTTTATACTTAGGCAAACTTGAGTTTAACTCGCTCAAACCCACGTCCTTATGCTTAAAACCTCTTTCATGGTTAGTTAAGCTTAAAAACGGGGTTGAGACATACAAAATCAGAGGTTAATCCCCACATCCCTTGATGATTTCTCATAGTGTAGATGTTTCTTATTCTTGTATTGATATTAGTTCATGACCCTCCTTGTATGTCTTTACATCAAGTGTAGTGGTGAACCATAAGAGGTACCTAAATGGAAGCTTGTTCTTCCTACCTCCTACATGAATTCTATGACACAATAGAGGTACCTAAATGAAGACTTATCTTCTACCTCATGCTTGATTAATGGACTAAATAATACCTATAATACTTATACATATATTTACTATTCGAACTCTTGATGGTGGACTTGTGTTCATTCGTCAAAGTATTAGAATACATCATCCAAGACATAAGACTTGTTACGATTCTAATGAGTATATTACTCATGAAAACATTAACCTTTGAGGTTTCATAGTGTCAAGAACAAGTACTTGGTGTTAAAGGATGATTACTTTCGAATAGATATATTCTTGTGTTTTGACTTCCTAAATCCCTAAACGAACGTATTCAACCTTCTAACCTCATCAACTTCGTCACATTGGATAATCGGAAAGCATATGCAAATTTGTGAGTATACTCGCAAACCCCCTTTTTATGTTTACCACTTTTGGGGTGTAACATGTTAAATTATTAAAATCACACTTAAACTTATTCTTTATGCAATGCACGAAAACAATCCATATACATGAATACTATGTTGTGACACTTGATGCTTACGTGGACCATACTTATGTGATATGTTTTAGTCATTAGCTTTCACGAGCCTCCATTTGACATGTATAGCGCTATAGGAGTAACGCACCGCCCCCCTTAAATTACCACTTAGGGAGTGTCCCTGTTAGACGTGTGACCACTAGTAATGAGCCACCAATTACATTGAATCCATAAGTTTAAAATAAAGTTTCGTCATTTAATAGTAATAAAATCCAAACATAAGTAATTCAAAAACCATCAAGTTCAGCGGAAGCGTTAACGTAACATAATGTAAATACTTTCTAAACAACCATAGTAAATAAATGTTTGATAAATAACCCATCAATGCAACCATGACCACTCACGCCCTCCAGCCAGCAAGTTCCTGTTCCCGAGTACCTAACGACCTGCGAGCATGTAACAAGTGTATCAGACAAAGCTGGCGAGTCCACAGTTTTAGAAAACGTTTGTTACCAGTTGTATGTAAAACAGTTCACTGACAATGCAAGTAATATTGTTAATATCTCAATTCCGAACAAGACGGCTCCTGAAATACATGACTGCCCTTCCCACGTACTCCTATCTAGTACTGGGCCCCGACTGGGTCATTAGTTCACATCCGTCCTATCTAGGAGCGGTGTGAGGGTGCCAAACCTAAGTAGTGCTACCAACTAATACCCGTTACCCTCCAGGTAACATAATAAGGGACTTACAAAAATGATAGGTGAGAATATTAACCAATATACCCGTTTTTACCCAGACCACTGACTGTCCCCAACCACTGGGACGCATGCTCGAATGTAGTGAACTCACCTGGGTTTTGCTCGGTAAGATTGTTTACTTGATTAACAGTTGAATAAACACGTCCTAAAAGGGTTACCGATAATAGTCAGTTCTACATGCACACGAATCACATCTTTCACGTACAAACAATTCATGTATTCATTGTTCATATGCAGCATACTTATTGTATATGTAATACACACAAGTAATCCAACTCATGATATTTAGCTCATTCACCTCATGTCAGCGATTAATCACCCAATGTGCAACAAGTCAATCACGCATACATTCATAATTTACAAGTATACATTTCAAATCTATCTATTAAACATATGCGACCCATAACACATACAAGGTCCAAACAGAAGATAGGTGATCCGGTTTTACCAAAGTAGTCTATGTGAAATGTTACCCTAGATTATCACCCAACCCAATTATTTAGTCTCCAATGTCCAACCCACATCGGATGTGTGTGGTGGTCCACTAGTACCCGGAGCCCAATCCCTCTTAACATGTGGTTGCAATATTCATGTAGTCCAACATAGAACCATTTGGGCCGTATTATGGACCCCAGTTAGTGGTCCAGTTTACTCACTTACACATATGGTCCAATTGATCTAATGGTGTGTGTGTGTTTTCAACGGTTTGTGTGCGGTCCACAATATGTCAGCCGCCCAGATCATGTTTACATGCGGTCCACTGATGTCAAACTAGGTCAGCAACAACAACTACCCACAATATTATTTTAACCTTGTTTAACATTTTGTGAGTATTATGCAATGTATACCATGTCACCTCACACAAACCAAGAGTTCTATATATCCTACACGTGCCACTAACATCATCAATCCAACAACTAACATGCAAGTCCCAATGGTTATCACTATCTACCACAAATACAGTCATTAACAATATCAGCAACCTATTAAATCAACCATTTACATAATAACTAAATCATTCATACATCCGATTACACCCATGTGATCCATAGCTTTACCTAGTCTAGCCTAGTAATTAACATCACTCACATAACATGCATCCATTAACCCGACAACAATCTGACAATGATAACAATTCATTATCAAATCAATATTATACATACAACAATTTACTTATCAAAATAATTCCTATTGGTTAATGTTAATTCCTATTCGATTAATGTTATAAGAATTCTGTATTCATCAAATACTACCAAAATCATTAATTTCAATCAATAGATCACTGAGCATGCATAACAAGAAGATTAATTCAAGCATAGAGAGGTTTACACTAACCAAAAGTGTTATAGTACTGCTGGATCCGAATTAATCTTCACGAGGGGAAAAGATCCACAGCCGCACGTAATCAGGGTATAGGTAGGGTTTGTTTTGATTTTTGAGTTTCATGATAACAGTTACAATAACATGCCATAACTAATAAACATTGAAAGGGGGTGGGTCCTGTTGGCTGACATGGGCTCAAGCCCATATGATTGGACTATCACAATAAATGAAAGGTAATTGGTTATCACAGTGGACTGTTTTAGACTTAACCGGATTCTATTGGGCTACGAGGGTTTAGGGTGCGGCTCACTCGAACGAATAACACTGACACTAAGACATGGCCCACTAATACACTCGCGCATAAGCCAACACGTTTGCGTTAATCAAATAATCGTAGCAAGAATGTGAACGAGAAACAACGAGGACCCAGATTTACAAGACTAACCTTGGAAGTTCGGGTTGTCACAATAGCGTTATAGGAGTTACGCACCGCCCCCTTAAACTTGTGGTCATGTCGAATTAACTAAACTTTCTTGCGTAAACAGAGGATTAGCTAGAAATATTGCATGCCATGTTAGGTTGATCTTGTATAAACTAAGTTGCCAGGTGGATTCGTTTTAAACTTTATACTTATACTTATTCTTAAACTTGTATATTCTCCTTTGCTTTTGCATTGAATTGTATTTTAAACATGTTACAGGTTGATGATTGATGATGCTAAGAAATGGATTAGCAAAAGATGCCTAGATACTCACTTAGACGTTAGGTTTAAAGTATTGTATCAATTTTGGTTATGTTATGTTGAACAATGTTGTATTTGGATTTTTTTGTAATGTTTGACAATTTATTTATGAAATGAAATCGGCTGAATTAAATATTGTCACAAATAGTGTTATGAAGTCTCTTACAATCTTGAACAAGTCCCACTCCGATGATTCCGCCATTGGTTGGGGTGTGACAGATTGGTATCAGAGCCATAACTATAGAGAATTAGGAAAAGTAGGAATGCTTTTACCTAGTCTATAGTTTTAGAGCTTTATTTTTATGTTTTGCTCGAAACTACTTGCATCATACTCTATTTCTTTTTATTCATTCTCTATTGATCTTTTAACCATATATGCCATTTACACATGCTACACTTGTGTGTTAATAGTTGTTTTATTATGTGTTAATACTTGTTGTATTATCCCATTATTTATGTGTTATTCTTGATATGCTTTCTTATGTGTTTATACTTGTTTGTTTATTCCTTTAACTTACGCCTTTCCTAAGTCATTTTATTCGATTTATACTAAACTCGAAAACACTCCTAATACACAAACGAGACAACTTCACCAAAATAGGCGTGAAACCCACAATTTGGTGAACGACTCTCAATCCACCTATTCTTTTTACACGAAATTCGCCATCAAGTTAGGAGTGAAATCCTCACCTTGATGTAGAATTTCCATTTTGAATTCTAGTGGACCCTCATCTAAGTGTTGAAATTTAAAATTTTGACCCGATGAGTACCAACCACACTTAGGATACGAAATCGTCAAGTTAGGGGTGAAACCCGCACCTTGTCGACTAGTTCCACTCCTTGATTTTCTCATAAATCCCGCCAAGTCTCGGAATTTCGATTGATTTGGGACATGTAGTAACCGGAAGGGTAAATACCGTTAACCGTCTTATCGGCGAGAGTATTTCACCTATTAGGCCAAAGCATGCTCCTCAAATTCGAAAGACTTTTCGACCACTTTGGTTAGTCAACGTTCCGTTTTGGAACCATCCAAGTTTTAATCGAACTTACGTTTCATTTATTTCGATCTTTTATGATACAATCCTCTCTTTTCAATTTCGAACTATTTATGAGATTTCACTTTTACACATGCATTATACTAATACTTTTCATACGATTATACAATGTAACTTTATTTATATTCCCTGTAACAAAAATGGAGAAATATCATCAAGATAGGAGTGATTTCCTTACCGTGACGGCTAACTCCGTTTCCTTTTTTTTCATCTTACAACGACCTCACCAACGAGTTAGGGGTGATTCCCTCACTTAGGTGATCGTTACCAAGACCTTCTTTTAATAGACTTTATTATGTACACACTATCATATTTATACCCAAATTGATTATTATTAATCAAAATTCTTATACATCTCAACATGCATTATTTATTTAAACTTACTTCTTAACCCACAACCTATTTTTCGCATTCACTCGCATCCACGAGATTCTTAATATTACCGTAAAAGCTCATTTCTTGATTTTCAAAATTTCCCGAAATGCTACTTATCAATTTAGTCGGCCTAATAAACCCATTGCCCACAAAATTTCTTATTCCACGTAATTACTAAAACTCACCCCGCATCATTAAACTAAAGATCGTTATTTTTCAATTGAGAGTCAAACCAACCTTCCATACAAAATATTACAAATATTATTCGATCGTTTACCAAAACTCTTTTTCAAAATCAACAAAGTATTTTATTAAGAACACTTTTCACGATCACTAAGCTCATATACCAAATTCCTCTTCTAAGGATCAATGTAACACCTCGAAAAAATTCATGTTCAATGAAATAACGACACGTGTCATGTAAGACAAAAAGCGTTGTAAACCCGGATTTAATAAAGATGTTTTGGCAGGATTTAAAAGTGGTGTCATGTTAATTTTTACCTCTGAACAACCTCATTTATAAATCCCAAGACCCAAGTATATATATATCAAACATCTAATATATCTTAAATCCAGAAATTCGTTGACAATAAATGAATTCGAAATGCATGATAGGTTCCTATGGAAATTTCTACGGTAAACCTTCTTGTTCGGCACTTTTGAAAAGGATCCAAGCAAACATAACATAATGGTAGGGTATTTAACTGTTCAAGGCACATTTTAGAGGCCCCAAATTGATAATTGAAGTCCCAAATTCGAAAAAGATGGTTGCCCTTTCGAAATAGTGAAAGAACAAAAGTTTTTGGGTTCTGCAAGGTGCTTGCGCACCGTAAGCATACCCCTTGCGGTGCGCAAGGGGTTGCCAGCGAACAGAAATTTTGCTGTTGCCTGTTTAAACGCATATTTCGACCCTAAAACGATTTTCCATATCTTTCTTGGCCCCTAAACAACCCCTAAACATCTTGGACACCTGTGGGAAGGTTATGGTCTGTTGTAGACTTATTTGTCAACACTTTGTGGAGCCTTGATCACTATATAAAGCTCACAAGTGCAACACTTTGATCATTCATTCCTCAAACATCTTCTGATCAATTGTGGAGCACAAGAGCACCTTCCAGGCCTTCCTAATCAACCATTAGACACTTGTAAGTTTGCTTAACATTCTTAAATTGAGTTTAGCTTAGTTATTTAGCTAAAAGTCGTAATTACGGTTTGACTTCGAGATTAATTAATAATGGCTCAGTCAAATCTCGAATTAAAAGTACCTTTAAGTAGGTAATTATGTGGGTAATAAACCCTTAAAAGGGTTCCCCTGATTCCCACTCTAACTAGGACAAATGTCGGGTCAAACTGGTTATGAAAAAGTCAACAGAATGTTTAAATTACAATTTATGCATGATTAGCAATGTAGAACACATACAACCTGTTTGATCATTAATATAACTTGGTAATTAGTGTAAGAACATGTCTAAACATGTTCAACCTGACAATTTCCTGTTTAGACCCGGTTCGGAACCGAAAGTCGCAAAGCTTTGACTTTTGCTTTGACTTCAGTTCTGACCCGTTATGGTATGATTTAGAAATACCTAAGAGCTTCATTTGGACCAGGTTACATGCTAGTATAACCCTCTGTGATTATACACCATGGTTCATTAGTTAACCGATTAATACGCATGATTCCGTTAATTGCCCATATGTTGACCGTTATGCCCTTTTCACCTTAAAATGTGATTTTTGAAAATGTAAAAGAGTAGAAACTTTAATTACTGATATATAAACTTGTATCCAAAGTTTGACATCAGTTTGAGGTATAGAGTAAGAGTTATGCTCGTTAGCGTAAAATGAAAGCCTTATGTAAATTAAACGGCGTAATTAGCGTATAGCCTAGTTAAACCTACTTTTTAATATCAAACTTATAACCCACTGAGGTAATATATTATTTTGGGATTTTTGAAGATTTTTAATTAATTTTAGGCTTAGCATAACTTACAGTCGTAGGCTTAATCCGGTAATTGTCGGTTTTGCCCTTACGGGCTATAAAATGAGTTTTACACATCTAAATGACTCCAAACCATTTGCTACTGATCACATATGATAAATAAATTATTTTAAGCCTTATGGAAATATAAAAATATCAGATTTATGTATCGAACCCGGAAATGGCTTCTAATCTCCTTTTTAAGCGTTTTTAACGCATAGTATGTATTAAAATTATTTTAAACATACAAGTGTTGATACCTGCTGATATTTGAGGTAAATTATAATATTTTAACAGTAGACAAAAGTTGTTAAACTCAGACTTCAGTTTTGAGCTTTTTCGGCTTATGTGCAATTACCAAAATGCCCCTACGGTGCATGGTTTGGTTATAATTGATAAATTTCACATATATACAATACCCTACTAATATAACTTAGAAAATTGATCATCTTTGCTGATTACATCAGACCTGTGACTCAGGATATTACTTAAACTCTTTTATCACCTTATAAATGACCAAACTACCCCTACGGGGCATAGTTTGTGTTTAAATTCATTTCGGGCATAATAAATGATATCTTACTGTTGTCACAACATATTTGGAGCATATTAACTTAGGAAACCTATAAATGGATCTCATTACTACCCGTTACGCTTATTACACGTTCGGTTCGGTTTATGTAACTAGTTTACATAAATTAGCCGAAACGGGTCAAACCTTATCGGTTTTATCTTAAAATCCAGAATGTGTATGAAATACCCATATTAAGCAAGTCTCTGAACTTGTCGGGTATAAATCACATTCTATCCGGTCTTCGCTTAATTGTGCGTACGAATCGTATCTTTGAAACTAACCGGTCTAAGCTTTAGCTTAATTAAAGACCCGTTAGGATTCTAATAGGTTATTATAAACCTTTGTTCCAGATTAGGAGTACCAGTAAAAGCTACTTGCATTTTGCTTATTGTGATTATTACATTGCTCAGGTAAATACTTTTAACTTATTTTCCCTATACGGGCTTGGGTTACGGTATATAGAATACCGCTTGATCGGGCATCAAATCTTCCATCGTTGGGTGGTTAATTGAATAATTTTATCGGCTCGTTTAAACAGTCTTGTTACTTAAAGCCTTTGGGGGGATAATGACCATGTCCCGGATATCCTTGGCATCATTTTATGAAATGGCCACGACTTAAGCGCGGGGTGTAGGCGTACACCCGTCAGTGCACAAAAGAATAATGTGGTGTGTCTATTGATCTTTAACACGGACATGATCCGGGCTACTGAACGCACAAGGAACATGTAATTCGTTCACAAGATTATATATTTAAATAATTATCCCAAGTTAAATAAAATGTTTATGCCACGTGCATCCAAATCAATTTTCAATCATTTTCCAAAATGAGTCAGTTGATTGTATTTACCAGTGTAAACTGACGTATTTTCCCAAAAAGATTAAATGCAGGTACTAAGCGTAATTGGCTGGGATTTCTCCTTAGCATTACTAGAAGTCTCGCAAGCTTAAGATGCCTACCGTCTGTTGAACTATTATTTATTTTTGATCCTTCTGTGGACAAACATTCAACTGTTGTGATACACGATATTACAATATTATTAAAGTTGAATTATATCTTTTATTTGCTTCCGCTGTGCATATTTATATATTGTGTTGTTTGACTATTATGTTGCCAACCACGTCACGATACTCCCCTACCGGGCCCACCGGTGACACGTGGAAATCGGGGTGTGACAGGTTGGTATCAGAGCCAACGCTGAGTGAATTAAACACTAGCCTTTTTGTGTTTAATCTCAGTTACACAATTGCACATTTCTAAACTTTCGAGTCTAGACATATAACATAGGACAAATTCTACTTTGTTTGGTTTTGTTTTGTCCTTTATTTTATATATATTGTGGTTGTTATCTCATGCTATATTGACAGGATTAACAAAATTCCGCCTAGATTCTTTAGAAGAAGAGGACGTGGAAAGGGGCCAATCACCGCCCCTAATGACAACGAGGCAGGACCTTCGAATGTGCGAGCTCCTTCGACCACGGAGAGTGACAATCCCTGACAAAACCGGAGGAACCTCTTTGAGCCGGCTAGACGGTCGGTTTCGCACAGTTCAACACCTCCTGTCCATAACCCTTACGGGCCACAGCCGGAGTATGAGCCCAACAACCCTCAACCGTCCTACATACCGTTACAGCGATCCTTATCGCATCATTCTTTTGGAGACCCTACACCTGTCTTCAGGGGCCGGTTTAACCCGGCCAATTACATGCCAGAACCAGCGGGTTTTAACCCATTGGGGCCGGAGGATCATTTCTCGGGAGATCACGCGGATGATATGGACGAGGATACGGACCCCGTCGAACCTGCCAGTGGTACACCAAACCACCCGATAGAGATCTCTGATGGATCTTCTTTCCACGGATCACCCTATGTTGGTCCAGATAGCTTTCAAGCTATGTTTACCAGGCACGGATGGTACTATACACCTCCTCGCCATTCACCTCCTCAGCAGCAGCAGCAGCAACAGGATCAATCTGAGGATCCAAGATTTGTGGCAGTCACGCCACCACCTCCACCGCCACTAGTTCAACCGGCACCTCTGCAACCGCCAAGGCGTAGGAGAACCGGAGCGCGTATGTCTGCGCGAGCGGGAGACTTTCATTTTAGTTCTCCATGCCAATCAAGTGGCAGCCATTACCCGCCACTTCAGGAGGACCCACAAATGGGTGGACCCTCACACCCAGTTGCACCGCAACCACCGCCTATGGGTTTTGATAATACAATTCCAGCATACACGGGTTCCATGGCGTATAACCCGTTTGAACAGCCAGTGCACACCAACTACAACTACGCAGAAGCCGACCCATACTTGGTAGCGGCTAACTATAATGCCCAAGGACTGTATGGAGATCCATAGGGAATAGGGTACCCAACACATGGGTACCAAATACCTCCAAGACCTACTATCAGGCAACAATCGCAACCACCAAGGTTCTCCCCACCAGAGCGTGAACAAATTCTGCAAAGGTTGGACCATGTAGAGCGAGAGTTTCACAGGGAACGAAGGGAGCGACAAACTTTCTTCCAAGGATTAACGAGCCTAATTAAAGGGAAGAGCAATAAGGACCACTGAATCCTTCCATTGTTGTTGTAACCTCCTTGTATCAGTTGAGCCCCTGCGAGGGCATATCTTGCTGTATTAGCCCCTGTGTGGGTGTGTATGCTTTTTGTTTTGACCCCTGCGTGGGTCTATCTTTCTGTTAACTCCTACGAGGGTATGATATTTGTGTAAGTCCCTGCGTGGACTATTATGTTTGTTATTAAGCCCCTGCGTGGGTATGTGTGTTATTAAGCTCCTGCGTGGGTAGGTACTTGTTTAAACCCCTGCGTGGGTAAGTTTGTTTATTGAAAAGTCCCGTTTAGGGCGACATGTAATCTTTTGATAATTAATGGAATGTTATGTTTATAAATTTCATCTTGCTATTATATGCATAAATATGAAATAAATAAATTAAAATTCATTCCTTTTAAAAATAATCTGCCTACTTTAAATATTAATAAGAATCTTAAAGAGTGAAACCTAGCCTTCGGGTCATTATAAGGCCGGGCCAAGATGGTAAGACCTGTTAAAAAGATTCAAATCCCAGTTAACATCTGAAAACATGTTAACACTCCTGGCAGACGTGATTCGTTAAAATCACACACGTCATTTTTATATAAGGATCTTTCTAAAGATTCCAAACCCAACTTAATGATCTCTGAATCATGGGTTTAAATCATCAATTAAGATGATCATATTTTTACCATACGTGGTAATATGGTGCCCACGGGCCCTGCTCATTTCCATATGAGCCAAAAGACAGTGGTAGCGATGACTCCCTGTCAGATAAAGGTAACGAACTAGGTTCAAACCTTCATGCTTTGATTCTCTGAAATCATAGCTTGTAATTTATAAATGTCCTTGTGACTAGGCCTTTTGTGCCACAAATAAAACTGTTATTGTTTTATAATTAGGATAAATTATAATAGAAATCCTAAATAAATATGATTATTAAATTAACCAAATATGGTCTCTGTTTACCATGGTTAATGAATTACCCTAAGGGGTAATTCCATAATAAACTCCCAAATAAACTATTGTCCTTGTTTTCTGTAACAGTTCAATTAAAATGGCTAACTCGGACGAAATTAATAGCCATCCAGTGGAGAATATAGACAACGCTCGGATTAATTTAACGGGTGCTGAATTGAAAGCGTTTGTAGACGACGCAGTTACAAAGGCATTGGAGCGACAGTACGAAGAGTATAGTGGGACTCGGAGTAGGACCCTATCTACACCGCATACAAAGCCACCTTCCAAGAAGGATGAACCCAAGAAAGATGACGATCGACACTCCTCAAACCACCACAGTGCTCCATCTCAACACATTGTATTGAACCAAGGACCCCGTGAGAAGGGTTGCTCATATAAATACTTTGTTTCATGTAAGCCCCGGGACTTCACTGGGGAAAAAGGAGCCATTGACTGTATGACATGGCTAGATGAGATGGACACAGTTGTGGATATCAGCGGGTGCGCTGAGAGGGATATAGTCAAATTTGTGTCGCAATCATTTAAAGGCGAAGCTTTGGCCTGGTGGAGGTCGCTGATCCAAGCCACTTGGAAGATTCCCATGTATAACATGTCTTGGGAACAATTCGTTGCCCTCATCAAGGAAAATTACTGCCCCCAGCATGAGGTGGAGAAGATAGAGTCTGATTTTCTATCATTGGTTATGACAAACCTTGACTATCAAGCTTACCTCACGAGCTTCAACACGATGTCCCGGTTGGTTCCATATCTGGTAACCCCAGAACCAAAAAGAATAGCTCGTTTTATCGGTGGTTTAGCCCCGGAAATCAAGGCAAGCGTGAAGGCTTCTCGGCCAGCTACTTTTAGATCAGTAGCTGACATATCCTTGTCCCTCACTTTAGATGTGGTCAGGCAAAGATCGCTGAGGAATAAGGAGGCTGAGAAGAAAAAACGTGAAGATGATAGTTCACGGAGGTCGAACAAGAAACACCATGGGAATGGTGACAACAAAAAAGGATCCGAATCAAGGAAAGATGGGCATCAGTCTGGTGAGAAGCCCAAATGCAAGATTTGCAAGAAACAGCACTATGGAAAGTGCAGACTCGAGTCGAACTCACATACTCAGTCAAAAACCTATGCTTGTGGTATATGCAAGTCCAAGGACCACAAAACCTTGGATTGCAAAAAGCTGAAGGATGCAACTTGTTACAGTTGCAATGAAAAGGGGCACATTAAAACTAACTGCCCTAAATACGCCAAGAAGCCTGAAGAGGCCAAGAAGACCAATGCTAGGGTCTTCAGAATGGACGCAAAGGAAGCGGTTCTAGACAACAACGTTATTACAGGTACTTTCCTTGTAAATGATGTCTATGCAAGAGTACTTTTTGATTCAGGCGCTGATAAGTCTTTCGTAGATAATAAGTTTTGTGAATTGTTGAAATTACCTGTCAAAACCTTAAGTGCGAATTATGAGGTGGAGTTAGCAGATGTCACACTAAAAATCGTCTCAACTGTGTTAGATGGATGTGTTATATCCATTAAGAACCATTCTTTTCCTCTGTCTCTACTTCCCTTTAAGTTAGCCGGTTTTGACATAGTTTTGGGTATGGACTGGTTATCTCATAACCAGGCCCAAATTGTCTGCAACAAGAAACAAGTGGTAATAAAGACTCCGTCTGGAGAACCACTTACCATTCGGGGAGACACCCAGTATAGGCTGCCTGAGCAAGTGACTATGCTCAAGGCTTCCAAATGTTTAAAGAAGGGTTGTGTCATCTACATGGCACAAGTGATTATTGATGAGCCTAAACCGAAGATAGAAGACATCCCCGTCATTTCTGAATACCCAGAAGTCTTTCCGGAAGAACTACCTAGTTTGCCACCAGATAGGCAAGTGGAATTCAGGATTGATATCATTCCTGGAGCAGCATCTGTTGCTAGAGCACCTTATAGGTTGGCACCAACGGAGATGAAGGAGTTGAGGACACAACTGGATGAATTGCTAGCTAAAGGTTTCATTAAACCTAGTTCGTCTCCCTGGGGAGCACCAGTCTTGTTTGTTAAGAAGAAGGATGGATCGATGCGTCTGTGCATCGATTATCGTGAGCTTAATAAGGTCACAATCAAGAATAGGTATCCATTGCCCAGGATCGACGATTTGTTCGATCAATTGCAAGGGGCAAGTTATTTCTAGAAGATTAACTTAAGGTCAGGCTACCATCAACTGAAGGTTAGAGATGAAGACGTGCACAAAACTGCATTTAGGACTCGTTATGGTCATTACGAGTTCCTAGTGATGCCTTTTGGGCTCACTAATGCACCTGCCGCGTTCATGGATCTCATGAATCGCGTTTGCAAGCCGTACTTAGATAAATTCGTCATCGTTTTCATCGACGACATTCTCATTTACTCTAAGAACCAAGCTGACCATGAGAAACACCTTCGTTGTATTCTTAAACTTCTACATCATGAGAAGCTCTACGCCAAATTCTCTAAATGCGAATTCTGGCTTCGAGAAGTCCAATTTCTTGGACAAGTGGTTAGCGAACGCGGAATCCAAGTAGATCCCGCTAAGATTGAAGCAGTTATGAACTGGCAAGAGCCAAAGACGCCTACAGAGATTCGTAGCTTCCTGGGATTGGCAGGATATTACAGGCGTTTCATTGAAAATTTTTCAAGGATTGCTGCACCCCTAACCTCCTTAACTAAGAAGAAGGTTAAGTTTGTTTAGGGCCCTAAACAGCAAGAATCTTTTGATATCCTAAAGCAGAAGTTGAGCAACGCTCCTGTTTTAACATTGCCAGATGTAATAGAAGATTTTGTGGTTTACTATGATGCATCTCACACTGGCATGGGGTGTGTGCTTATGCAGAAAGTCAAGGTTATTGCCTATGCATCACGACAGTTAAAAGTGCACGAAAAGAATTACACCACCCACGACTTGGAGTTGGGTGCCGTTGTATTCGCACTAAAACTGTGGAGGCATTATCTATATGGGATCAAGTGTGTGATCTATTCTGATCACAAGAGCCTCCAGCACCTGTTTAATCAGAAAGATCTAAACATGAGGCAACGCCGTTGGATGGAGACTTTAAATGATTATGATTGTGAAATCAGATACCATCCCGGCAAGGCGAATGTAGTCGCCGACGCCTTAAGTCGAAAGGAGAGGGTGAAACGCATCCGAATCAATGCCAAGCGCATGGAGATAAAGAACAGTTTAACTGAAAGGTTGTTAGCTGCACAGAAGGAAGCTGTGTTGGAAGCTAACTATCCTAACGAAAAACTAGGGGTAACTGAGGAGCAGTTAACTCTTAGCAAGGACGGAATTCTAAGGTTAAATGGACGAATATGGGTTCCAATTTATGGAGGACTTCGAGATGTCATCCTCCAGGAAGCCCATAGTTCCAAATACTCCGTTCATCCTGGAGCTGATAAGATGTACCAGGATCTAAGGGCAAATTATTGGTGGATAGGCTTGAAAAAGTCTGTAGCTGCCTATGTAGCTAAGTGCTTGACTTGTGCGCAAGTCAAAGCAGAACATCAAAAGCCGTCAGGCTTGCTACAACAGCCTGAACTTCCTACTTGGAAGTGGGAAATGGTAACTATGGATTTTATTACCAAGTTGCCTAAGACAAGGAAAGGAAATGATACAATATGGGTTATAGTTGATAGACTGACTAAGTCAGCACATTTCTTACCCATCAAGGAGACTTATAGCTCCGACATGTTAGCCCAGTTGTATGTTGATAAGATTGTAGCCTTACATGGCATACCTGTGTCTATTATCTCTGACCGAGATACTAGATACACGTCACATTTTTGGAAGAGTTTCCAACAATCTTTGGGCACGCGTTTGAATTTTAGTACGGCTTACCACCCTCAGACTGACGGACAGAGTGAGCGTACCATTCAAACTTTGGAAGACATGCTACGTGCATGTGTGATCGATTTAGGTGGTAGTTGGGATAACCACCTACCACTAATCGAGTTCTCCTACAACAATAGCTACCATACCAGCATTAAGGCTGCGCCTTTTGAGGCCTTATACGGTAGAAAGTGTAGAACGCCAGTTTGTTGGGCGGAAGTTGGAGATGTCCAATTATCAGGACCAGAGATAGTCTTTGAAATGACGGACAAGATTGTCCAGATTCGTGACCGTCTCAAAGCTGCCCGAGATAGGCAGAAGAGCTACGCAGATCCAAAGCGTAAAGCTTTTCACTTCGAAGTAGGTGACAAAGTTTTACTTAAAGTATCACCCTGGAAGGGAGTGATGCGATTTGGTAAGAAAGGCAAGCTAAGCCCGAGATACATAGGACCTTTCGAGGTTATCGAACATGTCGGGTCAGTTGCCTATAAGTTAAACTTACCGTAAGAGCTCAGTGGAATCCACAATGTGTTCCACATCTGCAATCTGAAGAAGTGCTTCGCTGATGAATCACTGGTAATACCGCATACAGATGTGCATATAGATGAGAGCTTAAAATTTGTGGAAAAACCTTTGTCGAATGAAGATCGACAGGTAAAGAAGCTTCGAAGGAAGCATGTACCTATTGTAAAGGTCAAATGGGATGCCCGTAGAGGTCCCGAATATACGTGGGAGGTTGAGTCCACGATGAAAGAAAAGTACCCTTATTTATTTCAATAAATCTCGGGTCGAGATTTATTTTAAGGCGGTGAGGATGTAACACCTCGAAAAATTCGTGTTCAATGAAATAATGACACGTGTCATGTAAGACAAAAAGCGTTGTAAACCTGGATTTAATAAAGATGTTTTGGCAGGATTTAAAAGTGGTGTCATGTTAATTTTTACCTCTGAACAACCTCATTTATAAATCCCAAGACCCAAGTATATATATATATCAAACATCTAATATATCTTAAATCCATAAATTCGTTGACAATAAATGAATTCGAAGTGCATGATAGGTTCCTATGGAAATTTCTACGGTAAACCTTCTTGTTCGGCACTTTTGAAAAGGATCTAAGCAAACATAACATATTGGTAGGGTATGTAACTGTTCAAGGCACATTTTAGAGGCCCCAAATTGATAACTGAAGTCCCAAATTCGGAAAAGATGGTTGCCCTTTCGAAATATTGAAAGAACAAAAGTTTTTGGGTTCTGCAAGGTGCTTGCGCACCGTAAGCATACCCCTTGCGGTGCGCAAAGGGTTGCCAGCGAACAGAAATTTTGCTATTGCCTGTTTAAACGCATATTTCGACCCTAAAATGATTTTCCACATCTTTCTTGGCCCCTAAACAACCCCTAAACATCTAGGACACCTGTGGGTAGGTTATGGTCTGTTGTAGACTTATTTGTCAACACTTTGTGGAGCTGTGATCACTATATAAAGCTCACAAGTGCAACACTTTGATCATTCATTCCTCAAACATCTTCTGATCAATTGTGGAGCACAAGAGCACCTTCCAGGCCTTCCTAATCAACCATTAGACACTTGTAAGTTTGCTTAACCTTCTTAAATTGAGTTTAGCTTAGTTATTTAGCTAAAAGTCAAACCGTCGTAATTACGGTTTGACTTCGAGATTAATTAAGAATGGCTCAGTCAAATCTCGAATTAAAATTACCTTTAAGTAGGTAATTATATGGGTAATAAACCCTTAAAAGGGTTCCCCCTGATTCTCACTCTAACTAGGACAAATGTCGGGTCAAACTGGTTATGAAAAAGTCAACAGAATGTTTAAATTACAATTTATGCATGATTAGCAATGTAGAACACATACAACCTGTTTGATCATTAATATAACTTGGTAATTAGTGTAAGAACATGTCTAAACATGTTCAACCCGACAATTTCCTGTTTAGACCCGGTTCGGAACCGAAAGTCGCAAAGCTTTGACTTTTGCTTAGACTTCAGTTCTGACCCGTTATGGTATGATTTAGAAATACCTAAGAGCTTCATTTGGACCAGGTTACATGCTAGTATAACCCTCTGTGATTATACACCATGGTTCATTAGTTAACCGATTAATACGCATGATTCCGTTAATTGCCCATATGTTGACCGTTATGCCCTTTTCACCTTAAAATGTGATTTTTGAAAATGTAAAAGAGTAGAAACTTTAATTACTGATATATAAACTTGTATGCAAAGTTTGACATCAGTTTGAGGTATAGAGTAAGAGTTATGCTCGTTAGCGTAAAATGAAAGCCTTATGTAAATTAAACGTCGTAATTAGCGTATAGCCTAGTTAAGCCAACTTTTTAATATCAAACTTATTACCCACTGAGGTAATATATTATTTTGGGATTTTTGAAGATTTTTAATTAATTTTAGGCTGAGCATAACTTATAGTCGTAGGCTTAATCCGGTAATTGTCGGTTTTGCCCTTACGGGCTATAAAATGAGTTTTACACATCTAAATGACTCCAAACCTTTTGCTACTGATCACACATGATAAATAAATTATTTTAAGCCTTCTGGAAATATAAAAATATCATATTTATGTATCGAACCCGGAAATGGCTTCTAATCGCCTTTTTAAGCGTTTTTAACGCATAGTATGTATTAACATTATTTTAAACATACAAGGGTTGATACCTACTGATATTTGAGGTAAATTATAATATTTTAACAGTAGACAAAAGTTGTTAAACTCAGACTTCAGTTTTGAGCTTTTCGGCTTATGTGAAATTACCAAAATGCCCCTACGGTGCATGGTTTGGTTATAATTGATAAATTTCACATATATACAATACCCTACTGATATAACTTAGAAAATTGATCATCTTTGTTGATTACATCAGACCTGTGACTCAGGATATTACTTAAACTCTTTTATCACCTTATAAATGACCAAACTACCCCTACGGGGCATAGTTTGTGTTTAAATTCATTTCGGGCATAATAAATGATATCTTACTGTTGTCACAACATATTTGGAGCATATTAACTTAGGAAACCTGTAAATGGCTCTCATTACTACCCGTTACGCTTATTACGCGTTCGGTTCGGTTTATGTAACTAGTTTACATAAATTAGCCGAAACGGGTCAAACCTTATCGGTTTTATCTTAAAATCCAGAATGTGTATGAAATACCCATATTAAGAAAGTCTCTGAACTTGTTGGGTCTAAATCACATTCTATCCGGTCTTCGCTTAATCGTGCCTACGAACCGTATCTTTGAAACTAACCGGTCTAAGCTTTAGCTTAATTAAAGACCCGTTAAGATTCTAATAGGTTATTATAAACCTTCGTTCCAGATTAGGAGTACCAGTAAAAGCTACTTGCATTTTGCTTATTGTGATTATTACATTGCTCAGGTAAATACTTTTAACTTATTTTCCCTATACGGGCTTGGGTTACGATATATAGAATACCGCTTGATCGGGCATCAAATCTTCCATCGTTGGGTGGTTAATTGAATAATTTGATCGACTCGTTTAAACAGTCTTGTTACTTAAAGCCTTTGGGGGGTTAATGACCATGTCTCGGATATCCTTGGCATCATTTTATGAAATGGCCACGACTTAAGCGCGGGGTGTAGGCGTACACCCGTCAGTGCACAAAAGATAATGTGGTGTGTCTATTGATCTTTAACCCGGACATGATCCGGGCTACTGAACGCACAAGGAACATGTAATTCGTTCACAAGATTATATATTTAAATAATTCTCCCAAGTTAAATAAAATGTTTATGCCACGTGCATCCAAATCCATTTTCAATCATTTTCCAAAATGAGTCAGTTGATTGTATTTACCAGTGTAAACTGACGTATTTTCCCAAAAAGATTAAATGCAGGTACTAAGCGTAATTGGCTGGGATTTCTCCTTAGCATCACTAGAAGTCTCGCAAGCTTAAGATGCCTACCGTCTGTTGAACTATTATTTATTTTTGATCCTTCTGTGGACAAACATTCAACTGTTGAATTATATCTTTTATTTGTTTCCGCTGTGCATATTTATATATTGTGTTGTTTGACTATTATGTTGCCAACCACGTCACGATACTCCCCTACCGGGCCCACCGGTGACACGTGGAAATCGGGGTGTGACAATCAACGTTTTCCTAAGAACCTCCTAAATTCAAAGTTCTTGTTTTGAAACTAACCCATTATTTTCGAAAACTTTTCCTACAATTCGTCATTCAAATTTCAAAACACGTGGGCAAGAAGACTTCATGGGGACCGACGATCTTCAACTTACGTAAATTTTTCTTATTAAACAAAAGTAGCATTTCCATTCATTACAAAATACGTTATGCATAACCAACAAGTACTTTACATTCTCTTACATTTACAAACTATATTCTACATATCATTCGTATTTACATACTCAACCTTTTAAATGCTTTTATACGCTTAAATCCGTTATGCTCCAACATATACTACATACGTAATCCTTATTATTCGCACTTTCACTGATACACATACCCATGACAATACGTTTTATGCTTATACTTATACCCATACTCCTACTACTCATACGTTTTATGTTTATACTCATACATACATGCATATTCATACTTAAACATATACCTATGCTCATACTTTCATTCATACTCATACATTCGTACCCGTACGCGAGTGAAATCCGAGGGATTCGCTCACGTGGGTCCCATACATACTTAAGCATGGACTTGCTTATATACTACATTCGTATACGTACTCATTCATATTTTCAAATACCTTAATTCATATGCAACTAGTACAAGCTATGCGGATCATGCGACGATTGGTATAATCGTGGGTGCACACGGGATTATAGTGATAAGCGCATGAGAACCATAGAGTGTACTACTGTGTATGGTAAGACACGAAACGTAACATGACGCGAATAACGAAACGGACGTAACGTGGTCAAAACATGGTGGATACGCCGCTGGTACTTCCTATATATAAGTGTTTTCACCATGTTACCAAAATTTCGTAAAACGTGCCATGAGAAATTCAGTGTTTTGCAGGCCTTTGGACCTAATACAAACTTTAAACAACTCACAAACGCATTATATCCGATTATCCACGACGAGACTTCATCTTTAACACGCTACTTTCGTCTATCTAATACTTATATCATTCTTATACCTGCATTCGTTTATTAAGAATCAATCGTCCACTTCTATACTTCTAGTATTCTCCATTATTTTTGTCTTTTATACGAACCTCGTTGACAATCAAGTCTGTTAAACCGTCTTCCTATTCTTATTTCTTATAGAGACGTACTTAGTAGACCGTTTTCACTTTATTCAAAGTACTAGGCCTTGTCGTTCTCCAAAACTTCATACATTTCAAAACGTTTCAAATTTTCCAAGTCTCAATTCTTAATAATCACCTTATTGCCAAAACTTTTTCAAGCCTTCCTCTTGAATAAATTTCGGGACGAAATTTCCTAAAGGAGGGGAGACTGTAACGCCCCGCTTTTTCGTAACTTTCTTTAACTAGAAAACATGTCTTGTATTTCTGTTTTTTTAGAAGTTTGTTCCTTTTGTATTTCGTATTTCGTATTTCGTTTCAAACCGTTGTAAATCCAAGACTTCGATCGTAATAAAATTCTATTTTTTTTACATGCTTATACGTGTCGCAATTCTTGGGTTATACGTTACCCATCTCGAATTCATACGCGCAACCGATACTCAACATACTCGTACTCACAACTTATACATGCTTGTTGACTATTAAATACATGGTTAAATTATAATAATAATAATAATAATAATAATAATAATAATAATAATAACAATCATAATAATAATAATAGTAATAATAATATAATAATAATAATAATAGTATAATAATCTTCAACGTAAAGTTAAATATTATTATATTCAAATCAAATATTACTATTAAATCAACAAAAAAAAAAGAACATGGCAGCTACAAATCTAATCGCAGCTTTTGAGATAAGTTTAGTTTATTTGTCTTAAGTAATTAACACAAATTCTAAGTATATATATCATAGTGTTGTTTTAATTAAATAACATCACAAGTAATAGTTATCAACTTAGTTTTGTCTAATGAATAAAATAAAAGAAAGATCAAAGTTGGTGTACAGCTCGCGACCGGGATTTGTAGCAGCCTTTAAGTTGTTTATTTTTTTTATTTTATTAGTTTACCACCCAACTAATTATCATTAATGTCAACCAACTCAACCCTAATCCTTCCCTATAAAACCCAAGTGTTGTCCAAGCCATTTTCACTTTTCAAAACACTCACAACTCTCTCAAATTCTCAATGTCACACCCCGACCACGTAGAACAACAAAACGTGACGGAAAACGTCGGGGAGTGTTGTAACAGAATCATTGTTTCATAACACATGGAAATTGAAATATTGTTTTATTGATTAAAAGAGTTACATTATCTTGAAAATCAAAGAAACATAACATAAATAACTAGTCTTGCATCTTTTATTGTCACTAAGGCCCAAGTCCGCCTATGTGTATCTTGATAAGTCCTATGCATCATCTTCTGAAAACACATGTGAAAATAGGTACGTCAGCATAAAAATGCCTGTGAGATACATAGGTTTTGTGAAAACAGAATTCATGACTTATGTTTGAGAAAATGTTTAGTCATGAACCTTGTAATTTGCTTTGTCTTGTAAATCATTTGAAAAACGATAAGATCAGATGATATGTATAAATAAGAGAATAATGTATGGTTAAATGAATAACCATGTAAAATGAGTTTGTATAAAATAAGTTGTTTGTAAATTAATGTCTTGTTAAAAGTATGTCATTTGTATAAAATGTTATATGTCCAAATTGAAAATGATTCAAATAACGCTACGATATGTAATACCATACAATCACTTATATATAGGAAGTACCAGCGGCGTATCCACCATGCTTGTATCATATTACACACGCATCGTTACTTAAATCACTTACTCAAACCAAACCAACAATGTAAGATGTCTATGTTTAAGCCAATTGCCAAACGTATTGAATAATATGTCAAAAATGTTTATTGTCAAGATGTAAGTCATGTAATGTATGACCAATGTCAATAATGTTTATGTGTCAAATGTAAATCTTGTAATGTGTAACCAATGTCAATAATGTTTATGTGTCAAATGTAAATCATGTAATGTGTAACCCAAAATGATATGTATGGCTAGTGAAAATATATCAACTAAACCATATGCACAAAAACAAAGTATTGAAGTAAAACATGGTTTAAATCAAAGCTATGTTTTGTGGAACAAATGCATGCTATACTGATATAAACATCTATGCGGTATTGTGAGAATGCATACATCCAATCCTTGAGACTGTGGCGATAAACCCTTAAACAAATTAAAGGTTTATCTAAGTTATGTATATCGAATTCGGTCATTCCTTTCATCCAAACCTACCCAGGATGTCCGGAACGGGAGTTGTCAATTCCTATGGTACCACTACCTACTAACGAACGGCCTGATCGGTGTTAATGAATGTATATTGATGCATCAAAACAAACCAAATATCATATCAAAATGTAAGCATGTGATGAATAATAAATGTACTAAGTATGCACACAATGGGCATACATAGCATAGAATGTAATGTAAAATAATGTACTAAGTACGCACACAATGGGCATACATAGCATAAAGTGTAATGTAAAATAATGTACTAAGTACGCACACAATGGGCATACATAGCATAAAATGTAGTGTAAAATAATGTACTAAGTACGCACACAATGGGCATACATAGCATAAAGTGTAATGTAAAATAATGTACTAAGTACGCACACAATGGGCATACATAGCATAAAATGTAATGTAGAACAATGTACTAAATATGCACACAATGGGCATACATAGCATGAAATGTAATGTAAAACAATGAAATCATGTACTATAAATGTACTAATGAACATAGCAAGTATATGATGTGAAAGCAGGAAAGCACGAAAGTAATAAGTAGGCACATGTGTTTCACCCCAAAATAGTTTGGAAAACAGTAAAAGAGGGGTCTATGTACTCACTTGAGATTGCTCAGAAGTCCTAAGATAACCACCAAGCAAAGCTAGAGATCACGGAATCAAACGGCACCTAATATAGGTAACTATGTTAATAAACCGGACCTAACTCGGAGGATCGGATAGAATGAGGGTTCGTAAACCAAGCGAGTATGGAGACTCGTGTAATATGGTTTAACAAAACCTACATATTAAATGAAACCTAGCATAAGTGCTTACGACCCATTACGACCCGTTTAGGTAGCTTATGCTACTTTAACGCGTCGTTCGCGTGAAACGCGTTCGGACCGCCTAACTAGTCCTATGACAAGTATAATATGCCTTAACATGCCTAATATTGTTGCCAAATCAGTTTAGATGTCAAAAGTTATGTCGTATATGTTTATAATGAATTTTGGCATCAAAGGGGTATTTTGGTAATTTACCTAAGGCATATAAACTACCTATTATACAACTACTTAAACGAAGCAACCATAAGGTATAACCTCGGAAGGTTATTCCCTATATACTATGGTCACCTAATGTATTTGGTCGGATCCTAATGATCGACCAAATGGGTCGGGTTCGAAGGTATAAGCGATTTATTAGATCGCTTACCCTTACGACCCTAGACAACGTGGTAAGCAGTAGGCATAGTCACAAGGGACTATAACCATCGTGATTACACTCACGTTGAGAAGTTCAAACGAACTTCACATTGACCATAAACTGGTCAATGCAAAAAGTCAAACAAAGTTTGATTTTCGGACTCGAAAAGCAATAAAAGAACGAAGGAATACTTACGAAGGGTCCCCGAATGCTAATCTTGATTCAAGTAGCTCAGGTATGAAACAAAGGTTTCAACTTAGAGCTTCTCAAATCAGATTCTTGTGAGGAATGAGTGAAGTTGAGGTGGGTATTTATAGGATTTCCCGAACCGTTAGGATCGTTTCTTGGAGAAGAGGGAATGATCACATCCCTACACTTGTTGGAATGTTGTGGTAGCTCATTTTGCCCCCACCACAAGAGTTTGACACATGGCATTGGCCTTTGGAGGGTTTAAGGGCTGTTAACATGTGTTTAAATGGCTTTTTCTGATCAGAAGGGGCCTCACGTGACGCCAAGGGGGCTAGGTGTCACGCTAAGGTCCCTCTGTTCAGCAATTGGTTTCCAAAGCTTCCAATTCAGTCCCCGTTGCGTATTAAGGCCATTTTCGACATGTTTAAGGCTTGTTAAATCATTTTCAAGGCTCCACAAGGATACCTAAACATTGTGGACATGAAACATGCTCAAAAATATGTCGGATGTCAGTTCGTTTGGTCGTACGATCGCGATGTTCGCTTAATTACGACGAAATGCGCATAAGCGCGAAAAACGATCCAAATTCCGCGACGAATGGATTTTTCTCATGCCAAACACTAAAATAAAATATTTTAGTGCTTACATAAATTTTTGGATGTCCGGATGTATTCAGAACGTAAGTTATGCGCGAAAATGCAAACTTGTGAACTTTTTGACGCTTTTAGTCCCTGAATGAGCCAAAAGTTTATTTTAGCACACCTACCCCTCAAAGCCTATTTCTAAGCTATATAAAGGATATTTAAGGTGTGTTTAACTTATGGTCATGTTCCGGAATGTTCGTTACAGTTCAAATTGGCATACTTTCACAGTTTGTCAAATTTCCTGTAGGCGAATTAACTTGTTTTTGACATACCAAAGCCTTCAAAACTTATTTCTAAGTTATGTAAAGGTTATATAAGGTATGTTAAGTATATGTTGATGTTCTGGAGTATTTGTCGCATTAAACTGATTACGTTTACGCATCAGTTTGCGTATAACTCTCCAGAAAGCGATGTAGAGTTTGAAATTGAGCAAAAGTCAAGACATGAAAAATGTAAAACACAACCAAACAAACATTGGGATCAAATAACATTGTTTTATTGATAATAGAACTGTTCACAATGATTACAAGCACAGATGTTACAGTCTCCCCTACTTGTGGAAATTTCGTCCCGAATTTTTATTTAGAGGAAACTTGTGAGGTCTTGAAACATGAAGTTGAAAAGATCGAACAATCACTGGTTAGAGGTCTGAACTTCTAGTAACTTTAATAACATCATGCTTGTAATGTAAGAGGGATACTTATATATAAGTATATGAAGCGTCATTGGTGCGTCCACCATACCTCCTGTACATTGTTCACGTTTCGTTATTGTTGCCACTATCGGTTCTTACACATAATAAATCTTACTGTGGTTTCCGTGCACTGAATTTCATAATTATGTACGCGTCCATAATTAGACAATTCCTTGCATAGTTCACATAGTCTATTTTATAATGAGTAGGGTAAAACCAAATGAACAAACCTGTGATGAGTGTGACTAGACCGCCATAGATTCCTTTTAATTAAATCAATAAATGATCTAAATAGACTATCCAGGAGTCTGTCAGCCATATCACCATATGTCATTTTTTTAACCAGATTCTGAATCAATCTTTTTGACTAGACCACTAAAAGGGTCTCTTATGAATCATGGAGCGGTATTATATAATCCAAGGGTCTTAACTATTACATAGAAGCCCATTAAGGATTTAAGGTAGTACCTTTTGAATATCCTGCTACGAATCCCTCATATGAAGATATGAAAGATTCTGCGAGGATTTGGATAACGAATATCCATAGTGTAAAAGCACAAAATGCATAAAAGAAAACATAAGGTGCATAAACACATAGTCACATAACCACAAAATTGTTAAACTAAAAATTTGTTCTGCTAACAGAGCACATGTATTTAAAGCACACTAGGAATCCATCTCGTGGATTTCATTTGGTACTTTAAACATTATCAAGAATCTAACTATAACGATACAAAGATTGTTAAAAGAAAAATTCGATTTCGATTATAAGGAACCGAAATGTTCGAATTTAGGTACAAAAGGAATCCAATCAAGGACTCTGATTTGAATGATAATCATCCACAAGGGTCTAAATGTGAAGATAAAAAGATCCCATATGGATTTTAGAAGTTGAAGATGTTTTGAAACCTTGCACTTGATGTGCTTAGGTCAAAACATGTAGTAAAATGCTTATGAAGTTGAGATGCCAGATATGCCAAGGTGACATATGAAGCGAAATTTGAAAGTTAAGTCAATGTATGAAGAAAATATTTTTGGAAAACTATGCATGGGGTTCTAAAAATGTGTTTAATGTTTTTGAAACCTTATATATATTACCTTTGATATCATAGAGTAGGTGTATTAGGTAGATATATATTTTAAAAGAAATTTGTTTTAAAATCATGCGAGATAAATTTTGAAATCATGTACAAGGTTTTTGAAAGACATGAATGATGCTTCTCGAAATCATGCACTTGATAAGAAAATGTACTGTGTTAATATTGTTTTCAGACTATATGAAATATTCTGAAATTATGAAAGTTGTTTTTGAAAACATAACCAAAGTTTTTGAAATAACATAGACAATGCATTTGAAAAAAAATGTTTTCAAACTATATGAAATGTTTTGAGATCATGAAGATTGTTTTTGAAATACTTGTACTGTGTATGTTGAAAAATCAAAACGTAATGGGTATGATATTTGAAAATACCCTTAGTTATCTAACCAAGGATTCAAAGGCACAGATGTGCAGGAGGATGATTACTCATAATGTCACTTTATTTTTCTGTACTTCGTATCTTAGAATGAAACGAGTACTTAAATTTTTGAGGGAATCATGAGCGATCATTTGAAAGAGAGAATCACAAGAGTAGTTTGTAAGGAACATAATTCCTTAATGTAGGTATTATAGGGAAAAGCCATACACACATGTAACTATACTTGTATATCGGAATTGCGAACAACAACTTTATTTATGAATAAAACAGATTGTTTCACATTACTAGAAAACGAAAGAAACAAAAGCATAAGATAGCAACATCTTCTCCTCAGCCAACTGCTCATTCGTGGGTCAGATTTGCATTAGCAAGCTTTGGGCAATCCCTTTGGAAATGGCCCATCTCGCCACAGTTGTAGCAAGACCCTCGTGAGAAACGAGCTTGAGCAGGATTGTCACCAGCTTGATTGGGTACAGCTACAGTTGGGCAAACCCTTGCTGTATGACCTATAAGTCCACAATTCTGGCATTTGCAGCACCTCACCCTAGCGTGATGATGAACGCTACATTGGTTGCACAAGGGTGCAGTTCCACTGTATGGCTTCCTAGCAGGGGGTTGAGCTAGTTGGTTGGGGACGGCTTGACCATTGTGAGCGACCACGGTGAAGTTCTGAGAAGCCTTTCGCTTCTGTGACTTCTTAGGGGATCGCTCATCCATGGTCTTTGATTCCTCGATTGGTTTCTTTGCTGGTGGTGCTGTCATCTGACTAGGTCCTGCCTGTCTTGGTGACTCTTGAGTGGCTTCATCCTGGAGACGATACAAGGCAGTAGCTAATTCAACAGTCTTCAGGACTACTTCACCTATTCGCTGAGCCAATTTGGCAGTCTGCTCGGATATCTGGGCGTCATCGTGATTAAGAGACATTCTAGAAAAAATGAAAGACATAGGAAGAAACAAGTGACGCGTCATCGGCTAAACAAAACAGGATGGTAATGCATAAGAATTTGCGATCATTTGTTTGTTACCTAAGGCAAACAAATGAGACGGTGACAAATCAAAGTAAGCGGATCATATTAATGTATTACTGAAGAAATGCTCGCCTATAAGTGAACACTCACCCCAAGAGTTCCCAGGTAAGAGTGACTGGTCCGATACTGCGGATTTGTACGAACACTCTAGCCTTCGACAGAAAACTCAGGGTACAGGCATTCACTCTTCCAGTTTGCACGTGTTCACATTATACGACCCAAACTTTAACGAGATTTGAAAACTTAGAGGGTTCAAAACCTTCTAACAGAGGGTTCAAAACCTTATAACAGAGGGTTCAAAACCTTACAATAGAGGGTTCAAAACCTAGTAATCAATCATCCTAGAACAGATGATTAGTTTTCAAAGCGGTTTTGAAATTTGTGTTCTTGTTGTGGTTGTCGCCTAAGGATAGGTGACAATATTGTTTTATGACTAAACGCAAGTAAACTCGCGTTAGGGTCCTAGGAAGGTTATAGACTAGGTCAAAGTATTACTAATAACCTAATTCCCTATAACCATGAGCTCTGATACCAACTTTTCTGTCACACCCCGACCACGTAGAACAACAAAACGTGGCGGAAAACGTCGGGGAGTGTTGTAACAGAATCATTGTTTCATAACACATGGAAATTGAAATATTGTTTTATTGATTAAAAGAGTTACAATGTCTTGAAAATCAAAGAAACATAACATAAATAACTAGTCTTGCATCTTTTATTGTCACTAAGGCCCAAGTCCGCCTATGTGTATCTTGATAAGTCCTATGCATCATCTCCTGAAAACACATGTGAAAATAGGTACGTCAGCATAAAAATGCCTGTGAGATACATAGGTTTTGTGAAAACAGAATTCATGACTTATGTTTGAGAAAATGTTTAGTCATGAACCTTGTAATTTGCTTTGTCTTGTAAATCATTTGAAAAACGATAAGATCAGATGATATGCATAAATAAGAGAATAATGTATGGTTAAATGAATAACCATGTAAAATGAGTTTGTATAAAATAAGTTGTTTGTAAATTAATGTCTTGTGAAAAGTATGTCATTTGTATAAAATGTTATATGTCCAAATTGAAAATGATTCAAATAACGCTACGATATGTAATACCATACAATCACTTATATATAGGAAGTACCAGCGGCGTATCCACCATGCTTGTATCATATTACACACGCCTCGTTACTTAAATCACTTACTCAAACCAAACCAACAATGTAAGATGTCTATGTTTAAGCCAATTGCCAAACGTATTGAATAATATGTCAAAAATGATCGACCAAATGGGTCGGGTTCGAAGGTATAAGTGATTTATTAGATCGCTTACCCTTATGACCCTAGACAACGTGGTAATCAGTAGGCATAGTCACAAGGGACTATAACCATCGTGATTACGCTCACGTTGAGAAGTTCAAATGAACTTCGCATTGACCATTGTCACACCCCGACCACGTGGAACATACAAAACGTGGCGGAAACATCGGGGAGTGTTGTAACAGAATTAATGTTTCACAACCATGGAAATTAAAGCTTCGTTTTATTGATTAAAAGTGTTACAATGACTAAACAAACATGGAAATACAACATAATTAACTAGTCTGCATCTTTTATTTTCACCAAGGCCCATGTCCGCCTAAGTGTATCTTGATCATCTTATGCAACAGCTCCTTAAAAACACATGTGAAAATATGGTACGTCAGCATAAAAATGCCGGTGAGATACATAGGTTTTGTGAAAATAGGTTTCATGACTTATGTTTGAGAAAATGTTTAGTCATGAACCTTGTTATTTGCTTTGTTTTGTAAATCATTTGAAAAACGATAAGATCAGATGATATGTATAAATAAATGTAATAATGCATGGTTAAATGAATAACCATGTAAAATGAATTTGTATAAGATAAGTCGTTTGTAAAACAATGTCTTGTGAAAAGTATGTTATTTGTATAAAATGTTATATGTATCAAACTGAAATGATTCAAATAACACTACGATATGTAATACCATACAAACACTTATATATAGGAAGTACCAGCGGCGTATCCACCATGCTTGTATCATATTACACACGCATCGTTACTTAATCACTTAATCAAACCAAACCAATCAATGTAAGATGTCTATGTTTAACCAAATGCCAAATGTATTGAATAATATGTCAAAGTGTTTATGTCAAGATGTAGATCAAGTAATGTAAAACAAATGTGATATGTATGGCTAGTGGAATGCATCAACTAAACCATAGGTGAAATGCACAGAACAAAGTATTGAAGTAAAACTTGGTTTAAATCAAAGTTATGTTTTGTGTAAATGCATGATCAAATGTCAATCATGTTAAAATGTCTATGTCAAATGTCTATGTCAAAATGTCTTTGTGTAAACCATGTCAAAATGTCATGTATGGTTAGCGAAATGTCTCAACTAAACCATATGCACAAAAGCAAAGTATTGAAGTAAAACTGTGTTTAAATCAATATTATGTCTTGTGTAAATGCATGCTATACTGAATATGAACATTTATGCGGTGTTGTTATAATGCATACATCCAAGCCTTGCGACTGTGGTGATAAACCCTTAAACAAATTAAAGGTCTATCTGTGTAAATATCATCGAATTCGGTCATTCCTTTCTGTCCCCTTTCCCTGGGATGTCCGGAACGGGAGTTGTCAATTCCTATGGTACCACTACCTACTAACGAACGGCGTAGCTAATGTTAATGAATGTATTGTCCCATTTAAACGAACCAAATGTCATACCAAAATGTAAGCATGTGATGAAATGAATCTGTACTAAGTATGCAACAAATGAACATACATAGCATGTGATGTGTTGTGATGTGATGTAAAACAATGTACTAAGTAAGCACACAATGGCATACATAGCATAAAATGTGATGTAAAACGATGTACTAAGTAATGCACACAGTGGGCACACCTAGCATGAAATGTAATGTAAAACGATGTACTAAGTAATGCACACAATGGGCACACCTAGCATGAAATGTAATGAAATCATGTACTATAATGTACTAACGAACATAGCATGTATATGATATGAAAACAGGAAAGCTTGAAAGTAACAAGTAGGCACATGTGTTCCACCCCAAAACAGTTTGGAAAACAGTAAAAGAGGGGTCTATGTACTCACTTGAGATTGCTCAGTAGTCCTTGAGTAACAACCAAACAATGCTAGAGATCACGGAAATCAAACGGCACCTAATATAGGTAACTATGTTAATTAACCGGACCTAAATCGGAAGATTGGGTAGCATTAGGGTTTGTAAACCAAATGAGTGTAGGAACTCATATGATATGGCTTAACAAAGCCTACATACTAAATGAAACTTAACCTAAGTGTCTACGACCCATTACGACCCGTTTAGGTAGCTTATGCTACTTTAACGCGTCGTTCGCGTGAAACGCGTTCGGACCGCCTAACTAGTCCTATGACAAGTGTTATATGCCTAAACATGTTACATAATCAGTTATGTGACAAAAGTTTAGGTTACATATGCTTAATTACCAATTATACATGAAAAGGGTATTCTGGTAATTTACCTAAGGCATATAAACTACCTATCATACAACTACTTAAACGATGTGACCATAGGGTATAACCTCGGAAGGTTATTCCCTACCTACTATGGTCACCTAATGTATTTGGTCGGAACCTAATGATCGACCAAATGGGTCGAGTTCGAAGGTATAGGCGATTTATTAGATCGCCTACCCTACGACTCTAGACAACGTGGTAATCAGTGGGCATAGTCCCAAGGGACTATGACCAACGTGATTACACTCACGTTGCGAAGTTCAAACGAACTTCGCATTGACCATTACTGGTCAACGCTGAAAGTCAAACTTTGAAAGTCAAACAAAGTTTGACTTTCTGACTCGAAAAGCAATAAAATAAGGAAAAGAACGAAAGAATACTTACGAAGGGTCCCCGAATGCTAATCCCGATCCAAGAACTCAGGTATGAAACAATGGTTTCAACTTAGAGCTCTCAAATCAGAATTCTTGTGCAAAATGAGGTTGTGTGGGTTGGGTATTTATAGGAATACCCGAACCGTTAGGATCGTTTCATGGAAAACGTGCCATGAATCCAACCCGTACACTTGTTGCAAAGTTATGGTGCCTAAATATGATCCTTATCTAGTGACTAAGCAAGTTAGAACATGTGGTGGAGGATCAAACAGCTGCAACTTGTGATTAAATGCAGTTAATCTGGTCCAGAAGGGGGCTCGCGTGACGCTAAGGACCCTCGCGTCACGCTATGCCCTTGTTTTGGCAGATTTTACAGAAATGGTCCCTGCACCTTGTTTAAGCGATTTTCGATGCGTTTGAACCCCGTTAACCTCATTTCAAGGCTCTAAAATGAAGTTAAAGTATAGGGAACTCAAAACATGCTCAAAAATATCTAGGATGTCGGTTCGTTTGGTCGTACGAACGCGATGTTCGCTTAATTACGACGGAATGCGCATAAGCGCGAAAAACGATCCAAATGACGCGACGAATGGATTTTTCTTATGGCGAACACTAAAATATAATATAGTCATGCTCACATAAATTTTTGGATGTCCGGATGTATTCAGAACGTAAGTTATGCGCGAAAATGCAAACTTGTGCACTTTTTGACACTTTTAGTCCCTGAATGACCCAAAAGTTTATTTTAGCACACCGAACCCCTCAAAGCCTATTTCTAAGCTATGTAAAGGATATTTAAGGTGTGTTTAACTTATGGTTATGTTCCGGAATGTTCGTTACAGTTCAAATTGACATACTTTCGCAGTTTGTCATATTTAGTCCCTGTAGTCGAATTAACTTGATTTTGCCATACCAAAGCCTTTAAAACTTATTTCTAAGTTATGTAAAGGTTATTTAAGGTATGTTAAGCCTATGTCACTATTCCGGAGTGTTTGTTGCATTAAACTGGTTATATTTACGCATCGGTGCGCGTATAACCTTCCAGAAAGCGATTTAGAGTTTGAAATTGAACAAGAATTGATATGTGCAAATGATACACATATTTTTACAAATCCCAAGTATGAAATATAATATTTCATTGGTTCGGTATTTGTTTGATGGCCGTGGAGGCACAGGTGTTACAACCATAAACTGGTCAATGCAGAAAGTCAAACAAAGTTTGACTTTCGGACTCGAAAAGCAATAAAAGAACGAAGGAATACTTACGAAGGGTCCCCGAATGCTAATCTTGATTCAAGTAGCTCAGGTATGAAACAAAGGTTTCAACTTAGAGCTTCTCAAATCAGATTCTTGTGAGGAATGAGTGAAGTTGAGGTGGGTATTTATAGGATTTCCCGAACCGTTAGGATCGTTTCTTGGAGAAGAGGGAATGATCACATCCCTACACTTGTTGGAATGTTGTGGTAGCTCATTTTGCCCCCACCACAAGAGTTTGACACATGGCATTGGCCTTTGGAGGGTTTAAGGGCTGTTAACATGTGTTTAAATGGCTTTTGCTGATCCGAAGGGGCCTCGCGTGACGCCAAGGGGGCTAGGTGTCATGCTAAGGTCCCTCTGTTCAGCAATTGGTTTCCAAAGCTTCCAATTCAGTCCCCGTTGCGTATTAAGGCCATTTTCGACATGCTTAAGGCTTGTTAAATCATTTTCAAGGCTCCACAAGGATGCCTAAACATTGTGGACATGAAACATGCTCAAAAATATGTCGGATGTCAGTTCGTTTGGTCGTACGATCGCGATGTTCGCTTAATTACGACGGAATGCCCATAAGCGCGAAAAACGATCCAAATTGCGCGACGAATGGATTTTTCTCATGCCAAACACTAAAATAAAATATTTTAGTGCTTACATAAATTTTTGGATGTCCGGATGTATTCAGAACGTAAGTTATGCGCGAAAATGCAAACTTGTGCAGTTTTTTACGCTTTTAGTCCCTGAATGAGCCAAAAGTTTATTTTAGCACACCGACCCCTCAAAGCCTATTTCTAAGCTATATAAAGGATATTTAAGGTGTGTTTAACTTATGGTCATGTTCTGGAATGTTCGTTACAGTTCAAATTGGCATACTTTCACAGTTTGTCAAATTTAGTCCCTGTAGGCGAATTAACTTGTTTTTGACATACCAAAGCCTTCAAAACTTATTTCTAAGTTATGTAAAGGTTATATAAGGTATGTTAAGTATATGTTGATGTTCTGGAGTATTTTTCGCATTAAACTGATTACGTTTACGCATCAGTTTGTGTATAACTCTCCAGAAAGCGATGTAGAGTTTGAAATTGAGCAAAAGTCAAGACATGAAAAATGTAAAACACAACCAAACAAACATTGGGATCAAATAACATTGTTTTATTGATAATAGAAATGTTCACAAAGATTACAAGCACAGATGTTACAGTCTCCCCTACTTGTGGAAATTTCGTCCCGAAATTTTATTTAGAGGAAACTTGTGAGGTCTTGAAACATGAAGTTGAAAAGATCGAACAATCACTGGTTAGAGTTCTGAACTTTTAGTAACTTTAATAACATCATGCTTGTAATGTAAGAGGGATACTTATATACAAGTATATGAAGCGTCATTGGTGCGTCCACCATACCTCCTCAACATTGTTCACGTTTCGTTATTGTTGCCACTATCGGTTCTTACACATAATAAATCTTACTGTGGTTTCCGTGCACTGAATTTCATAATGATGTACGCGTCCATAATTAGACAATTCCTTGCATAGTTCACACAGTCTATTTTATAATGTGTAGGGTAAAACCAAATGAACAAACCTGTGATGAGTGTGACTAGACCGCCATAGATTCGTTTTAATTAAATCAATAAATGATCTAAATAGACTATCCAGGAGTCTGTCAGCCATATCACCATATGTCATTTTTTTAACCAGATTCTGAATCAATCTTTTTGACTAGACCACTAAAAGGGTCTCTTATGAATCATGGAGCGGTATTATATAATCCAAGGGTCTTAACTATTATATAGAAGCCCATTAAGGATTTAAGGTAGTACCTTTTGAATATCCTGCTACGAATCCCTCATATGAAGATATGAAAGATTCTGCGAGGATTTGGATAACGAATATCCATAGTGTAAAAGCACAAAATGCATAAAAGAAAACATAAGGTGCATAAACACATAGTCACATAACCACAAAATTGTTTAACTAAAAATTTGTTCTGCTAGCAGAGCACATGTATTTAAAGCACACTAGGAATCCATCTCGTGGATTTCATTTGGTACTTTAAACATTATCAAGAATCTAACTATAACGATACAAAGATTTTTAAAAGAAAAATTCGATTTCGATTATAAGGAACCGAAATGTTCGAATTTAGGTACAAAAGGAATCCAATCAAGGACTCTGATTTGAATGATAATCATCCACAAGGGTCTAAATGTGAAGATAAAAAGATCCCATATGGATTTTAGAAGTTGAAGATGTTTTGAAACCTTGCACTTGATGTGCTTAGGTCAAAACATGTAGTAAAATGCTTATGAAGTTGAGATGCCAGATATGCCAAGGCGACATATGAAGCGAAATTTGAAAGTTAAGTCAATGTATGAAGAAAATATTTTTGGAAAACTATGCATGGGGTTCTAAAAATGTGTTCAATGTTTTTGAAACCTTATATATATTACCTTTGATATCATAGAGTAGGTGTATTAGGTAGGTATATATTTTAAAAGAAATTTGTTTTAAAATAATGCGAGATAAATTTTGAAATCATGTACAAGGTTTTTGAAAGACATGAATGATGCTTCTCGAAATCATGCACTTGATAAGAAAATGTACTGTGTTAATATTGTTTTCAGACTATATGAAATATTCTGAAATTATGAAAGTTATTTTTGAAAACATAACCAAAGTTTTTGAAATAACATAGACAATGCATTTGAAAAAAAATGTTTTCAAACTATATGAAATGTTTTGAGATCATGAAGATTGTTTTTGAAATACTTGTACTGTGTATGTTGAAAAATCAAAACGTAATGGGTATGAGATTTGAAAATACCCTTAGTTATCTAACCAAGGATTCAAAGGCACAGATGTGCAGGAGCATGATTACTCATAATGTCACTTTATATTTCTGTACTTCGTATCTTAGAATGAAACGAGTACTTAAATTTTCGAGGGAATCATGAGCGATCATTTGAAAGAGAGAATCACAAGAGTAGTTTGTAAGGAACATAGTTCCTTAATGTAGGTATTATAGGGAAAAGCCATACACACATGTAACTATACTTGTATATCGGAATTGCGAACAACAACTTTATTTATGAATAAAACAGATTGTTTCACATTACTAGAAAACGAAAGAAACAAAAGCATAAGATAGCAACATCTTCTCCTCAGCCAACTGCTCATCCGTGGGTCAGATTTGCATTAGCAAGCTTTGGGCAATCCCTTTGGAAATGGCCCATCTCGCCACAGTTGTAGCAAGACCCTCGTGAGAAACGAGCTTGAGCAGGATTGTCACCAGCTTGATTTGGTACAACTACAGTTGGGCAAACCCTTGCTGTATGACCTATAAGTCCACAAATCTGGCATTTGCGGCACCTCACCCTAGCGTGATGATGAAGGCTACATTGGTTGCACAAGGGTGCAGTTCCACTGTATGGCTTCCTAGCAGGGGGTTGAGCTAGTTGGTTGGGGACGGCTTGACCATTGTGAGCGACCACGGCGAAGTTCTGAGAAGCCTTTCGCTTCTTTGACTTCTTAGGGGATCGCTCATCCATGGTCTTTGATTCCTCGATTGGTTTCTTTGCTGGTGGTGCTGTCACCTGACTAGGTCCTGCCTGTCTTGGTGACTCTTGAGTGGCTTCATCCTGGAGACGATACATGGCAGTAGCTAATTCAACAGTCTTCAGGACTACTTCGCCTATTCGCTGAGCCAATTTGGCAGTCTGCTCGGATATCTGGGCGTCATCTTGATGAAGAGACATTCTAGAAAAAATGAAAGACATAGTGAGAAACAAGTGACGCGTCATCGGCTAAACAAAACAGGATGGTAATGCATAAGAATTTGCGATCATTTGTTTGTTACCTAAGGCAAACAAATGAGACGGTGACAAATCAAAGTAAGCGGATCATATTAATGTATTACTGAAGACATGCTCGCCTATAAGTGAACACTCACCCCAAGAGTTCCCAGGTAAGAGTGACTGGTCCGATACTGCGGATTTGTACGAACACTCTAGCCTTCGACAGAAAACTCAGGGTACAGGCATTCACTCTTCCAGTTTGCACGTGTTCACATTATACGAACCAAACTTTGACGAGATTTGAAAACTTAGAGGGTTCAAAACCTTCTTACAGAGGGTTCAAAACCTTATAACAGAGGGTTCAAAACCTTACAATAGAGGGTTCAAAACCTAGTAATCAATCATACTAGAACAGATGATTAGTTTTCAAAGCGGTTTTGAAATTTGTGTTCTTGTTGTGGTTGTCGCCTTAGGATAGGTGACAGTATTGTTTTATGACTAAACGCAAGTAAACTCGCGTTAGGATCCTAGGAAGGTTATAGACTAGGTCAAAGTATTACTAATAACCTAATTCCCTATAACCATGAGCTCTGATACCAACTTTTCTGTCACACCCCGACCACGTAGAACAACAAAACGTGGCGGAAAACGTCGGGGAGTGTTGTAACAGAATCATTGTTTCATAACACATGGAAATTGAAATATTGTTTTATTGATTAAAAGAGTTACAATGTCTTGAAAATCAAAGAAACATAACATAAATAACTAGTCTTGCATCTTTTATTGTCACTAAGGCCCAAGTCCGCCTATGTGTATCTTGATAAGTCCTATGCATCATCTCCTGAAAACACATGTGAAAATAGGTACGTCAGCATAAAAATGCCTGTGAGATACATAGGTTTTGTGAAAACAGAATTCATGACTTATGTTTGAGAAAATGTTTAGTCATGAACCTTGTAATTTGCTTTGTCTTGTAAATCATTTGAAAAACGATAAGATAAGATGATATGTATAAATAAGAGAATAATGTATGGTTAAATGAATAACCATGTAAAATGAGTTTGTATAAAATAAGTTGTTTGTAAATTAATGTCTTGTGAAAAGTTTGTCATTTGTATAAAATGTTATATATCCAAATTGAAAATGATTCAAATAACGCTACGATATGTAATACCATACAATCACTTATATATAGGAAGTACCAGCGGCGTATCCACCATGCTTGTATCATATTACACACGCCTCGTTACTTAAATCACTTACTCAAACCAAACCAACAATGTAAGATGTCTATGTTTAAGCCAATTGCCAAACGTATTGAATAATATGTAAAAAATGATCGACCAAATGGGTCGGGTTCGAAGGTATAAGCGATTTATTAGATCGCTTACCCTTACGACCCTAGACAACGTGGTAATCAGTAGGCATAGTCACAAGGGACTATAACCATCTTGATTACACTCACGTTGAGAAGTTCAAACGAACTTCGCATTGACCATAAACTGGTCAATGCATAAAGTCAAACAAAGTTTGACTTTCGGACTCGAAAAGCAATAAAAGAACGAATGAGTCCCCGAATGCTAATCTTGATTCAAGTAGCTCAGGTATGAAACAAAGGTTTCAACTTAGAGCTTCTCAAATCAGATTCTTGTGAGGAATGAGTGAAGTTGAGGTGGGTATTTATAGGATTTCCCGAACCGTTAGGATCGTTTCTTGGAGAAGAGGGAATGATCACATCCCTACACTTGTTGGAATGTTGTGGTAGCTCATTTTGCCCCCATCACAAGAGTTTGACACATGGCATTGGCCTTTGGAGGGTTTAAGGGTTGTTAACATGTGTTTAAATGGCTTTTGCTGATCAGAAGGGGCCTCGCGTGACGCCAAGGGGGCTAGGTGTCACACTAAGGTCCCTCTGTTCAGCAATTGGTTTCCAAAGCTTCAAATTCAGTCCCCGTTGCGTATTAAGGCCATTTTCGACATGTTTAAGGCTTGTTAAATAATTTTCAAGGCTCCACAAGGATGCCTAAACATTGTGGACATGAAACATGCTCAAAAATATGCCGGATGTCAGTTCGTTTGGTCGTACGATCGCGATGTTCGCTTAATTACGACGGAATGCGCATAAGCGCGAAAAACGATCCAAATTGCGCGACGAATGGATTTTTCTCATGCCAAACACTAAAATAAAATATTTTAGTGCTTACATAAATTTTTGGATGTCCGGATGTATTCAGAACGTAAGTTATGCGCGAAAATGCAAAGTTGTGCACTTTTTGACGCTTTTAGTCCCTGAATGAGCCAAAAGTTTATTTTAGCACACCGACCCCTCAAAGCCTATTTCTAAGCTATATAAAGGATATTTAAGGTGTGTTTAACTTATGGTCATGTTCTGGAATGTTCGTTACAGTTCAAATTGGCATACTTTCACAGTTTGTCAAATTTAGTCCCTGTGATGAGTGTGACTAGACCGCCATAGATTCTTTTTAATTAAATCAATAAATGATCTAAATAGACTATCCAGGAGTCTGTCAGCCATATCACCATATGTCATTTTTTTAACCAGATTCTGGATCAATCTTTTTGACTAGACCACTAAAAGGGTCTCTTATGAATCATGGAGCGGTATTATATAATCCAAGGGTCTTAACTATTACATAGAAGCCCATTAAGGATTTAAGGTAGTACCTTTTGAATATCCTGCTACGAATCCCTCATATGAAGATATGAAAGATTCTGCAAGGATTTGGATAACGAATATCCATAGTGTAAAAGCACAAAATGCATAAAAGAAATATAAGGTGCATAAACACATAGTCACATAACCACAAAATTGTTTAACTAAAAATTTGTTCTGCTAACAGAGCACATGTATTTAAAGCACATTAGGAATCCATCTCGTGGATTTCATTTGGTACTTTAAACATTATCAAGAAGCTAACTATAACGATAGAAATATTTTTAAAAGAAAAATTCGATTTTGATTATAAGGAACCGAAATGTTCGAATTTAGGTACAAAAGGAATCCAATCAAGGACTCTGATTTGAATGATAATCATCCACAAGGGTCTAAATGTGAAGATAAAAAGATCCCATATGGATTTTAGAAGTTGAAGATGTTTTGAAACCTTGCACTTGATGTGCTTAGGTCAAAACATGTAGTAAAATGCTTATGAAGTTGAGATGCCAGATATGCCAAGGCGACATATGAAGCGAAATTTGAAAGTTAAGTCAATGTATGAAGAAAATATTTTTGGAAAACTATGCATGGGGTTCTAAAAATGTGTTCAATGTTTTTGAAACCTTATATATATTACCTTTGATATCATAGAGTAGGTGTATTAGGTAGGTATATATTTTAAAAGAAATTTGTTTTAAAATCATGCGAGATAAATTTTGAAATCATGTACAAGGTTTTTGAAAGACATGAATGATGCTTCTCGAAATCATGCACTTGATAAGAAAATGTACTGTGTTAATATTGTTTTCAGACTATATGAAATATTCTAAAATTATGAAAGTTGTTTTTGAAAACATAACCAAAGTTCTTGAAATAACATAGACAATGCATTTGAAAAAAATTGTTTTCAAACTATATGAAATGTGTAGGATCGAATTCGGATCCGAACGAGTCGGTTAGAAGAGCTTTTCTCAGTTTGAGCGGCGGAAACAAACAAACCGAGTTCAATTCAGCGATAATACACTTTAAACTGTCGATTTATATTGATAGAATGACGTTTACAACCTGTCGACACTTCGGCAGCACTTCGTGGCTCACCGGAAGACAACACCTAGAACTATGTGCTGATTCCACCCCAAATGACCTATATATAGTGTTTCTGATTCCACTCCTAATGACATGGTGTCATTTGGAATGGAATCAGCATGTTACTTTCGGGTGGAATCAGGATTTAACATTTCGGGTGGAATCAGAATTTAACATTTGGAATGGAATCAGAAAATTACATTAGGAGTGGAATCAGAAAGTTAATTTTCGAGTGGAATCAGAAAATTAACTTTCGAGTGGAATCACTCCTAAATATTCTGATTCTTGGATTCCATGCTCTATTCTATCTATCTCTAAACAAGACTCGATACAAGACGTAGACGACAGACGGATGCACCAACAAACTCCCCCTCGGATGTTGACGGAGTCTTCAGTGTCGAGTCTTCGCATCTTCAGTCTTTATCAGCCTTTGGACTTCTCTTTGAAATGTTTGACGCTGTAAGTATCCTCAATCTCTATCTTCTCTTCTCTTTTCATCACCAACATACTCCTTCCTTTAAGTATCTTCAGACTCCCCCTTTCGATATGCTGGGATCGCAGCCTGGCATGTTGAAATCACACAATCCTCAGGTATCGGAACCTGACTCTCTATCATTCAAATAACCTGCACATTCTCTACCCAAAAATAAATTTTCTGATGATAACTTGAACACAATCAGACATCACTTGAAAATATCACAAAAAAATGATCTAACATTTATAGTCTCTGATGAACCATTTAAAGAAATATCATTTTCATTTTCAAAACAACACACTCTCCCAAACCAGTTCATCAAGTTTAGCACTTGGAATTTTGAAAATCAGCTTTTCAACACCAGTTGTCGAAAATCTTTTTGACTTTTTCAAAATTTATGCTAAAACACACTAAAATCTTTTTGGGTTTTGAATATAAAGAAATGCAGTAAAGAAATATTTACAGACAATATTTTTGTGAGTTTGTGTAAGAGGATCATATCAGTTTTTGAGACAAATCACCAACACCGTTAAGCTTCATTTCATTTTAAGTTTCTAAACGATTCACTTAGATTGTCAGTATACTGGTCCACTTAAATTCTCACACAAAGTTCAACTGCTTCGAGATATGATATTAATGTTTTAAACACTTAAACTCAATCGCGTGTCCCACCTCAGAATATACTCCCGTATCCAGATCCCAATAATCAGTCTTACAGGTAATTGTGACACAAATGATATCTGTAGGGGTTAATAAATTATGAAGAATCATGAGAGCTCAGTTCAGAACTACCGTTCAGTAGAGAGATCATGACTCATCTTGTGGGTGTGTCCCCTTTAGAGGATCTTTTTTACAACAGCATTGCTAAGCAATTTTATTGTCTTATCATATATGCTGAGGGTGATGCTATGTTTCAAGCATTTGCAGAAAGTATTATTCGAGGACTAGGTCAGAACTACCGTTCAGCAGAAGTCCTGGAATAATACCCCAGACATCATTGAGTATAAAAACCTAGTATATCAGATTATGAGACCTTTCAAACGAGATTTTGGGGGTTACCCATATATCCGAGAGATGTTTCCCCACGATATAAGCAAGTTTGAAATTTAGATTTATATCTCGTCACAATTTACTAAATGTGCAAAAATCTACTGGCACATCATCAGTGAGATCGTTTATCACTTTTTATCTTACCAATTCTTTAGCATGCTGTGATCGTCCACTGATGTACTATCATTTCCTCTTTTTCACAACAAAACTCATTTTGAATTTTATCATGTTTTTGGCTTTTTCAAATTTTCAAATGTTTTTGGATTTTCTAAAAATTCTTACTCCCCCTAAAATGCAAACACATTTTAGGAAATTTGAAAACAAACTATACAATAAAATTGACAACCGATATCGAATTGCTTCAATTCGCCATTCACTTGGCATAAACAATCAGAACTCCCCCTCAAACTATTTTCCCATTTAGATTTCAAAACACTTAAGTTTGTTTTAATCAAATGGTTTTTCCGGAAAATAAGTTTGATTTTACCACTTATAAAGTTGGGGTTGTGGTTCATCATTATGTCTTCAACCACTTGTAGAAAATCAAGTACAAATTAATGTCCCTGATTTACCACTTGTACGAAAAACACAAACAAATACACATAATGATGCCGATTCCTGATCCACGATTACCAACTTGGGATCTCCGGCAAGTCAGGTTTTTCATGTAAACAGATTCACCCAAGCCTGACGGTCCTTAGGTGATTTCGAATTCTTGTTCAACAATGGTGGAAAATTTGCATCATCCATTGTTAGACCAGAATTCTCAACTTTTACCTCAACAAATGGCTCCTCTGGCTTTACCACACCAGATTCATCGCCTGAACGTGACTTGTCTGACTTTGATGAGCCAGATTCATCGCCTGAAGGTGGCTTCTTTGTTTCCACAGAAACAAATTCATCGTCAGAAAGTGAAAATTTTACTTTCTTTGTTTTGTTAATCTCTTGATTAACTACTTTCTCTTTCTTCAAAATCCCTTTCGTCCTCAGATTTGTATCTGAAGAATTCGTTTTACTTGACTTTGTAGTCGAGTGAATCGATTCGTCAGAACTCTTATTTGTACCTACTGATGAACCCGAGGACAATATCTTCTCCAGATACTCTCTCGCCTTCTTCCTCTTTTTCCTCAGTCTGTCTTTTTGCCCCTGTGAAAGCTTCACTTTCGTTTCTTGAACTTTAGGTTCTTGAACCTTCTGTTCTTTGGGCTTTGCTTCGACTTTGACTTGTTTCTTCTTTGCCATTTTCTGAGATTCAGCCCTCGATCTTTTCATTGATCTCATTGAGCAATCTCTAGCAATATGGCCAATGATGTTGCAATTAAAGCATCTCCTTGACTCAAACCTCCAACTCTGGCAGTTAACAGCAATGTGTCCTTTATAACCGCATCTGTAACACACTCTGTTATCATACCAATCACCATTCTCAGTCCAAACATTCAGATCATAGCACTGTTTGGCTTGGTGATATCCATCTCTCCTCTTGTAATCTGGATTTGACGTTTGATCACTGTGGTCCGACCTGCACCACTTATTGCCAACAATTTTTGAGTTTTCATTTTTTACTTTTTGTGGTTTTTGATTGCGATTGGATGATCGAACTGATGAGCTGTTATTTTCTTTTTTAACATTTTTCAAAATTTTCTCTTTTTGTTTTTGTTCCACTTTCTTCTTCAAAGGTTTTTGCTTAGAGCATTCTCCATTTTCAGTTGATTGTGGAACAGTTTCTTGAAACTTTTCTTTTAACTTCAAAAATATTTTTCTTTTTTCAATATCATCATCAGTTTTCTCATCACAATCTTCAACTTTGACATTGTCAAAGTTTGTGACATCATCACTTATTGGAACTGAATTAACTGGTTTTGGGCAAGGAATAGCTGAAGTATTCACAAACACCTTCAACTTTTCTTCCCATTCCTTGATTTTCTTTTGAGCACACTCTGCTTCCTTTTCAAGTCGAATAATCTTTTCAAGATGAGAATTAATTGCAATTTGTTTTTCAAGATTATTTTTACCAAACAAATCTCTCTCATCTTCTAAAATTTTTATTTGACTTTGAAAATCTATTTCAATCTTTACCTTTTCATTTTCCAAATTGTGAATCTGATTTTTCAAAACATTTTCTGATTTTTTAAGATTTTTGTTTTCTAATGACAAACTCTCAACATCCTTCAAGAGTTTGTCATTAACAAATGTCAACAACTCACAATTTTTCAGCAAAACAAGAATATGTTTATCATCAGCTTTTGTCTCAACCTTTAAAGCTGAAATATTTTCAACCTGTTTCTTTTCCTCATGAACACTTTCATCCTTACTCTCTTCTTCTGGTGAATGATCAAAGATAGGTGCGTCTTTGGCAACCTCTTTCTTTAACTCTGGTTCAGGATTCACAAATACAAGTTTTTCAGATTCTTCTTTCTCAACCTTGACCGATGGAACTTGTTCAATCTGCTCAGCTCTGATCTCTTCTTTAACAATAACTGCTTTTTGATTCTTTCTTTTTGCATCTTGTTTTTCTTTCAACTTTTCAATTTTATCGGCATAAAATAACTTTCCACTTCGTTGATCAGATGGAAGTTGTTGTTTAAGATTTTCAAGTTTCCGTATTTCCTCTTCATAATTGTCACTCTCTTCATCAGACGAATGATCAAAAACTGGAACTTTTTCAACAACTTCTTTTGCTGAAACTGTTTCTCCTTCTTGCTTTATCGGATTATACTGCTGAGATTCATAATACACATATGCCAACAATTCCTCAAAATCCATGTTTCGATGTCAAATGTTCACAAAATTGATTTTTCAAATGAACAATCACTGTTAAATGAACTGATGCAAATTTGAATTTGATGTGAACTCGTCCAAACCTTGGGTCGAAGATATATGATGGGCTGATAACAACAATACCTCTCACAATGTTTAATTCTGATTTGGGTCAACACTTAAATCAATCACGTGGGCTGACACACCTTTAATTCACTACACAAGATAAGTTGACCTCAAATGTAGTATTCACATGCAAACACATGCTGTTGTATTCATGAATCTGACAAAAATTATGTTACTCCAAATCTGATTTGACCACCTTTAACATTCACTTGATTGAACCGTGAATGTCTTTATGATTATAAAATTGAACTGATGAAACATATGAATTTATTGTGATCTCGTGAATTCATCAAGTGGCGGACACACTTTTTACTTGGATCTAATTGGACCTCAAAATCCACCACCTCGACAAACACACAAGGGTTATTCTGATTTACTTTGCAATCCGACAAACCAATTCACATGCACATCTTGAACCACAAATTCATGTGACCGACTGACATCAAAACTTTATGATTTCTAGTCCCAAAGCACTGACAACAATTTACGTAATTATCCTGTTCAAAAGAGCGGAATCATGATGTTCATAAGGGCGGAATCAACTTTTTATCTCAGGAGCGGAATCAAATTTTTTTATCTCAGGAGCGGAATCAAACAAACTACTCAAGAGCGGAATCAACTTTGAAAAACTGCTGACGTCACTAATCAATCGAACATTTTCGAGCTGAATCACCAAAAATGATCAGTTTTACTTCGAATTTGATCATGAAACTTTCAAGGATTTGTCAAGTGTTAATTCCGAGCACACTATGAAAGTTTGAACCGATTCTGACCGTAACAATTTTTGATTTTCGGAAAAGAATAGTGTAGAAACAGAATTATCGGCTGAATTGTATAGAACTCTTCTTCACTGGCTCTGATACCAATTGTAGGATCGAATTCGGATCCGAACGAGTCGGTTGGAAGAGCTTTTCTCAGTTTGAGCGGCGGAAACAAACAAACCGAGTTCAATTCAGCGATAATACACTTTAAACTGTCGATTTATATTGATAGAATGACGTTTACAACCTGTCGACACTTCGGCAGCACTTCGTGGCTCACCGGAAGACAACACCTAGAACTATGTGCTGATTCCACCCCAAATGACCTATATATAGTGTTTCTGATTCCACTCCTAATGACATGGTGTCATTTGGAATGGAATCAGCATGTTACTTTCGGGTGGAATCAGGATTTAACATTTCGGGTGGAATCAGAATTTAATATTTGGAATGGAATCAGAAAATTACATTAGGAGTGGAATCAGAAAGTTAATTTTCGAGTGGAATCAGAAAATTAACTTTCGAGTGGAATCACTCCGAAATATTCTGATTCTTGGATTCCATGCTCTATTCTATCTATCTCTAAACAAGACTCGATACAAGACGTAGACGACAGACGGATGCACCAACAAAATGTTTTGAGATCATGAAGATTGTTTTTGAAATACTTGTACTGTGTATGTTGAAAAATCAAAACGTAATGGGTATGAGATTTGAAAATACCCTTAGTTATCTAACCAAGGATGCTAAGAAATGGATTAGCAAAAGATGCCTAGATACTCACTTAGACGTTAGGTTTAAAGTATTGTATCAATTTTGGTTATGTTACGTTGAACAATGTTGTATTTGGATTTTTTTGTAATGTTTGACAATTTATTTATGAAATGAAATCGGTTGAATTAAATATTGTCACAAATAGTGTTATGAAGTCTCTTACAATCTTGAACAAGTCCCACTCCGATGATTCCGCCATTGGTTGGGGTGTGACAGATTGGTATCAGAGCAATAACTATAGGGAATTAGGAAAAGTAGGAATGCTTTTACCTAGTCTATAGTTTTAGAGCTTTATTTTTATGTTTTGCTCGAAACTACTTGCATCATACTCTATTTCTTTTTATTCATTCTCTTTTGATCTTTTAACCATATATGCCATTTACACATGCTACACTTGTGTGTTAATAGTTGTTTTATTATGTGTTAATACTTGTTGTATTGTCCCATTATTTATGTGTTATTCTTGATATGCTTTCTTATGTGTTTATACTTGTTTTTTTATTCCTTTAACTTACACCTTTCCTAAGTCATTTTATTCGATTTATACTAAAATCGAAAACACTCCTAATACACAAACGAGACAACTTCACCAAAATAGGCGTGAACCCCACAATTTGGTGAACGACTCTCAATCCACCTATTCTTTTTACACGAAATTCGTCATCAAGTTAGGAGTGAAATCCTCACCTTGATGTAGAATTTCCATTTCGAAATCTAGTGGACCCTCGTCTAAGTGTTGAAATTTAAAATTTTTACCCGATGAGTACTAACCACACTTAGGATACGAAATCGTCAAGTTAGGGGTGAAACCCGCACCTTGTCGACTAGTTCCACTCCTTGATTTTCTCATAAATCCCGCCAAGTCTCGGAATTTCGATTGATTTGGGACATGTAGTAACCGGAAGCCTTATCGGCGAGAGTATTTCACCTATTAGGCCAAAGCATGCTCCTCAAATTCGAAAGACTTTTCGACCACTTTGGTTAGTCAACGTTCCGTTTTGGAACCATCCAAGTTTTAATCGAACTTACGTTTCATTTATTTCGATCTTTTATGATACAATCCTCTCTTTTCAATTTCGAACTATTTCTGAGATTTCACTTTTACACATGCATTATACTAATACTTTTCATACGATTATACAATGTAACTTTATTTATATTCCCTGTAACAAAAATGGAGACATATCATCAAGATAGGAGTGATTTCCTTACCCTGACGGCTAACTCCGTCTCCTTTTTTTTCATCTTACAACGACCTCACCAACGAGTTAGGGGTGATTCCCTCACTTAGGTGATCGTTACCAAGACCTTCTTTTAATAGACTTTATTATGTACACACTATCATATTTATACCCAAATTGATTATTGTTAATGAAAATTCTTATACATCTCAACATGCATTATTTATTTAAACTTACTTCTTAACCCACAACCTATTTTTCGCGTTCACTCGCATCCACGAGATTCTTAATATTACCCTAAAAGCTCATTTCTTGATTTTCAAAATTTCCCGAAATGCTACTTATCAATTTAGTCGGCCTAATAAACCCATTGCCCACAAAATTTCTTATTCCACGTAATTACTAAAACTCACCCCGCATCATTAAACTGAAGATCGTTATTTTTCAATTGAGAGTCAAACCAACCTTCCATACAAAATATTACAAATATTATTCGATCGTTTACCAAAACTCTTTTTCAAAATCAACAAAGTATTTTATTAAGAACACTTTTCACGATCACTAAGCTCATATACCAAATTCCTCTTCTAAGGATCAACGTTTTCCTAAGAACCTCCTAAATTCAAAGTTCTTGTTTTGAAACAAACCCATTATTTTCGAAAACTTTTCCTACAATTCGTCATTCAAATTTCAAAACACGTGGGCAAGAAGACTTCATGGGGACCGACGATCTTCAACTTACGTAAATTTTTCTTATTAAAAAAAAGTAGCATTTCCATTCATTACAAAATACGTTATGCATAACCAACAAGTACTTTACATTCTCTTACATTTACAAACTATATTCTACCTTCCAAATCAAACTCAATCTATTTTCGATTTCGATAAACTAAACATTTCGCTTGAACAACTATACATGTACATCATCATACACGTTTTAGTCGATATCTTGCGACAATTTCATTTATATCGTTCGTATTTACATACTCAACCTTTTAAACGCTTTTATAGGCTTAAATCCGTTATGCTCCAACATATACTACATACGTAATCCTTATTATTCGCACTTTCACTGATACACATACCCATGACAATACGTTTTATGCTTATACTTATACCCATACTCCTACTACTCATACGTTTTATGTTTATACTCATACTTACATGCATATTCATACTTAAACATATACCTATGCTCATACTTTCATTCATACTCATACATTCGTACCCGTACGCGAGTGAAATCTGAGAGATTCGCTCACGTGGGTCCCATACATACTTAAGCATGGACTTGCTTATATACTACATTCGTATACGTACTCATTCTTATTTTCAAATACCTTAATTCATATGCAACTAGTACAAGCTATGCGGATCATGCGACGATTGGTATAATCGCGGGTGCACACGGGATTATAGTGATAAGCGCATGAGAACCATAGAGTGTACTACTGTGTATGGTAAGACACGGAACGGAACGTAACATGACGCGAATAACGAAACGGACGTAACGTGGTCAAAACATGGTGGATACGCCGCTGGTACTTCCTATATATATGTGTTTTCACCATGTTACCAAAATTTCGTAAAACGTGCCATGAGAAATTCAGTGTTTTGCAGGCCTTTGGACCTAATACAAACTTTAAATAACTTACAAACGCATTATATCCGATTATCCACGACGAGACTTCATCTTTAACACGCTACTTTCGTCTATCTAATACTTATATCATTCTTATACCTGCATTCGTTTATTAAGAATCAATCGTCCACTTCAAAACTTCTAGTATTCTCTATTATTTTTGTCTTTTATGCGAACCACGTTGACAATCAAGTCTGTTAAACCGTCTTCCTATTCTTATTTCTTATAGAGATGTACTTAGTAGACCGTTATCACTTTATTCAAAGTACTAGGCCTTGTCGTTCTCCAAAACTTCATACTTTTCAAAACGTTTCAAATTTTCCAAGTCTCAATTCTTAATAATCACCTTATTGCCAAAACTTTTTCAAGCCTTCCTCTTGAATAAATTTCGGGACGAAATTTCCTAAAGGAGGGGAGACTGTAACGCCTCGCTTTTTCGTAACTTTCTTTAACTAGAAAACATGTCTTGTATTTCTGTTTTTTTAGAAGTTTGTTCCTTTCGTATTTGGTATTTCGTTTCAAACCGTTGTAAATCCAAGACTTCGATCGTAATGAAATTCTATTTTTTTTACATGCTTATACGTGTCGCAATACTTGGGTTATACGTTACCCATCTCGAATTCATACGCGCAACCGATACTCAACATACTCGTACTCACAACTTATACATGCTTGTTGACTATTAAATACATGGTTAAATTATAATAATAATAATAATAATAATAATAATAATAATAATAATAATAATAACAATCATAATAATAATAATAGTAATAATAATAATATAATAATAATAATAGTATAATAATCTTCAACGTAAAGTTACATATTATTATATTCAAATCAAATATTACTATTAAATCAACAAAAAAAAAAAAAAAAAGAAAGAACATGGCAGCTACAAATCTAATCGCAGCTTTTGAGATAACTTTAGTTTATTTGTCTTAAGTAATTAACACAAATTCTAAGTATATATATCATAGTGTTGTTTTAATTAAATGACATCACAAGTAATAGTTATCAACTTACTTTTGTCAAATGAATAAAATAAAAGAAAGATCAAAGCTGGTGTACAGCTCGCGATCGGGATTTGTAGCAGCCTTTAAGTTGTTTATTTTTTTTTATTTTATTAGTTTACCACCCAACTAATTATCATTAATGTCAACCAACTCAACCCTAATCCTTCCCTATAAAACCCAAGTGTTGTCCAAGCCATTTTCACTTTTCAAAACACTCACAACTCTCTCAAATTCTCAAATTCGTAGCTGAAAGTGCATATTCGGACAGAAGTACCAAGCTCCACTAAAGTGAGCATAACTTCTTTATTTCTCATCCGTTTTAGCTCATTCTTTTTCCAGAACGCTTGGCTTGACCTTAGCTTCGATTCCATGGATATTTCACAGAGAATAAGGCCCTGGAACTCCAGCAAATAGGCTCCAAAGTTCACTGTTTTCATTCATCTTTACTAAACATTGTTTATACTTGTGCAAACTTGAGTTTAACTCACTCAAACCCACGTCCTTATGCTTATAACCTCTTCCATGGTTAGTTAAGATTAAAAACGGGGCTGAGACATACAAAATCAGAGGTTAATCCTCAAATACTTTCTGTTTTGTTTAGGGTTTTTGACCCACAAGTGGTGTTCAAGCTTCAAGCTTGATAAATGTGTGATTGTGGACTAACTTGGGTTGTCCAACATAAAATCCCCACATCCCTTGATGATTTCTCATAGTGTAGATGTTTTTTATTCTTGTATTGATATTAGTTCATGACCCTCCTTGTATGTCTTTACATCAAGTGTAGTGGTGAACCATAAGAGGTACCTAAATGGAAGCTTGTTCTTCCTACCTCCTACATGAATTCTATGACACAATAGAGGTACCTAAATGAAGACTTATCTTCTACCTCATGCTTGATTAATGGACTAAATAATACCTATAATACTTATACATATATTTACTATTCGAACTCTTGATGGTGGACTTGTGTTCATTCGTCAAAGTATTAGAATACATCATCCAAGACATAAGACTTGTTACGATTCTAATGAGTATATTATTCATGAAAACATTAACCTTTGAGGTTTCATAGTGTCAAGAACAAGTACTTGGTGTTAAAGGATGATTACTTTCGAATACATATATTCTTGTGTTTTAACTACCTAAATCCCTAAACGAACGTATTCAACCTTCTAACCTCATCAACTTCGTCACATTGGATAATCGGAAAGCATATGCAAATTTGTGAGTATACTCGCAAACCCCCTTTTTATGTTTACCACTTTTGGGGTGTAACATGTTAAATTATTAAAATCACACTTAAACTTATTCTTTATGCAATGCACGAAAACAATCCTTATACATGAATACTATGTTGTGATACTTGATGCTTACGTGGACCATACTTATGTGATATGTTTTAGTCATTAGCTTTCACGAGCCTCCATTTGACATGTATAGCGCTATAGGAGTAATGCACCGCCCCCCTTAAACTTGTGGTCATGTCGAATTAACTTAACTTTCTTGCGTAAACAGAGGATTGGCTAGAAATATTGCATGCCATGTTAGGTTGATCTTGTATAAACTAAGTTGCCATGTGGATTCGTTTTAAACTTTATACTTATACTTATTCTTAAACTTGTATATTCGCCTTTGCTTTTGCATTGAATTGTTTTTTAAACATGTTACAGGTTGATGATTGATGATGCTAAGAAATGGATTAGCAAAAGATGCCTAGATACTCACTTAGACGTTAGGTTTAAAGTATTGTATCAATTTTGGTTATGTTACGTTAAACAATGTTGTATTTGGATTTTTTTTGTAATGTTTGACAATTTATTTATGAAATGAAATCGGATGAATTAAATATTGTCACAAATAGTGTTATGAAGTCTCTTACAATCTTGAACAAGTCCCACTCCGATGATTCCGCCATTGGTTGGGGTGTGACAGGGTATCTCTATAAGCTTTTGCTGAATGAGATGGACAAATTTTCATGAAAAAACGAAGAAAAAAAAAATACTTTTACCCCTTAATGAAGACGGGCGTTATGTAGGAAAATAAGGATCTACATAAGGAATTCAAAACAGGTTCAAAACGCCAAAAAGGTTAAAGTAGAAGAGGCTGACGACAATGAAGAATTGGAAGAGAAATTAGATTATAATTTTTATTTTTTTTTCAATTTCTATTGTTTGTTATCTAAATCTCTGATTTTATTATCTAATTCTTTACTAACAAAAAAAATTAATATAAAACGCCAAAAACACCAAAACCACTGATAGTGTGAAAACTGAGAGAACGGATGCTAGCAAAGCACGATGTTGCTATAAAACACCAAAAACACCAAACAAGGTGTTACTGAAAAATCAACACTAATTCACCGATGAAATTGAACGAAACAGTAATTGCTAAACAGTAAAATGAAGAGACGGTAACATTATTGCCAAACATTTATTATATTAAAAACCACTAAATGGAAAACTGAATTTATTTATCTTTTTAAAACACCATAATTGTCTATCAAATTATAGACCTGAATCCTACTTGAAATAATAAACATCAAGAAAATTACTGATGTTTTTTACATCATAGACATGCATCCTGACTTTAAAAAACAATAAAAATGCCAAAACATACTTAAAACGCCAAAATATTTACTATGATCCTGATCTACAAACAATAAAATGCGGCGTATTTATTAAACGCCAAAAAATGGAAACGGGATGTGACACGCGTTTAAAAAAAGAAATATGAAAGAACAAAAAAGCCCCTCCGCCATTCTCTATGCCGCGTGACACGTGTTGGGTCAGGATGCGTTCTCACCGTTCTCACACTTTTGAGCGTTTTCTCCTGATCCCGTTTCTATATATATATATATACATAGTTGATGGTTCAAATGAAAACCACTTTTATTGCGAAAACTCGAAAACTAACTAAAAAAAGCCTAAAAAACACACCAATTTTTTTTTAAATTGGAGTAAAATGCACGGATAGTCCCTGTGGTTTGGTGAAATTTCACCTTTAGTCCCCAAATTTTCAAAATTACACTCTTAGTCCCTGTGGTTTGACAAGTTGTTACTCGGATAGTCCCCAAAGTGGATGAAGGTTACTCGGATAGTCCCTGTGGTTTGACAAGTTGTTACTCGGATAGTCCCTGTGGTTTGACAAGTTGCTACTCAGATAGTCTTTGTCATTTCACACCCGCTTAACCAGAAAAACTAACCTCCATCCTCTTTGGGGACTATCCGAGTAACAACTTATCAAACCACAGGGACTAAGAGTGTAATTTTGAAAAGTTGGGGACTAAAGGTGAAATTTCATCAAACCACAGGGACTATCCGTGTATTTTACTCTTTTTATTAAAAATCGCTAGTTTTTATATATAAATTTTTTTTTTCAAAAATTTTTCTTTTGTAGTCACATGTGTAATAATTCACATGTGTAGTACTATTACACATGTGTACTATTACATAAGTGCACTACAAAAAAAAATTTGAAAAAAGTTTTTTTATATAATTTAAATAGCGAAAATTGGTATGCAAAAAAAATTTGGCATGTTTTTTAGGCTTTTTTAGTTAGTTTTCGAGTTTTCGCGATAACTAGTGGTTTTCATTTGAATCTTCCCCTATATACATATAATTGATACATATATGTGTCAATACATTATTGGACAAGATTTTACAAGGTGTTACATGTACCCACCGTCCGGTGTGAGAATAAGTCTCTGTTTTGAGGATAATAGTGTGTGTATATAGTGAGAGAGCAAGAGAGCGATCCTTAAACCTAGAGGTGAAGTTCACTATTTATAGCTGAGGTGGTTTGTGAATGAGATGGGTTGATGGGCCTTGGGCCTGCAGTCGATAACAAGGAATGTCCATTTTGTCCCCTCTGCTACGACCATTAGTGATTCTTGGCGAGAGGGTAGCTGGCGCACACTAAATGGATCCATGTGTCCTAACAACTTTCCTTGTTGTCTGGTTTGTCATCAGCAGCTAAGTGGAGATCGTGGAGCAGTGGTCGGCGCACGCTGATTGGTGCCACGTAGACGTTCTTGTGTACCTTTTTGTCTCCTGTATGATTGTCCATCATGTGGCATGATCAGGTACAGCCTGTTGGACGCTTATTGGTCCACTGATCTGCCATTTGTACCTTTTGTACTTGTCCGATGTTTACCTGCGCTTCTTACCTCTACGCGACTCTAGGCATAATCTGAGCAGTCGGCGTAGGGCCAAGGAAGATAGGTCCTTTGCCATCGGAGCTAAGTGTCAAAACTGATCTCGTCTTGGTCTTGACCTCACGCGCGACTCGGAATACACCTGTTTAGCCAGCGCGAGGTCGGATAAGTTATCAATTTAGTTTAATGTGGGTATGGTCTCGCGCGCAACCTGAGGTTGACTCGTATGGTCGGCGCAGAATTTATGACCATACCCCTTCACGGCCAAAGCGGGGTTTTTTCATCACTCGTAGTAGTTGATTTTTGGGCCCGCTTTTTTTATTTATCTCTTCCCAGTGGTCGTTCGGCTTCAAAATCATCGTCTCTTAGGTTGATTTCAAAGTCGGTGCGAGCATCCGAGCGACTAGTGGAGGAACAACTTTTGGACATTTTGGAGGACGATTGTCCCGATAAAGATACAGGTGCCCATTTTGGTGAGTTTTTCGCAACATGCCAACAATGAATGTATTTAAAGGTGGCCCTTTTTTTGCCTTCCAAATACAAGGATATCGCACGCGTCAACAAGTCGGTGTCCGTTTCGCCACTTTTTGGGTTGTTCTTTAGGTTGTTGTAGTGGTCGTGAAGGCGGTCATGGCGGTGTTTATTTCACGCCACTTACACGAGAGACTATCATTTTTTCGATACATCCCAAAGTTTTGTGAAAAAGATCATTAATTATGTTCCAAAAATCGTCACTATATTGGTTGATACCTATCAAAAAATATACATTTAAATATTATATATAAAATATACCTATAACCGAATTCTTTGAAATCGAAAGCCAGGATTTCGTCAACACCAACTCTTCATCGTTTGTCCACGGATGTACACGACGATCTTCTTTTGCTTTTTCCTTTTCGGACTCGGTTTTTTTGTGGTTTCATTTTCTTCGCGTAGAGGATTCGGGTGGTGTAGATAGGGTTTCCGGTACGAATTCGGGTGTAGGTGGAGTTTGTGACAGAGGAGTGAGTGGTTGTTGTGGATACCTAAAAGGTAGGTTGGCAAGAAGATGACCGTACGCTAATAATTGCGCATCGTTATTAGAGGAGGTTAAATAAATTTTTAAATGAATCTCTTTTTTTAAATAATGATGTTGGGGTCCAACGGCTAGTAGGGACCCCCAATCAAACCACGCCATATCGACACACTTTAACTCTCAACGCCGGTGGGAAATCTCAAGCCCACATGACAACGCCGGGCCCGGTGTGGTGTGTGCGGCGTGGAAAGGCAACAACGCCGCTCCACCACGCCCACACCGTATGGTTTAACAATGCGATACAACAACTTAAGTAGCATAAGACCACACAGTGTGGAAGGGCTTAAAGAATAGGCGTTATTCGACATGTGGACGTCACGTCAGCGCGCGTCAGAATAGTGGCGTGGTGGAAAAAAAGGGGGGTGTGGGAAGGGGCGTTATTCGACACGTGGCACATATTTTTTATTATTTTTATTTAATAATTATATATCATCTATTAATTTTTATAAAAATAGCATTATTACTAATATAATAATTACCAATAATAAAAACACTTACAAATTTTAAATAAAAAAGATTACATTAGTAAAAAAACGATTACATAATTTAAAGTTAAAAATGAAACATAAAAGCATAATCTAAAATAACCGAAACTAGGTACGATATTTATACGTGATTTCTTTTTTTAGTTTCATATACGTTTCCCGCTCTTCGCTTTTAAGGTGATCTCATAACAAGTATTTTCATATCCGTTTGGTTTTGCTTTTCTTCGTAAAGGCTAAAAGTCTTTATCTTTTTAATGTTTCTTTCTTATTGGATGTTGTTGAACACGTGAATTTTCTTTTTGGATGCTGGCCAAAGTGGTTGTGTGGATGCATTATTTTTTTTTTTTTAAAAGTTAAGAGATTTTATAACAATGAAGGTTGAGAAGGAGTTTGGTAGAAGAGAGTGATGTGAAAATGGTGAGTTTTTTATATCGATGGGGTGAATTATTTTTTTTTAAATAATTTTTTTTTAAATTATGTTGTTGGGGTCTAATGGCTAGTAGTAACTACGTCCAATCAGAGCACGCCACGTCAACGCTTATTTAACATCAACGCCGGTGGGAACTCTCAAGTCCCGTCCACAATGCCGTCAACAATGTGGGGTTCGGTGTGGTGTGTGCAGCGTGGAAGGGCATAAACGTCACACTTCCACGCCCACACCGTGTCGTCTAATAATTACACCAACAATCCTAAATTATTACCATTTGTCTAGATTTGAACCTAGAACCACCTTCTAAAAGGCATGTGCTTCTATGACTCTGCCATTTAGGCGAGCCGCGTTGGCAAGTAATTATTTGTTTGTGTCATTTTCACAAAATCATTCTTTATAATAAAGTGCATCGTTAATATAAAATTATCAAATTACTTTAAATCTTGTTAAAATAAGTTGAACAAAGTTGAGGTGTAATATAAAATTAAGAATTTCCAACTACTGTTTTATTACGAAGGAAGTTTTCCAAGAAAATTTCTAAAAAAAAATTGTTGTTGTCTGGTTGATGGTAGAGTATTTTTGAAAACTAACTTTTATTTAAATGATCTATAAAGATATAATATATTGTAACAGAAAATATTAAGAAAACCCATCATAAAGATGTGGAAAGTAAGGTATTTCACTAAATAAACATTTTATTTTTATTGATATATACGTTAAAGAGTTAAACCACAATATCCTAAAGTTGAATCAACAACTAAGATCATGTGCAGTGGTTTGGATGAATAAAACCCCTACCTTTGGGCGTTTTCGGCCATGTGGCAGTACAATCAGCAATGAGCATTATTGGGCGTTTTTCTAAAAGGGGTGTAGTGGAGATGTGGGCATTATATTAAAAGCGGTGTTAAACGATTAAATAAAAAATACATCCAAAAAATGGTATTGGGCAAGCATAGGAAAGAATGCATGTGATTGGCCAAACCAGTTCATGTTTGGCGTGATTTAAAAAATGCCGGGGGAAGGGTTTTTTTGAAAAAACACGCCCAAACACGCCCATGGGGGTGGGAATGGGGCGAGATCCGGTGTTATTGGGTTTTTTTTTTTTGAAAAAATCACGCTCACTACGCATGGTAATAAGGGAAATGAAACTTAAAAGGATGTGTTCTGATAAAAAAAAACATCAAAGAAGGAAATTTCCAAGAAAATAAGGGAAATGAAACTTAAAGGAGGTGTTATAATAAAAAAAACATCAAAGAAGGAAATTTCCAAGAAAATAAGGGAAATGAAACTTAAATGAGGTGTTATAATAAAAAAACATCAAAGAAGGAAGTTTTCCAAGAAAATTTCTAAAAAAATATGTTGTTGTCTTGTTGATGATAGCGTATTTTTGAAAACTAATTTTCATTTAAATAATCTTTAAAAATATAATATATTGTAGCAGAAAATATCAAGAAAACCCATCGTAAAGCTGTGGAAAGTAAGGTATTTTACTAAGTAAACATTTTATTTTTAATTTTTATATACGTTAAAGAATTAAACCACAATATCCTAAAATTGAATCAACAACTAATAAGGGAAATGAAACTTAAAAGGAGGTGTTATGATAAAAAAAACATCAAAGAAGGAAATTTCTAAGAAAATAAGGGAAATGAAACTTAAGGAGGTGTTATAATAAAAAAAATATCAAAGAAGGAAATTTCCAAGAATATAAGGGAAATGAAACTTAAAGGAGGTGTTATAATAAAACATCAAAGAAGGAAGTTTTCCAAGAAAATTTCTAAAAAAATTTGTTGTTGTCTGGTTGATGATAGCGTATTTTTGAAAACTAATTTCCATTTAAATGATCTATAAAGATATAATATATTGTAACAGAAAATATCAAGAAAACCCATGGTAAAGCTGTAGAAAGTAAGGTATTTCACTAAGTAAACATTTTATTTTTATTTTTATATATGTTAAAGAATTAAACCACAATATCCTAAAGTTGAATCAACAACTAATAAGGGAAATGAAACTTAAAAGGTGTTATGATAAAAAAAAACATCAAAGAAGGAAATTTCTAAGAAAATAAGGGAAATGAAACTTAAAAGGAGGTGTTTTCCGCCATGTGGCAGTACAGTTAGCAAAGGGCATTATTGGGCGTTTTTCTAAAATGAGTGTAGTGGGAATGTGGGCATTATATTACGCATGGTCTAAGTAAACATTTTATTTTTATTTTTATTTTTTTGAACGGCATTTAGCCCAGCGGTCTATGACACGCTGGGTGTTGATGGAAACCCGGGTTCGAACCACGGAGGCCCTCCGAAGGCAGGCTTTCCGGGCCCTCCGCTAAGCCGGCTTTCGTACATGCTTAGCATCATAGGCTAGTCAAGAACACCGGCCCGTTCCCGGAGAAACCCCGCAATTCAGTCGGGATAGAAAACTCCTGCGGTTCCTCAGGTTCGAACCCACGACCTCTCGGCCATATGTCTTACCATCATCAGTTCCTGGCCAACTGGGCTAGCCCAGCTGGTTATTTTTATTTTTATATACCTTAAAGTATTAAACCACAATATCCTAAAGTTGAATCAACAAGTGTTATAATAAAAGACATTAAAGAAGGAAATTTCCAAGAAATGACATAGAAGACTACTATTGTCTAATTCGGTCAACAAGTCAAATCACAGAGATTAAAATGGCTTTTAACTCTAATTTCTAAATACAAAATAATAATAATAATAATAATAATAATAATAATAATAATAATAAAAAGTAACTGTCACGTGTCGAATAATGCCACCCTTTCACGCTTCACTCCACTTCTTCTTTTTCGCATCACGTCACTTTTCTGACGTACGTGACTTGACTTGACGTCCACATGTTGCATAAGGTCCCTTTTCAAGCCCCTTGGTATAGTCTTATAATTAAAATTTGAGTAAGTTACGATTTTGGCCGCTGTGGTTATATCACTTTTATCCTTTTAGCCCAAAAATATGTTGGGGGCTCAAATATTAAAAGATTTTTTTAGGCTAAATGTGAAAAAGTGATATAACACAGAGGTCAAAATTGTAATTTAGTCTTAAAATATCGAAGAATGGGAACTTTTCAAGAAATAATGTAGATGACGACTTTTGAGTCAACCTTATCTCCTATCATCTATAATACCAACCAACTTTGCTTCACACTTCATTTTTACTATTAAATTACAAACCAGTATCAATTTTGCGTCACACTCCATTTTGATTACTCACGATGGTTGTTCTTACTGAAATTACAGAGCAATCTTCTTCTTCTTCTTTATCAAATTACGATTATGATGTATTTTTAAGCTTTAGAGGTGAGGATACTCGTTTTAATTTCACCGATCATCTCCTCAAAGCACTGCGTGAAGCCACCATTGACACCTTCTTCGATGACTCTGAGATTCGAATCGGAGAGTTTCTAAAACCGAAACTGGAGAATGCGATTAAGGCGTCTCACTCTTCTATTATCGTGTTGTCCAAGAATTATGCTTCTTCCACATGGTGCCTTGATGAATTGGCACTCATCATGGAGCAACCCAATCATATCGTTTACCCCATCTTCTATCATGTCAACCCTTCCGATGTCAGGAAGCAACGAAACAGCTTCGGAGAAGCAATGGCAGAGCATAAACAGAGGATGGAGTCAGAGTATGATGAAGAGAAAAGAAGTCGGTGGGCTCAGAGAATAAAACAATGGGAGAAAGCACTTACACGAGTTGCTGATTTAAAAGGTGTAGAAGCAAATGGAAGGTAATTAACCACTTCCTTTTTCGTCTTATTATATGTGAATATGATTTGGAATGGGTCATTATTTGTTCATCAATTTTTTTATGTAATTACGTGGGATTGGTTCCAGGCGAGAGACCATACTTATTGAAGAAATAGTTAAAGAGATAAGTAGCAGACTAGATCTGCACAAAAGAAGTGAGATCCCGAAACTAATTGGGATGAAGTGCTCGGTTAGAGACATCACTTCATTCTTGAAAGATGGATCTGGGCAAAGAGCTGAAATTCTCACAATATGGGGTATGCCTGGGATCGGAAAGACATATTTAGCAAACTATGTCTTTCAGTTGCACTATCTAGACTTTGAAAGAAGCTGCTTTCTTGAGGATCTCGAAAGGAGGTCTACATCACCGAATGGATTGCTTGATTTACAAAAAACAGCTCCTTAAAGATATTCAAGCAAGAAGTTGGATGGACATCGACAATGTTGGCCACCTTGAAGATTGAGAAATCACTTTTTACGAATAGAACTTTTCTTGTTCTTGATGGTATAAGTAAGTTTGAGCAGTTGGATGTGTTAATTGGGACAAAAGGTCTTCATCCGGGAAGCAAAATCATAATAACATCTAAGGACGAATCAGTAACAGAAAAATGTAGGCTGTTTCAAACGCAAGTTCCACCAAAGCATACAAAGCACCGCCTGCAAGGCATAAATGATGAGGAATCTCTTCAGCTTTTAAGTTGGCATGCCTTTGGATGCAATGAACCCAACGAAGGTGACAAAAAGCAGTCAATAAAGGTCGTTGAATATTGTCAAGGGCATCCATTGGCTCTTAAAGTTTTGGGCAGTTCTTTCCGTAGTGAAGACGCTACATGGGAGGATATCTTAGAATCACTGGGGAAAGAAATTAATCCAGATATTAAAAAGGTCCTGAAAATTAGTTATGATACTTTGCCATTTGAAGAAGACAAGGAACTGTTTAAATACATTGCTTGTTTATTCGTTGGCGAAGATAGAAAGTTCACTGAAGACATATTGAAAGCATGTGGCATATGCAAACCATCTGGGATCAAGGTTCTCGTTAATAGATGCCTTCTCACTGTAGGATCATCTGGCGAATTGATGATGCATCAACTTCTTCAAGACATGGGGAGAGATATAGTTCATCAAGAATCACCTAAGAAGCCATGGAAGCGTAGTATATTGTGGCACCCTGAGGAGTGTTTGGATGTGTTGCAAAATAGACAGGTAATCATGTATACCTTTTCTGTGTACTTTGATTAATTTGTATCATGTATAGACAACTTTCTTAACTATTTGTTATTTCTTAGGGAACAACAATAACTCAAGGACTGGTTCTTGACATGAGAACATTTGAGAATGACACAGGGAAAGAACCAAGTAGAGTCAATATGAAAAGGTTTGGATTTAGATCATTCATTTGGGTTCAAATACTGCTGCTCTCTGTTCTTTGGTGGTTATTTGGTTGGGTTTCGGGAATGTGTTCCTCATCTCATAAAACAAAAGGCGACTTTGAGACACTTGCTTTAAGTGAAATGCGTAACTTAAAACTACTCCAACTGAACTATGTACAACTCAGTGGATCCTACAAGAATTTTCCTCATGGTATAAGATGGTTATGCATGCATGGATTCCCTTTGAGTTATATTCCGTCAGACTTACAAATGGAGAATTTGGTAGCTCTTGACTTGCCTAATAGCAAACTACAACAGCTTTGGAAGAAGCCCAAGGTACTAAAATCTCAAGCTTCTAGTTATCTTGTTTAAGTATCTTTGCAACACTAACATGCATCTTAATTTTGTTTATTTGTTAATTAAACAGCTGCTTAGGTCACTGAGGTTTCTTAATCTGAGTAGTTGTCATGAGCTTGTTAGAGTGGGTCACTTCTCTGGGCTCCCTCTACTTGAAAGGTTGACACTCGCTAGATGCACAAGTCTCATTGAGGTCTGTGAGTCAATTGGCACTTGTTGTCAAAAACTTGAAATCCTTGATTTGAATGAATGCAATAAGTTGAAGGAACTTCCAAGAAGCATAGGAATGTTAAAGAAGCTTACTCAACTTCTAATAGATGGTTGCTCAAATCTTTGTGAATTTCCAGTTGAAATGAAGGATATGGAATCACTTGAAGTTCTACAGGCTGACAATGTTAACATGAAGTCTAATGGGTCTTCTTCCTCTACCATGGTACCAAGAAGTTCCAAGTCCTTTGCGAGTTCTTTACCAAGCTCACTAGTAACGTTGTCCCTTAAAAATTGTAATCTGTATAATGAATCATTTCCTATGGATTTTAGTAATCTTCTGATGTTGAAGAATTTGTTTTTGGATGGAAATCCAATGGATTCCATGCCCGATTGTGTGAGAAGCCTTACTAGGCTGGAAACACTCAGTTTTTCTTCGTGTCGGAACCTGAAAACAGTCTTGTGTCCTCCAATCCAATTAAAGTCGTTGGGTGTAAACATTTGCACCTCATTGGAGAAAATAAAATTTCATCCAGAAAAGTCAGCTGTACCTAGAGTTATTTATGGCAAAAGTTTTACCCTGACTGAGATCCAGCACATATTCAAAATACAAGCTTTATCAGAAATTGATGAAGAGGTATTATGCAGTTTGGGTTGGATTAATATAGCATATTTAAACCCCTGCCGGTTTTTGATGGCCGATTATATTGGAATGTGCCAATTGGCAGGAAGAATACTTCCAGCACAGGTGGATGTCTCTTTATATATATCTTTAATTTTAACCTTTTAATATGCATTTAAAAGCTAATAAAACTTTGATGTGACACTCAGATGCTTTATGAACATGGAATATTCAGCACATATCTTCAAGGGCAAGAGGTTCCAAAGTGGTTCACTCATAGAAGCAGTGGGTCATTATTTACGTTGCAATCATCTCCTGAAAAAGGTAAGATTAAAGGGCTAAATGTGTGCATTGTTCATACGATTTCAAGCATGAAGGAAACTGGTTCTTCAAGAATCAAAATAAGCAATCTGACAAAGAAGTCCTCCTGGACATACCAGCCTATGATGTATCTTCGTCCAGAAGATGATGCGTTTGAAGATGGTGATGAAGTAGTTGTAGTATGGTTAAGCCATTGGATGTTTGGGAAAAATGAGTTTGAAGATGGTGATGAAGTTGGCATTCACTTTAGTGTAAAAACTATTACCTACCGATTTGGTATTAGCTTTGTTGGTCAACGCCTAGATGATGCAAATGTAAGGGAGTATGGTATTAGCCCTGTGTATGATGATGATGATGATGGTGGAAAGCAGAAAGAAGATCTTTGGGTTATTACAAGTCATGGAAGCACATCATTGGTGGTGATCTCTCTAAAGTCGCCCCATGTCATTACCTTCTAAAACCCTACCGAATTTTGCTTTTTTAAGTAATCAAAATACGGGTCAAGGTGGTCTGTAATTGCAATCCCTTCTTTTTTTTTTTATCAACACCAGACCTGCGTTCATCAAGGAAAGAAGGTAAACGAATTTTCATATCTTTGCTTTTGCAGTTGGGCTTGATTAGGTTGTTTATAATTAGTTGTAAAGTAACTAGGTTTTATATGGGTGTTTTTTTTATGCATTTTGGGGTTTTAACGACTTTTGATGTATCTGATTTGATGTATCTGATCAAGTACGATCGAAAGACTGGGAGCACTTCCGAATTGCCAAGTATTGTAAACATAAACTGACTTGTGTGATTACATATGTAGTTAACCAGGTGATGCCCCGCCCGCGTTGCGGGGCGATGGCCGAATAATTCTCAACCAATTAAAAAAACAGTGCTATAGTTTTGCTAGAAAGAAAAAGTAAAAAGAGTGTTAGAAAAGCTCCTTGACACGATTTTTAGCTAAGGGCAAAGTCATTTTTATTTTTACTTGGGAGAAAAATCAATTTTTTTTTCCCGAGTGTAAAATCCTAATTTTTAGCTAGAGGAAAACCATATTTTTATTTTGCACTGGGGGCAAAAAACGTAATTTTGAATTGAGGGTGATATCGTAATTTTTAACCGAGGGGAAAATCGTAAATTTTAGCTGGGGACAAAATCATAATTTTATTTTTAACCGGAGGCAAAGATGTAATTTTAAACTGGGGGCAAAACCGTAATTTTAAAGTCGGGATAAAATAATAAACTGGTGTAAAATCGTAATTTTGAGCCGGGGGGGACAATTTTATTTTGAACTGGGGCGAAAACGTAATTTTGTCTGAGGGTAAAAACGTAATTTTTTTACCGAGGGTGAAATCGTATTTTTGGTTTAGTCGTATTTTCGGTTTAGCTGGGTGTAAATTCATATTTTTATTTTGAACTGGGGGAAAATCAAAATTTTGAACCGAGGGTAAAATCGTAATTTTTAGGTAGGGGAAAATCATAATTTTATTTTTAGCTGGGGGCAAAAAGGTAATTTTAAACTGAGGGTGAAATCGTAATTTTGAACCGAGGGGAAAATTGTAATTTTGAGCTGGGGGGCAAAAGCATAATTTTATTTTGAACCGGGGGCGAAGACGTAATTTTAAACTGGGGGCAAAACCGTAATTTAAAGCGGGTATAAAATAATAAGCTGTGGTTAAAATCGTAATTTTTGAACCAAAGGAAAAATTGTAATTTTGACCTGCTAGCAAAAGGGTTATTATATTTTTAAGTTGGGAGAAAAGCGGAATTTTAAACTGGGGGCAAAACCATAATTTTAAAGTTGATATAAAATAATAAACTGGTTTGGAGCAGTAGGGAATGTCGGCCACCCATTTCGACCAATGGCCGGGAAGCACTATTCCCTGCCATGGTCTTTGTATATGTTGAAGCCGCCCATTTCAACCAATGGCAGGGAAACACTATTCTCTACCATAGTCTTTGTATATGTTGAATAATTTCTGGATATTAACTGGTTACAGTGGGAAAAAGGGGGCAAGTAAAGCCTACATATCATTGAACTACAACTGAAACACTCCTCAATTAGTTCAACCTATAATCACAAAACCCTAGAACTGCATGTAAGTTTTTAAAGCAATTACACAACCAAACTGAAACTCAAACAACAACAAACAAAATTTAAATGCATGATTTAGAAAACAATCATACCCCTTTTTAGAACATACAAGCTATAAATTCCAGTGTGATAACAGAGAGTGGAGATCAAAAAGAAGTAGCAATAGAGAAGCATAAGTAAAATCTATGACAGAAAAAGAGGCAACAACAAATCACTTGTTGCAAAATATATTATGGCATTATATATATAAGATCGACATCAAATTGATGATTTTATATAAAGATTACAAGTGGCAATGTTGATCCATTCTACAAAGAATGGGTTGATTTGGGTAAAAATCACTTGTCTATGGGTCAATTTTGGTCACCTCAAAGAAGTCAATGGGTCAATTCAGGTCATCTCAGATTAGTCAAACGGGTCAATTTGGGCTACCGCAAATTACTCAGCGGGTCATTTTAGGTCATCTCAAATTATTCAATGAGGCATAACAACCCACCACCAACCCCCCCCCCCACCCGGTCCCCCGCCATTACCCAGCACCAGTAAGTGCATAACCAAGCATTGAACCCTAACGGGTGATGGTATGCGTGTAACATGAAATCGAATAGATAACACAACGCTGGTACACGCGTAACACGAAATCGTACAGCGCCCGTACGAATGTAACACAAAATTGGACGCGTAATTAGTGCATGTACGTGCGTAACGCGTAAACCAACGATACGTGCGTAATACTGAATCAAATGCATAACCCGAGCGGTTGATACTCGTGAAACATAGAATCAGACGCGTAACCCTGCGGCACGAGCGAAATGCGTAATCCGACGCGTGACCCAGTGTCAGGATGAGCGAAACACGTAATCGAGCAGGTAACCCAACGACGTACGAGCATAACGCGAAATTGGATGCATAATCATTGCCCGTACGTGTGTAACGCGTAAACCAGCAACGGTACGCGCGTAACACTAAACCGGATGGGTAACCCAAGCATCGGTACACGTGAAACGTATAATCGGATGCGTAACCCTACGTCGGTACAAGCGAAACTCGTAATCGGACTCTTAAGCTAGTGTAGGAACCCGCATAACGCGGTACTCGTAACCTAGCGTCGGTATGCGCGTAATGCGAAATCGGACGCGTAACCCAGCGTCGGTACGCGCGTAACACATGACAGGATGCGTACTTGCACTGGTTACGTGTTGAGCGCCTCGTTAAGTGCGTGCTAGGGTGTATGACACCCGAGAATTTAGGCCGGTACCGTTCTGTTGTGACACGTGTAGTGACTAAATAATAATAAGATTTTATTAGATATGATATTATTTAATAATAACAAAAGTTTGGTAAATCCAAACTAAATTAGAAAGACAGTTGGCAATGAAAAGATAAACGTTTATCGTGCAACGAACAAAATACGAAACGAACGTCTGTGACCACCCGGATAATATTAAAATCTTAAAAATATTCCGTTATGATTGAAATCATATTTCTAATCATAATCGTGAAGAAAAATTAATTAAAGCGCTTAAAATTCTTATTTTGCGAATTTAAGCACATACCGCGCGATACCGCGTGTATACTGCAAAACGTAGATAACGCAGTCAATCTAGAATGACAAAATATTATTCAGTAATATTTTAGTAGGATTATTTTTATAAGTTGATAAAATAATTTTTAAAAGCGTAAAACGCGATGAAAAGTCAGATAAAATACTCGGTTGTCAGTAAAATATCTGCTTTATATCTGCATCATGTGTATATACAATATGTATATATGTGTATTGTGAGAGGGATGATAGGTGGCGGCAATGAGGATGCCCACCTCTCTCTTGAGTTGTGTGAATTGAACAAGTGTCATGAACATGCAAAATGTAATCATTCAAAACCATTAATCCTTTTCAAAAACCATCAAACAACATTCACATTCTTTCCTTCACAACCTCACGGCCGAACCTATCTCCATACACCCACTTTTCAAAATTTCAACTTATTTTCATGAAGATCATGGCCATTTCAAGCAGTCTTGATTCGGTTTGAAGATCAAAAGGTGAGTCCAAGGCGATTTCAAAGAGGAACAAGCTCGTTATCATCAAAAATCTCATCATAATTCCACTTTTATACTTGAAAGGTATAAAAATTTCATTACCTTAAAGTCTTGCTCTTGATTATGAAGATGATTAGCATGATTCTCGAATACTTGGAATTCTCACAACTCTATTAAACAAAACAACAAATGGTTTTTACATAATTACAAATGAGATGAATATGTGTATGTGTGTGTGTAGCCGTGAGCATGTGTGTGTATGTTAGATTGTATGTTTTGATTTTTGATTAAAAGTGTTCTTGTAGAATGATTATTTAAATGATATAAGTATCATGCATGTGAAGTTTGAATGATAAATATGATGAAAGTAACTTGAAATTATGATTGTTATATGTATGATCACATGGCCGAAAATTTACTAGGCATGTTTATGAAATTTCAAGTTGATGCACGTTCTTGAATGATAGTTAAGATGCATGTGTTCAAAGATTTTTGTATGATGATTGAATGATTGAATAAGAATGAAGTATGAATGTGTCATATATCATAATAAATAAAAGAATTTCTAGTTATAACTATATCATCAACATAAACTAGCCAATAAACAATAACATCTTTGTGAACTATAAAAAACAATGAATAATCACATTTACTTTGACTAAACCCCATATCAGTCAACACCGTAACTAGTTTTTCATTCCACATTCGAGGAGCTTGTTTAAGCCTGTTGGCTCATGTGAATCCTTCCTTGAGAACATATGATACAAAGCCAAAACAGTTCTACAACAACTGATTCAGAATAAAAAGTGCTTTGAATTACTACTTCCTTCAATGGTAAGATATCTAACAACTGCTACTTCAAAGGTCTGCTTAGTGCTAAGCTCTGCTGGATTATAAAGACCGTTAAAGACTAAACCACTGAAGAAGTCAAAGATCAGCAAAGATGCCACAGTGGTTAGGACTGTACTATAAATAGACAGTGCTTGTACTGTTCTATTAGATCATTTCATCACTTGCATTTTGTACAAACAATCACTATGATCTCAGGCTGAGGGGGAGTTGTAATTCATGCATACATGAAGCATTGTGTAATAAAATCTTTCGACTTAAAGTATTCATGATGAAAACATTTCTCCCATTGTTTGTGTTATAAAGTTTTCTTCATTCCACTGCATATTATTCATCTTATTATCATCTTTCATATTTTCACCTTTAAAAATAAAACACAAACAATTAAACTCAGATTCTAACAATTGGTATCAGAGCATAGGTCTAATCAAATTCGATCTAGCAGTCAATTTGATATAAAAGATCAGCTCAATTTCATTGATACTGTGTTGTTCGTATTTGTTGAAAAACACAGTTTAAGCTTAATCACGTTCAAAGTTGGTTAATCAAAAACTTTGTAAAACAACCAAAATGTCTTCACAAACACAAGATCCTCATAACACTGGCACACTATACAAGCCACCTATGCTTGTCAGATCTGAGTACAATATCTGGCAACATAGGATGAGCCATGTTCTTGCACAGCAAAACACCGGTTGTTGGAAATCGGTTATCTTCGGACCACATGTTCCGATGGTGCTGAGTGCTGAAGATCCCAAGGTCCAAGAGCCTAAGAAACTTGAAAATTACTCTGAGCAAGATTTCCAAAAAAAATGAGTTAGATGCTAAAGCATTTAGTATAGTTGCTACAGCATTACCCAGTGACATCTATGCTAACCTTTTACACTGTAACAGTGCAAAAGAGTTAAGGGATGCACTAAAAGAGCAATTCGGTGGTACAGAAGAGGTCATTGAGAACAACAGAGAAGTGTTGAACCAACAATATGAAACATTTTGTCATGTTAAGGGAGAGTCATTAACCCAGCTGTTTGAAAGGTTTAGTTGTTTGATTAGTGAGCTAAAACTGGTTAATATTGAATATGCTAATTCTACTCTAAAATAGTAGGTTTCTTAGATCATTACCAGAAAACTGGGACACTATAGCCTTTGTCACTAGAAACTCTGTAGGGTTCAAGGAGATGAGTTTGACTCAACTTCACGGTAGGCTTCTCACATATGAGAGAGAGCTGAACCAGAAAAAGAAGTAACAAGAGTCAGGGAAAGAGGCAGATGACTACTCTTTTGGTAGTACATGTTGGTGCATGTTTGTGACAACAGCTTAGATTTGGTCTTTGGATATCTTGTAATTAGTTAAACGATAAACAGTTAGCGGGTTTAGCTTTGTATTAGTGAATTAATAGAATTTGGGCTAAACAAACCCACACATATTGGGTGTATGGGGACGAATTGGGCTTACTCCAATTCGCAGTCCATGAGGTTTATCCTAGCCCAAGTTGCAAACCTTGTGTTATATAAACAAGGCTATGCATTAGGGTTTAGGTTAATCAGCTAAAACAAAGTTTGAGAGATAGGAATTTCGTGAGAGCTCTAGCAATTTCGTGAAGGCTAAGGCTTGGACGAATTTAGTGGTTGTTTGGGATCTTGATTGATTGTAATCAGTTTGATATATAATCAATAAAGATCCGGTTTGAAAGTGATTTTCTGTTTCTACTCATTCTGTGATATTCTGATCAAGAGGATTCCGCACTCTTGATTAGATTGACAATTTTGTGACGATCCGTAAGAACAAGGGGACCTACAACTGGTATCAGAGCGTTAGGCTCTTGAAGCTCGGTTCAGAATTGTGTCTGCAGATTGGGTGAAAAATTTCGAAATTTTAAAACCTGAAAATTAGGGTTTCGAAATTTCTTGAGTTCTGATAAATTTTCTGCGATTTTGTTTGTGTTTGATCAGTTTGTTTGTTTGTTTTTGCTGATTTGCAGGGTTTCCAGAACAGTTTTTGGTTGATTGTTTTGAAGAATTTTGGCTGGAAAGGCTTGAAGATTCAAAGATTTTCTTCGTGTTCTTCACGTTTTTCATTCTGTTCTTCGCTGTTTTTTTTAAACTACTGATATTTTGCTGTTTCGATTCTGCAGGAAAGTGTTAGGAGAATCATAAAAATCTTCAGAATTTTGATCAGATTAAGTTTCCGATTTTACTGAACCAGCGAATTTGACTATTGGCGAATTTACCAAATTCACAGACATTATATCATTGGACATTATATATCGTTGGATTCATCTTTTCGAGACGGTTCTAACGCTGTAATTTAATAACCACTGTTTTCGGAGATATTTTGTACGGTTTTATCAGTCTGTAACGTTTAAAATGTCGAACATGTCTAGTTTGAATGAGCTTTTGAAAATGGAGCATGAGGTTGGCACTACCAACAAACCGCCTAAGATGATGAAGGTGGAAAACTATTTGACATGGAAGGATCGTTTTCAATCCTTCATTGAATATCAGGACACACGCATGTGGATATGTATTGAAGATGGGTACACAAACCCAACACATGACTTTGAGGGCAGACCACGTAGAACTGCCTATGTGAACATGGAAGAGTCTGATAAAAAGATGTATGAGGCTGAAAAGAGAGCCTTGGCTGCAATAAAGATGTCCTTACCTGATAGCATCAAGCATACCTTCAAGAAGTACACAAATTCAAAGGATATGTGGGATGCATTAGAGAAAAGATACGCGGGAAATGCAGATGTCAAGAAGAACAAAGTTGATCTACTGAAGAAGCATTTCGCGGTTTTCTAGTACATGAAACATGAGTCACTTGAGGACATCATCACTCGATACTACCATCTGATGTCAGAAATGGAAAATTATGAGATAGAGTGCTATACTGACATAGAGAAGAATGACAAGCTGCTCGATGCCTTACCTACTAAATGGGATATCTACACTCTCATGATCAAGGGAGAAGCATATTATGAGACAAAGGAGCTGGAAGAAGTAGTTGGAAAGCTGAGAGCTTATGAGCTCAGTATGAAGAAGAAAGATACTGGAGATGATCAGGTTCAAGATCCAGTGATTTACAATGGGCTTACATCTTCTTCATCTCACAACGCTTCTAGCGACTCTACTACTGCTTTTCTATCGTGTGAGAATGAGCAGGTCACAGTGAATGAGGATGGTGATGTGTGTTTTGTAGCTGCTTCAGGAGGATCAACAGGAGCCAAGAGAACATCAGCTTCTAAGCAGAGTAGTGGTGTTAAGTCGATGCCTATGAGTGTTAAGTCTGCTGAAGAACATCTTGCTCTACTTGCTTCATTTGTTGCTTCATATGAAAACTACATTCAGGGGAAGATATCTGATCCTGCTACTTTAGATGAATATTATGATCAGATTGACTCTGATTATCTTGAAGAGATGGACTTGCAATGGCAAATGGCCATGATTTCTAGACGAGTGAAGAGATTCATGAACAGAACATGAAGGAAGTTTATAGGAAAGACAGTTGTTTTTGATAAGACCAAAGTGAGATGCTTCAACTGTCAAAGTTATGGGCATTTCGCTAGGGAATGTCAAAAACAAAAGCAGGAGACTTCGAGTCAGAGTTCAAACAATAGGAATACATCAAACAACTCTAACTCGAGAGCGCTGATCTCTACAGCTAGAGAAGGTTCATATGACTAGAGTGTTCACTTGGAAAATGATGACAATGTCACTCAGGCATTCATGGCAGAGATAACGCCAGTTGATGAAGGTGAAGCTACAGTAGATGATGTTGAAGCAAAAGTGGATGCTGAGGCTGAGGTGCAGATAGAGAGTAAAGCTGAAGAAGAGAAGAGTGATCAGACAATAGATGCTGAAGAGGAAAAGCAAAAGTCTGACCATGAAAAGGAAGCTGAAGAAAAGGAAGCTGAATACAAAAGAGTGAAAGCTCAGCTTGCTGCTCTTATGGCCAACCTTGACAAACAAACAGGAGAGGTACAGTCTAACTCTGTGTGTTTAAAATGTCGTGAACTACAGGGTGAGGTAGACAGGTTGTCAACACAAAACCAAAGTCTGGTGGGCGAGATGTCTAACATTAAAGAATCTAACTTTTTTGCCAAAAGAAACGAATCTTTATACTTGAAGAAAATAAAAGGTTATGAAAGTAAAATTGAAGCGTTAACCTGCAAATTAAACGAAAAACTTCAAGTCATAGACTTAGCTCATGAAATGATGGCTGAGAAAACAAAAGAGATTTCTGAAAAATGCAAAGAGTTGTCAGATGCACAACTCAAAATTGTTGAACTTGAAAAGAAATTAGGTCAATTCAGGGACTCTACTTTTGTAATGAAACATATGATGGGTGGCTTGAAGAAAAGTAATGACAAAACCAGTGTGGGATTCCATGGTTTCAATGAAGTTCCACCTCCTGTTAGTCATGACTATTCTTTCTTGCCTGATTAAGATGAGCTCATGGACTTTGTGTCAACATCACCAAGTAGTTCCACATCAAGTCAAGGAAATGAGTCTGCGTGTGATTATGCTAAGAAAAATAATAACAGCAAATCAGTTTTGAAAACGAAAACTTCACATCCTAAGAATAAGAATCCAACAGTTGTTAAACAGATTAATTTTGTTCAAGGAAGTGACATGAAAAACGAAACAGCTATTATTGAAAACGAATCTAATGTAGAGTTTGCTAAAAAAAGAACAAAGAAAATTCTGAAACTAAGCAAACTGAACCAAATTCCTCTAAGGCATCATCATCAAAACCTGAAACTAGTTCAAAGGCTTCAGATAAGAAGTCTTCGAAAAAGAGATCGTGCTTCAAATGTCACACCAAAGGACATGTAGCTAGCTGCTGTCCTAACAAAAAGAATGAAGCACAAGTTAGTGAGAGGAAGAGAGAGAATTCACCAGAGAATAGTGGTGATAAACAGGAGAAGGAGTCTAACTCTCCAAAGAAATCTGCTCCTAAGCAACCAGAGAATGTTGCTGTTGGTGTAGATAAGGCTGAAAAGGAACTCCACAAGTTCCACGTTTTCAAAGAAATCAACCAAGATTTCAGCCTAAATCTCCACCAGGCAGATATGAGAGACCTAGAAGCAGTTCACCAAGAATGAACAATTATAATTCTAATAATTTCAGAAGTCAAGGTCAATATCAAAATCGATACCAAAATGATGGTGGTCGAACTTTTTATAACAATGGCTTTAGAAATTAAAACAATAATGCTTCTTGGAATCAAAATTCAATGTACCAAAATCAAATTCCATCAACAGGTCTGAGATCCAAGACTCCTATTAGGAGTAATGGATATTGGATGGATGTTCCAGTAGTTGGTGAATTTGGACGACCCAAGACCATTAAGGCTTGGGTCCCCCAATCTAACTAATTTCTTGGTTGGTGTGTGCAGGAGCTGCTAAGGAGGATTATCAACTTATGGTATGTTGATAGTGGCTGCTCCAGGCACATGACGGGGGATGCGAGATTGATAACTGAGTTTGAAGATTATGATGGTGGAAAGGTGAACTTTGCGGGTTCTAAAGGTGGTAGAATTACAGGACGAGGAAATGTGACCAATGGGAAGATCACACTGGACAAAGTGAACTACGTTGAGCAGCTTAAACACAATCTGGTGAGCGTGTCACAAGTCTGTGACAGGGGTCACTCGGTCCATTTTACCAAGAATGAAGCATTAGTATTGAAACCAGGTTTGGTGTTTCCGGACGATTGGATAGTGATGAGAGCGCCAAGGAGAAATGACACTTATGTCATGGACATGGGTGCTAAGGATCCGACTGTTGTGGTGGCGTGTTTACTATCAAAAGCATCTGAAGCTGAATCGATGTTGTGGCACAGACGCATGGCCCATATTAACTATCGAAAAATGAATTACCTTGTTAAAATGAGCTAGTGAAAGGGGTTCCAATGCAGAGGTTTCAAGTGGAAGATAAATGTCTTCCATGTCAAAAGGGAAAACAACATAAGAAACCTCACAAATAAAAAACAATAAATTCCATAGATGCACCTTATGAATTACTTCACATGGATTTATTCGGTCCAGTGAACGTGAGGAGCATAGGTGGAAAATACTATTGTCTTGTTGTTACTGATGATTACTCACGATATTCATGGGTTTTCTTTTTAGGTACAAAAGATGAGACGGCGGAGATGCTAATAGATCTTTTTACGAAATTGGAAAACGTCCATGATGCAAGAATCAAGAGGATAAGGAGTGATAATAGCATGGAGTTCAAGAATCGAATTCTGGATCTCTACTGTCTTCGAAAGGGAATTGAACATCAATATTCTGCTCCTTATACACCTCAACAAAATGGAGTCGCTGAGAAGAAAAACAGGACGTTGATTGAAGCTGCTAGGACGATGCTTTCAGATTCAAAGCTACCAGTTCTTTTCTGGGGAGAAGCTATGAATACAGCTTGCTACGTCCTAAACAAAGTTTTGACTGTTAAACGTTTTAATAAAACTTGTCATGAATTGATGTTTAACAAGAAACCAAACTTAGAAGGCTTTGAACCATTTGGATTACCCTGCACCATTGTGCGAAATAAAGATAAACAAAAATTCGGTGAGGTGGCTGACGATGGCTACTTTCTAGATTACGTGCCTGGCACACCGAATAAAAGGGTTTTTAATCTAAAAACTGGTAAAATTGAGATTGTTTACAATGTTGAAATTACTACATACAAACCTCAACAATCAATGAGTGGTCCAGCCATATTATATGATTATGAAAGTGTTTTTAAATCATTTAATATTCTTGAGTTTCCAAATGCAGATGATTCTCAGTTGATTCAAACAGTGATTGGTGTAGACGATGAAGGCGAGTTCATGCCTAGATCGAATGTTGATATGACAGATGCTCCGGAAAATTCCCAAGGTGCTGCAGATCCTGATTCAAGCGATAGTGAACCTGAACCCAATCAGGGGGAGGATTTCATTAATCCGTTTGCAGATCAAAATATTCAGGGGGAGATTGGATCAAACCTGGGTGATAATCTTGAAGTTGATACCGTTGCTACTACATGAGCAAATAGAGATCATCCAGTTGACATGATACTTGGAGATCCTACTGCAGGTGTTCAAACGAGAAGAAGTATAGCAGCGAATTCTGGCTTATTTGTTTCGATTAAGAAGAATGGGATTGTGAACGAGTGCTTGTATAGTTGCTTTATTTCCCAAGAGGAGCCGAAGAACATTCATATGGCTCTTAAAGACAATTCATGGGTTGAAGCTATGCAAGAGGAATTGGCCCAGTTTGCAAAGTTGAAGGTTTGGGAGTTGGTTGACCTTCCTAAAGGTGAAAGAGAGATTGGCACTAAATGGGTATTTAGGTGCAAGAAGGATGAAAGAGGAATTGTAACGCGAAACAAGGCTCGATTGGTGGTAAAAGGTTTCAATCAGCAAGAAGGGATTGATTACAATGAAGTGTTTGCACCAGTGGCAAGGTTGGAAGCAATTCGTTTGTTCTTAGCTTTTGCTTCATTCAAGGGCTTTAAAGTTTATCAACTAGACGTGAAGAGTGCGTTTCTTTACGGGAAAGTCCAAGAAGTGGTGTATGTCTCACAACCAGATGGGTTCGTTGATCCTGATTATCCAGATCGTGTGTACAAGCTTGATAAAGCTTTGTATGAATTACATCAAGCTCCCAGGGCGTGGTACGAGACACTATCAACACATCTGATCAAGAATGGTTTTGAAAGAGGTCAGATTGACAGTACACTGTTTATAAAGAGAAAGAAGGAAGATTTTCTACTGGTACAGGTATACGTGGATGACATCATCTTTGGGTCATCTGATGAAAACATGTGTAAAGAGTTCGAGCAGGTGATGAAGAGTAAGTTCGAAATGAGCACTATGGGTGAGTTGTCTTACTTTCTGGGATTACAAGTTGAACAGAAGGAGGATGGGATGTTTATTCATCAAACAAAGTATGTGTATGACATTTTGAGTCGGTTCAAAGTGAATGATTGCTTTACTTTCAACACACCCATTTGCGAAAATCACAATCTTGGCCCAGATCATGAAAGTACTGAAGATGTTGATCCAACACAATACAGGGCAATGATTGGTTCTCTAATGTACTTGACTGCTTCAAGACCTGACATCATGTTTGCCGTATGCTTGTGTGCCAGATATCAGGCAAATCCAAAAGAGTCACACATGAAAGCAGTGAAGCGGATTCTTCGTTACTTGAAGCGGAAACCTAAACTTGGGTTATGGTATCCAGCTGATAGTGATATGAATTTTGTTTCTTACACTGAATCAGACTTTGGAGGATGTAAGTCAAACAGGAAGTCTACAACAGGTGGTTGTCAGTTCTTAGGAGGCAGGATTATGTCTTGGCAATGCAAGAAGCAATCTTGTGTATCTACCTCTACGTGTGAAGTTGAATATATTGCTGCGGGAAGCTGCTGCTCTCAGATACAACAGCAAATGCGCGATTACGGTTTAGATTTCACTTGTACTCCTATTATGATAGACAATAATGCCACAATTTCTATAACAAATAATCCCGTGAAACACAGTCGCACAACACATATTAACGTAAGTCATCATTTTATACGAGATTGTGCTGAAAAGAGACTAATTGAATTACATCGAGTCGACACACTAGATAACCTGGCAGATCTTTATACTAAAACTTTTGACAGGGCTCGCTTTGAACATTTAGTCGAACTCAACGGGATGAGGAATCCTGAATAACTGTTTTTTCATAAGAATTTTGTAAATAGTTTACTGCTTTTCTTAAAAAATCAAAAATACAAAAACATTGAAAAATCAAAAACATAAAAAAATAGAAAATAAAAAAATGAGTTATCATTGTGTGAAAAAGAAGAAATGATAGTACATCAGCAAGTTAGACTGTCACACTCCAACTGAATTAAATTGCTTAAGTGTGATAGCAGCTTCATCATATGATGTACCAGTAGGCAAAAAGCATGAAATAATCAACTTACCAATGTGATATAAACATAAATGAACTGAATATGAGTGGGAAACACATCACTGGTGTATGGTTTAATGACCTTAAATCTTGCGTTGATAGATTGCCAAAATATGAGGTTTTGGGTCTTTATATTGTTATTTCATCTGGGGATATCAGGGTTGTCCTTCTGCTACATCCAGATACATGCTGACCTAGGCACAACCAGGATATCTTAAAAGAGCAAAAAATGCCAAATCCCATAAATGAAGAAGCTCTCCTAGAGAGTCATTCAAAAAGTGCAAAATGTATAATTCGTACCAAAAAATGGTATTTGTCTTAGCACTCGTTAGATATTTTGGTCTCTTTGCTGTACGGAAGTACTGACCTGATCACCAATTATCTAAACGTTGTAAAACAAAACGGATGAATTCAGTTTACTCACCTACTACGATGAATCTTTGTGCATACCTTGATCGCGGGGGTATATCCTGAAGTGGGACACACTAGTATATCAGAATAATATTACCTTAACGTATTATACGGTAATGGAACTTGAAATGTTCATGCATTTTGTTTAAGTGGACAAACATACTGGTAATCGTCTTGGACTGCTTTTCACGAAAAATTAAATAAAGAATTATCTAATTGTGTGAAAACAGTTTGATTTTGCTGATATGATCTTCTTACCAGTGATTATCACAAAAATAGAGTGTTTATTGCTTTTGTTATTTACTTGCTTTCAGAAAATAAAATAAAAATCCAAAAATAGTGTCTTTTTCTATTTAAAATTCTTAATGTACGGAAAACTGTTATTCTTGGAGGAATTGTTACTGATAGGGGGAGACGGTGTTGGTAAGTGAGTTCAAAATTTTAAATCATGCGGGTTATAGGGTGTGTGATTAAAAAGTTTTGCGTGTTGGTGATGAAATTGAAAGTGCTTAATCTGTGATACAGTTTAACTATCTCTTGAAAAATAATAATTTATTTAACTTTGTTGAAAAATTCTTATGGTTTCTCGAGATGTTTGTTTTATAGTATACAGATAGAAGCGGTATGTTGCTGAGAAGTTGCTGAGTTGTGAAGATGAGAGTTTGATTGGATGTATGGTAGAACATCCTTTCTATATTGCAGACAAAGTTGAAGAGTTTGAACATTGCTGTGCAAATGCTGAACTGGAGTTTACTCAATTGCTAACGTGTTGAAGATTTGGTGATTGGATGCATCAGCTTAGGGGGAGTCTGTTGCTGACAGAAGCTATTGAAGCTGAAGCTATCCATAGACCAAAGACAGTGCAAGACTACATGAAGATTGCAAGAAGACCGAAGACAAATTTATTTTATGAAGCTATTGTCAAGGGGGAGTTTGTTGGTGCATGTTTGTGACAACAACTTAGATTTGGTGTTTGGATATCTTGTAATTAGTTAAACGATAAACAGTTAGCGGGTTTAGCTTTGTATTAGTGAATTAATAGAGTTTGGGCTAAACAAACCCACACATATTGGGTGTATGGGGGCGAATTAGGCTTACTCCAATTCGCATTCCCTGAGGTTTATCCTAGCCCAAGTTGCAAACCTTGTGTTATATAAACAAGGCTATGCATTAGGGTTTAGGTTAATCAGGCAAAACAAAGTTTGAGAGATAGGAATTTCGTGAGAGCTCTAGCAATTTCGTGAAGGCTAAGGCTTGGACGAATTTAGTGGTTGTTAGGGATCTTGATTGATTGTAATCAGTTTGATAGATAATCAATAAAGATCCGGTTTGAAAGTGATTTTCTGTTTCTACTCATTTTGTGATATTCTGATCAAGAGGATTCCGCACTCTTGATTAGATTGACAATTTTGTAACGATCCGTAAGAACAAGGGGACCTACAATACACTTTTTGGTTAGGAAGAGTCATCTGGTGGTAGTAAGGATCAGAGTTATCATCATTATATTGACATAACAGCAGGTGGAGCCTTCAACTCTGATTCTTACTCACCCAATTATGCTTTCACAGCTAATGGGGAAAACAGATCTCTGACAACTTGTCCTTTGAGTTAAATGACCTTCAACATTTTGATCCCACAGATCTGGAAGAAATGGACATTTTGCATCAACTTGCCTTGTTGAGTGTGAGAACAAGCAAGTTTTATAAAAGAACTGGTAGGAAGTTTCCAGGGTTGCATGGGAATTTAAAGGTTGGGTTGGATAAATCAAAAATCAAGTGCATCAATTCCAATTTCTTTGTCAACCAAACACATAAAAGAATGGAATTGAGATTCCAATTCCAACAACCAAACATCATAAGAGTTGGAATTCAGATTCCAACTTCATTGAATTCCGGTGAATTCAGATTCCAAACATCATAAGGTAGTGTTTGTTTCACAGGATGGAATGGGATCTTTGTAACACCTCGTAAATTCATACCCAATAAAATAAAGACACGTGTCATGTAATGCAAACGTGTTATAAACCCGGATCAAGTCAAAGATGTATGGTAGGATTTAAAAGTGTCGACATGTTAATTAATACCTCTGAGCGACCTATTTATAAATCCCAAACCTTAATATATTTTGTAAACATCTGATATATTCAAATCCGATTATTTTGATAATGTATAATTCAAATTGGCACAAGAAATGGATCCTATGTTTCATACGACAAATTCCCTTCAAAAACATTCATCATAAAGTCCAAGGTTGTGTAAGTGCATGGCAACACTTTCAAAGAGCATGCAAAAGTCTGATTCATGGTCCCCTCCTGCTGATAAAGGCATAAGATTCGAAGTTGTAAAGGATGCATGGTCAAACCTATGAGTTCACAAAATTTTGTCTTCTGATAAGGGCTTACGGACCGCAAGGAGGCCATCTTACGGTCCGTAAGGTGGCGGAGCTGGGTAGAAATAATTAAAAAGCGGATACGGACTGCAAAGCCAAGAGCTTACGGTCCGCAAGGTTGGTAACTGGGCATCTCAGATCAAGGCCGGTTGCGGACCGTATAATTTTGGACTTACGGTCCGTAAGAGGTGCATACGGACCGCAAAGGATATTGCTTACGGTCCGTAAGGCTGTCGCTGGCAGCAGAAAATGGACAGATGCATGTTCAGCCTGTTACACTGCCTTAAAGGTCTGGTTTTCGAAATACAGGAGTTGGGCCAATGGTTTTACATGCATAGGGACACATGGGAACATCAGGAAACACTTGTAGACTTATGTGTGATGATCAAACCTGTTGAAACCATTAACATGTATGGAGGAAGGATCTTTTTGGACCCATTCCCAAAATCAAACCTGTTGAAACCATTAACCATGTTTCAAATTCCTTACTTGAGACTTTTGAAACTTCAATTGAGAAGCCGACGTTAGAGGAGCCCATACCAGCTATCCCTGAGGCTCCCACTCCAAAGATGATACATATGGACCCAAATGATCCATATTTCTTACCTCTAAGTCTTGGAATCCCAAACTTGGATTATACCTGTCCTAACCCTATCTGTGATCCATATTATTTACTTACCATAAAATCCTTGGATTCCATTTCTGCTAAGGTTCCTAGTGTGGAGGATTTCGACTACCCGCCAAAACCTTCAGTAACCATACCGCACATAGTGAACCAAGGAGGAGACTTTCAGGACTAAGATGAAGAAGAAATTTCTCTTGTTGTATTTCTTTTCCCTAATAGTCCTTATAAGGACATATTTATTTTTTTAGTCCCTGCGTGGACATCTATTTTTGTATTCGGTCCCTGCAAGGACATGTTATTTTCTGTTTAGCCCCTGCGTAGGCAAGTCATTTCAGTTAAAAGTCCTGTTAGGGCAACCATGTACCTTTTTAAATTTTAGTGGAATGTTGAATTTAAAATTTCATTATATGCATGGGCATAAAATATGAAATAAATAAAAACTCTCATTCCTTTTATAAGATCTGCCATTATATAAAATAACAAAATCTTAGAGGCAAGACCTAGCCTGTATATCACTTTAAGACAGGGCCAAGATGGTAGTCCTTATTAATATTCAGATCCTTGTTAACATTCCTGGAAAATCTGATTCGATAAAATCACATAAGTCATCTTTATATTGGATTCTTTCAAGATCCTTTCCTTATATATATTAAGAAAACATCCATTAGTGATGTAATGCCTACGGGCCATACTCATTGTCATATAAGACAAAAGGCAGCTGTAGTCTACGACTCCCTGTCAAGAAAAGGTAATGAACTTTGATTCAAGCCTTAATGCCTCGATCCTATAAAATCTTGGCTTATAAATTTAAAATTGTCCATGTGACTTGGCCTTTTCTGCCATTATTATATTTTAATTATAACTAAGGCTTATTATAATAAAAATCCTGAATATATATGTTTAACAAATTAGCCAATATGGTTTATAGTTACCATGGCTAATGGATTTCCATAAAAGACAATCCCATAATAGACTTCTGAATAAATCATCATCATTTACCTTATGTAGCAGCAAGCTACATGGCTGGGTCAGACAAAGTCAACAGTCGCCCTAGGGAGAATCATGACACTACCAGGTTCAATGTGACCGGTGCGGAACTTCAAGCATTAATTGATAATGCTGTTACAAAAGCCACGGATAGGCAGTTTAATGAATCTAGCGGGACTCGAAGCAGGACCCTATCCGCACCTCATTCAAAACCTCACCCTGAGACTCATTCTGAGGCTCATAGTAAGCCACAGTCTAAGAAAGAGGATGACCGACACTCCTCGAATCAGCACAGTGTTCCCTCAAAGAAGATTATATTTGATCGTGAACCACGCACAAAGACCTGTACCTATAAATACTTTGTCTCTTGCAAACCCATGGATTTCACTGGGGAAAAGGGAGATATTGACTGTATGACTTGGTTAGATGAAATGGATACTGTGGTAGACATCAGTGGTTGTGCTGATAGGGATGTTGTGAAGTATGTGTCTCAGTCATTTAAAGGTGAGGCATTAGCTTGGTGGAGGTCTTTGATTCAAGCTACTGGGAAAATCCCATTGTACAATCTGACATGGGATCAGTTTGTTGCTCTTATTAAAGAGAATTACTCTCCTCAGCATGAGGTTGAAAAGATCGAGTCTGATTTCTTGTCATTGGCTATGAAGAACCTGGATTGCCAAGCATACCTCACCAGCTTTAATACAATGTCTCGATTAGTTCCATATCTGGTGACACCTGAACCTAAACGGATAGCTCGTTTCATTGGGGGTTTAGCCCCGGAGATCAAGGCCAGTGTAAAGGCATCTCGACCTACTACTTTTAGGTCAGCAGCTGATTTATCCCTGTCTCTCACCCTGGATGCGGTCAGGCAAAGATCGCTTAGAAATGCTAATGCTGGGAAGAGAAAAAGTGAGGATGATAACTCACACCGTTTTGACAAGAAGCACAAAGGGAACTCTGACCACAAAAAGAGTTCAGGGTTCAAGAAAAGTGACCAACAGTTGGGTGAGAAGCCCAAGTGTAAAATCTGTAAGAAGCACCATTTGGGAAGGTGCAGATATGAATCCAAGTCCCAATCGCAGCCAAGGGCTTGTGGGATTTGTAAGTCGACTGAGCACAAGACGATAGACTGCAAGAAGATAAAGGATGCGACGTGCTATAATTGTAATGAGAAGGGGCACATCAAGTCCAATTGCCCTAAGTATGCTAAAAAGCCTGAGGAGGCCAAAAAGACCAATGCAAGGGTCTTTCGAATGGATGCACGGGAAGCAGTTCAGGATAATAACGTGATAACAGGTACCTTCCTTATTAATGATATATATGCAAGAGTACTGTTTGATTCAGGTGCAGATAAATCATTTGTTGATGATAAGTTTTGTAAATTGTTAAATCTGCCCGTTAAAACCCTAAGTATAAAGTATGAAGTAGAACTAGCCGATGGTACCGTAGAAACTGCTTCAACTGTGTTAGATGGATGTTTTATATCCATTAGGAACCACTCCTTTCCGTTATCATTGCTTCATTTGAAATTAGCTGGTTTCGACATAGTAATAGGCATGGATTGGTTATCTCACAACCAAGCCCAGATCGTTTGCGACAAGAAACAAGTGGTGATCAAGACTCCGTATGGTGTGCCACTTACCATACAGGGAGATACTCAGTATGGGTTGCCTAAGCAAGTGTCCATGCTTAAGGCGTCACGATGCTTAAAGAAGGGTTGTGTCATTTACATGGCACAGGTGACCATTGATGAACCGAAGCCCAAAGTAGAAGTCATTCCTTTCATTTCTGAATATCCAGAAGTTTTCCCTAAAGAACTACCTGGCTTACCGCCAGATAGGCAAGTAGAGTTCAGAATTGACATTATTCCAGGAGCAGCACCTGTTGCGAGAGCACCTTACAGGTTAGCACCAACTGAAATGAAAGAGCTGAGAACTCAACTAGATGATTTGTTGGCAAAAGGATTTATTAGACCTAGTTCGTCTCCTTGGGGAGCACCAATCCTGTTTGTCAAGAAGAAGGATGGATCGATGCGTCTATCCATCGATTATCGCGAGCTTAACAAAGTCACAATCAAGAATAGATATCCATTGCCCAGGATCGACGATTTGTTCGATCAATTGCAACGGGAAAGTTACTTCTCTAAGATCGATTTGAGGTCAAGCTACCATCAACAGAAGGTTTGAGATGAAGACGTGCACAAGACTGCATTTAGGACTCGTTATGGTCACTATGAGTTCTTAGTGATGCCTTTCGGGCTCACTAATGCACCAGCAGCGTTCATGGATCTCCTACAACACGAGAAACTCTATGCCAAGTTTTCTTAAACTCCTACACTAATGCACCAACTCGTTATGGTCACTATGAGTTCTTAGTGATACCTTCGTTGCATTCTTAAACTCCTACAACACGAGAAACTCTATGCCAAGTTTTCAAAATGTGAGTTTTGGCTTCGTGAAGTCCAATTTCTTGGACATGTGGTTAGTGAGCGTGGTATCCAGGTGGATCCCGCTAAGGTTGAAGCTGTCATGAATTGGCAAGAGCCGAAGACGCCCACTGAGATTCGCAGCTTACTAGGTCTGGCAGGATACTATAGGCGATTTATTGAAAACTTCTCAAGGATTGCAGCACCCCTAACTTCACTAACCCGTAAGAATATCAAGTTTGAGTAGGGTCCCAAGCAGCAAGAATCCTTTGACATTCTTAAGCAGAAGTTGAGCAATGCACCTGTGTTAACGTTGCCTGATGGAATAGAGGAATTTGTAGTATACTGCGATGCATCACACACTGGTATGGGATGTGTGCTTATGCAGAAAGGCAAGGTTATTGCCTATGCTTCTCGACAGTTAAAGGTGCATGAGAATAATTACACCACCCACGACTTGGAATTGGGTGCCGTTGTATTTGCCCTAAAGCTATGGAGGCATTATTTATATTGTCACACCCCGACCACGTAGAACATACCAAACGTGGCGGAAACATCGGGGAGTGTTGTAACAGAATTAATGTTTCACAACCATGGAAATTAAAGTTTCGTTTTATTCATTAGAAGTGTTACAATGTCTAAACAAACATGGAAATACAATATAATTAACTAGTCTGCATCTTTTATTGTCACTAAGGCCCATGTCCGCCTAAGTGTATCTTGATCATCTTATGCAACAGCTCCTGAAAAACACATGTGAAAATATGGTACGTCAGCATAAAAATGCCGGTGAGATACATAGGTTTTGTGAAAATAGGTTTCATGACTTATGTTTGAGAAAATGTTTAGTCATGAACCTTGTTATTTGCTTTTTTTTGTAAATCATTTGAAAAAAACGATAAGATCAGATGATATGTATAAATAAATGTCAGGTTAAATGAATAACCATGTAAAATGAGTTTGTATAAGATAAGTTGTTTGTAAAACAATGTCTTGTGAAAAGTATGTTATTTGTATAAAATGTTATATATCTCAAATTGAAATGATTCAAATAACGCTACGATATGTAATACCATACAAACACTTATATATAGGAAGTACCAGCGGCGTATCCACCATGCTTGTATCATATTACACACGCATCGTTACTTAATCACTTAATCAAACCAAACCAATCAATGTAAGATGTCTGTGTTTAACCAATTGCTAAATGTATTGAATAATATGTCAAAGTGTTTATGTCAAGATGTAGATCATGTAATGTAAAACAAATGTGATATGTATGGCTAGTGAAATGCATCAACTAAACCATAGGTGAAATGCACAAAACAAAGTATTGAAGTAAAACTTGGTTTAAATCAAAGTTATGTTTTGTGGGAAATGCATGATCAAATGTCAATCATGTTAAAATGTCTATGTCAAAATGTCTATGTCAAAATGTCTATGTCAAATGTCTATGTCAAAATGTCATGTATGGCTAGTGAAATGTCTCAACTAGACCATATGCACAAAAGCAAAGTATTGAAGTAAAACTTGGTTTAAATCAATATTATGTCTTGTGTAAATGCATGCTATACTGAATATGAACATTTATGCGGTGTGTTATAATGCATACATCTAAGCCTTGTGACTGTGGTGATAAACCCTTAAACAAATTAAAGGTCTATCTGTCTTATATCATCGAATTCGGTCATTCCTTTCTGTCCCCTTTCCCTGGGATGTCCGGAACGGGAGTTGTCAATTCCTATGGTACCACTACCTACTAACGAATGGCGTAGCTAATGTTAATGAATGTATTGTCCCATTTAAACGAACCAAATGTCATACCAAAATGTAAGCATGTGATGAAATGAATCTGTACTAAGTATGCAACAAATGAACATACATAGCATGTGATGTGATGTGATGTAAAACAATGTACTAAGTAATGCACACTATGGGCACACCTAGCATAAAAACAATGAAATCATGTACTATAATGTACTAACAAACATAGCAGATATATGATGTGAAAACATGGAAAGCATGAAAGTAACAAGTAGGCACATGTGTTCCACCCCAAAACAGTTTGGAAAACAGTAAAAGAGGGGTTCTATGTACTCACTTGAGATTGCTCAGTAGTCCTTGAGTAACAACCAAACAACGCTAGAGATCACGGAAATCAGACGGCACCTAATATAGGTAACTATGTTAATTAACCGGACCTAAATCGGAAGATTGGGTAGCATTAGGGTTTGTAAACCAAATGAGTGTAGGAACTCATATGATATGGTTTAACAAAGCCTACATACTAATTGAAACTTAACCTAAGTGCTTTCGACCCATTACGACCCGTTTAGGTAGCTTATGCTACTTTAACGCGTCGTTCGCGTGAAACGCGTTCGGACCGCCTAACTAGTCCTATGACAAGTAGAATATGCCTAAACATGTTACATAATCAGTTATGTGACAAAGGTTTAGGTTACATATGCTTAATTACCAATTATACATGAAAAGGGTATTCTGGTAATTTATCTAAGGCATATAAACTACCTATCATACAACTACTCAAACGATGTGACCATAGGGTATAACCTCGGAAGGTTATTCCCTACCTACTATGGTCACCTAATGTGTTTGGTCGGATCCTAATGATCGACCAAATGGGTCGGGTTCGAGGTATAAGCGATTTATCAGATCGCTTACCCTACGACCCTAGACAACGTGGTAATCAGTAGGCATAGTCCCAAGGGACTATAACCAACATGATTACACTCACGTTGCGAAGTTCAAACGAACTTCGCATTGACCATAACTGGTCAATGTAGAAAGTCAAACAAAGTTTGACTTTCAGACTCGAAAGACTCGAAAAGCAATAAAAGAACGAAAGAATACTTACGAAGGGTCCCCGAATGCTAATCCCGATCCAAGAATCTCAGGTATGAAACAATGGTTTCAACTTAGAGCTTCTCAAATCAGAATTCTAGTGATTTTTGAGGTAATGGGGGTGGGGTATTTATAGTGTTCGGTCCACCGTTAAGATCGTTTCTTGGAAAAGGGGAAACAATCTAGCCCGTACACTTGTCACCAAGTTGTGGTACCTTAAAAATGGTCTAAATGAGTTGAATGTGCAGTTAGGAGTATGTGGATGAGGTTTAAACAGCTGGAATTAGCTGACTAAGCGTTCTTATCTGATCAGGGAGGCTGAGGCGGGCCGCCTAAGATTTAAGCTTGGCTGAGGCGGGCCGCCTAGCTCTTCAGATCAGAAAACAAGTTTCAAATGTTGCAGTTTCAGTCCCTGTTATGTGTTTAAGCCATTTCCGACATGTTTAAGGCCCGTTAAGCCAACTTTAAGGCCCTAACATGATGTCTAAACATTGTGGACATGAAACATGCTCAAAAATATGCCGGGTGTTGGTTCGTTTGGTCGTACGAACGCGATGTTCGCTTAATTACGACGGAATGCGCATAAGCGCGAAAAACGATCCAAATGACGCGACGAATGGATTTTTGGCAAGCCAAACACTAAAGTATAATATAGTCATTCTTACATAAATTTTTGGATGTCCGGATGTATTCAGAACGTAAGTTATGCGCGAAAATGCAAACTTGTGCACTTTTTGACACTTTTAGTCCCTGAATGACACAAAAGTTTATTTTAGCATACCGAACACCTCAAAGCCTATTTATAAGCTATGTGAAGGATATTTATGGTATGTTTAACTTATGGTCATGCTCCGGAATGTCTGTTACAGTTCAAATTGGCATACTTTCACAGTTTGTCAAGTTTAGTCCCTGTAAGCGAATTAGCTTGTTTTAGCCATACCAAAGCCTTCAAAACTTATTTCTAAGTTATGTAAAGGTTATTTAAGGTATGTTAAGCCTATTTCACTATTCCGGAGTGTTTGTTGCATTAAACTGGTTATATTTACGCATCGGTGCGCGTATAACCTTCCAGAAAGCGATTTAGAGTTTGAAATCGAACAAGAGTTGATATGTGTAAACGATACACATATTTTTACAAATCCCAAGTATGAAATACAATATTTCATTGGTTTGGTATTTGTTTGATGGCCAAGGAGGCACAGGTGTTACAGTCTCCCCTACTTTAGGAAATTTCGTCCCGAAATTTATTTAGAGGAAACTTGTGAGAGCTTGAAAACATGAAGTTGAAAAGATTAAACAACATTGGTTAAGGTTCTGAACTTCTAGTAACCTTAATAACATCATGCTTGCAATGTAAGAGGGACACTTATATACAAGTATATGAAGCGTCATTGGTGCGTCCACCGTACCTCCATTACATCGTTCTTATTTCGTTATTGTTGTTACTATCGGTTCTTACACATAATAAATCTTACTGTGGTTACCGTGCACTGAATCTCACAATTATGTACGCGTCCATAATTAGACAATTCCTTGCACTGTTCACACAGTCTATTTTATAATATGTAGGGTAAAACCAAATGAACAATCCTGTGATGAGTGTGACTAGACCGCCATAGAGTCCTTTTGACTAAATCAATAATTGATCTTAAATAGACTATCAAGGAGTCTGTCCAGCTACATCACTAGATGTCATTTTTTTTAACCAGATTGTGAATCAATCTTTTGACTAGACCACTAAAAGGGTCTCTTATGAACCATGGAGCGGTACAATGTAATCCAAGGGTCTTAACTATTACATAGAAGCCCATTAAGGATTTAAGATAGTACCTTTTTGAATATCCTACTACGAATCCCTCATATTAAGATATGAAAGATTCTACGAGGATTTTGATAACGAATATCCAGAGTATACAAAAACACTGAAATGCATAAATGAAAAACACCAAATATGTAAACACATAATCACATAACCACAAAATTGTTTGTTAATTTGTCTTGTTACTTGCGTACATGCATTTAAAGCACACTAGAAATCCATTCAGCGGATTTCATTTGGTACTTTAAACGTTATCAAGAATCTAACTATAAAGATAGAAAGATTTTTGAAGAGAAAATTCGATTTCGATTATAAAGAACCGAAATGTTCGAATTAAGGTACATAAGGAATCCAATTAAGGATTCTGATTTGTATGATAATCATCCACAAGGATCTAAATGTGAAGATAAAAAGATCCCATATGGATTTTAGAAGTTGAAGATGTTTTGAAATCTTGCACTGGATGTGCTTAAGTCAAAACATAAGTAAAATGCTTATGAGGTTGAGATGCTAGATATGTCAAGGCGACATATGAAGCAGAATTTGAAGGTTAAGTAAATGTATGAGGAAAATATCTCTGGAAAACTATGCAGGGGGTTCTAAAAAAAATGTTTTCAATGTTTTTGAAACCTTATATATAATACTTTTGAAATCATGAAGTAGGTTATTAGATAAGTATATTTATAAAAATGTTTTAAAATCATGCAAGATGAATTTTGAAATTATGTATAAGGTTTTTGAAAAACATGAATGATGCTTTGCGAAATCATGCCCTTGATAAGAAAATGTACTGTGTAAATATTGTTTTCAGACTATATGAAATATTTTGAAATTAGGAAGGTTGGTTTTGATAACATGGCCAGTGTTTTTGAAATAACATAGACAATGTATTTAGAAAAATTGTTTTCAAACTATATGAAATGTTTTGAGATCATGAAGATTGTTTTTGAAATGCTTGTGCTGTGTATGTTGAAAAAATCAAAACGTAATGGGTATGAGACTTGAAAATATCCTTAGTTATCTAACCAAGGATTCAAAGGCACAGATGTGCGAAAAGCATGATTACTCAAAATTTCACTTTATTTCATGTACTTCGTTTCTTAGAATGAAACGAGTACTTAAAATTTTGAGGGAATCATGAGCGATCAATTGTAAGAGAGAATCACAAGAGTAGTTTGTAAGGAACACAGTTCCTTAATGCAGGTATCATAGGAATATCATACACACATGTATTATACTTGTATATCAGAATTGCGAACAACAACTTTTATTTATGAACAAGACATATTGTTTCACAATACACGAAAACAAAAGAAACAAAGGCTTAAGACAGCATCATCCTTTGTTCAGCCGAATGCTCATCCAAGGATTGGATTTGCATTAGCAAGCTTTGGGCAATCCCTCAGGAAATGGCCCATCTCGCCACAATTGTAGCAAGACCCTCGTGAGAAACGAGCTTGAGCAGGATTGTCGCCAGCTTGATTTGGTACTGCTGTGGTTGGGCAAACCCTTGCTGTATGACCTATAAGTCCACAAATCTGACATTTGCGGCACCTCACACTAGCATGATGATGAAGGCTACATTGGTTGCACAAGGGTGCAGTTCCGTTGTATGACTTCCTAGCAGGGGGTTGAGCTGGTTGGTTGGAAACGGCTCGACCATTGTGAGCGACCACGACGAAGTTTTGAGGAGTCTTTCGCTTCTTTGACTTCTTAGGCGATCGTACATCCATGGTCTTTGATTCCCCGATTGGTTTCTTGGCTGGTGGTGCTGTCACTGGACTAGGTCCTGCCTGTCTTGGTGACTCTTGAGTGGCTTCATCCTGTAGACGATACATGGCAGTAGCTAATTCAACAGTCTTCAGGACTACTTCGCCTATTCGCTGAGCGAATTTGGCAGTCTGCTTGGATATCTGGGCGTCATCGTGATGAAGAGACATTCTTGAAGAAAAATAAAGGCATAGGGAGAAACAGGTGAAAGGTTTATTGGATAATCGATACAGTATGGTAACGAATGAAAATTGCGATCATTTGTTTGTTATCTAAGGTAAACAAATGAGATGGTGACTAATCAAAGTAAACAGGTCTTATTAATGTATCACTGAAGACATGCTCGCCTATAAGTGAACACTCATCCCAAGAATTCCCAGGTAAGCACAACTGGTCTCGCGTCTGATGAGATATATACGAAGTGCTTGCCTAGACAGAAAACCCAGAATACAGGCATTCACCCTTCCAGTTTGCACGTGTTCACATTATTTAAAACCCAAAACCTTGACGAGATTTTGAAATTTCAAAGGGGTTCAAAACCATATAATAGAGAGTTCAAAACCTTACAATAGAGGGTTCAAAACCTAGTAATCAATCATCCTAGAACAGATGATTAGTTTTCAAAGTGGTTTTGAAATTTATGTTCTTGTTGTAGTTGTCGCCTAAGGATAGGTGACAGTATTGTTTTATGACTAAACGCAAGTAAACTCGCGTTAGGGTCCTAGAAAGGTTATAGACTAGGTCAAAGCATTACTAATAACCTAATTCCCTATAACCATTAGCTCTGATACCATCTTTTCTGTCACACCCCGACCACGTAGAACATACCAAACGTGGCGGAAACATCGGGGAGTGTTGTAACAGAATTAATGTTTCACAACCATGGAAATTAAAGTTTCGTTTTATTCATTAGAAGTGTTACAATGTCTAAACAAACATGGAAATACAATATAATTAACTAGTCTGCATCTTTTATTGTCACTAAGGCCCATGTCCGCCTAAGTGTATCTTGATCATCTTATGCAACAGCTCCTGAAAAACACATGTGAAAATATGGTACGTCAGCATAAAAATGCCGGTGAGATACATAGGTTTTGTGAAAATAGGTTTCATGACTTATGTTTGAGAAAATGTTTAGTCATGAACCTTGTTATTTGCTTTGTTTTGTAAATCATTTGAAAAAAACGATAAGATCAGATGATATGTATAAATAAATGTCAGGTTAAATGAATAACCATGTAAAATGAGTTTGTATAAGATAAGTTGTTTGTAAAACAATGTCTTGTGAAAAGTATGTTATTTGTATAAAATGTTATATATCTCAAATTGAAATGATTCAAATAACGCTACGATATGTAATACCATACAAACACTTATATATAGGAAGTACCAGCGGCGTATCCACCATGCTTGTATCATATTACACACGCATCGTTACTTAATCACTTAATCAAACCAAACCAATCAATGTAAGATGTCTATGTTTAACCAATTGCCAAATGTATTGAATAATATGTCAAAGTGTTTATGTCAAGATGTAGATCATGTAATGTAAAACAAATGTGATATGTATGGCTAGTGAAATGCATCAACTAAACCATAGGTGAAATGCACAAAACAAAGTATTGAAGTAAAACTTGGTTTAAATCAAAGTTATGTTTTGTGGGAAATGCATGATCAAATGTCAATCATGTTAAAATGTCTATGTCAAAATGTCTATGTCAAAATGTCTATGTCAAAATGTCTATGTCAAATGTCTATGTCAAAATGTCATGTATGGCTAGTGAAATGTCTCAACTAGACCATATGCACAAAAGCAAAGTATTGAAGTAAAACTTGGTTTAAATCAATATTATGTCTTGTGTAAATGCATGCTATACTGAATATGAACATTTATGCGGTGTGTTATAATGCATACATCCAAGCCTTGTGACTGTGGTGATAAACCCTTAAACAAATTAAAGGTCTATCTGTCTTATATCATCGAATTCGGTCATTCCTTTCTGTCCCCTTTCCCTGGGATGTCCGGAACGGGAGTTGTCAATTCCTATGGTACCACTACCTACTAACGAACGGCGTAGCTAATGTTAATGAATGTATTGTCCCATTTAAACGAACCAAATGTCATACCAAAATGTAAGCATGTGATGAAATGAATCTGTACTAAGTATGCAACAAATGAACATACATAGCATGTGATGTGATGTGATGTAAAACAATGTACTAAGTAATGCACACTATGGGCACACCTAGCATAAAAACAATGAAATCATGTACTATAATGTACTAACAAACATAGCAGATATATGATGTGAAAACATGGAAAGCATGAAAGTAACAAGTAGGCACATGTGTTCCACCCCAAAACAGTTTGGAAAACAGTAAAAGAGGGGTTCTATGTACTCACTTGAGATTGCTCAGTAGTCCTTGAGTAACAACCAAACAACGCTAGAGATCACGGAAATCAGACGGCACCTAATATAGGTAACTATGTTAATTAACCGGACCTAAATCGGAAGATTGGGTAGCATTAGGGTTTGTAAACCAAATGAGTGTAGGAACTCATATGATATGGTTTAACAAAGCCTACATACTAATTGAAACTTAACCTAAGTGCTTTCGACCCATTACGACCCGTTTAGGTAGCTTATGCTACTTTAACGCGTCGTTCGCGTGAAACGCGTTCGGACCGCCTAACTAGTCCTATGACAAGTAGAATATGCCTAAACATGTTACATAATCAGTTATGTGACAAAGGTTTAGGTTACATATGCTTAATTACCAATTATACATGAAAAGGGTATTCTGGTAATTTATCTAAGGCATATAAACTACCTATCATACAACTACTCAAACGATGTGACCATAGGGTATAACCTCGGAAGGTTATTCCCTACCTACTATGGTCACCTAATGTGTTTGGTCGGATCCTAATGATCGACCAAATGGGTCGGGTTCGAGGTATAAGCGATTTATCAGATCGCTTACCCTACGACCCTAGACAACGTGGTAATCAGTAGGCATAGTCCCAAGGGACTATAACCAACGTGATTACACTCACGTTGCGAAGTTCAAACGAACTTCGCATTGACCATAACTGGTCAATGTAGAAAGTCAAACAAAGTTTGACTTTCAGACTCGAAAGACTCGAAAAGCAATAAAAGAACGAAAGAATACTTACGAAGGGTCCCCGAATGCTAATCCCGATCCAAGAATCTCAGGTATGAAACAATGGTTTCAACTTAGAGCTTCTCAAATCAGAATTCTAGTGATTTTTGAGGTAATGGGGGTGGGGTATTTATAGTGTTCGGTCCACCGTTAAGATCGTTTCTTGGAAAAGGGGAAACAATCTAGCCCGTACACTTGTCACCAAGTTGTGGTACCTTAAAAATGGTCTAAATGAGCTGAATGTGCAGTTGGGAGTATGTGGATGAGGTTTAAACAGCTGGAATTAGCTGACTAAGCGTTCTTATCTGATCAGGGAGGCTAAGGCGGGCTGCCTAAGATTTAAGCTTGGCTGAGGCGGGCCGCCTAGCTTTTCAGATCAGAAAACAAGTTTCAAATGTTGCAGTTTCAGTCCCTGTTATGTGTTTAAGCCATTTCCGACATGTTTAAGGCCCGTTAAGCCAACTTTAAGGCCCTAACATGATGTCTAAACATTGTGGACATGAAACATGCTCAAAAATATGCCGGGTGTTGGTTCGTTTGGTCGTACGAACGCGATGTTCGCTTAATTACGACGGAATGCGCATAAGCGCGAAAAACGATCCAAATGACGCGACGAATGGATTTTTGGCAAGCCAAACACTAAAGTATAATATAGTCATGCTTACATAAATTTTTGGATGTCCGGATGTATTCAGAACGTAAGTTATGCGCGAAAATGCAAACTTGTGCACTTTTTGACACTTTTAGTCCCTGAATGACACAAAAGTTTATTTTAGCATACCGAACACCTCAAAGCCTATTTATAAGCTATGTGAAGGATATTTATGGTATGTTTAACTTATAGTCATGCTCCGGAATGTCTGTTACAGTTCAAATTGGCATACTTTCGCAGTTTGTCAAGTTTAGTCCCTGTAAGCGAATTAGCTTGTTTTAGCCATACCAAAGCCTTCAAAACTTATTTCTAAGTTATGTAAAGGTTATTTAAGGTATGTTAAGCCTATTTCACTATTCCGGAGTGTTTTTTGCATTAAACTGGTTATATTTACGCATCGGTGCGCGTATAACCTTCCAGAAAGCGATTTAGAGTTTGAAATCGAACAAGAGTTGATATGTGTAAACGATACACATATTTTTACAAATCCCAAGTATGAAATACAATATTTCATTGGTTTGGTATTTGTTTGATGGCCAAGGAGGCACAGGTGTTACATATATGGTACCAAGTATGTGATCTATTCTGATCACAAAAGCCTTCAACATCTGTTTAATCCGAAGGATCTGAATATGAGACAACGTCGATGGATGGAGACACTGAATGATTATGATTGTGAGATACGATACCATCCGGGCAAGGCGAATGTAGTCGCTGATGCTTTGAGCAGGATAGAAAGGGTTAAGCCCATAAGAATCAATACCAAGAGCATTGAATTAAAGAACAGTTTGAATGAAAGGTTGTTAGCCGCTCAAAAGGAAGCTGTATTAGAAGCTAATTATCCTAATGAAAAGTTGGGAGTAACTGCTGAGCAGTTATCTTATGGCAAGGATGGAATCCTGAGATTAAACGGACGAATATGGGTTCCAATCTATGGAGGACTTAGGGAAGTGATCCTTCAGGAAGCCCATAGTTCCAAGTATTTCGTCCATCCTGGAAGTGACAAGATGTACCAGAATTTGAAGGCAAATTATTGGTGGATAGGCTTGAAGAAGCCTATAGCTACTTATGTAGCCAAATGTTTGACGTGCGCACAAGTTAAAGCTGAACACCAGAAGCCGTCAGGTTTGCTGCAACAGCCTGAACCTCTTACCTGGAAATGGGAAATGGTGACTATGAATTTTATAACCAAGTTACCCAAGACAAAATGAGGAAATGATACTATTTGGGTAATAGTGGATAGACTAACTAAGTCAGCCCACTTCCTACCTATTAAGGAAACACACAGCTCAGATAAGTTAGCTCAGCTGTACGTGGACGAGATTGTATCTCTCCACGGAGTGCCAGTGTCTATCATATCTGATAGGGATACATGGTATACGTCACATTTTTGGAAAAGCTTTTAGCAATCCCTAGGCACTCGATTGAACTTCAGCACAGCATACCATCCTCAGACGGATGGTCAAAGCGAGCGTACTATTCAAACACTGGAAGATATGTTAAGAGCTTGTGTTATTGATCTAGGTGGAAGTTGGGATGATCATCTTCTATTGATTGAATTCTCATATAATAATAGCTATCATTCCAGCATTCAAGCTGCACCATTTGAAGCCTTGTATGGAAGGAAGTGCAGGACGCCCGTTTGCTGGGCAGAAGTTGGAGATATCCAACTAACAGGACCTGATATAGTCCTGGAGACGACAGATAAGATTGTGCAGATAAGAGACCGTCTCAAAGCTGCCAGAGATAGGCAGAAAAGCTACGCAGATAAAAGGGGTAAATCTCTAAAGTTTGAGGTAGGTGACAAAGTGTTTCTGAAAGTATCACCCAGGAAAGGGGTAATGAGATTTGGTAAGAAAGGCAAGTTAAGCCCCAAATACATAGGACCATTCGAGATCATCGAATGCATTGGAACAGTAGCTTACAAGTTAAATTTTCCTGAAGAGCTCAGTAGTATTCATAATGTATTCCACATCTGCAATCTGAAGAAATGTCTAGCTAATGAATCACTAGGCATACCCCATACAGATGTGCATATTGATGAGAGCTTGAAATTTGTTGAAAAACCTTTATCGATCGAGGATCGACAGGTCAAGAAGCTTTGAAAGAAGCAGGTACCGATTGTAAATATTAAATGGGATGCCCGAAGAGGTCCCGAGTATACGTGGGAGGTAGAGTCCACAATGAAAGAAAAGTACCCTCATTTGTTTCAGTAAATCTCGAGGTCGAGATTTCTTTTAAGGGGGTGAGGATGTAACACCTCGTAAATTCATACCCAATAAAATAAAGACACGTGTCATGTAATGCAAACGTGTTATAAACCCGGATCAAGTCAAAGATGTATGGTAGGATTTAAAAGTGTCGACATGTTAATTAATACCTCTGAGCGACTTATTTATAAATCCCAAACCTTAATATATTTTGTACACATCTGATATATTCAAATCCGGTTATTTTGATAATGTATAATTCAAATTGGCACAAGAAATGGATCCTATGTTTCATACGACAAATTCCCTTCAAAAACATTCATCATAAAGTCCAAGGTTGTGTAAGTGCATGGCAACACTTTCAAAGAGCATGCAAAAGTCTGATTCATGGTCCCCTCCTGCTGATAAAGGCATAAGATTCGAAGTTGTAAAGGATGCATGGTCAAACCTATGAGTTCACACAATTTTGTCTTCTGATGAGGGCTTACGGACCGCAAGGAGGCCATCTTACGGTCCGTAAGGTGGCGGAGCTGGGCAGAAATAATTAAAAAGCGGATACGGGCCGCAAAGCCAAGGGCTTACAGTCCGCAAGGTTGGTAACTGGGCATCTCAGATGAAGGTCGGTTGTGGACCGTATAATTTTGGACTTACAGTCCGTAAGAGGTGCATACGGACCGCAAAGCATATTGCTAACGGTCCGTAAGGCTGTCGCTGGCAGCAGAAAATGGACAGATGCCTGTTCAGCCTGTTACACTGCCTTAAAGGTCTGGTTTTAGAAATACATGAGTTGGGCCAATGGTTTTACATGCATAGGGACACATGGGAACATCAGGAAACATTTGTATGTCACACCCCGACCACATAAAACAACAAAACATGGCGGAAACGTCGGGGAGTGTTGTAACAGAATCATTGTTTCACAACCATGGATTAAATAATTTCGTTTTATTGAATTATTGAACTCATTGTTTATTACAATTCAAATCAATACAATTATTATCTTTCAATCATCGCAAAGCAGTACCTGAAACATGTGTAAAAATAGGTACGTCAGCATAAAAATGCCTGTGAGTTACATAGGTTTCGTTTATACATGATTCGTGACTTATAAGTTTAAAAGAATGTTTTAACAAAAGTAGTCATGAACCTAAAAATGTTTTCTTTATAAAAATCATGTGAAAACTTATGAGAAATTTGATGATATAAAAGAATGATGCATAATAAATAATCAAGTAAAATGAGTTTATAAAATAATGTTTAGAATAAAATGTTTGTAGTATATATAAAAATATACTTTGGTTTTAAGAAGGTCGATTAGGTAATATATCAAAATATATTTCGGTTCCAAAATCGCTAAACAGATAGTATATTAAATATACTTTGGTTGTCAAAATAGTCGTTTTTTATAGTATATCAAAAGTATACTTTGGATTTATGTATAACATATTTCACTATGTTTTGCTTGAATAAATAACATATTTAAAATATGTTTTGGTAGTTTAATAAAATATATGTTGTTTTGTACAATATCACACATGAGAGAATATCATACTATACTTTTGGGAGTATAATAAAATATACAATAAAAATGTGATTTAAGAATTCAATCAGACCTAGTGCATCAAAATACACCTTTGAGACTATAGGGATACCACAAAGGCAATCCCTATTTGGATGGAGAAACAAATTGGTTTCAGACATTCCATGACAACATGAATGGGGTGTCAAATCCTATAGCGCTATATCATATACCAATCGGTCTGGTGAACAAAATATGTACTATCCAACAATTTATTTTATAATCTTTGAAAAATTCAGTGTTTAGATCATAAATAATCATTTGGTTTGTCAAAAGATAGGTACTAATATGTATAATCAATTATACTTTGAAATCATGAACATAACAAATAGGTACACATGCTTCACCCCAAAACATTGAAAACAGTAAAAGAGGGGAACTATGTACTCACTTGAGGGTGCTTAGAAGTCTTGAACAACAACCAAGCAAAGCTAGAGCGAGTACGGAATCAAACGGCACCTAATATAGGTAACTATGTTAATAAACGGCTCCTAAACCGGGAGATAGGATAGAATGATGTTCTATAAATCAAATGAGTAATTGAACTCATATGGTATGATTAAATAGAACTAACATTCTGATTTGAAAGTCTACCTAAGTTCTCTTGACCCGTTTCGACCCGTTATGGTAGTTTAAACCACTATAACACGTCGTTTGCGCGAAACTAAGTTCGGATGGTTAACTATGTGCTATGTTAAGTCTTACATGCCCAATTATACCCTAATATGTTACTAAATCAGATTAGATGTCAAAAATATGTTCACATATGCACATTATGGATTTATGCTTTAAAAGGGCATTTTCGTCATTTCCTATGGGCATGTAAACCAATTAACGAATAGCTAACCAATCCTATGTGATCATAAGGTATAACCTCAGGGGTTATTCCCTATGTAACTATGATCACTAAGCAAGCTTGGTCGGATCCTAATGATCGACCCAACGGGTCGGGTTCGAAAGTCTAAGCGGTTGTCTAGACCGCTTAACTTACGACCCTAAACAAGCACTAAACTAGTAGTGACGAGTTAAACATGTCAAAACATGTTTAACCTACTTAGAAAACTGATTTGGTATCAAAACAATGGGTTTTGATACCCGAAAATAGTTCCATTGCAAAATGCGTGCTAAAACGCATTTTGACCCAAACTTTGACTCGTCACTACGCCTAGTTAACGTGGTAATCAGTAGGTATAATCGCTAAGGATTATAACCATTGTGATTACAATCACGTTGCAAAGTTCAATTGAACTTTGACTTGACCAATTGATGGTCAAAACCGAAAGTCAAACTGTTGGCCAAACTGTTTGACTTTCTGCACTAGCATAAATAAAAGAATGAAAGAATGCTCACTAAAGGTCCTTGCTATCTTTTCTACAAAGAACAAGCTTCCCAAATCAGATGAGAGAGCTCCCAAAGCAGATGTAGAGAAGGAATGAGAAGAAATGAGCAATGGATGAATGAAAGTGCTTGGCTATTTATACTTGTTGGAGGTTCACAAGATCATTACACATGTTTGTGTAACCTCCAAGCATTAGATCATAGCCATACACTTGTTTGTTGCAGGTTCAAAGTCTTGGGGAGGTGGTAACTTGGCTACCACACAAAGAAATTACATAAACAGCCCCTAAACAATGAACAGATTGCTGAAAACTGATTTTCTATCACTGGGCACCTCACACGGCCCACGTAAGGTATGGGGAGACCCTTACGTGGCCCGCCTGGCCCTCCCAGATGAGCATAAGTTTCCATATTGACAGTTCAGGTCCCTTCATGTGTTTTGAGCCCATTTCAGCCCCTTTTGACCCCCGTTAAGCCATTTTAAAGGCTCTACAAGGTCAATAAAGTTTAGAGGACTCAAAATGTGTTCAAAAACATCTCGGATGTCGGCTCGTTTGGTCGTACAGTCGCGTTGTTCATTAAATTACGACGAAACTCAAACGGTCGCGAAAACGAACCAAATTAAGCGACGAGTGGTATTTTTGCATGTCGATCACTAAAACAAAAATATTTTAGTTTGTACAAAAATTTTGGATGTCCAGATGTGGCCAGAACGTAAGATATGCGCGAAAATGTAAACCTACGTCGTTTTTGACACTTTTAGTCCCTATAAGATCATATAAGCATATTTTCACACACCGAACCTATCAAAGCTTATTTCTAAGCTACTTTTAGGTTATATATGGTATGTTTAACTTATGATCATGTTCTGGACTGTACGTTGCCTTACGAAACGGCAGACTTTTTGCAGTTTGACGCAAATAGTCCCTGTGAGCGAATAAACTAGTTTTTGCCATACCAAACCTTCTAAAACTTATTTCTAAGTTATGTAAAGGTTATTTAAGGTATGTTAAGCCTATGTCACTGTTCCGGAGTGTTTGTTGCATTAAACTGGTTATATTTACGCATTAGATCGCGTATAACCCTCCAGAAAGCGATTTAAGGCTCGAAATCAAACAAGAATTGATATGTGCAAACGATACACATATTTACACAAATCCCAAGTATGAAATACAATATTTCATTGGTTTGGTATTTGTATGATGGTTGAAGTGACACAAGTGTCACATTGTAGACTTATGTGTGATGATCTTGTTGCATTTGGTTCACTATATAAGAACTTGAAGTTGCAACTATGGGACTTGCTCATTTCAATCCACTTCAAACCCATCTCTGGTGATAGAAGGCATCAGAAGAAGATTAAGAAGTGTAGAAAAGATTAGCAAGGACCTTTGTAAGTGTCCTTAACCTCCTAATTTCAGTTTTAATTAGTTTAATGACCAAAAGTCAAACCTATCGTAATTAAGGTTTGACTTAGTGATTAATCACTAATGGTCCAGTCATTAGTCAAATTAGGAGTAGTTATAAGTTGATAATTATGTAGGCAATAAACCCCTAAGAGGACACCGACTGATTATCGCCCTAACTTGGTCAAATGTCGGGTCAAAGCTAATACTAAAAAGTCAACAGAAAGCTAATTTTCAAATAAACACATAATTAACAATATGGAAGCCATTAAACCTGTTTTATCACTTGTACAACTTGGTAATTAATGTAAGAACATGTCTAAACATGTTTAACCCGACAATTTCAAGTTTAGGTTCGGTTTGGGACCAAAAGTCGCAAAGGTTGACTTTTGTCTTGACTTTCAGTTCTAACCCGAATTAGATTATTTTAGGAATGCCTTAAGGTTCCATTAGGACCAGGTTACATGTTAGTATAACCCTCTATGATTATACAACTTGGTTCCTTAGTTATCCGATTCATATGCATGTTTCCGTTATATGCCTAAATGTTGACCATAATGCCCTTTTAACCTTAAAACGAGATTTTTGAAAATATGAAAGAATAGAAAGCTTTATTACTAATTTATAAACTTGCCGTGAAAATTTGACATCAGTTTGAGGTCTAGATTAGGAGTTATGCTCAATAGCGTAAATGGAAAGCTTTTTATTAATTAAACGGCATAATTAGCATATAGCCTATTTAAACCCAAATTTTGATACCAAACTTTTTACCCACTGATGTAAAATAATATTTTGGGATTTTTGAATATTTTTATTTATTTTTAGGCTGAGCATAACATAGGGTTATAGCTTTGATTCGGTAATTGTCGGTTTTGCCCTTTTGGCCTATAAAATGAGTTTTACAAAACATTTTGATCCCAAACCTTTTGCTACTAATTTTATATGATAAATAAAATATTTTAAGCCTTCTGGAATGATAAAAATATTAGCTTTTCTTATAAAACCTGGAAATCGCTTAAAACCGCTTTTTTACACGTTTTAAACGCATAGTATGAGTTAAAACTATTTAAACATATAAGACTTAATACCTACTGATGTTTTTAGTAAATTTTTATACTTTAACAGTAAGCAAAAGTTTTAAACTCAGATTTCCAGATTTGACCTTTTAAAACCTATGTGAAATTACCAAAATGCCCCTTCGGTGCATAGTTTGGTTATAAATGATAAATTTCACATATGTGCAATACCATTATGATATAACTTATTAAATTAAGTATTTTTACTGATTATATTCAACCTAAATCTCAGATTAACATTTAAACTCTTTTATAAGCTTTAAAATGACCAAAATACCCCTACGGGGCATAGTTTGAGTTTAAATTCGTTTTGGGCATAATGGAAGGTATCCTAGTGATATCACAACATATTTAGGGCATATTAACTTAGGAAACCTGTATATGACTCTTATGGTTATCCGTTATGCATTTTTCGCGTTCGGTTCGGTTTATGTAACTAGTTTGCATAAATTGACCGAAACGGGTCAAACCTTATCATTTTTGTCTCAAAATCCAGAATGTGTTTAGTTTACCCATATTATACAAGTATACAAACTTGTCGGGTCTAAACCACATTCTAATCCGGTCTTCGCTTAATCGTGTGTTTTGAACCGTATATCTTCCTTTAAAACTAACCGGTCTAAGTTTAGGCTTAATTAAGACCCGTTAGGAATCTAATAGGTTATTAAAAACCTTCGTTCCAGATTAGGAGCCCAGTAAAAGCTACTTGCAATCGCTGATTGTGATATATACTTGCTCAGGTAAATACTTTTAACTTATTTTCCTTTATACTGGCTTGGGGTACGGTGTATAAAATACCGCTTGGTCGGGCATTGAATTGTTAATCATGATAAGGTTAATTCATTGAGATGACCCGTTTAAATTGTTTTGTTTCCTTAAAGCCTTTGGGGGGTTAATGACCATGTCCCGGATATCCTTGGCATCATTCATTGAAATGGCCACGACCTAAGCGCGGGGTGTAGGCTTACACCTTCCAGTGCATATATATATAAAAAGGTATAACCGCCGGTTTGAGAATAACTCGTCGCGGGATTATATCATGTGGTGTGTCTATTAATCTCTAACCCGGTATTCAGCCCGGGCTACTGAACGCATAACGAACATGTAATTCTTTTACAAGTTTATATATAAATAATTATCCCAAGTTATAAAAGATATTTTGTGCCATGTGCATGCAAATCAATTTTCATAAACTCTTTTCAAAATGAGTCAGTTAATTGTATTTACCGGTGTAAACTGACGTATTTTCCCAAAAAGGCTAAGTGCAGGTACTAATCGGAATAGGCTGGCTACACCTAGCCTCAATAAAGAGTCTTGCAAGCTTAGATGCCTTTAAATCTGTTGAACAATGTTTCCTTTTATCTTTGATCCGCCTGTGGATCCTTTACATTCCGTTTGTAATACTTTGATGTTACTTTTCATTCGGTTTGTAATATCTATATCTTTTGCTTCCGCTGTGCATTAAATTGTGTTGTTTGACTATGGCGATATCAACTACGTCACGATACTCCCCACCGGTAACACGTGGAAATATAGGGGTGTGACAATCTTGAGGGAATTCAAATGTTGATTTCACTCCTTATTTTGTTGGTTTCAACAAGAAAATGAATTTGAATTGAACAACATAAGGAAGCGAATCTATATTCTAATTCCATCAAAATTTTTTTCCATTTTGCAAAACAAACACACCTAAATTACAAATCAAATTTAAATTTCTACACGAATTCTCTTCCAATTCCATTACAATCCATGAAACGCACACTATATTAAGGTATTACACAAAATTTTATTGAAGTTTGCAAAACAGAATTTTACATAAAGTTTGATATAGCTCACAAATTATTAAGTTAAAACCTCACTTTCAACTCATAGGATTTTATTGCAGAAAAGCCAAAGTGGTTTTCACATGCGGTTAATAGCTTAATGCTTGTGCGGTTGTTTGCTTTTTCACTTGGTGATTTGGATCATCTCCATGGTGTTCTTTGTTTGCTTCGAAACTCACCAAATCTAGAAGAATCGCTTATGAATCTTATTCAGAGGGTAAAGTTACTTAGTTTCATATATAGTAAGCGTTAGATGTTAAGCTAGTGTTGCATATTTATAATTATATAGGAGTCTGAGTTGATGCATCATGGTGTGGAAGCAACTTTAAAATTATTTGGAATCACCAGACTGCTTGGACCAAACATTGAATCGGTTGCGAACTGTTGAATTATCACACTTACAAGGATCAAAACCAGAATTGCTTTTTATAAAGCTTTTACTTGCTTATTTGCCGTCTCTTGAAAAGTTTATTATCCAATCAAATGGAACTTTCGATGGTAATAAAAGGTTTAAGATTGCTAAGGATGTTATGCGGTCCCTCGAGCCTCATCGAAAGCAGAAATGATCTACTTGGACCCCAAGTCATGTAAGAATGTCTAACTACATTGCAATTTTGTTATTAACTCTCATCCTTATACCCATGTCTTAGTTACATATGTCTTTCTTTTTTTATTATTTTTTTTAATGTGAGTCAGTACTATATATGCAAAATGGTTTGTGGAGAAGTTCCAATTATATTAGGTTGGAGGGTGTGGGATAAAGCCCCTAGGGGCTTTGTCACACCACGTCAGCGCAAGTCAGATCTACGTCAACCAGGGGGCTTTATCACGCCTTCCTCAACTTGCAGAGTGTGTGATAAAGCCCCCGTCATCATTACCTAATTATTTTTTTATTTAAATTTAAACATTATTTAATTTTGATATATTAATTTATAACTCATAATTTAAATCATAAAAATAAAATGCCATAATTTAAATAAAAAAATACAATGTCATAATTAAAATAAAAAAAATACAATGTCATAATTAAAATAAAAAAATACAATGTCATTATTAAAATAAAAAAATACAAAGTCACTCGTCGGCTTCGTCGTCTCCTCCTTGTTCACGATAAAACCATAGTTGCTCGGTCAAATCAGCTCGAACGTTATGGTGTATGTTCCTGTCACGTATCTTCGATCGGATAACTTCTTTTTCAGCGTATGTTAGTAGTGGGTTCATCGGTTGGTTACTTTCATCATAACTTTCTCCACAAAACGCTCTATCCGAGTCCTCCAATATCATGTTATGCAAAATGATGCACGTATACATGACGTTTCTCATTTTACTTTTTTCAAGCATCCTCAAATATCGTCTCCCATACAGAAAGATAACACCTAATTAAATAGTTGTTGGTGCATCTACTGTCTGTTAACTTCGTCTTAATCGAGTCTTATGTCTAGATAAGATAAATGAGTGCATAACAGGGATTGATTTAGGGTTTGACTATGTTTCAGGAGGTAATTTCGTTTGAAGGAGACCTGGACAAGTTCAAACGAAATCACCAAGGTAATTCCGTTTGAGCATGGCTGTGTCAGCTACAAACGAAACACCTTCATCTATAAATAGGGTTGTGCTAGATTCATTTCAAACGGATCTAAGTGTGTGTGAGCTGAGGTGCTGCCAAAATTTTGCAAGATTTATACGTGTAAAAGCTCTACAAATAAGAAATAAAGAAAGATTAGAAAGGAAACAAGTTGTGTGAAGTTGTTTACTTTGATTCCGCCTTAGTAAATGATGATGAACTACTCTGAATGACTATTTAGGGTCACCGATCGATCCAACAAGTGGTATCAGAGCTCAGGACGAGGAGTTCATACCAAATTCAGCTTGATTTTACCGGATTCTCTCACTTCTACCTTTCTTTTCTGATTTGAACAAGTGTTTACGGTTAAAATGGCCTAAAACTTTCACATAACAAGCGAAACATAGTGTTAACTAATCCTTGAAAGTTTTGGACTAAAATTCGGCCTAAAAACTGATACAAACACCTATTCCGTTTGAAAATTGTTCGAAAATGTTGATGTCATAAGATAATCTCGTTTGAAAAGTTCATTTGAAAAGGCCAAGTTTACTTGATCTCGTTTGAAAACACACTTAAAACCTGATGTCGTTTGAAGGGTCCGTTTGAATGATGTATTTCGTTTGAAAGTGGTTAGTCGTTTGAGAGTGCATGTGATATAAAGTCAAAGTGTACATGTGTAGTTAATAAAGTTGTTTCTCGGCCCAATCAAGTGATTACCAATCCATACTAGTGTCAGCCCACTAAATTGAACGGTCCAATAGGAATTAAATCTCAATTGTAATTGTCGGCTTAGTGATTTTGTTGGTCAAATCAAATTTGTGATTTTGTTTGAGGGTTATAAAATTTTGGAATACCGTTTGAAAGTGTTGTAGTCTCAAATAGGATTATTCATTTCATTCTAAATTCATTATCTCATTTGAACCAAGTGTTGTCTCAAACAAAATAACAGATTTCGTTTGAGAAAGTACTATTCCGTTTGAGGCTTTACCGTTTGAGCAATTCCGCTTGAACAGATTTCGTTTGAATCTGACATTTTTCAAATTCAAGAACTTTCTAAGTGTTTGTTGATTTTCAGGTACGTCCATGATGGATGATTTCAATCCGTTTTATGATGCCTTTGCCTTTGCTGGAAATTCTGGAGACGATACTTCTTCTAGCAACACCAATGAGAACACGCCGAATACGAAGAAAAGTTTATCAGATGCTCTAAGTGTGGAAAGTGCTTTCGGAACTTATAACAAACCCCCAAAGTTGATGGCTATCGAGGAGTACAGTCGGTGGGCCAAGAAGTTTGAAGAATGGTTGAAGGCCTTTGCATATCCTAGCTAGAAGAGTCTAAAGAATGGATACGTTGATGGAGGCAAAACTAGTGAAAGCTTGACATCATCTGAAGAAATAGAAACGTTTGTTGCTGAGCAAAAATGCATCACACTGCTGTTTCAGTCTATTCGAGAAGAAATAATATCCTTGATCGAGTACAAGAATTCTACAGATCTCTGGAACAAGTTGAAAGTTAAATGTTTGGGAAGTGTAGAAATTGTGAAAAATAAAAAGAAACTGCTAAGAAAAGAGTTTGATTTATTTGGGTGTTTAAAAAATAAATCACTTTGTAAAATGATTGAGAGGTTTGGGCACCTAAAGCTGGAGCTGGCGAGACATGAAATTTTCTATTCTCAAGAAGAGTTAATCGACAAATTGTTCGATTCATTGCCAGATGAGATGGATTGGCAATATTATGCTTTGATGTTGAAGAATACGATTAAGCCTGAAGTTCTTATGGTGGATCTGTTGATTGAAAGACTAGAGAGTCACGAGCTGGAGATAAAGAAAACGCACAAAGTCAATCACTCGTCATATCAACAGAACTTGGATTTGTATTATCCAAAAAGCATGATGCCAAAGAATACATCTCCTAAGACTGCATTTTCTGCTGAAAATTCCTACACATCAAGCAAAGTAAGTCAAAGCAGTGGATTTCACAGTGGTTCTTCGTCACATTCAAGCCAGTCTGATACAAAGAACCTATTTCAATGCAATATCGCTGTAGACTTAAAGAATGCTCAAAACTTCAGTGAGGAGTCGGCAAAGCAACGGATGGTTTTTCTCGCTTCTGTGCTAGAATCATATGAAAGTCTTGTAGCAGGGAAGATTGACAACACCAACCTGACAAAAGAAGACTATGATCAGATTGATCCTAAGGAGATGGAATTGATCGACATAAGGTGGTGTATGGCCAGTGCAGTTCGTCGGGCACAGCGTTTCATAGAGATAACTGGAAGAAAGTCTATTAGTGGACCTTCTACCAAGTTAGGCTTTGACAAGTCTAAAGTGACATGTTTCAAGTGTAAACAAAAAGGTCACTTTAAGCGTGAATGCCGAAATGCTTATGCTGATGAGTCTGAAAACCCGTTCAGAGAAGACTACTACAAGAAAGCGATCTGTCATCAAAACAAATCGGAGCTGCCAAGAATGAAGCAGCTTGAGGATAACAAAGAGAAATCTAGAGCTCTTGCTGTAATTCACGACGATGAAGGTTTCGACTGGAGCGAGTTGTTACCTGAGGAGGATGCGGTTGGATATGCTTTCATGGCAAAATCTGCTGAACCTGTTCCTTGGAAAGACAATAGAACTGAAGAACAGAAGTATGGTTACAGAAAGATGATAGCTTAACAAAGAATGATCATAATATCTGGTATCTATCTTGAAGCAAAAAGAGCTAGAAGATGGGATCCAGACAGAGAATGTTATCTTGACCCCATGGGAAACATTGCCATTGACCATAACACTCTTGAACTTGAAACCATAATTAAAGAAATGGCTAAAGAAGATGAGTATTGGCAAAGGAAATGGTGGGGAAGCAGTGAAGAGAAAGAAGAGAAAGAAGAGAAGCCAAAGAAGGTTGATAATGGGATCATTGACACGACTCAAGAGTTGAATGCTGAAAACATGGGAAAGATGGCTGACAAGGTGCTGGCTGCTAAGGCACTTGAGGTAGACTCTAAATCCATCTCTGAGTCTAAAAGCCAGGTCAGTTCAAATGCGTCAACGACTGAGTCAGGTAAGAAAGTAAATGGTGACAATGACTGCAAAAATTGCATGAAAGAGTGCAAAGTTTGTTGTACAATCACCTATCTCAATGGTAAGAAGGTTGTTGATCTGACTGCTAGAGTCAGAAGTGTTGAGGATCAAATCCTTGACCGTGATAAAATGTTGAAAGCTTCAACTGAACGATTAAAAGAATTAACTAACAAAATTGAAACTGATAAAATTGATCAAGAAAAGGGTAGGAAAGAAAATGAGAGGTTAGTTCTTGAAAATCGTCAGATTACTGAAAAATTTGAGAAGCTTAAAAGCACGGTTAAAGATAATGATGATAGAAACGGTAAAACATACAAAGAAAATTGTCATTTGCAAAGTGTTTTGAGGGTTAAAGAAGAATTAATCAACAAACAATTGGATGAGATTGCTAAATTGAAGCTTCAGTTTGAAGAAGCTAAGATTGAAAATGAGCGTATCAATTTGAAATTGAACAGTTACAGCTTTGCAAGCTTTGTTTTGCAACAAATTGTTCCCAAACCCATCGGGAAAAACAAAGCAGGCGAAGATGTATACTGTGATGGAACTGGGGTCGGGTTTCATCAAGTTCCGCTACCAGTTCTAGACAATTATTCGAAAAAGCAATCTGGGTTGGTTAATCTTGAAGATGAAAATGAAGTGAAACTTCCTGATTCAATTGATGTTACATTTTCTTCTTCATCATCTGATGATAGTGTTCAGACAGAGATCGTTAAAAGCACAGCTGAAAGTGTTTTGATGTCTGAAAGTGATTCAGCTGAAGATGATGGATGTTTCTTGGACAAATACATTCCGAAACAAAAGTCCAAAAACAACTTAAATGATGAACCTAATCTTGTCATGTACAAGATGTCGGGATCTGATAAGTTGTATTCGGATTCTGAGTTTCCTCTAGAGAATGTAAATGTTTCAAAATTGACAAATGTGTTCAAAATGGTTGAAATTGATTTGTCTGAAGTGAAAAGTTTGAAACAAACAAAAAGGCAAATGAATTTTGAAAAAGATAAAGCTTACTACAAGAAACCTGTAGTTCCACCACGTTTTTATAACAACAATCGAAACAATTGGTTGGATGGTTATCAGGGTGGTAAAATTTATCAAAGGAGAAATGTTCAAAATAAGAAGTTTGCTGAGAAGAAAGTGTTTGTGAACAGTTCAAGTTCACTTTCTGATGAAGAGTCTAAAATCTTTTCAAATTCAAATCAAGAGTTCTTTGAGGAAAGAGCCTCACAACCTCAGTCTGAAGGCACACATCGGGTAGTTGATACTCGTACATGCTTTAGATGTAACAAAGTTGGTCACATTGCAAGAAATTGCACAAACTTCAAGCCTAAGACTGAAGCTGTTGAGAATCAAAAGAAGAAGGTTGATGCAAAAGGCAAAGCTCCATTGGTTGTTGAGAAAATTTTGAAAAATGAGAAAACAAAAGTCAAAATTGAACCTGTTAAGAATGTGGTAACTAAAAATGACAAATTCTATAAACGGGTTGCTTCATCTCAACAAACATTAAAGCCAAAAGATGTTTCAAAACCAAAGGTTTCTGAGTCAGAAAAACAATCGTCTTCTACCACTCCGGTAAAGATGGATGTTCCTTTGGATTATTATGAAAAGTTGGAGAAACAATCTTCTACTCCACCCGAGAAGAAGAATGTGCAAAAGAAAGATCAACCAACCGGTCAACTTAAAATAGATGAGTTTTTCTTATATAAAAAGGTTGAGGTTGGATCAGAAGAATGTTTAAAAATGAATGATAAAAATTTTCCACCACTTTACACTACAAAATCTCACATTAAAGTCCAGTTACCTAAGTCAAAAGAGGCTTGGGTAGCATCAAAATCTCACTAAAAATTTCGGACTTACCGGAGCTTCCTAGTTGGTAATTGTCAAGCATGAATCGGCATCTTTATTGAAATGTGTTTTTAAAATAAATTATGATATGTGCAGGAACTTCTGAGAGCTGTTTCACGATGGATTATGGATAGCGGAGCGTCTCGACATATGACAGGGAAGACTGCATTGTTGTACGAAGTTAGAAATTTCAATGGTGGTTATGTGTTGGTGCATTACGTCTATTGACTTCGTCTTGTATCATGTTATGTTATAGGATAGGTTAGAATAACCAGTGCACGAGGTTCGAGAATCGAAGTTTAGAAGTTAAGTGTGTGATTTCGCTTATATGGACACTTGGTCATAAAAGCGAAATCAAAAGCTTCTGATTTCGCTTATATGGCATGTCCATATAAGTGGAATCACCTCTACTATATATAGTGCACTTGTTGTTCATTTGGTAACGGTTCCGGAAATTGTAACGAAGTGCTGCTAGATTGCTTTCAGGTTGTAAACGTTGTTAAATCAATCAAAGAAGCATTATAATTAGTTTGAGCATCTGTATCTTTGATTCCGCCTTTGATACAGAGAAAAGATTCTTCTGATTGACTCGTTCGGGTCCAACAACGATCATACAAGTGGTATCAGAGCTCAGGAGGAAGAGTTTAGCTCAATTACATCAGTTTTCTGTCTTCTACTCCTTCTTTATTCAACAGAACAAAATCTACGGGTTGAAAATCGTTCAAAATTTCACAGATTGTGTATAATAGGACATTGATAAACCCTGGAAAGTTTGAGACCGAAATTCAAAGTAAAATGGACAAAATTGACCGCAGACTTAATTTCGCTCATACGAACATCTTGTGATTTCGCTTTTATGTCAAGTCTAATTTCGCTCCAAGGTGCATCATAATCAGTGATTTCGCTCCAAGAACACATGATTTCGCTTTTGTAACACAAAGAAATTCTGATTTCGCTCTTATGATCATGGTGATTTCGCTCTTAGGGACATACGTGGTCTAATTTCGCTCATAAGTCAATACTGATTTCTCTTTTGAGACATAAAGTTACATTTGATTTCGCTGATTTGGTAATTGAAGATGTCAAGCAACGGTGAAGAATTTTACAACACATTCTACAAGGCGTTCACTTCCGAATCGTCAGATAGAAGATCTGAGATGAAAGAATATTCAAGAGAGATTTCGGAGAATTTGAAGTTTGAGAACATGTACGGAAGCCAACAGAAGCCACCAAAGCTAATGAAAGTGGAAGATTATCACTGGTGGAAAAAAAGATTTGAGGGTTGGGTAAAAGCTTTCACTCCTGAAAGCTGGTTAAAATGACAGATGGATACACTGAACCAGTAAAAGAGGGAGGAGAGTTAATAGATCCAAAAGATTTCTCAGACATAGATATAAAAAATGTTGTGGTTGAATATAAAATGATTACATTCATCAAACAGTCAGTAAGAGAGGATATTATTTCGTTACTTGAACAAGAAAAAACTTCAAAGAGTTTGTGGGAAGCGTTAGGGAAAAAGTGTGTAGGAAGTAATGAAATTGTTAAAAACAAAAAGAAATTGTTGCGTAAAGAGTTTGATTTATTCAACTGTATGAAAAATGAGTCTGTTTGTAAAATGATTGAGAGATTCGGTTATCTGAAAATGGTGCTGATCAGACATGAAATTTTACCTTCTGAAGAGGAGCTGGTGGATAAATTGTTTGATTCATTGCCAAATGATCAAGAGTGGCAATACTTCGCTCTAATGTTGAAAAACACAATCAAGCCTGAAGATTTAAAAGTGGATTTGCTGATTGAAAGGCTTGAAAGTCATGAGTTGGAGATAAAGAGATCTATAGTCAACAATCCAGCTTATCAGCAGAATGTAGAGCTTTACTACAGAGGAAATGTACCGCAGGTTGGGTCTCCAAGAACAGCGTTTTCTGCAGAAAGTTCAAATTCAGTGAACAATGAAAGTCTTCACAGTGGTTTTCACGGTGGATCTTCTTCAACAGGTTCAGACCAATCTGCTTCAAAGAATTCATTCCAGTGTAATATCGCAGTGGATTTGAAGAATGGGCAGAATTTCAGCGAAGAGACGGCAAAACAACAGATGGTTTTCTTGGCATCTGTACTTGAATCGTATGAAAGCCTCGTTGCAGGGAAGATCGGCAACACCAACTTGATAAAAGAAGATTATGATCAATTAGACCGCGAGGAGATGTAACTAATGGATATAAGATGGTGCATGGCCAGTGCGGTTCGTCGGGCACAGCGGTTCATGGAGATCACGGGGAGAAAGTCAATTGGTGGACCATCTACCAAACTGGGATTTGATAAATCTAAGGTGACATGCTTCAAATGCAAACAAAGAGGTCACTTTAAGCGCGAGTGCAGAAATGCGTATGCTGATGATGATTCTGCAAACCCGTTCAACGAAGATTATTACAAGAAAGCGATTTACCATCAGAACAAGTCTGAGCCACCAAGATTGAAACAACCTGAAGAAAAATCAAGGGCTCTTGCAGTTATATATGATGATGAAGGTTATGACTGGAGTCAGGTTTGCCCTGAAGAAGATGCAGTTGGATATGCATTTGTGGCTGATGCTGATCCTGATAGATATTGGAAAGCAGATTATGCAAGATGGGAAATCGGAAAATTAAATGAACCATTCAAAGAAGCTCAGAGAGCAAAAAGATGGAATGAAGAGTTGGAATGTTACATGGATCCATGGGGTAATCCAGTTGTTGACACATCAAAAGTGGATTTCGAAGCTGTAACAAATTTGGTTCCAAGGCAGGCTACTTTCAACACACGAAGGTTATCTGATAAAGCACATCTGCCTGATTTGGAGAAGAAGATAAGAGAGGTTTGTGAAGCAAGTCTACCGAAGGTGGTAGAAATGAAGAAGCGAAAAGAAGAAGAATTGAAGAAGATGATTGAAGAAGTAAAGACTGTTGTGAAGATTGCTGCTGAAGAAGATCAGAAAGCTGAAAAAGAACAGAAGATAGAAGAAGCACAGAAAGAAGAAAAAGTGGAGAACAAATAGCAAGATCAGAAAGCTGAAACAGAAGAACCGGTGCTTAATGAGACTGAGGTTAGAAAATCTACTGATCTATCGAATGTTGAATTGGTTGAGAACAAATGCAGGAATTGCATATAAATGTGCAAAGCCTGTACTGAAAAAGACGACATCATAAAAATAAAAGACAATGACATAGTTAAACTTGAAAATGTTTTCACAACAAAATGTAAAGATATGATTGAAAAAGAAGAAATTTTGAAACTAAAAGTTGAAAAATTGACACAGAAATGTCAAGGTCTTGAAAAGGATAATGATGTTTATAGACAACTGTGTTCAGTAAAATGTGTCGATTGTGTTGAAAAAGAATCTAAATTTCAAGATTTACAAAAACAGTATGATTCTTTAAAGTGGTCGAGTCAGAGAGTACAAAAAGCTTATGATACTTTGAAAAGCCAAGTCAAAAGTTTTGATCAAAGATTGTCAGAAACTTTAGTCACTAAAGAAATGTATGAAAGAAAATTTAAAGAAAAGCAAATTGAATTAAACAAATGTGTTGATGAAATTGCTAATCTTAAACAAGTCTTGGCTGAAAAAGAAAAGATTGTTACAAAACTTCAAAGTTATCATAACTCTTCGTACATTCTCGAACGCATTTTCAACATCACACCAGATGACAAAGATACTGAAAATTGCAAAAAGGGTATTGGTTCAGAATTTCATCAGGTACCACCACCATTGAGAAACAATTATACTTTTTATGATGAGGAAAAGGTGGCAAAGGGTTTGAACATAGCTGACCAATTACCTGAAAGTATCGATGTGACTTACTCCAAATCTGATGATGCTAATGATTCAGAGGTGGTAAGTAAGGTTGTTGAAAGTGTTTTGAAAGATGAGTCTACAAAAGGTAAGTCTGAATCACAGGATGAAGATGAAGGAAATCTTTATGATGGTTATCTGAAAAACACAAAATCCGAGAAAAATTTGAATGATGACTCAAAAGGATTGGTTTATACCATGATTGGATCGGACAAATTATTCTTAGATGTTGTATTCCCGATTCAGAATGTGATTTTAGAGAAGGACGATAAAGTTTTTAAAATGGTTGAGATTGAGAAGTCTGAGATTCCAAAGTTTGCTGGTAAAGGTCATAAATCTTTTTATAACAAACCTGGTTTTAAGAAGAAAAACATGAAGGCTGGTTTGGGTTATAAAAAGAAACGGAATTGGAATCAAAGTAATAAACCAAATTTGCAACAAAAGATGAATTTTGTTCAAGGGAAAAGCTTGAAAGAAGAGGAAAAACTCAAAGTTGGACAACATTCTAATGAGGAGTTTGATGCTATGAAAAAGAAACAACAACAGGCCAGGGATGTTTCAAAGAAAGTGTGTTTTAAATGTGATCTGATTGGACATGTTGCACGAAAGAGTCCAAATCCAAAGCCTGTTGATGTTGAAAAACAGAAATCTGAGGATGTGAAACCGAGGTCAACTAGATTTGATTCGAATCAAACTTGGAGGTACAATACAAACAAGTTTGCTTCAAATCAAAATTGGAAATCAAACCTGAGCAGGTTCGATTCAAGACAGACCTGGAATTCTTACACACCCAGATTCAGAACAACACAGAGTTGGAGAACATCTGTTGATATGACAAAACTTCAAGAGTTTTGGAAACCTAAAAATGTTATTCAAAATCAAAAGGTTCAAAAAGAGACAAATTTTTACAAAAGAGGTACTCCGGAAGGTAAAATGTGGAGTGTTAAGAAACAAGTGACGTCGGAAAAAGATGAGAAAGTTGAAGTCAACTCTGAAAAAGTTTTAAATGACAAAGAGTTTCCGAAATTAAATGAACATTATGGTGTTGAAATGCCTAAGGTCCAACAGACCTGGGCTAAATTGTTCAAATAATTGATAAAGTTTGAATGTGCAGGTGCTCAACGAAGCTGAAGATTGTAAGAATGGTAGTTGGAGCAGCCTGGCACAGGAAGAGGTTGCAGGACCCTGGTTTGGTTGAACAGGGAGTTTAGTTGGATTGTTTTCTGTACATAAATAAACAATATTTTCGAAACCCTAAAAATATGAAAAATTAAAAACCAAAAATATGTTTCTTGTTTGGTAAAATTTGAAAAACCAAAAATATGCTTGTTTTTATTTTTTGTTTGAATAAATGTTGATTAAATACGCCGAAACCCTCACGGCTGAACAAACATGATTACTTTTATCAGATTGAAAAACGGTTTTCAAACTGTAAAATATCAATGTGTTGTAAATCATGGGGGTACGTTATATTTTCTGCAAATCAATGCATGAGAAGCAGAAAATGGATGGCGACAAAGCTATCAATGTTGGTTGTCAAATTTTCTTTAAATGGTTTTGCATTTTAGGGGGAGATATATTGTTTGTTAGAAAATCCAAAAACATTTGAAAATTTGAAAAAGTCAAAAACACGATAAAATTAAAAAATTTGAGTTTTGCGTAAAAAGAGGAAATGATAGTACATCAGTAGACAGTTACAGTACGCTAAAGAATTGAAAAGTCAAAATGTGCTAAACGATCTCACCGTGGATGTGTCGGTAGATTTTTATACACTTAGTAAACTTTTTCGGGATATAAACCAAAATTCAAACATTTGCTTATTTCATGGGGAACACTACTTGGATATATAGGTAACCCCTGAAATCTCGTTTGAAAGGTCTCATAATCTGATATACTAGGTTTTTATACTCAATGATATCTGGGGTATTATTCCGGTACTTCTACTGAACGGTAGTTCTGACCTAGTCCTCGAATAATACTTTCTGCAAATGCTTGAAACACAGCATCACCCTCAGCATATATGATAAGACAATAAAATTTCTTAGTAATGCTATTGTAAAAAAGATCCTCTAAAGGGGACACACACAAGTTGAGTCATGATCACTCTGCTGAACGGTAGTTCTGACCTGAGCTCTCATGATTCTTCATAATTTATTAACCCCTTACAGATATCATTTGTGTTATAATTACCTGTAAGACTGAATATTGGGATCTGGTACGGGAGTATATTCAAGAGGTGGGACACATGAATGGGTTTAAGTTCTTAAAATACCTAATTTGTATCCTGAATCAGTTGAAATTTGTATGAAAATTTAAGTGGACAAGTATATCGACAATCTAAGTGAATTGTTTAATTCTTAAAGTGAAATTAAGCTCAACGGTACTTGTGACTTGTCATAAACTGATATGATCCTCTGATGCATACTCAAAACAAAAATATTGTCTGTAAATATGTTTGTACATATTTCTTTACTGCTTTATGTTTTCAGAAAATACAAAAAGATTTTGATTTCTGTTTTATTTTCGACAACTGATATCTAAGTGCTGAGTTTCAAAATCTAAGTAAGCTGATCGTGTTTCTGAAAATAAAACAAGTTCATTAATTTGAAACTTGAAGTTTTAAAATCAAAAATTCAAAAACAGTTTGTGATATCTCCAAGGTCATTAAGTTGGACTTGGATGATTAACTGTGGGGGATTTGGATGCTTATATTGTTATAGAGCTAGTTTCCGATTCGATTTGATGAAACTGCCAAATTCATGAGAAGTGATTTTGAGGGGATTGAATTGTCAGATTACGATATCTGGAAGATTAAAATGTTGTTACTTATAGTTGTATGAGTGATTGCAGGAAAAGTCCAGACTATGATCCCGAGGGCTGAGTCTAAGGGGGAGTCTGAAGACAAGCTGAAAGTTAGGAGGAGCTTGTAGCTGGAAAGCTAGGTGTCGATCCCTAAAAGCACGGAAACTTGACGAAAGAGGGAGCTTGCTGATGATAAAGCTGTTGATGATAGAACCAGTGATGAGATCCTGGTGTAAGAGTCAAAGTGTGAAGCTGATCAAGAGAGTGATGGATGCTTACAATGTTACAATCTGAGTGAGGATGCAGAATGATCAAGACTATAGAGATGCCATGATAAAGATTAGTCACTGAAGACTTCGTCAATATCCGAGGGGGAGTCTGTTGGTGCATTACGTCTATTGACTTCGTCTTGTATCATGTTATGTTATAGGATAGGTTAGAATAACCAGTGCACGAGGTTCGAGAATCGAAGTTTAGAAGTTAAGTGTGTGATTTCGCTTATATGGACACTTGGTCATAAAAGCGAAATCAAAAGCTTCTGATTTCGCTTATATGGCATGTCCATATAAGTGGAATCACCTCTACTATATATAGTGCACTTGTTGTTCATTTGGTAACGGTTCCGAAAATTGTAACGAAGTGCTGCCAGATTGCTTTCAGGTTGTCAATGTTGTTAAATCAATCAAAGAAGCATTATAATTAGTTTGAGCATCTGTATCTTTGATTCCGCCTTTGATACAGAGAAAAGATTCTTCTGATTGACTCGTTCGGGTCCAACAACGATCCTACATTATGTGGGATTCGCAGGAAATCAAGGTGGTAGAATTGTTGGTGAAGGAACATTATCCAATGGGATTGTTACGTTTGAGAGAGTTAACTACATTGCTAAGCTGGAGAATAATCTGCTGAGTATCTCACAGATTTGTGACAGGATGTATACCACTCACTTCACAGACAAAGAATGTTTGATCTTGAAGCCAGGATTTGTTATCCCTGAAGAATGGATTATCATGAGGGCACCTAGAGTGAATGATCTGTACATGTTGGACATGAGTGTAGCTACTACAACCATGGGTCAAGCTCACTGTTTTGTGTCTAAAGCAACGGAGAAAGAATCACAGTTGTGGCACCGCAAGATGGGGCATATTCATCTTAGAAAAATGAATCACTTGGTACACAATGATTTAGTTCTGGGTGTTCACATTAAAGGTTTTCATCTGGAAGGGGAGTGCATTAGTTGCGTCAAAGGCAAGCAAAAGAAAAAATCACATCCTCAAAAGAAAGTCAATTCAGTTTCCAGACCGTTAGAGAGACTTCATATGGATCTTTTTGGTCCAGTGAATGTCAAAAGCATCACTGGTGATTACTACTGTCTTGTGGTTACTGGTGATTATTCCAGGTTTTCGTGGGTATCATTCATAAAGACAAAGGATGAGACATTTGATAGTTTGATGGCGTTGTTTAGAAAGATTGAAAACTTGTACCAACGGCGTATCAAAAGAATTAGAAGTGATAATGGTACTGAATTCAAGAACAACAAGATGGAAGAATTTTGTGATGAAAGAGGTATATTGCATGAATTTAGTGCTCCTTATACTCCGCAGCAGAATGGAGTAGCTGAAAGAAAGAACAGGATGCTAATTGAAATGGCCAGAACAATGCTTGCTGATTCAAAGCTACCGATAAATTTTTGGGCAGAAGCAGTTTCCGCCGCATGCTATACTCTCAACCGGGTTCTCACTGTAAAGAAATTCAATAAGACGTGCTTCGAATTGATCAATAACCGCAAACCAAACCTGAAGTATTTAGAACCGTTTGGGTCTCCCTGCACTGTTCTAGAGCCTTTTGGAAAATTTGGTGCAAAGAGCATTGAAGGAATTTTCATGGGTTATCAAAGTCCATTGAAACGAGTCTTTATTCCAAGCTTGAAGCGGATTATTGAAGCACACAATGTTGAGTGTCAAGGTTACACAATGCCACCACAGAATCCTGGAGATTCATGGCGTTTTCATTATGACACTTTGTGGGATTTGTTTGACATGGAAGAAGAAAAGGAAGAAGAAGAAGATTTCTTTGATGAGTTGGATATTCTGAGAGAGTATGAAGAATCGCAGGAAAAGTTCCCAGCTAAGTAATCAAGAAGACCGAGACAAACTTCAAATGATGATGAAGCAGGTCCAAGCAATGCTGGAGAACATGATGATATCCTACAAAATGAAGTTGCTCATGATAATCAGACGGTACAGAATGATAATCAAGAATCTGAGAAAATGCCAGTATTTGATCATGGTGATTCAGATTCTGAGGGGGAGCAAATTCAGATTTCAAGTCAAGCAAACCCAGTCAGTGAACAAGGTGCAAATCAGAATGTTACTAATCTGGAAGGCGATGTAGATGTTTCAGGCGAAGTGATGCCACGAACTCTTTCATACCATCCAGAGGAATTGATAATTGGAGAATTGCAAACAGGCGTCCGCACAAGACGACAAATTGACCAAGGGCTTACTTATTTTTATTCTACAGTTGCTACTTTACAAACTGAGTTTTCACTAAGTTGTTTTATTTCGCAGATCGAACCGCGGACTTATAAAGAGGCGCTTACTGAAGATTCTTGGGTCAATGCAATGCAGGAGGAACTGAGCCAATTCGATAAGTTAGGCGTGTGGAAGTTAGTGGATTTGCCTGATGGTCAGAGGAAGATCAACACCAAGTGGGTGTTCAAGTGTAAGAGAGATGATAGAGGAGTTGTTGTTCGTAACAAAGCTCGACTCGTAGTCCAAGGTTTCAGTCAGCAGGAAGGTATAGATTTCACTGAAGTGTATGCTCCAGTTGCTAGACTAGAAGCAATCAGAATCTTCCTGGCATTTGCATCTTGGAAAAACTTCAAAGTTTATCAGTTAGATGTAAAATCGGCTTTTCTCTATGGGAAGGTAAAAGAGGAGGTATATGTCGGACAGCTACCGGGCTTCACCGATCCAATCCACAAAGACAAGGTTTATTTGCTGGATAAAGCGCTGTATGGTTTACACCAGGCCCCGAGAGCTTGGTACGAGACTTTGTCTCAACACCTGCTAGCCAACAGCTTCATCCGAGGAAAAGTGGATGCCACTCTCTTCACCAAAGAGGTCGACGGTCATCTTCTGATAGTTCAAATATACGTGGACGACATCATATTTAGGTCAACAAATGAGAATCTGTGCAAAGATTTTGAAAGAGTTATGAAGCAGAAATTCGAAATGTCATTGATAGGTGAGATGAAATTCTTTTTGGGACTGCAGGTTGATCAACTACCCAAAGGAATTTTCATACATCAAACGAAGTACGTTCATGATATTTTGGAGAAATTCGGAATGTCAGGATCTACTCCAGCTTCCACCCCATTAGCAACGAATCATGGGATAAACCCTGATCTCACTGGAGAGAAGGAAGATGAAACAATGTATCGTTCCATGATCGGATCGCTGATGTATTTGACAGCTTCAAGACCCGATATTATGTACCCAACCTGCCTCGCAGCAAGATTTCAATCTAACCCGAGAGCTTCGCATATGGTGATTGCGAAAAGGATATTATGCTACCTGAAAGGAACTCCATCATTGGGGTTGTGGTATCTAAGAGAAGGCGATTTCACGCTCGAAGGGTATTCCGATTCCGATTTCGGATGCTGCAAAGTTAACGCTAAATCAACAACTGCAGGGTGCCAGTTTTTCGGATCACGATTGGTCACCTGGCAATGCAAAAAGCAGAACTCTGTGGCTCTATCCACATGTGAAGCGGAGTATGTATCTGCTAGCAGTTGCTGCTCTCAGATCTTGTGGATCCAGCAACAGATGCGCGACTACGGTTTGCAATTTCTAAACACCCCTATCTTTGTTGATAATGAGGCAGCGATTAACATTACTAAAAATCCAGTTCATCACGCTAAAACCAAACACATTGAAATTCGTCATCACTTCATCCGAGATTGTTTCGAGAAGAAGTTGATACGAATTGAGAAAATCCACACTGACGATCAAAAAGCTGATTTACATACCAAAGCATTTGACAAAACTCGTTTTCAATATTTGCTAAAATTGAACGGTATGAAGCTTTTATCGGTGTTGGAAGAGATTCTTGGCGTTGATGAAGGAGACATTGTAGATGATGTTGAGAAGCAATCTGCAATGGTTTGTCAATTTTTTACCTGTTTTGGTATTTAGGGGGAGGTATAGGGTAATATTTTCAGAAAATACAAAAACAATAACAAATGACAAAAATACAAAAACATGAGATATTTTCAAAATCCAAAAACAATAGAAAACTAGAAAAGAGCTTGTGTAAAAAGGGAAAATGATAGTACATCAGCTTGACAGTTACAGTATGCTAAAGAAATGGAAAGTTTAAATGCGTTAAACAGTCTCGCTGATGATGTGCCGATAGGTTTTTACACATTTTGTAGGTTTGTTCGGGATATAAACCTAAATCTTTATTTTCTTATTTCGTGGGGAACACTACTTGGATATATAGGTAACCCCTGAAATCTTGTTTGAAAGATTCCTTTTTCTGATATACTAGGTCTTTATACTCAGTGATATCTGGGGTATTATTCTGGGACTTCTGCTGAATGGAAGTTATGACCTAGTCCCCGAATAATACTTTCCGCATTGCTTGAAACATAGCATCACCCTCAGCTTAAATGATAAGACAATAAAATTGCTTAGCAATGCTGTTGTAAAAAAGATCCTCTAAAGGGGACACACCCAAAAGTTGAGTCATGATCTCTCTGCTGAACGGTAGTTCTGACCTGAGCTCTCATGATTCTTCATAATTTATTAACCCCTTACAGATATAATTTGTGGTATACTCACCTGTAAGACTGAATATTAGGATCTGGATATGGGAGTATATTCAAGAGGTGGGACACATGTATAAGTTTAAGTCTCTAAAACACTAAATCCGTATCCTGGACAGATTGAAATCTGTGTGAGAATTTAATTGGATCAGTATATCGACAATCTAAGCGAATTGTTTAATTCTGAGTATGAAATTGAAGCTTAACGGTACTTGTGACTTGTCGAATAGCTGATATGATTCCTTAACACGCTCACCAAAAATATGTTTCTAAATAGTTTACTTTTGTTGCATTTTAGTTCTGTATTTCATTTCTAGTTTAGAAGCTTTATTAAAAATCTAAAAAGATTTTACACTTCTGCTTTATTTTCCGACAAATCAAAGTGGAAAGCTGATCTGCAGATTCGATTTGAAGCAGATGCAGGAAGTTTCTGGGCTGGATGATGAGTTTGGAGCTAAACATGATAAGTTTGTGAAAGTTGAAAAGTTAAAAGCAAGTTCATTAAATTGAAACTTGTAAATTTTTTTCAGAAAATGTTTGAAATGATTGTACAGAAGTCAGTGTGAATTATCTCTGATCAACCAAGGTCATTTAGTTGGACTTGGTAGATTAATTGAGTAATCAGGGTCATTAACTTGGACCTGAATACTTAAGTGGATTGCTTAACACTGAAAGTTCAATGGTAAGTTTGGATTGAAACTGTTATTGTCATATATCTTATATTTGGGTAGAGTATATGCAGGTAACAGGAATCCCCATGGCAACAAAATGTCAAAGTTTGAACCAGAATTTAAAGCCCTAGCTTATCGAGAGGGGGAGTCGGTGAAAAGGGGAGTCAGAATTCTGGATCAACATTCAAAGGGGAGATTGAAGATTAGAGTTAGAAGATAAAAGATTGAAGGAAGCTTTTACAATGTCAAGACAAAATTTGGAAAGAGACAAAGTCTAAAGACTCGACGCCGAAGACTTCGTCAACATCCAAGGGGGAGTCTGTTGGTGCATCTACTCTCTGTTAACTTCGTCTTAATCGAGTCTTATGTCTAGATAGGATAAATGAGTGCATAACAGGGATTGATTTAGGGTTTGATTATGTTTCAGGAGGTAATTTCATTTGAAGGAGACCTGGACAAGTTCAAACGAAATCACCAAGGTAATTCTGTTTGAGCATGGCTGTGTCAGCTTCAAACGAAACACCTTCATCTATAAATAGGGTTGTGCTAGATTCATTTCAAACGGATCTAAGTATGTGTGAGCTGAGGTGCTGCCAAAATTTTGTCAGATTTGAACGTGTAAAATCTCTACAAATCAGAAATAAAGAAAGATTAGAAAGGAAACAAGCTGTGTGAAGTTGTTTACTTTGATTCCGCCTTAGTAAATGATGATGAACTACTCTGAATGACTGTTTAGGGTCACCGATCAATCCAACAATAGTGTTAGTAAAAAATAATAACAACGTAAATTAAAAATAATAACAATGCAAATTAAAAATAATAAAAATAAGAATAAAAATAGTAATCTGTAAACTAAAATAACAATAATAATAATAATAACAATAAGAATAAAAATTACCTTCACATAAATTTTCAAGAGAATCACGACACATTCTTGACGACATTCTTAAATATTCATCCCACGCATCACTCGCTGTGCCGTACGCTAGTTGCCTAATTGCTGCTGTACACTTTTGTATTCCAGAGAAACCAACTTTGTGACTAGCACTTTCTCTTTGTGTGAAAAAAAGGAATTCCCCCGCAAGATCATTAGATATTTTAAGGAAAAGACGACAGCTCATACGAAACCTACGCTTAAACTGAACATCATCGTACAACAGATTTTCACAAAAATAATCTTGCATTAGACGTTCATGAGCACCTAACCGATCTCGTTCAAGAGCCGGTTGTCTTGTACGCGATGTAGAGGATTGGGCTTCTTCTCGTAAATAATTAATCGTCTCCTGCGTAATTGCGATAATCATATAGTCAAGAACACCGTCGGATGAAGAGCTCAAAGAATCGGATGACATGGTCCGGGATACTAATTCACAAGAACGATTAATTTTAGTTGTCTTCGTATCATGAGGTTGTGTGAAACTATGAATTATGTTGTGCTGCATGTATTCCGTTCACGAAAATGTATGGTTTTAGCGTTTACTTTGTTTTTCTTAAAAGTAGTTAATTCTGGTTTCTTTGTTGAATGTTTGGTACCTATGAGCAATTATAAGAAATTCGATGAATGAAAAATCGTAGGATTCAGTTTTATTACATTTATGGTTAAGTGTTAAATTGAGTCTTTTATCTTTTATCTTTTATTTTATGTTGTAATAAATTGTGTAAGTTTGTGTTGATTTTTATGCTACCGTCATCGAGAGCTCCAAAACAAATAAATCGAAAGAGAAATCATTAGAAGATACGAGGTCTAAAAACGAATGCTTCACAAAGTAAAATTGGGTGTAAGGGTATGATTTTATCAAATATGTATCCACATAGATTGCTTCGCAAGAAGCAAATATGGACTTCAAATGCATTCACTTATCAAAGTAAACACAACAAACACCAATATACCATATATACAAAACAAAACAAAACAAAACAAAACAAAACAAAACAAAACAAAACAAAATACTATAACCTATTACATACTTTGATGTGTCCAGTCCAATTAAACAAAAAAAAAGTTACTGTTTGTTGATTTACCATACTAAGTTATTGTATCTTCATTGAAGGGGTATGGTCCCAAAAAGGCCGCGCAGACCTCATTCACGTCGCGCGCAGGACCATACTCCTTATTCATCAACTTGTTAACTGCCAACCACGCGCGAGTTATATCGTCATATGTCGATCTAGCGCGAGGTCTCAACAAGAGAAAACACCACATTCGACACTTAGCATTCTGAACAAGAGCCTTCAACCACCCATATGCCACGCGGGTTAGTTACATGTTCATCAAGAGCCGCGGAAGGCTATGGCGCAGGGCTACTTCAGAAGGAACACAAGGTACAAGTGGCAGAAGAAAAGGGCCAATCCGCGTCCTCCAGGTTCTACTCAATCGTGCTCCACGATCGTCTGACATGCAGGAGACAGAAAGTACTTAAGGACGCCTACGTGGCACCATTAACAGGGCAGAGACAACTGCCACACGATCTCCACTTACCTGCTGATGGTAGAAGGGCGGCCAGGCCGACAACCGTGACACGTGGCTCCAATCACAGTGCGCCAGCACCGGAGAACTCCTAGAAGCCACTAACGGTCGACACCAGTGAGACAAGGAGCATATCCTCTATGTTGTCGCCGCCCATCAGCCCACATCCTCTTACACCTCTCCGGCTATAAATAGAGACCTCAGTTCACAGGTTAAACATTCTACTCCTTCTACTCTCACTCTTAATACATACTTATCTCCTCAAAACAGTCGCTTATTCTCACGCCGGAGCCCGGTTAAGAGGGAAACCCCCATATTCCCCTCTTAAAGAGTAACGGTGTTCTGTTTTGCAGGATTAACGGATCATTACGAAGCTTAGAAAGCCATAAGAAGATTAACCACTATGATAGGAACATAAACCAAACTAATCAGCCCCTAAGAAGAGTTCCGTGTTTCTTCATTGGCGCCCACCGGTTTTTTGTAAATCACTTTCATCTTCTTTTTCTGAGTTTTCCAAGTTTTTCCTTCGATCATGGATGGTTAAGGAGTCGTTCCTGATTTTGGTTTTGGAACAAACACCAATGCAGTGTTGGGGGAGGACATTCAAAACGTCCAAGCTCAACATGTAGAAGAGATCGGTGAAATCGAAGTAACCAACAATGGGGGACACCGCGCGAGCATCACTTGCATCACTCAGACGGTAACCCCAGGAAACAATGGTGCTGGACCCTCAAATCCACCTCCACCTCAGGACATTTTGGCGCTATTAGGGCTACCAGAAGGCGAAACTCCAGCCTCTTGGTACGCCAAACAAATCACTACCATCAATGCTGCATACTAGTCTTTGAGCGCATAGCAAACGGTTTTGCAAGCAGAACCATCTTTAGTCACACCTTTGGGTCCGAGCCAGGGGGCACGCCAGATACCCCCACAGCAAAACCTCCAAGGAAGAATCAACAGGCCTCCTCCCCAGAGACGACCGAGCATGCTTGACACGCGCAACACACGGGGAGAGACAGAAAGTTATTATGACTATCCGTCAAACCTTCAATGAGGTCCATTTCAGAGCCGGCTCGGGCCGCGCAATTTGAAAAATGAATGGGAGGACACAGACCCAAACGACCCAACTTGGGAAGATGATGAGGGGTCTTCAGTCTTCAATCGTTTACAAAGGAACCATGAATATTACAAGCCGAGGCAACACGATGTCGGATACACCGAGGAGGCAGAGCGAGACTTCCGCCTCGCATATCGACCAGCTGAAGCTGCAGAACATTCAAAGTTCATCCCAAAGATTGCTCTAGCGCTGCTATCAAGAGAGAAATTGCCTCCAACAGTCGGGAAGTTTAATGGTTTAACCAACCCAGATGATCATGTCAGAGTATTCACAAGCGTCGGTTGCATGGGAGGATGGAATATGCCTATGTGGTGCCATTTGTTTATCCAAACTTTCACGGGGGCTGCTCGCGCCTGGTTCGACAGCCTCCCACCGGGAAAGATCAAGTCATGGGTTGATTTCCGAACACAGTTTGTAAACCACTTCAGTCAGCAAAGACGTAACCAGCGCGACACAGCGGAGGTAACAGACATTTGGCGAAGAGAGAACGAAGGTTTAGAAGATTTCATCACACGCTTTAATAAGGAGTGTTTGGAAATCGGTGGTGTAAGTGAACAGGTCATGCACGCTCACTTCAAGAAAGCTATTTGCTGTGACTGCTTCATCAGGACTATCACGGGAAAAGATGGAATGCCCAAGGAATGGGATAAGCTCATGGAAGCTGCGAAAATAGTTGGGCAAACTGAAGAGTCATTGGCCGGTCACAAGAACTCTTACACCGAAGATAGGTTTTCCAAAGGAAGCTCGCGCGATAACAACAGGCGCAACAAAGGCAAAAACCCTGGATGGAAAGCCAACCATTCCAGCGGTTATGACGAGCGACCTCGATATAGAGAAGACGCGCGAGACACTATTGATCGCATTGGTTATCGGAAGGCAGTCAGGAACGAGAATCAAGACAAACACTGGACTCCGTTCATAAAGACACCAAAAGAAGTGCTCATGATGGAGAACCATGATTTTAAGGCTCCCAGGCCTATGACAAACAAGAAGGGGCAGGACCCCAACCTGTACTATGACTTCCACAAGGATACAGGTCATCTGATAGATGACTGTATCAGCTTAAGGCAAGAAATCGAAAAAGCATTGAAAAGTGGAAAGCTAAGCCATCTGGTAAAGAACGTGCGCAAAGAGACACGCCAGATTCAACGAAACGACGATGGAAGAGAGAAAAAGGTTAGATGCTTGGAGACACACATGGTCAACGGACCAAGATATAGCGCGAGAGATAAAGGTAAGCGACCTTTCGAACCGGCTTGGAAAGGACAACAGGTCATCTTCCTGGTAGTGCGAGGGGGCCCGTGCGCCACACGCCCAGTCGTCATTACCGGTATTATCGGTCATTACGAGACAGAGTACGTATTTATTGATCCGGGAAGTACAACGGATATCATCTATGAGCAATTCTTTAATCAGTTTAACGATGAGGATAAAGCAAGACTTGAGCCCGTCGACTACCCTCTGTCAGGATTCTTCAACGAAATGGTCTTCCCACTAGGCCAAATCAGCTTCCCCTCACGCTGTCTGACGGGAAGCATTCAAGGAGAGCTAATGTTTTGATTGGGAGAGAAACCCAAGGAGAGCTACACATGGTCACTTCCACGCACCACTCAGCGATTGGGTTCCTAACCGAGACGGGGGTGGCAATTATATATGCAAAGAAGGAAGTAATGTCATCAGATGATGTGCGCCCGACCAAAGCGGCAAATGTTTCAGCAACCGAGCCAGAAAAGTGGGTTTTAAATCGCAAATACCCAGAGCAAACGGTGATGATAGGCCACGCGATCTCACCAAACATCAGAACACACCTGTAACGACTCTCATCAAAAGTCATAATTATTAAATTAATTTGACCAATAGGAAACCCTAATTGAGACACCCAAGTGATTCTGAGCAAACCCTAAAAGTTTCATAATTTTCAGAATCAGGATTAGGGCCCCTAAAACTCAGGGGGGGCATTCCCTACTTGATGATTATCTATAATTGCGTGCTCAGGAAGTTGAATTTTTAAATATCGTCGACTCAGCAATGCTAGAAACACACGCGGCAATCACATAGCAATTTTGGAACCCATACGATGCGCAGGCTATATATGGCCTACGATGCGCAGCCAGGTTAAAAACCCCATACGATGCGTAGGGGATGAATGGCCTACGGTGCGTATGGAACCCATACGATGCGTATGGCATCTTTAGCCTACGATGCGCAGGGCTGACCAAATTTCACCTATAAATAGAGGACATTGGCACTTGCTTTCTGAACATTGAACGTCGAAAGAATTCTCGATTATACACCGAGTTTTCTGCTGTTTACTTCAATTAACACACACATGCACTAAATTGAAGCTGCAATCAGGGTATTAGCACAATCGCTGCTACGATTCATTGTCCGATTGATCTAAATATCCAATGAATGTTTAAGTGCCGCCCACATTAGGGTTATACTTTATCGTTCGTCATTAATTTGACGGATTGTCGTTAATTCGATAGGTAAAGTATTATACTTTATCGTTCGTTGTTAATTCAACGGATCATCGTTAATTCGATGGGTAAAGTATTATACCTTGTCGTTCGTTGTTAATTCAACGGATCATCGTTAATTCGATGGACAAAGTATTGCATTTTTTCATTCATTGTGAGAAATTGATCTCGTGAGTTATCGTAAATGCTGGATTGAATACTAATTCCAAATTGTGTGCTTGTTATTGAAATTAGGATAAAAGAGGCTAGGCTCTGTTCAAATTAAATCTACAATATCTCAAGGATTATCTGTAGACTAAGCTTTGCCCGTAAAAATCTGCAATGTGAGTTCATTTCTCTTTTCTCACAGTTTGTGAGTCTATTATATTTTCTCACAGTTTTATCACCTTTTTGTAAAACAATTATATTTACAAAGATTTTACAGAATCCTAAATAATTACCAGTTATACTTACAGTAATTAAGTTTTTATATTAACTGCTGGTATGAAAGATTTTATATATTATTTGATTCTCATTATTAATTACCAGAAAGTTAGTTAATATTATCATGATTACAATAACAGTGGAAATTATGCATTTTACTAAGATTATATTTTATTCTTAGTCACGTTAAAATATTAAATAATGATATTACAATTATTTAATTATCATATTTGATAAGTTATATTAATTTGACATAAATTGATATATGTCATTTTCTGGATTAAATGGTTTTATGCCAAAAGTAATATATTTGACAAAGAAATGTTACGGGACATCATTATGTCTGAAGACACTGGTTGAGAGAATGATCAACAGTGTTATGAATAGGAATTACTAGTTGAGAGAATGATCAACAGTAATATAATCAGAGTTACTAGTTGAAAGAATGATCAACAGTGACATGACCAAAAGCACTAGTTGAGAGAATGATCAACAGTGTTATAGAATCACTAGTTGAAAGAATGATCAACAGTGATATGACCAGAATCATTAATTGAAAGAATAATCAATATTGATATGATTATAGTCACAGGAATTGCCTAGTGACAGATAAAGTGAATAATAGTCAAATAGAATGATTTGATGAATTCATTAGTGGACTAAAGTAAGTCAATAAATTAATATGATTACTGTCACATTGGAACTGTCATTATTTGACAAATACTGATTGAATTGGGAAATTATAAATAAATATAAAACCTTAATACTGTAAGGTATAACAATATATTTATAAAATGGAATGAATTCACTCAGTGTTATCGCTGACAAAACCTTTTTCAAACATTTTCAGGTAAGTGGAATAAGAGCTGGATACGACACTGAAAGGCTTCAAGAAGTGGCTTATTTTATTTAAATCAAATTAAGAAATATTGTAAACAAAATTCACTTTATAAAACATGGGTTTATCCCATCTATTTAATAAATAAAATCCGGTGTTTTCTAAACTCTGATATTTTTCCTAACTCACGGTCCTGATGAAATTTCTGCTGCAACGTTTTTAAAATAATCACCGGTACCGCTGGACTGTTCACGGCTTCCGATTCCGTCCAGGGTGGGTCGGGGGTCGTGACAGAAGGTGGTATCAGAGCCAAACTCAAAGAGCCACTTGTTTAAGCTAATTAGGTGTTCTTTTTAATACCTAAACTTAAACAATAAAGTTAGGAAACTGATACAAAGTAACATATGTGTTATATATGAATATATATATGTGTTAATATACACAGATAATATCCTGGAAGTATTGTTTGTATTCTGTGATGTTAATATGTGAAAATGTTTACAATTCAGATGTCGAATGAAGTACCACATAATCCAGAAGTTCATGCTAATAATGAAAATCCTTTGGATAAAAATGCTATAGAAAATTTAATAGCTCAAGGAATAGCTAATGCTTTACCTTCAATAATTAAAGCTGTTAAAAATACCGTAGAACCTACCAAAGTTGTGAGTAGCAAGCATACTCGTGACGATGGTTTTAGCCATAGTGTCAATGGAGGTAATGATGATATTATCAAAACCCCATTTCCTAAGAAAAAGAAGACGATGACTCTAGGGTGTACCTACAAAGAATTTCTAGCTTGTAAACCAACTGAGTTCGCCGGCAGTGAAGGAGCCACAGCTGCTTTGCGATGGTTGGAAAAGACGGAAGCTGTTCTTACAATCAGCAAATGTGCCGAAGAAGATAAGGTGATGTATGCATCTAATCTCTTCAAGGAAGAAGCCTTAGAATGGTGGAATACAATTCTTCAGGCAAAAGGAAGTGGCATGGCTTATGCCATGAACTGGGAAAAATTCAAGGAAATGACAGAAAGGAAATTCTGTCCTCCTTATGAAAAGGAACGAATAGCTAACAAGTTCCTAAATCATAAAATGATAGATGTGAATTGTCGTGAATATACGACAACTTTCTTCGAATATGCAAGAATGGTACCAACTCTGGCTTCGCCAGAACCTGTACTAATTTCTCGTTATATTTGGGGATTAGTTAGCGAAATCCGAGACATAGTTAAGGCCACTAGACCACAGACTATTGAAGAAGCAGTCGAGCTAGCTAATATGCTGACAGATGGACTAATCCGCACAAGAGAAGAAAACAAGAAGAAAGAGTTAGCCCATAAAATTTCCCAAGAATTCTACAAGAAGACAGGAACAGAACAGTCACTGGAGCAACCTATCTGCAGAAACTGTAACAAAAAGCATTCAGGAAAATGCCGTTTTAGGAAAACATCCTACTGTAACTTCTGCAAGATGACCGGACATACAGAGGAAGGGTGTAGAAGGAAAACTACTGTTTGTTTCAATTGCGGAGAAACAGGACACATCAAACCATATTGCCCTAAACTAACCAAAGCACTTGACAACAAAGCCAGAACTGTAGACAGAGCTAAGAAAAACGCGCGAGCATTCGTACTTACTACACAAGAAGCGGAAATAATTCCAGACGTAGTCGCTGATATGTAGTATCTAAGATAAGTTATTATTTGACCTTAGTACAAGTAAAAGTTTATAAATAAATATATTCTGTCAAGAATTCCATCTATTCAAAACCATAACAGAATTGTTTGGTTTTCACTTTTACTGAATCATTCATTTGGTCACGATCACCTTGTGGTGACGTTTTCACAAAATTTGAAGTTTGTGCTAATCTCGTTGCATACGGGTTTAATTATTCATTTCTATTGAATCCGTTTTGTTGATTTATTCTATAAAATCAATCTTAACACAATCATGTGCTAAGATAATGATACACAAATTCATTTCATATATTCAGTGTATCTCTTAATGATTTTTATATCAACAATCGAGCGTTTCGTAATCCTTATTGTTTTATCATCTTTAATCGAAAAACATTACTCAAGTATTTCGATTTCAATCCTACTCGATTTATTTGAAACATTCGGATTTACTTCATTTGATTTAAAGCATGGTGAAATTTGTTTCATTCACCACTACTATTTTCAATTCCTATGACACCTTGTGGTGGCATTTTCTTTAAATTTGAATCTTGAGATAATCTCATTCCTGATGAACGAATTTTAATTTCGGTTGGTTCATCATCTTAAACAGTCTTAATACAATTATGTGTTAAGATAAGTGTACACAAATTCATATCATATTCCGGTGTACTTCTTAACGTTTCTTTCATCATTTATCGAAAATTCTAAAAATTTCATTTGAAAATCCTATTCGAACTGAATATCCAAAATTACTTCATTAAAGCTTTCAGTTGATTTCACTGTGAAATTGTTCAGTCACCGTAATTATTGAATTATTTCAATCCTTACGACACCTTGTGGCGTCGTTATAAACTTGTAGCTTAGGCTAATCATAAGCATACGAATCTTCAAAATCACGTATGTATTTCGTTTGACTCATCATTTGAAAGTAGTCTTGATGCAATTATGTATTAAGACAATGATACACTAAACTCTATTGTATTCCAGTGTATCCTTGCAAATTCAATACTGTCAACACACTGATTTTTCTCTTGTTATGATTCGATAGTTGACAATTTATTCTCATGCTTCTATTTCATTTTGAACTTGTTAATTCTGAGTCTTCTTCAGTTGCCAATCAAAGTAAGCTTTCTTTTGACAAAGAATTTTTATCGATTTTTAAAAAAATTCTTCATATTCATTTTAAATATCTATTTGATCATATATCTTTTGACTTGAAAATAGTCACATTGGAAATTATATCATTTCATCTCATTCGTTTGACATTGATTTCTTGAACTAATTCAGTTGAACCTTTGAAATCCTACCTATTGTACAACTAATATTCACAAAATTCGATTCTGTGTCATCTACCTTAATATTGTTTTTATTGACTAGAATATGACATAAATCTAAAAGAAATATCATAATCCAAATACACTTGGAAGCTGGAACCTGAGATGAAGAAAAAGTATTCTTACTTATTCCAGCAAATCTCGAGGACGATATTTTTATTAAGGTGGGGAGAATGTAACGACTCTCATCAAAAGTCATAATTATTAAATTAATTTGACCAATAGGAAACCCTAATTGAGACACCCAAGTGATTCTGAGCAAACCCTAAAAGTTTCATAATTTTCAGAATCAGGATTAGGGCCCCTAAAACTCAGGGGGGGCATTCCCTACTTGATGATTATCTATAATTGCGTGCTCAGGAAGTTGAATTTTTAAATATCGTCGACTCAGCAATGCTAGAAACACACGCGGCAATCACATAGCAATTTTGGAACCCATACGATGCGCAGGCTATATATGGCCTACGATGCGCAGCCAGGTTAAAAACCCCATACGATGCGTAGGGGATGAATGGCCTACGATGCGTATGGAACCCATACGATGCGTATGGCATCTTTAGCCTACGATGCGCAGGGCTGACCAAATTTCACCTATAAATAGAGGACATTGGCACTTGCTTTCTGAACATTGAACGTCGAAAGAATTCTCGATTATACACCGAGTTTTCTGCTGTTTACTTCAATTAACACACACATGCACTAAATTGAAGCTGCAATCAGGGTATTAGCACAATCGCTGCTACGATTCATTGTCCGATTGATCTAAATATCCAATGAATGTTTAAGTGCCGCCCACATTAGGGTTATACTTTATCGTTCGTCATTAATTTGACGGATTGTCGTTAATTCGATAGGTAAAGTATTATACTTTATCGTTCGTTGCTAATTCAACGGATCATCGTTAATTCGATGGGTAAAGTATTATACCTTGTCGTTCGTTGTTAATTCAACGGATCATCGTTAATTCGATGGACAAAGTATTGCATTTTTTCATTCATTGTGAGAAATTGATCTCGTGAGTTATCGTAAATGCTGGATTGAATACTAATTCCAAATTGTGTGCTTGTTATTGAAATTAGGATAAAAGAGGCTAGGCTCTGTTCAAATTAAATCTACAATATCTCAAGGATTATCTGTAGACTAAGCTTTGCCCGTAAAAATCTGCAATGTGAGTTCATTTCTCTTTTCTCACAGTTTGTGAGTCTATTATATTTTCTCACAGTTTTATCACCTTTTTGTAAAACAATTATATTTACAAAGATTTTACAGAATCCTAAATAATTACCAGTTATACTTACAGTAATTAAGTTTTTATATTAACTGCTGGTATGAAAGATTTTATATATTATTTGATTCTCATTATTAATTACCAGAAAGTTAGTTAATATTATCATGATTACAATAACAGTGGAAATTATGCATTTTACTAAGATTATATTTTATTCTTAGTCACGTTAAAATATTAAATAATGATATTACAATTATTTAATTATCATATTTGATAAGTTATATTAATTTGACATAAATTGATATATGTCATTTTCTGGATTAAATGGTTTTATGCCAAAAGTAATATATTTGACAAAGAAATGTTACGGGACATCATTATGTCTGAAGACACTGGTTGAGAGAATGATCAACAGTGTTATGAATAGGAATTACTAGTTGAGAGAATGATCAACAGTAATATAATCAGAGTTACTAGTTGAAAGAATGATCAACAGTGACATGACCAAAAGCACTAGTTGAGAGAATGATCAACAGTGTTATAGAATCACTAGTTGAAAGAATGATCAACAGTGATATGACCAGAATCATTAATTGAAAGAATAATCAATATTGATATGATTATAGTCACAGGAATTGCCTAGTGACAGATAAAGTGAATAATAGTCAAATAGAATGATTTGATGAATTCATTAGTGGACTAAAGTAAGTCAATAAATTAATATGATTACTGTCACATTGGAACTGTCATTATTTGACAAATACTGATTGAATTGGGAAATTATAAATAAATATAAAACCTTAATACTGTAAGGTATAACAATATATTTATAAAATGGAATGAATTCACTCAGTGTTATCGCTGACAAAACCTTTTTCAAACATTTTCAGGTAAGTGGAATAAGAGCTGGATACGACACTGAAAGGCTTCAAGAAGTGGCTTATTTTATTTAAATCAAATTAAGAAATATTGTAAACAAAATTCACTTTATAAAACATGGGTTTATCCCATCTATTTAATAAATAAAATCCGGTGTTTTCTAAACTCTGATATTTTTCCTAACTCACGGTCCTGATGAAATTTCCGCTGCAACGTTTTTAAAATAATCACCGGTACCGCTGGACTGTTCACGGCTTCCGATTCCGTCCAGGGTGGGTCGGGGGTCGTGACAACACCTCAAACAACTTTTGTTCAGGAATATGGACATTTTCGCCTGGACTCCGGCAGACATGACCGGTGTCCCGCGCGACGTTACCGAGCATTGTCTGAACACTTATCCCTCTGTTGAACCAAAAGTTCAAAGAAGGCGCAGCTTAGGGGCGGATAAGACCAAAGCAATGAACGAGCAAGTCTGTGAGCTGTTAAAAGCAGGAATCTTAAGAGAGGTGCGTTATCAGAGTTGGGTGGCAAACCCCATGATGGTGGAGAAGTCGGACGGAGGATGGAGAATGTGCGTCGATTATACCGATCTCAACAAGGCATGCCCTAAAGACTGCTATTCTTTGCCTGAGATCGACAAAAAGATAGACTCTCTTGCGCCATACAGATGGAAATGCTTCTTAGATTGTTACAAGGGGTATCACCAAGTTCAAATGAAGCTTGAGGATGAAGACAAGACAGCTTTTCAGACCGATCTCGGGATCTTCTGTTATACAAAGATGTCGTTCGGCCTAAAAACGCTGGCGCAACATACCAGCGCCTGATGGATAAAATCTTTGCCGAAGATATTGGGAAACACATCGAGGTTTACATCGTCTGGTGATTAAATGTACCGAAGAGGACCAAATGTTGAAAGACATCGAGAAAACATTTAGCTCGTTGAGAAGCGTGAATATGAAACTAAATCCAGCCAAATGTTCCTTTGGTATGGAGGATGGAAAATTTTTGGGCTTCGTGGTTACAAATGGCGGGTTTAGAGTCAATCAAGAAAAAGTTCAAGCCATAGAGCGGATGCCATCACCACGAACGATCAAGGAGATGCAAAGGTTGGCCGGCCGCCTAGCTGCGCTTAACCGTTTTCTGTTAAACCACGCTGCAAAGTCATACCCTTTTATCAGCACTCTGCTCAACTGCGTAAAAAAGCAAGAATTTAAGTGGACGCCCGAAGCAGAAGTTGCTTTTCAGGAAATGAAAGAGTGCTTGATTGAGCACCCTACCCTGACCGCGCCGCTCGAAAAGGAACTACTCATTTTGTACTTATCCTCTTAGGATAAGGCAGTGGGGTCGGTATTGCTTGTGGAGAGAAACGGAGTTCAGACTCCAATTTATTACGTCAGTAGGGTGCTTACTGATCCAGAAACGAGATATTCAACAATGGAAAAGTTGGTGCTTGCGCTGCTACATGCTTCTAGAAGGCTGCGTAGATACTTTACAACGCACGTGATCACAGTACTCACCAACTTTCACATCAGCACAATATTGCAAAAACCAGAGATGTCTGGGCGGTTAGCAAAGTGGGCAATCGAGCTGGGGGCCACAACATCTTGTACAGGCCGCGCCCAGCCATCAAGGGTCAAGTTCTAGCGGACTTCGTCACAGAAGTCCCAGCGGATAAAATCAAGGATTGTGAGATTGTTGAGACTCCCATAAAAGACACGTCAAATGAGTTATGGATGCTATACACTGATGGGGCCTCAAACGAGGATGGCGCGGGAGCTGGATTACGCCTCGTTAGCCTGGAGAAACATGAATTTACATACGCCATCAAGTTGGATTTCAAGAACACCAACAATGAGGCGGAATATGAGGCATTCTTGGCAGACTTGCGCCTCGCCATAAAAATGGGAGCTCAAAATCTACAAGCGCATGTCGATTCGCTTTTGATCGCTAGTCAAATCAATGGAATTTATGATGCAAAAGGCGAAGTTATGGCTTTGTATTTAGATCAGGAAAAGGAGTTGCTTCAGCAGTTCAAGTCCTATAAGGTGGTGCATATCAATCGCTCAGAAAACAAACCAGCAGATGCCTTAAGCAAGCTTGCTTCAACTTCCTTCCAACATCTCGCAAAAGATGTAAGAATCGAAGTATTAAAGAACCCGTCGGTTTTGTTGCGTCAAGTGAATGTGATAGAGATGGGGCAACCATCCTGGATGAGCCCTATAATCAAGTACTTGCAAGAAGGAATCCTCCCTGACAACAAGGCAGAGGCAAGGAAGATACAGAACAAGGCCTTGCATTATGAAATGAATGGCGGTATCTTGTACAAAAAATCCTTCCTGGGGCCACTCTTGTGCTGCGTGGATCCCCAGGATGCAAATTACTTGATCAGGGAGATTCACAAAGGAATTTGCGGCATACATGCAGGGCCACGCATGGTCGTTGCGAAAATAATGAACGTTGGATACTACTGGCCAGGGATGCAAATGCGACTCTTATCAAAGGCACTCCCCGAAAACCCTGCGCCCAAAAAATGACCTTATCCCTGTATCCATTGCTTGGCCTTTTCAGCAGTGGGGGGTTGATATGGTGGGACCCTTCCCAGAAGCTCCTGGCGTCGTCAAATTCATAATCGTGGCCGTCGACTACTTTACGAAATGGGTGGAGGCCAAAGCCCTCGCCTCAACTACTGCAATGATGCTGCGCAAGTTTATTTGGGAACACATCATTTGTAGGTTTGGCCTGCCACTCAAGATTGTAACAGACAATGGCACCAACTTCGCGTCTGACGACCTCCAAAAGTGGATGAAAGAGTTGAAGATCGAACACACTTTCTCTTCAGTTGCGCACCCCCAAGGTAACGGCCAAGTTGAAAGCGTTAACAAAAGTATCATCGATGGGATAAAAGCCCGATTAGGCACAAAGCGAAGAGGCTGGGTAGATGAGCTCCCGAATATCCTGTGGGCTCATCGAACCATGCCGAAAACGAGCACTGGCGAAACCCCTTTCAGCCTAGTCTATGGCTCAGAGGCGGTTATCCCAGCCAAAATTGGCCTGCCCTCGCCGCGCTTGACAGTGGTTAACATAATCGATAATGAGGCAGAGCGTCGTCTTGACGTGGATCTACTCGAGGAAAGGCGCGAAATTGCGTGAATTAAAAAAGCCAAGTACAAAACGCAGCTAGAAAGGTATTACAATGAAAGAGTGCGCATTTGTACCTTCACTCCGGGAGAGTATGTCTTCAGAGACAATGAGGCTTCAAACGCTGAACGCCCAGGAAAGCTAGCACCCAAATGGGAAGGCCCATACTTAATACACGAGGTGCTAGGGAAAGGGGCATACAAGTTGCGCACCCTGGATGGATACATCATCCCGCGCACGTGGAACGCGCAACAACTGCGCAAGTGCTATATGTAACTACTCTCGGCCTTGCGCCTTTACTCACTTATGTTGGCCACGCGCCTTTTTTAATTTCCTATGTTGGCTAAACGCCCCTTATGTTACTTACATGCGATGTATGTTGGCCTAAGCGCCTGTATCTTAATCAATGAAAGCATACGACTTATGTTTTCTTTTATCATGATGACTTTTACGTTACAAATGCATGTTAAACTTTTGATTAGCATGAAAACACTTCAGTAAATTACGAGCTCTTGAGTTATGCCTTCAAGGTCCTCTGTGAACATAGCGCGAGACCGGGCAGTTACACTCGCACAAGAGCCACACTTGCATTTATTCGCGCTAACTTAACCAAAGTTTCTAACAACAGTGCAATAATTGTAACTGGACAGAGAATAAACAAACATCATATTTAACAAGCGCAACTGCGCAATAGTTAAATAAAAACAAATTATCATAGATTCAAGTCAAAACAAGCGGAACCACGCAACGGGTTACAGTTGACATCTAAAGATAAAAATTACAAGGCACAAAGCCTGTCAATACTACCTACTCATACCCGTCACCACCATCATCATCATCATCATGCTTGTCGCCATCACCATTGCCATCACCATCACCATCATTGCCCGCCGTTTCCTCCTCATGTGGGTCGAGAATGCTCTTTAGACGTTGGCACCAGTCATCATGCTCTAGAGCCTTCGCGACCAAATCTATCACAGGCAGTGATAGGTGATCGTAAGCATTTTCAGCGCGAGCCAACTCGGCATCAGCTTCATTGGTCACCGAGCAATGACTAGTGTCAAACTCTTGCCCAAACACCTCTTCAACATGTTGCGCACACTCCAGATAGCCTCCACGGTGACCAACCGCGTGAGAAGCATCTATAAGAGCAGCAACAGCTTTATCTAGCTCTCCAGCATTTAAGATGGAGTTAGCCACCTACAGCAAAAGCAATAGATAAGACACTAGGTTTTAATAATTAAAGCCCAAGTTAAGAAGAAAGTCATACCAGAACCACTCCCCTGTCGTGCATCCACTTGGCCTCAGAAGCAAGAGTATCAACGATGCCCTGAGCCTCAGAATAGTTAGTCTGCGCTACATTGAGGGCCGCTGTACTAACGTCTCGCGCTTCTTCAGCTTTCTGCTTGGCCTCCTCAGCGGAAGCAGCCTTACCCTTCTCGGCTTCAAGGTCGATTTCTAAGGACTCACTTCTGTCAACCTGATCCTGCAGGCGACGCTTCAACTTTGCTATCTCGACGTCCTTAGCCGCCAAGTCTTTGTCCTTACCAGACAACTACGCTTTCAGCTCAGCCTACAAAGGATAAAAGACTTAGATAATTCTACAAACAAAAGCATAAGAAGAGAAAAGGTAAAGGTTTTCCGAACCTCAGCATGCTCCTTAGCAGCTTACGCATCCTCGACCTTCCCGGTGAGCTCGGCAACCTTACCCTCAAGCTCAGTGATCTTCGCGCGAGCCGCATACATGCGTTGGTTATCTTTCTCACATATTTTCTTCCATTCAACTTTCTCTTTCGCCAGCAGATCCTCAGCGGCACGAAGCTTGCCCCTAAGGCCTTCACGGCCCCACTCTTCTGATCTCCTATCAGATTCAAACTTGGCTTTCTCTTCAACAAAGGCAGCCTTAGCCTTCTCATAATCTTTAACCTGCTTCAACAGGCGCTCACGATACTTGTCCCAGTCTGCCCGCTCCTTTACCATTGTGCGCCATTCTCGCACGATCTGGTGATTGGCGGCGCCAGTGTTGGCCTCGCCAACAACATAGGCCTGGTACATCCCATCATGGATTAGCGCCCTTTGGCGGTTAACTTCACCAGGAGGGAAGGAATTTAAGAACCAATCACGACATGCCGCAAACTCCATAAACGTATCCTTCTGTTTTAGACCCCAGGGAGCTTGATGCGGAGCGTTGCCATGCGCCTCCTCAGTATAAGTTTTGTAATAGAGATCTCCCAAAGTATCCTTAGGACCAATGGGAGATTGTGGCATAAACCCTCTAGCACCACCAAAACTCGCGCCACCCGCAGCATGTGGACCTGATCCCCCAGTAGTAGAAGTTACCTTAGTAAAATGAAGGGAGGCATCAGGTTGCGCAGTCTGGGTAGGCCTCTCAACCTCAGGCTCCTTCCTTTTCTCATGATGGGGCTGGTCAAGCCCCGTAATGTGAACAACCTCTGGACCCTGCGCCTTATCATGAGCAGTGGCGGCAACGGTCCCGGCATCCTTCGGAGTATCACCGGCAGGCTTCCCAGAAGTTTTTTCCTTCTCCTTTTCAGTAGCATTGACAACAGGCTTCTCAGTAGCCTACTTTTCTCTCTCCTTCTCAGCAGCCTTCTTCTCTCTCTCCTTCTCAGCAGCTTTTTTCTTCTCCTCGGCCCCTACCCCAGCAGCCTTGAGGGGTTTTATGGTAACCTTGGGCCTCTTCTGCGCCGGCTCTGAGGGATCTGTAAACACGACACCCTTCTTCTCAGGGGTCTTCTTTTTGGCCTCTGCAGAAGCTAAGTGTTAAAAAGAGGAATCAACAAAGAGCAAGAAACTAAGGAAAACTAACCGGGAGAAAATTTGTAAAGAGAGCGCAAGTTACTCTATTTTCCAATCAAAGGAACCGCACTAGCCTTGGGCGCAACAGACCCACCAGCGGTGGTCTCATCCCTACTCCTTTTCCTGCTGATCAACTTTGCAGCAGGCTCCTCCTCCTCTTCCTCTTCTTCCTCCTCTTCATCATGCGCGATAGAAGACGGAGTAGCTCCAGCATCCGGGTTACGTGAACCCGCGCTCCCTGAGCTCCTTGAGCCAATAGCTCCGGCTTTCTTCTCGCCTATACGCGATAAATCTTCAAATGAGTCACTGATAACAACGTAATCTTCCAAGTTACTTTGACGAAGGCGGAGAGTACCTTTGTCAGCAACACCAGCGGTTGCGCGGCTACTTCCGCCCTTCTTGCTGGTCACCTTAGCATCTAAGTTGATAACCTTCTTCCGCTTGGCGGGTTTCTTCTTCTTTTCTTCTGGGTCAATACGCGCAACACACCTGCAAAGATGTTAGACCACGAACTTAGCTCCCCATTCGAAGATGCTACAGAATCCTCGCTGGAAAGATAAAGAATCTCTTTCCCAGCGGAGGTCACAGCTCGCAAGGGTCGGGGATTGGGAATATGCGCACCTTCAGTTGCGGTAGGAGGATTGGCGAAGGCCCCAGCAACAGGGTACAGGAAGCGCGGCTTGATTCTGTCATACCAATATTGCTCCCCTGACTCCAACGGGCGCACCCCCATGGATCCACCAAACGTGGGAAAAGCAGCTTGATAAAGGTGTGCTTCTATAGTCAAAATGCAAACAGTTAAAATAAAGCGAAAATAAATAGAACCAAGGAAGCAACTAACCTCTATCCTCAAACTTCAACACCGGCACCTCTTCGCTATCATGCGACCACTGGTCACTCATTTGCGCCGCAACCAGAACATTCTCACCAAACACCCGATTTGGAGTGGCAGTTAGCTTCAAATACCAATCTTCCTTCTTGGGAATTACCAACTCCTCCTTCTCGATCGGTTCAGACCATGGGCGGAAGATCATGGCAATCGGTATCACCTCCTCGCGAATGAAAAAGAATTTTTGTTTCCAGTCATGGAAACTCTTAGGAGGATTGAGGACTATCTTCTTCGCAGCCCCTCGACTGGCAAATGAGTAGAAGCCCATAGTCCTGATTAGCTGATAGAAGGCTCTAAACATTTCCACAGTCGGCTCAACATCATGGGATCGACAGAGAAATTCGAAGTGTCGAACCCTAACCATCCTAGATGGACTCAATTGCGAAATATGGAACCCATAGAACTGAAGTATGTGGGACAAGAATTCCATTGCCGGCAACCGGAAGTTCCCTGAAGAAAGAAATCTTCAAACAAGGTGATGTACCCCGGCGGTGCATCGGCTGCCGTTTGATTTTGGCCAGGGTACCGGGCATCCCATTCCGGTGGAAACCGGAAACTACGTGTGACCTGCTCAAATAACCCTAAATCCCACTTAAGGAATGGGAAATGGGACCCTCTTCACCGGGATTCTCTTCTGGATGTTCTTCAGCCATGAACACCGACTATAAACTTCAAAAATTCTTGGAAAAATTTGAAGATGTGATGAAGAATCTTGAAGATCTGCTATAGATCGCTTGAAGATTTGAAGATCTGAAGAAGAGAATAGAGAGAAAGTTGCAACAGTAGAAGAAGTGATCATCTCCTCTCATCTTCATGGATATATATACTCATCGCATTTAATGCGATGAGTAGACGTGTCGGATTCACCGCGCGCGTACCCAATCAGCGACTGCCACGTCAATCGCAAATCCCGGAGCGACGGTTACCACGCGCGCGTGGTCCTCACTCTCTTGACGGAAAGTCAAACCGTCAGAGACAACTTGATGACAGCCGTGTAAGCGGTCAACTGAAACGTCGCCATCAACGACGTTTCTCACCAACCTGTTAGATTTCAAAATTCGAGGATTTTGCCGCCCAAAATTACCAAAAGCTTCAAGCAGAAGTCACTCAGGCCGCGCAGGATTCATGGTTTGTGACAACTCGAGTTTCCAAGATTTCCATCTTCGCATTAATTGCACGTTAATTGTTTAAGTTGTTTGTTTACACGACTTGTTTGTTTCACAACTGTACACGTTTATAATACGTTAAATCGTGTTGTGATTGATATGTTATATTTGATGTGCAACATAAGTGTATTTGTTGATATATGTTTGTATGTTTGTTAATATATAGGTGTATGAGCAAAATATATGTATGTGTATTGTATTAATAATGTGATGTGGGTTAATAAAGTCCTTTGCCTAACACCCCTAGCCGAAAACCCACACCCCACGAAAACACATCCCACGAAAACACTCTACAAAGAGGCCAATGAAAACCAATGGGCCTTGGCCCAGTAGTGAATCAGTTATATTATTTCCCAATCTTTACGTGAAGGCTTAATCGTCAAACCCTAGATCTCCCTATTGCTTCTCCTGGTGCGACGGCAACTTCAAGCTTTCAAAGCCATTCCCTTCGATCAATCTGGTACCCTTTCCACCTCGGTTAGTCTGCACTGTTGTTGGATTTCTGCATGATTCCTTAGTAGAATCGTTACATGTCTGTAGGTATATATATTGCATGTGATTTGAATTTGTTATTTTGATTATTGATTAAGTCTTATCAATCTGCTATACATGTTGATCCTTGTCGGCCACCGATTTCATATTACATTAGCATTGAGTGTGAAGTTTAATGTTGTGACAGACCATCACGTGACTGAGTTAGGCTCATTAATCAACCCCTAGTTAGCGGCCCAATAATGTCAGCCTACTAAGGGAATCGGTTCAATAAGAAGATGCATTTATAAGATAATATTTGAATAGAATTGTTGGCTATGATTATTCATGCTTGCATGTGATAGCATATATGTTAATTGTCGGCCATTTTGTCATGTCTTGCATGGGAATTGTCAGTGAATGCTTTATGGCGTGTGGAAGTTGATGATGAATTGATGATCAAAATTATAACAATGATGAAATCCACACATGTTGTAAGTTGAGTAGGCCGAACATGTTGAGCCTGTTTTAAATATAATTTGTTTATTATATAGTTGCTTGAATGCATAGTCTGCCATATTATAGAAATGTGATCCGCACATGTGAAATTAATTGAAACTTGGGAATTGATGTAGTGTCAGAATGTGTAGACTAAGTGGGCCGCCTATATGTATTTGATGCAACCAAAGCAAACTTGTCATTTATTTTGAGCAAACATGTGATATACAGGTTCGAATGTGCATATGAATAATGTCAGAATTGTAATTAATGTGAATCTGCGATTAACTGTTTAATGCTATGAGTCGTTTGTTACTTAATCGATACTGTATGATCATGAATGATACGTGAACTATGTGGATATAAACTGATTGTGAATACGTGCATAACTATAGGACTTGATTGATTACTTACGAGCACATAGTTTAGCATACCGAGCAAACCAAGGTGAGTTCACACTTTCTACAAAGCATGGGATTCCCAGGGGTTGGGAATGGGTTAAGGAATATGGATTCCTTGTCCTTCTTGGGTAGGACAGTATGGGTTAAGGAATGTAATTCCTCGTCCTCATGGACAGTTAAATTTCACTAGACCAAAACTCTATCACGAAGTCCCTCCTTTTTATATCGACTTAATCGCCGGGCCAATGGCGAGCGGGTCATTAGTTAGATAGCGCTATTTAGGTCTGACAAGCCTCACACCGTGCCGCAGAGGACGGGCGTGAACTAATGGATCTGGGCACGTCAATGATGATAGACATTGACAATTCAGGGCACATAAACATGACTACAGTTAGCAGTCGATATGGTAACGAGTCTAGTTGTATACATGGGGTAGCCCCCACGGCCGAAAAGCCAGATAACTAAACATGGGGTAGCCCCCACGGCCGAAGAGCCAGATAACTAAACATGGGGTAGCCCCCACGGCTGGATTGCCAGAGTAAATGGGATAAACAAATCACGTTTTCAACTATGGGGTAACCCCCACGGCAGGATGCCAGTTAAAGGAAACTGTTTTTGGAACAACTTAAAACAAACACCCAACTGTGAACTCGCTCAACATTATTGTTGACTCGTTACTACATGCTTTGCAGGTCAATAGGTACTTAGCTGGAGCTTGCATGGGGAAGAGTCGTTGTGGGACATGGACAGCAGTGTGCCATGTTAAACTTTGAAACATTTAAACTTATATTCTGGTTTTGGATTTAATCGTTATGCTTCCGCTTGCAACTTAACCTATGTTTTGTTTGGACCAATCGTATTGGTTGGATTTTTATATTTACTTATATGCTTGTTCAATATGATTGGTGGTTGGATCCTGGTCGGTCACGCCTCCAAGCGGTGATATTCCGCAGGTGGATTTTGGGGGTGTGACAAGGTTATCCAACGAACCTACGCGCTTACACTGGGAAGCAAAGAATCACCAACAGCCAGGCATGGTAGTCGCGTCGTAGCAGCTGTCAAACATTTACACGCTCGCGCCTACCCATCACGAAGCAAGCATTCTCAGCACTTTTCTTTTTCTAAGTCCAGAGCTCCAACCACTTGCCTCGCGCATGGTGCAGCGCTGGACTGGGGGGACTTGAAGGGGTATGGTCCCAAAAAGGTCGTGCAGACCTCATTCACGTCGCGCGCAGGACCATACTCCTTATTCATCAACTTGTTAACTGCCAACCTCGCATGAGTTACATCGTCATATATCGATCTAGCGCGAGGTATCAACAAGAGAAAACACCACATTCGACACTTAGCATTCTGAACAAGAGCCTTCAACCACCCATATGCCGCGCGGGTTGGTTACATGTTCATCAAGAGTCGCGCAAGGCTATGGCGCAGGGCTACTTCAGAAGGCACACAAGGTACAAGTGGCAGAAGAAAAGGGCCAATCCGCGTCCTCCAGGTTCTGCTCAATCGTGCTCCACGATCGTCTGACATGCAGGAGACAGAAAGTACTTAAGGACGCCTACGTGGCACCAATCACAGGGCAGAGACAACTGCCCCACGATCTCCACTTACCTGCTGATGGCAGAAGGGCGGCCAGGCCGACAACCCTGACACGTGGCTCCAATCACAGTGCGCCAGCACCGGAGAAGTCCTAGAAGCCACTAACGGTCGACACCAGTGAGACAAGGAGCATATCCTCTATGTTGTCGCCTTCCGGGCCAAGGCCCATCAGCCCACATCCTCTTACACCTCTCCGGCTATAAATAGAGACCTCAGTTCACAGGTTAAACATTCTACTCCTTCTACTCTCACTCTTAATACATACTTATCTCCTCAAAACAGCCGCTTATTCTCACGCCGAAGCCCGGTTAAGAGGGAAACCCCCATATTCCCCTCTTAACGAGTAACGGTGTTCTGTTTTGCAGGATTAACGGATTATTACGAAGCTCAGAAAGCCATGAGAAGATTAACCACTATGATAGGAACATAAACCAAACTAATCAGCCCCTAAGATTAGTTCCGTGTTTCTTCATTCATCATTGCTAACTCCATTAGCACTCACCTAATAAACCATGGGCTTCTTGTATTCGGCCTCGCATAATGCCTATAACAAACCATGTCACTAGGAATTAGGTCCTCAACGTACACATACACAAAACCAAGAAAAAGCCCAAGCACAAGGAGAGTAAACTAATTAGTGTTTGGGGACCCACCTCCATCGCGCAAGCAATCTGGATCAACTTAGCTTCAGACCATGGTTTCCCAATAAACTGAATCCCAATGGGTAACCCGAGTTTGTCATACCCGACGTACAAAATATATAGTTAAACTGTTAAACCACTTGGTTCAGAACATGTAAGTATTTGGCTTATTTTCTATTTTGACATGTCAATAAGGAAAGGTGTGTGATAGGTTGAAAGTCACTCAAATTGTATTTTAATAATTTTATTTTAAAAAGTAGATTAGTATTGTAATAATTTGGTTTATGTTAACATACCGAAACAGTCACAGCAGGCAGTCCCAGAAAATTTCCAGCTATTGAATATCGCACAAGTGCAGCTGAGTGAAAAAAAAAATATTGACAGTTGAGAAAACCAAGTGGAAAATAAAAAACAATCAACGTAATATATGCTTACCTCCATTAACATAGTCCAGTTCACCAGTCTCCTGAGCATCTTCCATTATTTCATAGGCTGTTACACTACCAAGAACGATAAAGGATATTATTTTATCTCAAACGGGTCAAATAAAAACAAGTCCAGTTTTAACCCGTTTGGTATGAACGAGCTTATCTGGGTGGTGTTTTATCTTAAACGGGTCAAATAAAAACAGTTGCAATTTCAACCTGTTTACTTACGAATAGGCTGATTCGAGTGGTATGTTATCTCAATATGGTCAAATAAGAAAAGTTGCAGTTTCAACCCGTTTACTTATAATTGGGTTGATCCGGGTGACGTTTTATCTCAAAAGGATCAAATCAAAAATATGTTGTAGTTTAAACCCATTTACATATGAATGAGATGGTCCGTGTGGTGTTTTAGCTTAAAGAGGTCAAATAAAAAGATTGTTGCAGTTTCAATGTGTTTACTTATCAATGGGCTGACCCCAGGTGGTGCTTTATCTCAAACGGGTCAAATAAAAGAATGTTGCAGTTTCAACCCGTTTACTTATTATAATAGAGCTGATCCGAGTGGTGCTTTATCTCAAAGGGGTCAATATAAAAAAGTTACAGTTTCAGCCGTTTACTTATGAATGAGCTGATTCGAGTGACGTTTATCTCGAACGGGTCAATATAAAAAGAAGTCGCAGTTTCAACCCATTTACTTCTAAATGGGCTGATCCATGTGGTGTTTTTTCTCAAACATGTCAAATAAAATGAAGCTAGCTATAGGCGGTATCGCCCCAAGTGTTTGTATAGCTAAGGTACAAGATCATACCCGACCATAGGTGACACAATGACATCAGCCATGCTGAAAATCTTTTCATGGAACCTCATTTGACGGTTTCTACAGTTGACATATAGATAAAACTTCAAAACCAAAATGGGATTTTGGGAAATATAATCAGGTTGAATTTCTAAAAACTGGTACCTGATCCTTTGTGCATTCAAGTAATCCCTGCTGTCAAAAGAACCATGTATAGAAAGTGCAACTCTTACATCCCAGTCTGATTCTGACCTGCCTCTGATTCATTTTAATTTAAAAAAAATTATCCCAAAGTGACCCGTGTTGATAATTGAGATGAGAAAATCATATGGTCAACAATAGTTAGCGTACAAGTCAACATCAGAAAGTCAACAGAGTGGTAATGTCAACATTTGTTGAAGGCTATAAATTTGTAGGTAGAAAGTGTCAAGTTGCTGAAAGTTAATAAGTTTTTACTAAAACAGAAGATAAACAAAAGCTCAGGGGCTGGTCTTGAAAAGATGAAACTTTCGTTGTTACAAGTCGTTATTAACTGGATTTAGGGCTATACTTGGGCATCTTCTCTGTAGATGTGTTTAGTTCAACTAATGAAACCCCATTGTAATTCGTTTATGATTCTGTATTCAATTTCTTCAATAAAGCATTGGTGATCGTCAATTTCTCTTGATCTGTTTTCTTTCGTTTGTTCATTCGTTTATTCGTTTGGTCTTAATTCCGCTTTAAAGTTAACAACCAAATTCCAGCTCAGAATATCATTTTTGCACCCCCTACGCGTGGGTAGGACTTGTGGTAAAACATGTCATAAAGCTACAATGGAGTAGTAAAGGCTTTACTTATAAACAACCACTCACTTTGTTCCCACACCAATGTGAGACAAAGTATTTACCACCTTTTGAGACTTTTATTCACACACCCAAAACTTACAACATATAAGTCCTAAACTTTTGCTACTAACTATTGGCTACATGATCTTAAATGGCATATATAGTAGTTTTTTTAATTTTATATGTGGAATCTTATTTATTTTCAAAGCATAACATATTTTTTATATTTTTTTTTCTCTATGTGCGCTTTTCTTAAAAAATCCCACGCTATTTTTGCGCCTTGCGCCTAGGCTCCGGGCGAGGCCGATACGCCTCGCCTGCGCCTTGCGTCTTTGACAACATAGCTTTCAAGTAATAACCATGAAACCAACCTTCATAAGGATGCAAAGGAACATAAAGAGGCGAATCTTCCATCACTCCATATGAAACTAGCTAATAAGAGGGAATGCAGCTTTGTAATCAACATACCAGTAAATAAAAACTTTTAGACCCGCATAAAACATATGATCCTTTTTTTCATCAAAATACTTATGTAAACGAGTTCGCCTACTCGATAACTGCATAAGGCTAGTTCGCTATAAGCTAGAAGCGAACGAATCTTAATCGAAGCTTGCCTATATTGAATCTCATTTAACAAACAAGTCTGAGTCTGGGCTTCATATACTAAGAAGGCTTGTGCCTAGACTAGCCATTCTTTTTAATAAAGTTAGTTTTTTTAGGGGTAACTTTGTAGAATAGTAACCAAGTTTTAAAAGTGTTCCAATTAGGTCACTCAAGTTTCAAAAGTGTTCCAATCAGCTTACTCAACATTCATTTTTCATTAAAATTAAGGGTTTTTTCATCCATTTCACAAGTAACCATGGTGATGTGGATTTTTGTTTCTTTTTTCCCTTTTATTTGATGCTAACTTCAAGTGATGACGTGGATTGTAACTTATTTTTTTAATTTTTAATATAATTAAAGTGTTTTTATTTTTAATAAATATAATTTCATATAGAGTAAACTTCCGTTTTGCTCCCTGTGGTTTGGTCAGTTTAACGGTTTTGCCCCAAACCTTTCAAAATAGCCATTTTGCTCCCTGATCTATGACGTCATTCTCCAGTTTGCTCCTCAACTCTAACTCAGTTAAATTGTCTGTTATCTAAAAGGGTATTTTGGTAACTTCAAGTATAAAAGTAGGGGTATTTTAGTAAAACTAAAAATAAAAGATGATATTATATATAATAATAATAATAATAATATATAACATCATTATCATCTTCATCATCAAAACTCCATCTCTGATCTCTCTCTACACTCCCTCATCCTTCCATCTCTGACCACCACCCGACCACCGCCACCGCCACCATCACCACCACCTTCGGCCTTGTCAGTATCCAACAAATCCTCAGCAGCATCTCTAACCTTGTCAGCAACCACCTCCCCTTTCTTACCAACCCCAATCTTCATAAAACAACAACCACCACCCAACACCCCACATCAGCCACCACCCCTACCCATTCTATCCACTCTACATTGCGTTGTACGATGGCGTAAACCAGATCTGATTTCCAGATCTGGTTTTCTCCCCTTAGCGACTATTGCTTCAAATTACAGTCCCTAAGCCCTCCGTTGGTGAAATCAACAATGAAGGTGACCCATGGGGTTTCGTTTCAGGGAAATGACCTGGATTGTTCGCTCGATTCTAGTATGGCCGGTGGAAAACAGGTTAAATCAGAGATGTTCAGGTGACAGGTTAATTTAAGGCCCAAATCTGATGTTAGAGAGGAGACATAGGGGCGGCGACACCGCTATCAACAGAGCTAGGGTTCCGGTAACCCTTTTCAAACTCCGGTTGTCGGCGGTTGGAGATCTGGACGGCGTTTCAAGTGGTGGATGGAGGTGATGGTTGTCTAGGGAATCCGAGGATGTTGAGCGGTATTTTTGCTCGGAATAGAGGTTTTTTATCCTCTCTGAACTTCATTGAAGCTTTCATGGCGGATTTGTGTGTGTTTTGATGTCGGTTAGGGTTTGTACGGTGGTTGTTGTTGTGGTTTGTTAGGTTTCCGGCGAATATTATGGTGAATATAAAGATGGGGAAACACTTAAAACGGGGGTTTTGTTAACTGGCATATATTAGGGTTTGTCAGTGGGATGGGCGGTGGTGGTGTCTCATGGCGGCGGCGGTGGACATTACAGAAGTTAGAGAGAGAGGGAGACACGACAATGGGGCTGAAATGTTGAATGATTTTCTGGTTTATATAAATATATACATATAAATTAATAAATAATTAATTATAGGAAAAGACTAAAATGCCCCTCAGGTGATTTGCACGTGACATAAGTTAACAGCACAAATGGATGAGGTTAAGGGGCGGGGAGCAAACTGGAGAATGACGTCATAGATCAGGGAGCAAAATGGCTATTTTGAAAGGTTTGGGGCAAAACCGTAAAACTGACCAAACCACAGGGAGCAAAACGGAAGTTATATATTAAGATAATCCGACCCCAACAACTTATTCTTCATTTTTTTCTTGACACATAGAAAAAAGGACATGAGTCAATTTGAATGTTAAGTTATCTAATTGGGACGAAAACGATACGAGTGACCTAATTGGAACACTTTCATAACTTGGTTACTATTCTGTGACATATTCCCGTTTTTTTAATATAAAATAGTATTACATAATAAATATTATCATATATAGTTATGATATTTTAACGAACTGATATATATTTTGATTGGTTAAGTTATTCTACAAACACTCCTAATTGTAAGAAGTGTAAGAAGAATTTTTGAGCGACAAGTGTCCAATAACCTAAAACCTAAACCCACTACACCACCATCCAAAACCTAAACACACACCCCCACGCAAAAACCTAACCCCCCCCCCACCCCCGGCCATAAAAAAAAGAAAAGAAAAACTATACCTCACCAAAAAACCTAACCCCCCCCCCCCCCAAAAAAAAAAAAAACCTAACCCCCTCCCCCACACCTCCCAAAAATCTAAAAAAAACCTAACCTCCCCCCCCCCCCCGCCAAAAAAAATTTTAAAAAATCCTAAACACCCATTACCACCCAAAAACCTAAACACCCAACCCCAACCCCCCCCCCCCCCCTAGCAAAAAAATTTTTTTTTTTTTTTTTTGGGTGGGTGAGGGGCTGGGGGTTTAGGTTTTGGGGTGGTGGTAGCTGTTTAGGCTTTTTTTTGTAGAGTGAGAATTTTTAGGATCCTTTGTACCTTTCTTACAATTAGAAGTCTTTGTATTTGATCCTAATTCATATTTTGATATATATAAAAAATTATAATCTTAAATATATATATACAAGGCGTGTGTATTGGTGTGTATGTATATACATGGGTGTAAATTGAAATCACTAATCTCTACACATCCAAAGTGAAAGGGTTTATTAGTATGTAGTAAAAATTTAGTTATATGGCGGTTACAAAGTACAGGGACTAAAGTTGACAAAACAGTTGTCAACCAACACCCGTAAGGGTTGCGACACCCCTGGAGTCGCAACTGTTCGATCTCAGCCACAAGAAGAACAAAGGGACATGACTCTTGGACAAGAAGACACAACCTTTCAAGATTGATTCTCATCCACAGAATCCAAGAGACACCCATTCGTGAAAGGACGCGTCTATTCACTCGCACCTTTTAGAAACTATAAATAGGGATATATTTCTCATTTGTAATTCGTTCATTTACATTCAAGTTCATTACACTCATTGTATTCAGATTCATGTTATATTCAAGTTAGTTTATCATTTGCGATCTAGAGATCAAAAATCATTCTGGGCAACAATTGGTATCAGAGCATCAGGCTCTAGGCATCGCAGGGAATTCACGATCAGGTTTTAGTTTTCAATTCGCAACTTCAATTCAGTTTTATTTTCTGTTCAAGGTTTTCGAACAAGGGGTTAGGAATCTAGGGTTTTGATTCCGGGGTTTAGTGCGAATTAGATTGATTGATTGTTACGCGTCGGGTTATACACGGGTTAAGAGTCGAAGGTTCTAGAAAGTCAAAGTTTACCAGTACAGTAGTTCGTATTGGTGGTCATAAATTTTTTGAATCAAGAAAATAAAGTTTATTAAAAGTGAAGATTGTTCTGTCAGAAGATATGTCAAGTGTAACCGGACCAAATCCACAAATCATAATTCAAAAGGAAGGAAGTTCTTTTTCCTAATTCAAGTGTCCTATTTTGAAACCAACAAACTATACGGTTTGGGCAATTCGCATCAAAACGATTTTGGAAGCAAATGGACTTTGGGAAACGATTGAACTGACAGAGAATACACACTCAGATGTTAAGAAAGATAAGTCGGCAATTGCTTATCTATTCCAAGCAATACCGGAAGATATCGTATTGCAAGTTGCAAATTGCAAGACTACAAAAGAAATTTGGGAAAAGAAGTCGTGCAAGAACACTCAAATCTCGTCAAGGAAGACGAAGCACCCGTATTGCTAATGGCAATACAAGAAGAAAACGTTGTTCAAGAAAGGGTTCTACTAAACGAAGAACGCATAGAACCAGTATGTTACGCAACAGAAGATGAAAGTCTATGGTACTTAGACAACGGGCCAAGCAACCACATGAAAGGAGTGCGCAGTCACCTCAGAGAATTAGATGAAAACGTGACGGGGAAGTACGCTTCGGTGACGGGTCGCACATAGAGATTAAAGGCATAGGTTCAATTGCTGGAATGTCTGAACGAAGAACAGAAGATTGTTTCTCAAGTATATTACATTCCAAGTCTGAAAAGCAACATATTGAGCCTCAGACAACTCACAGAAATCGGTTGCAAAGTAGTTATCGATGGAGACTTACTGACAGTCCGCGGCAGAAATAGAAAGTTACTAATGCGAGTCAAGAGAATGAGGAACATATTGTATAAAGTAAAATTGAAGATTGGAAGGCCAATCTGCCTGCTCTCAAACATAGAAGATTTAGCATGGTTATGGCATGCAAGGTTAGGCCATTTACACTTCAATGCTATTAAAGAAATGACTCGAAAGAACTTGGTACATGGACTTCCACAAATAAGTCATGCCAGTCAAGTGTGTGACGCATGCTTATTAGGAAAGCATAGTAGGACACCATTCCCAAATCAGGCAAAATTCAGATCTTTGAGATCTCTGGATTTAGTCTATGGAGACTTGTGTGGTCCTATATCCACACCAACACATGCTGGGAGGAAGTGCATATTTCTACTTGTAGACGATTGCGCTCGCTACATGTGGGCATATTTGCTAACTTCCAAGGATCAAGCATTTGAAACTTTCAAGTAGTTCAAAGAAAAGATGGAGACAGAAACTCGAACCAAGTTAAAGATGCTAAGGACAGACAGAGGAGGAGAATTCACGTTGGTTGAATTCAACAAGTATTGCAAAGACAACGTCATAGCAAGACAACTTACAGCGCCGTATTCCCCACAGCAAAATGGAGTAGTGGAAAGAAGGAACAGGACGATGTTATTAACTACTCGAAGTACGCTTAAGGCAATGAAAATGCCAAAGAATTTTTGGGGTGAAACAATAAGACATACGTTATACGTATTAAATCGGATTCCAACAAAGGCTTTGGTGAACAAGGCCCCGTATGAAGCTTTGAAAGGAAAAAAGCTGAATCTGGAACACTTAAAGGTTTTTGGCTGCACAGCATACGCTAAGGTATTACCACTTCAACAAAAGAAGTCAGACAATAGAAGTGCACCCATGGTTTATCTTGGAATAGAAGAAGGATCAAAGGCATACAGATTGTATGATCTGGTAAAGAACATGATATGTGTCAGTAGAGATGTAAAGTTCATGGAAAGTCAACCATGTAACCGAAATAGTTATATGGAAATGATAGATTCAGGGAATCTCGAATGGACAAACTTTGTCATTCAAGAAGATGACAACCCACCAGAGTTAGAAGAAAATGCACCAAGTAGTCCTGATAGTAGCAGGTCACATCATGAAGATTCAGGAGTAGATCAGACAAAAGAACCAGACTCCTACATAACCCCGTCAGTACATTCGTACAATCAGAACTCATCAGGAAGTTCAAGCAGATTATCAAGTAGAGGTCTATCTACATCTGAAAATACAACAGTGAGTATTAGTAACACTCTAGTGAAACTAAGAAGTCTCGAAGAACTATACGAAGAGACAGAGGAAATTCAAGTAGATCCACAAGAATTACTACTTGCTGAAGAAGAACCAAGAAATTACAAGGAAGCATCTAATGACAAAAAGTGGATTGAAGCAATGAAGGCTGAGTTAGACTCAATAACCAGGAATAACACTTGGAGATTGACAGAGTTGCCAAGAGATCACAAGGCAATAGGTTTAAAGTGGGTATTCAATACTAAGAAAGATGCAAACGAAAACGTTGTCAGACACAAAGCAAGGCTGGTAGCAAAAGGATATGTTCAAAAACACGGAATAGGCTTTGATGAAGTCTTTGCACCAGTAGCACGCGTAGAGACAGTTCGACTAATATTGGCTTTAGTAGCATATCAAGGTTGGGAGATACATCACTTAGACGTGAAGTCTGCATTCTTACACGGAGATCTCAAGGAGGAGGTCTATGTCTCACAACCGGAAGGATTTGTAAAGCCATGAGATGAAGGAAAGGTTTACAAACTATCAAGGGCTCTGTATGGATTGAGACAAGCACCATGTGCTTGGAATACAAAGTTAGATCAAACCCTAAAGTCACCTAACTATAAGAAGTGTAGTTTAGAGCAAGCAATCTATACAAGGACAAGTATAACTTCTATACTGATAGTCGGAGTCTATGTTGATGATTTGATAGTCACTAGAACATCAAGGAAGGAGATAGATATTTTCAAGTCTTAGATGGAGAAAAACTTTTAAATGAGCGATCTTGGATTGCTAGCATACTGTCTAGGAATAGAAGTTATTCAAGCAGGGGTGAGATAGCCATCAAACAGACAGGCTATATCAACAAGATACTCAAAGACGCTGATATGTTAACCTGTAACGACACAAAGATTCCTATGAATCCAGGAACACAGTTAACAAAGACTGAAGAAGGAGATCTAGTAGATGCAACGCATTACAGAAGCCTGATAGGTTCTCTTTGGTACTTATTGCATACAAGGCCAGATCTATGTTACTCAGTCAGTCTGCTTAGTAGATTCATGCAAGAACCAAAGGAGCAAGACTTGAAAGCAGTAAAGCAAGTATTACCTTATATCAAAGGAACTAAAGAGCATGGAATCATCTACAAGAAGCAAGGAGGATGTAAGATCACAGGTTATAGTTGTAACAACCTGACTTTCGAAGTCAAAGTCAAAGTCAAAGTCAAGTCAAAGGAAGAAAAGATTGCTAATTGGAATCTGTCATTCCTTGATTAATCATTAATTGTACTCTTTGACTGATAATCGACACTATAATTTAAGTTACCTTAGTTGTATTACGTGGAATATATGCTATAAATCGCAGTTTAATCGCTAATCGACTTACCGCAATCGCATCGCTGTCGCATCGCAACTCGAATTACAGGTTATGGATATTGTTTTACTTGTGTGTGTGTGCTATTATGTGTTACTTGTGCATGTTATGTTTATGTTGAGGTGGTTAATCGCAAATGCAATCGCAACTCTATCACAACACAATCTCATCGCAAACTCGAGATTTAAGGATTATACTTATGATATTCATTAGTTAGGTTATTTGTGTAATTAATGGGTAATACTATCGCATCGCTTACTCACAACGCATCGCAACACTCAACGCACAAAACGAAACGTCGAAAACCGACGCACATACCCATCCGATCGAATGACCATTCGATTGAATGGTCATCCGTCTGGATGACCATCCGATCGGATGGCCATCCGATCGAACCGCCTTCTGATCACACTTCTACACCGCCTCTTCTCCTCTCTTGCCTATAAATAGCATCTATCACATCACTGTTCATGTGATGTGACAGCTCCTCCTCCGATCCAGCACGTTCCAGCCTTATTTTCTCTCATTTCCTCGAGATTTTTGTAAGTTTCTACCTCAAATCTTGTACTTCTATCATCTACACACACTTCTTCATCATTTTCATCATCAAATCTTAACTTCCCACCATGAAATCGGCTGATTTGGGTTGTTCTAGGGTGATGTCATCATGAGTTCTCATGAACTTCAAAGTGTGATATCATTCCACCAAGAACAACTCAGATCTAAGAGATTTCAACATGATTAAACACTGATTTCATCCTAAATCTAAACATAATCGAAGTGTTTTAAACTTTTCTTCAGTAATATCAACTTTTCACATAAAACCGATAGAATCTGAGCTTGTTCAGGCCTTCTACTCCTCCTCATGTAAAGTGTCCTACTCCTCCTCATGTAAAGTGTCGGTCCAAGAACGGATTTCTATCAACGAGATAACCGATTTACGGGTTGAACATGAATAACCGTCAAGAACAGAATAACCGTCAAGAAGAGTTAACTGATCGGGCGAGGTGATTCCCATCTGATCGGATGACTTGGATTTGATAGGGTTCCGTTGTTTAACACGTTGTCATACCGTCCCTGTGCAATCGCAAAACTTTCCAAACGTAACAAACTTTTACAAGTTTCAGAGCGAGCAGGTTACTGAACGGACCGTCATCCGATCTGATTACCATCCGATCAAACGACAATCCGGTCGGATGACTTGTTACATTCAGTGCTTGTGATAACTTCCAACACTTAAACAATTTCACAAAGTTTCAAAGAAGTTGGTTTCAAACGAATCGTCATCCGATTGGACGGCCATCCGTCCGGATGACCCTCCGGCCGGATGACCTGATTGGCAGAAACACTTCTTGTTTTATAAAATGCTACAACTGTAACACCTGTGTCATTTCAACCATCAAACAAATTCCCAACCAATGAAATATTGTATTTCATACTTGGGATTTGTAAAAATATGTGTATCGTTTACACATATCAATTCTTGTTCGATTTCAAACTCTATATCGCTTTCTGGAAGGTTATACGCGCACTAATGCGTAAATATAACCAGTTTAAATGCAGCAAACACTCCGGAATAGTGACATATACTTAACATACCTTAAATAACCTTTACATAACTTAGAAATAAGTTTTGAAGGCTTTGGTATTGCAAAAATCAAGTTAAATCGTCTACAGGGACTAAAATTGACAAACTGCGAAAGTATGTCCATTTGAACTGTAACAGACCTTCCGGAACATGACCATAAGTTAAACATACCATAAATATCCTTTACATAGCTTAGAAATAGGCTTTGAGGTGTTCGGTATGCTAAAATAAACTTTTGTGTCATTCAGGGACTAAAAGCGTCAAAAAGTGCACAAGTTTGCATTTTCGCGCATAACTTACGTTCTGAATACATCTGGACATCCAAAAATTTATGAAAGCATGACTACATTATAATATAGTGTTCGCCTTAAGAAAAATCCATTCGTCACGACATTTGGATCGTTTTTCGCGCTTATGCGCATTCCGTCGTAATTAAGCGAACATCGCGTTCGTACGACCAAACGAACCAACACCCGGCATATTTTTGAGCATGTTTCATGTCCACAATGTTTAGGCAACATTTTAGGGCCTTAAAGTTGGCTTTACGGGCCTTAGAAGTGTCGGAAATGGCCTTAAACACGTGCAGGGACTGAAACTGTCATTTTTCAAACATATGTGCAGATCAGAAGGGCCATGCGGCCCGCATTGTCTTTGGCTGATCCTGAAGCGGGCCGCTTCCCACTATCAGACCAGATTAACTGCATTTAACAGCTGGTTGCAGCTGTTTAGCACCTCCAATCCCTCTTCCACATGTCAAATCCTTATGGTTAGTGGCAATTTAGGCACCATAACATCCCGACAAGTGTACGCCTTGGATCGTGGCACGTTTTCCATGAAACGATCTTAACGGTTCTCCGAATACTATAAATACCCCACCCCCCCATTACTACAAATGCACTAGAATTCTGATTTTAGAAACTCTAAGTTGAAACCATTGTTTCATACCTGAGATTCTTGAATCGGGATTAGCATTCGGGGACCCTGGGTAAGTATTCTTTCGTTCTTTTCCTTATTTTACTGCTTTTCGAGTCAGAAAGTCAAACTTTGTTTGACTTTCAACGTTGACCAGTAATGTTCAATGCGAAGTTCGTTTGAACTTCGCAACGTGATTGTAATCACGATGGTCATAGTCCCTTGGGACTATGCCTACTGATTACCACGTTGTCTAGGGTCGTAGGGTAAGCGATCTAATAAATCGCTTATACCTCGAACCCGACCCAGTTTGGTCGATCATTAGGATCCGACCAAATACATTAGGTGACCATAGTAGGTAGGGAATAACCTTCCGAGGTTATACCCTATGGTCACATCGTTTAAGTAGTTGTATGATAGGTAGTTTATATGCCTTAGGTAAATTACCAGAATACCCTTTTCATGTATAATTGGTAATTTAGCATATGTAACCTAAACTTTTGTCACATAACTGATTATGCAACATGTTTAGGCATATAACACTTGTCATAGGACTAGTTAGGCGGTCCGAACGCGTTTCACGCGAACGACGCGTTAAAGTAGCATAAGCTACCTAAACGGGTCGTAATGGGTCGAAGGCACTTAGATTAAGGTTTCATTAGTATGTAGGCTTTGTTAAACCATATGACACGAGTCTCTATACTCGTTTGGTTTACGAACCCTCATTCTATCAGATCTTCCGTTTTAGGTCCGGTTAATTAACGTAGTTACCTATTTAGGTGCCGTTTGATTCCGTGATCTCTAGCATTGCTTGGTGGTTATCATAGGACTTCTGAGCAATCTCAAGTGAGTACATAGACCCCTCTTTTACTGTTTTCCAAACTGTTTTGGGGTGGAACACATGTGCCTACTTGTTACATTCATGCTTTTCCGTTTTCACATCATATACCTGCTATGTTCGTTAGTACATTATAGTACATGATTTCAATACATTTTATGCTATGTATGTCCATTATGTGCATACTTAGTACATTGTTTTACATTGCTTTTCTGTTGCATATGCTTATCCAGCATATGAACACATTATACTACATTTTGAACCGTTGAAATCATTTGACTATGTGATCCGTTGATATCTGTGAACCGTTTGCATTTGTAACCGTTGAACCATGTGAACCGTTTGTAACCGTTGAACCATGTGAACCGTTTGTAACTGTTGAACCGTTTGTATCCATTACATGATTTACATTAGACATGAACATTACTTTGGTGGTTTGGTTTGATTAAATGATTAAGTAACGATACGTGTGTAATATGATACAAGCATGGTGGATACGCCGCTGGTACTTCCTATATATAAGTGTTTGTATGGTATTACATATTGTAGCGTTATTTGGATCATTTCAGTTTGATACATATAACATTTTATACAAATAACATACTTTTCACAAGACATTGTTTTACAAACAACTTATCTTATACAAATCCATTTTACTATGGTTATTCATTTAACCATACATTATTCATTTATTTCTACATATCATCTGATCTTATCGATTTTCAAATGATTTACAAAACAAAGCAAATAACAAGGTTCATGACTAAACATTTTCTCAAACATAAGTCATGAAGCCTATTTTCACAAAACCTATGTATCTCACCGGCATTTTTATGCTGACGTACCATATTTTCACATGTGTTTTTCAGGAGCTGTTGCATAAGATGATCAAGATACACTTAGGCGGACATGGGCCTTAGTGACAATAAAAGATGCAGACTAGTTAATTATGTTGTATTTCCATGTTTGTTTAGACATTGTAACACTCATATTGAATAAAACGAAACTTTAATTTCCAAGGTTGTGAAACATTAATTCTGTTACAACACTCCCCGACGTTTCCGCCACGTTTTGTATGTTCCACGTGGTCGGGGTGTGACAGAAAATATGGTATCAGAGCCAATGGTTATAGGGAATTAGGTTATTAGTAATGCTTTGACCTAGTCTATAACTTTCTTAGGACCCTAACGCGAGTTTACTTGCGTTTAGTCATAAAACATACCGTCACCTATCCTTAGGCGACTACTACAACAAGAACATAAATTTCAAAACCGCTTCGAAAACTAATCATCTGTTCTAGGATGATTGATTACTAGGTTTTGAACCCTCTATTGTAAGGTTTTGAACTCTCTATTATAAGGTTTTGAACCCTTTGAGTTTTCAAAATCTCGTCAAGGTTTTGGGTTTTAAATAATGTGAACACGTGCAAACTGGAAGGGTGAATGCCTGTATTCTGGGTTTTCTGTCTAGGCAAGCACTTCGTATACATCTCATCAGACGCGAGACCAGTTGTGCTTACCTGGGAATTCTTGGGATGAGTGTTCACTTATAGGCGAGCATGTCTTCATGATACATTATTTTTTACTCATCTACTTTGATTAGTCACTGTGTGTCGTTTGTTGCTTTGTAGTAACAAACAAATGACCACTATCCTTGCTTTCAGCAGATTTGTTCATCTCTTTCTTTTCGTCTATTTCTCTCACCCGTTTCCTTTCATGTTTCCTCTTTTAGAATGCCTCCTCGACGCGAAAACCAAATAGCGACTGCCGAGCTGGCAGAAATCATTGCGCAGCAAATGGCTGCTCAATTCCCAAACCTCTTTGCTCTATGGAATCAAGCCAACAACAACAACAATGGTCCATGCAATTTCAAGAGTTTTAACTCGGCAAAACCACTCAAGTTTAGTGGTTCTGAGGGAGCGACCGGGCTTCTTCAATGGTTCGAGAGCATTGAGAATACTTTCCGCCACGTGCAGTGTCCTGACAATCGCAAGGTCGAGTTTTCTACGAGTGTGTTCCAGAAGAGGGCCCTTACGTGGTGGAACGGGGTTATGAGAGATCGAGGTGCAGAAGTTGCTCTAGCACAGACGTGGGCCGAACTTAGGGCTCTCATGATGAAGGAGTTTTGTCCTCGTCACGAGATCAGAGCTTTGGAAAGGGAATTTGATGATCTTAAGCAGGATAGCGGTGAGCATCGAGCCTACACGGACCGTTATGAGGAGTTAAGTCTGTTATGCCCAAACATGGTCACGCCTTTGGATAAGGCAATCGAAAAGTACATTGATGGCCTCCCTGATTCAATACAAGACATTTTGACTGGTAGCAACCCTACTACTGTTAGGCAGGCCATTGAGCTATCTGCAACCTTGACTGAATCGCAGATCAGGAAACGTAAGCTTTTCCGAAAGGATGACAAGAAACTGGTCGAGGAATCGAAACCAATCGAGGAATCAAAGACCATGGATGAACAGACTGGATCCTCTAAGAAGTCAAAGAAGCGAAAGGCTTCTCAGAACTTCGCCGTGGTTACTCACAATGATCAAGCCGTCCCCAACCAACCAGCTCAACCCCCTGCTAGGAAACCCTACAACGGAACTGCACCCTTGTGCAACCAATGTGGCCTACATCATCATGCTGGTGTGAAGTGTCGCACATGCCAAATTTGCGGACTTATAGGTCATACAGCGAGGGTTTGCCCAACAGCAGCAGCACCAAATCAGATTAACAACAATCCTGCTCAAGCTCGTTTTCCACTGGGGTCTTGCTACAACTGTGGCGAGATGGGCCATTTTAGTAGGAATTGCCCAAGACTTGCTAATGCAAATCTAGCGCAGGGATGAGTATCTGATCGACAGAAGATAACGCTGTTTGGAAAATAATCGAGCTTTGTGTATTATTTTCTTTTGTTGTCACGATCCATGAAACGGTTGTTGTTATCATTGTTTATAAATAAATCTTTTATTTACATCGCAATGTATTTATGTGATTGTATGTATAAACAACATATCCTCTACAATACCGACAATCAAGGAACCATATTCCTTGAAGAGCAGACTACCCCCAAATTTCTTCCATTGAATGATCTCTTGCGTTTTCCACGAAAATCCTAAGTACCCGTTTCTTCCAAGAGAAACGAAGTACGAGGTGCCAAGTTAATAGCAATCAATAACAAGATAATAACAATTAAACAATTATGTGGTTATGTGCTTATGTGTTATCTTTTATGTGTCATGTGATTCAAATTATATTATCCAAATCCTCGTAGAATCTTACATATCCTTGTGCAAGAGATTCATAGTAGGATACCCAAAAGGTACTACCTAAAATCCTTAATAGACTTCTACGCTGTAGTTAAAGTCCCTTGGATTATAAGGTACTACTTCATAATTAGATCCCTTGAGTGGTCTAGTTAAACTGGATGATACAAGCTGAAAGGACTCCTTGGTGGCCTAATTAAGAAGATCCTCTGTTGATCTAATTAAAAGGACCCTATGGTAGTCTAGTCACCGTCATCACAAGTTCGACATCTTTCCCCACAACATTATAAAACAAACTGTGCGGACTGTGCAAGGAATTACGTAATTATGGATGCATACATAATTATGGAATTTAGTGCACGAAAATCACAGCAAGTTCTATCATGTATCTAGAGTTAACCCTATTCATTTCCAATTCTGATGAAGCATCCGTTGAGGAAAAATGAACTAGCTATTCATTTTTAACTTCTGAAGAATATCCGTTGAAGAAATGAATATCCGTTGTTTATCTTTTCATTTCCATTCTGAAGAATAACCGTTGAGAAAAATGAATTATCCATTCATTTTCATTCTGAAGAATATCCGTTGAGGAAATGAATACCTGTTGTTTATCTTTCATTTCCAACTCTGAGGAAATAACCGTTGAAAATGACTCCGTTAGTTCATTTTCGTTTCTGAAGATTTATCCGTTGTGGAGATGAATATCCGTTGTGAAATCCTTCATTTCCAACTCTGAGGAAATAACCGTTGAAAATGACTCCGTTAGTTCATTTTCGTTTCTGAAGATTATCCGTTGAGGAAATGAATATCCGTTGTGTAGTCCTTCATTTCCAACTCTGAGGAAATAACCGTTGAAAATGACTCCGTTAGTTCATTTTCGTTTCTGAAGATTTATCCGTTGGGGAAATGAATATCCGTTTGTCTGTCCTTCATTTCCGTACCTGAGGAAACAACCGTTGAAAATGACTCCGTTATTTCATTTTCGTTTCTGAAGATTATCCGTTGAGGAAATGAATACCCGTTGTTTATCTTTTCATTTCCATTCTGAAGAATAACCGTTGAGGAAAATGAATTATCCATTCATTTTCGTTCTGAAGAATATCCGTTGAGGAAATGAATATCCGTTGTGTAGTCCTTCATTTCCAACTCTGAGGAAATAACCGTTGAAAATGACTCCGTTAGTTCATTTTCGTTTCTGAAGATTTATCCGTTGGGGAAATGAATATCCGTTTGTCTGTCCTTCATTTCCGTACCTGAGGAAACAACCGTTGAAAATGACTCCGTTATTTCATTTTCGTTTCTGAAGATTATCCGTTGAGGAAATGAATACCCGTTGTTTATCTTTTCATTTCCATTCTGAAGAATAACCGTTGAGGAAAATGAATTATCCATTCATTTTCGTTCTGAAGAATATCCGTTGAGGAAATGAATATCCGTTGTGTAGTCCTTCATTTCCAACTCTGAGGAAATAACCGTTGAAAATGACTCCGTTATTTCATTTTCGTTTCTGAAGATTACCCGTTGAGGAAATGAATATCCGTTGATTTTTCTTTCATTTCAAACTCTGAAGAACAAACCGTTGAGGAAAATGACCCCGTTTGTTCATTTTCGTTCTGAAGAATATCCGTTGAGAGAAATGAATATCCGTTGATTTTTCTTTCATTTCAAACTCTGAAGAACAAACCGTTGAGGAAAATGACCCCGTTTGTTCATTTTCGTTCTGAAGAATATCCGTTGAGAGAAATGAATATCCGTGGATTATTCCTTCATTCCCAATTCTGACGAAGAATCCGTTGAGAAAGAATGAATCATCCATTCATTCTCATTTCTGAAGAATATCCGTTGAGGGAAATGTATATCCGTTTAATTAACTCCTTTATTTTCCATTTCCGAAGAAACCATTGAAGAAAATGACTCTGTTTGTTCATTTTCGCTTCTGAAAATTATCCGTTGAGGAAAATAACCAGATTATGTCCTACATATCTCTGGTGACTATTTGACACAAAGTCATAAATAGACTCCTACGAATTAATTTCGGGACGAAATTTCCTAAAGTAGGGGAGACTGTAACACCTGTGTCATTTCAACCATCAAACAAATGCCCAACCAATGAAATATTGTATTTCATACTTGGGATTTGTAAAAATATGTGTATCGTTTACACAAATCAATTCTTGTTCGATTTCAAACTCTATATCGCTTTCTGGAAGGTTATACGCGCACTAATGCGTAAATATAACCAGTTTAAATGCAGCAAACACTCCGGAATAGTGACATATACTTAACATACCTTAAATAACCTTTACATAACTTAGAAATAAGTTTTGAAGGCTTTGGTATTGCAAAAATCAAGTTAAATCGTCTACAGGGACTAAAATTGACAAACTGCGAAAGTATGTCAATTTGAACTGTAACAGACCTTCCGGAACATGACCATAAGTTAAACATACCATAAATATCCTTTACATAGCTTAGAAATAGGCTTTGAGGTGTTCGGTATGCTAAAATAAACTTTTGTGTCATTCAGGGACTAAAAGCGTCAAAAAGTGCACAAGTTTGCATTTTCGCGCATAACTTACGTTCTGAATACATCTGGACATCCAAAAATTTATGAAAGCATGACTACATTATATTATAGTGTTCGCCTTAAGAAAAATCCATTCGTCACGACATTTGGATCGTTTTTCGCGCTTATGCGCATTCCGTCGTAATTAAGCGAACATCGCGTTCGTACGACCAAACGAACCAACACCCGGCATATTTTTGAGCATGTTTCATGTCCACAATGTTTAGGCAACATTTTAGGGCCTTAAAGTTGGCTTTACGGGCCTTAGAAGTGTCGGAAATGGCCTTAAACACGTGCAGGGACTGAAACTGTCATTTTTCAAACATATGTGCAGATCAGAAGGGCCATGCGGCCCGCATTGTCTTTGGCTGATCCTGAAGCGGGCCGCTTCCCACTATCAGACCAGATTAACTGCATTTAACAGCTGGTTGCAGCTGTTTAGCACCTCCAATCCCTCTTCCACATGTCAAATCCTTATGGTTAGTGGCAATTTAGGCACCATAACATCCCGACAAGTGTACGCCTTGGATCGTGGCACGTTTTCCATGAAACGATCTTAACGGTTCTCCGAATACTATAAATACCCCACCCCCCCCATTACTACAAATGCACTAGAATTCTGATTTTAGAAACTCTAAGTTGAAACCATTGTTTCATACCTGAGATTCTTGAATCGGGATTAGCATTCGGGGACCCTGGGTAAGTATTCTTTCGTTCTTTTCCTTATTTTACTGCTTTTCGAGTCAGAAAGTCAAACTTTGTTTGACTTTCAACGTTGACCAGTAATGGTCAATGCGAAGTTCGTTTGAACTTCGCAACGTGATTGTAATCACGATGGTCATAGTCCCTTGGGACTATGCCTACTGATTACCACGTTGTCTAGGGTCGTAGGGTAAGCGATCTAATAAATCGCTTATACCTCGAACCCGACCCAGTTTGGTCGATCATTAGGATCCGACCAAATACATTAGGTGACCATAGTAGGTAGGGAATAACCTTCCGAGGTTATACCCTATGGTCACATCGTTTAAGTAGTTGTATGATAGGTAGTTTATATGCCTTAGGTAAATTACCAGAATACCCTTTTCATGTATAATTGGTAATTTAGCATATGTAACCTAAACTTTTGTCACATAACTGATTATGCAACATGTTTAGGCATATAACACTTGTCATAGGACTAGTTAGGCGGTCCGAACGCGTTTCACGCGAACGACGCGTTAAAGTAGCATAAGCTACCTAAACGGGTCGTAATGGGTCGAAGGCACTTAGATTAAGGTTTCATTAGTATGTAGGCTTTGTTAAACCATATGACACGAGTCTCTATACTCGTTTGGTTTACGAACCCTCATTCTATCAGATCTTCCGTTTTAGGTCCGGTTAATTAACGTAGTTACCTATTTAGGTGCCGTTTGATTCCGTGATCTCTAGCATTGCTTGGTGGTTATCATAGGACTTCTGAGCAATCTCAAGTGAGTACATAGACCCCTCTTTTACTGTTTTCCAAACTGTTTTGGGGTGGAACACATGTGCCTACTTGTTACATTCATGCTTTTCCGTTTTCACATCATATACCTGCTATGTTCGTTAGTACATTATAGTACATGATTTCAATACATTTTATGCTATGTATGTCCATTATGTGCATACTTAGTACATTGTTTTACATTGCTTTTCTGTTGCATATGCTTATCCAGCATATGAACACATTATACTACATTTTGAACCGTTGAAATCATTTGACTATGTGATCCGTTGATATCTGTGAACCGTTTGCATTTGTAACCGTTGAACCATGTGAACCGTTTGTAACCGTTGAACCATGTGAACTGTTTGTAACTGTTGAACCGTTTGTATCCATTACATGATTTACATTAGACATGAACATTACTTTGGTGGTTTGGTTTGATTAAATGATTAAGTAACGATACGTGTGTAATATGATACAAGCATGGTGGATACGCCGCTGGTACTTCCTATATATAAGTGTTTGTATGGTATTACATATTGTAGCGTTATTTGGATCATTTCAGTTTGATACATATAACATTTTATACAAATAACATACTTTTCACAAGACATTGTTTTACAAACAACTTATCTTATACAAATCCATTTTACTATGGTTATTCATTTAACCATACATTATTCATTTATTTCTACATATCATCTGATCTTATCGATTTTCAAATGATTTACAAAACAAAGCAAATAACAAGGTTCATGACTAAACATTTTCTCAAACATAAGTCATGAAGCCTATTTTCACAAAACCTATGTATCTCACCGGCATTTTTATGCTGACGTACCATATTTTCACATGTGTTTTTCAGGAGCTGTTGCATAAGATGATCAAGATACACTTAGGCGGACATGGGCCTTAGTGACAATAAAAGATGCAGACTAGTTAATTATGTTGTATTTCCATGTTTGTTTAGACATTGTATCACTCATATTGAATAAAACGAAACTTTAATTTCCAAGGTTGTGAAACATTAATTCTGTTACAACACTCCCCGACGTTTCCGCCACGTTTTGTATGTTCCACGTGGTCGGGGTGTGACAACAACGAAAACTTCAAAGTCACATCACACACAAACACATCCATCCCAGACGAGTGTCCATCCGACCGAATGGTCATCCGTCCAGATGACCATCCGTTCGGACGGTCATCCGATCGGATAACTATCCTTCACTTGTTTCACCCGCCTCGTTTTACGCACTGTTTATCGCTCACGCTGTCGTTCTGTAATCAGGCTACCTTTCCAGCGCTCCCTTCAATCCAAGAGAGTGTTTATTTATTAAACACAATCTGTGAGTATACTCGATCCCTTTTTGCTTTAAGCACGTTCGGGTGTTACATACGTTACTTATATCAAATCACATCGATCACACAACGCAAACACATTTTATACGCTAACCGTTCTGCATGCTATACGTGTTAGTCGATGAATGCTAGTATGTTATGTTTACACAGTGATTGTTGCCTAACACCTTAGCAACAATAGTACTATAGTTTGGACTCAGCACCTGTCGTGGACAGGGGTTGTTAAGGGCTTTTCTTCACGTGTCACAGTGGTGATATGTGTTGCGCATTCTACAACTCGTAGTCACGTCTGTGCATATTTCATTGTCGATAACCTACTTGCTTCGCATTATACAGGTTACATGCTGGTTATGCGTAAACTCGCTTTCGCTATCTATATTACTATTAAACTTTTATGCTCACCTTTACACTATGTGTATTGACCTCTATTTTAACGTATGTGACAGGTGTTTGAGATGCTAGGATGCCTGCTATATGGAACCAAGTTAAGAAGAGTCTAGAAACAAAACAATTAATATTTTGAGTTGTCGAAACTATGATTTGTCTTGGGATATCTATGTCTGTAATAACTGCTTCATTTGATAAGTTATGGTATGGGACATAATGCTAATTATCCGGTAATTTAGTTGTTATGGATTTCTCTTGGACAATCTGTTTCGCTCAGTGCCGCGCTCTGATGTTCCGCCATCCGTTGGGGTGTGACAATAGTGATAGCAGTTATGGTGTTAATATAGACAAAGGAAAAGGAATAACTGGTCTAGTATTCTACTTTGGAGAATCACTTATAACCTGGTGCACACAGAAGCAACAAACAGTGGCATTATCATCATGTGAATCAGAATTCATGGCAGCCACTGCAGCAGCATGCCAAGCACTATGGCTTAAAAGATTGTTAAGTGAAGTTACAGGCTGGAAGGAAGAGAAGATAACACTAAGGGTCGATAATGTTTCTTCAATAACACTCATGAGAAATCAGTCTTTCATGGAAGAAGCAAACACATTGATACACGCTATCATTTCATAAGAGAATGCGTGTAGAACGAACACATCAATGCGGAATACATAAGTGGAGAACTACAACGGGCATACATACTAACAAAGGCACTAGCAAGGGTCAAGTTTGCTACAATGCGAGAACTGCTCGGAGTTCATGATCTACAACAACCCAAGAATGTTCAAGATTAGGGGGAGAATGAAATCACTAATCTCTACACATCCAAAGTGTAAGGGTTTATTAGTATGTAGTTAAAAGTTAGTTATATGACGGTTACAAAGTACAGGGACTAAAGTTGACAAAACAAAACTTGTCAACCAACACCCCTAAGGGTTGCGACACCTGTTCAAGATTGATTCTCATCCACAAAATCCAAGAGACACACCCGTTCATGAAAGGATGCGTCTATTCACTCGCACCTTTTAGAAACTATAAATAGGGATAGATTTCTCATTTGTAATTCGTTCATTTACATTCAAGTTCATTACACTCATTGTATTCAGAGTCATGTTATATTCGAGTTATTTTATCATTTGCGATCTAGAGATCAAAGATCATTCTGGGCAACATAAATGAGCTTGTTCAGGCCTGATTAAGCTTAAGTTCTGCTCAATTTACTTAAGAGATCTCAAGTTTGACTCTTTTTTTTTTGTCTAAAGCTCGAGCTTTGTTTGTGGGTAATCTTACATGTCCGAGGTTGGTTCCTTGATAATTTAACTTTTTTAATATATAGGTACAGTTATATGTACAGTTTTATTATGATTAGCTATATAATGATATACTTTGTAATTATATATTTTATTACATTATATGAATATTATATTTATACAATTAAAAGATATGTTTAGACTCGCAACCATAAGCATAGCCACAAACTCATTTGTAAAACGAGCTCTTATTTTGGGTTGAGCTCTTTAAACACGTGTTAATTTTTGTTTTCAACAAGCAGATTGTCTATTAGCTCATTAGTGATTCAGTGTAAGAATACCGCTTACAACTTAAAAATACTATTTTGCACAACTTTTCTCTTTGAAACAACTTTTAGCACCGATATCTCAGTCTTAGTTTCATTATTGACATGCTTTTTTTTCGTTGTGAAGCTCTCATCAATGACGATGCAAACCCGGTCAATTGTGTCAGAATTAAAGAAACCTAATTTCTATAGTTGCTAGTAGCTCAAAACTTCTCATTAGCAATTTTATTATTGTAGAATTTACAATATAACATAAAATTTAAAAATATCACATATGATATAAGTAGTTTGAAACTTCGAAAGTACAAAACTTTCCTAATACCAAATGGTCTTTAGTCTAGCGATCAACATGTGTGTAAATGGTATTCTTTTTTGTGAAGTCAAGAGTTCCAGTTCCACGATTAATAATAGTGTAGAATTAGGAGTAGATTAGATTGTTGTTCAAATTAAAGATATGAAAAACAAAGCATTCCTAATTCAAGTTCCATATAATATTTTAGGTAACAAAATTTCATTATCTTATTCAGTTTTTTTTAACGGCCAACAAAATAAAAGTCTGGTTTCTCGGGGTAACTCAATGGCAAAATGCTACCATATACATTCGTGACCACAGACATCGCTGGGTAGCCCAAGCCCACCATCTCTAGTTCCAGAAAAGAAAAAAACCCGCCGCTCGAAAGCCTACTGCGGCGGAGGGAGAGGAGGAAAGTGATGTGGCCGGAAAAGGAGAAAACGGTTGGGTTTCCGGTGGTTACCGTGGAAGTTTTACTACAAAGTTATGTGGTCTGTTTTGTGTCCATTGGAAGGCCTGGCATGTGGTCTTTTTCTTTTAATGACATGGCATGCTCAAATTGATTGAAATGAGTTCTCAAAGTTCTGGTTCTTCCTCGATCCGTATCCTCAGGTAACATTCTATCCTCTTTTTATTATTGCTCTAAAATGGCCGCATTGAAGGTTGCATTGATTGATATGCACTCACTACGTGTTTCATTCCTAACTGAATCTTTACCTAACCTTAGAAGCGCTTGATTTACCGGCATTCTGTATTTCTTTTCAAAGGGAAGTGCTTCCATAGTTGAGTAAGTGGAACAAAATGAGTCAACACAGTTGAACGCAGCCAGAAACTAACCTACAAGTGAAATAGACCTAGGTAAATTAGTTTTCAGAAGCTTATTGAAAATGGCCCAAAATGGGTTTGGATCAATATGGTATGTGTATCGTGCAAGGCCAAATGGGTCGGGTCCACCTATAAACTTTTCTTGACCCTTTTTAAAAATTATTCTATAAATACTTGCTAAAAATAAAATTAATTTTTTTGAATTTTAGTATTTGACCAATTTGGCTTGTTTTTTCGTTCAGTTCTTTAGCTAGACCCGTTTTAGCCGTTGAGATAAAATAACCAAAAGAAGAATTTTTAAGTACAGAGTAAATTACAAGTTTTGTCTTTTATGTTTACACCAAATTTCAGACGGTGTCCTTTAGCGTGAAAGTTGACAAGTTTTGCACTTAACGTTTCAAAATCCTGCACGTTTTGTCCTTTAGGCCTAACCAAGTTACATTTTTGGTTAAATCTGGTCATGTGCACATGAGACTATTCTTGTCATTTCACCTTTTCAAGGACTCTTAAGTTAACAACTTATTATTTAGGGACTTATTGTGTAATAAATAAAAGAATAAAATATAATAAATTATCATTGCATTCTCTCTCTTTCTCTAACTCTCTCTCTCTTCCTCTCTATCACACGCTTAAAAAAATATCTCACTCCTTTCTCATCCTCTAATACTAGCAAGAAAGAATACCCTGCAAGTTTTGTACCTCTTCCGGCCACCACCACAATCCGCCGCACCTCTTCCGGCCACCACCACAATCCGTCGCAACTCGCAAGAAGATGAAGTTTCGGCTACAGCAACAGGGGCCGATGGGTTCTAGTTCCTTTGTTATGTGCAGCGTTAGCTATTGGTGTCCGGATTGCTGCTAGATGGGATGGATATTGGCATTTGACATGGATGGTGGTCTGAAAGGTCTTCATAGATTTAAATGTATCTGAGTTAATGCTTTGAAATTGTTTAGTCAGAAAGTGATTATGTGGTAATGAGATTATATTGTTTAATGTATATGAGCTCTCAAAAATTCCAATTTTCTATATGCATATGAGCTTTCTGCTTTTTAGAATTTGCATAGGGATTAGAACTAGAATACCAGATTTGAGCATGCTTAGGGCGACAAAGATATGGAAGCGGTCGCATGTTGGTTGAAGGCGTCAGATTTCTGATTTGCGCTAGTTTGTGTTGGTGGTGATGGGGTGTGATGAAGGATTGCTGTTGAACGATGGTATAATTAGGAGCTGTGAGGGTGGTGGTGGTTGTTGGGGTGGGTGGCGGCGGTTGGGGCGGGTGGAGCAGGTGTGGGGTGGGTGGTGGTTGGGGTGGGTGGGTGATAGTAGGTGTGGGGTGGGTGGTGGTGGTGGAAAGTTGGAGAGGTAGAATGATGAGAAAGACTAAAAAAAACTTATTTAATTATTTTAAATAAAGAGTAAAAAGTCTAAAATATCAATGGGTAACCAGATTTAACCAAAAAATATAAATGGATTAGGCCTAAAGGACAAAACGTGCAGGATTTTGAAACGTTAAGTACAAAACTTGTCAACTTTCGCAGTAAAGGACACCGTCTGAAATTTGGTGTAAACATAAATAACAAAACTTGTAATTTACTCTTAAGTAAATAAGTCCATGTATCTTGTATATTCTTTTTGTTGTATGCAACTTTTAATTATGTGGTGATTCGGTGAAGTAGCTTATGGAGATGGTCACCTTCCTTGCTTTTCTAATTTTTCCACCTGTTTCAATTGTGACACTTTATTATTAATTTATGATTTATGATTTGGATATACATACATGGTGGTGAGAAGTTTGCCTATGGATATAGGGTATAATAATTCAAGTGAATTCAATTTCACATGTGTTCTAAATGACCATATTGCTACTCCATGGCCTTCATTGTCTTGAACTTTGGTTAATTGGATAGAATTCATTAGGGTTGTATATAGTCGACTTTGATGCATTTTGTTTACCATGAATTTGTATCTATGTATGAAGATATATTACTGGCTTTCATTTTCATTTTGGGGATTTCTAGGCAGGTATAAGTTGGGCTAGAAAACGTTGTACGATTACTAATTTCATACCTTTCAAAGTAAAGAAATGGATCAGGCACAAATCATTATCATTTCACTAAACATGTAAATGAGCAATACATGTATATACAGAGGAGACTAACTAACATAACCACCTAACCTCCTCAACTAATCAACTCTATACATAGAAACTAACTGTACACACTAATATGCCCCCCTCAAGCTGAACGGGTCGCATCTACGTGAAGCGTAGACCGCAAGGTATCAAAACGGGCTGAAAACAAACCCTTGGTCAATAAATCTGCAAGCTGAACTGTAGTAGGCACATAACGAACACGTAAAGTCTGAGCTAATACCATATCACGAATAAAATGCAAATCAATCTCAAGATGTTTTGTACGCTGATGAAACATCGGGTTGACTGCACCATAAGTAGCACCAATGTTGTCACACCAAAGAGTTGGTGGACATGATAATGAAACATGTAGCTCCTGTAATACAGACGTAATCCAACGAATCTCTGCAGCAGTATGAGCTACAGCATGATACTCAGCCTCGGTACTCGACCGAGCGACAATATGTTGTTTATTGGAACTCCAACTAATGAGGTTGGGTCCAAGAAATATACAATAACCAGTAGTCGAACGTCGGTTATCAGGGAAACCCGCCCAGTCAGCATCAGAATAAGCATGTAAATCAAATACATCAGATCAACAATTGCATAAACCATGAGACATAGTACCTCTGAGATACCGCAATATACGCTTGACTGCTACGCAATGATGATTAGTAGGTGTCTGAAGAAACTGAGATACCTTACTGACAGCATAAACAATCTCAGGGCGAGTCAAGACAAGATACTGTAAAGCACCAACGGTACTGTGGTACAAATTAGGATCAGGCAGAGAATCTCCAAAATGTCGAGAAAGCTGACGGCCCGAAGTGACAGGTGTAGATAAAGGTCGACAATCAGCCATACCAGTACGCTGTAACAAATCACTCAAGTAGCGCTGTTGTGATAAATGTAAAGTATTCTCATGAAAAGTAGCCTGAACACCCAAAAAATATGATAAAGCACCCAAATCCTTGAGTGCAAACTGGGAGTGTAAACGCTCAATCAATCTTGTAACATAAGCTGAAGAAATCCCAGTGATGATAATATCGTGATGATAATATCATCAACATATACCAAGACATAACAAATAACAGAATCTCTGCTATAAACAAACAATGATGTATCAGACAAACAATGTCTAAAGCCATCAATGACAAGAGCAGCGGATAGCTTGGAAAACCAAGCACGAGGAGCCTGCTTCAGACCATAAAGAGCCTTCTACAGAAAACAAACATGATGTGGATGAGCAGTGTCAACAAAGCCTGGAGGCTGTGACATGTACACAGTCTCAAATAAATATCCATGAAGAAAGGCATTGTTGACACAACCTGTCGAATGGTCCAACTACGAGTGAAAGCAACAGATAAAACGAGTCGAATAGTGGTCGGTTTGACTACGGGACTAAAAGTCTCGGTGTAGTCAATACCCTCTGTCTGATGAAAGCCCTTGGCAACAAGCCGGGCTTTGTATCAACTAACTGCACCATCAGGATTATGCTTAATCCTATAAACCCACTTAAAGCCAACAATGTTAGCATCAGTGGGTGCGGGAACAAGAACCCAGGTCTTGTTTGAGTGTAATTCAGACATCTCTGATCGCATTGCATCCCACCAAACAGACCACTGCTGAGCTTGACGAAAAGTAGAAGACTCAGTAGTAGGAACAGTAGAAGCCTGATATAGAACATGGTCAGGAAATTGTTTAGGCTGAATAGTATAATCACGTGAACGAGTAACCATCGGATGAGAAGGAACGGGAATAGGAGGAGGAGGAGGAGAATGAGATAAAGACTGAAAATCATGAGAAATAGGAGAAACTAAAGGAATAGGAGAAGAAGTAGAAAATGAAGAAGGAGGGGGAATACAAAAAGGAGTATCAAACGAAGAATAAGCGGAAGAGGAAGAGCCCTCTGAAATCTTAAAGATAGTCTCATGAAAACGAACATGTCGAGATGTGTAAGTACGAGATGAACGAGGATCATAGCAAAGATATCCAAGATGAGAAGGAGCATATCCAACAAAGATGCAAGGTATAGACTTGGGTGAAAGTTTATCCTCACGAGTATCTCCAAGAAATGGATAACACAAACACCCAAAAGTACGAAGAATCGAGTAATCAGGTCGGGAAGCAAATATCACCTCATAGGGAGAAGAGTGATGAAGCACCGGTGAATGCAACTGGTTGATGAGAAAGGCTGCAGTAGCTTATGCATCATACCAAAATTTCTTTGGTAGATGTGCCTGGAAGAGTAAGGCACGAGCAATCTCTGAAAGATGACGATTTTTCGCTCAGCAACCCCATTCTGTTGAGGTGTATAAGTACATGAAATGCGACAAGCAATACCATAATCAAAAAGAAACTTGGCCATTGGCCCATGATTAAGCTCAGGAGCACCATCACACTGAAGATGTTTGATAGTGCAAGAGAAGATGTTCTCAACTAGAGGCTTGAAATGACGAAAGGCATCAATAGCCTGAGAATGATGAGCCAGTGGATAAATCCACGTAAAACGACTAAAATCATCAATAATCGTGATAAAATATCTATATCCAGAATGAGATACAACAGGAAAAGGTCTCCAAATATCACAATGTATAACATGTAAAGGAACAGTAGAGTGCGATACAATAGCATGAAAAGGCAAACATGTTGATTTAGAAACACTACAAGTAGTACAATGTTTATCAACATTTTTATTTGTTAAATGTAAAAACGAAAGTCTATACATCACATCATCGCAGGGATGACCTAAATGAGAATGCCAAGTATCTCGTGACACTATCGGAGCAACAAAGAGAGAGAACAACTGATGTGGACTAGCTCGCGTGTGGTGCAGCAGCTATCCGGCTAGAGTCTGGATAGACAAGCTAAAATGTGAGAATGTGACAGTAATAGGATGCTCAACAAGCTGTGTGATAGATAGTAAGTTCTTGGCAATACCAGGAACTACTAGAACATGTCTAAGCACAATAGTACAGCTAGATAAACCAAGATAAGGAAAACCAATATGAGAAATGACTAGTGACGTACCATTTCCAACAACGACGAGTTCAGAACCAGTATAGGGAACTGATCCGAACACAAGTGAGTGATCAGATGTCATATGCGCAGTAGCCCCCGAATCGGGAACCCACTAGTCAACACGCTTACAAATGCTAGAAAGATCCGCGGATAAGCCAAAGTGAGGTGAACCGGTATGAGAAGCCCATTGAGCAAAATGAGGCCCAAAAATTTGTTGGTCAGTCGTCCCAGACTGCTGCCCAAATGTAGATGGAAACTGAGTCTGATTGCTTGTGGCAGAAAATGGACTTTGGCCCAACAAGCCAGCCTGATTTTGATTATTAAGCCCAGTAACATTAGTTGGAAAAGATGTGCATGGGCCATACCCATTTAATTCATTATATTCTTAGCATTAATATGTAATTTGCTTTATTTTTATTTATTTATGACTCATTAGTTTTAATTTTCCAACACAAATGTATTAACAAATTTAAGGGCAAGATATCATATAAATGAATTTTGAAAGGGTTATTATAATAAAAATATCAAAGAATAAGGGGTGTTCATTGGTTTGGTTTATGGTTTATTTGGTTTATTCGGTTCGGTTTATTCGGTTTTCAAAATTTTGTACCCCAAACCAAAAACCAACCCAAACCAAATAAGGAATATGCAAACCGATCCAAACCAAGCCAAATTCAATTCGGTTTGGTTTCGGTTAGAAACCAAATAAACCAAATCTAACAAAATTGTACCTAAGTACTTTTTTTTCCTAATTTATATTTATGTTTGTGTTCCAACTTTCGAACATTACAGCTAATTTACACCTAACAATATACGAATACAAGAAAGTTTTATTGCGAAATAAAACAAACACATCCATAAAGTAGTCGTAGACACAACCACAAAATTAAAGCTTCAAAACATAGATCATAGAAACTATAAATAGTTAACAGTTGGGCTTTTAGATTTACATTTGGTATTTTAGGCTGCATAAAAAATAACTATTTTGGGCTAATAAATTGTATATGATTTATAAAATATTATTTTTTTATTTAATAATTAATTAAGTTAAATGGTTTATTCGGTTATCCAAATAAACCGAATAAACCAAATAAAATAAAATGTGGATCCATAAACCGAACCAAAAACCATATTCACAATTCGGTTTCGGTTAGAAACCAAACCAAAAACCGAATTCGTTATTTGGATCGGTTTATTTGGTTACGATTACGGTTCGGTTTACGGTTTTTATTTGGTTACGGTTTTTTCTGAACACCCCTACAAGAAATAACGTAGAAGAGGACTTTTGAGTCAACCTTATCTCCAATCATCTAACACCAACCAACCATTTCCTTCACACACTATTTTTACGTTATTATTAACAAGTAACAGCCAAGCGTCTGCTTCACACTCCCTTTTCATTATTCACCATGGTTGTTCTTACTGAAATTTCTGAAGAGTCTTCGTCGTCTTCTTCTTCTACCTCATCAACTTACGATTATGATGTATTTTTAAGCTTTAGAGGTGCGGATACTCGCAATAATTTCACTGATCATCTTCTCAAAGCACTCCGGGAAGCCTCTATCCGCACGTTCTTCGATGATGCTGAGATTCAAATAGGAGACTCTCTAAAACCAGAACTGGAGAATGCAATTAAGGCATCTCACTCTTCTATTATCGTGTTGTCCAAGAATTACGCTTCTTCCAGATGGTGCCTTGATGAATTGGCACTCATCATGGAGCAGCGAAGGACCTCCAAGCATTTTGTTTACCCCATCTTCTATCACGTCAAGCCTTCTGATGTCAGGAAGCAACGAAAAAGCTTCGGAGAAGCAATGGCAGAGCATAAACAGAGGATGGAAACGGAGTTAAATTCAGAGAAACGAAGTCAATCGGCTCACAGGATAGAGAAATGGAAGAAAGCATTAACAGAAGTTGCTGATATGAAAGGGAAGGAAGCAAACGGCAGATAATTAAAAAACTTTCTTCCTCATGTTAATTTAAACTTGTATATGTATGCTCTGTTTTGTCTAATTGATAATAAATTATTTAGATCTATTGAATATGATTTGGAATTGGTAACTAACAACATTTTACATGAAAATTATTTATTATATTCTGGAAAAATATTATGATGCATTGCACCTCCAATTTTTTATGTAACCCTGTCAATTGGATATGATTCTATTAAAATTGTTTTAAACTAGAATTTTGACCCATCGCTCGTTGCGGGAGGGTTGAAATTTAAAATAAATATCTGATCCGACTCATTTCCAAACAAACTTATGTCAAAACGTATACCAACTAAAACATACATAAAATCAGGGGCGGACCTACTATGTAACAAGGGGTAGCCTCCGCTACCCCTTGACGCTCCGGCAGTAGTGTAAAATTTGGAAAATTTTGACTTTTTTTTTCGATTTCATTACCCCTTTTCTTTGAGTTGCCCCTATACGAACTTTCTAGATCCATCACTGCATAAAATAAGCACGAAAACGTGTTATATTTGACCCGATTCCTCGTCAAAACATAAACCAACTTAGATTTGTACCGAAACATATTTAGAAAAAAAACACGTTAGAAAACGGTGTTTTTTAAGTTAAAAAATGGTACCGTGCGTTATGACAACGTTATGACCTGTCTTGTTTAAAAAAAAATCACGACAAAACGTAGACCATTTATGTAAAAACGTAAACTAACTTGGATCTATATCGACACATACTTAAAAAGGAAAAAAAAAACAAAAAAAAAGAAAAAGAAAAAAACTAAATCACTTTGCTACAGTGATTTTGGCTTTAGAATTGTTATATATACAACTAGGTTAATGCCCGCGTAATACGCAGGTTCAACCAAAACCATATTATTTACTTTGAAATGTAATATTCTGTACAAACGCATACATTGGAAGAAACAAACAGAAAATTATTAAATCCCGGAAAAAACTTCCTTGTAGACTACATTTGTTGTTTTACTTGTTAAACGCGGCTTCAACCAACGTATTATTTTTATTCAAATTTAAATTCTATGTAAAAAGACATATGTTAGATAAATTTCATGTGTGTTACACGGGTGGTCTTACAATTAATTGTTAAAAAAAAACATATTTAAGAAACCGCGAGTTTCATGGGTGACTTAACACAAACATATAATATCTACTGCCATTGAGATGAACTTCATCTACTCATATTTCATCTAGCACTTAAATTCATAATAAAAACCAATGTATTAAGATCTTGAATCGCCATTTGTTATTGGGTACACATTGTCAAGTAAAATTCACTTTTAGGAGGATTATTTTCATTCCTATTCCTATGAATATAAAATAGTATACGTCCCTCTAGCATACACAATATGGCCATACGAAGCAAACGCTTATAAAACACTACTGATCTTGCATTGTTAATATGTCCATACAAAGCAAACGCTTATGAAACACTAACTGATCTTGCATTGTTGAAAAATTTATGTCATCTGAATTTATACAAAAGCATATAAAACATTATAATTCTTTCTTTTAGTCACATGTTCATTGGCTATATAAAACAATTGATTTATTAAAAAATTATGTACAACTTTTGAAAGTTAGTATATTCTTCCTACTAAAAGCACCACTCATACTACACGTACATATATATACCCGTATGGTACGGGTACAAAGCAATATGCTATATAAAAAACAATAAACATACATGAAGCTCTTCATCTTTCCTATTTAAGTTTTAGGAAGCACTCTTGAGTTTACTAAAAGTAGCCATCTTTGTTGCTATACTTAACTAATTATAATTCAACCAGCAACCCAACCCAACCCAACCCTATCAAAAAAAGAAGCTGGCTTTTTTTGGCCAACCAAGTATTTTATTCAATCACCAAAAATTGTACACATAATGTTTCTAGCCAGTGACTAACAACAAACATACACCCAAACCTCATACTGTAACAACTCCACACCCAGTACATCAGAACGAAAACATTAGGAAAACTTGAAATATCTCTAGCTCTCCCATTCTATGGCACTTTACTTGACTCAATTTTTGACCAGTTAAACGCAGCCACTTTAATCTCGCCCAACATCTGATCCAACTGCACTCTTTACCTGAGAAAATTAATTTGTTTCAGCCCTTCCATACTGTACAGTAGGTCATCAAAAATACCGCTTGCTTTTAAATAAATAAGCTGGCTAGATAGAAAGAACAACCAATAAACAAAATTTTAAACCTACTTTAGCCAAGAAGTTTAGCCTTTTCCAATTTAAGCTTTAAAATTTGTTCAACAACTTGCCTATTATCTTCGCTAGAAGCACGAGTCACATAAGAACGATAAATTTCCTCCTGCACAGCTCGATTTTTAGCATGTTGTATTAGGAATGAGCGAGGTACCAACCGGTACCGAAAATCCCCAAAAACGGGTACCGGTACCGAAAATACATGGTACGATACGGTTCGGTACCGGTATCATACCGATATTTGAAAGTAAAAACCGGTACCGTACCAGACCGGTACTGAAAACGTCAAAAGGAGGTACCAAATCGGTACCGAAAATATTCCGGTTCAGTACCAGAATCCGACACCATTTACTCATCCCTATTGTATAACTGACAAAACACTTGGATCATCCCTGTCCCATTTTCAGCAGTCACATTTTCATGACCCTGTGTTTAAACATTTACAATGAAATGATAATTGTATCCAACAATAAGCATATATAGAGCATAAGGGGTTCGCATTTACACTGAAGCTACAGTAAACATATATAGCATAAGGGGTTTGAATTCACACTAAAGCTTAGTTTATTTTTGCATAATAAAGCACATACTTATTGTTATAATAGAGCTTAAATTTATAACTATGAAACTATGAGCTCATAGGCGTATAGATATGTGAAGATAAACACCTTCAAGTGGTACTTTATTTTGTATAGGAAGAGCTTGAAGGGCCTAGCAAATATAAAATAAGATACAATTACTAATCAATATTCTTCTGAAGAACAAACTACAATATACATGAGTGGGCCAATCTCAACTGCATTCAAAAACCCAATGAGAGAAACATGTAAACATGTTGCTTCATTTCATACACAAACTGCAAGATCAGATGGTAATAGTACAACTATATGTGAGCCAAGTGTTGGCATTATAATTCCAGCTCCTTCACGGGCCTTATGATCCAATACTTCTAACTTATATAAAATCATCTACAATTTGTAATAACTATATTATCCAGCACAACCTTCTCCTTAACATTTTCTACATGAAATTACCAAAAGTGTCCTGCCCCAAGACTATACCACACTGCAAACTATAAAAATTTATTTTGTACACCTAAAAATCCCCCCAAAAAAAAAAGAAAAGGTTGACATCAACCTGAGAGTAAAAAACAAACCTTATAATGTCAGCCAACATCTGCTTAAGAATTAGAATCATCTGAGCACAACCGAATGCCCATAAAGTCAATTAGATGATCATCATCCCATTGAGGGTAATCCTCTAATAAATTTCAAACACTTTTTTGTGAATTTTGATTAACATCCAAACTATAATAATATTTTTTTTATGTTTTAATAAAACTGATTAGAAAACTCTAATTATTAACCTATTAAGACAAATAAACAACTTTACGTGAGCAACCATGGAGTTGCTTATTCAAATTGTTTATCCAATTATTATATTCAATTTCTAACAAAATGAAATCTCCGGTGAATAAATAAAACACCGTATAGGAAAGCTCCACCAAAAGTTAGTATAATAAAAGGATGTAAAACTTCTAAAAGTCCAACAATTGATAGTTGTCATCCCTACCAAATTGGGGAAAAAAGCCACTAATTAAGTGTGTTGCCCTATCGAAACATAATTTGGAACAGGTTAACCATAATTCCTGATAGGATTTCATACACAGCGGTGAAAGACAACTCAAGAACAAAAGATATAAACAGCTTACCAGTTTGGGGACAGGAAGACCTTCATTGGAGTTACCATAACGCTAGATCAGGTCGCCTGTGTTCATCTCAGTTGTAGACCCTCACTGTTACCTCATTTATCTTGGGGGTCCGTATAAATATACAATCTTTCAATCTGAAAGCCTCAAAATCACCATTATATTCAGTTGACTAACATAACTCAAACATAGTAATCATCAAAAAGCATCTTCTAGCTAAAAATTTTACTTACGTGCAGTCAAATTCGCAATGTTGGACAATAGAGATCCCGAAAGGTCCATGCTTGTAAGGTTTCTGCAAAAAAACCCAAATTAATTAAATTCAGTCAATTCACATGTAACAAACTATGATCATCATCAATATTGCAGTCAACTCACAATCCTGTCACGCGAATGTTAGTTACATTAGAGCATGAAACTCCAGTCCATGAGTTTTCCTTCGGTAAACAACGATCACCATTCCCATCGAACAGAGGGTTCTGAAAGCCGTTCTTCAAACCATTCAAGCCGATCACTATAAAACACGAAATGCACATAAACATGTCAAATTGTGAACCAAAAACAAGTTATCAACGTATACAACCAAAGTTGTGAATCATAGAATCACGCGTGTGAGTTCTTCTTGGTCTCGTGTACCGAATAGAACGCGTAAATCAAGCTCGTATCATCCTTTCCAGACGGTAACTTTTTCACTGCAGCAGCGAGAATGTCGCTGCTGCTTTCAACAACCTATGTGCTCAAAAGATGGATAAGAGAGTCAGGGAAAATTACAAATACATACAATCAATCAAGAATCTAATCTATTTTATAAGTAAAATAGCATCAACCAAATTAAATAAAAATAAAAGAAGTTGTCAAATTCATTGCATTCCATTCTTGAATATTCCGTGATACATTATCATATCAGATAAACCCAATTAACATAGCCGCAAGTTCAATCCGAACGCAGAACAACAAAATAATCAGAAACTTTGAAATAAGAATGTTAGGGATAATCTTACCCAATCATGTCTTGAACGTGACGAGCCAAATTGCACTCTTCTCACTGTTGCTTCCATATAAAATTGAACCCTAAAGAAATGTTTAAGATGAAATCGTATGAAATTGAACCTGCATTTTATGAAATCGAACCCTAAACACATGGTAGAATATGAAATCATACGAAATCTAACCTAAAATCATACGAAAATCCTAATTGAAACCCTATAACTCACCTTGAACACTCTTAAATTCAAAGGATTATTCGTCAATTACCATAGAATGATGATTGAAAGTTCCAATTGAAGGTTGTCGCTGATGCTACTGAGAGAGAGAGAGACAGAGGATTCTTGTTCGCCAGAGAGAGTTAGAGTTAGGGTTTTGTGTTTTCAAGCGTATGGTGTAAGATTAGGGTAAAGAAATTGATTTACGCTATGTTCCTGAGTTTCATTAAATGAGAGAAAAGAAAAGATTTGGAAAGAAATAATTTTTTGTTGTGTTCCAGAGTTTCATTAAAGGAGAGAAAAGAAGAGAAAATGAGAGATTTTTTCTCTAAAACTAATCTTTCCAATTTGGAAAGAAACAGAGAGAATAGAAAAGAAAATGAGAGAATCATTTATTTTCTCTCCTTAACTTAACTCGGGAACATAGTGTTAGATCCAGAGGAGGCAGATGATTTCACCTCTAGGGTTTTGGGAAAAAAGAAACGATGATTGAGAGAGAGAGTGTGAAAGAAACTTACATAATACGCTGAAACCAATCGGACCCTATGAGCTATGCCACATGTCCTCTCATTTGAGATATGCCACTTGTCTGCTTATGTGACTGCTTATTTGACATCAACCATAGGGTGACATGTGTCCCCAATGGTTTGCTTTAGTAGAGATATAGATTAAACGTGTCTTTAATTAATTATGCATCGAACGTATTTATCCTAATTCATTATGTTGAATATTGGTCTAAGTCAAATGTGGATCAGACGGGTTTATGAACTGTATTTCATGTTAGGTTTCAGTAGTGTAGTTTTACTTTTATCAAAAAAAAGGTTTAATATATTTTATTTACTGAATAATAACTAATAAAAACGCAGCGGATTAAACGTAAATAATGACACCAAAAACGATCTAAACAAGATCATGGTTACATACATGCAAATACGATATATAATATTAATTAATCTACTCATGATATTAAAGATACCTTTTATTAATGACCCAATAGCAAGAATAGATTAGGAATTGAGATTCTGGCTATATAAGTTACTAACGGCAGTTGTGGCACGCAGCATTAGTAAGTGCTACGCAGATTAAGGGGGAGGGGGTGGTTATCACTTGCAAAAATTACATCACTCACAACATCCAATAAAGTTTCGTCATGTCATCAACTATTATTCCATCACTCACAAACTTTTTAGTGGCAATGGTCATCACTCACAACACCCAACAATAAACCCTCACACCCTCTCACATCAATTTATCACTCACAGCCCATAACGCTTGAAAAAATTCACGGAATCCTTCCATCACTCGTGGAAGTTGAGCAAAGGCGGTGGTATCTTTGTTTGTTCCACGTGTGGAACTTGTTCATCACGGACAAAATTTTGTCCACCCCCAGTCCCCTAATAACGATTGCCAATTGTGAATTAAGTACAACTCTTGGGCATGAACGTTTAGCCTCATCTATGCTCACTTTTAGTCTCCAAGACAGTTGTGGCATATAACAGGAGAGAAAGTAATAGTCGTCCTAAAAGAGGTACTTGTGGAAGGGCCGAATGTGTCAACGAAACCCTTGCACCTTTGAAGGATAAGCTAGGCATCAAGTGTGGCATTGCGGCTCCACACACTAACGGTTTGCTTCACGTTCCAAGTGTAACTTGTGTGAGGATAGCATAGACTATTGATTTTAATCTTGGGTTAATTTTAATATTTACCAAATAGAGTCGTAAGAGCCAATTTTACTATATATTTAGTCGTGACATGTGACATTTTGATGAACTCTTTCATCTCTCATGACGCTTAATTTTAAATAACCTATTAAAACCAAGTTTGTATAACCATTTAAAAGTTAATAGTTTTAAGATTATTAAGTTATGAGTTTTCAAAAGTTAAAACTTGCTAAATTTCAAAAACTCTAATGGTTATTTTTTTTAAATAAACTATTTGTTTTATAAAAAAAATATTTTCAAGTTGTCAAAATCAGTTTACAACGTGTCATAATTGATTGTGATAACATTTTATAACACCTTTTAAAAGTTTAGTATTAGGTTGGTATATTACATAGCAACTATAAGATAAAAACAACCATAATAGCAAAAATAAATATGTAACCTTTAGGTCATTTCGTTTGTTCTTGCTAGAGCTAAATAGCAAGACCAAATTAGGTCACGGGGTAAAAAACACAAAAACAAACACGAGGATGGACCTAGTGCATCTAGTTGTCTTGAGTACCTGTATGATTCCTGTAAAGTCTTCTGTTTTGTCTTCGGATCTTCAACATTATAATATAAAATGTAATAAAACTGAAACCCTAATCTATTACAACTTTGAGCCACAAAGTGGACCAAAAACTATAATACAAAACAAAAAATAAGAACAAAAATATACAAGTAAGGGTCTACCATATTTACATATTCAACACAATTAAGTTAATATGGGCAATCTATAGGTCAAATAAAAAACAAAAAACTTTTGACCAAATAACTTGTTGCCCAAGAAATATCTAGATCTGAAACTTTAAACGACTTAAAGTTTGAGATGTATAACCGATTAAAAGGACCGGTTTCAATTTGCATGTTGTAAGCGTGACTCTAATAGCACTGTTGGGTTTCAGTAGTGTTAATTTTACTTTTATCAAAAATAGGTTTGATATATTTTATTAACTATATATATAATTATAAAAACACAACAGATTAAATATAAATAATGACACCAAAAATGAACCGAACAGGATCGTGGTTACATACATGCAAATATGGTACACAATATTAATTAATCTACTCATGAGATTAAGGATACCTTGTGGTTAATAATTAACCGTGTGAGACACCGAGATACAACGAACGAGTGCTAGACACAAACACGAAACAAAACGGGTGTGGCACACAACGGTCACAAGTAGCACCGGTTGAAGGAAGCGGCGGCTTGGCTGGTCAAAATCACAAAGAAAAAGGGACGGCTCTTTCTTTTTGGAGTTATATCGCAAGGGTTAGGATATAATAGGAAGTTTTTTTGGCTGGGAAGGCTAGAAAGTAATCTTAACCATCATCGATATAATCAAGGGTTAAGATTAAATGAGTGAAATTGAAGAAGATAAAAAGGAGGCGCGTGGGTTTTTAGGGGCATTCTAGTCAATCCAGAGCAATATTTTATCTCTTCTCCAATTCCCCCCATTTTTTAAACGTTAATAACTCTTTCATACGACATTATTTTTTTATAAAAATTGCACCAAAAAAACGAGCGTCTTTTTATCTTTAAAACGAGTATACTATTGTTATATTTTCGAAAAAAATTAACGAAAACCCAGTTGCGTGAAACGCAATGGACAAAAAGGGTAAAAAATGACTTTTTTCTAAAACGCAATGGATAAAAAACACAAAGAAGTATCTTATTTCTAAAACACAATAGCCAGAAAACACAAAGAAATATCTTATTTCTAAAACGCAATGGCCTAAAAACACAAAAAAAAGTGTTTTTTCTAAAACGCAATAGACTAAAAAACATAAAAATGTGTTTTACCTAAAACGCAATGGAATAAAAACACTTCAAAAGTTGTTTTTATAAAACGCAATGGATCAAAAAACACATAAAAATGTCTTATTTCTAAAACGCAATGGACTAAAAAACACAAAAGAAAGTGTTTTTTCTAAAACGCAATAGACTAAAAACAAAAAAAATGTGTTGTTCAATTGCGTTTTACAAATTCCTTGTGTTGTACAATTGCGTTTTATGAATAAGAATAAAAATAGAAACATTGAGGTGACAATTGCGTTTTACGAAATAACTCTAGAATTGCGTTTTACGAAATATGAGGAAGACACCCAAATAAAACGCAAACCACACAGAATCAAAAAAGTAAACAAGAAGAACAGAAGCTAAAAAGTAAAAAGGTACAAGAACAACTCACCACTACATTATTTGTTATCTTAAATATATTACAGTCATCGTATATTTATAATTGCGTTTTACATGAAATCACCGTCATCATTTCTAAAGCTTCTTGAATCAACTGTTGTGGATTAGAATCATTGTTAACGTTGATTTGAATATGATTGAAACCGAAGTTAACGCCATCAGCTGCCGGTGAATCAACGGGTGTGGAACTTCGACGTACACCACATTGGAAATTGTTCGCCGGTGTTCCGGTGTTGTTCAATGGCGGTGGAAGTTGCTTAATCAAGGGATGGTAACTCGATTAGAGATCTAGATGTGGTTTCTTCGACGATGGTAACGATAGTGACGGTTTCCGGTTATTTAAATAGTGGTGGTGGAGAAGAGTTGGCCATGGAGGTGAAGAAAACGTGTTTCAGATCTAATTTAGATTTAGGGTTTTTTGACGTAAAAGAAGTAAATAGACCAAAATGCCCTTCCTTGTGTTTTTAATTATTTGCCACATGTCATCCTATTATTGCTTTCTAACCTTTCTAGTCAAAATAAACTTTCTATTTAATCCTCTCCCTATATGGCAAAACAGCACATTGTAGAAAATCACTTTTCCTTTGATGGCTAAGCTCCTGTTTATTTGGTTAGGCTAAAAGTGGCAGATCACTTTTTTTTTTTGGGGTTTTCGATTGTTGTGATAGTTCTATTTTTTTACAACATGATAATGATAAATATATGTGTATATTCATTATCCCTAATCATTATATAGGGAAAATTCAAATGAAAACCACTTTTAGCGTGAAAACTCGAAAACTAACTAAAAAAAGCCTAAAAAACACACTATTTTTTTACAATTTTTTTTTTATTAAAAATCACTATTTTTTATATATATAAAAACTTTAAAAAAAATTGTAATGCACATGTGTAATAGTATACATGTGCACTACAAATATTTTATTATTTTTTTTTGAAAAAAAAGTTTTTTTTTATATACAAAAAATAGCGAAAAATTGGTAAAAAAATTGGGTATGTTTTTAGGCTTTTTTAGTTAGTTTTCGGGTTTTCGCGTTAACTAGTGGTTTTCATTTGAACCTTCCCCTTATGTTATGCTATGCTATGCTACAAAGTACGATGAATAGTAACTTTATTTTTAAAATTATATATAGCTTTTTATTAATTTTATTTAATATATTATAATAGTTTATTATTAAATTTACTTTTAATAACATATTTTATTTTTTTTTGTTTTCTAAAACTATATATTTCCTTTACCATTTTTTTATAATTTTTTTCTTCTTTAGAAAATATATTAATTTATCAAATAATTTGATACTTCTTTAATAATTTACGTTTATGACTTTTTTTCTAAAAACTTAAGTACATAGTTGTGTGCTTGAATTTTTCCCTCTACATACATTCCGTTATAAGTTTTGTTAAAAACTGAGTTGTACTCAAAATAACGTATTTATTTGGTATCATAAAACGATACAATAATAAACTAAACCGTTATAATTGTTTGGTTTTCTAAACAACATGCTTTATTTTCAAAGTATGTTTGTTTTACATTATCATTTGCTCGGTTTCGCCGCAACGCGCGACGTCAAGAAAGACTAGTATATATTATTGATGAAGGAGGATGAATTGTAACTTTATTATCATAATAATATATAGCTTTTTATTATTATTTTTATTTAATATATTATAATAGTTTATTATTATATTTACTTTTAATAACAAATTTTAAATTTGGGTAAATTACACTTTTCGTCCTTTATGTTTGTACCGGATTGCAACGTATAGCCTTTAACTTTTAAAATTACAGTCACAATCCTTTATTTCAAAAACACGTTACTCTCTACGTACTTTAACACTAACCAAATTAAAATTTTTAGTTAATTTAATTCACTTAAGAGTATTCTGGTCGATCCATGTTTTTATTTAAATGTTTCATAAATAAAACCAATGAAATTGCATATACACTTCATATTTCCCAATTTCCTAACCCTAAAACCCTAACCACCATATCCTGCCACCACCGCGTTAAATCTCGTCACCACCGCTCCGACCATCGTTGACCAGTCGGGCCACCACCACGTCACACCCACCGCCCTAACCCTTCGTAGATCTGCAAAGTCCTGCTGCATCTTGAGTTCTGTATTGAACGTGCACCTTATTCCACAATGATCAAACCAAAGCCACATTTAGAAGGCCTCATTGACAAAAGTTGACTTATAACACCCTGCTGCATCTGGAGTTCTGTGTTCAACAAGTAAGTTCAGTAATATGACATATACCTTTTGTATCTTTTAGTCTCGTTCTATATGTAGGAAGACAGGGGCAGCGATCCGGTGCATCTGGAGCTCATTGACAAAAGTTGATTTATAACCACACAACCCCCAAAACGCAAGAAATCTGTTTTATGATTACAAATTAGGAACAAAAGCACTACTATATCCCCATTCAAATTCAAAAATTGGAGTTTCGTGATTACAGATTAGGAACAAAAGCATAAGGCTTTCATTAAGTGGTTATATACGAGTTGATTGGTATCAAAGTTGCCTCAAGTGGTTGCCTGATTCAACGATGGAAACCTGGCCGGAGTTGACTGCGACGGTGGCGGTGGCGGAGTTCGTCACATAGGTTTGATTCGAGTGAGCTGGATTGTACAGTTTAGCCTAGCGAAGAGACGACATCGGCACCATTCTGGTCGGAGGCGCACGGATCAGCGACGGCGGATCAGTGGTTTCATTTGTTGCACCCTACTTCCCAAGTAGTTCCGACGGTGTTGGTTGCAAAAATGGTGGTGGTTGTGTGCGAAGTTGGTAGTGGTGATTGTGGTTTCCGACGGGTTGGGTGGTGGTGGTGGAGGAGATGAAGATGGAGATGGTTGTGGTTAGGTTAGAGCAGATGATGGTTTGTATAAATAATACATAGTATTCTAAATTATAAAACAAATATATTAACTAAATAATCAATTGTTTTGAAGTTTTATTTTATTTTATTTATTATATTATATATTATTAATGCTTAAAATGACCAAATTGCCCTCCTGTGCAATGCAAATGACTAGAGTTCTTCGAATTAAGGATGTAATGAGTTCTTCGAATGTAATGAGTTCTTCGAATGAGTTCTTCGAATTAACTTGGTTAGTGGAAAAGGACCTAGCATGTAATGAGTTCTTCGAATTAAGGATTGCGACTATAGTTATTGAAGTTAAAAGGCTATCCATTACAATCCGATACAAACATAAAGGACGAAAAGTGTAATTTACCCTTTAAATTTTTTTCTCTTTTAAAACCATATATTTCCTTAACCATTTTTCTAATAATTCTTTTTTTAACATATATTAATTTATCAATTAATTCTTAATTCGATACTTCTTTAATAATTGACGTTTATAACTTTTTTCTAAAAACTTAAGTACGTATTTGTGCTTAATGTTTTCCCTTACATTCCGTTAAAAGTTTTGTTATAAACGAAGTTGTACTCAAAATAAAGTATTTATTTGGTATCATAAAACGGTATGATGATAAACTAAACCGTTCTAATGGTTTGACTTTCTAAACAAAATGCTTTATTTTTAAAATACTTTTGTTTTAAAATATCATTTGCTCGGTTTTGCCGCAACGCGTGACGTCAAAAAACACTAGTTAGATTTAAATTATAACAAATTGTAACCAGGCCCCAAGCCTAATAGAAATTAGAACAAGTCCAAGATGCGATCCAAGCCCGAAAAATTAAATTTAATTATATAAACAATTAAACTTTAAATTATTTATAACGTGTATAAATAATAAATCCGTTTCTCGTGAATATATAATTATTCTAGATAATTATATATTCCATACCCTTAATTGTTCTTGGCCACCAGTTAATCAAGTTAAGTGGATTTAATGTTCATTTTCCAATGTGTAACTCTTACGGATCATAGCTCGGTCAGCAGCGTTGGCTTATCGAATTCGTACATCTAATTCCAACACATCATCTGAAGGTGGTTGTCGTAATTCGTAAAACATTATCAATCATTAATGTTCGTATGTTAATTGATCTTATCGAATTTATAGAGAATCATACTTTTTGTAAGTTCATCAGCATACAAATGTTCAGTGCTTCTTATAAACCAAAAGATTCTTGATGAGCTCATCATATTTGTTTATCTAATTACTTGACTAGTATCTTCTTGTTTTTAATGGAATCGGTTCCAGCAGAGAGACGATGCTTATTGAAGAAATTATTAAAGATATAAGTAGCAGATTAGAGCTACACAAAAGGAGTGAGATTCCAAAACTAATTGGGATGGAGTCTTCAGTTAGGACCATCACTTCATTCTTGAACGATGCATCTTCACATACCACTGATGTTCTCACAATATGGGGTATGGCTGGAATAGGAAAGACGCATTTGGCAGACTATATCTTCAAGTCACACTATCTTGAGTTCGAAAGCAGCTGCTTTCTTGAGGATATCGAAAGGAGGTGCACATCCCAAAAGCGATTGCTTAAATTGCAGAAACAACTCCTTAAAGATATTCGAGCGAGAAGTTGGATGGGCATAGATAATGTTAAGGCAGCCACCTCAAAGATTGAGAATTCACTTTTTAGGAAAAGAACTTTTGTTGTTCTTGATGGTATAAATGACTCTGAGCAGTTGGATGCGTTAATTGGGACAAAAGGCCTTCATCCTGGAAGCAAAATCATAATAACATCTAAAAATGGATCCCTAACAGAAAAATGTAAGCTGTTTGAAAGACAAGTTCCACCAAAGCATACTAAGCACTTGCTTCAAGGCTTAAATGATAAGGATTCTCTTCAGCTTTTAACTTGGCATGCCTTTGGATGCCTTGAACCCAACGAAGGTGATAAAAAGGAAATGAAGAAGGTCGTACAATACTGCAAAGGACATCCACTGGCTCTTAAAGTTTTGGGCAGTTCTTTCCGTAGCGAAGATGCTACATGGGAGGATATCTTAGAATCACTAGGGAAAGAAATTAATCCAGATATTAAAAAGGTCCTGAAAATTAGTTATGATACTTTGCCATCAGAAAAAGACAAGGAACTGTTTAAATACATTGCTTGTTTATTCGTTGGCGAAGAGAGAAAGTTCACTGAAGACATATTGAAAGCATGTGGCATATGCAAACTATCTGGGATCAAGGTTCTTGTCAATAGATGCCTTCTCACTGTAGGATTATCTGGCGAATTGATGATGCATCAACTTCTTCAAGACATGGGGAGAGATGTAGTCCGTCAAGAATCACCAAGCAAGCCATGGGAGCGAAGTATATTATGGAATCATGAGGAGTGTTTGGATGTGTTGCAAAATAAACAGGTAATCAAGCATACCTATTATGTGTACATTGATTAATTTATATTATGTGTATAAATATTACTTCTTTAATTATTTGTTTATTTATTAGGGAACAACAATAATTCAAGGACTTGTCCTTGTCATGAGAACATTTGAGAATGACACATGGAAAGAACCAAGTAGTGTCAATATGAAAAGGTTTGGATTTAGATCCTTATCATCATTCATTTGGGTTCACATACTGCTGCTCTCTGTTCTTTGGTGGTTATTTGGTTTGTTTTCGGGAATGCGTTCCTCATCCCGTAAAACAAAAGGTAACTTTGAGACACTTGCTTTAAGTGAAATGCGTAACTTAAGACTACTCCAACTGAACTATGTACAACTCAGTGGATCCTACAAGAATTTTCCTCAAGGTTTAATATGGTTATGCATGCATGGATTCCCTTTGAGTTATATACCTTCAGACTTACAAATGGACTATATGATAGCTCTTGACTTGTCTAATAGTAAACTACAACAGCTTTGGAAGAAGCCCAAGGTACAAAAATCTCCAGCTTCTACTTATTTTGTTTAATATATAACTCATGGTCAAGTATCTTTGCACACTGACATGCATCTTAATTTTGTTTATTTGTTAATTTAACAGCTGCTCAGGTCACTGAAGTATCTTAATCTGAGTAGTTGTCATGAGCTTGTTAGAGTGGGTCACTTCTCTGGGCTCCCTCTACTTGAAAGGTTGACACTCGCAAAATGTACAAGTCTAGTGGAGGTCTGTGAGTCAATTGGAAATTATAGTAAAAAACTTGAAGTCCTTGATCTGAGTGAATGTAGTAAGTTGAAGGAACTTCCAAGAAGCATAGGAAAGTTAAATAACCTTACTCAACTTCTAATAGATGGTTGTTCAAATCTTGGTGAATTTCCAGTTGAAATGAGGTCTCATGGGTCTTCTCCCTCTACCATAGCACCAACAAGTTTCAAGTCCCTTGTGAGTTCTTTACCACAATCACTTGTACAGCTGTCTCTTAAAAATTGTAATTTGTATAATGACTCCTTTCCAATGGATTTTAGTAGCCTTTCAATGTTGAAGAAATTGTCTTTGGATAAAAACCCAATTGATTCCATGCCCCATTGTGTGAGAAGCCTTAGTAGGCTGGAGACACTCACTTTAAACTATTGTGGTAACCTAAAAACAGTCTTGTGTGCTCCAATCCAATTAAAGCAGTTGGTTGTATTCGATTGCGACTCATTGGAAAAAATAACATTTCATCCAGAACAGTCAGTTCTACCTGTTATCATATATACTACATTTCACTTGAATGAGATTCAGTACAAGTTCAAAATCCAAGCTTTATCAGAAATTGACGAAGAGGTACTACGCAGTTTGGGTTGGATGAATATAGCAAATTTGAACCACTGCCGGTTTTCTAAGGCCAATCAAATTGGATTGTACGAGTTGGCAGGAAGGATACTTCCAGCACAGGTGGATGTCTCTTTATATATCTTTAATTTTCACCTTTTAATATGCATTTATAAGCTAATAAAACTTTGATGTGACACTCAGATGCTTTATGAACATGGAATATTTAGCACATATCTTCAAGGGCAAGAGGTTCCTGAGTGGTTCAGTCAAAGAAGCAGCGGGTCATTGTTTACCTTGAAATCATCTCATAAAAATGGTAAGATTCAGGGGCTAAATGTTTGCATTGTGAGTACAGTTTCAAGCATGAAGGAAGTTGGCCCTTTAAGAATTGAAATAAGGAATCTGACAAAGAACTCCTCCTGGGCATACCGGCCTATGATGTATCTTGTTCCAGAAGATGATGCGTTTGAAGATGGTGATGAAGTTGTTGCAGTATGGTTAAGCCATTGGATGTTTGTGAATAATGAGTTTGAAGATGGTGATGAAGTTAGCATTCACTTTAGCGTAAAATATCAATATTTCCTTGAAGACGGTGATGAAGTTAGCATTTACTTTAGTGGTAAAGGGCCAGAATATGCAAATGTAAGGGAGTATGGTATCAGCCCTGTGTATGATGATGATGATGGTGGTGGTGGAAAGCAGAAAGAAGATCCTTTGGGTTATTACAAGTCATGGAAGCACATCATCGGTGGCGGTCTCTCTGATTATGAAGTCTCCCCAAGTCATTACTATCTACGCCCTATATTTTTCCCTTAAGGTTAAAGTAAACTAAGTACGGGTCAGAATGGTCTGTAATTGCAATCCCTTCTTTTTAAATCAACACCAAACTGAAAGATTATATTATTTTAGTGTTGTTTCTCATCTTTCTGCCTCTGGAATCCAATGTTTTTTTGGTTATCGAATCATCACCCACTTCTGCTCAGTTTTATTAGCACCACCACACAATTTGAAGGGTTTAACGACGGCCACTGATGAAAGAGCCGGTAAAGCTACCCACTTAAAGAAGGTAACTAAACTTTCATATGTTTGCTTTTGCAGTTTGGTTTGATTAGGTTCTTTACTTGTAAAGTGTAACTAGGTTTATTTGGTGATTTTATGGATTTCTTGGGTTTTTAATGACTTTTGATGTATCTGATCAAATACGATCAATGGACTGCCAGCATTTCCATATTGCCAAGTGTTGATGCATTTCTATGTGGATGTGGCACGGTTCGGTTCGTCGCTATCAAGACCACATATTTGACATCCTCCTGTCAAATATGTGTATGCAGTGGCGTCTCTGAGAATTCACATACCCTGTGCGAGCTCGAAAAATATGCCCATATGCTTTAACGATAAACAGTATAATTACGAAAATGACAAAAATTGTAGTAAAAATTTGATAAACAATGCAATTATGATAATGACAAAATAATAGTATCTAATGAGTTAGATACTTTAATAACTAATAACTTAATAGCCAACCAATGATTCGTGCAGCTCTCATTGCATTCTTCATAGCAAATTGTCGGATCAACTCTTCATAGCAACTGTCTAGTATGATTAATATACAATTTACATCGTTATTTGCAGATTACTGCGATGTACCAATATAGGACAATACTGAATACTCATTAGTCAATTAAATACGATACGCCGTACACGGATACGGGCAACATAGTTCTGATGTTAACAACAATTAACAGACTAACAGTTTAAAAATTAACACTAAACCGACGAACGAACCTTTTGAGTTCTGAATCTTCTGATCTATGTTCTTTTCCGCGTCTCTGATCGATGTTGTTCTTGTTCACGTCTCTGAATCTTCTGTTCGCAGCAGCAAAGGCCCAGCGATTCAGTGAAGTTCTGATGAAGTGATGATGTTCGACTGTTCATTACTCTCCTGAGTTTGTTCGTCTCGTCCTTTCAGATTCCAGGAGTTCATGAAATTGCTGTCGTGTGTTATAATTTTTATTAAAAACATATTAGTATTGGGTAAATAAACCTAATGTGTAGTGGGCTAAATTATAAACCATTAAAAAGTATTTGATAATGGGCCTATATTGGAATTGGTAAATTTTTTTCAATTTTTTTTTAAAATAACATATGTATATTGAAGTATGTTATAATTTTTATTAAAATCATATTAGTATTGGGTCAATAGACCTAATATGTAGTGGATTAAATTATAAACCATTAAAAAGTATTTGATAATGGGCCTATATTGGAATTTTTATGTGTTTACAATTTTTTTAAATAATATATATATATATCGAATATTTTAAAAAAAATCCCGTGCCCCTCAAAATCATGGGACTTATGCGGATATCCTCCCCGCACACCATCATAGCCAGCTATGTGTGTATGGCATATAATATTTGAAACAAGAAAATTCGATATAGATCAGATATCTTCATCGAAATAGAGTTCAACCTATCGAAATAGAAGGGTTTTGTCATGGCATACACATTATCGAAATAGAGGAGCCTATATGATTGAGGAATCGAAATAGGGTATGCCTTGGATATCGAAATAGACCTCATGTCTATTTCAAAATACTAAAAGTCCTATTTCGTTTGGATATATAAGCTTTTATCCATCCTCTATTTCGAGATATATATATATATATCTATACTACTTTATAATACATATAGGAAGGACAAAATTGGAAAAAAAATATGTACTTAAAACACCCTTAATGCACAATGTACAACACTTTAAGCACAAAGAAACACAAACAATTTACCCTTCAACTTGGTTCATCTTCAGCCGTCCGTTTCTTTTACTTTTTCACACGGATCGCGATCTACACCGTTGATATTCAGTTCACACGGATCCAACCTTTCCATTCCCTTCTCTCTCACAACTCTCACAACTCATACATCTCACAAAACTCATCAGACCTTCTCTCTCGGCGACTCAAGAACATCATGCCAGATCTCTCACTAGATACCGTTTCATGACCAGATCCGTCCAAATCTGTGAGGATTTCACCAGATTGATGAAGGTCTGCAACCCTTGTTCTAGGAATCTTGAAAATTTTCATTATTCAGGTCTTACATTGTTCCTAAGCATTGTCGGGTAAGAAACTATGTTCATATAACTACTTTGATGTTTCTTTAATTCTTGATTATCTCACTCATCTTTATGAACCATATCGTATTCTCCTTTTCATCTTGGGTTCAGGGCTTCTCAAGTTGCCTACGGGTTCGTATAGGTACAAATCTCTTCTATTCTGTCAAAATTGTGTGTAGTGCTGATTGTCGGGTAAGACCCGAATTGAACTGTGTTAGGGTTTGGGATTAAAGGGAAGCCATGAAAATTTTCGGGTAATGGTCCTGGTCATTTCGTTTGCACCAGGTTCTCTTTCCTTCAAATATCAAAAGTCCTTCAGGTTCTCTTTTGCCATGATTTCTGAAAGGAAACACATGCCTCTCTCCTTCCCTTGGCGCACAAACTTGGATTCTGACGACTAAGAACCCGCGATGAAGAACAAATGCCTCTCTCCTTTTCTTGGCGCACAATGATTTTACCTTTTTGTGTTTTGATAGGTGGTAAGCTGATTAGACTACCAAAAAGAGGGCAAGTGGACTCAAATGTTTTGTTACATGGAAGGGGATTCAAAGGGTATGATTATTTATTTTAGTTTAATTTTAGATTTGTATATTTTGTGTAGTACGTATAGTTTTATTTCACCATGATATTTTGCTAAGACCATATGCCTATGATTGAGTGATTATTTGATGAGATTCAAGTCTTTGGATCTTAACCCGTGTTCGCATGTGTAAAAGTTACTGTTGTGACCTGTTATCCAATCCTCCTAAACCACACAAAATTTGCCACTATTACATCTACAAAACCCCGGGAATTACTAGATTAAACCAATTGGTTGAGATTATTTGATTCTTGGTGATCACTGTCAAGACGTTTCTTCCCAAAATGGGGATCACAGAATGATATGCTATTGTATTATGTGTTTATACTATAGTTGTACATTGTTAAAATTGTTTTTTTTTGTCTTGAAAGGCTTCAGTAATTGACCCCTGCAGTATTGCTAGACTTGAATATACACTAGATAACCACAAAGTTAGCATTATTACAACTTTGAATCCAACTTTATTGCTTCTATGCAATTAGTTACAAAGTTGTTACTGCATAGATAAGGTTTAATGTGGCAGGTTAGTCTTTTCTTCACTGAGTCGCCTACCAACTGTTTCTAAGATTGAAAAGGTTCGATTTGTTCATGATGAGATCAGGTCAGGTCAGAATGGTTTCTGTTCGGGTATGAACGGTTCCGGTCGCGGCTGATTTCACGCCGGGTCAAGGTTTCGGGTCTGGTCAAACCTGGTAAAGACGGTCCGCTGGTCGGGTCTTGCGGTTCGTGGTTCAGTTCGGTCAACTCGGTCAACCGAGTCAACACAGTCAAACGTAGCGAGTCAACTCAGCCGGTCAACTCAGTTGACCCGGTTGACTCGGTCAACTCAGCTTTTCGACATGATGATTTGGTAAAGATTAACGGCATGATTGTTTTGTTATTTTTTTTATATAGTTTTATTACATTACGTGACTAACGAGCTCGAACCGAACAAATTAACGAAAACTGATAGTTAAAGAATACTTGGATTTATTTAGGGTTTCGGTGAGGTTTTGGCCTCCTTGATTTCGCGTTGCATTTTACGTCCATGTTTAGATCCGTCTCTCGCGAGTTCGTCCACAAGTTGAAATTCTGATGACAAGGTAAACTTTGGTCATTGATTCTTTTATGCTTCCGCATCTCTGTTCTTATTCAGCCAGGACTGATGTATTAATGATGCTGTGGGTGTTTGGATGTGGATTTATATGAATATTGCGATTTGTAGTTCTATATAATCAGGTTTTATATTTGTTTTGAACAATGATGATATCAGATTGGGACGTCTTCAATGAGATTCTTGGGAAGACCAATGTTGTGACCACACCTAGAGTGGTTCGGACCTGCTGGTAATGGGTTTGTTAGGGTCAGCGCCTTTGAATTTGCAGGTTCTTAATTTTTTAGTTTCAGAGGTTCTTGAAGTCATTTTTACCTGTTTTTGGATACATTTCATTCAATGTGAATATTCATGAATTTACAGGTTCTTGACTTTAATCATTTCGACAGAGGTTGCATGCTATCTCATATTTGTGGTATTTCTTAATAAATTTATTATACACACACTTCATAATATCATGAATTTACAGCTTCTTGACTTTAATCATTTCATTTAATGTGAATATTCATGAATTTACAGGTTCTTGACTTTAATCATTTTGACTTTATTTGGTGCATGTTTTAACTTTCGTTATTAATATCATCAGGATGGGGTGTTCAGGATTGACCGTTTGGAATCCTTGCCATTAGAGGTATGGTAATTTGTTCTTTTTATAAAATTAGTGTTCATTTCCAGAACAAGTATATTTAGAATTGTTTTTACTCCAAAAGTGAAATACTTTGTTTATACTTCCTTTGAGCAAGAACAGAGAGGGCTTTGATTAAATTAGAAGACAGCAATGCGTAAAAGGCGGAAGTCAAACCAAGAGTGAAATGACCCTTGTCTTTGTAGAATTATTACACACAACTACTGGAAAGTTGGGTTCTTTCACTCTTGCAAATTCAAAACCAGCAATGCGTAAAAGGCGGAAGTCAAACCAAGACTCCCAGTTTTGAGTGCAGGAAAATTTTACCATTCAGAGGCTGTTAAACATGTCCATTATCTTGATCTGTCATTGACATTGCCATTTCTCAGGAAATCGGAATACTACTTGGCACATCTCATTGGGCAAGGTAATGTGACTTTTTACCTTTTTGAAATACGTTAAATGTGATGGTTTGTACTGTAAGATAATGACATAGATATTTTTTATTAGTAATTAGGATATCGAGTCACCAATTGTACGTTTTTGTATATAATCATAGTTATTAAATGATATTCCTTGTTACAGGACATCATCTGATACAACTACGAGCAAAAAATCGATGGGTCCAGGGCAACATTGAGATTGAGATTGAGCTCGATTCGTATTTTCTTTAGCATAGGTGACTGGCCATGACGAGTGTCAAAAGATCCAAAGCAAGAGGTAAGTTATTGCGAATCTTTCCTATCTCAAAATGATCCAAGTTCAAGTTTAAGTAGACTTCTAGATCAAGAAAGTTGAGGCGCTCTTCTTCGGGAAGTCATAGAAAAGCGCATGCCTTATCGGTCATTGTACGCACTTAATAAAGATGCTCATTGTGCATGTTGGTTCGCGTTTGATTAGATATGATGATCCCATAAACGTGAACCATGGCAACAACCACAGCGTCACATAAGAATTTGTTCAAATTATCTTATAAATCTTGCTTTTTTTATTTCCAAGATTACACGGTAAGATAATGCACCAAGCGTTTAAATGTAATTTGATTTCTCACTAGATCAGCTGATTCAAATTAGCAGATTTTTGTTTTTATAATCGTTTATTCGTTTAAATTGTGCATTTTATGTTCTTCCATACACTTGTTTAAGTGATGGTGGGACTGGAAATAGTAAGAAGAGGGAGAAGAGCTTTAAATTTAAGGGGAATAGTAACAAGATTGGATCATCTGGTGGTGATGCTGCAGATGTGGAGATGTGGGATACTATTGCTGGAGCCGATTCAGAGGTACATTTTAGTTTTAAATTGGTTTCGTTTATACTTTATAGTGGTTATAATATGGATTATTTTGATAGAACAAGGTAACAATTTCTGCATCTGCGAGCACAACCCCAGCGAGCCCGGCGTAACGCCGCAACCAGCGCAGTTCCTGAAGAAACTATTATGATAGAGCAGATATAAATGCTTTCTATGCAAGAGGGATCTTGCTAACATCAAAAGACCCGATGTACCAACTCGCAGCCCTACTGCCAGTTGTAATACTTCCAATCATGTTAGAGCACTTCCTTGAATGATTCATTTATTTAAAGATTTGCTAGAAATTTTTTATCGACAATCATCTTAGAACTGACCAGCATAAACATGTCTTTAATTATCACAAAAGTTTTCAAGTATTGATCCAAATCTTGATAAGATTTTGTATCACCCTTTTGTAACTAAATTTACGAAGGAGCTTCAGCTATAAGTTTAGTTAAAAAAATGATAATTTAGTTTCTGTTGTGTTTAATTGTGTTTAGGCTTCATCTATTTTGTGTTCACTTTGTCGTTGTTGCCATTGTAAGCTGTGTTTGATTGTTTTGTACCCAAATTAATCATTTTTTAATCGGCCCATCCTTACCCGAACCGAAATAGTCCTTAAGCCGGCACGTAGTTACCTGAGCCAGGTAAGGCACATCCGTAAATATTAACATGAATGGTTTGTGTTGGGTGGTGTGATTCGGTATTGATGACCATCATTGCAAAGTAGACACCACTCACAAGTCCATGACGGTTCAGGCATGCCCAGTTGAGATTCCGGCCACAACGGTGAATCCCCAAACTTATATTCCTATTGAAGAATGAAGATCGTTTGATACAAATTAGAACTCATTTGCCATGATTTTTCTCGGTTGAAATGTTCAGAAAAATGTAAAATAAAATGAAATTTTTAGTTATTTTGCAATTCCTAAATACATTCCCTCTTGGGCCCCTAGAATTGTATTATCGAAGGTGAAAGTTTGGAAAAGTTCTCTCTTTTATATTCATATTAATAAAAAGAGAACCAAAGCTTGGTTTTGAATGATATCTGATTTGGTCAGCGACTTGTCATTCTTCATGCTTCTTAATTGTTTTTTTTTTCCTCGACAAATAATCTTTTAGAGGATTATTAGTTTTATAATCCAATAATTTTATTTGTTATCAGCAACTCTGATACAAAAATTGAAGATATAGCGGCTTACGGTTTACGTTTTAAGGTTATTAGTGAACCAAATATTTTTATAATAGTGATCCAAATATTTGAAAAAAACATTATTAGTGAACCACATATTTTTAGTGATCCAAATATTTGATAAACAAAAGAGTCAAAAGTCAAAACTATTTTAGTTGATTTGTAGAGCTTTTCTAATAGTTCTATTTTTAAATATAATAGTAATCTCTCAATTCATTCAATGAACTTACAAACACGCGTTCATCTACTTGACTGTTTTGAACAGGAAGAGATACAAGAGACTCCTCACACTTTTGTTTTTATTGTTTTGTCCAGCTACTTGACTGTTTTGAACTCTTGTTGTTTTTAATTACATCTACTTCCTTGTTTTGTACTCTTCTTGTAGAAGATCACGAATAAGAAAACTAACTTAAGTACTATACAATATATCACGAGACGACGGATAAACTAACGGTAAACGAGTATCCTATTGAAAATCGTCACCCCGCCGCATCGCGCGGGTAGAGGACTAGTATATATATATATATATAGGAGAAGGATCCGTTAGGAACCACCCTTTATTGCGAGAACCAGTGTGAACACATGGCAATTTTGTAATTATAATATGTTTAGTATAAAACACGCGCATTCCTCTTTTTGGAACTGTTATCCATTTTAGGGTTTCAAGGGGTTTCTTCAGTTCACAGTTTTCACAAGTGGTAGAGAAGCATTCACAGTGGTTTCACGGCGGAGTAGAGGCGTTCACGGTGGTTTTCACGGCAGAGATGTAGTCGGCGTTCACATATTTCACAGTGGTGGCAGTCGGCACAGTGTTTACGGTGGCATATGACGTCTTCTGATTCATCAGGTATCGATCCTTATACATCTAATGATCATCCTCATACATTGTTCCTCCTGTAACCCTAATCGTGTCATTCATCCTACCATTGTTCCTCCTGGAACCCTAATTTTGCCACACTCCTCAATGATTCTGATCGTGTTTCCCTAATTACGAATGGAATACTCGATTACGGTGTGGAATTGATGGGGGGATTGGGGTTTTGAAGGGTGGATCTTGAAGAAGGTAATAGTGTGGCGATTAAAGAAAGGGGCTCTTGTTCTAATTAGGGTTCATACGAGAAGGGGGAAGATGAATTCAAGATGGAGATATAATAATAAATAACATTTTAGCAACTTATATTCTAGGTCTGTTATATTTACATCAATGCTTGTCATTATTCAAAATCAAATTTAAAGATCATTATTCTTTTTTGTTTTTCTATTATTTTACTATTCTAATATTGCTATATATTTTGTTATGATCGCAATGTGGACAAGTCAACATGTAGATCCAAGATTTTTGTATTGGTGTCACTATTCGATAATATTTAATGAAACGATGTCATTCAAATGGCATCGGTGCAGTCGTGAACTGGTAGTATTTAAACAGAGTGAACGCAACTACGAGATTTTGGAGAGATAAAAATAAGAGTGGGAGAAATTGGTTTTTTTTGGTGAGGATTCATATAGGGGTAAAAGATGAAAAATTGAGAATGGATGTAACATTGCAAATAACTAAACAGTTTTTAACCAAAGTTTGCCATCCGTACTTTATGGTTAGCCCATAAGATGTATCTGCTGATATAGAACTTGTTATTCGCTTATGCTGCCTTAGTAACTAGTCATATTTTTTATGTGATATTATTAACCAATATTACGTTACGCTTATGATATTTCTTCAACTTGTTGATGTGTGATTTCATTTATATAACCTTCAAGCAGTCCATGTTTTTACATGGACTATTCACTTTTCATTGTAGAGATCCTCCTCATACATTGTTCCTCCTGTAACCCTAATTGTGCCACACTCCTCGATGATTCTGGTCGTGTTTCCCTAGTGTTTCCCTAATTACGAATGGATGAAGAATATATGATATATGATTATGTTCTTACTGCAATAATACCGATTATAATACGATGTTTGGAGCACTACCCTCAATTATATGACGAATTTTGAAATGTCTGATGGTAAAATCGATATGAAGAACGGGTTATGGTGTATCGTTATCGCTATGACGAAGACGAACTACTGATGTAATCGAGACGAAGACGAACTACATAGAACTGCTAATGCTTGAGAACTGAGAACTGCTGATGCAATTCGAGTGTCAGACGTGATTTTTGTATAAATACACCATCCTGCACATGTGCAGCACTTTACCATTACCCTATAACCATCACCAATAATCTACATCCTGCACATGTGCAGCACGTTACCATTATCCTATAATCATCACCAATAATCTGTTTATCATTTATACAACATTCTTACACATAACATTTACCTTATTAAATATCACTTTTTACCATTTCTTTATTCACTTTTTAACATTCTTTCTATATTTTCTGGAACATTCATACATAATGAAGCTGCTACCAATGCTGTTGGAATTCCGTACCCCCCTAACGATGAAACCAATTCTTATTCCGATGATGATATGATACTGATGAAGATACATATGATGATTCTGAAGACCCTGCACATATAAATGTACATGAACAGCCCCTTAGACGTTTATCTAGACGTCATAATGCACCCAACCATCAAAAATTTGATTAAGTTCGTCGTCAAAATATTGATCATTTTGTTTTATTATTCGTTTTACATTTAATCTGAACTGTTTACATTCAAGTTGCTCACCTACGTTGAACTGTTGTTCACACTTAATTTGAAACGTTTGCGTTCAATTTGATTATGTTGAATTACTGTTTACATTTAATTTACTCGGTTTACATTCAATTTGACCTACACGTTTACGTTGAACTACTCGTTTACTTTGAACTACTCGATTAAACATCATTTAAACTATGTATTCCCATATTATGATTACAAATTCCGATGTTTATGATTGCACTTGCACTGTTTATGATTGCACTTGAACGGATGATACTTTTTTGTATCACTCATATTGTTATTGTTTCTACCAATGCACATGTGCATACATGAATATTTTAACTACATATAATCCGTTTCTTTTACATATACATCAACATATGTAATATGGTACCCCATACATAATAGGGTACCACGTACGTAATATCATATGAACAAATATACAATATCTTAAAATATACACATATTCATTAGTACCATGTTTATTGTTTTTAATTAATACACATGTGCATTACCAACATTAACACACTATCACACAACTTTTGTATAACAAGTAAATATAACACCCTTATCATAAGGAATCACATAATCTAAACAACAATCGTTATTACACATATGCATCACCGGCATATACTATACTAAACAAAATATGACATCCTAACTTAACAAATGTTACCATTCGTAATACATTATACAATACCAATATGTATGTTATATCAAACTTTGCACATGTGCAATACCAACATTACCTCTACCAAACAACATAATATATCATATATTAACAGACATGATCATCTGTATTGCATGTCGACAAACTACCTACACATAACATTCGCTTTAGTTCACAACCTCACACCTTCTGCTGTTCATTCCAATTTCTACGCATCTTCCAACACTCCTCATGTTTCAATGCCTATTCGTCTATCGTTTTCCGATAATTTTTCATCCGTCAACCTATTAATCAAATACGTCCTTGTTGTCAATCCATGAGCAGTTTCGAATAATTTTTTCCTGCATACATTACATATATTACATCAATTATTTCATGTATGCACATGTGCAGTAAACATATTACATACAATATGTACAATGCTTACGTTTTAAGGTAATAATGCACGTTTGCATATGCCGTAATACATTCATATTAACTTGTGCGCATAACTATGCACATGTGCATTAACATGACTGACCTTATCAATAGGTTTGTTTCAATAAAAAAAATTAACCCTTACCAAATCAAAATCCGTATTACCACCAATCATATTTAACATCAATTAGTAACAAAACTATTATGACAAACTATGCACATGTGCGTAACTTTTTTTTTAAATGCAAATGTTATTCATAGAAGCTAACCTCGAAAACAGAGGCGGTCGAACCAACCACTACAGCAAATTGAAAAACAACATCTCAACACAAGAACCTAAAGACCGAAAACGAGCAGCTACCTTATATTGAACCTACACCATTTTTTTCAACTCACGGACCTATTTTTGGACCGATTCTTATACCATAAAAAACCGACAGACTTAATATTACGGATAATCTCTCCGGGACCCTTTTATTGTTCCTGGCTAACCATATACACCAATTTGTCACGAACATAATGCCATGTAAAGCTTCTTTCACTTCTCTATCCAGATTGCAAAACTCAGAGGCAATTACGATATCTTTAGCTGAAAACAGAATAAAAGGACTCACCTTTCACCACTGACTGATGTGATACCAGACAGTTTACTCTACCCTGCACGAACAAAGAAGGTGTTCAGTTGTTTCATCGCCATCTTCACACAGACAACATTTCACGTCTCCGCCCCAACAGTTCCGATCCTAGAGTGAAGTCAGCGTGGGAATACGATCTAAAACCGCCCTCCAAACAAAAATATTACATTTTTTTGGGACCCATTTCGACCATTTCACAACATGCCTACTGCTGAAATCGGAGCCGCTATATAGGAAGTTTTTAACAGCATTGACTGAAAAATCAGAGTCATTACCTCCCAACCATTCCCAACCATCTTTGCCATCGGACAAAGTGACATTATCGAGGAGCCCGATCAACTCGTGCCATTACAGTAATTATTCGGCAGAGCTTGGGTTTCTTGACAAATTCCAAACCCCCATAAATTTTATATTATCCTAGTTTATATTATCCTGATTGTACTGGTCCGCCACCAGTCGCCGTTTCTCTTGTTCCATTCTAAATATATTTGGGAAACGGGTTTTATGCATAATTATGCACATGTGCATTAACATGAATGGCCTTGTTAGCATATTATGGCAAACTATGCACATGTACATCAACATGAATGACCTTATTAACCTATTCTATCAAATTATGCACATGTGCATAACTGTATATCACCCAATGCTACCTTATTATCATATTCAACCATGAGTTACAGGTTGATATAACTTCATAATATAATTGATTACATAATAATATAACTGCATAACTATATGTCATAACAAAAAAACAACACCAAAATAACAATACATACAAATTATATATCATTTATGAATAAATAATTGAGATTAGTATTCAACTTAATGTGCATATTAACCAACTATGACAATTTATGCATACGTGCATAACTATATAAAACACAAAATTACCTTATTATATTGATTTATTAAGTGAATCCTATTCAAACGTTTGTAAATGTTAACATACTATTACGTTTTATGCACATGTGCATAAATATGTATCACACACCTCATTGTCTTATTCAGTGTAATCGTAATTTGTCAAACTTTGCATATGTGCATAACTGTATAGAACATAAAATTACTTTATTCGTGTACCGTATAAACCTATTATGTATAAGTCTGTTATGTCATGTTAATGCACATGTGCATTAACTGTATATATCATAAAATTATCTTATTATCCTGTTTTGTATAATTCATGACTATTAAGACTCGGTATGGTCCATTAACACATATATGATCTATTTGTATAAGCCTATTTTGCCTTTTCTGTATAAGCCTAGTCTGTAGTGTTAATGCACATGTGCATTAACACCACATAACTTGTCAACAATCATAATTCAATAGTAAAACCCTATCATTTACCAAGTCAACTTCCGTGTTGCCGATCATATCCAGCATTATGCATAAAACATCATTCTTTAATAAAAAATACATAATACAACACATCAGTACCACATTACACATAGTTAATCACAACATTAGCCCTTCTATTCACTCAAAAATCATATATATACCACGATTTTCAATAATTCATTTATGAAACAATTGTTTAAATGTAATAACCACATAATAACATGTCTGAATCGACGGTTGATAGGTGATTATGTTATTAATGCACTTATATCGACTAATTTTGATGATGAATTATAAGATCGAGATGATGAATTTTGGGGGATTTGGAGTGTGACGTGAACTGAGATGATGAATTGTGTAGAGATTGGATCCGGATGTGAACTGAATATAAATGATGGTTTAATATGATGTTTGAAGTCCAGGAGGAGGAGAGGTAGCTTATTTAATTTTTATTATGTATTTACAATAATGCCATGTGTTCACATTGGTTCTCGCATGAACCCTACCCTATATATATATATATAGGGGACCAAACCACCTCTAGTTGTAAGAACCGTGAGAACTACACCGTACGGGGCGAGGTGGACCAAGATTTTTTTTCATAAACGTAGATGCGTGTATTATAAACACATTTGTAAAAAAAATTCAAAAAAAAAATGTCGTGTGTGTAGTTTTGAGCACCACAAGTTTGCGTTTACGGGTACCGTAAACACAAACAAAACTACAGACACGACATTTTTTTTGAATTTATTTTACAAATGTGTTTATAATATACGCATCTACGTTTATGAAAAAAAAAATTTGGTCCACCTCGCCCCGTACGGTGTAGTTCTCACGATTCTTACAACTGGAGGTGGTTTTCATTTTCCCCCAGTTGTAAGAACCATGAGAACCACTCTCAACCAATCAGATTATGCCAACCTAAAGGGTATTTTAGTCATTTACCCCAAATGTCAAATCTTCCATCTCTCTTCGTTAAAGTCACCTGACTTGAAATACCTCTCTCCTCTCTCATCTCTTATCTACTTCTATCTTCAACTCTCTCTCTCTCTAGTTTGAATCACAGATCTTCTTCTTTCCATCATTTGAATCCCCTGCTCTTCTTCTTTCCACCACTTGGATCTATGTTGATACCACCTCCACCGTCACCCTACCGCCGCCACACACCCCACCTCCATCGTCACACACACACAGAACTCAGATATGCTCTCTCTCTCTCGCTGGTTGTGTTTTTTTTTTGTGGCGGTGTGGTGCTGAACGGTGGGTGAAGGGCGTTTGTAACAGTGGGTGAACGGCGGTGTGGTGGTGAACGGTGGGTGAACGGCGGCGGCGGTGTGTCGGTGACGGTGGGCGAAGGCGGTCGTGGTGGGTCACCCACATCTGTGACGGCGATGGTGGTGGTGGGTCACCCACACATGTGACGGCGACCATGGTGTTCATTTGATTTGTGTAAGATGTTCTTGAAACATATTATGATTTGTGTTTTCTTTGATTCTAACAGTTTTTTGATTTGCGTTTTTTTAACACAAATTATGAGACTTTTTGGCAGTGATAGTTTTTTTTATTTTTGGCAGTTGATATGTGTTTCTCTCTCTAGAAAAATGGTGGGTGTTTGATCTGTGTTCTTGATTCTATAGTGATTTTGAACACTGAACTATGTGGGTTTAATGTGTTGGATTTTGGACGGTGATGAAGCAAAAAAAAAACGCATATTTTGATGACGATGGCGCGGCAAGGATCGTGGAGGGTAGGTTTATGAACCTGCAACCCCACTTTGCAGCCTCTGATTATCGGAAAATCTGAGACAAAACCCCGTTTTTTTTTCAAGAATCCACTCATTGTTTTGATTTTTGTTTGTTGGGTTTTTATATTTTTTTTGAGGCGTCGATGATGATAGCAATCTATCTGAGACACCTATTGAGTTGCGATTTTCTGGGTGCATTCGTTTTGTGTAAAAAACTTTTAGAAAAAAAAAGTTAAAACCGTAAACTTTTTAAAGTAAAACGTAAATTTTTTAACGTAGAACGTAAACTTTTTAACGTAAAAGTTAAAACCGTAAACTTTTTAACGTAAAACGTAAACTTTTTAAAGTAAAACGTATATTTTTTAACGTAAAACGTAAATTTTTTAACGTAAAACGTAAAAAGTTTAACGTAAAACGTTAAAACGTATAACGTAAAAAGTGTAACTTAAAACGTAAAACGTAAAAAGGTTAACGTAAAACGTAAAAAGTTTAACGTAAAGCGTAAAAAGTTTAACAGTTAACGTAAAATGTAAAAAGTTTAACGTAAAACGTAAAAAATTTAACGTAAAACGTAAAAATTTTAACGTAAAACGTAAAAAGTTTAAAAAATATGTTAAAAAAATCTGAATATACTTTTAATAAAAAAATTATGTTTTAAAAATAAAAACTAATATAATACAAAAAAGTAATAAAAACAATAAAGACAAAAAGACAAAAAAGAGTAATTTACTAAATTATCCTTTTAGATTAAAATATTAAAGTCATAATAAGACAAAAAATACTTAATATTATTTTTAAATATTTTTAATCTTGTCCATCCATCTTGTTGATCTAGTGGCTAGAATGTAGTTCTCTCGGTTCTTACAACTGAGGGTGGTTTTCATTTTAGCGGTCCCATATATATATATAGTAAGATTCATTTGAGAACCACACTTATTGCGAGAACCGCGATAACCAATGTGAACACAAAATAAAATCTAAAAAAAATAAAAAGCACTCAATTTTTTTTTAATATTCTTTTTAAAAAAATCACTATATTTAGTTAGCAAAAAAAAAAAAAAACTTTTTTTAGAGTAACAGTTATCCATACACATGTGCATATTTATCATTACTTCGACAAATTCCGTAATACGTTATCAGTAATAGACAATTACACCTTAATTTACAATACCATCCATAATACACAACTTTTTACATTACCAATATTCAAAATGCACAGGTGCATCATTATGTATAACCATGATATAACGTGTTTTGGTACAAAAAGTTTGTGATTTTGAATGGAGAAGTAGGTCCATATACATGTTTTTTGGTTAGTTATATCTAATGGTTGATGGTTTGGTTATAGTTGTCAATTTATGATGTAATATGTTGATTGGATGGTATAAATGGTGTTGATATACATGTGATAAAGTGAAAATATTGGTAATGGTATTGTATTATGGATGGTAGGAGGTAATGGTATTGTATTATGGATGGTAGAAGGTAATGGTAGTGTATTATGGATTGTATATAGATGAAAAGGAAAGTGTATTAAAAGTAGTGTACCAAAACACCTTATTTCATGTTGATACATATAGATGCACATGTGCATTTCTAATATTTGTAATGTAAAAAGTAGTGTATTACATATGATAGTGTAAATAAAAGTGCAATTGTCTAATATTTGTAATGAATTACGGAATTTGTCAAAGAAATGACAAAAAAGCACATGTGCATGTTTGTTTATTATGGATGGAATGATAGATGAAAGAGAAAGTAGTGTGCCCACACACCTTATTTCATGGATACATATAGATGCACATGTGCATTTCTAATATTGTTAACTTAAAAAGTAGTGTATTACACGTGGTAGTGTAAATCAAAGTGCAATTATTTAATATTTGTAATGAAATACGGAATTTGTCAAAGAAATGATAAAAATGCACATGTGCATGGATAACTATTACTCGAATTTTTTATTTTATAAACAAAATATAGCGATTTTTCCAAAAAAAAAAAATTTTGTTGGTGTTTTTTAGATTTTTTAAGGTATCACTGTTTGTGTTCACACTGGTTCTCGCGGTTCTCGCAATAAATGGTGGTTCCTAACGGATCCTTTATATATATATATATATATATAGGATAGGGTTAGGTTCAAGAGTGAACACTAGTGTAGCTTGCGAACTGAGTGAACTAATCCTGGCCATACACGTGTGTAGATCAATGGTCAGGATTTATTTACTTAGTTCACAAATACACTAGTGTTCACTCTAGAACCCCACCCTATATATATATATATATAAATATATATATATATTTATATATATATATATATATATTATGCCTTTTTCGATATGGTTAAATGGCATGGGTATTTCGATAAGAAAAGATCCGGTTTGTATTTCGAAGATAATTAGTGTATTCGTTGTATTTCGTGAGTGATAGTTCTATTTCGTTGGTAAGTCTTGCTGCTGGTAGTAGAAATAGCAGCAGACACACTCTGTTTCAAGAGGAGAGAGCATTTTCAGAGCGGTTGTGAACACTTGTAATGTTACTCTGCTGAAATCAAACCTTTGAGCTTAAAAGTGATATCTTGCTTGTGTTTGGTAGTGTTCTTTGCTTAGATTTGCACATAAGCAAGGATTCCACACTTGGTTATGTGTTAAACAACAATGAATAGGTTGTCTAGATCCCCCTTTAAGGACCTACAAGTGGCATTAGAGCTTTGGATCGATTCCTAGTTGAAAATCAAGCATTTTTGTGAGATTCTAGTGGTTTTTGAGTGTTTATCAAAGTTTTTCTTGTACAAAAACAGAAAACCCACTTTTGTTGATGATAATATGGATTAAAACTTGCTAAAATGGAGTTGGTTGTTGATAATTTTGATTAAAAACTTGTCAAAACAGTTTAATATTATCAAAAAACCTGAAGTTTAGTGAGTTTGAGAGTTGAAGTTTGAGTTTCATATTTTCCGGTGAAGCATTTGTTGGAAAATAAGTGAAAATAGCATTTTTCACAAATATAGGAAAATGATTTTTTCCTATTTTGGACTAGAAATAAATATAATAAAATGAGCGGGTTTTATATATTTATTTGTGGGTTTGTGTTCTATGTTGGAAGACCTTCGCAACGAACTAAACCACGTCCAAAACGGAGCTAAGATGAATGAGATATCGATGCTCAAAGTTGGGTGTTTGGAACATTCAATGCTGAAACAAAAGGGAAAGTAGCACCTTGTCCCACATCGGATGAGAGTTGGAACTTAAATGGGTATTTAAGGTGGAACTCTCCATCCTTATTGTTTCATGGAAGCACACACTAGTGTCCTCGCGAAGGGTGCGGAGCACCCTAACTCGCACTCGCACTCGCTCGCGCGCGCGCGCGCGCGCGCGTGGCGTGGGCGATGAGGCGCAATGTGGCGCTTTGATGGCGCACTTTGCACTTCGCACGCTCGCCGCGAGCCGCTTGAGAGCCGCCTTTGTATTTTTGACCACGTGCGCGTGGTGGAGCACAAGGGTTGCAAGGACCAAGTGGTAGGTGATGCGGCGCATGACGTGGCAGTCATGCGCATGCGCGCGCGGGTGCACGCATGGTGCATGGGTCCTGCTGTGTCGTGCGCGGCGCACCAGAGTGAGCCAATACGGCGCGACTGTGTGGCGCGCTCGTATAGCCGCACAGGTGACGTGGCGCACGCGCGCATGGACTTGAGCCAAGAGGACGCACTACATGGGTGACGTGGCGCGCGCGCACGGGTTTGAGCCAAGAGGCCGCACCGCGCATGGGCGCGCGGCGCACGGCTATGAGCCAAGAGGCCGCACCGTGCATGGGCGCGCGGCGCACGGCTGTGAGCCAAGAGGCTGCACCGCGCATGGGCGCGCGCGCGCGCAGAAAGCTTCCAGCATTGAATAACAGAACAGTTTCAGTTCAGCTTCGTAACTGACGAGTTAATGGGCTTAGACTGAGAATTAAATGACGTCTTAAATTGCATTGAAGACGTTTAATGCAATTTAAACCTCTCTTTAATTCGTTTTTAACTGTTTCGAATCTGGAGCTGTATAAATACAGCTCCATACCCAGCAGAGAAGAAAACCAGCTACACAACAGCAATCACAACTTTCTCTCTAGAAATTTTTCTGATCTTTTCTTTGCAGTCTCAAGGTAACCTTCGGGTTGTAGGTCTACTCCGGCAGTACTACTGCTCCGGCTGTTGTACCCTGGGAAACAAAACGAGTACTCCTGGGAGACTCGGAATTTGTTTTAAGGGAAGCGTGTGTTCACGTGCCTCAGCCAATTCTGTTTCATCTTCATTCTTGTATTGTCTTTATTTCAGTTGTAATTGTACCAGTAATTTGTTTTCTCATTTCTGTATTGTAATCAAGTTTAATAAAATTTGTTTATTTTATTTAATTTATGCGAACGGTTCCTACAATCTTAAAACAAATTTTTAAAACCGTTCGTGTAATCAAAACCATTCTGTTTGTGATTCAAACCAGTTTTGTTTTCACTCAGTTTGGGTTTTAAAAACAGATTTTTTGTGTTTTCATCTTCAAAGGAGCGACTTTGGTTGAAAACATTTTTTGATTACTTCAGAATTTGTCCTAAAAATTGATAAAACTTTCTGATTTGGTCTTCAAAGTTGGACTTAGAAGCCAGTCAGTAAGTTCTAAAATTATAAATTTTCTGTTTTTGGTCTTCAAAGTTGGACTTAGAAGCCGAAACAGTAAATTGTGGTACAATTAAAATTTATTAGTTTACTTCTGTTTTGTGCGTAAAACAGAATTTTTTGGACTAAAAAGTTTAAATTTTTAATTTTACAGCATGTCGAACGAGAATGTCAACGTTAACAACACTGCGAATGTTGTGACGGGAACCCCCTTGAACGCCACCACTGTGGGAGCGTCCACAGTGGCCAATCACGCGGAACGACCCGAGAAGTTCTCGGGTCTACACTTCAAAAGGTGGCAACAGAAGATGTTCTTCTACCTGACCACCATGAACCTTGCGAGGTTCTTGACGGAAACCGCTCCCCAACCTGTGGAAGGGGAGACCGACGCACAAAGACAGTGCGCGGTAGATGCGTGGAAGCATTCGGATTTCATATGTCGTGGCTATGTGTTAAACGGCCTAGCAGATGCGTTGTATAATGTGTACTACAACGTCAAGACTTCCAAAGAACTTTGGGATGCCTTGGACAAGAAGTACAAAACGGAGGATGCTGGCACAAAGAAATTTGTGGTAGCCCGTTTTTTGGATTTCAAAATGGTTGATTCTAAAAGTGTTATGAATCAAGTCCAAGAATTCCAAATTATACTACATGACATCTTTGCGGAAGGCATGACACTTAGCGAGACATTTCAAGTGGCAGCGTTGATTGAAAAGTTACCTCCTGGTTGGGTGGATTTTAAGAATTATCTTAAACACAAACGAAAGGAGATGACTTTAGAGGACCTTATTGTTCGTCTTCGGATTGAAGAGGGCAATAGAATTGCCCTTAAAGGCAACCAAGCGCAAGCTTCTGCTAGCGCAAATTTGGTTGAGCATGGGCAATCCTCTAAGGGCGCGAAGGGTAAGGGGAAAAAGGACAAGGAGAAAGCAAAGGCTAGCAAACTTGGACCGAAGAAAGGGGTTGTGAAAAAGAAACCTCCAACGTTCCAAGGAACTTGTTACAACTGTGACGAGCCGGGGCATCGGGCTAACCAATGCAAGAAACCAAAGCGTGAGCGTGCGCATAAGGTGGATGAAGACGGAATGCCTTTCTTGGCAATGATTTCCGACAAAAGCGCGATGATGGATGAGGTCAATACTGTGACCAACACTCCAAAAGGATGGTGGATTGATACGGGCGCGACCCGTCATGCTTGCGCGGACAGAAGCCTATTTACCACCTTCAAGGCGCTTTCTGGAGAAGATAAGCTGTATATGGGAAATACAGCCACCGCTGACATCATGGGTGAAGGAACGGTGATCTTGAAGTGGACTTCGGGGAAGGAGCTCACTCTAAGCAACGTGTTGTATGTCCCGGACTTGCGCAAGAATCTAGTCTCGGGTTGGTTGCTTAACAAGTTTGGATTTCGTTTAGTCTTTGAGAGCGATCAATTTGTGTTAACTAAACGAGGAATGTATGTAGGCAAGGGCTATGCCCAAAATGGTATGTTCAAATTGAATGTAATGGCTGTCAAAAAGGACATGAATAAAATTGCTACTACTTCTACTTATATGCTTGAGTTTTCTGAATCGAATAAATGGCATGGTAGATTAGGTCACGTTAATTTTAATTCTTTACGCCGTTTAATCAATTTAAATTGCATACCAACATTCCATATTGATTCACACTATAAATGTGAAACATGTGTAGAATCCAAACTTACAAGAACATCATCCAAATCGGTTGAACGAATAACCGAACCCCTTGATTTAATTCACACCGATATTTGTGATTTAAAAGCGGTACCCACAAGAGGTGGAAATAAGTACTTCATCACGTTTATTGACGATAGTACTAAATATTGCTATGTATATTTACTAAAAAGTAAAGATGAAGCAATAAGTAAATTTATCTTGTATAAAAATGAAGTTGAGAATCAACTTCAAAAGAAGATAAAAGCTTTGCGAAGCGACCGAGGAGGCGAATATGTTGCACCTTTTGCCGATTTATGCGCAAAAAGTGGCATTGTACATGAGTGTACACCTCCTTATTCTCCACAATCAAATGGCGTGGCGGAACGAAAGAACCGCACATTGAAAGAAATGATGAACGCCATGTTGATAAGTTCTGGGGTGAGCCAGGAAATGTGGGGGGAGGCCATTCTCTCGGCCAATTATCTTTTGAACAAGATACCATTGAAAAAGAGAGACGAGACTCCATATGAGTTATGGAAAAAGAAAAAGCCTTCATATAAATACTTGAAAGTGTGGGGGTGCCTAGCAAAGGTGATTGTACCACCTCCTAAGGCTCTTAGGATAGGACCCAAAACTGTTGATTGCATATTTATTGGGTATGCGCATCAAAGTAGTGCACATCGCTTTCTTGTACATGAGTCCAAGAATCCTGATGTACTCGTAAACACTATCATGGAGGTGAATCCTAACGTTGTGTCTTACTTTGAAAATGTGTTTCCTTTGAGAAGACAAACACATGCAACGTCATTAACACCTAATTTTGAAGTAGGTGAAAGCTCATCTAGACGAGATGATGAGGTAGTTCATGATAAGACACATGAACAATCTGAGGTTGAAGAAAGTGACCGTAGGCGAAGCAAAAGGCCAAGGGTTGAAAAATCCTTCGGTCCAGACTTCGTTAGCTATATGGTAGAGGGCGAGCCCAATACATATCGCGAAGCGGTTTCTTCTTCAGAAGGACCTCAATGGAAAGAAGCAATAAGAAATGAAATAGATTCTATATTGCAAAATCATACTTGGGAGTTAGTAGATCTTCCACCTGGTTGCAAACCACTTGGATATCGTTGGATATTCAAAAGGAAGATGAAAACTGATGGAAGTATTGATAAATACAAGGCTAGGTTGGTGATTAAAGGATTTAGACAAAAGGAAGGTCTAGATTACTTTGATACCTACTCGCCTGTGACGCGCATAACCTCGATTAGATTGGTTCTTGCTATAGCGGCTTTAAGAAATTTGGAAGTTCACCAAATGGATGTTAAAACCGCATTTCTAAATGGCGATTTAGAAGAAGAGATTTACATGGAGCAACCTGAAGGTTTCTCCGCCCCAGGTCAAGAGGGTAAAGTATGTAAACTCGTCAAGTCTTTGTATGGCTTGAAGCAAGCACCAAAACAATGGCACCAAAAGTTTGATCATGTCATGATTGACAATGGTTTCAAAATAAATGAGTGCGACAGATGTGTTTATTTCAAAGACACAAATGAAGGTTATGTGATTTTATGCCTTTATGTAGACGATATGCTTATCATTGGGAGTAATGATAAAATTATCAAAGCTACTAAAAGCATGTTGAAAGCGAGATTTGACATGAAAGACATGGGTTTAGCTGATGTGATTCTTGGAGTAAAGATCAGAAGAACCCAAGAAGGTCTTGTGTTAAGTCAATCTCACTATGTGGATAAAATTCTTGAAAAATTCAACTCGGGAGATACGAGTGTAGCTCGAACTCCAGTTGATACCTCCCAACATCTTAAGAAGAATAAGGGAGATGGAGTTGCTCAGTTAGAGTATTCAAGAATTATTGGCAGTCTAATGTATCTAATGACATGTACTAGACCCGACTTGGCTTACGCGGTGAGTAGGCTAAGTAGATACACCAGCAATCCGTGCGCGGATCATTGGAAGGCTATCACGAGGGTGCTTAAATACATAAGATACACAAGAGATTATGGACTGCATTATACCCGACAACCAGCAGTGATCGAAGGATACACTGATGCAAACTGGATATCGGATAATAAAGATTCCAAATCAACAAGTGGTTATGTATTTACACTTGGAGGAGCTGCTATTGCTTGGAAGTCTTCTAAGCAAACGATCATAGCAAGATCCACAATGGAATCCGAATTTATCGCCTTGGATAAGTCAGGCGAGGAGGCGGAATGGCTACGTCAATTCGTGGAAGATATTCCAAGATGGCCAAAGCCTTTGCCAGCCATATGTGTACATTGTGATAGCCAATCAGCGATTGGTAGAGCTCAAAGCTTGATGTACAATGGCAGATCAAGGCATATGCGACGTAGACATAACACGATACGACAACTACTCTCAACGGGTGTTATCACAATTGATTATGTGAGATCAGCGGATAACATTGCGGACCCGTTTACAAAAGGCTTAAGCAGAGAGTTAGTAGAAACGTCGTCAAGAGGAATGGGACTAAAGCCCGTGGTAAATGGGAATATGAGGGAAACCTAACTTAGTTGACTGGAGATCCCAAGATCTAAGTTCAATAGGACAACTTAATCATATTACCAAACGGAGTCACTGTGGGGGAGTACCCCAAACCAAATAAAAGGGATTTAGTTATATACTTCCTAGTCCATTCCAATCAGTGACATTGAAGTAAGGCTAAGCATATTAAGGTTAAGGATTTCGGGAAATCAAATAACCATGATGCTTTTAATGATTCAGAGGAATCACCTATGTTAGAGAGAAGTAGGGTCGCTTCGAATGGATTTGTGGGGTGCGCAAATCCTAGAGCTCTCGCAGAACCAGGCTAGTGTTCCAGGACCATAATAGGACACGACAATGAGGAGTTGGCCAAACCAGGGAGAGTATTGTGTGAAGTGTATTGTCGTTTACACAAATGGGGGTATGTTCAAGGACATCGCGTCTACATACCGCTAGTAAGCTAAGTGCGCTTCACAAAAGAAGGTTCAAAGAGTAAAACCTACCTATCTTGCAATACTCAACTGTCGAAGTTTATCGTTGAAAAGTGTAAGGAAAAGATCCATTTCCATACATGTGGGGGATTGTTGGAAATTTGATGAAAATAGCATTTTTCATGTGGGGGATTGTTGGAAAATAAGTGAAAATAGCATTTTTCACAAATATAGGAAAATGATTTTTTCCTATTTTGGACTAGAAATAAATATAATAAAATGAGCGGGTTTTATATATTTATTTGTGGGTTTGTGTTCTATGTTGGAAGACCTTCGCAACGAACTAAACCACGTCCAAAACGGAGCTAAGATGAATGAGATATCGATGCTCAAAGTTGGGTGTTTGGAACATTCAATGCTGAAACAAAAGGGAAAGTAGCACCTTGTCCCACATCGGATGAGAGTTGGAACTTAAATGGGTATTTAAGGTGGAACTCTCCATCCTTATTGTTTCATGGAAGCACACACTAGTGTCCTCGCGAAGGGTGCGGAGCACCCTAACTCGCACTCGCACTCGCACTCGCTCGCGCGCGCGCGCGCGCGTGGCGTGGGCGATGAGGCGCAATGTGGCGCTTTGATGGCGCACTTTGCACTTCGCACGCTCGCCGCGAGCCGCTTGAGAGCCGCCTTTGTATTTTTGACCACGTGCGCGTGGTGGAGCACAAGGGTTGCAAGGACCAAGTGGTAGGTGATGCGGCGCATGACGTGGCAGTCATGCGCATGCGCGCGCGGGTGCGGGTGCACGCATGGTGCATGGGTCCTGCTGTGTCGTGCGCGGTGCACCAGAGTGAGCCAATACGGCGCGACTGTGTGGCTCTCAAGCGGCGCGCGCGCACGGGTTTGAGCCAAGAGGCCGCACCGCGCATGGGCGCGCGGCGCACGGCTATGAGCCAAGAGGCCGCACCGTGCATGGGCGCGCGGCGCACGGCTGTGAGCCAAGAGCCTGCACCGCGCATGGGCGCGCGCGCGCGCAGAAAGCTTCCAGCATTGAATAACAGAACAGTTTCAGTTCAGCTTCGTAACTGACGAGTTAATGGGCTTAGACTGAGAATTAAATGACGTCTTAAATTGCATTGAAGACGTTTAATGCAATTTAAACCTCTCTTTAATTCGTTTTTAACTGTTTCGAATCTGGAGCTGTATAAATACAGCTCCATACCCAGCAGAGAAGAAAACCAGCTACACAACAGCAATCACAACTTTCTCTCTAGAAATTTTTCTGATCTTTTCTTTGCAGTCTCAAGGTAACCTTCGGGTTGTAGGTCTACTCCGGCAGTACTACTGCTCCGGCTGTTGTACCCTGGGAAACAAAACGAGTACTCCTGGGAGACTCGGAATTTGTTTTAAGGGAAGCGTGTGTTCACGTGCCTCAGCCAATTCTGTTTCATCTTCATTCTTGTATTGTCTTTATTTCAGTTGTAATTGTACCAGTAATTTGTTTTCTCATTTCTGTATTGTAATCAAGTTTAATAAAATTTGTTTATTTTATTTAATTTATGCGAACGGTTCCTACAGCATTTGGCCGGAAATTCTAGCCGGAATAGTACTTTCCGGTGAAAGGTTTTCATCAGTTGACCTGCAAAATATCATAAGTTCTTTTTTTTTGTCTACCTGATAATCTCAGTTCTTGTCCTTCTATGTCTGGTTGTTTTTAACTATGAAAACGAAACATATCTTACCTGCTTATTTTGAAACATACCTATCGAAACACAGTGAAACATGACTTACCTTCTATTTCGTAATAGCCATCAAGATTATAAGGTTCAAGTTCCAATTCGAAATACACTTTACAGTCGAAATAGAATTAAATTTAAAAGGCCTCTTTGGAAAAATTCATTCTAAAAGAGTAAACTGCCATTTTGGTCCCTGTGGTTTGGGCAGTTTTGCCATTTTAGTCCAAATCTCAAACTTTTTAAATCTGGGTCCATGTGGTTTCACTTTTATTGTCATTTTAGTCTAAAATTCAAAAATCCTCTTTTTTTACTGTTCCAACATGCCTATTTTGTCTTTTTGTGCAGTGACATTTTGGTCATTATGATTTTAATATAACATATTAATAATTAATAAAGTAAATTAATTATTAATAAGATTTTTATAAAAGCTCTCCCCTCTCTCTCTACAATCACTCTTTCCCTCTCTCCACATCATTTCTCTCTCTTACAAGACCCCCACCACCGTCACCATCAAGTCCACCACCACCTCATCAGTCATCCCCTTCTCACCACTAGGAAGGTCCGATTAACGGCGGAAAGTTGTACCACGAGGTCCAAGAATCAAAGCTATGCGCCTTTCGTTGCGTAAACACGGTGTTGCAAGGCCCTTTCTTCTCCGATTCAGTTTGGCCGCACTCGCCTCCGATCTTGATCGCAGATAGCACCAGACGATGCTTGAAGGCTCTGCCGCTGCCCTCGGAGTTGCTTTATTGGCGGAGGAATTCCAAGCCTCTCCGTCGTTACCCCCCGGTGAGGGTGGTTGTGGCGATGGCGGCAGGAGGTGTTGTGTTTAGAGAGAGAGAGAGAGAGAAAGAGAGAGAGAGAGTGCAGAGCGTGTTTAGAGAGAGAAAGAGAGAGTGAAGAGTTTTGGTGATTTTCTATTTTATTTATATATATTAATGTTTAAAATGACAAAAATATCCCTAAGCAAAAGGACAAAACAGGGGGTTTAATTTGGGGAATCTGGCCAAATTTCACTTTTGGACCAAAATGGCAACAAAATTGAAACCACATAGACGCAAATTTAAAAAGTTTGAGATTTAAACTAAAATGACAAAAGTGACCAAACCACAGGGACCAAAATGGCAGTTTACTCATTCTAAAAAATCTTTCTATTTCAATCCGTATACCTTTTGAAATAGAAATTTGAAAAAGTGCATTTTGAATTTAGAATATTTTCGAAACACAAAGTCCCATATTTCAAAAATTCCAACTTTTTAATCTTTTCTATTTCGAAAATCACCCCACATTTTTGGAAACACCACCTTTTTTAAAAGGATTCTACCTTTTGTTTTTTTTTCGGACACAAACTTCCTTTTTTCTTTCTTTTGTTTAATCCTATCTATTTCGATGACACGCTTCAATAGGGTAGGGATTTTGTCCAAAGTTTATTTCTAACCACAAGTGCACAATCATTTCTTTTTTTTTTAAACGGCAAATCACTTTATATATATATATATATAAAGAGCCAGCTAGAGACCGGAAAAAAAAAACAAACAACAAAGAAAACAACTAGGCAATTACATCCCTGCAATATCAAAGTCTAACCAATTCTTCCAGTCTGGCACTTTAACCTTAGATCGGCAATTGATCCAACGAAAGGCGTCCTCTTTAATATGCTCCACCGTTTTGACAATGGGAATAAAGCTATCCTAAAAAACCTTCGCATTTCTGGCTCTCCAGACGTTCCAAACGGTGGCCGACGTGATGGTATAGACCGCCTTCTTCCATGAAGCTCCACTTGGTTGGTTCTTCAAAAAGGACACGAGGTCATGAAGGGAGCTGATGTCGGCCGGAAACCTAATTCGAACCCACGTCATAATGTTCCACCATATGCATTTAACCCACAAACACGAGACGAAAATGTGGTTGGGGTCTTCGTCGGCCAGCCCACACCGAGGACAAAGACTATCCCCAAGAAGAATACCCCTGCGAATCAGACCTGTCTTGGAAGCCACCTTTCCTAACATCGCCCTCCACAGCAGGTAGTTAGCCTTGGGAGGAGCCCAAGCGTTCCAATCGAAGACCGGACAATCTGGACCCATCGTCGGGTCAGCCGCTTCAATAATAAATCTGATATGTCTCACCGAGAAAGAGCCGTTTGGGTCACCGAGCCATTTCCACGCATTCCCTTCTTTAACCAAATTCTCCTTTATATTAATCCCATATTTCGCCAAACTGTTTTCCACCGAAGCGATATCCTTCCAAATGCCTGGCAATGTTTTTTTAAGAGGAATAAGAGAGTGAGAACTAGTATTCCCGAGGCTGCCGTGGATAGCCAACACCACCTTAACCCAAAGCTGATTAGGCTTTTCTTTGAACCTCCACCACCACTTGGTTAGCATGGCCAGGTTAAAGCCATGGATGCTGCCAAGCCCCATACCGCCTCCTTTTTTAGATTTCATAAGGAATTCCCATCGTAACCATCTTAGCTTATTGCCCGAACTGGACTTTCCCCATATGAAAATCATTTTGTAAGACCCTAGTACATATTTGACAAAAGTCGCAGCGGAAATTCGTGCCGTAAAATTTCTTTCATTACACACGTCTTGACTTACTTGAAAGTTCATTTTAAAAATATATGTTTTACAAAACCAAAGCATAACATCCGTTTGCTAAAGTACATACTCAATTAATCCCGTACAATCTATCTTGTGACTCGGTCATCGATCTTTACTCCTCGTGATAATCGCCCGTGATTTGCACAACCTGCACTCACCACGTACAATCATAACATTAGCACACAATACATAAACAAACTTTATTCCTGTACACTATCCCTTTCATTATCTTTCTAGCTTTAAGCATTTCATCTGCGTATCCGTATCCTGGTGAGGCTTCAATAATGTACCTGCATTACTTTTCATCCTCATGGCACACCATTAATAACGTATTACTCAACGCATCTAAATCATGCGTACATACATTCTTTCATGCATACATCCACATCTACATACGTACATGCCTTACTATACCTCTACATATATGCATACACTCATATGCACCTTCATGCATACATACATACATACACATTTACATACGTACCTACATTTCTACATCTCTACATACATACATATACTCCTACGTATCTTCATATATACATAAATACACAACTACATACGTACATATATTCCTATGTCTCTACATACATGCATACACTCATACGTACCTTCATATATACATAAATACACATCTACATACGTACATACGTTCCTATGTACACGTTCAATATCTTGCATACCTCTTACATACTCATACATTAATCACATGGGACTTGGACTTAGATTTATAGCCCATATACATCAAAGGAACGATGAAAATCATGTTTGGGAGGCCCACCGTAGTCCACGGATAATATACCGAAGCCTACGATGCATAAATCACATAAATAACAAAATTTCAGCTTTTAGGACATGGGGAGGGCGTCGACGACGGCCCTAGGGGGCGTAGGCGACGGCCCTTGCATTTACACGTAGCCAAAAACCTCCGTAGGCAGCAAAATAACCCGTCAGCAAAAACTAACTTTCCAGGAGGCGTAGGCGACGGCCCATTAGGGCGTAGGCTACGGCCTCTCGAAAATCACTTTTCCTGCTGTGTTGTTTTTCGTCGTTCGTACGCACTAAAACTCGCATAACTTTTAAACCGTTTACCCGTTTAACCTCCCGTTTCTTCCTACATGATTGTAAATTAACATTCTATCATGTGAACTTAAAATCCAACATCCGGGTTAAGGAAATTCTTGACTTATACGTTTTCGGCTTATTATTCATTTACGAATTATTCTACCCGTCATGCATTTATCAAAACAATCTGTTGATTTGACCTCAACTTCATATGAACTCAATAATTTCAACGACGACTGTCATGTCACGACCCCCGACCCACCCTGGACGGAATCGAGTGCCGTGAACAGTCCAGCGGTACCGGTGCTTTATTTTGAAAACGTTGCAGCGGAAATTTTATCAGGACCGTGAGTTAGGAAAAATATCAGAGTTTATAAAATACCGGATTTTATTTAATAAATGGGATAAACCCATGTTTTATAATGGTAGCTTTTATAAAACAATATTTCTTATTTTGATTTAATTAATAAATAAGCCACTTCTGGATGCCTTTCAATGCCGTATCCATCTTTTACTCCAATTTATTGTAATTACCTGAAAAGTGTTTTTAAAAAGGTTTTGTCAGCGGGAAATACTGAGTGAATCATTCTATTTTGCATAATGATGCATAGTTATTAATTACAGCATAAGAGCGATTACAATGGCTTCTATCTTATCTTTATCTGGTTCTATGTCACAATGGTGACGATGGTCATACCACTATTAGATCAATGAACCTAAATAGTGACGATTATCCCTGTAGGTCAATGAACCTAACAGTGATTATCCCAAGTAGGTCAATGAACCTAACTGGGAGAAAATTAGTAATGTGCACAATACCCCACTAACCAGTAATTCAAGATATCCACGACTTAGTCCCTGTAATTATAACCTTGAAAATAATTTGAGGTATTGTAAAATAGTTGATAAAAAGAGAATGACTCACTTTATAAAGCATGCAGATACATACGATCAAAGTTACAGATAAGCCTTGATATAATGCAGATACAGGCAGAGCTTAGCCTATTGATTATTCTTGTAACCTAGTGCACATGAACTAGGTAATTAACTAATACAGCATTTACGATAACTCACGAGATAGAACCCTCACAACGAATGACAAAGTGCAATACTTAACAATTCAGCGGATTCACAACGAATGACAGAGTATAGTCCGAGTTCGAACAGCACTCAAACATTCAAGTCGAAATCACGATGAATAACAAAGTATAAACTCAATTTGAGCAGCACTTAAACATCCATTGGATAGTTTAATCAATCGGACATTGAATCGTAGCAGCGATTGAGTTAATACCCTGTATCGTAGCAGCATCCCCCTACTAATTAGTGATTTGAGACTTATTTTGACAATAATTCGACATACAGAGTGAATTTGAGCGTCGAATGAACAACAGAATGCGATTGCCAATGCCTGCTATTTATACCCGAATTTTGGTCAGCCCTACGCATCGTAGGCCTAGAACCCTTACGATGCGTAGGGGACTTTAACAAGCCTGCGCATCGTAGGCTTTAAACCCCTACGATGCGTATGGTGTGAAAATAGGCTATAGGGTAGCCACGGTTGGGACTAGGCCCGCTGAGTCAACAATTTCTTGAAATTAAATTTAGACAACGAGTTATTTAGGATAATCATCAAGTAGGGAATACCCCCCCCCCCTGAGTTTTAGGGGCCCTGATCCTGATTCTGATTGTTCTGATAATTTTAGGGTTTGTGTAGAATCACTTGGGTGTCACAATTAGAGTTTCCTTTTAGATCAAATAATAAAATAAATAGGACTTTTAATGAGGGTTGTTATATCAGGGGTCCGGGTTTATATTTACGGAACGTTTTTAGGATGTTTTTGGTGTGAGTCGTTACATGTCATAAGAGATTAAATTCTCGGATGCCTTGCATCGTCTTAACCCATTTTCGCTCAAAAGCTTATTTCGACCCGTTATGGGTATTTACGCATTAAATGGTCTATGACATACAAAACCATACCCTTCGCTTTCATACTTGACCAAAGCATTACTCTAATCGAATAGCTCGTTTCCAAATGACTTTTAAGGTCATTTGCCCGATTTACCTATCAAGGGCGTTTTTGTCAACTTTGCTCCATCCTTTGCAACAAAGGACTTCATTGCATGTTTAACCAATCCTACTACTTAACTATAACTCTAATCATACATACCTTGCTCGAGTCAAAGCTATGACCCGTTTTAATACCTCATCCACTAAAGTGCTAGTTAATAACAACGCAAATCCTTTCGTTATTCACCCTGTGAATTCATAATACTTGACAATAAAATCATTAGTCGACATCGTCAAATGGTGATATCTTCAACATTTGACCGGTTTGGACTAAAAGACCGTTTCATCCTTATGGGATAGTAATTATTCATTATCCCATCCATGTACCGTATTCTATCGTTAGCTCATAATCAAAATTACCATAATACCCTTTTTACCCCCTTTCACCCTAAACTTAGTTTCTTATCATAGACACATGTTCCGACCCGTATCGAAACTTGCCGAAATATCATTCCTCATATATTTAACTTATCATACTCTTAATTTATACCATGAATAAATATCCTACAAAAAAAGGGGTGTAAGATTTACTTACCTAGCGTCCGAATATGCTTCCCTTGCGCATTAGTCCCGTTTGACCCGCTTCCTTCTCAAGCTTCCATGACGCTTATCAAGCATCAACTATCACATATCATTCTCAAGATAGTTAGCTTGTTCATCATTCATCAAATCCTTTTTATCACACGGATCTCATATTAAGTTTATCATTTAACCTTAAAACATGCTAATCCATCATTTCTTATCCAATTTTCCTTTAAACATACTTACACATAATATGATTTTCAACATTATTAACATAAGCATATCATGACTTCTTTCATATCATCAAAAACCCACTTCATAACTACTTTGTAAATCACTTACAAGTGACCTAAACCTATGTTCTTCATAATTTCATCATACTTATGATGTGTGTACTACCTACTAAGCATAGTGTACAACTAGTTCATGCATATCCTTCTAATCTCATTCATAATTCATCAAATTCCTCCTTTTAATCAACATGAATCATTCATGCATAAACATCAAACATACTAGTATCACATTTCTTTCAATTCCTCTAACAAGAATCCATCATACAAATCAAAATCAAAAGAAAACATCAATATTTAGCAAGAATTGGACATGGGTGATCATTCAAGTTGTCATCATCACCATAATCAACGGGTTTCATCTCTAAACATCAAATTAACCTAAACCAAGCACAATCCATGAGCTATATGATGATTCTAGCACATACTCATTCTTAATTTCATATAATTTCGTCATTTACAACATAACCCACTTGGTGAAAGATCACCAATCTAACTTTTAAGACATACCTTATGATCCCATTGAGAAGGTGATCATTAATCCATACTCGGTTATGGATTTAGACTTCATTTACCCTTCCAATTTGATGATCTTCATGCTTAGGGTTTTAGAGCTCTCATGGAGCTTCCTGGCTCTTCTCGAACACACATACGTGTGTGTGTTTATGTGTATTTTTCATAAATAAAATTTAACTTTCATTTTGCCCCATTTTAGCCCTTAAAGTTTTCCACTAAATAATATTGGTAAAACTCTTGTCTTTTAATACTTTTAACCACACACTTAACTAGGTTAAATAGCCTAGTTATTTATTTTATACTAAGTCATTTAGGAACCTTCGACAATTATAAACATTCGGGTTTTGGGGTGTTACACATTTCTATTTCGAAATCATAAATATATTTCTTATTTCAAACCATTTGTCTTATCCTATTTTGAAAATTCACTTTTGTTTCGTACATTTCTTGTTTGGATAACCTCTTGTTAACACAGTAAGTTCACAGTAAGCGTATAGGTCACTTGATTTCAGTCAAAATAAGTACACACATTCGGGGTTGGACTCCTGATGCAAGTACGGACAATACGTAGACGCAAAAGGGTTAGCACCTTCTTGGGCTCAGTCTCCAGTCTCCGACACCCTCGCCCTCATCCATTCCATCACAAGCGGGTTTGATTATGGCCATTCAATGGGCTTTTGTTGCCAATCAAAAATAAAGTATTCAAAACCTTCTTTTGAGCGAGAACGAAACCGGAAGTAGTAATCGTCCGCCAAAACTCAAGCACATGAACGAGTATCCCGGATGGCAGGATAGGTTCCATACGTATAATCTTGGGCAGAATACAGAGTTGTGGTTGTGTTTTACTACGGAATTCGATCAAGCACGAGAAGAAGCCGGCTCAAGTCCTGTATTATTTGCCGATCTTACGGCCAATGAGAAGAAGGCATATGATTTAAAGAAGAAAGCGTTTGCAATTCTAACCCAAGCCTTAAACGAAGATATTTATCATCAGTTTGTGAGCTTCAAAACAACTAAGAGATTATGGGATGCGTTAAAGGTGAGAGGTCAAGAAAATGCGGCGTCACGCAAACTGAGACATGATCTGCTCAAAAAAGGAATTCGACGACTTCATGTGTATGGAAAAGGAGTCACTGGGAGATATGACATTTACTGAGTGAGCTGGTTAGTTTTAGGGTATCGTTAACTCTAGAAGAGGTTGTTACAAAATTCGCCGTTGCATTGCCACTCCAATGGAAAAGATTTCTAGAAATTTTGAAGCATAATGGCACTTTGGCTACAACCAAAATCTATAATTTCATTCAGCTGTTGGAGAAAAGGAATCTAGAAGAAATCAGGAAGGCAAGAAGAGTTCCAGTGCCACAAAATCCTGACATGTATATGGAAATTGTGGAGGTACTAACAATGTGGGAAGACCGGCTCAACATGCTCAGTTATAAAAAGCTTTTGTCTCAAACACCAATCCGTTTGGGACACCACAACTAGTTGCCTTAGAGCCAAATGTTCAATCTTTTGGAGTACCATCATTCATTGATCCAAACCACAATAGTCAACAGGCATGTTATGGAAACAATTCATCAACACTCAATGTTGGTCAGTCAACTAATCCAAACACAGTTCGTCTAGATACTTCAAGTTTCTCAAAAGTGAGCATTAAGGTAGCAAAGGAACATATGGAGCTCTTAAACACTTTGGTGAGTGTGTACTGTGGGTTAGTAGTAGGGCAAATTTGAAACATCAACCTGACTTAAGAAGACTATCATCAAATAGACAAGGATAAAATGGATTTAATGGATATTAAATGGGTGTTTGCTAGTGCTGTGAGGCGAGCAAAAGACTATATGGAAAGAACCGATAGAACAAACTTGGTAAGCAAGAAAGACACCAAGTATGGTTTCGATAAGCAAGCGGTCAAGTGTCTCAACTGTGGTGAATGAGGTCATTTCAAATGGGAATGTATTAAGCCAGTTCAGCATGGGAACCGGAATCCGTTCAGAAATCGAGCCAACCAACCAAATCAAAATCAAACAGGGAATATTGAGCATGCCTTGAGGCCTGTGAACAATTCACATCAAGTTAGACCATCAAACAACAATCGATCTCTTTTGGTACAAGCTGATTAAAGTTGTGACTGGTCGATTCAACTGGGTAGCGGTGATCACGGTGGAACAACTTGTTATGCCGAGGTTGTCAAGGATCTAAAACAAGCTTATGGTGGAGAATCACTAGAAGATGAACACAATTCTGGATACAGTGGAAGTTCGGATGAAGAAAGCTCAAGTTCGGGTAAAGATGGTGTGGATGGAGTGTCGCGTGAAACCATTGATGCAGATGTCGAGAAATTTTTCGACGATGCTAAAGAAGGGAATAATAGAAGATCAATTTTGGTGGACCAAGCACCTTTTTTCTCATCATTCAGCTTTCATGGCTAATGTTGGCGGTCCGTCAAGTCAGGTATGTGTCGGTAACCTAAAATCTGATAGGTGTGATAATTGTGTTGAATTAAGTGCTAAAATGTTTGATTTGCAAAACAAATATGACGATTTGCAAAGCAAATATGACGTGACATTTATCCACAATCAAAATTTGATTGTGGATCTTTCTAAATGCATAGAGGCCAATATGTTTCATAAAAATCATGAAAAGGAATTTAAAAAGGTAATTGACACATTAAAAGAAGATCATTCCGAGCTAAAGAAAACTGTTTCGAGAAAACAAACTGCAATTAACAATTACATCAACATGCTCGAGGAAACAAAAAGAGAATTGGCATGTGCTAAGTGTGAAAATGAGGCGATCCAGCTTAAGTTAAATAGTTATTCAAACTCGAGTTATGTGCTGGATCACATCATTGACATACAAAAAAGAAAGAAGATGTCACGTGCATTGGATATAAGAAGTGTCCTCCACCTGTTAGACACAATTATACCGTGATGCATGATGAGGAAGATAAGCCTCACTTTGAGCCTTCAGTTCCATTGGACCTTGAGGAATTCGCAGCTGGGCTCGGATTCAAAGAGGAAGAATCCTTAGATCCGGATCAACCAGCAGATGTGAAAGTTTCAACAGCTGAACAAAATCAGGATTCTCCAGTCATTGTTGAGGATGCTGATTCTTCAGATGATGAGTCTGATGATACCAAATCAGTACAGTCTAACGCAGTGACGAAGGAAGAGGACATACCTCTCGAGAATCATATTCTGTGTGATCCTCTCGCAAAATCTAGTAAGACTGTTCTGGTTGGGCTACCTTTGCACAAGACTCTGAACGTGTGAATTTGTTGTATACTCTGATTGGTGATGATAGGGTATATTCAAACAAAGAGTTTTCGATTAAGAATGTAAATCAATCTCTAATGAGTAAAGTTTTTGAGGAATTGACAAGTAAGTTTTTGGGAGAGTCGAATTCACTAGTTGTGGCTACATCAACTTGTGAAGCCGAATACATTGCAACCTCAAGTTGTTGCTCCTAAGTTCTGTGGATCCAACAGCAAATGCGCGACTATGGTTTTGAATTCCTATCTATTCCTATTTTTGTTGATATTTCTGCTGCCTTACAGATCACTAGAAATCTTGTGTAGCATTCAAAGACCAAACACATCAATGTAAAATATCACTTCATACGTAATTGTTTTGATAAAAGACTTATCAATGTTGTTAAGGTCCACACCGATGACCAACGTGCCGACCTTTTTACCAAAGCATTTGACAAATCACGTTTTGACTTTTTACTTGTGGTAAATGACATTAAGGTCAAGCAAAAGTAAACTGATATCGGAAATCATTTTTGTAAATATGTATTTGTGTTTTTAACTTATTTTACTTTTTGCATTTTAGGGGGAGTAATTTCAAAGAAAAATCCAAAAACAATAGAATAAAAATGAGTTTCCTGGCGGGAAAAAGAGAAAATGATAGTAAATCAGTGGTCTGTCGAAACCTCTTTAAACTTAAAATGAAAAACGATAAGTAGCTCTATATAAGATGTATCAGTAACTTCGCAATCATTTTAAAGTGTGCAAGGTGAAATAAACTTAATCGACTGAAGACCGTGTGGGAACCGCTCATTAGCATATGGTCTTGGTACCAAAATTTCGTTTGATAGATTGCCGAGGTTCTGAGATACGTGGTCTTTATGTTTTTTATCATCCGGGTATCATGGTTGTTTCTTTTACCAAAAACAACGGGGACGCAAATCTAGAACTTCCATGATACCATACATACGTGTACATAATATCATTGTTGTAAAAATCCCGACTAGGTGCCAATTAATCCTCGATTAATCACCGATTAATCTTGATTAATTTTCGATTAATTACAAATAATCGCGATTATATCCGATTAATCCCCGGTTAATCCCGATTAATCGCTAGTCCCCACCCCACCGGCCGACTAGCGACTATAGATTTCTTCAATCATGCATAATATACATACATGTATATAATACATGCTGGATGCAACCATCAATAAGTGATAAAAATATCACAGTTACCCCCGAATAAGTGATTCTAAATCACATCTATCATCCGAGAGCCAAGTTCGTCTCTTTGTCGGTACGATGGTACTAACCTGTTCACGGACTTGCTCTCGTGCCCTGCATGCATCCGAATATCAAGTTCCTCATAAATAAGTGATTTTATCACATAGGGCTTGTATTCATCCTCAAATAAGTGAGTATACGTCAAAATAGATGATAAATGGTATACTCACCAGTAAGATGAACTCTCGTGCATACCTTAATACGGAATGTGTCGTGAGTGGATGAACACAGGTTGGTAAGTATAAATCATACCTTAACGTATCCCCAAGACATATGATTACATCTGATTATTGAGTTTAAGTGGACAACAATATCGATAATTGTCACGGCCCCCGTCCCGGTTTTACCCGGTCCAGGAGCCGCGGGACAGAAACCCGTGGTATTTATTATTTGAGTTGACAGCGAAAGTTTAACAGGATCTTTTTAAAACTTGAAAATGCCCGATTATTTTATTTCACAATTCGGGATAAACCCCGTAATTTACAAGAGAGGATTTTCACGAGGAAATTCCCTTGTATACAAAACATGTTTATTTGTTTAACCGAGCCACCACTTCAAGCTTTATTAGTGCTCCGCAGCACTTTTCCTTGATTCACAGTAGGTCACCTGAAACATGTTTTAAAAATATTTTATCAGCAGGGAAATACTGGCGAGTCACTCAAGTTTAATAAAACGACACATAGTTATAAATTACAGCGTAAGAGCGATTACAATGGCTACTATCTTATTTTTATCTGATGTCGTGTCACACCCTGGTGACGATGGTCATACCACTATTGGGTCCTTTCACCCAAGTAGTGATGATTATCACTGTTAGGTTGATGAACCTAATCGTGAGAAATTAGTAATGTGCACAATACCCCACTTGCCAGTGATTCAAGATAACCAAGACTTAATCCCTGTAATTATAACTTTTGAAAATGATTGGAGTATTGTAAAACATTATTGATAAAAAGAGAATGACTCACATTGCAAGTTTAAACGGGCAGAGTTTAGCCTACTGATAAGCCTTGTAACCTAAATTAAATAACAATGCACACGAACTAGGTCAGTAACTTAATACAACATTTACGATAACTCACGAGATTAAAACCCTCACGACGAATGACAAAGTATAGCCCTGATTCGGGCAGCACTTAAACATCCATCGGATTGGTTTCAATCAATCGGACATTGAATCGTAGCAGCGATCGAGTTAATACCCTGTATCGTAGCAGCGCCTTGATACCTTAAGACACGTTTTCTGCAGAATATGTGCGTTTTGATACTGATTTTTCGAACACAGGGGCAAGTCCCATGCACAGGCTTCTTATAGCAAAATTTAAGGTTTTACGCGGCCCGTGTAAACCTTAAGAAGATCTTACACGGCCCGCGAGGGCCACCTAGCCTAAGCTTACATTTACGCGGCCCGCCTGAAACTCAAATTTCTTGTTTTCTGGGTTTTTCATGCACATTAGGGTTTCAGGGGTCCGGGTTTTCACTTACGGGTCGTTTTGGGACATTTTTGCAGGTCCTTACATCCTCCCCACCTTATTTAAAATCTCATCCTTGATATTTACTGGAATAAGTGAGGATATTTTCGCTTCATCTCCGATTCCAGCTCCCAGGTGTATTTGGGTCCTCTTTTTGAATCCCACTTGACTTTGACCAGTACTAGTCTTTTGTGTTTGAGAAACTTAATCTTTCTGTCTTCTATTTGAAGTGGTTTCTCAACAAATTTTAGCTTCTCATTTACCTCTATATCTTGAAGAGGTACTAACAGTGATTCATCAGATAGACATTTCTTGAGGTTGGATACATGAAATACGTCATGTACTCCAGCTAGTTCTTCTGGTAGTTGTAAGCGATAAGCAACTGGTCCTATACGTTGAATTACTGGGAATGGCCCTATATATCTTGGACTCAGTTTTCCTTTCTTACCGAACCGAATTACTCCTTTCCAAGGAGAAACTTTCAAGAGTACATTGTCTCCAACTTGAAATTTCAGTGGCTTGCGTCGATTGTCTGCATAACTCTTCTGGCGATCTCGAGCTGTCTTCAGTATTTCCTTGATTTGAGTGATCTTGTCTGTGGTTTCTTGCATAATTTAAGGACCTGATAATTGACTTTCTCCTATTTCTGCCCAACAAACTGGAGTTCTGCATTTCCATCCATACAGTGCTTCGAACGGGGTAGCTTCGATACTTGAATGATAACTATTGTTGTAGGAGAATTCAATTAAAGGTAAATGGTTGTCCCAGTTTCCTCCAAAATCTATTACACACGCCCTGAGCATGTTTTCCAGGGTTTAGATCGTCCTTTCACTTTGTCCATCTGTTTGGGGATGGTATGCAGTGCTTAAATTCAATCTAGTCCCCATAGCTTCTTGGAAACTTGTCCAAAAATGTGAAGTGAAGCAACTATCTCTATCCGATACAATGGAGAGTGGGATTCCATGTAAGGATACTACTTCATCTACATACAACTTTGCCAACTTTTCCATGCTAAAAGTTTTTTTCATGGGTAGAAAATGAGCTAATTTGGTTAATCGATCCACAATTACCCAAATCACGTCATTACCTTTTCTGGTTTTGGGCAACTTAGTAACAAAGTCCATGGTTATGAGTTCCCATTTCCATACAGGCATTTCTAATTGTTGTAGTAAACCTGAAGTTTTTGGTGTTTTGCCTTAACTTATGAACAAGTAAGACACTTAGAAACATATCTAGCTATGTCCTTTTTCATTCCTATCCACCAGAAGTTATTCCATAAATCTTGATACATCTTATTATTACCAGGATGCATGGTATACCTAGACTTATGGGTTTCCTCTAAAATCTTATTTCTTAAATCTCCTTGCTTAGGTACCCAAATTCTTTTCTTATGGAATCTCCAAATTCCATCACTTCCTTGCTCTAATTGTTTTATCCGTCCTTTCATTCCCTCAGCATCATCCTTGATTGCTGTCTCCTGAGTATTTTTCAATTGTCCCATTAAGTCTAATTGTAAACTTAATATAAGAGCACGAATTCGCTTTTGCTTTTCATGATACTTACGACTTAAGGCATCTGCTACTACATTTGCCTTTCCTTCGTGATATTGAATATCACAGTCGTAATCGCTTAAAATTTCCATCCATCTTCTTTGCCTCATGTTTAATTCTTTTTGCCCAAATATGCATCTTAAACTCTTAAGATCTGTATAGACAGTAAACTTACTTCCATACAGATAGTGTCTCCAAATCTTAAGGGCAAAATTATGGCTCCTAACTCTAAATCATGAGTCGTATAGTTTTCTTCTTGCTTTTTCAATTGTCTTGAGGCGTAAGCAATTACCTTCTTGCGTTGCATTAGCACACATCCTAATCCTAGCTTAGAAGCATCACAGTAAACTTCAAAATCTTCTGTCCCTTCGGGTAAGGCAAGAATTGGGGTGTTGGTTAACCTTTGTTTTAAAATCCTAAAAGCTTCTTCTTGCCTAGGTCCCCATTCATACTTAACGGATTTACAGGTCAGCTTAGTTAATGGCACAACTATTTTAGAAAAATCCTTAATGAACCGTCTATGGTATCCAGCTAAGCCTAGAAAACTTCTAACTTCTGTAGCTGATTGCGGGACCTTCCATTTGGTGATTGCTTCTATTTTGGAGGGAGCTACGTGAATGCCTTCGTGATTCACCATGTGTCCTAAAAATTGTACCTCTTGTAGCCAAAATTCACACTTCGAGAATTTGGGGTAAAGCTTCTCCTTTCTTAACAAGGTTAAGAGTGCATGTAGGTGCTGACAATGCTCATCCTGACTTTTGGAATAAATAAGTATATCATCAATGAAGACAATTACAAATTTATCTAAATACGGTTTACAGATTCTATTCATCATATCCATAAATGCTACATGAGCATTTGTTAATCCAAATGGCATGACTGTAAACTCGTAGTGACCATACCTAGTTCTGAAAGCGGTTTTAGGTATGTCTTCTTCTTGTACCTTCAATTGATGGTATCCGGAGCGTAAGTCGATCTTAGAAAAATATCTAGTTCCTTGAATTTGATCAAAAAGATCATCAATCCTAGGTAATGGGTATCGATTCTTAATTGTCACCTTATTCAGTTCTCTATAATCGATATACATTCTCATAGAACCATCTTTCTTTTTCACGAACAGCACTGGTGCTCCCCAAGGGGATGAACTAGGCTGTATGAATCCTTTACTTAGCAATTCATCTAATTGCTTTTTCAATTCTAACATTTCGGTGGGTGCTAACAGATAGGGTGCCTTGGCTATCGGTGTAGTTCCAGGAATTAGATGAATTCTAAATTCTACTTCCCTATCGGGTGGTAATCCAGGTAGTTCTTCTGGGAATACATCCGGGTATTCTGATACTACTGGAATTTCCTTATGTTCCTTACCTTTAGTGTTGATGATTACCGAAATCATATACACTATTCTTTGTTTTCTTGAATAACTGGCCACTTTCATTACTGAAATGAATTTTAGTGGCTTACGTGGCTTATCTCCTGTAATCACCACTATTTCTCCTGTGGGTGCATGAATTTCTATGGAATTCTTATCACATAGGATTCGAGCATGGTTGGCTACTAACCAATCCATTCCTAACACAAATATCGAATCCGGCTAAATTCATAGGTCACAGGTTTGCAAAAAATTTATAAGAGTTCTATCTTTCCTTCTCGCAAAACCTTATCTATGTTAACAGAACTCCCATCTGCCGTTTCTACCGTAAAAATCTGTCTAAGGTCGGTTAAGGGTAAGTTAAGAGCTTGGTAGAATGAAGTATTTATAAAACTTTGGTTTGCACCAGAGTCAAATAATACTTTTGCATAAACGTCGTGAACTAGGAACGTACCAGCTATCACGTCAGGGATTAGCTCTGCTTCCTGAGTAGTCAACTGGAAGGCTCTTGCATTTTTCTTGGTAGTTCCTTCTGCAGGTTTGGCTTTGTTGTCAGCTTGTTTGACCAGTTTGGGGCAGTCTGGTCTAAAATGTCCAGCTTCTCCACAGTTGAAGCAGATTGTTGATTTCTTCCTCCTGCAATCTTCCTCTTGATGCCCCGGAATTTTGCAGAAATTGCAATACCCTTTGCATTTTCCAAAATGTTTTCTTTTACAGGTATTGCAAAATGGAGCAGCGGAAGATTGCCCAGTTCCCTTTTTCTTAAAATTACTATTATCACCCACACAGAATCCTTGGGTAATCTTTTGGGCCAGTTCCTTTTTCCGGTTTTCTTCTCTTGTACGTACCAGCCCGTCAGTTAGGGTGTTGGCTAATTCCACAGCATCGTCAATAGTGCGAGGTCTCGCAGATTGGACGATATCACGGATTTCGCCAATCAAACCCCAAATATAGCGGGAAATAAGTATCGGTTTTGGCGAAGCCAGGGTTGGTACCACTCTAGCATATTTGAAGAATGTCGAAGTATACCCTCGACAGTCTACATCCACCATCCGGTGGTTCAAGCATTTATTTGCTATTTGCTCTTTTTCATATTCGGGACAAAATTTTCTTTCCACTAGCCGCTTAAATTCATCCCAACTCATGGCATAGGCCATGTTACTTCCCTTGGCTTGTAGTACCGTATTCCACCATTCTAGCGCCCCTACTTTAAAAAGATGCGACGCGTACATGACCTTGTCTTCCTCGGCACATTTACTTATTTTAATTACTGCATCGGTTTTCCCCAACCAACGCAGTGCGGCAGTCGCCCCCTCGTTGCCTACAAATTCAACCAGTTTACAGGCAAGAAATTCCTTGTAAGGGCAACCAGGCGTTGCAGCTTTCATTTTCTTAAGGAATGGGGCTTGCATCCCATCATTATCGTTATTATTATTGTTGCCGCCTCCATTTACACTATTACTGAAATTGTCGCCGTGAGTACGTTTGCTGGGAGTAATTGGTTGAGGTTCAACTGGATTTCGGGCAGTAGCAAGGATTGCTAGAATAGCATTGGCTATTCCCTGAGCAACGATATTCTCTATATCTTGCCTATTTAGAAATTGATCTTCATGGTTTTGCTCAGATTGGTTTACCTCGTTAACTGGTTCATTACCGGCGTGTTCCATCTGGTAAATAATTTATATAAGTAATTAGCACTAATTAAATAACAACCAAACACAATAAAACAATCGTACATAATCACGTCAACACGTATAGCCAAAATTGTCGACCTTGCGACATTAATATTTTTTTTATATTAATATGCATCCGTACATTACCAAATATGTTACACGAGTTTTATTTTTAGTTATTTTACATGATTATATTTTGATTATTATATTATTAAACACACATTCCCACCACCACACACGATCCCCGTCAGCTGGCATCTCAGAAACGACGTTCCCTTTCGTCGTATTTCCAGGTGATTCTTTCTCCCACATCCCTAATCCGGTTTCCTGCATCTATCAGCTCCTCGCTGTAGTGGCGGAGTTCAGCCAGGTTTTCTTCGCTTATAGGTGGGTTTGGTGCAGGCTCAGGGTCAAACTGAGGGAAAATGGTATCAGGGTTATTTAAGAGATTCTGAAATTGCCAGTTAGTTGTCCACCATTTTTCTAGCTCTCCTGGTAGAGGTCGGGGTGGATAATGGGATCTGGAATAGCAGGTTCCAGATTGACTGGAAGTTGGGCTTCAGCTGGGTAATTGAAAAGGTTTCCATCGGCAGGTCCGATGAGGTCACTATTTGCCAGTTGGCGGTCCAGCTCTTCCCAGGGTGGCATCTCTTGGGCTTGCCCTGAACTTTCCCCGATCTCTATTCTTTGCCTTTATCCTTGGGATCCTCAGTCTTTATAACTTTCTGCGTCGCTGGTTTCTTCCTACGTATACGCCTCCAGCCTACAAGTCTTCTTCTCTTTTTCGGTTTTGGTTTCTCCTGAGGTTGGGCTTGGAATTCCATAGGTTCATCAATGTCGGCCCAGTAACCGGAAAAGCCCTCAGAAACTTCCATTTCAGCAGAATGGATAGTGATATTCTGAAGAGCTTCAGACAACTCATTCATGCTGTTAGCATATATGAAGAAACACACAACTTAAGTTAAAATTATATTTATTAAATTTTCACAGAATCACAGAATGGCAAATCAGAAAATTAAGTATTTCTAAATACTTAATTGGCTTAAATGAGTGGCTCTGATACCACCTTTTTCTGTCACGGCCCCCGTCCTGGTTTTACCCGGTCCAGGAGCCGCGGGACAGAAACCCGTGGTATTTATTATTTGAGTTGACAGCGGAAGTTTAACAGGATCTTTTTAAAACTTGAAAATGCCTGATTATTTTATTTCACAATTCGGGATAAACCCCGTAATTTACAATAGAGGATTTTCAGGAGGAAATTCCCTGGTTTACAAAACATGTTTATTTGTTTAACTGAGCCACCACTTCAAGCTTTATTAGTGCTCCGTAGCACTTTTCCTTGATTCACAATAGGTCACCTGAAACATGTTTTAAAAATATTTTATTAGCGGGAAAATACTGGCTAGTCACTCAAGTTTAATAAAACGACACATAGTTATAAATTACAGCATAAGAGCGATTACAATGGCTACTATCTTATTTTTATCTGGCGCCGTGTCACACCCTGGTGACGATGGTCATACCACTATTGGGTCCTTTCACCCAAGTAATGATGATTATCACTGTTAGGTTGATGAACCTAACCGTGAGAAATTAGTAATGTGCACAATACCCCACTTGCCAGTGATTCAAGATAACCAAGACTTAATCCCTGTAATTATAACTTTTGAAAATAATTGGAGTATTGTAAAACATTATTGATAAAAAGAGAATGACTCACATTGCAAGTTTAAACGGGCAGAGTTTAGCCTACTGATAAGCCTTGTAACCTAAATTAAATAACAATGCACACGAACTAGGTCAGTAACTTAATACAGCATTTACGATAACTCACAAGATTTAAACCCTCACGACGAATGACAAAGCATAGCCCTGATTCGGGAAGCACTTAAACATCCATCGGATTGGTTTCAATCGATCGGACATTGAATCGTAGCAGTGATCGAGTTAATTGTAACAACCCTCGGTAAAACCAACACCCTCATTATATTATATATACCCTATTATATCTTAAAATGTTCCAATGTGTCTTATATTACACCCCGTATGTGAAAACCGAGCCCTAAATAGATTATAACATATAAAATAAATTAAAAATAAGAAATAGTAAGCTGAGGCGGGCTGCGTAGGATCCCACCTCAAGATCACGCAGGCCGTATGAGAGTGTTAACCGGACTACGCTGAATTCTTTAGTTCAAGCGGGTCGCGTAAGCTTATGCTTACATTAACGCAGGCCGCGCGGACTCATAAAACGCGGATACATCCGGTGCCGACACGTGTCGACATCGTGGCAAGTCTACAAGCTGACCGGGCCAAGCTATGGTGTTGACCAGGGTTGACGCGGGCCGCGTAACCCTGGCTTGTGCTTTACGCGGGCCGCCTGGAAGTCTGATATCACAACTATAAATAGCAGGCATCAGTTTTCGTTTTTCGTCGCTCATTCACACTTCTCAAACTCGAATTCTGAAAGTATTAGGCATATTTTGCAAGTATTATACCCCCTAATTAGCGAGGTTCTACTCCGTTCTAAGTATTATAACCCCAGTTTCGTAATAGTTACGCTACCCGACTGATTTAGGGTTCCGTAACAACTGTCGTGGTTCTGCCCGACGTAGTTGTTGGAATGCCGTCTCGGGGAGGGTATTATTAATATTTTCAAAGGGTTATGATACTAACCAATGTACATTTGTATAAATTATAGATTATACCCAGGAAACCCTTACAAGAAGCCTACGATAGCAAAGTGAGTTTATCCTCTTTTTGATAACCTTTTTGTAATATTTTACAAAACCTTAATTATTTTACAATGCAATTAAGCAGTGATTGAGTCTTTGTAGTTCTTCAATTACTGCCGGTATTTGGGGTTTTGTATACAAAATTTATTACTTGCCAGTAGTAAGTCGGGACGACAGAACGTTACCATTGGACAACGAGTAGCCAATGTGTAATATGACCCACAAGTCAAGGATTGACAGTACTGATTGAGTAATTGGGTAGAAATAAACAATGTGATCGCTCTCAATACTGTGTTAATTAATAAAATGTTTATTGATTAAACTGGGATTCACTCACCAGTATTTTCCGCTGACAAAATATTTTTAAAACATGTTTCAGGTAACACAATGTGAAAGCCAACTGGGAAAAAGCCAGCTCAAGAGCACTGACGGCTTGGAAAATAAGTGGCTATAAAAGTTATCTAAGAAACAATGTTTTAATTTAAATAAAATAGGGTTTGTCCCTATAAATGTATTGTAATAAGAAACTTGGGTTTTGCCCATGTTATTATTAATATCAAATATGGTGGTTTTACTCTGATAAACATTTCCTAACTACGGTCCTGATAAAAATTCCGCTGCGAGACTAAACAAACTGATACCACCAAAATCTGAGCTCGCGTCCGCTCGTTCCCGGGAATCAGGGATCGGGGGTTGCGACAGAAGGTGGTATCAGAGCCTAGCCACTGGTCTGAGCCAAAGAAGTGTTCTGCTGACACTTAAAATTCTAAATTTTGTGTTAGGAAATAATTACGGAAATATGTGCATAACTGTATTTATTTGTTATGTGTTATTTGACTATTTGTTAGTTTTCAGTATGAGTGATCAAGAACCATCAGATATGAATCGTCAGTTATCTGATTCACTTAGGAGTGAAGGTACATCATCACTTGCCCTCTCTGGGTATACTGCTGATCAGGAAGACGGGATATTTGCCTTTAGAGCTAAGTCGGAGGAACCATTTCCTACTAAGAAACGAGGATGGTTCAGTAAAGAAGCTTTTGCTCGTAGGAAGAGAATGCGAAAACTGCAACAGCAAAGGGCTTTAGCAGCTATTAAGCGAGAGACAGATGCCCATACGCAAGATATGCTTAATAGAAGCCTAGCTAATTTTCATATCTTAGCTACAACTGCTGCTGACCCAAGTCTGGAACAACTAGTAGCCCCACAACCACAAAACCCAGAACAACCCATGGAGATAGAAAACCCGGAAAACCAAGTGGAGATGCATGATTTTAATCCAGAAGAAATCCCTAGGGTGCCTGCACCAAATCCATTAGACCCGAATTACGACCCCTGGTGGGACGACAATAGGGACTTTGTGCAACGTTACCCTATCCAGGATTATCCACCCATACAAAACATAGAAGCTTACCCAGGTATGGATCCTTTAGATCCCTATTACCATGATAACTACATTAGGGAAATATTAGAGGATCCTTACCAATTTCAGGAACTGCCACCCCCATATCAGGAAATTGCACCCCAGATTCCAAACCCAGTCCGAGAACCCGCACCCCCAATGAGTGCAGAAAACGTGCAAGAACTTAGGACTTTCGGGGAGGAAATTTTAGAGAACAGTGAGAGAATGCGTCAGGTGGGAGAACGTCTCGTATGGAAATACGATGAACGTAATATGGATTTTTGGATAAATCCATATCCGTGAATGAGATGGTGAAACGATGGTAGTAATAATATTATAATAATAATAAATTAAAAATAAAAATAAAATATGTGCGTACGGATGCATATTACTATTAGTGTGATTCTATTTCTGTTGGTATTGTAATTTTATTTCAGTACTAGTTTGTAATAGATACATAATAGTATATGAATAGAGTAAATAGCAATAATCTACGTTTTTGGCTAGATTGCGTGTCATGTGATCAACTATATTATTTATTATCTTGTGATATTAATTATTTGCAAATGTTTAAAATTCAGATGGCCGATGAAGGAAATCAAGATAATCTAAATAACGATAACCAGAGTAACATTAACGTGGTTAATGAGAATCCAAGTATTCATAACAACGAAAACCGAATGGATAATAGTGCCGTTCAACACATTGTGGCACAAGGAATTATAGACGCAATGCCTTTTATTATTCAAACGATTCAAGAAGCGAATAATAAAAGTAAACATAGCAGTAAGCGACCAATTGAACCAGAAAACAGCGTGAACAATGGACCTATACTTCAAATGCCTATTCCCAAAAGAAGAAGAACCGTGCCTAACGGTTGTTCTTATAAAGAATTCTGGTCTTGTAAACCAATGGAATTCTAGGGCAACGAAGGGGCCATTGCAACCTTACGTTGGATAGAAAAGACTGAGGCAGTCTTAAGGATAAGCAAGTGTGCTGAAGAAGATAAGATATTGTTTGCTTCTAATCTGTTTAAGAATGCAGCACTAGAATGGTGGAACACTATCCTCCAGACAAGAGGAAGTGATAGGACTTATAATATGGAATGGGAAGAATTTAAAAACAAAGTAGAAAGGAAATTCTGCCCACCCAATGAGAAAGACCAGATAGCAAACAAATTCCTAAACCTTAGAATAGTGCCAACTCTTGCTTCACCAGAACCAGTGTTAATCTCCCGTTATATCTGGGGATTAATTGGAGAAATAAGACATGTAGTCAAGGCAGCTAGACCTCAAACCATAGAAGAAGCTGTAGAACTAGCCAATACCTTGACTAACGAATTAGTCCGTACCCGAGAAGAGGATCAAAAGAGAAACCTAACCCAGAAATTGACTCAAGAATTCCGTTCTGAAAATTCTAACCGTGGGAGAAATATAGGTTCTACCTCTGCAACCTACTGTAGGAATTGCAAAAGAAAGCATTCAGGAAGATGCTCTGTGTACTGTAACTTTTGCAAAATATCGGGACACAAGGAGGAAGATTGCAGGAAGAAAAACAGCAGGATATGCTACAACTGTAGAGAACAAGGTCACATCAAGCCAAACTGCCCAAAATTAGCCCCAGCTATAGATAACAAGAATACTAAAAATGATAGAGCATTTGTTCTGACTGCAGATGAGGCCAAATTGATTCCAGATGTCATAGCTGGTACGTTTTTAGTTAATGATGTTTTTTGCTAAAGTATTATTTGACTCTGGTGCAAACCAAAGTTTTATTAATACATCGTTTTGCAAATTTCTAAATCAGTCATTAACTAAACTATCACTAGAATGCTTAGTAGAGACAGCTAATGGAGAAACCGTTAGGATTTCTGAAATCTTGCAGGGAGCAAGAATAGAAATTTTAAATCAGAAATTTATTGCAAACCTATATCCCATGAATCTGGCAGGATTTGATGCTGTTTTAGGAATGGATTGGTTAATAACCAATAAAGCCAATATTTTATGTGATCAAAAGTTAATTCAAGTAAATTCACCAAAAGGTAAAACGATCACAATTAAAGGAGATAAGCCCTCTAGATCCACAAAATTCATATCTGTGATGAAAACTGCAAGTTGTATAAGAAAAAGTTCTATAGTGTATTTGATTTCTATAATCACTAACACTAAAGGAAAAGAACTAAAAGATATTCCAGTAGTATCTCAGTTTTCAGATGTCTTTCCAGAAGAATTACCAGGACAACCTCCAGACAGAGAAGTTGAATTCAGAATTCACCTGCTACCAGGAACATCACCAATTGCCAAAACACCTTACCGTTTGGCACCTGCAGAAATGCAAGAATTAAAGAAACAATTGGACGAATTGTTGGAAAAATGATTCATACAACCAAGTTCGTCGCCATGGGGAGCGCCGATACTGTTTGTTAAAAAGAAGGATGGATCAATGCGTATGTGCATTGATTACCGTGAATTAAACAAGGTCACGATTAAGAATCGGTACCCATTACCGAGAATCGATGATCTGTTTGATCAATTGCAAGGAGCTCGATTTTTCTCTAAGATCGATTTAAGGTCAGGATATCATCAATTAAAGGTACAGGAAGAGGATATTACTAAAACCGCATTTAGAACAAGGTATGGTCATTATGAATTTACTGTCATGCCATTTGGTTTAACCAATGCCCCAGCTGCATTTATGGACATGATGAACCGAATATGTAAGCCATATTTGGATAAATTCATAATTGTTTTTATAGATGATATTCTAATTTACTCTAAGAGTAAAGAAGTTCATGCAAGGCATTTGCACGCACTTTTAAGTTTGTTAAGAAAGGAAAAGCTTTATGCTAAGTTTTCTAAGTGCGAATTTTGGTTAGAACAGGTACAATTCCTTGGACACCTAGTCAATCATGAAGGAATTCATGTAGATCCAACAAAAATCGAGGCAATTACCAAATGGAAAACCCCTGAATCACCAACCGAGGTTAGAAGTTTCTTAGGATTGGCTGGTTATTACAGAAGATTTATTCAAGATTTTTCTAGAATAGCCATTCCTTTAACTAAGCTAACCTGTAAATCTGTTAAGTTTGAATGGGGAATAAAACAAGAAGAAGCCTTTAGAATTCTTAAGCAAAGATTAACTCATACACCCATATTAGCATTACCAGAAGGAACTGAAGACTTTGTAGTCTATTGTGATGCTTCTAAATTAGGTTATGGATGTGTATTGATGCAACGACAAAAGGTTATAGCTTACGCATCTAGACAACTTAAGAATCATGAAGAGAATTATTCAACCCATGATTTAGAATTAGGAGCTATAATTTTTGCTCTTAAAATTTGGAGACATTACCTTTATGGTAGTAAGTTTACTATATTAACTGATCATAAGAGTTTAAGGTATATCTTCAAGCAAAAAGAGTTGAATATGAGGCAAAGACGTTGGATGGAATTTCTTAGTGATTATGATTGTGATATCCAGTATCATGAAGGAAAAGCAAATGTAGTGGCAGATGCTTTAAGCCGAAAGTATCATGAAAAGCCAAAAAGGATACGTTCTCTTAAATTAAATCTACAGGTAGATTTAAATAATCAAATAAGAGAAGCACAAGAATCAGTAATCAAGGAAGATACTGAAAAACTAAAAGGTATGCTAAAAGAATTAGAACAAGGAACTGATGGAATTTGGAGATTTCATAAAAAGAGAATGTGGATACCTAAATTAGGAAACCTACGTAATCGTATACTAGAAGAAGCCCATAAGTCTAAATACATGATGCACCCAGGAAGTGATAAAATGTATCAGGATTTAAGGAAAATTTTCTGGTGGATAGGAATGAAGAAAGACATAGCAACCTATGTTTCTAAATGTTTAACTTGCTCACAAGTTAAAGCTGAACATCAGAAACCCTCAGGTTTGTTACAGCAATTAGAAATGCCAGTATGGAAATGGGAATTAATAACAATGGATTTTGTTACTAAATTACCTAAAACCAAGAAAGGAAATAATACAATCTGGGTGATTGTAGATAGACTAACCAAGTCAGCTCATTTTCTACCAATGAAAGAAACAATTAGTATGGAACAATTAGCTAAGTTGTATGTAAATGAAATTGTTTCTTTACATGGCATTCCTTTATAAATAGTTTCTGATAGGGATAGTCGATTTACCTCTCATTTTTGGTCAAGTTTCCAAAAGGCAATGGGAACCAAGTTAAGGTTAAGCACAGCTTACCATCCTCAAACAGATGGACAAAGTGAAAGAACAATTCAGACAATGGAGGATATGCTTAGAGCTTGTGTAATTGATTTTGGAGGTAATTGGGACGATCACTTACCTTTAATAGAATTTCCTTATAATAATAGTTATCACACAAGTATCAATGCTGCACCCTTCGAAGCACTTTATGGACGAAAGTGCCGTACCCCAGTCTGTTGGGCAGAAATTGGGGAACAGCAACTATCCGGACCTGAGATTGTACAAGAAACAACCGACAAAATTATTCAAGTCAAGGAACGACTGAAAGCAGCATGTGATTGACAGAAAAGTTATGATAATAACCGACTCAAACCATTGGAATTTCAAGTAGGAGATAAAGTATTGTTGAAGGTCTCTCCTTGGAAAGGAGTGGTAAGATTCATAAAAAGGGGAAAGCTAAGTCCCAGGTATATTGGACCTTTTAAGATTATTAGAAGAATAGGACCTGTAGCCTATCAATTACAACTGCCAGAGGAAAATGGCAGGAATACATGATGTGTTTCATGTATCTAATCTCAAAAAGTCTTTAGCTGATGAATCATTGATAGTACCTCTTAAGGATATAGAGGTAAATGAACAACTCAAGTTTGTAGAAAGACCTCTACAAATTGAAGACAGGAAAGTCAAGAATCTAAAAGACAAGAGACTAGTTCTAGTCAAAGTAAGGTGGGACTCCAAAAGAGGACCTGAGTATACATGGGAACTCGAGTCAGAAATACAAAAGAAATACCCGCATTTATTTCAATAGATCTCGAGGACGAGCTCTAAAACAAGGTGGGGAGAATGTAACAACCCTCGGTAAAACCAACACCCTCATTATATTTTATATACCCTATTATATCTTAAAATGTTCCAATGTGTCTTATATTACACCCCGTATGTGAAAACCGAGCCCTAAATAGATTATAACATATAAAATAAATTAAAAATAAGAAATAGTAAGCTGAGGCGGGCCGCGTAGGATCCCACCTCAAGCTCACGCGGGCCGTATGAGAGTGTTAACCGGACTACGCTGAATTCTTTAGTTCAAGCGGGCCACGTAAGCTTAAGCTTACATTAACGCGGGCTGCGCGGACTCATAAAACGCGGATACATCCGGTGCCGACACGTGTCGACATCGTGGCAAGTCTACAAGCTGACCAGGCCAAGCTATGGTGTTGACCAGGGTTGACGCGGGCCGCGTAACCCTGGCCTGTGCTTTACGCGGGCCGCCTGGAAGTCTGATATCACAACTATAAATAGCAGGCATCAGTTTTCGTTTTCCGTCGCTCATTCACACTTCTCAAACTCAAATTCTGAAAGTATTAGGCATATTTTGCAAGTATTATACCCCCTATGCGAGGTTCTGCTCCGATGTAAGTATTATAACCCCAGTTTCGTAATAGTTACGCTACCCGATTGATTTAGGGTTCCGTAACAACTGTCGTGGTTCTGCCCGACGTAGTTGTTGGAATGCTGTCTCGGGGAGGGTATTATTAATATTTTCAAAGGGTTATGATACTAACCAATGTACATTTGTATAAATTATAGATTATACCCAGCAACCCTTACAAGAAGCCTAAGATAGCAAAGTGAGTTTATCCTCGTTTTGATAACCTTTTTGTAATATTTTACAAAACCTTAATTATTTTACAATGCAATTAAGCAGTGATTGAGTCTTTGTAGTTCTTCAATTACTGCCGGTATTTGGGGTTTTGTATACAAAATTTATTACTTGCCAGTAGTAAGTCGGGATGACAGAACGTTACCATTGGACAACGAGTTAGCCAATGTGTAATATGACCCACAAGTCAAGGATTGACAGTACTGATTGAGTGGGAAAAAGCCAATGTGAAAGCCAACTGGGAAAGCCAACTGGGAAAAAGCCAGCTCAAGAGCACTGACGGCTTGGAAAATAAGTGGCTATAAAAGTTATCTAAGAAACAATGTTTTAATTTAAATAAAATAGGGTTTGTCCCTATAAATGTATTGTAATAAGAAACTTGGGTTTTGCCCATGTTATTATTAATATCAAATATGGTGGTTTTACTCTGACAAACATTTCCTAACGACGGTCCTGATAAAAATTCCGCTGCGAGACTAAACAAACTGATACCACCAAAATCTGAGCTCGCGTCCGCTCGTTCCCGAGAATCAGGAATCGGGGGTTGCGACATTAATACCCTGTATCGTAGCAGCACCTTGATACCTTAAGACTCGTTTTCTGCAGAATATGTGCATTTTGAAACTGATTTTTCGAACACAGGGGCAAGTCCCATGCACAGGCTTCTTATAGCAAAATTTAAGGTTTTACACAGCCCGTGTAAACCTTAAGAAGATCTTACGCGGCCCGCGAGGGCCACCTAGTCTACAACTAGGGCTTCCGTATCACACCTAGGTGCGCCACGTGTGCGACACGTGGCCTGGAACGCTTATCTGGTCAACATCACTTTGACGCGGCCCGCGTAAGCCCAAGCTTACATTTACGCGGCCCGCCTGAAACTCAAATTTCTTGTTTTCTTGGTTTTTCATGCACATTAGGGTTTCAGGGGTCCGGGTTTTCACTTACGGGTCGTTTTGGGACTTTTTTGCAGGTCCCTACAATAATCGTTATAGGATGCTTATCTAAATGATAACTAATTGAACAACAAGTGTGTTTTGGCACGACCGTACACTGATATGATTCTCTTACCCTCGAAACTTGCAAAAAGAATGGCTGTAAATATCTATTTACATTTCCCTGTTTCTGCATGTCTATATATATTTATTTACTGCTTTCCGTCTTTTCATTTGAAATATTCAAAAACACCAAAAAGAGTTTAGGTGTGTTTTAATATAAACTTTATAGAAGCCAAAAAGATTTTGCTTCTATCTTATTTTTTATTGACCGATGTTGGAACTCGACGCTATTCCACCTAAAACCTGATTGAAAACGAAACAATTGCATCTTCATAAACGGTCGAAGCTAACAAGTTTTGAAAGTTAAAGATCTAAAATTGAACAATTTTAAAACATTCAAAATGTTGTCAGTTGATTGAGAGTTGGTCTCACGTGTGTCGTCTGTTTATTTTGTTTAAAATCAACTCTTAGTGAGGTTTTCAGTTGAAATTTTTCTAAGGTTGATTATATCCCTAGCAGTTATTCTCATTACGTGTTTAGCTCTGTTGCGCGTGCAGATGTGGCATTCGAACTACCTATAGGCAAAGAGGACGTGTCAGATGACAAGCTTTGGAGTGACGACACGACATTGATGCAATTAGAGGATCAAGATGATCAAGTTGCAGCTGACCACTCATCAATACCAAGAGGATATGAAGTCTTGAAGATCAAAGATTCATGAGCACCATTCAAGGGGGGTTTGTCGATGCACCTTCTGATTGTGACACATGAAGACTTTCAAGATCCTGTAGTGTGAAGAACGAACCATCACAAGCAACATCCAAGGGGGAGTTTGTTGATGCACTTCTATGTGGATGTGTCATGGTCGGTTCGTTGTTATCAAGACCACATATTTGACATCTTCCTGTCAAATATATAAATGGCATATAATATTTGAAACAAGAGTATTCGAAATAGATCAGATATCTTCATCAAAATAGAGTTCAAGTTATTGAAATAGAAGGGTTTGTCATGGCATACACATTATCGAAATAGAGGAGCCTGTATGTTTTAGGAATTGAAATAGGGTATGCCTTGGATATCGAAATAGACCTCATGTTTGTTTCAAAATACTAAAATTCCTATTTCGTTTGGATATATAAGCTTTTATACATCCTCTATTTCGATATATATATATATATATATCGAAATAGAGGATGGATATTTCGATATGGATAAATGGCATGGGTATTTCGATAAGAAAAGGGCCAGTTTGTATTTCGAAGACACTTAATGTATTTCGTTGTATTTCGTGAGTGATAGTTCTATTTCGTTGTAAGTCTTGCTGCTGGTAGTATAAATCCAGCAGAAGACACACTATGTTTCAAGAGAAGAGAGCACTTTCAGAGAGGTTGTTAACATTTGTAATGTTACTCTGCTGAAATCAAATCTTTGAGCTTAAAAGTGATATCGTGCTTGTGTTTGGTAGTGTTCTTTGCTTAGATCATAAACAAGGATTCCGCACTTGTTTGTGTGTTAAACAACAAGGAATAGGTTCTCTAGATCATCCTTTAGGGACCTACACCAAGTATTCTAAACATAACCTGACATGCATGATTACATATTTAGTTATTTCCGGATATTAATTTCTTACATAGGGAAAAAGGGGCAAATAAATCCTACCTATCATTGAACTACAACTGAAACAACACAATTAGTTATACCTATCATCACAAAATCCTAGAACTGAAATTCGTCCCAATTGTCTGGTTCTTCAAGCTTCAATTATTATCTCTAAAACTAGTAATTTTACCCGTTGTGCGTTACTGCGGCGTTGAAACGTACACAAATTTGAATTCATACCATCTAATAAAAACTTATTATATTTGATCCGACTCGTTTTCGAACAAAATTTACGTCAAAACGTAAACGAAATAAAAACGTACATAAAAGTAAAGACACAACGTATTATATTTGAAATGACTTATTTCCGAAAAAATTAGGTCGAAATGTAAACCAACATGAATTTATACATTCACGTACATAAGAAAAACATGTAAAAATAGTATTTCTTTAAGTTAAAAGAATGGTAAAAGTTTTACAAAGTTTTTAAAACAGTTTTGGGGTGTTAATGCTGAAAGTTAATGTGGGGCCGGCCTCAATAAAGCTTCGCAGATGGTTTTGTAGGTCCGGCTAGGGGAGGATCTAGTCGCCTAATCCTTGTATACAAACCAACCCGGTTGTGCGGAATCCAACCGAGATAGCAAACCGAGATAGAACACGCAAACTATCAACACACAAGACTCAACGATTAACACCACTTGTATTAAACGTATGAAAGGTCCAGTTACAAAGCAATGTTTACAAATCAGTCCTGTAAACTCTCTCAGTGTGTGTGTGTTTTTCTGCTCTAAGTGTTCTCTCTTGTTCTCTCTGTCTAGTCTCACGAAATGAACACAACACACGGGTATTTATACCCAAAACAGCAGGTCTGAGTCGAAGGATCAGATAGATGATCGAAGGATCATCTATCGACCAGAAACAGCTCGAATGATCAACATGTACCTCGAAGGATGGGATCTTTCGAGGTCCATCAATCGAAGGCTATCTTTCGAGCCCATCGAAGGATATAAGCAATCCTTCGATGATCTATCCTTCGACTCAGCCATCTAACAAACAATGTTCAAACTGTTTAGCCAAGTCAAACCGGAGGATGGTTGACTTGGTCAAACTTACAGGACTCATGAAGACATCGTTTTACATCATGACAAAATACAGACAAAGTACAGACACAAGTGCACCAACAAACTCCCCCTTGGCTGTAGCTTTGTCTGGCTGTAGCTTTGTCTTTATCTTTATAACTTTGTCTCGATCTTTGTGTCTTCAAATTTGATGTCCTTTCATGTCTTCAATGTCGGAGGATCTTTAAAGTCTTTACGTCTTGAAAGTAGAAAGTGTATCAACAAACTCCCCGTTTCATGTAGGAAGTGTGTTGACAAACTCCCCCTTAACATAAGCTCCCCCTTGAGTTATGCTCGTGAAATACTTGTTCGTTATGAAGTGAGATCCTTGTGGTATTGATGATGGTCAGCGGCAACTCGATCATCTTCATCTTTTGAGTGCCTTCACGTCGTGTCTTCATTCCGAGGCTTTGTCATCGACCATGTTCTCCTTGCCTTTAGAATCTGCACATGCAAGAAATCTAAACGCGTAATGAGAACAACTGCTTGGAATATCATAAGCAAACGACACACATGTGACCATTGTTCAATCAAACACCGTCCGACAGTTTGAAAGTTCAATAAAAATTATCAATTTTAGCTTTAACTTTCAACACTTTGCAAATTTCGACCGTTTATGAAGATTTAGTCAATCTGGTTTTCGTTCAGGTTTCAGGTAACGAAGACTCGAGCTCCAACATCGTACGATCGAAAATAAAGATAGAAATAAAATCTTTTTGGCTATTTTGAATATTTTAAAAATTAAAGACTGAAAGCAGTAAATAAATATATACAAAGATTCTTTTTGCGAGTTTCGAGGGTAAGAGAATCATATCAGTGTACGGTCATGTCAAAACGCTCTTGTTGTTCAATTAATTAACATTAAGATAAGCATCCTATAACAATTATCGGTATTGTTGTCCACATAAACTCAACTTATCATTTGTAATCATGGCGAGGGGATACGTTAAGGTATGATTTATACTTACCGACCGGTGTTCATCCACATCACGACACATTCCCGTATCAAGGTATGCACGAGGGTTCATCTTACCGGTGAGTATACCGATTATCATCTGTTTGACCGTATATGATGTGAGATTCTCACTTATTTTGATTTGAAAACAAGCCCTATGTGATAGAATCACTTATTGATGAGGAACTTGATTTTCATATGCATGAGGGCACAGGAGCAAGTCCGTGAACAGGTCAGTACTTTCGTACAGCAGAGAGACGAACTTGACTCCCGGAAAGAATTTGTGATATATTATCACTTATTTTGAGGGACATGTGATTGTTTATCACTTATTGAGGTCGTATGCAATATGTACACGTATGTATGGTATCATGGAAGATCTAGACTTGCGTCCCCGTTATTTTTCGGTAAAAGATACAACCATGATACCCAGATGATAAGCAGCATAAAGACCGAATATCTCAGAACCTCGGCAATCTCTCAAACGAAATTTCGGTACTAAGACCATATGCCAATGAATGGTTCCCACCTGGTCTTCAGTCGATTTAAGTTTATATCACCCTGCACACTTTAAAATGATTGTGAGCCTACCGATACATCTTATATAGAGCTGCTTATCGTTTTTCATTTTAGGTTTAAAGAGGTTTGGATAGACCACTGATGTACTATCATTTTCTCTTTTGCTCGCCAGGAAACTCATTTTTGTTTTTCTATTGTTTTTGTGCTTTAGAAATTTTTCGATGTTTTTGGATTTTCAAATTTTGGATTTACTCCCCCTAAAATCAATAAACTAAGACAAATTTAAAACACAAAGGTATTTACAAAAATGATTTTCCGATGTTGGTTTTACTCTTGCTTGACCTTAATGCCGTTTACCAATAATAAAAAGTCAAATCTTGATTTGTCAAATGCTTTGGTAAAAAGGTCGGCACGTTGGTCATCGGTGTGGACGTAAGCAACATCGATTAGCCTTTTCTCAAAGCAATCACGTATGAAGTGATACTTAATTTCGATGTGCTTAGTCTTTGAATGCTGCACAGGATTTTTAGTGATCTGTAAGGCAGCAGAATTATCAACGTAAATAGGAGTAGTTAGGAATTCAAAACCGTAGTCGCGCATTTGTTGTTGGATCCATAGGACTTGGGAGCAACAACCTGAGGCAGCAATGTATTCAGCTTCGCATGTTGATGTAGCAACACACGTCTGCTTCTTGCACTGCCATGTGACTAGGCGATTTCCCAAAAACTGACATCCAGCCGTTGTGGATTTGCCGTCGATTTTGCATCCGCCAAAATCAGAATCACTGAATGCGATCAAGTCAAAATTATTATCCCTAGGGTACCATAGACCGGTGTCAGGGTAACCCTTCAAATAACGAAAAATCCTTTTTACAGCTGCAAGATGTGAGGCCTTCGGGTTGACTTGATATCTGGCAAGCAGGCACGTTGGGTACATTATATCTGGTCTTGATGCTGTGAGGTACATAAGAGATCCGATCATCGCGCGGTAGTATGAGGGGCTAGTAGCTTCACCCTTCAAGTCTGGAGTAATTCCGTGATTTTGTGGCAATGGGGTACCGATGGGCGTTGCATCAGACATCTGGAACCGGCTCAAGATGTCACCAACATATTTAGTCTGATGGATGAATATCCCAGACTCTGTTTGTTGTACTTGTAGGCCCAAAAAGAAAGTCATTTCCCCCATAGCACTCATCTCGAATTTATCCTGCATTACACGCTCGAAATCCCTACACAAAACATCATTAGTAGAACCAAAAATAATATCATCAACGTATACCTGTACCAGAAGAAGATCTCCATCTTGTTCTTTGATGAAGAGAGTACAGTCGATAAGACCTCTGCGAAATCCATTCTCCAGCAGATAATTAGATAAGGTTGCGTACCAAGCTCGCGGTGCTTGATGTAGACCATAAAGAGCTTTGTTGAGCAACCAAACCCGATCGGGATGGATAGGATCTTCAAAACCTGGAGGCTGTTCGACGTACACCTCTTCTTCCACTACACCATGTAAGAATGCACTTTTTACGTCCATCTGGTATACCTTAAAACCTTTGAATGAGGCATAAGCCAGAAAGATCCGAATTGCTTCTAGACGTGCAACAGGTGCACACACTTCGTTGTAGTCGATTCCTTCTATCTGACGAAAACCTTGAACGACTAGCCTTGCTTTGTTTCGAATAACGATTCCACGGTCATCCTTTTTGCATTTAAACACCCAACGGGTACCAATCTTCTTGTAACCAGCAGGTTTCTCTACGAGTTTCCAGACACCAAGCTTCTGGAATTGCTGCAGTTCTTCCTGCATTGCTTCAACCCAAGAGTTATCTTTCAAAGCTTCTTTCCAAGTTCTTGGCTCTTCCTGTGAGACATAACACGCGAAAGACCAATCATTTTGTTGACCAGATTCTCTAATCGCCGCATACAAGCCTGCATTGTTGTTGTTTCGCAACATGTTTCTTGTTTGAACGCCACTTTGTACATTTCCGATGATGTTTTGTTGAGGATGGGTATTGTGAATCCTTGTCTCTGGATTATCTTGAACTTGAATGTTTGTACCCAGATTGTTGAGATTGAGATCAACAATCAATTCAAGGCCCGGAATTGACGAAAAGGATGATGCAGTAGCTTCAGCTATTCTAGGGACATCCACTGGAGGTGTACCCTCTGAAGTACCATGTACTGCTGTTGGAGCTTCTTGATCTGCATCTAGAAATTCATCATCCTCTGAAGATTCGTTCAATTCGGAAGCATCATGAAAATCCTCATTGTCGAGAGCATTATTGTTGTTCACCGAAGATGGTTCTTGATTGACAATAATGGGACGAACCAACGGTGAATCTGTTGCATTGTCACTCTCGAAAAACATCCTTGCCGCAGCATTTTCTTCAACTGCTTCAACATTGATCGAATTGAAAAAGTCATCGTACTCAAACATCCAAGGCTGACCAGGATTTTTGACTGGTAAAGTGTGCCTTTGTACTCTGACTTCAGACCATTCCTCGACCCTTTTAGTCTCTAGATTCCAGACTCTTAAGTTTGGGGTGGAATACCCAAGAAAGTATCCCTCAATTGCTCTTGCCCCAAACTTTCCATTAGGATCGATTATTGTGCATGGAGCTCCAAACGGTTCAAGATATGACAAATCTGGTTTCCGTTTGTTAATAAGCTCAAAGCAGGTCTTGTTGTGCCTTTTGACTGTAAGGACTCGGTTCAACGTATAACATGCAGAAGACACAGCTTCAGTCCAGAATGGAATCGGCAATTGTGACTCTACCAACATAGTCCTAGCAGTCTCGATCAATGTGCGGTTCTTACGTTCAGCGACGCCATTCTGTTGAGGAGTATAAGCTGCACTAAATTCGTGAAGAATACCCTTTGAAGTGCAAAACTCCGCCATGGCATGATTTTTGAATTCAGTACCATTGTCGCTACGTATCCGCCTAACCTTCAACTTATATAGATTCTCAATCTGAATGATCAAGTTTTTGATAATACCGAAGGTTTCATTCTTATGTGCCATGAACGCCACCCAAGAAAATCTTGAATAATCATCAGTTATCACGAGGCAATATTGATGATTCCTGATGCTTTTGTGCTTGACAGGACCGAACAAATCCATGTGCAAACGTTCAAGAGGAACAACCACCGTGTTGACTTTCTTTGTAGGGTGTCGCTTCTTCATTTGTTTTCCTTTCTGGCACGAGACACAGACGTCTTGAAGATGGAAGTTTTTAAGAGGAACACCATTCACCAACTCATTTGACACCAAATGATTCATTTTGCGTAAGTGAATGTGACCCATTCGTCTGTGCCAAGAGATTGTGTCTTTTTCTGTGGCTTTGGAAACGAAACATGTTGCTTGTGCAGACGTTGTGATAGCTTGGCTCATATCAAGGACATACAGATCATTTATCCTTGGAGCTGACAAGAGAATCCATTCTTTTGGAATTTTGAAGCCGGGTTTCAGCACATAACATCCATTTGCATCAAAGTGTACTGAGAACTGCTTATCACAAATTTGAGAAACACTAAGAAGATTGTGATCAAGTTGTTGTACGAAGTTGATCTTGTCAAAACTAACAACCCCGTTGGAAATCATTCCTTCACCCGTAATATATCCGCCCTTATCTCCAGCAAAAGCAACATAACCTCCTCTAATAGATTTGACGTCGTAGAGAAGCTTCATGTCGACTGTCATGTGCCTGGATGCCCCACTATCAACAATCCAATGACTGCTGATAGTTCCTCCTGGAACACCCTGCACATGAACTCACACAATTAGTTGGAGATGGGGACCCAAGCCATTGTGGTCTTGGGTCTTCCATTTTCATCAATAACAATAACTTCTATTCTTTGATGATTTGAAAATTGTGATGGCCCCCCTGAATTTTTAACCGTTTTTGGTTTCCAGGTCTGTTTTGTTATACCATTGTTATTCTTTAAAACCTTAACTTCATGGTTGTCTGAAGTTTTTAAATTTTTTGGTTTGACAGAAACAGATGGTTTGTTAACCACATCGGTTTTAATTGCCTTTTCAATTTTCTTGACCTGTTGGCGTTTCTGTTTCTTTTCCCTTTCTTTTACAAGGCGGGGATCTTGTTTTACAGAAACAGATCGTTTGCGGTCAGTTTTGTCACGGGGATCATCTTCTTTGGCTTTTAATTTATAAAGATACGGGCAATTTCGAATGATATGCCCAATAGTACCACATTCAAAGCATGATCTTCGTTCAACAAACCCCGAAGTATCATGTGGTCGTCTTGCCGATGATGAAGATGAACTTTGTGATCACGAAGTACTAGGTTTCGAACAACTTGGTTCATTTCTTTTCATCACAGTTGCTTTCTTGACAAAATCTAAGATAGATTGATTTTCAAACGTTTCAATTTTGTCCGTTCCTTTAGATTTCACAAAGTTCACATTCTTTTTCTTCTTTTGATTCGGCTTCCTTTGACCTTGAGCCGGTAATTTCCCTTTTGGTTTGGCATGATTTTGCTGTTTTTGCACTGTTGGTAATTGTTTATTGCCAAATTGTTTTCGAATTTCGGCCTTTGGGATAGGAGGGCACTGTGTTACAGTAACATGTGATCCTGTCTTTCCCAAAAACTTACTTGTTGAATTTTCAAAGACTTTACTGATTAATGATTGATTAACATTCTTAATAGGAAAATCTTTGTCTGAATAAACTTTATCATCACCAACCAGAGTGTACAGCAAATCCACACTCTCCGACTCTTTTGCAGATGTGGACTCGGTTGGAACAGTCTTAGCAGGTTTTGCGGGAGGATCACATAGAATATGATTCTCAAGAGGTATGTCCTCTTCTTTGACTACTGCATCAGACTTTTCCGAATCAGTATCATCAGATTCATCATCAGAAGAATCAGTATCCTCAATCACAACTGGAGGAGTCTGATTCGGTTCAGCAGTTACAAAAGTATCTGCTGACACATCCGAATCTGATGATACTTCTTTCTTGTATCCGAGTCCTGTTGCAAATTCATTAACATCTAGAGGAACAGATGGTTCAAAGTGAGTTCTATATTCCTCATCAGGCATGGCATCATAATTATTTCTCACGGGTGGTGGACATTTCTTGTAACCTATGCATGTGACATCCCGTTTCTCTTTCTGAACGTCAATGATGTGATCCAACACATAGCTAGAGCTCAAATAACTGTCTAACTTGAGTCGGATCGCCTCACTTTCAGTTTTAACACAAGCCATTTCCTTTTGCATTACCTCAAGACGAGTTATATACAAATTAATATCAGTTTGTTTTCTGGAAACCATTTTTGTCAGCTCTGTTTTATCTTTCTTTAACGTTTCAATCATTGACTTAAATTCCTTTTCATGGTTTTCATAAAACATGTTGGCTTCTGTGCATTTTGAAAGATCAACGGTCAACTTTTGATTGTGGATGAATGTCACATCATATTTCTCTTGCAAAGCCTCGTGTTTGCTTTGCAGTTCACACCACTTATCATTCAATGAAACATGTTTGTCTTGCAAGTCAAACAAACTAGCTTGTACAGCATCATGTTTGCCTTGCAATTCAGACATGTTTGCTTCTAAATCAGCACATTTAACAGTTAAACTATCACAATTATCACAGCTAACAGAAGTGGGTTCATCGACACATACCTGACTTGATGAACTGTCGACATTAGCCATAAAGGCTGAATGGAGAGAAGACGAAGAATAAGCAGCTTGATCCACCAAAATAGATCTTCTTTGAGTTTCTGCTGCAGCTTCTCCCAATAGCTCATCAATATTTGCATCGACTGACGCACTTGATGTCTCATCCACCTGATCATTGCCTGAAGTGGAGGATTCTTCATCTGAGCTTCCACTATAACCAGAAGAGTCTTCATCCTCAGAAGAGTCACCACCATTGGCGGAAGATTCTCCACCACTGGCGTGATTTAAATCCTTGACGATTTCAGCAAAACAAGCTGTTCCATCTGGAGCATCATTTCCCAACTGGATTGACCAATCACAGCCTTCATCTACTTGAACCACAAGTGCCTGGTTGGCATTTGATGGTCCTGCTTGAGTCTGGTTGTTGACAGGCACCAACGTATGAACATTGTTTCTGTTCTGGTTCTGTTGGTTGCCTTGACCTCTAAAAGGATTCTGGTTTCCATGTTGAGATGGCCTCGTACATTCACGCTTGAAATGACCACGTTCACCACAATTGAAGCATCTAACAGCCTGTTTATCAAACCCATACTTGGTGTCTTTCTTGCTTTCCAAGCTGGTTCTGCCAGTTCTTTCCATGAAATCCTTTGCTCGTCTAACAGCACTGGCAAAGGCCCATTTGATGTCCATCATCTCCATCTCCTCTTTATCGATCTGCTGATAGTCTTCTTGAGTCAGATTAATGTTGCCAATCTGACCTTCCACTAATCCACAGTATGCGCTCACCAAAGTGTTTAGCAGCTCCATGTGTTCCTTTGCTACTTCCACACTGACTTTAGAAAAGCTTGAGGTGTCGAGCCGTACTGTATTTGGCTTTGATTGTTGACCAGCAGATGAGGTACTTCCATAACACGCTTGCTGTTGAGGAGGAAGAGGATTCCCATACATGTCTGTCGCTCTGATAGGTCGTTGGCCTTGCTGTTGTGGTACTGATTGAGGGACTGGTTCAAGCGGAACTCCATACATGTCTGTTGTTGGAGGAGGAAGGCCATACAAGCTAGTGCTAGATACAAATGCTGTTTGAATTGGAGCGTGTGAAGAAGGTTTTGTAGAAGTGCCAGAAGTTCCATAATACATTTCAGGATTTTGTGGCACTGGAACTCTTTTTGCCTTGAGAGTTTCTTCCTGATTCTTGTTTTCCAGGAGTTGAGCAAAGTCATTGAAGTTTGTTGTATCCAAAGTGCCATTGTACTTCATGATTTCTAAGAAATTATTCCATTGAGGTGGCAGTGCATCTGCAAACTTCTTCACTATCTCTGCTGAAGTTGTTACAACCCCAATATTTCCCAATTCAGTCAGCAAATGATTGAATCGACTTGTCAAATCTCCTAAAGATTCATTCTCCATACAAGTAAAACCATCAAACTCTTTCTTTAGCAGGTCTTTTCTCAATTGACGTGTCGCTTCATTTCCTACGCCCCTTATCTTCAATGCGTCCCACAACTTCTTCGTTGTCTTGTGACTGACAAATTGATGATAAATATCTTTACTTAACGCCTGAGTAAGAATGGCATATGCCTTCTTTTCCAAATCATAGACCTTCTTCTGATCTTCCGTAAGATCTGCAAACGTAGCAGCAGATGAAGCGGCAAGCTCTATTGTTTGATCAAAATCTGTGATGAAACGCAACCACAATTCTGTATTTTGACCAAGGACATATGTATGAAATCTATCAAACCATCCCGGATATTCACTTAAGTGCATCAACTTTGGAGGCCTATTCAAACTTCCCGTTTCACTCTCGCTTAACAAAATGCTTTGAACACTTGGAGTTTGATTTGATACGAATGCCCATTGACCGGTAGATATAGCATTAGCTTGCGAAGATACAGGTACGGGAGATTCGGCCCATGCAGGAGATGCAGGTAAGGGAACACCCCAGGCCGAATTCATTTTTGATCAAGAAAAATAATACCTGAAAATCACAACTTGTTAAACATAAACAGACTATGGATCGAAAGATGAACACTTGATCGAAGGATCACAGTTGTTCGAAGGATCAACAGTAACCGAAAGATCACTGTTGAGTTTCGAACAAAGATTTCGAAAGATTCACTAATTCGAAAGATTCACAGTTTGAAAGATCCTTATCTTTCGAATAAGGACTGTAGACCGAAAGATGAACACGAAAGATGACTTCGAAAGACTCCCCAATCGAAGGATCCTAGTCTTTCGAGAAAGAGCAGTAGACCGAAAGATGTATGTTTCGAAAATATTCCTTGGACCGAAAGATAAGTCTCACACTTCGAAGGATGCTCGAAGGATGACTATCTGTCGAACCTCCTTTGGTCGAAAGATGATATCCTTCGATCTTACTGACACGGTTGACAAATGTGACAGGTAGGTGAAAAGTTGACGGGTTGGTGAGAACTTTCGGCAGAAAGTATGTTCAGACCATATCTTCTGAACATGCAGGTTTCACCAAACAGGTAATGTCCAATATTTTAATCAGTTTACTCTTTTCAATGCACAAACAAGTTTAATATTCAAATTTTTAAGATCAAAGAGTGTAATATTATGAAGAACACTATGAAGACTTCAAGAACACCACCCAGAAAAAATAAGAATTTCGGTGAACCGAAACTCTCCAAACACACGATTTTGCTAAAATGTTTAACAAAAACCCAAGACTAAACATGAAAACATGAAAAATAACAAGGTTTTAAGTCAATCACAAGGCAAAATAACAAGATTAAACCCGATTTTAAGATGTTTTTCCAGAAAATATGAACTATAAAATCCCGAAAAACAGCAAGAACACCTCGGTTTTAACAAGGATAAGAGCCAAGGCTCTGATACCACTTGTAGGTCCGGCTAGGGGAGGATCTAGTCGCCTAATCCTTGTATACAAACCAACCCGGTTGTGCGGAATCCAACCGAGATAGCAAACCGAGATAGAACACGCAAACTATCAACACACAAGACTCAACGATTAACACCACTTGTATTAAACGTATGAAAGGTCCAGTTACAAAGCAATGTTTACAAATCAGTCCTGTAAACTCTCTCAGTGTGTGTGTGTTTTTCTGCTCTAAGTGTTCTCTCTTGTTCTCTCTGTCTAGTCTCACGAAATGAACACAACACACGGGTATTTATACCCAAAACAGCAGGTCTGAGTCGAAGGATCAGATAGATGATCGAAGGATCATCTATCGACCAGAAACAGCTCGAATGATCAACATGTACCTCGAAGGATGGGATCTTTCGAGGTCCATCAATCGAAGGCTATCTTTCGAGCCCATCGAAGGATATAAGCAATCCTTCGATGATCTATCCTTCGACTCAGCCATCTAACAAACAATGTTCAAACTGTTTGGCCAAGTCAAACCGGAGGATGGTTGACTTGGTCAAACTTACAGGACTCATGAAGACATCGTTTTACATCATGACAAAATACAGACAAAGTACAGACACAAGTGCACCAACAGGTTTTATACAATAGATTATCATTTTCAGTCTTTTTAGATATATTGCAAGGTTTTTTTAATCCATTTACCATTGATTTCTTGCATATGTTTCTATATATTTTGTTTTATCTTTATATATTTTTAGAACTTTTTTTTTCATGTTTTATCTGATTCTTGATTTGTTTTTGCAATAGGTTGTGATAATTCTAGTGTTCATGCTTACATGTTGAACATATTGTTGGGAACTAATGGAATGCAAAACGGCTAAAGTGTCAAATTAATTGATCAACAAGATTAAATGCTAAAAAAACCAAGGATGAATTCAAAAGAGTGAAGTACCGAAAGAAATAAGAGAGTACTGAAAGAAAGAAGATACCGCGGATGGACAGAAGTGATGGAGAAACAAGTACTGAACTGAAAAGGGAAGACATATGCTGAATGATGAGCAAGTACCAAGGAAATGACAAATGTTGATTTATGGCTTAGGTTAGGGTGAGGGGGGCACTCCCTAAGAGGGGAGTCCCCTCTCTTACGCACACCCAATCAGGTTATGCCATGTCAACTCCCCTCGCACCCCAATTTGATGGCGGCACTCCCCTATTAGGTGAATTGTTTTTTTATTCAAAAAAAAAAAAAAAAAAAAAGAAAGAAAAAATGTTGATTGGTTGATTGAATGGTGGCCCCACCTTCTCACTCCTCCCCTCTTCGGTGAACAAGCTCCGAAATGGCTCCCCCCATTTGGTCCCCGCATGGATGGCGGTACCCTCCCGCTCGGCAAAGTCGGTCCCCGATTGGGGTCACCGAGGGCGCCCCCCTCACCCTTACTCAAAGTACCGGAAAAAGAAGAAGCTAGTACTGAACTTTGAAGTAGAACTGAACTTCAAGTTGATATAGAATTCTATAATGAGTAATGCCCTAAAACCGAAGTGCTAATTTATTAGTATATTTTTTTACGTTAAGGCTTGAAATAACTAAGGTACCTTATTTAGTTAGAATATAAGTTAAAAAGGAAGGGATGAAGGGTTGGTTTTTTTTTTTTTTTTTTTTTTTTTTTTTTTTTAAAGGGTATAAGGCAATCATGAGAGGTTGAATGGTAATTTCTTAATGTCTTCAAATTATATCTATAGCATTTTCAAAAACGGATGTAGAGTACCAAGCTACTGTTTTTTCTTTTTTTTTTTCTTTTCCTTTTTCTTTCATGTTTACTTTTTGTCATATAGTCATGGATGGATTAAAACTATTTTTTGGAACCTATTAGCCGTTTATGTTAATATATTGTAATAAAGACACCATCAGCCATCATCACTTTTATAGACTTTATTTGAAATAATTTATCGTTTTGTAGTTTTCATCATAACATGTTTACAAATAAATGAGAACTAGTTAAATTCCCTCGCACGTTGCGGCGGGTATTCATTCGGTATGGGTTTAATTAATTACGACATCGGTACGGTTTCACCACTCGGTATATCATATCAAGCGAAAGATAAAACCCAAAAAATAAAGTCACTATATGACCAAAATAATATTGATATGTGTTTTACATCGGTAAAAAAAATACAAATATCAGTAACGGTTCTGATAATAAGGATACCGATACCGACGTTATACCGTCGAGATCGCCAGGGCATCAATGTTGCTAAGACATTATCTTAAATGCTATATGAGAAAACTTAAAATAATGAAATAATGGAAACTTAAAAAACTATAATAGTATATGAGAAAACTTAAATAAATTAAAATAGTAAAATAATAAAATAACGAAAACTTAAAAAATTATAATATTAAAAAAATCTTTAGCTACTGTTCATCATCAGTTAGTATTAATATGTATAATATTGCTTAAGTATGAGTTTGTATATAGCTTCTTTTCTATTTTTCTCCTTTTTTCCCCTGTTATATCCAACCGACTTAACTTTTTTTTTATTAAATCGACGAAGGTATAAATCGATTAGATTTAGCATAACATTTTAACACGATTAGATTTTGCATAGCATTTTAACATAATAGGATATATTTTAACATATGTTTTCCCTATGGTGTAACACGGGTTAAAACCTTAGTAGATGTAGTGTGTTTTCTTTATTTCTAGATATCGTTTTGATCATGTCATGACTTTATTTTCTAGACTTTCTGTTTCAGTTGCTATACCGTGTGACACTACAATACTGGTACTGTCACGAAACGAACTGATAGCGATAGTTTCCGCTTTATGTATATATTATAGTTATTATTGTGCTAAACTATTAAGAAAAACTTTCGCAATTCAGTTGGTTGTATAAACATTCAAATATAGTGAGTGTCACGGGTTCGAAGCCCTTCATGGGAAAGAAAATTTTGTATTACCTGCTCCCAAATAAAAATTGGAGTAAATTGTTTCATTTATTATTTTTTTTCTTTGTCTATTATTTTTAATAATATTTCCCGTGATTTATTCCTTATTCTTTTTATCACTTTTAGATTGTTTTCTCCTCTTCTAAATTTGTTATTTTTATAACAAAATCTTTTAAAACAAATACCTTTTTAACATACCTTCTTCTTCCTACAGTGTAGCGCAGATTAGGGATAAGCATTTGATACCGGGTACCGAATCGGTACCGTACCGGGTGTATTCGGTACTGGTTCCCATTTTCCATATTTTTCGGTACCGGGACCACTGTTCCCCGTTTTTCGGTACCGAACGGGTATTGTGCTCATCTCTAGCGCAGATTGAAACCGGTTCCCATTTTCCCTGTTTTTCGGTACCGGGACCACTTTTCCCCGTTTATCGGTACCGAACGGGTACTGTGCTCATCTCTAGCGCAGATTGAACCTTATTAGACGTAATGTATTTTCTTGTGTGTATATTATTTTTGTCATGGCACGACTTTTTTTTGTTTTTTCTTTTGATTGTTATACCGAGTTTCGGTACCGTATTAATCCCGTAAACAAAACGAACGTTCAAATTTCTCGCCGCGTAGCGCGGGGAATTTAACTAGTTAAGAATAATGGGGCAATGTTATCTGAATGTGTAGGTCGACAAACACACACACATACAAGGACGAATAAGAACCCTCAAGCAAACTTTGATTTCTAAAATTGAAGGTGAAATTCACTGGTCTTGGTGAGTGTCGGCCTTTATCTACTCCGATTTCTTCTGGACGCTAGCTTACTCGTCATACATGTATTCCTTTGGTTGATCCCACTTTATATCGGAGTGTGGTTGGTGCTTTACAGTATCTAGTCTTGACTCGACTCGAGATTGCTTATGCGGTTAGCAAGGTGTCACAGTTTTTAGAGACACCTACTAATTGTCGCTGGGTTGTAGTCAAGTGTATTTTGAGATATCTTCGGGGCATGATTTCTCATGGTTTAAGTATTCGACGATCTGATAGTGTTGCTATGCATGCTTATTCTAATGCCGATTGGGCTGGTTGTCCTGATGATCGACGGTCTACCACTAGTTATTGTAATTTTCTTGGACCCAACTGTTGGAAATTTAGATGGTGTGAATGGATATTTATTTGGTGAAATTATAATTTAGTAAAATTATAATTATTTACTAGACTCTTCATATGAGTGGTAAACTCTTAAGTAGAGTTTTTATGTCAATTTATTAATTTTTATTAGAGTTTATGTCTATAATAAAATCTCTAATAAAGTGAGACTCTTCTCTATTCCATATCTCTTGTATGCAAAGTAGGCTATGTGTCTAACATGATGAAGTTAATCACAAGTAGAGAATTGAAAGTGGAATTTTAGAAGGAAAATTAGAAGAGTTCTTGGAGATACTTGAAGGCCATGTGTTGGGTACTTAGAGAGATAAGTTTTCTCTACTCGATTCCATCACATTCCTATCCTTATTTTCCACAAGTTCTAACACTATAATTTTATCCGGTGTTGTACCCTGGGAGACAGACGTGTTATCTTTGCTAGAGGCGCGAAATCTGTTTTAAGGGAAGCGTGTTGAACACGTACCTCAGCCACAACCGTCAACATCGTTTGTTCTTTCTTGCAGCAAGGAATACTACAGGAAGGTCTTGTTCAAGCACAAAGTTAATTGCTCTATCTTTTGAAGATCTTGCTAAGGAGATTACAAGAATACGTTACTAAAGATCAAGTTGAAGAATTTATCTTTTGAAGATATTGGTTTGAATCGATTGATTTATTAAATATGTTGTAGTTCATATTTATTTTTGTTTGAATTTGTACACGGTTCATGTACTAAAAGTTCCCAAATATGTAAAGAGAGTATCTTTACAAATTTTATATTTATTTATATAATTTTTATTATAAAATTGTGACCCATGTCCTACAAACTTAAAATAGATTTCGCGAGATTGTTGCTACAATCTTAAAACCTTATTTATAAGGATTTTGGGTTCACGAAATTATAATTAAATTTTTTTTTAGATATTATGATCTTATAAATATTTTTTTGGGAAATATGTATGTAGTAATACTTGTTGTGTTTGGATTTTTTGAGATTGAGATACAATCTTAAATCTTATACCCTGGTACAAAACGAATAGTTTTGGTTCAAACGTTTGGTTTTGAAACAAGAAATGGTTAATTTTTCTAACCATTGTGTTAGATCGGGTTTATTAGTGTAAAACATACGTTTTTTGTAAACGTTAAATTCTCTAACATGTGTGTTAGACCGGAATTATTGGTGTAAACCATACGTTTTTTGTAAACGTTAAATTCTCTTAAGTAGAGTTTTTTTTTGTCTTTAAATAAGAGTTTTATGTTACTTGATTAAAGTTTTATGTCTCTAATTAAGTCTCTATTTAAAGTAGACTCTTCATTCACCCATGGATTGATATGAACAAATAAGCCTTATAACGATTTTTGTAATAATTTGTCTTCTAACATGTGTGTTAGAAACGTTCATGAAAGCGTTAGTTTGGAAGCATTTTTTTAATTGTTTAGTTTCTAACGTGTGTATTAGAAATGACTTATTTATTTGAACCATATATGTGTTTTTAGCAAGTCGAATTAACTTTTTGTGGAAATGTTAATATTTCTAACGTGAGCGTTAGAATTTCTTTCATTCTAACATGATTGTTAAAAATGGTTAAAATATAAATGCTTTGAAATGTTTTATGTAAACATATTATAAAAGTAATTTGTTGTAGCATTGATTTTAATGCTTAATTTGTATGATTTAGAAAAAAAAAAAAGGTCATACATTGAAAGTTGATGTTTGATTGACTTCAAAAATTAAATCATCATCAAGTGATGGTGTAGTTGTGTGGGATTTATCACTAACTTTAATTTGTGATTTCTAAATCCATTTGAGTGAAATTATAATTACTAATTAAACTCTTCATATGATGAAACTCTTGAGTAGAGTTTTAATGATGACATTTGATGAGTTTTATTAGAGTTTAAGTCTATAATTATTGAGACTCTTAACTCTTCGTACGGTGAAACTCTTGAGTAGAGTGTTATTGATGACATTTGATGAGTTTTATTAGAGTTTAAGTCTATAATTATTAAGACTCTTAACTCTTCATATGGTAAAACTCTTGAATAGAGTTTTATTGATGACAATTGATGAGTTTTAATGATGAAATTTAATGCTTTAATTTGGTCATGTGTTGTGTATATAAAATGACTTAAATTTTCTAACACGTGTGTTAGAAAATGTGTATCACAAATACGAGGTTAGAGATTGTTCATAATGAACAGAAATGTTTTATGTAAACATTTAATTGCCTAGGTGTACATTAAAAATGATGAGAAATGGTTTATTTTATAAACTATATATTTGAAAAACGTTTTATGTAAACGCTCGATTTTATAATGTGCGCGTTTTGACATCTTTTCTTCTAACATGCGTGTTAGAAAACGTTTAGTACATGTGTAGTAAGACTAAACAATATAAAACCATTTGATATTTTGGGTTTGATCTATGTTTTCTTAACCCTAATTGATATTATTAATATTGTATATTGCAAAACTAAGAAACTGTTTTGAATAATTTTTAAAACAAAGTTTTGCAAAACAATGATAATTCAAATGGTTCGCTACTCTTGCTAGAAGTAGCATATGGTGAACAAAGTAACAGTCTCGTGGATGTTATTTGGTGAAAAACAACTTGGTGTTGTTGTGAACAAATTTAATTGTTCAAGTTTACTACTTAAATGTAGTCTTTGTAACACGTTGGTGTTGTTTTGAGCATAATTGTCCAAGTTTAAAGTTTCAAGATGAAATGGGGAACTTATACTTACAAGTGCATGGAGTCTTATTGAGGGAGTACCTCAAGACATGCCATAGGACGATATCGTTGAGAAGTTTTCGATCAGATTATAAAGTGTTGAAGATCAAAGAACTTTGATATTTGATGTCCACATATCGTCTATGCTTCCGTTTAAATTTCAAAAGTGTTCGGCACTTATGATTTAATTTCCAATGTATTTTATTGTTTTGTGTTCAATATATTCGGATAACACATGCGATTTTTTACAAAGAAATAAATCACTAATGTTTGTGACGTATAAATTATTTTTGTGAAAATAATTATAACGCCAATTATACATTGTTTAACAGAATATGGATTTAAACGTATAATACATAAAAATTTTTGGACATAAACAACTTAAGAGTTGTTGCATTGACTAAATGTTAAAGACGAGACATCAAATGTGTAACCACATCATGAGAGAATAATGAAAGAACGTACTAAGTGTATTGAGTTGAAATACACAAACGAGATTCATGTCGCCATACTTCGTTAGAAGTCATTGGAAAATTCACAAGTGTGAATAATAAATATTGCGAGATTTGTTCCGAGTGATCTACACGTAGATGCGTCTACCACTTGATTATTGTTTGAACTATATGGAGATTTTACCTTCGTTTGGGAGAGCATCCTAAATATACATATCTCCTAATGAATAACAATAATTGTGTGCAAATCACTTATGACAAAAATATAAATGCTATGTTTTTTAGTGTCAATCTAGTTGACTCTATCTCACACATGATAGTGATTGTAGACGAGGAATATTCATCTTGTTGGTGATAAATGTGTTCACCAAGTGACTTGGATTAAGACTTATCTTTAAGTCCTTATGAGTCAATGGTAAAGTGTTGGATATCCAAGGTAAACAAGTTATGTTCCTTAAATGAACGATAAAATTTAGCTATGTGCTATATACAATAATTTGTGAGTCCTCCCTAAATATTGATGTTTTAGGATTATGCATAAGTCTCATTATTTTGTCTTAACAAGGGATGACTGTTGCAAAGTGATATTATGATATCCTTAAGGCTGTGAAGAATCAGAATGATGCATCTTCTGTTCACATGCTAAAGTATTGTAGTCTAAAGCATGCTAGACTAGTATTTGGTTAATTATGGGTCTTGATGGAGACTAATTAACTCTAAACATTCTAATGTGTATTAACACAAAAAGAATTTGTGTATAGACAAAGTTGAGAGAGAATTTTCATTCATTATAAGGAAAAGACATGTAACTTTTTAAGAGGAGTAAACTTTCGTTTTGCTCCCGGTGGTTTGGTCGTTTTAATGGTTTTGCCCAAATCCTTTAAAAATAGCCATTTTACTCCCTGATGTTTCAGTTTTGTCACCAGCTTGCTCCCCGCCGCACAACTTTCTCTTTATTGAATGATTTAGCCAAGTTAAGAGCCGGGGAGCAAACTGAAATTCACCAAAATACATATGTTTTATTCCCCCATTTTACCCCCATTTTACGTGTTTTTGGCCGTAAAACCAAGAATCGGATATTTAATTGGGTGTATTTTTGTTTACAGGCCTCAAACAGCGTGCCAAATAAGAAGATGGAGAAAACGAGGAATTTCTGGGCGAAATGGCTGAAATGCGAAGATTCTGTGAAGAAACTGACTGACAGCTCTCGCAGGGTCGTGCGATGATCCGCACTCCCGTGCGGATCCGATAACAAGGCTCAGCTCGTCAATGCAATACCAGTGCGATCAAGCATGCAAGTGATCTCGGGAACGCACGACCGTGCGATAGTTGGCACTCCTGTGCGGATCCGATGACAAGCCCCAGCCCGGACATGCACTGCCAGTGCAGTAGGTCTTGCCGGCCAACTCTCGGTAATGCACGACCGTGCAATATGTGGCACGCCCGTGCCGATCTGAAGACCGGTCCAAGATTCGCTGATGTCACGAGGTATGGTGAACAGTGCATTAAAGTGCACGACCGTGCACTTTATTAGCACGACCGTGTGATCAGAAAAAGTTATAAAAAATAGATGGGAGCAATCAGTTAGCAACTCTGGAGTTTTGGGAGCTTTTCAGGAGATTATTCAGGCTCCGGAGGCTTAGCTTTTGCCCGGAATCAAGCCACCATTGTGCCGATAAGCTCCGTTATCATCCGGATTCTCAATCTAGTGCTTGTTTATGGTTTGATTCTTGAATCTTTCCATTGTTTTGTTATAATTCAAGCATTTTGGTTGATGATTATGTATTATTGTAAGCCTAAGGGTAAAAACACTAGTAATCCTTGCTTAACAACAACCATTAGTATGTTAATTATGTTTGTAATGACCCTTGAAGCATTTTCTATGTTAATCATTGATGATTAGTTTACAACCTTGTTTATTGATGTTGACTTCTTGATTATAGTTAATTATCTTGGATGATTAGTATGTGGTTAGTTGAGATATTTGCAAAAAGAAGCTTAATTAATCATGTATTAGTAAACTTTGAACTTGTTTAACTTGTTTAACATGTTTACACCATGATACTAGAAATGCTTAGTGGTTTAATAAGGGGTAATAAATGTTAATCAAGAAGGCTTTCCCTCACGGAAGGACCTTAACGAGTTAAATGGTGTTGTTATGAATTCTTGACATAAGTTGTTAACTTGGTTAGTAGTTTAGGCCAAAATTGCTTTCTTGGTGAATTTATGTTCAACATTTGTAAAATGAACTCGGTTGTGATTTAATCTAGTTTATGCTTGTCTCAGTGGTTGCATTGTGTTTATCGGTGTCACTTTCCTTGATTAAGTGAAGTTAGAAAACTCCTAACGGATGACTAACTTATCTTTAGGGGATTTCCATAGACATATGTCAATTGTGCGTTAAAGAACAATTTAGGTGGTTAAAGTGTGTTTATCGTTTTAACTTTCCAAAGAGTTGTCATGTTAGGATTCCCGAAAGGGATACTAATTGTCTTTGAAAAAAGGAAAATTGATCAAGTGCTTTAAGTGGAAAAACCGACTTAGTTAACATGCTCTGGTTATTCATAAAGCAAGGCTATTTATCTATTTTTATATTTTGGAATTTATTAAGTTATAAAAATATATGTCTAGTCTTATTTTAGTTTGTAGAAAATTACCCACTTATCTTTTTACCGGTAATTTAATGACAAAGGGTTTAGTATTATTGCATCCGCCCACATCCTTGGATCGACACTTGGTTCTTACCGATACTTTACTACATGTATGACGGGGTACACTTGCCCCTTCGTGTGTGTTTTAATGTTGAAGTATAAATCGTTTTTATAAATTTAAAACCGATTCGTGTGTGAAATTCGTTGTAAAAACATGTATATACACGCACATGTCACAAACTGTTGACAAAACAGAAACATCAGGGAGTAAAATGGCTATTTTTAAAGGATTGGGGCAGAACCATTAAAACGACCAACCACAGGGAGCAAAATGGAAGTTTACTCTTTTAAGAGTTTGTTCGAAAAGCTAATGAGGAGAACTCATTGTCTAAGCTTATTCTAGATGTTACATTGGAATTATTCTAAGTTGGTGACAAACTTATGATAATGGCATGTGTTGCTTTGGTCAGCTCGGAAGCTTATGTAAGCTAATGCAATAAGAGTTGAATTCACTGATACAATGAGGTTGATCTTGTTCAATCATATGTGTATAAATGTTGCCATAAGTTGTGTTACGGAAATGTTGATCAAATGGTAAGAAATGTGGGGGAGGATTCGTTTAAGAAACAACCCTATAAGGGTATGTAGAAATGGTTCTCATTAACCCATCTAGATGTTATCCAATAACACTTAAATATGGGGGTGTCTTGCATTTGTTTTTGTCAATAAGGATTTTGTAATCCAATCTAACATTGCAAATAGACGACTAAGTGGAGGACACAAATGTCGTAGTGCATAATGGTGATGTGTTTGCCTTAAATGATAAATATATCATTCTAAGACAAATATTATAACAAGATTCAGGTGGCCACTAAGGTTATAGTCTTAGAAGTTGACAATAGGCAATGCTAACTTTCGAGTTACGAACACGTAATGACAATTGATCTCAACTACAAAGTTATCTTTAGTGACTTATCAAAGACAAAGATAATGTTATGGATCCAACAACCTGAGCGTTTATTAGACATCAAGCTGTAGAATGAGACTAAAGCCCATGGAAAAAGGGTGTGTGAAGGAAACCTACCTTAGTTAACTGGAGATCCCAAGATCTAAGTTCAATAGGACAACGAATTCATATGCCTAAGGGTGGTCACTGTGGGGGCATAGCTGATATGCATAAGCTAGTATATATGGTCATATATACCCCTAAACGATAAAAGGGTGTTTAAATACGTCCTAGTTCTTTCCTATGAAATTCAATGACAAATTGTGAGGCTAAGCATATTATGTGGTAAATGATTTTGCGTAATCATGGCAACCACGATGCTTTTAATGATTTAAGGAGAATCACCTGTGTTAGAGAGAAGTGGGGTCGCTTCAAATGTAATTGGGGGCACAATTCCTAGAGCTCTCGCAGAACCAGGAAAGTGTTCCACGACCATTATTGGACATGACTATGAGGGGATGACCCGGCTAAGGAGAGTATTGTGTGAAGTGTATTGTTGTCTACACAAATGGGGGTTTGTTCAAGGACATCGCGTCTACAAACCGCTAAGAGACTAAGTATGCTTCACAAAAGAACGTTCAAAGCTAATAGCTACCTCTCCTGCAATACTCAACTGTCGATGTTGCATTGGAAATTTAGTGTTTTGATCAATCTCCATTCGTGTGAGGGATTGTTGGAAATTTGGATGGTGTGAATGGATATTAACTTAGTGAAATTATAATTATTTACTAGACTCTTCATATAGGATGTAAACTCTTAAGTAGAGTTTTTATGTGAATTTATTAGTTTTTGTTAGAGTTTATGTCTCTAATAAAATCTCTAATAAAGTGAGACTCTTCTCTATTCCATATCTCTTGTATGCAAAGTAGGCTACGTGTCTAACTTGATGAAGCTAATCACAAGTAGAGAATTGAAAGTGGAATTTTAGAAGGAAAATTAGAAGAATTCTTGGAGATACTCGAAGGCCAATGTGGTGGGTACTTAGAGAGATAAGTTTTCTCCACTCGATTCCATCACCTTCGTATCCTTATTTTTTCATAAGTTCTAACTTTATAATTTTATCTGTGTAACCTTGGGCGCGTGACCATCTCTGGCAGTACAGACGGCTTCAGCTGTTATACCATGGGAGACAGACGTGTTATCTTTGGTAGAGGCACGAAATCTGTTTTAAGGGAAGCGTGTTGAACACGTGCCTCAGCCACAACCGTCAACATCGTTTGTTCATTCTTGCAGCAAGGAATACTACAAGAAGGCCTTGTTCGAGCACAAAGTTGATTGCTCTATCTTTTGAAGATCTTGCTAAGGAGACTACAAGAATACGTTACTAAAGATCAAGTTGAAGACTTTATCTTTTGAAGATATTGGTTTGAATCGATTGATTTATTAAATATGTTGTAGTTCATATTTATTTTCGGTTGAATTTGTACACGGTTCATGTACTAAAATCTCCCAAATATGTAAAGAGAGTATCTTTACAATTTTTATATTTATTTATATAATTTTTATTATAAAATTGTGACCCATGTCCTACACCAACCTCATTAGTACGTTGGAGATCCAAAAAACAACATACTGTTGGCCGTTCTAGTACAGAGGCTAAGTATCGTGCTTACTCATACTGCTGCTGAGATTCGATGGATTATGTTTATTTTACAGGAGCTTCATATTCCTTTATCATGTCCACCCTCTCTTTGGTGTGACAACATTGGTGCCACCAATCTTGCAGTCAATCCGGTGTCTTATCAGCGTACGGAACATCTTGAGATTGACTTGCATTTTATCAGAGACATGGTACTAGCTCAGATCCTATGTGTTCGCTATGTTCATCCAACTGTTCAGCTTGCTGATCTGTTGACCAAAGGGTTGTTATCATTTCGCTTTGACACACTTTGGTCCAAGCTTCACGTTGCGGCGCCACGTTCGGCTTGAGGGGGCATATTAGTGTATATATATTGAGCAGATGAGTCTAGTCTGTTATGTTGATGAGTTTGTTAGACTTGTGAGAGTTAGTTATTTGTTAGTTCATCCCTTCTCTTCATATATATACACGTAGGAAATAGCTTGTATGGTACTGATTACAGATTACATTCTATTCATAAAATTCATACATGTTATCATGATTGTCCATTCACAAATATAATGAAGTAAAAATACAATGATTGTTGTCATTGGTGGCATGAGATGGGAATGAAGTTTATATACCTCCTCGTTGAATATCTTAAACATATACGTTGCCTACAGAAACATGTAGTCATGTATTTGGCTACCACCTTAAGTATGAACTATGAGTATTCAGAACATTTGAATATGCATTGAAAGTTCGGCAGTGCCAAAACTTCCAATGAGTAGTAGTTCAAAACATTTGAATTTGCATTAAACATACAAAATGGATATTTATGCATTAAACATGTGGATCTGCATTGAACATTTGGTAGAACAATTCAAGACAACGGTTGTTACTTGTTTCATACAAGCCAAACATGAACATAACTTGAGAGATTAATGTGTTGTTATACGTGATATATAATATTAATATGTAGCAAACAAATAAAAAAATAATAAAATAAAAAGCCAACCAAAACCGTGTCACTGGAGTTATATAAAAGCTATACTATGGCCAGCTCAACTTGTATTATTATGTGAATAAGCCGGAGTTCATGTTTGTTAGGATCTGAGTTTCTTATGATTGTGTTTTTGTTTGAGAATAAAGAAGATGAAAGAGTAATTGCAGCGGAATAATAATGGAAACAAACTTTCACACACAATCAAACAGGAGAATTGCTTTCAAACAAACATGTTTATCATTGAACCGAATGATTAAATTTATTTCAGTCTTCAATTACAATATGCATGCATGTATTACAATCTCCCCCTCAACCTAAGCTCACAGAGTTTGTTCGTACAGGAAGACAAATGATGAAAGAGCTAATAGAACGGTACAGGGTACTGTTCTGTTTATAATACGAAGCAAACCACTGTGGCATCTTTGCTGACGTCACCATGAAAGTGACATCTAACCTCATAACAACCTGCAACCACTGATCTAATACAAGCGCTGTTGTCTAACTACTGATTACAATACATTACAAAGAAATAAACTAACTACTGCTTCTCATTCCACTGTTGTGACTCTAGCAGTACTTTGTTTCTTCAGCAGTGCTTGAACCATGACAGTAGATTGAGCATCAGTGTTTGTCTTCAACAGACTTTATCAGTCTTTAGTAGTTGTTGAAGAAGAGCAGTTGTTGTAAAGGATCAGTGGATGAAGGTCATCAGTTGTTAGGGCCACTTCCAAGGGGAAAGAATGAATACAAACATCTGCTTATTTTGGATCCACTGATCTAATCCAGTTTTGGCTTTAATCAACTGTTCCTTTGTAGGGTTCAATCCCAACAATCTCCCCCTGGAACAGATGATGCCAAAACCCTTCATTATTGTGGATCTTTATTGCCTCATCAACAGTTCCCTGACTTGCCCTTTGAATTGTAATTCAAAGTTCAAGGAATATGTATCTTCCTCATCCCTACACAGTGTAAGATCAAGGAGATCTTGTAGATCTTCAACACCCAAGCCCAGTGCTTGTTCCCTTGATATTTTCTTCACCTCACCACTGGATTTGATCAAAGTAAATACGTGGGCATGTTTGTCAGATTTCAACTTTAGTATTTTTGAATCCAGTGGGTTTCTTGGGAGAGTTTTTATTGAAGATGAGTTTGGAGATGGTGGCCTGGTGATAACAGGTTGAGCAGTGCTTGAAGTTTTTGCCAATTCAGGGTTCTCTGCTATAATCTGCTTAAGGACCATTTTTATAATGGCATCCCCTACTGCTACATCTTCTGGTGTTTCTGCATCCATCTGCTTTTGTCTCCTTCTTTGATAAAGGATGGTAGTAGGTGGAACAGTGGGCTTCCTGATAGGCAGTTTTTGTGGCTTGGCTGGAACCACTGCTTCAGGATAGTCAGGCTTTTGTGGAACAATTGGATTTTTCTTTCTTAATTCTTCCAACTTTTTGTAACTGACCATGACTTTTTCTTCTTTCCACCTTGTTACCTGATTCCTTGACCCAAAATCAGCAGCAATAAGTTCCTCTTTCATTCTCTTCAGCCTTAACACCTTGTCTGGTACATTTTTCATGTACTTTGACCAGACAGGAGGAGTGTGTTTCACTTTATCTTTGTTCATTTTTTCAATTCTTTCTAACTCCTCTTTGAGCTCACCAATAGTTCATTCTTTATATTGAGCCTTTTCTGCCTTGTATTTCTTGAAAGCCATGATGTGTTCAATGTAATCTTTTCTCATGCTTTCATCATCTCTTTCTGATAGTTGCTGACAGAGATTTTTTGAAAACCTTTCCAATGTACTGACCTAAGTGAGCAGGTATTGATAGTATCTTTGAATCTCCTTGTCAGATTTTCCTTGTGAGTTTCTTTTAGAGATATCCTCTGCTTGTTGAGCCTTTATCTTTAAATATTCTTCCATGTTATTAGGCCTAGGATATCCTTGAATAGATGGCAAACTCCTTTTAGCAGGGTCATCTTCAGAATAGAAGGATTTGATCTCCTCTCTAACTGCTAGAAGATCTAATGGATACTGGACACCTGCATGAGTAATGGCAGTGTTTGGATTGAAGGCTTGTGCTGAAGAGAGTGGAACTGGGTTTGGAATAGTAACAAGTGTCAATGGTTGTGAAGATGTAGGAGGTGGTGAAGGTTCATCATTGAATATTATCCTTCTCCTTTTGGGTTTAGGAGCGGTTGGTGGTGTTTTGGTGGGTTAAGTGGTGGTGATTTGAGTGGTAGGTGGCTGAGTAACAGTTGTTGAAACAACTGGTGTTTCAACCACTGTTGTCATTACAACAGATGATGTGTCACCTGAAGTCTTCTGCTTTTTAGTAGGTGGTGTTGGTGGTAATGAAGTTGTTTTTGGTGGTGAGGTGATTTTTGGTAAGGCAGTGGATGGTGTGTGTGTTGAAGTAGTGGTGGCAGTTGTTTGGGTGACAGATGTTGAAACCACTGAAGTACCAACAGCTGTTGATACAACAGATGTTTTAACATCTGTTGGTTTGGAAGGTTGATGAGTGGAGCTTTTGGAAGTTTGGGGGGTATGTTTTGTGGGTCTGGAAGGTATGGATTTGGGTTGCCTCACTTTTCTAGTGTGCTGTTTTCTTTTGGGCTTAGGACTTTCTTCATCCTTTGGCTCAGAAGTACCCTGCTCATCCATCTCCATAAAAACTCTTTTCTCCTGTTCAAACCTTGCTTTATCCTTTGCCTCCAAATCCTTTTTACACTTGCTTTTGCATCAGCAATTGCATTTAAGGTTACATCAACCTTTTTGGAACCATCTAGCTTAGGGATGTCTGCAGATACCCAGAAATATTATGGAAGCAAGATTTAAAGATACCCAGGCAGATATCAAGGCAATCAAGGCCCATTTACTAAAAACCACTGGCACTGCTCCTCCCACAATAATCTTTGTTGATAATCCTCCACCCAATGATGCCAAAAAGGGGGAGAAAATGAGGCAGTTGAAGAAAAAGGGATATGAAGATGGTCTGTATATTGCACCAGATAATTCAAGTATGCTTTCAGACATCTCTAAGCCAGATGGTTCCAAAGATTATTGTTAGGATCTGATGATGGAGCAGATGTTGCAGCTGGTGCAGCAGTGGGTGTTGCCTTTTGTGCTTGTAACAACTGTTGCAGCATGTCTTTGATTTCTGCAACAGATGTATCAAGTTTGTCTACCCTCTTCGTCAATTCTCGGTACATTAAACCATCACCCAAGTTAATGGGATCATCTGATTTCCCACTAGCAGTGGTCTATCAGCAGTTGACTTAGGGAAAGTATCCCAAAAGTCATCCACTGATGCCCCTTTTTCTTGGTACTGGGGACTTCTTTCTTCAGGATGAGAGACCAGTTATAGTGAACCAGTGAAAGCTGGAAACATCCTGGTTCCCAAGGAAGAAATTACCTTCAAGGGAGTCTCACTTATGAAACTACTGCCCAAGTGTAAACCTGTGGGTTCAACACTTGTAGTAGTGCTCCACTTGAACTACTGACAGGAAGTACTTGTACTTCCTACAATATAACCTCCTCAACTATTGGTTGGCTAACAGTTATTGGAACACCAGACTCAATCACTTTCTGTGGAATACTCTCAGTGATAGGTGATTGAGAGGAACTGATTTGTGTCTGGGCCAGATCAACTACATGCAATAGTGGTAATATGGTGGGTGGTATTTGTGCAGTGAGGATAGGAGTGGAAAGAGAATTTGCCCCGGGCAGTGGGCTGTGGATGATGGAATCAAGTGATTCCAGAGCATCATAATTTGGTGTCCCTGTTCTTACAACCTGTTCTTTTTTAGAAGAAGCAGGAAGAGTTTGAGGCTCAGGTTGAGATCTTTCTTCTAACTGCTGTGAGGAAGTAGCAGCAGTGGTTATTGGTGACTTTTGTGTTGTCACTGGTAGTTGCTCTGGGATCTTATCTTCCAGAGTTACCTTTGTTTTGGGTTTGGGGGGCTTTTGTGATTTTTTCTGTTTTGGTCTTTTGGGGGTTTTAGGTGTGGGTTTCACAGCAGTTGTTTTGCTGCTGTGATCACCTTGAGCAGTGGGCTCAACAACAGGTGCCTAAGGAGCAGTGGTAGCTGCTAAAGTCTGCTCAGGAGCCTCTGCTTGTGTTTTTGAAATTTTTGACAGCCTTGTAAAGGTTTCAGAAGTTAGGCTGTTCATTGGAAAAAGGATTTCCTTGGATTAACACATGAGCATTATCCTTGGAAAATTTCTTATTAAAATAGTAGCTTAAAAATCTTGGAAATAACAAAAATGCCTTTTTATTAACATTTGTAACAAGGTAGTTGAAGATCTCCTGGGAATAGTTGAAGTTTTCTTATTGTAAAATAGCATAGCCCAGGTATTGAATCTTCAATGGGATCTCATTGAAGGCAGTTGTTTTATTGGAAACACACATAAGAAGGGTATGAAACAAAAACCTCATGGCAGGAGGAAAACTGCCTTTTTGTAAAGTGTCCTTTTTCATTTCCTCTTCATACCCTCTTTCAAGAAAATCAGTTTGATACTCTGTTTTAGGGAAAGAAGTTTTACCTTGAAGATCGTTGAGTTCAATCACCTCGGAGATGGTTTGTGGTGTATTGGTGACATAAACACCCTTTATCGAAGAATTGATGGCTAAGAGCTTTTTATCCTTAGATTCTAACTTAGCATTTTTCCAGAATTCTTGCTGGGTGTCAATGAAGATTTGAGCATCACAAGTCAACAAAGTTTTCTACTTTGAGGACGACAGAGCATCAATGATGGAGTTGAAGGTTTCAGTATGAGTGGGTTTTTTAACTAGACCCAAATAATTGTGAGGAGTTTTGAATGGAAGTGCCATGGTGATTTGAAGGTGAGTGCGAGAGGAAGAAGACGATGAAGGATTTGAAAGATTTTGAGGGAAATGGATGGTAACTGCTTTGAGAAAGGAATTTTTGAATTCGGTTCGACAGTGAAAACCCTGTTTGGGGTTTTGATCAGGGTTTTATAAGGGAAAAAGTGAATGCTGACGTGGCAGCGGTTACAAAAATCTGACCGTTATGTACTGTCCACGTGCCAACCCCTGATGAGTAATGGAAGACATTTGTTTTATGAAACCACTGATGGGGCAGTAATAGTGGTTGTAACAGTTATAATGAAAACAGTGGGTGACTTTAAACTATCAGTGGATAGCCTATCAGGGGTTGAACACACTGATTTTGAACAACAACGATTACCAAGGAAATGAGAACAGGGGATGACTTTCAGCAGTGGACAACATTCACAGAACAAATGTTTGAACCAAAAACAGTGGTTATGGCAGACTTTTAAGGGTTAATGAAAATTTCATTTTTAGCTATTTTTAAGGATGAATTTTTGATTTTCTGAAAACATTTTAATGCTTTTATTCAAAGAAAAACAGGATTTTGCCTGTTATTCCATGTTCAGCATGCCAATCCTAGAGATCAAGATTTCAAAGGTGGATGTGTCTAATGCTTTTGTTAGCACATTTGCCAGCTGATCTTTAGTTGGAACATGGTGCAGAGAAATCAAACCTTTTTCATAGCAATCCCTCACAAAGTGATGTCTGATATCAATGTGCTTGGTGGTTGAATGTGAAACTGGATTTTTGATGATATTTTCTGCTGCCTGACTGTCCAACATGAGAGGTGTCTTTAGGGCAGTGATACCAAAATCCAGCAATTAATTTTGAAGCAAAAGCAGTTGGGCTGTACAGCTTGTAGCAGCTATATACTCTGCCTCAGAAGTGGGTGTTGAAACAGCTGCTTGCTTTTTGCTTTGCCAAGACACTAAGCAACTGCCTAGGAATTGGCACCCTCATGAAGTGGACTTCCTTGTTGTGTTACATCCAGCAATGTCACTATCTGAGAAACCTGAGAGCTTGATATTTCCATCAGCTGGATACCAGATACCAAGTGTGGGAGCACCTTTTAGGTATCTGAATATCCTTTTTACAGCAATAAGGTTTGACTTTCTAGGGGCTGATTGGGATCTTGCACAGACACATGTTGCAAACATGATATCTGGCCTAGATGCAGTTAGGTACAATAAAGACCCAATCATGCTTCTATAAAGAGTTTGATCAACCAAATCATCCTTTTCATCAGACATGACTATTTTTGTGGTTGCAATGGGTGTACTACATGGCTTGCAATCATCCATCTCAAATTTCTTTAAAAGTTTTTGGCATATTTGCCTTGATGGATGAAAGTACCATTTTGCAGTTGCCTTACTTGGAGACCAAGAAAGCACTGGAGTTCACCCATTGCATTCATTTCAAACTCAGCTGTCAAGAGCTGTCTAAACTCCTCACACATTTTGGAACATGTGCTTCCAAAAATGATGTCATTCACATAAATCTGGACAATCATCAAGTCTTTCCCTCTCCATTTTAAAAACAGTGTTTTATCTATTTTACCTCTTGTGAAACCAATGGAAGTAAGAAATGTGGAAAGAGTTTCATACCAGGCTCTAGGTACTTGTTTCAAGCCATACAAAGCTTTGTTTTGCTTGTAGACATGATTTGGATTAAATGGATCCTCAAAGCCAGGAGGTTGACAAACATATACCTCTTCTTGAATCTTACCATAGAGGAAAGCACATTTAATATCCATTTGAAACAGCTTGATGTTGTGGTTGACAGCAAAGGCCAGGAACAGTCTAATAGCTTCCAATCTTGCTACAGGGACAAAAGTTTAATCATAATCAATGCCCTCTTCCTGTCTGAAACCTTGAACCACTAGCCTTGATTTATTCTTGACAACAATGCCCCTTTCATCAGTTTTATTTTTGAAGACCCACTTTGTGCCAATAGGACTCACACCCTCTGGCAGTGGTACAAGCTCCCATACTTGTTGTCTTCTAAACTGTTGGAGCTCCTCTTGCATGGCCTCTACCCAGCTGTTGTCTTTTAGTGCCTCTTGGTACTTGACTGGCTGATGGAGGGATAGAAAACCATCAAAAAGACCGATGTTTTGGGATTGACTTCTTGTGAGCACCCCTTCACTAATGTTGCCAATGATTTGGTCAGGTGGATGAGACTTCAAGAAAATAAGATCTCCTTTGTATGGAACAATGGCATTGAATGGTGAAGGCTGCAGATGTGAATCATCTGAGCTAACCATTGCTAGTGATTTTGATGTTGAAACATGTTGACTTTTATCCACTGTTGGAGGACTATCAACAGTGTTTGATGATGTGGAAGCAGATGTTAGTGGACTACTTTGGTCAACAACTGTTGAGGTAGCAGTGGTTGAGCTTTGACAGCTGTTTTGAACATCTGCTGCTCTTCCAATTGATGCATGATGTGGGGTAAAATACACATATTTGTACCGTGTAAATTGTATAATTATTTTATAGTTTTTATTTGTTTTTTATTTAGTTTTAGTATTATATTATATTAAATTGTGTTTTGGCAGGTCCTTGTGCAAATGGAGCAAAAAAGAATATTAAACAAATAACTAGCCAGTTGAGTAGTGTAGACCGCCAGTGACCGAAATAAAATTGCCGCTATTTTTCGTGATTGGTCTAAGCCCGCTATCTCTATAATATTTATATGATGGCCAACTACATGTTCAGATTCATAATTATAATAGGCATTATATATATTTTATTCTTTGGTGGCTAGAAGTGATATACACAAAACAAAAAGAAAAAAAAAACAAAAACAATAACATTAGGATTAGGATTAGTATTATATGGGAACGCCACTTTTTGAAAATATGATGATTGGATGAAAACAATTGGCAAAAAAATTATTGTTACGTAAATTAGTGGCCGCCAACATTGAATTAGTGGGCCATGAAAAAAAAGCAACAGCATATCTATATATATTATTGTTTTGGACGAGAAGAGAGAGGGAATATTTATTCCATCCACACATTAAATTGGCGAAACGCACGATCAGACGGGCATTAATTAGGAGGAGGTGGGGTTGGTTTAAGAAGGGGACATCATCAGTTGGAAAGAGGAGATATATATATTTCTTTGGAGTGGGGAGTTCGACAAAAAAGGAAGGAAGAGGAGAAAGGTTCGATGAGGAGAAAAAAGGTGACTATGGTTCTTGGTTAATTTTCTTTTACTACCTAGGCATGATAATGTTTAAATAAAGTTTGGATTTTTATTTGGTTTTTGGCGTGGTTTATTGATTTTCTTGTATTGTAAAAGCTATGGAATTTTAACTTGGTGTATATGCATGCTTGATATTATTTTATTGTTGTTTATTGTTTCGTATAATCCTTCGTGACGGTCTTTATCACATAATAGGGTTGTGCTAGGGTTCTTGATTTAGGTGACGGTCTTTATCACGTAATAGATCATTAACTCTTTAAGGTGAAAATCGAGTAAGTAACCTTAGAAGTAATATTCGGTAATTCAATAAAATCAAGTGTTCTGCTAAACTTGTCGCTGTGAGGCTCGAGGTTATTAATAGGTCTCGGTTTGGTTATAAGTCCTTAACATTCCATTGTCTATTAAACCAAGATTAAAACCCATAGTTGCCTTAGACTTTCGCGCTGTGAGGTAGATTGTCTTATTTAAGCACTTTCAAGAAGTTAGAGGACTGTGAGGAAATCTAAAAACCGGTAATCATAACAACCTAGGTAGTGCCACAAGAATCGCCTTGAGAGTGTTCGAGGGGCTTAGTGGTGTCTTTATAGGTTTAGTATCCAAAGATCCCGGTTCCATACCACAAAACTATCGAATAGAAATCCATTCTGAGTTTAACCTGCATCTAACCTAGGTAGTCTTCATCGCCACTGGTTTTAGTCTTCGTCAAATTTCGTGTCTAGTTATTTAATATTATTTTAACATTTTATTTAGTATTTTTAGAAACCCCCCAATCAATAAACAATTAGTTAAGTCGTGTCAGTCTTAGTCTAAACAGAGTCTTAGCGTAATCCTTAGAGTCTTGTGGGTTCGATACTCGGATTTACTGTAGCTATACTACATTTTGATCGGTACACTTGCCGGTTGTGTGGTCTAGGTTTTAGAGAGTCTTAGTTTATAAATTTAAAACTTTGAGTGTCTAGTTTAGGGTAAAAATTAGTTAGTTTAATTAGACCACTTTTAGCACATCAAGTTTTTGGCGTCGTTGCCGGGGACTCTTGGCGATTGCGTTTATTAGCTTTGTTTGGATTTAGTTGACATATTACGTGCTATTTGATTGTTCGTTGAGTCGTAGGAGTCTAAAAAAAAATTATAAAAAAGGTGAAAAAAAATGAATTTTTTTTATTAACCTGTGCTGCTTGTATAGTTGTGTAAATTTTTATTTTTTTTAGTTAGTTTTCTTTTATTCTCTCTACCTTGCTCTGCTCTTTCTACTCTCTTAATGGCAGGTGATCAAGATGTCTCTGATGAGTTGTTTTGGGAGAGAGAATTTGCGGATGAGTTAGCGGGTTTGTCGGATAATGCAGAAGTAGGTACGTTTGATCCGGAGGGGGACCTTGCATACTTAGAAGCTTTACTTGTAGGAAACCCAATGACGAACATCCAACAAGAAGAAGTGGTGGTGGAAGAGGAAGACCACCACAGCTGGCCCGTGGTACTGATAACGAATGCGAGTAAAAATTTAAAACCACGGGAGGAGGCAATGAGAAGAACACCTGGGATCGTGATTCGGTGGCTACTGCCAGGTAAATTCAAATTTTGGTGTTTTAACCCGGTTAAATATTTGAAATTCTTTTATAATTCCACTACAAAATTTTTAAATATTTATGAGGACCGGGTGGAATTAAATGGGTTGGACCGGGTTCAGATCAAAGAGAAGCCTCCTGATTAAATTCAAGTGTGGGGAGGTTTTGTAGAGTTTGTACTGTCAGTCTAAATTAGTAGTTTTTGAGTCGTTTTTTAGAGTCGGTACTGCTTTGGTTTCTGCTTGTTTTTGTATGCAGGTTTGAATCGTATCACCCGTACTCAATCTCCATTCGGGTGTTTTTGGAGCTGCTTATCAGATATCAGGCATTTTCTGAGTGTATCAGTTAGAGTCAAAGCCGACCGCGAATGAAATGCTATACGGTCGAGCTGGATTGGATGAGAGCTTTGAAGCATACGCGTTATATAACCAGCTAAGTCCTTTTTGAATTTGCCATTTTTTATTTCTTATTTATTTTAGTCTTTTGAGTCGGTTTCCATCTTACATTGAGGGCAATGTAGAGTTTAAGTGTGGGGATGGGAAACTATCATTTAAGTCTTAGAATTTGTCTAAAAAAAATTAAAAATGTAAAAAAAAAATTAAAAACTAGAAAATGTCTTTTGAAATAAGAAGTTTGCAAACTAAAAAGCGGAAAATGATAGAAAAGTCGGGTTTTGTTCGGGGTCAAATAATGATAATATGAGATAATATAATCGTGCTTGTGTCTAGTTTGGGATGTGCGGGTAGGCTCGATTCGGTTCTGGGTTCCTTTGATCTTAAATATACCTAATTGTCGGTCTACTAGTGGGTTCTCATCTAGGGAAAGTGGGGAAATTGAAACCACCAATAATAGTATAAGGGATGCCGTTATAAGCTAAGATCGTTAGAGTTTTTTGTCATATCTTGTGGAAAAAAAATATATATAAAAAAAAACGAGCTAGAAACTAAATGAAAGTAGCCATTTCTATGTAATCTGTGGTTGGGGATAGCGACTCTACAGCCGGATTACCGCTAGGGTGTGTGAAATCGACCTTGCAAAATAAATAAAAAGTACCGAAGCCTAAGTAATCCGAGTTGGGGATAGCGACTCTACAGCCGGAATGCCTCTGGGTTAGGGAAAGCAACGTCTATGCTCGTTAAAAAAAATGAAAAAGATGAAAAAAAAATGGAAAGAAAAAAAAATAAGAATAGATTTGATTTCTAAACTCTCTTGATCTTGGTATAAAACGGTTAGGAAATAACCCAGTGGTTATTCCTTTTGTCCTATAAGCTTGAGGGGTGATTAGGTGGACTTGCGATTCTTAGCGTGAGACCCTAGGTAGATTGACCGCACTTGAACTAAACTTGCATGATAAGGGATTGGAACTGAGATTGGGTTTAAGAGGACACGAATACTTGCAATCGCGGCTAACACGAGTTTCGGTTTTAATAAAATAACTTAAGCTTTTGTCCCGAACGACTATTCCGACTATGATTCCGTTTGCATATTTCTTTTTCGGGGACGAAAAAAGGTTAAGTGTGGAGATATTTGATGTGGGGTAAAATACACATATTTGTCCCGTGTAAATTGTATAATTATTTTATAGTTTTTATTTGTTTTTTATTTAGTTTTAGTATTATATTATATTAAATTGTGTTTTGGCAGGTCCTTGTGCAAATGGAGCGAAAAAGAATATTAAACAAATAACTAGCCAGTTGAGTAGTGTAGACCGCCAGTGACCGAAATAAAATTGCCGCTATTTTTCGTGATTGGTCTAAGCCCGCTATCTCTATAATATTTATATGATGGCCAACTACATGTTCAGATTCATAATTATAATAGGCATTATATATATTTTATTCTTTGGTGGCTAGAAGTGATATACACAAAACAAAAAGAAAAAAAAAAACAAAAACAATAACATTAGGATTAGGATTATTATTATATGGGAATGCCACTTTTTGAAAATATGATGATTGGATGAAAACAATTGGCAAAAAAATTATTGTTACGTAAATTAGTGGCCGCCAACATTGAATTAGTGGGCCATGAAAAAAAAAGCAACAGCATATCTATATATATTATTGTTTTGGACGAGAAGAGAGAGGGAATATTTATTCCATCCACACATTAAATTGGCGAGACGCACGATCAGACGGCATTAATTAGGAGGAGGTGGGGTTGGTTTAAGAAGGGGACATCATCAGTTGGAAAGAGGAGATATATATATTTCTTTGGAGTGGGGAGTTCGACAAAAAAGGAAGGAAGAGGAGATCAAGGTTCGATGAGGAGAAAAAAGGTGACTATGGTTTTTGGTTAATTTTCTTTTACTACCTAGGCATGATAATATTTAAATAAAGTTTGGATTTTTATTTGGTTTTTGGCGTGGTTTATTGATTTTCTTGTATTGTAAAAGCTATGGAATTTTAACTTGTTGTATATGCATGCTTGATATTATTTTATTGTTGTTTATTGTTTCGTATAATCCTTCGTGACGGTCTTTATCACATAATAGGGTTGTGCTAGGGTTCTTGATTTAGGTGACGGTCTTTATCACGTAATAGATCATTAACTCTTTAAGGTGAAAATCGAGTAAGTAACCTTAGAAGTAATATTCGGTAATTCAATAAAATCAAGTGTTCTGCTAAACTTGTCGCTGTGAGGCTCGAGGTTATTAATAGGTCTCGGTTTGGTTATAAGTCCTTAACATTCCATTGTCTATTAAACCAAGATTAAAACCCATAGTTGCCTTAGACTTTCGCGCTGTGAGGTAGATTGTCTTATTTAAGCACTTTCAAGAAGTTAGAGGACTGTGAGGAAATCTAAAAACCGGTAATCATAACAACCTAGGTAGTGCCACAAGAATCGCCTTGAGAGTGTTCGAGGGGCTTAGTGGTGTCTTTATAGGTTTAGTATCCAAAGATCCCGGTTCCATACCACAAAACTATCGAATAGAAATCCATTCTGAGTTTAACCTGCATCTAACCTAGGTAGTCTTCATCGCCACTGGTTTTAGTCTTCGTCAAATTTCGTGTCTAGTTATTTAATATTATTTTAACATTTTATTTAGTATTTTTAGAAACCCCCCAATCAATAAACAATTAGTTAAGTCGTGTCAGTCTTAGTCTAAACAGAGTCTTAGCGTAATCCTTAGAGTCTTGTGGGTTCGATACTCGGATTTACTGTAGCTATACTACATTTTGATCGGTACACTTGCCGGTTGTGTGGTCTAGGTTTTAGAGAGTCTTAGTTTATAAATTTAAAACTTTGAGTGTCTAGTTTAGGGTAAAAATTAGTTAGTTTAATTAGACCACTTTTAGCACATCAATGCAGACTTTTGTTGTGGAATGATGACTTCATATCCAAAGTCTGATGGTGAACTTTGTGATGGACCTGCACTGTTAGTCTTGACAGAAACATTTTCAAAAGTAAATTTATCAAGATCAAACAATTCTGCAGGATTTGCAGGGATTTTCATTGAAGAAAGTTCATTGAACTTCACATTCAAAGTGTCTTCCACTGTTTTGGTCCTTGTGTTAAACACTTTGTAGGCCTTAGCAGTGGTTGAGTATCCCAAATGATATCCACTATCTACTTTGGCTGCAAATTTGAAATTGAGTCTTTTAAATTCAAAATAAAGTATGGGCAGCCAAATACTTTAAAGTATGAGATCAGTGGTTTGATTTTATACAGCAGTTCATAGGTAGTCTTTTGATGCCTGGGGTTGATTAAAACCCTGTTCTGGACATAGCAAGCAGTGTTTACTGCCTCTGCCCAGAAAGTTAATGGCAAACCTGAATCAGCAAGCATGGTTCTGGCAGCCTCAATCAAAGTCCTGTTCTTTCTTTCAACAACCCCATTTTGCTCTGGTGTCCTTGGAATGCTGTACTGCCTTACAATTCCTTTTGACACACAAAACTCATCCAACTCCCAATTTCTGAACTCTATGCCATTGTCACTCCTGAAGACTTTTACTGGCAAGTCAAACTGCTTTTCAACCTGTGTTATAAAGTCTTGCAGAATGCCTGCAGTCTCATCTTTGGAATGTAAGAAATAAGTCCATGTAAACCTAGAAAAGTCATCTACAATCACCAAACAATATCTTTTGTTTTTGAGACTCATGACTTTAACTGGGCCAAACAGATCCATGTGCAGCATTTGCAAGCACTTGGTTGTTTTGGACTATTAAATGGACTTAAATGAGTTTTTATGTTGTTTTCCTTTTAAGCAGGAAACACAATGCTCAGGACAGGTGAACAGTTTTTGAGGGAGACCTCTTACTAACCCCTGTTTTGACAAAGCAGTGATTGTCTTGAGATTTGTGTGCCCCAATCTCCTGTGCCATAATTCTGTCTCTTTGTTAGAGGCAGCTGAGAACAGACAAGCATCAGTCCTGGGGCTCTCTTTTGACAAATCAACTACATAAACATTGCCACTCCTTTGAGCAACAAGTTGGGTTTTTCTAATTTTTATTATTTCTTCAATCTTTTTAACCATTTCTGGTCCAACAATCCTACAACAATCTTTAGTGAAGAATGAGCCATAGCCTTTATCACTCATTTGTGAGACACTAAGAAGGTTGAATTTTAGATTGTCTATCATATTGATATTTTCAAACTTAACATTACCAGACTGAACTGTACCAGACCCCATAACCTTCCCTTTACTATTATTACCAAAGGATATATCACCCCCTCCATGAGTTTTGAAATCTTTGAGTAGGGCTCTACATCCAGTCATGTGCCTGGAGCCTCCACTATCTACATACCAAAGACTATCTAAGCATGTAGAAGCTCCCTGCACATCAAGTAAAAGGTTAGTTCATTAGGGTCTCCAAAGCCAATAAGGCTTTGGATGGGGTCGCAACAGTGTCTATGTTAAGTTCAGGTGGATGGACAGTGGTTAGCTCAGGGGTTTGGACAGTTTTGGAACTGGTTTTATCTAACCACTGTTGGGGGTCTTGCCCTATCATCTGCTGGTACCCAAAGGGATGCCTGTTCACTCTTGGTTTAGAAGGCTTTTTGTAAACCTCATAAACATGTGGGACCCTTGGGTATGGTGGTTGACCTTTACCTCTTCGGTATTGGTTAGCAGGGGGTGCATAAGTCACCTGAACTTCTCTTTTAACAAAGGTTTGGTTCAACTATTTTGTAACAGCTGTTTGAACTGGCACAAACTGTGGTTGATTCTTGGTGAACTTGACAGATGATTTTGATGAACTCATTGGTGTTTTTGACATGTACTCTTCCTTTTTGACCTCAAAAGATTTCAGGTACACACATTGCTGAGTAGAATGGTTGTTTTTACCACAGATGGTGCAGCTCTATAAAGGCTCAATGGTACTTGTTTTGTTAAGATCATAAGCTCTTAAGTGAAAACAATCTTTGGTCAGGTGATTTTTCTTCTCACAAAAGTCACAAAACAAGTTTTTAATCTTTTCTCTTTTCTTCCTCTTTTCAGATTCCTTTGCAACAGAGTTTTGAACCACTGTTGAGATATCCTTAAGAGGAATGACCTTGGCCTTAGGAGCTTTTACACCATTAATGGTTGTGAAGTCCATAGGTTTAAAATTTTCAAGAATGTCACACTCATCAGACCATGTGGGTTTGAATTGGTATTTCTCAATCTCCTCAAAATTTGAGGATCCCACAGATCTTTCCAGAGTGATTTTGTTACCAAGTTTGTCAGTTATTTTAACTTCTTGGCCATTCTTGTTGGTTGGTATGATTTCAACAGAGCCAGCTTGATTTGCAGCAATGTTTTCAATTTGGTCATTTTTTCTAAACCCTATGCCAGATTTTACATTACTTTCAAGCTGTTTTTCAAGCATGATCTCATAACCTTTGCAGGATTCCACCCATTTCTCACAAGTGATTTGGATGGATTCCAACTCCTTTTTGCAAGCTAGATATTTTTCTATCATAGTCTGGAGTTGGTCCTTGGTTATGCTATGCTCTTGTTTGAGACTGCAGATTTCATTATCTTTTTCAACCAATTTGATTTTCAGTTCTTTTAATGACCTTTCAAATTGAACCTCATCATTCAGTACTCTATCCCTAAGGTTTTCATTCACCTATTTAATGTTAGCAAATGCTATGATGCATTTGTCTGAACACATATTTTTAAGGACCTAAGATGATACCTTAGCTGCAGCCATCATGGCACAGTCACAAGTATGATCTTTCTCATCAGTCACCTTCTCTTCCTTCTCACCATGTTTCTTCTCTTCTTCTTCAGACCAGGGGTCAGACAGTGGTTCCAACAGGGGTTCTGAACTTTCTCCCAACGGTACTTCACCAGTAACAACAGTAACCACTGCTTCAGCAACTTCATCCACTATTTCAGCACTTGACTGTCCTTCTTCAGATTCCAGCTCTTCTGGTATTAAGTCTAATGCCATAAAACAATATTCATCATTAGAAGCATCATTAGTAGCATAGAGTGCAAAATTTTCATCACCAAGCTCATCAGGTAAGCTGGTCCAGTCAACAAAGCCTTGGGTGAAAAAGCTTTGCTGATCTGGTTGAACAACTGCTGGTGCAGCTTGTTGAGGTGCAACTGGTTGCACTTGAACCTGAGGGACATGAGCTTGGACATACTGAATTTGTGGGACAGTGGTTTGGACATAATGCACAGGAACAGGGGTTCCAGGGTTTGCATAATGAGCAGTGTTTACATGGGCAGCAGGGGTATAATGGGAATACTGCACAGTGCCTTGGTTATTTTGTGGTCTTGGACTATGGTGAGTGATAATAGGTCGATTGTTTTGACTCCTATATTCCCTAGCAAAGTGAACTAACCTGTTGCAGTTGTAGCATTTAATTTTTGACTTATCCAACCTACTTTTAAATTCCCATGCAACCCTGGAAATTTTCTCCCTGTCCTTTTGTAAAATTTGCTGGTTCTAACACTCAGCAATGCTAGTTGGTGTAATATGTCCATTTCTTATAAATAAGTGGGATCAAAATGCTGAAGGTCATTGAGTTCAAAGCACATATTATTAGAGTTCTGGCTTTCTCCATTTGCTGTAAAAGAAAAATTGGATGACTGAGGATCAGAGTTGAAGTTACCACCAGCAGTTACGTCAATAAAATGATCATAACTCTGATCCTTACTACTGCCAGACTCTTCCTGACCCAGAAGAGCTGTGTTGCCAAATGAGTAGTCATCTGCAACTTTTCCAGACTCTTGTAACTTCTTTTTCTGGTTCAACTCCCTTTCATAGGTCAGGAGTCTACTATGAAGTTGGGCCAGTGTCAGATCTTTGAACTCAACAGAATTTCTGGTCACAAAAGCAATTGTATCCCATTTATCAGGAAGTAACCTAAGGAACCTGCTATTTTGTGCTGATTTAGTAAATTCAACATTAACAAGTTTTAGTTCACTCATGAGACAGCTAAATCGCTCAAACTATTGTGTTAATGATTCACCCTTAATGTGAAAAAATGTTTCATAACTGTTGGTTCAAAATTTCCCCGTTGTTTTCAAGCACTTCTTCAGTTCCCCCAAATTGTTCCTTAAGTGCATCCCATAACTCTTTGGCACTGTTACAGTGTAACAGTCCAACATAAATTTCATTGGGCAAAGCAGATGCAACGATGCTAAATGCCTTGGCATCCAGTTCAAATTTCTGAAAATCCAGATCAGTATAGTTCTCAACTTTCTTAGGTTTGAACTTCTTTGGATCCTCAGCACTCGGCACCATTGGAACATGTGGTCCAAAGATAACCGACTTCCAACATCCGGTATTCTGTTGAGCAAGGATGTGACCCATCCTTCTCTGCCAGATGTTGTATTCATTTCGCTTCAACATGGGTGGTTTGAAAAGTGAACCGATGTTATTGTTAACATCTTGTGATTGTGACGTCATCCTGGTTGTTTTACAGGTACTGATTAATCAACTTTGCTCGTGATTAAACCTTACTCTGGTTTTCAACAAAACAAACAATTATAAGTATCAACGATTATGAGCTGAACTATTTACGTCAAAATGATTGTTAGATCAAGTTTGACTGTCCAAGCTCTGATACCAATTGTTAGGATCTGAGTTTCCTATGATTGTGTTTTTGTTTGAGAATAAAGAAGGTGAAAGAGTAATTGCAGAAGAATAATAATGGAAACAAACTTTCACACACAATCAAACAGGAGAATTGCTTTCAAACAAACATGTTTATCATTGAACCGAATGATTAAATTTATTTCAATCTTCAATTACAATATGCATGCATGTATTACAATCTCCCCCTTAGCCTGAGCTCACAGAGTTTGTTTGTACAGGAAGACAAGTGATGAAAGAGTTAATAGAACAGTACAGGGTACTGTTCTATTTATAATACGAAGCAAACCACTGTGACATCTTTGCTGACGTCACCATGAAAGTGACATCTAACCTCCTAACAACCTACAACCACTGATCTAATACAAGCACTGTTGTCTAACTACCGATTACAATACATTACAAAGAAATAAACTAACTACTGCTTCTCATTCCACTGTTGTGAGTCCAGCAGTACTTTGTTTCTTCAACAGTGCTTGAACCATGACAGTAGATTGAGCATCAGTGTTTGTCTTCAACAGTCTTTATCAGTCTTTAGCAGTTGTTGAAGAAGAGCAGTTGTTGTAAAGGATCAGTGGATGAAGGTCATCAGTTGTTAGGGCCACTTCCAAGGGGAAAGAATGAATACAAACATCTGCTTATTTTGGATCCACTAATCTGATCCAGTTTTGGCTTTAATCAACTGTTCCTTTGTAGGGTTCAATCCCAACAATGTTGGCTCTACTCAGCTCTCTAGCTAAACATAATAGTTACTAGTGAAATCTGATAGTTTTAGGAATTGAATTGATTTCCTTGAATCCCTGATGCCCAGATTACAAACGATAAATAAGAGGTTGATCCACAAAGCTCTCTAGTTAAAGTGGAACCTCTCCTTGACCAAAGATTCAATAGTCAAACAATAATAAATAACAATAATAATATAATATTTAATAGTCCCCCTCAGCTTGAGAGTGGATACGTAGCAACGTTCAAGCTGGATCTGAAAGTCTCGAAAAGGTATCTCGGTAAGCCCTTTGTGAATATGTCAGCATACTGTTCGGGAGAGGGGACATGAAGAACACGAGTGTGGCCAAGTTGAACCTTCTCGCGAACGAAATGAATATCAATTTCCATGTGTTTAGTACGTTGGTGTTGCAAGGGATTCCCGGACAGGTAAACGGCAGAGATGTTTTCATAAAACACAAGAGTGGCTTTGTGAGTTGGAGTTTGCAGTTCAAGGAGAAGGTTGCGAATCCATGTGGCTTTGGCCACCACATTAGCAACACCCCGGTATTCCGCTTTCGCACTAGATATGGAGATTGTTGGTTGACGTTTGGATGGCCAAGAGATTAAATTGTCACTAAGATATAAACAATATCCAGAGGTGGAGCGACGAGTATCCGGGCAGTCGGCGTCCGAGTAGGCCACGAGTGAGAGATTTGGAGATGTGGACAGTCATAAACCGAGATCGATGGTGCCGTGTATGTATCGTAAGACCCGTTTCATGAACGCAAAATGAGTGTCTATTGGTGCATGCATGAATAGGCAAAGTTGCTGCACTGTGTAAGACAAGTCAGGACGGGTAATAGTTAGATTTTGGAGAGCACCGGCGAGGCTTCTATATAGCGTTCCCATCAGTGGCACTAAGTTTGGAGGAGGTATCAACCGGTGTGTTACATGGTTTACAATTTGTCATGTTTGCTCGATGAAGGATATCTCGTGCATATTGCGATTGAGCTAGGAATAAAGATTGATGATCACGAGTAACGGTGATGCCGAGGAAGTGATGAAGTGATCCCAAGTCGGTCATCTTGAATTCAGCCGATAATTTGTTAATGAACCTGTTGAGAAGATCGGTGTTGCTAGCCGTGACAACAATGTCGTCGACATACAAAAGAAGGCAAGCAAGGTTCTGCCCGTGTTAGTACACAAGGTGTCGCACATGCTGTGACGAAAACCCAAAGATGTGATGAAGGACGAAAATCTAGTATACCAAGCCCTCGACGCTTGTTTCAATCGATATAACGACTTGTTGAGACGACAAACATGATTTGGATAAGCGGGGTTGACAAACGTAGCCAGCTGATGCATATAAACAGTATCATGTAAGTGGCCATTGAGGAAAGCATTTTTGACATTTAGCTGGTGAATTGGCCATGATCGAGAGACTGCTAACCATAAAACAGTCCGAATCGTTGCCGATTTGACAACCGGGCTGAATGTTTCTGTGCAATCAATACCAACTGTTTGAGATTTCCTGTTGCATACAAGACGTGCTTTGTACCGCTCCAAAGTGCCATTAGAATTAAATTTATGACGAAATAACCACATCGAACGTATTACCGGGGAGTCAACTGGCCGAGGAACTAACTCCCAAGTATTATTAGCCTGCAAAGCACTAAATTCATCATTCATGGCGCGTAGCCAGCTAGGATCCGATAAAGCTTTAGTATGGGAGTTTGGAATAGGAGAAATTGTGGATGTGGCCGCAAGATTATATTTGGGGTTTGGTTTGGAGATGCCACACTTGGAACGGGTCTGCATGGGGTGGTCATTCGATGTTGGAGGTGGGTTGAGGGTATAGTATCTTGGGTGGTCGGAGGAATTGGCTCAACGAGTTGAATGGGATCAGTAGGTGAGTTTAGGTTAGAGGAGGTAGATGGTTGGATGTTAGGTAGGTTGACAGGTGTAGAGTGGGTGTTAGGATGGGAAGTTGGGGTTGACACAATAGGGAATGAATTTGGGAAAATTTGAGGGGTAATGGGGATGGGGTCATCTAAAAATTGCTAGGAGTTGGTAGAGGTGAGTTCTTTGAAATGGTAAGTGTTTTCCCCAAAGGCTACGTGACGTGAAAGATGAACACGTCCGGTTATGGGGTCGTAACAACGGTAACCTCTAAAATCAAATGGGTAGCCTAGAAAAACACACCGAGCGGATCGGGGAGAGAGTTTGTGAGGTTGCGTAGCGGACATGTTTGGGTAGCATGCACATTGACCATGACAGGCATAAATTATCTATGATTTTGGATAACATATACATTGCCCACAGAAACATGTAGTCATGTATTGTATATGGCTTCCACCTTAAGTATGAACAATGACTATTCAGAACATTTGAATCTGCATTGAATGTTCGGCGGTGCCAAAACTTGCAATGAGTAGTAGTTCAAAACATTTGAATTTGAATTAAACATACAAAATGGCTATTTTTGCATTAAACATGTGGATCTGCATTGAACATTTGGTAGAACAATTCAAGACAAGGGTTATTACTTGTTTCATACAAGCCAAACATGAACTTAACTTGAGAGATTAATATGTTGTTATACGTTACAAATAATATTAATAAGTATCTAAAATGGAAAAAAAATAATAAAATAAAAAGCCAACCAAAACCGTGCCACTGGGGTTATATAAAAGCTATTAGAGATCACGCTAAGCCAGCTCAACTAGTATTATTATGTGAATAGAGTAAAGTTTCCGTACAAATAACTTTAACGTTCTAAACGTACGAATAACATGAAAAAAAAAAAACGCGGTGACATTTTCGTATTTATTTGCTCGTAGGGTAATTATCAAATGATCCTGTAAAGTAATTTTGATCTTGTAGAGTAATTTTGAAAAATGTTCTTGCAGAGTAATTTTGATCTTATAGAGTAATTTTGAAAAATATTTCTTGTTGAGTAATTTTATAAATGTTCTTCTAGAGTAATTTTGATCAAAACACTATACTTCACCAAAAAAACCCTCAAAAAACCTAACCCCACCCCATTTTTCAGTAAAACATTTGGTTCGTACGTTTTGTACGTCAAAATTGTTTGTATTTGATCTTTTGTCTATGTGAATAAGCCGGAGTTCATGCTGGCTCTACTCAGCTCACTATTAAACATAATAGTTACTTGTGAAATCTGTATATTGTAAACTACATATATAGTCTCGTTGGATATACAAAATATCACAATGTTGATATTCGGTACGGGAAATTACATAGGTCATGCGTCTTTCTAAATCTTGTTACTACTAAAGCTCATAAATAGATATTAAAAATGGCTTATTGCTGATTGATGCATCAATAACTTTAAGAGCAAGATATAATATAAATGATGTATTTAAGGGGCTGTTGTATAAAATAGAAGGGAAAGTTTCAAGAAATAATATAAAGAGTAAATTGCCAAAATAGTCTATGAGGTTTGGACGTATTTACCATTTACATCAAAAACAACTTTTTTATATCATATTGCCTCTCACTTTTGTGATTTTTTGTAATTTTCATTCAAACGTTTAACTTTTTTTTTGGCAAAATTGTCCCTGAAATTTGAGATTTTTTGTCATTTTCATCCAAATATCTGACAGGAAATATAAAATAAATTAGACATTTGGATGAAAATAAAAAAAAATCCTAAAAGTGAAGGGCAATATGGTAAAAAAGATGTTTTAGATGAAACTGTCAAACATGCCCAAACCTGGGGACGATTTTGGCAAGATATAATATAAATGATATATTTAGAGCATTCACATCCAATCCATCAAATTATACATACATTCCACTAAAAAACAACTCCTATATCAATATATTTCCACTAAAAACAAATACTTTTTCTCTCTCCTTTCAATTAAATAATATTATCATTACATTTTTCTCTCACTTCCACTCACAATCACTTTCAAAATATATTAAAAAATTATAACGGGTGAACAGTGTCCCCCAAAATATACAGATGAACAGTAACATTTTCTCTCTCCTCTACTCACAACCACTTTTTATACCCTTTATAATATAAAAACCCCTCCTCACATAATTTGATGGTTAGGATGTGAATGCTCTTAAGGGGCTGTCGAATAAAATAGAAGGGAAAGCTTCAAGAATAATATATGTCGAATACCCAACCTTCGGCTGACGTTAGATGGATCTTCGGTGACGTCAGGAGCTTCTATCCTTGCTTGCTACAAAAGAATAAACCGTTAGCCTCGTCACGGGGGACCCCGGGAGGGGGATCCGTGACCAAGCTCCGGCGTGAGAGTAAGTAAACTTGTTGGAAGTGAAAGGAGCTGCTTCCGATGGGTGTAGTCACCGGAAGGTTATCCTTTTTGGTGTGAATCTTATTATTATTATGCATTAAATGCGAATGAATAATGATCGGAAGTTAATGTGTGTGGGGAGTAAATGGAGGTGTAGTAAATGAGAGTAAAGCCGGAGATCATACCTGCCTTTGTTCCTCTTGTTTGCTCTTATATAACAGCTCGATCTTATCATACTAGATATTTCTCTCATATGATCCAACGGCTTCTAGAGGTTATCGGGGGGTGCAGACACGTGTCTGACCCCCAGCGGCAAGATGCTTTCCTCAATTAATGCTTCTGCCGGAGAAGTACAGTGTTTTCAGGCAAGATCCTTTTCATATCGTTCATTAAATGAGGCCTGTACTACCACTTAGCTGTTTTCCCGCCTGTAACAAAAGAGAAGGAAACTTAGTGGGCAAGGTGACCTCTTTTGATGGGCTTTTTCATATAGTTGGGCTTCCTAGAGATAATCCAGAGCGGGTAAAGTGGGCCTACCCACTGGCCCGTCGTCAAGTCATCTTTTGTCCCTGGTTCTGAGACCCGAGGCTCATGATCCAGGGCTGAGCCATAACCGTCCAAAGAGTGGTTTTTTCTAGTGGGTCCCTCTGAGACCGGTTGTAATGAACCATCTCCACTAATCATTACATCGCCGGTTTTATTATAGCGGGAGTCAGCTCCCTATCAACACGTGTCCCTTATTTTGAATTTTGAAGAGACAATTGACGCGACGATTACCTGCATATCAGTCGTGTCTCTTTAAATACCCCATTCCTCCTTTCCGATTTCTTACTCAAACATTTTTAAACCCCTTTTTCCTCCTCTGTGATACTTCTCCATGATTATTTCTTCTTCTCCGATCATGAGTCGTGGGGGGCGCTCATCCATAAGATCTGTATTGACGGCAAAGGACTTGAAATCCTTTGTTGAAACATATAACATCCCTGAGCGGTTTTCCCCTTCCTTGCCGGGACCTGACGAGTCAGCGGAATGCACACCGGAAAGAATCCCAGTTTATACCCTGGCCTTTTCTTCCTGTGGGGTACGATATCCTCTTTCCTCTTTCAAGGTCTCTTTACTTCGTCACTTTGGTGTCCATTTCTCCCAGATTCACCATCTAGGGTTTATGCAGGTAGTCCACTTTGAATTAGCTTGTGCAGCAGTTTCAGGGGAGCCTTCTGTCCCTTTGTTCTGTATGTTCTACAGATTAATTTCGGACGGAGATTGGTTTACTTTTGCAAAGCGGCCGAATGGTGTCTCGAGACCTTGCTATAGTTTTATGCCTACCTCTACTTATCCAAAAGATTGGAAAAGCAGATTTATCTTTGTTTCTGCCACCATGTTGCCGGATTCTCCATTGCCGAAAGATCTTGATGCCGCAATCGAAGATGTTGTTCCTACTCTTTCCGCAGCCGAAACCCTTCAGTGGAAACGGATGTGTGACAATCCAACGAGGGCATTCACCTTTTCAGAAGGAACGCTGGCTATGGGGGGGTTGAGTCCCTCTTATTCTGTCCGTCCGAGGGCTTTTTTCGGCAAGAAAGGTGTCTCTTTGTTCTTGGTTTGCCTTTTACATTCATTCTTCCTTTACATCTTTGAAAATTCCGTAGTCATCTTTTGTGCCTTCTTTTTGTGCAGAGATAACTTTGTGGAGACTTCTTCAGGGCGATTCCAAGGATGTAAAGTATGTGGTTGATAATGAGGTTGATCCCAGGCTGAATGTGGGAGTGCAGGTTACCGGGGGATCCACTCAGGCAGGAGGTTCTGCAACCCTAGGTGGTGATGAGGAGAACCCTTCCGGGGAGGAGGAAAGTTCTCCTGACTTTCCTCCTGTTCATCCTTCTGGCCAAAGTGACGACGAAGATGTGGAGATAAAGTTGGTTCGTAAGAGGAGGTCTGCTAGCCCCCAACCGGATCCTGTACCTCGTAGCATCCGCCAGAGGCTTCGTAGTGCCAGTGGCCAGAAGCTTCCCCCTCCATCTAGAGCCGTTTCTGATCTTCCTCCTGCTGGGGTCAAGGGTTCCTTGTCTAAGCATTTGAAGTCCTCAAGCTTAGTGAGTGCTCCTTTGTTGGTAAGCTTTCTTTTCTCCTGTTTTTTTTCTTTGTCTCTCTGTGTAGTTCCTGATTGCTTCTTTTCTTATTTCTTAGGGGAGTTCCTTGGAGCCTATAGAAATACCTACTGGTCCTTCTCCTTCCCGCATCCGGGACAAGGCTTCTGAGGTGGGAGTGGCTCGTTTTTCCTCAGCTTTCGACCTTTCTCCCCCACATGCTACTGGGACTAGGAAGCCTACTGCCCTTGAAGGCCCTGTTCATCGATCCCCTCTTGCCCCTTTGTTTGCCGATGCCCTCCCCTTTACTTATGTCCCTAAGTGGAAGGTAACTAACTCTTCCGTTATAGGGACTCCTGAAGCTGCCAGGGACTTTCTGAACCATGCTGTCCCTCCCTCACATAAGTTTGTAAACTCCGCCCTGAGGGATGATCTTTTTGACGATCAATACAGTATGTCCTTGTGTGAGAGCTTTTTCAGGGGTGCTGGGATGTTGCAAAGGGTTGATGATCTGAGGAAGGCGAACGAAGGACTTAAGGCTGAGCTTAAGGCTTCCCAGTCAGCTGTTGCTGGGCTTAGGAGCCGGGTGGTTGATGCTGAGAGGAGATTACAGGAGGAGAAGGTGCATAGTCTTCTCCCCCCCCTCTTTTTTTTTATACGTACTTACTGATTCTTTGTTCAGGGAGCTGGGGCTATGCTTGAGAGGAAGGAACGGGCTTGGGAGCGGGAGATGGCATCGTTGGTTGGGGAGAAGGAGGAGCTTGCCGCTGAGCTGAGGCATTTGAAGGAGGTTGGCTCCGTTTCCCAGGAGCAGCTCAACACCATTTACGCGGACTACGGAGTGACTTCCGATGATAATCAACGACTGGCAGGGGAGAAACATTGGTTGATTACTGAGGGTTTTGGGGCTTTTCTCACTGCTGTTTCCCAATCGGAGGACTTTAAAAGCGGTTTAGAGGCAGTGTATAGGGCCTATAGGGATGTTGGGTACCAGTCGGGGTTGAAAGATGGCTACAAATACTCCACTCAAGGCTTGGATAGGAAAGAGACTCCTCTGTATGACTCCAAGGTTAAGAAGAAGCTGTCTAAGCTGAATGAGGAGTTTGGGCAAAAGACCCCGGCCATCCTTGAGAAAATCCTGGAGCATCCCTTGATTTCTATTGATGAATTGAAGACCCTGTTCTCCTCTGCCGGTCCCTCGTCTCCGCCATCTCTTTCCGGGGGTGATCCCCAATGAACTCCAAACATTTGATACACTTCGATATGGTTGTAATAACTTTAACTTACTCTAGGATACTTGTGTGTTTTGCTTGACTATCGTGGGTGGTCCTTCGTGTTGGGGACCACTTTGACCTTTAACCATATGGCTCATAGTTATGTATGGCCTTTTTGTTTTGTAGCCTGTTTCTTGCTTGTTTTGCTTTTGCAGGGGTTTTTTCCGGAGGCTAGTTTGGTGATTTCCTGGGGATTTTTAGGCTATTTTAGCAAGGAGCTATGTTTTTGTTTTACCCTGCTGTGTTTGCAATCTTTGTATATTGCTAATTCTTGCCCAAGTTGTTAGGGCTTTTCTTTGCATGTGTATTTCGTAGTAAATAAAGCAGACTCCCTTTCGTAGTTTTGTATATGCGGGTGTGTTTGCATTATTTGTTTTTTGTCTTTGTTGTTTGCTTTGTTAAACTGTGATTGTCTGTTCGAGGCCAATCGGTGGACAAGTTTATAACGTGGTGCTATGTTTTTAACTTGTTTTGTCCGTTTTAGGTTAGCTAGACCTTTACTAGCCCCACGGCCGGGCTTTTGGGCATGCTTTGAATGCCTTATACACGTGTGTTTGTTTGTTCTAGTTTTAGATTTAATGGTGTCCTTGGGCACGTCTGCCCAGGTGTAACTGTCCATTGTTTTCTCAAAATGGGACGTTTTCGTCCGTCTTTCATTTAATCTTTGAGGGCTTATACTTCCCGTCATAGATTGTTTACAAAAGGTTCGTCCTCTTGAGGGAACAGTCCCCCGTACATATAGTTATCTATTACGAAAGTCGCTCTTGGCCTTTTTTCCTGGGGGTACACCCCTTACATGTAAAATTTCCTGAGCTGCATGAGGTTCCAGGTCCTGGGAACCTCCTTGCCTTCTAGTGTTTCCAACTTGCAAGTCCCTTTTCCATTCGCCCACGTGACTCTGTAGGTTCCTTCCCAGTTGGGTCCTAACTTCCCGGTATTTTCTTGCAGACTAGCTTCATTGGCCCTGAGAACTAGGTCCCCTGGAACAATGTTGAGCTTCTTCATCCTGGCGTTGTAATAGCTTCCCAGGAGCTTTTTGTATTGGGCCTCCTTAACTGTTGCTATTTCCCTTCTTTCCTCCAATAAATTTAGGTTCATCCTGAGGTCCTGCTCATTCTCTTCATCCCGGAGCTTCATCCAGGCAGTTGGGGATCCAATCTCAGCGGGGATGACGGCCTCCGTCCCATAGGTAAGGCTGAACGGGATTTCCCCGTTGCAACTTTTGGGGGTGGTTCTGTATGCCCACAACACGAATGGAAGTTCTTCCAGCCAGCCCTTCTGTTTTCTCCTAAGCCTTCCCTTCATTCCTTTGATGACGCTTTGGTTGGCTCTCTCCACCAACCCGTTACTCTGGGCGTAGGTGACGGAAGTAAACACTTGCTGGATCCGCATCTGTTCGCACCATGGTTTGAAGGGCCTTCCAGCAAACTGGACCCCGTTGTCACTTACTAACTCCCTCGGAACCCCATATCTGCATACGATGTTATCCAGTACGAACCTTCTCATCTGGTCCCCAGTAATTTTTGCTAAGGGCTTCGCTTCAATCCACTTAGTGAAATAATCAACGGCCACCACCACGTATTTGACCCCTCCCGGACCTTCCGGGAAAGGTCCGATTATGTCGATGGCCCATTTCTGGAACGGCCACGACGTCGAAACTGGTACCATGGGGTGTTTGTGTTAGTGGGTCATTGGTGCATGCACTTGGCAGTTGTCACACTTCTTGATTTCTTCAGATGCCATTTCGTACATCCGCGGCCAGTAAAACCCTGCATTCATTGCCCTTCTCACTATTGTTCTTGGTCCTGAGTGCATTCTGCAAATCCCTTCATGCATTTCCCTAATTACATATTCGGCTTCTTCCGTGTCAACACACTTCAGGGACGGAGCCAGATATGACCTCCGGTATAGTTCTCCTTCGACCAGTTCATACTGTAAGGCCTTGACCCTTATCTTCCGGGCCGCCCACTCCCCCTCGGGCAGAGTTCCGTCTTGGAGAAATCTGACTATCGGGGTCATCCATGTTTCCCGGGGGCTTTCAACCGTGGCCACTTCCGCGGTGTTGAGGGAGGAGGATGTCAGGACCTCTACCTTAACTTCTTGCGCTAGATGATCGAATGCTACCGAGGCTAACTTGCTAAGCGCATCAGATTTCCTGTTCCTTCCCCGGGGGATGTATTCCAGCTTGAAAGTTTTGAACGCCTTAGCTGTCTCCTTAACTTTCTCCACGTATCGAGCCATGATGTTATCCTTAGCCTCATATTCTCCTTGGTATTGTTTTACTACTAGCTGTGAATCAGTGTTGGCTTCTACGTGCTTCGCCTTCATTTTTTGTGCCAGTCTCATCCCTGCTAGGAGGGCCTCATATTCTGCGGTATTGTTTGTGTTCTCAAAATCCAGCCTTACGGCATATGTCAGCTCAACCCCCTCGGGACTTATCAATGTGATTCCAGCTCCATTTCCTTCTTCGCTGGATGCTCCATCAGTGAGCAACTTCCACACCGCCTTATCCTCCTTCTCTCTTTCTTCTTTCTCTAAGGCCTCCCATTTTAACAGTTACTTTTCTTCGTCCTCCGGGACTTCTGCTAAGAAGTCGGCCAGTACTTGTCGTTTCATGGCTGTCCTGGGCTTAAACTCCAGGGAGTGCTCCCCTAGCTCCACAGCCCATTTGGCTAACCGTCCGGACAGTTTCGGCCTCCTGAGCACCTTCTGGAGGGGTTGATCGGTCATTAGGGTAATCTTGTGTTCATGGAAATACCTCCTGAGTCTTCGGGATGCGAAGACAAGAGCTAATGTGAGCTTCTCCAGGGGCATGTATCGTTCTTCAGGCCCTTTAAGCGTCCTACTGATGAAATATATGGGGATCTGTTTCCCTTCCCGCTCTACCATCATGACCGCACTTATAGTCGTTTTTGAGGCGGATAGATATAGGAGCAGTGGGTCCCTGGGTACTGGGGTGGCTAGCATCAGGAGCTGACAGATGTATGCTTTCATTTCTTGGAAGGCTGTCTCAGCCTCTGTTGTCCATTTAAACTTGTTTGTTTGAAGGTAGTCTTTCAATACTTTCATAAAGGGGAGAGTCTTGTCAGCCACCTTTGACAAAAAACGGTTTAACGCTATTAGCCTTCCGTTTAGTTGCTGAATGTCCTTTAGGGACCTGGGGGATCGCATCTCAGCCACCGCCTGGGTTTTCTCCGGATTTGCCTTGATCCCGCCCTTGGTGACCACTACCCCCAGGAAGTTCCCCTCCTCTACTCCAAAACAGCACTTCCCAGGGTTTAACTTCATGTTTACATCCTACATAGTGTGGAGAGTTTCAGCTACATCGTTTATCAAGGCCGTCTCCGTTAAGCTTTTGATGACAATATCGTCAACGTACACCTCTAAGTTCCTTCCTCATTGCTCCCTAAACAGACTGTTCATAAACCTCTGGTATGTGGCCCCAGCGTTCTTGAGGCCGAAGGGCATCTTGGTGTAGCAGAACGTCCCTTCGTCTGTGATGAAGGCGGTTTTCTCCTCGTCTTCTATTGACATTTGAATTTGGTGGTACCCTTTGTAGGCGTCCAGGAAACACTTCAGGGGGTATTGAGACAAGGAGTCCACTTGGGTGTCTATCTCCGGAAGAGGATAACAGTCCTTGGGACATGCTTTGTTAAGGTCTTGGAAATCGATGCACATCCTCCACCCTCCGTCTTTTTTCTGAACCATTACAGGGTTGGCGACCCAGGACGGGTATTTGACTTCCCTGACTATCCCCGCTCTAAGCAGCTTCCGAGTCTCTTCACAAGCAGCCCTTCTTTTATTGGGTCCCGTACTCCGCTTCTTTTGTTTTACTGGTTTTGCCCATGTAAATGTGTTAAGTCGGTGCTCCGTTAAGCTCCTTGGGACCCCCGTCATGTCTCCATGTTGGAATGCAAACACCTCTATGTTATGAAGGAGCAACTCCTTCAGGGCGCTCTTACATTTGTCGCTCAAGTGACTCCCCACCTTGACTGTCTGTTCTGGGAACCTATCACAGAGGACCCATTCTTCCACCTTCTTTCCCTGAGATTTCCCTGGCTCTTCTTCTTTGGATATGGAGGAAACTACCTCGTAGGCGGACTTAACCCATGCGAGACCTTTTGGCGTTTGGAATACCAAAGCTCCGTGGGGGGTAGAGGCCTGTGCCTGCAGATCACCAATTCCGGGTCTTCCCAAGATTGCATTATACTTAGAGGGTGCCCTGACTACCGTAAAGGTCAGATCTATTGTCCGGACCCGATCCCCTACGACGACTGTGAATGGGAGCCTGATTTTTCCCAGGGGATGTGACAGACTGTTGTTGAATCCTACCAATGGGATTGAATCTTCTTCCAACCTATCCCTTATGTCTCTGTCGAACCTAAGGAAGCAGTGTTCGTATATTACCTCAACGCCTGACCCTCCGTCCACATGTATCCTAGACACCTTGTGTCCAGCTATCACAGCTGAGATGTTCAGCGGGAGTCGTTGCACCTCGCTTTCTTCTAAATATGGCATGAGGATGGGAGCTTTCATGCAGTTTGGGGAGCCTAGGATTCTGGCCTTTACACTTCGGGTGGTATCAAACTCATTTCTCCTTCTAATCATATCAACGTCTGCCCTCCCCGGCTCCCGTGCATCTCTTCCCTTGCGATCCCCTCCCCCTTCCTTGATTTCCTTGACCAAATGGGCCAGTCTCCCCGTTTTTACCGCAGCCTCTATTTCTCTTTTGAGGTACATACAGTCATCGGTTTTGTGCCCAAAACCTTTGTGGAATTCACAGTACTCGTTCGGTTGTGCTTTTGGTCCCGGTTTTATGGGGGGTGGCCTTGGGAAGGAATTCTTTACCCTCTCCGTGGCTAGTATCTCACTTGGGGTCTTAATGAGAGGGGTGAAGCTATCGGGGTAAGGGGGAGGACCTCTCCCTCGGGGTCTGTAGGGAGAGTATGAGGGCCTTGCCCTGTCATGTAACATTCTATCGAAAGAAGGTTTCCGGGAATAGGGTGTACCTTTATCAGGAGGCCTTGCAGCCGGGGCAATCCTCCGAGGTGTGACGTCCGTCTCCTTTGCTTTGCTGACCATGTCCTTTCCCCGGACGAAGGCTCGGACTCTGTCCATAAGATTGTCGAACGAGGGTGGAAACTCCTCACCCAGCTTTTCACATAGCTGTGCGTGTTTCAGCCCGTTTATGAAACCACTAATCTTCATGACTTCTGGGACGTCCTTGATGTTCATACTCTCTTTAAGAAACGTCTCCATGTATTGGTCTATCCGCTCGTTATCTCTTTGTCTGATGTGAAGGATTTCGTTTGGATTTTTGACCACCTTCCTCTGTTGGCCAAAGTTTCTGAGGAATTTCTCACTCAGTTCTTCATAGCTGTCTATGCTCCCTGGGGGCAGACTGTTGAACCAAAGTCGGGCTCCTTCCGTTAGGGTTTGCACAAACATGTGGCACCACACCGGCATTGGCCATCTTCCTAGTTGCCCTGCTCCTCTGAAGGCATGCAGGTGATCTTCCGGATCCCTCGTTCCATCATATCGATCAAAACCTGGTGGTAGTTTTGTCTTGGGAGGCATAGGTGCCTCTGAGATTCTTCTTGTGAATTTTGAAACCTCAGCCAAATCTCGCGGTAAGTATGGTTGGTCCAAACCGCTGTCATCAGAGTTGTCTCTCCCTTTTTCCTTCCCCTTGGGTTTCTGGCCTGTGATTAGGTCCTCCCTTTCTTCAGAGGACATCTGCCTTAGGGCAGACATAAATGTTTCCAACTGGTCCCCACTGTTGCTCTTATTCTGAAGGTTCGTTCCTTCCTGGCTGGAGGGTGTGTCAAAGGAAAGTCTAGCCCTGAGGCTGTCGAGTCTTTCCTGTCTCTTTAGGTCTTCAAGACACTTGGTTAACCTTTCTCTGTGCATGGCCACAAAATCTGGAGTGATATGTTCCGTTTCCCTCAGATTTCCTACCGGATTCTCGTTATTTTCTCCATGAGTAATATCCTCTACAGTGACTTTATCCAAGTCGTTTTGTGCTGTCTGAATGGCATGTGAATTATGTGGGGTTGCCATGTTGTTTTTGACAGGATAAGCTGCTCTCTGGACGTCGAGTGTTTATGTGGGAACACCGGTCAGGCTGATGTCCCACAGATGGCGCCAATGTCGAGTACCCAACCTTCGGCTGACGTTAGATGGATCTTCGGTGACGTCAGGAGCTTCTATCCTTGCTTGCTACAAAAGAATAAACCGTTAGCCTCGTCACGGGGGACCCCGGGAGGGGGATCCATGACCAAGCTCCGGCGTGAGAGTAATTAAACTTGCCGGAAGTGAAAGGAGCTGCTTCCGATGGGTGTAGTCACCGGAAGGTTATCCTTTTTGGTGTGAATCTTATTATTATTATGCATTAAATGCGATAGAATAATGGTCGGAAGTTAATGTGTGTGGGGAGTAAATGGAGGTGTAGTAAATGAGAGTAAAGCTGGAGATCATACCTGCCTTTGTTCCTCTTGTTTGCTCTTATATAACAGCTCGATCTTATCATACTAGATATTTCTCTCATATGATCCAACGGCTTCTAGAGGTTATCGGGGGGTGCAGACACGTGTCTGACCCCCAGCGGCAAGATGCTTTCCTCAATTAATGCTTCTGCCGGAGAAGTACAGTGTTTTCAGGCAAGATCCTTTTCATATCGTTCATTAAATGAGGCCTGTACTACCACTTAGCTGTTTTCCCGCCCGTAACAAAAGAGAAGGAAACTTAGTGGGCAAGGTGACCTCTTTTGATGGGCTTTTTCATATAGTTGGGCTTCCTAGAGATAATCCAGAGCGGGTAAAGTGGGCCTACCCACTGGCCCGTCGTCAATATAAAAGATGACTATTGACTTTGACGCGAGGGAGTCAACTTCATCTCCGATCATTTCATAATTCCAACCATTTGCTTCATTATTTATTTACAAACCAGTTTCACATTTGCTTCACACTCTATTTTCTTTACTCACAATGGTTGTTCTTACTGAAATTACAGAACAATCTTCTTCGTCAACTTCTTTATCAAGTTACGATTATTATGTATTTTTAAGCTTTAGAGGTGAGGATACTCGCCATAATTTTACCGATCATCTCCTCAAAGCACTGCGTGAAGCCACCATCACCATCGACACCTTCTTCGATGATGCAGAGATCCAATCGGAGATTTTCTAAAACCAGAATTGGAGAAAGCAAGAAATTGGATGGACATACACGATGTTAAAGCGGGGACCTTGAAAATTGAGAAATCACTTGTTAGAAAAAGAACTTCTTGTTCTTGATGGTATAAATAAGTTTGAGCAGTTGGATGTGTTAATTGGGACAAAAGGTCTTCATCCGGGAAGCAAAATCATAATAACATCTAAAAACAAATGCTTAACTATTAAAATGTAGGGTGTTTGAAACACATGATCCACCAAATCATAGGAAGCACTGGCTGCCAGGCTTAGATGATGAGGAATCTCTTCAGCTTTTAAGTTGGTATGCCTTTGGATGCAATGAACCCAACGAAGGTGACAAAAAGCAGTCAATAAAGGTCGTTGAACATTGTCAAGGGCATCCATTGGCTCTTAAAGTTTTGGGCAGTTCTTTCCGTAGTGAAGACGCTGGATATCTTAGAATCCTTAGGGAAAGAAATTAATCCAGATATTAATTAAAAAGGTCCTGAAAATTAGTTATGATACTTTGCCATCTGAAAAAAACAAGGAACTGTTTAAATACATTGCTTGTTTATTCGTTGGCGAAGATAGAAAGTTCACTGAAGACATACTAAAAGCTTGTGGTATAGGAAAATAATCTGGGATAAAGATTCTTATCAACAGATGTCTTCTCACTGTAGAATCATCTGATAAATTGGCAATGCACCAACTTCTTCAAGACATGGGGAGAGATATAGTTCATCAAGAATCACCTAAGAAGCCATGGAAGCGTAGTATATTATGGCACCATGAGGAGTGTTTGGATGTTTTGCAAAATAGGTATTCATGTATACCTGTTACCTTGATTAGTTTGTATTATATGTATACGCATAACTTCTTTAATCATGTACATGTACTTCTTTAATCATGTACATGTCATTTAATCTTAGGGAACTGCAATAATTCAAGGACTCACCCTTGGCATGAGAACATTTGAGAATGATACTTTGAAACAATTCAGTAGCGCCAATATGCACAAGTTCGGATTTAGATCATTACTATCATTCCATTGGGTTTGCATACTACTCCTGGTTAAATATCTTTGTCGCACAAACATGCATCTTGATTTTATTTATATTGTAATTTAACAGCAACTCGGGTTAGTGAAGTTTCTTAATCTCAGTTGTTGTCATGAGCTTGTTAAAGTGGGTCCCTTCTCTGGGCTCCCTGTAATTGAAAGGTTAACACTTGCAAGATGTACAAATCTAGTTGAGGTTTGTGAGTCAGTTGGGAATTATTGTCATGAACTTGAAGTTCTTGATCTGAGGGAATGTAGTAAGCTGAAAGAACTTCCAAAAGGCGTGAGAAAGTTAAAGAACCTTACACAACTTCTAATAGATGGTTGTTCAAATCTTGGTGAATTTCTAGTTGAAATAAAGGACATGGAATCACTTAAAGTTCTAATGGCTGACAATGTTAACATAAAGTCCCATGAGTTTTCGTCCTCTGCCATTGTGGAGGCTATAACCAGAAGTTCTAAGTCTTTCATGAAATCTTTACCAACATCATTAGTGACATTGTCCCTATGTAATAATAATTTGTCTAGTGAATCCTTTCCGCGGATTTTACTAGCCTATCAATGTTAGAGGAGTTGTTTTTGGATGTAAATCCAATTTATTCCATGCCTGATTGTGTGCGAAGCCTTAGTGTTGATCATCTAAACGGTTTGCAGCGGAAGTATCATGAATCTTTGGTTTCATGATTGATTATGTGTTTGATCAAGATATGCAGTATCGAAATAAGGACAATTTAGGAGTAAGAAATTGTCTTGGTGCCGGTTATGTTTCCTGCACAGACATATATATACTAATGCATACATAACGGTTGTGGCGGTTGATCTTTGAGGGAATAACCACCACATGAACCGGTGCCATCCAAACCATCACAACAATTCTAATATTTCGATTCTACATACACATATATATAAGTATAAGTTAAATATACTAAGTTACATACATATACGAATATAATTATGTTTATATGTCCTAATACACTCCCCTAAACATAATTATGTTTGTAATAGTGCATTAAAACGCTTCTATTAGCATCATCCACAACCACCTTTGCTTGTTTGAAGTCGAACTTTCTCCTTGTGTGCAGCTTTTTCATTCCCTGCCAATCGTTCCCAGCATAAAATGCATAGTGTTCTGTTTCATATCCATCAGCATCACGGCTCCCTGTGTTCCTTTCCCTATGATCTGCAACATTCTCTGGTTCGTTGTCTCCTTCACTTTTACTTCCTCTTGGATCCACCACACTCTTTACCATCTCCTTTTCATGCACCCTTGTCTGAGTTGTTTTGAATTTATGGTAGTAAACTAGGACATCTAAATACATTGCGTACATTAATCTCATGAAATCTCCATCACAATAATTAAATCCCATATCCTTAGCAACTAGGGCCCATAAATTGTTTTCTGTCACACGTCTATGCCCTCCTTCTCTTTCGACTACCAAATATAACTCTAACAAACTGACCATTCGATTGTCCGAGGCATATGCAGGGATTGGCATCGTCATAACTTCCAGCTTCTTGGTTAGAAACCAGTCCACCATCTCATCGAATTTTGATTCTAAAATGAACTTATATTTTCGAACATAATCACCATCATTCATCATTTCAAGTAACGCTTTACAATCCTGGAATTCTTTAAATTGCATTGCTTGAAGTATCATTATATTCCAATCGGGTTCATTTGAAGATAAATTTAGATTTTCGAAGTATTCATTCAAATAATGTGTTTTATACTTAACATGATCCGATTCTTTGTTGATCATGGATTGTTTTTCTAACATGCCGATCTCTTCTTCCTTAGTCATCCTGGTTAAATCACTTCTCTTGTTAATTATAGGAATACTAAACGTGGGAAATATTTTACACTTATCTCCTATAAATTTCAATATGAAACCTTGGGTTATTAACTGATCTAAACTCAGTACATTTCTGTCTATATCAGGAGTGTAGAAAACACTCTGAATTCGAATTTTCTCAGACCCAGACATTACTTCGATGACCCCTATTCCCCTTATGAAATAGAAGTGATTTTCTCCGGTTTTTGTTTCCACACCGGTCATGCCCTTAATTCGTTTAAACATATCTAAATTGCCTTAATAATGGTGTTTGAAGTTTGTACTTACATACCAAATCTCTGACCAGAATCCTCCATCTGTGCCGGTTACAATATACTCCATTCTCTTATCACTTTGTTGATCATGATCTGCATTTTGTTGTTGCTGTGTTCCAGTATCAATGGCCAGACGAATCAGTTGTGTTGCCTCGTCATTTTCTTTCATCTTGCATGACGAAATTTGATGTCCCGATTTGTTACAGTAATAACACCTTCTCTGCAACCATCTTCGTTCCTTCTTCTCGTCGGAACAGTGTTTACACGGCAGCGTGGACGATGTTGGCTTGAGATCTTCATCGCTTTCAACAGTGGCTCTGATACCACTTTGTTAATCATCTAAACGGTTTGCAGCGGAAGTACCATGAATCTTTGGTTTCATGATTGATTATGTGTTTGATCAAGATATGCAGTATCGAAATAAGGAAAATTTAGGAGTAAGAAATTGTCTTGGTGCCGGTTATGTTTCCTGCACAGACATATATATACTAATGCATACATAACGGTTGTGGCGGTTGATTTTGGAGGGAATAACCACCACATGAACCGGTGCCATCCAAACCATCACAACCATTCTAATATTTTGGTTCTACATACACATATATATAAGTATAAGTTAAATATACTAAGTTACATACATATAAGAATATAATTATGCTTATATGTCCTAATACTTAGTAGGCTGAAGATACTCAATGTAGAGAAATGGAGTAACCTGAAAACAGTCTTGTGTGCTCCAATCCTAGAGTATTTGAATGTAGACAATTGCCACTCATTGGAAGAAGTAACATTTCATCCAGAACAGACAGGTCTACCTGTAATCTTTTATTACAATACATTTACCCTAACTGAGATTTAGTACAGGTTCAAAATTCAAGCTTTATCAGAAATTGATGAAGAGGTACTACGCAGTTTGGGTTGGATGAATATAGCATATTTGAAACACTGCCGGTTTTGGAAGGCCGATGATATGGGATTGTACCATTTTGGAAGGTTCAAAATTCAAGCTTTATCAGAAATTGATGAAGGATACTTCCAGCACAGGTGGATGCCTCTTTATATATCATTATATTTCACCTTTTAAATGCATTTATAAGCTAATAAAACTTTGATGTGACACTTTATGAACATGGAATATTCAGCACATATCTTCAAGGGCAAGAGGTTCCAGAGTGGTTCGCTCAAAGAAGCAACGGGTCATTCTTTACCTTGAAATCATCTCCTGAAAAAGGTAAGATCAAAGGGCTAAATGTGTGTATTGTGAATACAGTTTCAAGCATGAAGGAAGTTGGCGTTTTAAGAATTAAAATAAGGAATCTGACAAAGAACTCCTCCTGGACATACGAGCCTATTATGTATCTTGCTCCAGAAGATGATGCGTTTGAAGATGGTGATGAAGTAGTTGTAGTATGGTTATGCCATTGGATGTTTGGGAAAAATGAGTTTGAAGATGGTGATGAAGTTAGAATTCAATTTAGTGTTAATTTTTTTGCTAGAAATGATGAAGCTCGTTTTAACTATGATGATGGAGCAGAATATGCAAATGAAAGGGAGTATGGTATCAGCCCTTTGTATGATGATGATGAAGGCGGTAGTGAAGACGATGATGGAAAGCAGAAAGAAGATCCATTGGGTGATTACAAGTCATCGAGCAGGGGCAGGTCTATGTTGGGTCCAGGGATAGCCCGGAATACCCCTCAAATTTCTTGGCGAAGTAGTTTTTTTTAATCTTCGTTTTATTTATCGGGGATATCCCTAAGCAAATGTTATGATACCCGTGAGTGTAGATGAAGATGAGATAAAATGAAGTGAAATTTTAAGGTTGACGTAAACAAAAATTTCCGGTGTCGGAAACATGCAGCAGCTCATACTTAAAAGAACGAATAAGATGATGTACTTTTCTTAATTAAAGAAGGAAGAAGAATATTATTAAGGGCCGTATTATTGGCACTCCTTGAATCCTTAAATCGACACCTTCAATACGGGTCGTATAGTCTTTTCAATTTCCAATAAAGATGATGTGTCAGATTTTGTCTAGTTGACTGGACCTATACGGGTCGTATTGGATTAGTTTTTTAGGGGAAGGAACCACTAAAAAGTGGATTTTGCCTAAGTAGCTTAAGAAGGATTGTGATAATGACATGTGACACTCCTTACAAATATGAATGAAGGGCATTTTGGTACTAAAACAATTTAGTACTTATAAATAGGAGTGTGAAAATGACATGTGTCACCTTTTTTATTTTCTAAAAAAACATAAAAAAAATCCAGTACAAAAAAATGTAGCACAAAAAATCCAGTACAAAAAAATATAGCACAAAAAATCTAGTAAAAAAATATAGCACAAAAATTTCAGCACAAAAATATAGTACAAAAAATCCAGCACAAAAAATTGAGGGAAAAAAATTTTAAGATAAAAAAATTCAACAAAAAAAATTAGCACAAAAATATGGTACAAAAATCAAGCACAAAAAATGTTATACAACACATTTTTGTGGGTTTTTATAGTCATTATATTTTATATAGCAATATGGTACTCAAATTAAAGAGAAAAAGACGCTCGATTTTATGGTGAAATTTTTATGTAAAAATAATGTCGTATAAAAAGTTATGAACGTTTAAAAATGAGGGTGTAATATGCATGTGCCTTGCATGTGGAGAGAGAAAGTCAATAAATAGCATTTTCCCAATATACCCTTACACTTCTCTTTTTTCTACATTTTAATCTTAACCATTGATTTGAAAAATGAATGGTTAAGATTCATTCTCATCCTACTTAGGCAAAATGAACTTTTTATTTGATCTTACCCCTACATTTATCTATAGTTTTAACAAAGTTTCTTCTAGTTTTTACAATTTTTTACAAGTTGTTATAGTTTTTACAATTTTTTTTACAAATTTTCTTATACGTATATATATATATTTTTATATAGAAATATTTTAAAAAAAATTATACCTTGTACAATCCTTGGCAATCGAAGACATAACTTTCCTAACAAAATTGACTTTTGTGGGGAGTCGGTTTAGAGTAACCATCCACCTGAAGAACTCCACTTATGTATTTTCAAGTGTTTTTTGCTTGTTTAATGGATACAATGTGACAACCCGCAACTTCAGGTTACTACTTTAACCTAACCACAGTTAATTTAATCATACATTTATGGCACTGCATTTAACTAGGGTTAGTTAAATGAGTCTACGTTGGTAATTTGGGGAATTACCGGAACACGTACATGATAACTCTCGAACATTGGCAACTGCCGCGAATAATAATTATAAACAGATGGTTTATACGAAACTTACGTGCAGCATGACAAATACGTGAACTATAAGCTTTAATTGTAAATTACATGGTATTATGTGGTGTTTGTGTAAAAATTATTATTAGGGGGTGTTTAGAGTAATTGTGGAACTCTAATAAACTACTCAAAACCCTAAGTTCTCTATAACTTCTCTGTACGCATTTCTACACTCTCTTATCATCTCCAATCATCCTTGAATCATTCTTGGCTTCACAAGTTCACACACATCAATCCTTGATCTTCGATCCATCTAGATTTAATCAGAGGTAAGTGTTTACAATTATATGATAAGTTGTTAATCTTATTCTGTTGATGCATACAAAACCCTAGATGATCCAAACAATTGATTATGCCAATGAATATGTAAATGCTTAGACAAATGATTTTTTTGATGTTTGTGGTATGATAAATGTTGGTACATTTATGTGTCTGTAACTTTGTTTTGTTTACGTTATATGTTATAGGTCTTTTGTAATCGAGTCTGTAAGTTCCGTCAATTCTACCTAGTTGGATATCCTCCTATCTTACTTTGTATGACGTTTGTCTCTGTATTGTATGTTTAAACATAATGCAAGTGTGCATTTATGTTGTGTCTGTATATGGTTTTCATGCTTAACTGTCCAAACACTAAGTATATACTGTCCATGTTTTAGGGTTGATGAAGAATCAATCTTCGTCGAACTTTATGTTGGGCGAACCTTCATTGTTCGTCGATGTATGTGTGTGGCGAAGATTCTATCTTTGTCACACATATTTTTCACCGTTTAAAGGTTTTCATGTGGACAATATATATAGTTGGTTATGTTTAACAATTAAGGTATGAGAGCATAGAGAAAAACTGAGAGTTTATCGTTCAAGCATTGTGTGTATATGTTTGATGTTGTTCTCGTCCTTTTAATCTAAAGTGAATCTTTGGTTATCTGTTGTGTTATTTGCTATACTCTGTTTGGTTTGCACCATCACGGGGATTCCACACTCGTGATTGTGTTTGTGATAAACAGGGACTAGGTTTCGTATCGATCCTCCGAGGAAAACGGACCTACAATAACATCGCTAGATTGATTGGTTTGATGCCTGACATTGTTGATTTCTGTGCATTTGGGGGTTTCTTTTCGTAGAAACCTTGAAGAATGAAATCTCTTATTTCCCATACTTTGTGAAGTCACAAAGTTGTGTGGTCCGCATTTGTAAATCATTGAAGTGTCCGCACTTAATGTATGATTTAATAAGGTGTCCGTATTTGTTGTTTCAAAAGAGATCTAAACTTGTGGTTTTAAAAACTGTCCGAACTTGTGAAATATCAAAAGGGTCCACATTGTTTCATTATACATGTCCGCATATGTAAATAAGTTTAAAGGTCCGCACTTGTTGGGTACTCATGATCCGCACATAAACAATCCAATTTTGTCCGCACTTGTTACACCCATGTATTGTCCGCACTTGCTTGTTAATAAACTTCCCAGACTTATAAGGTCTTTCAATATATCCGCACATAACATACATCCATATGTATGTACATAATGTTCACATGTAGTCCGCACTTAAATCTTTTTGATACCGTCCGCACTTGTAGCCTAGTGCTTGGTCCGCACTTAGTATGAGGATGAATAGTCGGCACTTATAGGATGTGTTAAGGTCCGAATTTGTGGTTATTCAGGGGTCCGAATATAATGGTATTATTAAGGGATCCAAACTTAGCATGTGCACATGGTCCGAACTTATATTAAAACCTAAGAGGGTCCAGATTTGTTGACTGATGTTGTCCACACTTAGAAATTAATATGGTTGACCGCACATATAGTTTTTATTCAGCCTACACATGTGGTTTTTTATATGATTCACCTTAATCATTTAAAGAATCATAAATAATGATTGTTGAAATGTTATACCCATTTAATGAATCATAAAAATAAAAGAATGTTACGTAAAGAATCATGTGGGGTTCCGACTTTATTCACTGGGGGTTCCGGGTATGAATTCAAATGTGCAATAGGGACAGGACACGTGTAAATTAGCCGAATTGTTTAAAGTTAACTCATATGAATTGTCTGGATTGTATTATTCAAATTTATGTGTGATTTAATGTGGGCCTAATATCTTGAAATATAAAATAAGTGAAATTCACTGTGTGTTGTCTGATACTGTGTGTTAACCTGTTAACTTGATCACATGAACACCGGGTTGTTTGCACACTAGGGTAATGCCAAAATCCTACCAGTATACTTATCAACACTGAATGTAAATTAGGTCGCGCTTAAAGGACCTAACTTGTAATTAACGCCAGAAGTACGTTATCATACCGAGCAAGCTAAGGTGAGTTCACTACTCTTTCACAAGCATGCGTCCCGGGGGGGACAAACACAAAAACTAATATTCCTTGGAGGAATGCTTTTTATAAATGTTGTGGTTTAATTTCGATGTTAGTTAATAAACTCAACTCTATCACAAAAGTCCCTACTTACTACCGAGCTAGTTGTCGGGGAGGCAACGAGGTATTAATTGATAGCGCTATTAGGCTTGACAAACCTCACACCGTACTGGGGAGGATGGGCGTGAACTAATGACCTTAGACACATGGCCAATGTCGATAGGCATTGACGAGGGCCAAAACATAACGTCACTTCGGTATCGAGTTTGTTATCGGCATATCTTAAACTAAACATTTACCAACTTTGCGTTAAATAAAACTTTGAACTCGACAGCTTTATGCTGATACACATTTCTACATGCTTGCAGGTTGTTAGATGCATCGAATTGGAACTTGCAGTCTGGGAGGCCGGCGTCGTCATGGGTCGTTGTGAGTTCAGGATCGGATCGTAAATGATCTCTAGCTCTGCGGTGGATTCGATTTAACGTGTGGAATCCGTTAAATCGAACTGTAATCGTGCGTGAAAGTTTAAATAAACGTCGTTTTATTATGTATCAACGACAACCGGACAAAGTTTCGACTCGATCTAAACAAAGAACACTCGATATAGTAAAGACATGATGTGAATCAAGAGTGTCTTGAACGTGATCGGAAAAACTTGCAGGTCTTGTGTTTCGAACGTATGTGTCTGCTAAAGTCTGATAAGAACGAATGTGTGTGAGGCTATATATAGAGTCTTCAGATCCGTTCCAAGCTATCAGCCACATCCGTGCAAATCTGTAGTTTCTCATCCGTGCTAACTGCCTCTCCGATTCGTAAGAACCTGCAGGATATTCTCATACAATTTATATTATAAATCCACTTTCCATGCATATGAAGTTGATTGTGATGCCATCATTTAGTCATGATGACCTCATGTCTGGTAATATCTGATCTCGCACAGAACCGAATCCTAACCTGACCTAACATATTTCCTAGCAAAACCTAGGGAAACCTCTGTCTGCTATTATACAGACTCAAGACTTTAAAATACAAATACAGACAGATTTCTAACTACGGATATACACATAGTGCACTCACAGACTTCCCCTTGGACATAGCTTAGAAATCTGCAAAGTTTAGTCTTGATCTGCCTCGGATTAGATATTCAAGCAATCAAAGTATAACTGTAAACTCCCCCTTGAATAACGCTCCGAATCTCTAAACATTTTTTAGATTTGACAATTAATCTCTCTCCCCCTTTCTTTTAGCTTCCTGTAAAATCTTTTTATCATTGAAATAAACGTTTTAGATTAAACAATTATCTCCCAAGTCCAAATTAATGACCTTGGTTGATAGATTCAAACAATTTTAATTTTTTGTTTTCAAATTCAAGTTTCAAATTAATGAACTTGTTATTTTTCAAAGACATGTTTAGCATATTTAGATTTTGAAACTCAACTTTCCAACATCGATTGTCAAAACATAAAGTGAAATAAAATCTCTTTTGTATTTTACAAACCTTATGCTAAAACACACCTAAAATATGTTTGTGATTTTATCTGTAATGAAATGCAACAACAAAATATTTACAGACATATTTTTGTTGAGTTTGCGTCAGAGGATCATATCCGTTAATGACAAATCACTAGCACCGTTGATCTTCATAAACTTTAAGTTTTAAACAGTTCACCTAGATTTTCAGTATACTGATCCACTTAAATTCTCACACAAACTTCAATTGATTCAAGATACGAGATTAGTGTTTTAAGAACTTAACTTAATCGCGTGTCTCACCTTAGAATATATTCCCGTATCAAGATTTCCTAGATTCAGTCTTACAGGTGAATATACCTAAATGATATCTGTCTCTGGGTTAGTGTTAGGCCTTAAGAGCTCAGGCTAGAACTTCCGTTTAGATAAAGAGATCAAGGCTCGACTTAAAGGTATGTTCCACTTAGGAATCTTCTAAACATCTGCACTTGATATATCTTTCGATATTCTCAATTTTTATGCAGTGTAGGGGTTTAAGCGCAAAATCATTATACAAGGTCTAGGCCATTGCTGACGCAAAATCAGAAGACAAAGTATATACCCCCGATATCATTAAGTATAAAGACCTAATATCTTAGAATCAGGCAATCTCTCAAATGAAATTTTGGAGTACTAAGTCCATATATCCGAGAGATGTTCCCCACGAATTAAGAAAGTTATTGATTTAGATTTATATCTCGAAATCACTTTACCGAGTGTGTAAAAACCTACTGGCATATCATCAGTGAGACCGTTTATCACATTTTAACTTTCCATTTCTTTTAGCATGCTGTGATTGTCTACTGATGCACTACCACTTCCTCTTTTTACACAAAACTCTTTTGATTTTTTCATGTTTTTGAACTTTTCAAAATTTCAAATGTTTTGGAATTTTTAATATATTTTTTTTAAAACTATATACTCCCCCTAAAATTCTAAAACATTTGACAAACCGATGTAGACAGCTTCATCTCGCCATCCGTTTCTGCTTCACATTTTAGTACATTTAAGATTTTTTACACCCCCCCATGATCACAAAACATTGATTTTTAACATTTTGAAATCATTTTTCATTCTTGTTTTATCATGTTTTTGTTTGTTTAGCCATGAGGGTTTCGGTGTTTTCCTTTTAAATTTTCAAAATTTTAGATTTTAACAATTTAAACCAAACACTTCCTATTTTCAAACATAGGATTTCTCCTTATGTGCCAGGCTGTTCAGCTAACTATGCTGAACTTTAATTGTCCTCCAGAACACCTGCACAAGCAACAACTCAATTACTTGAACAATGCAACCCAGGCCTGTTTGACATTTGGTATTTTTACACAATAAGAATCGTTAGGTTTTGGAAAATCTTTTTCATTTTTCACAAAAACATTTTCTTTCTTCTTGACTTCAACCTTTTCGGTTGAATCAAGTGCTTTTTTCTTTTCATCAGAAGTGATTTTCTGTTTTACCACCCAAGTTTGACTTTTAGAAACATTCTTTACATAAAACTTTGAATTAATTTGAATGTTTCCTTTCGAAGATTCATCTTTTTGTTTCCAAACTACAACAGAGAAAACGCCACCAATCCCCATTAATGATTTGCTTCCATAACTCGTAATTACAAATCACATATTCTTTGTGGTTTTCACCTTCATCCTATACAACGTCTTGTGATGATGAATCGGTGAAACTTAGTATCTGATTGTGCAGAAATCTATATAAAAGTATAAAACCATGATTTTGATCTTTATACACTCGTCTAAATTGTATGTTCATTTTTGCATCACACTTCGTTATAAAAAAGTACATACAAGAGTAAGGAGGTTATAATTAGTCCTTTTATGTTTGGTTTAGTGACATGGTGCTTTCCATTGTTCATTATTCTCACTAGGGGGTATACCTACCAGGGCCGACCCTAAGAATTCATGTACCCTGTTCGAGCTCGAAAAACGTGCCCTTAGGCCTTAACAAAATTGGGTATTTGACTCATTAAAGGTTTAAACCTAATGGCAATATGCTAATAACTAACCTAAACCATAAAAATAATTTTGTAAGTGTGCCAAAGTAGGTGTTTGTATGTGTATACCCTATTAATTTGTTTATTTTTACATTTACATATCGGATTTTTTTAAAAAATAACGTGCCCTTCGGCCCTGGCCGGTGGTCCGCCCCGCCTACCCTAAGGGTCGGCCATCATACCTATGTAATCAATCAAATACCATTGTGAATCATTTTAACTAAATTTACATATGTTTAGAGTACTACGAGCATAATCCAAAGTACGAAACGACTTCAACTAATGAGGGATGTCACACCCCGATATTTGCACGTATTACCGGTGGGCCCGGTGGGGAGTATCGTGACGTAGTCGATATCATCATAGACAATTTATCACAGTTTATATACACAACGGATGTCGAAAGATAAAAACATTACAAACCAAATAAAAGTAATATCATTTATTACAAAAACGGTTGTAAGAGATCCACAGGCGGATCAAAGATAAAAGAAACATTGTTCAATAGATTTATAGGCATCTAAGCTTGCAAGACTCTTTATTGATGCTAGGAGTAGCCAGCCTATTCCGATTAGTACCTGCACTTAACCTTTTTGGAAAATACGTCAGTTTTCACTGGTAAATACAATTAACCGACTCATTTTGAAAATGTTTAAGAAAATTTATTTGAATGCACAAGGCACAAAAATATCTTTTGTAACTTGGGATATTTATTTAAGAATAAACTTGTAAAAGAATTACATGTTCGTTATACGTTCAGAGCCCGGGCTGAATACCGGGTTAAAGATTAATAGACACACCACATGATATAATCCCGCGTCGAGTTATTCTCGAACAGGCGGTTATATCTTTTTAAATATATGCACCGGCAGGTGTATGCCTACACCCCGTGCTTAGGTCGTGGCCATTTCAATGAATGATGCCAAGGATATCCGGGACATGGTCATTAACCCCCCAAAGGCTTTAAGCAAACAAAACAGTTTAAACGGGTTATCTCAATGATTTAACCTTCATACGATTAAAAATTCAATACCCGACCAAGCGGTATTTTATATACCGTACCCCAAGCCCGTATAAGGGAAAATAAGTTAAAAGTATTTACCTGAGCAAATATTCAAATTTATCTCAACCGTATTCAATCAGCAAGTGCAGATAGCTTTTACTGGGCTCCTAAATCTAGAACGAAGGTTTTTTTTAACCTATTAGATTCCTAACGGGTCTTACTTAAGTTTAAACTTAGACCAGTTAGTTTTAAAGGAAGATATTCGGTTCACAACACAAGATTAAGAGAAGACCGAAATAGAATGTGATTTAGACCCGAAAAGTTTGAAGACTTGTATAATATGGGTAAACTAAACACATTCTGGATTTTGAAGTGAAAATGATAAGGTTTGACCCGTTTCGGTTAATTTATGCAAACTAGTTACATAAACCGTACCGAACGCGATAAATGCATAACAGGTAAACAAATGAGTCATGAACAGGTTTCCTAAGTTAATATGCCTTAAATATGTTGTGATATCAGTAGGATACCTTCCATTATGCCCAATATATATTTAAAACCAATTTATGCCCCGTAGGGGTATTTTGGTCATTTAAAAGGTTATAAAAGAGATCAAATATTAATCTGAGGTTCAGGTCTGAAAAGATCAGTAAAAATATTTAATTTAATAATTTATACCAGAAGGGTATTGCATATATGTGAAATTTATCATTTATAACCAAACTATGCACCGTAGGGGCATTTTGGTCATCTCACATAGGCTTTAAAGGTCAAAACTGAAAATCTGAGTTCAAATATTTTTCATACAGTTAAAGTATAAAAATTTACCTAAAACATCAGTAGGTATTAAGTCTTATATGTTAAAAATAGTTTTAATCAATACTATGCGTTTAAAATGCGTAAAAATCGGTTTTAAGCGATTTTCGGGTTAAAATAGGAAATCTGAGTTTTTGGTCTGTTTATAAAGTTCAAAATGTTTTATTTATCATATTAAATCAGTAGCAAAAAGTTTGGTATCAAAATATTATGTAAAACTCATTTTATTAGCAAAAAGGGCAAAACCGACAATTACCGAATCAAAGCATGAACCCTATGCTATGATCAGTTTAAAAATGAATAAAAATCTTCAAAAATCCCAAAATATTATATTACATCAGTGGGTTAAAGGTTTGGTGCCAAAACTTGGGTTTAGATAGGCTTTATGCTAATTACGCCGTTTAATTAATAAAAAGCTTTTCAATTACGATATTGAGCATAGCTCCTAATCTAGACCTCAAATTGATGTGAAAATTTAAGGACATGTTTATAAATCAGTAACAAATGTTTTTGTCCACTCATATTTGTAAAAATCTCGTTTTATTATCAAAAGGGCATAATGGTCAACATTTAGGCATATAACGGAAACATGCAAATGAATCGGATAAATTAGGATCCAAGTTGTATAATCTCATAGGGTTATACTAATATGGAACATGGACCTAATGGAAGCCTAAGGCATTTCTAAAACAATCTAAATCGGGTCAGAACTGAAAGTCAAAGCAAAAGTCTACTTTTGCGACTTTCGGTTCCGAACCGAGCCTAAACTTGAAATTGTCGGGTTGAACATGCTTAGACATGTTCTTACATTAATTACCAAGTTATACAAGTGATAAAACAGGTTTCATGGCTTCTACATTGTTAATTATGTGTTTATTTGAAAATTAGCTTTCTGTTGACTTTTTTATAATTAAGTTTGACCCGACATTTGACTAAGTTAGGGTGTTAATCAGTAGGTGCCCTCTTAGGGGTTTATTACCTACATAATAACCAACTTATAGCTACTCTTAATTTGACTAATGACAGGACCATTAGTGATTAATCACTAAGTCAAACCTTAATTACCATAAGTTTGACTTTTGGTCAAAAAACTAATTAAAACTGAAATTAGGAGGTTAAGGACACTTACAATGGTCCTAAGCATGATTTTGGAACTTAAGGAAACTTGTGAGAAGATCAGAAAGCTCCAGAGAATTCCTTGAAGTGAGTTGAAGTGAGCAAGAAAAATGGTTGCAACTAGAGCTCCTTATATATGGATTTTGATCTCACAAGATTATTACAACAAGGTCTACATATGTTCCCTGATCATCCCAGGTGTCCCTATGCATGAAAAACCACTGGCCAAGCTCCTGAATTTCGAAAACCAGCCTTCTAAGGCGGTGTAACCTGCTGAACAGGCAACTGTCCAAATATCTGCCCAGTTACAGGTCTTACGGACCATAAGCCTTTGGCTTTGCGGTCCGTAACCGCTTTTCAAAAACTATCACCCAGTTGTGCTGCCTTACGGTCCGTAAGGAATACACCTTGCGGTCCGTAAGCCTTGTCAGAAGACAAAAATCTTGTAAACTTTTAGGTTTTGACCATGCATTCTTTTAGTACTCAAATCTATAGTCATTATCAACAGGAGGGGAACATATATCCAGACTTGAGACATCTAGGGAGTGTGACCATACAATTGCATTGTCTTGTAGTCTTTTGAAAAAGCCAAAGTGTGAGGATTTGTCGTAAAACACATAGGATCCATTTCTTATGCAATTTGAATTATGCACTATCAGAAATAACCGGATTTGGATATATATATATCAGATGTTTATAAAAAATATTTTTGGGATTAATAAATAGGTCACTCAGAGGTATTAATTAACATGTTGACACTTTTAATCCTACCATACATCTTTCAACTTGATCCGGGTTTATAACACGTTTACCTTCCATGGACACGTGTCTTTATTTTATTGGGCATGATTTTACGAGGTGTTACAAGGGATAACCAATATGGGGGGAGTGTATGGCTGATCTATAGAAGACTAGTAAGACTAGGGGTTGACTAGGGTGATAAACATAAAAGACTCAAAGGTTTAGACTCAGAAGGACTCAGAAAGACTCGAGACTCATTAGACTATAGAATTCAAAGTGAGAAAGTAGAAAGAAGGTAGAGATAAATATAGAAGAAGATTTTATTTCATTTCAAGAATGATTTACAAGAAGGGAGCCTTCCTTTTATAAGCCAAGGAAAGGCTTGATTACATCAACCATGACATACACTTTATAATACATAGAAAATATCTAGGAAATGAACAAAATGCATGACGTAAGTGCTTACATCACTTTAAGAGTGATTAAAGCTTATATAACCTAAGCACACCATTAGCACACTTATTAAGATAATATTAGTACGTTCACATCCAAATTTAATTTGGTTTTGTGAAATAGCGGATCTCGATGGTAAACTAAGGCGGACTCTTGTGGAACTGATCGTCATCTGGTATGGGATCAAACACCGAGTTTCTCTTGGGATCTGTTGGTAGAACGATCATGGGAGGATGTTTAAACGCGCGGATATTGTTAAAATGTTCTATGATAGTTTTTTTGTCATTCCTTAGTTTGAGCATCTTCTTCCTTCCATGGGTGTTCACTTTTAGGATCTTTGGTGGCAGATCTTTTATTTTTACCTGGTTTGCTTATGCAAGATTGATGCGGTTATCCATCGAGGCATCTCGGTAGTTGATTTTTTTTAGTATGTAACAGATTAGTAGTTTTATGTCGAATCCATACTACAATTTCGAATCAATTAGTGGTAGTTATGGTGTTGAATTGTCAGAACGGCGTCATTGTAAGGCTACAGAGTGTGGTCATGACCCTCATGACCAACATGACCCTCCACATAAGCGCCATGTCATCCATCTTTAATCCACCATTCAAAATCTCTATCCTAAGGGTGTGGTCATGACCCAAACCACTATCCCTTTTTTTAATTTATTTTTTTCTTTAAATTATCAAATGGGAGGTTCGAGGTAATCTCCATGAGAACCACCATCAGTGTACCATTTAATTAATGATCAAATGTGAAAATAATGTTCCAATCCATGACCCTCACACCCCATAGCCTAACATATTTGATATGGTGTAGTAGTTCATGTGGAAGAGACATTGTCGGTGTGCAAACCATCATTTCTAATCACCATCATTAACCACCACCATGTTCCTCCATCAACCACCATTCACCGCCAAACGTCGTCCACCACACGCTGTTCACCACCACACACCATCCACTACCACCACAACAAACTCCTCGTCTTCCACACCAACAACCGGTTTACTGCCTTGTAACACCTCGAAAATTCGTGTTCATTAAAATAACAACACGTGTCATGTAAGACAAAAAGCGTTATAAACCCGGATTTAATAAATATGTTTGGTAGGATTTAAAGCGTCGACGTGTTAATTAAAATACCTCTGAACGACCAAATTATAAATCCCAAGACCCTGAATTATTGAAAACATCTGATATTCTAAAACCAGGTAAATACAAACAATAATGGATCCATATTTTTCTTGAGTGGGATCCTACGAAGAAAAAGCATGACAACCCTTCGTTTACGACTTTTTGATAATGTCCAAGACAAATGTACTGCATTAAAGGGATCTAAACTGTTCAAGGCACTTTGTAGGAGGCCCCATTCTGAATAATTCAAGTCCAAAAATCGTTTTACACCACTTGCCCTTTCAAAGCTTGAACGAACAACATTTTTGTTTTCTGCCAAAGGCTTACGCACCGCAAGGGTCGAGCCTTACGGTGCGCAAGCGTTGCCCAGCGACAGAAAAACAGCCAGCTGCCTGTTTTCACCTCGTAACCAACTTTGTTGATATTTCCACTGCCATGGGCGACCCCTAAAAAGTTGCTAGGGCACTAGGGACACTTGTGGGTAAGTTATGGTCAGTTGTAGCCTTAGATGTCAACAATCTATGGAGTTTTGGTCACTATATAAAGCTCCTAAGTGCAAACACTTTGATCATTCATTCCCAAGAAACTTCTGATAAATTTTGGAGCACAAGAGCACCTTCCAAGCCTTCCTAATCGATCATTAGACACTTGTAAGTATGCTTAACCTTCTTGAATTGAGTTTAGCTTAGTTATTTTGCTAAAAGTCAAACCGTCGTAATTACAATTTGACTTCGAGATTAATTAATAATGGCTCAGTCAAATCTCGAATTAAAAGTACCTTTAAGTAGGTAATTATGTGGGTAATAAACCCTTAAAAGGGTACTCACTGATTCCCATCCTAACTAGGTCGTTTGTCGGGTCAAAGATGATGATAAAAAGTCAACAAAAATGTAATTTGCGATTTAATACACAATTAGCAATGTGAGAGACGTGTAACCTGTTTTACCATTAATATAACTTAGTAATCAATGTATGAACGTGTCTAAACATGTTTGATCCGACAATTTTTCAGTTTAGAATCGATTCGGAACCGAAAGGCGCATAGTTTGACTTTTGCCTTAACTTTGATTCTGACCCGATTTTGATAGGTTTAGACATGCCTTAAAGTTCCATTAGGACCTAGTTACATGATTGTATAACCCTCTGCATTTATACCACTTGAAACCTTAATTGTCCGACGTTTCCGTTAATTGCTTAAATATTGACCATAATGCCCTTATGACTATAAAACGAGAATTTTGGAAATGTGAAAGAACAATAATCTTTGCTACTGATTAATATGCATGTCCGTAAATTTTCACGTCAATTGGAGGTCTAGATTAGGAGTTATGCTCAATGGCGTAATTAGAAAGCTTTTTATTAATTAAAAGGCGTCATTAGCGTAAAGCCAATCTAAACCCAATTTTTGACACCAAACCTTTTACCCACTGATGTAATATAATATTTTGGGATTTTTGAAGATTTTTAAACTGATCATAAGCTAGGATTAGTGCCTTGATTCAGTAAAAACCGATTATACCCTTTTCGGCCATAAAATGAGTTTTACAAGTCCTTTTGCTACCAATCCAATTGCTACTGATTTAAAATAATAAATGAAGTGTTTTGAACCTTATGAACTGACCTGGAAATTCAGATTCCTATTTTAAACCGTAAATCGCTTAAAACGACTTTATAAGCGAATTAAACGCACAGTAAGGGTTTAAAACCATTTTGTCACAAAGGACTTAACACCAACTGATATGACCTGTTAAAATAAATCATTTTACTGAGAAGCTTAATTAATCCCTTTTTATAATCTTTAAAATGACCAAAATACCCCCACGGGGCTTAATTATAGGTTAAACTCGTTTTGGGCATAATGGAAGGTATCCTACTGATATCACAACATATTTAAGGCATGTTAACTTAGGAAACCTGTTTAGGACTCTTATGGTTACCCGTTACGCTTCTTACGCGTTCGGTTCGGTTTAAGTAATTAGTTTGTATAAGTTAGTCGAAAAGGGTCAAACCTTATCATTTTAATGTCAAAATCCAGAATGTGTATGAAATACCCATATTAAGAAAGTCTTCAAACTTGTCGGGTCTAAATCACATTCTATCCGGTCTTCGCTTAATAGTGCGTACGAACCGTATCTTTGAAACTAACCGGTCTAAGCTTAGGCTTAATTAAAGACCCGTTAGGATTCTAATAGGTTATTATAAACCTTCGTTCCAGATTAGGAGGACCAGTAAAAGCTACTTGCATTTGCTTATTGTGATTATTACTTTGCTCAGGTAAATACTTTTAACTTATTTTCCCCTATACGGGCGAGGGTTACGGTATATAAAATACCGCTTGGTCGGGCATTAAATCTTCCATCGTTTGGTGGTTAATTGAATAATTTGATCGGCCCGTTTAAATCGTTTTGTTTACTTAAAGCCTTTGGGGGGTTAATGACCATGTCCCGGATATCCTTGGCATCATTTTACGAAATGGCCACGACCTAAGCGCGGAGTGTAGGCGTACACTCGTCAGTGCATAAATAGTTGATGTGGTGTGTCTATTGATCTTTAACCTGGCACGCTCCAGGCTACTGAATGCATAAGGAACATGTAATTCATTTACAAGATTATATATTTAAATAATTATCCCAAGTTATAAAATGTTTATGCCATGTGCATCCAAATCAATTTTTAATCATTTTTAAAATGAGTCAGTTGATTGTATTTACCAGTGTAAACTGACGTATTTTCCCAAAAAGATTAAATGCAGGTACTAATCGTAATTGGCTGGATATCTCCTTAGCATCAATAAAGAGTCTCGAAAGCTTAAGATGCCTATCGTCTGTTGAACTACTGTTTCATATTTTATTTCAATCCTTCTGTGGATAAACTTTCAACTGTTTGTGATACACGATATTACAATATTTTATTCGGTTGAAATATATCTTTCAATTGTTTCCGCTGTGCATATTAAATATTATGTTCTTTGACTATTATGTTGCCAACCACGTCACGATACTCCCCACCGGGCCCACCGGTGACACATGGAATTCGGGGTGTGACAGGTTGGTATCAGAGCCAACGCTGAGTGAATTAAACACTAGCCTTTTGTGTTTAATCTCAATGACACAATTGCACATTCCTAAATCTTCGAGTCTAGACAAAGAACTTAGGAATAATCCAAAATGTTTTTATTTTAATTTTAACTTTGTCCTTTATTTTTCCTTGTTGCTACCTTGGTTTATATTGACTGGAAATATGCCGCCAAGATTCAGGAGAGGAGGAAAATGCAAGGGGCCAATCAGCGCCCCTAACGATCATGAAGCCGGGCCATCACTCCGGCGAACGTCTTCAACCACTAGGAGTGCTGGTCCTCAAGGAAACTGGAGGACCCAGGTGGAGCCCGCTAGGCGATCGACCTCGCATAGCTCAACACCTTCATACCGCCATTCCTTTGGACCTCAGTCCGAAAGTGAGCCTACCAACCCGCAACCATCATACATACCTCTACAGCGATCACTATCGCACCATTCCTTTGGAGACCCCGTTCCAGTTTTTCAAGGCCGGTTTAACCCGGCAAACTACATACAAGAACCAGTGGGTTTTAACCCGCTAGGACCGGAAGACCATTTCTCAGGAGATCAGGCGATGGATATGGACGAGGAAACGGATCCCGTCGAGCCTGCGACCGGAACCCCGAACCATCCTATCGAAGTCTCTGATGGTTCGACTTTTCATGGATCACCCTACCATGGTCCAGGCAGTTACCAGGCACGGTTTGCCCAATGTGAGTGGTACTTTACACCATCTCATCATTCTTCACCTCACCAGCAGCAACAAGAGCAGCAGGATCCATCTGAGGATTCACGATTCGTGGCAGTCACACCACCGCCTCCACAGCTGCCAGTTAATCTAGCACCTCCGGAACCACCAAGACGTAGGAGGACTGGCGCACGAATGTCCGTACGTGCAGGGGATTTCCATTTTAGCACCCCTCAACACTCTAGTGGCAGTCACTACCCGCCACTACATGAAGACCCACAAATGGGTGGACCTTCAGTTCCAGTATCAGAGGTGAATTCGGCACCTGTTGCGCCGCAACCATCGGGTTTTGGTAACCCTATCCCTGCATATACTGCTCCCGCAACATACAATCCGTTCGGACCGCCGGCATACACTACCTATAACTATGCTGAGGACCCTTACCAAGTGGCATCAAACTACCTCGCCCATAATCCTGAGGGACCATATGGAACCCCTTGGGGAATGGGATATCCAGCTAGTGGGTATCAAGTACCTGCTCAGCCACCACTTCAGCACCAGCCGCCACGGTTTTCCCCACCGGAGCAAGAGGAACTCCGCCAAAGACTGGACAGGGTTGAACGAGACTTCCAGAGAGAACGTAGGAAAAATCAGGGATTCCTCAGTGGCTTGGCAAGTTTGCTGAAAGGAAGGAAGAAGCGGGATCATTAAATCCCAACATGTATTATTGTATTTCCTTGTTTAAATCAAGTCCCTGCGTGGACATTTATTTATGTGTGTATGTAGTCCCTGCGTGGAGATTTATTTTAGTAATCAGTCCCTGCGAGGACTTGTATTATCTGTTTGGCTCCTGCGTGGGCAAGTTGTTTATGTGAAAGTCCCGTTTAGGGCAAGGTGTACTACTTTTAAATTTTAATGGAATGTCAAGTTTAAAAATTTCATTTCTATCATCAATGCATTTATATATTATATATGAAATAAATGAATCAAAATCATTCCTTTTAAAAATATATCTGCCTACTTAAATATTAACTAAGGATCTTAAAGGTATAACCTACCCTGCATGTCATTTTAAGACCTGGCCAAGATGGTGAAACCTGTTAAAAAGATTCAAATCTCAGTTAGCATCTGAAAACATGTTAACGCTCCTGGCAGACGTGATTCGTTAAAATCACACACGTCATTTATATAAGGATTCTTCAAAAGATTCCTAACCCAACTTAATGATCTCTGAATCATGGGTTTAAATCATCAATTAAAATGATCATATTTTGACCATACGTTGGTAATACAACGCCTACGGGCCCTTCTCATTTTCATATGAGACAAAAGACAGTAATAGTCTATGACCCTATCTGAAAAAAAGTAAAGAACTTTGTTCAAACCTTCATGCCTTGATTCTCTGAAATCATGGCTTATAATTTAAATTATCACTATGACTAGGCCTTTTGTGCTACTAATAAAACTATTATTGTTTTATAATTAGGATAAATTATAATAGAAATCCTAAATAAATGTGAGTAATAAATTAACCATATATGGTCTACGTTTACCACGGTTAATAAATTGCCATAAAAGACAATTCTATAATAAACTCACCAATAAATTATTGTCAATATGTAACAGTTCAAGCTACATGGCCGACTCAGGCGAGATCAATAGTCACCCACGGGGAGAGCATCATAATGCCCGAGTAAATGTAGCGGGTGCAGAATTACAGGCAATGATAGATAATGCCGTTAATCGAGCTTTGGATAGACAGCTCCATGAATCCAGTGGTACCCATACAAGGACCCGATCTGCACCACACTCTAGAACACCCTCCATCAAACCAGAGGAGTGTTCTATCCCAAAGAGTCGTACTGAATCAAGAACCCCGTAATAAGGGTTGCTCCTATAAGTACTTCGTTTCGTGCAAACCCAGGGATTTCAATGGGGAAAAAGGAGCTGTAGATTGCATGACTTGGTTGGACGAGATGGATACGGTAGTGGATATCAGTGGTTGCGATAATAGGGATATTGTGAAATTCGTGTCGCAGTCTTTCAAGGGTGAAGCATTAGCTTGGTGGAGATCTTTGATCCAAGCTACGGGGAAAATCCCATTGTACAATATGACCTGGGAACAGTTTATGTCACTGATCAAGGAAAACTACTGCCCTCAGCATGAGGTTGAGAAAATTGAAGCTGACTTCTTGTCGCTGGTCATGAAAAACCTAGACTGTCAGGCCTACCTTACCAATTTCAACACCTTGTCAAGGTTGGATCCATATTTGGTAACCCTGGAACCCAAACGAATAGCTCGATTCATTGGGGGTTTGGCCCTGGAGATCAAGGCAAGTGTGAAGGCCTCCAGACCAGCTACTTTTCGGTTTGCAGCGGACATATCATTGTCTCTTACCTTAGATGCGGTCAGGCTGAGATCGCTGTCACACCCCGACCACGTAAAACAACGAAACGTGGCGGAAACGTCGGGGAGTGTTGTAACAGAATTAATTGTTTCATAACCATGGAAATTAAAGTTTCGTTTTATTAATCAAACATGAGAGTTTACATTGTTTTAAACAAGAACCAAAGAGTACATAACATAAATTAACTAGTTCTTGTCTTGTTTTAAGTCACTAAGGCACAGGTCCACCTAAGTATGTCTTGATAAGTCCTATGCATCATTTCCTGAAAACACATGTGAAAATTGGTACGTCAACATAAAAATGCCTGTGAGATACATAGGTTTTGTGAAAATAGGATTCATGACTTATGTTTGAGAAAATGTTTAGTCATGAACCTTGTAATTTGCTTTCTCTTGTAAATCAATTTGAAAAACGATAAGATCAGATGATATATATAAATAAATGTAAGGTTAAATGAATAACCAAGTAAAAATGAGTTTGTATAAGATAAGTTGTTTGTAAAACAATGTCTTGTGAAAAGTATGTTATTTGTATAAAATGCTATATGTCTCAAATTGAAATGATTCAACTAACGCTACGATATGTAATACCATACAAACACTTATATATAGGAAGTACCAGCGGCGTATCCACCATGCTTGTATCATATTACACACGCCTCGTTACTTAAATCACTTACTCAAACCAAACCATCAAGATGTAATGTTTAACAATTGTAGAAATGTTTATGTATAGTCCAAAGTCTATTATCAAATGTAAATCATGTCAACAGATACAAATGGTTCACACGGTTCAACAGTTACAAACGGTTCATATAATCAAATGGTTACGACGGTTCACATAGTCAAATGGTTACAACGGCTCAAAATGTAATATAATGTGTTCATATCCTGGATGAGCATATGCAACAAAATGTAATGTAAAACAATGTACTAAGTACGCACACAATGGGCATACATAGCATGAAATGTAGTGTAAGACAATGTACTAAGTACACACACAATGGGCATACATAGCATGAAATGTAATGTAAAACAATGTACTAAGTACACACACAATGGGCATACATAGCATGAAATGTAATGTAAAACAATGTACTAAGTACACACACAATGGGCATACATAGCATGAAATGTAATGTAAAACAATGTAATAAGTGCGCACACAATGGGCATACATAGCATAATCGCGATGAAATCATGTACTATAATTGTACTAATGAACATAGTAAGTATATGATGTGAAAACAGGAAAGCATGAAAGTAACAAGTAGGCACATGTGTTTCACCCCAAAACGTTTGGAAAACAGTAAAAGAGGGGTCTATGTACTCACTTGAGATTGCTCAGAAGTCCTAAGATAACCACCAAGCAATGCTAGAGATCACGGAATCAAACGGCACCAAATATAGGTAACTATGTTAATAAACCGGACCTATATCGGAGGATCGGATAGAATGAGGGCTCGTAAACCAAATGAGTATGGGAACTCATGTAGTATGGTTTTAATAAAGCCTACATACTAAATGAAACCTAACCTAAGTGCTTACGACCCATTACGACCCGTTTAGGTAGCTTATGCTACTTTAACGCGTCGTTCGCGTGAAACGCGTTCGGACTGCCTAACTAGTCCTATGACAAGTAGAATACGCCTTAACATGTCTAATATTGTTTCCAAATCAGTTTAGATATCACAAGTTATGTTACATTTGCTTAAAATGAATTTTGGCGTAAAAAGGGCATTTTGGTAATTTACCTAAGGCATATAAACTACCTATCATACAACTACTTAAACGAAGCGACCATAAGGTATAACCTCTGAAGGTTATGCCCTATATACTATGGTCACCTAATGTGTTTGGTCGGATCCTAATGATCGACCAAATGGGTCGGGTTCGAAGGTATAAGCGATTTATTAGATCGCTTACCCTACGACCCTAGACAACGTGGAAATCAGTAGGCATAGTCACAAGGGACTATAACCATCGTGATTACAATCACGTTGCGAAGTTCAAATGAACTTCGCATTGACCATAAACTGGTCAATGCAGAAAGTCAAACAAAGTTTGACTTTCGGACTCAAAAAGCAATAAAATAACGAAGGAACACTTACGAAGGGTCCCCGAATGCTAATCTTGATTCAAGTAGCTCAGGTATGAAACAAAGGTTTCAACTTAGAGCTCCTCAAATCAGATTCTAGTAAGTTTTGCAATGGGGATGGATGGGTATTTATAGTTTTCGGTTCACCGTTAGGATCGTTTCTTGGAGAAGAGGGAATGATCACATCCCTACACTTGTTGGAATGCTCATGAACATCAATTGGCCCCCCATGATCAGTTAGCAACAAGTGGAAATGGCCTTTGGTGTGTTTAAGAGCCAAAACAGCAGCCAAAAAAATGAGTTGCTGCATCTGGCCCCTGCTTGCGCACCGCAACACTCTCATTGTTGAGGTGCGCAAGGACCTAGTTTGGCAGATTTACAGTTTTGGTCCCTGTTGTGTTATAAGGTCATTTCCGGCACGTTTAAGGCCCGTTAACCCCATTTCAAAGCTCTAAAATGAAGTTAAAGTATTGGGAACTTAAAATGTGCTCAAAAATATCTCGGATGTCGGTTCGTTTAGCCGTACGGTTGCGATGTTCGCTTAATTACGACGGAATGCGCATGAGCGCGAAAAACGATCCAAATGACCCGACGAATGGATTTTTCTTATGCCAAACACTAAAATAAAATATTTTAGTGCTTACATAAATTTTTGGATGTCCGGATGTATTCAGAACGTAAGTTATGCGCGAAAGTGCAAACTTGTGCACTTTTTGACGCTTTTAGTCCCTGAATGACCCAAAAGTTTATTTTAGCACACCGAACCCCTCAAAGCCTATTTCTAAGCTATGTAAAGGATATTTATCATATGTTTAACTTATGGTCATGTTTCGGAATGTCCGTTACAGTTCAAATTGGCATACTTTCGTAGTTTGTCAAGTTTAGTCCCTGTAACCGATTTAACTTGATTTTGCCATACCAAAGCCTTCAAAACTTATTTCTAAGTTATGTAAAGGTTATTTAAGGTATGTTAAGCCTATTTCACTATTCCGGAGTGTTTGTTGCATTAAACTGGTTATATTTACGCATCAGTGCGCGTATAACCTTCCAGAAAGCGATTTAGAGCTTGAAATCGAACAAGAATTGATATGTGCAAAAGATACACATATTTATACAGATACCAAGTATGAAATACAATATTTCATTGGCTTGGCATTTGTTTGATGGTCGCAGTGACCCAGGTGTCACAATCGTAGAGGAACACCGATACCGAAAAGAGGAAGCGTGAGGATGACAACTCACGACGCACAGAAAAGAAGAATAAGGGAAACAATGACCACAAGAAGGGGTCAGGATCTAGGAAGGATGGTCAGCAGTCGGGTGAAAAACCCAGATGTAAAATCTGCAAGAAACAGGACTTCGGGAAGTGCAGGTATGAATCAAACTCGCATTCACAATCGAAAACTTTTGCATGTGGGTTATGCAAGTCCAAGGAACGCAAGACCTTGGATTGCAAAAAGTTGAAGGATGCAACCTGCTACGGTTGCAACGAAAAGGGGCACATAAAGACAAATTGCCCAAAGTTTGCAAAGAAAGCTGAAGAAGGAAAGAAGACCAATGCTAGGGTCTTCAGGATGGATGCTAAGGAAGCCGTCCAGGACGACAATGTGATAACAGGTACCTTCCTCGTAAATGATGTTTATGCGAGAGTGTTATTTGATTCAGGCGCTGATAAGTCGTTCGTAGATAAGAAGTTTTGTGAATTGTTGAAATTACCTGTTAAGACCTTAAGTGTGAAGTATGAGGTGGAACTAGCAGATGGCACTTTAGAAACCACCTCAACCATATTAGATGGATGTTTCATATTCATTAAGAACCACTCTTTTCCTTTGTCCCTACTTCCTTTGAAACTAGCCGGTTTCGACATAGTTTTGGGTATGGACTGTTTATCTCATAACCAGGCCCAGATTGTTTGCAATAAGAAGCAAGTGGTGATCAAGACTCCGTCTGGTGAATCACTTACTATCCAGGGAGATACCAGTATGGGCTGCCTGAGAAAATGTGTATGCTTAAGGCCTCTAAGTGTTTGAAGAAGGGTTGTGTCATCTACATGGCACAAGTGATTATTGATGAGCCGAAGCCCAAGATTGGGGATATCCCCGTCATTTCTGAATACCCTGAAGTTTTTTCCTGAAGAACTACCTAGTTTGCCACCAGATAGGCAAGTAGAATTCAGAATTGACATTATTCCTGGATCAGCACCAGTAGCAAGGGCGCCTTATAGGTTGGCACCAATAGAGATGAAGGAATTGAGAACGCAATTAGATGAATTGCTAGCCAAAGGTTTCATCAAACCTAGTTCGTCTCCTTGGGGAGCACCAGTTTTATTTGTCAAGAAGAAGGATGGATCGATGCATCTGTGCATCGACTACCGTGAGCTTAATAAGGTCACTATCAAGAATAGGTATCCTTTGCCCAGAATCGACGATCTGTTCGATCAACTTCAAGGGGCAAGTTTCTTCTTTAAGATTGACTTAAGGTCGGGCTATCACCAACTAAAGGTTAGAGATAAAGACGTACACAAGACTGCATTTAGGACTCGTTATGGTCATTACGAGTTCCTAGTGATGCCTTTTGGGCTCACTAATGCACCGGCTACATTTATAGATCTTATGAATCGCGTTTGCCAGCCTTACATGGATAAATTTGTCATCGTCTTCATCGATGACATCCTCATCTACTCGAAGAACCAAGCTGACCATGAGAAGCACCTTCATTGCATTCTGGAACTACTTCATAAAGAAAAACTCTATGCCAAGTTCTCAAAGTGTGAATTCTGGCTTCGAGAAGTTCAATTTCTTGGACATGTTGTTAGTGAGCGTGGTATCCAAGTAGATCCCGCTAAAGTTGAAGCTGTCATGAATTGGCAAGAGCCAAAGACGCCTACAGAAATTCGTAGCTTCCTAGGTTTGGCAGGATACTATAGGCGATTAATTGAAAACTTCTCAAGGATTGCTGCACCCCTGACTTCGCTGACGCGTAAGAAGATTAAGTTTAACTGGGGTCCTAAGCAGCAGGAATCCTTCGATATTTTGAAACAAAAGTTGAGAAATGCTCCAGTACTGACATTGTCTGATGGAATCGAGGAGTTTGTAGTTTATTGTGATGCATCACACACCGGGATGGGATGTGTGCTTATGCAGAAAGGCAAAGTCATTGCCTATGCTTCACGCCAGTTAAAGGTGCCCGAAAAGAATTACACCACCCATGACTTGGAGTTGGGTGCCGTTGTATTCACACTAAAACTTTGGAGACACTACTTATATGGAATCAAATGTGTGATCTATTCTGATCACAAGAGCCTTCAACATCTGTTCAATCAGAAGGACTTGAACATGAGGCAACGCCGTTGGATGGAAACTCTGAATGATTACGATTGTGAAATAAGATACCATCCCGGCAAGGCGAATGTAGTCGCCGATGCCTTGAGTCGGAAGGAAAAAGTGAAACCGATAAGAATCAATGCCAAGAGCATTGAGGTAAGGAACAGTTTGAATGAAAGGTTGTTAGCTGCACAGAAGGAAGCTGTGTTGGAAGCTAACTATCCTAATGAAAAGCTAGGGGTAACCGAGGAGCAGTTATCTCTTGGCAAGGACGGAATTCTAAGATTAAATGGAAGAATATGGGTTCCAATTTAAGGAGGACTGCGAGATGTTATCCTCCAGGAAGCCCATAGTTCTAAATATTCCGTTCATCCTGGAGCTGATAAGATGTACCAGGTTCTAAGGGCAAACTATTGGTGGATAGGCTTGAAAAAGTCTGTAGCTGCCTATTTAGCTAAATGCTTGACTTGTGCGCAAGTCAAAGCAGAACATCAAAAGCCGTCAGGCTTGCTACAACAGCCTGAACTTCCCACTTGGAAGTGGGAAATGGTAACTATGGATTTTATCACCAAGTTACCCAAGACAAGGAAAGGAAATGATACAATATGGGTTATAGTTGATAGACTGACTAAGTCAGCACATTTCCTACCCATTAAGGAGACTTACAACTCCGACATGTTAGCCCAGTTGTACGTGGATAAGATTGTAGCTTTACATGGTATACCTGTGTCTATTATCTCCGACAGGGATACTAGATACACGTCACATTTTTGGAAAAGTTTCCAACAATCTTTGGGCACGCGTTTGAATTTTAGTACGGCTTACCATCCTCAGACGGACGGTCAGAGTGAGCGTACTATTCAAACTTTGGAAGACATGCTTCGAGCATGCGTGATCGATTTAGGTGGTAGTTGGGATAACCACCTGCCGTTAATCGAATTCTCCTACAACAATAGCTACCATACCAGCATCAAGGCTGCGCCTTTCGAGGCCTTATACGGTAGAAAGTGTAGAACGCCCGTTTGTTGGGCGGAAGTTGGAGATGTCCAATTATCAGGACCAGAGATAGTCTTTGAAACGATGGACAAGATTGTCCAGATTCGTGACCGTCTCAAAGCTGCCCGAGATAGGCAAAAGAGTTACGCAGATCCAAAGCGTAAATCTATCAAATTTGAAGTTGGTGATAAAGTCTTACTTAAAGTATCACCCTGGATGGGAGTGATGCGGTTTGGTAAGAAAGGTAAGTTAAGCCCGAGGTATATAGGACCATTCGAGATCATCGAATGTGTTGGATCAGTGGCTTACAAGTTAAACTTACCTGAAGAACTCAGTGGTATTCATAATGTATTCCACGTCTGCAATCTGAAGAAGTGTTTTGCTGACGAATCACTGGTCATACCACACACAGATGTGCATATAGATGAGAGCTTAAAATTTGTGGAAAAACCATTGTCGATTGAAGATCGATAGGTTAAGAAGCTTCGAAGGAAGCATATGCCTATTGTAAAGGTAAAATGGGATGCCCGTAGAGGTCCCGAATACACGTGGGAGGTTGAGTCCACAATGAAAGAAAAGTACCCTTATTTGTTTCAGTAAATCTCGAGATCGAGATTTCTTTTAAGGGGGTGAGGATGTAACACCTCGAAAATTCGTGTTCATTAAAATAACGACACGTGTCATGTAAGACAAAAAGCGTTATAAACCCGGATTTAATAAATATGTTTGGTAGGATTTAAAGCGTCGACATGTTAATTAAAATACCTCTGAACGACCAAATTATAAATCCCAAGACCCTAAATTATTGAAAACATCTAATATTCTAAAACCCGGTAAATACTAACAATAATGGATCCATATTTTTCTTGAGTGGGATCCTACGAAGAAAAAGCATGACAACCCTTCGTTTACGACTTTTTGATAATGTCCAAGACAAATGTACTGCATTAAAGGGATCTAAACTATTCAAGGCACTTTGTAGGAGGCCCCATTCTGAATAATTCACGTCCAAAAATCGTTTTACACCACTTGCCCTTTCAAAGCTTGAACGAACAACATTTTTGTTTTCTGCCAAAGGCTTACGCACCGCAAGGGTCGACCCTTACGGTGCGCAAGCGTTGCCCAGCGACAGAAAAACAGACAGCTGCCTGTTTTCACCTCGTAACCGACTTTGTTGATATTTACACTGCCATGGGCGACCCCTAAAAAATTCCTAGGGCACTAGGGACACTTGTGGGTAAGTTATGGTCAGTTGTAGCCTTAGATGTCAACAATCTATGGAGTTTTGGTCACTATATAAAGCTCCTAAGTGCAAACACTTTGATCATTCATTCCTAAGCAACTTCTGATAAATTGTGGAGCACAAGAGCACCTTCCAAGCCTTCCTAATCGATCATTAGACACTTGTAAGTATGCTTAACCTTCTTGAATTGAGTTTAGCTTAGTTATTTAGCTAAAAGTCAAACCGTCGTAATTACGATTTGACTTCGAGATTAATTAATAATGGCTCAGTCAAATCTCGAATTAAAAGTACCTTTAAGTAGGTAATTATGTGGGTAATAAACCCTTAAAAGGGTGCTCACTGATTCCCATCCTAACTAGGTCGTTTGTCGGGTCAAAGATGATGATAAAAAGTCAACAAAAATGTAATTTGCGATTTAATACACAGTTAGCAATGTGAGTGACGTGTAACCTGTTTTACCATTAATATAACTTAGTAATCAATGTATGAACGTGTCTAAACATGTTTGATCCGACAATTTTTCAGTTTAGAATCGATTCGGAACCGAAAGGTGCATAGTTTGACTTTTGCCTTAACCTCAGTTCTGACCTGATTTTGATAGGTTTAGACATGCCTTAAAGTTCCATTAGGACCAAGTTACATGATTGTATAACCCTCTGCGTTTATACCACTTGAAACCTTAATTGTCCGACGTTTCAGTTAATTGCTTAAATATTGACCATAATGCCCTTATGACTATAAAACGAGAATTTTGGAAATGTGAAAGAACAATAATCTTTGCTACGGATTAATATGCATGTCCGTAAATTTTCACGTCAATTGGATGTCTAGATTAGGAGTTATGCTCAATGGCGTAATTAGAAAGCTTTTTATTAATTAAAAGGCGTCATTAGCGTAAAGCCTATCTAAACCCAATTTTTGACACCAAACCTTTTACCCACTGATGTAATATAATATTTTGGGATTTTTGAAGATTTTTAAACTGATCATAAGCTAGGATTAGTGCCTTGATTCGGTAAAAACCGATTATACCCTTTTCGGCCATAAAATGAGTTTTACAAGTCCTTTTGCTACCAATCCAATTGCTACTGATTTAAAATAATAAATGAAGTGTTTTGAACCTTATGAACTGACCTGGAAACTCAAATTCCTATTTTAAACCGTAAATCGCTTAAAACGACTTTATAAGCGAATTAAACACATAGTAAGGGTTTAAAACCATTTTGTCACAAAGGACTTAACACCAACTGATATGACCTGTTAAAATAAGTCATTTTACTGATTAATTCAGACCCGAATCACAGAAGCTTAATTAATCCCTTTTTATAATCTTTAAAATGACCAAAATACCCCTACGGGGCTTAATTATAGGTTAAACTCGTTTTGGGCATAATGGAAGGTATCCTACTGATATCACAACATATTTAAGGCATGTTAACTTAGGAAACATGTTTAGGACTCTTATGGTTACCCGTTACGCTTCTTACGCGTTCGGTTCGGTTTATGTAATTAGTTTGTATAAGTTAGCCGAAACGGGTCAAACCTTATCATTTTAATCTCAAAATCCAGAATGTGTATGAAATACCCATATTAATCAAGTCTTCAAACTTGTCGGGTCTAAATCACATTCTATCCAGTATTCGCTTAATAGTGCGTACGAACCGTATCTTTGAAACTAACCGGTCTAAGCTTAGGCTTAATTAAAGACCCGTTAGGATTCTAATAGGTTATTATAAACCTTCGTTCCAGATTAGGAGGACCAGTAAAAGCTACTTGCATTTGCTTATTGTGATTATTACTTTGCTCAGGTAAATACTTTTAACTTATTTTCCCCTATACGAGCTTGGGTTACGGTATATAAAATACCGCTCGGTCGGGCATTAAATCTTCCATCGTTTGGTGGTTAATTGAATAATTTGATCGGCCCGTTTAAATCGTTTTGTTTACTTAAAGCCTTTGGGGGGTTAATGACCATGTCCCGGATATCCTTGGCATCATTTTACGAAATGGCCACGACCTAAGCGCGGAGTGTAGGCGTACACTCGTCAGTGCATAAATAGTTGATGTGGTGTGTCTATTGATCTTTAACCCGGCACGCTCCGGGCTACTGAACGCATAAGGAACATGTAATTCATTTACAAGATTATATATTTAAATAATTATCCCAAGTTATAAAATGTTTATGCAATGTGCATCCAAATCAATTTTTAATCATTTTTAAAATGAGTCAGTTGATTGTATTTACCAGTGTAAACTAACGTATTTTACCAAAAAGATTAAATGCAGGTACTAATCTTAATTGGCTGGATATCTCCTTAGCATCAATAAAGAGTCTCGCAAGCTTAAGATGCCTATCGTCTGTTGAACTACTGTTTCATATTTTATTTCGATCCTTCTGTGGATAAACTTTCAACTGTTTGTGATACACGATATTACAATATTTTATTCGGTTAAAATATATCTTTCAATTGCTTCCGCTGTGCATAGTAAATATTGTGTTGTTTGATTATTATGTTGCCAACCACGTCACGATACTCCCCACCGGGCCCACCGGTGACACATGGAATTCGGGGTGTGAGACGCCTTCTACCGCGCCGACAATAGAAATAGTAGTGTGAGTTTGGGGGAATGGAGTTATGATTTGAGTGATGGATTTTGGGTTTTGAATGTTATCTAATCTGGGTTTTGATGGGATATGAAAAAAGAACATATGTTGATGTTAAATTGGTTGAATTTCATGCTGCTTTTGATGGTTTTTTGTTAAATCGATACATGAGCTATCCTTTAGGTTCTAGTGTTAAATTGATACCTAAGCTCTCTTGGCACCGACGGCATAATTGCAGGTGGTTAATACCCTAGAATTTGGGAAGATGACGGAGTGTGAGTTTGGGGGAATGAAGTTTTATAAAGTGGGAAATAAAAATGGAAGTTCGATTAATGAATTACGAAACTACCCCTCATTTTAACGTCTCTACTAACGGCGATTTCACATAAGGGGATACATTGATGGGTTTAGGAAAAGTTAAGGACTCAACCATACTTTTCTTAGAAATAGGGACTCAATGTGTCACCTGCACTTACCACAGGGACTTAAACTGTAGTTTACCCAAATTGGAATTTATGGTGAATGTATACTTTCAGCTAGTGTCAACTTATTGATAGTTGACTTTAATTATTCGCTAGAATTGATATATTAATAACTTTAAGTAGAACTAGTAATAATGCCCACGCGCGTTGCGGCGCGTGTACATCGCAAACATCGAATGAATTAGTCCAAGCGTTATGTGTAGCGTTAACCACATGAAAACGCGTGTTTCGACGTATCCAATTGAACTTAATGTAACCCACATAAGCATTGCGATTGGATCCAAGCGTTATGTGTTGCGTTAACTACACGAAATCGAATTTATACAATACAATTATAATGTATTCTATGTGACCTGAATCAGACATATAAAACGTAGCTGGTATGAAGGAGAAACAAACACGTGTAAACAAAAGAGATTAATTAGAACTTTTTAAAAAAGGAAAAAAACACAGTTTGACTTCCGATTGTAGTAGTTGAGTGAAAACTTTGGTGTTTGGCAGTTACGGCGGCACTGACAAAGATGTAATGTCGGTGGTGGATATGCTGGTGGTGACCGTCGTGGCTTGGTGGGTGGTGTCGTCAGTGCAGAAGATGGTGCTATGGGCCGATAACCGTAGACTTTTGTAAGAATATATGAACACGTAAATTTACAAAAACTAAATTTGTTGCATGTTCTAGATCAGAAAAAAACGTTAGGATTATCGTGTATCAGAACTTGATTGTTAAGTATTCTTTCAAAATGTAATAACTATTCATGTAAAATTAGTTATATCAAAAGTAGTTATTAAATTGATGGGTGATTGTTAATATAATTTAAGAAGTAAAAACCTTTTCTTAAATCATAGACGAATAAATTCTTAAAAAAATAAATCTTTTATTTTGTAAATTGTGATTTCTTAAAGTAAGAATTTAACATCAGAGTAAATCAATATTGATGTTATATAATGCTGTATGGTTAGAAAAAAAAAGTCCTGCAAAAAAGAAAAAGTTTACATCTGTGTCAAAGGGTGTGCCAAATGTCTATATGCACACCAAAAAAGACTTTTTTGTCCTATATGCACACCCTGCAGTGTTAAGTTGTGGCCAAAGCGCGGCGTTTTGGTCCGGTCAACCAGACAAAAGACTGACGGGTGTCTGATGGGTCTGTTGATCGGACCAAAACGCCGAGCTTTGGCTGCGTTTTGGTCCTGTCAACCAGACAAAAGATTGACCGGGTGTCTGGTTGACAGGACCAAAACGCGACCGAAGCTCGGCGTTTTAGTCCGGTCAAAAGACCCGTCAGTCTTTGTCTGGTTAACGGACCAAAACGTCGCGCTTTGGCCACAGCTCGACACTGCAGGGTGTGCATATAAGACAAAAAAACTCTTTTTGGGCTGACTATCGACACACCAAGTGTGCAAATAGTCTCCCCCGTGCCAAATTCATAGAAAGTAAAATAAAATTTATTTGTCGTATTTTCATTTATCAAAACCATGTGCTCCAAACAATGTGCTCATCAACACAATACCACCAGTCATCCTTTATAAACGTTAACTCTCCCCACCCTCCCTCTATATACAAATACAAGCAAAACAGTGCCAGTCACCACCTAACCACCACAACCACATGGTGACAAAGCCACCGTTGTCTTCATCTCTCTATCGTCAACCATTACCACCCACCTCTTGTACATTGTCGGCCAACATCACAATCTTAAGGTTTCCGGCCGAGTCCCTAAGATGCTTTTCTTTTGACTTTCCCTAAGATGAAGTACAACTTTTTTGCTCCGATCAACTGGAGGCACCCAATCAAACTTCGCCACGTAACCCGGAACCGGACTGGCATGTGGAGAACGCATGGGAAACTCACGTGAGTTGTTTTTTAGCTTTCGAGAAGCGATAACTGCTCGTCTGGCGCAGAGGATTAGTAGAGTTGTGATTGATTACATCACGCCAGTGGCGAGACGTTTGGTTTTTCCAGTGGTGGAGGCGTCGGCGGAATGATAACGTAAGGTGATGCTCTTCATGTTGGAGTTATAAGTTGTTACCCCAATTATGACATCCCCTCTCTCCCACTTCACACCTCGGAACGCACCGTTCTTATAGAGAGAAAGTAGAGATAAAGGCGCTTTGACATCTTCTTAACCCGAAATGGCTGAGGAGAGCAAAGGTTCCTTTTTTTGAGGGTACTTCCGGGAACAGATCCAGTGGAGACGCAGTGGGGCCTGTAGCTCAGAGGATTAGAGCACGTGGCTACGAACCACGGTGTCGGGGCTTCGAATCCCTCCTCGCCCACAACCGGCCCAAAAGGGAAGGGCCTTGACCAATAAGACTCAAGCAGGTGTTTTGGTCGGTGGCAAACTTTGTCCTTTAAGATATATGATAATATGTAATATAAAATTAGTATTCTTTTTTTCTCTTTTAAAACTATGGACCTAGTCAAAAGTTGGGTATGTTCGCATTTAATACACAATACAAAAAGTTACTAGTTGCTAGTTTTTTACAACTTAGTCGTGTCCGCTCTGCTGTTGAAGATTTCAATGTTGGAAAGTATTGCAGATTAGTAATTAATAATGCAAGATGCTTATTCAATGTAATTGATATATTAACAACTTTAAGTACAATATAATATAATGTAATATAAAATTCAAAGATTGTCAACTATAATATCTTATTGTTATACCAGTGGATGAGTTTCCTGCAAATCCATCTTTTTTCTACGTCTCATCATCTTCTATTGTTCATTCACCCATTGACGATTTGCTTCAAACTCCATTTTCAATGGTTGTTCTTACTGAAGTTTCGAACAATCTTCTCCTTCTACTTTATCAACATACGATTATGATGTATTTTTAGGCTTTAGAGGCGAGGATACCCGTTCTAATTTCACAGATCATCTCCTCAAAGCACTGCGGCAAGCCACCATCGACACGTTCTTCGATGATGATGAGATTCAGATCGGAGAGTTCTTAAAACCAGAACTGGAGAATGCGATTAAATCATCTCGTGCTTCTATTATCGTGTTGTCCAAGAATTATGCTTCTTCAACATGGTGCCTGGATGAACTGGCACTCATCATGGAGCAGAAAAGGACCTCCAAACATATTGTTTTCCCCATCTTCTATCATGTTAAGCCTTCCGATATCAGGAAGCAACGTAACAGCTTCGGAGACGCAATGGCAGAGCATAGACAGAGGATGAAGGCAGAGTCAAATGCAGAGAAACGAAGTCAATGTTAGGATTTTTTGGCTATATGAAAAATGAGCCCATCCCACATCGGTGCAAGGATGAAAGCTTGGGAGGACTCTAAGCTTATAAAAGGAGTCCAAGGCTTTGGTTTCAAAGTGCCCCAACCAAAAATACACTTGAAGTGTTTGGTTCCTTCTTTCTTTTCTAGTTCTCTTGTCTTAGAGTGTAGGAAGGTTTTGGTTAAACGCTTCGGAGAAGTGTGGTTGTAATTGGGCGGGGGGAGGCTTGAGAGATTAGTCTGTGTGATTGTAAAAATTTGTCGCATAGTGGATCTTTCTCTCTGGAGGCCCGTGGTTTTTCTCCGGTTTTGGAGTTTCCACGTATATTCTTGTGTTCAGATATATTTCTCTATTGTTAGCTTTGGGAGGGTTGTTGGGATTCTTTGAGACCGCTTGTTTCCCAACAAGTGGTATCAGAGCTCCAGGTTTTGGGGGAGGTCTCAGTTTAGAAGGTTCGTAGTATGCTCTGTGGTTGCAGCTTAGTCTGATCTTCCACATCAGAAACGAATTTTCTTGGAGGGTGTCCTGGTATTTTGAAGGTTCGTAGTATGCTCTGTGGTTGCAGCTTAGTCTGATCTTCCACATCAGAAATGAGGATTCGGTTGATTCGGTTGACTGTTTGTATACGGTAGAATTATACGCGAGCCGGATATACGCATTTTGCCCTCGGAAGGTTCTGGCTGGGAAAGACTTGGTACTTAAGTGTGTCCATTGTACCCACCTCTCTTTCCTGGGAAGCCTTTGTTGGGTGTACTGCTTATAGGCTTGGTGTTCTAGTATACAATATTGTTTTTGAAGATACGGATACGATGTCGAAATACAGTCCCATGAGGTTCGACGTAGAGAAATATGATGGAAGAATCAACTTTGGTTTGTGGCAAGTTCAAGTCAAGGATGTGTTGATTCAATCTGGGTTACACAAGGCGTTGAGGGGGAAACCGACCCCTGTTTCAAGCAAGGATTCAAGCGGAACCAGTAAAGACGATGATGAAGAATGGGAAGATTTGGATTTGAGAGCGGCAAGTGCGATTCGTTTGTGTCTAGCAAAGAATATTCTTGCAAATGTGCATGGGATATCAACTGCAAAGGATTTGTGGGAGAAGCTTGAGCAGTTGTATCAAGGCAAAGGCATCTCAAATCGGTTGTATCTCAAGGAACAGTTTCATACCCTTCGTATGGATGGAGATACAAAAATTTCAGATCATCTAAGTGTTCTTAATAATATCGTGTCAGAACTGGAGGCTATTGGAGTGAAGGTTGAAGATGAGGATAAAGCACTGAGGCTCATATTATCTTTGACATCTTCCTATGAGCATATGAAGCCCATTCTGATGTATGGGAAAGAAACCCTGAAGTATGCGGATGTTACTGAGAAGCTATTGTCTGAAGAGAAAAGACTGGGTAGTAGCGGTCATACTTCGTCAGAAGGAACGGTTTTAATATGCGGGAACGGGAAGAAGAAGCACTCACAGAAGATTCCTGTATGCTGGAAGTGTGGACAGTCTGGGCATGTCAAGAGAAATTGTCCAGGTGGAGCAGATTCGGCAAGCAGCTCCAAGTCAGCTAACAATGTCTCCGTCGTTACTGACGGTAATGATTTCTTTTGAAGTTATGTCATCCCTATGGTATGCCCGCGCTACCATGAAAAGGGATGCAATTTTGTTAGCGGGTTCACGGATTTACACATGGGCATTGGGTTGGCATAGATGCAAGATGTGTGGTGAAAAAAATTGATGTTGATGGCTGATGAACTTCCGGGTATGCCAAGCGGGGAAGTTGCACCATAAATTTTCAGCAGGTTTTTCAACATGTGCCGAGAAGAAATTCTTAGAATGGTCTATTCTAAGTGGAGATACTCTTTTATGGTGGAGTATGATCGTCGGTTGAAGACGGTGTTCCTTTGATGTGGTTGTTTTATTTTTCATATATCCAAGGTGGAGATTTGTTAGGATTTTTTGGCTATATGAAAAATGTGCCCATCCCACATCGGTGCAAGGATGAAAGCTTGGGAGGACTCCAAGCTTATAAAAGGAGTCCAAGGCTTTGGTTTCAAAGTGCCCCAACCAAAAATACACTTGAAGTGTTTGGTTCCTTCTTTCTTTTCTAGTTCTCTTGTCTTAGAGTGTAGGAAAGTTTTGGTTAAACGCTTCGGAGAAGTGTGGTTGTAATTGGGCTGGGGGAGGCTTGAGAGATTAGTCTGTGTGATTGTAAAAATTTGTCGCATAGTGGATCTTTCTCTCTGGAGGCCCGTGGTTTTTCTCCGGTTTTGGAGTTTCCACGTATATTCTTGTGTTCAGATATATTTCTCTATTGTTAGCTTTGGGAGGGTTGTTGGGATTCTTTGAGACCGCTTGTTTCCCAACAGTCAATTGGCTGAGAAGATTGAGAAATGGAAGAAATCCCTAACAGAAGTTGCTGATATGAAAGGGGAGGAAGCTAATGGCAGGTACTTTAAAATTTTCTTCCTCCTGTTTGATATATATGCACAATTTGACTCTTTGACGTTCGATTGATTTTCAGTGGGAACTTGGAACCCTAGAGATCTAGTGCATAATTTTAGGTTTTTTATTTCAGAACCAAAGAGCATGGAAATATGCCTTTTCATATTCAAATTGTAAATGTTTTAGAAATTTAGATACTTTATTTTGAAAACGCATTTTTCCATGGTCTTTGATTTTGAAAAATAAAAAATAAAAATATTAGAATTATGAAAAACAAATCTTTGATTCCATGGTCTTACATCTTAAAATGCCTTTTACACTTGATGTAGATGTTTTATATCATCAAGAAAACATTGTGGTGTCTTTTTGTTGTAATTGGAATCTGTTCCAGGCGAGAGACAATACTTATTGAAGGAATTGTTAAAGAGATAAGTAGCAGATTAGATCTATACAAAAGGAGTGAAATCCCACATATAATTGGAATGGAGTCTTCGATTGGAATGATCACTTCATTCTTGAAAGACAGATCCCAGCAGAGCACTGAAATTCTCACAATATGGGGTATGGCTGGGATCGGAAGACATATTTAGCAAACTATGTCTTTCAGTTGCACTATCTCGACTTTGAAGGAAGCTGCTTTCTTGAAGACATCGAAAGGAGGTCTACATCACCGAATGGATTGCTTGATTTACAAAAACAACTCCTTAAAGATATTCAAGCAAGAAATTGGATGGACATAGATGATGTTAAAGCGGGGACCTTGAAGATTGAGAAATCACTTTTTACAAAAAGAACTCTTCTTGTTCTTGATGGAATAAATAAGTTTGAGCAGTTGGATGTGTTAATTGGCACAAAAGGTCTTCATCCAGGAAGCAAAATCATAATAACATCTAAGAACGAATCGTTAACAGAAAAATGTAGGCTGTTTGAAACGCAAGTTCCACCAAAGCATACGAAGCACTTGCTTCAAGGCTTAAGCCATGAGGAATCTCTTCAGCTTTTATAATGGCATGCCTTCGGGCGCAATGAACCCAATGAAGGTGACAAAAAGCAATCAATACAGGTCGTAGAATATTGCCAAGGACATCCTCTGGCTCTTAAAGTATTGGGCAATTCTTTCTGCTGTGAAGACGCTACATGGGAAGATATCTTAGAGTCACTAGGGAAAGAAATTAATCCGGATATTAAAAAAGTCCTGAAAATAAGTTTTGACACTTTGCCATCTGAAAAAGACAAGGAACTGTTTAAATACGTTGCTTTTTTATTTGTTAGAAAAGATAGAAAGTTCACCGATGACATTTTTAAAAGCATGTGGTATATGCAAGTCATCTGGGATCAAGATTCTCATCAACAGATGCCTTCTCAGTGTAGGATATTATAATGAACTGATTATGCATCAACTTATTCGAGACATGGGAAGAGATATAGTCCGTCAAGAATCACCTAAGAAGCCATGGAAGTGTAGTATATTATGGCATCATGAGGAGTGTTTGAATATGTTGCAATATTATCAGGTAATTGAGTATACCTATTTTGTGTAGTTAATTGATTATTTTGTATCATGTATATACACATAACTTCGTTAATCTTTTGTCTTTCTTAGGGAACATCAATGATTCAAGCACTTGCCCTTGATATGAGAACCATTCCAAATGAAACATCAAAAGAACCAAGTAGCGCCACTATGCAAAAGTTTGGATTTAGATCAGTTCAATCCTTCAATTGGGTTCACATACTGCTCTTTGTTATTTGGTGGTTATTTGGTTGGGTTTTAGGAATGTGTTTCTCATCTCGTAAATCAAAAGGTGACTTTGAGACACTTGCTTTATGTGAGAGGCGTAATTTAAGAATACTCCAACTAAACTATGTACAACTCAGTGGATCCTACAAGAATTTTCCTCAAGGTTTAAGATGGTTATGCATGCATGGATTCCCTTTAAGTTATATACCTTCAGACTTACAAATGGAGAATATGGTAGCTCTTGACGTGTCTAATAGCAAACTACAACAGCTTTGGAAGAAGCCCAAGGTACTAAAATCTCAAGCTTCTACTTTTTTTTGTTCCATAACATATGGTCAAGTATCTTTGCAACACTACATGAATCTTAATTTTTATTTGGAGTTAACTGCCATTTTCGTCCCTGTTGTTTGGTCACTTTGACCATTTCAGTCCATTTCTCAAAAATGCGCCATTTTCGTCCCCCACGTTCTGGAAAGGTGCCATTTCAGTCCAAAAATCATAACCCAGTTAAGTCAGTTAGTAAATAAGGACTGATTGTGTAAATTTGTAACATAAGGGACCATTTAAGTAAAATGTATAAATATTTATATAATTATAAAATCTATAATATATATATATATATCAGACGTTCACCACTGCCACCACCACCACTCCGGTGGTCACCACCGCCGCCGCCGGAACCACCACCATCACCTTTACCTCTCTACTCCGGTGACCGGAGTAAATCCGGCCATCTTTCGGACACCCCACACCCCCGTGTCGATTTCGTTTGTCTTTAAGATTCCTGAACCTTCCCTCGAACTCCTGCAACCTTCAATTCACTCTAACACTTCGAATCCGATCGTCTGTTCACCTCTGCAACAGTCGCGGGAAACAGTCGCCGGAACTTCATCGTTTCAACTTCTGCCATCGAAACCGGTTCGTTTTTACTCGTCCTTTCGGTTTGTTTATGATCATATAATGTTCCTGTAAATTGAATTCGATTATAATCCTGTTTAGATCGAGAAGTAAGCCTGTTGACTTCGGTTGACTTATTTTGGGGAAGAAGATGATAAATAGTAAACTTTGTTTATTTATTTATTTCATTTAAAAACAGTTTTATTCAATTATTTATATTAAATTGACATTAATCATTTAAATTCTAAAAGTTTCAGGATAACTATGTTTAATTTTGATCTTTCTGAAAATAATAAATTCACTGATTATTTTTGTTGATGCACAATGTCTAAAGTCTGCGTCTTTGTAATACTAGTATAATGTATAGGGTCCAGATAGGTCTTTTTGTGTTAGTTCAGGGTTTAAATTGTAATTTTATAGCTTTCAAGTTTGAGGTCCGCTTTTATGGCATGTGTTCATAAAAGCTAACCAGCTTTGTTGTCTGGACCGCTCGAGTGAACATGCCATATGAGCGGACCAGGATATCTATAAATACCCTGATGTAGTCTTCACTTGTAACGTTTTCTTGAACCTGATGTTGAACTGCTGACCGTATTACAAGTGATATCAAGTGAAGAAACAGTATTTTAAGTGTGAATCTTCTATTTTTACTCAGTTCTGTTGCATTTTTCTTTGTATCATACTGAAAATGTGTTTCCGCCACATTTTCAGTAAGCACTAGCTCTGATTGACTCACTCGAAAGGTCAAAACTGATCCTACAATTGGTATCAGAGCCAGTTGCGAGTTAGTTTGCTAGATACGAAGTGTTTTACACGGACTTTTAAAGATCTGGACTGTTTGAACGGTGGAAATGGACTGATATTTGGACAACAGGTGTTAAATACACTAATGACAAACCCTTGAAAGTTTCGGATCAAAATACAGCCTAAAAGTAATCCAAAAACCCTCGTGAAAATGGTGCGCGCTTACGTCATACTTCTGGTTCGCTCTTCTGGTCCGCTCCAAAGTTCAAGTCTGGTCCGCTCTTAGAATAAATTTCTGGTCCGCTCCAGTGTCAAGTTTAGTCCGCTCTTAGAATAAATTTCTGGTCCGCTCCAGTGTCAAGTCTGGTCCGCTCTTAGAACAACTTTCTGGTCCGCTCCAGTGTCAGGTCTGGTCCGCTCTTAGAACAATTTTCTGGTCCGCTCCAAGTGTCAGTTCTGGTTCGCTCTTAGTGCAACTATCTGGACCGCTTAAACAACATTTGCTCTGGTTCGCTTCAAAGATCTTTGGTGGTTTGCTCCAAAGTTACTGTTGTGATTCGCTTATTCAGCCACTGTGATTCGCTTATTCAGACTGTTTGAAAATTTTTTCGGTTACGTCTAAAAATGGAACATCAAGAGTTTTATAACTTCTTCTCGGGTAGTGGTATGGCAGCAGGACAAACATCGGGTAGCATCATGCAAAACGTCAATATGGAAAATGAATTGGGAACAATGCAAAAACCACCCAAGCTGATGAGTTTAGATGAATTTTCGGGCTGGTCTGGGAGATTTCAGAACTGGGTTCAGGCTAATCATTTTGAAAGTTGGTTGAAGGTTGAGGCACCATATGTTCCACCTATAGATGCTCGTGAACAACCAAAAGGAATTGGAAGTTTGACGCAAACAGAGCAGAATGATTTCAAAGCAGAGAAAAAGATGGTTAGCATTCTTGAACAAGCAATCAAGGAAGATATTTTGGTGTTATTACAACACGAAAATAATGCTTATTCTATTTGGAAGGCATTGAAAGCAAAATTTAAAGGGAGTGAATCCATGTTAAAGAACAAAAAGGCGTTGTTAAAGAAAGAATTCGACATTTTCACTTACATGAAAGGTGAAACAACAAAAAGTTTGATCGATAGGTATTGCCATTTAGTATTGGAGTTGAAGAGATTGGAAATTACCAAGACAAATGAAGAATTAATCGACAAATTGGCAGATGCTTTGCCATATGAAGAGTGGGGTACATATCTGATGATGTTGAAAAATAGTGCAGGCTTTGAAAACTTGAATCTTAGTGCTTTCATAGAAAAAATTGAAGCTCAAGAGCTGGAATTGTTGAAAATTAAGAAAATGAACTTAGCGAGTGTGCAGCAAGATGTGTCTCTGTATTACAAAGGAAATCCTTCAGTTTCAACCAATCAAAGTCCAAAAATACAGACAGGGTTTATTGCTGATAACACCTCAAGTGTTTCTTCAAACACTCCTCAATCTAGCAATTTTTCACCATTTTCAAATTATGATCCAAACTTCAAAGCTCAAGAGAAATCTTCACCTCTAAGTTCTACAAGTTCAAATAATCAGGCTTATGTTTCTGGGGTGCATTGCAACATCGCGGTGAATATTAAGAATGGAAATGAAATTACTGAAACAGCCGCGAAACAACACATTGCATTACTTGCTTCCGTTCTAGAGGCTTATGAAGGATTAGTGGCGGGTAGGATTGGTAATCCTGATATGACCAAAGAGGATTACGATCAGATCGACCCGGAGGAGCTTGAACTGATTGATATAAAATGGGGAATGGCGAGTTTGGTTAGAAGAGCACAACGGTTTATGGAGATCACAGGCAGAAACAGTCTCTCAGGTCCTGATCAGAAGTTAGGGTTCGATAAATCAAAAGTTACATGTTTCAAGTGTAAAGAACGTGGTCATTTCAAGAGAGAATGCCCGAATCGTGAAGTAAAAAATCATCAAAACCCGTTCACCAACGACTACTATAAACAAGCAATCTATCATCGACCAAATCAACAGCAAACTTTTCAAAGACCACAAATTGAGAATAAACCAGAAAAGGTGATGATCGTGAATCAAGATGATGAAAAGGTTGCTGCAGGTTTCAGCTGGGATAAATATATTCCCGGTAGTGATGAGCAAGCTATGATGGCAAAAGTTGTTGAGATATCTGAGATGGTTTCTGAGCCAGAGATAGTTACTGAAGATGTGTCTGTGGTTGTTGAAGAGATTCCTACTAAGAATGTGGTCGATGTTAATGAAATAGCTGCTGAAGTGTATTATCATCAGTCAGAGCAGGAGGTTTTGGGAAGCTTAATGAAATCTGTATTGCCTCCTAACATTTCTGAATCTTTTGCAGGTTACTTTGAAGAACCAAGGACCGGATCATGTCCAAGGTTTGAAGAGAAGACAGAAGTTGTTGAAGAGTTGATAGATGTGGCGAAAGAGATGACCGAAGAAGTGTTGAAAGATATAGCTGACAAAGCTCTAATGGCGAAACTGAAAGAGGTAGACACAGAATCTGTTAAACCAGAGTCTGTCGAAACCGAGTCAGTACAAAAGGAGTCTGTCAAGGAGTCTAAAAGTGAGGAGGTCAAATCTGAGAAAATGTTTGAGTCTGAGTCAAACAATGTCGGTAAAACTAGTTGTGTAGAGCAAGTTGTTGAAAAGGTTGTTTCAATTCCTGAAACAACGTGCAAAAAGTGTTCAGAACCATGCACGGAGTGTCTTGAAAAAGACACTAAGTATCAGGAATTGAAATACCAAGCTGATATGATTAAGTTTGACCTTGGTCAAGTCAAAGAGGCGTATGATACACTGGTCAGATCAATTAAAATGATTCAAGAAGAAAGTGTTGAAAATGATAAAGCCACAAAATTAGCAAAAGCAACACTTTTTGATAAACAAGTGGAAGTTAATTTTCATCTTGACACAATTGCCTTATTAAAGAAAGAGTTAGAATTAACTAAAATTGAAAATGAGCGAATTGATAAAAAATTGTTGAGTTATGTGGCTTCATCATATGTCCTTGAACAAATTGTTCCACAACAGCTCAATGCTGAACCGGTCTTTAACAGTGTTCCACCCCCAATGTGGAATCATTACACTCAAAAATATCCAGATGGGGTGGAAGCTGCTTTGAATCTCAAGTTGAAAACAATTGAGGATGAATTACCAGAGAGCATTGATGTTACATTCTCTCCGTCCGACACTGACAATGAGTCACAGGTTATAAAGACCATTGTTGACCAAGTGTTAGGCGAAGAGAGTGATAACTCAGATTTTGAAACTGTGAAAACACATTTGGAAAGTTCCAGTTCTGAATGTGAAGATGAGAGTAATTTCTTGGATAGATTCATACCGAAATCAGACAAGAGTACGAATGATGATCCGATTATGGTGGTTTACACTATGGTTGGAACTGACAAGCTTTACTCTGATTTCGAGTATCCTCTTCAGAATGTTAAGATTGAAAATGTCGAGAGAGTTTTCAAATTGGTTGAGATGGACATTCATATGGTAAACAACAAAGATTTCTTTTCGAAACCTAAAAAGTCATTTCTTACAACATGTGTCAACCACTCGGGAAAAAAGGAATGGGATTGTAATGGTAACAAGAAAAATGGTAACAACTTTAAAAACAAAGGAATTGGTTTTGAGAAAAAGATGGCTAAGAAGGTTGTCAAGCCAAAAGATAAAATGAATGATGTTTTTGTTATTGGACCAAGTGTGAATGATGAAAAGGAATACATTTTTAGTCAAAAGGCTGTTGATGATTTCAATGCAGCAAAGAAATTAAAAGAAGAATCAATCAAATCAAATTTTGTTGAATATGACAAAAGAATTTGTTATCTCTGCAATGAAATCGGGCACATGGCAAAACAATGCAAGAAAGTTTTCGAAAAACCTGTCATTAAATCTGTTGTTCAAAAACCTCAACCTAAGTCATCAATTGACAAAAAGGGTAAAAAACCAATGGTTTCACAAATCCGAATTTTGAAGAGGGGTGAATCGTTGAAGTCGGAAGATAAGTCGAAATCGACATTTGAGATTGGCGCATCTTCAAAGTCTCAAAAGACTTCAAAGATTTATTCAAAAACAAAAATTTTTGAAAATCAATCATGGGTTGTAAAATCAAAACCATCGGTCGAGGAGAAAAAGATGGAAAATATTTTGAAGAATGAAACAAAAGTTTTTGAAACTAAATCACAATCAGTTGAGGTGAAGAAAATGGAGAATGAATTAAAGTCTGATGCAAAAGCTTTTAATCCTACTATTCAAAATATTTTCGGAAAAATGGTTGACAGAAAAGTCAAAGGAGTAAAGGAATTTTATGAATCAAAGATGGGTGATAATGATAAACAAGAATTTGAATTTGAACTTGATAGATTTCTTGCAGAGTTTCCCCCGATCAAAAATGAAGTAAAACCAAAAGTTAAAACTGATGTTCCGAACGTCACATTTGACTTTCCTAAGACTGATGAGAAATGTGATGTAGTGTTTGGGAGTGTTTCAGAAGTCAAAAAGTCATGGAGTTCATTGTTTGAATAAATTTGTTATGATGTTTGCAGGGGCTGCCCAAGTCTATATTGTCAAAATGGATCATGGATAGTGGCGCTTCACGACATATGACTGGGACGCTTGCTTTGTTATATGATGTCAAATCTGTAAATGGAAGCTATGTTGGATTTGCCGGTAACCAAGGTGGAAGAATCGTTGGTCAAGGAACGCTGTCAAATGGCGTGATTTCATTCGACAAAGTGAACTACATAATAGAGTTAACAAACAATTTACTCAGTATTTCACAAATCTGTGATAAAGATTTTAGTGTTCATTTTACAAAAAAACTGAATGTGTGGTTTTAAAACCAGGGTTTAAAATCCCTGATGAGATGGTGTTGTTGCGTGCTCCACGGGAGTATGATCTTTATTATCTTGATATGAACATCGCAACACCAACAACTCATCAAAAACAGTGTTTTGTGTCCAAAACTAAAGCAACGGAAAAGGATTCGATATTGTGGCATCGTAAGATGGGCCACATTCATGTTCGAAAAATGAATTTTTTGGTACATAATGATTTAGTTGATGGTGTAAATTTGAAAAATTTTCATTTAAATGATGATTGTATAGCATGTAAGAAGGGAAAGCAAACTCGGAAGTCACATCCACCGAAAATACTCAACTCAATCAGGTTACCTCTTGAGAGATTACACATGGATCTCTTCGGGCCTGTCAATGTGAAGAGCATTAGTGGAGATCTGTATTGCTTGGTGGTGACAGATGACTTTACGAGATTTTCTTGGGTAGTGTGCTTGGAACGAAAAGATCAAACCTTTGAGTCTTTGATGGTGCTTTTCAAAAAGATGGAAACGGTGTATAAACTGCCAATCCGGAGGATTCGAAGCGACAATGGAACCGAATTCAAGAATAACAAGATGTACGAGTTTTGTAACGAGAAGGGAATTCTTCATGAATTCAGTGCGCCATACACACCACAACAGAATGGCGTAGCTGAACGAAAGAATCGGACCTTGATTGAGACAGCACGAACAATGTTAGCCGATTCCAAGCTACCAATCTTTTTCTGGAGTGAGGCAGTATCAGCAGCTTGTTACACATTGAATAGAGTTCTCACTGTCAAGAAGTACAAAAAGACTTGCTTTGAGTTGCTGCATCGTTATAAGCCGAATCTTGAATTTTTGGAGCCATTCGGGTCTCCTTGCACTTTTATCGATGAAAATGGTAAATTTGGCGCTAAAGCTAATGAAGGTTTCTTTGTGGGATACGCAAGTCCTTTGAAAAGAGTGTTCGTACCATGTCTGAGTAAGGTGATTCAAGTTCAACACGTGGATTGTCAGAAGCATACTCCATCAGCACAACTTCCTGGACAAAGATTCCTGTTCGATTACGATAAGCTCTGGGAGTCGTTTCATTTGCCGGTCGAGCCGAGTGAGGAGGAACAAGCTCTTATGTATCTATATCAGCAAACTGTGTCAGAAGAGCAAGTATCTAGACCGCTAGAAGTTTCTCAACCCACCGTGGGTACTCACGATGATGAAGCAGGCCCAAGTGGAACAGCACATGAACCACCAGAGGAACCAGTTCCATCGTTTGATGAATCTGACGACTCAGAAGCGGAACCCGCTCCGTCTTTTGACGAGGATCCAACGGAAACTGAGGATCAATCCATTGATCTTATTGTTGATCTTAACATATCGAGTTTGGAATCGGAAGTGAATGTTCCTGAAAATGTCATGCCACGGAATTTGTCTTATCACCCCTCAGAACAGATTATCGGTGATCTGCAAAGTGGTGTCAAAACCCGACATCAAATAGACCAAGCTCTTACATGTTTTTATTCATCTATTGCTGGTATGCAAAAAGAAATCTCACTCAAATGTTTTATTTCGCAGATAGAGCCCAGGACCTACAGAGAAGCATTGACCGAAGACAGTTGGGTGAATGCAATGCAGGAGGAATTACAACAGTTTGAGAAATTGGGTGTCTGGAGACTTGTTGATCTGCCAAAGAATCAAAAGTTGATAAAGACAAAATGGGTGTTCAAATGTAAAAGAGATGATAGAGGAGTCGTGGTGAGGAACAAAGCACGTTTAGTGGTTCAAGGCTTCAGCCAGCAGGAGGGAATAGACTATGATGAGGTTTACGCGCCGGTTGCAAGGCTTGAAGCAATTCGCATCTTTTTAGCCTTTGCATCTTGGAAAGATTTCAAAGTCTATCAACTTGATGTTAAATCAGCATTCCTGTATGGCAAGATTCGAGAAGAAGTTTACGTGGGACAACCACCGGGGTTCACTGATCCACTGAACAAAGACAAGGTGTACCTATTGGATAAAGCATTATACGGTCTACACCAGGCCCCGAGAGCCTGGTACGAGACTCTTTCGACCTACTTGCTGGACAACGGGTTCACAAGAGGAACAGTAGACAGCACCTTGTTCACAAAAGAAGAAGCAGGCCACTTGTTGATTGTGCAGATTTATGTTGATGATATAATTTTCGGTTCCACCAACGATGATTTGTGTAAAGAGTTTGAGAGAATAATGAAGAAGAAGTTCGAAATGAGTTCGATGGGGGAGATGAAGTTCTTTCTCGGGCTGCAGGTAGAACAAATGCCCGATGGAATCTTCATTCACCAGTCAAAGTATGTAAAGGATGTGCTAGACAAGTTTGATATGACAGATTGCAGTCCTGCATCAACCCCCCTGGCACAGAACCATGGTATTTGTCCAGATGAACAGGGAGTGAAGATGGATGAAACGTTATACCGATCGATCATTGGATCTTTAATGTATCTCACAGCTTCTCGTCCCGACATCATGTACTCAACATGTCTGTGTGCACGATATCAGTCGAATCCGAAGCAATCACACCTGACGATCGTTAAACGCATTTTACGGTATTTGAAGGGTTGCCCAAGCATCGGCTTGTGGTATCCTCGTTTGGGTGATTTTACATTATCCGGTTTCGCTGATTCAGATTTTGGTAGCTGTAAACAGAACGCAAAGTCCACCACTGCTGGGTGCCAGTTCTTCGGAACTCGGCTCGTTACCTGGCAGTGCAAGAAGCAAACTGCAGTTGCGCTCTCCACGTGTGAGGCTGAGTACGTCTCAGCCTCTAGCTGTTGCTCGCAGATTCTCTGGATCCAACAGCAGATGCGCGACTTCGGTTTACAATTCTTGGATACTCCGATATTCGTGGACAATGAAGCGGCCATAAATGTTACTAAAAATCCGGTTCATCATTCGAAAACAAAACACATTGAAATCCGTCACCATTTTATTCGAGATTGTCACGAAAAGAAATTAATACGGATTGAACATGTGGGCACCGATGATCAGAAAGCTGATTTTTATACTAAACCGTTTGACAAAAAGAGATTTTATTATCTTTTAAAATTGAATGGGATGAAAAATCTGCAATCTGGGAGGGTTATTGAATGTGAAGCCGAATTGGGCGGCGATCTGACATGAACCATATCGTGTTGTCAATTTTTTTTTGTACAGTTTCTTTTCTGCTTTTTGATAAAAACAAAAACACAAAAATATGTTTTTCTTTTTAGGGGGAGAAAGTTTGCAGAAAAATACAAAAACATGATAAAATCTATAAAAACCAAAAACATTTGAAAAAGTAAAAATGAGTTTGTGTATAAAAGGGAAATGATAGTACATCAGCTAGACAGGTGCAGTACGCTAAAGATTTGGAATGTATAAAATGCAATTAAGCAGTCTCACTGAAGATGTGCCGATAGGTTTTCACAAAATTAGTAGATTAGTTTGGGATATAAACATAAAATTTACTTGCATCTACGTGGGGAACATCTCCAGGACATATAGGTAACCCCTGAAATCCTGTTTGAAGGGTCCCGTATTCTGAGATACTAGGTCTTTATGCTTAGTGATATCTGGGGTATTATCCCGGGACTTCTGATTTTGCGGAAGCAATGGCCTAGTCCCCGGAGAATACTTTACGCTGCTTTGAAATATAAGCCTCCCCTCAGCATAAAAAATGATAACACATTGAAAAAATGGTTAATCATGTGCTGTTGAAAAGAAGATCCCCAAAGGGGACCCACCAAAAGTCGAAGCCGTCATCTCTCTGCGTATCGAAAGATCGACCTGAGCTCTCACGGCCCTCGCAATTAACCCTTTACAGATATCATCTAGGTATACTCACCTGTAAGACTGAATACTGGGGTCTGGATACGGGAGTATATACTGAGGTGGGACACATGTAGATGTTTAAGTCCTAAAACACTAATTCTGTATCCCGAACAGATTGAAAGTTTTGTGAGAATTTAAGAGGATCAGTATATCGGCAATCTACGTGAATTGTTTAATGTTTAAAATGAAATAACAGCTTAACGGTACTTGTATTTCGTCGGCATCTGATATGATCCCTTGACACGCTCACAAAAAGATTGTTTGTATAGTTTTAAATTTGTACAGCTTAAAAACCAAAAAGATTTTCTTTTCTCTTTTAGTTTCGACAACTGAAACTGGGAATTGAACGATCAAAGCCTGTGTGCATTTCATGTTAGTGTTTGATGAGGGTTGGATAAGCTGTGATTGCAAACAAAGAATTGATATGGTGTTTGAAAGATAAAATGTGCAAAAGTTGAAAATGTTAAAAAGTTCATTAGTTTGAACTAATTTTAAAACAAAATGAACAAGTACTTCATAAAACTGATCAGCCAGGGCCATTAACTTGGACTTGGTTAGTCAAACAGTTGTCCAGGGTCATTAATTTGGACTTGGTCAACTGGGTGTCAGTATGTGAGATTGAGAAAAAAAAAATTAATTAAAAAAATGAATAATAAATAAACTTCTTGAAAAAGTAATGCTGGTTAGCTCTTATGACAAGTTTGAGGACCGGGTTTTTTTTTTTTTTTTTCAAATATAAATTTGAGGTCCGCTCATGAAGACATGTCATATAAGCGGTCCAGACATCATATAAATAAAATTGAGGTCCGCTTTTTCTGCCATCTGTGGTCCGCTTATATGTCATCTTCTCCAGGCGACTTAAGTGTTGTTTTACATGTTAATTGCTGTAATTTGAGTGTATGATGTGTTTTGTAGATGTTTCATTGTTTCAGTTCCAGATCTAGGGTTTTTTAAGCAAGTATAACAAAATCAAAAGAGACCCCTAGTCTTGGAATTTTGTGTAGATTGTGATTTTGAAATCAATTTTAGGTTTTAGGTAGTTTTTACAAGTTGTTAAATTTAGGTCGTTTTTTCGAACAATCAAATCTGAACCGCTTATTTGACATCTGCTGAACCGCTTATTTGTCATTGGCTGAACCGCTTATTTGACATCTGCTGAACCGCTTATTTGTCATTGGCTGAACCGCTTATTTGATATTTGCTGAACCGCTTATTTGTCATTGGCTGAACCGCTTATTTGACATCTGCTGAACCGCTTATTTGTCATTGGCTGAACCGCTTATATGTCATATGCTGAACCGCTCATACGTCATTTGCTGAACCGCTCATAAGTCATATGCTGGACCTATTATTGTTACCATTATAGATTTGCCTTTAGGAACATTGTCAGGTTCACTTATATATACCATCTTAGGTTCATTTTTAAGGCAGAAAATTCTGTTTCGCTTATATGACTAGGGTTGGTTCGTATTTTGTGAATTTTCTAAGTAGGTTTGTTCTTTAGTCAGTATAGTGGTTTGTCTATAGGGTTGTGAGATGTTGGTTCGATTTTAATGTAAATATGCAGGTTCATTTTTAGTCAGTAATAAACATGAGAAATTTTTCTAAGTCTTGATTTCTGTTGTTTGTTGTACAGGCATCGCCAAACACGTTATTTGATCCAGTACACAACAGTTGTATTGATTTAGATGTGGAGAAGTATCCGTTATTGTCAGAATTCAGCAGTATCTTGGATTATATGAATCGTATTCCAGTGAAGAGAGCTATGATTGATCAAAGACCGTTGTATAGATCACATATTAGTCGATTTTGGATAAACGCAAAGTATGATGAGGCAAGCAAGGTGATATCATCAGTGGTTGAAGTGAATGGAAAGTTGGAGACTATTCTGGTGACTGAAGAATTAGTTCGAGAAGTTATGAATTTTCCTGATGAGACTAACTATCCCACAAGATTTCCTGAACGTTTGGTGAAGGGATGTATGCTGAGAATGGGATACAGAGGTGCTTTGAACACCGGAAATTACTTGAAGTCAAAGTTTCAAAAATCTTTCAAGTTCTTAATTCATAGTATTCTTATTTCATTAAGCCACACAAAGGGCAATTTCGATCAAATGAGAGATTATCAAATGAATATGTTGACAGCGTTGGTGTTGAATAAGAAATACAACTTTTCACACATAATTTTTCATTATATGGTGGAGAATCTCACGTCAAATGTTAGAACCTGGAGGTATCCGCGTTTTGTACAAATGATGATTGATCGTGCATATCCTGGAATTGATAGAGAAATTCAGGGTGATCTTCTTGTTCAAGCACACATGTCTAATATCTCTTTGAAGAATCTGATCCAGTATCATCCTAATCATCCAGAGCCTGATCTAGTGATTGAAAATTTTGGATTACTTAGAGATGTGAACTATGTGGATCCTGATCCAGAAAATCATCAAAATTGGAGAAATCAAGAAGAAATGAAAGAGGCGTTGTATGCTGTAGAATTGAAGATACTTGATAATTTCAGATCAACCAAGAACATGTGGTATGTAAAGGAGTCGGGACGCAGACGCAGACTTGCAACTCCTGTAGCTGAAGGTGAAGGTTTTTCTTCAAAACCGAAGAAGATACAAAAGAAGAAAAAGCAAACAATGTTAATTGATGAATCTGATGAAAATATTTTTGAGATGAATGTTGAAAATGAACAAGAAATGACTGGTTTTGAAAATATTGAAATTGAGACAGATTTGTTTACAACAGAAGCATATTTTGTTGATAGGGTTGTGAAAACAGTTTCTTCGGATGTTCAAAAGGAAAAAGAGAAGGTTGTAGATAATGTTGAAAGTGACGATGACACTACTAGTTCTTCTAGTTTGTCTGAATATGTTGTGATTGATGCAAAAGAACGTGAAAGACGAATGAGAGAAGAGGTAGAACAAGAGAAGTTGATTAGAAAGAGAAAGAGAGAAGAGAAAGAAGATGCACTTTATGTACCTTCTCCGGAGCATGTTTCTGTGTCACAATCTACTCCGAGAGGTAAAAAGAAAGCTGCTGGTCGAAAGAGAGCTACAACAAAGATTAAAGTAACACAGCGTCCTCAGAAGGTCATGCAAACGCATTCTACATCTCCACTTCAACCTACACCTCCACGACAATCAACACCTTCACAATCTCCAATAAATCAATCTCTTCCCAGACAACCAACACCCCATCAATCACCACTAAAATCACCACCACATGATCCTTTACCACTTCAATCACCACAACATGTTTCACCAATTTATCGAGAACCACCAGTTACTTCTTTAATTCAAACATGTCAAACACCACCTCCTTCACAACCTATCATTCACACTACACCAGGTTCTTCAGGATCAAAAAGTTTTCCATCTGTTCTTCCAAACATTAGTACTGGGTTTGACGATTTTGGAGATTTGGATTTTGTGAATGTTTTTCAGTTGAAAAGTGTTGAAAAGAAAATGGATGATGTGATTGCTGAAAATAAAAAGTTGGTAGATGAAAACAAAAAGATTGCTGATAGAGAAAAGACTCTTGCTGGTATTGTGCAGAGGTTGGAAGGTGAAAACAAAGTGTTGGCACTGAAAATTGAAGTTGGTCAGACTGAAATCGATGTTTTGAAAGTTCGGGTGTCTGAATTAGAAGAAGAGAAGAATCGTCAAGAGAGTGAAAATGAATATTATAAGTTGAAGAATAAAGAACTTATGGCTGCTAAAATGCTACATGAACATAAGTTTTACATGCTGAATAGAGTTGTGGGAAGCATGTTAGAGACTTCAGTGGAACAGAAATATGAAGAGTTGAAGTTAGAAGATCTTCGTGAGGAACGTCAAGAAGAGTTAGAAAGGCAGAAGAAAGATAAGGGTAAAGGAGTGGAAGGATGTTCTGAAATGTCTATTGTACCTTCGATGGTAATAGAAAATCCTGAGCCTATATCTTCAGTTCCTGGCGTATTAGAAGAAGAAATTTCAACGCCTAAATTAATAGATGGAGAAGATGAAGAGGATGATGAAGATAATGATGAGGATGAGTTTGTATATACTGCAAGCAGTCACAGTTCTAAAGATAATGATGATGATGATGCAACAGGAGGTTCAGGTGTTAGAGTGAGTGATGCCTCAAAAGAAAAAGTCGTTGAAGATCTGTTAAACAACACAGTCAATGAAGAAAGTGGTGAAGCTGAGAGAAAGGGGGAGTCGAGTAAAACACAGATTGTTGAGCATCATGAACCTTTATTCTTACGTTTAGATGTGTATAGGGAGATGCTAAAAGATGTGAATCCTGAGATTTCAATTGATCTTGAAGCAGATTTGGAATCGTTTGATATCAATAAACAGCAAAATTATAAGTTTGATTATGTTGAAGATGCTGATATCTACGATAGAGTTGAGATTGAAGAATGTTCGGATAATGAAGAGATTCCTGAAGATACTTCAAATCTTCCAACGTTAATGGAGTTCTTTGCTGCGGAGAATAGGGATGAATTACATCAGAAAGTGACTGAAGCAGTGAATAATAACGTATTTGAATGTTTGAGGAAAGAAGCTGAGCAAGAAGGCCAAACTAATGTTGAAAAAGAAGGCCAAACTAATGTTGATAAAGAAGGTCAATCAAAAGCTGAAGAAATTGATCATTCTAAATGGTTTAAAGATTCTCATGAAAGAAAATACAAGAGGCCGTTGAAGTTCTTCCAACGAGATCGAAATGTTTCACTTGGCGATATCATTAGTTGGGGTTTTCTTCCACAAGTTAACGCTTATGCTATTCGAAGAGAATATGGCGTCCAGTATTTTGCACGTTTATATGATATAATGTCATTACCGTGGTGGGACGTTGATGAATTAGCTAAGGTAAGAGTCTTGGAGTACAAGGTGAGAAAGAATGATACTGCGATGTGGGGCTACATCAAATATGAACAATTGAAGTCATTTCGAAAATGGAAGCCACATCGTCCAAGGCGTGTTCAGAGTGTTAATCCTGAAACTGGAGCTGTAGAAGTTATTCTGAATGTGAAGCTTCCACGTACAATGAAGACAATTCCAATGCCAGAAATGGAGCAGGATTTTTATAAAGGTTTTGTTGAGTGGGTTTACAGTTGTAGAACAACTGAGGCAATAATCACATACAGAGCTGGTGGAGAGCTGAGGGATATTCATGTTTACGACCCGATGTGGTTAGTTAATTGCTCAGCTAAAGACATTGAATGTTTATTCATTCACAAGATTCGTTACGCTCCAGCAGATAAAGAGCAAGCTCTTCAGTTTCAACGGGTTGTATCACTATGTATTCAGAAAGGTATCAACTCTGAAAACAAATGGAAATCTTCGTGGTGGTCTTTAGACAAGAAGATGAAACAGAAAGCAAAGCGGGAACGTGAACGTGAGAATCAAAAGATGAAAGAAAATAGAGGAAAGTTTATGAAGGAACAAGAAAAAGAAGAAAAGGCGAGGAAGATAAAGAATGAAAAAATTAGGATTGCGCTGAGTAAAAAGCAAAAACCAAGGGAAGAGATATACAAAGCTATCTGAAGGCCTACATTCAAGACAAAGACTGCGGCTTCATCCAAGGGGGAGTTTGTTGATGCACAATGTCTAAAGTCTTCGTCTTTGTAATACTAGTATAATGTATAGGGTCCAGATAGGTCTTTTTGTGTTAGTTCAGGGGTTAAAATAGTAATTTTATAGCTTTCAAGTTTGAGGTCCGCTTTTATGGCATGTGTTCATAAAAGCTAACCAGCTTTGTTGTCTGGACCGCTCGAGTGAACATGCCATATGAGCGGACCAGGATATCTATAAATACCCTGATGTAGTCTTCACTTGTAACGTTTTCTTGAACCTGATGTTGAACTGCTGACCGTATTACAAGTGATATCAAGTGAAGAAACAGTATTTTAAGTGTGAATCTTCTATTTTTACTCAGTTCTGTTGCATTTTTCTTTGTATCATACTGAAAATGTGTTTCCGCCACATTTTCAGTAAGCACTAGCTCTGATTGACTCACTCGAAAGGTCAAAACTGATCCTACAATTTTATATAAAAACTAATTTTTTATGTTATTAAAACAGTTTAATATCTAAAAATTTATAATAAATCCGTTTTAGAAAATTAAATATTGAAATTTTTATGATAATTACTTTAAATGGTAAACTGTATAAAAATAATATTGTTACTGATATTTCATATAATTTTGATATCTGTTTAAATAAAACAGTGGTTACACTTTAAAAGCATAGTTTAATTTTATATATTTAAATTAAATAACAATATAATTTGTGTCCAAAATTATTTTTATGATGTTACATGCTTTATTCTGAGTTTATATAAATTTAGTTACTGTTTGGTTATTTACAGATTATTTTATATAATTAAATCAGTTAAAAACATTTATTTAAACTTAACAGTTTTAATTATATAATTATATATATTCTGCTCAAAAATATTTTTATAACAAAATACACATGTTTCTGAGTTTATTAAAAGTCTCAAAACTGTTTTGGACATTTTTAGATTATTTTTAATAATTAAACTGATAAACTTAAATACTGATATTTTAGCCTTTTAATTCCATTTTATTTATATTAAATTATTCAGAGTCCAAATTAATTAATTTAAATCAGTAATACTTATGTTTTGTAATTAAAAATGTTATTTTAATTTTTCTGTTTTAAACAAGTTATTTATATAATTATTTAGATAATTTCCATGTTATTTCATTTTAAAACTTTATATAACCGGAGTGGTGGTGGTGGCAGTGGTGAACGTCGGGGAACGTCGGAGAGAGAGAGAGAGAGAGATAACGACGAGAGAGAGAGAGAGAGAGAGAGAGAAGGAGGCGGGAGAGAGAACCGGCGACGGTGGGGGTGCCTTTTTTCCGGTGAGTTGCAGGCGGCGGCAGTGGTGATGATGATGATGAAGATCGATGATGATGATGATGATGAAGGTCGATGATGATCGATGATGATGATAACAGATGCTCAAACACATTGATTTTAGCCGGAACCGAACCTGCAACTTCGCCGGAGTGGTGGTGGTGGTTCCGGCGGCGGAGTGGTGGTGGTGGCAGTGGCTGTGGTGGCGGTGGTGGGAACTGGTGTGGCGGTGGTGCCATTTCAGTCCATTTTTCAAATATTTATACATTTTACTTAAATGGTCCTTTATGTTACAAATTTACACAAACAGTCCTTATTTACTAACTGACTTAACTGGGTTATGATTTTTGGACTGAAATGGCACCTTTCCAGAACGTGGGGGACGAAAATGGCGCATTTTTGAGAAATGGACTGAAATGGCCAAAGTGACCAAACCACAGGGACGAAAATGGCAGTTAACTCTTTTATTTGCTTATTAATTTAACAGCTGCTCAGGTCACTGAAGTATCTTAATCTGAGTAGTTGTCATGAGCTTGTTAGAGTGGGTCACTTCTCTGGGCTCCCTCTACTTGAAAGGTTGACACTCGCAAGATGTACAAGTCTAGTTGAGGTCTGTGAGTCGATTGCAAATTACTGTCAAAAACTTGGAAGTCCTTGATCTGAGTGAATGCAATAAGTTGAAGAAAATTCCAAGAAGCAGAGGAAAGTTAAAGAACCTTACTAAACTTCTAGTAGATGGTTGTTCAAATCTTGGTGAATTTCCCGTTGAAATGAAGGATATGGGATCACTTGAAGTTCTACAGGCTGACAATATTAACATGAAGTCTCATGGTTCCTCCTCTACCATGGTACCAAGAAGTTCCAAGTCCTCTGTGTGTTCTTTACCAATATCACTAGTAATGTTGTCTCTTACATATTGCAATTTGTATAATGAATCATTTCCTATGGATTTCAGTAGCCTTTCAATGTTGAAGGAGTTGAATTTGGATGGAAATCCAATTGATTCCATGCCCGATTGTGTGGGAAGCCTAAGTAGGCTGAAAACACTGACTTTTATAAGGTGTGCTTACCTTAAAACAGTCTTGTGTGCTCCAATCCTATTAAAGTATTTATTTGTAGACAATTGCCCCTCATTGGAGAAAATATCATTTCATCCAGAAACATCGTCTCTTCCTTACCTTAGGATGTTTTTAAATCTTGCACTGACTGATCTTCAATACAATTTTAAAATCCAAGCCATATCAGAAATTGATGGAGAGGTACTACACAGTTTGGGTTGGATTAATATAGCATATTTGAACCACTGCCAGTTTTCGAAGACCCAGTGTTTTAGAGGTTACCATTGGGCACAAAGGATACTTCCAGCACAGGTGAATGTCTCTTTATATATCTTTGATTTTCACCTTTTAAAGTGCATTTATAAGATAATACAACTTTGATGTGACACTCAGATGCTTTATGAAGAAGGAATATTCAGCACATATCTTCAAGGGAAAAAGGTTCCAGATTGGTTCACTCATAGAAGCAACAGATCATTGTTTACCTTGCAATCATCTCCTAAAAATGGTAAGATTCAGGGCTAAGCGTGTGCATTGTGCGTACGATTTCAAGCATAAAGGAAGTTGGTCCTTCAAGAATCGAGATAAGGAATTTCACAAAGAACTCCTCCTGGACATACCATCCTATAGTGTATGTACTCCCACAAGATAATGAGTTTAAATACGGTGATGAAGTGGTAGTATGGTTAAGCCATTGGATGTTTGTGAATAATGAGTTTGAAAATGGTGATGAAGTTAGCATTCACTTTAGTTTAAAATATCGGTATCCATATAAGGGAGTATGGTATGGTGGTGAAGATTATATCTGCTATGGTGGTGAAGGACCAGAATATGCAAATGTAAGGGAGTATGGTATCAGCCCTGTGTATGATAATGATGATGGTGGTGGTGGTGGTGGTGGGAAGCAGAAAGATGAACCTTGGGGTTATTACAAGTCATGGTTGCACATCATCGGTTGGGGTCTCCCTGCTTCCTCAACTCACCTTCTAGGCTCAAGGTTTTCCAATTCAAGGAGAAGATCAGTCAATACGGAATCTACTACAGATTTTGTAAGCGAGCTTATCCCAATTTTAGCCCCGCGCTCATCTGTTGGTAACCTGATCAAGTAGGCTAGTTTCCTAGCTGCATTTTTCGACACAAAACTACCATGATTCAGTTTATGAGGTTTAATGAATGACAAGTAGCAGTGGCAAAAGAGCAAGTCAATCAGGTAGCAGATCAAAATGTAATGTTTGGTTTGGGTGAGAGCGGATGGGTCGGGTTGATTTAAACAAACTTGGTATAATGGCAGCATCATTCTCCCTGAGACCATCAGCTCACCCAAATTCAAACAAAACAAGAGCAACATCTGTATCAGATGCTGAAGTAAAATTAGAAATGTGTTTTATGGTATTTGTGAGTCGTGACTGCCAAGCATTTTACTGATGCTGCGAAGTATAATAAAGCAACTTCATAATACTATGGTCTAATGAAAATTGCAACCTCTACTTTTCTTTATTGTTGTATCGAATTAACTTGGTCCATATTTGTCTTTGCCAAAAGATATTCATAGTTATTTTAGAAAAACGGGTAAATATTTCTTTTAGAATATGTATCAGGTCACTCTTGAACATTTATTGGGAACAGAAAGTGATGTTTGAGCATGGAACCTAAATGGCAACGGTGGACGGTTGTTAATAGCAGCCCCAAATGTTCCAACCACCAAAATCTGCCTGCTGAAATGCAACCTGCAAAATGATGACCAAACACAAAACAACGTCACAATTATGCCTGGTACCTCTATCTGGCAAGATTTCAATCCAAGATTTGCTAGACGTAGCAATTTTGACACATTTACTAATGACTGAGTCCGTTCGAGTTATGTTGCCTCAAACGAATCGAATGGGTCAAAAAGTTGGCTTAAAGGGAAATTGATATAGGATTCATTAAGGCTTCAGCATGCAATATATGTCTCAGTTTGATCTTGAAGTATTAGGGTATAACTAGAGGTGAAAAAATGGGTGTGTGGACCAAGTTGATTGATGGGTCAGATGGGTTAGAGTTAAAAAAGATAATAGCTTTATGAGCATGTCAAAACGGTTCGAGTTGGTCGACCAACTTCCTTTTTTGTAAAGAACAAATGTGTCAGATGTGACTACAAAAAACTGTATAACTAAAACAAAACGGTAAATTGTTCTAAACAAAATGAATTGTTAGTGCATACATCTGTCGTCTTCGTCTTATATCGAGTCTCGGACTGAAAGTTTGAAGAGTGCCTGAAAGTTTGAACATGGCTGCTAGTTTGAAGATGTCAAGTTTGAAGATGTCTAGTTTGAAGGGGTTTAGTTTGAAGGTGGCCTGTCACTTTCAAACTAGAGGGTTTAGTCATGACTGTTTGAAACTGGTCATGTCAGTTTCAAACTAGAGGGTCAGTTTCAAACTAGAGGATATCACTTTCAAACAGGAGGGTCATGCCTATAAATACCTTTCAAACTTTCTCATTTGTAACAGTTGCTGAAAATCATACCGAAGTGCTGCCGGTATTTCTCTTGAATGTAATAGCTGTAAAATCAATATACAAGAGATTTAAAGTGTATAACAAGCTGTTTTTACGTCCGTTTCTTTGTTTCCGCCTCTGAAACGGATTTGAGCTCTTCTGAACGACTCATTCGGGTCAAAATCGATCCTACAAGTGGTATCAGAGCTCAGGAGGAAGAGTTCTTACTAATTTCAGCTCGATTTCTTGAAAAAATTTCTGTTTCTACTCCATTCTTCACGTTTTTTCAAAATTCAAAGAGATTTTTCGGATAAAATGAACTGATTTTTGCTCATAACAAGCGAAATTATGTTTTAATCAATCTCTAAAAGTTTCAGGCTTAAATTCAAAGTAAAACTCAATCAATTTTATAAAAAACGACCTGTTTGTTTGAAAGTGTGTCCAGTTTACATGAACATGAATTTTGAACTCAGATCTATGGTGATTTAGTGGACGTTTTTGATTGATATACACATCATTGTGTTCGGAATTCAGTGTAGTATAATCCTTGAACATATCAGACTTTAATTCATCCAAAAACTTGATAAAATTGGACTGAAACTGCATCCAGTTTGAACGAAACCTCTTCCTTCCCGTTTGAGGAATGCATCCCGTTTGAACTGAAGTTTGAAAATGCCCATCCTGTTTGAAATCAGCCATCCTGTTTGAACTATTGTTTGAAACTGTCCATCCAGTTTGAATTTGGCCATCTCGTTTGAGGCTGTTGTTTGAAGCTAGCCATCCTGTTTGAAAACGACATACTGTTTGAAAGTGGTTCAGTAATGTTGTGAAAGTGTGTTGTGTGATACATTAATCGAGATTGTCAGTTTGCATGTGAAAGAGTCAGTAGTTTTTGTTCAAAGTTTGCTTGTGGTTATCGTATATTGTCGTGGTCCTTTCACGTGTTGTTGGTTAAGTGGATTATTTGGTCATATATTTTGTCAGCCACGAGATTAAAAAAAATCCATGTGAAGTACTGAAGTCATTAATCAAATGAGTTTTGTTGCAGCCCATGTGATGTTATCAGACTATTAACTCAATTAATGTTGTTGTCAGCTTAGTGGGATTTAAAGGTTCAATAAAATCATTCGGTTCATGTAAATCAGTTGTAAAAGTCAAAAGTTGTCGGCAAGTTCAAAAAGAGATTCAAAGTTGCATGTGATTCTCATAAATTCACATGTGTTGTCGGTTTGTTCTATTCATTGGGCTAAGAGAACAGAGTTAAGTATATTTTTGAATTAGTTGGATAAGTTCAAGCTACCGGCCCAATCATATTAAATTGATAATTGAAGTTCTCGGCCCAAGTTTCATCATCTTTAGCGGCCTAAGTACATAGTTTGAATTTGATCAGGGTCAAAGTTGTTCGCACAGTGTGTCAACCTTCAGTTCACACAGAATATTCACCAGTTCGAGTTTCAGTCTTATTCATTTAATTGATAACCGTTTAAACTAATTGTTTGTTTGTTGTTGTCAGGTATTTCACGAGGTGAACCAGTTTGTTTGAAAGCTAGTTTGAGAAATTCTTCGATATTGAATCATGAGTGAAGATTTTTACAACGCATTTGCAACATCTCCGACTACTCCAGGTGACATTGCTAAGAACATGAACATGGAGAATGAAACCGGAACAATGCAAAAACCCCCGAAACTTATGGGAATTGAGGATTATCACGGGTGGAAGAAACGGTTTGAGAATTGGGTTCAGGCGAATCATCTAAAAGCTTGGGAGAGCATCGAAACTGAATATGAAAGGCCAAAGAATTCATCGGGAGTCGATAAAATCATTTCAGAATTCACAGAGCAAGAAAGAGAGAGTTACAAAGGAGAAAAGATGATGATCAATTTGTTACAGCAAGCTGTTAAAGAAGATATATTTGTGTTGCTTCAACATGATGAAAACGCTTATTCTATTTGGGAAGCTCTTGGAAAGAAATTTGAGGGAAGTACTCAAATGCTACAAAGTAAAGCAGCTTTGTTGAAAAAGGAATTTGAACTATTTACGTGCATGCCTGGTGAAACAACAAAGAGTCTTACTGAAAGATACTGTCATCTTGTACGCACTATGTCACAGTTGAAGATTACAAAAACTCCAGCAGAATGGGTTGAAAAGCTTGCTGATGCGTTACCGCAACAGGAATGGGGTACATATTTGATGATATTGAAGAATTCCGGACAGTTTAAAAGATTATCAATTGCACAGTTTATCGAGAAGCTGGAGGCACAGGATCTGGAGCAACAGAAAATTGCTAGAATGAACAGTTCAACTCATCAACAAGATATTAAGTTGTACTACTATAAAGGAAATGTTCAAACTGCTGAAGTTAGTCCAAAGATACAAACTGCATTTAGTGCTGGAAATCAGTCTACACCCAGCAGTCAGGGATCAGTCAACACTAGTGGGTTCTCTACGGTAAATCCTTCAAGTGTTCAAAGTGCATCTGCTGGAAATGGGCATTCGATTCAATGTAATGTAGATCTACATCTTCAAAACGGTCAAAATTATTCTGAAGAAGTTGTAAAGCATCATATGGGATTATTGGTCACTGCCTTGGAATCTTATGAAGGGTTGATTGCCGGAAAAATTGGCAATCCGATGCTTACAAAGGAAGATTATGACCAAATTGATGCAGAGGAGCTGGAACTGATGGATATTAAATGGGCCTTAGCGAGTGTTTTGAGAAGAGCAGAAAAGTTTAGATTGGTTACAGGAAGAAATGATTTCTTGGATGCAAATCTTTCTAATCTTGGATTTGATAAATCTAAAGTTGTATGTTTTCGTTGTAGGGAGAAAGGTCATTTTAAAAGAGAGTGCAAGAATCAGGAGCCGAGAGGAGCAAAGGAGTCGTCCGAGAAAGATGATTACTATCGGAAGTCTATATATCAGCAAATCACTCATCAACCGCATCAACAAAAAGAACCTCAAACAGCTCATGGAAGAATGATTGAAGATGCAAACAGGAAAGCTTATCATGGCATCATTGATCAAGATGATGAGAAAGTGGCTGAAGGTTTTAGCTGGGACAAATATATTCCAGCTGATCCTAATGTTAAAGCTTTTATTGTTCAGATTATTCAAAAACCAGAGTTGATGAAGGAGTGGATGGATGTAATGTCGGATAATGAAGAGAAAAGTGAAGATGAAAGATCTGTTTCATCTGAAAACAGTTCGTCTGAAACAAGTGATAGTGATGAAGAAATTGAACAGATTAATATTGGAAAAACTCACTTATCTTCTGATAGTTTTGAATTTTATTTTGCAGAAAAATTGAAGAAACTGAAAGAGAGGAAAGCTGCAAAAGAAATGAATGAGATCAAAGTGATTGAGAAGATTGTGGAAGTTGAAAAAGTTGTAGAGGTTGAGAAGATCATTGAAGTCATAAAACCTTGTCTTAAATGCGCAGAATCATGCAAACAATGTGCAGAAAAAGACATGAGATTTAGTGAATCAGAAAAGTTGAAAGAAAAATTGTTGTTTGATGTAAAGAATTTGAAAAAGTCGTATGATGTATTGAACAGAACTGTAAATAATCTGGAGAAGACTAACACGGAAAGAGAAAAAGCTTTGAAGATGCTAAATGCTACCATGATGACAAAGCAGAAAGAAATCAACTTGTACATTGAAGAGTGTGCTAAATGGAAACAAGAAGTGGATACTGAAAAAAATGAAAATGAAAGAATAAGAAGATTGCTGCAAAGTTACAAAGGTTGTGACTACATAATTGATAGAATTTATCCAACAGTTGAAGGTTTTGAAGCGTTTAAAGATGAAGAAACAAAGCCAAAGAAGAAGAAGGATACTGGTAAGAAACAGGGTGTTTGTTATAATAAGTGTCCGCCTCCGATTTGGGAAGGGTATTCGCCTAGAAAACCTAACGAGGAAGAACTAAAACAGGCAGTCAATATTAAATTAGAATCCGAGATAACCGATGTTTTACCAGAAAATATTGACGTCATGTTCACAGCGTCCGACACAGATCATGAGTCCGAACTGATAAAACGAGTGGTTGATCAGGTGTTGGATAAAGATGAGGAGTCAGAGTCAACGTCCGAGTCCGAAAGTTTGTGTCAGTCAGTCGGGAGTTCGAGTTTGTCTGAAAAGAGTTCAAAATCGTCGGGAAAACGGGTTTACAGTAAAGAGTTTTTGTTGTCAAAATCTAATTTGAATGATGAAACATTTGAAGTTGGATATACTTTGAATGGTTCTGACAAATTATATTTTGATAAAGAATTTCCAATAAGAGGTGTTAAACCAGAAATGATCAAAAAGGTTTTCAAACTAACAGAAATTAATATTTCTGAAATAAAAGATGAAAATCTTACAAGAAAACCAAGACCTTACACCTCAAGAGTACAACAACGTTTAAACAAGAAAAAGAGTTACAATTCTGGTTCTGGTTTTCAAAAGAAACCTAACCAAAATCGTAATTACAAAAAGAAAGGCTTAGGTTTTACTCCAACAGAAAAACAGAAAAATGAAAAATATGTTCGAGATTTTAAATCAAAAATGACATATGTTGCAGGAACTAGTCATGAAGAAGAATCAAAGGGCTCATTCTGGAGACAATCAAATGAAGAATTTCTTGCTGAGAAGAAAATAATGAATTTCAGAGAAAAGAAACCAGAACCTGTTTTAGATGCAATGAAGTTGGTCACATTGCATGGAATTGTCCAAAAGCTACTCAAACAAAACAGGGAGTTTCTGGAAAACTAAAAGAAGTTGTTGTTGATAAAACTGAACCACCAACTGAAAAGTTTAAAGTGTTTAAAAATTCAACATATGAAGTTGGTGAGTGTTCGAAAAGGTTTTACAAGAAAAGGGGAAATCTTGACAACCAAGCTTGGGTTGTTAAGAAATCAGATGTAAAATCTGGCGATGAATCTGATTCTACAAAGTCAGAGGAGCCACAAGTTGTTAAAAAGGGTGAAAACTCAATGCCTCTAATGGATGATGTTCATTTTCCACCATTGAGAGCTGAGAATTTCAAATCAAAGGTTGGAAAGGTTGAGATCTCGAATCAATTTTATTCTGATAAGAATGAATTTGATGTTGAAAAAGTTTTTAATGGGAATGTAAAGAAAATTTTCGGAAAGATGGTCGATGGGAAGGTTAAAGGAGTTAAAGATTTTTACGCTACAAAGAAGGCAACTTATACTCCAACTGAATCTGAATTGAAAACACCCAAGGCTGGTCAGGCTTGGGTGGATATTTTCTTTCATTGAAAAACCTGACTTGCCGGAGATCCCAAGTTTGTAATTGCGGATCAGGAATCGGCATCTTTCTTAAAAATTGATTGTGTGATTGAATCTTAAAGTTTGTTAAAATTTACAGATTGAGGAATTGCCGGAGCTTCCAGGTTAGTAAGTGTGAAGCAGGAATCGGCATCTTGATTGGTAACATGTGTTTGTGTAGAGGTTTATTCCTACATAGGCTTGAATGTTTTGGATATTTTTACAAGTGGTAAAAGGTTGATTCTGTCAAAGTGATTACTCAAGGTCATTAGTTTGAACTTGATGTAATCCTGATACAAGAGATTGAATGGACAATATGATGAACCAAACCCCTAATTTTACAAGTGGTAAAACCAAAAAAAAAAACTTATTTTCCGGAAAAATCATTTTGGTTAAAACAAACTTAAGTGTTTTGAAATCATAATGAGAAAATAGTTTTGTGATAGGGGGAGTTCTGATTGTTTATGCCAAGTGGATGGCGATTTGTAGCGATTTGATATCAGTTGTCATTTACTTGTATAGTTTGTTTTCAAATTTACTTTAATGTGTTTGCATTTTAGGGGGAGTAGAAATTTTCATAAAATCCAAAAACATTTGAAAATTTGAAAAAAGGAAAAACATGATAAAATTCAAAAATGAGTTTCGTTGTGAAAAGAGGAAATGATAGTACATCAGTGGACTATCACAACATGCTAAAGAAATGGAAAGTTAAATAGTGATAAACGGTCTCACTGATGATATGCCAGTAGGTTTTTACACATTTAGTAGATTGTGACGAGATATAAACCTAAATTCAAACTTGCTTGTTCTGTGGGTTAACACAAACTTGGATATATAGGTAACCCCTGAAATCTTGTTTGAAAGGTCCCTTATTCTGAGATACTAGGTCTTTATGCTCAGTGATATCTGGGGTATTATCCCGGGACTTCTGCTGAAAGAAATTTCTGACCTAGTCCCTGGATAATGCTTTCTGCTATGCTTTGAAATATAAGCGCCGCCCTCAGCAAATTGATGAAACAATAAAATTGATAGTCATTGCTGTTGTAATCAAAAGATCCTCTAAAGGGGACCCACCGAAAGTCGAAGCCGTCATCTCTCTGCGTATCGAAAGATCGACCTGAGCTCTCACGGCCCTCGTACTATAATTTATTCCCCAGACAGATATCATCTGTGGTATATTCACCTGTAAGACTGAATATTGGGATCTGGATACGGGAGTATATTCAAGTAGTGGGACACACGAATAAGTTCAAGAGCTTAAAACATTAATCTCGTATCTCGAAACAATTGAACTTTGTGTGAAAATTTAAGTGGATCAGTATACTGACAATCTAAGTGAATCGTTTAAAACTTAAAATGATTAAAGCTTAACGGTGTTGGTGATTTGTCTCATAAACTGATATGATCCTCTTACACAAACTCACAAAAAATAGTGTCTGTAAATATTCTTTACTGCATTTCATTCTATTCAAAAATTCCAAAAAGATTTTAGTGTGTTTTAGCATAAATTTTTGAAAAAAGACAAAAAGATTTTCGACAAACTGATGTTGGAGAGCTGATTTTCAAAATTCCAAATGCTAGACATGATGAACAAATGGTTTGGGAGAATGTGTTTTGAAACGAAAAATGATTAATTTTTGCAAATGGTTCATTAGAATTTATCATTGATAAATCATTCTGGTTTAATTTGAGAAGAGAATTTGGATTGATAAATTTGTTAAATGTTAAATTTGTGAAATTTATTTCTGGGTTAAGAATGTGCAGGTGTAGCCAGGTTTCGATTTTGAACCTGAAGATAGAGTGCCAGGTTCCGATACCTGAGGACTATGTGATTTCAACAAGCCAGACTGCGATCCCAGCATATCGAAAGGGGGAGTCTTAAGACATTCAAGTAGAGATTGATCGTGTGGAGTCTGTTGATGCTGAAGAGAAAAAGGAGATAAAGATTTTAGGATTCTTACAATGTCAAACACTTCAAAGAGTTTGAGAGGACTGATAAAGACTGAAGATGCAAAGACTCGACATTTAAGACTCGTCAACATCTGAGGGGGAGTCTGTTAGTGCATACATCTGTCGTCTTCGTCTTATATCGAGTCTCGGACTGAAAGTTTGAAGAGTGCCTGAAAGTTTGAACATGGCTGCTAGTTTGAAGATGTCAAGTTTGAAGATGTCTAGTTTGAAGGGGTTTAGTTTGAAGGTGGCCTGTCACTTTCAAACTAGAGGGTTTAGTCATGACTGTTTGAAACTGGTCATGTCAGTTTCAAACTAGAGGGTCAGTTTCAAACTAGAGGGTATCACTTTCAAACAGGAGGGTCATGCCTATAAATACCTTTCAAACTTTCTCATTTGTAACAGTTGCTGAAAATCATACCGAAGTGCTGCCGGTATTTCTCTTGAATGTAATAGCTGTAAAATCAATATACAAGAGATTTAAAGTGTATAACAAGCTGTTTTTACGTCCGTTTCTTTGTTTCTGCCTCTGAAACGGATTTGAGCTCTTCTGAACGACTCATTCGGGTCAAAATCGATCCTACATGAATTAAAGCATTTGAATGCATGCCAGGCGAGTCACCTGATCAACCGACCCGCTATCACTAAAATACAACCTGAATTAACCTGTTTTATTATAAACATGATGAAATTGCCACCACTAACTATAACGTATAGTCCCCCAAAAATCACCAGGCTCCTGCTTCGATCTCCCATGAAATCACAATGTATATTATCCATACAAACTTATAGGTTGCTTTGTTCAGAATTCAGATATCTAATGTAATAAACATAGCTTTCTGCAAATAATAAAGGCATTATCTACTATTTAAAAGGTAAAAAAGTATTTAGAGGGTCAAACCAACCTGACCATATCCAATAGTAATAACCACTTGTTTCATTGATCCTTTACCCCAATGAATCCATTTCTGGGTGTTCGAAAAATTTTGTGCAAGTTAAATCGAAACAAAAAATAAATGGAAAGGGTTTACAAAGTTTTATTTTTGGAAAGGTGGGGAATGGGTGGGATATCCGGTTCTGGGTAGACATATGGGTGGGCAGTCACTCGTTTATGATTAGAGGCCTAGAGTTGGAAAAATCTTGCAGGGTAGCAGACATGATTAGACCGGATACTGTGAATTTGGAGTACAATTGGAATTGGTCCAGAGCGCCAGAATCGGAGGTGGAGATAAGGGAATTGCAGGAGTCCTGGACATTCTTGAGTTTGTGGTTAGTACCAACGAAAATGATTCTTGGAAATGGATGGGAGACGACACGGGCAGCTTCACGGTCAAGTCGGTTAAAAAGATGAAGGAAGAAGATAGGGGAAGTCTCAATTATGTGTGTTCTGATGGTGCAAGTGGGTCCCTCTTAAATATAACCTCACGGCCTGGAGAGCGAACCTTGCACTTCGTGAAAAATGGCCTACGGCCACACTTTTTCCAAAACCGGCATGCCACACATTTGAATAAATGTGTGGCTAAAAGTCATTTATAATATTTTAAAACACTTTTAGTCACACATTATATTATTAATGTGGCCATCGTATAGCAGGTCAAAACTTTTAGCCACGTTTTTCGAAAAAAATCTGACGTTTACTAGCTAGTCTAGCCACAACTCGGAAAGTGTGGCCAAATGCGACCTAACGCCACGGTATTTGTATAATTTTTTTAATTTATGTGACGAAAACACATCTTTGCTAGTCTTTTAGTAACACTTTCAATAAAAAATGTGACAATTGCTTGTCATAGTAGAAAAGTGTGGCCAAATGTTGTAGGCCACCCGGAGGATTGAGTCAACCTCTATTCCTGTTTTCCGACGAACCCGAGAGTGCGGAATCCAAACGGGTAAGTGAAACCAAGTTACGAACACGTAAGACACAAGATTCAACGATTAACACTCAATGTATTAATGCTATGAAACGGTTACAATGCGGTGTTTACAAATGGTCTCTGTAAACTCTCAGTGTGTGTGTGTGTGTTACAGTGTGTTCCCTCTCAAATCTATTCAGACTTGTCTGATGTTTCTGTCTACTGTCTGATGTATATATAGTAACATGTAGACGAACCTTCTGCAAGATGACGAACCTTCATCTGGTCGACGAAGGTTGATGACGAAGCTTCACATGTGACGAAGGTTGTAACCTTCGTCACTTTCACAACCCGAAGAACATTAAGGTTCGCCATAAAGGACTTCGTTCTAAAGGACTTCGCCATAAAGGACTTCGTCTACAAGCAGTCTTCTTCATATGTTGATGAAGCAGGCCCAATGCAAACAAATGGCCCAAGTAAAGTGGCCCAACATGCAATCCTTACGTAAATGAATTCTGAGAATTCATATTGCATAGATTAGTTAACATGTGACATCATCATGATGATGTCATGGTGATGTGTAAACGGGAATTGGTTCGCGGCTCTCCGTGCTTCGCGTGTCGAACTCTGGGACGCACGACGGAGGAATGTCGCTACGTCTGGCTTGAGCCGAACCTAACCGAGTCGAACCGAACCGAATCGAGTCGCGTCCACATAAAGTGTACCAACAAACTCCCCCTTGGACGCTACTCGTGATGGTTCATCTTCCATGTCTTCCATGTCGGAGGATCTTCAAAGTCTTCACGCGTCGTGAGTAGAAAGTGTATCAACAAACTCCCCCTTGGACGCTACTCGTCAATCTTTTGATCTTCGATATTTTAGATCCTTGTGGAGTTGATGATTGATCAGCGGTAACTCGATCATCTTTATCATTTGAGTGCCTTCACGTCGTGTCTTCATTCCGAAGCTTATCATCGAACATGTTCTCCTCGCCTTTAGCATCTGCACATGCAAGAAAGCTAAAAACGTAATGAGAACAAACACTTGGAATATAGTTAACATAAACAAATGACACACATGTGACCATGTTTCAACTACCGTCCGACAGTTTGAAAGGTTAACAAATTGTTCAATTTTAGTCTTTAACTTTCAAACACTTGCAAATTTCGACAGATTATGAAGATACAGTCATTTTGGTTTTCAATCAGGTTTCAGGTAACGAAGACTCGAGTTCCAACATCGGTTAATCAAATCTAAAGTAGAAATAAAATCTTTTTGACTTTTATAAAGTTTATATTAAAACATGCCTAAAATCTTTTTGGCATTTTGAATATTTCAAACTTAAAGACTGAAAGCAGTAAATAAATATACACAGAGTTGCAGAAACTAAGAAAAGTAAATATATACAAACATTCTTTTTGCGAGTTTCGAGGGGAAGAGAATCATATCAGTGTACACGGTCATGCCAAAACGCTCTTGTTGTTCGTTTTGTTAACATATAGATAAGCATCCTATAACAATTATCGGTATTGTTATCCACATAAGCTTAACTTATCAGATGTAATCATGGCGAGGGGATACGTTAAGGTATGATTTATACTTACCGACCGGTGTTCATCCACATCACGACACATTCCCGTATCAAGGTATGCACGAGAGTTCATCTTACTGGTGAGTATACCATTTATCATCTGTTTTGACGTATATGAAAATGTGAGAAACTCACTTATTTTGATTGAAAACAAGCCCTATGTGATAGAATCACTTATTGATGGGGAACTTGATTTTCAGATGCATGAGGGCACAGGCGCAAGTCCGTGAACAGGTCAGTACAATGTACAGCAGAGAGACGAAATTGACCCCCGGATAAATGTGATATTTTATCACTTTTGTGGACATGTGATTGTTGATCACTTATTGAGGTCGTATGCAGTATGTACACATATGTATGATATCATGGAAGATCTAGACTTCGTCTCCGTTATGTTTCGGTAAAAGAAACAACCAAGATACCCAGATGATAAACAGCATAAAGACCACATATCTCAGAACCTCGGCAATCTCTCAAACGAAATTTCGGTACTAAGACCATATGCCAATGAGCGATTCCCACCCGGTCTTCAGTCGATTTAAGATTTATATCACCCTGCACACTTTAAGATGATTGTGAGCCTACCGATACATCTTATATAGAGCTGCTTAACATTTTTTATTTTGCATTTCAGTTTAAAAAGGTTTAGACAGACCACTGATGTACTATCATTTTCTCTTTTGCTCACCAGGAAACTCATTTTTGTTTTTCTATTGTTTTTGAGTTTTGAAATTTTTTGATGTTTTTGAATTTTTCAAATTTTGGAATTACTCCCCCTAAAATCAACAAATTTACAATAATTTTAAAAACACAAAGATATTTACAAAAACGATTTTCCGATGCGGATTACTATTGCTTGACCTTAATGTCATTTACCAATAATAAAAAGTCAAATCTTGATTTATCAAATGCTTTGGTAAAAAGGTCGGCACGTTGGTCATCGGTATGGACTATGACAACATTGACGAGTTTCATATTGAAACAATCACGTGTGAAGTCATATTCGAGATCAATGTGTCTGGTCAAGGAGTGCTGATACGAGATGTTACTAAATCATAAAGCAGCTTAAATATCGACAAGAATAGGAGAGATTAGAAATTTAAAACCGTAATCCTGCAACTTCTTCGTGCATTGCAAGGAATCTGAGTGCTCTCCCAAACTGGATATCCACCAGGTGTGGATTTCAAAGTCGATTTTGTAGCTACTGAGAAATCTCTTCACAACAACAAGATCAGAAACCTCTAACAACCAAACTTTGGAATGATCTTCATTTTGTCGAAGTGGTCAAATTCTTTCATCATCATTCTTGAATCAGACTTTTTTGTCTTCTTTCCCTTGTCTTTTCTCATTTCTCTCCATCAATGGCAACAATATTCTGTCACACCCTGGCTTTGCGGAAGCATGGTAATTTGGTGTGACTTCTTAATACCATAGCTTAATCATATCAAAGCTATATGAAAATAAAACCATGCAAGATCATCCATTAAAATAAGTTTGAAGAGTAAAGAACCACAACATTGTCTTAACGGATATCACATCCTAACAAACATAAACAGTGTTCAAAAGACACAACACCAACAAGAAATAAACACAGTTTAAGAACTGTGACTCGTCCAGGAAAAAGTCACATCCCTTAAACTCGGATGACCTCGAAACTAGTGCAGCGGGAAAACGTGTCATACCGCGCCAGATCCTTTAATTCCCTGAAATACATGTAAGTTGAAAAATCAACAATAATGTTGAGCGAATTCATGTGTAAGTGAGTAAGTAAAACCTTTGTAAAATGTCTGTATGTATGAAAATTCCTGGTATGTAGCAATAAGGAAAAGAGATCAATTAATGTGTAGCTAAATACATTAATAAGTGAAATGGCCTAGGAAGCACTCAAACCTGTAACGCGAATTTCATACTGGTCCTTCCGGTGGAACGACATAGTCACCACATGCAGCCACACGCTGGCTCATGTGTGGGGCTCGCAACACCCGATAGATCTATCACTCATGCCTCTCGGTCCTTATACAAGGATTAATGGTCTTACGATAATAGCCTACCCATTCACATGATCTAGGTAATAACCCTCCTTATGCTATCAATACCATGTAAAAAGTACTTGTAATCGAAGTAACATGTATTTCACCCCCACAGTTTAGAAAACTGAAAACAGTTAAGAGAAAATGGGGACATGAACTCACAGTGGTGCGTCTCTACCAAGTATATCTCCTGCTCAAGCAGCTGTGCGACGACCTACACGTACTAACTCTATTAGGCGGACGGCCGTGCCTTAGCTTAAGGTTTAAGTTTTTGGGAAATAGTTAGACAACTATTTCGTGTTATTATTTTTGTAAATACTTGGTAATTATTCTCCTTCCCAAGGATGGGGGATTTATACATGTGCGTTCGTATTATTTTGGAATCGTTATCATTTGGTAATATTATTTTTACCCTAAAAATAATATCTGTATATTTCACAAAATAGTCATAAACATTCCAAGTGTTGTTACTAAATATATACTAAATATATATCTTAGCAAGTTTTTATTTTGTGAAAATCCCACCTCCGATAATTAGAAATCTTGTAATAAAGTCATGGCGAAATCTATAATTCGAAAACACGTTAAAAAAATGTATTTCTAACACTTGTAGTGAAAATATTTCTAAGTGTTAGGTTTTTGGAAAAATTTCGCCAGAGTTTCCTCTGTAACTGGAGGTGGCCACGCTTTCAAGCGTATCATTTTCTTTTACAAATCAAACCAACAATTTTCTCAATCAAACATAAGCATTATTCAAACCATCAAACTAGTCAAAAGAGATGTAAATCGCAAAAATACATGAACTTGTGGTTTATCTAAAATATGAAGTAAATCCCATTACTTTTAGTGGATCTTTTGTATAAATCAATCCGGTTTCGTAAAAGTCTCGTTTTTAACGAAATTCTATCTTTACAACTTCTTGTTAACATTTACAAAAATAGTTCTTTCGTCAAAGCTTTGTGTTACACAAGTGTTTACACACTTGTGTGTTTACTAAAATCATTCTTGTTTATGAAAGATCCGTCTTTAAAAGTATGTTTTCTCTTGACATGTGGTCCTTTGAAAATACCGCTTGTAGATCCGTAGATCTACTAGTTTTAAACACTATTTCGTGAGTAAAGTCGATTTTACACAAGTTCAAGTTTCTCGTGTGGTAGAGTTTCATCACTTAACCCTTGTTATACTTAAACAAGCTCTATGTCATGATCCATGATCATGACCAATCCGGGTTAAACGATGATCCGAGCTACCACAACATAGATCGGCACTAAATAATCACACAAAACAAATCTTACAAGATTTACACAACCCTTGTGCTATTAACCAACATTTTTAGTAGACTTTTTCGTATTATTTTGCATGTTCATGAGTTTTAACCGTCATATATCGTTTTAACCACTTTAGAATGGATAAAAAATGTGTTTCAAGCAACTTACTACTAGCTCGAGGCTAGGGAAGATTCTAGTCGAGAAATGAGTGGATAAAAGCCATGTAGCGAGGTCCTTCACAATCCGAGTGCACCAAGCTTCCTTATACGCGATCCTTAACCCTTGTGCAAGCTTGGAATGGCAAGATCAAAACTCGAAAATGGATGGATGATATAGGGGGTGTTCGGCCGAGAGCTTAAGAGAGGGAGAGAGTGTGTGTGTTGTGATGTTTGTGCTAGTGTGCCAAGATTAGAACTTAAAGACAATTCCTCATGATCATTAACCATTGGATTTAGTTTCTACTAGATATTAGACATTAGGATTATAATATTCAAATATAGGACAAGGGGTGTCCCCCATGAGGACCGAACTCGCTAGGGGGGGGGGGTATTCGGTTAGATTGTAAATAAATAGATAAGTATTAGTTAGGTAATTAGGAGATTAAACCATTTACTAGTATGTTATGCATTGTGACGGGTGTTAGGGTATTCAGGGACCCTAACTGGCTCAGAAAAGAAAAACAGTGTTGATGGCAATATTTTTATGTTCCGGGTATAGTCCAGTCGTTCGGTTGGATAGTGATCCGTTAAAGTGCTTAACAAAGCTTTAAAGTGTCGTTATTATTACTTTTAGTGACACAACTTATTCCCGACACTTTGGAAAGTGTCTAGTAATATTTTTTTTTCTCATGTTTTGGCACTTTATTAGTTAGCTAGATGCTGAATTTTAATTAAAGTGCTGAGTTTTGTACCTAGAGTACGTTTTAGGCACATCCGGTCACTGTAATCTCATCCCTAGTGACGCAGTTCTACAACCCTTATATTCCTACACTCACCACTAGTGTAGCAACTATCTCAGGCTCTTACAGGCCTTAGAGGCAGTACCTGCCTGGTGCTAGTTATGACAGCACGTTTAATAGGTTATCCGTTCATTGTGCTACTGTGCTTTTGGTGCATCAAGGTTGTCACAAAGGTGCTGTAAGCAAAACATGGAGTGACAGCAAGTAAAGTATGATGCAAGTAAGTACATGTATCAGTATTCAAATAGCAGTTTATCCACAATTTCAAGTAAGCACAGTAATTAAGCAGTAATTAATTATTAATTAAGTCGTACGGATACCTGGTTTGGTGAGGGTTGTCACATATTCTCCTAGATGTAACGATATTTCGGAGCCTTATGTCGCCGATCTTGTGCATGGACGCTCCACTATCAACAATCCTAAGACTATCAATAGTTCCTCCTGGAACATCCTGCACACTCATTCAGAGATTAGTTGGAGAGGGGGACCCAAGCCTTCACAGACTTGGGTCGTCCGTCATCATCGAGAATTGTAACATCCATTTCTCGATGATTCGGAATTGATGTAGCTCCCCCTAAAACAGTTACTTGTTTTGGTTTCCAAATCTGTTTTTGTATTTCATTTTTAATTTCTAACTTAACAGACTGTGTTTGGATAACCTCTGGTTTCAAAGCCATTTCAACTTCTTTTCTTTGTTGCTTTTTCTGTTTCTTTTCTCGTTGTTTAACAAGACGAGGGTCCTGTTTTGGTGAACCAGTTTCATGGGGGGCAAAGACCTTTCCTTTTCCCTTGGTGAGATATGGACAGTTCTTGACAATGTGTCCATACTCACCGCATTCAAAGCATGATCTCCGCTCAACAAACCTCGGAGTATCATAAATGTAAGAACTTGATGATGAACTTCGTGATCTTGAGGTACTTGGTCCTACATCACAACCGTTTGTGTGTTGTGTGTAATTGTTTTGACTGTTTCTTTTCAAAATTTTAACTTGTTTAACAAAATCCGCGTTGGATTTGTTTTCGAAAGTTTCAATTTTATCAGTCCCTCTGGATTTCATGAAGTTCACCTTCTGAATCGTCTTCTTGTTTTGGCTTTGTTTGCCTTTTCCCTTTCCTTGGTGAACGTGACCTTGCTTTCGTTGATTGTGTTGTGGTTGCAATTTTTGATTCCCATACTTCTTTCTAACTTCGGATTTTGGGATAGGAGCACACTGAGTTACTACAACTCCTGGGCTCGACTTTCCCAAAAACTTACTGGTAGAATCTTCAAAAACTTTATCAATCAAAGATTGATTGACATTTTTGATAGGGAAATCCTTGTCTGAATATATTTTATCAGATCCAATCAACGTGTACAACAAGTTCACGCTTTCACAACTTCCAGATGAGGATTCAACGGACTTGGCTGTAGCAGTCACAAACGGTTTTGCAGGTGGATCACAAAGAATGTAATTTTCGAGAGGTATGTTTTCCTCTTTTGTTACCGTTTCTGACTGTTCAGAATTAGTATCCTCGGATTCATCATCTGACGAATCAGCATCCTCAACAATGACTGGAGGATCCTGATTTCGTTCAGCTGTTGACACTTTCGCATCTGCTGATTCATCCGAATCTGAGGATACTTCCTTTTTGTAACCTAGCCCAAATGTGAATTCCTCAAGGCTTAATGAAACTGAGGGCTCAAAATGAGGTTTATTTTCCTCATCAGGCATCGAAGAATAATCGTGTTTAACAGGTGGTGGACACTTCTTATAACCTATGCATGTGACATCAGTTTTCTTTTTCTGAACATCAATGATGTGATCCAGCACATAGCTAGAGCTTAAATAGCTGTCTAACTTGAGTCGGATCGCCTCACTTTCAGATTTAACACAAACCATTTCTTTTTGCATTAACTCGGGCCTATTGATGTAATGGTTTATTTCAGTTTGTTTTCTTGAAACCATTTTCGTTAGCTCGGTCTTATCCTTTTTTAATGTTTCAATTAATTTTTTAAATTCCTTTTCATAATTTTCACGAAACATGTTGGCCTCTGTGCATTTCGAAAGATCCACGATCAAATGTTGATTGTGGATAAATGTCATCATATTTGCTTTGCAAATCGTCATATTTACTTTGTAAATCAGACAATTTAACATTTAATCCAACACACATATCACATCTATCACAACTATCAGATTTTGATTCATCGACACGTACCTGACTGGAATCACTCTCAGATGTTGACTCATTTACCTCAGAATCAACAACCCCCCTTGTTGATTCATATTCTGATCCATCCTCGCTTGAAATTGAACTTGAAGTTGTAACATCTTCAACTGAAGTTGAAACATCTTCAACTGAACTACTGTCATGTTCAGAACTGTCATCGTTTCCCGAAGATTCACCATTGCTGGCATCTTTGACAATTTTAGCATAAAACGCAGTTTTTGTTTGACTACAGTTCCTTTGGATCAAGAGATGATGGTGCTACAGTAGAACGATGGCGCTGTGAAGCAACTGGTGGTAATGGATTTCCATACAAGTCTGTTGTTCTTTCTGGTTTAGGAACTGATTGTATTGGGTTTCCATATATGTCTGTTGTCATTTTCGGTTCACTTTTTTTTATTGGTAACCGATGCCCATTGTTCTGCCGTAATTCGAGGTGGTGTGGGAGATTCGGCCCATGATGGAGACAAACCCGTGCTTCTATACTTGCTCTCTGTATTAGATGCGGGTGCGGGAGATTCGGCCCATGATGGCGATAAACCCGTACTTCTATACTTGCTTTCTGTATTAGACGGAGTACCCCACCAATTCGAATTCATTTTGGATGTCTATTGATGAATACCTGCTTACAAAATCAAAACAAACAAGTTAAATATGATTTTGAAGTCTTCTGTTAAAAAGATCAAGTGAAAGTGACGAAGTATATGTTGTTCGTCGAAGACACCAAACGACGAAGATTAGGAGGTTCGGAAATCAACAAGTGTGACGAAGGTTGGATTGTTCGGCAATCAACAAGTGTGAAGAAGGTTGGATTGTTTGGTCAATAATGTGTGACGAAGTGTGAGAGGTTCGTCGATGAACAAATGTTGACGAAGGTTAGAAGGTTCGGCTGAAATACAAGGTGACGAAGGATGGAGGGTTCGTCGAGGACCCCTTTTGATGAAGGTTTAAAGGTTCGTCGAAATCAATTTGTGACAAAGGTTAGGAGGTGATGAAGGTTAGAAGGTTCGGCTAAGGCAATGTCGACGAAGGTTAGATGGGTGACGAAGGTTCTGTCTATGGGAGTTCGTTGACAATGTGAACCAGACAAGTTGATATTGCTCAAATCTTATCCAATCTACTTCCTCATACAAGAAACTTCTTTGGCAAATAAGTCAAGCCCACACTACCTTCATAACCTGTTTTTCAACATACTCATCATTAGTATGTCACAATATTCAAACAACACTATTTTAATCAACAACACTTGCATTTTAATATTAGTAACACTTTAATTTAAACTCAAATTCAAATCAAACATAGATATTTATCAAGAACACTATGAAGATGTGATGAACTGGATGAGTTTTCCGGCCTCCTGAAAATATTCGGAACACAAGTTTTGCAATAAAGTTCAATGAAAACCCAATTCTAACATATATGCATGAGTTTTAAACAAGGTTTTGTATGAACTAACAAGAACATAACGAGATTTTCACGGATTAAAGATTTGTTTTTCCAGAAAATATATGATCTTTAAACTCTAAAATACCAGAAAAACACTTAAAAATCCTTAAAATCACAAGAAAACTCTTGGTTTTAACACGGAATCGAGCCAATGCTCTGATACCAATTGTAGGTCCACCCGGAGGATCGAGTCAACCTCTATTCCTGTTTTCCGACAAACCCAAGAGTGCGGAATCCAAACGGGTAAGTTAAACCAAGTTACAAACACGTAAGACACAAGATTCAAACATACAAATTACCAACTCGACATAGAGCTCGAAGTAATATTTTCTAAAACTAAAAATAAGATAAAAACTGAAAGTAAATGTTGGCTAAAAGGGAAATTGGTCCAGATGGGTCAAGTGGTCAAAATATGCCAAATTATTTTTGTTAAAAATATAATTGTAAGAAAAAATGGTTCAGGTCAAAACAACACACCATGACCTGGTATCAACCCGCCCATTTGCTACCTAACATGGTTAACTATGGTACCTATGCCACAACAACAAATATGCGTGGGTGACCCTTTTACTTGAAGTGTTTCATCTGTCTCTGCTTAACCTCTACCCGTAACACGAAGCTCAAAAGGATGCAATATTTTAGGTTGCACGTACAAACAATTTTGGACTGCAAACCCTTAAACGTTGATGGGGGGTGCCGTAGCATTCGTGTGTTGGACCGAGAAGACTGATTCGCCATAACTAATTATTAACAACTTTAAGGGCAAGATATCGTATAAATGAAATTTAAAGGGTTTATGTAAATAGCGATCAACGAAACTTTCCAAGAAATAATACATAAAATATGATATAAGAGAGGAAATCATGTACAAGAAAAAAATTGTGTACGAAGTGTAGGCGAGAAGCTCAGCCATTGATCTCTCTAGATCAATGGCTCAAAGTAAGGCGGTGGCAATTTCGTAAATTTCAAGTTCAAACAATTGAAGAAACAAATAGAGAAAGGGCATTTTGTTCCTTTCATACTTAAACTCCTTCCTTCCTTGATTTTGAAACGGCTATAACTTTTTCATACGTTAATTTTTTTTAAATTACACCTATTAACGAGTATTTCATTCTCTTTAATTCGAGCAGCCTGTTACTATAGTTTTCTTTTAAAAAAATATATGATTTTTAATACCCATTATGCGATTATGAGATTTTGAATACCCAGCACAATACTACATGATTTTGAATACCCATTACGTGATTATGTGATTTCATTATAGTATGTGAAACCACACTAAGTGATTACGTAATTACGTAACAATAGTTGACTGTGTATTATTACGTGTCTACATGATTTTGTATACCCAGATTATGTGATTTCATTATAGTATTTTATGTGTAATCAAACAGAGTGATTACGTACAAAAAAACATGTAATACATAATATTACATATGGTATACCTAATATTGGAGGTCTAATCACGTATTAAGGATAAATTGTACACAAAACATTAGCCAAATCAACCTATAATAACCACAATATGTTGTATATTACAGATTTAATCAGGTAATAAAGCATAAACAATCAAGTTCTTAATTTTGAATGTGTAATCACGTAATAAACACAATTGTAATAACATCAGCTATAACAAAATTGTCTGGAACGGAACAACTGAAATACAATAATAATTAGGCTATTTTTGATTTGTTCTAGTGTCAATGCAATACAACAACTCAAGTAACGTAATGATTACACCAACAATCCTAGATTATTACTTTTTGCCAAGATTTGAATCTAGATCTCCCCCTTGAAGAGGCATTCTATGAATCTACCAGTTAGGCAAGTCCTGCGTTGTCACACCCTCAATTTCCACATGCGGAGTACTACCGTGAGGCATGTGACTGCCTAGGATCAAGCCACCAATCATATCAAACATTTAATAGAAGTAAAACAAAACTATCACCAATATGATTAGTGACATAACTTTTAAGTCTAAAACATAATAAGTTGAAATAAAGTTGAAAGCATAGTTAGTTTAAAGTAGAGTTCAAATGTTTAGCGGAAGCATGAAGTACATAAATAGTTTAAAACATAAGTTCCAAATTAGGAATCCAACAACGAATTCTAGACGACCACCACACTCCTCCAAGCATACCCCAGTGCAGCATCTACGGTCCTACAAGCATGCAGTAGTATGTCAACATAAAATTGGCGAGTTCGCGGTTCTCAAAAAGGTTTTCTTCTTTTATCCCAAAAACATTAAATTATGAAGTTACCATGTTAACAAAACAGATCATGGGGAATTTCCCCATTTGTGAGCTACTAAACTGTGAAGTACACGAAACTTTGATATAATTGTTGATTTTGCCCTTGGTCAATGTCATTGACCAGATTTCCAGATAAAAGTTCACGCCCGGCTCCCAGCACGGTGTGAGGTTGTCAAACCTAATAGCGCTATCAATTAATACCCCGTTTGCCCAACCGGCGATTAATGAATATAAATGTAAGGGACTTCATGGTAGAGTTTCGTTTAGTATTAGAAGACATGATTTATGAGTGTCGTTGAATTACCATACCGTTACCACGGTATATGAAGTTCCCAAACCACTGGGAATGCATGTTGTTTAGTTTTAGTGTGAACTCACATTTGATTGCTCGGTAGATAGAGTATTTATCCTAAGTTTGGTCAACCACGTCCTATTATGGTTACCAATTATTAGGACCATATATAAGTAAATCACGTATGTCACACATATTTATGTCAAGTAATGTACATATAGCAGTTCATAACAAACATGTATTTACAACTATCATACCCTCAAAACAGTTAAACATTTGTACAAGTGAACAGTGGAAGTGTGCGGACAAGATAAGGCTTTGGGCTTAATCAGTGTGCAGCCCAATGTGAGAGTGTGTAGCCCATTAGAATAAGCCCAACATATAAGACTGTGCGGCCCAATACATAAGACGGTGCTGCCCTTCTGAGTGTGCGACTCAGCTGGGAACCACTTGTACATTGTGCATAACTTAGTTGCACGTTTCAGGGGTGTGCGGTTCTGAAGTGTGCGACAAGCATAAACAAACAGTTTTCATCACTTTTGCTTCTTTAAATCAAACAATCAGTTCATTAAGCCAAACAATCTATCATTCATGTTTTCATCAATCCTAATTGGCTAATCATCACAAGATTTCAATCCAAAGTTAGTCATAGAAATCAAACCATTCTCGTATGAACATCATGGGTATGTTATTTTAAAATCATTATTATCAACATATCATTTCATTTGAATTCAAAGAATGTCCCAATATCCTAATCCTTTAACATCATGACTTGAATTCAAAACATCAAAAAGGCAGTGGCATGCATTTTCCAATCCTAGCACCTACTAACATATTCATTCATGGTTCCTTGTCATTAAATCTAGAAAACCCAACAGTGGGGTCCTACGAATCCAAAACAGTGAATCAAGATCATTATACACATAAGATTCTTTACACCCTATAGTCATATAAAGTTCTATCATGTATAGCATATCAAACCCTAGTTCATCCATTATGTTATTCACGGGTTCACCATCAAACACCATACAAAAACAGGATCCAATTGTCATGAACACAATAGAACACTAATTAAACAATGAAGAGCATTTATTAAGAATCCATCATATTAAGAACACATCTTTCATTTTATCATCAAGAAGAATCATGAACCTTTAAATACTAAAATTGTACTAACCTTAAATGAAGAATTTCAGATCAAGAAGAAGATTGTGCGATTTCCAGAAGAAGATAGCTTGGAATGATAGAAATGTTGCTGCTGATTATCTTGGAACTTTAAAAGAGGAGAAGGAAACCCAAAAATGGCAAGGCTTCTAATTGGGAAGACAGAGAGAAAGGGGTGGAATGTCGGCTGTAGAGAATGTTTTTGGCAAAAGTTTCTAGGGTTTAGAATAGGGTGTCCTTAAATAGACACACACAAGGTGTCGCACACTCATTATGGGATCCAGCTGGCAAATCAGGTCGCACACATGTGCAACTTTTGAGTGTGCTGTCTAATATTTAGGTTAGGTATACGACATAAGGTGTGACCCAACTAGAGGGGTGTGCGGTCCAAGGGACCTGGGCTCATTAGTGGACAGGACCAACTTATCAAACTGTGCGAGCAGAATTTAAGTGTGCACACACTAGAATCTATATGGTGTGCAGTTAGATAATAATAATAATAATAATAATAATAATAATAATAATAATAATAATAACATTAATACACGTATATACATACATGCAGTTCAAATATTCAAACCCTGTTATATTAATACCATTTTATCAATTAACAAAATTACATTGTATAAAGAAACAGCACAGAGTGGTACGTGCGGGTTGTCATATTATCCCCAAGTTGAATGAAATTTTGTCCCGAAATTTAGCGTATAGTCAGTGAATAACTAGGTGTTTTCACGGGGTGTCACATCATCCCCAATTCAGTAGTAGCTTCATTACTGAACTCCTTGTCTTTAAAAAACTAAGGATACTTGCGCATCATTTGATCTCTCTTTCCCAAGTAAACTCTGGGTCACAGCGAGAATTCCAACGTACTTGGACTATCGGTATCCTGCTGCGCTTGAGAGTTTTGATCTCTCGATCGATAATCTCAACTGGTTCTTCAACGAAACAGAGTTGATCATTGATAGTGAGTTCATTGAAAGGAACAATAAGAGTTTCGCCAGATAGACACTTCTTCAGATTCGACACGTGGAACACGTTGTGTACCGCACTCAGCTCCTCGGGCAAGTTTAGTTTATATGCTAACTTACCGATTCTCTCGGTGATTTCAAAAGGTCCTCGACCTGGAATTCTAAAGGTTTCCTACGCCTATCAGCATAGCTTTTCTGACGGTCACGAGCTGCCGCCATTCGTTGTCTGATCTGGGCAATCTTATCCGTGGTATCAAGTACAAGTTCTGGGCCGGTGATTTGGCTTTCGCTAACTTCCACCCAACACAAAGGTGACCGACATTTACGTCCGTACAGTGCCTCAAATGGAGCTGCCTGAATGCTAGTATGGTAACTGTTATTGTAAGAGAATTCTACCAGGGGTAAATATCGTTCCCACTCGTTTCCAAAGTCGATTACACATGCTCTTAGCATGTCCTCAAGCGTTTGGATAGTACACTCAGTTTGACCATCAGTCTGCGGGTGATATGCAGTGCTCATATCTAAACGTGAGCCAAAGGATTTGTGCATAGCCTACCACAATTCGGATGTAAAACGTGGGTCACGATCAAAAGTTGGCATCCCGTGGCTAGCAAATACTTCTTTCACGCCCAAATGGTATCGTTTCCGCTTTGTGATCTTGGTAAGCTAGTAGCAAAATCCATGGAAATCTGTTCTCGTTTCCATTCTGGTAGTTTGGGCTATTGAAGTAATCCAAGCGGCTTCTGGTATTCGATCTTAAATCTGGCACAGGTTAAACATTAATAACATACTTTACGATGATTGTCTTCATGTTTGGCCACCAATATAAGGTCTTGAGGTCGTGATACATTTTATCGTATCTATGATGTATCGAGTAGCGGGACTTATGGGCTTCATCTATCACAAGCTTTCGGAAATTTCCATAGAATGGAACCCAGGTACGCTCCATGAAGTAGTAGACACCATCGTCCTTGTGTTCAAATTGTTTTCCATACGACGAATGGATTCTGCTAATAGGTTTTCTGTTTTCAGGGCTTCGACTTGAGCTTTACGTATCTGATCAGGAAGGTTCGAATGAATAGTGAGTTGAAGCGCACGAACACGCCTGGGTTTGGTGTCTTTGCGACTGACAGCTACAACGTTTGCCTTGCCTGGATGATACTTGATTGCGCACTCGTAATCGTTCAGTAGTTCGACCCATCGGCGTTGCCGCATGTTCAACTGCTTTTGGTCCAGAATGTGCTGAAGACTTTTGTGATCAGTGTAAATCGTACACTTGGTACCATACAAGTTATTTCTCCATATCTTAAGCGCGAAAACTACGGCTCCCAGTTGCAGATCATGGGTAGTATAATTCCTTTCGTGAATCTTGAGTTGAAGTGACGCATAAGCAATAACCTTCTCGCGCTGCATCAACACACAACCTAGTACTTGGATAGACGCATCGCAGTAAACAACGAAATTGTCTTCGCTATCGGGTAAAGAGAGAATAGGTGCACTACACATCTTCTCCTTTAGTTGCTAGAACGCTGATTCCTGAGCATCACCCCACTTGTAGGTGACACTCTTTTGAGTTAGAGTTGTGAGGGGTTGCGCGATCTTCAAGAAACCTTCAATGAATCTACGGTAGTAACCTGCTAAACCCAAGAATTGACGGATTTCAGTTGGAGTTTTGGGTACAGGCCAGTTCCTGATGGAGTCAATCTTAGCGGGATCGACATAAATCCCAGCTTCATTGACCACATGTCCGGGGAAATAGACTTCGCGAAGCCAAAAGTCACATTTCGAGAACTTGGCATAGAGTTGTTTGTTTCAAAGTAGTTCTAGAATAAGACATAGGTGTTGCTTGTGTTCCTATTGGCTCCTCGAGTAAATCAGGATGTTGTCAATGAAAACGATAATGAATTTATCAAGGTAAGGTTTACACACTCAGTTCATGAGATCCATGAAAACCGCAGGTGCATTGGCTAACCCAAATGGCATAACCAGAAACTCCTAGTGGCCGTAACGAGCCCTGAATGCTGTTTTAGAGATGTCTTCGTCTCGGACTCTCAACTGATGATAGCCTGATCTTAGATCAATCTTAGAATAGAAGCTTAACCCTTGAAACTGGTCGAATATATCATCGATACGTGGGAGTGGGTAACGATTCTTGACGGTTACTTTGTTCAGCTGACGGTAATCGATACACATACGGAAAGTGCCATCCTTCTTTTTGACAAAGAGTACTAGGGCTCCCAAAGGCGACGAGCTAGGACGAATAAAACCCTTATCTAATAGCTCCTGTAGTTGCATCGATAGTTCTTCCAATTCTGTTGGGGCTAAACGGTAAGGTGTACGAGCTATAGGCGCCGCTCCGGGAGTTAGCTCGATTTGAAATTCGACACATCGATGACGTGAGAGTCCAGGTAATTCTTCAGGAAATACCTCGGGATAGTCGCGTATAAACGGAATATCTTCAATCCTCTTTTCCTTTGCCTAAGAATCAGTAACAAGAGCTAGAATAGCGGTTTTCCCCTTTCGTAGACATTTCTGGGCTTTCAAGAATGAGATGATGCCTATAACAACACTACTCTTTTCTCCTTGAATAATGAGGGGTTCACCAATAGAATGAGGAATACGGACAATTTTCTCTTGACAGAGTATTTCCGCTCGATGCTGGGTAACCAATCCATTCCGATAACAACGTCGAAACTTCCCAGAATGATAGGAAAGAGATTGATAGAGAAAGTCTGATCAGACAACACGAGTTTACAATCGTTGATGATGTGAGTAGCCTCGATATTTCTACCAATGGCCAATTTGACGACGTGTGTAGTGTTTAGTGGAGTTGGTGCAGATTTAAGCATCTTACTAACACTTAGTGATACGTAACTAGCATTGGCTCCAGAATCAAACAGTAAGGAAACAAAAAGATCATCGAGTAGGAACTCACCAGTCACAACGTTAGGGTCGTTCCTTGCTTCTCCTGCGCCAATCACAAACGTGCGTCCTCTTGCGCCGTTATCTCCATTGTTGCCATTCCTTTTGTTGTTGTTTCCCGTGCCCTGGTTGTTGTTGCGGTTTTGGTTCAATTGCGGGCAATTCTTCTTGAAGTGCCCCTCGTCTCCACACTAAAAACACCCTTTGACATTAACCCGTTGCTGCTGCTGCTGTTGGGGTCTCTGGTTCTGCTTCACTAGGTGTAGGCTCCTACAATCCTTAGCTGCATGTCCCACTTTGTTGCACCATTGACAACGGTTCTTCTCATACTGCCCGCAATGGTGCATATTGCATTGGTTGCACTTGGGTCGGTATCCCTTGTAACCACCAGCTTAATTATTAGGACCCTTGTTTCCATCGATCTTTCTTTGCTGAGTTTGAGGCTGCATGGAGCTAGAACCTTTGTTGTTATCCCACTTGCGCTTGTTGTCTACAGAAGCGTCAGCAGTAGTGCTAATTCTTTTGGGAAACTTTCCTTGTTCAACAGCCTGGTCAGTGAGACGGTGTATCAGGCGTATAACTTGCTGGATCGTGGGTAGATTAGCTGAAGTCACCAGATTTTGAATTTTGGGAACTAGGCCCTTGAGATAAAGCTCGATCCTTCTATAAGGAGGCTTAGACATGTTGAGACACAGAGCAACATAGTCGTTGGATTGTTTGGTGTATGCCATAATTTTCTGATCCAACCATTTTCAATTCACAGTACTCGGTCTCGAGTTTGTTGGTATCATCCCTGTGACAGTACTCCTCCTTGATCAAATTCTTGAAGTCGTTCCAACGGGTGGCATTGGCTGTCGCCAATCCGAGCATCTGAATCTACGCATTCCACCAAGAAACCGCGTTTCCTTCGAGTGTACCAGTAGAAAACTTTACCCAGTTGGCAGTAGGACATTCACACACAACGAACACAGAATTGACCTTCTCGATCCAGTGTAGAAGGCCTATGGCCCCTTCAGTGCCATTGAAGGTAAGAGATTTACAGTCATAAACGTTTTGAAAGTGCAAACACGAGGTTGAGTGGGTGCAGGTTGTCCTGTCGTGTAAAACAGAGCGACCAAGGTTAAAAGTGACAAGACGATAAGAGAGTAGGAACTAAACATCCTAGAACGACAAGTTTACCTCTGGGATGGGCTGCCAAAGCCTCAGCCACAGTGTTTATCAGGTTTGTCAGCTGATCCTGAGTCATGTTAATGTTGCCTCTTTCGGGTCCACTCATTTTCTTCACATCCAGAAAACATAGTATGAGAATGACGTTGGAAAGATGGAGAGAAATGAGATAGAAAGATGTCTAAGCATGATACGTAGGCTTCTAAACATTGCTTAGAATAGAACCAAATAAGTAGTATAATGTATTACTAAATATACTATCATGTAATACATTTAGCAAGTAGTAAGCATGCATATACCTATGCTGAGTAGTCTTAGAATGCTGAGTCTTGCACTTGGAGTGTAGTGTCGTTGCAGATCAGTGGATATAAAACAGTTATAGTCTGGTCTTTCTCAAAAAGACTTCTTCTTTTAAAAACCAAGTTCACAATAACTGATGGCTCTGATACCAATCTTTCACACCCTCAATTTCCAAATGCGGAGGACTACCGCGAGGTGTGTGACTGACCAGGATCAAGCCACCAATCATATCGAACATTTAATAGAAGTAAAACAAAACTATCACCAATATGATTAGTGACATAACTTTTAAGTCTAAAACATAATAAGTTGAAATAAAGTTCAAAGCATAGTTAGTTTAAAGTAGAGTTCAAATGTTTAGCGGAAGCATGAAGTACATTAATAGTTTAAAATATAAAATCCAAATTAGGAATCCAACAACGGATTCTAGACGACCACCACACTCCTCCAAGCATACCCCAGCGGAGCATCTACAGTCCTACAAGCATGCACTAGTATGTCAACATAAAGTTGGCAAGTTCACGGTTCTCAAAAAGGTTTTCTTGTTTTATCCCAAAAACATTAAATTATGAAGTTACCATGTTAACAAAACAGATCATGGGGAATTTCCCCATATGTGAGCTATAAACTGTGAAGTACCGAAACTTTGATATAATTGTTGATTTTGCCCTTGGTCAATGTCTACCATCATTGACCAGATTTCCAGATAAAAGTTCACGCCCGGCTCCCAGCACGGTGTGAGGTTGTCAAACCTAATAGCGCTATCAACTAATATCCCGTTTGCCCAACCGGGGATTAATCGGAATAAATGTAAGGGACTTCATGGTAGAGTTTCGTTTAGTATTAGAAGACATGATTTATGAGTATCGTTGAATTACCATACCGTTACCTCGGTATATGAAATTCCCAAACCACCGGGAATGCATGCTGTTTAGTTTTAGTGTGAACTCACCTTTGATTGCTCGGTAGATAGAGTATTTATCCTAAGTTTGGTCAACCACGTCCTATTATGGTTACCAATTATTAGGACCGTATATAAGTAAATCACATATGTCACACGTATTTATGTCAAGTAATGTACATGTAGCAGTTCATAACAAACATGTATTTTATGTGACTATCATACCCTCAAAATAGTTAAACATTTGTACAAGTGATTAGTGCAAGTATGCGGACTAGATAAGGCTTTGGGCTTAATAAGTGTGCGGCCCAATGTGAGGGTGTGTAGCCCTTTAGAATAAGCCCAACATATAAGACTGTGCGGCCCAATACATAAGATGGTGCGGCCCTTCTGAGTATGCAACTCAGCTGGGAACTCCTTGTACATTGTGCATAACTTAGTTGCACGTTTCAGAGGTGTGCGGTTCTAAACTGTGCGACAAGCATAAACAGACAGTTTTAATCATTTTAGCTTCTTTAAATCAAATAATCAGTTCATTAAGCCAAACAATCTATCATTCATGTTTTCATGAATCCTAATCGGCTAATCATCACATGCTTTCAATCCAAAGTCAGTCATAGATATCAAACCATTCTCATATGAACATCATGGGTATGTTATTTTAAAATCATTATTATCACCATATCATTTCATTTGAATTCAAAGAATGTCAAAACATCCTAATCCTTTTAACATCATGACTTGAATTAAAAACATTAAAAAGGCAATTCCTTCATACAAAAGTGGCATGCATTTTCCAATCCTAGCACCTACTAACATATTCATTCATGGTTCATTATCATTAAATCTCGAAATCCCAACAGTGGGGTCATACGAAACCAAAACAGTGAATCAAGATCATTATACATATAAGATTCTTTACACCATATAGTCATATAAAGTTCTATCATGTATAGCATATCAAACCCTAGTTCATCCTTTATATTATTCACGGGTTCACCCGCAAATACCATACAAAAATTAGGATCCAATTGTCATGAACATCATAGAACACTAATTAAAGAATGAAGAGCATTTATCAAGAATTCATCATATTAAGAACACATCTTTCATTTTATCATCAAGAAGAATCATGAACCTTTAAATACTAAAATTGTACTAACCTTTAATGAAGAATTTAAGATCAAGACGAAGATTGTGCGATTTCCAGAAGAAGATAGCTTGGATTGATAGAAATTTTGCTGCTGATTATCTTGGATCTTCAAAAGAGGAGAAGGAAACCCAAAAATGGCAAGGTTTCTAAATTTGGGAGACGGAGAGAAAGGGGTGGAATGTCGGCTGCAGAGAAATTTTTTGGCAAAAGGTTTCTAGGGATTAGAATAGGGTATCCTTAAATAAACACACACAAGGTGCCGCACACTCATTATGGGATGCTGGCAAATCAGGTCGCACACATGTGTAACTTTTGTGTGTGCTGTCTAATATTTAGGTTTGGTATACGACATAAGGTGTGACCCAACTAGAGGGGTGTGCGGTCCAAGGGACCTGGGCTCATTAATGGACAGTACCAACTTATCAAACTGTGCGAGCAGAATTTAAGTGTGCGGCTGCACACTAGAATCTATGTGGTGTGCGGTTAGATTATATTAATAATAGTATTAATAATAATAACATTAATACATGAATATACATACATGTAGTTCAAATATTCAAACCCTTTCATATTGATACCACTTTATCAATTAACAGAATTACATTGTATAAAGAAACAGTACAAAGTGGTACGTGTGGGTTGTCACACTATCCCCAAGTTGAAAGAAATTTTGTCTCGAAATTTAGCGTACAATCAGTGAATAACTAGGTGTTTTCACGGGGTGTCACATCATCCCCAACTTGATTGGGAATTTCATCTCGAAATTCAGTAGTAGCTTCATTACTGGACTCCTTGTCTTTAAAAAAATTGAGGATACTTGCGCATCATTTGATCTCTCTTTCCCAAGTAAACTCTGGGCCACAGCGAGAATTCCAACGTGCTCTGACTATCGGTATCCTGCTGCGCTTGAGAGTTTTGATCTCTCGATCCATAATCTCAGCTGGTTCTTCAATGAAACAGAGTTGATCATTGATAGTGAGTTCATTGAAAGGAACAATGAGAGTTTCGTCAGATAGACACTTCTTCAGTTTCGACACGTGGAACACGTTGTGTACCGCACTCAGCTCCTCGGGCAAGTTTATTTATATGCTACCTTACCGATTCTCTCGGTGATTTCAAAAGGTCCGACATATCATTGATTAAGCTTGCCCTTTTTTGCCAAAACATACCACACCTTTCCAAGGTGAGACTTTTAGTAGAACCCGGTCCTCAACCTGGAATTCTAAAGGTCTCCTACGCGTATCAGCATTGCTTTTCTAATGGTCACGAGCTACCGCCATTCGTTTTCTGATCTGAGCAATCTTATCCGTGGTATCAAGTACAAGTTCTGGGTCGGTGATTTTGCTTTCGCCAACTTCCACCCAACATAAAGGTGACCGACATTTACGTCCGTACAGTGCCTCAAATGGTGCTGCCTAAATGCTAGTGTGGTAACTGTTATTGTAAGAGAATTCCACCATGGGTAAATATCATTCCCACTCGTTTCTAAAGTCAATTACAAATGCTCTCAGCATGTCCTCAAGCGTTTGGATGGTACGTTCAGTTTGACCATCAGTCTGCAGGTGATATGCGGTGCTCATGTCTAAACGTGAGCCAAAGGATTTGTGCATATCCTGCCACAATTCGGATGTAAAATGTGGGTCACGATCAGAGATGATAGAAGTTGGCACCCCGTGCCTAGCAACTACTTCTTTCGAGTAGATGGCAGCAAGTTTCGAAAACTTGCTGGTTTCTTTGATCGCGGGGAAGTGCGTAGACTTGGTTAAGCGGTCTACGATAACCCAAATGGTATCGTTTCTGCTTTGTGATCTTGGTAAGCCAGTAGCAAAATCCATGGAAATCTGTTCCCATTTCCATTCTGGCAGTTTGGGCTATTGAAGTAATCCAGTCGGCTTCTTGTATTCAATCTTAACTCTGGTACAGGTTAAGCATTTACTGACATACTTTGCGATGATTGCCTTCATGTTCAGCCACCAATATAAGTTCTTGCGATGATTGCCTTCATGTTCAGCCACCAACTCATTCTCTTCAATCTTCTGAATAAACTGTGCCATATTCATATTTTCAGATTTTCTCATGTGTTTTAGGATCAACAAATAAGTTCCCCATTTCTGCTGTGGTAATGCATCAGCAAGTTTATCAACCCATTCATCGTCGTCTTTCTTTATGTCCAATCTTCCCATTTCCAAGACTAGATGACAATATCTACCAATGGTCATTTTTGTTGTTTCATGGTCAAAAGCTACAAACATGTCAAATGATTTCTTCAATAATGCCTATTTGTTCTTGATCATATCTGCACTTCCTTTAAACTTTTGAATCAATGCCGTCCAAATTGATCTAGCAGTACCCTCATGTTGAAGCAAAACAAAGATATCTTCTTTAATCACTTGTTGAAGAATACTGATCATCATTTTTTCACTTGTATATTTCAATTTTTCATCCTCCGAAAAGTCACAAAAAGCCTTTTCAAGCCCACGTTCATTTTTCGGTTTCTTGTAATCTTTCTCTAACGAACACCATGCGTCAAACTTATAAGCTTGCACCCAGTACTCAAATCGATTTTGCCATCCTCTAAAATCTTCAATGTACATAAGCTTCGGTGGTTTTTGATAAGTTCCCATTTCATTCTCACTGTAAAGAGTTTCAGCAGCTGTAACAGGAGCAACTGGTGTGGCAAACGCATTATAGAGCTCCTCTTCCATAATTCAGTAATCTGTATCACAAAGTCAACAAAGTTCAAACAACAATGAGATTTCACACGAAATATGAGTCCAAACGAAAACACTTGGTGCGAAATGATCAGATTCAAGCAAAATCAGAATTGGTGCGAAATATGAGTTTCACACGAAATACACTTTTGGTGCGAAATCAATTTCAAACGAAATTAAACGTTGATGTGAAATATCCTTTTCAAACGAAAACAACTTTCACACGAAATACCGGTTTCAAACGAAATAGAACCAACTCAAACGAAGTACCCTAATTTTGTGCGAAATAACAAATCTGAGGTGATTTCGTGCGAAATTAAGTGTATCTTTCAAGCGAAATAGCAATTTCAAGCAAAATTAATTGCCTATTTCGTGCGGAATACTGCTGACGTCATCATGATCGATCTGTTTTTCAAGCGAAATAACCAATTTTACCTGTTTTAGATTGAATTAAGGTCCAATTCTTTCAAGGATTCGTTAAAACACTGTTTCGCTTATTATATGTGAAATTCAAGTCATTTTGACCGTAAAATTCTGTTAAAATTGAAAAAGAAGGTGTAGAAATCAGATTTTTAAGCTGAATTGGTAAGAACTCTTCCTCCTGAGCTCTGATACCACATGTAGGATCGTGAAGACACCCAAACGAGTCTATCATAAGAGTTCTCAGTCTAATCAGAGGCAGAAATCATTGATTAGACTTTGTAACAGCTTGTTTCACTTCTAATTGTCTTGTTTTATTGATTAAACACGTTTACAGATCAGTAGACACGTCGGCAACACTTCGGTACCGGAAACATGAATGTTACAAATGAGATCACACTATGGGTATTTATAGGGATGGCAATTTCGCATGGAATTACACAAACGAAATTATTTCATGCGGAATTAGTAATTTCGTGCGAAGTTACCAAATGATTTCATGCGAAATTACCATATTGCTATTTCACACCAAATTACTATCTAACCCATCTTTGACAGTTTTCTCGTACCACGTGCCCTGATCTAACACTTCTAAAACAAGACTCGATACAAGACGAAGTCGACAAACGTATGCACCAACACACCCTGCGAGGCATCTGTGTGCAACTCAAAAACCCGAGAAAAATTTGGCAATATTAGAATTGGTGCTGTTGTAAGCTTTTCCTTGATTAACTTAAAAGCTGATTCTGCCTCCTCAGTCCATATAAAGGTCTTCCCTTTCATGCACTCAGTCACTGGTGCCATAAGGGAACTGAAATTTCGAATGAATCGTCTATAAAAAGAAGCAAGACCATGGAAACTACGTACTTCAGTTATTGTAGTTGGAGTTGGCCATTGCTTGACAGCCGCTACCTTTGATTCATCCACCAGTATGCCGTCACCAGAAACAACATACCCCAAAAATAGGACCTTAGGGACCATAAAGACACACTTCTTTTTGGTTGCATACAAGTTATCCCTACGGAGCAAGGTCAAAACCTGTCGTACATGCTTCACATGCTCATCAAAATTAGGGCTATAAATAAGAACATCATCAAAATAAACCACCACAAATTTACCAATAAAGGGTCTAAACAACTGGTTCATGACCCGCATAAACGTACTAGGGGCATTGGATAAACCGAAAGGCATCACTAACCATTCATACAACCCTTCACGAGTTTTGAAGGCAGTCTTCCACTCGTCACCCGGTCTAAGACGAATCTGGTAATACCCACTCTTCAAATCTAACTTCTTAAAAATAGTAGCACCACTAATCTGGTCAAGTAAATCATCAAGTCGAGGAATAGGAAACCTTTACCTCACAGTGATCTTGTTGACTGCACGACTGTCAACTCCCATCCATCTTTGGAGTCAACAGAGCAGGAACATCACAAGGACTCATGCTTTCCCGAAGTACCCTTTTAGAAATTAAATCTTCAACCTGCTGACGTAATTCCTCATGTTCTTTTGGGCTCATTCTGTAATGGGGCTTATTGGGTAGTTGGGACCCCGGTTCCAAATCAATGTGATGTTGGATGTCTCATAGGGGTGGCAACCCGGCAGGTAAATCATTTGGGAAAACATCAACAAACTCCTCGAATAACGGAACCATACATTCAGGAATTTCGACTTCCTCGGGCACTGGCTTCCCAATCAAAATAAAAACATTGTCTGCTTCCTCCAACTCATCTTGAAACTGACTAATGGTCAACAGAGTACCCGACTGTTTTGTGGCTAGCAGCTTAGGCTTGCTAGGAACAAGAGTTATCTTCACACCACCAAACAGAAAGCTATAAGTATTGGACCGCCCATTATGTTCTATATTACGCTCATACTCCCAAGGTCTACCCAACAATAAGTGACACGCGTCCATAGGGACCACATCACACACAACATCGTCTTTGTACGTGGACCCAATAGAAATAGAAACAAGTGCCCTTTTAGATACCGTCACTTCACCTCCCTTTTTAAGCCATTGAAGCTTATAAGGTTTCGGGTGACTCTCTGTCTTCAAGGCCAACTTTTGAACTGCCTCTTCAGAAATCAAATTGTCACAACTCCCCGAATCAATAACAAATGTGCAAACCTTTCCCAAAATAGTACATGCTGAGTGGAAGATGTTATGCTTCAGCCAGTCGTCTCCATCTGCCTTTGGTGTATAGCAAGAGCGTCTGACCACCAAGTTCACCCCGACATCACCGGTCACGACCTCGTCTTCATATTCAGTTTCTTCATCGTACACTGGGTTATTCTCATACTCTTCATACTGATTATCCTCAGACTCAGCAAATAAGTGTCTTTTACCAGCCTTTTTACACTCAGCTTGACGATGGCCTGTTTCACCACAATTGAAACATCCCAGACCACTACTGCTAGCCCCCTTAGAAGTAGGCCCGATATTATTAACCCCTGGCCGTTGTTGACTAGGCCCACCACGAGGTGCCCCACTGCCCGACCCAACATTTCCTCCGGCAGGGGTAAACGAACCGCCCACCCGACGGTTTTGTTTCTCAAAGGCCAACGCCCGTTGGTATGCCTCTGGAATGGTTAACGGATCAAAGAGGTTCACAGACTCCATGATTTGAACCCTCAGACCCCTAATATACCGAGAAACAAGTTGTTCCTCAGGTTCTTGAATATCATTCCTAGCAATCAACTGGTAAAACTCCATTGTATAATCATCAACCGATTTAGCCCCCTGTTTTAAATTCTGCAGACGTTGGTACATCAACCTTTGAAAGTTATGAGGCAAAAAGTTGGACCGCAAGCACTTCTTCATCTTGGTCCATGTCACAATCCTTGACTTTCCGAGCCTGTTTCGTGTTAACTTCAATTGTTGCCACCACGCAGAGACCCTACCGCGTAACCTGGTAGCGATCAAGGCCACCCGCTTATTTTCAGGCACTTCCTTGTATTCAAACACCTCCTCCACGGTAGCCAACCAATCGATGAACCCCTCCAGATTCAAACTAGACCCATCAAATTCTGGAATATCAATCCTTATCCCAGAATCCCAACGCCTGTTACCCCCTCCACGTTCACCCCTTGGTCGCCCTTCCTGATCGTCTTTGGAAGTCGAACCATCACCAATTCTGGAATATAAAATGTATATTTTCATTGAAAATATATCTATTTGTTAAATATATATGTTTCAGGGAGAAATGGTTTTGGTGAATATATATGTTTCGGTTTTTGTTGAATATTGAAGGGTTAAGGTCCCAAAAACCTCGCTTCAAGTATTTGGACCATAACACAACCTCATCCTTCTTACCTTCTTTAGACCTTGTGCGGCCACGCACTGGTCCAATAAAGAGGACTTAGAAGAAAAATAACAAGCAACACATGCGCGCCAAAAGGAAACTAACGAATCCTTGCGCCTCTCTCCACAACAGATAAGGATAAAAATCCTAATAAACATTCCCGCATAAATAATTTCCAAACTTGGATATTATTTACTTCACTGGTGCCATACAGTAAGGAGCCACACTGGATTACAGCTGTAATCTTCTAGAAGGCTCAATCGTGCACCACCAGACGGTTATAACCGTCTGGCCACGTGTCATCATCCCAGACTCTCTCGAAGTCACGATGATGGCACAGAATGAAAGAGAGATCTTCACTTGCCCACTTTCCACGTGGCAAAACCCATGCCATTGATCAAAGATCACGATCCGTGTTCTTTCACATTCATTATGTGATTAACGGAGGAAAAAATAACCGCTTACGGAGTTAGCACTTTCCGTCAATATTTCAATAATAGGTTTTCCCACCCAAACTTCGGCTATAAATAGAAGGGTAATTCAGGTATAATTTTCAAGTTACATTCACTTCACTTATACTTCTTCTTCTTCATATACCGATACTTATTCTCACGCAGGAGGGTGGTCACGGAGAGAACCCCCATTCTCCCCTTGGCGAGTATAACGGTGGTTGTTTTGCAGTTGTCGTGAAGAGAAGAAGATCTGTCACCCCTGAACCAAACGAGAAGAAACCAACCCTTTTTTGCAGAACCTAACCCCCTGGTTTATCTGATTCTGGTAATTTAACCAGTGTTTCTTCATTGACGCCCACTGATTTCTCAATTTCTCTCATTTCTTCTCGTTTCGATTCAATTTTTCACCATCCTCTGTTTCATATGGCAGAGAATCCATCACTACACCCATCAGGTCCTCGATCTGAAATCGAGGGTTTTGCAACCCGAGATGTCCAGATCGACGGAATCATGGGAAACAAAGGAAGCAACAAAAGTCATTTGGAAGGAAATGATTCCCTAACACAAACGTGAATTCATAACCGTTCAGATCTACTCCTAGAGAGAACTCCAGAGTACTGGTTCAACAGATTCCAGGTTGCCATGAACCAAATTTTCACAGAAAACAACAGATCTGAGATATCAAATAATAGATCTGATAATCTGGAAAAAAGTAAGGGCAAATTAGGCACTACAGTGTTGGACCCACAGATATCCTGTCAGTGGGACAACCAATCTAATAGCCTCGAAGGGACGATACGAGAATCAGAAGATATCAATCACTAGAAAACCGAACTAAAGCAGATAAACATGGTACAGGGAGGTCCCTCGCGAAGGCCAAACAAACGAAGCCATAATCAGCATTGGAGAGAGCAACAAGTTATATTTCCAGTTGTCCCCGGAGGTCCTCAGGAAGAACGTCTAGTAATTATCACCGGTATTTTCGGTCATTACAGAGCTAATTACATGTTCATAGATCCAAGAAGCTCGATGGATATAATCTACGAACAATGTTTCAAACAACTAGACCCAAAGGATAAAGCACGCTTAGAACCAGTTGATTTCCCTCTCACTGGTTTCTGCAACGAAGCTGTTTTTCCGCTGGGGAAAATCGTTTTTCCTGTGACTCTCTCAGATGGCGAGCATTTGCGCACTGTCATAGTAAATTTGATGGTTATGCCAGCAACATCACACCATGATGTTCTGCTGGGAAGACGTTCGCAGAGAGAATTCAGCATGATTACCTCCATACCGCACGCTGCTTGCGGTTTTCCGATGGAAACCAGGGTAGCAATTTTGTATTCCAACAAGGAAGTTATGTACGTGGACGATGAGCCACCAGCAAAGGTTGCCAAACCTTCAACATCAAACGAACCGGAAAAATGGATTCTTAATGAAGAGTACCCAGAGCAAACCATCTTACTAGGGCACGCCATTTCACCGGCAATACGGATACAGTTGAAGGAAATATTGTCAAACCATAGAGACATCTTCGCTTGGTCTCCAGCAGACATGACTGGAGTTCCACGAGATATAGTGCAACATTTTCTAAACGTCCGACCTTCAGTAGAGCCCGTCGTGCAAGGGAGGCGCAGTCTTAGCGCAGAAAAGGCAGAAGCAATGAACGAGCAAATAACAGAGTTACTTAACGCTGGAATCCTGCTCGAAGTACAATAACAAACCTGGGTCGCCAACCCAGTAATGGTTCAAAAGCACAATGGTGGGTGGTGCATGTGTGTCGACTTCAAAGACCTCAACAAAGTATGCCCGAAAGATTGCTACGCGCTACCAGAAATAGACAAAAAAGTTGACTCTCTAGCATCCTTCCACTGGAAGTGCTTTCTAGACTGTTATAAAGGCTACCATCAAGTACAGATGAAAGAGGAAGACGAAGACAAAACAGCCTTCCGCACCGATAAAGGCATCTTTTGCTATACAAAAATTCCTTTCGGCCTGCGCAACGCCGGGGCTACCTACCAACGCTTGATGGACAGAGTCTTCAGAGAAGACATTGGGAAAACAGTTGAAGTTTACATAGATGACCTTGTCATCATGAGCCAGGAAGAAGAGACCATGCTCGTAAACATTCAGCGCACGTTTGATTCATTGCGTAGCATCAATTTAAAGCTAAACCCAACGAAATGCTCCTTCGGGATGGAGGAGGGCAAGTTTCTGGTGTTCATAGTTACCAGGGACGGTTTTAAGGTCAACCCGGAGAAGGTACAGGCCATTCAGCTAATGCCATCGCCAGCAACTGTCAAGGAAATGCAACGCCTCACCGGACGATTAGCGGCATTGAACAGATTCTTAGCAAATCATGCTGCAAAGTCTTATTCGTTTATTAGCACGTTGCGCAACTGCGCCAAAAAGAGCCATTTTCAATGGACGCCAGAAGCAGAGAAGGCCTTTAAACAAATGAAGGAATGTCTAGTCAAATTACCAACCTTAACGGCACCTCGAGAAGAAGAACCGCTTATCTTATATTTGTCCGCAACGGAAGTCACAGTTGGCGCGGTATTAATGGTTGAAAGAGACGGAGTCCAAACTCCGGTATACTACACTAGTAAGATGTTAACTGGCCCAGAGACGCGCTACTCCATGATCGAAAAGCTCGTCCTCGTGCTGGTACACGCGTCACGAAGACTACGTCGGTATTTCTCTTGCCATGTTATTACAGTACTTACTAATTACCATCTGGGCCAACATCTGTCGAAACCCGATGTCGCAGGACGATTGGCCAAATGGGCCATTGAGCTGGGAGGATACAATATCCTATATAAACCTCGACCGGCAATCAAAGGGCAAGTATTAGCAGAGTTCGCCACAGAAGTTCCCATAGACAAAGTACAGGAATGCGAAGCAATCCAGAACCCTATTCTAGTCTTTGACTACAGGGTTTGGACGCTGCACATAGACGAAGCTTCTAATGACGATGGGGCAGGCGCAGGCCTTCGATTGGTTAGCCCAGACGACTAGGAGCTCACATACGCAATACGCTTAGATTTTAAGAGCACAAACAACGAGGCAGAATATGAAACATTTCTTGCAGACCTCCGTTTGGCACTTAAAATGGGAGCAAAAAACCTCGAAGCTCATGTAGATTCAAAGCTAGTGGTCGAGCAAGTTAACGGTCACTACGATGCAAAGGGCGAAGCCATGGCCCTATATTTTGAGCAAGCACGGATGCTTATCAGCCAGTTCCAAACGTTCAAGATAATTCACATAAACAGAAGTGAGAATAAGCATGCAGACGCACTGAGCAAACTAGCCGCCACCAGTTTCAAACATCTTGCAAAGGAGGTACGTATCGAGGTATTATCTAATCCATCCGTGCCTCTCAAACAAGTAAACATCTTCGAAGTCGGCAACCCATCCTGGATGTCTCCAATCATCATGTACTTACAGCATGGCAAACTACCAGAAGGAAAAGCGGAAGCTAGAAAGATCCAGAACAAAGCACTGAATTACGAAATAGCAGACGGTATCTTATACCGAAAATCGTTTATGGGTCCGCTTCTACGTTGTGTCGATAAAACCGATGCGCAGTACTTAGTAAAAGAAATCCACGAAGGATTATGCGGGATACATGCCGGGCCACGCATGGTTGTAGCGAAGATAATGAATGTAGGCTATTACTGGCCAGGGAAGCATGTGGACGCAGTAGAGTTGTTGCGCAAATACGCAGCACGTCAGCGTCACGTGCCAAAAACTCTACGTCCAAAAAATCCTCTAGTTCCAGTCACATCAGCCTGGCCTTTCCAACAATGGGATATCGACCTTGTTGGACCATTCCCCAACACGCCTGGCGCAGTTAAATTCATTATCATCGCAGTCGACTACTTCACCAAGTGGGTAGAAGCTAAGGCATTAGATTCAACCACAGTGATGGTAATCCGCAAATTTATATGGGAACATATTATCTGCCGCTTCGGGTTACCATTACGCGTCATTTCGGACAACGGCACAAACTTTGCCTCAGAAGATCTCCAGAAATGGTTTAAAGACATGAAGATCGAGCACAGCTTTGCCTCTGTGGCGCACCCACAAGCAAATGGGCAGGTCGAAAGTGTAAATAAACAAATAGTTGATGGCATCAAGGCGAGATTAGGGACGGCGCGCAGAGGATGGGTAGATGAGCTCCCTAGCATCCTGTGGGCTCATCGCACCATGCCAAAGACCAGTACGGGAGAAACCCCATTTAGTCTTGTATACGGATCAGAGGCGGTAATCCCAGCTGAAATCGGCCTTCCGTCATCGTGCATGCTTGCCATGGAAAAGCAAGACAATGAAATAGAGCGAAGAATGGATTTAGACCTTCTCGAGGAAAGGCGCGAGAACGCCGCCATCGCAGAAGCAAGTTATAAATCCAAACTTGAAAAGCCAGAGAACAACGCGAGAACGCCGCGATCGAAGAATGGATTTAGACCTTCCGTACGCGTGTGTACTTTCGTTCCAGGGGACTTCGACTTGCGCGACAATGAAGCATCCAACGCGGAAAAGCCAGGAAAATTAGCGCCTAAATGGGATGGCCATACATTATCAATGAAGTCCTGGGCAAAGGGGCGTACACTTTAAGAAGGATTGACGGAACAAACGTTCCCCGCACCTGGAACGCGCAGCAGCTGCGCCGGTGCTACATATGACGAAGCAAAGCTATTCGCTATAGGAAGCCAAGTCTTATACAGGCAATGTATTTATTTTAATTATTCCACTTTGTATCTATCGGCCCCGCACCTCATTAATACAAAGATTATCCTTACACATTTTACTGTTTATTACAAATTGCATGTAATTCCTTTTGGTACGCGTGAAAACAACATGGTGAAACATTGAAAACCTCATAAACGGTCTAAACGGGCGCAAGCCCCGAGCACAGCCCAGACCTACGTGAGATCAATACCATTCTCATTCGCTTTACCTAAACAAAGTAATTATACACATGCAACATATTGTAATTTAAACATAAACTAATAGGCCAAAGCAACAAACCCAAAACATGTATGCATTGCATCAAAAAAGTTACTAGTGCAACAAAGCACTTTAACAATATTTACAAAGCACAATAGTGCATCAAAATATTAGCTACAAATCAAACAAGCTACACACCAGGGAACATATCAAACACACCAAACGGAGTATGAAGAACTTCACCATACTCAGAAAGAGGGTGAGGATCGACAATCCATAGGTTAACATTTTCCCTGTCATCTTCAGCAGCAACAACCATGTTCTCACTGGTTGGAGCCTCAGCCGAAAAAGCAGCACGGCGGCACCGCTGGTATACAATCGAGCAACTCCCCCTCCGATCAGCCAGAAATGATCGAGTTACAATATGTGCCGACAACCGAGTAACTCCCCCGTTGTTATCATTTACAAGATCGGAGAAGATCCGATCCCTTGAAGAATCAGGAAGAATGGCACCTTGAAAACCTCCATCACCGGTGGTAGGATCAACCAATGAGCCGGAGAAAAGAAGGAGACCGTCAGCGGCATCCAAGGTTTTCAGAATTTTGGAAGTTTTTCCGGCGTCGAGGCTGTCGTCTAGTCCTCATTTTTCCCCAAATTGGAAAAAACCCCACATCCAATACGAATATATAGGCCAGAGAAGGATGGTGTCAGCATTGAAAAAAGGATCGACATGATTAAGTGTCCAATCAGTTGACTCAAGAAACGGCGCTGCCACTGCAAAGGTCACATCACATTAAAAACCTTCTGACACAATCTGCACGTTCTCTTAAAGCTATAGTTCAAAGAGAAGAAGTGGTAATATAAAATACATTTCCATTCTTGAATGACGTGAAAAGCAGATAACTCATGATTGCAAAGCCCCTTAGGTAAACAGTTCAGAGCAAAAGATACAATACAAACTTCTTCACAAAGATTTCTATTTTTTTGTTCAAAATCAAGATTTTCAAACTCAAAAATAATAAGCAAGAGTATCTTCTCCCGAAAAATTCTCCACTTTCGTGCCAAAAACTCTACAACAAAAAGCACCTCTCTCTCATAGTCTAGTGCTCCACTTATTTGCATAAGAGCAAAACCAGACAGGGGGGGGGGACTTGAAGGGGTAAGGTCCCAAAAACCTCGCTTCGAGTATTTGGACCATACCACAACCTCATCCTTCTAACCTTCTTTAGACCTTGCACGGCCGCGCACTGGTCCAATAAAGAGGACTTAGAAGAAAAATAACAAGCAACACCTGCGCGCCAAAAGGAAACTAACGAATCCTTGCGCCTCTCTCCACAACAGATAAGGATAAAAATCCTAATAACCATTCCCGCATAAATAATTTCCAGACTTGGATATTATTTATTACTTCACTGGTGCCATACAGTAAGGAGCCACACTGGATTACAGCTATAATCTTCTAGAAGGCTCAATCGTGCACCACCAGACGGTTGGCCACGTGTCATCATCCCAGACTCTCTTGAAGTCACGATGATGGTACAGAATGAAAGAGAGATCTTCACTTGCCCACTTTCCACATGGCAATACCCCTGCCGTTGATCAAAGATCACGATCCGTGTGCTTTCACATACGTTAAGTGATTAACGGAGGAAAAAATAACCGCTTACGGAGTTAGCACTTTCCGTCAATATTTCAATAACAGGTTTTCCCGCCCAAACTTCGGCTATAAATAGAAGGATAATTTTCAAGTTACATTCACTTCACTTATACTTCTTCTTCTTCATATACCGATACTTATTCTCACGTCGGAGGGTGGTCACGGAGAGAACCCCCATTCTCCTCATGGCGAGTCTAACAGTGGTTGTTTTGCAGTTGTCGTGAAGAGAAGAAGATCTGTCACCCCTGAACCGAACGCGGAGAAACCAAACCTTTTATGCAGAACCTAACCCCCTGGTTTATCTGATTCCGGTCATTTAACCAGTGTTTCTTCAAATATATATGTTTCGGGGAGAAACGGGGATTGGTATGGTGTTTCAGAGAAAACAACCGTGTAGTTGGGATGAATTTACTTGATCCCAGGGATTTCAATGAATTCGTACAACATCATATATTAAATTTATCATTATTAGTAGGATATATATATTGTACGTGAGGCAGGCATCATAGATGGCCTCGATATGGGCCATGCGCAAGTGATGTCGTTTAATCATTTAAGTATTGCACGCGAGGAATTGTTGGTAGATCTATCAGGTTGACAACCCTGTCGTGACCAGTCGCCACGTGTCAAGTCAAACGACGAATTGATATTCTATTCATAGTCTAGCATTGATTATACCTTCATTGTTAATATATAGTTCGTAATGTCTTGCTAACTTACGAGTCCGAACATTTGATTCAATCAATTTAATATGTAAACTCGTGAAGATGTCTATGGTCGGAAGGTTCTACGGAAATGCTTGCGACGGCTGACCCTTGAGTTATTTTGCAACGAAATAAATTAACTTTCTTGAAAATTATATGGATGTTTTTATAATAAACACATAATTAGAAAGTTTTCCTTGGATCAAATTATATTAAATTTGAATATGTGAACTCACCCTCCTTTGTGTTGACACTTGATTTTAACTTTCAGGTACTTGAGTTCGGCTTCGGGAATTATGGCGTATCTTGTGGTTGTTGATGCATGTTTGGTTTGATAATGTGTTGGACAATCTTTTAAAACTATTTGGGACAATTGTAATAAGATCAATAAGGATCAAGACAACTTAACTATGGTGTGGTTGTGATGAACTTTAAGACTTATGTTTTAAAATCTATGTTTTAATTAAGTTAAAATGTCCTACAATTCAATGCATCGTTCAACAAGATATTAATGGGCACCAACTTCCGTCGCCACTACGACGTTTTTGGGGGTGACAGAAGTTGGTATCAGAGCCAATGGTTGTTAGCGAATTAGATGTTTTCCGGGAAAACTCTAGACTTCAACTAAAGAATTTTGAGATTAAAAGTCAAAAATTCATGAAGCCAAAATTTTTAATAAACATGGAAATTTTTATCATGTATGAAAACCATTGCGTGTTTATATGCATACGTGATTATCTATTTATTTGGGCCTTATGTGTTATTTTTCATTTGATCACACACTTACTTTGTACGGTTATATATGTCACAGATGTCGCACGAGCACGAGGTCATCGAGATTCATGACTCAGGTAGCGAGCCAGAATTCGAGATTTCACCCAGATCCATTGTACCAGAGATACCCCTCACGATTCCACAGATGGTTGGTATAGCCGAATTCGCTTCGTCATTCCATGTTGATCCTGCTGCTTTTGCCAGCCAGGTAGACCCCCGATAAGCTTTCACAAGCAACGAGTGGATAGACGACGATGATGATGTTCCTCCCTCGATTCACGAGACGGGACAATTGTGAGGCACTGTACCAGTTATCAATGATGTGATTAGAGGTGTCCCTATGATCGGAGGATCTTTCAGTACAGCACCAGTGGTGGACGCCACTATTGTCACGGCTCAACCATTAGAGCCTTCAGTCGTCCTACCTGCTGCTATTGTCGAGCCTAGTACTGAGACCCCTTCACCTATTACTACTGAGTCGTCTTTACCATTGATTGAGTCATGCGCTCCTACTACACCTCTTTTGGTTTATTATTGACTTAGGAGGAGGACTAGGCCTGTTGAAGAGATCGCATCGACGTCACGCGCTGAGACAACATCTGCTTCCAAGAAGTAGAAAGGAGTATGGGTTGATCGATGTTGTCATTGCGACCGACAGTTTGCCACTCTGCGCGGAGACCTGGACTCAGCTAGGGGTAAGATGAAGGATCTTGAGGGACAGATGGATTGGTATGACGAGCTGAAGGATCTAGATGACAGTGCGATGGACCAGATGAACTGGAGGATAATGGATCTAGAGGAGCTTGTTAGGAGGATGTTAGATTTCCTAGGCTTGAAGCGCTAGTCGTTTGTTGTTTTTGTTGGTTGTTTTGTATGTCACTTTTGATACACTCTGTTTATGGCATGCGTGCCAGATTTTTGGATATTTAGTAGGAATTTTTATATGAACTTGTTATGGGTGTTGACGTAGACATGCCAAATTTGGTTAGTCGTGTACTAAGAACAAGTTTTTTAATTTCTATAATGAATATCGGATGGGATACTTTGGGTTTAAAAAATTTTCTCAATATTTTGTGGATATTATACATGCGCAATGTTTGGTCCACTAGTATTTAATGATTGAATTATTTTTGGATATCGTCTTATGTTGTTATTATGTTGTAATAATAGAAACGACGAATTGCCGTCAAAAGCAAGACAGGGTTCTGGCATGGAACAGCTTGATGCTAACCAGAATAATGGCCAGGGATGTGGACGTGGTGCTCATGGGCATGGTTTTGGTGGACCACAGATCGGAAACCCTCAAGGTAATATAATGATTGGAAAGTTTTAGTAGTTCCTGTGTTATGATATAATCAGAGCGTATTCCTGATTTTCATTAAACTTGTGAACAGTGCACAGATGTACTTATAAAACATTCCAGGGCTATAACCCACGATCATTTACCAGTGCCGAAGGACCCCTAGATATCACCAGATGGATAGAGAAGATGGAATCCGTCATGGCAATTAGTGGTTGTGCTGCTGATCAACGGGTTAGGTATCCTTCTTGTTCTTTTCTTGATGAAGCATTATCCTGGTGGAACCCGCAAGTTCAAATTATGGGTGAAGATGCTGCCTATGGTCTAACCTGGAAAGAACTTAAAGCAATGTTACTAAAGGAATATTGCCCGCGTAGTGTGATATAGAAGATCGAGACCGACTTCTGGAATTTAACCAGGGAAGGTCTGAATATCAGAGCTTACACATCTCAGTTCAACGATTTGGCAAGGTTGGTTCCACGAATGGTCACTCCTAAGTATGTTAAGATAGAGAGGTACATTTGGGGGCTATCGCCATGAATTCGTAGCATGGTCACATCAGCGAAACCCACTACCTATCTAGAAGCAACTACATTGGCGAAATCGTTAGCGGATGACGCTGCTCGCAAAGGTAGCCTTAATAAGAAGGAGGAAACCGGGAATTCGTTGGGCAAGGCCAATGTAGACGTGAAATCTGAGCGGTCGGAGCGATCTGAGTCTAGACCTGGAGATTCGAGGAAACGCAAGTCTGAGAGCTCGAGGAAGGAGACCGATGAGAAGCGAGATAGGAAACGCAGTTCGGGGAAGGCGTATTAGCAAATTCTAGCAATTCTAGAAAGGATAATGCCAGGGATGGAAGGAGTAGTTCTGAGAAGAAGACTCACGATGACGAGCAGAGAAAGTGCGCCAGGTGTGGTCGAACTGGGCATGTTACCCGCGAGTGCTATGCTAAAAGTACTTCGGATGGAGCGAAGCTAGAAGGATGCTTCCAGTGCGGTGAACATGGACATTTCAAGAGGGATTGTCTTAAAGCAAAGGGTCAGAATGCTAGGGGCAGAGCGTTCGAGCTAAACGCTGGAAAGGCACGTGACGATCCTGCTATTGTTACCGGTATGTTCTTGATCAATAACCATTCTGTGTTCGTACTCTTTGATACTGGGGCTGACTTGAGTTTTGTTTCAAAAAACTTTAAACCATTTCTGTGTTCTACAACAAGTAGGATAAGTAAAAAGTACTCGATAGAACTAGCAAATGGTAAACTGATAGAGACTAGCAAAGTCGTTTGTGGTTGTAGTATCTAGTTAGACGATCATAGTTTTAGTATCAATTTATTACCAGTGGAGCTAGGTAGTTTTGATGTAGTTGTGGGGATGGATTGGCTATCCGAAAATAAAGCTGAGATTATTTTCTTGGAGAAGCAAGTGAGGATACCTCGTCCTGGTGGTGGTGAAGCTATAGTTGTTCACGGAGAACGATCGAGTTGAGTGTTGAGTGTCGAGTGTTATTAGTGTTATGAAGATGCTTAAGATGTTGCGTAAGGGTTATCCTGCGTTCTTAGTTAATGTAGTGGATGCGAAGGCTGAAGGTAGGAAGATTCAAGAGATTCCTATAGTTCGTGACTATCCAGAAGTTTTCCCTGAAGACTTACCTGGATTGCCCCCTGCGAGACAGATCGAGTTTAGAATTGATCTGGTACCCGGTGTTGCACCAATTGCAAAATCTCCTTATAGATTAGCACCGTCAGAGATGAAAGAGTTGTCGAATCAGCTTCAAGAGCTACAAGACAAAGGTTTCATTCGACCAAGTTTTTCGCCTTGGGGTGCACCTGTTTTGTTTGTGAAGAAGAAGAAGGATGGATCCTTCAGGATGTGTATTGACTACAGAGAGCTGAACAAGTTGACTATCAAGAATCAGTACCCTTTACCGAGAATTGACCAGCTACAGGGATCCTGTTGAGATTGAACCCTACAAAGAAACAGTTGATTAAAGCGAAAACTGGATCAGATCAGTGGATTCACAATAAGCAGTTGTTTGCATCAGTCTTTTCCCTTGAATGTGGCCTAACATCTGATATCCTCTAACTACTGCCCTTCTACAACAACTGATGATCTACAACAAATTGCTGAACACTCAAAGATTGTTGAAGACTAAGCACTGATGCTCAATCTACTGATATGGTTCAAGTACTGCTGAAGACATAAAGCACTGCTGGGGTTATAACAGTGGAATGAGAAGCAGTAGTTTACTTTGTAGTTTGTACTATTTGTAATCAGTAGTTTAGTAGCAGTGTTTGTATAGATCAGTGGTTATAGGTTGTTAGGAGGTTAGATGTCACTTTCATGGTGACGTCAGCAAAGATGTTTCAGTGGTTTGTTCTGTACTATAAATAGAACAGTACCCTGTACTGTTCTATTAGCTCTCTTCATCACCAAGTCATTCGCTCAGGCTGAGGGGAGACTTTGGGCATGCATGCAATAGTTTTGTTTATTGTAATCAAATACAATCATTCGAATCTATGTAAAACATGTTTGCTTAAAATTATTCTCTCTTTGATTGTGTTGAAAGTTTATTCATCTATTTCCACTGCAATTGTTTCTGTTTCATCTTCATTTTCGTTAAACAAACAAAATCATATAAAACTAGGACAGTCAAATTTGATCTAACAATCATTTTGACGTAAAAGTTCAGCTCAATTTCATTGATACTCTCGATTGTTCGTTTTTAGTTGTAAAACAGATTAAGGTATAATCACGAACAAAGTTGATTATTCAGTGCCTGAAAAACAACCAGAATGATGTCACAATCACAGGATAACAAAAATAATAACATTGGTTCACTCTTCAAACCACCTATGTTGGTCAGATCTAAATACAACATCTGGGAGCGAAGGATGGGTCACATCCTAGCTCAACAGAATACCGGATGTTGGAAGTCAGTTATCTTTGGACCACATGTTCCAATGGTGTCAAGTGCTGAGGATCTAAATGTCATGGTTCCTAAGAAAATTGAGAACAATACTGAACAGGATTTTCAGAAAATTGAACTGGATGCCAAGGCATTTAGCATCGTTGCATATGCACTACCAAATGAAATTTATGCTAGGCTGTTACAATGTAACAGTACCAAGGAATTGTGGGATGCACTTAAGGAACAATTTAGGGGGGGGGACTGAAGAAGTAATTGAAAATAACAGGGAAATTTTAAACCAACAGTATGAAACCTTTTGTCACATTAAGGGTGAATCATTAACACAACAGTTTGAGCGATTTAGTTGTCTCATAAGTGAACTAAAACTTGTTAAGGTTGAATTTCCTAATGCAACACAAAATAGCAGGTTTCTTAGGTCACTTCCTGATAAATCGGACACAATTGCTTTTGTAACCAGGAATTCAGTTAGGTTCAAAGATCTGACCCTAACCCAGCTTCATGGTAGACTCCTGAGCTATAAAAGGGAGTTGAACCAGAAAAAGAAGTTACAAGAGTCTGGAAAGGTTGCTGATGACTATTCATTTGGCAGCACAGCTCTTTTGGGTCAGGAAGAATATGGTAGTAGTAAGGATCAGGGTTATGATCATTACATTGACATAACAGCTGGTGCAGCCTTTAATAACTCTGATTCTTATTCATCCAGTTATGTGGGAAAACCTGAATTTTGACAATCTGTGCTTTGAACTCAATGATCTCCAGCATTTTGATCCAACTGATTTAGAGGAAATGGACATATTACACCAACTTGCACTACTGAGTGTTAGAACCAGCAAGTTTTACAAAAAGGACAGGGAGAAAATTTCCAGGGTTGCATGGGAATCTAAAAGTAGGGTTGGATAAATCAAAAATCAAATGCTACAAGTGCAACAGGTTAGGTCACTTTGCTAGAGAGTGTAGGAGTCAAAACAGTGGACCAATTATCACACACCCTAGCCCTAGACCACAAAATAACCAAAACACTGTGCAGTATTCCCAATATGCCCCTGCTGCCCATGTAAACACTGGTCATTATGCACACCCTGCAACCCCTGTTCATGTGCATTATGTCCAAGCCACTGTTCCTGAAATTCATCATGTCCAAGCCCCTGTCCCTCAGGTTCAGGTGCAACCAGTTGCACCTCAACAAGCTGCACCAGCAGTGGTTCAACCAGATCAGCAAAGCTTTTTCACCCAAGGCTTTGTTGACTGGAGTAGCTTACCGGATAAGCTAGGTGATGAAAATTTTGCACTCTATGCTACCAATGATGCTTCTAATGATGATTACTGTTTTGTAGCATTGGAGTCTATACCAGAAGGGCTGGAAACTGAAGGAGGACAGTCAAATGAAGAAACAGTGGATGAAATTGCTGAAGCAGTGGTTATTGTTGTTGCTGGTGAAATACTATTAAGAGAAAATTCAGAACCCCTGTTGGAACCACTGTATGACCCCTGGTCTGAAGAAGAGGAGAAGAAACAAGGTGAAAAAGAAGAGAAAGTGCCAGAAGAAAATGAGCATGACTGTGATTGTGCCATGATGGCTGCAACTAAGGTATCACCCCAGGTTCTTAAAAACCTTTGTTCAGACAAATGCATCATAGCATTTGCAAACATTAAGGAGGTGAATGAAAACCTTAGAGATAGATTGTTAACTGGTGAAGTACAATTTGAAAAGTCTTTAAAAGAATTAAAAATAAAATTGTATGAAAAGGAAAATGAAATTTGCAGCATCAAACAAGAGCATAGCATAACCAAGGACCAACTCCAGCCCATGATAGAAAAATATCAAGTCTGTAAAAAGGAGTTGGAAACCACCCAAACCACTTGTGAAAAATGGGTGGAATCCTACAAAGGTTATGAGATTATGCTTGAAAAACAGCTTGAAAGCAATGTAAAATTTGGCATAAGGTTTAGAAAAAATGACCAAGTTGAAAACACTGCTGCAAATCAAACTGGTTCTGTTGAAATCATACCCACCAACAAGGATGGCCAAGAAGTTAAAATAACTGATAAACTTGGTAACAAAATAACTCTGGAAAGATCTGTGATGTCCTCAACTTTTGAGGAGATTGAGAAATACCAATTCAAACCCACATGGTCTGATGAGTGTGACATCCTTGAAAATTTCAAACCCATGGATTTCACCACTGTGGATGGTGTCAAAGCTCCTAAGGCCAAGGTAATTCATCTTAAGGATATCCCAACAGTGGTTTAAAACTCTGTTGCAAAGGAGTCTGAAAAGAAGAAAAGAAAAGAAAAGATTAAAAACTTGTTTTGTGACTTTTGTGAAAAGAAAAATCATTTGACAAAAGATTGTTTTCACTTAAAAGCTTATGATCTTAACAAAACAAGTACCATTGTACCTTCAAAGAGCTGCACCATCTGTGGTAAATCAAACCATTCTACTCAGCAGTGTGTGTACCTGAAATCCTTTGAGGTAAAAATGGAAGAGTACATTTCAAAAAACACCAATGAGTTCATCAAAAACACAAGTCAAGAAGCAACCACTGTTTGTGCCAGTTCAAACAACTGTTACAAAAACAGCTGAACCAAACCTCTGTCAAAATAGAAGTTCAGGTGACTGATGCACCCCCTTCAAACCAATACCAAAGAGGTAATGGTCAACCACCATACCCAAGGGTCCCACATGTTTATGAGGCTTACATAAGTCCTTCTAAACCAATAGTGAACAGGCATCCCATTGGGTATCAATAGCTGATAGGACAGGACCCCCAACTAGGACTAAGACAATGGAAGGACTTTGAATGTAAAGTTCAATGAACTTTCTTCAATGAGAATCCCTGCAAACCCTGATGAGTTATTTGATCTTGATAAATTTACTTTTGAAAATGTTTCTATCAAGACTAACAGTGCAGGTCCATCTCAAAATCCTCCATCAGACAATGGGTATGAAGTGATCATTCCACAACAAAACTTCAAATCCATTGCCAGAGCAGCAGATGTTCAAAACAGTTGTCAAAGCTCAACCACTGCTACCTCAACAGTTGTTGACCAAAGTAGCCCTTTAACTCCTGCTTCCACATCATCAAACACTGTTGATAAAAGTCCTCAAACAGTGGAAAAAGTCAACATGCTTCCACACCAATTCCACCTATTCCTCCACCTCCATTTCAAGACACTGTTGGATCATCAAAGTCACCAACAATTTTTAGCTCAGATGGTTCACATCTGCAGCCCTCACCATTAAATACCATTGTTCCATACAAAGGAGACCTAATCTTCTTGAAGTCTCATCCACCAGACCAAATCATTGGCAACATCAGTGAAGGGGTGCTCACAAGAAGTCAATCCCAAAACATCTGTCTTTTTGTCAGTTTTCTATCACTCCATCAACCTGTCAAGTACCAAGAGGTACTGAAAGACAACAGTTGGGTAGCAGCCATGCAAGAGGAGCTCCAACAGTTTAAAAGACAACGAGTATGGGAGCTTGTACCACTGCCAGAGGGTGTGAGTCCTATTGGCACAAAGTGGGTCTTCAAAAATAAAATTGATGAAAGGGGCATTGTTGTCAAGAATAAAGCAAGGCTAGTGGTTCAAGGTTTCAGACAGGAAGAGAGCATTGACTATGATGAAACTTTTACCCCTGTAACTAGATTGGAAGCTATCAGACTGTTCTTGGCCTTTGCTGTCAATCACAACATCAAGGTGTTTCAAATGGATATCAAATATGCATTCCTCTATGGTAAGATTCAAGAAGAAGTATATGTTTGTCAACCTCCTGGCTTTGAGGATCCATTTTATCCAAATCATGTCTACAAGCTAAATAAGGCTTTGTATGGCTTGAAACAAGCACCTAGAGCCTGTATGAAACTCTTCCCACCTTTCTTCTTTCCATTGGTTTCACAAGAGGTAAAATTGATAAAACATTGTTTCTAAAATGGAGAGGGAAAGATTTGATGATTGTCCACATTTATGTGGATGACATCATCTTTGGAAGCACATGTCTTAAAATGTGTGAAGAGTTCAGACAACTCATGACAGCTGAGTTTGAGATGAGTGAAATGGGTGAACTACAGTGCTTTCTTGGTCTCCAAGTAAAGCAATTGCAAAATGGTACTTTCATTCATCAAGGCAAATGTGCCAAAGAACTTTTAACAAAATTTGATATGAATGACTACAAACCATGTAGTACACCCATAGCAACCACCAACTTAGTCATGGCTGATGAAAAGGATGATTTGGTTTATCAAACTCTTTATAGAAGCATGATTGGGTCTTTATTGTACCTAACTACATCTAAGCCAGACATCATGTTTGCAACATGTGCTTGTGCAAGATCCCAATCGGCCCCTAGAAAGTCAAACCTTATTGCTGTAAAAAGGATATTCAGATACCTCAAAGGTGCTCTCACACTTGGTATCTGGTATCCAGCTGATGGAAATATCATGCTTTCAGGTTACTCAGATAGTGACTTTGCTGGATGCAATACAACAAGGAAGTCCACTTCAGGAGGGTGCCAATTCCTGGGCAATTGCTTAGTGTCTTGGCAAAGCAAAAACCAAGCAGCTGTTTCAACATCCACTGCTGAGGCAGAGTATATTGCTGCTGCAAGCTGTACAGCCCAACTTCTGTGGCTTCAAAATCAACTGCTAGATTTTGGTATCACTGCCTTAAAGACACCTCTTATGTTGGACAGTCAGGCAGCAGAAAATATCATCAAAAATCCAGTTTCACACTCAACCACCAAGCACATTGATATCAGACATCACTTTGTGAGGGATTGCTATGAAAAAGGTTTGATTTCTCTGCACCATGTTCCAAGTAAAGATCACCTGGCAGATGTGCTAACAAAGGCTTTAGACACATCCGCCTTTGAAAGCTTGATCTCTAGGATTGGCATGTTAAACATGGAATAACAGGCAAAATCCTATTTTTCTATGAATAAAAGCATTAAAATGTTTTCAGAAAATCAAAATTCATCCTTAAAAATAGCTAAAAATGAAAATTTTCATTAATCCTTAAAAGTCTGCCATAACCACTGTTTTGGTTCAAACATCTGTTCTGCTGATACTATCCACTGCTGAAAGTCAACCTCTATTCCTTCATTTCCTTGTTAATCACTGACTGATTACACATTAGTGTTTTAATCCACTGATAGTTAAAAGTCAGCCACTGTTTCATTTTACCGTTGTAAACCACTGATATTGCTCCATCAGTGGTTTCCTAAGCAACTGTCATCCATTATTCATCAGAGGTTGTCACGTGGACAATACTTAGCCGTCAGATCTTTTGTAACCGCCACCACGTCAGCATACACTTTTTCACCCTATGAAACCCTGATCAAAATCCCAAACAGGTTTTTCACTGTCGAATCGAATTCAAAATTCCTTTCAAAAAGTAGTTTTCTTCAAACACTCTCAAATCACTCATCTTCTTCATTCGCTCTCAACCACCTTCGATTCACCATGGCTCTTCCATTCAAAACCCTACATAACTACCTGTGTATACTTGAGAAACCAAGTCAAAACACAACCTTTCATTCTGTGATTGATGCACTCTCGTCTTCAAAGTATAAAACTTTATTGACCTGTAATGCACCCATCTTCCTGGATACCCAACGAGAATTCTGGAAAAATGCAAAGCTTGAAACTAAGGACAAAAAGCCCTTAGCTATTACTTCATCAATAAGGGGAATTCTAGTTACCATCACACCTCAAACTATTTCAGAGGTTTTTGAAATCAATGATCTTACAGGTAAAAGCTCTTTTCCAAAATCTGAGTACCAAACTGATTTTATTGAGAGATGGTAAGAAGAAGAAATGAAAAAAGATACTTTACAAAATGGCAGTTTTCCACCTGCCATGAGGTTTTTATTCCATACCCTCCTCACGTGTGTGTCAAATAAAACCACTGCTTTCAATGAGATACCATTGAAAATACAATACCTGGGCTATGCTATAATGGCTGATGAAAACTTTAACTACTCCTAGGATATTTTCAATGATCTGGTCAAGAATATTAATAAAAAATCATTTTTATTATTTCCAAGGTTTCTAAGTTTTTATTTTCAAAAGAAAATTTCAAAGGATAATGCCCATGTGCTTATCCAAGGCAATCATCTTCAAATAAACAGCCTATCTTCTGAAACATTTACAAGGCTGTCAAAACCTTCAAAAACACAAACAGAGGTACCTGAGCAGAATTTAGGAGCAACCACTGCTCCTCAGGCTCCTGCTGTTGAGCCTACTGCTCTTGGTGATCACAGCAGCACAACCCCTGTTGTGAAACCCACACCAAAAATCACCAAAAAGACCAAAAAGAAAACTATCCAAAAGCCCCCCAAACCCACCATAAAGGTAACTCTGGAAGATGAGGTCCCATAGGTTATACCTGTGACAACACAAAAGTCACCAATAACCACTGCTGCTACTTCCTCACAGCAGTTGGAAGAAAGACCTCAACCTGAGCCTAAAACTCCTCCTGCATCCTCTCAAAAGGATTAGGTTGTATCCACAGGGACACCACAATATGAAGCAATGGATTCACTTGAATCTATCTTCCACAGCCCAGCTCCCAGGGAAAATTCTCTTTCTACCCCTATCCTCATTGCATAACTTCCACCATCAATGATACCCCTGTTGGATGCACTTGATATAGCCCAGACACAAATCAGTTCTTCTCAATCACCTATCAATGAGAATATACCACAACAAGTGACTGAGTTTGGTGCCTCTATCATTGCTAACCTACCAACAGTTGAGGAGGCTACACTGCAGGAATTACAAGTAATTCCTGTCAGTAGTTCAAGTGGAGCAGCTACTACAGGTGTTGAACCCACTGGTTTACACCTGGATAGTAGTTTCATTATTGAGACTCCCTTGAAGGCAATTTCTTCTTTGGGAACCATAGTGTCCACTGGTGTGTTTCCATTATACACTGGTGACCTTAAATAGTAACCTCTACTGAAGAAAGAAGTCCCCAGTACAGAGAACAAGGGGCATCAGTGGATGATTTTTGGGAAACTTTCCCTAAGTCAACCACTGATACAACCACCACTGGTGGGAAATCAGATGATCCCATTAACTTGGGTGATGGTTTAAAATACAAAGAATTGATGGTGAGGGTTGACAAACTTGACACATCGGTTGCAGAAATCAAATCTATGCTGCAACAGTTGTTACAAGCTCAAAAGGCTACACAACTACGGCAACATCTACAACATCTGCTCCATCCCCTGCTGAGCTATGGCATCTATTTCAACCTCTGCTTCCCAAAAAAAGACAGTATGCAGATCAACAGCATGAAGTTCAACTTCAAATGGTCAGAAATGTAATGGAAGCTTGGTAGAAAGATACTCAAGCAGATATCAAAGCCATAAAAGCTCATTTTCTTTAAACCACTGGCACTGCTCCTCCTTCAATCATCTTTGTTGAAACCCTTGATGATGACAAAAAGGGGGAGAAGGGAAAAGATGGTCCATACATTAAACCATATCCAATGTCTAAACTGGTTGTAGAAATCCCAAGGCCAGATGGTTCCAAAAAGGTTGATGAGACTCAAAATGCATTTGCTGAATTAAAAGCAAACATGAAAGAGTCAATGGAAATAAAATGGTCAAAAAGGTTTGCTCAGGAGAAGAAAGTTTTGATGGAAAAGGAAGAGCAGGGTACTTCTAAACCTAAAAGAAGACAGCCTACCAGAAAAGTAAGCCAACCCAAAACCACACCTTACAAAACCACCAAACAAACTTCTCAAATCCCCAAAAGTTCCTCTCATCAAACCTCCAAACCAACAGATGTTAAGACACATGTTGTATCAACAGTTGTTGGTACTTTAGTGGTTTCAACAGATGTTATCCCAACAACTGCCATCACTACTACATCAACCCACACTCAATCCACTGCCATACAAAAAACAACCTCACCACCACAAAAACCACCTGCCAAAAAGCAGAAGACAACAGTTGACACGTCAACTGTTGTAGTGACAACAGTGGTTGAAACACCTGTTGTTTCAACAACTGTTAGTCAGACACCTACCACTTCAATCACCACCACTAAATCCACAAATACACCACCAACTTCTCCAAAGCACAAAAGGAGAAGGGTAACAAATATTGTACTGGAAGATGACACTTCCCCAACTCCAACATCTACATAACCACTGACCCTTGTCACCATTCCAAACCCTGTTCCAATATCTTCAGTTCAAGCCTTCAATCAAAACACTGCCATTGTCCCTGCAGGAGTACAATATCCTCTAGATCTTCCAGCAATCAGGGAGGAAATCAAATCCTTCTACTCTGAAGATGACTCTGAAAAGAGGAATCTCCCATATATTCAAGGTTATCATTTGCCAAGAAATATAGAAGAGTATCTTAAAATAAAGGCTTAACAAGCAGAGGATATTTCTAAAAGAGACACAGAGGGAAAGTCTGACAAAGAGATTCAAAGAAATTTGCAATACCTGCTCACCAAAGTTAGAACTTTAGAGCAGTTCTCAAAAGACCTTTGTCAGAAATTATCAGAAAAAGATGATGAAAGCATGAGAAATGACTACCTTGAATACATCTTGGCATACAAGAAGTATAGGGCAGAAAAGCATCAATACAAAGAATGGACAATCAGTGAACTACAAGAGGAGATAGCCACAATTCAAAAGATGATTCAAGACAAGGTAAAGCAAACTCCTCCAGTATGGACCAAGTACAAGAAAAATGTACCAGAAAGGGCCTTAAAGCTGAAAAGAATGAAAGAAGAGTTGATAGCTGCTAATTATGGGTCAAGGAACTAGGTTACAAGGTGGTTAGAGGATAAAGTGTTAGCAACCTACAAAAGGTTGGAAGAGTTGAGGAAGAGAGATCCCACTGCTCCTAAAAAGCCTGATTATCCAGAAGCAGTGGTTCCAGTCAAACAAAAGTTACCAATCAGGAGACCCACTGCTCCACATGCTACCATCCGTTATCAAAGAAGGAAACAAAAGCAAATGGATGCACTAGCAAAAGAAGACAAGGCTCAAGAAGAATATATCATGAAAATGGTTCTTCAGATACTTATGGCAGAAAAACAAGACTCAGGACAATCTCAAGACCATGCCAAAGTTGTCATCACCAGGCCTCAATCTCCAAACTCATCTACAATTAAAACTTTCCCAAGAAACCCATTGGATTCAAAGATACTAAAGTGGAAGTCTGATCAAAAGACCCACGTATTGACTCTGCTCAAATCCAATGGTGAAGTGAAGCATATATCAAGGGAAGAACACTGGGCTTGGGTGTTGAAGATCTACAAGATCTCCTTGAGCTTACACTGTGCAGGGATGAGAATGATGAGGACTCTATGAACTTTGAATTACAATTCAAAGGTCAAGTCAGGGAACTCTTGATGAGGCAATAAAAATCTAGAATAATGAAGAGTTTTGGCATCATCTGTTCCAGGGGGAGATTGTTGGGATTAAACCCTACAAAGGAACAGTTGATTAAAGCCAAAACTGGATCAGATCAGTGGATTCACAATAAGCAGTTGTTTGCATCAGTCTTTTCCCTTGAATGTGGCCTAACATATGATATCCTCTAACTACTACCCTTCTACAACAACTGATGATCTACAACAGACTACTGAACACTCAAAGACTGTTGAAGACTAAGCACTGATGCTCAATCTACTGATATGGTTCAAGTACTGCTGAAGACACAAAGCACTGATGGGGCTATAACAGTGGAATGAGAAGAAGTAGTTTACTTTGTAGTTTGTATTATTTGTAATCAGTAGTTTAGTAGCAGTGTTTGTATAGGTCAGTGGTTATAGGCTGTTAGGAGGTTAGATGTCACTTTCATGGTGACGTCAGCAAAGATGCTTCAGTGGTTTGTTCTGTACTATAAACAGAACAGTACACTGTACTATTCTATTAGCTCTCTTCATCACCAAGTCATTCTGTACGAACAATCACTGTGAGCTCAGGCTGAGGGGAAGACTTTGTGCATGCATGCAATAGTTTTGTTTATTGTAATCAAATACAATCATTCGATTCTATATTAAACATGTTTGCTTAAAATTATTCTCTCTTTGATTGTGTTGAAAGTTTAGTCATCTATTTCCGCTGCACTTATTTCTGTTTCATTTTCATTTTAGTTAAACAAACACAATCATATCAAACTCAGATCCTAACAGATCCAGCTACTACTCGAAGATTGACCTGCGTTCAGGATATCATCAGTTGAAGGTTGCTGAGAAAGATATTCCGAACACTGCTTTTCAAACACAATATGGCCATTACGAGTTTTTAGTCATGCCTTTTGGTTTAACTAATGCACCAGCTATGTTCATGGATCTCATGAACAGAGAATGCAAACCCTATTTGGATAAATTCGTGATAGTATTCATCGACGACATACTTATCTATTCACGAACCAAAGAAGATCATGAGCAACATCTGAAGTTGATATTGGAGCTGCTGAAGGAAGAGAAGTTGTATGCCAAGTTCTCTAAGTGAGAATTCTGGATTCGAGAAGTTCATTTTCTCGGACACGTCATAAATGAGAGAGGTATACACGTGGATCCATCGAAGATAGAGGCGATCAAGAATTGGGAAGCGCCAAAGACTCCGTCAGAGGTGCGATAATTCTTAGGAATTGCTGGGTACTATCGGAGATTCATAGAGAATTTCTCCAGATTAGTGCAGCCTTTGACGCTAGTGAGCCAGAAGGAGAAATTTTGTAGTGCACCTATTCTTTCCCTTCCTGAGGGAAATGATGATTTCATTGTATATTGTGATGCATCACGTTTGGGCCTCGGATGCGTGCTTATGCAGAAGGACAAAGTGATAGCCTATGCATCTATACAATTGAAAGTGCACGAGAAGAATTACATGACGCACGATTTGGAGTTAGGAGCTGTTGTGTTTGCGTTGAAGATCCGGAGACATTATTTGTATGGTACGAAGTGTACGATATAGATGGACCATAAGAGCCTCTAGCATATCTTTGACCAGAAGGAGCTTAACATGCGACATCGACGTTGGGTAGAGTTACTCAACGACTACGAGTGTGATATTCGTTATCACCCTGGTAAAGCAAATGTTGTTGCGAATGCACTCAGTAGGAAGGAGCGGGAAACTTTGAAGGATGAGAACCTGAGAAGAGAAGGTTTGAGAGGTTTAGAATGTGAACTGATACCAAAAGCGGATGAAGTAATATACTTCATGAACCGGATTTGGGTTCCGCTTAGAGGTAGCCTACGTGAACTGGTTATGAACGAAGCTCATAAATCCAGATATTCTATTCCCCAGGTTCTACCAAGATGTATCAGGATATTAAGGAGTTATACTGGTGGCCGAATATGAAGAGAGATATTGCGGTCTAGGTGAGTAAATGTCTGACATGCTCGAATGTTAAGGCTGAACATCAGAAGCCGTCTGGGCTCCTGCAGCAACCAGAGATTCCTAAGTGGAAATGGGAACATCTTACAATGGACTTTATCACCAAGTTACCCCGTACGTCGCGTGGACATGATACGATATGGGTAATTGTGGATCGATTAACAAGGTCTGCTCATTTCTTAGCGCTTAAGGAAATAGACAATACGAAGAAGATATCACAGTTGTACCTTAACGAGATTGTAGCCCATCAAAGAGTACCAATGTCAATTATCTCGGATGGAGACAGTCGGTTTGACGGCAAGTTTTGGCGATCTCTTTAGGAGTCGTTGGGTTCTCGTTTGGACATGAGTACTGCATATCATCCTCAAACAGATGGTCAAAGCGAGAGAACCATTCAGAGCGTGTGTGATCGATTTCGGTGGAAGTTGGGATACTCATTTGCCTTTGGCTGAGTTTTCTTACAACAATAGTAATCACGCTAGTATCAAGGCCGCTCCGTTTGAAGCCTTGTATGGAAGGAAGTGTCGATCACCACTTTGTTGGGCTGAAGTCAGCGAGAAGCAATTGACCGGACCCGAGCTTATCCAGGAAACCACCGACAAGGTTGTCCAAATCAAAGGAAGGTTGAAAGCTACCGCAGATCGACAGAAGAGCTATGCAGATAATCGGAGGAAACCGTTAGAGTTTCAGGTTGGCAATTGGGTTATGTTGAAGGTATCTCCTTGGAAAGGCGTTGTAAGATTTGGAAAAAGGGAGAAAGTTGAGCCCGCGTTATATAGGTCCTTTCGAAATCGCATCTCGAGTTGGATCAGTCGCATATAGGCTTAAGCTACCACAGGAGCTGAGTGGAGTTCATGATGTGTTTCATGTCTCCAATTTGAAGAAGTGTTTATCTGATGAGACACCAATTATACCCCTGGTGAGATTCGAGTGGACGATAAACTGAGATTTATCGAAGAACCAGTGGAAGTTCTAGATTGGAAAATTCAGAAGCTTAGGAGGAGTAGGATTAAGTTGGTCAAGGTCCGTTGGGATTCTAAACGTGGACTCGAGTTCACCTGGGAACGACAGGACCAGATGCAACGAAAATATCTTCATCTCTTCCCAACTAGTGCGAAAACAAAACCTGTAGAGTAGAATTTCGGGGACGAAATTTCCTAAATAGGGGAAGACTATAACACCCGGCTATTTAGGCTATACCGTACAAATGTAACACGTGTCATGAATAAATATAAAGGTTGTATTTGACTGATATTGATGTTTCTATGTGATATTTGAAGTGTTGGTAAATCCAAACTTTGATAGAAATTATGTTGGCAACTGGTGTGTGCAAAGCGTGATATGTTTTTATTGATATTTTAAACCCATTTTACACATTAATCAAGTTTTAAATTTATAAAACAAGATATTCTACAAACACTAAACACACACTTGGGCAAGTGCACCCTTCGTGAGCGTAGTATAGCGTTGGTAAGATACCGAGGTCGTCCAAGGACACAAGAGCTTTTAGTACCGGTTTATCCTCAACGTCAAATCAATCTAAAATTTTTGAGAAAAGATTTAAAACATGAAAATAAAAACTAAAAATGCAGAAATAGTAATAAAATAAAAACAGATAGACAAGATGAATCACTTGGATCCGACTTGCCTTTAATGTATCCTTTGATGATTTTTGCACTTTCGGACTTTTTAAGAGATTATCTTAGTTATAGTAGTAGGCCCCTTTTTTGAAGGTGACGTTACCCTCAACCCAGTGGTTTGAGTAAGCAAGGATACAATCCCAAAGGGTCGGAATATTGAAAGATAATTAATTGTTATTAATGCAAAAAGTGGTAGGCACCTCTTTTGAAGGTGACGTTACCCTCGGCTAAGTGGTTTGAGTCAGCAGGGAATCCAGGGATACAATCCCAAGTAGCTGGTTTAATGTATTAATAGTAGTTTACTTATGAGGGGTTCAAGGCATTCGCACCCACGCCATCCAATACCAGTGGGTATTGAAGGAAGTCCTAGTAAGCTTGAACCAGGTCCTTGCAGGATCTATACACTGAACAAGGCAAGAACCTTACTAAAGCATTCCCTTAACCCCCGACCAGGTAGCCAACATATCTCTATATAGACTGTAAAGACATGAATGGTGTAAATCTTTTACTTTATATAGATAGTATAGTAATGCCAAGACACCACGGACAAATGATAAAGAAAATTCACCTTCAACATAAGAAACTAGTAATTAAAGTCATTAATACAAAACCAAATAAAAAGTGCCGAAAGATTAAAAATCAAAAGTAATACATAAAAGACTTGTCTTCACCAAGTGATGTAAGAGGCTTAACCAAACATGGCTTTGATTGGCAAGAACTCTTACTATCAATCTTGGATCCTGAGACTACTACACACTCTAAAGATGGATGATGGTGGTGGATGTGGGTGTTGGTGTTGTAGCGGTGCTGGAGTGGTGGCAAAGTGGGAGAGTAGTGGTTTGCCAAGGGATGCCTTTGAAGTGAGCCAAGCACCCCTATTTATAGCCTGCACAGAGCTCTGGCCACGGCCCCATGTCCAGCGGGCACGCCCCCATAGCCAGCCTTTACTCTTTCTTCATTAAATGCATGTGTCAGCAGATGGTTCCGCACGGCCCGTGTTCAGCGGGCACGGCCCCGTGAGCAGAAGCGTATCTGTACTATCAAGATTTTGCAAGATTCTGCGTATCTTAGCATTGACCACGTCCCGTGCTGAGCTGGGCACGCCCCTGTGGTGGGCATAGAAGCTTCCACAGCTTTGTCTTTTCTACAGGCACTTAACCATGCCCCCGTGTCCAGTGGGCACGGCCCTGTGGTCAGTCCTGTGTTGTCTTGTTTTTGCTTTGGGGATGCTGCCGAGGGGTCGGGCACGTCACGTTTATTCCTTTTCTTTGTATTTATGTTGGTTTTGGCTATATATTTGTTCCTTTTGCTCGCTTAAGCTCATTTGGTCCTGTAAATTCAAAAGGAAGACAAAAACACACTTTTTCCAACATTAGTACTAAGAAAGGGTTAGTTTTATGCCTCATTTGATGTAATTTACATGTTACATTTTGCACACATCAAATACCCCCACAATTGAATCTTTGCTTATCCTCAAGCAAAACTCTTTAATATGTGGCTTACACACCCAAATGGAATAGGTAGAAGAGAAGTTTTGGGCTTGTCTTGAGTGTCGAGAATCTAAGATCTTTATTGGGTTTTATTTTTATTTTATTTACAATCCTATTCGTTATGATTTATTTAGAACATCTTATAAGAAAAAATACTTATTTGGGCATAACATGCCTCTTTAAAATTCTATTTATATACAAGTTCACATACCTCACGAGAGATCACTCAACACTCGGCCGAAGATGTATTTTTGTGAAACACTCGAGACCAGCATGAAACTTACTTCTACCATATGCTTGCCAAGTAATCAAACCTCCTCCTTTTTAACTATAAACCTTTGTACATATCAAGAGGACTTTGGGAAAGGGTTAGGCTTGGGCTAAGGGTAGGTGATTTTGGTTAGTGGTTAGTAAAAATGGCTAAAAGCGTAAAAAGCGTCGGTCGTCGTAAAACTTTTTGCTTTTGTGACTTTTATTCAAACTAAGCATATTCAAACAAAGTTTCTTTGAGGAACTTGTTTGTTTATTGCAATACTTTCATTTTTTTATAACGAATCGTCACAAGATAACCGAGCTTTTTACTAAAACAAAGGGGATGAAAAGAAAAAAGGTTTTGCTGGGTAAAGGGTGTTTGTTTTGTGGGTTTTGAAATGAAAAGGTTTAGGCTTAAAAAGGTTAACTAGGGGGATTTTGGATAGGTGATAAAAAAAATGGAAAATAATGGTGTTAAAAGGAAAATGGGTTAGTCCTAATGCCTCCATCATTTACTTACTTAGGTTCAGGTTGGTAAGGACCAGGAATGTATCGTCATGACAAGTTCTAGAGTTGTAAGAACCAAGCGGCTATTCACACAAAAAACGAAAAATGAGCATTTAGTTTAAAGATATATGCTTGTATACTCAATAAAGGCTCAAAACTCACTTGTTGTGGGAATGGGTTTATAATGTGATCAAGTATATATAATCAAATTTTAATTAGGTTTGTCATGCCTTTTCATAATTCTCTTATTTGGTTTTTTTATCACGACGCTATTGGTTGTAAATATATAACCTTTTTAGAACTTGTTATTCCCAAATTACACCAAGACAAGTAAAAAAAATGAATTTTTTTAAAAAAAATTGGGGTGATTAGCGGTTCCAATAGAGTTTTGTGTAAGGCTTGTTATTAGGACTTGCTAGATTCAAGGTTTTAGCATCCCCCACCCCCACATAAATTACACATTGTCCTCAATGTGTCCCAAAAATAAGTTTTTAGGTTGATTGAATGTGTAAAAAGGTGTTGAAAAACAAGGTTTGGTGTGCCCGTGGTTAGAGTGCCAGTAACAGAAACTTACAGAAAGGTGTCCATGAGGCGTGCCTGGTGGCCACGACCCTGTGGTAGGCATGGTTCAAAAAAACTGCAGTTCAAGGGTGTTGGCACGGGGGCGTGCTGGCTGAGCACGGCCCCGTGGTGATAGTCTGCATTTGATGGAAACAGGTTTTTGTCTTTTGGTTCGGGTTTTCGGGCTTATGTAGCACTAATGCTTAGTACATCCAAGCTTCCTGGGTACCTGCTTTGCTAATACTACACCATACAATACATAACAAATATCTTAAACTTACCAAGGTTCATCATTCATCGTCATCACACAAAAAACGAAAATAAAATGCAGAAAATAAAAAGTGTTAAGGAAAGTAAATTGTTCAAACTACGGCACGCAGTCCAGTTAATTGTTTGTGGGATAGAAAAGGGTTAACCTAAGAAACTGCCTCCAACATCACACCTCCTCCAATGCCTCTGATCAGTCCATGTCCTCGTCATCATCGTCTCCTCCTTGGTACACCATATGGTCCCAGATGTAGGTAATGTCATCTTGCATGTCGGAGATGTTGCGCTCCATTTCTTCGACCCGGGTGAAGGTGTTGTTAGCCATGTTGTAAGTGTTGCGGGTGCACAATAAGTTTTCATGCAAAAGATCATGTAAACTTTGAAAGTTAGGAAAACCACCCAGTTGGGAAGAGGAGGAACCCGGTTGGCCTTGAAACTGAGGAGGAGGACGATTTGGGTCGGCGAGAAGAACGAGGGTTGCTTCGGGGTTCCAAACATGTCCTTGAGTGGTTTGGAAGTGGACTGTCCCATCACCCGTCTCATGGATGATCCCCATCGAACGGCATTGGGTGACATCTACCTTTCCCGACCATGGACCCTTACGGAATGATTTCGGCATGCGTTGAACATAGGTCTTGAAGAGGCGGTAGATCCATCCCCCAAAGAAGATAGGTGTCGGGTAGGAAGCTAACTGATTCAGATGCATGTTACGGAGGAGTAGGTGTGGGACATCAAGAGGAACGCGATTGTGGATGCAATACAAGACCGTAAGATCACGCAAGTTGACAACACCGGTGCTATCGCGCCTTTGACTTAGAGAGTTGCTAGGGACCCTATGAATGTGGCGGTAGAGGGGGTCCCGCAACTGGGAGCTCTTTGTGACCCATGGATCATATGCACCATCCCTGATTTGAGCCCACGCTGTCTGGCGCATGTTAGTTGGGAGCTTACGAAGACCACCCGTGTTCTCCTCTTCACCGGACTCTTCCTCGATGAACAGACCCACTTGCACCCCAAATTGTGCTATAGAGATTTAAAGCACTCTTCCACGCATCGGAACTGAACTCCTTCTCCGTCGAATGGCTCGGCTTTTGCTTTGAACGCGAAAGAATTGTAGAACTCCATGCTATACTCATGAACCGCATGGAGTCTTGTGCGGAGGGACATCCTTAGTTGACCCGTGACCAGTGCGTTGAAGCGATCTAATTGCCCCATAGCTTCCAAGGTTTCGAGGCACACTTGTCTTGGTATTTCTTTGGGCCATGTTTTCAGAATATCATAGCGGGCTTGGTAGTCCCACTCATTTGGCTTAAACCTAGTGAACTTACTGGCCATCTCTGCAAAAGAAAACACAAAACAATCAGCATGAAACGATAATTTTTCAAAGAAAACTAAAAACAGAAGGCTGGATACGGCCCCGTGGCCACTGACCAAGCCTCGTGTTCGTTGAATTTTCATGGCCACGCCCCCGTGTCCGCTGACCATGACCCCGTGGTCAGGGTTCTGTTTCCCTAAAATGTCATTTTTCGACCCAGTTATGATAACTTGGAAATTTTTGGTTGAGTAGGGGCAGTTTTCCCCAAAAATGAAACCCCAAGTGCCATTTTTCCAAAAACAAACCATTTACCCCTTTAATTTGGTCTTTTTTTATTCAAAAACAAGGGTTTGAGGTTTTTGTTTGAAATCGGGCAAATCTACAAACAATTTCAGTTGATTTACTTCCTATAACATGCAACTATACTAATACTAACAGATCTAAGCAAAAATTTGGGGTTTGGTTCGGTTCAAGTTCAAGAACCCTAGATTTTTCCATGAATTTTTGATGTTAATCTACATGCAAATCGTTAAACTAACTAACTTAGATGATAGAATCATACCTTGGTGATGTTGAACGAAGGAAAAACGTGAAAATCTGCAGAGATTCTCGGAGGAACCAGAGAGTTTTCGGGGGAACGAGTCGTGGTGAAATGAAAATGAGAAGACAAAAGGGGTTTTATCCCCGACAGTAGCCAACCACGACCCCGTGTCCAGCGGGCACGGCCCCGTGGGCGGGTAAAAACTAAATTTTTTTAGTGCATGTGTGAGTGACCTGTTTTCCGAAACTTGGTTTAGAAATCTTACCGATTTTTTGAAGCTTTCCCGAAGTCCATTACTTACAAGACATGATGTTAGTATGCAAACCTTTATTTATTCTTCGACCGCTTGTAGCGAGATCTCTTCCTCTTCATCCTCAATGAAACCTTGATAAAGCTTAAGCCGTTGTCCGTTGACTTTGAATGGAATTCCATTTCGAGATTTAATTTCAATTGCACCGTGTGGAAAAATATGGGTGATAGAAAAAGGTCCCGGCCACCTAGATTTTAACTTTCTGGGAAATAATCGAAGTCGTGAATTAAACAATAGAACTTCATCTCCTACTCGAAATTAATTAGGTTTAATATGTTTATCATGTAAATTTTTCATTCTTTCCTTATGGATTTCAGAGTTAGAGTAGGCTTGATTCCTTAATTCGTCTAATTCATTTAATTGACAAAATCGATTCTTTCCGGCGGTTTCAATATCTAAGTTTACGTTTTTAATGCCCAGTAAGCTTTGTGTGCTATTTCTACTGGCAAATGACAACTTTTTCCATAGACAAGCTTATATGGAGTGGTACCTATGGTTGTTTTATTGCGGTTCGAAAAGCCCATAAAGCGTCATCTAATTTATCGGCCCATTCTTTTTTATTTAATCCTACGGTTTTTTCAAGTATTCTTTTTAAACCTCGATTAGTCACTTCGGCTTGTCCATTTATTTGAGGGTGATACGCGGTTTAGATCTGGTGATAGACCCCATATCTTGTTAAAAAAATTTCAAGCTGATGGTTACAAAAATAGGTACCCCTATCACTTATTAATGCTTTTGGAGTTCCAAAATGAGAAAATAGTTGTTTCAAGAATCTTACCCCAACTCTTCCATCATTTGTTGGAAGAGCTTCGGCTTCAGCCCATTTTGACAAGTAATTCACTGCCACAAGTATATATTTGTTTCCTTTTAATGGTGGGAAAGGTCCCATAAAGTCTAGTCCCCACACATCAAAAATTTCACAAACAAGGATGTCATTTTGTGGCATTTCGTTTTTGGAAGAAATATTACATGACCGTTGGCATGCATCACATGTCTTGATAAGACCTTGGGCGTCTTTGTAAATGGTTGGCCAATAGAATCCTGAATCAAATACCTTTCGTGCGGTACTAGCGGCACCATGATGTCCTCCGTATGGTCCTTCGTGACAATGGCGGAGAATTTTTCTTGCTTCACTACCATGTACGCATCGTCAGATAAGTTGGTCGGCACACATTTTGAAAAGATAAGGATCTTCCCAAAAATAATGCTTTACATCGGCAAAGAATTTTTTTTCTTTGATGATGTGACCATCCGTTTGCAACAATTCCACTGGCTAGGTAGTTGGCGTAGTCGGCGTACCATGGTTCTTCTCGGTATTCCACCATTTCTAAGGATTCTGTTGGGAATTTTTCATTGATGAGCTCGTCCCTAGTTGCCTCCAAAGCTGGATCTTCCAAGCAAGATAGATGATATGCAGCGGTGTTTTCTGCTCCTCTCTTGTCTTTTATTTCAATGTCAAATTCTTGGAGGAGTAGAATCCATCTGATTAAACATGGTTTTGTATCCTGATTTTTTAAAGAGATAACGAATGGCTGCATGGTTTGTATAAACTATCGTTTTAGAAAGAACAAGATAAGAACGAAATTTATCAAAAGCAAATACTACAGCTAGTAATTCTTTTTCAGTTGTTGTGTAATTTTCTTGTGCATCATTAAGTGTTTTACTAGCGTAGTATATTGGGTGAAAATGCTTATCTTTTCGTTGTCCCAAGACAGCTCCTACTGCAGAGTCACTTGCATCGCACATGATTTCGAAAGGTAATTTCCAATCAGGCGCTATCATGATTGTTGCATTAAATATCATTTCTTTTAGTGTTAAAAATGCTTTATTGCAATCCTTGTCAAAAATGAATGGGGCATCTTTTTCAAGTAATTTTGTTAAAGGTCTTGAGATTTTAGAGAAGTCTTTGATAAATCGTCTACAAAATCCGGCATGCCCTAGGAAACTTCTGATAGCTTTAACGGAGGATGGGGGTGGTAATTGGGAAATGGTGTCTATTTTAGCCCGATCAACCTCCATTCGTTCGCTTGAGATTTTATAACCGAGTACTATTCCATCCTTTACCATGAAATGGCATTTTTCCCAATTAAGGGAGAGGTTGGTTTCCTCACATTGGGATAGCATTCGGTCATGGTTATCGAGGCATTGGTCGTATGAATCTCCAAAGATAGAAAAGTCGTCCATGAGGACTTCCATAGTCTTTTCTATCATATCATGGAAGATGGCCACCATGCAACGTTGGAAAGTTGCGGGGGCATTACATAGACAAAAAGGCATGCGTCGATAAGCAAAAGTTCCGTAGGGACATGTGAATGTTGTCATTTCTTGGTCTTCGGGAGCTATCGGTATTTGAAAGTAACCTGAAAAACCATCTAAAAGACAATAAAATTTGTGACCAGATAATCTTTCTAACATTTGATCAATAAAAGGTAAGGGAAAATGATATTTCCTTGTTGCCTCATTTAATCGACATTAATCTATACAAACTCTCCATCCGGTGACGGTTCTTGTTGGTATTAATTCATTTTTTTCGTTAGTGACTACCGTCCTACCTCCTTTCTTGTGAACTACTTGAATGGGACTTACCCAAGGGCTATCGGAAATTGTGTAGATGAGTCCGGCGTCAAGTAGTTTGATGACTTCGTTCTTAACCACTTCTTGAACATTTCGATTTACTCTTCGTTGTGGTTGTATTACCGATTTATAGTCATCATTCATTAAAATTTTATGTGTGCACATGGAAGGGCTTATTCCTTTAATATCTACAAGCTTCCATGCGATCACGTTTTTATGTTTTTTTCAAAAGTGTGATTAATTTCTCATTTTCTAAACTAGTTAATTTTGAAGAAATAATTACAGGTAGCTTACCATCCTTGTCGAGAAAAGCATTTCCAAACCTTTTGGGAGTTCTTTGAGCTCAAGTGGTGGGTCTTTGGGAGACTCCTTATTTGGTTGCTCATTTTGGTCAAGAACCAAAAAGGTTTGTTCAATGGAGACCTCTTCTTCGACAATGTGGTCGATTTTGTCTTCCGTATTGGGTGTTCATTTTCATCTTCAATTAGGGGGTCGTCATTGCCGATTGGATATTTCATTGATTGTTCAAGATCGGCATACCTTTTGAAGGCCCCTAATTGAACGGGTAGGTTGTTTTGCTTCCGGTCGATAAAAGCTTGATGAGTTTTCATAAAAGGTCATCCCAACACAAGTGGAACGTCATCTAGGATGACGAAGTCGGTTGGGACTACCGTTTGATTTGTTTGGACTAACACATCTTCAACTACTCCCATTGATTTTATTATTTTCCGATTAGAAAGAAAAATAGGTATTTGAAGTGGAGAAAAATCACTAATACTTAACTTTTTGAAAATGTAGTTTGGCATTATATTCACACAAAGATCTTTATCGATTGTAATATTACTAATAAAGGAATTTTGAAAAAAAACACGGAATCGGTGTAATGTTAATTTCAAATGGATCATCTTTTATTAGCGTAGTTTAATCATTTGTTAACTTAATGCTTACCATTTCGTTAATTTTATTGCTAGTGTTTAACTCTTTTAAAAACTTAGCAAGAGTAGGTACCAGACAATGGTTTTCGAAAGAAGGTGTTAAGAGATTAATTTCTTGAAAATTAAACTCTTTTTGAAGATTAGCGTTTTCGGACTTACCTTTTTCGTTGTTTGGTTCATGCGTCGGTTTTTCACTTACTTGTTCTTCCATCTTTACCTCTTCTACTATTACCTCTTTAGTACAATCTACCTCTTCCCTTGCGCGGGATTCTTTTATATAGCGTTTAATAGTTTTGAGGTTTTCTATTATTCTTTCGGCTACAGGGAGGATAGTTGGTGGTTCGTGAAAGTGAGCGGGATAAGTATCTCAAAAGCTTGAGTGCGGAAGTTCAACCCTTGGTTCTTCATAATACTCATATGAGGTAGGTGGTTCGCACCATTGTTCCTCATAGTAAGTACATGATGGAGATGATCCATACCTTGGTTCTCCAAAATATGAATATGAGGGAGGAGGTTCATACCTGGGTTCTTCATAGTATGTGTATGAAGGAGAAGGTTCATACTATGACAACTGTCAAAATTCCAGGTATCCGTACAATTATTAAACAGTAATTATGACTTAATGACTGTGCTGATTTACAATTAATGACATGAACTGATTTCTGATTATTGTTATCATACATACATGTGCATCATATATTGCAAATGACATATCATGATTTCATGCAAACCTTATTGATTCAAATGATGCACGAAACAAAGGTAGCACAGTTATCAGATAAATCAGAAAAATGCTGACGGAGTTCAGTACATAGACAGACATAGTATTGAGACACAGTATGTGCCAGAGACCAAGAGTTACACTAGTATAGTGTGGAGGAAAGTAAGGATCATAAAACTGCCTTCCTAGAGATAGTTTAAGTGCTGGAAAGTGCCTGAAACTCACTTAAATTGCTGAATTCAGCAAAAATCAGCCTTTAAACACTTTAATATCATGCAGAAATATGGTTAGATGGTCCAGAATACTTTCCTAAGTGTCGGGAATCAAACTGTCACAAAAGGTAACATAAAGCACACTAAACTGCATAGTTTAGCACCTTAACGAACCAGTAACCAACCGAACAACCAGACACGACACTACCCGAAACACCAAATTTTCACTAGAAGCATTGTTTTAACATTACGAAGCTAGTTATGGTCCCCCGAACTTCATAAAACACTATATAACATCCTAATAACTAAACACCCTAACTATAACATTAGATTTCGACCATATAAACTAACTACCATTTACCCCCCTAATCTAGACCCCCCGCTATTCTCGGCCAACATACATGGCCCACACTTGGATTTCATTTCAATTGTTTATTAGATTGTGTCCCTAAATTTATTAAGCATAAGAACCAATGGACTTGAAGTGTTGAAGTATTATAAGTTAAACCTATAGTTCATAACCTCATCACTTTCATCACAACTCAACACACACCATACTTTCTACCTCTCCCTCTCCTCTCGGGCGTGAGCCAACCACCACACCACCATCATCATCATCATCATTCATTCTTCATCCATTCCATACATATACAAAGGTGTAAGAAGCAACATAAGGAAGCTAGGAACTCTTGGAAGTTGAAGGACCTCTCATACAAGCTTTTATCTACCTCTTCTTCATCTTGTGATCATCCCTAGCCTTGAGCTAGTAGTAAGATCATCTACACTCCATTTTACATCTTGTTTAGTTGGTTAAAGAATGATACAAGTTGATAATCATGAAGAACACTATGAATCAAGAACATGAAACTTGAACTTAAGCTTAAAAATCATAAGAAATCATGTTGTTTAAGTGTTGTTATGATTGTTGATTGTTGATTGATTGTGTTTATGATGTTAAACATCATATGATCTTGCTAGATGGTGATTAAAGACATAATCTAGCAAGATGAGAGGATGATGATATTAAGATCAAAGTAATCATCCATATGTAAAGCATGAACTTGAAAGTATAAATTGTTTTTCTTGAAGTATGATGATCAAAGTGAATATAAAGTCTCATACACATATGATTTCAAGAATGATTTTTCAAGAAACCAAGTTAAAAATACAAGATTTACATAAGTTGGTTCTTAAAGAGATTAACCACATTTTTAGTGGTTAATCAAGTGTAGAAATATATATTTAACAAGAAAACTCAAGAAGAAATATTTTTAGAAAATTTATTTACAAGTTGTAAACACCTAATTTATTCAAGAATGAAGTTTTTAAATAAATAAACACACTTTAAAGGGTAACTAAGCTTACTAAACACACTAGTAAGTTACTACAATTTTTTGTAAATTTTCAAGTTCATGAAGTAGTGATTAACGCTTGATTTTGGCAAATTGGTAAGTATTGGTTGATTTGTTGTTGATTGTGATGATTTATAAAAGAAAATGATATGCTTTGAAAGCATGGAAACCTCCATTTTAAGGGGAAACTATGGCAAAATTTTTCTAAAAATTAAACACTTAGAAAAATATTTTTAAACAAATATTTACAAGTATATTTTTAACCATAATTTTCACATAAAGTTTGCCATAATTTTTGTTACAAAAATTATAAATATTGGAGGTTGGTTTTTTATATTAAAAGTGACTAAATATGTATTTAGGAGAATATATATATTTAGATGTCACCATGTGTGTGATTATTTGTATATCATGTGTATTAGTTACATATAATTGGAGAAACCGAACAAGGAATATAACTTACATAAATATTCTGTAAATAAATTCATAAGTATATTTTGGTAATTAGTATTTTCGACACCAAGAGAACAAAAATATGATTTTTACAATTATTACAAAGATATATCATATTTTTTACAAGAAGAAAATACATTATTTTTGGGTAAATAAAATATATATTTTCTTGAAATTATTAGAAGATATATTATTTTTGGGAGGAAATATATATTTTCTTAAGTAAACATGACATACATTATTTTTGGGTGAAAAATTGGTTTATATATATTTTCTAAGTTAAACTTGAAAATATATTATTTTTGAGGTTTGAATCAAAATACAATTGTTTTTGCCAAGGGAAAAATTATAAAAAATTTTCTATGTAAGTTTTCTTGTAATATATATATTTTGAGAATATATATTGATGAATTTATATTAGAAATATTATTCCGGAAAAGTTAATACAATAATTAAGTATAAGGATACTTAATAAACACACTAAGAGTACGTATTCCCGTACGTATAAATATATACCGGAATACGCCACCGATACTTGGCAAAAATATACAAGGTTAAAATACGAGTATGAATACACCCATCCTTGGGAAATTATACATGTATAAATACATACATGTGTCAAAGTTAAAATATATTATTTTAACTAATATTCCAAAAATATAATAAATGTAATTTAAGTTAAAATATTTAATATTTTAACAAATAGTTATATAATTGGAATAATAATTGATGACACAATGAAACGTAACTCGAAGACACTAATTAATACTAAGTCAAGGCACGACCCACCCGTCTAATAAACCATAGTACGTTGTAAGTAGTCGTGCGCACGAGTAGCAGCTTTGGGTTACATTGGATACGAAGAACGCAAGATTGTGAGTTCATGTCCCCCTTTTCTTTTAACTGTTTTTGGTTTTATAACTTCGGTGGTGAAGTACATGTTACAAATTGTTTACAAACGTTTACATATGGTATGGTTAGCTAAGGAATGTGCTGCTAGATCATGTGAGTGGTGGGTACAACGCTTAAGACCATTAATCCTCGTAGTAGGACCGAGGGACATGAGTGATAGATCTATTTGGGTGTAGCGAGCCCCACCCATGTGGACCAGGATTTGGCCCATGAGGTGACTATGTCTTATAGCCGGAGGCCCGATACAAAATCTGCTAGGGTTGAGCCTTCCTGCATCACGTCACACATATTAATGGCCATGCAAACCATTAATCGATCTGTTTTCCTTGTTTGCTTTCATACCGGGTTTACAAACCATACATACTTACAATGATTATAAATTTTTATTCGTGCACACATACAAGCACATGAACTTGCTCAACTTTTGTTGATGTTTTCAAACTACATGTATTTCAGGAAACTAAATATGGATCTGGCGGGCGTTGGAAGTTTTCAAGTGTTGTTTGGAATAAAAGATGTCATCCGGTGTCTAAGGGTTTGGATTGTGTATCTTATCGTGGATGAGATTCATAGTTCAACGCCTAACTTTTAGTAGTTTCTTTTGTCGAGACCTTATGGAACTCTAACCAATTTGAATGGTTTGTAATATGGTTTTGATGTCTGTGTTGGGATTTGAACAAGGTTATTTATAATGTTTTAAAACTATCTATGGATGAACATCTTTGGTTATATCATTTAGTTGTTTGTTATGGTTGAATGCAATGATATTAAGCAAGTCACACATAATCACGCTTTCGCAAAAGTCAGGGTGTGACAGTTTGGTATCAAAGCTTCGATTGTAGCGAACTAGGATTCTTTCTTGAGTCTAGACTACAATCATTACGGCTCTCATGAAAATATTTTTACAATATGTTTTCATTGCATACACAAAACGCCCTGATCCATGGAACAAACATTTTTACAAAAGGGAAAACAAATGCAAGGTCACAATGGTGGTTTAGTCTGGGATAGACTAGGAAAGATAGAAGGTTTCATGATAGACAATGTGGATACATGATTGAGTGATAACTATCTTGATTGTATACTAAGTGTTAGTGGTTAATATATGTGCACATGTTATGATTGTTATGTTACAGGCATCATGTCTTCTTTAGAGAGCGGATTATCAGACGTTGATGATCCTATGGCTATCGTCTCAGATGATGAGATTGCACCCGAGCCAGAGATACTTACGTCAGACACTGAGAGTGATCCTGACATGTTATCAGATGACGAGGACGACTACCAGCCGTTCGCGTTCCCCGACTTTGGCGATGATTTACCCCTTGCTGATGATATTCCTGACGAGGATCCTTTTCTCATTCCTGTTCCAGTCCATGATCGTCTCATCAGTGGGCATCCCGATGGTGAGCACATCGTGGCTCCGATCCTCGATCTTGTTCCTCTCCTGGTCATTCCTCCCGAGGATTGGCCTTTTGACGATCTGTTTGATGATGAAGTTGATTTGTTTGTTGATGGTCCTCCTATTGATGCCCAGGGTGATGGAGAGTTAGACGAGAATGGTGTTGCTGTTCCACCTCCTGAGATTCCTATCATTGAGTTATCCTCCGATTCTAGTTTGCACTCCATTTCAGACTCCTTTGCGTTTGTGACGTCTTCAGCTTTACAGGCGGTCGGATTGCAGCGTTACGCTACTGATTCTGACGATCACACGGCCATGTCTGCTGCACCATTGTGACAACTGTGCTCTTTAATCGATGAACAATGCAAAACGATGTTAATTATTAATAAAACAATGTGTTTTGGTGTTATTATATGTGTATTTGTGTTTGATGATTTTACGATTCGATTCGATTCTGATTTCAAGCTTTAAATCACTTTCTGGAAAGTTATACGCAAACTGGTGCGTAAACGCAGTCAGTTTAATGTGACAAACACTCCGGAATAGTGACATAGGCTTAACATACCTAAAATAACCTTTACATAACTTAGAAATAAGTTTTGGATGGTTTGGTGTGTTGAAAATAAGTCTATTCGATCGCAGGGACTATTTGTGTCAAACTACGAAACTATACCGATTCGTATGGTATCGAAGAGTCCGGAACTTCATCATAAGCTAAACATACCATAAATAACCTAAGCATAGCTTAGAAATAATCTTTGAGGGGTTCGGTGTGCGAAAACATGCTTATTTGATCTTACAGGGACTAAAAGTGTCAAAAACGACGTAAGTTTGCATTTTCGCGCATATCTTACGTTCTGACCACATCTGGAGATCCAAAAACTTTGTAGACACTAAACTATTTTTATTTTAGTGATCGGCGTGCAAAAATACCATTCGTCGCTTAATTTGGTTCGTTTTCGCGTCCGTTTGAGTTTCGTCGTAATTTAACGAACAACGCGACCGTACGACCAAATGAGCCGACATCCGAGAATGTTCCAAGCACATTTTGAGTCCTCTAAACTTTATTGACCTTGTAGAGCCTTGAAAATGGCTTAACGGGGGTCAAAAGGGACTGAAATGGGCTTAAACCAAGTGCAGGGACCTAAAGTGCCAATTATCAAACTTTTGCTGATCTGGGGAGCCCAAGCTGGGCGCGTAAGCCTGGTCCCATAACTTACGCGGGCCGTGTAAGCATGCCAGCGACCAGAATTCCATTTCCAGCACTCTGTTTGATCTTCAGGGGCTGTTATGGCAATTCTTTTGTGTGATGGACAAGTTTAAGTGATCACCAAGGTTACTAATCAACTCCTAACATTTGTATGGCTATGATCTAATGCTTGGAGGTTACACAAACATGTGTAATGATCTTGTGAACCTCCAACAAGTATAAATAGCCCAACACTTTCATTCATTCTTCGCTCATTTTCCTCATTCTCTTCTCTACATCTGATTTAGAGCTCTCTCCCAAGTGTTTGGAGCTTTCTAATCTGATTATTCTTTGTAGAAAAGATAGCTAGGACCTTTTGTAAGTCTTCTTTCATGCTTATTCTTTTTGTTTAAGCAGAAAGTCAAATAGTTTGGCCAACAGTTTGACTTTCGGTTTTGACCATCAATTGGTCAAGTCAAAGTTCAATCGAACTTTGCAACGTGATTGTAATCACGATGGTTATAATCCTTAGCGATTATACCTACTGATTACCACGTTAACTAGGCCTAGTGACGAGTCAAAGTTTCGGTCAAAATGCGTTTTAGCACGCATTTTGCAACGGAACTATTTTCGGGTATCAAAACCCATTGTTTTTATACCAAATCAGTTTTCTAAGTAGGTTAAACATGTTTAACTCATCACTATTAGTTTAGTGCTTGTTTAGGGTCGTAAGTTAAGCGGTCTAAACAACCGCTTAGACTTTCGAACCCGACCCGTTTGGTCGATCATTAGGATCCGACCAAGCTTGATTAGTGAGCATAGTTGCATAGGGAATAACCACTGAGGTTATACCTTATGATCCCATAGGATTGGTTAGTTATTTGTTAAGTAGCTTGTATGCCCATAAGAAATGACCAAAACGCCCTTTTGAAGCTTAAATCCGTATTTTATATATGTGAACATGTTTTTGACATATAATCTGATTTAGTAAAATGTTTAGGTATTATTGGGCATGTAAGACTTGACATAGCACATAGTTAACCATCCGAACATAGTTTCGCACGAACGACGCGTTAAAGTTGCATAAGCTACCTTAATGGGTCGTAACGGGTCGAAATCACTTAGGCTAAGTTCCGAGCTAGGATGTAGGCTTTGTTATACCATATCACATGAGTTCCAACACTTATTTGGTTTACAAGACCTCATTCTATCCGATCTTCCGATTTAGGTGTTGATTTATTTACTAGCTATCCGATTACTAGGTACTACTTGAATTTCCTTGGTTTGTCTGAGCTTCGCTAAGTTCTTTAGATCAAGGATACCCTATCATTCAACGTGAGTACATAGTTCCCCTATTTTACTGTTTTCAACTGTTTTGGGGTGATTCATATGTATTAAAACGATTTCGATATTTTAACGATGTTTTCAAAAACGATTAAGATGGTTTATATTAAACTAATAACGATTTCGATGATGTGAACGAAACGTGTTGGTTGTAACTACATAATGGATGACATTCATTAGCATTGATCAAGCCGACCAGTATTAGGTTATGGTACCATAGGATCTGACAAATCCCGTTATCAGACTACACCCATGGTTATGTGTGGGGGTTATGTAGGTAACGACCGAATCTGATGATTGTTAACTTACCCTTTGGTGGTTTGTTAATACGAGAAGCGATGTAGTCGAGTCACGAAGGTTTGAATGTTATTAGCGAGACGACCAAAAGTAGTCTCACAATTAAAACGAATACGATTTTGGGACGAGTTAAAACGATTTGGAACGACTTAAACGAGATAAAACGATTTGAATGAACGATTGGTTTGGGTTGTGATTAGGTAATGGGATGGGTGTAATATGATAGAAGCATGGTAGATACGTCGCTGGTACATCTTATATATAAATGCTTCTACCATATTACATTGCGTGTCATTATTTAGTTCACTTGGGAAACAATTTGAAACGATGTCACACAACGAGGTTTTCGAAATGATATAAACCATACGAGTTTTATTAACGAGTTTTAACGAGATGTTTTACGAATTGGTCTACTAAAACAAATATTTTGGGGTTAAGAATCATGGCTACGAGATTTTATAAACTATAACCATCTTGATTTGAGTTGGTTAATCATGTTGCAATATTATATACTTTTCAAAACAAGGTTTTTGAGGTATTGCAATATATATATATATATATAAACGATTCTGATACTCTTATAAAACCTATGTGCTCGCCAGCATTTCTTTGCTGACTTTATTTTTACATATGTTTCAGGTGATGTTGCGTGATGATTGCTAGGGAGCATGTTCACTTAGGATTTGGACGTGGCCTTAGTGACGTAAAAACGATAGTAGACGATGTTTAATTTGTTTGTTTGGTTTTAAGACATTGTAAATTACTAAATGAATCAATAAAACAAAACTTTTAATTAACATGGTTGTTGAAACGATGATTCTGTTACAACACTCCCTGACGTTTCCGCCACGGTTTGTTGTTTTAACGTGGTCGGGGTGTGACAGAAGAGTTGGTATCAGAGCCAGTGGTTATAGGGAATTAGGTTGTTAGTAATGCTTTGACCTAGACTATAACTTTCTTGGACCCTAACGTGAGTTATCTTGCGTTTAGATTTTAAAACAATACCGTCACCTATCCTTAGGTGATAACCACAACGAGAACACAATAACAAATCCGCTTCGAAAATTAATCATCTATCCTTGGATGATTGATTACTAGGTTTTGAACCCTCTGAATTTTCAAAATCTCGTCAAAGTTTGGGTCTAAATAATGTGAACACATGCAAACTGGAAGAGTGAATGCCTGTACCCTGAGTTTTCTGTCTAAGGCTAGAGTGTTCGTACAAATCCGCAGTATCAGACCAGTCACTCTTACGTGGGAACTCTTGGGGTGAGTGTTCACTTTTAGGCGAGCATGTCTTCAGTAATATATTATATTGACCAATTTACTTTGATTTGTCACTGCATGTCGTTTGTTTGTTCGAGGTAACAAACGAATGATCGCCTTCCTTGTGTTTTGGCGATGTTTTTCAATACCTCTTTTATCCAAACGTCCAAGGCTTGCGAATTCGAATGCGAATGCAAACTCGAATGCAAACGCGAATGTGAATCCCGCTCGTGGACGAGCATACAATCTGAATGCAAATGAGGCTCGAGCTGACAACCTCGTTGTCCATGGTACCTTTCTTGTTAACGGTACATTCCTTGTTAACAATCAACTTGGATATGTTCTTTTTGATTCTTGTGTCGATAGGAGTTTTGTTTCGTTATCCTTTGAGCCTTTACTTGCGATACCTAGAACTAAACTGAGGAAACCCTTATCTGTTGAAGTTGCTACTGGTAAACCACTTGTTCTCGATTCTGTTATTCATGGTTGTCAATTGAACCTCGATAACCATCTTTTCCCCATTGACTTCGTACCGATGCAACTTGGGAGTTTCGACATTATTGTCGGAATGGATTTGTTAACCAAACACCATGCTGAGGTGGTTTGTTTCGATAAGATCATTCGTATTCCTCTTTCATCTGGCGATGTTCTGGAAGTTCGTGGCGAGAAACCATCTGGCGGATTGAAACTCATGTCGTGTACGAAAGCCCAAAGTTACCGACGAAAGGGATATGTTGCCTTTCTGGCACATGTCACCGAGGAGAAATGCAAGAGCAAGAGTATTCAGGATATTCCGATTGTTCGGGATTATCCAGAGGTGTTTCCTGATGAACTTCCTGGTCTGCCTCCAGTTCCTCAAGTCGAGTTTCATATTGACATTGTACCCAATGCCAACCCGATTGCAAAAGCACCTTATCGTCTTGCACCGTCCGAGATGCAAGAGTTATCGAAACAGCTTCAAGAGTTATCTAATAAAGGATTCATCCGTCCGAGTTATTCACCTTGGGGAGCTCCTGTCCTCTTCGTGAAAAAGAAAGATGGATCTTTTCGAATGTGTATCGGTTATCGTGAGCTTAACAAGCTTACCATCAAGAATCGATATCCCCTACCTCGAATTGATGATCTCTTTGATCAGCTGCAAGGTGCTACTTGTTTTTCCAAGATCGATCTGCGATCTGGGTATCATCAGCTTCGTGTATTCGAAGAAGATATTCCCAAAACCGTTTTCCACACAAGATATAAGCATTACGAGTTTATTGTCATGCCTTTTGGTTTGACAAATGTCCCAGCTATTTTCATGGACTTAATGAATAGGGTCTGTAAACCTTATTTAGATAAGTTCATCATCGTGTTTATCAACGATATTCTCATTTACTCGAAGTCTCGAGCCGATCACGAGCAACACCTTCGTTTGACTTTGGAACTCCTTAAGAAGGAACAACTTTTTGCTAAATTCTCCAAGTGTGAATTTTGGCTTAAAGAAGTTCAGTTTTTGGGACATATTGTCAACGAACAAGGTATTCATGTGGATCCGTCTAAGATTGGTGCAATCAAGGATTGGAATACACCAACGACACCTACAGAAATTCGTTCTTTCCTTGGTCTCGCTGGATATTATCGTCGATTCATTTCTAATTTCTCAAAGATTGTGGTTCCACTCACTGCTTTGACTCAAAAGAATAAGCCTTTTGAATGGGGACCCAAGCAAGAAGAAGCATTTCAAACGTTGAAACAGAAGCTATGTGATGCTCCTGTTCTATCTCTGCCTGAGGGAAACGATGATTTCGTTGTCTACTGTGATGCATCCAACTTAGGCCTTGGTTGTGTTCTCATGCAACGACGCAAAGTTATTGCGTATGCGTCTAGACAATTGAAAGTTCACGAAAAGAACTACACCACTCATGATCTTGAGTTAGGCGCTGTAGTTTTTGCTCTCAAAATCTGGAGACACTACCTCTATGGAACGCAGTGTGTGGTTTTCACAGACCACAAAAGTCTCCAGCATATTCTTAATCAGAAAGAGCTCAACATGAGGCAATGTCGTTGGGTTGAACTCTTGAACGATTATGATTGCGAGATTCACTACCATCCTGGTAAGGCGAATGTCGTAGCCGATGCGCTTAGTCGAAAGGAGTGAGTCAAGCTTCATTCTGTTCGAACTCTATCTGATCTTCAAACTCGTGTTCTTCAAGCTCAGCAATTTTGTGTTTCACAAAATTTGATGGGTATGGAATTACCACGTCAACTTGAGCTTAAGCTCGAAGCGAAGGACGATGGTTTACTCTATTTCAAGGGTCGTTTGTGGATTCCGAAACAAGACGATCTTCGCACTTTAGTGATGGACGAATCTCATAAGTCTCGATATTCTATCCATCCTGGTGCTGATAAAATGTACAAGGATCTTCGTACTAAGTTCTGGTGGCCTGGTATGAAGAAAGATGTTGCCTTGTATGTATCGAAATGCCTAACTTGCCTCAAAGTCAAGGCAGAACATCAACGACCTTCTGGTTTGCTTGTATAACCAGAGATACCGGTTAGGAAGTAGGAGAACATTGCGATGGATATCATTACTAAATTACCGCGTACATCCAAAGGTCATGATGATATTTGGGTTGTTATCGATCGATTAACGAAGTCAGCTCATTTTATTCCGATTCACGAGGAACTATCTGCTGATAAACTTGCAAAGATTTATGTTGATGAGATTGTATCACGACATGGTGTTCCTTTGGATATCATTTCCGATCGTGATGCTCGGTTTTCATCTCATTTTTGGAAGACCATGCAATCTGCCATGGGAACCCAACTAAATCTAAGCACTGCTTATCATCCCCAAATAGATGGACAATCTGAGAGAACAATTCAAACTTTAGAGGATATGCTTAGAGCATGCGTGATAGACTTTGGTGGTAATTAGGATTCTCATCTGCCATTGATCGAGTTCTCTTACAACAATAGTTATCATGCTAGTATCAATATGGCACCATTCGAAGATCTCTATGGTCGAAAATGTCATTCACCTGTTTGTTGGAACGAGACTGGTGAAGCTCATCTTACTGGGCCGGAACTTGTTCTGGAGACAACAGACAAAATCAAGAAAATTCGCGATAATCTTGTGACAGCTAGAGGCCGTCAAAAGAGTTATGCGGATTTACGACGCAAGCCCATAGAATTTCAAGTCGGAGACCATGTCCAACTCAAGGTGTCACCTTGGAAGGGAGTGGTGAGATTTGGAAAGAAAGGAAAACTTGCACCACGATATGTTGGACCATTTAAGATTGTTGAAAGGGTTGGAAAGGTTGCCTATCGACTAGAGCTACCTCCAGAGCTTGGAAATATTCATCCAACTTTTCACGTGTCCAATTTGCAAAAGTGTTTAGCTGACGCTGATCTTCACATTCCACTCGACGAAATCCAAATCGATGAAACGATGCACTTTGTTGAGAAACCTGTGGAGATAGTGGATCGTACATACAAACAGTTGAAGAACAAATGAATTCATTTGGTCAAGGTTCGCTGGGAATCCAAATGTGGCCCAGAGTTTACTTGGGAATGTAAGGACCAAATGAAGGCGAAATATCCGCAATTGTTCTCACAAGTTTCCTCTAGTTAAAATTTCGGGACGAAATTTCCTAAAGTAGGGGAGACTATGACAACTGTGCTCTTTAATCGATGAACAATGCAAAACGATGTTAATTATTAATAAAACAATGTGTTTTGGTGTTATTATATGTGTATTTGTGTTTGATGATTTTACGATTCGATTTGATTCCGATTTCAAGCTTTAAATCACTTTCTGGAAAGTTAGACGCAAACTGGTGCGTAAACGCAGTCAGTTCAATGCGACAAACACTTTGGAATAGTGACATAGGCTTAACAAACCTAAAATATCTTTTACATAACTTAGAAATAAGTTTTGGATGGTTTGGTGTGTTGAAAATAAGTCTATTCGATCGCAGGGACTATTTGTATCAAACTGCGAAACTATACCGATTTGTATGGTATCGAAGAGTCTTGAACCTGATCATAAGCTAAACATACCATAAATAACCTAAGCACAGCTTAGAAATTAATCTTTGAGGGGTTTGGTGTGCGAAAACATGCTTATTTGATCTTACAGGGACTAAAAGTGTCAAAAACGACGTAAGTTTGCATTTTCGCGCATATCTTACGTTCTGACCACATCTGGACATCCAAAATTTTTGTAGACACTAAAATATTTTTATTTTAGTGATCGGCATGCAAAAATACCATTCGTCGCTTAATTTGGTTCGTTTTCGCGTTCGTTTGAGTTTCGTCGTAATTTAACGAACAACGCGACCGTACGACCAAACGAACCGACATACAAGAATGTTCCAAGCACATTTTGAGTCCTCTAAACTTTATTGACCTTGTAGAGCCTTGAAAATGGCTTAACGGGGGTCAAAAGGGACTGAAATGGGCTTAAACTAAGTGCAGGGACCTAAACTGCCAATTATCAAACTTTTGCTGATATGGTGAGCCCAGGCGGGGTGCGTAAGCCTAGTCCCATAGCTTACGCAGGCCGTGTAAGCATGCCAGTGACCAGAATTCCATTTTCAGCATTTTGTTTGATCTTCAGGGGCTGTTATGGCAATTCTTTTGTGTGATGGGCAAGTTTAAGTGATCACCAAGGTTACTAATCAGCTCCTAACATTTGTATGGCTATGATCTAATGCTTGGAGGTTACACAAACATGTGTAATGATCTTATGAACCTCCAACAAGCATAAATAGCCCAACACTTTCATTCATTCTTTGCTCATTTTCCTCATTTTCTTCTCTACATCTGATTTGGAGCTCTCTCCCAAGTGTTTGGAGCTTTCTAATCTGATTATTCTTTGTAGAAAAGATAGCTATGACCTTTTGTAAGTCTTCTTTCATGCTTATTCTTTATGTTTAAGCAGAAAGTCAAACAGTTTGGCCAACAGTTTGACTTTCGGTTTTGACCATCAATTGGTCAAGTCAAAGTTCAATCGAACTTTGCAACGTGATTGTAATCACGATGGTTATAATCCTTAGCGATTATACCTACTTATTACCACGTTAACTAGGCGTAGTGACGAGTCAAAGTTTCGGTCAAAATGCGTTTTAGCACGCATTTTGCGACGGAACTATTTTCGGGTATCAAAACCCATTGTTTTCATACCAAATCAATTTTCTAAGTAGGTTAAACATGTTTTGACATGTTTAACTCGTCACTATTAGTTTAGTGCTTGTTTAAGGTCGTAAGTTAAGCGGTCTAAACAACCGCTTAATCTTTCGAACCTGTAACACCTGTGCCTCCATGGCCATCAAACAAATACTGTAGCAATGAAATATTGTATTTCATACTTGGGATTTGTTTAAATATGTGTATCATTTGCACATATCAACTTTTGTTCAATTCCAAACTCTAAATCACTTTCTGGAAGGTTATACGCGCACCAATGCGTAAATATAACCAGTTTAATGCAACAAACACTCCGGAATAGTGACATTTGCTTAACATACCTTAAATAACCTTTACATAACTTAGAAATAAGTTTTGAAGGCTTTGGTATGGCAAAAACAAGTTAATTTGCTTACAGGGACTAAATTTGACAAACTGCGAAAGTATGCCAATTTGAACTGTAACAGACATTCCGGAACATGACCATAAGTTAAACACACCTTAAATATCCTTTATATAGCTTAGAAATAGGCTTTGAGGGGTTCGGTGTGCTAAAATAAACTTTTGGGTCATTCAGAGACGAAAAGTGTCAAAAAGTGCACAAGTTTGCATTTTCGCGCATAACTTACGTTCTGAATACATCCAGACATCCAAAAATTTATATAAGCATGACTATATTTTATTTTAGTGTTCGCCATAAGAAAAATCCATTCGTCGCGTCTTTTGGATCGTTTTTCGCGCTTATGCGCATTTCATCGTAATTAACCGAACATCGCGTTCGTACGGCTAAACGAACCGACATCCGAGATATTTTTGAACACATTTTAAGTCCCCTATACTTTAACTTCATTTTAGAGCTTTGAAATGGGGTTAACGGGCCTTAAACGTGTCGGAAATGGGCTGAATACACAACAGGGACCAAAAGTGTAAATCTGCCAAAATAGTGCCTAGCGCCCCGCTACACTTTTATTGTAGCGGTGCGCTAGGGGTCTGCAGACCAGATTCAGAGTTTCTAACAGCAGGTATCCAGCTGTTTTAACCACACCCACATGTTCTTAATTGTCTAGTCATGAGGATAAGGATCATTTTTAGTCACCATAAGGTTCCAACACTTGTACGGGTAGGATTAAGGCACGTTTTCCATGAAACGATCCTAACGGTGGACCGAAAACTATATATACCCCATACCCCCCATTGCTTAAACTCACTAGAATCTTGATTTGAGAGCTCTAAGTTGAAACCTTTGTTTCATACCTGAGTTTAGCATTCGGGGACCCTGGGTTAGTATTCTTTCGTTCTTTTATCGTTTTCGAGTCCGAAAGTCAAACTTTGTTAGACTTTCGGCATTGACCAGTTATGGTCAACATGAAGTTCATTAGAACTTCATAACGTTAGCGTAATCACGATGGTTATAGTCCCTAGCGGCTATACCTACTGATTACCACGTTATCTAGGCTCAGTGACGAGTCGTAGTTTCGGCCAAAATGCGCATTTACGCGTATTTTGTAACCAAACTACTCTAGGATATCAAAACTGTTTGTTTTGATATCAAAAAATATTTTCTAAACATGTTCTAGCATGTTTAGCTTGTCACTCTTTAGTTTAGTGCTTATGTAGTGTTGTAAGTCAAGCGGACTAAACACCCGCTTAGACTTTCGAGCACGACCCGTTTGGTCGATCATTAGGATCCGAACAAATACATTAGGTGACCATAGTAGGTAGGGAATAACCTTCCGAGGTTATACCTTATGGTCACATCGTTTAAGTAGTTGTATGATAGGTAGTTAATATGCCTTAGGTAAATTACCAGAATACCCTTTTCATGTATAATTGGTAATTAAGTATATGTAACCTAAACTTTTGTCACATAACTGATTATGTAACATGTTAGGCATATAACACTTGTCATAGGACTAGATAGACGTTCCGAACGCGTTTCACGCGAACGACGCGTTAAAGTAGCATAAGCTGCCTAAATGGGTTGTAATGGGTCGTAAGCAATTAGGTTAAGTTTCATTTAGTATGTAGGCTTTGTTAAACCATATCACATGAGTTCCTACACTCATTTGGTTTACAAACCCTCATGCTACCCAATCTTCCGATTTAGGTCCGGTTTATTAACATAGTTACCTATATTAGGTGCCGTTTGATTTCCGTGATCTCTAGCATTGCTTGGTGGTTATCTTAGGACTATTAAGCAATCTCAGGTGAGTACATAGACCCCTCTTTTACTGTTTTCCAATCGTTTTGGGGTGGAACACATGTGCCTACTTGTTACTTTCCTGCTTTCCTGTTTTCACATCATATACTTGCTATGTTCAATAGTACAATTATAGTACATGATTTCATGGTGTTTTATGCTTTGTATGATGACTTTGCATACTTAGTACATTGTTTTACATGAATTTTCTGCTTTGTATGATGACTTTGCATACTTAGTACATTGTTTTATACTGCATCTCTGTTGCATATGTTCTAGTAACATATGGACACATTGTTTTACAGCTCTACCTTGTATGTTTACTCTAGCATACTAGGTACATTATCTTCATAAAACATGCTTACATTTTGGTATGACATTTGTTTTGTTTAAATGATACAATGTACATTCATTAACACCGATCATGCCGCTCGGTAGTAGGTAGTGGTACCATAGGACTTGACAAATCCCATTCCGGACATCCCAGGGAAAGGGGATGAAAGGAATGACCGAATCCGAATACATATTCTTTTGATAACTCACTTTTACATAGTTATCCGTCTGTCTCAAGGCTTGGATGTATGAATTTTCACAATACCGCATAAATGTTCATATTCAGTATAGCATGCATATATCTTACAAAACGTAACTTTGATTTAAACCAAGTTTTACTTCAATACTTTGTTTTTGTACATTTTTACTTATGGTTTAGGTAGTCTTATTTTTACTTACCATACATATCATTTTGGTTACACATTACTTGACTACTTTTGGACTATAAACATTTGACATGGTTTATACAAGGACTTTTGACTATTGGTTTAAACATAGACTTATTACATTGTTGGTTTGGTTTGATTAAGTGATTAAGTAACGATGCGTGTGTAATATGATACAAGCATGGTGGATACGCCGCTGGTACTTCCTATATATAAGTGTTTGTATGGTATTACATATCGTAGCGTTATTTGAATCATTTCAGTTTGATACATATAACATTTTATACAAATAACATACTTTTCACAAGACATTGTTTTACAAACAACTTATCTTATACAAACACATTTTACATGGTTATTCGTTTAACCATACATTATTCTCTTATTTATACATAATCATCTAAACTTATTGTTTTTCAAATGATTTACAAAACAAAGCAAAATACAAGGTTCATGACTAAACATTTTCTCAAACATAAGTCATGAAACCTATTTTCACAAAACCTATGTATCTCACAGGCATTTTTATGCTGACGTACCATATTTTCACATGTGTTTTTCAAGAGCTGTTGCATAAGATGATCAAGATACACATAGGCAGACTTGGGCTTTAGTGACAATAAAAGATGCAAGACTAGTTAATTATGTTGTATTTCGTTGTTTGTTAAGACATTGTAACACTTTTATTCAATAAAACGAAACTTCAATTGCCATGGATTTGACACAATTAATTCTGTTACAACACTCCCCGACGTTTCCGCCACGTTTTGTATGTTCTACGTGGTCGGGGTGTGACAGAAAAGATGGTATCAGAGCCAATGGTTATAGGGAATTAGGTAATTAGTAATGCTTTGACCTAGTATATAACCTTCTTAGGACCCTAACGCGAGTTTACTTGCGTTTAGTCATAAAACAATACCGTCACCTATCCTTAGGCGACGACCAGAACAAGAACATAAATTTCAAAACCTCTTTGAAAACTAATCATCTGTTCTAGGATGATTGATTAGTAGGTTTTGAACCCTCAGTTATAAGGTTTTGAACCCCTTTGAATTTTCAAAATCTCGTCAAGGTTTTGGGTTTTAAATAATGTGAACACGTGCAATCTGGAAGGGTGAATGCCTGTATTCTGGGTTTTCTGTCTAGGTAAGCACTTCGTATACATCTCATCAGACGCGAGACCAGTTGTGCTTACCTGGGAATTCTTGGAATGAGTGTTCACTTATAGGCGAGCATGTCTTCAGTGATACATTAATAAGACCTATTTACTTTGATTTGTCATCACCTCATTTGTTTGCCTTAGGTAACAAACAAATGGTCACCATTTTCATTCGTTACCATTCTGTATTAGTTATCCAATAACCTTTCACTGGTTTCTTCCTATGTCCTTCATTTCTTCTTGAATGTCTCTTCATCACGATGACACCCAGATATCCGAGCAGACTGCCAAATTCGCTCAACGAATAGGCGAAGTAGTCCTGAAGACTGTTGAATTAGCTACTGGCATGTATCGTCTCCAGGATGAAGCCACTCAGGAGTCACCAAGACAGGCAGGACCTAGTCAGGTGACAGCACCACCAGCCAAGAAACCAATCGGGGAATCAAAGACCATGGATGAACGATCGCCTAAGAAGTCAAAGAAGCGAAAGGCTCCTCAAAACTTCGCCGTGGTCGCTCACAATGGTCGAGCCGTTCCCAACCAACCAGCTCCACCCCCAGCTAGGAAGCCTTACATAGGAACTGCCCCTTTGTGCAATCAATGCAATGGTCATCATCCAGATCGAACGCCATGTTTCAAATGTACCCACTGTGGACGATGGGGACATTTGGTCAAAACATGCCGTTTTGCGATCCAGAATAAAACCGTTGCAGATCTTACTGCTGTTCAAGCAAATCCAGCACGAGCTCGTTTTCCGTCTGGTACATGCTACAACTGTGGCGAGATGGGACATTACAGGCACAAATGCCCAAAGCTTGCAAATGCAAATCCAACCCTTGGATAAGCATTCGGCTGAACAAAGGATGTAGTGTCTTATGCCTTTGTTTCTTTTGTTTTCGTGTATTGTGAAACAATCTGTCTCGTTCATAAATAAAAGTTGTTGTTCACAATTCTGATATACAAGTATAATTACATGTGTGTATGACTTTTCCTATGTTACCTACATCAAGGAACTATGTTCTTTACAAACAACTCTTGTGATTCTCTCTTTCAAATGATCGCTCATGATTCCTTCAAAAATTTTAAGTACACATTTCATTCTAATATACGAAGTACAGAAAATAAAGTGACATTATGAGTAATCATGCTTCTGCACATCTGTGCCTTTGAATCCTTGGTTAGATAACTAAGGGTATTTTCAAATCTCATACCCATTACATTTTGATTTTTTCAACATATACAGTACAGGTATTTCAAAAAAAAAAACAATCTTCATAATCTCAAAACATTTCATATAGTTTGAAAACAATTTTTCTAGATACATTGTCTATGTTATTTCAAAAACATTGGCCATGTTATCAAAACCAACCTTTCAAATTTCAAAATATTTCATATAGTCTGAAGACAATATTAACACAATACATTTTCTTATCAAATGCATGATTTCGAAAAGCATCATTCATATTTTCAAAAACCTTATACATAATTTCAAAATTCATCTCGCATGATTTTAAAATATTTTTGTAAAAATATCTACCTAATACACCTACTTTATGATTTCAAAAGTATTATATATATGGTTTCAAAAACGTTAAAACACATTTTTCTTAAAAGAACTCCATGCATAGTTTTCAAAAATATTTTCCTCATACATTGACTTAACCTTCAAATTCTGCTTCATATGTCGCCTTGACATATCAAGCATCTCAACTTCATAAGCATTCTTACTTCATGTTTTGACATAAGCACGTCCAGTGCAAGGTTTCAAAACATCTTCAACTTCTAAAATCGATATGGGATCTTTTTATCTTCACAATTAGATCCTTGAGGATAATTGTCATACAAATCAGAGTCCTTAATTGGATTCCTTATGTACCTTAATTCGAACATTTCGGTTCTTTATAATCGAAATCGAATTTTCTCTTCAAAAATCTTTCTATCTTTATAGTTAGATTCTTGATAACGTTTAAAGTACCAAATGAAATCCGCTGAATGGATTCCTAGTGTGCTTTAAATGCATGCACGCAAGTAACAAGGCAAATTAACAAACAATTTTGTGGTTATGTGACTATGTGTTTACATATTTTGTGTTTTCATTTATACATTTTTGTGTTTTTGGTATACTCTGGATATTCGTTATCCAAATCCTCGTAGAATCTTTCATATCTTCATATGAGGGGTTCGTTGTAGGATATTCAAAAAGGTACTACCTTAAATCCTTAATGGGCTTCTATGTAATAGTTAAGACCCTTGGATTATATAGTACTACTCCATGATTCATAAGAGACCCTCTTAGTGGTCTAGTAAAAAAGATTGATTTACAATTTGGTGAAAGAACGACATCTAGTGATGTAGCTGAACAGACTCCTTGATAGTCTAATTAGATCATTTATTGATTTAATTAAAAAGACTCTATGGCGGTCTAGTCACACTCATCACAGGATTGTTCGTTTGGTTTTCCCCTACACATTATAAAATAGACTGTGTGAACTGTGCAAGGAATTGTCTAATTATGGACGCGTACATAATTATGAAATTTAGTGCACAGAAACCCAGTAAGGTTTATTATGTGTAAGAACCGATAGTGACAACAATAACAAAATGAGAACGATGTAATGGAGGTATGGTGGACGCACCAACGACGCTTTATATACTTGTATATAAGTATCCCTCTTACATTGCAAGCATAATGTTATTAAGGTTACTAGAAGTTCAGAACCCTAACCAATATTGTTCGATCTTTTCAATTTCATGTTTCAAGCTCTCACGAGTTTCCTCTAAATAAATTTCGGGACGAAATTTCCTAAAGTAGGGGAGACTGTAACACCTGTGCCTCCATGGCCATCAAACAAATACTGTAGCAATGAAATATTTTATTTCATACTTGGGATTTGTTTAAATATGTGTATCATTTGCACATATCAACTTTTGTTCAATTCCAAACTCTAAATCACTTTCTGGAAGGTTATACGCGCACCAATGCGTAAATATAACCAGTTTAATGCAACAAACACTCCGGAATAGTGACATTTTCTTAACATACCTTAAATAACCTTTACATAACTTAGAAATAAGTTTTGAAGGCTTTGGTATGGCAAAAACAAGTTAATTCGCTTACAGGGACTAAATTTGACAAACTGCGAAAGTATGCCAATTTGAACTGTAACAGACATTCCGGAACATGACCATAAGTTAAACACACCTTAAATATCCTTTATATAGCTTAGAAATAGGCTTTGAGGGGTTCGGTGTGCTAAAATAAACTTTTGGGTCATTCAGGGACTAAAAGTGTCAAAAAGTGCACAAGTTTGCATTTTCGCGCATAACTTACGTTCTGAATACATCCAGACATCCAAAAATTTATATAAGCATGACTATATTTTATTTTAGTGTTCGCCATAAGAAAAATCCATTCGTCGCGTCTTTTGGATCGTTTTTCGCGCTTATGCGCATTTTGTCGTAATTAACCGAACATCGCGTTCGTACGGCTAAACGAACCGACATCCGAGATATTTTTGAACACATTTTAAGTCCCCTATACTTTAACTTCATTTTAGAGCTTTGAAATGGGGTTAACGGGCCTTAAACGTGTCGGAAATGGGCTGAATACACAACAGGGACCAAAAGTGTAAATCTGCCAAAATAGTGCCTAGCGCCCCACTACACTTTTATTGTAGCGGTGCACTAGGGGTCTGCAGACCAGATTCAGAGTTTCTAACAGCAGGTTTCCAGCTGTTTTAACCACACCCACATGTTCTTAATTGTCTAGTCATGAGGATAAGGATCATTTTTAGTCACCATAAGGTTCCAACACTTGTACGGGTAGGATTAAGGCACGTTTTCCATGAAACGATCCTAACGGTGGACCGAAAACTATATATACCCCATACCCCCCATTGCTTAAACTCACTAGAATCTTGATTTGAGAGCTCTAAGTTGAAACCTTTGTTTCATACCTGAGTTCTTGGATCGAGATTAGCATTCGGGGACCCTGGGTTAGTATTCTTTCGTTCTTTTATCGTTTTCGAGTCCGAAAGTCAAACTTTGTTAGACTTTCGGCATTGACCAGTTATGGTCAACATGAAGTTCATTAGAACTTCATAACGTGAGCGTAATCACGATGGTTATAGTCCCTAGTGGCTATACCTACTGATTACCACGTTATCTAGGCTCAGTGACGAGTCGTAGTTTCGGCCAAAATGCGCATTTACGCGTATTTTGTAACCAAACTACTCTAGGATATCAAAACCATTTGTTTTGATATCAAAACATATTTTCTAAACATGTTCTAGCATGTTTAGCTTGTCACTCTTTAGTTTAGTGCTTATGTAGTGTCGTAAGTCAAGCGGACTAAACACCCGCTTAGACTTTCGAGCACGACCCGTTTGGTCGATCATTAGGATCCGAACAAATACATTAGGTGACCATAGTAGGTAGGGAATAACCTTCCGAGGTTATACCTTATGGTCACATCGTTTAAGTAGTTGTATGATAGGTAGTTAATATGCCTTAGGTAAATTACCAGAATACCCTTTTCATGTATAATTGGTAATTAAGTATATGTAACCTAAACTTTTGTCACATAACTGATTATGTAACATGTTAGGCATATAACACTTGTCATAGGACTAGTTAGACGTTCCGAACGCGTTTCACGCGAACGACGCGTTAAAGTAGCATAAGCTGCCTAAATGGGTTGTAATGGGTCGTAAGCAATTAGGTTAAGTTTCATTTAGTATGTAGGCTTTGTTAAACCATATCACATGAGTTCCTACACTCATTTGGTTTACAAACCCTCATGCTACCCAATCTTCCGATTTAGGTCCGGTTTATTAACATAGTTACCTATATTAGGTGCCGTTTGATTTCCGTGATCTCTAGCATTGCTTGGTGGTTATCTTAGGACTATTAAGCAATCTCAGGTGAGTACATAGACCCCTCTTTTACTGTTTTCCAAACGTTTTGGTGTGGAATACATGTGCCTACTTGTTACTTTCCTGCTTTCCTGTTTTCACATCATATACTTGCTATGTTCAATAGTACAATTATAGTACATGATTTCATGGTGTTTTATGCTTTGTATGATGACTTTGCATACTTAGTACATTGTTTTACATGAATTTTCTGCTTTGTATGATGACTTTGCATACTTAGTACATTGTTTTATACTGCATCTCTGTTGCATATGTTCCAGTAACATATGGACACATTGTTTTACAGCTCTACCTTGTATGTTTACTCTAGCATACTAGGTACATTATCTTCATAAAACATGCTTACATTTTGGTATGACATTTGGTTTGTTTAAATGATACAATGTACATTCATTAACACCGATCATGCCGCTCGGTAGTAGGTAGTGGTACCATAGGACTTGACAAATCCCATTCCGGACATCCCAGGGAAAGGGGATGAAAGGAATGACCGAATCCGAATACATATTCTTTTGATAACTCACTTTTACATAGTTATCCGTCTGTCTCAAGGCTTGGATGTATGAATTTTCACAATACCGCATAAATGTTCATATTCAGTATAGCATGCATATATCTTACAAAACGTAACTTTGATTTAAACCAAGTTTTACTTCAATACTTTGTTTTTGTACATTTTTACTTATGGTTTAGGTAGTCTTATTTTTACTTACCATACATATCATTTTGGTTACACATTACTTGACTACTTTTGGACTATAAACATTTGACATGGTTTATACAAGGACTTTTGACTATTGGTTTAAACATAGACTTATTACATTGTTGGTTTGGTTTGATTAAGTGATTAAGTAACGATGCGTGTGTAATATGATACAAGCATGGTGGATACGCCGCTGGTACTTCCTATATATAAGTGTTTGTATGGTATTACATATCGTAGCGTTATTTGAATCATTTCAGTTTGATACATATAACATTTTATACAAATAACATACTTTTCACAAGACATTGTTTTACAAACAACTTATCTTATACAAACACATTTTACATGGTTATTCGTTTAACCATACATTATTCTCTTATTTATACATAATCATCTAAACTTATTGTTTTTCAAATGATTTACAAAACAAAGCAAAATACAAGGTTCATGACTAAACATTTTCTCAAACATAAGTCATGAAACCTATTTTCACAAAACCTATGTATCTCACAGGCATTTTTATGCTGACGTACCATATTTTCACATGTGTTTTTCAGGAGCTGTTGCATAAGATGATCAAGATACACATAGGCAGACTTGGGCTTTAGTGACAATAAAAGATGCAAGACTAGTTAATTATGTTGTATTTCGTTGTTTGTTAAGACATTGTAACACTTTTAATCAATAAAACGAAACTTCAATTGCCATGGATTTGACACAATTAATTCTGTTACAACACTCCCCGACGTTTCCGCCACGTTTTGTATGTTCTACGTGGTTGGGGTGTGACAGAACCCGACCCGTTTGGTCGATCATTAGGATTCGACCAAGCTTGATTAGTGAGCATAGTTGCATAGGGAATAACCACTGAGGTTATACCTTATGATCACATAGGATTGGTTAGTTATTTGTTAAGTAGCTTGTATGCCCATAAGAAATGACCAAAACTCCCTTTTGAAGCTTAAATCCGTATTTTACATATGTGAACATGTTTTTGACATATAATCTGATTTAGTAACATGTTTAGGTATTATTGGGCATGTAAGACTTGACATAGCACATAGTTAACCATCCGAACATAGTTTCGCACGAACGACGCGTTAAAGTTGCATAAGCTACCTTAATGGGTCGTAACGGGTCGAAAGCACTTAGGCTAAGTTCCGAGCTAGGATGTAGGCTTTGTTAAACCATATAACATGAGTTCCAACACTCATTTGGTTTACAAGACCTCATTCTATCCGATCTTCCGATTTAGGTGTTGATTTATTTACTAGCGATCCAATTACTAGGTACTACTTAAATTTCCTGGTTTGTCTGAGCTTCGCTAAGTTCTTTAGATCAAGGATACCCTATCATTCAATGTGAGTACATAGTTCCCCTATTTTACTGTTTTCAATTGTTTTGGGGTGATTCATATGTATTAAAACGATTTCGATATTTTAACGATGTTTTCAAAAACGATTAAGATGGTTTATATTAAACTAATAACGATTTTGATAATGTGAACGAAACTTGTTGGTTGTAACTACATAACGGATGACATTCATTAGCATTGATCAAGCAGACCAGTATTAGGTTATGGTACCATAGGATCTGACAAATCCCGTTATCAGACTACACCCATGGTTATGTGTGGGGGTTATGTAGGTAACGACCGAATCTGATGATTGTTAACTTACCCTTTGGTGGTTTGTTAATACGAGAAGCGATGTAGTCGAGTCACGAAGGTTTGAATGTTATTACCAAGACGACCAAAAGTAGTCTCACAATTAAAACGAATACGATTTTGGGACGAGTTAAAACGATTTGGAACGACTTAAACGAGGTAAAACGATTTGAACGAACGATTGGTTTGGGTTGTGATTAGGTAATGGGATGGGTGTAATATGATAGAAGCATGGTAGATACGGCGCTGGTACATCTTATATATAAATGCTTCTACCATATTACATTGCGTGTCATTATTTAGTTCACTTGGGAAACAATTTGAAACGATGTCACACAACGAGGTTTTCGAAATGATATAAACCATACGAGTTTTATTAACGAGTTTTAACGAGATGTTTTACGAATTGGTCTACTAAAACAAATGTTTTGGGGTTAAGAATCATGGCTACGAGATTTTATAAACTATAACCATCTTGATTTGAGTTGGTTAATCATGTTGCAATATTATATACTTTTCCAAACAAGGTTTTCGAGGTATTGCAATATATATATATATATATAAACGAGCCATGATTCTGATACTCTTATAAAACCTATGTGCTCGCCAGCATTTCTTTGCTGACTTTATTTTTACATATGTTTCAGGTGATGTTGCGTGATGATTGCTAGGGAGCATGTTCACTTAGGATTTGGACGTGGCCTTAGTGACGTAAAAACGATAGTAGACGATGTTTAATTTGTTTGTTTGGTTTTAAGACAATGTAAATTACTAAATGAACCAATAAAATGAAACTTTTAATTACCATGGTTGTTGAAACGATGATTCTGTTACAAGACTCCCCGACGTTTCCGCCACGGTTTGTTGTTTTAACGTGGTCGGGGTGTGACAGAAGAGTTGGTATCAGAGCCAATGGTTATAGGGAATTAGGTTATTAGTAATTCTTTGACCTAGACTACAACTTTCTAGGACCCTAACGCGAGTTATCTTGCGTTTAGATTTTAAAACAATACCGTCACCTATCCTTAGGTGATAACCACAACGAGAACACAATAACAAATCCGCTTCAAAAATTAATCATCTATCCTTGGATGATTGATTACTAGGTTTTGAACCCTATGAATTTTCAAAATCTCGTCAAAGTTTGGGTCTAAATAATGTGAACACATGCAAACTGGAAGAGTGAATGCCTGTACCCTGAGTTTTCTGTCTAAGGCTAGAGTGTTCGTACAAATCCGCAGTATCAAACCAGTCACTCTTACCTGGGAACTCTTGGGGTGAGTGTTCACTTTTAGGCGAGCATGTCTTCAGTAATATATTATATTGACCCATTTACTTTGATTTGTCACTGCGTGTCGTTTGTTTGTTCGAGGTAACAAACGAATGATCGCCTTCCTTGTGTTTTGGCGATGTTTTTCAATACCTCTTTTATCCAAATGTCCAAGGCTTGCTCGATAACCATCTTTTCCCCATTGACCTAGTACCGATGCAACTTGAGAGTTTCGACATTATTGTGGGAATGGATTGGTTAACCAAACACCATGCTGAGGTGGTTTGTTTCGATAAGATCATTCGTATTCCTCTTTCATCTGGCGATGTTCTGGAAGTTTATGGCGAGAAACCATCTGGCGGATTGAAACTCATGTCGTGTACAAAAGCCCAAAGTTACCTACGAAAGGGATATGTTGCCTTTCTGGCACATGTCATCGAGGAGAAATGCAAGAGCAAGAGTATTCAGGATATTCCGATTGTTCGGGAGGCATTATCTGTATGGGGCAAAATGTACGATATACTCGGATCATAAAAGCCTCAAATATTTTTTTGAATAGAAAGATTTGAATATGAGACAACGAAGATGGCTGGAACTAATTAAAGACTACGACTGTGATATCCATTACCACCCGGGAAAAGCAAATGTTGTTGCAGATGCTTTGAGTCGAAAAGAGTACCCACCCCCAATCCGGGTTAAATCCATGAAGATGATAGTTACATCTCGCCTCCTTGAAATGATACGTGATACGCAAATAAAAGCACTGGAGGCAGGTGATCCAAAGAAAGAAAGAATTAAAGGGATAGCTGAAAAGTTGGAAGAAAACACGAATGGGCTCAAAACGAGATTCGGTCGAATCTGGATACCACGGTTTTGTGAGACCAAGACCGCAATACTCGAAGAAGCTCATAAGTCATGGTATTCGGTTCACCCCGGAGCAACTAAAATGTACCATGACTTGAAGGCAAGCTATTGGTGGCCCGGTATGAAACGCGATATTGTTAAATATGTCGTGAAATGTCTGACATGCTCTCAAGTGAAGGCGGAACATCAGAAGCCATATGGAGAATTACAACCCTTGGAAATCCCGGTATGGAAATGGCAGGAAATAACAATGGATTTGGTGACCAAGCTTCCTAGAACGAAAAAGGGGCATGATACAATATGGGTAATTGTAGACCGACTCACAAAAAGTGCTCACTTTTTACCAATTCGAGAGGCCTACTCCTCAGAAAAGATGGTGGAAGTTTACATGAACGAGGTAATATCTCGACACGGGGTACCCGTGTCAATCGTTTCGGATCGGGATACTAGATTTACCTCTCGTTATTGGCAGAAATCTCATGAAAATATGGGCACAAGGTTGCACATAAGTACTGCCTATCACCCCCAGACTGACGGTCAATCGGAAAGAACAATTCTGACGCTTATTGATATGTTGAGGGCATGCGCATTAGACTTTGGAGGGAATTGGGATGACCATTTGCCACTAGTAGAGTTTTCTTACAATAACAGTTACCATAGTGGTATCCAAATGGCTCCTTATGAATTGTTTTATGGAAGGAAATGTAGGACTCCCGTATGTTGGGGTGAGGTTGGACAAAGGGATCTCGCGCCTAATGAGTTGATAGCAATGACGAATGAAAAGATCGATTTAATTAGAGCTCGATTGAAGGCGGCCCAAGATAGGCAAAAGGCATATGCGGAAAATAAAAGACGTCCTATCGAGTTCCAAGTGGGAGATCATGTGTTACTAAAGGTATCCCCATGGAAAGGCACAATTCGTTTCCGAAAACGTGGTAAATTGGGTCCTCGTTATATCGGACCGTTTAAGATTTTGGCTCGAATCGGGAAGGTCGCATATCATTTGGAATTGCCATCTACTTTAGACGGGATCCACAATACGTTCCATGTATCACAATTGAGGAAGTGCCTTGCGGATGAATCGGCGTTCGTGCCTCTTGACGACATTGAATTAGATGAGAGATTAAACTATGTTGAGAGACCGATAGCCATCAAGGATGTTAAAGTAAAGAATCTTCGCAATAAGGCCATCAGACAAGTTCTGGTTCAATGGCAACATCAGAAAGGGTCGGAACTTACATAGGAATCTGAAGATGAAATGCGGGAGCACTACCCCTTTTTATTCGGTATGTAAATGTTAATATTATATGTATTCAGGTTTCGGGGGCGAAACCTCTTCTAAGGGGGGTAGACTTGTAACATCCTAAAAATGTTTTATTATATTAGAGGTGCATCGGTAACTAGAAAACATAACCTGGTTAGACGAAATGTAAAATAGTAGGAATATGAATGAGCTATAACTAAATGAAAATAAGCTCAAAGTTGAGGGGTTAAACTGAAACAAGGTTAAGTCAACTATTAAAACAAATGAACCTCAAATACACACATGTGTGTGTGTGTTCTGGATCGTTCTAACCAAGAAGACAAGGAGCAAAACCCTAGTGATCTTAATTCCTTCAATCGGAGAGGAATTTCAAGGCTAAACGATCGTATGAACTTCAATTCTTGGTCCTCTAAGCTTGATTAACAAAGTGGTAAGTCGAATTTCTTGAATATATGATTAGTAGGAAGTGGGTTTTAATCCAATCTTGAGTTCGTGAGATAATTTGGGTAAAGGGAAGTTAGTAATGCATAATAGAATCTAAATGAAGTAAGATTTTGGTTATTTGAAAGATTTGTAGTGTAAACCCACTTGTTATTGAATCATCTTAACCAAGATGATCATGATAAAAGAAGATATGGGTGATCTTGACATAAAATGTTGTTGTGATATTTGAATCTTAGGTAATATAATGTAGATAAAAGAATATAATGAACTTGCTTGATTGTTGATGTAATATGAGATGTATTAGGAGAAATCATGCTTGGTATCCTTGTACATGATGTTTGTAAATACGTTGCCTACCAAGTGCTTGATGAAATGTTTGAATGAATATATAATTGTAATTTGGAAAGTGATGGAATGAATGTGTTGATTTAGGCGTAAAAGAAGAAGGCTCAAACTCAAGGAAGACGGAAGGCGCACAAGATCGAGGTATGTTAACTTACGCATACAATTCTAATATGTCGTATAATGTTTTTTTATGAAAGACTTTAGCTATGATCGTTTAAGAATGATGTAGAGTGTTTAATCTAATTCTTGTAAACGGGTCATAAGAAATGAATGCATATGAAAGGAAACAAGTCATCGTCGGCTCGTCTTGAACGTGTCGAACTAATGAAGGATTAAAGAAGAAGAATATTGTTGATTAACCCATCATAAATGGGTTAAATGGAATGTATGAATAAGTGATGAAAAGGAATGTATTTGAATTGTGACAAACACAATTAAGGGATGGTATGATTTATCCAAAGTTGAGACGGTAAGTATTGCCCGTTTTGACAGGTCGAAAGAGAATAAGTATGATGTGAAGGAGCAGGTAAAATAGTTATAATTCGTTAGTTAGATATTGACGTGCCTAACAAAACGGACTTATGAGTTTGTGTGATGTAGGTAAATCCTCCGCGTAGGTGATGTGGCGACATCGGAACGAACACACGCACTACGCCCGTATCGCGCTTCCGAAGGAACTTGGCCCAAATAGTTATAGGATTTTTGTATAGGTTCAATCCGACGTTTGGGGTCTTTTGTCGTAAATGTTACTTTTGTAAACCTTATACCTTTTTTAAGTAAACAGGTATAAAACTTGTATTTTGACACACTAGTTCAGGTTAACACGCGCGGCTAGTTAAGAGACGGGTGTTAATTTTGAACTGTGGTGAAAGGGGTATTTTGGTAAACATTTAATGGTTAAATGTAATGCTTTTAACTTTTAGCAAATTTCACGTCAAACTGACCAAACCTAAGTTAGGGCGTTTCAAGTTGGTATCAGAGCCAAGGCTTGAGGGATTCAAGCACAAGTCGGAGTGCTTGAACTCAAACCGACAGCTCGCGCTATGGTGTGTTCGCTCTGAGGCTGCAAACGAGGTAAGACATTAAGTTTTCGGCAAGATAATTAGCCACGATGTGTTATTGGTATGAATTTTAAGCGTGTAGTTGAAAAAGTAAGTAGAGGGGTTGATACGGGGAGTTACGGGGTTCGTAATGTTGAAAACGAACCCGAAAAACGAATAAACAGCTGAAAAATGGAACTGCAGCGAAGTGACAATAGACTGCGAGTCGCCGACGCCGGCCTATTGCGTCACCGACGCCACCCCCAAATGCCAACGGCCTAAGTTGCTGTCTACGCTTGTGTTAAGCCGACGCGAGAATCCAGGACCCGTCGCCGACGCGATTACCTAGCGTCGCCGACGCCGTCTATTTAATCAATTTTAAAAATTGTTCAATTTTTCACATATTTGGCCCCCGTACTTTTCGAAGGTCCGTTTTATGGCCCCGTAAAGTTATACCAAGTTGTTACGAGTCTAATAGCTGGCGAATATTCTTTTGAACGACCCCAGCTAGGGGCTCTGCCCCTTAGACCCCGCCAGGGGCTGCCATTGGGACCCCGCCAGGGGCTGCCGCCCCTTGGACCCCGCCAGGGGCTGCCGCCCCTTGGACCCCGCTTTTCTAGGGGGCGCTGCCCCTTGGACCCCGCCAGGCGCTGCCCCCTTGGATCCCCCGTTAGTCCCGATGACATTCAAATGAGCGTGCACTCTTACTTGAATGTTACATGCAATCTCATAATACACTAAAATGTCAAACAAAAAGTAGGGATGACCGGATAAACTTAACGAAAGTTTATTAATGATGGTATGGAATGATGCGTAACGAACCAATGAATGTTGAATGATAATTGAAATATACTGATGCAAGTGATGTACATTAACTTGAATGATGAATGAAGTGAATGCATATGATAGTGATTTGATATGTTAAACATAATATGAATTGTCGATTAAAGAAAGATGTGTTTGTGTAGATGTCGGATAGAAGTGGTACGAATGATGATGAAGTGGCACGACAGGAACAACTGACAACTATGATATCGGAAGACGTTGGAAAGGCAATCGAGGCAAATATTCCTCGGTTAGCCCAGGAAGTAGAGAGTCAAGTGTTGGAGACGGTAGAGGGAATGATGACCATCAAGTTAGAGGAATTAAAGGAGATGATACGTGAAGTACAAGGGAAGAAAAGTACTAGGAGATGTACGTATAAAGAGTTCATGGCGTGTAACCCCTTACTATACAAAGGGGAAATTGACCCGATAGCATGTCAAAGGTGGATTTCAAGTACAGAAGCAGTGTTTGTGAGAAGTAGGTGCGAGAAAGAAGATCAAGTGATGTTTGCAACAGGTCTCCTCCAATTCCAGGCCAAGGATTGGTGGGACGCTCATTGCAAGAAGGTAGGGGAAGATAAAATCCAAACTCTAACGTGGCAAGAGTTTAAAGAGCCTTTCTTGAAATATCATTGCCCTCAGTCTGCAATCGATAGGATTCAGGAAGACTTTTTGCATCTTCGACAGAAAGATGAAACGATAGATGAAATAACGAATACGTTCCTTGACAAACTGAAGTTTAGTAAGGAGATAGCGGGGGATGAGAAGATGCAGATTAAGCGTTATCACGGTATGCTGAAGGCTGAGTACCGAGAATTTATAAACCCCTCCAAGTGTGACACGTTGGAGGAGTTAATTAACTGTGCAAGGGACCGGGAAATTGAGTTGAAAAGACAAATAGAACTAGGAGAGAAAAGGGTGCTGGATAAGCCTACAAACCCAAGCCCGAATAAGAAGTCTAAGTTTCAAGATCAAGGCAAGAAAGGAAAGTTGAGTAGTGGAATCCCGACCTGTAAAACTTGCGGAAAACACCATTCGGGTGAATGTTTACTCGGAAAAAAGGGGTGCTACAAATGTGGGCAAGAGGGACACCCGTATTACAAGTGTCCCAACCCTAAGACATGTTACAACTGCTATCAGACTGGGCATATCAAAGCAGAGTGTCCGAAACTCCAACCAGGCATTAAGAAAGAAGGAAAGAAGGAAGAGCCACCCAGGGCACGTGGAAGGATGTTTCAAATAACATCGAATGAAGCCAAAACTCACCCGGAGGTGGTTTCAGGTATATTCTTAATAAACTCTATACCTATGAATGTTTTATTTGATTCCGGGGCTAGTAGGTCGTTTGTTTCGAATGAATTGTTACATCATCCCTCCTTTACACTTGAAAAGATGTTAATGACCTTAGAAGTGGAAGTGGCTGATAGTAAAAGTTACCTGTTGCATGATATATGTAGAAGTTGTAAAATTTTGATTGAGGACGAGGAATTTAGCATAGATCTTATTCCAATGTGTATGGGGGAATTCAAAGTAGTCGTAGGAATGGATTGGCTAGCCCAAAATCATGCAAAAATACAATGTGAAAAGAAGGTCATTCATGTAGTAACCTCGGGTGGAAAACGGGTAAGTATTCAAGGGGATAGGGTCGTCGAGTCGAAATTTTGTTCTATAATTGAAGCTGTTAAGTATGTAATGAATGGGGGAAGGGCGTATCTATCTTATGTGATAAATACCCGTCAAGTTGTTCTGAAGATTGAGGATGTGAATGTCATGAATGAATTTTTGAATGTGTTTCTGGAAGATTTACCGGGCCTTCCGCCTGAACGTGAAGTGGAATTCAAGATAGAGCTTAGCCCCGGCGCCAAACCGGTAGCTAAAGCACCTTATCAGTTAGCCCCGACCGAAATGAAAGAATTGATGACGCAACTCCAGGAGCTGCTCGACTAGGGTTTCATAGGTCCGAGTGTGTCACCCTGGGGAGCACCCGTTCTTTTCGAAAAGAAGAAGGATGGGTCGATGCGTATGTGCATTGACTATCGGGAGCTAAATAAACTAACAGTGAAGAACCGCTACCCTTTACCCAGAATTGACGATCCCTTTGATCAGTTACAGGGGGCGAGTTGGTTCTCTAAAATAGATTTACGCTCTGGTGATCATCAAGTACGAGTGCGAGAGGAAGACATTGCCAAGACTGCATTCAGAACCCGATACAGACATTATGAATTTTTAGTTATGTCTTTTGGGTTGACGAACGTGCCAGCCGCGTTTATGGACCTTATGAATCGAGTATGCCAACCCATGTTGGAAAAATTTGTAATCGTGTTTATAGATGACATTCTGGTCTATTCCCGAGATGAGGCCGAACATGGAAGGCACCTACGGGAGGTACTTGAAACACTCCGTAGAGAGAAACTTTATGCAAAATTCTCCAAGTGTGCCTTCTGGATGAGGGAAGTGCAGTTCCTAGGCCACGGAATAAACTCAGAAGGTGTCTTGGTGGATCCAGCAAAGATTGAGGCGGTAATAAAATGGGTTACCCCGAAAAACCCGACCGAAGTAAGAAGCTTTCTGGGCCTCGCTAGCTATTATAGAAGGTTTATCCAAGATTTTTCAAAAATAGCATTACCCATGACTAAATTGACGAGGAAAAGAGAAAGGTTTACGTGGGGTGAAGAACAAGATAAAGCCTTTCAAGTGTTAAAAGAGAAATTGTCGAGTTCCCCGGTATTAACGCTGCCAGAGGGGACAGAAGATTTGGTTGTCTATTTAGACGCTTCGCGTCAAGGGTTGGGGTGTGTCTTAATGCAAAGAGGGAAGGTTATTGCATATGCTTCGAGACAGCTTAAGCTACATGAAGAAAACTACCCAACCCACGACTTAGAAATGGCAGCGGTAGTCTTCGCCTTAAAAATCTGGAGGCATTATCTGTATGGGGCAAAATGTACGATATACTCGGATCATAAAAGCCTCAAATATTTTTTTGAACAGAAAGATTTGAATATGAGACAACGAAGATGGCTGGAACTAATTAAATACTACGACTGTGATATCCATTACCACCCGGGAAAAGCAAATGTTGTTGCAGATGCTTTGAGTCGAAAAGAGTACCCACCCCCAATCCGGGTTAAATCCATGAAGATGATAGTTACATCTCGCCTCCTTGAAATGATACGTGATGCGCAAATAAAAGCACTGGAGGCAGGTGATCCAAAGAAAGAAAGAATTAAAGGGATAGCTGAAAAGTTGGAAGAAAACACGAATGGGCTCAAAACGAGATTCGGTCGAATCTGGATACCACGGTTTTGTGAGACCAAGACCGCAATACTCGAAGAAGCTCATAAGTCATGGTATTCGGTTCACCCCGGAGCAACTAAAATGTACCATGACTTGAAGGCAAGCTATTGGTGGCCCGGTATGAAACGCGATATTGTTAAATATGTCGTGAAATGTCTGACATGCTCTCAAGTGAAGGCGGAACATCAGAAGCCATATGGAGAATTACAACCCTTGGAAATCCCGGTATGGAAATGGCAGGAAATAACAATGGATTTGGTGACCAAGCTTCCTAGAACGAAAAAGGGGCACGATACAATATGGGTAATTGTAGACCGACTCACAAAAAGTGCTCACTTTTTACCAATTCGAGAGGCCTACTCCTCAGAAAAGATGGCGGAAGTTTACATGAACGAGGTAATATCTCGACACGGGGTACCCGTGTCAATTATTTCGTATCAGGATACTAGATTTACCTCTCGTTATTGGCAGAAATTTCATGAAAATATGGGCACAAGGTTGCACATAAGTACTGCCTATCACCCCCTGACTGACGGTCAATCGGAAAGAACAATTCTAACGCTTATTGATATGTTGAGGGCATGCGCATTAGACTTTGGAGGGAATTGGGATGACCATTTGCCACTAGTAGAGTTTTCTTACAATAACAGTTACCATAGTGGTATCCAAATGGCTCCTTATGAATTGTTATATGGAAGGAAATGTAGGACTCCCGTATGTTGGGGTGAGGTTGGACAAAGGGAGCTCGCGCCTAATGAGTTGATAGCAATGACGAATGAAAAGATCGATTTAATTAGAGCTCGATTGAAGGCGGCCCAAGATCGGCTAAAGGCATATGCGGATAAGAGAAGACGTCCTATCGAGTTCCAAGTGGGAGATCATGTGTTACTAAAGGTATCCCCATGGAAAGGCATAATTCGTTTCCGAAAATGTGGTAAATTGGGTCCTTGTTATATCGGACCGTTTAAGATTTTGGCTCGAATCGGGAAGGTCGCATATCGTTTGGAATTGCTGTCTACTTTAGACGGGATCCACAATACGTTCCATGTATCACAATTGAGGAAGTGCCTTGCGGATGAATCGGCGTTTGTGCCTCTTGACAACATTGAATTAGATGAGAGATTAAACTATGTTGAGAGACCGATAGCCATCAAAGATGTTAAAGTAAAGAATCTTCGCAATAAGGCCATCAGACAAGTTCTGGTTCAATGGCAACATCGGAAAGGGTCGGAACTTACATGGGAATATGAAGATGAAATGCGGGAGCACTACCCCTTTTTATTCGGTATGTAAATGTTAATATTATATGTATTCAGGTTTCAGGGGCGAAACCTCTTCTAAGGGGGGTAGACTTGTAACATCCCAAAAATGTTTTATTATATTAGAGGTGCATCGGTAACTAGAAAACATAACCTGGTTAGACGACATGTAAAATAGTAGGAATATGAATGAGCTATAACTAAATGAAAATAAGCTCAAAGTTGAGGGGTTAAGTTGAAACAAGGTTAAGTCAACTATTAAAACAAATGAACCTCAAATACACACATGTGTGTGTGTTCTAGATCGTTCTAACCAAGAAGACAAGGAGCAAAACCCTAGTGATCTTAATTCCTTCAATCGGAGAGGAATTTCAAGGCTAAACGATCGTATGAACTTTCAATTCTTGATCCTCTAAGCTTGATTAACAAAGTGGTAAGTCGAATTTCTTGAATAGATGATTAGTAGGAAGTGGGTTTTAATCCAATCTTGAGTTCGTGAGATAATCTGGGTAAAGGGAAGTTAGTAATGCATAATAGAATCTAAATGAAGTAAGATTTAATGGTTAAATGTAATGCTTTTAACTTTTAGCGAAATTTCACGTCAAACTGACCAAACGTAAGTTAGGGCGTTTCAAACTTCAGGGTTCAAGTTACTACTCCAAGATCGATCTTCGATCAGGTTATCACCAGCTGCGGATTCAGGAAGAGAGTATACCGAAGACTGCCCTCAGAACTCGTTATGGACATTACGAGTTTATAGTGATGCCGTTTGGTTTGACAAATGCACCGGCAATGTTTATGGATTTGATGACCGGGTTTGCAAGCCATATCTCGATAAATTCATGATTGTATTTATCGATGATATTTTGATATATTCACGGACAAAGGAAGACCATGAGCAACACCTTAGAGCCATCTTAGAACTGCTAAAGAAGGAGAAGCTCTATGCTAAGTTCTCGAAGTGTGAGTTTTGGATACGTGAGGGACAGTTCCTCGGTCACGTGGTGAATGAGAATGGAATTCATGTGGATCCCACCAAGATCGAGGCAATTAAGAATTGGGAAACTCCGAAGACGCCAACCGAGATCCGACAGTTTCTGGGTTTAGCATGGTACTATCACAGGTTCATTGAGGATTTCTCCAAGATAGCTCAACCGCTGACCTCCCTCACTCAAAAGGATAAGAAGTATGAATGGGGAGACAGACAAGAAGAAGCTTTTCAGCTGCTTAAGAATAAACTTTGCGATGCACCTATATTATCCCTACCCGAAGGCACCGACGACTTCGTGGTCTACTGTGACGCCTCACGTCAGGGATTGGGCTGTGTGTTAATGCAGCGACAGAAGGTTATCGCTTAGGCTTCGCACCAATTAAAGGTCCATGAGAAGAACTACACCACACACGATTTGGAGTTAGGCGCAGTGGTGTTTGCTTTGAAGATTTGGCGACATTATCTGTACGGTACTCACTGTATTGTTTTTACGGATCACAAGAGCCTTCAGCACATTTTTTATCAGAAAGAGCTTAACATGAGACAACGACGATGGGTTGAGTTGTTAAACGATTATGACTGCGAGATCAAGTATCATCCAGGAAAGGCGAATGTGGTGGCAGACGCCTTAAGTCGAAAAGAAAGGATCAAGCCCATAAGGGTTAGGTCTTTAGAGATGATTATTCAGACAGATCTCACGCTACGTATTCATGCTGCACAAAGAGAAGCTCTCAAGAAAGAGAACATTAAGGCTGAATATCTCAGAGGAATGGAGAAAAAGTTGGTACCCAACGAGGAAGGAACCTTGTATTTATGGGACGTATTTGGGTTTCGATTTTTGGTGGTCTTAGAGAGGTCATTTTCGATGAAACTCATAGATCGAGGCACTCGATCCATCTAGGATCGGACAAGATGTACCAAGATTTGAAAGATTATTATTGGTGGCCAAGACTTAAGGGTGATGTTGCTACTTATGTTGGGAAGTGTTTGACTTGTGCCAAGGTGAAGGCCAAGTATCAGATGCCTTCAGGTCTCCTGCAACAGCCAGAAATACCCATGTGGAAGTGGGAGGATATTTCTATGGACTTCAACACAAAGTTTCCCAGGACTCCCAGAGGTCATGATACGATTTGGGTAATCGTCGACCGATTGACGAAGTCTGCGCACTTCTTGCCGATCAAAGACAAGGATAACATTGGTAAGCTAGCTGAGCTTTACCTAAGGGAGATAGTTGGACGTCATGGAGTGCCTATCTCGATTATATCTGATAGAGATGGACTGTTTGCGTCAAGGATTTGGCAATCCTTTCAGGAAGATTTTGGTTCTCATTTGAATCTGAGTACAGCTTTTCACCCGCAAACGGAAGGTCAAAGCGAGAGAACGATTCAGACACTTGAAGATATGCTATGTAGGCTTGTAAACAAACCGAATGTTCGGTGAACCGTTCATGAATCGTTCAGTAGGAAATTCATTCATGTTTGTTTAACTAATAAATGAACGAACATGAACAATTTTTTTTTGTTCATTTAAATAAACGAACGAAGATGAACAATGTCCCGTTTGTTCATTCACGTTCATGAACGATCGTTTATGTTTGTTCATTTACGTTCGTTTATGTCTGTTCATTTAAATTCGTTCGTTCGTGTTCGTTTATATCCGTTTGTCTATGTTCATCTTTTAAATTTAGTTATTACTAATTAAATTTAAAAATCTATTTAATTTTCTTTATCGTCCTATAACTAGCTTTGACTTTCCAATTTCAAAACTTTCTTGGTATTAATATATTTGATTTATATTTTCCAATTTAAAAGCAATCTTTTCTATCATATGAAACGTGAATTAAGGTTTACCTATATTTAGATTCTTCTTCTCCTCTACTATTGCAATACAATTCAAAGCCTTGTTTAATTATGTTGGTTATGATTTGTTATCTTCTTTTATGTTCAATTATGTGTGTTTGTGTGTGTTTATGTTCGTGAACCGTTCGTTTATACTTTTAGGGAACGAACATAAACGAACACGAATATGTTCATTTTCTTAACGAACGAACACGAACAAGAAAATTCGTTCATTTAAATGTCCGTGTCCGATCGTTTGTTTGATTAAAGGTAAATGAACGAACATGAACATGCTCCGTTCGTGTTCGTTCAGTTCATTTACAAGCCTAATGCTACGTGCTTATGTAATGGATTTAGGTGGTAGTTGGGATACTCATCTGCCTTTGGTTGAGTTCTCCTATAACAACAGCTACCATACAAGCATCCAAGCTGCACCGTTCGAGGCTCTCTACGGACGCAAGTGCCGCTCGCCGTTATGTTGGGCAGATGCATGTGACAGACAGATGGTTGGTCCCGAACTGGTCCAAGAAACGACTGCTAAGATCATGCAGATTCGAGAGCACATCAAGGCGGCTCGTGATCGACAGAAGAGTTATGCGGACCAGACACGAAAACCTTTGGAATTTGAAGTGGGTGATACGGTTCTGTTAAAAGTGGCACCTTAGAAAGTTGTGGCACGCTTTGGGAATCATGGTAAGTTAAACCCACGTTATATCGGGCCATTCAGGATACTGGAAAGAGTTGGTTCTGTAGCATACAAGTTGGAGCTACCAGCAGAACTTAATGGTGTTCAAGATACATTCCATGTATCTAATCTGAAGAAAAGTCCAACTCAAGAGACAGTGGTCATCCCTGCGGATGAAGTTCACATTGACGACACGCTCCACTTCACAGAAGAACCCGTTGAGGTTACAGATTGGAAGGTTAACAAGACTCGGAGGAGAAGTGTTAAGCTTGTCAAGGTTCGATGGAATGCACGTCACGGCCCAGAGATTACTTGGGAGCGTGAAGACCGTATGAAAGCAAAATACCTACATTTGTTCCCTAACTCCCCTGTAGCTAACAGTAAAGCTTAAAATTTCGGGACGAAATTTTCTTAACAGGGGGAGAATGTGAAAACTGTCAAAATTTTAGGTATTCGTAAAATTATTAAACAATAATTATGACTTAATGACTGTGCTGATTTACAATTAATGACATGAACTGCTTTCTGGTTATTGTTATCATACATACATGTGCATCATATATTGCAAATGACATATCATGATTTCATGCAAACCATATTGATTCAAATGATGCACGAAACAAAGGTAGCACAGTTATCAGATAAATCAGAAAAATGCTGACGGAGTTAAGTACATAGATAGACATAGTATTGAGACACAGTATGTGCCAGAGACCAAGAATTACACTAGTATAGTGTGTAGGAAAGTAAGGATCATAAAATTGCCATCCTAGAGATAGTTTAAGTGTCGGAGAGTTCCTGAAACTCACGTAAATTGTTGAATTCAGCAAAAATCAGCATTTAAACACTTTAATATCATGCAGAAATATGGTTAGATGGTCCAGGATACTTTCCTAAGTGTCGAGAATCAAACTGTCACAAAAGGTAACATAAATCACACTAAACTGCATAGTTTAGTACCTTAACGAACCACTAATGAACCGAACAACCGGACACTACCCGAAACACCAAATTTTCACTAGAAGCATTGTTTTAACATTACCAAGCTAGTTATGCTCCCCGAACATCATAACACACTATATAACATCCTAGTAACTAAACACCCTAACTATAACATTAGATTTCAACCATATAAACTAACTACCATTTACCCCCCTAATCTAGACCCCCCCACCTATTCTCGGCCAACATACGTGGCCCACTGGATTTCATTTCAATTGTTTATTAGATTGTGTCCCTTACTTTATTAAGCATAAGAACCAATGGACTTGAAGTGGTGAAGTATTATAAGTTAAACCTATAGTTCATAACTTCATCACAACTCAACACACACCATACTCTCTTCCTCTCCCTCTCCTCTCTGCCGTGAGTCAACCACCACACCACCATCATCATCATCATTCATTCTTCATCCATTCCATACATATAAAAAGGTGTAAAAAGCAACATAAGGAAGCTAGGAACTCTTGGAAGTTAAAGGACCTCTCATACAAGCTTTTATCCACCTCTTCTTCATCTTGTGATCATCCCTAGCCTTGAGCTAGTAGTAAGATCATCTACACTCCATTTTACATCTTGTTTAGTTGGTTAAAGAATGATACAAGTTGATAATCATGAAGAAAACTATGAATCAAGAACATGAAACTTGAACATAAGCTTAAAAAATCATAAGAAATCATGTTGTTTAAGTGTTGTTATGCTTGTTGATTGTTGATTAATTGTGTTTATGATGTTAAACATCATATGATCTTGCTAAATGGTGATTAAAGACATAATCTAGCAAGATGAGAGGATGATTATGTTAAGATCAAAGTAATCATCCATATGTAAAGCATGAACTTGAAAGTGTAAATTGTTTTTCTTGAAGTACGATCATTAAAGTGAATATAAAGTCTTGTAAACATATGATTTCAAGAATGATTTTACAGAAACCAAGTTAAAAATACAAGATTTACATAAGCTTGGTTCTTAAAGAGATTAACCACATTTTTAGTGGTTAATCAAGTGTAGAAATATATATTTAACAAGAAAAACTCAAGAAGAAATGTTTTTAGAAAATTTATTTACAAGTTGTAAACACCTAAATTCTTCAAGAATGATGTTTTTAAATAAATAACCACACTTTAAAGGGTAACTAAGCTTACTTAACACACTAGTAACTTACTACAAATTTTTGTAAATTTTCAAGTTCATGAAGTAGTGATTAATGCTTGATTTTGGCAAATTGGTAAGTATTGGTTGATTTGTTGTTGATTGTGATGATTTATAAAAGAAAATGATATGCTTTGAAAGCATGGAAACCTCCATTTTTAAGGGGAAATTATGGCAAAATTTTTCTAAAAATTAAACACTTAGAAAAATATTTTTAAACAAATGTTTACAAGTATATTTTTAACCATAATTTTCACATAATTTTTGTTACAAAAATTATAAATATTGGAGGTTGGTTTTTGATATTAAAAGTGACTAAATATATATTTAGGAGAATATATATTTAGATGTCACCATGTGTGTGATTATTTGTATATTATGTGTATTAGTTATATTATTTTAGGGCTTGAAATAATATAACTCACCAAAATACCAGGAAATTACAATCCAAAATATTAACAAAATTCCAATAAATAAACATATAATTTATACCCAAAATATTGGAGAAACCGAACAAGGAATATAAGTTACATAAATATTCCAGAAATAAATTCATAAGTATATTTTGGTAATTAGTATTTTGGACACCAAGAGAACAAAAATATGATTTTTACAATTATTACAAAGATGTATCATATTTTTGACAAGAAGAAAATATATTATTTTTGGGTAAATAAAAATATATATTTTCTTGTAATTATTAGAAGATATGTTATTTTTGGGAGGAAATATATATTTTCTTAAGTAAACATGAAATACATTATTTTTGGGTGAAAAATAGGTTTATATATATTTTCCAAGCTAAACTTAAAAATATATTATTTTTGAGGTTTAAATGAAAATACAATTGTTTTTTTCCAAGGGAAAAATTATAAATAATTTTTCTATGTAAGTTTTCTTAAAATATATATATTTTGAGAATATATATTGATGATTTTTTATTAGAAATATTATTCCGGAAAAGCTAATACAATAATTAATATAAGGATACTTAATAAACACACTAAGAATACGTATTCCCGTACGTATAAATATACACCGGAATACACCACCGATACTTGGCAAAAATATACAAGGTTAAAATACGAGTATGAATACACCCATCCTTGGGAAATTATACATGTATAAATACATACATGTGTCAAAGTTAAAATACATTATTTTAACTAATATTCCAAAAATATAATAAATGTAATTTAAGTTAAAATATTTATTATTTTAACAAATAATTATATATCTGGAATAATAATTGATGACACAATGAAACGTAACTCAAAGACACTAATTAATACTAAGTCAAGGCACGTCCCACCCGTCTAATAAACCATAGTACATTGTAGGTAGTCGTGCGCACGAGTAGCAGCTTTGGGTTACATTGGATACGAAGAACGCAAGATTGTGAGTTCATGTCCCTCTTTTCTTTTAACTGTTTTCGGTTTTATAACTTCGGGGGTGACGTACATGTTACAAATTGTTTACAAACGTTTACATATGGTAAAGTTAGCTAAGGAATGTGCTGCTAGATCATGTGAGTGGTGGGTACAACGCTTAAGACCATTAATCCTCGTAGTAGGACCGAGGGACATGAGTGATAGATCTATTTGGGTGTAGCGAGCCCCACCCTTGTGGACCGGGATTTGGCCCATGAGGTGACTATGTCTTACAGCCGGAGGCCCGGTACAAAATATGCTAGGGATGAGCCTTCCTGCATCACGTCACACTTATTAATGGCCTTGCAAACCATTAATCGATCTATTTTCCTTGTTTGCTTTCATACCGGGTTTAAAAAACATACATACTTACAATGATTACAAAGGTTTATTCGTGCACACATACAAGCACATGAACTCGCTCAACTTTTGTTGATTTTTTCAAACTACATGTATTTCAGGAAACTAAATATGGATTAGGCGGGCGTTGGAAGTTTTCAAGTGTTGTTTGGAATAAAAGATGTCATCTGGTGTCTAAGGGTTTGGATTGTGTATCTTATCCTGGATGAGATACATAGTTCAAAGCCTAACTTTTAGTAGTGTCTTTTGTCGAGACCTTATGGAACTCTAAACAATTTGAATGGTTTGTAATATGGTTTTGATGTCTGTGTTGGGATTTGAACAAGGTTGTTTGCAATGTTTTAAAACTATCTATGGATAAACATCTTTGGTTTTATCATTTAGTTGTTTGTTATGGTTGAATGCAATGATATTAAGCAATTCACACATAATCACGCTTTCACAAAAGTCAGGGTGTGACAGATACCTTGGCTCTTCATAGTATGTATATGAAGTGGTTGCCTCGTACCTAGGCTCCTCATGGTATGTATATGAAGTGGATGGTTCGAAGAGGTCACAATATTGTACCGAGTGAGGATTATCGCAAATGGTACAATACTCTTCTTCATAATCATCCTCTTCATAGTAGTAGTTGTAACCTCCTGAGTATTGATCCATAAGAATCCTTCAGCAGACCACAAAAGAGTCTCGGGACCAGAAAACAAAATAAAAACGAAAACAGAGGCTCACCACGGCCCTGTGTTCAGTGAGCACGGCCCGTGGTCAGGATCTGTATCTGGGTGTTTTTAAAAAAAATGCAACTGGTTTTGTGCAGCACGGGGGCGTGTTCAGTGAGCATGACCCCGTGTTCAGACTCTGTATCTGAGTGTTTTGTTATTTTTATGCAACACGGGGCATGTTCGGTGAGCACGGCCCCGTGTTCAGACTACTGTAATGCAAAAATTTCCTAAAAATGTAAAAATGTGCGCAAAGGTTTGAAAATGTTTTTGAAAAAATGATTAGGCCGTCGATTTTAAGCTTTCTTAAAATCCTTATGTCCCCGGAAACGGCGCCAAAAACTTGGTGTGTGCAAAGCGTGATATGTTTTTATTGATATTTTAATCCCATTTTACACATTAATCAATTTTTAAATTTATAAAACACGATATTCTACTAAAACTAAACACACACTTGGGCAAGTGCACCCATCGTGAGCGTAGTATAGCGTTGGTAAGATACCAAGGTCGTCCAAGGACACAAGAGCTTTTAGTACCGGTTTATCCTAAACGTCTAATCAATCTGAAATTTTTGAGAAAAGATTTAAAACATGAAAATAAAAACTAAAAATGCAGAAATAAAAATAAAATAAAAACAGATAGACAAGATAAATCACTTGGATCAGACTTGCCTTTAATGTATCCTTTGATGATTTTTGCACTTTCGACTTTTTAAGAGATTATCTTAGTTATAGTAGTTGGCCCCTCTTTTGAAGGTGACGTTACCCTCAACCCCGTGGTTTGAGTCAGCAAGGATACAATCCCAAAGAGTCGGAATATTAAAAGATAATTAATTAAGTTATTAATGCGAAAAGTGGTAGGCCCGTCTTTTGAAGGTGATGTTATCCTCGGCTAAGTGGTTTGAGTCAGTAGGGATACAATCCCAAGTAGCCGGTTTAATGTATTAATAGTAGTTTACATATGAGGGGTTCAAGCCATTCGCACCCCCGCCATCCAATACCAGTGGGTATTGAAGGAGGTCCTAGTAAGCTTGAACCAGGTCCTTGCAGGATCTACACACTGAACAAGGTAAGAACCTTACTAAACCATTCCCTTAACCCCTGACTAGGTAGCCAACATATCTCTATATAGACCGTAGAGACATATGTGGTGTAAATCTTTTACTTTATATAGGCAGTAAAGTAATGCCAAGACACCACAGACAAATGATAAAGAAAATTCACCTTTAACATTAGAAACTAGTTAATAAAGTCATTAATACAAAACCAAATAAAAAGTGCCGAAAGATTAAAAATCAAAAGTAATACATAAAAGACTTGTCTTCACCAAGTGATGTAAGAGGCTTAACCAACCATGGCATTTGATTGGCAAGAACTCTTACTATCAATTTTGGATCCCGAGACTACTACACACTCTAAAGATGGATAATGGATGATGGTGGTGGGTGTTGGTGTTGTAGTGGTGGTGGAGTGGTGGCAAAGTGGCAGAGTAGTGGTTTGCCAAGGGATGCCTTTGAAATGAGCCAAGCACCCCTATTTATAGCCTGCACAGAGATCTGGCCACGGCCCTGTGTCCAGCGGGCACGCCCCCGTGGCCAGCCTTTTCTCATCCTTCATTAAATGCATGTGTCAGCAGAGGGTTCCAAACGGCTTGTGTTCAGCGGGCACTGCCCCATGGGCAGAAGCGTATCTGTACTATCAAGATTTTGCAAGATTCTTCGTATCTTAGCATTGACCACGCACCGTGCTGAACTGGGCACGCCCCCGTGATGGGCGTAGAAGCTTCCACAACTTTGTCTTTTCTGCAGGCACCTGAACACGCCCCCGTGTCAAGTGGGCACGGCCCCGTGGTCAATCCTCTGTTGTCTTGTTTTTGCTTTTGCTTTGGGGATGCTGCTGAGGGGTCGAGCATGTCACGTTTATTCCTTTTATTTGTATTTATGTTGGCTTTGGCTGTATATTTGTTCCTTTTGCTCGTTTAAGCTCATTTGGTCTTGTAAATTCAAAAGGAAGACAAAAACACACTTTTTCCAACATTCGTACTAAAAAGGGTTAGTTTTATGTCTCATTTGATGTAATTTATATGTTACATTTTGCACACATCAGCAACAATAAGATAAACGCTTATCGCGTAATGAATAAAATGCGAAACGAACGTCGGTGACCACCCGATCAATGTTAAAATCTTAAAAATAGTCTGTTATGATTAGAATGGTAGTTTTAATCATGTCCGGAAAGAAAAATAAATTAAAACGCTAAGAAACTCTATTTTTCATGTTTAAGCGCGTACCGCGTGATACTGCACGTATCTGACAAAATACTGTCAACGCAGCCAGTCAAGGCAACTGATAATTATTTCAGTAATATTTTAGTGAGATTATTTTTATATAGTGATAAAAATAATTTAAGACGTACTAAAACGGAATTAAAACGCTAGATAAAATGCCCGGTATCCAGTAAAATACCAGTTTTTAAACTTATATATATATAATATATGTATGTAAATGTTGATTTGTGAGAGTGCATGGGAGGTGCTGGCCTAAGGGGTCTTCTCTCTCCTCTCTCATGCCACTTGTGGGTCTTGGGTGAATCAAGTGATGATTAATCTTTTGCAAGATCTTCTAATATCTTGCATAATCCAAGAACATAATCAAAACACAATCTCACACTCTCTCTCTCTAAAAGCTACAGCCGAACACCCCCTTGCAACCTCCATTTTTGAATTTTCAATCTTGTTCTTGAAGAACCAAGTCCATTCCAAGAAGGTTTCAAGGTGTTTTGAAGATCCAAAGGTGTTTTCAACGTGAAACAAGCTCCAAACGTCAAAAACCTTGTCAAAACCCACTAAAATCTTGAAAGGTATAAACTTATTTTCAAAATAATATTCTTGATTTTTAGTGATGATAGTGATGTTGGAAGGTTTCTCTTGAACTTGGAATTAATCACAAACTTGAAACTAATAATGAATGAGATTTTAAATAAGGTAAAAATGGGTGTGTGTATATGTATGCATATATGGTCGTAGGGTGTATGTATGTGGTATATAGTTGTGTTTTCATTTTGTTGATTCTTGATTGATAAGATTATTGAAAGATTGTTACATGCATGAATCAAAAAGGTGTCATAAAAGAATATTCTAAAAATGGTTTTGTGATTTGAGATGTATATGTGAAAAAGTGAACTTTTGGAAGTTCATGTATATATATATATATACATATATATATATGTCGTGTATATATGTATGTATGCATGCATGTAAGTTTTTGTAATATGTTCATAAATGTAAGAACGTTTGCATTTATGTAAACATGATTAGATGATAATGTGATGAACATGTTTTGGTTTACATGAACATGAAATAAATATGTTCTTGGATTCATTTAAAGTTAAGTAGGATGATGATGATATGATATGGGTGCATTAGATGCACATACTTGGACATGCATGTTGATATGTGATCATAAAATGATGATTTGAATATGATTTGACAAAGATAAGTTTTAATCAGGCCCTAAACACTAAAAATATAAATATTTGAAGTGTTAATATGATATAAAACTTGGTCATAAAGTTTACTAGTTTTGCATGTTGTACTTGTTGCTTTATGTGGTATAAAATACGTGAAATCGCATGATTTATGTGACTTACACAAAAACTGCAATAATCTGATTATAATCATCATTTTAATCAGTAAATAACATGTATTGTGTTAAAATATCAAGTCATTTTGAGTTGGGATGTTATGTTAACGTTTAACGCAAAACTATGCGGTAAAACGGTTAAAAATCGGCTTTTCGAAGGTTTTTTATAAAACTGTTTTAAATCAGTAAGTAAACTGATATTTTTCGCTTAAATATAAGTATTTTAACTAATATTAAGTTTACTTGTTGTTTGGTTAGTCATACGTGACTTCCGACGCCCTAAAACGTTACCGAATCACTAAAATACGCGTTTTACAATGTACACTAGCATGCGTTATTTATGAGTGAACCTTTTGTGTTAAAATGTGTTATGTGATTTAGATACGTGTATATGATAATATGTTAAGTGTTGACATGATAGCGTGAGTTTAGACTATGCATGTACACTTGTGCTCTTAAAGCGCTAGAACGGTAAAAATCGCGTTAAATGTGTAACTTGTTTGTCGAGCATGAAAATTGATACATATAAGTTATTTTATGTATGCATGCTTTAAAAATGATAAAATAAATAAGTTAACGAGATTTCACGTGTTATGATATTTAGTTTATGTGTACGTTTATGTATATATATTACGACGCGCAAATCTTAGATATATTACGTATAAACGGGAGCGTTAACGGATTTTCATGATAATGGTCACCAATAAAATCGTTCAAGTCGCAGAATCTTAAAATATATATATTTGAACTCATATATATATATATATATATATATATATATATATATTAACGTGACAACATAATCTAATACGATAACTTTTTGAGAAAATCTCGAAGTTATGTGAATATTCAAAGATACGGAGAAACTTAGGAATTTTGTGTTATATTGATTGATAAATCATTCCTACATATATTAGGACGTGTAGAAATCAATTTGTGGGATTGCGCTATTTAAAATACGCACCCAAAGGTGAGTGTCACTAAACCCCCTCTTTTTACTGTTTTGTATAGGGTTATTGGATTTTATCACCCTTAACTATTGGCCATTGGCCGCTGTCACCCCTAACTATCACTTTGACGTCTGCCACCCCCAACTTAACACTTCGTGTGTTCTATCACCAGATCACTAACTTTTGATCCTATTACTATACTTTTGGGGGTGTCCTAAGATCCCTAAAACATTCCCAAGATCCCTATGACACCCAAAAATTGTAGTAAGATGATCAAAAGTTAGTGACCAGTTAATGACGTGGTGACCAAACACACTAAGTGTTTAGTTGGGGGTGACGGACGTCAAAATGATAGTTAAGGGTAACAACGGCCAATAGCTAATAGTTGGGGGTGATAAAATCTAATAACCCTTTTGTATATGTTTTGGGGGAAGAACACGCCTTAAAAAGGGTTTAATAATGTTTTTGAATAAAACATACCTTTTTATATATAAAATGTATATTTTCATTGAAAATATATGGATTTGTTAAATATATATGTTTCAGGGAGAAACGGTTTTGGTCAATATATATGTTTCGGGGAGAAACGGTTTTTGTTGAATATATATGTTTCGGGGAGAAACGGAGCTTGATACGGTGTTTCAGAGAAAACGACCGTGTAGTTGGGAAAAATTTGCTTGATCCCAGGGATTTCAGTGAATTCGTACAACATCATATATTAAATTTATCATTATTAGTAGGATATATATATTATACGTGAGGCAGGCATCATAGATGGCCTCGATATGGGCCATGCGCAAGTGATGTCGTTTAATCATTTAAGTATTGCATGTGAGGAATTGTTGGTAGTTCTATCGGGTTGACAACCCCGTCGTGACCGGTCGCCCCATGTCAAGTCAAATGACGAATTGATATTTTGTTCATAGTCTAGCATTGATTATACCTTCATTGTAAATATATAGTTTGTAATGTCTTGCTAACTTACAAGTCCGAACATTTGATTCTATCAATTTAATATGTAAACTCGGAAAGATGTCTATGGTTGGAAGGTTCTACGGAAATGCTTGCGACGGCTGACCCTTGAGTTATTTTGCAAGGAAACGAATTATCTTTCTTGAAAATTATATGGATGTTTTTATAATAAAAACATAATTAGAAAGTTTTCCTTGGTTCAAATTATTTTAAATTTGAATATATGAACTCACCCTCCTTTGTGTGGACACTTGATTTTAACATGTTCTTTAGGTACTTGAGTTCGGCTTCGGGAATTATGGCGTATCTTGTGGTTGTTGATGCATGTTTGGTTTAATAATGTTTTGGACAAACTGTTAAAACTATTTAGGACAAATGTAATAAGATCCATAAGGATCAAGACAACTTAACTATGGTGTGGTTGTGATAAACTGTAAGACTTATGTTTTAAAATCTATGTTTTCGTTAAGTTAAAATGTCCAACAATTCAATGTGTCGTTCAGCAAGATATTAATGGGCACCTACTTCCGTCACCACTATGTTTTGTATTCCGCTACGACGTTTTTGGGGTGTGACACTTATGGGCTTCATCTATCACAAGCTTTCGGAGATTTCCATAGAATGGAACCCAGATACGCTCCATGAAGTACTAGACACCATTGTCCTTGTGTTCAAGTTGTTCTCCATACCATGAAGGGATTCTGCTAACAGGTTTTCTGTTTTCAGGGCTTCGACTTGAGCGTTACGTATCTGATCAGGAAGGTTCGAATGAATAGTGAGTTGAAGCGCATGAACACGCCAGGGTTTGGTGTCTTTACGGCTGAGGGCATCGGCTACAACGTTTGCCTAGCCTGGATGATACTTGATTGCGCACTCGTAATCATTCAGTAGTTCGACCCATCGGCGTTGCCGCAATTTCAACTGCTTTTGGTCCAGAATGTGCTGAAGACTTTTGTGATCGGTGTGAATCGTACACTTGGTACTGTACAAGTAATTTCTCCATATCTTAAGCGCGAAAACGACGGCTCCCAGTTCCAGATCATGGGTAGTGTAATTCCTTTCGTGAATCTTGAGTTGACGTGATGCATAAGCAATAACCTTCTCACGCTGCATCAACATACAACCTAGTCCTTGGATAGATGCATCGCAGTAAACAATGAATTTGTCTGCGCCATCGGGTAACGAGAGAATAAGTGCACTACACAGCTTCTCCTTTAGCTGCTGGAACGCTGATTCCTGAGCATCACCCCACTTGTATGTGACACTCTTTTGAGTTAGAGTTGTGAGGGGTTGCGCGATCTTCAAGAAACCTTCAACGAATCTACAGTAGTAACCCGCTAAACCCAAGAATTGATGGATTTCTGTTGGAGTTTTGAGTACAGGCCAGTTTCTGATGGAGTCAATCTTAGCGGGATCGACATGAATCCCAGCTTCATTGACCACATGTCCGGGGAAATGGACTTCACGAAGCCAAAAGTCACATTTTGAGAACTTAGCATAGAGTTGTTTGTTTCAAAGTAGTTCTAGAATAAGACCTAGGTGTTGCTTGTGTTCCTATTGGCTCCTCGAGTAAATTAGGATGTCGTCAATGAAAACGATAACGAATTTATCAAGGTAAGGTTTACACAATCAGTTCATGAGATCCATGAAAACCGTAGGTGCTTTGGTTAACCTGAATGGCATAACCAAAAACTCATAATGGCCGTAATGAGCCCTGAATGCCGTTTTAGAGATGTCTTCGTCTCGGACTCTCAACTGATGATAGCCTGATCTTAGATCAATCTTAGAATAGAATCTCGACCCTTGCAACTGGTCGAATAGATCATCGATACGTGGAAGTGGGTAACGATTCTTGACTGTTACTTTGTTCAGCTAACGGTAGTCGATACACATACAGAAAGTGCCATCCTTCTTTTTGAAAAAGAGTCCTGGGGCTCCCCAAGGAGATGAGCTAGGACGAATGAAACCCTTATCTAATAGCTCATGTAGTTGCGTCGATAGTTTTTCCAATTCTACTGGGGCTAAACGGTAAGGTGTACGAGCTATAGGCGCCGCTCCGGGAGTTAGATCGATTTGAAATTCGACACGTCGATGAGGTGAGAGTTTAGGTAATTCTTCACAAAATACCTCGGGATAGTCACGTATGAATGGAATATCTTCAATCCTCTTTTCCATTGCCTGAGTATCGGTAACAAGAGCTGGAATAGCGGTATTCCCCTTTCGTAGACATTTCTGGGCTTTCAAGAATGAGATGATGCCTACAACAGCACTACTCTTTTCTCCTTGAATATAGAGGGGTTCACCAATAGAACGAGGAATATGGACAATTTTCTCTTGACAGAGTATTTTCGCTCGATGCTGGGATAACCAATTCATTCCGATAACAATGTCGAAACTTCCCAGAATGATAGGAAAGAGATTGATAGAGAAAGTCTGATCGGACAACTCGAGTTTACAATCATTGATGATGTGAGTAGCCTCGATATTTCTACCAATGGCCAATTCGACGATGTGTGTAGTGTTTATTGGAGTTGGTGCAGATTTAAGCATCTTACTAACACTTAGTGATACGTAACTAGCATTGGCTCTAGAATCAAACAGTAAGGAAACAAAAAGATCATCGAGTAGGAACTTACCCGTCACAACATTAGGGTCATTCCTTGCTTCTCCTGCGCCAATCACAAACGCGCGTCCTCTTGCGCCGTTGTCACCATTGTTGCTATTCCTGTCGTTGTTGTTTCCCGCGCCCTGGTTGTTGTTGTTGCTGTTTTGGTTCAATTGCAGTCAATTCTTCTTGAAGTGCCCCTCGTATCCACACTGAAAACACCCTTTGACATTACCCCGTTGTTGCTACTACTTTTGGGGTCTCTGGTTCTGCTTCACTAGGTGTAGGCTCCTACAATCCTTAACTGCATGTCCCACTTTGTTGCACCACTAACAACGGTTCTTCTCATACTGCCCGTAATGGTTCATATTGCATTGGTTGCACTTGGGTCAGTATCCCTTGTAACCACCAGCTTGCTGATTAGGACCCTTGTTTCCATTGATCTTTCTTTGCTGAGTTTGAGGCTGCGTGGAGCTGGAACCTTTGTTGTTATCCCACTTGCGCTTGTTGTCTCCAGAAACGTCAGCAGTAGCGCTACTTCTTTTGGGAAACTTTCCTTGTTCAACAGCCTGGTCAGTGAGAGGTGTGCCAGGCGTATAACTTGCTGGATCGTGGGGAGATAGCTGAAGTCACCAGATTTTGGATTTCGAGAACTAGGCCCTTGAGATAAAGCTCGATCCTTCTGTAAGGAGGCTGGGATATGTTAGGACACAGAGCAGCATAATCGTTGGATTGTTTGGTGTATGCCTCAATTTTCTGATCCAACCATTTTCAACTCATAGTACTCGGTCTCGAGTTTGTGGGTATCATCCCTGTGACAGTACTCCTCCTTGATCAAATTCTTGAAGTCGTTCCAAGGGGTGGCATTGGCTGTCGCCAATCCGAGCATTTGAATCTGCGCATTCCACCAAGAAAGCATGTTTCCTTCAAGTGTACCAGTAGCAAACTTCACCCAGTTGGCAGTAGGACATTCACACACAGTGAACACAGTCTTGGCCTTCTCGATCCAGTGCAAAAGGCTTATGGCCCCTTCAGTGCCATTGAAGGTGAGAGATTTACAGTCATAAACGTTTTGAAAGTGCAAACTCGAGGTTGAGTGGGTGCAGGTTTTCCTGTCGTGTAAAACGGAGTGAACAAGGTTAAGAGTGACAAGACGATACGAGAGTAGGATCCTAACATCCTAGAATGACAAGTTTACCTCCAGGATGGGCTGCCAAAGCCTCAGCCACGGTGTTTATCAAGTTTGTCAGCTGATCCTGACTCATGTTAATGTTGCCTCTTTCGCGTCCGCTCATTTACTTCACATCCAGAAAACACAGTATGAGAATGACGTCGAAAAGATGATGAGAAATGAGATAGAAAGATGTCTAACCATGATACGTAAGCTTCTAAGCATTGCTTAGAATTGAACCAAGTAAGTAGTATAATGTATTACTAAATATACTATCACGTAATACATTTAGCAAGTGGTAAGCATGCATATACTTACGCTGAATAGTCTTAGAACGATGAGTCTTGCACTTAGAGTGCAGTGTCGTTGCAGATCGGTGGGTATAAAATAGTTATAGTTTGGTCTTTCTCAAAAAGACTTCTTCTTTTAAAAAACAAGTTCATTATAACTGATGGCTCTGATACCAATCTGTCACACCCTCAATTTCCAAATGCGGAGGACTACCACGAGGTGTGTGACTGCCCAGGATCAAGCCACCAATCATATCGAACATTTAATAGAACTAAAACAAAACTATCACCAATATGATTAGTGACATAACTTTTAGGTCTAAAACATAAGAAGTTGAAATAAAGTTCAAAGCATAGCTAGTTGAAAGTAGAATTCAAATGTTTAGCGGAAGCATGAAGTACATAATTAGTTTAAAACATAAGTTCCAAATTAGGAATCCAACAACGGATTCTAGACGACCACCACACTCCTCTAAGCAGACCCCAGCGCAGCATATACGGTCCTGCAAGCATGCAGTAGTATGTCAACATAACGTTGGCGAGTTCACAGTTCTCAGAAAGGTTTTCTTGTTATATCCCAAAAACATTAAATTATGAAGTTACCATGTTAACAAAACAGATCATGGGGAGTTTTCCCATATGTGAGCTACTAAACAGTGAAGTACCGAAACTTTGATATAATTGTTGATTTTTCCCTTGGTCAATGTCTACCATCATTGACCAGATTTCCAGATAAAAGTTCACACACGGCTCCCAGCACGGTGTGAGGTTGTCAAACCTAGTAGCGCTATCAACTAATATCCCCTTCGCCCAACCGGCTATTAATCGGTATAAATGTAAGGGATTTTCATGGTAGAGTTTCGTTTAGTATTAGAAGACATGATTTTTGAGTATCGTTGAATTACTGTACCGTTACCTCGGTATATGAAGTTCCCAAACCACCGGGAATGCATGCTTTTTAGTTTTAGTGTTAACTTACCTTTGATTGCTCGGTAGATAGAGTATTTATCCTAAGTTTGGTTAACCACGTCCTATTATGGTTACCAATTATTAGGACCGTATATAAGTAAATCACTTATGTCACACGTATTTATGTCAAGTAATGTACATGTAGCAGTTCATAACAAACATGTAATTATAACTATCATACCCTCAAAATAGTTTAACATTTGTACAAGTGAACAGTGGAAGTGTGCAGACTAGATAAGGCTTTGGGCTTAATCAGTGTGCAGCCCACTAGAATAAGCCCAACATATAAGACTGTGCAGCCCAATACATAAGACGGTGCGGCCCTTCTGAGTGTGCGACTCAGCTGGGAACTCCTTGTACATTGTGCATAACTTAGTTGCACGTTTCAGAGGTGTGCGGTTCTGAAGTGTGCGACAAGCATAAACAGACATTTTTCATCATTTCAACTTCTTTAAATCAAACAATCAGTTCATTAAGCCAAACAATCTATCTTTCAAGTTTTCATCAATCCTAATCGGCTAATCATCACAAGATTTCAATCCAAAGTCAGTCACAGAAATCAAACCATTCTCGTATGAACATCATGGGTATGATATTTTAGAATCATTATTATCATCATATCATTTCATATGAATTCAAAGTATATCCCAACATACTTATAACAACCCTCTTAAAATATTTAGAACGTCCCTATACATCCTAAAATACACCCCGTATGCGAAAAAAGGCCCGAAATACCTTTAGTTTAACAAAAATCAAATAAAAATAAAGTCTGGTGGGCGCTTGCGGGCTGCGACCCTGTAGGGTGTGTGCTTCGTGGGGCGCGACAGTTGGGCACCAGGCCGCACCAGCTGATGCCACGTGTTGTGACGCGTGTGGAGGCTACGGTCGACTCAGCAAAGCTAGGAGCTAGTCTACAAGCCCTCGCGGGCCGCGAAGGCTTTGTCTTCATCTCTCGCGGGCCGCGAGAGAGTTGCCGATCAAAACTATAAATAGGGACCTCATGCATTCAGTTTTCGTCGTTCAAAATTAAAACTCTCTCCCACAATACCCCCTTAATTAGCGAAGCTCTGCCTCGTTGTAAGTATTTTAACCCCGATTACGTATTAGATACGCTGCCCGATTGATCTAGTGCTCCGTAACGCCTATCGAGGTTCTGCCCGACGTAGTCGTTGGAGTTCTGTCTCGGGGAGGGTATAACTAATGTAAAGTTAGGTTATTACACTAACGCGTGTGCATTGTTTAAATTAATAGATTATAGCTAGGAAGTCACAAGGAAAATACCTAAATTAGCAATGTGAGTAATTCCTCTTTTCACAAACTGTTTTTACAAAACCTCAAATGTTTTAAGTTATATTTCACAGTGATTGAGTATTTGTAGTTCTACAATTATCGTCGGTATGTTGGGGTTTTGTATACAAAATTTGTTACTACACTATGAGTAGTAACATGACCACAAGTCGGGTTGACAGTACCGTGGGTGGAAATTAAAGTAAGAATGGAAACAAATATAATTGTGAGATCGTCCTCAATACTGTAAAATGATAAAACCTGTTTTGATTAAACCGGGATTCACTCACCTGTATTTCCCACTGACAAATGTTTTTAAACGCGTTTCAGGTACAAAATGTGAAAGCCAAATAGAAGCCAGCTAGACAACACTGAAGGCTTAGAAAAGTGGCTATAAAATTTACCTAAATAAAGAAGATGTTTTATTTCAATAAATTAAGGTTTATCCCTAAAAACATGTTTGTAATAAAAACTTGGGAATTTCCCACGTGTTTATTATTATAAGAATGTGGTGTTTTACTCTGATAAAATATTTCCTAACTACGGTCCTGATGTAAATTCTGCTACCAAACTGATAAACACCGATACCACTGATACTGGCTTGCGGCCGCCCGTTCCCAAGAGATAGGGACTGGGGGTTGCGACAGAGAGTGGTATAAGAGCTACAGCCACTGATTTGAGCCACAGAAGTGTTCTGCTGACATTGAAATTGTCAATTCTGTTAGGAAATAATCTATGTGACTATGTGCATATCTGTATATTATTATTTTGTGTTATTTGACAATTTGTTAGTTTTACAGTATGGGTGATCAAGGACCATCGGACGCCTATCGTCAATTGCCTAGTTCTCCTAGAGATGAAGGAACTTCTTCCCAGCCTACCCCCTCGGGATATTCAGCTGACACAGAAGAGGGGATCTTTATATTCAAAGCACAATCGAAGAACCATTCCCTACCAAAAAGAGAGGATGGGTCACAGCAACAGAGATCTTTAGCAGCTGCAAATATGGAGATGAATGCCCAGACTCAGGATATAATCAATAGGCGATTAGCCAATTTCCACATACTAGCAACCACAGCCGCCGACCCAAACTTAGAACAAATCATAGCACCACAACCACTACCCTTGTTCCCAACTCAACCCATGGAAATAGAACCTAACCCAGGAGACCAAATTCCATTACCTGCCTTTGACCCAAACGAAATCCCTAGAGTCCCAGCACCCCATCCTCCAGATTATGACCCATGCTTTGACGACCATAGGGATTACCGAGAACTCTACCCACAGGAGGAGCCCATACAAAACCCAGTAGTACGTTACCCAAACCTTGACCCTCTAGATCCATATTGGAATAATGACCAGCATATTCGGGAAATTCTAGAGAACCCATACCCATACGAAGAACCGATGCCCCAGTACCCTGACTCAATACCAGCACCCGCACCCATGAGTACCGAAAACATGCAGGAACTCCATACTTTTGGTGAGGAGTTATTATATGAAAGTGAAAAGATAAGGCAAATAGGAGAGAGGCTCGTTTGGAAATATGACGAGCGTAATATGCAGTATTGGATGGATCCCCACTAGTAGTAATAGTAATAATAATAATAATAATAATAATAATAATAATAAAATATATATATATATATATATATATGTATATGTGTGTGTGTGTAACTTGAAAAAAAAATCCACTAAGCTAGATAATCCAATAACTACTGATGCATAACTAGTAATGTATTTTAAATTCCACTTACCATTTGTATTAGATGCATAATATATAAAATAGAGTAAATGTCGTAATGCATGACGATTTTGTTCAATATGCTTGTTGTGTGATTGTTCGCATTAAACATTTCTCTGTGATATTAATACTTGGTAATTGTTTATAATCCAGATGGACAACGCAGCAAATCAGGAAAACCAGAATAATGATAATAACGGCAACCAGATAAATAATAGTGCCATTCAACACATAGTAGCACAAGGAATTATAGATGCTATGCCATCTATCATTAAGTCTATTAAAAAGCAGAAAATAAGTCTACAAAAGGAAGTAAACGTCAACACACTAAACCAAGTCATAGTGTGAACGATAATAACAGACCATTACTTCAATTGCCTATTCCAAAAAGAAGAAGAACCATGTCTTATGGTTGTTCTTACAAAGAATTCTGGTCTTGTAAACCAATAGAATTCTCTGACAATGAAGGAGCCATTGCAGCACTACGCTGGATGGAAAAGACTGAGGCTGTCTTAAAAATAAGCAAGTGTGCAGAGGAAGACAAAATCATGTTTACTTCCAATCTTTTTAAGAATGCAGCCTTAGAATGGTGGAACACTATTCTCCGGTCTAGAGGAAGTGACAGAGCCTATAATATGGAATGGATTGAGTTTAAGACTATGGTTGAAAGGAAATTTTGTCCACCCAATGAAAAAGAACAGATAGCTAATAAGTTCTTGAACCTTAGAATGACTGGAGTAGACTGTAAGGGATACACTACCGTATTCTTTGAATATGCTAGAATAGTGCCAACCCTAGCTTCACCAGAAGCAATAATAGTCTCCCATTACATCTGGGGATTAATCAGTGAGATAAGACATGTAGTCAAGGCAGCTAGACCACAAACTATAAAAGAAGCAGTAGAACTAGCAAATACCTTGACTGATGAGCTGGTACTTACACAAGAAGAGAATCAGAGGAAGAACCTAGTCCAAAGGCTTACCCAGGAATTTCGCTACGGAAATTCCAACCGTGGAAAAAATGTAGGTTCTACTTCTGACCTTATTATAAGGCTTGCAAGAAAAGCATTAAGGAAGATGCTCCACCTACTGCAATTTCTGCAAGATACCAGGACACAAGGAAGAAGACTGTAGGAAGAAACCTAGTAATGGAGTGTGCTTCAATTGTGGAGAAAAGGGACATATTAAGTCGAACTGTCCGAAACTAGCTCTAGCCATGAACAACAAGACTACTAAGTATGCTAGGGCATTTGTTCTAACTGCCGAAGAAGCGAAGATGATTCCGGACGTGATTGTCAGTATGTACTTAGTTAATGATATTTTTGCTAAAGTATTTGTTAGTGCATATGTCTGTTGACTTCGTCTTGTATCGAGTCATGTAACTAGAATAGATAGACCAGGACACGTTGTACGAGAGAAACGGGAAACAGACCTAAACCAGCCACCTCACACGAGGTGACCAAGTTCGTGAGGTCTGGCCAGTTCATGCTTTCTGGCAAGTTCATGCTTTCTAGCAAGTTCATGCTTTCTGGCAAGTTCATGCTTTCTAGCAAGTTCATGCTTTCTGGCAAGTTCATGCTTTCTGGCCAGGTCGTGCGACCTGGACCAGCTCGTGAGGTCTGGTTCGTAGGGTCTGTCTCTCCTATATATATGTGGTCTTGGGTCTTCATTTGTAACTTTGTAATTCCGGAGACGAAGTGCTGCCGAAGTGTCGAACGATCTGTAAACACTATCAAATCAATACAATCGACAGTTAAAGTGATTCTATGTGTGAATCTAGCTGCTATAACATCAATACGTCTGATTCCGCCTTTCGTATTTTACAAGAACCCTTCTGAACGACTCGTTTGATCGACTCCCCGATCCTACAAGTGGTATCGAGCTCAGGAGGAAGAGTTCTTACCATTTCAGCTTGTTTTCACGGATAAAACTGATTTCTACTTATTTCTACCCACTTTTCTATACTTTTTCATCAAATTTACCGAGTTTTTACGGTTAAAATGATCTGATTTCGTGATATAACACGTAAAACACCATTTTTGAACAAATTTTGGACCAAATTACACCTAAAACTGATTAAAATTTGACAAAATCAAGAAATTTTGGACTTAGGATTTTCAAACGGAGTGAATTTATGTTCAGATCGTGTGAAAGTATCTCCAGGTCGCACGAAAAACCTCCAAGTCACACAGAAAAACCCCACGTCGTAAGAAAAAACTCCAGGTCGCACAGAAAAACTCCAGGTCGCACGAGTTGAACTCCAGGTCGCACGGAAAAACTCCAGGTCGCACGAGTTGAACTCCAGGTCGCACGAGTTGAACTCCAGGTCGTACGAGTTGAACTCCAGGTCGCACGAGTTGAACTTCACACGAGTTGAACTCCAGGTCGCACGAGTTGAACTCCAGGTCACACGAGTTGAATTCGAGGTGATTAGGTCATTTGAGATTAAGCCAGGTCGTTTGAAAAAGTCAGCTTGTTTAAAATTGAATCCAGGTCGCACCAAATTCATATCGTGCCAACGTTCAGTTCGTTTGAATTAATTGATCTCAGATCGTGTGAATTTCCAGCTCGTTTGAAAACTCAGCTCGTTTGAAAACTCAGCTCGTTTGAACAATCTGTTTTTGTGAACTTTCGGTACCAAAACATGGAAAACGAATTTTACAATGCGTTTGCTACTGCTCCGGTCGCTCCAGTTACAGTTGCTGAAATTGTTGGTATCGAAAATGAAACGGGAACTTTCCAAAAGCCTCCAAAGCTTATGTACATTGAGGATTTTAAAGGGTGGCAAGACCGTTTTGAAAACTGGGTACAAGTAAACAAGTTTGATGCATGGGTTTCTTTAGAGAAAGATTATACTTTACCGAAAGATGAACTTGGAAATGAAAAACAATTAAGTCAATTATTACCGGATGAAAAAATAAAATACACAAGTGAAAAAATGATGATTAGCATTCTCCAACAAGCGGTAAAAGAATATATTTTTGTTTTTCTTCAACATGAGGGAACTGCTAGATCAAATTGAAAGCGTTGATTAAAAAGTTTAAGGGTAGTGCCGATATGATAAAAAATAAACGAGCATTACTAAAGAAATCGTTTGATATGTTTACAGCTTTTGAAGGTGAGACGACTAGGAATATTATCGAGAGATACTGTCATCTAGTCATGGAGATGAAAAGATTGGACATCAGAAAAGAAGATGAAGAATGGGTTGATAAGCTAGCCGATGCGCTACCACAGAATGAATGGGGAACATATTTGTTGACTTTAAAGCATAACCGACAATTTGAAGATATGAACTTGAGTAAGTTTATCCAGAAGTTGGAAGAACATGAATTATCAATTCGAAAAACTGCTACAATGAGAAGTCCGAGTGCTCAACAGGATGTTAGTCTGTACTACAGAGAAAACAAGATTGAGACTACTCCTAGTCTGAAGATTCAAACTGCGTTCAGTGCTGAAAATTCTTCCAGAACAAATGCAAACAATACAAATCAGAGCAGTGGATATTCTTCGTTTTATTCAAGTTTTGAATCAAATTTCTCAACACCGAGTTATCAACAACAAAGTTCAACAAATTTTACTGGTCAAGTATTGCAATGCAATGTTGCATTACATATTGAAAATGGTCAAAAAATTACTCCAGATATTGCGAAGCAACACATGGCATCTCTTGTTGCTGTTTTAGAGTCGTATGAAAGCTTAGTTGCTGGACGAATCGGAAATCCGATGCTTACTAAAGAGGATTATGATCAGATTGATTCTAAAGAACTTGAGTTGATGGACATCAAGTGGTGTTTAGCTAGCGTTTTGCGAAGAGCAGAAAAGTTTAAATAGATCACCGGAAGAGTTGATCTTCGTGAAGCAGCAACATCTCAGCTAGGTTTTGACAAATCGAAGGTTACTTGTTTTCGTTGCCATGAAAAAGGACATTTTAAACGAGAGTGTACAAACAGAGAAGCAACCGGAAGACAAGATCCTTTTGGAAACAACGATTATCATAGAAAAGCAATTTATCATCAGGTTGCTCAACAACCATATCAACAACAATCTTCACACTCACGTACTATTCAGATTGAAGAATCAAAGGCTAAAGTTTGTTTTGGTCTGGTAGACCAAGAAGATGAAAGGATTCCAAAAGATTTCAATTGGAATGATTATGATCCTTCTAGACCTTCAGTTTCTAAAGCATTTGTTGCTCGAATCTTTAAAGATTCAACCTCGGAAGAAGAATCAATCAAATCTAAGAACAGTCCTAGAAGACAACAGATTTTTAAGTCTTCAGGAAGTGATGAAGTCACTGATGATGAGGAAGAGTATATTAATAAAGCTAGAAAACAATTGGATCCTTATAGTTTTAATTTGTTTTTTGCAGATAAAATCAAGATATTGAAAGACAAAAGGGCTACTAGACTGAAGAAAGAAATGGAAGCAAGAAGGGTTACTGAAGAAAAGACTGAAGTTAAGATAGAAGCTGATAAAACGAAAGTTGAAGAAAAACCAACAGAGAAGGTCGAGGTTGAAGAGAGTGAAGTGAAGATAGAAGTTGAGAAAGAACCGATTGTGATTGAAAAGGTGGTGGAGAAAATAGTTGAAAAAATTGTCAAAGTTGAAAAAGTAGTTGAAGTTGAGAAAATTGTTGAAGTTGAAAAGATTGTAGAGGTTGAAAAACCTTGTGCTAAGTGTTTAGAATCCTGCAAAGATTGTGCCGAAAAAGATACAAAGTTTGTTGAATTAGAGAAGCTCAAAGAAAATTTGCTACACAATGTGAGAAGCATAAAGGAATCATATGATCTCCTAAGCAGCAAAGTGAAATTGTACAAAGGAGCTAGTGATGAGGATATCCAGATGAAGAATCTTCTGAAAGCAACAGTTCTGCAAAAGCAAACTGCAATCAACAAATATATCGAGATTATTGCTGGACTGAAACAAGAATTAGCAGCGATGACGATTGAAATAGAAAGAGTAAATACTTTACTTCGAAGTTATCAAAGTTCAGAGTATGTTATTGATCGCATCTATCCTACCGTTGCAGCTCATAAGTTTGCAGATGATGAAAAAATTCTGGTAAGAAAACTGGTTTGAATTATAACAGAGTACCAAATCCAATGTGGGATGGCTATACCCCCCGACACTTTGAAAAGGTGGCTGAAGCACTCAATCTGAATTTGAAATCCGAGTCTATCAATGGATTACCAGATGATATTGATGTCACCTTCACAGCGTCTGACACTGATCATGAGTCCAAGTTAACTAAGAAAGTGGTCGATCAGGTGTTGGATAAAGATGAAGAGTCAAAGTCAGAGTCTAAATCTGAAAATTTGAGTTCAACAGACAAAAGCTCAAGTTCACCGGTCAAAAGGGTTTACAATAAAGATTTTATGATATCACAAAATAATTTGAATGACGAAACATTCAAAGTAGCATATACTTTGAATGATTCTGACAAATTATATTCTGATGAAGAATTTCCAATAAGAGGTGTTAAAACTGAAATGATTAACAAAGTTTTCAAATTAACAGAAATTAATATTTCTGAAATAAAAGATGTAAAACTTACTGAAAAACCTAAAAAATACACTTCAAGAGTTCAACAAAGATTGAACAAGAAAAAAGGTTACAGTTCTGGTTCTGGTTATCAAAAGAAACCAAACCATAACAGTAATTTCAAAAAGAAAGGATTAGGTTTTATTCCACCCGAAAATCATAAAAATGAGAAAATTTATAAACCAAAAACTAAATTTGTTTCATAAGCAAGTTTTGAAGAGGAGAAGGAGAAACCTTTCTGGAAACAATCAAACAAGGAGTTTCTCATCAAAAAGCAAAAGAATGTGTTGAAGGAATCTGAACCGAAAGTTGAAAGAAGAACCTGTTTCAGATGCCGAGAGGTTGGACATATTGCTTGGAATTGCTCAAAGCCCATCAACACAAAACAGGGAGTTTCTTCTAACTCTAAATTGAAAGAAAAATGTGTTGATAAAAAGGAACAACCAACAGAGAAATTTAAGGAGTTCAAAAATTCGACTTTCAAAGTTGGTGAAAGTTCGAAACACTTTTACAAAAGAAGAGCCAATTTAAACAAACATAAATGGGTTGTTAAGAAATCAGAGGTTGTTTCTGGCAATGAATCTGATTCGTCAAAGTCAGAGGAGCCATCTGTTGTGCTTAATGATGAGAATTCCGTTCCAACAATGGATGATGAAAATTTTCCACCATTGTCAAACGGAAACTTGAAATCAAAAATTGGTAAGATTGAGATTTCAGATTAATTCTTCTCTGATAAGAAAGAATTTGATGCTGAAAAAGCGTTTAATGATAAAGTGTTACATATTTTTGGTAAGATGGCTGATGGGAAGGTGAAGGGAGTGAAAGAATTTTATGAATCGAAAGTTGTTAAACCAAATGAGGATGGTTAACCCATGATTGATCAGGCATGGGTGAGATTCTTTAAAAAGTAAAATCCTGACTTACCGGAGCTCCCAAGTTGGTAATCGTGGAACATGAATCGGCATCATTCTTGAAAAATGTTTTTGTGAAAAACCTAAAATTGATAGTTTTTACAAGTGGTTGAAAGAACAAAGTGATGTATGAATCCCCATGATGTGTGAAATCAACAAAACTAATTTTCCGGAAAAACCTTTTTTATTAAAACAAACTTAAGTGTTTTGAAATCATAACGGGAACATAGTTTGTTGTCAGGGGGAGTTCTGATTGTTTAAGCCAAGAGAATGAAGAATTGAAGCAATTCACATCAGTTTTCATTTTATTTGTACAGTTTATTGCTTTTACTTTCAAATTTTTCCGAAAAATAAAAAATTGAAACATATTTTTTATTTTAGGGGGAGTAAAAAAATTAAAATTTTGAAAATTTGAAAAATCCAAAACATGATAAAATAAAAAATCCAAAAATATTGAAAAAACAAAAATGAGTTTTGTTGTGAAAAAGAGGAAATAATAGTACATCAGTAGACAATCACAGCATGCTAAAGAATTATAAAGTTAAATATGTGATAAACGGTCTCACTGATGATATGCCAGTAGGTTTTAACACATTCAGTAGATTGTTTTCAAGATATAAACCTAAATATCAAATACTTACTTATCTCGTGGGGAACATCTCTCGGATATATGGGTAACCCCCGAAATCTTGTTTGAGAGATTGCCTAATTCTGAGATACTAGGTCTTTATACTGTTTGATATCTGGGGTATTATACCTAGTCTTCTGATATTGTGGAAGCAATGGCCTAGACTTTGTATAATACTTTATGCGCTTTAAAAGCTTACCCTTTGCATAAAAATTGAAAAATATCGAAAGATATGAATCAATTGCAGTTGAAGAAAAGATTCCCTAAAGGGAACACACTCAAAGTCGAGCCTTCATCTCTTTGACTGAATGGAAGTTCATACCTGAGCTCTCAAGGTCTCGCACTAACCCAGAGTACAGATATCATTTTGGTATATTCACCTGTAAGACTGAATCTAGGGAATCTTGATACGGGAGTATATTCTGAGGTGGGACACACGAATAAGTTAAGTGCTTAAGACACTAATTCACGTATCTCAAAACAATTGAACTTTGTGTGAAATTTTAAATGGATCAGTATAATCTAAATGAATCGTTTAGAACTTAAAGTCTAAAAAGGTCAACGGTGCTAGTGATTTGTCAAAATCTGATATGATTCTCTTACACAAACTCACAAAAATATGTCTGTAAATATTTCTTTACTGCTTTTCATTCAAAGAAAAAATCCAAAAAGATTTTCAGTGTGTCTCAGCATAAAATTTTGAAAAATCAAAAAGATTTTATTTCATCTTATTTTCGACAACTGATGTTGAAAAACTGTTTTTCAAAATTCCGAGTGCTAAACATGATGAACAACAGTGGATTGGGAGAGTGTGTTTGAAATAAAAATGAAGTTAGAGTATGAGATAATTTGAGAAATGTTTTAAAATAATCTTACAAGTGATGTTTTGAGGATGTTTTTACTGTTAGTTAATCAAGGTCATTAATTTGAACTTGATATAACTATTGTTGATGTTGAATGATATCTACAAGTGGTTTCTAAATTTGTTAAATTTTAACAATTGTGAAATTTACTCTTGGGTAGAGAATTGTGCAGGTTACCAGGTTCCTAATCCTGTTGCTACGGAGAGCCAGGAGACGTTCCTGATCCTGTGAAAGCTGTAGAGCAAGATCCCCGTGTCTAAGCCTGAGCAGAGTTTGAGCCAGGACACGATCTTAGAATGAGTGCTATGTCAGATTGCGATCTCGGAACAACTTAAGGGGGAGTCTGTTAGCAAAGGGGAGTCTGTTGATTGGAAGATTTCAGATTGCTGATGAGTTTAAAGAATCGAGAGATCTGATCAAGAGAGATTGAAAGATATAGATTGAAGGATGCTTACAGAGAAAGATACTTTGGAAAGAGCGAGAAGACCGATCAAGACTGAAGACTCAATACACTGAAGACTCGTCATCATCCAAGAGGGACTTTGTTAGTGCATATGTCTGTTGACTTCGTCTTGTATCGAGTCATGTAACTAGAATAGATAGACCAGGACACGTTGTACGAGAGAAACGGGAAACAGACCTGAACCAGCCACATCGCACGAGGTGACCAAGTTCGTGAGGTCTGGCCAGTTCATGCTTTCTGGAAAGTTCATGCTTTCTAGCAACTTCATGCTTTCTGGCAAGTTCATGCTTTCTAGCAAGTTCATGCTTTCTGGCCAGGTCGTGCGACCTAGACCAGCTCGTGAGGTCTGGTTCGTAGGGTCTGGCTCTCCTATATATATGTGGTCTTGGGTCTTCATTTGTAACTTTGTAATTCCGGAGACGAAGTGCCGCCGAAGTGTCAAACGATCTTTAAACACTATCAAATCAATACAATCGACAGTTAAAGTGATTCTAAGTGTTAATCTAGCTGCTATAACATCAATACATCTGATTCCGCCTTTCGTATTGATCAAGAACTCTTCTGAACGACTCGTTTTATCGAACCCCCGATCCTACAAGTGGTATCGAGCTCAGGAGGAAGAGTTCTTACCATTTCAGCTTGTTTTCACGGATAAAACTGTTTCTACTTATTTCTACCCACTTTTCTATACTTTTTCATCACATTTACCGAGTTTTTACGGTTAAAATGATCTGATTTCGTGATATAACACGTAAAACACCATTTTTGAACAAATTTTGGACCAAATTACACCTAAAACTGATTAAAATTTGACAAAATCATGAAATTTTGGACTTAGGATTTTCAAACGGAGTGAATTTTTGTTCAGATCATGTGAAAGTATCTCCATGTGGCACGAAAAAACTCCAGGTCGCACGAAAAAACTCCAGGTCAAACGAAAAAACTCCAGGTCGCACAGAAAAACTCCAGGTCACACCAGTTGAACTCCAGGTCGCACGAGTTGAACTCCATGTCGCACAAGTTGAACTCCAGGTCGCACGGAAAAACTCTAGGTCGCACGAGTTGAACTCCAGGTCGCACACGTTGAACTCCAGGTCGCACGGATTGAATTCGTGGTGATTAGGTCGTTTGAGATTAAGCCAGGTCGTTTGAAAAACGTCAGCTCGTTTGAAATTACATCCAGGTCGCACCAAATTCATATCGTGCCAACGTTAAGTTCGTTTGAATTAATTGATCTCAGATCGTGTGAATTTCCAGCTTGTTTGAAAATTCAGCTCGTTTGAACAATCTATTTTTGTGAACTTTCGGTACCAAAACATGGAAAACGAATTTTACAATGCGTTTGCTACTGCTCCGGTTGCTCCAGTTACAGTTGCTGAAACTGTTGGTATCGAAAATGAAACGGGAACTTTCCAAAAGCCTCAAAAGCTTATGTACATTGATGATTTTAAAGGGTGGCAAGACCATTTTGAAAACTGGGTACAAGCAAACAAGTTTGATGCATGGGTTTCTTTAGAGAAAGATTATACTTTACCGAAAGATGAACTAGGAAATGAAAAACAATTAAGTCAATTTTTACCGGATGAAAAATTAAAATACACAAGTGAAAAAATGATGATTAGCATTCTCCAACAAGCGGTAAAAGAAGATATTTTTGTTTTTCTTCAACATGAGGGAACTGCTAGATCAATTTGGAAAGCGTTGATTAAAAAGTTCAAGGGTAGTGCCGATATGATAAAAAATAAACAAGCATTACTAAAGAAATCGTTTGATATGTTTACAGCTTTTGAAGGTGAGACGACTAAGAAGATTATTGAGAGATATTGTCGTCTAGTCATGGAGATGAAAAGATTGGACATCAGAAAAGAAGATGAAGAATGGGTTGATAAGCTAGCCGATGCGCTACCACAGAATGAATGGGGAACATATTTGTTGATTTTAAAGCATAACCGACAATTTGAAGATATGAACTTGAGTAAGTTTATCCAGAAGTTGGAAGGACATGAATTATCAATTTGAAAAACTGCTACAATGAGAAGTCCGAGTGCTTAACAAGATGTTAGTCTGTACTACAGAGAAAACAAGATTGAGACTACTCCTAGTCCGAAGATTTAAACTGCATTCAGTGCTGAAAATTCTTCCAGAACAAATGCAAACAATACAAATCAGAGCAGTGGATATTCTTCGTTTTATTCAAGTTTTGAATCAAATTTCTCAACACCGAGTTCTCAACAACAAAGTTCAACAAATTTTACTGGTCAAGTATTGCAATGCAATGTTGCATTACATATTGAAAATGGTCAAAAAATTACTCCAGATATTGCGAAGCAACACATTGCATCTCTTGTTGCTGTTTTAGAGTCGTATGAAAGCTTAGTTGCTGGACGAATCGGAAATCCGATGCTTACTAAAGAGGATTATGATCAGATTGATTCTGAAGAACTTGAGTTGATGGACATCAAGTGGTGTTTAGCTAGCGTTTTGCGAAGAGCAGAAAAGTTTAAATAGATCACCGGAAGAGATGATCTCCGTGAAGCAGCAACATCTCAGCTTGGTTTTGACAAATCAAAGGTTACTTGTTTTCGTTGCCGAGAAAAAGGACATTTTAAACGAGAGTGTACAAACAGAGAAGCAACCGGAAGACAAGATCCTTTCGGAAACAACGATTACCATAGAAAAGCAATTTATCATCAGGTTGCTCAACAACCATATCAACAACATTCTTCACACTCACGTACTATTCAGATTGAAGAATCAAAGGGTAAAGCTTGTTTTGTTCTGGTAGACCAAGAAGATGAAAGGATTCCAAAAGATTTCAATTGGAATGATTATGATCCTTCAAGACCTTCGGTTTCTAAAGCATTTGTTGCTCGAATCTTTGAAGATTCAACCTCAGAAGAAGAATCAATCAAATCTAAGAACAGTCCTAGAAGACAACTGATTTTTAAGTCTTCAGGAAGTGATGAAGACACTGATGATGAGGAAGAGTATATTAATAAAGCTAGAAAACAATTGGATCCTTATAGTTTTAATTCGTTTTTTGCAGATAAAATCGAGATATTGAAAGAGAAAAGGGCTGCTAGACTGAAGAGAGAAATGGAAGCAAGAAGGGTTGCTGAAGAAAAGACTGAAGTTAAGATAGAAGCTGATAAAACAAAAGTTGAAGAAAAACTGACAGAGAAGGTCGAGGTCGAGGTTGGAAAGAGCGAGAAGACCGATCAAGACTGAAGACTCAATACACTGAAGACTCGTCATCATCCAAGGGGGAGTTTGTTAGTGCATATGTCTGTTGAATTCGTCTTGTATCAAGTCATGTAACTAGAATAGATAGACCAGGACACGTTGTACGAGAGAAACGGGAAACAGACCTGAACCAGCCACCTCGCACGATGTGACTAAGTTCGTGAGGTCTGGCCAGTTCATGCTTGCTGGCAAGTTTATGCTTTCTGGCCAGGTCGTGCGACCTGGACCAGCTCGTGAGGTCTGGTTCGTAGGGTGTGGCTCTCCTATATATATGTGGTCTTGGGTCTTCATTTGTAACTTTGTAATTCCAGAGACGAAGTGCTGCCGAAGTGTCAAACGATCTGTAAACACTATCAAATCAATACAATCGACAGTTAAAGTGATTCTAAGTGTGAATCTAGCTGCTATAACATCAATACGTCTGATTCCGCCTTTCGTATTGATCAAGAACTCTTCTGAACGACTCGTTTGATCGAATCCCCGACCCTACAGTATTATTTGACTCTGGTGCGAACCGAAGTTTCATTAATACTTCATTTTGCAAAATTCTCAATCAACCATTAACTAAACTTCCACAAGACTGTCTAGTGGAAACGACAAATGGAGAATCCATTAAGATCACTGAAATCTTGCAGGGAGCAAGAATATAAATTTTGAACCATAATTTTATCGCTAACCCTTACCCAATGAATCTGGCTGGATTTGATATTGTATTAGGAATGGATTGGTTATTAGCCAATAAAGCCAGTATTCTATGTGATCAAAAGTCAATCCAAGTAAGTTCACCAAAGGGTGAAAAGATCACAATTAAAGGAGATAAGCCATCTCGATCCACGAAATTCATCTCTGTGATGAAAACAGCAAGTTATGCAGGAAAAGGATCCCTAGTGTATATGATTTCCATCATTAGCACTAAAGGAAAAGAATTGAAAGATATTCCCATAGTATCTCAATTCTCAGATGTTTTCCCAGAAGAATTACCAGGACTACCGCCAGATAGGGAAGTTGAATTTAGAATTCATCTGCTACCAGGGACAGCACCAATTGCCAAGGCACCTTACCGTTTGGCACCAGCAGAAATGCAAGAGCTGAAGAAACAACTAGACGAACTTTTGGAGAAAGGATTTATACAGCCAAGTTCATCGTCGTGGGGAGCACCAATCTTGTTTGTCAAGAATGAGGACGGATCAATGCGTATGTGCATTGATTACCGAGAATTAAACAAGGTCATGATTAAAAATCGGTACCCATTACCGAGAATTGATGATCTGTTTGATCAATTGTAAGGAGCTCGCTTTTTCTCAAAGATCGATTTACGCTCAGGATATCATCAATTAAAGGTACAGGAAGAGGACATTCCTAAGACTGCCTTCAGAACAAGGTATGGTCATTATGAATTTACAGTCATGCCATTTGGTCTAACCAATCCTCCAGCCGCATTTATGGACATGATGAACAGAATATGTAAGCCATATCTGGATAACTTCATAATTGTATTTATAGATGATATTCTCATTTACTCTAAGAGTAAAGAGGAACATGCAGCGTATCTGCATCCAGTCCTAAATTTGCTGAGAAAAGAAAAGCTTTACGCTAAATTTTCAAAATGTGAATTTTGGTTAGAAGAAGTGCAATTCCTTGGACATTTAGTTAATCATGAAGGAATTCATGTGGATTCCACAAAGATTGAGGCGATTACTAAATGGAAAGTCCAAGAATCACCAACGGAGGTGAGAAGTTTTCTAGGACTAGTCGGTTATTATAGACGGTTTATCTGAGACTTTTCTAGAATAGTCATTCCCTTAACAAAATTAACATGTAAATCTGTTAAGTTTGAATGGGGACCCAAACAAGAAGAAGCCTTTAGAATTCTTAAGCAAAGGTTAACCAACACACCCATACTAGCGTTACCGGAAGGATCTAAAGACTTTGTAGTCTATTGTGACGCTTCTAAGTTAGGTTATGGATGTGTGTTGATGCAACGTCAAAAGGTTATAGCCTATGCCTCTAGACAACTTAAGAATCATGAAGAGAATGGTTGGATCGTCGTGTGACCCTAAAAAGTCAATCTGAGTAGTTCATCATCAAATACAAAGGCGGAATCAATGTAAATGATGTCAACACAGCTTGTTCCTTTCTAATCTTTATCTATTACTGATTTCCTGAGCTTTTACAGATCTGATTACAATTCGGCAGCACCTCGGCTCTCAAACTATGACTTCTAATTCCGTATCAAATGAATCAGGCACACAGGTATTTATAGTTGAGTAATTTCGCTTGAAACACACTCAAACGAAATCACTGGTTCACGCGGAATTAGTTAATTCCGTGTGGAATTGCTAATTTCGCTTGAACTAGCTAATTCCGTTTGAAACATCATCAATCCCATTTCATGCGGAAATACCTAAAAACCTGTTTTCTCGTATTCCGTGCCCTGATCTAACTAATACAATACAAGACTCTATAAAGACGAACTTAATAGACATTAGTGCACCAACAGTCTCCCCCTTGGATGTTGACGAAGTCTTTAGCATCCTGTCTTCAGTCTTTAGTCTCGATTGATCATTCTCTACTCTGAATTGTTTTGACATTGTAAAGCTCCCTCCAATCTTCTATCTTCAAACTTTAATCTACAAACTCCCCTTTGAACGTTGATCCAGAATCTAGACTCCCCCTTTCGATCAGCTGGGACTTGAATTATGGTTCAATCTTTGACATTTTCTTTGCCATGGGGATATTGACTCCTGTTTCCTGCACAATCTCTACCTAAATGTAAGATATATGACAATAACAGTATCAATTCAAAACTTACCATTCAACCTCAATTGATACTCTAATCAGTGTTTAGAAATCCACTTAAGTATCCAGGTCCAAGTTAATGACCCTGATTACTCAATTTGTCTACCATGTCCAACTTAATGACCTTGGTTGATCTGAGATAAATCACACTGACATTTTGTACACATAATCTCAAATAATTTTTCTGAAATTTACAAGTTTCAAGTTAATGAACTTGTTTAACTTTTCAACTTTCAAGTTTTAACATGATTAGCTCCAAACTCATCATCCAGCCCAGAAACTTCCTGCATCTGCTTCAAATTTCGAATCTGAAGATCAGTTTTCCACTTTGGTTTGTCGAAAAATAAGGCAGAAATAAAATCTTTTTTAATTTTTAATAAAGTTTCTAAACTAGAAATGAAATACATAAATAAAATGCAGTAAATGTAAACTATTTACAAACATATTTTTGGTGAGCGTGATAGGGAATCATATCAGCTATACGACAAATCACAAGTACTGTTAAGCTTTAATTTCATACTCAGAATTAAACAATTCACTTAGATTGTCGATATACTGATCCACTTAAATTTTCACACAATTTTCAATCTGTCCAGGATACGAATTAAGTGTTTTTGAGACTTAAACTTATTCATGTGTCCTACCTCTTGAATATACTCCCGTATCCAGATCCCAATATTCAGTCTTACAGGTGAGTATACCACAGATGATATCTGTGAGGGGTTAATTGCGAAACCATGAGAGCTCAGGTCAGAACTTCCGTTCAGCAGAGAGATGACGGTTCGACTTTAGTGGGTCCCCTTTAGAGGATCTTTTTTTTCAACAACCATGATTAGCATTTTTCAATGTTTTATCATTTTTTAGCTGAGGGCGATGCTATGTTTCAAGCAAGCAGTAAAGTATTATACGGGGACTAGGCCATTGCTTCCGCAAAATCAGAAGTCCCGGGATAATACCCCAGATATCAATGAGTATAAAGACCTAGTATATCAGAAAGAGGGACCTTTCAAACAAGATTTCAGGGTTTACCTATATATCCAAGTAGTGTTCCCCATGAAATAAGCAAGTAAGGATTTTAGGTTTATATCCCGAACAAACCTACTAAATGTGCAAAAACCTATCGGCACATCATCAGTAAGACTGTTTAAAACTTTTAAACTTTACAAATCTTTAGCGTACTGTAACTGTCAAGCCAATGTACTATCATTTTCCCTTTTTACACAAGCTCTTTTCTGGTTTTCTATTGTTTTTGGATTTTGAAAATATCTCATGTTTTTGTATTTTTGAATTTTTTTACTGTTTTTGTATTTTCGAAAATATTACCCTACTCCCCCTAAATACCAAAACAAGTAAAAAATCGACAAACCATTGCAGATTGCTTCTCAACATCATCATCTACAATGGTACCTTCATCAACGCCAAGAATCTCTTCCAACACCGATAAAAGCTTCATACCATTCAATTTTAGCAAATATTGAAACCTAGTTTTATCAACTGCTTTGGTATGTAAATCAGCTTTTTGTTCGTCAGTGTGGATTTTCTCAATTCGTATCAACTTTTTCTCGAAACAATCGCGAATAAAGTGATGACGAATTTCAATGTGTTTGGTTTTAGCGTGATGAACAGGATTTTTAGTAATGTTAATCGCTGCCTCATTATCAACAAAGATAGGGGTGTTAAGAAATTGCAAACCGTAGTCGCGCATCTGTTGCTGGATCCACAAGACTTGAGAGCAGCAACTGCTAGCAGATACATACTCCGCTTCACATGTGGATAGAGCCACAGAGGTTTGCTTCTTACATTGCAACTGGTGACCAAGCGTGGTCCGAAAAACTGACATCCCGCTGTTGTTGACTTTGCGTTAACTTTGCAGCATCCGGAATCGGAATCGGAATACCCTTCGAGCGTGAAATCGCCTTCTCTTGAATACCACAACCCCAATGATGGAGTTCCTTTCAGGTAGCGTAATATCCTTTTAACAATCACCATATGCGAAGCTCTAGGGTTAGATTGAAATCTTGCTACGAGGCAGGTTGGATACATAATATCGGGTCTTGAAGCAGTCAAGTACATCAGCGAACCGATCATGGAACGATATAATGTTTCATCTACCTTCTCTCTGGTGAGATCAGGATTTATCCCATGGTTCGTTGCTAATGGGGTGGAAGCTGGAGTTGATCCTGACATTCCAAATTTCTCCAAGATATCATGAACATATTTTGTTTGATATATGAAAATTCCCTTAGACAGTTGATCAACTTGAAGTCCCAAGAAGAATTTCATCTCACCCATCGATGACATTTCGAATTTCTTCTTCATAACTTGTTCAAAATCTTTGCACAGATTCTCATTTGTTGACCCAAATATGATGTCGTCCACGTATATCTGAACAATCAGAAGATGTCCATCGACCTCTTTAGTGATGAGAGTGGCATCCACTTTTCCATGGATGAAGCTGTTGGCTAACAGGTGTTGAGACAATGTCTCATACCAACCTCTCGGGGCCTGGTGTAAACCATACAGCGCTTTGTCTAGCAAGTAGACCTTGTCTTTGTGGATTGGATCGGTGAAGCCCGGTGGCTGTCCGACATATACCTCCTCTTTTACCTTCCCATAGAGAAACGCCGATTTTACATCTAGCTGATAAACTTTGAAATTTTTCCAAGATGCAAATGCCAGGAAGATTCTGATCGCTTCTAGTCGAGCCACTGTAGCATACACTTCGGTGAAATCTATACCCTCCTGCTGACTGAAACCCTGGACAACGAGTCGAGCTTTGTTACGAATAATAACCCCTCGATCATCTCTCTTCCACTTGAACACCCACTTAGTGTTTATCTTCCTTTGACCATCAGGCAAATCTACTAATTTCCACACGCTTAACTTCTCAAATTGATTCAACTCTTCTTGCATTGCATTGACCCAAGAATCTTCAGTTAGCACCTCTTTGTATGTTCGTGGTTCGATCTGCGAAATAAAACAACTTAGTGAAACTCAGTTTGTAAAGGAGCTACTATAGAATAAAAACATGTAAGGCCTTGGTCAATTTGACGTCTAGTGCGAACGCCTGATTGTAATTCTCCAATGATCAACTCTTCTGGATGGTACGAAAGAGTTCTCGGCATCACCTCGCCTGGAACATCTATCTCGCCTTCCAGATTAGTAACATTCTGATTTGCACCTTGTTCACTGACTAGGTTTGTTTGACTTGAAATCTGGATTTGCTCCCCCTCAGAATCTGAATCACCACGATCAAAAACAGGCAAATTATCAGATTCTTGAGTATCATTGACTGCCATCTGATTATCAGGAACAACTTCATTTTGTTGAATATCATCATGTTATCCAGCATTGCTCGGACCTGCTTCATCGTCATTTGAAGCTTTTTGACGTCTAGAATACTCAGCTGGGAACCTTTCCTGCAAAGACTCATACTCTCTCAAAATATCCAACTCATCAAAGAAATCTTCTTCTTCTTCCTTTTCTTCTTCTTCCATGTCAAACGAATCCCACAAAGTGTCATAATGAAAACGCCATGAATTGCCTGGATTCTGCGGTGGCATTGTGTGACCTTGGCATTCAACATTGTGTGCTTCAATAATCCGCTTCAAGTTCGGAACAAAGACTCGTTTCTGAGGACTTAAGTATCCCACAAAAATTCCTTCAATGCTCTTTGCACCAAATTTTCCAAAAGGCTCTAGAACTGTGCAGGGTGACCCAAATGGTTCAAGATACTTCAGGTTCGGTTTGCGATTATTGATCAGCTCGAAACATGTCTTGTTGAATTTCTTAACAGTGAGAACCCGGTTGAGCGTATAGCATGCGGCTGATACTGCTTCTGCCCAAAAGTTAACTGGTAGTTTGGAATCAGCAAGCATCATCCTGGCCGTTTCAATTAGTGTCCTATTCTTTCTTTCAGCTACTCCATTCTGCTGCGGAGTATAAGGCGTACTAAATTCATGCAATATACCTCTTTCATTACAATATTCTTCCATCTTGTTGTTCTTGAACTCAGTACCATTATCACTTCTGATTCTTTTGATACGCCTTTGGTACAGGTTTTCAATTTTTCTGAACAACGCCATTAAACTATCAAACTATCAATTTTTCTAAACAACGTCCCATGAAAATCTTGAATAATCATCAATTACTACTAGACAGTAGAGATCTCCAGTTATGCTTTTGACATTGACTAGACCAAAAAGATCCATATGAATTCTCTCTAATGGTCTCGAACTGAATTGACTTTCTTTTGAGGATGTGATTTCTTTTTCTGCTTGCCTTTGATGCAGCTAATGCACTCCCCTTCCAGATGAAAACCTTTCACATGAACACCTGTAACCAAATCATTATGCACCAGGTGATTGATTTTTCGTAAGTGAATATGGCCCATCTTTCGATGCCATAACTTTGATTCTTTTTCCGTTGCTCTTTACACAAAACAGTGAGCCTGACCCGTGGTTGTAGTAGCTACGCTCATGTCCAACACGTACAGATCATTCACTCTAGGTGCCCTCATGATAATCCACTCTTCGGGAATAACAAATCCTGATTTCAAGATCAAACATTCTTTGTCTGTAAAGTGCGTTGTATACATGCGCTCATAAATCTGAAAGATGCTCAAAAGATTGTTTTCAAGCTCAGCGATGTAATTCACTCTTTCAAACGTAACAATCCCATTGGATAACGTTCCTTCACCAACTATTCTACCACCTTGATTGCCTGCAAAACCTACATAACCTCCATTGAAATTTCTAACATCGTACAGCAGGGCTGTTTTCCCCGTCATGTGCCGAGAAGCTCCACTATCCATAATCCAACGTGAAACGGATCTTGGAAGCTCCTACACATTTCAAAAATGCTTAGTGAGATTTTGATGCTACCCAAGCCTCTTTGGACTCAGGTAACTTGACATTTAAGTGAGTTTTTGCAATGTAAAGTGTCGGAAAATTCTTGTCATTCATCTTTAAGCTCTCTGCAGACCCAACCTCAACCTCTTTATACAAGAAAAATTCGTCTTTTTGAGGTTGACCAGATGGTTGGTCTTTTGAAACAACCTTTTTCTCAGAAGTAACAGACTCTTGTTTTTCAAGTTTCTCATAGTAATCCAAAGGTACATGCATCTTCTTAGTTGAAGATGATGATTTTGCCGTCTCAGACACCTCTGGTTTTGGAGTACTTGAATTCTTTTCAACAACTTTTGGCTTCCATGTTTGTTGAGGTGACCCAACCCGTTTGTAAAACTTGTCATTTTTAGTTACCACATTCTTAATAGGTTCAGTTTTGATCTTGATGTTGTCATTTTTCAAAACCTTTTTCTCAACAACCAATGGAGCTTTTCCCTTCACATCATCTTTCTTTCTTGAATTCATCACAACTTCAGTCTTAGGCTTCAAGTTGGTACACTTTCGTGCAATATGTCCAACTTGATTGCATTTGAAGCATGTTCGGGTGTCAACTACCCGACTTGTGCCTTCGGACTGAGGCTACGAGGCCTTCTTCTCTAAGAATTCTTCATTTGTTTTAGAAAAAATCTTAGATTCTTCATCAGAAAGTGAACTCGAACTTGACACAAACACTTTCTTCCCAGCAAACCTTCTGTTTTGAACATTCTTTTTTTGATAATTCTTACCACCCTGATAACCACCCGACCATCTGTTTTTATTGTTGTTATAAAAACGCTGTGGAACAACAGGTTTCTTGTAGTAAGCTTTATCTTTTTTTCAAAATTCATTTGCCTCTTTGTCTGTTTTAGACCTTCAATCTCAGACGGATCAATTTCAACCAATTTGAACACATTTGTCAATTTAGCAACATTAACATTCTCCCGTGGAAACTCAGAATCCGAATACAACTTATCCGATCCCGACATCTTGTACATGACAAGAGTATGTTCTTCATTTAAGTTGTTTTTGGATTTTGGTTTCGGAATGTAATTGTTCAGAAAACACTCTTCATCCTCAACTGAATCACTATCAGACTTCAAAATACTTTCAGCCATGCCTTGCACAATCTCAGTTTGAACACTATCATCAGATGAAGAAAATGTAACATTAATTGACTCTGGAAGTTTTATTTCATTTGTTTCATCTTCATCATTAACCAACCCGGATGTTTTCTTTGAAAAATTGTTTAACACTGGTGGTGGAACCTGATGATACCCAACCCCAGTTCCATCCGAATAAACATCTTCGCCTGCTTTGTTTTTCCTGATGGGTTTTGGAACATTGTGTTGTAAAACAAAGCTTGCGGAGTTGTAACTGGTTAATTTCAGATTGATACTCTCATTCTCAATCTTAGCTTCTTCAAACTGAAGCTTCAATTTAGCAATCTCATCCAGTTGTTGGTTGATTTGCTCTTCTTTGTATCTGAGAACTACAGTTAAATGCTCATTTTCTTTATTGGTTTTACCGTTTCTATCATCAGAATCTTTTACGTTCGTTTTAATTTTTCAAAATTTTATGAGATTTGACGATTTTCAAGAATCAACTTTTCGTTTTCTTTCTTAATTCTTTCTACTTCAATTTTATCATTTTCAATTTTCTCAGTTAACTTTTTAGCTCGATCATTTGAAGCTTTTAGCATTTTATCACGGTCAAGAATCTAATATTCAACCTTTCTGACTCTTTTTGTCAGTTCTACAACCTTTGTATCACTAAGGTAAGTGAGTGTACTACAAAACTTGCAGTTTTTCATACAACTTTTGCAGTCACTATCACCTTTGACTTTCTTACCTGACTCACTTGTAGAATCATTTAGACTGACCTTGCTTTTAGACTCAGTTTCAGACTTAGAGTCTACCTCAAGTTCCTTTGCAGCAAGCACTTTATCAGCCATCTTCCCCAAGTTTTCAGCGGTGAATTCTTGTGAAGTATGAATAATCCCATCATCAATCTTCTTAGACTGCGACTGATTCTCTTTCTCTTTTTCTTTTTCTTTTGCTTTCTCTTCTCCACCTCCCCACCATTCTCTCTGTAAAGCTTCTTCTTCTGCAGCAAATTCCTCAATGAAAGCTTCAATACTAAGAGTTTTCGCATCAATAGCAATGTTTCCTTGAGGATCAAGATAACATTCTCTATTAGCATCCCATCTCTTTGCTTTCCTGGCTTCACTGAACACCCTAGATAATCTCATCATCTTGAATTCTGCTCTACCCTTTCTACTGAGGTATTTTTCTTCTTCAGTTCTGGTGTCTTTGTAAGGTTTAATCTTTTCTGCTGCGAACGCGTATCCTACTGCATCTTCCTTTGGTAGCAGTTCACTCCAATCAAAACCTTCATCATCATGAATAACAGCAAGAGCTCTTGATTTTTCTTTGGGGGCATCCTCAAGCTGCTTCATTATGGGAGGTTCGGCCTTGTTATGATGATAAATGGCACTCTTATAGTAATCCTCACGGAATGGATTTGCAGTATCATCAGCAGGAGCGTTACGACATTCACGTTTGAAATGTCCTTTTTGTTTACACCTGAAGCATGTGACTTTTAATTTGTCAAAGCCAAGTTTTGTGGACAGTCCGCCAATTGAATGTCTGCCCGTAATCTCCATGAACCTTTGGGCTCATCTGACTGCACTAGCCATACACCACCTGATATCTATAAGTTCCATCTCTTCAGGATCTATTTGATCATAGTCCTCCTTAGTCAAGTTGGTGTTTCCTATCTTGCCCGCCACAAGACTCTCATACGGTTCTAACACTGATCCTAAGAACACCATCTGTTGTTTTGCTGACTCTTCACTGAAATTTTGAGCGTTCTTCAGATCCACAGCAATGTTACATTGAAACAGATTCTTTGATGCAGATTGGTTTGAAGTTGTTGAAGAAGATCCACTATGAAAACCACTGTGAGGAGTTTCTTTATTCACATTATTTGAACTCTTTGCAGAAAATGTTGTTCTTGGAGAACCAGTCTTTGGTAGATTTCCTCTGTAGTACAACTCTACATTCTGCTGATAAGATGTGTTGTTGACTTTGCTAGATTTCTTGATCTCCAACTCGTGACTTTCCAGTCTTTCGATAAGCAGATCCACAGTCAAATCTTCAGACTTGATTGTATTCTTCAGCATTAATGCAATGTACTGCCAATCTTGTTCATTCGGCAGCGAGTCGAACAGTTTGTCAACTAACTCTTCTTGAGTATATACAATTTTGTGTCTTGCCAGCTCCAATTTCAGATGTCCAAATCTCTCAATCATCTTGGAAACAGACTCGTTCTTTAAACAACCAAATAAATCAAACTCTTTTCTTAGCAGTTTCTTTTTGTTTTTTACTATCTCAGCACTACCTACACATTTTACCCTCAGTTTCTCCCAAAGATCTTTTGAATTTTCATATTCTATCAACGAAATTATATCATCTCTCACAGACTGATGAATCAACGCAATGCATTTTTGTTCAGCAACATATCTTTCAATCTCATCAGTATCTGTTAAACTTTCACCAAAACTTCCTCTAACGTAACCATTCTTTAAACTTTTCCAGCTCTGGTATGCAAACGCTTGAAGCCACTCGTCAAATCTTGTAGCCCACCTATTTTAATCTTCAATCGCCATTAGTTTTGGAGGTTTGTTGTATGTCCCATAAGCACTCTCTACACTCAAAGCATCATTGAGAGTTTTCTTTGCACTTGATGTCGGTGTAGTTTCATTCGTGTTATTTGTTATGCCATCTCCCGAACCACTGGTATAAGCAAACACATCACAAAACGGATTCATGAACAAATCATCCATCTTTCAAGTACCTGAAATGATCAACAAATACTTAGAAAAAAATTTGGATTTATGAACAACAGTAGTTTCAAACGAAATTAGTTTGAACGAAATTATGAACTCAAACGAAATTACTTTCAAACGATATTAGCTTCAAACGAAATTACCAAGGAGAATCTAATTCCATGCAGAATTAGATAGGTTTCAAGCGAAATTACGTCTCGTTTGAAATTTTCAAGCGAAATTAAGAACAATATGTCTAATTTCGTGCGGAATAAGGATCTGGTTCAAACGAGATTAAGATGACGTCAGCATTTTCGAATAACTTTTCAAGCGGAATTAGAATTTTTATCAGTTTTCAGTCGAATTTTAGTCCAATTCTTTCAAGGATTGGTTAGAACTATGTTTCGCTTGATATATGTGAAAATCAGGTCATTTTGTCCGTTCAATCTAGTTCAAATCAGAAAAGAATGAGTAGAAGTGAGAAAATCCGGTAAAATCAAGCTGAATTGGTATAAACTGCTCGTCCTGAGCTCTGATACCCCTTGTTGGATCATCGGGTGACCCTAAAAACTCAATCTGAGTAGTTCATCATCAAATACAAAGGCGGAATCAATGTAAATGGTGTCAACACAGCTTGTTCCTTTCTAATCTTTATATATTACTGATTTCCTGAGCTTTTACAGATCTGATTACAATTCGGCAGCACCTCGGCTCTCAAACTATGACTTCTAATTCCGTATCAAATGAATCAGGCACACAGGTATTTATAGTTGAGTAATTTCGCTTGAAACACACTCAAACGAAATCACTGGTTCACGCGGAATTAGTTAATTCCGTGTGGAATTACTAATTTCGCTTGAACTTGCTAATTCCGTTTGAAACATCATCAATCCCATTTCAAGCGGAATTACCTAAAAACATGTTTTCTCATATTCCGTGCCCTGATCTAACTAATACAATACAAGACTCTATAAAGACGAAGTTAACAGACATCATTGCACCAACAAGAATTATTCAACCCACGATTTAGAATTAGGAGCCATAGTTTTTGCCCTAAAGATTTGGAGACACTATTTATTTAGAAATAAATTTGTTGTCTTCACTGATCTTAAAAGTTTAAGTTACATTTTTGGGAAAAAAGAGTTAAATATGAGACAGAGACGCTGGATGGAGATCCTTAGTGATTATGATTGTAATATCCAGTATCATGCAGGAAAGGCTAATATAGTAGCTGATGCTTTAAGTAGAAAGTATCATGAAAAGCCAAGAAAAGTACGTTCTCTTAAATTAAATCTGCAGATAGATTTAAATGAACAAATTAGAGAAGTATAAGAATCAGTAATCAAGGATGATACTGAAAAGTTGAAAGGAATGATTAAGGAATTAGAACAAGGAATAGATGGAATTTGGAGATTCCATAAGAGAAGAATTTGGATACCTAAACAAGAAACCTATGCCACCGAATATTAGAAGAAGCCCATAATTCTAAGTATACGATACATCCTGGAAGTGATAAAATGTATCAAGACTTAAGAAAGAATTTTTGGTAGATAGGAATGAAAAAGGATATAGCAGCTTATGTTGCCAAGTGTCTAACTTGTTCTCAAATTAAAGCTGAACATCATAAAACCCTCAGGTTTTTTGCAGCAACTTGAAATGCCTGTGTGGAAATGGGAATTGATAAAATTGGACTTTGTTACCAAATTACCCAAAACAAGAAAAGGAAATTATACAATCTGGGTGATTGTAGACAGATTAACCAAGTCTGCTCATTTCTTACCAATGAAGGAAACTTTCAGTATGGAACAATTAGCCAAGTTATGTGTAAATGAAGTAGTTTCATTACATGGAATTCCTTTATCTATTGTTTCTGATAGAGATAGCCGTTTTACTTCTCATTTTTGGACTAGTTTCCAAAAAGCAATGGGAACCAAGTTAAATCTAAGCACAGCTTATCATCCTCAAATGGATGGACAAAGTGAAAGGACAATTCAGACAATGGAAGATATGCTTAGAGCTTGTGTAATTGATTTCGAATGAAATTGGGATGATCATTTACCATTGATAGGATTTTCCTATAATAACAGCTATCATACCAGCATCAATGCTGCACCACTCGTAGCACTTTATGGTCGAAAGTGTCGAACCCTAGTCTATTGAGCATAAATTGGAGCAAAGCAACTATCTGGACTAGAGATAGTGCAAGAAACAAAAGACAAGATTATTCAAGTCAAGGAAAGACTGAAAGCAGCACGCAATCGACAAAAGAGTTATGCTGATAACAGGCGAAAGCCATTGGAATTTCAAGTAGGATACAAGGTATTATTAAAAGTATCTCCTTTAAAATGAGTGGTACGATTCATCAAAAGGGGAAAGCTAAGTCCCAGGTATATTGGTCCTTTTGAGATTATTAGAAAAATAGGATTTGTAGCTTACCATCTACAACTGCCAGAGGAAATGGCAGGAATACATGATGTATTTCATGTATGTAATCTCAAAAAGTGCTTAGCCGATGAATCATTAGTGGTACCTCTTAAGGACATATAGGTAAATGAGAAACTTAAGTTTGTAGAAAGACCTCTACAAATTGAAAACAGAAAGGTCAAGAATCTCAAACATAAGAGATTAGTTCTAGTCAAAATGAAATGGGATTCCAAGAGAGGAACTGAATACACTTGGGAGCTTGAATCAGAAATGCAGAGGAAATATCCATACCTGTTCTAGTAGACCTCGAGTACTAGTTCTAAAACAAGGTGGGGAGGATATAACAACCCTCCTAAAATATTTAGAACGTCCCTATACGTCCTAATATACACCCCGTATGCGAAAAACGGCCCAAAATACCTTTAGTTTCACAAAAATCAAATAAAAATCAAGTCTGGTGGGCGCTCGCGGGCCGCGACCCTGAAGGGTGTGTGCTTCGCGGGGAGAGACAGCTGGGCACCAGGCCGCACCAGCTGATGCCACGTGTCGTGACGCGTGTGGGGGCTACGGGTCGACTCAGCAAAGCTAGGAGCTAGTCTACAAGCCCTCGCGGGCCGCGAAGGTTTAGCCTTCATCTCTCTCGGGCCGCGAGAGAGTGGCGATCAAAACTAAAAATAGGGACCTCAGGCATTCAGTTTTCATCGTTCAAACTTAAAACTCTCTCCTTCAATTCTGAATATTAGAATTAATCTATGGGTATAATACCCCCACCTAATTAGCGAATATCTGCCTCGTTGTAAGTATTTTAACCCCGTTTATGTATTGGATACGCTAACCGATTGATCTAGTGCTCCGTAACGGCTGTCGAGGCTCTGCCCGACGTAGTCGTTGGTGTGACAACTGTGCTCTGAAAATGATGTACAATGTAAAACAATATCAATTATCAGTAAAACAATGTGTTTTGGTGTTATTATGTGTATATTTATCTTTGATGATTTTAAGATTTGATTCGAGTTCGATTTCAAGCTTTAAATCGCTTTCTTAAAGGTTATACGTAAACTGGTGCGTGAACGTAATCAGTTTAACGCGACAAACACTCTGGAATAGTGAAATAGGCTTAAGATACCTTAACAAAAACCTTTACACAACTTAGAAATAAGTTTTGGAGGGTTTGGTGTGTCGAAAACAAGTTTATTCCATCGCAGGGACTAATTGTGTCAAACTGCGAAACTATGCCGATATGTATGGTAACATTTCGGAACTTGATCACAAGTTAAACATACCCTAAATATCCTTTACATAGCTTAGAAATAGGATTTGAGGGGTTCGGTGTGCGAAAATAAACTTTTTGATCAAATAGGGACTAAAAGCGTCAAAAAGTGCATAAGTTTGCATTTTCGCGCATATCTTACGTTATAAACATATCCGGACATCCAAAAATTTTTTTAATCATTAAAATATTATATTTTAGTGATTGGAATGCAAAATTTTCATTCGCTTCGCAATTTGGGGCGTACACGCGTTCGTTACGACTTCCGTCGTAATTAACCGAATAACGCTACCGTACAACCAAACGAACCAACATCCGAGATGTTTTCAAGCATATTTCATGTTCCATATGCTTTAACATCATTGTGGAGCATGAAAATGGGCTTGACGGGTGTTAGAAGTGCCAAAACGTGACGAAACAAGCTTAGGGACTAAAACTACCAAAATGTTAAAGTACCTGACCTGCAGGTCCCATACGGGACCGTATTGTCACACCCTGACCACGTAAACAACAAAGCGTGGCGGAAACATCGGGGAGTGTTGTAACAGAATTATCGTTTCATAACCATGGATACAAAATGTGTTTCGTTTTATTGATAATATTAAACACTAACATTGTCTTAACACATAACAAACAAGTTTTATATCAACTATCATTGTTTTATATCACTAAGGCCTCGTCCAGATCCTATGTGATGCATGCATCCTAGAATGTCAATCAAGCAACAACACCTGAAACATATGTAAAAACAAAGTCAGCAAAGAAATGCTGGCGAGTACATAGGTTTTATAAGAGTCTCGGAATCATGGCTTGTTTACATATATTGCAATACTTCGAAAACCTTGTTTTTGTTTAAAAAGTGTATGATATTGCAACATGATTAACCAACTCAAAACAAGATGGTTATAATTTATAAAGTTTTATAGCCACGATTCTTAACCCAAAAACTTTTTGTTTTAGAAAATCATCTTGTAAAACATCTCGTATAAACTCGTTAATAAAACTCGTATATTATTTCGAAAACATCGTGAGTGACATCGTTTCAATATCGTTTACCCAAGTGAACTAAATAACGCCACGGTATGTAATATGTTGAAAACACTTATATATAAGAAGTACCAATGGCGTATCTACCATGTTTTCACCACATTACACCCGTCCCGTTATCTAAACACTAGCCAAAAACCAATCGTTTACCCAAATCGTTTAACATCGTTTCCAAATCGTTTCCAAATCGTTTAAATCATCCTTGTTTTAATTGTAAAAACTTATATATGGTCGCCTCGTTAATAACATTCAAACCTTCGTGACTCGACTACCTCGTTCCTCGCTTCTCGTATTAACAAACCCCCAAAGGGTAGGTTAATAATTACAGATTCAGTCGTTACCCACAACACCCACACATAACCATGGGTATAGTGCAATAACGGGATTTGTCAGATCCTATGGTACCATAACCTAATACTGGTTGGTTCGGCCAAAATTAATGAATGTCATTCATTATGTAACTACAACCAACAAGTTCGTTCACATTATCGAAATCATTATTAGTTTAGTATTAATCGTTCTATTCGTTTTTGAAATCATCGTTTAACCCTTGAAAACATTTTGTACATATGAATCACCCCAAAACAATTGAAACAGTAAAATAGGGGAACTATGTACTCACATGTAGTGCAAGGTATCCTCAATCAATAGTACTTCAACCAACTCGAGTAAACCAGAGAAATCAAGCAGCACCTAGTAATCGAATCACTGGTAAATAATAGACGCCTAAATCAGAAGATCGGACAGAATGAGGTCTTGTAAACCAAATGAGTGTTGGAACTCATGTGATATGGTTTAACAAGGCCTACATTCTAAATGAAACCTAACCTAAGTGCTTTCGACCCATCGCGACCCATTAAGGTAGCTTACACTACTTTAAATGTGTCGTTCGCGTGAAACGCATTTGGAATGCCTAACTAGTCCTATGATAAGTAAAATATGCCTAAACATGTTGCATAATCAATTAAGTGACAAAAGTTTGTGTTACATATGCTTAATTACCAATTATACATGAAAAGGACATTTTGGTCATTTACCTAAGGCATATAAACTACCTATCATACAACTAACTAAACGCCGTGACCATAAGGTATAACCTCGGAAGGTTATTCCCTATACACTATGGTCACCTAATGTGTTTGGTCGGATCCTAATGATCGACCAAACGGGTCGGGTTCGAAAGTATAAGCGATTGTTTAGATCGCTTACCTTTACGACCCTAGACAAGCACAAAACTAAAAGTGACGAGCTAAACATGTTAAAACGTGTTTAACAACTTTAGAAAACAGGTTTGTATCAAAACAAACGCTTTTGATACCTAAAAGTAGTTTGGTTACAAAATACGCAAGAATACGCATTTTGGCCGAAACTACGACTCGTCACTGAGCCTAGATAACGTGGTAATCAGTAGGTATAGTCACAAGGGACTATAACCATCGTGATTACGCTCACGTTATGAAGTTCAAACGAACTTCACATTGACCATAAACTGGTCAATGCAGAAAGTCAAACGTAGTTTGACTTTAACGCTAAAACGAATGAAAAGAACGAAAGAACACTTACAACGGGTCCCCGCAAGTTTGCTCTTCCAAGTATTCGCAGGTATGAAGTGATAAAACACCCCAACTTAGAGAAATTCTCAGAATTCAAGTGGGTTTTGCAAGTGAAGGGTGGGGGTATTTATAGGATTTCTAGGACCGTTAGGATCGTTTCTCAAAAATCGTGCTTCAATCTCCACCCTACACTTGTTTACAACCCCATGTACATCAAAATGGCCCCTATTATCAGGAAGAGACATGTGCAATTGGGTTTTGTGAGTGTAACAACTGGAAACAGGCTGGAAAGAAGCTTCTGTTGAACTGGGGCATGCTTACGGACCGTATGGTCCTCCCCTTACGGTCCGTAAGGACCCTGCAGACCAGCAAGTTTCAGTTTTGGTAATTTTGGTCCCTGTGCGCGTATGGTCGTGTTTTGGCACTTCTAACACCCGTCAAGCCCATTTTTAAGCTTAACAAGGATGTTAAAGCATAGGGAACCTGAAACATGCTCAAAATTATCTCGGATGTCGGTTTGTTTGGCCGTACGGTTGCGTTGTTCGGTTAATTACGACAAAAGTCGTAACGAACGCAAAAACGATCCAAATTAAGCGACGAATGGAATTTTCTTATGCCAAACACTAAAATAAAATATTTTAATGCTTACATAAATTTTTGGAGGTCCGGATATATTCAGAACGTAAGTTATGCGCGAAAATGCAAACTTATGCACTTTTTGACGCTTTTAGTCCCTGAATGAGCATAAAGTTTATTTTAGCACACCGAACTCCTCAAAACCTATTTCTAAGCTATGTAAAGGTTATTTAGGGTATGTTTAACTTATGGTCATGTTCCGGAACGTTCGCTACTATATAAATCGGCATAGTTTCGCAGTTTGACACAAATAGTCCCTACGATCGAACAAAGTTGATTTCGACACACCAAACCATTCAAAACTTATTTCTAAGTTATGTGGAGGTTATTTAAGGTATGATAAGCCTATGTCACTATTCCGGAGTGTTTTTCACGTTATATTGACTGCGTTTACGCACCAGTTTGCGTATAACCTTCCAGAACGCGATTTAAAGCTTGTAATCGGAATCGAGTCGAATTGAAAAATCACCAACAACAATTACACATATAATAACACCAAAACACATATAGTAACACCAAAGCACAATGTTTTATTAATAAACATCATTGTTTTACATCGTACATCGATAACAGAACACAGTTGTCACAGTCTCCCCTACTTCAAGAAATTTCGTCCCGAAATTTTAACTAGAGGAAGCTTGTGAAAACAAATGCGGATATTTCGGCTTAATCTGATCCTCACGTTCCCAAGTAAACTCTGGGCCACGTTTGGATTCCCAGCGAACTTTAACCAAATGAATCCGTTTGTTCTTCAACTGTTTGAAAGCACGGTCCACGATCTCCACGGGTTTCTCGACAAAGTGCATTGTTTCATCGATTTGAATCTCGTCGAGAGGAATGTGTAGATCAGCGTCGGCTAAACACTTTCATAGATTGGACACGTGAAAAGTCAGATGAATATTTCCAAGTTCTGGAGGTAGCTCTAGTCGATAGGCAACCTTTCCAATTCTTTCCACAATCTTAAATGGTCCCACATATCGAGGTGCAAGTTTTCCTTTCTTTCCAGATCTCCCCACTCCCTTCCAAGGTGACACCTTGAGTAGGACACGGTCTCCGATTTGAAATTGTAAGGGCTTGCGTCGCAAATCCGCATATCTCTTTTGACGGTTTTGTGCTGTCACCAGATTATCGCGGATTTTCTTGATTTTGTCTGTTGTTTCCAGAACGAGCTCAGGCCCAGTAAGCTGAGCTTCAACGGTCTCGCTCCAACAGACAGGTGAACGACATTTTCGACCGTAGAGAGCTTCGAATGGTGCCATTTTAATGATAGCATGATAATTATTGTTGTAAGAGAACTCGATCAGCGGCAGATGAGAGTCCCAATTACCACCAAAGTCTATCACGCATGCTCTAAGCATATCCTCCAAAGTTTGAATCGTTCTCTCAGATTGGCCATCTGTTTGGGGATGATAAGCAGTGCTTAGGTTCAGTTGGGTTCCCAAAGCAGATTGCATGGCCTTCCAAAAATGAGATGAAAATTGAGCATCACGATCGGAAATGATATCTAAAGGAACACCATGTCGTGATACAATCTCATCTACATAGATCTTGGCAAGCTTCTCAGTAGATAAATCCTCACGGATTGGTAAGAAGTGAGCAGATTTTGTCAAACGATCAACTACAACCCAAATAGCATCATGACCTTTAGATGTACGCGGTAACTTAGTAATGAGATCCATGGCAATGTTCTCCCATTTCCAAACCGGTATCTCTGGTTGTACAAGCAAACCAGAAGGTCGTTGATGTTCTGCCTTGACTTTGAGACAAGTTAGGCATTTCGACATATACAAGACAACATCTTTCTTCATACCAGGCCACCGGATCTTAGTACGAAGATCCTTGTACATTTTATCAGCACCTGGATGGACAGAATATCAAGACTTATGTGATTCGTCCATCGCTAAAGTGCGAAGATCGTCTTGTTTTGGAATCCACAATCGATCCTTAAAATAGAGCAAACCATCGTCTTTTGCTTCGAGCTTAAGCTCAAGTTGAAGTGGTAATTCATTACCTATCAAATTTTGTGAAACACAAAATTGCTGAGCTTGAAGGACACGAGATTGAAGATCAGATAGTGTTCGAACAGAATGAAGCTTGACTCATTCTTTTCGACTAAGCGCATCAGCTACGACATTCGCCTTACCAGGATGGTAGCGAATCTCGCAATCATAGTCGTTCAAGAGTTCAACCCAACGTCGCTGCCTCATGTTCAGCTCTTTCTGATTAAGAATATACTGGAGACTTTTGTGGTCTGTGAAAACCACACACTTCGTTCCATAGAGGTAGTGTCTCCAGATTTTAAGCGAAAAAACCACAGCTCCTAACTCAAGATCATGAGTCGTGTAGTTCTTCTCGTGAACTTTCAACTGTCTAGACGCATAAGCTATAACTTTACCTCGTTGCATAAGAACGCAACCAAGGCCTAAGTTGGACGCATCGCAATAGACAACGAAATCATCGCTTCCCTCGGGTAGAGATAAAACAGGAGCATTACATAACTTCTGCTTCAGCGTTTGGAACGCTTCTTCTTGCTTGGGTCCCCACTCGAAAGGCTTATTCTTCTGAGTCAAAGCAGCGAGTGGAACCGCAATCTTCGAGAAATTTGAAATGAATCGATGATAATAACCAGCAAGACCAAGAAAAGATCGAATCTCTGTAGGCGTCGTCGGTGTATTCCAGTCCTTAATAGCAGCAATCTTGGATGGATCCACATGAATACCCTGCTCATTGACTATATGACCTAAGAATTGAACATCTTTAAGCCAGAATTCACATTTGGAGAATTTAGCAAAAAGTTGTTCCTTCCTCAGGAGTTCTAATGTTAAGCGAAGGTGTTGCTCGTGCTCGGCTAAAGATTTTGAATAAATGAGAATATCGTCGATGAACACAATAATGAACTTGTCCAAATAAGGTTTGCAGGCCCTATTCATTAAGTCCATAAAGATAGCTGGAGCATTCGTCAAACCAAAAGGCATGACAGTAAACTCGTAATGCCCATATCTTGTGCGGAAAGCAGTTTTGGGAATATCTTCTTCGAGAACACGAAGTTGATGATACCCAGAATGCAGATCGATCTTGGAAAAGCATGAAGCACCCTGCAGCTGGTCAAAGAGATCATCAATTCGAGGTAGGGGATATCGATTCTTGATGGTAAGCTTATTAAGCTCACGATAATCGATACACATTCGAAAAGACCCATCTTTCTTTTTCACGAAGAGGACATGAGCTCCCCAAGGTTAATAACTCGGACGGATGAATCCTTTATCAGATAACTCTTGAAGCTGTTTCGATAACTCTTGCATCTCTGACAGTGCAAGACGATAAGGTGCTTTCGCAATCGGGTTGGCATTGGGTACAAGGTCAATATGAAATTCGACTTGACGAACTGGAGGCAACCAGGCAGTTCATCAGGAAACACCTCTGGATAATCCCGAACAATCGGAATATCCTGAATACTCATGCTCTTGCCTTTCTCCTCGGTGACATGTGCTAGAAAAGCAACATATCCTTTTCGCAAATAACCTCGGGCCTTCGTACACGACATAAGCTTCAAACCACTAGATGGCTTCTCGCCACGAACTTCCAGAACATCGCCAGAAGACAAAGGAATATGAACAATCTTATCGAAACAAACCACCTCAGCATGGTGTTTGGTTAACCAATCCATTCCAATGATAATATCGAAACTCCCAAGTTGCATCGGTGTGAGGTCAATAGGAAAAAGATGGTTATCAAGGTTCAACTGACAATTACGAATAATAGAATCGAGAACAAGAGGTTTACCAGTGGCAACTTCAACAGATAAGGGTTTCCTCAGTTTAATTCTAGGTATCGCAAGCAAAGGCTCAAAAGACAATGAAACAAAACTTCTATCGGCACCAGAATCAAAAAGAATAGATGCAGGTTGATTGTTAGCAAGAAACGTACCATTGACAACCTCGTTGTCAGCCCTCGCTTCGTTTGCATTCAAATTGTACGCTCGTCCACGAGGGGGATTCACATTAACATTGACGTTCGCATTCGGGTTCGCGTTAGCATTCGCGTTTTCATTCACCAGTCTCGGACAATTGTTGCGGAAGTGACCATACTCTCAACAATTAAAACACAAACCCGGTGGGAATCTTGCAGCATTCCCTTGTATCGGAGCTTGAACGTGGGCAACCTGATTCTGTCCCAAACGACAAACATTGGCCAAATGCCCAAGCTTACCACACGCAGTGCATTGATTGCAAGCTTGTTGTGCAAAGTGATGACCGTTGCAACGAGCACAATGAGGTGCGGTACCAGTATATGCCTTCTTTGCAGGTGGCTAAGCCGGTGGGTTCTGCGGGTTCTGAGCAGTCTGTGCTGTAACAGCAAAATTCTGGGCACCCTTTCGTTTCCTCGATTTCTTCGACGTCTCACCTTCCTTGCCCTTACCCTTCTTCTTGTCCTTCCCTGAATCAGTCGCCTTCTTTTTATCACCCTTGCGGGTGAGTTTACCCTTCCTGACTTGAGTCTCAGTCAGGGTAGCAGACAACTCGATTGCTTGACGAAGGGTAGTAGGATTAACACCGGTCACAATCTCCAGAATAGAATCGGGTAACCCATCGATATATCTCGCGATTGCTTTCTCCAGAGGGGTAACCATGGTGGGACACAGTAGACTGAGTTCCTCAAAACGATCCGTGTACGCACGGTGTTCAGCCCCATCTTGCTTTAAATCATCAAACTCTCACTCCAAAGCCCGAATTTCGTGACGGGGACAAAACTCCTTCATCATGAGAGCCCGAAGCTCTTCCCATGTTTGTGCCAACGCCACTTCGGCACCCGTGTCGCGCATAATACCATTCCACCAGGTAAGCGCTCGCTTCTCAAACACGCTCGAAGCAAATTCAACCTTACGCGCATTCTGACACTGCACATGTCTGAATGTGCTCTCGATACTCTCAAACCACTGTAAGAGCGTAGTTGCTCCTTGCGACCCAGAGAACTTAAGCGGCTTCGCGGAATTGAAATTCTTGAAATTACACGGCGCATTGTTGTTGTTATTATTGTTGTTGTATATCTCGTGGACTTGGGTCACAACGCCGGGAAGCACAGCAGCCACTTGCTGAGAGACCAGGGCTGCGATTTCTTCAATAGTAAAAGATTGTGCTTCACGTCGAGGAGGCATTTTCTAACAAAGAAATAAGAGAGTCGAGTGAGGTTGAAAATTAGGAAAACAAAAGAGGTATCGACAAAACATAAGAGAGGCGATCATTCGTTCGTTACCTCGAACAAACAAACGACACGCAGTGACTAATCAAAGTAAATAGGTCAAAAATAATGTAACGCGAAGACATGCTCGCCTATAAGTGAACACTCACCCCAATAGTTCCCAGGTAAGAGTGACTGGTCCGATTATGTGGATTTGTACGAACACTCTAGCCTTAGACAGAAAACTCAGGGTACAGGCATTCACTCTTCCAGTTTGCACGTGTTCACATTATTATGGCCCAAACTTTGACGAGACTTTGAAAACTTAGAGGGTTCAAAACCTTACAACAGAGGGTTCAAGTAATCAATCATCCTAGAATAGATGATTAGTTTTCAAAGCGGATTCGAAAATTGTGCTTCTCGTCGTGGTTATCACCTAAGGATAGGTGACGATTTTGTTTTTTTTTAAATCTAAACGCAAAGTTTACTTGCGTTGGGGTCCTAAAAGTTATAGTCTAGGTCAAAGCATTACTAATAACCTAATTCCCTATAACCATTGGCTCTGATACCAACTCTTCTGTCACACCTTGACCACGTAAACAACAAAGCGTGGCGGAAACGTCAGGGAGTGTTGTAACAGAATTATCGTTTCATAACCATGGATACAAAATGTGTTTCATTTTATTGATAATATTAAACATTAACATTGTCTTAACACATAACAAACAAGTTTCATATCAACTATCATTGTTTTATGTCACTAAGGCCTCGTCCAGATCCTATGTGACGCATGCATCCTAGAACATAAATCAAGCAACAACACCTGAAACATATGTAAAAACAAAGTCAGCAAAGAAATGCTGGCGAGTACATAGGTTTTATAAGAGTCTCGGAATCATGGCTTGTTTACGTAAATTGCAATACTTCGAAAACCTTGTTTTTGTTTAAAAAGTGTATGATATTGCAACATGATTAACCAACTCAAAACAAGATGGTTATAATTTATAAAGTTTCGTAGCCACGGTTCTTAACCCAAAAACTTTTTGTTTTAGAAAATCATCTTGTAAAACATCTCGTATAAACTCGTTAATAAAACTCGTATTTTATTTCGAAAACATCGTGAGTGACATCGTTTCAATATCGTTTACCCAAGTGAACTAAATAACGCCACAGTATGTAATATGTGGAAAACACTTATATATAAGAAGTACCAACGACGTATCTACCATGTTTTCACCACATTACACCCGTCCCGTTATCTAAACACTAACCAAAAACCAATCTTTTACCCAAATCATTTAACATCATTTCCAAATCGTTTACTCATTTAAATCGTTTAAATCATCCTCGTTTTAATTGTGAAAACTTATATATGGTCACCTCGTTAATAACATTCAAACCTTCGTGACTCGACTACCTCGTTCTTCGCTTCTCGTATTAACAAACCCCCAAAGGGTAGGTTAATAATTACAGATTCAGTCGTTACCCACAACACCCACAAATAACCATGGGTATAGTGCAATAACGGGATTTGTCAGATCCTATGGTACCATAACCTAATACTGGTTGGTTCGGCCAAAATTAATGAATGTCATTCGTTATGTAACTACAACCAACAAGTTCGTTCACATTATCGAAATCGTTATTAGTTTAGTATAAATCGTTCTATTCGTTTTTGAAATCATCGTTTAACCCTTGAAAACATTTTGTACATATGAATCACCCCAAAACAATTGAAACAGTAAAATAGGGGAACTATGTACTCACATGTAGTGCAAGGTATCCTCAATCAATAGTACTTCAACAAACTCAAGTAAACCAGAGAAATCAAGCAGCACCTAGTAATCGAATCACTAGTAAATAATAGACGCCTAAATCGGAAGATCGGACAGAATGAGGTCTTGTAAACCAAATGAGTGTTGGAACTCATGTGATATGGTTTAACAAGGCCTACATTCTAAATGAAACCTAACCTAAGTGCTTTTGACCCATCGCGACCCATTAAGGTAGCTTACGCTACTTTAAATGTGTCGTTCGCGTGAAACGCGTTCGGAATGCCCAACTAGTCCTTTGATAAGTAAAATATGCCTAAACATGTTGCATAATCAATTAAGTGACAAAATTTTGTGTAACATATGCTTAATTACCAATTATGCATGAAAAGGGCATTTTGGTCATTTACCTAAGGCATATAAACTACCTATCATACAACTAACTAAACGTCGTGACCATAAGGTATAACCTCGGAAGGTTATTCCCTATACACTACGGTCACCTAATGTGTTTGGTCGGATCCTAATGATCGACCAAACGGGTCGGGTTCGAAAGTATAAGCGATTGTTTAGATCGCTTACCTTTACGACCCTAGACAAGCATAAACCTAAAAGTGACGAGCTAAACACGTTAAAACGTGTTTAACAGCTTTAGAAAACAGGTTTGGTATCAAAACAAATGGTTTTGATACCTAAAAGTAGTTTGGTTACAAAATACGCAAGAATACGCATTTTGGCTGAAACTACGACTCGTCACTGAGCCTAGATAACGTGGTAATCAGTAGGTATAGTCACAAGGGACTATAACCATCATGATTACGCTCACGTTATGAAGTTCAAACGAACTTCACATTGACCATAAACTGGTCAATGCAGAAAGTCAAACGTAGTTTGACTTTAACGCTAAAACGAATGAAAAGAACGAAAGAACACTTACAACGGGTCCCTGCAAGTTTGATCTTCCAAGTATTTACAGGTATGAAGTGATAAAACACCCCAACTTAGAGAAATTCTCATAATTCAAGTGGGTTTTGCAAGTGAAGGGTGGGGGTATTTATAGGATTTCTAGGACCGTTTGGATCGTTTCTCGAAAATCGTGCTTCAATCTCAACCCTACACTTGTTTACAACCCCATGTACATCAAAATGGCCCCCCATTATCAGGAAGAGACATGTGCAATTGGGTTTTGTGAGTGTAACAGCTGGAAACAGGCTGGAAAGAAGCTTCTGCTGAACTGGGGCATGCTTATGGACCGTATGGTCCTCCCCTTACGGTCCGTAAGGACCCTGCAGACCAGCAAGTTTCAGTTTTGGCAGTTTTGGTCCCTGTGCGCATATGGTCATGTCTTGGCACTTCTAACACCCGTCAAGCCCATTTTTAAGCTTCAAAAGGATGTTAAAGCATAGGGAACATGAAACATGCTCAAAATTATCTCGGATGTCGGTTTGTTTGGCCGTACGGTTGCGTTGTTCGGTTAATTACGACGGAAGTCGTAAAGAAATGCAAAAATGATCCAAATTAAGCGACGAATGGAATTTTCTTGTGCCAAACACTAAAATAAAATATTTTATTGCTTACATAAATTTTTGGAGGTCCGGATATATTCAGAACGTAAGTTATGCGCGAAAATGCAAATTTATGCACTTTTTGACGCTTTTAGTCCCTGAATGAGCATAAAGTTTATTTTAGCACACCGAACTCCTCAAAGCCTATTTCTAAGATATGTAAAGGTTATTTAGGGTATGTTTAACTTATGGTCATGTTCCGGAACATTCGCTACTATATAAATCGGCATAGTTTCATAGTTTGACACAAATAGTCCCTGCGATCGAACAAAGTTGATTTCGACACACCAAACCATTCAAAACTTATTTCTAAGTTGTGTGGAGGTTATTTAAGGTATGATAAGCCTATGTCACTATTCCGGAGTGTTTGTCACATTATACTGACTGCGTTTACGCACCAGTTTGCGTATAACCTTCCAGAACGCGATTTAAAGCTTGTAATCGGAATCGAGTCGAATTGAAAAATCACCAACAACAATTACACATATAATAACACCAAAACACATATAGTAACACCAAAGCACAATGTTTTATTAATAAACATCATTGTTTCACATCGTACATCGATAACAGAACACAGTTGTCACACGTATGGGGACTTGCTTATGGTCCGTAAGCTTTACCAGCACAACAGATTTGCAGAAACAATGAATCTAGTCTCTTGAGCTGGTTTTGATGGTTTTTAACCCTAGATTTTGCACTCTATGGACTAGTATTTGACTACCCCTTGTATTGTAAAACCATGTCCCCAAGTGTATGGCCTAGATTGAAGCTCAATTATCAAGAAACGACCTTAACGGTTCTTAGAAATCTATATAAACCCAAACTTTTCATTCATTTCAGCTCACACTTTGCTCTAATTTGCTCTAAGTTAAAGCCTTAGCTTCATACCTGAGTATTTTAGATCAAATCTCCATTGCTTGGACCTTTTGTGTGTATTCTTTCATGTTTTTTATGCTTTTCAAGCGTGAAAGTCAAACAGTGTTTGACTTTCTGCTTTGACCAGTCTTTGGTCAACAAAAAGTTCGTTTAAACTTTGCAACGTGAGCGTAATCATGATGGTTATAGTCCCTTGTGACTATACCTACTGATTCCCATGTTGATTAGGTGTAGTGACGAGTCATAGTATCGGTTAAAGTACGTGTTCATGCGTATTTTGCCACGAAACTATCCTTGGATATCAAAACACTTTGTTTTGATATCAAAACCTGTTTTCTAATTTAGTTAAACATGTTTTAACATGTTTAGCTCATCACTTTTAGTCTAGTGCTTGTATAGAGTCGTAAGTCAAGCGGTCTAAACCACCGCTTAGACTTTCGAACTCGACCCGTTTGGTCGATTAATAGGATCCGACCAAGCAAATATGTGACCATAGTTGTATAGGGAATAACCTCCCAAGGTTATACCTTATGGTCACTTAGTTTAATTAGTTGTATGATAGGTAGTTTATATGCCTTAGGAAAATGACCAAAATGCCCTTTTCATGCATAATTGGTATATAAGCTAATGTAACTTAACTTTTGTCACTTAAACTAATTATGCAACATGTTTAGGCATATAATACTTGTCATAGGACTAGTTAGGCGTCTCGAACGCGCATTTGCGCGAACGACGCTTTAAAGTAGCGTAAGCTACCTTAATGGGTCGTAACGGGTCGAAAGCACTTAGGATAGGTTCCGATTTTGAATGTAGGCTTTGTTAAACCTTATCACATGAGTTCCAATACTCATTTGGGTTACAAGTCCTCGTTCTGCCTGATCTTCCGATTTAGGTGTTGATTTATTAACTAGCTTTGCTAGTTCATCTAGTCAAAGATACTTGCACTTTGATGTGAGTACATAGTTCCCCTATTTTACTGTTTTCAATTGTTTTGGGGTGATTCATATGTGTTAAACGATTTCAAGGTTTTAACGATGATTTCAAAAACGAATACTATGGTTTAAATAAAACAAGAACGATTTCGATAATGTGAGCGAACTTGTTGGATGTATTTACATAACGAATAACATTCATTAACATTGATCAAGCCGACCAGTACTAGGTTATGGTACCATAGGATCTGACAAATCCCGTTATCGGACTGCAGCAATGGTTATGTGTGGGGTTTATGTGGATAACGACTGAACCTGTTAATTATTAACTTACCCTTTGGTGGTTTGTTAATACGAGTTGAACGATGGACGAGTTACGAAGGTTTGAATGTATTCCACGAGACGACCAAAAGTAGTTTTCACAATTAAAATGAGAACGATTTGAACGAGAACGATATTGAACGATTGAACGAATTTGAAACGATTGAACGATTTGAACAACGATTGGTTTTTGGTTAGTGTTTAGATAACGGGATGGGTGTAATGTGATAAAAGCACGGTAGATACGCTGCTGGTACTTCTTATATATAAGTGCTTTTATCATATTATATCCCGTGGCGTTATTTAGTTCACTTGGGCGAACGATTTTCAAACGATGTCACACAAACAATGTTTACTAAATGATATAAACCATACGAATTATTTTACGGGAATGATTTTACGATTTGAGTTACATAAGAAAATGTTTTGAGTTAATATTCATGGCATCGAGGTTTTATAAACTATAACCAATCTGTTTTGACTTGGTTATTCATTTTACAATACAAATGTTTTACTAAACAAGGTTTTATAATATTGGTTAACGAAGTAGTACGAGTTATTTTAACATGTAAACGAGCCATGTATCTGACACTCACACAAAACCTATGTGCTCGCCGACAATTCTTTGCTGACTTTATTTTTACATATGTTTCAGGTGGTGTTGAATGATGTTGATTGCTAGTAGGATGCATGCTCACTTAGGACTGGACGAGGCCTTAGTGACATAATAACGATGATAGACGATATGTAATCTTGTTTGTTTGGTTTCAAAGACAATGTAAATGGTTAATAATTCAATAAAACGAAACTGTTGAATCCATGGTTATGAAACAATAATTTTGCCACTCCACTCCCCGACGTTTCCGTCGCGGTTTCGTTGTTTTAACGAGGTCGGGGTGTGACAGAAGAGTTGGTATCAGGGCCAATGGTTATAAGGAATTAGGTTATTAGTAATGCTTTGACCTAGACTATAACTTCTCTAGGACCCTAACGCTAGTTCACTTGCGTTTAGATTTTAAAACAATACTGTCACCTATCTTTAGGTGATAACCACAATGAGAACACAATAACAAATCCGATTTGAAAATCAATCATCTAATCTTAGATGATTTGTTATAAGGTTTTGAACCTTCATAATTTTCAAAATCTCGTCAAAGTGTGGGTCTTATAATGTGAACACGTGCAATCTGGAAGGGTGGGTGCCTGTATCTTGAGTTTTCTGTCTAAGGCTAGAGTATTCGTACAAATCCACATAATCGGACCAGTCACTCTTACCTGGGAACTCTTGGGATGAGTGTCCACTTATAGGCTAAAGCATGTCTTTGCGATACATTATTTTGACCCATTTACTTTGATTAGTCACTGCGCGTCATTTGTTTGTTCGAGGTAACGAACAAATGATCGTTTTCCTTGTGTTTTGTCGATGTTTTCAATACCTCTTTTATTTATCCAATTGTCGATCTCACTCGTTTCTCATGTTTCCTTGTTCTTTTTAGAATATGCCATCTAGATGTGATCCCGAACGGGATGCTGCAATCGCAGCCCTTGTCGCTCAGCAAATCGCAGCTGTGCTTCCGAACCTAGTAACTCAGATTAATCAAGCGAACAACAACAACAATGCTCAGTGTAGTTTCAAAACGTTTAATTTGGCTAAACCACTAAAGTTTTCTGGGTCTCAAGGAGCAACTACGCTCCTGCAATGGTTCGAGAGCCTCGAGTTACAATGTCTTAACAGACAAGAAGTATAACATAATTAACTAGTCTTGCATCTTTTATTGTTGCTAAAGTCCAAGTATGCCTAGGTGTATCTTGATAAATCCTACGCATCATATCCTGAAACACATGTGAAAATAGGTACGTCAGCATAAAAATGCCTGTGAGATACATAGGTTTTGTGACAATAGGATTCATGACTTGAGTTTAAAGAAATGTTTAATGAAAGTTAGTCATGAACCTTGTAAATTGTTTTGTTAACCAAAGTCTTGTGAAAAATATATAGTTTGTGTAAAATGTATAAGTTCAAACTGAATGATCTAAATAACGCTATGACTTGTAGTACAGTACATGCACTTATATATAGGAAGTACCAGTGGCGTATCCACCATACTTGTGCCATACTACACACATCTCGTTACTTAAGTCACTTAAACAATCCACCAATGTATAAAGTCCATGTTTAAACCAATTGTCAAAAAGTCCTTTTATAAACCATGTCAAATGTTAAGAGTCCAAATGTAGTCAAGTAATGTGTAACAAATGTTATGTATGGTAAGTAAAGTGTAGTCACATAAACCAAATGTAAAAATGTACAAAACAAAGTATTTTTAATATATCAATAAGTTATGTTTTGTAAAGTAAATGCATGTTTTATTGGTACAAACACTTATATGGTAAGTTAACGCATACATTCAAGCCTTGAGACAGTCGGATAACCCTTTCAGTCAAGGTTATCAGAAGAAATGTTTTCGGATTCAGTCATTCCATCCATCCAAACAAACCTAGGATTTTAGGAACGGGGTTTGTCAAGTCCTATGGTACCATTACTTACTACCGTGCGGCGTAGCTAATGTTAATGAACGTATATAAGTCCCGTTTGTACAAACCAAATGTTATACCAAATGTAAACATGTTATATGAAAACAATGTACTAAGTATGCTAAGTCAACATACAAAGCAGAAAAGTCATGTAAATCAATGTGCTAGCATGCTCAGTCAACATACATAGCAGAAATGTAAAGTAAAACAATGTACTAAGTATGCTATCAGTCAACATACAAAGCAAAAAAGTCATGTAAATCAATGTGCTAGCATGCTATCAGTCAACATACATAGCAGAAATGTAAAGTAAAACCATGTACTAAGTATGCTATCAGTCAACATACAAAGCAGAAAAGTCATGTAAATCAATGTGCTAGCATGCTATCAGTCAACATACATAGCAGAAATGTAATGTAAAACCATGTACTAAGTATGCTATCAGTCAACATACATAGCAAAACAATGTAATGTAAATCATGTACAATAAGTGTACTAATAAACATAGTAAGTATATGATGTGAAAAACAAGAAAGCATGAAAGTAACAAATAGGCACATGTGTTTCACCCCAAAACAGTTTGAAAACAGTAAAAGATGGGTCTATGTACTCACCTTGATTTCGGGTAAGTCCAAACAAGTATGTAAAGTGTGAGAGTTTTGGCGGGAACAAGGTTTTTCCACGTTACTCTAATGGTATGAACATGCACAAAAAATTGCAATTGGTATCAACAAATATTGTTAATTGTAAACTAGAAACTAAGTCCATGGTGTTTGGTATGGTTTGACAAAAACGGTAACTATGGGTTTGAACAACTTAATTGGGGATCTTGATAAATAAGTAGGATTCAAAGGGATTATTTATGAGAAATATACTTTCTTAAAATAATCCACTATATATATAATGTTAAAGTGTAATACATGATAATTATCTAACAATTGTCTAAATAATTAATTTAAATCAGAATAATTAAAAATAATATTTTTAATTATTAACATGTAATATTACTGATTTACAGTAATTATTAGAGCCCTTGAACATTTTTATATAAATAAATGGAATTAAAAGGCTAAAATATCAGTATTTGAGTTTATCAGTTTAATTATTAGAAATAATCTGAAAATAAACAAATTAGTTTCTGAATTTTTTTATAAACTCAGAAAAATAGTTACTTTGTTATAAAAATATTTTTGGGCAGAATTTGTATAATTATATAAATAAAACAGTTTAGGTTTAAATAAGTAACTTAACTGATTTAATTATGTAAAATAAACTGTAAATAATAAAACAGTAACTTAATTTATATAAACTCAGAATAAAGTGTGTAATATCGTAAAAATAATTTTGGACACAAATTAAATAGTTATTTAATTTAAATAAATAAGATTTAGTCATATTTTTAAAGTGTAAATACTGTTTAAATTATAAAAATATCAAAATTACATGAAATATTAACAACAACATTATTTCTGTAAAGTTTATCATCTTAAGTAATTATCCTAAAAATTTCAGAAGTTAACTCATAAAATCCAATTTATCATAAATTTGTAAAGAGTAAATTACGTTTTTGGCCCCTGTGGTTATATCAGTTTTACTATATTGGCCCAAAATAAGAATTTTTAACATATCTGCCCCCATGGTCCCTATAACTAACCGTTTTGGCCCCTAAATCTAACCAAACCCTAACTCAGGTTAATTATTAGGCACATAACTTGCACATGATGGGTAATATGGTAATTTCACCCCCCATCATCATCTTACCCAGATTTTTCAAGAACATCATCATCTTCAACCCAGATTTTTCAAGAACATCATCATCTTCAACCATCATCATCCCCAGATCTTCATTTAAATCTAACCCAGATCTCATCATCTTCAACCATCATCATCATCCCCATATCTTCAATTAAATCTAACCCAGATCTTTAACGAACATCATCATCTTCAACCATCATCATCATCCCCACATAAACTTCAAACACATTGCATAACACCCATTACAAAAAAAAAAAAAATATATAGCACCTAATTAACTAAACTTTCTAATTAATAAAAAACAACCATTGAATCAAATATCAAATGCATATAACATTTAAAGCAAATTAAACCTAAACAGTTACAAAAACATAACAGGGAATGAACATAAAGTGTTACCATCAGTTGGATCAGTGGTGCTATGAACAAAACTCAAGGAAACAAAGATTGCTGCAACGAACTTGAGTAGCAGAAACCGATTGCAGTGATCTGTTACCATTGTTTGACGATGGAAAATAGCAAAATCAGGCAGTGATGAATGAAGAAAAAGGGGTAGATTTTGCCATTTTGAGAGAGAGAGAGAGAGATTCGAAGCTTGGTGAGCAGAGTAAAGAAGAGAGAGAATCAAGTAGGAAAAACACACAGGGAAGGTGTCGGCGAACAATCATCATCTCCCCACCAACACTTGATCCACAACGCACAACCCCTGATCTCACAAATCCGATCGATTTTCCCAGATTCTTCAGCAAAAATGGTGATGATGATGAGAATGGTGTTTGAAGAGACATTTTGGAGGAACAAACAAAATATCAGTGTGTTTGTGTGTGTGTTTTAATCTGATGAGGAGGAAGATTTAAATGGGGGAGCCAAGGGTTCACGAGACCATCTCCCTTGAGATTGATTGATTGCTTGTTCGTCCGTTGCTTTGAATTCTGGGGAAGATGATGAGTGGGATTGAAGAGGGTTCTGGGGAAGATGATGAGAGAGAAGGGGTTAAAAAGAAATCAGGATGAAATTACCATTATACCCCTTATGTAACCAATAAATTAACCTGAGTTAGGGTTTGGTTAGATTTAGGGGCCAAAACGGTTAGTTATAGGGACCATGGGGGCAAATCTGTTAAAAAATCTTATTTTGGGCTAATATACTAAAACTGATATAACCACAGGGGCCAAAAACGTAATTTACTCATTTGTAAATTTTAAACTATTTTTAATTAAATAAAACAGTTTTACAAAAATTTTGGCTATCATAATATTTTTAATAAATACATCAGTATATATAGTATTAATGCTAAAACTTTCAGATTCTAACTGATTAACATCGATTTATTATGAATTAATGAGTAAACTGTTAAATAAAAGAAAATAAATAATAATACTACTGTTCATCTTCTTCCCCGAATTGGTCAACAGAAGTCAAACCCGTTCCGATTTCGACCGAAACTTTGTTTATAAATCAATTAAATTTGCAGAAACATAGTACATGTATAAACAAACAGATCGAATCAAGAATATCGAACCGGTGTCGGCTGGAATGGCGTGTCGAGCTTCTCCGGCTAGTCCCGATTCCGGCAGGGTTGCAGGTCCGAACAGAGGGTTGTTTTCGAGTGTTAGAGGATTTCAGAGTGTGGTAGGAGGTTCGGGGAAGTTTAGTGAATCTTATAACATGTTCAATTTGAACCGAAATCGACACAAAATAGTGGATTTATTCCCACTTTGATTTTTAAATAAAACTTCCGATTTCAAGGATGTCAGGCACGATATCGAACAATTAAAACGCGTGGGTTAGATGTTTTTGAGGTGAAGATTCTGCGTGCAACGTTCTTGGGCAGATAAACCACTACGCATGTGCTTTGGGTCGAAATCCGGTAACAGCTGCGGTTTTTTTTGCAGGTTTGAATTATTAATATTTAATTCTAATATGTTTATATATATAATACGAATCGAGGCATATACCGGATGAGGGCTTAGCCCGACCGGTCTCATAGTCACTTGTTATAGCAAAGGTCCCGAGTTCGAATCCCCCAGTGACCGGTTTTACTTCTTTTTTTGATTTAATGATTTCGAAATTTACAGTTTGGTCCCTGAGGTTTCCGAACTACGCACAAAAGGTCCTTGTAACAGTTTAACTTAAATAACTAACTAGGTTAGTTTTTAAATAAGAGATCCTTATATAACATTTAACCCGGTTAAGCTTTTTCAGTTAAAAACAGTTTCAAAATGAAAATATCAGTCCAATCCTGGAGTTCAAGTTTCATAAAATGACTATACGGACCCTAGACTTTAAATTCAAAAATTAAAAGTTTATTTTATTTATAAAACAAGTTTCAAAAATGTCATAAAGGTCCCCTAAACTTATAGTTTTCAAAAATTACCTTTTTAACCCGAGCTTATAAGATTTCAGAAATGACAACTTAGTCCCCAGACTTTTGTACATTCTAAAAATGACGGTTTTAGTCCTCGGACTTAAAATCAAAGTTTTTAAGCGAGTTTCAAGGAATGACAATTAGGTCCCTCAACTTATATTTTCACATAATGTCATAATAGGCCCTTATAGTTTATGTAGTCTTGTTTAATAGTATAAAACTCAATTAAATTTGCAAATGTTCACGTGTTTGAGCCAGTAAATCATGTAAAAGTGTGAAACAAGCATGTATCAATCAAATTGCATTTCAAGACACGATAACTGTTATTATGTGCATCAAACAAGCACATGTTTGAAAATCGAGGTGGTTACATGTTGTTGCTGGTTATCTTGGATCTTCAAAAGAGGAGAAGGAAACCCAAAAATGACAAGGTTCCTAAATTGGGGACCTGAATATGAATTTATTCAACTTCTACTTCCGCCTCTAGCCACCGCACCACCACCGCTACCAAACTACCCTCGTTATAACCAATTTTCAGATCGATTAATAACCACTGTTCCACTTTTATGCATTTTCACATCACATAAGTCTTCACTTTGTTTCTCTATTGTATCTGTTTGTACAACGGCTCCACTAGTATCTATTTTCACATCACGTAAATCCCCATTAATCAGTTATTACCATTGTAGACTTCCAACTTCACGTTAGTGGTAACTTCCTTCGATAATTTTGAACTGGTGACTATAGAAGCATGTTCTAAACTAGAATTCACTGTCAGACTGGTAAATCCTTGAATGGGGATTCTATCTTTAACTCTAAATTCGCAAATCCTTCTTTAAGGGTGCAACTATGTTCTTTGCTTTCTGGATTAGTGCTAAAAACAGGTTTGTGATGGTTTCCTACGCTCATTCAATTTCAGATATAAGTTTTCTGGTGAGAAAAAGAGAGAGAGAGAGGGAGAGAGATTCAGGTGTGTGATGGTTTCCTATGCTCATTATCTTCAGCAACTGGGGTGGTTCTTCACAGATCTGAAAACCTAAGCGACGATGGTGGTGATTTGGGATGGGGATTTAAAGGCAGTGGTGGCAGTGGTTGTTAGGGATAGAATTTCATAGCCTATGGATCACGGATCCTCAAGTGAAGCCTGGATCACGGATCCTCAGTTCAGTTTGAATTAAGGATCCTCAGGAGACGCTACGAGAATAAGGATCTAGGATCCTCATTATTATTCTAAAACTAACAATTGTTTCCATCACCTTTTGTCTTGTTTTGCAGGTATGTTTCGAAGAGGACTTATTCCATCCGAGATTCCAGGGGAATATGGTCTTTATTTTCAACATGTGCACAGGCTGATGACCTTTGGTGGTGATCGTGGGTGAATGGCTGATTTTTCAGATAGTTAGTTAGGATATTTTTAGCTAGGATAAGAGGGGTATTGAGCTTATTTTTAGAAACCACTTGCACTCCGGTGAGAATACATCATTTCTGTTATCATCTCTCGAATACACACACACTAGAATTCATTGTATCAAGCTCAATACATCCGAAGTTGTAAACTTGTTTATTCAATATACTTGATAGTGATAGTTTTCACTATCCGAGGTTTTTTATGCTAGAGATCATTCATTGATCAAGGGCTTTTTCCTCATATAAATCCTTGTGTTCACACTCAGTTCTACCTACTTGTTGTTCATACATTTGACTAATTAATCAAGCATCATACCTCACAAAATCAGATTTGGTTGCATTATCCTTGTGAGATTTTTGACCAAAACAGTTTGACGCCCACCGTGGGGCAATCGGTGCTTCATTCTTGAGAAATCTTATTCATTTCGTTCATTTTTGTTCATTACCTTCAACCACATGGCTTCTCATGCGAAGAACACTTCAAGCTCTATGCCGGCGATCACCTCTTCACAGGGTATTCCACATTTGCCTCCTGCTCCTTCTGGATCCTAGAAGAATGCTGAGAATGCTGCGAAGAAGCCAACCCCCGTTTTCTCAAAAGCAACTACTGCTGTTTCTTCTAGTCCTACTAATAATGATCTTTATTCTTTGATTTTGCAGATGAAGGATTACATGCAGCAGCAGGACAGAACTAATGACAGGATCCTTCGAGAAATTGATGAGATCAAGAAATTGAAAAGATCAACGGAGGATCACTCTCCATTGGTGCCGAGATCACTGAATTTCGACACTCCAGCCACAACCACCCAGCATTCTACAGCATCCGATGTCCAGCATCAGGGAGGATTATCAAGTACGCGTTAAGGATCATCGACAATGACACAGGCTCAAGGATCCTACTTCCAGCCGTCAGGATCCTCTCTTCAGCCTCAAAGATCCTCCTTCCAGCATCAAGGATCCTTCTCGAGTTCAGGAGGATACATGGGGACGTAGACAGTTCAAGGATCCTACTCTCAGTATCCAGGATCCTCATCTCAGGTTCAAGAATCCTCATCTCAAGTTCAAGGATCCTCATCTCAGGCTCACGGATCCATGGATTATCCTCCAAGACCCCTAGCTTCAGTGTATCAAGGATCCAACATCTTTCAGGATCAAGGATCCTTAAGGAGTGCACAACCCAGAAGTTCAGAGATTCACTTGGGAGACTTCATACCTATGTAGACTATTGCTTCATCTGGTCCCTCAATCATGCCAGAGTCACATCAATATGGATTCACATCAGGAATCCCAACCTTGAATCCATCAGGTGGTAACACTTTAAATACTTCTTATAATGCTAACCATGGCTTTGTGTAGGATACAGGAATCAACCAAGCTATGGCTAGGGAATTGCAAAAACTCAAGGATATGATATCCAGCGTCCCAGGAGTGGTTAAGCCCATTCCTGAGATTCCGGATGGGAGTCATAGGATATCTCGTTTTGCGCCACCTATTTGTGATGCAGAGATACCAAAGAGGTTCCAAACAACAAACATGAAGTTATATGACGGCACAACTGATCCAGAAGAGCATGTAGCTCAATACAGGGAGAGAATGGAGATCAATCCCATTCTTGAAAGATTGAAAGAAGCATGTCTATGCAAGGGTTTCGGATCCACACTGAAAGGATCAACTCTTAAATGGCTGCTAAGTCTTCCCCCTTACTCTATTACTTCATTTGCTAACCTAGTTAATTTGTTTAATAGCCAATTCTCATTCTGTAGGAGATTTGAACGATTAACCAGTGATCTATATAGGGTAACACAAGGTCAAAATGAATCACTTAGAGATTATATCACTAAATTCAATAGAGAATCCTTAGAGATTCCTAATTTGGATATTGCTACGGCCGTAGAAGCTTTCAAAATGGGTTTACTTAAGGATTCATAATTCTATGATGATCTTGTCATGACCCCTTGCAGGAATCTTGATGAAGTAAGAATCAGGGCCCTTAGATTCATCCGCTTAGAGGATGATAAAAGGATCCAAGAGAGACTGTCAGAATCCTCAAAGCAGGAAAAGCAAGGATCGTATTTTAGGAAAAACAAGTCTGATAATCAAAACGTGCATGACAAGAAGAGGATGATGAAGATCATCCACCCATTTCTGAATATTGCTTTGTTGTTGATAATAATGAACTAATCCTTGCAATGCAGAATCTAGGTGAAAAAGCAAGATGGCCCAGAAAGATTGATAAGCCAGCCGCTACAAAAGATAAATCCAAATAGTGTGCCTATCATGAAGATTTCGGTCATCTCACTGATGAATGCATAGCACTCAGGAAAGGGATTGGTTACTTGTTGAGAAAAGGACATTTAAAGGAGCTATTTGGAAGAAAAAAGTCAAGAATCAAGGATCCTGAAAAGATTACAGAAAGAGCTCCTGCTCCTCCAGCTGATGCAAAAATTATCAACTTCATTTCTGGTGGATCAGACATATGTGGCACTTCCTTTTCAGCATCCAAGAGGCATGCTAAAGAGACAAAGATGGAAAATGCGGATAGGCCCATTCGAACCTCAATCCTTACACAGGAGAAAATCATATCCTTTGATGAGGACGATCGTGTGGACATTCAGGATCCTCTTCATGATGGTCTTGTTATTACTTTGTTTCTATCTAACTATTTTGTTCGCATGATTCTCATAGATGGAGGAAACTCCGTGAACATCATTCAACTTGATGTCCTCAAGAAGATGAACATCCCTGAATCAGAAATTATCCCAAGATCATCAGTTCTTGTAGGATTCAGTGGAGAAACCAAGAACACATTGGGGGACATTCAGCTTCCCATTTACATAGAGGGAGTTAATTCTTTTCAAAAATTTTGTGTCATAGATTGCTTATCCTGTTGCAATGATATCCTTGGCAGGCCATGGATATATGACATGAAAGCAGTTCCATCTACATGTTAGGGGAGGATTTTCCAATCCTATGGATCACGGATACTCAAGCACTGCCAGGATTACGGATCCTCAATTCTGTTTGAATTAAGGATCCTCAGAAGGTGTTGCAGGATCAGGATTCAGGATCCTCATGATTATCCTTACACTAACGATTGTCTTTGCTCTGTTTGAGTTTGTTTTGCAGGAGTATACGCCTTAGACTTGGTCATGCCGATATTCTTAGAGAATATGCTCTCAATATTCCGCACGTGCATGGCTTAGTGAAGGTTATAGAGATCGTGGGAAGCTAGCATGAATTGCGGATAGTTAGTTGTTTTAGTTATTTCTAATTTTAAAAGGGGATAACAAGCTTGAATTAGAACACTTGGCTAATTTAGCAAATACACACTCTCGTAACAGCTCTCAATAAGCTCTAAACAGTTTACTTGGCGATTTCATACATTTTTGCACTTTTGTACACTAGTGATCCTTGTAACAAGCTTGTTATCATCTTGAGTTGTAACAACCCTTTGTTTAATTTTAGTTGGTGATCGGTAGTTTCCATCACCCGAGGTTTTTTATGCCGGAGATCTTCTAAAGATGAAGGGCTTTTTCCTCGTATAAATCTCGGTGTTCATCGTTGATTTTTCATTCATACATTCGTACATTGTTTCAAGCATCATTCCTCACAACAAAGATTTGGTTGTATTATCCTAGCCTGATTCTTTAACCAAACAGTTTGGCGCCCACCGTGGGACAATTGGTGCTTCATTTCTGAAAAAAATCGCTCATTATTTTCATTTCGGTTCGTCATCTTCAACTACATGGCTTCCTCAGCAAAGAACACTTCAAGCTCTATACCGGCAATCACTTCTTCACAGGGCGTTCCACCTTTGCCTCCACCACCTATTGGATCTCAGAAGAATGTTGAAAATGCTGCAAAGAGACAAAGCCCCATTTTTCCAAAACCACCAACTTCTGCTGTTTCTTCTAACCCTACTACTAGTGATCTTTTTTCTTTGATTTTGAAGATGAGGGATCACATACAAGAGCAGGACAAGACCAACGAAACGATCCTCCGGGAAATTGGTGACATAAAGAAACAGAAGAGATCGGGGGAGGATCACTCTCCTCTGATACCAAGGTCACTGGATTTCAACACTCCAGCTATAACCGCCCAACAATCTGCAGTTCCAGATATCCTGTACCAGAGTGAACCATTGGGAAGGCGTTATGGAACAACAACCATGAGTCAGGCGTTAGGGTCTCACTTCCAGCCTTCAGGATCCTATTTTTAGCCTTCGGGATCCTCTTTCCAGCATCAGGGATCCTTCGCCAGCTCAGGAGGATATTTGGGGACGCACACAGTTCAAGGATCCTCTCAAGTTCAAGGATCCTCTCAGGTTCATGGATCCTCTCAGGTCCAAGGATCCTCACAGGTTCAGGGATCCTCTCAGGTCCAAGGATCCTCACAGGTTCAAGGATCCTCTCAGGTTCAAGGATCCTCCTTCCAGGTTCAAGGATCCAACATCTTTCAGGATCAAGGATTCTTAAGAAGTGTACAACCCTCAAGTTCAGATGTTCATCAAGGAGACTTCATTCCAATGCAGACCATTGCTACTTCTGGTCCTTCAATCATACCAGAATCTCGTCAATATGGATTCATATCTGGGATTCCAAACCTGAATCCTCTGGGAGGTAACACTTTTAATAATTCTTATAACACTAACCATGGCTCTATGCAGGATACAGGTATCAATCAAGCTATGGCTAGGGAATTACAGAAACTGAAGGATATGATATCCAGCGTTCCAGGGATGGTTAAGCCCATTCCTGAAATCGCAGATGGTAGCCATAGGATATCTCGTTTTGCACCACCTATTTGTGATGCTGAGATACCCAAAAGGTTCCAGATACCAACTATGAAGCTGTATGACGGTTCGATGGATCCAGAGGAACATGTAGCTCAATACAGAGAAAGGATGGAGATCAATCCAATTCCTGAGAGGTTAAAGGAAGCATGTCTATGCAAGGGTTTTGGATCCACACTCACAGGATCAGCTCTTAAATGGCTGCTAAGTCTTCCCCCTTACTCTATTACTTCATTTGCTTATCTAGTAAATCTGTTTAATAGTCAATTCTCATGTAGTAGAAAATTTGAACGTTTAACTAGTGATCTATATAGGGTAACACAAGGTCAAAATGAATCACTTAGAGATTACATCATTAAGTTTAGTAAAGAATCCTTAGATATCCCTAATCTGGATATTGCTACGGCTGTGGAAGCCTTTAAAATGGGTTTGCTTAGGGATTCATTATTCTATGATGATCTTATTATGACCCCATGCAGGAATCTTGAGGAAGTGAGAACCAGGGCCCTTAGATTCATCCGATTAGAGGATGATAAAAGGATACAGGAAAGACTGGCAGGATCCTCAAAACAGGAAAAGCAAGGATCCTACTTCAAGAACAACAAGTTCAAATCCTACAATAAGTCTCCAGAACGTGCATGCAGTAGAACAGGAAGAGGATGATGAGGATTATCCTCCCATTTCTAAATACTGTTTTTCTGTTGATACCAATGAACTAATTCTTGCAATGCAGAATCTAGGTGAGAAAGCAAGATGGCCAAGGAAAAGTGATAAACCAGCCGCAACAAAAGACAAATCCAAATGGTGTGCATATCATGAGGATTTCGGACATCTCACTGAAGAGTGTATTGCACTTAGAAAAGAAATTGGTTACTTGTTAAGCAAGGGGCACTTAAAGGAACTTTTGGGAAGGAAGAAGTCAAGGATCTAGGATCCTGAGAAGATCCCAGAAAGAGCTCCTGCTCCCCCAGCAGATGCACAAGTTATAAACTTCATATCCGGTGGATCAGACATTTGTGGTACGTTTTCAGCAGCCAAAAGACATGCCAAGGAGACCAAGATGGATAATGGAGATAGACCCATCCGAACCTCTACTGTTACACAGAAGAAAGTTATAACTTTTGATGAGGATGATCGTGTTGATGTGCAGGAACCTCACCATGATGGTCTTGTTATTACTTTATTCATATCTAATCATTTTGTTCGCAGGATCCTAATCGATGGAGGAAGCTCGGTGAACATCATTCAGCTTGATGTCCTCAAGAAGATGAACATCCCTGAATCAGATATTATCCCAAGATCCTCAGTTTTTGTGGGATTTAGCGGAGAAACCAAGAATACATTGGGGGACATTAAACTTCCCATCTACATCGAGGGACTTCATTCTTATAAAAAAAAAATTTGTTATAGATTGCTTATCATGTTGCAATGTTATCCTTGGCAGGCCATGGATACATGACATGAAGGCAGTTGCATCTACATATCATCAATGTGTGAAGCTTCCTAGTCCATGGGGGGTGATAAAGATTGAGAGTGACCAACAAGAAGCAAAAAAATGCTATACCTCATCAATGAAGCCAGCCTCAAGACCAAGGGAGCAATAGCAACTAAAGTATCCTCCAAGAGATGTCTTAGAGGCAAGAGAACAGGATGTGAAAGAAATCCTTATGGATCCTCATGATCCTGAATCCAAAGTCTTCATAGGATCAGGGATCCTCAGTAACATTGAACAGGATCTAGTATCCTTCCTCAAGAGGAGAAAAACTACCTTTGCCTGGAAACACGAAGATATGACAAGTATCTCTAAAGATATAATTACTCATAAACTTGGTATTGACATGTCATTCAAGCCCATACATCAAAAAAGAAGGAAGTTTGCACCTGAAAGGAATGCCATTATCCAGGAGGAGGTAGACAAGTTACTTCGAGCAGGTATGATTAGAGAGGTTAAGTATCCAAGATGGTTAGCCAATGTGGTTGTTGTTCAAAAGAAAAACGAAAAGTGGAGGGTATGTGTCGATTTTACTGTTTTTAAACAAGGCATGTCCCAATGATCCTTTCCCATTACCCCACATTGACTCCATGGTGGATGCTACCGTGGGTCATGAGTTGTTGACTTTTATGGATGCTTCATCTGGATTTCAACAAATTCAGATGGAACCATCTGATCAAGAGGATACAGCCTTTATGACCCCAACTGGTATCTATTGTTATATTGCTATGCCATTTGGACTAAGGAATGCAGGTGCTACTTATCAAAGGCTAGTCAATATGATGTTTAAGGAACAAATAGGACACACTATGGAAGTCTACATAGACGACATGGTGGTTAAATCCAAGAGAGCTGAGAATCACCTTAGAGATTTGGAAGAAGCATTCAGTATCCTTGACAAATTCAATATGAAGTTGAATCCTTCAAAGTGTCACTTTGGTGTTAAAGCAGGCAAGTTCCTAGGATACATGGTAACAAAAAGAGGCATTGAAGCAAGTCCAGAGCAAATTAAGGCTATTGTGAATATCAAATCGCCCGCCAATGCCAAGGATGTGCAAAGGTTAACAGGAAGGATCGCAGCCTTGAATAGGTTCATATCAAAATCATCAGAAAAGTGCAAGGAATTCTATGACATTTTGAGAAAGGACAAGAAATTTGAGTGGACTGAAAAGCATGAAAATGCTCTCAAAGCCCTTAAGGATTACCTATCCTCAGCTCCTGCCTTGATGAAACCAGAAAAAAGGGATATATTATCCTTATATCTAGCGGTATCCTCTAAAGCAGTAAGTGCGGTCCTTGTTAAGGATCACGAAGGTACACAACATCATGTTTATTATGTAAGTAAGAGTTTGCTTGATGCTGAATCCAGGTATTCACATTTAGAAAAACTTATCCTTGCTTTGATTATGGCATCTACTAAACTAAGACATTATTTTGAAACTCATGCCATTATTGTTAAGACTAATTTTCCAATTAAGAATGTTCTCAGGAAACCTGAAATGTCAGGAAGGATGGCCAAATGGGCAGTGAAGCTTAGTGCTTATGATATAAGATATGAACCAAGGACTGCCATCAAATCCTAAGCCTTAGTTGACTTTGTGGCAGATTTTAGTAGTGACTTGCAAAAAGAAGCCGAATTAGAAGTTCAACACCTTGAAGAGACTAAGGATCCTTGGATACTCTTCACTGATGGAGCCTCTAATGTCAAAGGAACAGGACTTGGAATACTACTAAAATCGCCACAGGGGAACATAATACCCCACTCCATAGCTTGTGAGTTTCAAACTACTAATAATGAGGCTGAATATGAGGCCTTGATAGCTGGTTTGCAAATTGCCAAGCATATGAGGATCAGGTATCTTGAGGTACATGTAGATTCATTGTTAATCACTAATCACTTTAATGGATCCTATGCTGTTAAAAGTGAAAAGCTAATCAAATACCTAGAGATAGTCAAGGAATTGGCACTCTCTTTTGTTTCTTTTAGTTTGACACAAGTACCCAGGGAAGATAATGCAGAAGCTGATGCATTGGCCAACCTAGGATCATCCTTAAAAATTCCAGAGGATATCAAGATCCCTATCATCCATATTTTGGCTCCTGCTATTGAGGATCAGATAACTATGGAGATAGATGAGGATCCTGCAATGGTTCCTAGTGATGGTGCACAGTCTCATTCAGGATCATGGATCCTTCCAACCATGAGATATATACAACATGGAGAAATTCCCACAGGAGAAAACCCCAGGGCTTTCAAAATTAAGGTATCTCAATTTACAATATTGAATACCATGTTATATAAACGATCTCTTGCAGGTCCATATCTAAGGTGCATAGAGGATCCTGAAATTCAAGAAGTCCTAAAGGATTTTCATGAAGGAGATTGTGGAAACCACACTGGGGGCAGGGCATTATTCTCAAGGATCCTTAGGACAGGAAACTATTGGCCTACAATGAAGAAGGATGTTGTGGATTATGCCAAGAAGTGTGATCCTTGTCAGAGACATAGTAATATCCTTTACCAACCAGCAGAGCTCTTGCATCCTATATCCTCTTCTTGGCCATTCATGAGATGGGGAAAGGATATAGTTGGAAAACTTCCCAAAGCACCAGGAGGAAAGGTGTTCATGCTTTCCATGACTGATTACTTCTCTAAGTGGATAGAGGCTGAAGCCTTTGCTCAAGTCAGAGAAAAAGAAGTGATATCCTTTATTAAAAGAAACATTATTACTAGATTTGGTATTCCTTCTGAAATTGTTTGTGATAATGGATCCCAATTTATTAGGAGCAGAACTACTAACTTTTGTGACAGCTGGGGGATTAAGATGATAACATCAACACCAGTCCACCCACAAGCTAATGGTCAAGCAGAATCATCCAACAAGATCATCATCAACAACTTGAAGAAGAAGCTTGGATCCAAGAAAGGAAAGTGGGCAGAAGAACTACCTTATGTACTATGGGCTGATAGGACAACCCCCAAGAATGCTACTGGCCAAACTCCATTTTCTTTTGTATTTGGAGCAGAATTAGTGATCCCTACAGAGATGGTGGTTCCTACTGCAAGAACAAGCATTCGTGATCCTGAAGGAAATGCTGAAAACTTGGTTCAAGACTTAGATACTATAGAAGAACTCAGGGATTTGGTAAGGATAAGGATAGCTAGTTATCAACAAAGGATGGCTGGAGCCTATAATAGAAATGTCAGGATCAGGAAATTCCAAGTTGGTGATATGGTATTGAGGAAAACATTTTAGAATACCACAAATCCTGCTGATGGAAAGTTGGCACCAAAGTGGGAAGGCCCTTACTTGATTGAAGCTGAGGCAGGAAAGGGGGCATATCGATTGCTAACAATGGAAGGTGATTTGCTACCAAGAGCTTGGAATGCTGTCCACTTGAAGAAATACTTCATGTGATAGGGATTCATGATCCTTAGCAATATTCATGATCTACATCCTCGAAGGATCCTTAGAGGATGGATGATCCTCATTCTGGTACTACGTCAAATATGACCTACGGCCACACTTTTAAAAAAAACCTCCATGCCACACATTTGAAAAAATATGTGGCTAAAGGTCATTCATACAATTTTAAAACACCTTTAACCACACATTTGATTATTAATGTGACCATTGTATACCAGTTCAGTTGCTTTAGCCACACTTTTACAAGATAATGTGACATTTACTAGCCACAACCCGAAAAGTGTGGCCATATGTGATTTACAACCACATATTTTTTTTTCATGTGACCAAAAACACATGTATTTGACACGTTTAGCCACATTTTAAGAAAAAAACTATGACATATATTAGCCACATTAGCAAAGTGTGGCCAAATGTTATCTATGATCACGTTATTTATTTTCATGTGACCAATAACACATGTATTTGAAAACTTTAGTCACACTTTAATAAAAAAAAATTTGTGACATTTATTAGCCACACTTGAAAAGTGTGGCCAAATGTGATCTACGACCATAGTATTTTTCTAAAGTGAGAAAAGCACATGTATTCAAAACCTTTAGCCATATGTTAAGAAAAAACAGTCACACAAGAAAAATGTGTCCAAATATGATCTACGGCCACAATATATGTTTGGTAATGTGGCTAAAATCTAATATATATGGCCACATATATCATATTGTGTGACCAAATGTTAGACAACAGTCACACGTAAAATTAAAAAAATTCAAGTGGCTTTACATTAGAATTTGTCAAACCATCGTCACTTTGTCTATTTTGTGTGACAAAATGATATCAAACAAGGTTAAAATTACTATATCTTTAAAAATTTCCTCCAATATATTCCATCCTAAAATTTAAATTTTCCTCCAAAATATTTCATCTAAAAACTTCCCTCCCCCCTCCAAAAAAAATATCTCATTCTAAAACTTCCTTCTCAAAATATTTCATTTTAGAACTTCCTCCTTAAATAATATTATAATTTAAAAAATTACATTATTAAATAAAAAAAATTCTTAAGACATATTTGAATTCAAAGTTATATTAAATATTATATTTTCAAAGTTCATATTTGTTATTACTCATTTTTTATAAATAATATAATAATGTGTATATATTAGCTACGTTTATATACATTTTATATTTTATAACCAACAGTTTTTAAAAATCATATATTTTTAAGGTATATAAATTATAAGTTTTCATTTTATTTTATTTTATTAATTGAGTAATGTCCTTCCAGACTTATATTTGTCATTTATTAAAGCATATTGGGACTTGATGTATCAAAATGGACAATTTGTAGATCAAATATGTCTTAATGGCCATATTGGGCCTTAGTTGATCACAATGACCAATAGTAGTTTATAAATGTGTTAATGGACCATATTGAAACTTAATAGATCAAGATGGACAATAGTAGATCGTACATGTCTTATTGGATCAAATTGGGCCTTAATGGATCATAATTGACAATAGCATATCATATATGTTTTAATAGACCATACTGGGGCATTAATGAATCACAATGGGCGATAATGGAACATACACGTCTTAAAGGACCATATTGGGACTTAATAGAACACAATGGACAATAGTTGGTCGTGCATGTCTTAATGGACCATAATGACCCTTAATGGATCAACATGGATATTAGTAGAAGATATGTGTTTTAATGGACCATATTGGGCCTTAAGGGGTCATAATGGATAATAGTAGATCATACATGTCTTAACGAACCATATTAGGCCTTAATGGGTCACAATGTACAATAGTAGATGATCATACATGTCTTAATGGGTCATATTTAGCTTTAATACCACAGTATACCATACCATACTAGGGATGAACATGGTACTGGACCGGTAGTCAAAAAACTAGGAAAATGGGTACCGGTACCGACTACAACGGGTACGGTACCGGTACTAGTACCGAAAAATGGAAAAAATGTGTACCGGTATCCGATACTAAATATACCATACCATACTAGGGATGAACATGGTACTGGACCGGTACTCAAAAAACTAGGAAAATGGGTACAGGTACCGACTACAACCGGTACGGTACCGGTACTAGTACCGAAAAATGGAAAAAAATGTGTACCGGTATCCAATATTAAATGCTCATCCCTATACTATACTACATTATACTATTGTAGCAGACTATATTTTTAGTACTTTATAAAATATACTATACAAGGTGTACTATTATTTTTAGTACTTTTAATAAAAAGAAGTATTTTCGTTTTTTTAATTTCATACTTTTTAAAAAGTTAACATGTTTTAAGTAGGGATGTCCTTGGTATTAATAACTAGGTTTAAATTTTTCCTAGTTAAGGATGTTAGAGAATTCAAAAAATCACATTTATATATATATATATATATATATATATATATATAGGATTAATTTAAAATGAGAACCACCTCGAGTTGTAAGAACCGCGAGAACCACACCATCCGGGCCGCCGTTGACCACGATTTTTTTTTACAACTAGATGTGTATATTATAAACACGTTCGTAAAAAAAAAATTTTAACGCCGCGGCTGAGGGGGTAGTTTTTTACACCACAAGTTTGGTGTAAAAAAAAATAAAAACACCAAACTTGTGGTGTAAAAAACTACCCCCTCGGCCGCGGCGTTTAAATTTTTTTTTTACGAATGTGTTTATAATATAGACATCTAGTTGTAAAAAAAAATCGTGGTCAACGGCGGCCCGGATGGTGTGGTTCTCGCGGTTCTTACAACTCGAGGTGGTTCTCATTTTAACCTTCCCCTATATATATATATATATATATATATATATATATATATATATATAGGGGACCGCTAAAATGAAAACCACCTCTAGTTATGAGAACCACTTATTAGCCCTTAGATCAACTTGATGAATGGATGAGATTTAAAGTAACAAAAATTAATATTAAATGGTTTTGTCTTATTATGTCTTTAATATTATAATCCAAAAGGGTATTTAAGTAATTTTGTTTTTTTTTGTCTTATTAAGTTTATTGTTTTTTATTACAATTTTGTCCTATTACATTAAATGTTTTTTTTTTTTCTTAAATCAGTTTTTTTTTATACTAAAACAAACATCTGTTTTTTTTTTTTTCTAAAATCTGTTTTTTTTTAAATCGGTTTTTTTCTTTCTAAAATCTGTTTTTTTTTTACGCTCCGTTTTTTCACGCCGTTTTACGACCAGTCTTACGCCCGACTTTATCAAGCGACGTTTTTTTAACACGCCGTTTTTTTAACGCGCCGTTTTTTAACGCGCCGTTTTTTACGCGCCGTTTTTTACGCGCCGTTTTTTACGCGCCGTTTTTTTAAAGCGCCGTTTTTTACGCGCCGTTTTCTACGCGTCGTTTTTTAACGCCATTTTTTTACGTTTTACGCGCCGGTTTTTTACGTTAACGTTTTTTTACGTTTTACGCACCGGTTTTTTACGTTAATGTTTTTTTACGTTTACGTTTTACCTAAAATTTTTTACGTTTTACGAAAAAACCTTTTACGTTTTACGTAAAACCTTTTTACATTTTACGTAAAACCCTTTACGTTTTACGCGCCGGTTTTTTACGTTAACGTTTTTCACGTTTTTACATTTTACGCACCGGGTTTTTACGTTAACGTTTTTTACGTTAACATTTTTAAATTCAGGTTTTTTACGTTAACGGTTTTTTACGTTAACGTTTTTTTCGTTTTAGTAAAAAAAAATTTTACGTTTTACGTTTTACGTAGAACTTTTTACTTTTTACGTTTTACGTAAATCGTAAAAAGTTTTACGTTTTACGTAAAACTTTTTACGATTTACGTTTTACGTAAAACTATTTACGTAAAACTTTTTACGCTTTACGTTTTACGTTAAAAAAGTTTACGGGTTATTTTTCTTTTTACAATTTTTTTTACGCAAAAACGAACACACCCAGAAATCGCAAACTCGAGAGGTGTCTCAGATATATTGTTTATCATCATCGACGCCTCAAAAAAAATATAAAAACCCAACAAACATAAAAAAACAAAGGGTATCTCGAAAAAAAACGGGGTTTAGCTCAGATTATCCGATAATCAAGAGGCTGCAAAAGTGGGGTTGCAGGATCAAAAACCCTACCCTCCGCCGTCCTTGCCGCGCCATCGTCATCAAAATCTACGGGTTTTTTTTGCATCATCGCCACCCCGTCGATCGTATCAAAACCCACAAATTTAAATATCACAAATCAAAACCCACAGATCAAAAATCCCCAACATACTAAACCCACAGATCAAACATTCAAAACCCACAGATCAAGAACACATATCAAGAACACAGGCCAAGATTCAACCGATTCAAACATTCAAAACCCAGAAAAATCAAGAACACATATAAAAAATTCAACAGATCAAGAACACAGGCCAAGATTCAACAGATCAACACCTACAAATCACCACCGTAACCGTATAACCCACAAGACAAACCCACAAGATTCGCCGCCCCCGTAACCGTATAACCCACAACCACCACCGTTAGAACCACCGCCGCCGCCGACCAACCACCACCGTAACCGTATAACCCACAACCAAACACCAGATTCGAACACCCACCACCAGATTCAACAAAAATTAAAACCCATAATCAACCCAGAAAAATCAAGAACACATACCAAAAAAACCCAGAAAAATCAAACCCAGAAAAATAAAGAACACCCATCAGATTCAAGAACACCCAAAATCAAACCTAGAAAAATCAAGAACACATACCAAAAAAACCATCGGTATCACCGGCTTCACCGGCTCAGCCACCGCCGCCGGCCCTCTCCACCCACCCACCATCCCCAACGCCACCCGCCGCACGCCTCCAACCCCCCAAAACCCGCACCGGTCTCCCCCACATAAACATCGTCATCCTCAGAAAAACGGCCGGAGAATACATCCCCTGAGCCGTCGCCGTCAATTCTCATCATCATCGACACTAATAACAGCAGCTTATCATCATAATCATCTTCAACAGCAGAACGATTTGTGTGAGTGAGAGATTTGAAAAAACCCCTTTTAAAAATTACATGTAAAGAATGGATCTGATAGAGATATGAGAGATTGGTAAAACCCCTCTCCAACCCACAGCCTCGCAACAAGAGAGAGAGAGGGACAAAACAAGTGAAAATGAAGAAGATGATGAATGATCTGGTTAATAAGATAGAGGAGAGAGAAGAGAGAAAGGTGTGCAATTTAATGAGGAGAGAGGAGAGGAGAGAGATGATAGATAGGACATTAAAAGGAAATGACCAAACTACCCCTTGTTGTGATTGGTTGAAAGTGGTTCTCGTGGTTCTCATAACTGGAGGTGGTTTTCATTTTAGCGGCTCCCTATATATATATATATATATATATATATATATAGGGGAAGGTTAAAATGAGAACCACCTCGAGTTGTAAGAACCGCGAGAACCACACCATCCGGGCCGCCGTTCACCACGATTTTTTTTTTTACAACTAGATGTGTATATTATAAACACATTCGTAAAAAAAAAAAATTTAAACACCGCGGCCGAGGGGGTAGTTTTTTACACCACAAGTTTGGTGTTTTTATTTTTTTTGTTTTTTCTTTTTTTTTACACCAAACTTGTGGTGTAAAAAACTACCCCCTCGGCCGCGGCGTTTAAATTTTTTTTTTACGAATGTGTTTATAATATACACATCTAGTTGTAAAAAAAAAATCGTGGTCAACGGCGGCCCGTATGGTGTGGTTCTCGCGGTTCTTACAACTCGAGGTGGTTCTCATTTTAACTTAATCCTATATATATATATTTTTTTTTGGGGTGTTACAACACTCTAGAAACCCTAGTAGTTCATGCAACATGTCTGTATGTATACAAGTTAAAATTCTCTAAATCAGATAACCTAGGAAACATGGCGACTATTACTATGGTTTTCAATTCAAAACCTGAACGAGAAAGTGACGGTGGAAATGATGGAGATGGAAAGTTTCCGCCTGGTAACAGCGGCGGCGGCTGTGGCGGAGATGGTGTTGACGGTGGCGATGAGGATGATCATGATGAGAAGGAGTTTGGACCGGTTGTGATAATGGTGGTGGTTGGTGACGGTGGGGCACAACGGATGTGGTGGTGATAATGGTGGGTTATAGTGGGGCACAATGGTGGTGGTGGTGGTTGGGACGGTGGGGCACAACGGTTGTGGCGGTGAACGGTGGTCAGTGACTGACTGGCGAAGATGAGTGGCAGTGGTGTGGTGGTTGTGTTTTAGAGGGGTGGTTGTTGTGATGGTGGGTTTGTGGTGGTGATTGGTTGTGCAGACTTAGAGAGAGGGGGGATAGTTAAGAGGGTTGATATTATTTTTTTTATTTATATACAAACACATACGTATTTTCATTTTGGTCATAACTTGAAGCTAGTTACACACAAGTCCCTTTATTAAAAGCTTTAAATAAAATAAAAAGAAAATGGCAATTACCCCTGTCTAACAAAGTTTTATGGATGGAGTCAAATTAGTTGGACCAAAATAGTAATGATAAAACCTTTTTAAATCCGTAGGCGATTTGGTTAATCTACGCGAGATTATTAAGTGATTGAGTCAAAATGAGAGAGCAGGGAGTTGTGGTGGTCACGCGTGTATAATAACACATCTCATACACCTCCAGAATGACCAGAAGTGATCCTTTCCCCCATTTGTTTCTCTCTCTGAGATTTTAGAGAGAGAGAGAGAGTAGAGTTTTCAATGGCGACATCGAAGCTACAGGCAGGCTCTCTGGAATCACCCTGCTGGCCCCAAAACTAGTGAGTTTACATCTTTCATAAACCATTTTTATCTTCAATTTCAATCATGATAGCTTCGTTAAATTAGGGTTTCTATATGTTATTTGATGATGATATATTTTGGGGATTTTATGCTATTGATGATCCGATTCATATCTTTTTAGATTGAACACAAAAAAAAATAGTTCCTGCATCTATTGTAGTGGTTCAATATTCAAATAATGAAATTTTAAAGAAATGAAAATCAAATTCAAAATGAACATGTAAAGGTTGGAACTGGATTTAGGTGGATTTGATATTAATTTTGCTGTGCTTTGATTAATTTTGTTAAAATTACATAAACATGGTTGATTTTTAGGATAATATGATAATTTTATTAAAAAAATAAGTTAGGTGAGTGCTATGTATGAAAAAGACACTATCTTAAGAATTTAAAGGAATGAATAAAGAGTAAGAATTTAGAAAATAGGAAGTAAAAGGATAACAAGTAAGAAAAAAATACACGTAGGACTAGGGGTGGCAAAATGGGTGGGTTGGGCAGGTTTGGGTAACGGGTTAGGATGGGTATGGGTTAGGATGAGTTTATTAAGAAATGGGTTAGGATGGGTTTAGGTCAAGATGGGTTTTTTGTCAAGATGGATTTGGGCATGATAGCCTAAAAATATAAATAAATAAAAAAAAATTCAATATGAAATTACCCTATCGCGCATGTAAGCTTAACTTGATTCTTACTTCTTCTCTAAACTGAAAGTAGCCTATCGCGTGCTTCTGTAATCCTGCTACTTATTTGTATATTTGTTGTACTTAGATCTTGATTAGTAACAGTCTAACATAGGTGCATCAGATCTTTTAACATTGAGCACAATTTCATTATCCATAGGCATTGAGTGGTGAAAAGGGAGTTTCTATAATTTATAAACAAACGATGATTTTTCTTTTACTGATTTGGCTTTAGACTTGTATATATGCACACACATTACCACATATTTAGAGAACTAACAATTAAGCACTTAAAAGTACGGCAACAATATTTGATTTTTGTAGATCAACTTAAGCACACCAGCCCATACAAGACCAGCAAATCGAACTCAAAATGCACAGCAACACCTGCATTAACAATGGCATCAACTTCAACTCAATTTGCAACAACAAAAAGAATGGGAATGGGATTTTATCATAGCTATGAGTATTGATTACTTTGGTTATCTTAAATCACAAGTTTGTATTGAAATAATCATGCGATTCTCATACAGGTATTTCATCGAGCAGCAGGTATGCATTCTTCCAATACAATATAGAAACATTCAATTTTTCTCAATTCACCTCCAAATCACAAGTTCAAACAAGTATCTTCGTGAATTTAATCATTCATGCAAATATAAAAAATTAAAAACCTTGGAATGATCAACAGAAAAGAACTTTGTTATTTTTTAAAGTTACCCATCTTGACCCATTTAACAATTCTTGTTAACCCAACTTAACCCATCTACTACAAAAATAACACCCATCCTAACCCAAAGTTGAATGTATGGGTTGATTTTGCCACCCCTACGTAGGACTACATATGTTTTGAAGACAGATAATATATGTTAAAGAAGTAAACCAGACAACAAAACATTAAGATGAAAAAAAATAGTAACTGTCGTAATCTTCGAAAATATCAATTGTTAATAAAGTTGCTTCACTGATTAGTCGTGTTTGTTTATATATTAACCGATTAATGTGTTTGTGCAGTTCATTTCTGGGCTCCAACTTTTAAGTGGGGTATCACTGTATCAGCATCGCTAATATTGCAGACTTTGCCAAGCCACCAGAGAAGCTTTCATACCCGCAACAATTCGGTATCTATTTGCTGCAAATATTATATTTCTTGCATTTGCTTCTTTTGGTATCTCATTCCTTCTAATGGATCTAATGGAACAGGTGAAAGTTCTATAAATCCAGAAGATCAAACTAACGTGAAAGATGGAGATAAAATTAACGAGGAAAAAGTAACCGAAACCGAAGCGAAAGGAAGCTCAATGGCTGTCACTGATACGAAATCTAGGAAACAAATAGCCAAAGTTGCAGGCTCTACCACAGGATATGATTATTCGGCTAGTATAATAACAATTACCGTAGATTCTTAGGATTTTTATATTTAGTATTCAAATTTACAACTTATGTATGGATTTTTGTTTACTATTGTTAATATTATTAATTTTGTTTTTTAGGTTTGTTCATCTTTGCTATTGTTTTAATTCTACAAAAATTTGAAAATAAAATTGCTAATTACACGAAAATGGCCACATAGCCACAACAATATATGTGACTATAAAATAGAAACGACCACACAGTAAATTCGTGTGACTGTTGATACCATTTTGTCACACTTAATGGGTCATTTTCTTAATTACAACAACCTTTTTGTCACTTTTTTTTTAATTCAAGTGGCTAAAACAAACTTTTTAGTGACTATATAATAGAAACACACTTATGATGAACTTATATGACTATACAATAGAAACGGTCACACTTAAAATAAATTCATGTGGCCATCGATACCATTTAGTCACACTTAATGGACCATTTTGTTAATTACAACAACCTTTTTGCCATAGTTTTTTAAAATTTATGTGGCTAAAACAAACATTTTAGTGACTATATAATAGAAACGGCCACACTTACAGTGAATTCATGTGGCTATATAATACAGACGGCCACACTTACAAGAAATTCATGTGACAATTGATACCATTTAGCCACACTTAATGGACCATTTGCTTAATTACAACAACCTTTTTTGTCACGGTTTTTTAAAATTGATGTGACTAAAACGAACTTATTGGTGACTGTATAATAGAAATGGTCACACTTATAGTAAATTCATGTGGTTGTTGCTACCCGTTTAGCCACACTTATTTGACAAAATGATTGATTTCAACAAGACATTTTAGCCATAGTTTAAGTTGTTATGGCCACACATAAGTGAATATGGCCATATGATACCTACGATGACTCGACCTTTGGTCACACTTGAGCTGAAAAAAAAAAGTGTGGCGAAAGACATATGGTCACACTTTTTCTCTGTGGCCGTAAGCCATTTTTGACGTAGTACTATTTCATTCTTTAATTATCCTATATACAAGGAAAAGGATCCTGGATCCTATATCCTCCTTTCACTTGATTCTGAGTTTTGCAGAAGGTTTATGTATCCTTGACAAAGGATTGAGTATCTATAGAAGTATCCAGTTATTTGGGCTTGACCCCAGTTATTTGGGCTTGACCCCAGTTATTTGGGCTAGTCCCCAGTTGTTGGGCCTGTCCCCAGTATCGCCAGCAGCGCACGATGATCCTGGTATAGTTCATGGCAATGGGACCAGTACTCGCTTTAGGGGCTGACAATTTCATTGTACTGGCTATATCCGGGATCCTACGTATAATGGTAGACGTACCATACATCCATTCCTAAGGTTTCTAACGATTTCACGTTAGCTAAGGTTTTGGCATTTTCATGTCACTAAGTTTGGATAGTCGCCAGTGAGGGCCATACTCCAGTTTACACAAGATCCTTTGGGCTTGTCCCCAGTTTTTTGGGCTTGTCTCCAGTTTTTTGGGCTTGTCCCCAGTTACTAACTCTTTTCTTATAATGGCTTAGTCCCAAGTTATGTTCCATTTCAGGTTTTTGAAGCTAAACAGCTAAGGATCCTTGATCCTTACCTTTTACTAAGGTTTGTCTTTTGGTTATCCTGATTGTAAATGTTTTAGGATCCTAACTTGGATTCTCAGGTATAATCCTTGATCATTTTGATTTTATCGATTATAGGATATTTGATCCTTGATCCTTAAGTGACCCTTACTCTTTGACAACAGGACTCATGATCCTTAAGTTACATTACTTTTTTGAATTTATCGATTATAGGATATTTGATCCTTGATCATATCCTAAGCTTTTTGACATGATATGTTAAACTTTTATTCTCAAATTATGAATTCTAACAGAGTGTATAATAGCAACTGAAAAGTAAGGTATTCACAAATGAAATAACACATAAGATAGTCAAGAGATTAAGATTTTATTTACCAAAAGTTAAACCCTTTCAAAGGTTGTCAAAATTGCCAACCCAAGTTTCTACCAGCAAAACGTGGCCCGTCCACTTGGGTTGGCAAAAGGTGTCCATATTTAATAAGGTCTAAGTGCAGGAAATAAAGGCGGAAGGATAACAAGTGGCTTCATCCCCCAAACAGAGGATCCATCCACCACCCATTATCCTACCTATTGTCCAAAGGATCCATGATCCTCAACCCTAAAAACTATTGTCTAAGTTATTACAGACCAACAATTGTTCATGAAAAACACCATCAGACAAAAACCACTACCAAATCATAAAAAATGGGCTTCGGCCACGTCTAGATAAATCCATCATCGCCCATTTCAGCAGCTCACACCTTCGCTGCATCACCACCATCTCCTGCCCCAGCTTTACCAGCCTGATCCTTAGCTCCACTGCCGCTTGCCTCCAGCATCAAGACCTCTGTAGCCTCTTCCTCATCATCAAGCTCAGCCAGCCTAGCCTTCCAGCCCTCCTGGTCCCAGTTGGTCCTATCAAAGTCAGGATCCTCAGCCTCTTGAGCCATCTGCAGCTTGGTCTTGTACATAGCAATGGCAACAGAGAGTTTGGCATCCTCCATCACCTCGTTCTTCTCATGGTCAGCATTGATGTGGGCCATTACCAGCTGCTTCTTTGCCAAGTTCAGATCCTTCTCAAGGCGAGAGATAGTCTCATCCTTAGCCAAGAAGATTTTCTGGAAGTCCAACTCTTTCGCCTCAGCCTCTTCAACATAATCATCAAATAGCATCTGCATCTCGGCAAATTTCTGCAAAGAAAAAAGGGTCAGTTCAGGATCCGTTGTCCTTAAAATGTGCAGGATGGAATTAAGGATCAAGGATCCTTACATCAGCAAAGTATTCCTCGAATTGGTGACGGATGAGGGGCAGGCCTTCAAGGTTGTCAGCTTCAGAGGATTTCCTCTTCTTTCCTCCTTTGCCCTTGGAGGTGGTAGGCTTTGGGACTGGAACGCTAGGGCTAGCAGCAGACTTCTTCTTCTTCCCAGACCTGGGAGCAACAGCACTAAGATCGGTAACACTGAAGCGGATGGCTGACTTTGAGGATTTTCCAGCGCCTATCAATCCAAAACAACAGATAAGTATTCTTGTTTTATTTTCATTTAAACAATTAATCATGTACAAACTTGGATACTTACTTGACATTGTGACTGAGCCGGAGGATACTTCTTGAGAATCCTTTGAGTTTGCTTGAAATGATCTTACTGCAGGATCAAGATTCCGAAAGCAGTGATCCTCTCCTTTGTTGCAGGTGATGGAATAATATGAGAAACAGAGATAGCTGCAAAACAAAACAAAAAAAGATGAGTTATCCTCACAGGAACAGGAACAGGGTTATCCTGTGATCCTTCTATAAGGATCCTCTATCCTACCATGAGTGGCCCATTTTCTGGGGAGATCCTTCCCATCCGGGATAGAATCCCTCTTAACGAAGAAAAAACGCTTCTTCCAGTTGGTGTCATTTTTGGTGGTCTTGAGGATTGGGTGTTCTTCACCGGGTTTGTGTTTGAATAAAAAGCGGTGTGAACCATGGCTCACAAGGTTGTACAGTTCAACAAGTTCCGACATCCCTAACTCTATACCTTCCTGCTCAATGATTCTCTCTAGGGTGTATAAAACCCTCCACATCATTGGCATTGCCTGAACATAGCACATGCCGGTGAGAGAAAAGAAGGATTCAGTGAAGTTAGGGAAAGGATAGGAGTATCCTATCAGGAATGGAGTGGCCGGAAAAGCAACCCAGGTTTCAGAAACAAGATCACTTTTGGTGGTAGGGTCAAAGGGCTTGAAGACGGTGTTCGTCGGAAAACAATGGCGAATCCGGTCGATTTCCGGATCGGTAAAACTGCAGAGTTCCTTCAGAGTACTTTTGATAATCCCTTGGCTTTTCAAAGGACTATCTTTCTGGTGATCCTTTGCAGGGGATGATCATAACTTCATCGTGATTCAAAGATTTCGAAGAAGAACAGAGTAAGAAGATGAAAAGAGAAGGAGGAAAGAGAGATACTCGTTAAAATTACACTTTACTCCTTATATTTTGGGGGCAATTGTTAGGGGATGATTTTTCAATCCTAAGGATCACGGATCCTCAATTCTGTTTGAATTAAGGATCCTCAGAAGGTGTTGCAGGATCAGGATTCAGGATCCTCATGATTATCCTTACACTAACGATTGTCTTTGCTCTGTTTGAGTTTGTTTTGCAGGAGTATACGCCTTAGAATTGGTCTTGCCAATATTCTTGGAGAATATGCTCTCAATATTCCGCACGTGCATGGCTTAGTGAATGTTATGGAGATCGTGGGAAGCTAGCAAGAATTGCGGATAGTCAGTTGTTTTAGTTATTTCTAATTTTAAAAGGGGATAACAAGCTTGAATTAGAACACTTGGCTAATTTAGCAAACACACACTCTCGTAACAGCTCTCAATAAGCTTTCAACAGTTTACTTGGCGATTTCATACATTTTTGCACTTTTGCACACTAGTGATCCTTGTAACAAGCTTGTTATCATCCTGAGTTGTAACAACCCTTTGTTTAATTTTAGTTGGTGATCGGTAGTTTCCATCACCCGAGGTTTTTTATGCCAGAGATCTTCTAAAGATCAAGGGCTTTTTCCTCGTATAAATCTCGATGTTCATCGTTGATTTTTCATTCATACATTTGTACATTGTTTCAAGCATCATTCCGCACAACAAAGATTTGGTTGTATTATCCTAGCCTGATTTTTGACCCAAACACTACATATCACTAGTGTGTAAAACTCCCTACTCTATGGGGTGTGGTGAAAATAGAAAGTGATCAACAAGAAACCAAAAATTGTTATACTTCACCAATGAAGCCAGCCTCAAGACCTAGGGAGCAATAGCAATTAAAGTATCCTCCAAGAGATGTCCTGGAGGCAAGAGAACAAGATGTGAAAAATATCCTGATGGATCCTGAATCCAAAGTTTTCATAGGATTCGGGATCCTCGATAATGTTGAACAGGATCTAGTATCCTTCCTAAAGACGAGAAAAGCTACCTTTGCCTAGAAGCATGAGGACATGACAGGTATTTCTAAAGATATTATTACTCATAAACTTGGCATTGACAGGTCATTCAAACCCATACACCAAAAGAGGAGAAAGTTTGCACCTGAAAGGAATGCCATCATCCAGGAAGAGGTAGATAAACTGCTCAGAGCATGTATGATTAGAGAGGTTAAGTATCCAAGGTGGTTAGCCAATGTGTCACACCCCCAAAATCCACCTGCGGAGTATCACCGCTTGGAGGCGTGACTGACCAGGATCAAGCCACCAATCATATTGAACAAGCATGTAAGTAATTATAAAATCCAACCAATACAATTGGTGTCCAAACAAACATAGGTTAAGTTGCAAAGCGGAAGCATAATGTTCAAAAACCAAAACATAAATGTAAACGTTTCAATGATTAACATGGCACACAGCTGTCCATGTCCCACAACGACTCTTCCCCATGCAAGCTCCAGCTAAGAACCTATTGACCTGCAAAGCATGTAGTAACGAGTCAACAACAAAGTTGAGTGAGTTCACTGTTGGGTGTTGGTTTTAGTTATTCCAAAAACAGTTTCCTTTAACTGGCATCCTTGCCGTGGGGGTTACCCCATAGTTGAAAACGTGTTTTGTTTATTCCCGTTTACTCTGGCAATCCAGCCATGGGGGCTACCCCATGATTAATTATCTGGCTCTCTGGCCGTGGGGGCTACCCCATGTATATACTACTAGACTCGTTCCATATCGACTGCTGACTGTAGTCATGTTTATGTGCCCTGAACTATCAATGTCTATCATCATTAACGTGCCCAGATCCATTAGTTCACGCCCGTCCTCTGCGGCACAGTGTGAGGCTTGTCAAACCTAAATAGCGCTATCTAACTAATGACCCGCTCGCCATTGGCCCGGTGATTAAGTCGATATAAAAAGGAGGGACTTCGTGATAGAGTTTTGGTCTAGTGAAAACTGTCCAAGAGGACGAGGAATTATATTCCTGAACCCGTACTGTCCTACCCAAGAAAGGACGAGGAATCCATCTTCCTTAACCCATTCCCAACCCCTGGGAATCCCATCCTTTGTAGAAAGTGTGAACTCACCTTAGGTTAGCTCGGCAGATAAACGAAAGGTCAATCGAGCTGCTAGAGGTCAACCACGTCCTAACATGGTTACCATACAAGTCAGGTCTAAGTTCAAGTAGTGCACGTATGTTTACACATAACTAACAGATTACGAACACATATTGATCATGGCAACACAGCATACACATAGAACATTTTAAATGATATCGGTTTAGCTTACATATGAAGCCCACACATAACTCGGCCCAATAAAAAAACAGATAAACAATCTTGTGCGACTCAAATTACTTGTGCGACTGAGTTGTCCTTGTGCGATCCGGTTAACTTGTGCGACTGGGTTTTGGGCCATTCGGTCCAATAATATGTTAAGTTCAAACAGTGTGTAAGGCCCAAGATCTTGTGCGATCGGCACCATCTTGTGTGATCCACCAGATCTTGTGCGATCATGCATAACTAACTTATACGGTGAGTTAAATCAATTGTACCTATCTTGTGCGATTGGGAGCTTGTGTGATCAGATCAAGTCTTGTGTGACTTGATCTTGTGCGACCGACAAACTTGTGCGATCGGTTAAATCTTCCACAAATCATGCAATTCAGTTACATTCACAATTTATGGCAATTATTTATCTTATTTCCATCTATTAATTTGTTCTAACAGTTTCCATCATAACCACTACTCGATCAAATCAAGCAATTTACCAATAATTCATAAGAACCCTAATCATTTTCATAGCATAAACATCAACCACAACTTCAAACACATTGACAGATTTATGTCCTTGATTTCTAGCATGCATTCTAACATAACATCACAACAATTCGTCTAACATAAACACATCACAGCCGAGTAAATATATAATCGATCCTAGATCATCAACAACCTCATGTGATTAACAACCCTATATCGATCTACAACACTATACATGTAAGCAGATTTCATGAACATTAATTCTATTCGGTTCCAACCCATCTAAATCAACATCAAGCATATATCAAACCCTATACTATCAAATCCGAATAACATATATTCGATCATATAACAACATCAACCAAACCGAAATCAACAATAACATAGCACTAACCGATTAAAGAATGGAATGAGGATTGATAAAGCTTCGAGAGAGATGGGATGTGGCTCCCGTCGAGTTTGAGAGGAGAGAAAGAGAGTAGGGTTTGTGTGTGATATGAGATTTGCAACAAATGAGAAGTGTTGACCTCCTCATGAGGTTATGCGTGTGGAAAGAGTGGGCCGAACCCAAAGTGTGGCCCGAATGGGCTTGTGTAATCGAATTAGAGTTGTGTGGTTCGAATCACATACATTCACATATCACAATATCATAACTTACACTTATAACATTCATTAAACCAACATGTCAAATAGTCACATAACGTTCAAGCATGTTACATCAAAATACATTGAAGGGTTCTAAATTACGAGTTGTCACATTATCCCCAAGTTGAAAGAAATTTCGTCCCGAAATTTGGAATGTACTCACTGAGGAAGCTAGTTAAGTTGCATGGTTTTCCTGGGGTGTCACATCCTCCCCCCGTTGATCTGGAATTTCGTCCCGAAATTCCGTGGTAGCTTCAGCCTCAGTAGTGGTTGTACTGTTTGCGAACAATTGGGGATACTTTTGTTTCATCAGATCTTCGCGTTCCCAGGTGAACTCTGGGCCACGACGGGAGTTCCAACGAACTCGAACGAGAGGAATTCTAGTGCGCTTGAGGACCTTAACATCCCGGTCCGTGATTTCAACTGGTTCCTCGACGAATCGTAACTGCTCGTCGATAGTGAGCTCCTTCAAAGGAACTATGAGGGTCTCATCTGACAGACACTTCTTCAGATTCGACATGTGGAAAACGTTGTGAACTGCACTGAGTTCTGTTGGTAAGTTCAGTTTGTAGGCCACTTTGCCTATTTTCTCAATGATTTCGAATGGTCCAACGTATCGTGGGTTAAGTTTGCCTCGTTTACCAAAACGAACAACACCCTTCCAGGGTGAGACTTTGAGTAGCACTCGATCCCCAACCTGGAACTCGAGTGGTTTCCTGCCCTTATCGGCGTAGCTTTTCTGACGGTCACAAGCTGCCGCCATTCATTGTCGTATTTGAGCAATCCTTTCTGTTGTGTCTACCACAAGTTCTGGGCCAGTGATCTGACTATCCCCCACCTCTGCCCAACAAAGAGGTGACCGGCATTTACGCCCGTACAATGCCTCAAACAGAGCAGCTTTAATGCTGGTGTGGTAGCTGTTATTGTACGAAAATTCCACAAGTGGCAGATGCTTTTCCCAGCTGTTGCCAAAGTCAATCACACATGCCCTAAGCATGTCTTCAAGGGTCTGGATGGTGCGTTCAGACTGCCCATCCGTTTACGGGTGATATGCTGTGCTCATATCTAAACGTGAGCCAAAGGACTTGTGCATTGCTTGCCACAGTTCAGAAGTAAAACGTGCATCACGATCAGAGATAATAGAGGTGGGCACCCCGTGCCTCGAGACAACTTCCTTAAGATACACGTCTGCTAGAGTGGAGAACTTATCCATTTCCTTGATAGCCAGGAAGTGTGCAGACTTTGTGAGTCGATCCACGATCACCCAAATAGTGTCATTTCCGCGCTGAGATCTAGGCAGGCCAGTAACGAAATCCATGGAAATTTGCTCCCATTTCCATTGTGGTATCTCTGGTTGTTGAAGTAGGCCTGAGGGTTTCTGGTACTCGACTTTGACTCTCGCACAAGTCAAACATTTACTGACGTAGGTTGCTATGTGAGCTTTCATGCTAGGCCACCAATACGTAGTTTTCAAGTCGTGGTACATCTTATCTTAACCAGGATGTACCGAGTAGCGAGACTTGTGTGCCTCATCCATCACAAGCTCTCGTAGGTTGCCATAGAGTGGGACCCAAATGCGTCTTGTTACGTAGTAAGCACCGTCTTCCTTTTGTTCTAATCGTTTCCTTGAGCCGCGTAGGGCTTCAGCCCTGACGTTCTCTGGTTTCAATGCTTCTACCTGAGCATCTCGTATCTGTGTAGGAAGACTAGACTGAATAGTGAGTTGTAAAGCTCGTACGTGTTTGGGTATGGTATCCTTTCGACTGAGGGCATCGGCCACAACATTGGCTTTGCCCGGATGGTATCTGATCGAGCATTCATAATCATTCAGTAGTTCTACCCATCAACGTTGTCGCATGTTCAACTCCTTCTGTTTGAAGATATGCTCGAGACTCTTGTGATCGTTGTAAATGGCGCACTTGGTACCGTACAGGTAATGTCTCCATATCTTAAGCGCAAAAACAACAGCTCCCAGTTCTAAATCGTGTGTAGTGTAGTTCTTTTCGTGAACTTTAAGTTGGCATGAGGCGTACACAATAACTTTATCCCGTTGCATCAATACACAACCAAGACCCTATATTGATGCATCGCAGTAAACCACAAAGTCGTATGTGCCCCCTGGCAATGAAAGAATAGGTGCGCTACAAAGTCTGTCCTTCAAGTGTTGAAATGCTGATTCCTGTGCATTTCCCCATCGATAAATAACGCCTTTCTGAGTTAGTGAGGTGAGTGGTTGTGCAATCTTAGAAAAATCCTTAATGAACCTCCTGTAGTAACCTGCCAAACCCAAGAATTGGCAAATTTCTGTTGGTGTGCGAGGTGCAGGCCAGTTCTTAATCGAGTCTACCTTCGATGGATCAACATGAATCCCATCCTTGTTCACTACGTGGCCTAGGAAATGGACTTCACAAAGCCAGAAGTCACATTTTGAAAACTTGGCGTACAGCTGTTCTGCTCGAAGGAGTTCCAAAATGAGTCGTAAATACTGCTCGTGTTCCTCCTGACTCTTAGAATAGATCAGGATGTCGTCGATGAAAACTATAACAAACTTATCTAGGTAAGGCTTGCACACCCGATTCATAAGGTCCATAAAAACCGCAGGTGCGTTTGTCAGCCCAAAAGGCATGACCAAAAACTCGTAGTGTCCATATCGAGTTCTAAAGGCTGTTTTGGAGACGTCTTCTTCTCGGACTCTCAGCTGGTGATATCCCGATCTCAAATCAATCTTCGAGTAATAGCTCGACCCTTGCAGCTGATCGAACAAGTCGTCAATACGTGGAAGAGGATAGCGATTCTTCACTGTCACCTTGTTGAGCTCGTGATAGTCGATACACATTCTGAAAGTACCGTCTTTCTTCTTCACGAATAGTACTGGAGCTCCCCAGGGTGAAGAGCTAGGACGAATAATTATCCAAGAGTTATTGTAGTTGCGCAGACAGCTCTTCTAGTTCTGATGGGGCTAAACAATAAGGTGCTCGAGCTATGGGCGCTGCTCCAGGAGCCAGCTCGATTTGAAACTCGACCTGACGATGAGGCGGAAGGCCAGGTAGCTCCTCAGGAAATACCTCAGGATAGTCGCGTACGATCGGAAAATCTTCTATCTTCTTCTCTTTCTTCGAGGTGTCAGTAACGAGAGCCAAAATAGCAGTGTGGCCCTTTCTCAAACACTTCTGGGCCTTAAGGAAAGAGATGATGCTCACAACAGCACCACTCTTGTCGCCACGAATCATGAGTGGTTCATCATCTGAATGAGGAATACGGACAATCTTCTCGTTGCAAAGAATCTCTGCTCGGTGTTGGGATAACCAATCCATCCCAATGACAACGTCGAAACTACCCAGAACGATAGGAATGAGGTTGATAGAGAAGGTCTGATTAGCAAGAACAAGGTTACAACCCTTGACTACGTGTGTGGCCTCTAAACTCTTACCATTAGCTAGCTCTACAGTGTGCTTGGTGTTCAAAAGTGTTGGAGTACGCTTAAGCATTTGACTAACTTTTAAGGACACGTAGCTAGTATCGGCACCCGAATTAAATAAAACTGTAACGTAAAAGTCGTCGAGAAGGAACTTACCCGTCACAACATTAGGATCATTCCTCGCTTCACCCTGGCCAATAATGAACACACGACCCCTTGCACCATTGTCGTTGTTACCCCCGTTGTTTCTATTCCCCTGGTTGTTATTATTGTTGTTGTTGTTCTGGTTCCGGTTCAGTTGGGGACAATCTCGCTTGAGGTGGCCCTCAGCTCCACACTGAAAGCACCCTTTGTTGATGCCTTGCTGCTGCTGCTGCTGGCGTTGATTCTGTGGGGCTTGTTGTTGCTGACGATTCTGGTTTGCGGGGTATAAACTTCTGCAATCCTTTGTGGCATGGCCTGGCTTGTTGCACCGATGACAATTACCCCTGGTGCATGGCCCGCTGTGGTGTAGGTTACAGCGATTGCATTTGGGGTGATTTCCCCTGTACCCACCTTGACTTTGGTTACCAGAAGATTGCTGACTAGGGCTTTTATAGTCGTCAGTCCTTCTCTGCTGAGACTTAGATTGAACAGAAGTCGAACCTTTTCTTGAAGTTCCATCCCATTTACGCTTGTTATCGTTGGAAGTAACAGAAGTACTTGTATCACTGATACGCTTTGGTAACCTGTTCTGCTCCACCGCCTGATCAGTGAGATGATGAGCCAATTGAACAACTTGCTGGATGGTGGCGAGGTTAGCTGAAGTCACATGACTTTGAATTTCAGGCACTAAACCCTTGAGATATAGTTCAATACGTTTGATGGGAGGATCCACCATGGTAGGGCACAAAATTGCCAACTCGTTCGATCGTTTTGTGTAAGCTTCAATTTCTGACCCCGTCATTTTGAGGTTGAAGAACTCTACCTCCAACTTGTGGATGTCATCACGATTGCAATACTCTTCCTTAATCATTTCCTTAAAGTTGTTCCATGGGGTGGCGTTAGCAGCAACCAACCCCAGCATTTGAACCTGAGCGTTCCACCACGTGAGCGCTATACCCTCGAGAGTACCGGTAGCATACTTCACCCTGTGAGCCTCAGGGCATTCACACATCTCGAAAACAGATTCAAGCTTTTCAAACCAGTGGAGGAGACCTACAGCTCCTTCGGTACCACTGAAGGTACTAGGTCGACAGTCCATAAAGGTCTTGAAAGTGCACACAGGAGGCTGTGCAGGTTGACCTGTCGTGAGAGTAAGAAAGGACCAAGTTTAATACAAAGGTTGGTTCACGAGGGTAGGATCTAGGGATCCTAGAGTGAGTCGAGATGGCAGGGTATACCTCCTGCCTGTGCGGCTGCAAGTGCCGCAGCAACTTGTTGGTTAATCAGAGCCGTCAACTGGGCTTGTGTCATGTTAATGCGTCCAGCCATGATCTTCATATCAAAGGAAACATGAGTGAGAGAGGTTCGTGAAAGTGCAATGACAGAAGATAGTAAGCACACATGTGTTTTTCAAACTATCGTTGCTACGTTCATCTAAGCATACCATAAGCAAAGTTCTATGTAACTAGCAAGTAGGCAATATAAACATAAATCATATCACCTAGAATGTCGAGCCTTGCACGTGGAGTGAAGCGTCATTGTGGATCGTTGAGCACTGTTCAGGTTATAGTCTGGTTTTAACAAAAACTTTTTCCCTTATTAAAACCAAGTTCACTATAACCAATGGCTCTGATACCAATCTGTCACACCCCCAAAATCCACCTGCGGAGTATCACCGCTTGGAGGCGTGACTGACCAGGATCAAGCCACCAATCATATTGAACAAGCATGTAAGTAATTATAAAATCCAACCAATACAATTGGTGTCCAAACAAACATAGGTTAAGTTGCAAAGCGGAAGCATAATGTTCAAAAACCAAAACATAAGTGTAAACGTTTCAATGATTAACATGGCACACAGCTGTCCATGTCCCACAACGACTCTTCCCCATGCAAGCTCCAGCTAAGAACCTATTGACCTGCAAAGCATGTAGTAACGAGTCAACAACAAAGTTGAGTGAGTTCACTGTTGGGTGTTGGTTTTAGTTATTCCAAAAACAGTTTCCTTTAACTGGCATCCTTGCCATGGGGGTTACCCCATAGTTGAAAACGTGTTTTGTTTATTCCCGTTTACTCTGGCAATCCAGCCGTGGGGGCTACCCCATGATTAATTATCTGGCTCTCTGGCCGTGGGGGCTACCCCATGTATATACTACTAGACTCGTTCCATATCGACTGCTGACTGTAGTCATGTTTATGTGCCCTGAACTGTCAATGTCTATCATCATTGACGTGCCCAGATCTATTAGTTCACGCCCGTCCTCTGCGGCACGGTGTGAGGCTTGTCAAACTTAAATAGCGCTATCTAACTAATGACCCGCTCACCATTGGCCCGGCGATTAAGTTGATATAAAAAGGAGTGACTTCGTGATAGAGATTTGGTCTAGTGAAAACTGTCCAAGAGGACGAGGAATTATATTCCTGAACCCGTACTGTCCTACCCAAGAAATTACGAGGAATCCATCTTCCTTAACCCATTCCCAACCCCTGGGAATCCCATGCTTTGTGGAAAGTGTGAACTCACCTTAGGTTAGCTCGGCAGATAAACGAAAGGTCAATCGAGCTGCTAGAGGTCAACCACGTCCTAACATGGTTACCATACAAGTCAGGTCTAAGTTCAAGTAGTGCATGTATGTTTACACATAACTAACAGATTACGAACACGTATTGATCATGGCAACATAGCATACACATAGAACATTTTAAATGATATCGGTTTAGCTTACATATGAAGCCCACCCATAACTCGGCCCAATATAATAAACAGATAAACAATCTTGTGCGACTCAAATTACTTGTGCGACTGAGTTATCCTTGTGCGATCCGGTTAACTTGTGCGACTGGGTTTTGGGCCATTCGGTCCAATAATATGTTAAGTTCAAACAGTCTGTAAGGCCCAAGATCTTGTGCGATCGGCACCATCTTGTGCGATCGACCAGATCTTGTGCGATCATGCATAACTAACTTATACGGTGAGTTTAATCAATTGTACCTATCTTGTGCGATTGGGAGCTTGTGCGATCAGATCAAGTCTTGTGTGACTTGATCTTGTGCGACCGACAAACTTGTGCGATCGGTTAAATCTTCCACAAATCATGCAATTCAGTTACATTCACAATTTATGGCAATTATTTATCTTATTTCCATCTATTAATTTGTTCTACAGTTTCCATCATAACCACTACTCGATCAAATCAAGCAATTTACCAATAATTCATAAGAACCCTAATCATTTTCATAGCATAAACATCAACCACAACTTCAAACACATTAACAGATTTATGTCCTTGATTTCTAGCATGCATTCTAACATAACATCACAACAATTCGTCTAACATAAACACATCACAGCCGAGTAAATATATAATCGATCCTAGATCATCAACAACCTCATGTGATTAACAACCCTATATCGATCTACAACACTATACATGTAAGCCGATTTCATGAACATTAATTCTATTCGGTTCCTACCCATCTAAATCAACATCAAGCATATATCAAACCCTAGACTATCAAATCCGAATAACATATATTCGATCATATAACAACATCAACCAAACCGAAATCAACAATAACATAGCACTAACAGATTAAAGAATGGAACGAGGATTGATAAAGCTTCGAGAGAGATGGGATGTGGCTGCCGTCGAGTTTGAGAGGAGAGAAAGAGAGTAGGGTGTGTGTGTGATATGAGATTTGCAACAAATGAGAAGTGTTGACCTCCTCATGAGGTTATGCGTGTGGAAGGAGTGGGCCGAACCCAAAGTGTGGCCCGAATGGGCTTGTGTAATCGGATTAGAGTTGTGTGGTTCGAATCACATACATTCACATATCACAATATCATAACTTACACTTATAACATTCATTAAACCAACATGCCAAATAGTCACATAACGTTCAAGCATGTTACATCAAAATACAATGAAGGGTTCTAAATTACGAGTTGTCACACAATGTGGTTGTTGTTCAAAAGAAAAATGGAAAGTGGAGGGTATGTGTCGATTTTACTGATTTAAACAAGGCATGTCCCAAGGATCCTTTCCCATTACCCCACATTGACTCCATGGTGGATGCTACCGCAGGTCATGAGCTGTTGACTTTCATGGATGCTTCATCTGGATTCCAGCAAATTCAGATGGAACCATCTGATCAAGAGGATACAGCCTTTATGACCCCTACTTGTATCTATTGTTATATTGCTATGCCATTTGGACTAAGAAATGCAGGTGCTACCTACCAAAGGCTAGTTAATATGATGTTTAAAGAATAAATTGGACTCACAATGGAAGTCTATATTGATGACATGGTGGTTAAGTCCAAGAGAGCTGAGGATCACCTTAGAGATTTGGAGGAAGCATTTGATATCCTTGATAAATTCAACATGAAATTGAATCCTTCCAAGTGCCACTTTGGTGTAAAAGCTGGCAAGTTCCTAGGTTATATGGTGACAAAAAGAGGGATAGAGGCAAGTCCAGAGCAAATCAAGGTGATTGTGAACATCAAGTCTCATGCCAATGCCAAGGATGTGCAAAGATTGATAGGAAGGATTGCAGCCTTGAACAGGTTCATCTCGAAGTCATCAGAGAAATGCAAGGAATTCTATGACATCCTGAGAAAGAACAAGAAATTTGAATGGACTGAAAAGCATGAGAATGCTCTCAAGGCCCTTAAGGATTACCTATCCTCAGCTCCAGCCTTAATGAAACCAGAAAAGGGGGATATATTATCCTTATACTTGGCAGTTTCTTCTAAGGCAGTAAGTGCAGTCCTTGTAAAGGATCATGAAGGTACCTGTGACAACTCGAGTTTCCGACACTCTTTATTCGCATTTAATGCACGCTGACTTTGACTGTTTAGTTGTTTGACTCGTCTGATTTGTAACGATACACTTCGTGTGATAATAAAAGTGTTGTGGTTGCTTGAATTATGTGTTGATATTATAGCATGAGACTTAGTATATTAGAAATCATATAAACTGATTAACACATGAAACTGCTCGACGAAACACAAGTGAGATTCGCCAAGTTCATCTCGACGAAACAAGTCCGTTTCGCCGGTCCAGTTTCACCGAAGCCCAGTTCGGGCCCAAACGTTATTTCACCGAAGCCCAGTTCGGGCCCAAACGTTATTTCGGATATTTAATCAGTTCTACGGGTTATTTGTCACAACTTTGGCGAACCAGAAACCCTAGGTTCCCTTCTCTATCTTGTACGTGACGGCAACCATTCACCCTCCCGGATTCTTGCCAGTTCGTTACGTAATCGGTTAGTGTGTAACAATCAGTTTTGAATTATTGATTTAATTGGGTTGATTGTCTGTGTAACTGCTTGTTTGTACTCGTAAGATGCATGTGTGATAAGATCCTGAATGTTACGAAACTAGTATGGCGATTATGATGTTTATGTTATGAAAATCCGATATGATGATGGTTGTCCGATGTGAAGGTGCTGTCAATTACTAAACCAATGTTTTATGATTTATGTCAATCGATAATATCATATAATAGGTAAACTGTTAGATGAAATCCATGTCAAGTTAATCAATGAACTACTGTTATAACATGATGATGAGATGTGAATTTTTGGTGTTGGTCCAATGGGAGTAAAGTGATAAATTGTTGATTTCTATTCCATGTGCAAATGTCAGACCTTTATATGAATGCATTTAGTGTGTCGGCTATCAATATAGAATTCATATATGTTGCTGATTAGATAAGATATTATGTGAATGATTATGGTATGCAATGATACGAAATCCACGATAACCGCTGTTTGCTGAATATTGTATAATATCTGGGTAATGATTTCTGTGTATTTCGTATCTGCTGTAACTGATGTCTACGAATCAGACATCCGACGAAACAGAACTCTCGGCGAAACAGAATGTGTTTCGCCAAGGATAGTCGACGAGATAAAAATCCTGTTTCGCCAAACAAGACTCGACGAAACAGAATGTGATTCGTCAATGTATGTGTTTCGTCAATATTCGTGTTTCGCCAAAATAATGTGTTTTGCCAAATAGGTAGGCTGCACAGTAACTTGAGTTAATGCTGTTAAGTGTTAACTGGAATATCTAACTGCTGTTAAATGATATACATGACTTGTGTGATTTCGAATACATACTACCTGCTTATACGTGTACCACTCGTGACTACAAACTGATTATTCTATACGTGCATACTCTAGGACGTGATTGATTTAATTGAGCACTTACTTAGCATACCGAGCAAACCAAGGTGAGTTCACACTCTTACCAAGGCATGGGATTCCCCGGTGGGTTGGGAATGGGATTGAATGATTACTTGTACTTACGTCACTACTAGACTACTTACCACGGTCCTCGGATTGGGAAGGATGCCTGTGCCAAACTCTACGTAAAGCCTACGTACTGTCCTCGGTTTGGGAAGGACACTAGTGTTAAAACCTACGTAAATCCTACGTACCGTTGTCCTCGGATTGGGAAGGACACCAGCACTAAACCTACGTAAAACCTACGTACTACCGTCCTCGGATTGGGAAGGACGCCAGCGCTAAACCTACGTACTCGCTACGTACTGTCCTCGGTTGGGAAGGGCACTTACGTAAAACCTACGTAAACTTATACTTACTACTATCCTCGGATTGGGAAGGATACTTATGGTTACGAATAGTCTAGTGGATATACAACATGGGAAGCCCCCACCAATAGAACGTACTATCGGCCCAGTAGAGCCACATGTTACATACGAACTTACTATTACGCATTTACTTTCTGTGAACTCGCTCAATTAGTTGTTGACTCTCTGTTACATGCCTTGCAGGACCATAGGTACTCTTGGAGCTTGCACGGGAGGCGCGGTCGTTGTGGACAAGGATCGTGAATGCTTTGATTAAACACTATGACATTTCATACTTTACTTATGCTTGGCTTTTACTTATATGCTTCCGCTAAATATTGATATTATACTTTGGTTGTTGAACACCTTTCATATCGTTTGGTTTAAATTACATCTATTACTTATTAGGTTCGATATGATTGGTGGCTTGATCCTGGTCAGTCACGCCTCCAAGCGGTGATACTCCGCAGGTGGATTTTGGGGGTGTGAAAGATTGGTATCAGAGCCATTGGTTATAGAGAACTCGGTTTTAATAAGGGGAAAACGATTTTGTTAAAACCAGACTATAACCAGAACAGTGCTCTCAACGATCCACAACGACGCTTCGCTCCACGTGCAAGACTCAACATCCTAGGTAATAAGGTTTATGTTTATTGCCTACATGCAAAAAAAAAAAATTACATAGAACTTTGCTCGTAGAATGCTCAGATTACTGAACCTACTATATGATATTGCTCGAGAATACTTGTGTGCTCACTCTCTTCGCACTATTCGCGAACCTCTCTTACACATGTCCTCCTTGATGTCAAGATCATGAGTGGACGCGTTAACCTAACTCAAGCCCAGTTGGCGGCTTCGATCACTGAACAAGTTACTGCAGCACTCGCAGCTACCCAGACAGGAGGGGTAACCTGCCATCACCACTTACTCCAGGATTTTTAGATCCTACTCTTGTAACTCAACACTTGTGCTTAATTTTGATTACTCTTACGCACACGACAAGTCAACACGCTCAGCCACCTGTGTGCACATACACGACTTTTATGGACTGTCGTCCTACTACTTTCAGCGACACTGAAGGAGCTGTTGGACTCCTCCATTAGTTCGAGGAACTCGAATCGGCCTTCAAATGTGCGAATGACCTGAGGCTCGTAAGGTGAAATATGCCACTGATATTCTCGAAGGCACTGCGCAAACTTGGTGGAACGCGCAAGTTACGATGTTGGAGCTGGCGGCTGCTAATGCCACCCCATGGAATGATTTTAAGGAACCTATCAAATGTGAATACAGTAGTTATGATGCCATCCACAAGTTGGAAGTGGTGTCCTTTAACATGAAGATGACGGGGTCAGAGATAGAAGCGTGCACGATAACGATCCAACAAACTGACAATTTTGTGTCCAACTATGGTGGATCCTCCCATAAAGAGCTTTGAGCTGTACCTCAAAGGATTAGTACCAGAAATTCAAAGCCATGTGACTTCGACTAATCTTGCTACCATTCAAGATGTTACTCGTCTTGCTCATCGTCTCACGGATCAGGCGGTGGAACAGAACAAAATGCCTAAGCGTATCGGTGCTACTACTACTACTACTTCTGCGATTCCCAGTGACAATAAACGAAAGTGGGATGGAACCTCCAGCAAGGGTTCGACTACGGTTCCATCCCAGGCACAGCAGCGCAAGATCGATAACAACCAAAGTCCTGGCCAGCAACCTTTTAGTAGTCAAGGGCAGGGTGGATACAGGGGAAACCACCCTAAGTACAAACGATGTAACTTGCACCACAGCAGGCAGTGCAACTGAAATCATTGTCAATGATGCAACAAGCTTGGTCATGGAGCCAAAGATAGTAGAAACTTACGTCCTGCAAACCAGAGCCAACAACAACAACCACAAGATCTATAGAATCAGCAGCAACAGCAGGGTAACAAGGGATGTTATCAGTGTGGTGCTGAAGGTCACTTCAAAAGACACTGCCCACAGTTGAACCAGAACCAGAATCAGAACCACAACCAAGGAAACAGGAACAATAATGGAGGCAACAATGGGGGTAATAACGACGGCAATGGTGCCAGGGGTCGAGTGTTCGTGATTGGTCAGGGTGATACTATGAATGACCCCAACGTTGTGATGGTTTCGACATCGATAATGGTATGGATTGGCTACCTTAACATCGAGCAGAGACTTGTTGTAAAGAAAAGATCATCCGCATTCCTCGTGCTGGTTAAGAACCTTTGGTAACTCATAGTAACAAGCTCCTGGAGCAGCACCTATAGTTCGAGCACCTTATCGCTTAGCTCCAACGGAACTGGAAGAACTGTCTAAGCAACTACAAGAACTCTTGGGAAAGGGTTTCATACGTCCTAGCTCTTCGCCTTGGGGAGCTCCGGTATTATTTGTAATGAAGAAGGATGGTACCTTCCGCATGTGTATAGACTACCGTGAATTGAACAAGGTCACCGGAAAGAATTGTTATCCTCTTCCACGCATCGACGACTTATTCGACCAGTTGCAAGGGTCGAGCTATTACTCGAAGATTGATCTAAGGTCAGGGTATCATCAACTGAGAGTCCGGGATGAGGACGTCTCCAAAACAGCATTCAGAACACGCTACGGCCACTACGAGTTTCTGGTCATGCCATTCGGATTAACGAACGCGCCTGCGGTTTTCATGGATCTTATGAACAGGGTGTGCAAACCCTATCTTGACAAGTTTGTCATTGTCTTCATCGACGACATCCTGATTTATTCGAAGAGTCAGGAGGAACACGAGCAGCACTTACGACTTATTTACGCTAAGTTTTCAAAATGCGACTTCTGGCTTCGTGAAGTCCACTTCTTAGGCCACGTGGTAAACAAGGATGGGATTCATGTCGATCCATCCAAGGTGGATTCGATCAAGAACTGGCCTGCACCTCGCACACCAACAGAAATACGCAAATTCTTGGGTTTGGCGGGTTATTACAGAAGGTTCATCAAAGACTTCTCGAAGATCGCACAGCCGCTTACGCTACTGACACAGAAAGGTGTTGTTTACCGTTGGGGTAATGCTCAGGAAACAGCGTTTTAGCACTTTAAGGATAGGCTTTGTAGTGCACCTATCCTCTCATTGCCGGAAGGCACGGATGATTTTGTAGTCTACTGCGACGCATCTATCCAAGGTCTTGGATGTGTATTGATGCAAAGGGATAAAGTCATTGCTTATGCTTCGCGCCAACTTAAGATTCACGAACGGAATTACACTACCCACGACCTAGAGCTGGGAGCGGTTGTTTTTGCACTTAAGATATGGCGACACTACCTGTACGGCACCAAATGTGTTATCTACACTGACCACAGAAGCCTCGAACATATATTCAAACAGAAGGAACTGAATATGCGACAACGACGATGGGTCGAATTGCTAAACGACTACGAATGCTCAATCAGGTACCACCCAGGCAAAGCCAATGTTGTGGCTGACGCCCTCAGTCGAAAGGACACCGCGCCTAAGCGCGTACGAGCTTTACAACTCACTATACAGTCTAGTCTTCCTTCTCTGATACGAGATGCTCAGGTAGAAGCATTGAAACCGGAAAATGTCAGGGCTGAAGCCCTACGTGGCTCAAGACAACGTTTAGAACAAAAGGAAGATGGTGCTTACTACGTCACAGGACGCATTTGGGTTCCACTTTATGGCAACTTACGTGAGCTAGTAATGGATGAAGCTCATAAGTCTCGCTACTCGGTACATCCTGGTGCGGATAAAATGTACCACGATATCAAAACTACATACTGGTGGCCTAGCATGAAGGCCCACATAGCCGCATACGTTAGCAAATGCTTGACTTGTGCGAGAGTCAAGGCAGAATCTCAGAAACCGTCAGGACCACTCCAACAACCTGAGATACCACAATGGAAATGGGAGCAAATTTCCATGGATTTTGTTACTGGCCTACCTAGATCTCAGCGCGGAAATGATACTATTTGGGTGATCGTGGATCGACTCACAAAGTCTGCTCACTTCTTGGCTATCAAAGAAACAGACAAGTTCTCTACCTTAGCAGACATTTACTTAAAAGAAGTGGTCTCGAGGCACGGGGTGCCCACCTCCATCATCTCTGATCGTGACGCACGATTTACTTCAGAACTATGGCAAGCAATGCACAAATCTTTTGGCTCTCGATTAGACATGAGCACAGCTTATCATCCTCAGACGGATGGGCAGTCTGAGCGCACTATTCAAACTCTAGAAGACATGCTTCGGGTGTGTGTAATTGACTTTGGCAGCGGCTGGGAAAAACATCTGCCACTTGTAGAATTTTCGTACAATAACGGCTACCACACCAGCATTAAAGCTGCTCCGTTTGAGGCATTGTACGGGCGTAAATGCCGGTCACCTCTTTGTTGGTAGAGGTGGGAGATAGTTAAATCACAGGTCCAGAACTCGTAGTTGGTACTACAGAAAAGATTGCTCAGATACGACAACGCATGGCGGCAGCTCGTGACCGTCAGAAAGCATACGCCGATAAAGACAGGAAACCACTCGAGTTCCAGGTTGGGGATCGAGTGCTACTCAAAGTTTCACCCTGGAAGGGTGTGGTTCGTTTTGGCAAACGAGGCAAGCTCAACCAACGATACGTTGGACCATTCGAAATCATTGAGAAAATAGGCAAAGTGGCCTACAGACTGAACTTACCAGCTGAACTCAGTGTAGTTCACAACGTCTTTCACGTGTCGAATCTGAAGAAGTGTCTGTCAGATGAGACCCTCATAGTTCCTTTGAAGGAACTCACTATCGACGAGCGGTTGCACTTCGTCGAAGAACCGGTTGAGATCACGGACCAGGATGTTAAGGTCCTCAAGCACACCAGAATACCTCTTGTACGAGTTCGTTGGAACTCCCGTCGCGGCCCAGAGTTCACCTGGGAGCGTGAAGATCAAATGAAACTCAAATATCCCCAGTTATTCAGAACCAATGCAACTACTACTGAGGCTGAAGCTACCAATACAGAATTTCGGGACGAAATTCCAAATCAACGGGGGGATGATGTGACACCCCAAGAAAACCAGTAATCTTCGCAAACCTGCTCGGGGAGCCGCGATACAATACATGTAAACAACGTCACACCATTAGCTTTCCTCAGTAACTGCATGCTAAATTTCGGGACGAAATTTCTTTCAAGTTGGGGATAATGTGACAACTCGAGTTTCCGACACTCTTTATTCGCATTTAATGCACGCTGACTTTGACTGTTTAGTTGTTTGACTCGTCTGATTTGTAACGATACACTTCGTGTGATAATAAAAGTGTTGTGGTTGCTTGAATTATGTGTTGATATTATAGCATGAGACTTAGTATATTAGAAATCATATAAACTGATTAACACATGAAACTGCTCGACGAAACACAAGTGAGATTCGCCAAGTTCATCTCGACGAAACAAGTCCGTTTCGCCGGTCCAGTTTCACCGAAGCCCAGTTCGGGCCCAAACGTTATTTCACCGAAGCCCAGTTCGGGCCCAAACGTTATTTCGGATATTTAATCAGTTCTACGGGTTATTTGTCACAACTTTGGCGAACCAGAAACCCTAGGTTCCCTTCTCTATCTTGTACGTGACGGCAACCATTCACCCTCCCGGATTCTTGCCAGTTCGTTACGTAATCGGTTAGTGTGTAACAATCAGTTTTGAATTATTGATTTAACTGGGTTGATTGTCTATGTAACTGCTTGTTTGTACTCGTAAGATGCATGTGTGATAAGATCCTGAATGTTACGAAACTAGTATGGCGATTATGATGTTTATGTTATGAAATCCGATATGATGATGGTTGTCCGATGTGAAGGTGCTGTCAATTACTAAATCAATGTTTTATGATTTATGTCAATCGATAATATCATATAATAGGTAAACTGTTAGATGAAATCCATGTCAAGTTAATCAATGAACTACTGTTATAACATGATGATGAGATGTGAATTTTTGGTGTTGGTCCAATGGGAGTAAAGTGATAAATGGTTGATTTCTATTCCATGTGCAAATGTCAGACCTTTATATGAATGCATTTAGTGTGTCGGCTATCAATATAGAATTCATATATGTTGTTGATTAGATAAGATATTATGTGAATGATTATGGTATGCAATGATACGAAATCCACGATAACCGATGTTTGCTGAATATTGTATAATATCTGGGTAATGATTTCTGTGTATTTCGTATCTGCTGTAACTGATGTCTACGAATCAGACATCCGACGAAACAGAACTCTCGGCGAAACAGAATGTGTTTCGCCAAGGATAGTCGACGAGATAAAAATCCTGTTTCGCCAAACAAGACTCGACGAAACAGAATGTGATTCGTCGATGTATGTGTTTCGTCAATATTCGTGTTTCGCCAAAATAATGTGTTTTGCCAAATAGGTAGGCTGCACAGTAACTTGAGTTAATGCTGTTAAGTGTTAACTGGAATATCTAACTGCTGTTAAATGATATACATGACTTGTGTGATTTCGAATACGTACTACCTGCTTATACGTGTACCACTCGTGACTACAAACTGATTATTCTATACGTGCATACTCTAGGACGTGATTGATTTATTTGAGCACTTACTTAGCATACCGAGCAAACCAAGGTGAGTTCACACTCTTACCAAGGCATGGGATTCCCCGGTGGGTTGGGAATGGGATTGAATGATTACTTGTACTTACGTCACTACTAGACTACTTACCACGGTCCTCGGATTGGGAAGGATGCCTGTGCCAAACTCTACGTAAAGCCTACGTACTGTCCTCGGTTTGGGAAGGACACTAGTGTTAAAACCTACGTAAATCCGACGTACCGTTGTCCTCGGATTGGGAAGGACACCAGCACTAAACCTACGTAAAACCTACGTACTACCGTCCTCGGATTGGGAAGGACGCCAGCGCTAAACCTACGTACTCGCTACGTACTGTCCTCGGTTGGGAAGGGCACTTACGTAAAACCTACGTAAACTTATACTTACTACTATCCTCGGATTGGGAAGGATACTTATGGTTACGAATAGTCTAGTGGATATACAACATGGGAAGCCCCCACCAATAGAACGTACTATCGGCCCAGTAGAGCCACATGTTACATACGAACTTACTATTACGCATTTACTTTCTGTGAACTCGCTCAACTAGTTGTTGACTCTCTGTTACATGCCTTGCAGGACCATAGGTACTCTTGGAGCTTGCACGGGAGGCGCGGTCGTTGTGGACAAGGATCGTGAATGCTTTGATTAAACACTATGACATTTCATACTTTACTTATGCTTGGCTTTTACTTATATGCTTCCGCTAAATATTGATATTATACTTTGGTTGTTGAACACCTTTCATATCGTTTGGTTTAAATTACATCTATTACTTATTAGGTTCGATATGATTGGTGGCTTGATCCTGGTCAGTCACGCCTCCAAGCGGTGATACTCCGCAGGTGGATTTTGGGGGTGTGAAAGTACCCAACATCCTGTGTATTATATAAGTAAAAGTTTACTTGATGCTGAATCCAGGTATTCTCATTTAGAAAAAATATATCCTTGCTTTAATCATGGCATCTACTAAATTACGCCATTATTTTGAAACTCATGCTATTATTGTTAAGACTAACTTTCCAATCAAGAATGTTCTCAGGAAACCTGAAATGTCAGGAAGGATGCCAAAATGGGCAGTAAAGCTTAGTGCATATGATATCAGATATGAACCAAGAACTGCCATCAAATCCCAAGCCTTAGCTGACTTTGTGGATGATTTCAGTAGTGATCTACAAAGGGAAGCTGAATTGGAAGTTCAACAGCTTGAAGAGACTAAGGATCCTTGGATACTCTTCACAGATGGGGCTTCAAATATCAAAGGAACTAGACTAGGCATACTACTAAAATCGCCACAGGGGGACATAATACCCCACTCAATTGCTTGTGAGTTTCAAACTACTAATAATGAGGCTGAGTATGAAGCCTTAATAGCTGGTTTGCAAATTGCCAAGCATATGAGGATCAGGTATCTTGAGGTACATGTAGATTCATTGTTAATTACTAACCACTTTAATGGTTCTTATGCTGTTAAAGGTGAAAGACTAATCAAATATCTAGAGATAGTCAAGAAATTGGCAGACTCTTTTGCTTCTTTTAGTTTGACACAGGTACCTAGGGAAGAAAATGCAGAAGCTGATGCTTTAGCCAACCTTGGATCATTATTGAAGATTCTGGAGGATATTAGGATACCAATTATCCATATCTAAACTTCTGCTATTGAGGATGACATAGCTATGGAGATAGCGGAGGATTCTGCAATCGTACCTAGTGATGGTGCACAATCACATTCAGGATTCCTTCCAATCCTTAGATATATACAACATGGAGAGATTCCTACAGGAGAAAACCCCAGAGCTTTCAAAGTCAAGGTATCTCAATTTACAATATTAAATAACATGTTATATAAATGATCTCTTGCAGGTCCATATCTAAGGTGCATCGAGGATCCAGAAATCCAAGAAGTCCTGAAGGATTTTCATGAAGGAGATTGTGGAAACCACACTGGGGGCAGAGCACTGTTCTCAAGGATCCTTAGAACAGGATACTATTAACCTACTATGAAGAAGGATGTTGTGGATTATGCAAAGAAGTGTGATGCTTGTCAAAGATATAGCAATATCCTTCATCAACCAGCGGAGCTCCTGCATCCTATATCCTCTTCTTGGCCATTCATGAGATGGGGAATGGATATAGTTGGCAAACTTCCCAAAGCACCAGGAGGAAAAGTGTTTATGGTTGCAATGACTGATTACTTTTCCAAATGGATAGAAGCTGAAGCCTTTGCACAAGTCAGAGAAAAGGAAGTGATATCCTTTATTAAAAGAAACATCATTACTAGATTTGGCATACCTTTTGAAATTATTTGTGACAATGGATCCTAGTTTATTAGGAATAGAACCACTAACTTTTGTGACAGCTGGGGGATTAAGATGATAACATCAACACCAGTCCACCCACAAGCTAATGGTCAAGCAGAATCATCTAACAAGATCATCATCAACAACTTAAAGAAGAAGCTTGGATCCAAGAAGGGAAAATGGGCAGAAGAGCTACCTTATGTGTTATGGGCTGATAGAACAACTCCCAAGAATGCTACTAGCCAGACTCCATTTTCTTTAGTGTTTGGAGCTGAATCGGTGATCCCTATAGAGATGGTGGTCCCTACTGCAAGAACAAGCATCCGTGATCCTGAAGGAAATGCTGAAAATGTGGTTCAAGACTTGGATACCATAGAAGAACTTAGGGATTTAGCAAGGATGAGATTGGCTAGCTATCAACAAAGGATGGCTGGAGCTTATAACAAGAATGTCAGGATCAGAAAGTTTCAAGTTGGTGACATGGTGTTGAGGAAAGCATTCCAAAACACCACAAATCCTACTGATGGCAAATTAGCACCAAAGTGGGAAGGCCCCTATCTGATTGCAGTTGAGGCAGGAAATGGGGCATATCCTTTACTAACAATGGAAGGTGATTTGTTACCAAGAGCTTGGAATGTTGTCCACTTAAAGAGATACTTCATGTAAGAAGGATCCAGGATCCTTGGCTGTCTTAATATCTGGTATACATACAGGATCCTTAGAGGATATATAATCCTTATTCTGGTAAAGATTTGATTTTAATTTATCTAATCCTTTAATTTATTTGATTATAAGGAGAAGGATCCAACATCCTTTATCCTTCTTCACTAAATTCTGAGTTTTGCAGAAGTTGGTGCATCTTTGACAAAGGATCAAGTATCCACTGAAATCTCCTAAGTTTTGGGTTTATCCCCAGTTTTTTGGGCTTGTCCCCAGTTTAAGGTACGAGTCAGGTTCTTACACCTTCGCCAGTTGTGTACGATTATCCTAATACAGTTAAAGGCAATGGGACCAATACCCGCTTTAGGGGCTGACAATTTCATTGTACTGGCTGTATTTAGGATTCTAAGTATAATGGTAGATGTACCATACATCCGTTCCTAAGGTTCTAACGTTTTCACGTTAGCTAAGGTTTTGGCATTTTCATGTCACTAAGTTTGGATAGTCGCCAGTATGGGCCATACTCCAGTTTACACAAGATTCTTTGAGCTTGTCCCCAGTGCTTTGGGCTTGTCCCCAGTTTTTTTGGGCTTGTCCCTAGTTTTTTGGGCTTGTCCCCAGATTGTTGGGCTTGTCCCCAGATACTAACATCTTCTTTTACAATTGGCTTAGTCCCAAGTTATGTCTCATTTCAGGTTTCCAAAGCTAAACAGTTAAGGATCCTGGATCCTAACTTTCTACAAGTGTCTGTCTTTTGATTGTCACAATTGTAAGTGTTAAGGATATAGGATCCTAACTTGGATTCTCTGGTATGATCCTTATTTACTTTAACTTTATTCTTAGTTTATCAGTATTACCCTTATTCTTTGACAACAGAATATATGATCTTAAACTTGTCTCATTTTTCAAACTTTGTGATTAAAGGATATTTGATCCTTGATCATATCCTAAATTTTTTAACATAAACTGATTTCTATACTTTTATCAATGACATATAAATTCTAGATTTGTATAATGACAGTTGACAAGCAAATGTACAGAAAATAAACAACACAGAGATAGCCAAAAGTTAAAGTTTTATTTATTTATCATAATGAACCCTCTAAAAGGTTGTCAAAAATTGCCTACCCAAACATCTACCAGCAAAACGTGGCCCGTCCGCTTGGGTAGGCAAAGGGTGTCCATGTTCATAAGGTTCATTGAGTGTAGTGAATCAAAAGATGAGGGGCATCAAAGGCTTCATCCTCCACAAACAGAAGGACCCGTCCACCTTTGCTACCCCCTATTGTCCAAAGGATCAGTGATCCTTAAACCTAAAAACTATTGTTCACCATACAGACCATCATTGTTTAAAACATCATAACCAAAAACTATAAAACCATAAAAAATGGGCTCCGGCTGCGTCTAGAAATGTCCATCATCGCCCATTGATGCAGCCTACACCTTCGCTGCCTCCACCACCTTGTCACCGTCACCTTTGCCATCACCACCTGCTGCCACCTCAGGATCCTTCAATCCGCTACCTCCGGCTTCACCAGCTGCTGCCCCCTTAGATTCATCCTCGTCATCCAGTTCAGCCAGCCTCTGCTTCCAAGCCTCCTGGTCCCATTCTGACCTGTCAAAGGCAGGATCCTCAGCCTCCTTAGCCATTTGCAGCTTTATGTTCAACATGGCGATAGTAGCAGAAAGCTTAGTCCCCATCCATGACTTCTGCCTTCTCTTTCTGGGTTGTGATCTGAGCCAGGGGCAGTTCCTTCTGCAGTAGGTTTATCTCTTTTTAAGGGAAGAGATCTTTTTATCCTTGGCAAGGAAAATCTGTTGGAAGTCAAGATTTTTCTGCTCGGTCTCTGCCAGATGTTGATCAAGGAGGATCTGAACTTCAACCAATTTCTGCACAAAGAGAGTTAACAGTCAGGATCCCTTATCCTCAGAAAGGAAAGTTCGGACTTAAGGATAAAAGATCCTTACCTCGGAGACGTATTCATGAAGCTGACGTTCCATGAGAGGGAGGCCTTCAGAGGGCTCAGCAGTTTTCCTCTTCTTGGCACCCTTGCCCCTGGTGCTTATGCCCTTAGGCTCCGGAATGCTTGGGCTTGCAGCCAGCTCTTTTTTATGGACCTTGAGGATGCATACTCCAGGAGATCACTCACGCTGAACCTGGAAGCAGACTTTGATGATTTTCCAGCACCTACAAACATGACAAACAGATAAGTATTCATATTTTTATCAAACATTTATATATATACATATGTGGGTACTTACTTGACATGGTGTAGGAAGTTGATTAAACCTCTACTGGATCCTTTGATTTAAGTGGATAAGTTCTGATTGCGGGGTCAAGCTTCCAAAAAGCTTCAGTTCTCTCTTGGGTGGCAGGTGATTCTTGAATATGTGACAAAGTTATAGCTGCAAAGACAAGGATAAAGGATCAGTTATCCTCAACAGAAAAGAAAAATTCTTACCGCTTATCCTAATCTAAGGATCCTATATCCTACCATCGGTGTTCCACTTTTTGGGAAGTTTATTCCCATTTGGAATAGAATCCCTCCTCATGAAGAAGAATTGATTCCTCCAGTTGGTATCGTTTTTGGTGTTATTTAAGATTGGGTGAGATTTATGGGGTTTGGACTTGTAGAGATATCGGTATGAACCATAACTCACACGGTTGTATAGTTGGCTCAGTTCAGACATCCCTATATCTAAGCCTTCCTGTTCTATTATGTGCTCAAGTGTGTATAAAACCCTCCACACCATCGGCATGGCTTGGATGTAGCACAGGCCGGTAAGTGTGAAGAAGCTTTGCGTAAAAACAGGGAAGGGATAGGTGAACCCTATCTGGAAGGGAGCAGTAGGAAAAGTGATCCATGTGTCTGACACACAGTCACTCTTGGTAGAAGAATCGAAGGGTCTGAATATTATGCCGTCAGGGAAGCATGATCGGAACTGATCAACTTCAGGATCAGTGAATCGACAGAGCTCCATTGAAGGGTTTTTGGTAATACCCTGACTCTTCAATGGGCTATTGTGATCAGGATTTTTGGCAGGTGAGGAACGAAGGTTCATCTTCGCCAAGAATGTTAGGAGAATAGAGGATCAGGGAAGAGAAGATCAAAGAAAAGAGAGAAGAGATACCTGCTTGGATCTTCGGATGAGGATTTAAAGGAGAAGATTCTCAAATTTAAATGCAATTTCCGTCCCTATCTCTAATCCTATTTATAATGATTGTTTGTTGCAGGGATGACTGTTGCTGACATCAGCCTGTAACGGCTATATCCATAAGTAACGGCTAGTCAAAAAATCGTTCAAACATGACTATCTAATTGGATATTAACTAGTCATGTTTGGGAGCAATTGTTAGGGATAGAATTTCATAGCCTATGGATCACAAATCCTCAAGTGAAGCTTGGATTATGGATCCTCACTTCAGTTTGAATTAAGGATCCTCAAGAGAAGCTGCGAGAATAAGGATCCAGGATCCTCATTATTATTCTAAAACTAACAATTGTTTCCATCACCTTTTGGCTTGTTTTGCAGGTATGTTTCGAAGAGGACTTATTCCATCCGAGATTCCAGGGGAATATGCTCTTTATTTTCAACATGTGCACAGGCTGATGACCGTTGGTGGTGATCGTGGGTGAATGGCTGATTTTTCGGATAGTTAGTTAGGATATTTTTAGCTAGGGTAAGAGGGGTATTGAGCGTATTTTTAGAAACCACTTGCACTCCGGTGAACATACATCATTTCTGTTATCATCTCTCGAATACACACACACTAGAATTCATTGTATCAAGCTCAATACTTCCGAAGTTGTAAACTTGTTTATTCAATATACTTGATAGTGATAGTTTTCACTATCCGAGGTTTTTTATGCCGGAGATCATTCATTGATCAAGGGATTTTTCCTCGTAAAAATCCTTGTGTTCATCACTCATTTTTACCTACTTGTTCATACATTTGACTAATTAACCAAGCATCATACCTCACAAAATCAGATTTGGTTGCATTATCCTTGTGTGATTTTTGACCAAAACAGTGGTGGTGTTGTTTAGGTTAGGCGATGATGGTGGTTAGGTCACACGACAGTAATAAAGGTGGTGGCTGGTGGTGATTGTGCTATGGCGAAGAAGAATGAGAAGAAGATTGCTAGAAGATGAGGATCCATGTTTGATTTTGGGAAATTGTTAAGGAATTTGAGTTATTGTATGATTTTAGGGTTTATCACAAAAATGAGGAAAATGTATGGTTATGGTGGTTGTGTTCTGGTAGTTTGGGGTGGTGATGGAAAGAGAATGGAAGTGGTGGTGGTGGTTACAGAAAGATGGAAATAGTGGTGGTGACCTGCACGAGGGGGAGGGTTAATTTATAATTTTTTTTATAATTTTTAGAGTAAATTACAAGTTTTGTCCTTTATGTTAACACCATTTTTTAGGCGTTGTCCTTTGACGCGAAAGTTGACAAGTTTTGTACTTAACGTTTCAAAATCCTACACGTTATGTCTATTAGCCCTAACCCAGTTAGATTTTTTTGTTAAGTGTTATCAGGTGCCTTGCACATGAGGCCATTTTTGTAATTTCATTGTCCAGGGACTATAGTGCAAATAACATGTGTCTAAGGACTATTGTGTATAAAAATTAAAAACATTAAAATAAAACAATTTGTCTCATCCCTGACCCTCTGCATCATCGTCTTCCCTAATTCTCACCATAATCAACCTAAAACTCTAATTTCACAAACCATTTTTCTCAATTGAGTGTCCCTCCACACTAATTTACACTTTCCGATTATCAAAAACATACAAAACTATTACACAGACGCTCTGGTTGGCTATGTTGCAGCGATCGTCAGCGTTTGTTCTTCTCTTCTCTCGTTCTCCCCTTTCTACAGACGCGCATCTTCGCTCAAACATCACATCAACTTATAATGAGGTGGAATCGAAAGGCGGTAGTTGTGTCACGATCAGATTCTAGATCCAAATACGTTATTCCGTTTAGCAAGGTAAAACCCATCAGAATTCAATCTGGTTTCCGGTTTCATCGTGTGGTTTACGATCAGAGTTGTTACCCGCGGTTTCTATTTGATGATTATAGATTTTCCGGCAAAGAGAATCAGGAGTGGTGACTCCGATCAGACACGTACGTCGACGACGGAGGCAGATGTAACCAATAACCAGAGTTTTGATAGCCTATGGTTTCAGATTGACGATTTTCAGAATGAATTGTAGTGGTGACCGATTTCAGGGTCATTTCCAAGATGTGGTAGGTTGTGGTTGTTTTCTAGCAATAAAACGGGTCTTGAAAGTTAGGTTGGTGGTTGTTTCAGGTTTGAGGCGGTGGTTTGGGGTTTTAGGGTTGGTGGTGGTTGCAGGTATTAAGAGTGGAGGTAGAGAAGAGAAAGAGAGTTTATATATATGTTTTTTTTTATTTTTTTAGTTTTTATAAAAATAGTCATCGAATAAAAGTTCTTTACAAAATATCCCCTAGGAAGGTGAAATGACAAGAATACCCTTGTGTGCAAGGCACATGACCATACTTAACCAAAAAATCTAACAGTGTTAGGGCTAAAGGACATAACGTGCAAGATTTTGAAACGTTAAGTATAAAACTTGTCAACTTTCACGCCAAAGGACTAAACTTGTAATTTACTCTAATTTTTAAAATGTTATTTTCTTTTTTTATTAAAACTTTAAATTATTAGATAAAAGGACTAAACTACCTTTATATGACAAAACTTAACTGAAATTTTGAACCAAGTTAGTGTTAAAGGACCTATGATATAATGGGTTTTAGATATAAAGGATTGTGAATGTAATTATTAAAGTTAAAGGTCATGCGTTGCAATCTAATTCCAATAGAATTTATTAGGGTTGCATATTGTCGACTTTGATGCATTTTATTTACCATAAGTTTGTATCTATGTATGAAGATATATTACTGGATTTCATTTTGATTTTGGGAATTACTAGGCAGATTATAAATAGGGCTAGAAAAATTTGTACGATTAATAATTTCATACCTTTCAAGTGTTTAGTACTTGGAAATCATATTACATAAACATTCGTTGTATGCTTAGCGTTAGTATGTAATTTGCTTAATTTTTTTTTTATTTATGACTCATTAGTTTTATTTTTTCAACCCGTGTAACATACGGGTTTCTAATCTAGATAATATATTAACAAATTTAAGGGCAAGATATCATATAAATGAATTTTGAAGGGGTTGTTATAATAAAAAGAGTTAAATACCTGGTTGGTGAGTTGGTCCTTGTGGTTTGCGAAAATTACAGACTTGGTCCTAAGGGTTCGCTAATTACAGATTTGGTCCCGGTGGTTACAATTTTTGCACTCGGGTGATCTTTATCACTAAATCATGTTAAATTTCTCAGTTAAGTTTTGTTAAATAACCAAAGAACCCTCATTTATTAAGAAAATCAAAAATAAAAAATGTTTAATTAAAACAATAAAACTTTGTGGGTCCCATCCCACCCCTTCTTCTTCCCCAACCCACCACCACCATCTCATCTCCTCCACCGAATACTCACCACCACTGAACTCTCACTCACCATCGCCATTGTTGCCGGAAAAACAAGCCCACCAATAATAATAATAATAATAATAATAATAATAATAAGGGTAAATTACACGTTTCGTCCTTTATGTTTGTATCGAATTACAATAGATAACCTTTAACTTCAATAATTACATTCACAATCATTTATTTAGAAAATTTATTACACCTTAGGTCCTTTAACACTAACAGGGTTTGTTTTAGATGTTAAATCATGTCACATGCACATCATGGGAGGGCAATTTAGTCATTTTGCATGTAGAAATAAAAACTTAATATATAACAAAAAGAAAAGTTCAACACTTCCACCTTTGTTGCATTGATATAAAACTGCCACAAACCACGTCACTAATCACCGGTAGCTCAACTCCGACACCGCCGGGCAGTACACCTTTCGCGACTAATCGCAGGTAGCCCATATACCTGTCACCTATCTAGACGCCACCACCGCCGCTGCCTTTAAACCCCAACCCAAACCACCACTGTCACATTTCAGATTTGGGAAGAATTACTGTGAGGGGTTTTGTGTCACATTCTAGGGTTTCAGTTACCCTATGTTTTGCAAGGTTATGAGAGGTATTCTTCCAGATTTGAAGTCCGACCACAACATCGCATCGGAGGTGGCCGAAAATTAGATAGATAGAGAGATGACGGTGGTCCGCAGCTTAGGAACACATGACAAAAATAGGTGATATTTTAATCGAATAACACACCCATCGCTCATAGCCTACATCTCGCCCTCTATTCATCTATTTGTTTCGATTCATATTTTGTTTGACTCACAAGTAGCGATGGCTGGCAGATTTAGATCAACTGTTGTTCGCGATGGCTGGCAGATCACAGATCAACTGTCGATGATCTTTGTGGTGCCCTAATTTCACCGATCTACAGGTTATAGTTCAATTTGCACAAATTAAAATCATTAGTATTATGATTTTATAGCTGATTTGATTACATCTTGTTTGAATCACATTATAATTCAATTTTACGCACATTAGAATCAGTAGTTGTTGTTTTCGTTTGGTTTTTCTTTAAGTATTATGATTTTACACTATATTTTTTGATAGATGTGATTCTTTGTTTTAGGTTTATAGTTTATACAGCTGATTAGGTTATATTTTTTTGTCTGAACCGAAGAGTGACTGTTTGGCGGTGGGGCTGTGACAGGGGGTGGTGGCTGGATTTGGTAGTTGGAGAGGAAGAGCTAGCTGAGATAGACAAAGGGGTAAAATGACATAAATGCCCTCATATGAGGTGCACATGATCTGACTTAACATAAAATTTTAATCTGATTAGTGCTAAAGGACGAAATGTGTAATGAGTTTTCCAAATAAAGGATTGTGACTGTAATTACTGAAATTAAAGGACATCCATTGTAAGCCGATACAAACATAAAGGACGAAAAATGTAATTTACCCTAATAATAAAACTAAACATGTATCAAACCCTAGGTCAACAAATAGTCAATAAAATGTTCAAATCAAAACACAATTCACTCAAATAATAAACAATATCGTGTCAGGTGTACCTTTGAGACCCGCTGTGGCTCCGATGAGAAGGAAAAGCTCTCCGTACGAAAGCCCTAGCAACGGTTATTGTTATTATTGACGCTTTTTAGAGGTAAAAATAGAGGTTTGATACAGAATTGTTATAGATTGAATGGTGGATTTGCAGAGAGAGTATGATAGTGAAGGAGTTATGGAGGATTAAAGCTAGCTGAGCACCGGCGTGTGTGGTGGCAGATGGTGATCGCTGCCGGAAAAACGCGCCCACCGCCATTGACGGTAGAGGTGGTGGCGGGTTGATGGTGGAGGTGGTGGTGGTTACGTTTTTCTCCTGCGAGTTTTATTGTGACACAGTGGTGGTGTTGGTGGAGGTTTTATTGTCACCTAAAAATGGGGTTGTAACGGTGGTAGATATCAGGAGGATAGAAGAAGAAGGTGGGGGTGGGGTTGGGGTAGGGGTAGGGTCATAGGTAGGGGTAGGGGTAGGGGTAAGGGTAAGGGTAAGGGCTTAAGTTATAATTATAATATTAAATAAAAAATGACACCCATTAGAATTTATTAATAATTATAATATAATTTATGTATTTTATTTTTCTTAATTGTTGATGGACAAATGTGTTATTTCACATAAATTTAACTAAAAAATCTAAATTAGGTTAGTGAAATTGATTACCTAAGTGCAAAAATTACAATTAACAGAATCAATTTTTTAATTATTAAACCATTAGAAACAAGTTTGCAATATCTGTAAACCAGAGGGACCAACCAGGCTTGAACTCTAATAAAAATGTCAAATAATTGGAACTTTCCAAGAAATAACTTAGATGAGGACTTTTGAGTCAACCTTATTTCCTTCACACTCTGTTTTTACGTTATTATTAATTTATTATTTAGTCGGTGATCCAAATTTCCGTTCAAAAAAAAAAATAATAATAAAAACCAAGTGTCTGCTTCACACTCCCTTTTCATTATTCACCATGGTTGTTCTTACTGAAATTTCAGAAGAGTCTTCGCCGTCTTCTTCTTCTACTTCATCAACTTACGATTATGATGTATTTTTAAACTTTAGAGGTGCGGATACTCGCAACAATTTCACTGATCATCTCCTCAAAGCACTCCGGGAAGCCTCTATCCGCACGTTCTTCGATGATGAGATTTGTTGGTGCACTTGTGTCTGTACTTTGTCTGTATTTTGTCATGATATAAAACGATGTCTTTGTTAGTCTTGTAAGTTTGACCAAGTCAACCATCCTCCTGGTTTGACTTGGCCAAACAGTTAGACAATGGTTGTAATATGTCTGTGTGGAAGGATGTGTCATCGAAGGATTGTTTATATCCTTCGATGAGCTCGAAAGATAAGCCTTCGATGGATGTTTGATGGACCTCGAAGGATATCATCCTTCGAGGTGTATATGTGATCCTTCGATAGGTTTCAGGTCGATAGATGATCTTTCGATCAGTCTATCTGATCCTTCGACCAGACGAGCTGTGACGGGTATATATACCCATGTAATGTGTTCACTTCATTTTTAGACAAGAGTGAGACAGAAAAGTGAGAACACACACGAGAGAGAGAGTTTACAGAATACATTTGTAAACCTTGTGCTGTAACCGACTTTCATAGTATTAATACAGAGGTGTTAATCGTTGAGTCTTGTGTGTCTACCCTTCTCTTTGTGGCTTGTCTTCTCATATAAACTACCGGTTTGCATGCTAGCTTGGATTCCGCACTTGCTAGTGTGTTAGATATAACAAGGATAAGGTTTGACCTCATCCTCCGAGGGACCTACAAGTGGTATCAGAGCCGTGGCTCTTTTCCTTGTTAAAAAACCGAGTTTATACAAGACTTTGGAGTGTTTGGACAAAAACTCACATGGTTTAGCACCCGTTTTCAGTGTTTTTCTCGCTGTTCTTGTCGTTAAAAACGTGTTCTAAACTAATCGGGTGTGTTAAAGGACGGGTTGGGTAACTTAAAAACTTGTTTTTAAGAAGTTTGGTCATCTCCGGCCAAATTCTGGCTTACTCCGGTGACCGGTTTCTGGATAAGAACCTTCGATTTTTAGTATATTTTATTGTTCAAATCTTGGTTTTGGTAAAAGGCATGGTCTGACCATACATTTCTGCCGAAAGGTTTCTACCAACCCATCACCTTTTCACCAACCTGTCACTTCTTTTGTCAATTGTGTCAGTGCAGATCGAAGGATATCCTTCGAAGTCGAAAGATCATCTTTCGATCAAAGGAATTTCGATAGATAATCATCCTTCGAACATCCTTCGAAGTATGTGACTTATCCTTCGATTCAAGGAATCTTTTCGAAGCATACATCTATCGATCTGCAGTTCTTATTCGAAAGATAAGGATCCTTCGTTTGGAGAATCTTTCGAAATCATTGTTCGAAATTCAACAGTGATCTTTCGAACACTGTTGATCCTTCGAACAAGTCTTGATCCTTCGATCTTAGTCTGTTTATGTTTAACAAGTTTGTGATTTTCAGGTATTATTTTTCTTGATCAAAAATGAATCCAAGATGGGGTACTCCGGTAAATACAGAGATGTATTTTGGTACTCCGTCTCCTGATAGCGGAAAGTATAGAAACACGAGTTTGTCTCCTTCGTGGGCCGAATCTCCCGCACCGGTATCTTCTCAAGCTAATGCAATTTCTACCGGTCAATGGGCATTCGTATCAAATCAAACTCCAAGTATTCAAAGCATTCTCTTAAGCGAGAGCGAAACCGGAAGTTTGAATCGGCCTCCAAAGTTGATGCACTTATATGAATATCTAGGATGGATTGACAGATTTCATACATACGTCCTTGGACAAAATACAGAATTGTGGTTGCGGTTCATCACAGATTTCGATCAAACAATAGAGGTTGCCGCATCATCTGCTGCTACGTTTGCAGATCTTACGGAAGATCAGAAGAAAGTCTATGATTTGGAAAAGAAGGCATATGCCATTCTTACTCAGGCGTTAAGTAAAGATATTTATCATCAATTTTTCAGTTACAAGACAACGAAGAGGTTGTGGGACGCATTGAAGACAAGGGGCGTAGGAAATGAAGCGACCCGTCAATTGAGAAGAGACCTGCTAAAGAAAGAGTTTGATGGTTTTACTTGTATGGAGAATGAATCTTTAGGAGATTTGACAAGTCGATTTAATCATTTGCTGACTGAATTGGCAAATTTTGAGGTTGTTACAGCTTCAGCAGAGATTGTGAAAAAGTTTGCAGATGCGTTGCCACCTCAATGGAATACTTTCTTGGAAATCATGAAGTACAATGGCACTTTAGCTACAACAAACTTCAATGACTTTGTTCAACTTCTGGAAAACAAGAATCAGGAAGAAACTCTCAAGGCAAAAAGAGTTCCAGTGCCACAAAATCCTGAAATGTATTATGGAACTTCTAGCACTTCTACAAAACCTTCTTCACACGCTCCAATTCAAACGGCGTTTGTGTCTAGCACTGACATGTATGGCAATCCAATCCAAGTTCCGGTCCCTCCAAAAACAGACATGTATGGAAATCCGCTTGAACCAGTTCCTCAACCAGTACCACAACAGCAAAGCCAACGACCTATCAGAGCAACTGATATGTTCGGAAATCCATTACCTGTTCGATCTACCGGACCAACAGACATATATGGGAATCCACTTCCTCCTCAACAGCAAGCGTGTTATGGAAGCACATCATCTGTTGGTCAGCAATCAAAGCCAAATACAGTACGGCTCGACACCTCAAGCTTTTCTAAAGTCAGTGTGGAAGTAGCAAAGGAACACATGGAGTTGCTAAACACTTTGGTAAGCGCATACTATGGATTAGTGGAAGGTCAGATTGGTAACATTAATCTGACACAAGAAGACTATCAGCAGATCGATAAAGAGGAGATGGAGATGATGGACATCAAATGGGCCTTTGCCAGTGCTGTTAGGCGAGCAAAGGATTTCATGGAAAGAACTGGCAGAACCAGCTTGGAAAGCAAGAAAGACACCAAGTATGGGTTTGATAAGCAGGCTGTTAAGTGCTTCAATTGTGGTGAACGTGGTCATTTCAAACGTGAATGTACGAGGCCATCTCAACATGGAAACCAAAATCCTTTCAGAGGTCAAGGCAACAGGGCAAATCAGAACCAAGTAAGGAACAATGAGCGCACATTGGTGCCTGTCAACAACCAGAGTCAAGCAGGACCATCTAATGCCAATCAGGCACTTGTGGTTCAAGTAGATGAAGGTTGTGATTGGTCAATTCAGTTGGGAAATGATGCTCCAGATGGAACAGCTTGTTTTGCTGAAGTTGTCAAGGATCTTAAACACGCCAGTGGTGGAGAATCTTCCACCAATGGTGATGAATCTTCTGAAGATGAAGACAGCTCCGGTTACAGTGGAAGTTCAGATGAAGAGTCCTCCACTTCAGGTAATGATCATGTGGGTGACACATCAAGTGCGTCAGTTAATGCAGATATTGATGAGCTATTGGAAGAAGCTGCAGCAGGAATTCAAAGAAGATCTATTTTGGTGGATCAAGCAGCTTATTCTTCTTCTTCTCTCCATTCAGCCTTTATGGCTAATGTCGACAGTTCATCAAGTCAGGTATGTGTCGATGAACTCACTGCTGTTGTTTGTGATAATTGTGATAGATTAAGTGTTAAATGTGCTGATTTAGAGGCAAACATGTCTGAGTTGCAAGGCAAACATGAAGCTTTACAAGCTAGTTTGTTTGACTTGCAAGACAAACATGTTTCATTGAATGATAAGTGGTGTGAATTGCAAAGCAAACACGAGGCTTTGCAAGAGAAATATGATGTGACATTCATTCACAATCAGAAATTGACCGTTGATCTTTCGAAGTGCACTGAAGCCGACATGTTTAATGAAAACCATGAAAAGGAGTTTAAATCGGTAATTGAGAAATTAAAGAAAGATAAAACCGAGCTAACTAAAATGGTTTCCAGAAAACAAACTGACATTAATTTGTATATAACTCGTCTTGAGGTAATGCAAAAAGAAATGGCTTGTGTCAAAACTGAAAGTGAAGCGATCCAACTTAAGCTAGACAGTTATTTGAGCTCTAGCTATGTGTTGGATCACATCATTGACGTACAGAAAGAGAAACGGGATGTCACATGCATTGGATACAAGAAATGTCCACCACCTGTAAGACACAATTATGATGCCATGCCTGACGAGGAGGATAGAACTTTCTTTGAACCATCTGTTCCTCTAGATGTTAATGAATTTGCAGCAGGACTCGGATACAAGAAAGAGGTATCATCAGATTCAGATGTGTCAGCAGATACATGTGTGTCTTCTGCCGAACCAAATCAGGCTCCTCCAGTTGTGATTGAGGATACTGATTCTTCTGATGATGAATCTGATGATACTGATTCGGAAAAGTCTGATACGGTAATCAAAGAAGAGGACATACCTCTTGAGAATCATATTCTATGTGATCCTCCCGCAAAACCTGCTAAGACTGCTCCGACCGAGTCCACATCTGCAAAAGAGTCTGAAAGTGTGGATTTGCTGTACACTCTTGTTGGTGATGATAAAATTTATTCAGACAAAGATTTTCCTATTAAGAATGTTAATCAATCATTAATCAGTAAAGTCTTTGAAAACTCAACAAGTAAGTTTTTGGGAAAGACAGGATCACATGTTACAGTAACACAGTGTCCTCCGATTCCAAAGGCTGAAGTTCGAAAACAATATGGAAATCAGAAATTACCAACAGTGCAAAAACAGCAAAATCATGCCAAACCAAAAGGAAAAGCAACGACTCATAGTCAAAAGAAGCCAAATCAAAAGAAGAACAAGAATGTGAACTTTGTGAAATCTAAGGGAACGGACAAAATTGAAACGTTTGAAAATCAATCTAACTTAGATTTTGTCAAGAAAGCAACAGTGATGAAAAGGAATGAACCAAATAGTTCAAAACCTAGTACCTCAGGATCACAAAGTTCATCATCGGCAAGACGATCACATGATACTTCGGGGTTTGTTGAACGAAGATCATGTTTTGAATGTGGTACAATTGGACACATAATTCGAAATTGTCCGTATCTTCATAAGTTGAAAGCAAAGGTTGATGATCCCCGTGAACGAAATCACCAAAAGCGATCTGTTTCTGTAAAACAAGATCCCCGCCTTGTAAAAGAAAGGGAAAAGAAACAGAAACGCCAACAAGTCAAGGTGATTGAAAAGGCACTTAAAACTGATGTGGTTCAAAAACAATCTGTTTCAGTTAAGCCAGAAAACTCAAAATTTTCAAAAACTTCAAACAATCACGAAGTTAAATTGTTAAACAACCAAACTGGTAAAACTCAACAGACATGGAAACCTAAATTGACCACAAATTCAGGGGGACCATCACAATTTTCAAATCATAAAAGAATAGAAGTTATTGTTGTTGATGAAAATGGAAGACCCAAGACCACAATGGCTTGGGTCCCCATCTCCAACTAATCTTGTGAGTTCATGTGCAGGGTGTTCCAGGAGGAACTATCAGTAGTCATTGGATTGTTGATAGTGGGGCATCCAGGCACATGACAGGCGACATGAAGCTTCTCTACGACGTTAAATCTATTAGAGGAGGTTATGTTGCTTTTGCTGGAGATAAAGGCGGATATATTACGGGTGAAGGAATGATTTCCAACGAGGTTGTTAGCTTTGATAAGATCAACTTTGTACAACAACTTGATCACAATCTTCTTAGTGTTTCTCAAATTTGTGATAAGCAGTTCTCAGTACACTTTGATGCAAATGGATGTTATGTGCTGAAACCCGGCTTCAAAATTCCGAAAGAATGGATTCTCTTGTCGGCTCCAAGGATAAATGATCTGTATGTCCTTGATATGAGCCAAGCTATCACAACGTCTGCACAAGCAACTTGTTTCGTTTCCAAAGCCACAGAAAAAGACTCAATCTCCTGGCACAGACGAATGGGTCACATTCACTTACGCAAAATGAATCATTTGGTGTCAAATGAATTAGTGAATGGTGTTCCTCTTAAAAACTTCCATCTTCAAGACATCTGTGTCTCGTGCCAGAAAGGAAAACAAACGAAGAAGCAACACCCTACAAAGAAAATCAACACGGTGGCTGTTCCTCTTGAACGTTTGCACATGGATTTGTTCGGTCCTGTCAAGCACAAAAGTATTAGGAATGATCAATACTGCCTTGTGATAACTGATGATTATTCAAGATTTTCTTGGGTGGCGTTCATGGCACATAAGAGTGAAACCTTCGGTATTATCAAAAACTTGATCATTCAGATTGAGAATCTATATAAGTTGAAGGTTAGGCGGATACGTAGCGACAATGGTACTGAATTAAAAAATCATGCCATGGCGGAGTTTTGCACTTCAAAAGGTATTCTTCACGAATTTAGTGCAGCTTATACTCCTCAACAGAATGGCGTCGCTGAACGTAAGAACCGCACATTGATCGAGACTGCTAGGACTATGTTGGTAGAGTCACAATTGCCGATTCCATTCTGGACTGAAGCTGTGGCCTCTGCATGTTACACGTTGAACCGAGTCCTTACAGTCAAAAGGCACAACAAGACCTGCTTTGAGCTTATTAACAAACGAAAACCAGATTTGTCATATCTTGAACCGTTTGGAGCTCCGTGCACAATAATCGATCCTAATGGAAAGTTTGGGGCTAAAGCAATTGAAGGATACTTTCTTGGGTATTCCACCCCAAACTTAAGAGTCTGGAATCTAGAGACTAAAAGGGTCGAGGAATGGTCTGAAGTCAGAGTACAAAGGCACACTTTACCAGTCAAATGTCCTGGTCAACCTTGGATGTTTGAGTACGATGACTTTTTCAATTCGATCAATGTTGAAGCAGTTGAAGAAAATGCTGCAGCAAGGATGTTTTTCGAGAGTGACAATGCAACAGATTCACCGTTGGTTCGTCCCATTATTGTCAATCAAGAACCATCTTCAGTGAACAATAATGCTCTCGACAATGAGGATTTTCACGATGCTACCGAATTGAACGAATCTTCAGAGGATGATGAATTTCTCGATGCAGATCAAGAAGCTCCAATAACAGCAGTTCATGGTACTTCAGAGGGTACTCCTCCAGTGGATGCCCCTAGAACAGCTGAAGCTACTGCATCATCCTCTTCGTCAATTCCGGGTATTGAATTGGTTGTTGATCTCAATCTCAACAATCTGGGTACAAACATTCCAGTTCAAGATAATCCAGAAACTAGGATTCACAATACCCATCCTCAACAAAACATCATCGGAAATGTACAAAGTGGCGTTCAAACAAGAAACATGTTGCGAAACAACAACAATGCAAGCTTGTATGCAGCGATTAGAGAATCAGGTCAACAAAATGATTGGTCTTTCGCTTGTTATGTCTCACAGGAAGAGCCAAGAACTTGGAAAGAAGCTTTAAAAGATAACTCTTGGGTTGAAGCGATGCTGGAAGAACTGCAACAATTCCAGAAGCTTGGTGTCTGGAAACTCGTAGAGAAACCTGCTGGTTACAAGAAGATTGGTACCCGTTGGGTGTTTAAATGCAAAAAGGATGACCGTGGGGTTGTTATTCGAAACAAAGCAAGGCTAGTCGTTCAAGGTTTTCGTCAGATAGAAGGGATCGACTACAACGAAGTGTATGCACCTGTTGCACGTCTAGAAGCAATTCGGATCTTTCTGGCTTATGCCTCATTCAAAGGTTTCAAGGTATACCAGATGGACGTGAAAAGTGCATTCTTACATGGTGTGGTGGAAGAAGAGGTGTACGTCGAACAGCCTCCAGGTTTTGAAGATCCTATCCATCCCGATCGGGTTTGGTTGCTCAACAAAGCTCTCTATGGTCTTCATCAAGCACCGCGAGCTTGGTACGCAACCTTATCTAATTATTTGCTGGAGAATGGATTTCGCAGAGGTCTTATCGATTGTACTCTTTTCATCAAAGAACAAGATGGAGATCTTCTACTGGTTCAGGTATACGTTGATGATATTATTTTTGGTTCTACTAATGATGTTTTGTGTAGGAATTTCGAGCGCATTATGCAGGATAAATTCGAGATGAGTGCTATGGGGGAAATGACTTTCTTTTTGGGCCTACAAGTACAACAAACCGAGTCTGGGATATTCATCCATCAGACTAAATATGTTGGTGACATCTTGAGTCGGTTCCAGATGTCTGATGCAACGCCCATCGGTACCCCATTGCCGCAAAATCACGGAATTACTCCAGACTTGAAGGGTGAAGCTGTTAGCCCCTCATACTACCGCGCGATGATCGGATCTCTTATGTACCTCACAGCATCAAGACCAGATATAATGTACCCAACGTGCCTGCTTGCCAGATATCAAGTCAACCCGAAGGCCTCACATCTTGCAGCTGTAAAAAGGATTTTTCGTTATTTGAAGGGTTACCCTGACACCGGTCTATGGTACCCTAGGGATAATAACTTTGACTTGATCGCATTCAGTGATTCTGATTTTGGCGGATGCAAAATCGACGGCAAATCCACAACGGCTGGATGTCAGTTTTTGGGAAATCGCCTAGTCACATGGCAGTGCAAGAAGCAGACTTGTGTCGCTACATCAACATGCGAAGCTGAATACATTGCTGCCTCAAGTTGTTGCTCCCAAGTCCTATGGATCCAACAACAATTGCGAGACTACGGTTTTGAATTCCTAACTACTCCTATTTACGTTGATAATTCTGCTGCCTTACAGATCACTAAAAATCCTGTGCAGCATTCAAAGACTAAGCACATCGAAATTAAGTATCACTTCATACGTGATTGCTTTGAGAAAAGGCTAATTGATGTTGCTTACGTCCACACCGATGACCAACGTGCCGACCTTTTTACGAAAGCATTTGACAAATCAAGATTTGACTTTTTATTATTGGTAAACGGCATTAAGGTCAAGCAAGAGTAAACCAACATCGGAAAATCATTTTTGTAAATACCTTTGTGTTTTAAATTTGTCTTAGTTTATTGATTTTAGGGGAGTAAATCTAAAATTTGAAAAACCAAAAACATCGAAAAATTTCAAAAACATAAAAACAATAGAAAAACAAAAATGAGTTTCCTGGCGAGCAAAAGAGAAAATGATAGTACATCAGTGGTCTGTCTAAACCTCTTTAAACCTAAAATGAAAAATGATAAGCAGCTCTATATAAGATGTATCGGTAGGCTCACAATCATTTTAAAGTGTGCAGGGTGATATAAACTTAAATCGACTGAAGACCAGGTGGGAACCATTCATTGGCATATGGTCTTAGTACCGAAATTTCGTTTGAGAGATTGCCGAGGTTCTGAGATATTCGGTCTTTATGCTGCTTATCATCTGGGTATCATGGTTGTATATTTTACCAAAAAAAAAAAAAAAAAACTGGGGACGCAAGTCTAGATCATCCATGATACCATACATACGTGTACATACTGCATTCGACCTCAATAAGTAATAAACAATCACATGTCCATCAAATAAGTGATAAAATATCACATTTATCCGGGAGTCAAGTTCGTCTCTCTGCTGTACGAAAGTACTGACCTGTTCACGGACTTGCTCCTGTGCCCTCATGCATATGAAAATCAAGTTCCTCATCAATAAGTGATTCTATCACACAGGGCTTGTTTTCAAATCAAAATAAGTGAGAATCTCACATCATATACGGTCAAACAGATGATAATCGGTATACTCACCGGTAAGATGAACCCTCGTGCATACCTTGATACGGGAATGTGTCGTGATGTGGATGAACACCGGTCGGTAAGTATAAATCATACCTTAATGTATCCCCTCGCCATGATTACATCTGATAAGTTGAGCTTAAGTGGACAACAATACCGATAATCGTTATAGGATGCTTATCTAAATGTTAACTAATTGAACAACAAGAGCGTTTTGGCATGACCGTACACTGATATGATTCTCTTACCCTCGAAACTCACAAAAAGAATGTCTGTAAATATTTATTTAATGCTTTCAGTTTATGCATCTTTGTATATATTTATTTACTGCTTTCAGTCTTTACATTTGAAATATTCAAAAAGTCCAAAAAGATTTTAGGTGTGTTTTAATATAATCTTTATAAAAGCCAAAAAGATTTTATTTCTATTTTATTTTCGATCGTACGATGTTGGAGCTCGAGTCTTCGTTACCTGAAACCTGAACGAAAACCGAATTGACTAAATCTTCATAAACGGTCGAAATTCGCAAGTTTTGAAAGTGAAAAACTAAAACTGATAAATTTTATTAAACTTTCAAACTGTCGGACGGTGATTGATTGAACAATGGTCACATGTGTGTCGTTTGCTTATGATATTCCAGGCAGTTGTTCTCATTACGCGTTTAGATTTCTTGCGTGTGCAGATTCTAAAGGCAAGGAGAACATGGTCGATGACAAGCTTCGGAATGAAGACACGACGTGAAGGCACTCAAGTGATGAAGATGATCGAGTTGCCGCTGACCATCATCAACACCACAAGGATCTCAATTTATAAAGAACAAGTACTTCACGAGCATAACTCAAGGGGGAGCTTACGTTAAGGGGGAGTTTGTCAGCACACTTCCTACATGAAACGGGGAGTTTGTTGGTACACTTTCTGCTTTCAAGACGTGAAGACTTTAAAGATCCTCCGACATTGAAGACTTGAAAGGACGTCAAAGACTTGAAGACACAAAGATCGAGACAAAGATGGAGACAAAGATGGAGACAAAGCTACAGCCAAGGGGGAGTTTGTTGGTGCACTTGTGTCTGTACTTTGTCTGTATTTTGTCATGATATAAAACGATGTCTTTGTTAGTCTTGTAAGTTTGACCAAGTCAACCATCCTCCTGGTTTGACTTGGCCAAACAGTTAGACAATGGTTGTAATATGTCTGTGTCGAAGGATGTGTCATCGAAGGATTGTTTATATCCTTCGATGAGCTCGAAAGATAAGCCTTCGATGGATGTTTGATGGACCTCGAAGGATATCATCCTTCGAGGTGTATATGTGATCCTTCGATAGGTTTCAGGTCGATAGATGATCTTTCGATCAGTCTATCTGATCCTTCGACCAGACGAGCTGTGACGGGTATATATACCCATGTAATGTGTTCACTTCATTTTTAGACAAGAGTGAGACAGAAAAGTGAGAACACACACGAGAGAGAGAGTTTACAGAATACATTTGTAAACCTTGTGCTGTAACCGACTTTCATAGTATTAATACAGAGGTGTTAATCGTTGAGTCTTGTGTGTCTACCCTTCTCTTTGTGGCTTGTCTTCTCATATAAACTACCGGTTTGCATGCTAGCTTGGATTCCGCACTTGCTAGTGTGTTAGATATAACAAGGATAAGGTTTGACCTCATCCTCCGAGGGACCTACAAGATTCGAATAGGAGACTCTCTAAAACCGGAACTGGAGAATGCAATTAAGTCATCAACGGCTTCTGTTATTGTGCTGTCCAAGAATTACGCTTCTTCCAGATGGTGCCTTGATGAACTGGCACTCATCATGGAGCAGCGAAGGACCTCCAAACATATTGTTTACCCCATCTTCTATCACGTCAACCCTTCTGATGTCAGGAATCAACTAAACACCTTCGGAGACGCAATGGCAGAGTATAAAAAGAGGATGCAGGAGACTGAGTCAGATGCGGAGAAAAGAAATGAATGGGCTTACAAGATAGAGAAATGGAAGAAAGCCCTAACCGAAGTTGCTGATTTGAAAGGGGAGGAAGCCAATGACAGGTACTTAAAAACACTTTCTTCATCGTATTTCTATTTTATATATGCTTAATTTTGTCTCCTATATTTGATTGGTTTCGAGATCTAGTGCACAATTTTGACAAGGGATGAGCATTTGGTATTAGGTACTCGTACCACATTTTTCGTACTAATTTATTTTCACTACGGAATCGGTACCCCACTTTTTGGCGTTTTCGGTACCAGTACTTTCGGTACGGTATCGGTATCTTATCGAATTTTACCTTCAAATACCGGTACCGTACCTAGTTAAAAATCAGAGGACGATACTTTATGCTGTATCTTCTTTTTGTGATTGGAATCGGGTTCCAGGCCAGAGACAACACTTATCCAAAGAATTATTAAAGAGATTAGTAGCAGATTAGATCTATACAAAAGGAGTAAACTCCCACACATGATTGGAATGGAGTCTTCCATTAGAATAGTCGCTTCGTCAACTTCCGATTATGGTGTATTTTTAAGCTTTAGAGGTACGGATACTCGCAACAATTTCACTGATCATCTCCTCAAAGCACTCCGGGAAGCCTCTATCCGCACGTTCTTTGACGATGCTGAGATTCAAGTAGGAGACTCTCTAAAACCGGAACTGGAGAATGCAATCAAGTCATCAAGGGCTTCTATTATCGTGTTGTCCAAGAATTACGTTTATTCCAGATGGTGCCTTGATGAACTAGCACTCATCATGGAGCAGCGAAGGAACTCCAAACATATTGTTTACCCCATCTTCTATCACGTCAAGCCTTCCGATGTCCGGAAGCAACGAAACAACTTTGGAGACGCAATGGCAAAGCATGAACAGAGAATGGAGGCAGAAGCAAGTGAAGAGAAAAGAAGTGAATTGGGTAAGAAGATTGAGAAATGGAAGAAAGCATTAACAGAAGTTGCTGATATGAAAGGGAAGGAAGAAAACGGCAGGTAATTAAAACACTCTCTTCCTCATATTAATTAAAACCTGTATATGTATGCTCTGTTTTGTCTAGTTGATAATACATTATTTAGATCTGTTGAATATCATTTGGAATTGGTCATTAACAACATTTTACATGAAAATTATTTATTAAATTCTGGAAAAATATTATGATGCATTGCACCTCCATTTTTTAGATAGTTCTGTCAATTGGATATTATACTGTTGATGGTAGAAAATTACTTTTCCTTTGATCGCTGAACTCCTGTTTATTTGAAGTCAGAGAGTTTCATGATTAGGCTATAAGTGGCAGATTTTTTTTTTTTTTTGGGGGGGGGGGAGGGGGTGTGTGGGGGTTTTGCAATTGTTGTGATAGTTCTATTTTTATTTTTATTTTAAAACATGATAATAATATATGTGCGTATATATATATATATATATATATATATATATATATATATATATATATATATATATGGGAAGGTTCTATGCAGAACACTAAATATTGCGAGAACACGCAGAACAAAATGAATCACTTATTTTTTCAATCCTAAAAACCTAAAAAGTAAATGAAAATGTTATAAATGTAAGATTTATTGTTTCTCACACTCGAATTTAAAACAAAATTTGAAAAATCTTCGGTTTTTAAATAACCTACACACATGTTGGTCATGTGTAGGCTAAATTACCTACAGGTATGTAGACTATGTGTAAGGGAAAATATATGATTTTTATGTATATATAATACATATATGAATGTAAGAAACATAAAATTTAAGAAATATGAACCTTAAATCCCAAAATTTAGTGATTTAGAGTTGTTTTTTTTTTGTTCTCGCAATAATTATATATATATATATATATATATATATATAGAGGGCAGTTAACATACAAAAGCCCTTATCATACTTCAGGTACGCGACAATGGTAACCGTCAGATCAGGGCTATAATCACGCATGGAACAGATAATAACGCATGGGAACAAATAATAATGCATGGGATCAGTTGTTTTGTGATAATCACGCATGGGATCAATAATCACGCACGTTAAGTTTATCAAAAAAATAATCACGCATGTTATCTATTTGGTCGCGTACGTTAATGTAGGTTAAGCCGTGAAGTACATTATACCTTCTCTCTCTCTCTCTCTCTCTCTCTATATATATATATATATAGGGTAGGGTAGGCTTCATGCGAGAACCACCTTTTCTCCTATATATATATATATATATATATATATATATATATATATACATATATATATTTGTTATCCCTGATCATCTCATAATTAGGTTTAAATCATAACAAATTGTAACCGGGCCCCAACCCTAATATAAATTAGAACAAGTCCACGATGCGATCCAAGCCCGAAAAACTAAATTTAATAATATAAACAATTAAACGTTAAATTATTTATAACGTGTATAAATAAATAAATCTCGTCTCTCGTGAACATATAATTATTCTAGATAATTATATATTTTGTACCCTTAATTGTTCGTGGCCACCACTTAATCAAGTTAAGTGGATTTAATGTCCGTTGCCAAATGTATAACTCTTACGGATCATAGCTAGATTAGTAGCGTTGACTTATCAAATTCATACATCTAATTCCAACAATCTCCCACTTGGACGGTCTTCGATAAAATCCTCAACGCAGACAGTCAGAGGTGCTCTAGCTGCTCATGGCTGCCCCTAACAAGGTATGACACTTTAAAGTCATTAACCAAACATCCTGTTACAGTAACATATTACTATAACAAGACAATAGACTTACAGAAATCGTTGTCATTCATCATTTCTGTAAAAGACATCAGTTAAATCAGTGAGACATGGATGAAGTTCATTCTCATATGGTGTTCAATTATTATTGTTCTCGATCAAGATTCATAATGGTCCAATCAAACACACAGTAAGTTTGGCTAAGGACTTACACTTCACCAGTCTGAATCAACGAGGGCGCCATGATGTCTAACTCTTACATATAAGAGTACAGAATCCCTTATCGACTACATACAACTCTCACTGAACTTCAGAACTATTCCCAATTAAAGCCTTTATGATTGGCAGTTACGCGGCAACGATTAACATTAATCAAAGAATAGTCCTTGGTAACGGAGGTCTAGTATGTATCTCAGGTCAGAGGATACTAAATGAGTATACCAATATCAAAACATCTTATGACTAAGATCCATGAAGATAATTTGAAGCGAGTAACATCCAACGTCATTCTCAATGAGGTCTGTGAATTTGGAAGTCAACTACTTGAGTCCAACTTTATAATAGTATTAATTCAGAGTCGTTCCCACGAGTCTGGGTAGCTAAGGATAATTAAGAATACAAGATTCATAATTGCATTTAAATAGTAAATAAAAAATGAATTCAAAAGTATAATTGTTAAATATTCGTACATCCAAATACTAAGCCCGATAGAATCCATGTGCTGACCATTTTTGTCCTGAGTCATGGGCTGAGTAAACGGGTTTGCTAGGTTTTGATCTATGTTTATTTTGCTTATTATAGTGTCTTCATGTTCTAGTAATTCCCATATATAGTGGAACCCTTTTAGAATGTGCTTGGCCATAAGATCTAGGCTCTTTGGCTTGAGTAATGGCTCCTATGTTATCACAGACTACGTCGATCGGTTTCCGAAAACTTGGAGCCACATCGAGGTCGGCTATGAATTTTTTCATCCTAGCAGATTGGGAACGAGAAACATCTCGGTCACTATGGAAGCTAGCGTCAGTGTAACATCTTACATTGAACTCCTCTTCCACTCCTCCAAACACTAAAACATATTTTTGGTTTTTTTTCAAGTACCTCAGAATGTTCTTGACAACCGTCCAATGGGTGATGCCAGGAGTTTGCTGATAGCGATTAGTCATGCTTAAAGCATATGAGACGTTAGGTCTATAACATAACATAGCATACATGATAGAACCACTCGCTGAAGCATATGGAATTACTTGCATACGTTTAGTTTCAATGTCTGTTGAAGGAGATTGCGATTTGTTCAAGACAGTTTCTTTAATCATAGGAACACGTCATTTCTTTGAGTTTTCCTTCTTAAAGCTCGTCATCCTTTTGTCTATGTATGTACTTTGACTTAACCCTCTATCCTTATAGACCTTGATTCCTAGATCATAAGCTCCTTCTCCATGATCTTTCATTGCGAAACAACTTTCCAAATAGTGTTTAACTTCGTTAAGCATACAAAAGTCGTTTCCAATGATTAGTATATCATCCACATACAGGATAAGGAATGATATAGTGCTCCCACTAGACTTTGCGTAAACACAGGGCTCCTCTTCATTTTTGACAAAACCATATTCTTTGATCTTTTGGTCAAAACGAAGATTCTAGCTACGAGATGCCTTTTTGAGTCCATAAATGAACTTATTCAGCTAGCACACCCTATTAGGACATTTTTGATTAACAAAAACGTCTGGCTGAACCATATAGATCTTCAAAGAGCTATCCATTAAGAAAAGCGGTTTTGACATCCATTTGCCATATCTTGTAGTAATAGCACACAACTATGGCAAGCAATACCGTAATCGATTTGATCATAGCAACAGGCGAGAAGGTTTCATCAAATTTAACACCTTGAGTTTGAGTAACGCTTTCCGCAACTAGTCGTGCTTTATAGGTGTGTACATTTCCATGCATGTTGTTTTTTCTCTAGAAAACTCATTTGCTCCCTACCACCCGAGATTCGGGGGTAGCTCAACCAAGTCCCAAACTTGATTATCACACATAAATGGCATCTCTGCATTCATGGCTTCTCACCATTTCTCAGATTTCAGATCTAAGATAGCAGATTTATAGTTGGCAGATTTATCATTAGACTCGGCTGCCAATAGGACTTCGGGACCATCTAGATGCCATAGGTATCTACTAGGTTCTTGGCGAGCCATGTTACTTCTTCTAATACTTATGTTCATGTCTGATTTATCAGCAACAACCATTTGTTGGTCAAACACTCCGACTTCCTAAGTGGTTGTTTGTGGTTCTCGAATTTCGTCAAGATCGACGATATTATTTCTAGTTCTTCTCAACGAAGTGGCCCTTCCTTTTTTTATAGAAATCATATTTGTATAAGGATGGTACACTAATATCCGCTTCGGTTGTAGTATCTGACGAAAACAACTTTTACGCTGCAAGGATCGATCTTGTCATCATACTCACTGGTGAGATAAGCATCACACCCCTAAACTTGAAGGTAAGACAAATTGGGCTTAGAGCCATGCCATATCTCGTATGGTGTCTTATTTACCTTCTTAGTCGGTGCCAGATTAATAATGTGGGCAACGGTCACAAGAGCATAACTTTAAAAGGAGTGAGGCACGTTAGTTCTACACATTCGATCGAACCATGTTCAGGAAGATTCGATTTCTCCTCTCGCTCACGCCATTATGTTGGGGTGTGACAAGTGGAGTGAGTTGTGAAACAATTCCACACTCTTTTAGATGATTGATGACCTCCTAGCTAAGATAATCTACAACTGGATTTGATCGAAGTATCTTTATCATTTTACTGAGGTTTTTTTTCCTGCTTGGTTTTGAAACACTTTTGAAACACTTTGAACTTTTCAAAAAATTTAATGCTTGTGTTTCATAAGAAAGACATAAGTAATCGACGATAAAAGAAACAAAGTATCTTTCATGATTTCTAAACATGGTTCTAAAAGGGCCACATGCATCAGAATGTACGAGTCCTAGCAGATCCTTGGCTCTTTCACCAACATGGGTGAAGGAATCCTTGGCAAGTTTGTCAGCTAAGAATGATCCTCAATTGTCAAAGGAGTCTGATCCGGTGGATTCAAGAATCTGCTCGGATTGGAGCCTTTTAACTCGTGCCTTGCTTATGTGGCAAAGTCAGCAATGCCATAGAAATGTATCATTGATGATAGATCTGATATGTTTAGAAAGATTATATATGTTATTCTGTGGTTGAACATCAATGGAGGTTTAGCCTCAAAATAAAAGACATCATTCAAGTAGGCAGAAATAGGAATACTATGAAATGCGTACTTAATATCTTAGGCTTCTTCTATCCCAGCTTGGCCAGAAACAATGAAAATTTCAATAACATAAATAGAAATCACTAAGAGGAGCATTCATCAATGGCCCTCTTCTATCTCAGCTTGGCCAGGTACTTGGGCAGTTATGTTTCTAGTGCCCTATCTTGTTGCATTTAAAGCACTGGCGCTCTTTGGGAGGCAGTAGTGGTGGTTTTGCAACTTGCCTGTTAGTGTTGGTGGTAGGCTTAACGACAACAATAACTATCTTCTTTCCTTTGCTGTTATAACCCTTTTTTATTGGGGTTGGGCTTCTTGACACCGTAGATTTGACCATAAGGGCTTGACTAGTTTTATTCGGAATATCCATCTCAACTGTTTTGAGCATTCCATAGAGCTCAGGAACTGTCTTCACCCAGGAATTCATATTGACATTCATCGCGAACTGGTTGTAAAAGCTGAGGAGAGAGTTTAAGATGAAATCGGCTGCCATTTCATCCGGAAGGGGATAATAAAGTATGGTCAATGTGCCCTTTCATCTTATGCACTTGAGTGCTAACAATAAGCTTCTTCGCCATCTCGAGAACTAGTCTCAAATTGCAGTGCTATGTGAGAAAGTTGGTGTCAGTGTTTCTTTCTCAAGTATAGGCTTGAGAGCGAAGGAAGAATTGTTATTAGAAGACATTTGATTAAATAAGCAGTGTATATATATATATATATATATATATATATAGTATTTTCGATATTAAATTCCTTTTATTAATGACCCAATAGCAAGAATAGATTAGGAATTGAGATTCTGGCTATATCAGTTACTAACGGCAGCCGTGGCATGCAACCTTAGTTAGTGCTAAGCAGATTAATAACGATTACCAATTGTGGATTAAACACAACTCTTGGGTATGAGGCCGCATGACAACTCTTTTTTATGCATTGATACGTTTAGCCTCATCTATGCTCACTTTTAGTCTCCAGATAGCTGTGGCATGTAACATGAGAGAGAAGTAATAGTCGTCCTAAAAGAGGTACTTGTGGAAGGGTCGGATGTGTCAACGAAACCCTTGCAACTTTGAAAGATAAGCTAGGCATCAAGTGTGGTATTGAGGCTCCAAACACTGATGGTTTGCTTCACGTTCCAAGTGTAACTTGTGAGATGATGGGATAGACTATTGATTTTAATCATGGGTTAATTTTAATATTTACCTAATAGAGCCGTAAGAGCCTATTTTAGTATATATTTAGTCATGACATTTTGATAAACTCTTTCATCTCTCAGGACACTTAATTTTAAATAACCTATTAAAACTAAGTTCGCCGCGACTTGTATAACTATTTAAAAGTTAATAGATTTAAGACTATTAGGTTATGAGTTTTCAAAAGTTAAAACTTGTTAAATTTCAAAAACTCTAATGGTTATTATTTTTTTCAAATAAACTATTTGTTTTATAAATTTGTACAAGTTGTAAAAATTAGTCTACAACTTGTCATAATTGATTGTGATAACATTTTAGAACACCTTTTAAAAGTTTGGTAATAGGTTGGTATACTATATAGCAACTATAAGTTAAAAGCAACCATAATAGAAAAAATAAATATGTAAATTTTTAAGCCATTTCGTTTGTTCTTGCTAGAACCAAATAGTAGGACCAAATTCAGTAACAAACACAAAACAACCACAAGGATGGACCTAGTGCATCTAGTTGTCTTGAGTACCTGTATGATTGTTGTCAAGTCTTCTATTTTGTCTTCCGATCTTCAACATTATAATATAAAATATAATAAAATTGAAACCCTAATCTATTACAACTTTGAGCCACAAAGTGGACCAAAAACCATAATACGAAACCAAAAATAAGAACAAGAATATACATATTCAACACAATCAAGTTAAACTGGGCAATATGTAGGTCAAATAAAAATAAAAAAACTTTTGACCAAATAACTTGTTGCACAAGAAATATCTACATCTGAAACTTTAAAAAACTTAAAGTTTGAGATGTATAACCGATTAAAAAGATCGGTTCCGATTTGCATGTTGTAAGCATGGGTTTCAGTCGTAATTTTACTTTTATCGAAAATAGGTTTGATATATTTTATTAACTATATATATAATTAATAAAAACACATCAGATTAAATATAAACCTACCAGGATCGTGGTTACATACAATATTAATTAATCTACTCATGAGATTAAAGATACCTTGTGATTAATAATTAATCCTGTGAGACACCATGGTACAACGAACAAGTGCTAGACACAAACACGAAACAAAACAAAACGGGTGTGGCACGCAACGGTCACCAGTGGCGTGGCGCTGTTGAAGGAAGCGGCGGCTTGGCTGGTCAGAATCACAAAGAAAAAGGGACGGCTCCTTTTTCTTTTTGGAGTTGTATCGCAATACAACACATGGTAGAAAATCATTTTTCCTTTGATGGCCGAACTCCTGTTTATGTCGTTAGGTTAAAAGTGGCAGATCACTTTTTTTGGGGTTTGCGATTGTTGTGATAATTCTATTTTTTTTACAAGATGATAGTGATAAATATATGTGCATATTCATTATCCCTAATGTTGGTGCACTTGTGTCTGTACTTTGTCTGTATTTTGTCAGGATATAAAACGATGTCTTTGTTAGTCTTGTAAGTTTGACCAAGTCAACCATCCTCCTGGTTTGACTTGGCCAAACAGTTAGACAATGGTTGTAATATGTCTGTGTCGAAGGATGTGTCATCGAAGGATTGTTTATATCCTTCGATGAGCTCGAAAGATAAGCCTTCGATTGATGGACCTCGAAGGATATCATCCTTCGAGGTATATGTGATCCTTCGATAGATTTCAGGTCGATAGATGATCTTTCGATCAGTCTATCTGATCCTTCGACAAGACGAGCTGTGACGGGTATATATACCCATGTTATGTGTTCACTTCATTTCAGAGCTTTAGAGAGAGAGAGAGACACTTAGGAGAGACACAAGAGACAGAAAACAGAGAGCATTCTGTTGAGAGCATACACACACGAGTGTTTTAGAGAGTTTGCAAAACACATTTGTAAACATAGCTTTGTAACCAGACCTTTCATTCGTAATAATACAAGTGGTGTTAATCGGTGAAGATTGTGTGTTGTGTTTGTGCTTGTTCTATCTCGGTTTGCATGCTAGCTTGGATTCCGCACTTGCTAGTTTGTTAGACATAACAAGGATAAGGTTTGACCTCATCCTCCGAGGGACCTACAAGTGGTATCAGAGCCGTGGCTCTTTTCCTTGTTAAAAACCGAGTTTATACAAGACTTTGGAGTGTTTTGGACAAAAACTCACATGGTTTAGAAACTGTTTTTAGTGTTTTTCTTGCATTTCTTGTCATAAAAACGTGTTCTAAACTAACCGGGTGTGTTAAAGGACGGGTTGGGTAACTTAAAAACTTGTTTTTAAGAATTTTGGTCATCTCCGGCCAAATTCGGGCTTACTCCGGTGACCGGTTTCTGGATTAGAACCTTCGATTTTTAGTATATTTTATTGTTCAAATCTTGGTTTTGGTAAAAGGCATGGTCTGACCATACCTTTCTGCCGAAAGATTTCTACCAACCCATCACCTTTTCACCAACCTGTCACTTCTTTTGTCAACTGTGTCAGTGCAGATCGAAGGATATCCTTTGGAGTCGAAAGATCATCTTTCGATCAAAGGAAGTTCGATAGATTATCATCCTTCGAACATCCTTCGAAGTCTGTGACTTTTCCTTCGATCCAAGGAATCTTTTCGAAGCATACATCTTTCGGTCTACAGTTCTTTTTCGAAAGATAAGGATCCTTCGATTGGAGAATCTTTCGAAATCATTGTTCGAAATTCAACAGTGATCTTTTGAACACTGTTGATCCATCGAACAAGTCTTGATCCTTCGATCTTAGTCTGTTTATGTTTAACAAGTTTGTGATTTTCAGGTATTATTTTTCTTGATCAAAAATGAATCCAAGATGGGGTAGACCGGTAAATACAGAGATGTATTTTGGTACCCCGTCTCCGGATAGCGGAAAGTATAGAAACACGAGTTTGTCTCCTTCGTGGGCCGAATCTCCCGCACCGGTATCTTCTCAAGCTAATGCAATTTCTACCGGTCAATGGGCATTCGTATCAAATCAAACTCCAAGTATTCAAAGCATTCTCTTAAGCGAGAGCGAAACCGGAAGTTTGAATCGGCCTCCAAAGTTGATGCACTTATATGAATATCTAGGATGGATTGACAGATTTCATACATACGTCCTTGGACAAAATACAGAATTGTGGTTGCGGTTCATCACAGATTTCGATCAAACAATAGAGGTTGCCGCATCATCTGCTGCTACGTTTGCAGATCTTACGGAAGATCAGAAGAAAGTCTATGATTTGGAAAAGAAGGCATATGCCATTCTTACTCAGGCGTTAAGTAAAGATATTTATCATCAATTTGTCAGTTACAAGACAACGAAGAGGTTGTGGGACGCATTGAAGACAAGGGGCGTAGGAAATGAAGCGACCCGTCAATTGAGAAGAGACCTGCTAAAGAAAGAGTTTGATGGTTTTACTTGTATGGAGAATGAATCTTTAGGAGATTTGACAAGTCGATTTAATCATTTGCTGACTGAATTGGCAAATTTTGAGGTTGTTACAGCTTCAGCAGAGATTGTGAAAAAGTTTGCAGATGCGTTGCCACCTCAATGGAATACTTTCTTGGAAATCATGAAGTACAATGGCACTTTAGCTACAACAAACTTCAATGACTTTGTTCAACTTCTGGAAAACAAGAATCAGGAAGAAACTCTCAAGGCAAAAAGAGTTCCAGTGCCACAAAATCCTGAAATGTATTATGGAACTTCTAGCACTTCTACAAAACCTTCTTCACACGCTCCAATTCAAACGGCGTTTGTGTCTAGCACTGACATGTATGGCAATCCTATCCAAGTTCCAGTCCCTCCAAAAACAGACATGTATGGAAATCCGCTTGAACCAGTTCCTCAACCAGTACCACAACAGCAAAGCCAACGACCTATCAGAGCAACTGATATGTTCGGAAATCCATTACCTGTTCGATCTACCGGACCAACAGACATGTATGGGAATCCACTTCCTCCTCAACAGCAAGCGTGTTATGGAAGCACATCATATGCTGATCAGCAATCAAAGCCAAATACAGTACGACTCGACACCTCAAGCTTTTCTAAAGTCAGTGTGGAAGTAGCAAAGGAACACATGGAGCTGCTAAACACTTTGGTGAGCGCATACTGTGGATTAGTGGAAGGTCAGATTGGTAACATTAATCTGACACAAGAAGACTATCAGCAGATCGATAAAGAGGAGATGGAGATGATGGACATCAAATGGGCCTTTGCCAGTGCTGTTAGGCGAGCAAAGGATTTCATGGAAAGAACTGGCAGAACCAGCTTGGAAAGCAAGAAAGACACCAAGTATGGGTTTGATAAGCAGGCTGTTAAGTGCTTCAATTGTGGTGAACGTGGTCATTTCAAACGTGAATGTACGAGGCCATCTCAACATGGAAACCAAAATCCTTTCAGAGGTCAAGGCAACAGGGCAAATCAGAACCAAGTAAGGAACAATGAGCGCACATTGGTGCCTGTCAACAACCAGAGTCAAGCAGGACCATCAAATGCCAACCAGACACTTGTGGTTCAAGTAGATAAAGGTTGTGATTGGTCAATTCAGTTGGGAAATGATGCTCCAGATGGAACAGCTTGTTTTGCTGAAGTTGTCAAGGAACTTAAACACGCCAGTGGTGGAGAATCTTCCACCAATGGTGATGAATCTTCTGAAGATGGAGACAGCTCCGGTTACAGTGGAAGTTCAGATGAAGAGTCCTCGAGTTCAGGGAATGATCGGGAAGATGACACATCAAGTGCGTCAGTTAATGCAGATATTGATGAGCTATTGGAAGAAGCTGCAGCAGGAATTCAAAGAAGATCTATTTTAGTGGATCAAGCTGCTTATTCTTCGTCTTCTCTCCATTCAGCCTTTATGGCTAATGTCGACAGTTCATCAAGTCAGGTACGTGTCGATGAACCCATTGCTGTTAGTTGTGATAACTGTGATAGTTTGCGTGTTAAATGTGCTGATTTAGAGACAAACATGTCTGAGTTGCAAGACAAACATGATGCTTTACAAGCTAGTTTGTTTGACTTGCAAGACAAACATGTTTCATTGAATGATAAGTGGTGTGAATTGCAAAGCAAACACGAGGCTTTGCAAGAGAAATATGATGTGACATTCATTCACAATCAGAAATTGACCGTTGATCTTTCGAAGTGCACTGAAGCCAACATGTTTTATGAAAACCATGAAAAGGAGTTTAAATCGGTAATTGAAAAATTAAAGAAAGATAAAACCGAATTAACTAAAATGGTTTCCAGAAAACAAACTGACATTAATTTGTATATAACTCGTCTTGAGGTAATGCAAAAGGAAATGGCTTGTGTGAAAACTGAAAGTGAGGCGATCCAACTTAAGCTAGACAGTTATTTGAGCTCTAGCTATGTGTTGGATCACATCATTGACGTACAGAAAGAGAAACGGGATGTCACATGCATTGGATACAAGAAATGTCCACCACCTGTGAGACACAATTATGATGCCATGCCTGACGAGGAGGATAGATCTTTCTTTGAACCATCTGTTCCTCTAGATGTTAATGAATTTGCAGCAGGACTCGGATACAAGAAGGAAGTATCACCAGAATCGGATGTGTCAGCAGATACATGTGTGTCTTCTGCTGAACCAAATCAGAATCCTCCAGTTGTGATTGAGGATACTGATTCTTCTGATGATGAATCTGATGATACTGATTCGGAAAAGTCTGATGCGGTAATCAAAGAAGAGGACATACCTCTTGAGAATCACATTCTATGTGATCCTCCCGCAAAACCTGCTAAGACTGTTCCGACCGAGTCCACATCTGCAAAAGAGTCGGAGAGTGTGGATTTGGTGTATACTCTTGTTGGTGATAATAAAATTTATTCTGACAAAGATTTTCCTATTAAGAATGTTAATCAATCATTAATCAGTAAAGTTTTTGAAAATTCAAGAAGTAAGTTTTTGGGAAAGACAGGATCACATGTTACAGTAACACAGTGCCCTCCTATCCCAAAGGCCGAAGTTCGAAAACAATTTGGCAATCAGAAATTACCAACAGAGAAAAGGCAGCAAAATCATAACCAACAAAAAGGAAAATTGCCGGCTCAAAGTCAAAAGAAGCCAAATCAAATGAAGAAAAAGAATGTGAACTTTGTGAAATCTAAGGGAACGGACAAAATTGAAACATTTGAAAATCAATCTAACTTAGATTTTGTCAAGAAAGCAACAGTGATGAAAAGGAATGAACCAAATAGTTCAAAACCTAGTACCTCGGGATCACAAAGTTCATCATCGGCAAGACGATCACATGATACTTCGGGGTTTGTTGAACGAAGATCATGTTTTGAATGTGGTACAATTGGACACATAATTCGAAACTGTCCGTATCTTCATAAGTTGAAAGCAAAGGTTGATGATCCCCGTGAACGAAATCACCAAAAGCGATCTGTTTCTGTAAAACAAGATCCCCGCCTTGTAAAAGAAAGGGAAAAGAAACAGAAACGCCAACAAGTCAAGGTGATTGAAAAGGCACTTAAAACTGATGTGGTTCAAAAACAATCTGTTTCAGTTAAGCCAGAAAACTCAAAATTTTCAAAAACTTCAAACAATCACGAAGTTAAATTGTTAAACAATCAAACTGGTAAAACTCAACAGACATGGAAACCTAAATTGACCACAAATTCAGGGGGACCATCACAATTTTCAAATCATCAAAGAATAGAAGTTATTGTTGTTGATGAAAATGGAAGACCCAAGACCACAATGGCTTGGGTCCCAATCTCCAACTAATCATATGAGTTCATGTGCAGGGTGTTCCAGGAGGAACTATCAGTAGTCATTGGATTGTTGATAGTGGGGCATCCAGGCACATGACAGGCGACATGAAGCTTCTCTACGACGTTAAATCTATTAGAGGAGGTTATGTTGCTTTTGCAGGAGATAAAGGCAGATATATTACGGGTGAAGGAATGATTTCCAACGGGGTTGTTAGCTTTGATAAGATCAACTTCGTACAACAACTTGATCACAATCTTCTCAGTGTTTCTCAAATTTGTGATAAGCAGTTCTCAGTACACTTTGATGCAAATGGATGTTATGTGCTGAAACCCGGCTTCAAAATTCCAAAAGAATGGATTCTCTTGTCGGCTCCAAGGATAAATGATTTATATGTCCTTGATATGAGCCAAGCTATTACTACGTCTGCACAAGCAACTTGTTTCGTTTCCAAAGCCACAGAAAAAGACTCAATCTCTTGGCACAGACGAATGGGTCACATTCACTTACGCAAAATGAATCATTTGGTATCAAATGAATTGGTGAATGGTGTTCCTCTTAAAAACTTCCATCTTCAAGACATCCGTGTCCCGTGCCAGAAAGGAAAACAAACGAAGAAGCGACACCCTACAAAGAAAATCAACACGGTGGCTGTTCCTCTTGAACGTTTGCAAATGGATTTGTTCGGTCCTGTCAAGCACAAAAGTATTAGGAATGATCAATACTGCCTTGTGATAACTGATGATTATTCAAGATTTTCTTGGGTGGCGTTCATGGCACATAAGAGTGAAACCTTCGGTATTATCAAAAACTTGATCATTCAGATTGAGAATCTATATAAGTTGAAGGTTAGGCGGATACGTAGCGACAATGGTACTGAATTCAAAAATCATGCCATGGCGGAGTTTTGCACTTCAAAAGGTATTCTTCACGAATTTAGTGCAGCTTATACTCCTCAACAGAATGGCGTCGCTGAACGTAAGAACCGCACATTGATCGAGACTGCTAGGACTATATTGGTAGAGTCACAGTTGCCGATTCCATTATGGACTGAAGCTGTGGGCTCTGCATGTTATACGTTGAACCGAGTCCTTACAGTCAAAAGGCACAACAAGACCTGCTTTGAGCTTATTAACAAACGGAAACCAGATTTGTCATATCTTGAACCGTTTGGAGCTCCGTGCACAATAATCGATCCTAATGGAAAGTTTGGGGCAAAAGCAATTGAAGGATACTTTCTTGGGTATTCCACCCCAAACTTAAGAGTCTGGAATCTAGAGACTAAAAGGGTCGAGGAATGGTCTGAAGTCAGAGTACAAAGGCACACTTTACCAGTCAAATGTCCTGGTCAGCCTTGGATTTTTGAGTACGATGACTTTTTCAATTCGATCAATGTTGAAGCAGTTGAAGAAAATGCTGCAGCAAGGATGTTTTTCGAGAGTGACAATGCAACAGATTCACCGTTGGTTCGTCCAATTATTGTCAATCAAGAACCATCTTCAGTGAACAACAATGCTCTCGACAATGAGGATTTTCACGATGCTACCGAATTGAACGAATCTTCAGAGGATGATGAATTTCTTGATGCAGATCAAGAAGTTCCAATAACAGCAGTTCATGGTATTTCAGAGGGTACGCCTCCTGTGGACGCCCCGAGAACAGCTGAAGCTACTGCATCATCCTCTTCGTCAATTCCGGGCATTGAATTGGTTGTTGATCTCAATCTCAACAATCTGGGTACAAATATTCCAGTTCAAGATAATCCAGAGACAAGGATTCACAATACCCATCCTCAACCAAACATCATCGGAAATGTACAAAGTGGCGTTCAAACAAGAAACATGTTGCGAAACAACAACAATGCAGGCTTGTATGCAGCTATCCGAGAATCTGGTTAACAAAACGATTGGTCTTTCGCGTGTTATGTCTCACAGGAAGAGCCAAGAACTTGGAAAGAAGCTTTGAAAGATAATTCTTGGGTTGAAGCAATGCAGGAAGAACTGCAACAATTCCAGAAGCTTGGTGTCTGGAAACTCGTAGAGAAACCTGCTGGTTACAAGAAGATTGGTACCCGTTGGGTGTTTAAATGCAAAAAGGATGACCGTGGGGTTGTTATTCGAAACAAAGCAAGGCTAGTCGTTCAAGGTTTTCGTCAGATAGAAGGGATCGACTACAACGAAGTGTATGCACCTGTTGCACGTCTAGAAGCAATTCGGATCTTTCTGGCTTATGCCTCATTCAAAGGTTTCAAGGTATACCAGATGGACGTGAAAAGTGCATTCTTACATGGTGTGGTGGAAGAAGAGGTGTACGTCGAACAACCTCCAGGTTTTGAAGATCCTATCCATCCCGATCGGGTTTGGTTGCTCAACAAAGCTCTCTATGGTCTTCATCAAGCACCGCGAGCTTGGTACGCAACCTTATCTAATTATCTGCTGGAGAATGGATTTCGCAGAGGTCTTATCGATTGTACTCTTTTCATCAAAGTACAAGATGGAGATCTTCTACTGGTACAGGTATACGTTGATGATATTATATTTGGTTCTACTAATGATGTTTTGTGTAGGAATTTTGAGCGCATTATGCAGGATAAATTCGAGATGAGTGCTATGGGGAAATGACTTTCTTTTTGGGCCTACAAGTACAACAAACCGAGTCTGGGATATTCATCCATCAGACTAAATATGTTGGTGACATCTTGAGCCGGTTCCAGATGTCTGATGCAACGCCCATCGGTACCCCATTGCCGCAAAATCACGGAATTACTCCAGACTTGAAGGGTGAAGCTGTTAGCCCCTCATACTACCGCGCGATGATCGGATCTCTTATGTACCTCACAGCATCAAGACCAGATATAATGTACCCAACGTGCCTGCTTGCCAGATATCAAGTCAACCCGAAGGCCTCACATCTTGCAGCTGTAAAAAGGATTTTTCGTTATTTGAAGGGTTACCCTGACACCGGTCTATGGTACCCTAGGGATAATAACTTTGACTTGATCGCATTCAGTGATTCTGATTTTGGCGGATGCAAAATCGACGGCAAATCCACAACGGCTGGATGTCAGTTTTTGGGAAATCGCCTAGTCACATGGCAGTGCAAGAAGCAGACGTGCGTCGCTACATCAACATGCGAAGCTGAATACATTGCTGCCTCAAGTTGTTGCTCCCAAGTCCTATGGATCCAACAACAAATGCGCGACTACGGTTTTGAATTCCTAACTACTCCTATTTACGTTGATAATTCTGCTGCCTTACGGATCACTAAAAATCCTGTGCAGCATTCAAAGACTAAGCACATCGAAATTAAGTATCACTTCATACGTGATTGCTTTGAGAAAAGGCTAATCGATGTTGCTTACGTCCACACCGATGACCAACGTGCCGACCTTTTTACCAAAGCTTTTGACAAATCAAGATTTGACTATTTATTATTGGTAAACAGCATTAAGGTCAAGCAAGAGTAAAACCAACATCGGAAAATCATTTTTGTAAATACCTTTGTGTTTTAAATTTATCTTAGTTTGTTGATTTTAGGGGGAGTAAATCCAAATTTGAAAATCCAAAAACATCGAAAAATTTCAAAAACACAAAAACAATAGAAAAACAAAAATGAGTTTCCTGGCGAGCAAAAGAGAAAATGATAGTACATCAGTGGTCTGTTCAAACCTCTTTAAACCTTAAATGAAAAACGATAAGCAGCTCTATATAAGATGTATCGGTAGGCTCACAATCATTTTAAAGTGTGCAGGGTGATATAAACTTAAATCCGACTGAAGACCAGGTGGGAACCACTCATTGGCATATGGTCTTAGTACCGAAATTTCGTTTGAGAGATTGCCGAGGTTCTGAGATATTCGGTCTTTATGATGCTTATCATCTGGGTATCATGGTTGTATTTTTTACCGAAAAATAACGGGGACGCAAGTCTAGATCTTCCATGATACCATACATACGTGTACATATTGCATTCGACCTCAATAAGTGATCAACAATCACATGTCCAATCAAATAAGTGATAAAATATCACATTTATCCGGGAGTCAAGTTCGTCTCTCTGTTGTACGAAAGTACTGACCTGTTCACGGACTTGCTCCTGTGCCCTCATGCATCGAAAATCAAGTTCCTCATAAATAAGTGATTCTATCACATAGGACTTGTTTTCAATCAAAATAAGTGAGAATCTCACATCATATACGGTCAAACAGATGATAATCGGTATACTCACCGGTAAAATGAACCCTGGTGCATACCTTGATACGGGAATGTGTCGTGATGTGGATGAACACCGGTCGGTAAGTATAAATCATACCTTAACGTATCCCCTCGCCATGATTACATCTGATAAGTTGAGCTTATGTGGACAACAATACCGATAATCGTTATAGGATGCTTATCTTAATGTTAACTAATTGAACAACAAGAGCGTTTTGGCATGACCGTACACTGATATGATTCTCTTACCCTCGAAACTCACAAAAAGAATGTCTGTAAATATTTATTTAATGCTTTCAGTTTCTGCATCTTTGTATATATTTATTTACTGCTTTCAGTCTTTAAATTTAAAATATTCAAAATACCAAAAAGATTTTAGGTGTGTTTTAATATAAACTTTCTAAAAGCCAAAAAGATTTTATTTCTACTTTATTTTTCGATGGTACGATGTTGGAGCTCGAGTCTTGGTTACCTGAAACCTGATTGAAAACCGAATCGACTAAATCTTCATAAATGGTCAGAATTTGCAAGTTTTGAAAATTGATAAATTTTATTGAACTTTCAAACTGTCGGACGGTAGTTGTTTGAACAATGGTCACATGTGTGTCGTTTGCTTATGATATTCCAGGCAGTTGTTCTCATTACACGTTTAGATTTCTTGCATGTGCAGATTCTAAAGGCAAGGAGAACATGGTCGATGACAAGTCTCGGAATGAAGACACGACGTGAAGGCACTCAAGTGATGAAGATGATCGAGTTGCCGCTGACCATCATCAACACCACAAGGATCTCAATTCATAAAGGTCAAGACATTCACGAGCATAACTCAAGGGGGAGCTTATGTTAAGGGGGAGTTTGTCAACACACTTCCTACATGAAACGGGGAGTTTGTTGGTACACTTTCTGCTTTCAAGACGTGAAGACTTTAAAGATCCTCCGACATTGAAGACTTGAAAAGACGTCAAAGACTTGAAGACACAAAGATCGAGACCAAGATCGAGACAAAGCTACAGCCAAGGGGGAGTTTGTTGGTGCACTTGTGTCTGTACTTTGTCTGTATTTTGTCATGATATAAAACGATGTCTTTGTTAGTCTTGTAAGTTCGACCAAGTCAACCATCCTCCTGGTTTGACTTGGCCAAACAGTTAGACAATGGTTGTAATATGTCTGTGTCGAAGGATGTGTCATCGAAGGATTGTTTAGATCCTTCGATGAGCTCGAAAGATAAGCCTTCGATTGATGGACCTCGAAGGATATCATCCTTCGAGGTATATGTGATCCTTCGATAGATTTCAGGTCGATAGATGATCTTTCGATCAGTCTATCTGATCCTTCGACCAGACGAGCTGTGACGGGTATATATACCCATGTTATGTGTTCACTTCATTTCAGAGCTTTAGAGAGAGAGAGACACTTAGGAGAGACACAAGAGACAGAAAACAGAGAGCATTCTGTTGAGAGCATACACACACGAGTGTTTTAGAGAGTTTGCAAAACACATTTGTAAACATAGCTTTGTAACCGGACCTTTCATTCGTAATAATACAAGTGGTGTTAATCAGTGAAGATTGTGTGTTGTGTTTGTGCTTGTTCTCGTATAAACTATCGGTTTGCATGCTAGCTTGGATTCCGCACTTGCTAGTGTGTTAGACATAACAAGGATAAGGTTTGACCTCATCCTCCGAGGGACCTACACCTAATCATCTCATAATTAGGTTTAAATCATAACAAATTGTAACTGGGCCCCAAGCCTAATTTAAATTAGAACAAGTCCAAGATGCGATCCAAGCCCGAAAAACTAAGTTTAATAATATAAACAATTAAACGGTGTATAAATAATAAATCTCGTGAACATATAATTAATCTAGATAATTCTATATTATGTACCCTTAATTGTTCATGGCCACCAGTTAATCAAGGTAAGTTGATTTAATATTCGTTGCCCATGGTGTAACTCTTACGGATCATAGCTCGGTCAGCAGCGTTGACTTATCGAATTCATACATCTAATTCTAAGACATCATCTGAAGGTGGTTGTCGTATTATCAATCAGTTAATGTTCGTATGTTGATTGATCTTGTCGAATTTATAGAGAATCATACTTTTTGTAAGTTCATCAGCACACAAATGTTTAGTTTTTCTTATAAACCAAAAGATTCTTGATGAGCTCATCATTTTTGTGTATCTAATTACTTGACTAGTATCTTCTTGTTTGTAATGGAATCGTTTCCAACAGAGAGACGATGCTTACTGAAGAAATTATTAAAGATATAAGTAGCAGATTAGAGCTACACAAAAGGAGTGAGATTCCAAAACTAATTGGGATGGAGTCTTCATCTAGGACCATCACTTCATTCTTGAATGATGCATCTTCACATACCACTAAATTTCTCACAATATGGGGTATGGCTGGGATAGGAAAGACACATTTGGCAGACTATATCTTCAAGTCACACTATCTTGAGTTTGAAAGCAGCTGCTTTCTTGAAGATATCGAAAGGAGGTGCACATCCCAAAAGCGATTGCTTAAATTGCAGAAACAGCTCCTTAAAGATATTCAAGCGACAAGTTGGATGGGCATAGACAATGTTAAGGCAGCCACCTCAAAGATTGAGAATTCACTTTTTAGGAAAATAACTTTTCTTGTTCTTGATGGTATAAATGACTCTGAGCAGTTGGATGCGTTAATTGGGACAAAAGGCCTTCATCCTGGAAGCAAAATCATAATAACTTCTAAAAATGGATCGCTAACAGAAAAATGTAAGCTGTTTGAAACACAAGTTCCACCAACGCATACTAAGCACTTGCTTCATGGCTTAAATGATAAGGATTCTCTTCAGCTTTTAACTTGGCATGCCTTTGGATGCCATGAACCCAACGAAGGTGATAAAAATGAAATGAAGAAGGTCGTACAATGCTGCAAAGGACATCCATTGGCTCTTAAAGTTTTGGGCAGTTCTTACCGTAATGAGGACACTACATGGGAGGAAATTATAGAATCACTAGGGAAAGAAATTAATTCAAATATTACAGATGTCCTAAAAATAAGTTACGACTCTTTGCCATCTGAAAAAGACAAGGAACTGTTTAAACACATTGCTTGTTTATTCATTGGAGAAGATAGAAAGTTCACCGAAGACATATTGAAAGCATGTGGCATATGCAAACCATCTGGGATCAAGGTTCTCGTCAATAGATGCCTTCTCACTGTAGGATCATCTGGCGAATTGATGATGCATCAACTTCTTGAAGACATGGGGAGAGATGTAGTCCGTCAAGAATCACTAAACAAGCCATGGGAGCGAAGTATATTATGGAATCATGAGGAGTGTTTGGATGTGTTGCAAAATAAACAGGTAATCAAGCATATCTATTATGTGTACATTCATTCATTTATATTATGTGTATAAATATTACTTCTTTAACTATTTGTTTATTTATTAGGGAACAACAATAATTCAAGGACTTGTCCTTGTCATGAGAACATTTGAGAATGACACGTGGAAAGAACCAAGTAGTGTCAATATGAAAAGGTTTGGATTTACATCCTTACCATCATTCATTTTGGTTCACATACTGCTGCTCTCTGTTCTTTGGTGGTTATTTGGTTTGTTTTCGGGAACGCGTTCCTCATCACGTAAAAGAAAAGGTGACTTTGAGACACTTGCTTTAAGTGAAATGCGTAACTTAAGACTACTCCAACTGAACTATGTACAACTCAGTGGATCCTACAAGAATTTTCCTCAAGGTTTAAGATGGTTATGCATGCATGGATTCCCTTTGACTTATATACCTCCAGACTTACAAATAGACAATTTGATAGCTCTTGACTTGTCTAATAGCAAACTGCAACAGCTTTGGAAGAAGCCCAAGGTACAAAAATCTCCAGCTTCTACTTATTTTGTTTGATAACTCATGGACAAGTATCTTTGCAACACTGACATGCATCTTAATTTTGTTTATTTTTTAATTTAACAGCTGCTCAGGTCACTGAAGTTTCTTAATCTCAGTAGTTGTCATGAGCTTGTTAGAGTGAATCACTTCTCTGGGCTCCCTCTACTTGAAAGGTTGACACTCGCAAAATGTACAAGTCTAGTTGAGGTCTGTGAGTCAATTGGAAATTATAGTAAAAAACTTGAAATCCTTGATCTGAGTGAATGTAGTAAGTTGGAGGAACTTCCAAGAAGCATAGGAAAGTTAAAAAACCTTACTCATCTTCTAATGGATGGTTGTTCAAATCTTTGTTTGCAACTCATTGGATAAAATAACATTTCATCCAGAACTGTTAGTTCTACCTGTAATCGATTATTTAAATAAATTTACCATGACTGAGATTCAGCACATATTCAAAATCCATGCTTTATCAGAAATTGATGAAGAGGTACTACGCAGTTTGGGTTGGATCAATATACCATATTTGAACCAATGCCGGTTTTGGAAGGCAGGTTGGAGAGGAGCGTACTTTTTGTCAGAAGAAATACTTCCAGCACAGGTGGATGTCTCTTTATATATCTTTAATTTTCACCTTTTAATATTATTTATAAGATAATAAATCTTTGATGTGACACTCAGATCCTTTATGAACATGGAATATTGAGCATATATCTTCAAGGGCAGGAGGTTCCAAATTGGTTCACTCACAGAAGCAACGGGTCATTGTTTACCTTGCAATCATCTCCTGAAAATGGTAAGATTAAAGGGCTAAATGTGTGCATTGTGCATTCAATTTCAAGCATAGAGGAAGTTGGTCCTTCAAGAATTGAAATAAGGAATTGGACAAAGAACTCCTCCTGGACATACCAGCCTATGATGTATCTTGTCCCAGAAGATGCGTTTGAAGATATGCGTTTGAAGAAGATGTGTTTGAAGATGATGCGTTTGGAGAAGATGTGTTTGAAGACGATGCGTTCGAAGAAGATGCGTTTGAAGACGATGCGTTTGAAGATGATGCGTTCGAAGAAGATGCGTTCGAAAAAGATGTGTTTGGAGATGATGTTTTGGAAGAGGATGCGTATAAATATGATGTATGATCATGTGTTTGAAGATCATTATACAGATTATGATGGGTTTGAAGAGGTTGATGAAGTTGTTATTGTATGGTTAAGCCATTGGATGTTCGGGGAAAATGAGTTTGAAGATGGTGATGAAGTTAGCATTCACTTTACTGTAAAATATCATCACTCTAAAGAACATGTTACCAGCTATGATAGTGAAGGACCAGATTATGCAAATGTAAGGGAGTACGCTATTAGCCTTGTGTATGATGATGGAAAGCAGAAAGAAGATCCATTGGGTTATTACAAGTCATGGAAGCACATCATCAGTGGGGATCTCTCTGCCTTTGAAGTCTTATCAAGTCATTATCTTCTACACCCTGGGTTGTTTAATTAAACAAAATATAGGTCAGGATGGTCTGTAATTGCAATCCCTTCCGGCTATTTGCTTTTGCTGTTTGGCTTGATTAGGTTCTTTAGTTGTAAAGTATAACTAGGTTTTATTTTGGGTTTTTTAAAGACTTTAAGTATCTGATCAAATACGATCAATTGACCGGGAGCATTTCCAAATTGCCAAGTATTGTAAACATAACCTGACTTGTTCGATTACATATTTAGTTAATTTCTAGATATTAATTGGTTACAGGTGGAAAAGGGGTAAGTAAAGCCTACATATCATTCAACTACAATTGAAACACTCCACAATTAGTTCAGGCTATCATCACAAAACCTTAGAACCGAAATTCTTCCTTTGATATTTGAAACAAAATTTAAATTCATGATTTAGAAAAAGTCATACACCATTATAAAACATAAAATCTGTAAGGGGACCCGGGGTGGAAGGTTTTTCTCACGTGATGAAAGAGTTTCACGCGTGAAATAATCTCAAACACCACCACCACCAAATACTTTCACGCGTCAATTATATAACGCGTTACGAATATCACGCGTGAAGAATGAAAGAATGTGAGGGTTTATTGTTGGGTGTTGTGAGTTGTGAGTGATGGACATTTCCCTTAAAATCCATCATCAGTGATGGAATAAAGCTCGATTACGTGGTGGAACTTGATTAGAAGTTGTGAGTGAGTGATCAGTGATGACCACATGATGAAACAGTGGTTAACCAAGAGAGGTTAATTCACTGGTCTCGTCAAGTAGGGTTAATCCCTTCTTTCCGAGGATCGGTGGCTGGATCGTCCGCTGATCTATCTCCTGCACAAGGGAAACACACCGTGACTCGTAACACGGAGGAAGGGGTGGGGGGGTGCTCCTTGTTACCACTCTCCGGCGTGAGAATCAGTAATTTGCTTGTGAAGCAAAGTGTGTGATAGTAGTAGGAATGAGAGAGTTGATAAGCGATACCTCAAACCTGGTCCGGGATGGGTATTTATAGCCGAGGAGTGCAGGAGGGTAATTGAGTGGCTAGACTGACAACGCGCCGCCCTTATGCAGGTGTGTCAGGCTTGTCGGTCCCGGAGGTGAAGCCATGTCCTACTGCGGTGTTAGTCTGTTGCTTACGTATGGGCTGACAGGCGACTGTCATTGATGCCACTTGCTCTGTGGTGTCAGTCCCACTTGCCTCGTGGGCAGGATGCGGTGCAGCGCTGCTTGCGGTAACTGTTGTTGTTTCCGCGTTCTTACTCTGGCCAAGACTGCGGGATGCGGTGCCAGGCAGCATCGCCACTTGTGGTGACTGTTGCTGCTGTCCAGATCCCTTGTCGTGACGAAAATGTTCATAGGATGCGGTGCCAGGCCGCATCGCTATGTGTACACCCATTTTCATACACAAGGTAAGTCTTCTCATCACTTGACAGATTGGATTCGACCGCTGTGTTCTCGCGTGCCCGCACGGACACAGATAAGTTCTTGGCGGTTGGGGTTTTTGATAAGGGTAATGTGTTAGTGCATATTCTGTGACAACAGCTTAATAGTTTGATTATTTAGTCTTTGGATATTTTGTAATGGGCTTAGCTTATTGGTTAGTGAGTTTATTATTGTAATGGGCTTGGAAAATGGCCTAGCCTAGTAGGAAACCCACTTCACAGACATGTGGTATATAAACATGTTTTGTGATTAGGGTTTTTAGTGCTTAGAGAATTTTAGAGAGAGAAAATGTAGAGAGAAAGAAAACGAATTTAGGGTTTGTAGAGCAAGATCACAGATATTAGCTGTGAGGTTGTGAGGTCTTGAATTGATTGTAAACTGCAAGTTGGATAATCAATAGAAGACCCTATTAATTGTGATTCTGTGTTTCTACTCATTTCTGTAACAAATCTGATCTAGAGGATTCCGCACTCTAGGTTAGATATACAATTCTGTGACGATCCGTACGAACCAGGGGACCTACAATTGGTATCAGATCTTTAGGGTCTTGAAGAAGCTCGATTCAGAATTGTGATCTGCAGAATTCGGGTGGAAGGGTTTGAAATTTTCGAAAATTTTAAACCTGAAAAAGTAGGGTTTTCGAAATTTTTGAATTTCTGATAAAATTCTGTGTTTTTGTTTGTGTTTGATCAGTCTGTGTGTTTGATTTTGCTGAGTTGCAGGTTTTCGGGATTGTTTTGGTTGATTGGTTGAAGGATTTTGGCTGGAAAGGCTTGGAGATTCGAAGATTGTTCTTGGTATTCTTCACATTCTTCGTTCTCTTCTTCACTGTTTTTTCGAAAATTACTGATATTTTGCTGTTTCGATTCTGCAGGAAAGTGTTGAAAGAATCTGGAAAATCTCTAGAAAGTTGAAATTATTGAATTTCCATATTTACTGGCTGACATATTTAATATTTTCACAGACTGGACCAGCGAAATTAACTAACCGGCGAAATTAGAATCCAAAGGCGACTTTGGTAACCGTGTAATTGTCATCAGCGAAATTATCACGGTGATCGGCGACTTTACCAGTCGTCGTAATAGCGAAACTAACCAGCGAAATTGACAGCGAACTTGACCTTCCAGCGAAATTGCACACTCGGTTCATGAGATCCATGAAGGCCGCTGGTGCATTCGTCAGCCCGAATGGCATAACCAGAAACTCGTAATGGCCGTAGCGAGTTCTGAATGCTGTTTTGGCGACGTCCTCATCTCGGACCCTCAGCTGATGGTATCCCGATCTCAAGTCAATCTTGGAGTAATAGCTCGACCCTTGCAGCTGGTCGAATAGGTCGTCAATACGTGGAAGAGGATAACGATTCTTCACAGTCACCTTGTTAAGCTCACGGTAGTCAATACACATTTTAAAAGTACCATCTTTCTTCTTTACGAACAAGACTGGAGCTCCCCAGGGCGAAGAGCTAGGACGTATAAAACCCTTTTCCAAGAGTTCTTGTAGTTGTGTGGACAGTTCTTCGAGTTCTGATGGGGCCAGACGATATGGTGCTCGAGCTACAGGCGCTGCTCCGGGAGCTAGCTCGATTTGAAATTCAACTTGGCGGTGAGGCGGAAGACCAGGTAATTCCTCAGGAAATACCTCGGGAAAATCGCGCACTATAGGGATGTCTTCAATTTTCTTCTCTTCCGTTGATGTGTCAGTAACGAGTGCTAAAATGGCAGTGTGGCCCTTTCGCAAACACTTCTGGGCCTTAAGGAAAGAGATGATGCCTTCGACAGCACCACTCTTGTCGCCACGAATCATGAGAGGTTCTTCGCCAGAACGAGGAATGCGGATGATTTTCTCCTTGCAAATAATCTCCGCTTGATGATGAGATAGCCAATCCATCCCAATAACGACGTCAAAACTACCTAGTGTGATAGGAACAAGATCGATAGGGAAAATCTGACCAGCTAAGACGAGGTTACAACCTTTAACTACGTGTGTGGCTTCAAGACTTTTACCTTACCGTTAGCTAGTTCTACCGTGTGTTTGGTGTTCAGGAGTGTTGGAGTGCGCTTAAGCATTCAGCTAACTTTTAAGGACACATAACTAGTATCGGCTCCCGAATCGAATAAAACAGTGACAAAGAAATCATCCAGAAGAAACTTACCCATCACAACGTTGGGATCGTTCCTTGCATCACCCTGACCAATCACGAAAGCACGACCTCTTGCCCCATTGCCATTGTTGTTTCCCCCATTGCCTCCTCCATTGTTTCCTCCATTGTTATTCCCATTGTGGTTCCCATTTCCTTGGTTATTGTTCTGGTTTTGGTTCAGCTGGGGGCAGTTCCTCTTAAAGTGGCCTTCAGCGCCACACTGAAAGCATCCTTTATTTCCCTGCTGATGCTGTTGCTGGTGGTTCTATGGGGCTTGTTGTTGTTGTTGGCGATTTTGATTCGCAGGACGTGGGCTCCTGCAATCTTTGGCCTCATGGCCCAGCTTGTGACATCTCTGACATCGACCTTTGTTGCACTGTCCGCTGTGATGCTTGTTACACCGGTTGCACTTGGGGTGGTTTCCTCGGTATCCACCCTGTCCTTGATTACCCGAAGATTGCTGACCAGGACTCTGGTAGTCGTCAGTCTTTCGCTGCTGAGACTGAACCGAAGTTGAACCCTTACTGGAATTCCCATCCCAAGATGGCCAGCTCGTTTGACCTCTTAGTATACGCCTCAATCTCAGATCCTGTCATCTTCAGATTGTAAAATTCCACTTCTAGCTTGTGGATGTCATCCCGACTACAGTACTCCTCTTTGATCAGCTCTTTGAAACCATTCCAGGGCGTGGCATTAGCAACTGCCAGTCCTAGTAGTTGAACCTGTGCCTTCCACCAGGTTAACGCAGCTCCTTCAAGTGTTCCGGTAGCATATTTCACCCTACGGTCTTCGGGGCATTCGCACATCTCGAAAACAGTCTCAAGCTTTTCAAACCAGTGAAGAAGGCCCACTGTTCCTTCGGTGCCACTGAAAGTGGTAGGTCGGCAGTCCATGAACGTCTTGAACGTGCACACAGGAGGTTGAGCATGTTGACCTGTTGCGCGAGAATAAAAGACAAAACTAAGCATGAGGGTTGGTTTGCGAAGGTAGGATCTAAACGTCCTAAGATGAGTTGGTATGGCAGGTTATACCTCCTGTAGGGTTAGCTGCGAGTGCCTCAGCGACTCGTTCATTGATCAAAGCTGTCAACTGGGCTTGAGTGAGGTTAATACGTCCTCCGCGTCCGCTCATGATCTTCATAACGAAGCAACGTAAGTGAGAGAAGCGTCGCGAAAGTGCGTAAGTGTGGGACGACAATAGAGAGGAAGAACACAAGGTTCAAGTAGCAATTACCACATTATCTAATGCACAGTGAGAACTATCTAACCGACAATATAACATAAATCATACCACTTATGGTGTCGAGTCTTGCACGTGGAGCGAAGCGTCGTTGTGGATCGTTGAGCACTGTTCAGGTTATAGTCTGGTTTTATCAAAAAGTTTTTTCCCCTTTTTAAAACCAAGTTCACTATAACCAATGGCTCTGATACCAATCTGTCACACCCCCAAAATCCACCATGCGGAGTACCACCGCTTGGAGGCGTGACGTGACCAGGATCGAGCCACCAATCATATTGAACATCGTAATTAAGTAAATAAGACCAACCACAATACGATTGGTGACCAAAGCTAGTTAACCATGTTTAGTTTAAACAGCGGAAGCATAAAAGTAAATCCAAAAGCATAAGTTCGTAGTTCATAAGTTTAAAGTCCAACACTTAGGTTTAATAAGTTCATAATGTTTTAAATATTAAACACTGGACATAACCGTCCGTACACCACAACGACTCCTTCCTCGTGCAAGCTCCAAGTGTTTAGCGACCTGTAAGGCATGTAACAACTAGTCAACAACTAAGTTGAGTGAGTTCACGTTTGGTTGTTTAGTTTTAAGTTGTCTCTGAAAAACGTGCTTTGACTTTCGTTGGCTTATTTGCCGTGGGGGTTACCCCGTAGTTGAAAGTATGTTTATCCATATCCTTTTTCTTTACCCAATCCATAACCATGACCAGTGGGGGTTTTCCCCGTTTGAACTACTAGACGGTATGATATCGACTGCTACGCAAATAAGTTGTGCCCTATATCAGTGTCTATCATCACTGACAATCTGCCATAGTCCATTAGTACACGCCCGTCCGACTGGCACGGTGTGAGGTTTGTTAAACCTAATAGCGTTATTAACTAATGACCCGCTCGCCATTGGCCTCGGCGATTAAGTCGATATAAATTGAGGGACTTCATGATAGAGTTTTGTCTAGCTAGTTTTAAGGTTGTTGTCCTACCCAAGGAGGACGAACGTACGTATTCTGCACCAGGAGAATTCGTAGGATTAATAATGGCATCCAATCTATGGAGGATGGCCGTACATATCCTACCCAATGAGGATATGTAGATTTAGTTTTAAATTCTTTAACCCATTCCCAAACCACCGGGAATCCCATGCCTTAGAAAGTGTGTGAACTCACCTTGGTTTGCTCGGTTAGATTCTCAATATAGCTAACAGTCAAAGTCGGTCAATCACGTCCTAGTATGATTTACCAGTTAGTCATTTAGTGGCTTTCAAATAGAACACAAAGTTCCTACACGTATCTATCACACAACATGCATTACTGTAATGGTTTATGCCCATCTAAGTTTCCCGTCCATTCCCCACTCAAAATCAAACATACGATAATGCACATAACATATATAACATGTCAAATCATTCACAGATAGCATACTCGACATTTAGACACGCAAGTCACAACTTATGTCAATTCAGCATTAATACTCAAAACCGGCTGTTTTCGGACATTTAAATAAAATAGTTAGATTATTCCAAAAATTCCCAAATTTTTATAGAATGTCATAAAAATTCCATATTTTATTGTGTAAAAATATCGGGGTCCGGTTCATTACCCACATTTTATAAAAATTCATATTCGGGACTGAACTCAGATTTATGTATTTCTGACCACAGTCCACGAAACAATTTATTAAAAATTCATCGTAAGTCCGATTTGCGAAATTCCAGTGGGGTAATTACTTATACTTTAGTTGCCATCTACAGTACAATTTTCATGATCTAACTCTACACAGAACTCACGATATGACAGAAAACAAAACGCGTATTTTCAGCAGAAAAATGCAGCTCTAGCTGCTGTTACGAAAAGGCGCTTTAAAAATAGTAAACGAAGTCCAAAAATTACGATTCCGGTGCCATTAGAACCGTATTTCATAATAACATATTTTAGATTCAAAACATCGATTTTTCGATGAGTTTAAGACCTGTTTACAGCCAACTGAAGTTGGCTGTAAAACCGGGACAGATTCTGTCTTTCAGTGTTTAACCTTCTAAATCGTGTTCGATCTATTCCGTTAACAAGTTTAGTGATTACAACAACATCAAACATCTATATTAATCAGTAAGTCATCAAGTAATCAGTAACATAACCCAAAACAACTTCATACAAACATTACTACATCATATTTCAACAATGTTTCATCATTAAGTTAGCTCTATGTTCAAGACCTTACAAGATTCATTAGAGTTCTTATCATTTGATCATTAAACATTATTAACCACTCAAACAACAAGTAAAAAGCAAAGATCTAAGTGCTTACCACTAGCACAAGGCTAGGGGAGTTCAAGAGGGTAAAAGTGGTGGTTAAAAGGAAACGAGAGAGGTCCTTCAACTTCCGAACACACTGAGCTTCGTTGTCGGCCTTCTAACACCTTTGTATGTAAGAAAATGGTTTGTAGGAGGCTTGGAGGTGGTGGTATGGTGGATGGTTGTGGCTGCCGTGAGCTTCAAAGAGAGGGAGAGGGAGTTGGTTTGTTGAGTTGTGAAATGTGCTAAAGAGAATGATATGTAAACTCTAGATCTTATAGACAATTACATGTTCTTTAACCAAAGGTTTGTGTGTCTTCTTGATATTAGACACTAGTGATTAAAATAATCATGTGGAGGACATGAGGTGTCCCTCTTGGGGACGGTTTGGTTAGGGGGGGGGGGTCCCTAGTTCAAATCCAACCATCTAGTTAGTTAATAGTTAGGTTAATCTAGGTTAGTTAAGTGATTAACCCGGTTACTAGTGTGTTGTGCTTTACAGTGGGTGTTAGGGTATTCAGGGACCCTAACTGGCTCAGAAAAAGGGAAACAATGTTAATGACAATATTTTTATGTTCCGGGTAAAGTCCGGTTGTTCGGTTCGATACTGTTCCGTTAAACCGCTTAATTAATCCGTAAAGCGTCCTACTTATATATTTTTGCAACGTTTTTACTTTCTAACACTTAGGAAAGCATACCGGACTATTTAGTAATTTTTCTATATACTACTAGTATGTTAACACGCACATGTAAGTACAACACAGTAATCAGAGAGCAGTTAAATGATTCAGCACAGTCATCAAGCACTTAAATTTTCATTAATAATTTGTACGGAATACATGGGATTTTGAGGGTTGTCACATTCTCCCCTTGTTAAGAGAATTTCGTCCCGAAATTTAGCGCGTGGTTACTGAGGAAGCTAGTTAAGTTGCGTTGTTTTCCTGATTTTCCCGGGGTGTCACATCATCCCCCCGTTGATTTGGAATTTCGTCCCGAAATTCTGTAGTAGCTTCAGCCTCAGTAGTGGTTGCGTTTTTCTTAAACAGTTGGGGATACTTGAGTTTCATTTGGTCCTCTCGTTCCCTGGTGTACTCTGGGCCACGACGAGCATTCCAACGAACTCGGACGAGAGGTATCCTTGTGTGCTTGAGAATCTTAACATCTCGATCAGTAATCTCTACTGGTTCCTCGACGAATCGCAGCTGGTCGTCGATTGTGAGTTCCTTGAGAGGAACTATGAGAGTTTCATCTGACAGACACTTCTTCAGATTCGACACATGGAAGACATTGTGAACTCCGCTGAGTTCTTCAGGTAGATTCAATCTGTAGGCGACTTTGCCAATTTTCTCAATGACTTCGAATGGTCCGACATAACGCGGATTGAGTTTGCCTCGTTTGCCAAAGCGGACTACACCTTTCCAAGGTGAGACTTTGAGTAGCACTCGATCCCCAACCTAGAGCTCGAGTGGTTTTCTTCCTTTATCAGCATAGCTTTTCTGACGGTCACGAGCTGCCGCCATTCGCTGTCGTATCTGAGCAATTTTCTCGGTGGTGTCCACCACAAGTTCTGGGCCAGTGATTTGACTGTCACCAACTTCTGCCCAACAGAGAGGTGATCGGCATTTGCGTCCGTACAATGCCTCAAACGGAGCGGCTTGGATGCTGGTGTGGTAGCTGTTATTGTACGAAAACTCCACTAGCGGGAGGTGCTTTTCCCAGCCATTACCAAAATCGATTACACATGCCCTAAGCATGTCTTCAAGGGTTTGGATGGTGCGTTCAGATTGTCCATCCGTCTGCGGGTGATAAGCGGTGCTAATATCTAAACGTGAGCCAAAGGACTTGTGCATTGCTTGCCACAGTTCAGAAGTAAAACGCGTATCACGATCAGATATAATAAAGGTTGGCACTCCGTGCCTTGATACCACTTCCTTTAGGTAAATGTCTGCAAGAGTGGAAAACTTATCCGTCTCTTTGATAGCCAGGAAATGTGCAGACTTGGTCAGTCGATCTACGATCACCCAAATGGTATCGTTTCCGCGTTGAGATCAGGGCAGGCCGGTAACGAAATCCATGGAAATTTGCTCCCATTTCCATTTCGGGATCTCCGGTTGTTGAAGTAGGCCTGATGGTTTCTGATATTCAGACTTGACTCTTGCACAAGTCAAGCACTTGCTGACGTAGGATGCTATGTGGGCTCTCATGCCAGGCCACCAGTACGTAGTCTTGAGGTCTTGGTACATTTTATCCGAACCAGGATGTACCGAATAACGAGACTTGTGCGCTTCGTCCATCACAAGCTCGCGTAAATTCCCATAAAGTGGAACCCAGATGCGCCCTGTTACATAGTAAGCGCCGTCTTCCTTTTGTTCTAGCCGCTGCCTCGACCCTCGTAGGGACTCAACCCTGATGTTCTCTGCTTTCAATGCTTCGACCTGGGCATCTCGAATCTGAGCGGGAAGGTTAGATTCGATGGTAAGCTGTAGAGCACGTACACGCCTAGGTATGGCATCCTTTCGACTGAGGGCGTCGGCCACAACATTGGCTTTGCCCGGATGATACTTGATAGCGCATTCATAATCGTTCAAAAGCTCAACCCATCGGCGTTGACGCATGTTTAACTCCTTTTGCTTGAAGATGTGCTCGAGACTCCTGTGATCGGTGTAAATGGTGCACTTGGTACCGTACAGGTAATGTCTCCATATCTTAAGCGCGAATACAACTGCTCCCAGTTCCAGATCGTGAGTAGTGTAGTTTCTTTCGTGAACCTTGAGTTGGCGTGATGCGTAGGCAATGACCTTGTCACGTTGCATCAACACGCAACCAAGTCCTTGGATGGAAGCGTCGTAATAAACCACGAAATCATCGGTGCCTTCAGGTAATGAGAGGATAGGCGCGCTGCAAAGTCTATCCTTTAGGTGTTGAAATGCAGACTCCTGTGCATCACCCCAACGATAGATGACACCCTTCTGAGTCAGTGAAGTGAGAGGTTGCACAATCTTGGAGAAATCCTTGATAAACCTTCTGTAATATCCAGCCAAACCCAAGAATTGGCGGATTTCTGTTGGTGTACGGGGTGCAGGCCAGTTCTTGATCGATTCAACCTTAGATGGATCCACATGAATTCCATCCTTGTTTACCACATGGCCTAGAAAGTGGACTTCGCGAAGCCAGAAGTCACATTTCGAAAACTTGGCATACAACTGCTCTTTTCGAAGAAGTTCCAGCATAAGTCGTAGATGCTGCTCGTGTTCAACCTGACTCTTAGAATAGATCAGGATATCGTCGATGAACACAATAACGAACTTATCCAGGTAAGGCTTGCACACTCGGTTCATGAGATCCATGAAGACCGCTGGTGCATTCGTCAGCCCGAATGGCATAACCAGAAACTCGTAATGGCCGTAGCGAGTTCTGAATGCTATTTTGGCGACGTCCTCATCTCGGACCCTCAGCGGATGGTATCCCGATCTCAAGTCAATCTTGGAGTAATAGCTCGACCCTTGCAGCTGGTCGAATAGGTCGTCAATACGTGGAAGAGGATAACGATTCTTCACAGTCACCTTGTTAAGCTCACGGTAGTCAATACGCATTCTGAAAGTACCATCTTTCTTCTTTACGAACAAGACTGGAGCTCCCCAGGGCGAAGAGCTAGGACGTATAAAACCCTTTTCCAAGAGTTATTTTAGTTGTGTGGACAGTTCTTCGAGTTCTGATGGGGCCAGACGATATGGTGCTCGAGCTACTGGCGCTGCTCCGGGAGCTAGCTCGATTTGAAATTCAACTTGGCGGTGAGGCGGAAGACCAGGTAATTCCTCAGGAAATACCTCGGGAAAATCGCGCACTATAGGGATGTCTTCAATTTTCTTCTCTTCCGTTGATGTGTCAGTAACGAGTGCTAAAATGGCAGTGTGGCCCTTTCGCAAACACTTCTGGGCCTTAAGGAAAGAGATGATGCCTTCGACAGCACCACTCTTGTCGCCACGAATCATGAGAGGTTCTTCGCCAGAACGAGGAATGCGGATGATTTTCTCCTTGCAAATAATCTCCGCTTGATGATGAGATAGCCAATCCATCCCAATAACGACATCAAAACTACCAAGTGTGATAGGAACAAGATCGATAGGGAAAATCTGACCAGCTAAGACGAGGTTACAACCTTTAACTACGTGTGTGGCTTCAAGACTTTTACCGTTAGCTAGTTCTACCGTGTGTTTGGTGTTCAGGAGTGTTGGAGTGCGCTTAAGCATTCGGCTAACTTTTAAGGACACATAACTAGTATCGGCTCCCGAATCGAATAAAACAGTGACAAAGAAATCATCCAGAAGAAACTTACCCATCACAACGTTGGGATCGTTCCTTGCATCACCCTGACCAATCACGAAAGCACGACCTCTTGCCCCATTGCCATTGTTGTTTCCCCCATTGCCGCCTCCATTGTTTCCTCCATTGTTATTCCCATTGTGATTCCCATTTCCTTGGTTATTGTTCTGGTTTTGGTTCAGCTGGGGGCAGTTCCTCTTAAAGTGGCCTTCAGCGCCACACTGAAAGCATCCTTTATTTCCCTGCTGATGCTGTTGCTTGTGGTTCGTGGGGCTTGTTGTTGTTGTTGGCGATTTTGATTCGCAGGACGTGGGCTCCTGCAATCTTTGGCCTCATGGCCCAGCTTGTGACATCTCTGACATCGACCTTTGTTGCACTGTCCGCTGTGATGCTTGTTACACCGGTTGCACTTGGGGTGGTTTCCTCGGTATCCACCATGTCCTTGATTACCCGAAGATTGCTGACCAGGACTCTGGTAGTCATCAGTCTTTCGCTGCTGAGACTGAACCGAAGTTGAACCCTTACTGGAATTCCCATCCCATTTTCACTTGTTGTCGTTGGGAATGTCAGTAGTAGCAGCACCAATACACTTGGGTAGTCTGTTTTGTTTAACTGCTTGATCGGTGAGGCGATGAGCCAGTTTGACGATTTGCTGAATGGTACCCAAGTTGGCTGAAGTCACGTGACTTTGAATCTCTGGTACCAGGCCCTTGAGATAGAGCTCAATTCGTTTGATGGGAGGGTTCACCATGGTTGGACACAAGATGGCCAGCTCGTTTGACCTCTTAGTATACGCCTCAATCTCAGATCCTGTCATCTTCAGATTGTAAAATTCCACTTCTAGCTTGTGGATGTCATCCCGACTACAGTACTCCTCTTTGATCAGCTCTTTGAAACCATTCCAGGGCGTGGCATTAGCAACTGCCAGTCCTAGTAGTTGAACCTGTGCCTTCCACCAGGTTAACGCAGCTCCTTCAAGTGTTCCGGTAGCATATTTCACCCTACGGTCTTCGGGGCATTCGCACATCTCGAAAACAGTCTCAAGCTTTTCAAACCAGTGAAGAAGGCCCACTGCTCCTTCGGTACCACTGAAAGTGGTAGGTCGGCAGTCCATGAACGTCTTGAACGTGCACACAGGAGGTTGAGCATGTTGACCTGTTGCGCGAGAATAAAAGACAAAACTAAGCATGAGGGTTGGTTTGCGAAGGTAGGATCTAAACGTCCTAAGATGAGTTGGTATGGCAGGTTATACCTCCTGCAGGGTTAGCTGCGAGTGCCTCAGCGACTCGTTCATTGATCAAAGCTGTCAACTGGGCTTGAGTGAGGTTAATACGTCCTCCGCGTCCGCTCATTATCTTCATAACGAAGAAACGTAAGTGAGAGAAGCGTCGCGAAAGTGCGTAAGTGTGGGACGACAATAGCGAGTAAGAACACAAGGTTCAAGTAGCAATTACCACATTATCTAATGCACAGTGAGAACTATCTAACCGACAATATAACATAAATCATACCACTTATGGTGTCGAGTCTTGCACGTGGAGCGAAGCGTCGTTGTGGATCGTTGAGCACTGTTCAGGTTATAGTCTGGTTTTATCAAAAAGCTTTTTCCCCTTTTTAAAACCAAGTTCACTATAACCAATGGCTCTGATACCAATCTGTCACACCCCCAAAATCCACCATGCGGAGTACCACCGCTTGGAGGCGTGACGTGACCAGGATCGAGCCACCAATCATATTGAACATCGTAATTAAGTAAATAAGACCAACCACAATACGATTGGTGACCAAAGCTAGTTAACCATGTTTAGTTTAAACAGCGGAAGCATAAAAGTAAATCCAAAAGCATAAGTTCGTAGTTCATAAGTTTAAAGTCCAACACTTAGGTTTAATAAGTTCATAATGTTTTAAATATTAAACACTGGACATAACCGTCCGTACACCACAACGACTCCTTCCTCGTGCAAGCTCCAAGTGTTTAGCGACCTGTAAGGCATGTAACAACTAGTCAACAACAAAGTTGAGTGAGTTCACGTTTGGTTGTTTAGTTTTAAGTTGTCTCTGAAAAACGTGCTTTGACTTTCGTTGGCTTATTTGCCGTGGGGGTTACCCCGTAGTTGAAAGTATGTTTATCCATATCCTTTTTCTTTACCCAATCCATAACCATGATCAGTGGGGGTTTTCCCCGTTTGAACTACTAGACGGTATGATATCGACTGCTACGCAAATAAGTTGTGCCCTATATCAATGTCTATCATCACTGACAATCTGCCATAGTCCATTAGTACACGCCCGTCCGACTGGCACGGTGTGAGGTTTGTTAAACCTAATAGCGCTATTAACTAATGACCCGCTCGCCATTGGCCTCGGCGATTAAGTCGATATAAATTGAGGGACTTCATGATAGAGTTTTGTCTAGCTAGTTTTAAGGTTGTTGTCCTACCCAAGGAGGACGAACATACGTATTCTGCACCAGGAGAATTCGTAGGATTAATAATGGCATCCAATCTATGGAGGATGGCCGTACATATCCTACCCAAGGAGGATATGTAGATTTAGTTTTAAATTCTTTAACCCATTCCCAAACCACCGGGAATCCCATGCCTTAGAAAGTGTGTGAACTCACCTTGGTTTGCTCGGTTAGATTCTCAATATAGCTAACAGTCAAAGTCGGTCAATCACGTCCTAGTATGATTTACCAGTTAGTCATTTAGTGGCTTTCAAATAGAACACAAAGTTCCTACACGTATCTATCACACAACATGCATTACTGTAATGGTTTATGCCCATCTAAGTTTCCCGTCCATTCCCCACTCAAAATCAAACATACGATAATGCACATAACATATATAACATGTCAAATCATTCACAGATAGCATACTCGACATTTAGACACGCAAGTCACAACTTATGTCAATTCAGCATTAATACTCAAAACCGGCTGTTTTCGGACATTTAAATAAAATAGTTAGATTATTCCAAAAATTCCCAAATTTTTATAGAATGTCATAAACATTCCATATTTTATTGTGTAAAAATATCGGGGTCCGGTTCATTACCCACATTTTATAAAAATTCATATTCGGGACTGAACTCAGATTTATGTATTTCTGACCACAGTCCACGAAACAATTTATTAAAAATTCATCGTAAGTCCGATTTGCGAAATTCCAGTGGGGTAATTACTTATACTTCAGTTTCCATCTACAGTACAATTTTCATGATCTAACTCTACACAGAATTCACGTTATGACAGAAAACAAAACGCGTATTTTCAGCAGAAAAATGCAGCTCTAGCTGCTGTTACGAAAAGGCGCTTTAAAAATAGTAAACGAAGTCCAAAAATTACGATTCCGGTGCCATTAGAACCGTATTTCATAATAACATATTTTAGATTCAAAACATCGATTTTTCGATGAGTTTAAGACCTGTTTACAGCCAACTGAAGTTGGCTGTAAAACCGGGACAGATTCTGTCTTTCAGTGTTTAACCTTCTAAATCGTGTTCGATCTATTCCGTTAACAAGTTTAGTGATTACAACAACATCAAACATCTATATTAATCAGTAAGTCATCAAGTAATCAGTAACATAACCCAAAACAACTTCATACAAACATTACTACATCATATTTCAACAATGTTTCATCATTAAGTTAGCTCTATGTTCAAGACCTTACAAGATTCATTAGAGTTCTTATCATTTGATCATTAAACATTATTAACCACTCAAACAACAAGTAAAAAGCAAAGATCTAAGTGCTTACCACTAGCACAAGGCTAGGGGAGTTCAAGACGGTAAAAGTGGTGGTTAAAAGGAAACGAGAGAGGTCCTTCAACTTCCGAACACACCGAGCTTCGTTGTCGGCCTTCTAACACCTTTGTATGTAAGAAAATGGTTTGTAGGAGGCTTGGAGGTGGTGGTATGGTGGATGGTTGTGGCTGCCGTGAACTTCAAAGAGAGGGAGAGGGAGTTGATTTGTTGAGTTGTGAAATGTGCTAAAGAGAATGATATGTAAACTCTAGATCTTATAGACAATTACAAGTTCTTTAACCAAAGGTTTATGTGTCTTCTTGATATTAGACACTAGTGATTAAAATAATCATGTGGAGGACATGAGGTGTCCCTCTTGGGGACGGTTTGGTTACGGGGGGGGGGGGGGGGTCCCTAGTTCAAATCCAACCATCTAGTTAGTTAATAGTTAGGTTAATCTAGGTTAGTTAAGTGATTAACCCGGTTACTAGTGTGTTGTGCTTTACAGTGGGTGTTAGGGTATTCAGGGACCCTAACTGGCTCAGAAAAAGGGAAACAATGTTAATGACAATATTTTTATGTTCCGGGTAAAGTCCGGTTGTTCGGTTCGATACTGTTCCGTTAAACCGCTTAATTAATCCGTAAAGCGTCCTACTTATATATTTTTGCAACGTTTTTACTTTCTAACACTTAGGAAAGCATACCGGACTATTTAGTAATTTTTCTATATACTACTAGTATGTTAACACGCACATGTAAGTACAGCACAGTAATCAGAGAGCAGTTAAATGATTCAGCACAGTCATCAAGCACTTAAATTTTCATTAATAATTTGTACGGAATACATGGGATTTTGAGGGTTGTCACAGCAGATGCTGTGAAAGAAGAGAAGAAGGAGACAGAAGTTTCAAGGTGCTTGAATGATGTGAATGAACTTACAACAAAGGTGAAGGTAACATCAGAACCTGTAAGTCATACATGTCATACTTGCACTGAACTACAAGGTAAAGTTAACAGTCTATCGGAGCAAAACAAAATTCTGTTAGCTGAATTAGAAAAGTTAAAAGAGTCAAATGCTCTTTTGATTAAACGAGAGTCAAATTGTTTCAATAAACTCAAATCAAACAAACAGGAAATCAGCAGTTTAACAAGCAAAGTCAATGAACTGTTACAGGTCATTGATTTGGCTCGTGAAACTATAAATGATAAAACTAATGAATTTTATGAAAAGTGCAGGGAATTGGCCATTTCACAAGACCAAATTGTTGAACTTAAAGGAAAGTTAGACAAATTTGGAAAATCTTCATTAGCTAGGACTCACATTCAAAAAGGGCTGAAAATGAGTAATGATAAAACGGGAGTGGGGTTTAGTAAAGCTTCACCTTCTAAGGATCAAGACTACTCTTTTTTACCTGATGAGAATGACCTAACTGACTTTGTGCCTACTACACCAGCTGTAGTAAATCCGATAACTGTGGACTTGCCTAATAGTCCAGTATCTTGAAAGAAGCTGTAGGGTCTAACAGTACCTCATAAATCGGATGAGGATACTGAAGAGGAAAAGAAGAAAATATTTAAAAAGAGATTTAAGAAAAAGAGAATTTATAAGAAAAAATCTTGTTTTAAATGTCACACTAAAGGGCATGTGGCTAGTTTTTGTCCTTTAAAGATAAATAAGCAAAAAGTTGATGAAGTTAAGGATGTGAATAGGGTTGGTTTGAATAATAATCTTCAACAACATTGTCAATATAATCAACCACGATTTCAATCTAAACTTTCAACAGCAGGAAGATTTGATAGACTAAGACGTTTTTCTACACAATTTAGTCATTTTAATGGTAAATCAAATCGGTTTCAAAGTCAAAATAGAAATTTTGGATATCAAAATCGATACTAGAGTTTTGGTAATCGAAATTTTCAAAGAAGAAACGAACATAGGGGTTTCAGCAACTCAAATGTTCAACAACATCCAAAAGTTTTCAAAATTCATGGTATAATAATGGGAGAAGAAGGTATCAAGATAATTATTTTCAAAGGTCAGAAAATCCGAGAGTTTATAGGAACTCTTATGATCAAAGACCTAGTGGAAGTTATAAATCTTGTTCAACAACGGGTAAGACATCCAAGACACCAGAAAGGTGTGATGGATATTGGTTAGAAGCATCGTATACCGATTTACATGGTCAACCCAAAACTGGTCAGGTTTGGGTTATTAAGTCTAACTGAGTTGTTGAGAATGTGCAGGATGACCAAGAAGGACTGTTGATGTGTTCAACAGTGGTTGTTCCTGTAAGTTGTCTGAGGTGAATAATAGGTTAAAATTGGTAACTAACTATTTACTTTAGTGATTGATTGATGATTATTGGTGAAAAAATTATTGTCAGATTAAAGTGGGAGTCTGTTTGTGTTTGTAAATTTATGTTTTTTGAAACTTACTCCATAAAAACAAAAATTTAGGGGGAGAAATTTCCCTAAGCCAAAAAGAGTTTAGTTAGTGCGTGAGTTTAGGGGGAGTGAGTTAGTAAGTATAAAAATTTTAAAAATCCAAAAACATTGAAAAATGAAAATACAAAAAAAAATTGAAATATCAAAAACATAAAAATAGAAAATCAAAAATGAGTTATCACTGTGTGAAAAAGAAGAAATGATAGTATATCAGCAAGTTAGACTGTCACACTGAAACTGAATTAAATTGCTTAAGTGTGATATCAGCTTCATCATATGATGTACCAGTGGGCAAAAGCATGAAATAATCAACTTACCAATGTGATATAAACCTAAACGAACTGAATATGAGTGGGGAACACATCAGTGGTGTATGGTTTAATGGCCTTAAATCTTGCGTTGATAGATTGCCAAAATCTGAGGTTTTGGGTCTTTATACTGTTATTTCATCTGGGGATATCAGGGTTGTCCTTCTGCTGCATCCTGATACATGTTGACCTAGGCACAACCAGGATATCTTAAAAGAGCTAAAAATGCCAAAACCCCATAAAGGAAGAAGCTCTCCTAGAGAGTCATTCAAATGTGCAAAATGCATAATTCGTACCAAAAATGGTATTTGTCTTAGCCCTCGTTAGATATTTTGGTCTCTTTGCTGTACGGAAGTACTGACCTGATCACCAATTATCTATCGTTGAAAAACAAAACGGATGAATTAAGTATACTCACCTACTACGATGAATCTTTATGAATACCTTGATCGCGGGGGTACATCCTGAAGTGGGACACACTAATATTTCAGTAATAAAATTACCTTAACGTATCATACGGTAATGGAACTTGAAATGTTCATGCATTTTGTTTAAGTGGATAAACATACTGGTAATCATCTTGGACTGCTTTTCATGAAAAATTAAATAAAGAATTATCTAATAGTGTGAAAACAATTAGTTTGTTTTAAAAAAAATCAAAAATACAAAAATATTTCTTTTTAAAAGACTTCCATTTTGAATTGACAAGTTTTTGTTTTTGCAAATTAAGATAAAATATTGGTTTATCTTTAAATGTGAAAAGGACTAATGGTTTTTCGAGATACTTGCTTGTGTTGCTAAACAGATTGATACAGTAATCAAAATGAAGTGTAAAATACAAGTAAAGTGCAGATTGAGAGTGAAGTGAAGAACGTGTGAAGATGCATGGTAGGATGCTTCTACTAAATTGCAGAGAGAAAGAGATATGGAAGAGTTGGAGCTTACTTGCTTAACCAAAGATTGCTAGTTAACAGATCTACAATGAATGAAAGTTTTGGAGATCGGAAGCATCAGCTAAGGGGGAGTTTGTTGATGTTAGAAACTGTGTAGCTGACGCTATTCAAAGACCAAAAGAACACAAGATGTTTGAAGACAAAGTTACACTATGAAGCTATTGTCAAGGGGGAGTTTGTTAGTGCATATTCTGTGACAACAGCTTAATAGTTTGATTATTTAGTCTTTGGATATTTTGTAATGGGCTTAGCTTATTGGTTAGTGAGTTTATTATTGTAATGGGCTTGGAAAATGGCCTAGCCCAGTAGGAAACCCAGTTCACAGACATGTGGTATATAAACATGTTTTGTGATTAGGGTTTTTAGTTCTTAGAGAAATTTAGAGAGAGAAAACGTAGAGAGAGAAAGAGAAAACGAATTTAGGGTTTGTAGAGCAAGATCACAGATATTAGCTGTGAGGTTGTGAGGTCTTGAATTGATTGTAAACTGCAAGTTGGATAATCAATAGAAGACCCGATTAATTGTGATTATGTGTTTCTACTCGTTTCTGTAACAAATCTGATCTAGAGGATTCCGCACTCTAGGTTAGATATACAATTCTGTGACGATCCGTACGAACCAGGGGACCTACATAATGGTCACTCGCGGCCATGCTGGCGCGAGATCGGGGACCATACTCCTTTAAGTCCCCCCAGTCTAGTGTTGTTTTCTCATGCGAGTTGCATGCGGGAGGAATACTGGACTATGAGGTCGAGTAGGTACTTTGGAAGTTGGAGAAGATTCTAGGCCAGACTGGTGGCTCCTGCTTCAAGTAAATCAAGCTGGGGATCTGGTAGAGTCGTGTGACGTCTCTTCCGTACCGGTGAGCAAGTTCCGTCTGATGCGGAATTCTCAGCCGAGGATTTTGATTTGGTAGTATGGTCTACCTTTTTCTAATGTCATCGGGGTTGGTTGCCACCTGTTGGTGTGCCGAACCAACCTTTGAGACCGTGACTGAAGATGTCAGTGGCCGCAACTCTAGTTGTAACCTCTGCGGTAGTGGATGCAATGCTGTAAGTGCCTTGCTGTCGCTTTATGTTTATCAACTGGACATGGAACGATGATCCCTATGTTGTGGGGTGTTCGTGTTCTTCCAGTTTAGCTCTCAAGTAACCGCACGTCCTTTGCGGTTACCTCGTTCCCTTACATTGTTGTCCATGTTTGGTCGAACAATGTAGGGAATTTGCGTCATTGTTGGCCGTGTTTGGTTGATCAATGTGAATCGTTCACTTGAACCATGGGTAAATAAACATGTTCATAGGAATGGTAGTGCCCACCATTGTTTATTCTATGCGGTCCGTAGGTGGGCAAACGAAGTCATAAGCAGACTTGTTACCACTGTTGCTTGGCTTGATGCTCAAGGAGATTACCCTAGATAGTTAGGAATCTGGGTGAAACTCATCCGCATTCGTTCTGTAGCCACTTTCCTTCACGCTTAGTTGGAAAGCAGTTTTTCTGGAAGTAGCTTTGCTCATCCGTGTGATGACTTAGTCGTGGCTCTTCCGTAGGTATCGTTCGCGTAGTTACGTTTCGCCTCAGCTACTCATGAGTGTCTGCGGTTTGTAGCAGAAGACTCGCTTTAAAAGAGTGTTACCCTTTGATGTAGCTCTTGAAGGATCAGGAGTCAGGGTTGCTGATGTGCGGTTGCTCATCATACTTATCCTTTTCCCTATGGAGAAGCTGTTTGCGTCCCCTCTGTGGTTGTGAACCGAACACGAGTGATTTGAAGCTTGAAGAACTTCAAGGTAATGCGGTTTTGCTGTTCCTGAGAAACCGTTTTCGCAGTCCAAAGAACAACGCTGGTTCTGAGTATCTGACACACCTATGCGGGCTCGTGTGTGTCATCTTTGCATATTCCACGTGTGCTCGTGGGTATATGAGGATATTGGTTATTCCACTTTACATAGTGTAAATATATATATTTTCTATTTTTTGAGGGGATGTAAAAAACGACATGCGGTCTAGGTTACGGTTTGAGAAACCATAAAAAACTGCATGCCGCGTACATGAGAGTTGTCTTCATTTGTAGCTTTTGTAAATGTTGTAGACCGCACGTGCGGGTTGGTGGAAGTTGGTGGGATTTTCCAGGCATCTGCTGAAATGAAAGGACGTTTGCACTGCCCAAGGCAATCACTGCACTGTAGCGAAAGTGTAAAAGTCTAGTAATGTCAGGCGCGTGGGCGGCCACGCGCGCGTGGTATCCGTCAGCGGAACCGTCGCTGTACACGTGGCGTGGCATAACTCGCTCCTTTTTCGCACAATGTTTCGGTTACTGTGATGCATTAATTGCGATGAGTATAAAAGGGGAAACCGTTTGAGGTTTCCCCTCACTTCTTCAAAAATTAAAAAATTTTCCGTTCAAGAGAAAGTAAAAACCTTCGTCTTCTCCAATCAACCTTTTGTTTTTCCGGCGAGGTTTTTTCGAAGTTATTGAACTCATCTTCTATTTTCTTTCTTCTTCTTTGTGATGGTTGAACCATCTAATCCCCATTCCACTACGGGTGAAAATCCTGAACCTTCGTCGCCGAAGGAGGAGGAAGATGATGCTCCCGGCGGAGGCTTGCCGGTTCTGAAATGGTCGAAGTCTTTGTTCGATAATCTGATGACGGATGTCCAGATGCCACCGGAGTATGGTGCTATCCACCCACAAGAGGGTGACACCGCCGCCGATGCTCCGGCGGGGTACGTCACCATATGGGCTATTTTTTCGGTGTCTGTAACCTTCGGTTACCATTAACTGTGTTTGTTGTTGAGGTCTTGGAGTGGTATAAACTCCACATTTCCCAACTGAGCCCTTTTGGGATGATTCGGGTTCAAAACTTTGAGTACACATTTCGTGCTCTTGGTATGGAACCCACCGTCGGGGACTTCCGGCGGTTTTATCAGATGACGGTGTCAATGGGTTTCTTCTCTTTCCGTCAACGGGACGGTAGCCCTAAGTTGATGGTCCCACCAAAGGGCATGACAAAATGGAAGACAAAGTTCTTCTACATTAAGGCTGCTGCGGTCACTGCTAAGTTGACCTTTAGGAATGTGACGGACCCAATTATAACGGAGCACATTAGCGTCCCTCGAGCAGATACGGTGGACTGGTTCCCGCGGTTGCGGATCATTGGGTGGAAAAAGCTGAGTAACTCGCAGTTGTGGGTGCTGCGGATGATTTTGGGGAGGATGAGCAGGAAAGCAAGGCCTGTTGTGCGGGAGAAAAGTGGCGGTAAGTATCTTTCTTCCTATGTGGTTTCTTGCTTCCTTATCTTTTTTACTGAGATTTTGTAAATGTACTATCAGAGGATGCTCCCCTTTGGAGAATGTTTCACCCAGAGTTTAAGGGTAAGGTTGAGGTGTTGGCTTGTGTAGATGAAGAGGAAGGGTTTAACTTCACCATTTGTGACAATTTCCAATTGCCTGAACGGGAGGCAATGGAGGCAGTGTTGCTGCAAGGCAAAGGTACAATAGATGTACTTTCTTTATTTGTTTTGTAAATAAGTTGGCCTTGTTGATTGTTTGTTGATGAATGAAATGCAGGTGATCTTGGGGCCCTAGGGGTCCCTGATGCCACGGGCGTTCCCAAAAAGCACGTGGAGAAACATGGTAACAAAAAGCTTCGCAAACCGAAGAAACCGCATGAGCCGGTTGTTGTTCCTCCTTTGGTTCCGCAGGTGGCAGGTATCTCTCGTACTCTTTTACGCAGCTACAACGATTACGTGGTAGTGTCTGACACCCTTGAGGGTTTGGGTGTTCCAGGTGGTGGTGCAGTTGCGGTTGGATCATCTGCGGGTTCTGAACCTGCTGTTAATAAGAAAAGGAAAGGAGATTCCTCTGCTGCTGGTGGGCCAAAAGGCCGTAAGCTGAGAAGAATCCGGGGGGTTGCGATCTCTGTGCCAAAACCTGCGGTTACAAATGGTAAGTTGAAATGTGTTTACAAGTGTTTGCCATTTTAGCTTGTAATTTATAGATGTTCTTTGTTGTAGAACCGCGTGAGGAAACTTTTTCCTTTTTCGACGTTCGTCCTTCTCCCCCGCGAGATGCGGCTGTGGACGCGGGAGTCCACAAGGAGGGTAGAAGAAGCCCTTCTATTGAAGTGGCTACTCCGCCATTTGCGCATGCGGAGGATACTGGGAAGAAGGCCGCGGGTCAAATGATTGTCGATACGGTGGATTCATCTGACAATTTAATTGAGCCGCGTGATACTGATGTTGAGGGGGGCGAGAAAGCGAAGTCCCCTGATGCAAAAAAGCCAAACTCCCCCGTTGCTGAAAAGACATCTGGTTCAACTGCCGCGGGCACGGGGTTAGGGGATCAACCGTCCATTCAGCCTGGTGAGACTGAACTGAGTTTTATTACCGCTCTTATGCGGAAAACCGGAGTGTGAATTGTCATCGTCCCCCTTGGACTGTTATCCAAGGGGATGATATTTCCAACGATCCCTCCGCTTGCCGAGACATCTTAAGCGGTTTGGGCACTCCTTTTGAGGTCCTTCGTGCCCGCGGTTTGCCTCGTGAGAACCAGATAAACCAACTCTCCTCCATGCTTGTTAGGAGTTCTATAATGGCAAATGCGATTATAGAAGACTACAAATTTCTGGGCCGCAAGGATGAAAAAATTGTTCGCCTGCGGGCTGAGGCTAAGGCAACGGCGAAGGCTGCTCGGGAGGGTGCTTGAAAGAGAGAAGGCTGCTTTTGAGAAGCTAAAGCAGACTGAAACTTGGGCTGCAACAGCTGGCCTTAAACAGGTTCGTACTCTTGCCAAATTGCTTTCTGATGAGCGCAAGGGTTGGAGGGAAGCTTGCGCTCGAGAAAATGAAAAACTTTTCCGTGTTCGTCAGGAGCAGACTAATCTCAAGGCAGAAAATGCTGCTTTGGTAAAGGAAAAGGCCGCAGCTGAAGCGGCTGCCAAAGAGGCAAGGGAGGCGGAGGCACGCGGTGCCAAGGCGCTTGAAGAGGCGGATGCCAACCACAATAATTTGAACATAGCTCTTGAGGACCTCAAGGTATGAACTGCGATTATACTTGAGTTTGTTTCTTTGTTTCACAAGTATAACGGATTGTCTTTCTATACTTGTGTATGCTTTGTTGTTAAAAGGCTGAAGTGCAGAACCGGGTGACCATTCTTCAGGAGGTCACTGCTTGTGCGACTGAAGCTGAAGCGCGGGCACGGGAAGTTGCTGAGGCTAGAGATAGTTTGACTACTTCTCTGGATCAGCTGAAGGCTGATCGTGACTGGATGCGCGATCACGGTATTGAGCATGTAAGTGTCCGGTGTCTTTCTTGTCCTTTGGTTTGCTTTTGTTAACCTTGTTACTTGGATTTTTGCAGATCGTTGGAACCGTTCTTGACGCACCTGAGAACGCAACTACTGTAAATGAGCTTAAGGAGCGTGCGCGGGAGGCAGGGTTCAAGGCTGGTTACAATCAGTGCATTGCCCATGTGAACCCCTTTTTCCAGAGTAGATTTACTGTTGAAAGATTTGGGTTCCATGGCGTAGATACTGAAGCTCGGTATGTCGCAGCCGTTAATGCATACAACAACTTATCCCTTTCCGCTATTGGAGACATTGAAAAATGCTTGGAGGCGGAAGATTACGTAGACCATTTGCGGTTGTTGTATGAACCTCCCGAGGAGGAGGAAAACGCTGGCGGTGATGCGGGCACCAGTGGCATAAAAAAGACTAGGTTGGCCTGCGTTCCCTTTTTTGGTTTTTCTCTTTTGATGTAAATGTTTAGAGAAAAAGAAACTTATGTAACTTTCTTATGCACCGCATCGGTGTAGAAATATTTTGGAATATAAATTTTGATCCTTTCGCTCAATTGTACAAGAATTTTACTTCTTACTTCTTTGAACATGTGCGAGTTAATGTTTTGTAAGGCCAAAGCTTAAGGCCTTTGTAAATAACATTAAGTCTGAATTTGCCATTTGCATATCTAGGTGATATGCAAGTATGTGCGGCTCAAAGTATGTAAGTAAAGAATATTTACTTTATCTTTGTGTGAGCGCGGGTGAAGTAGTGTTTATTTGAGGCCGATGTTTCAGGCGCATGTAAATAATACTAAGTCATCATTTGCCATTTGCATGTCTAGGTGGCATGCAAGTATATGAATAACTGTGTTGGCTGTAGAGCACGGTTGAGTATACTCTACACCTTTGTCGTGTGAGTATTAGTCAATTCTCGTTCTTATCCCGTTAGGGTTTAGGAATTGTTTAGGTTTGTAAAAAACCGTATGTGCGTATCCAGCCGGGTAGACACTGATGTTTTGCCTTTGCTGGCCTATTACAGTATTTGTGTGTGGTCACCACTTTGTGTGGGTATCGCAAATGAAGATTTTACCAATCTGTTTTTGTGGATACCGCAAAGTGGAACACGCATTTGTAATAGAAAGATAAACAATATTGCATTGAATTGTTCATTTATTTATTGGCAAATGGCCTGCGGGCCAGTAGGTTAGATGGGAAATGTAAACGTAGCTTACATGTAACAGCGTCGAAGTTGCTGTGCGTTCCATGTTCTTGCGATGGGTTCACCTTCTAACGTTTGTAATCTGTACGCGCCTCTACCCAAGACCTCTTGGATGAAGTAGGGTCCTTCCCACTTGGGGGCAAGTTTCCCTGGGCACTCTGCGTTAGAGGCCTCATTGTCCCGAAGGACATAGTCTCCCAGGTTGAATGTGTAGATGCGGACGCGCGCGTTGTAGTACTTTTCCAGTTTTGTTTTGTACTTGGCCTCGTTGATTGCTGCGTTTTCACGCCTTTCTTCCAAGAGGTCCAAGTCAAGCCTGCGCTCATCACTGTTGTCAATTTTGTTGATAGCTAACATTCGGGGTGAAGGGAGACCGATTTCAGTTGGGATCACCGTCTCGAAGCCATAGACTAGGCTGAAGGGTGTCTCCCCGTGACATGTCTTCGGGTTAGTCCTATGGGCCCATAGGATACTTGGGAGTTCATCGACCCAGCCACGTCTGGTTGTTCCCAACCGTGCCTTTATGCCTTCGACTAAACTTTTATTGATGCTCTCGACTTGGCCGTTCCCTTGCGGATGCGCCACTGAGGAAAAGACATGTTCAATGTTTAGTGCCTTTAGCCAGTTTTGGAAATCTTCGGCAGCGAAGTTGGTGCCGTTATCGGTTATGATGCACATTGGTAGACCGAAACGACAGATGATGTGTTCCCATACAAATTTCCTTGTTATCATAGCGGTGGTAGATGCTAGCAGTTTTGTTTCTACCCATTTGGTGGAGTAGTCGACAGCCACTATGATAAATTTTACCCCACCTGGTGCATCTGGAAATGGTCCCACCACGTCGATTGCTCATTTTTGAAAAGGCCATGCGGTGGTGACCGGGACGAGGTTGTTCTTTGGGCGCAATGTCTTTGGTGCGTATCGTTGACAATTAAAACAATTGCGCAAGACTTTAACCGCGTCTAGGTGCATGCTGGGCCAGTAGTACCCAGCATTCATGATTTTGGCCACCACCATGCGTGGGCCCGCGTGTATGCCACATATTCCGTCACGTATCTCTCTGATAAGATACGTGGCGTCTTGAGGGTCGACGCATCGTAGGAGTGGCCCCAAGTATGATTTTCGGTATAAAATACCATCCCCCATCTCATAGTGACACGCCATGTATTGTAGTTTGCATGCCTCTGCTTTGCTTTCGGGGGTAACACCTGATTGTAGGTATGCGATGATTGGCGTCATCCAAGATGTTGTACCGTATTGGATGACATTAACTTGGCACAGGGGTACTGAGGGATTTTGTAAGATCTCAATACGTATTTCCTTTACCAGGTGCTGGAAGCTGGTGGATGCGAGTTTTGAAAGTGCATCCGCGGGTTTGTTTTCACTCCTATTGATATGGAGAATATTGAAGGAGGTGAACCGTGATTTCAGTTGCATGGCTTGCTCGAGGTAGAGGTTCATGATATCTCCTTTCGCGGCATAATCGCCGCGGACCTGCCCCGCAACTAAAAATGATTCGACGTGTGCTTCCAAGTGTTGGACGCCGAGCTTGGCTGCCAAGCGCAGCCCTGCTAGCAAAGCCTCGTATTCTGCCTCGTTATTTGTACTTTTGAAATCGAGGCGGATGGCGTAAGTAAGCTCTTGACCATCAGGACTTACGATTCGCAGACCTGCACCCACACCGTCTTCGTTGGACGCACCATCGGTGTATAGTGCCCAGATGTCTGATGAGGACAGCGGGGGTGTAGGGGTTTGTTCGTCTTCGCATTCTTGAATGCGATTCGCCGGTACTTCCACGGCGAAGTCAGCTAAAACTTGGCATTTGATTGCTGGACGTGGATTGTAAACCAATGTGTGTGCGCCTAGTTCAATGGCCCATTTTGCTAGTCTCCCAGAGATTTCGGGCTTAGAGAGGATTTGCCCGATCCGGTAGTTGGTTAACACGGTAATGACGTAATTTGCAAAGTAACGGCGCAGTCGTCTGGATGCATGTACCAGTGCGAGTACCAACTTCTCCATGATGGAGTATCTTGTCTCTGGATCATTTAGCATTTTCCTGACGTAATAGATTGGTGTTTGAACTCATTCTCATTCCATGATGAGCACCGCACCTACCGCGTTGTCTACGGCTGATAGGTATAGGATGAGCGGTTCTTTCTTGCGTGGTGCGGTGAGAGTTGGGAGTTGGATCAAACACTCTTTCATCTCTCGGATGGCGTTTCCTGCCTCTGCGGTCCATTGGAATTATTCTTTTTTTATGCAGTTCCGCAGAGTACTGATGAAGGGGTAAGATTTAGCCGCGTGGTTGGCTAAGATTATGTTTAACGCGGCTAGCCGGCAGGCTAGTCGTTGCATTTCCTTCATCATAGAAGGCGATGGCATGCGCTCGATCGCCTGAACTTTTTCTGGGTTCACTTTGAATCCATCTTTTGTGACGATGAATCCAAGGAACTTGCCTTCTTCCATTCCAAACGAGCATTTCCCTGGGTTGAGCTTCATGTTGACGCTTCACAGAGTTTGGAATGTTCTTTCGATATCTGTGAGCATGGTATCTTCCTCCATGCTCATGACGACTAAGTCGTCCATGTAGATTTTGACGCTCTTGCTGATTTGTTTGCCAAAAGTGTCGTTCATCAGTTTTTGATAGGTTGCGTCCGCGTTGCGCAACCCGAATGACATTTTTGTATAACTGTAGTTCCCCGTAGGGGTTCAAAATGTCGTTTTGTCTTCGTCCTCGATTGCCATCTGCACTTGGTGATAGCCTTTATAACAATCGAGAAAACACTTCCATCGGAATTGGGCGAGGTTATCAACTTTTTCGTCGATCTCTGGAAGTGCGTAGCAATCTTTGGGGCAGGCTTTGTTGAGGTCTTTGTAGTCGACGCATATGCGTCAGCCCCCAGTCGCTTTTTCTACCATGACTAGGCTGGATAACCAAGTCTGGTATTTAACTTCCCGCAGGATGCCTGCGGAGAGCAGTTCTTTGACCTGCTCAATCACTTCCTCGTTCTTTGTTGATCCAAGGTGGCGCTGGCCTTGGATCACCGACTTGATACCTGGTAGGGTATTCAAGAAATGTTGCGCGACTTCGCGTGGCACACCTGTCATGTCTGCGGGTGTCCATGCGAAGATGTCTTGATTCCTGAAGAGCAGTTACTTCAGGCGCGCCCTTGTGCTGTTAGACAAGGCATGACCCAATGTTACCGTCTGTTCTGGGTATCTTGCGTTAAGAACCCATTTCTCTGGTTGGGTGTTGGGGGTAAGCCTTGTTGTCTTGGTCGGACGTAGTTCGTCTGTAGACATAATCTCTCTACGGGCGTAGATTATCGCGATCGCCGTCTCGATTGGGAAACCGATGGCAGAGTGGGGGACAGACGTAATCATGTTGAAATTGCCCTGGGATTCTCGGTCGAGTAGTACGTCATATCGGGAGGTGTGGGGTAAAACCATGAAGTTTACCTCCTCGGTCCGCATGTGCTTACCATTGGTAAGGCGCACGGGACAAGTGATTTGGCCTAGGGGAACACCGATGTACTGTAAAGTACATATGTTTATAGTGTATATTTTGGTCAGTTTTCAGTTGTTTCGAGTCTGTTTTAGGTTAGAATTGTGATACTGCTGACATTAAGCTTTGATTTCAGGTCCTGTAGCTTAAAGTGATGAAAAACGAGTCAAAACGAGCAGTTCGGAAGAAAAACGGGATTCGTACGCGCGTCGGAGAAGCTGGAAATTGGAAATATTAAAAAAAATAAGAAAAATCACCTTTGGAGGTGCCGCGCGACGCGACACCCCCTTGGCGTCGCGCGAGGGGTTCAATTTCGAGAAAACATGATTTCCAGCTAGGGTTTGGTTTAATTATTCCCAAGAAACATTAGTGAAACCCTAATTACGAATTTGTGAGTTCTTGGAGCAATCTTGGAGCATTCTTGGTGAGCAATCAGAGATTTCAAGGCAAGGGAATCATTTGTACGAGTCGAAGTTGAAGAATCGAAGAATTAATCGGGTTTTCTAATCCCTTGTTTTGTCGATTACTTTTCTTGGAACTTTGTTACAATGAATTCATGTTTAGACATCTTTGTTTTGTTTTCATTTACTGAGATGCTTGGCTAATTTCATAAACCACCTAGACTTGATGAATGGATTAATATAAAGTTTTTACCGGTTTTGTTATTTGCATGATTGTTATGGGTGATTGTGTTTAGTAAGAGGTTTGATTTAATGATTTGATGTGTATGCATACTTTGAATTAGTTTATTGTTATTACTTGCTTCATATGATTCTTAGTGACGGTCTATATCACAACGTAGAGTCATATTAGGGTTTAGGGTTTCGGTGAGTGTCTATATCACGTTAGAAAACCTTAACTCTTTAGGGAGAATTGGCCAATAACCCCTAGAAGTAACTGATAATAATTTGCTAAGTCTTAGTGTTCTACTAGTCCTAATACCTGGGAAGTGAGGGGCTATTGGTAGGTCTTACCCGGCGAATTGCTTTAGATAGGCCTTGGGAAAGGTTATGTCTTGGTTTACCTGTCGGTCTTATTAGTCTATCAAGTCAAATTAATTACTTCAAACTACCCTAGATCTAGGATTGGGAAAGAATAGGTCAACATTAGGGTACTTACACAATAATTAGACAACTGGGAAGGCGTCTAATAACCGATAGATTTAACGGCCTAGGTAGCTCCACAGATTTCTCCTTGAGAAGGGTCGAGGGGCCTCGTTGGTTCTTAATAGGTTTAGTATTTTAAGATCCCGGTTCCATAACTCGTGCATTTAACTTAATCGGTAATCTCTTAAAAATAATTCAGGATTCTTGTCTAGGTGGTCCCGGTCTCATATAAGAAAAGTCTTCAGTCTTTATTCGTGTTTAGTTTAGCTTTAGTCTACTTAGTAGTTTAATATAGATTTCCTAGATTTTCAGTAACCCCCCCCCCCCCAAAACAATTAAACAAGTTTAAGTCACGTCCGTCAGTGTCTGTCAAAGTCTAGTTTACGTGATTTATAGAGTCTCGTGGTTCGATATCCGGACCTCCTAGGTTATACTACGTTGATCGGTACACTTGCCGATTGTGTGGTTTTAGGTCGAGTCTAGAATTAAAGCTTTATAGTGTCTAGATTAGAGAGTCTAATTTAGTTTGTTTTTAATAGTCTGTTTAGCACACATCAAGTTTTTGGCGCTGTTGCCGGGGACTCTTGGTAATTACGTTCATTAGCTTTGATAGATTTACTTGACAAATACGTGCTACGTGTTTACTTTGTTTTGTGTCTTTTCTTTTCATCTTGAGTCGTAGTAATTATTGTCTGCTTTTCTTGTGTTCAGGTTTTTGCTCATAGTGGATGCCACATCTGTGCTCGCACGGACCACCACCACCAGTCAAGCAGTCATCATCTCAATTGGGCGAAGGCCCACAGGTTACTTCTACATCTTCATCTCGTTTCCCCAATTTCGATTCCACCCCGTTACCCACCCCACCTCCTACACCACCACCTTCGCCAAACCATTCACCTAAAACCTCACCTAAGGTTTCCCCACCCAATAGCCCTACTTCTAGTACCTCTAGCAATCCGACTAACTTAGAACCAATGGCAAACCCTAGGCAAACCGTCCATCAGCAAGCCACTCAGGATTTCACCAGCCTTGCGTCACCCATCACCGTCCCACCCATAGTTAGTGACAATTCATGGCAGATTCCATCTTATGCCATGCAGGCTATCACCAATACCATCCAATTCCATGGCCGAGATGATGAGGACGCCCCGGCCCACATTAACCATTTCTCCCGCATCCTAGCCACCTTTAACCTTCACGGTGCACCCAACGATGCCACCTAGCTACAGCTTTTCCCATTCTCATTAGCCGGCCGTGCGGCTACTTGGTTGGACTCTCAACCAACCGGCACCTTCACCACATGGGCGGGGCTTCGTCAAGCCTTTTTGAACAAATATTTTCCGCCCGCTAAAGCCTCACGCCTTAGGGACCAAATCCACTCTTTCCGCATGGAGCCCGACGAGCCTTACTACCTTGCTTGGGAGCGTTTCCAAAACCTTTGTGCTCGTTGCTCCCAGCATGGTCTTTCTGATTGGGCTTTGTGTGAGAAATTCTATAACGGTCTCACCCAAGAGACTAGAGATAGGTTCGATACTAACGCGGGGGGGCATATGATGGGTATTCTTACAGTTGCAGAGTGTCTAGAGCGTTTTGAGGCATTTGCTCAGTCTCAATCCCAATCACGATCCGATCAGCGATATCAAAGTGGTAATTCTAATACCACTACTAGTTCACCCGCCCGAGGGGTGAACCATGGATCCTAGTTTAGCCGCTGTCTTGGAAAACGTGACTAGGGAACTTAAGGAAATTAAGGCTAAGGTAGACAAATGTGAGTTTTGTCGTGGGGGTCACGACACGAGTTCGTGTCCATTACTTGTTGGTGAGGAGCAGGTCGATTATTTAGGAGGAGGGTTTGGTAGAGGTCAGTCTAGCGGTTTTGGGGGTAATAATAATTTTGGGTCAGGTTGGCGTAATAATAATAATAATAACTTTAATAATAACACCTTTCGCCCAAATGGACCCCCTGGCTTTCAAATGGCTCAAAACCCAAATAGGGGCCAAAATTCACTCTTTGGTGGGGGTTCAAGTGGGCAGTTCAACAAAGGGTTCAATGGGCAGGTCAAGGATGGGGGGTCAAATAACCCAGGTCAAACAGGTCAAGGTCCAAGTTTTGATTTAGGGGGTAGCATAGAGAGAATGGAGTCCATGATGAGTCAACTAGTTGTTAGGGATCAAACCACTCAAAAGATCCTTAGTGAACATGACCTAATACTTAAGAACCATCAAGCATCCTTCCAAGACCTTCAAAGAGTCGTAGGGGACATGTCTAGAAAGCTAGAAGAGAGATTAACCGGTCACTTCGCGGGTAACACCCAACCGAACCCTAATGCCCATGCTAAAGCCATTACCACCCGTAGTGGCAAGACCGTAGGAAACCCTAGAGTCGATGAGAGGGTAGTTGATGAAGATGGAGATATTATAGATGAGGAGATCCAAATGGAGGCTCCCGGCAAAGTGCAATCTAGGTTAACCCCAGGAAGTACCGCACAGCCCGGTGAGTCTCAAAGTGAGAAGAAAGTTGAGAAAACCCCAATAGATGTTAGACCTTCACCCTACGTGAACCATGCGTATGTCCCGTTTCCCTCACGTCTTAAAAACCAAAAATACTCAAGGGAATACGGGCAGTTTTTGGACATCTTCAAGCAATTGAAGATTAACCTTCCATTCATAGAGGCACTCCAATCAATGCCTAAGTACGCTAAGTTCTTGAAAGACCTCCTTAGGAACAAAGAGAAATTAGGAGAGTTGTCTAACGTCCCGTTGAATGGGGGATGTTCCGCCGTTGTGTTAAATAAGCTTCCCGAAAAGCTTACCGATCCGGGTATTTTTACCATTCCTTGTCTATTCGGTAGTAATACCAACACTCGAGCCTTAGCCGACTTAGGAGCTAGTATTAACTTGATGCCCTTTTCTCTTTATGAGAAGCTAGACCTAGGAGAGCTTGCACCTACCCGAATGACATTCTCTTTAGCCGATCGGTCCGTTAAATACCCTAGGGGTATAGTAGAGAACTTGCTGGTTAAGGTAGACAAATTCGTGTTTCCCGCCGATTTCATAATTCTAGATATGGAAGCGGATAAGAGAGTTCCCATTATCTTAGGTCGTCCTTTCCTACGTACCGCCAAAGCCCTTATAGACGTTTACGATGGTAAGATCACCCTTAGGGTCTGTGAGGAGAAAGTTACTTTTGAGATAGATCGTTCCATGAACCACCCGAGTGGTTCAGATGACTATAGTGGCCCTTGTCATTCCATCTACTTTTTGAACTCGTTTATCTCGTGTGTCGACCATTGCTTAGAGTACATTAGTGGAGCGGACCTAGTGGTAGGAGAGAAGGTAGGAGAGAAGGTAGAAGAGGAGTTAGAGAGTGTAGGTGAAGTTGAAGAGGAGGGGATTCCTTTAATCCCCGATGTGCTAGTGGTTAGTGATGACACCACCCAACCCCCACCCTTAGAGCTTAAGGTACTTCCATCTCATTTAGAGTATGCTTTCTTAGGGGAGGGTTCCGAGCTACCCGTTATTATTTCATCCGAGTTAGAGGAGAGTGAGAAAGTGAGGTTGTTAGATGTGTTGAAGGCCAACAAAGAGGCCATTGCATGGAGATTGTCCGACATTAAGGGCATGAGTCCTTCCTATTGCACCCACCGGATACTCATGGAGGATGATTATAAACCGGTGGTGCAACCTCAAAGGAGGCTTAACCCTAACATGCAAGATGTAGTGAAAAAGGAGGTTCTTAAACTCTTAGATGCCGGGATGATATATCCCATTTCCGATTCACCTTGGGTTAGTCCCACACAGGTTGTCCCCAAGAAGGGGGGGATGACCGTTGTCATGAACGAAAAGAATGAGCTTATCCCTTCACGTACGGTCATGGGTTGGGCGTGTGCATCGACTACCGAAAGTTGAATGATGCCACCCGTAAAGACCACTTCCCATTGCCTTTCATAGATCAAATGTTGGAGCGTTTAGCCGGTCAACAATTCTATTGTTTTCTAGACGGCTTTTCCGGTTACTTCCAGATCCCCATCGCACCGGAGGATCAGGATAAGACTACCTTCACATGCCCCTACGGCACCTATGCATACCGACGCATGCCGTTCGGGTTATGTAACGCTCCGGCTACCTTTCAGCGTTGTATGGTCGCCATATTTCAGGATATGATAGAGACTTCCATGGAGGTTTTCATGGATGATTTTTCAGTTTATGGTGATTCTTTTGAGGTGTGTTTGAAGAATTTGGAGCGGATGTTAACGCGGTGTGTAGAGACGAAGCTTATGCTAAACTGGGAGAAGTGTCACTTCATGGTGACGGAAGGTATAGTGTTAGGGCATAAGATTTCTAGAGAGGGTATTGAGGTAGATCGTGCGAAAATAGATACCATAAGTAGGTTACCTCCACCCACGAGTGTGAAGTCGATTAGGAGTTTTCTAGGGCATGCGGGTTTCTATAGGCGCTTTATTAGGGATTTCTCAAAAATTACTCGCCCCATGACCCGGTTGCTAGAGAAAGATGTTCCATTCGTCTTTGACGAGGAGTGTCTTAAGGCCTTCAACTTCTTGAAGGAACAGTTGGTTAGTGCACCTATTCTTATCTCGCCCGACTGGAGCTTGCCCTTTGAGCTCATGTGTGATGCGAGTGACTATGCCGTTGGAGCGGTATTAGGACAAAGAAAGGATAAGCACTTCCACCCCATCTACTACGCGAGCAAAACGCTCAATGATGCTCAAGAAAACTACACGACCACGGAGAAAGAGCTTTTAGCCGTAGTTTTCGCATTCGATAAATTCCGCTCGTACCTCGTTTTATCCAAGACTATAGTTTTCACCGATCATTCCGCGTTGCGTTTTCTTTTTCAAAAGAAAGACGCTAAACCCCGACTCATTCGATGGATTCTTTTGCTTAGCGAGTTCGATATTGAGATTAGGGACAAGAGAGGGGCCGAGAATGTGGCGGCCGATCATTTATCATGGTTAGAGGATCCCAAGAGGGAAGAGATTCGTGAGGAGGAGATTGGAGACACATTCCCTCACGAGTCTATAGAGTTTGTTGAAGCTGAGAAAGAAGGATTGCCATGGTTTTGCGATTTAGCAAATTATCTCTCTAGTGGTGATGTGGTGAAAGGGATGTCTACACAACAATGAAAGCGATTGTTTAGCGAGGCAAGAAAGTACGTTTGGGATGATCCTTTTCTCTTTAGGATAGGAGGAGATAGATTTCTTAGACGTTGTGTGTCGAGAGAGGAGGGTTGGAACATTATTAAGCATGTGCATGAAGGCGTCACGGGAGGACATCATGGTGCACACACCACCGCCCAAAATGTATTTCAATTGTGGTTTCTATTGGCCTACCGTTCTTAGAGATGCCGAGGAGTTCGTGAAGATGTGTGATGCATGTCAACGAACCGGCAATATTTCCGCCAAAGATGAGATGCCTCAAAATCCGATACAAGTAGTAGAGGTTTTTGACGTTTGGGGCATCGATTTCATGGGACCCTTCCCAAACTCCAAAGGAAACCGTTACATACTCGTTGCAATCGATTACATTTCCAAATGGGTTGAGGCTCAAGCTCTTCCCACAAACGAAGCCCGAGTAGTATTGACGTTTCTTAAAAAGCTCTTTTCATGATTTGGTACTCCTAAAGCCTTAATTAGTGACCGTGGCACTCACTTTTGCAATGCATTGATGGAGAAATTGCTTGCACGCTACAGTGTCACTCATCGTTTATCTACCGCATATCATCCACAAACGAGTGGACAAGTGGAGAATGCAAATCGCGGTATTAAACGAATCCTAGAGAAAACGGTTGGTAAGAATAGGAAAGATTGGTCCGACAAGCTAGACGATGCATTGTGGGCATTTAGAACCGCCTACAAGACGCCTTTAGGAACTACACCTTTTATGATCGTCTACGGAAAAGCTTGTCATCTCCCCGTCGAGTTAGAACATAGAGCGCTTTGGGCCTTGAAAACCGTTAATTTAGATATGACCGAAGCCGCTAGGAAGCGTTTCTTTCAAATTCATGAGCTTGAGGAGCTTAGGGATACGGCGTATGCTCGATCGTTGGGAATAAAGGAGAAAACGAAGTTGTTGCATGATAGGAGGTTGAGGAAAGTGAAGGAGTTTAGCAAAGGCGATAAAGTGCTTCTCTACAACTCGAGATTGAAGCTTTTTGCGGGTAAGTTGAAATCCAAATGGTCGGGACCTTTTATGGTTCATTATGTGTTTCCATATGGAGCGGTGGAGATCATGGATGAGAAGGATGGCCGTAGTTGGAAGGTGAATGGCCATCGTTTGAAGCATTACATTGGAGGAGCGATAAACAAGGATGAGAGGGAGGTAACTCCTCTCGAAATCCCACCTAAAGCCGCCAATTAGTGTTTTGGGTGAAAGCCCAAGTGTACATTTTGTATCGTTTGTATAAGAGTCTTAGTTTGAGTATTTTCGTGTTCTAACGCCTTTTTTCCGTAGTTTTTCGGTTTGTGTTTTGTGTCGTTGAGAATTTTGCAGGATTCGTCACCGCTATGGAACAGGAAAAAGCACGAGAAAAGAGGTTTCAGGTAAGTTTTCTTGATACTTAGAAAAAATTCTAAGTGTTTTGATGGCTGGAAAAGTTTTGAAAAAGTTTCTAAGGCATGAACAAGGAAAATTGTCGAATCTTTCTGTGAAAAACGGCCCTTGGCGTGACGCCAAGGGCCTTAGCGTCGCGCGAGGTAACAAGGTTCAAAAACAATTAAAAACATATCCGCCGCGTCACGCGAGGACCCCCCAGGACCCCTGACGTCGCGCGAGGCCTATCTGAACCAGTTTAAAAGCTTTTGAGTGAACCTGTTTGCTGAAACAAAATCCTTTTCACATCCACAAAACCCTAATCGCGAAATTCACATAAATCACCATAACTCACTCGTTTTTCCACCAAATCACTCCATTCTTCTTCCTAAATCACCACAATCACATTCCCCACAATCTTAGCCATCACTTTCACCCGATTTCGCGCTACATTGTCGCGTTTTTTTTTGGACGAATCCGTGTACCACAACTTCAAGGTCTCAATTTTCTTGCTTAATCCGAATCCAAGGTATGATTTCTGTGATTTCTCACTAGTAGGTAACTTTATTGCTTAGTTGTAGTGTCGGGTCAGTCATGTTTTAGATCTAGGGTTTGTGTAGGTTGCTAAAGTTAGGATTTTTGACCCGTTTGTGATGTTAGTGGTATGCGGGTGGTTATGTTTGGGATGTTTACATACAATGGGGCTTGCGGATGGTTCGGGTTGGTTTGCTTGGGGTTGTTTGAGACGTGTGAGGTATGTTTGGACAACTAGACAACATGTTTGAGCTTTACGAGTTTGTTTGGCTATAACTAAAGAATTTTTGCTTAAAAAATAGGTTGTTGAACTGATTTTGGCAAATGTGATTAGTTTTCTAAACGGATTTTGTTGCCACAAATGTTGCGTTAAGGTTTAAAAGTTCAAACTCTCACGTGTTTCGCCTCAAGTGTGGGGATATTTCGGCACTTATGCTTAATTGAGGACAATTAAAGTGCCGGGAGGAGATAGTGTACATCGAGTCTTAGGTTGTTCGAGTTAGTGAGTCTAGTAGTCGTCTTAGAAGTAGTATTTAGAGTCTAGTGTCGGGTTTACTTATATGCATGTACAAGTTTACAACATTTTGCCCGTACTCAATCTCCATTCGGGTAGAATGATGTTTAACTTACGCTTTGGTAAACGGTAACCCATTGTTTTTCTTTAACTTTATTTTCAGAATTAGCCGCGAATGAAATGCTATACGGCTATTCGGTTTTTGTTAAAAAAAATATTTAAAAAAAAATTAAAACACCCAAAAATAGTTTGTGATTACTAACATTCTGCATTGTTTTTCTTGTCAAATCTTTCTTTTTTTGCAGAAACTTGTCGGGTGAAGGTTCATCGTCAAACCTAAAAAAAAGGAAGATCAAGTATCGGGGGCAGATAGGAGAGTGTGGTCCCGAGTCGAGAGGATAGTTGATCACCCGGTCTTAGATTTTGAAGAAGACACTGAAGAAAGGGTGAAACAAAAGAAATATGTAACAACTCAAATGTTGGAGCACCGTACGATCGATTGGGAGTGGTTACAAAGTATGGGAGCAAGTGACCGGGTGGCGGAGTTGTTGGGTCGACGACTGAGAGCGGCAATGGATTGTAAGTGGCCGCAGTATACTGAACTTACAGTTGAGTTCCATAGTACCTTCCAGCATAAAGAGGGTACTTTTGCGGAGAAAAACGCGGTTTCATTCTCGTTGGGCCGAAATTTGTACGAGATGAGTATACCTCAGTTCGGAGTGGCCTTGGGTTTTTATACGGATGAGGAGGTGAGGACTGATGAGTTTGTGAATGGTTTAAGGGGTGTGTATAATCATCCTCGGCCGAAGTGTTTGTATTCGGCAGATTTGGCTAGATTTTGGGAGGAGATTGCGACCCAACCGTTCGCCCAAACGAACCTTATTACATCGGTTCGTGATCCTATACATAGGTATATTCTGAAGATATTGGCGACTTCGGTTGTGGCGAGGAAGTCGGGAGAAAATAAGGCAAATTGGTTAGATATTTTTGCGTTGATGTGTATGGTGGAAAAGAGAAATTGGAACTTGGCTAGCTTCTTTGCATGGTCATGCAATCGGCCTCGTAGGGGAGGAAAAAGGGCTGCCATGGATCTTGGGCCGTACATAACTAGGTTGGCAAGGAATGTACACGCTTTCACAAAATATAAGGCGGACCAGATACATGAGAGTGTTCCAACGGTTTATTGGGGTGTTGCGGAGCTACAGTTAGCGGGTGTTTTAACATCTTCGGACCCGCCACAATGGAATTATGAAGTGGGCGCTCCTCCAGCACGACAGCCGAGGCCTCGACAGTGGCGTGAGACTCCTCTTCCACAGCAGCCAGTTAGACAGCAGCGACCTGACCCGTTCACTCCTGAGGCTGCTTTTGACTACACACAGCAGAGGTTTACTCAGATTGAAGATAGGATGCGGGTTGACCACCAGTGGACGATGCAGAGCCACCACCGACAGGACGACATGCTCAGGTATATGATGTCGGGTATGTCACTGAATGCTCCGATACCTCCACCCTTTGCGGGATTATTACCTCCACCAGTTTATGGAGGCGAGCAGCAGACCCCATATGTCTATGGTCAGTACCCGGGGTATGACCAGTGGGGAGGGCAGAGTGGTTATGCTTATAGTGGTCAGTTCGGGTGGCAGCAGGCTGGAGGATCGGGGACCCAGCAGATGGAGGAAGATTCTGAGGATGAGGAGTGATGGAGCAGACTGCAGCAGCATATATATCCTTTCATGTTTTATTTTATTTATGCTGTTTCAGTAGTTCGATTTGGTTGTATCCGTAGGACATATTTTTATTTTTCGTTTGAACTTGGATTGTTGGAACGATGAACGTTAGGTGGTATTTGGTTTGGTTTGGTATGCTATGTTTGTTTTAGGTTGATGATGGGAGCCGCTTTCCGTTCGTGTGTGAGGGAGTTTGGTATTGTTTGCTGAGCACGTTCGGTATTGGAGGGCTTATGTGGAAACGACTGGCACTTTGACAGTCTCACATACTCAGCTAAGTCGTTTCCCTTTTTGTTGTTGTATATTTTATTTATTTCGTTTGCAGTTTTTATTTTTAGGTAGTTGTTGAGTCGTATTTTCGTTCTTGCATTAGGGACAATGCAATCTCTAAGTGTGGGGATGGGATACTTGTAAATATTTGAGTCATAAATATGAAAAACACAAAAAAAATTGAAAAATCCAAAAAAATTGAAAAAATCAGAAAATGTCTTTCGAATAAAAAAGAAGTTTGCAATTAAAGCGGAAAATGATAGAAAAAATGAATTTTTGCTCGGGTTCGAATAATAATAATATGAGATTATAATAAACCGAGTTTGCGTCTAGTTTGGGATATGCGGATAGGCCCGGGTTTGGTTTTAAGTCCCTTTGAGTTAATATACCTTAATTGTCGGTCTGCTAGTGGGTTCTCGCCTGGGAAATATGGGAAACTAAAACTGCCAATAATAGTATAAGGGGCACCGTTATAAGTTAAAACCGTTAGAGTTTGTGATCTTGCGAAAAAAAAATAGAATAAAAAGTGAGCTAGAAACTAAATGAAAGTAACACAGGTCTATGTAATCCGAGTTGGGGATAGTGACTCTACAGCCGGAATGCCTCTGGGATGTGTGAAATCGACTTGCCGAATAAAAGTACCGAAACCTAAGTAATCTGTGGTTGGGGATCGCGACTCTACAGCCGGAATACCTCTTGGTTAGGGAAAGCATCGTCTAGACTCACGAAAGAAAGAAAAAAAAAAGCAAAGCAAAAATAGAAAAAAAATAGAAAAAAAATAGTTGATTGTAAACTCTCTTGGTTTTGATATAAGACGGTTAGGAATTGGTCCAGTGATCGTTCTTTAGTCCTATAAGCTTGAGGTGGGAGTAGGTGGACCGTAGATTCTAGTGTGAGACCCTAGGTAGACTGACTGCACTTAAATTAAATTCACATGATAAGGGCTTAGGATTGAATTCGGGTTTAAAGTGGACAAGTATATTCGCAATCGCGGCTAACGCAAGTCTTGGTTTTAATTAATTATACCTATGCTTTTGACCCGAGTGATTATTTGTTTCTGATTCCGTTGCATAATCCTTTTTCGAGGACGGAAAAAAGAGTAAGTGTGGGGATGTTTGATGTACTGTAAAGTACATATATTTATAGTGTATATTTTGGTCAGTTTTCAGTTGTTTCGAGTCTGTTTTAGGTTAGAATTGTGATACTGCTGACATTAAGCTTTGATTTCAGGTCCCGTAGCTTAAAGTGATGAAAAACGAGTCAAAACGAGCAGTTCGGAAGAAAAACGGGATTCGTACGCGCGTCGGAGAAGCTGGAAATTGGAAATAATAAAAAAAATAAGAAAAATCACCTTTGGAGGCGCCGCGCGACGCGACACCCCATTGGCGTCGCGCGAGGGGTTCAATTTCGAGAAAACATGATTTCCAGCTAGGGTTTGGTTTAATTATTCCCAAGAAACATTAGTGAAACCCTAATTACGAATTTGTGAGTTCTTGGAGCAATTTGGAGCATTCTTGGTGAGCAATCGGAGATTTCAAGGCAAGGGAATCATTGGTACGAGTCGAAGTTGAAGAATCGAAGAATTAATCGGGTTTTCTAATCCCTTGTTTTGTCGATTACTTTTCTTGGAACTTTGTTACAATGAATTCATGTTTAGACATCTTTGTTTTGTTTTCATTTACTGAGATGCTTGGCTAATTTCATAAACCACCTAGACTTGATGAATGGATTAATATAAAGTTTTTACAGGTTTTGTTATTTGCATGATTGTTATGGGTGATTGTGTTTAGTAAGAGGTTTGATTTAATGATTTGATGTGTATGCATACTTTGAATTAGTTTATTGTTATTACTTGCTTCATATGATTCTTAGTGACGGTCTATATCACAACGTAGAGTCATATTAGGGTTTAGGGTTTCGGTGAGTGTCTATATCACGTTAGAAAACCTTAACTCTTTAGGGAGAATTGGCCAATAACCCCTAGAAGTAACTCATAATAATTTACTAAGTCTTAGTGTTCTACTAGTCCTAATACCTGGGAAGTGAGGGGCTATTGGTAGGTCTTACCCGGCGAATTGCTTTAGATAGGCCTTGGGAAATGTTATGTCTTGGTTTACCTGTCGGTCTTATTAGTCTATCAAGTCAAATTAATTACTTCAAACTACCCTAGATCTAGGATTGGGAAAGAATAGGTCAACATTAGGGTACTTACACAATAATTAGACAACTGGGAAGGCGTCTAATAACCGGTAGAATTAACGGTCTAGGTAGCTCCACAGGTTTCTCCTTGAGAAGAGTCGAGGGGGCCTCGTTGGTTCTTAATAGGTTTAGTATTTTAAGATCCTGGTTCCATAACTCGTGCATTTAACTTAATCGGTAATCTCTTAAAAATAATTCAGGATTCTTGTCTAGGTGGTCCCGGTCTCATATAAGAAAAGTCTTCAGTCTTTATTCGTGTTTAGTTTAGCTTTAGTCTACTTAGTAGTTTAATATAGATTTCCTAGATTTTCAGTAACCCCCCCCCCCCCCAAAACAATTAAACAAGTTTAAGTCGCGTCCGTCAGTGTCTGTTAGAGTCTAGTTTACGTGATTTATAGAGTCTCGTGGTTCGATATCCGGACTTCCTAGGTTATACTACATTGATCGGTACACTTGCCGATTGTGTGGTTTTAGGTCGAGTCTAGAATTAAAGCTTTATAGTGTCTAGAATAGAGAGACTAATTTAGTTTGTTTTTAATAGTCAGTTTAGCACACATCAAACACTGTTTCTCCCGCGAATCCGGCCAAAGGGTAGTCTACCGGCTGCAATCGATCTTTATCTTCCTGATCGAATTGGTTGAAGCACTGCTCATAGATGATGTCAGAAGTACTTTCCGGGTCGATGAACAACCGCTCCATGCAGTAATGAGCTAGGTAGCAGGTGATTACGACGGCGCGTCTGTCACGCGGTTCGCCTCGAACTTTGGGGAAAATGACCTGTTCATATTTCCAGTCGTTATCCCCTCTTCTTGCCGCCTTGCGCGGCCTTCCACGGCCCCCATTAATCATGTGGGTTGAGGCCACATGCATGGTCTTTTTGCCTGTGGATGTTCCCTCGTCATGGGGGGTGATGCGCTTGGTTTGTTTCTGCGCGGCTGTCAACAGATGTTGCAGCTTTCCCTCTTTTAGGGCTCGTTCAATCTCCAAACAGAGACTGATACAGTTGTTGGTTGAGTGGCCCGAGTCCTTATGGTACTCACAGTAGAGGGTGAGATCTTGGTTCTTTTTGGACTTCATCGGTTGGGCTGGCCGCAAGAATTGTGCGTCCGTCTGGAGGACTTCTCTTTCTTGTTGATCCCGGTCCAATTGCGGTCCGGAGGTTCCTTCATTGATGCCCGTTGTTCGCGTTTGGCATTGATCGTTGCCCTTGCGTCGGGCTGGTAGCTGCGCGGGACATAAGGTATGGAATCGTTACCACAATTCCATGTGTCCCGGTTGCGCTTGTTGTTGTTGCGCTTGGTGCTTGGCGGGAGGATTGACCTTCTGCCTGGAGCTGCATTTTGCCAGTGTGCGGTTTGAGGGACCGCTGAGTTTGGGAGTATGTCTTGACCGCAGCCATGACGTCGTCCCATTTTTCTGGAAAGCCCTCCTTGCCTGAGATGGTCATCACCATTTCATCGTCCTTGACGGCTCTGATGAAATGGTTGCGGGCCATTTGATCTGCGATCCCGTCGATCTCGAGGCATTCTTTATTGTAGCGGATAACGAAAGATTCCATGCTTTCGTTTTCTCTACGCCAGATGTTAATGACGTCCATTGAATCACGTTTGTGACGTCGTTGTTGGCTGAAATGTGCAAGAAATTTTGCTTGCAGTTGTTCAAATGAAGCCAGCGCTCCAGATGTTAATGACGTCCATTGAATCGCGTTTGTGACGTCGTTGTTGGCTGAAATGTGCAAGAAATTTTGCTTGCAGTTGTTCAAATGAAGCCAGCGCTCTAACTGGCAAAGAATCGAACCAGGCCCTCGCTAATCCAGTGAGGGTCTGGGGGAAAAATGGCACCATGTGGCCTCGTCCCACTTGCCCATGCACCCAGCGCCGGTAAAAACAATCATGTGGTCGTCCGGGTCGGACGAGCCACTGTATTTCCCAATAGTAAGCGAGAGTTTGGTTGTAGTTACTTCGGTGTGGGCGATCTCCGGTATGAACTTGGAGTTTTCGGCCATAGTAAGCGGGAGTTTGGTTGTAGTTACTTCGGCGTGGGCGATCTCTGGTATGAACTTGGAATTTTCGGCCGCGGACTTTGGCCTGTAGGGTTGGGTTGGTATGCGCTTTGCAGCGCGGACGTATGTAGTGCGGGGTTGAGTGGGAGGAATATAATGGTATCCTCCCGATCGGTTGTTGGCTGAGTGGGATTCCCCGCAATACGTACCGTCGTCTGGGTCGGTGCGATGATGCCCCTCGTTGTGGGGCTGTGGTCCCAGACGGCTGTGGATGCTGGAGCCGCGGTGGGCTGTTGATTGCCGCTGATTCTCGCCATGTAGGCCTAGGCGGCTTTGTATTGGACCCCTACGGCGAGATCCATATGTGGAGTCGTCCTCGTCGAGCGTGCGGACGCTACAGTAGGAGGATTCACGTTCTTCTACCCTATCCCGGGAGGCCGGGTTTGCGGGTGCCCTACTCTCGTATTGCAAGATACGAGGCGCATGTGTGTATGGTGCGGGGGTGGGTCCTCCAGGTACTTGCGCCTCTGCGCAAGCTTTGTTGTAGGCTGCCGCAAGGGCAGTCTGTTGTTGGTAGAACCAGGTATGGAGATCCATTCCTGGGGGTATCACAGAACCGTACTGTGAAAAATCTGGCATGAACACTGGGGGAGAGCCCCCTGTGCGGATGTGCCTATGTGGCCGAATGGTTGTGCTGGGGTTCTGTTCCCCGTAGGTACCAAGTTTGCGGGATTGAGGTTTTCCCCGGTAGGATTGTTTTGACGATCAGACATGATCTTTACGAAAGAAATGGATGCGAAAAAAGTGCTAAGAGTAGCGGTGGGCGCCAATGATGAAACAGTGGTTAACCAAGAGAGGTTAATTCACTGGTCTCGTCAAGTAGGGTTAATCTCTTCTTTCCGAGGATCGGTGGCTGGATCGTCCGCTGATCTGTCTCCTGCACAAGGGAAAAACACCGTGACTCATAACAAGGAGGAAGGGGTGGGGGTGCTCCTTGTTACCACTCTCCGGCGTGAGAATCAGTAATTTGCTTGTGAATCAAAGTGTGTGATAGTAGTAGGAGTGTGAGAGTTGATAAGCGATACCTCAAACCTGGTCCGGGATGGGTATTTATAGCCGAGGAGTGCAGGAGGGTAATTGAGTGGCTAGACTGACAACGCGCCGCCCTTATGCAGGTGTGTCAGGCTTGTCGGTCACGGAGGTGAAGCCACGTCCTACTGCTGTGTCAGTCTGTTGCTTACGTATGGGCTGACAGGCGACTGTCATTGGTGTCACTTGCTCTATGGTGTCAGTCCCACTTGCCTCGTGGGCAGGATGCGGTGCAGCGCTGCTTACGGTAACTATTGTTGTTTCCGCGTTCTCACTCTGGCCAAGACTGCGGGATGCGGTGCCAGGCCGCATCGCCACTTGTGGTGACTGTTGCTGCTGTCCAGATCCCTTGTCGTGACGAAAATGTTCATAGGATGCGGTGCCAGGCCGCATCGCTATGTGTACACCCATTTTCATACACAAGGTAAGTCTTCTCATCACTTAACAGATTGGATTCGACCGCTGTGTTCGCGCGTGCCCGCACGGACACAGATAAGTTCTTGGCGGTGGGGGTTTTTGATAAGGGTAATGGTCACACACGGCCATGCTGGCGCGTGATCTGAGACCATACCCCTTCACCACCCTTACCCCCTAAATTCGTAATAAGAGGGAGGGAGAGAGAGAGCGCATCATAAGTAAAGGGGGAGAGAGAGCGCACATTATAAGTAAAATCTATGACAGACAAAGAGGCAACAACGAATAATTTGTCATAGAATATATTATGGCATTATAAGTATAACAATTCCTAAGGAATTTTACTTTAGCAATAGTCATGTTTTTTTTTCTTTTTGGTTTTTGTCTTTTACTTTTATTTTTATTTTTGGTATTTCTATCTATATCCCTCAAAATTCTCTATTCTCACTTACACCCCCTTAGTTTTATAAAAACTTTATAAAATATCATTTTGATCCCACTTGAGTTTTAAGTACTTATTTTTATATACTTCGATCAAAATATAATACGTTTTCGTGCTTATTTTTTTGAATTTTTTCGGTTGGTCTATGTTTTGTCATACATTTTCTTTGAAAACAAGTTAGGTTAGATATAACAAGTTTTCACCAAGCGGTATAAATTTGAATTACTTTACGTTTTAACACCGCTGGCAACACGAGGTACAATTCCTTAACTTAAATAACACTATTTTGTTATGTACTTTTTATTAAGTACGCTTTGGTATAAATAAAAGTTGATTTACGTTTTGACATAAATGGTTTCCATTTTGTCATGAATTGTGTTCAAAAACGAGTGGGGTCAAATATAATGTGTTTTCACTAAGCGGTAAAAGTTCGAGTTACTCTACATTTCAACGCCGCCGCAAGGTGCGCTACCATTTTTTAACTTAAAAAAATACTATTTTCTTACGTGTTTTTAAGTACGTTTTGATATAAATCCAAGTTGGTGTATGTTTTGACGTAATTTAATTCGAATTATTTTTAAGTTTTTACGCCGCAGCAACGTGCGACGGATCAAATACTAGTTCTATACCATAACAAAACCATATGGAATAGTAGTGATTTGGTCTTTCTTGTGTGACATGGCCCTTTACCATTGGGATTTTTTATTTTTATTTTTTTAAATGGTGATTTGGTGTGATTTTCCACGTGAAACTCAATCATTGGAACATTCTTTTTTTGAACAACTGGGATGTATTTAGTTATATTTTGAACCGTTGAGACATTCTTTTTTTGTTAACAAATGGGATGTGTTTAGTTATATTTTGTATAATTAATATATTAAAGATTTTAATTATATAATACTGTAACAAAGCTTATATAATATTGAAGTTTTTTTAAACGAGTGGGTTATGTTTGTGCGTTGAAACGGTTCGGTTTTAACCAACCTAAACAATCGTTTGTATTATCTTGGTCAACTACAACCGAACACGTGTTCATAGCGTTTTTGTTACACTACCACTTTAGTTTTATTTTATGTTTTATTTCGATTGCTAATGCTACCGTATTTAGGTTTACTCTTCCGGTAGCAATACCGAGTTTTGACTTCGTACGAACTGAACAACACCGATGAAATTCCCGTTGGGCGTACCCGCCGCAGAGCGCGGGCATAAACGTATTTATACATCCAAGATCCAAGATCGACTTCAAATTGATGATTCTATAAAAAGACATACATGTGTCGCCTCACTTCTATATAAAGATATACATGTGTCGCTTTGTTTTAGGGTGATTCTATTCCCACACCATCTAAATCTTATTCTCACATCCTTTTCACTCTATCTCTCTATATATATATATCTATATATATATAGAGAGAGAGACATAGAGAGGAGGGATGTGTAAATATTAACACCCCTTTTTATTTTCATATAGCAAAGGTTGCTTACAATATTCTTCTTTTTGTAAAACAACCTATTCTAACATGTATCCGTTTCTGTTAACTCTCGTCATCCGCCAGCCCTCCCCGCCCATTTTAACTACCCCTAGTTAAATAGAATGCCTTTTTAACCAACTCTACCATATTGATCGAGTTGCCTCGAACTTCCTTACTGAAAGGGGACAACATTATTGTTACATCCCGACCCGTAGCGGATTGGTATGGGGCATGATGATTGTCCATAGCTCATGACAACTAACAATTGTTACAATATTTAAAGCACATCCAGTTAAATTGTCACATAACATATAATAACCAAAATTGTTCATACATTGTTCAAAAAAAAAACAAAACGTAACATAAGATTTCAATTTATATTCCTAAGGCACATGCTACATGTCCTCATCACTTGATCATCAACCTTGATTACCTGCACCACGTTAGAAAAATATATTTTAGGTTAACGAATTAAATATGTTGGTGAGCAATTTCCTCATTTTATAGAAAACAGATTTATATTTATTTAAAAAAAATAGTTTTAACATGCATTTCAAGGTTAGTATGAAGATTTTTTCATATCAACAACATATCCATATATACCAAGCAAGAATGCACGAAACAATTAACCAATCGAAACAAACTAAATATAAGACTCAAGACTGTAGCGTGCATTAGTCTCAAACTCGGAAGAGCGAGTCTAATACTGGTGGCGATACTAGGCTACAACCCATGGCCGTGGGGAACCTTGTCAACCGTGGATCCACATGACAAGATAGCATGTCTTAGACTTACAAGACATAGTATATAAATAAAAGCAAACACATGTAGACATCCACATATTAACACGTTGACATAGCTTGCTAAAGGTAAAATAAATTAAAAATTTATATAACATGATGCACCCCAAAATTTATAAAATTAAAAGGGAAAAATGGAAGAGATTACTTATGGGTTGCGTTCCGTTAATTTCCTTGGATTGACCGTACGGACTTGAGGAAAACTCCACGAAAAGATATTATCCTAAAGTATATTATAATATATAAAAATACTAATCAACAAATAGCAAATTAATATAAAAAATAAGTCTACGGTTTAGGGTATTGAGTAACTAATTATATTTCAAACCTAATCTTAAATTATTATATGACAATAATAAAGTAATTTTCACAATTTTCACTAATTAATATTTTCTAAAAAAAATCATAAAATATGTGTTGTTTTATAACCAATCATATATTTCACTAAATTAAACAAAATTATATCATGATGATTAACCAAGTTCCCATAATCTAATTTTACATTTTATTCATTTTAACAATTTAATTGATTAACTAAAAATATATAAACTTTAGATTTTATGATCAATAGACAAATCATGAGAATTTCTATATTCTAAATTTATATCTAAACATGATCATAAACATGGGGTTTGATAACTTATATTTTATGTAATTTCCTAATATATTTATTTCTTAAAAAATTCATTAATAAATCCGAACGACAATCAATAATTCTAAAATTTGGCACAACCTAATCTAACATGGCAAGAAACATCATGCTACTGTCAATTTTAGTAATTTATGGGTCTAAGATCAAAACCGCTAGTTTTATAACTAAGAACCCTAGTTTTCCTACAATTTGAATTCGTATAGATAATGCCCTCTATCACAGAAATTGATAGAAGGGTTTCGTAGTGTAGATATTTTTCTCTCATTCGTTTTCGGTTTTCACGCTCCCAAGTAAACACTTGTCCACGTTTAGACTCCCAACGAACCTTGACAATCGGAATACGACTTTGCCTCACTCTTTTATCATCACGATCCATAATCTCAACGGGTCTCTCGATAAAGTGCATAAACTCGTCGAGTGGGATATCTTCAAGTGGAACATGTAGGTTTTCATCAGCGAGACACTTCTTCAGATTAGAGACATGAAAAAGAGGGTGGATTCTACTGAGTTCTTCAGGCAGCTCAAGTTTGTAAGCTACTGCTCTGATTCTCTCGAGAATCTTGAAAGGACCAACGTAGCGAGGTGCTAGTTTACCTTTCTTTCCAGATCTAACCATACCTTTCCAAGGGGAAACCTTTAGAAGTACTCGATCACCCACACTAAACCTGAGTGGTTTGCGTCTTTTGTCAGCATAACTCTTCTGACGACTTTGAGTTGCTAACAAATTATTGAGGATTTGAAGAATTTTATCAGTTGTTTCTTGAATCAACTCCGGCCCTGTAATCTGAGCTTCACCAACTTCATGCCAACACAAAGGATATCGACACTTTCTTCCGTATAATGCTTCAAACTAGAATGATAACTGTTGTTATAAGAGAACTCAAATAACGGCAGGTGAACATCCTAGTTACCTTTGAAGTCGGTAACACATGAACGGAGCATGTCTTCAAGCGTCTGAATAGTGCGCTCAGACTGACCGTCAGTCTGTGAATGATAAGCAGTACTGTGATCAAGTCGAGTGCCCAAAGCAGTTTGTACATCTTGCCATGTAAGTGAAGTAAAACATCCATCACGATCAGATATAATGCTCAAAGGTACACCATGTCGACTCACTATCTCATAGATATAGATAAGGGCTAACTTCTCATTCTTGTAATCTTCACGAATTGGGATAAAATGAGCGGATTTTGTCAAACGATCAACTATAATCCAAATAGTGTCATATCCACTAGAGGTGCGAGGTAACCTAGTAATAAAATCCGTGGTTACGTTTTCCCACTTCTAAACTGGAATTTCGGGTTGTACAAGCAAACCCAGGGGTCGTTGATGTTCTGCCATTACTTTAGAACACGTAAGGCACTTTGAAACAAATACAACTATAGCCTTCTTCATTCCAGGCCACCAATAAGTAGCTCAGAGATCCTGATACATCTTATCTGCACCTGGATTAATCAAATATCGTGATTCATGGGCTTCGTTCATTAAGAACGTATTGATATCGTCGCGATTAGGTATCCACATTCGGTTTAAATAATGGATAATCCCATTAGACTTAGATTCCAACCTTGTTTCTACTCCGCAAGATAATTCGTCACGTAAATCATTCTGCGTAACAGAAGTGTGTTGAGCTTCACGAATGCGATTTTCGAGGTTGGTCAAAATTTGAGAACACACAAGACGAACATAATTTGCGTACAATTTACGACTAAGGGCATCGGTCATGACATTCGCCTGCCAGGATGATAGCGAATCTGCAGTCGTAATCATTCAACAATTCAGCCCAACGTTGTTGTCTCATCTATAATTCTTTCTGGTCGAGGATATATTGAAGGCTTTTGTGATCGGTGTAGATTTCACATTTTTTACCATAAAGATAATGCCTCCATATTTTAAGAGTGAATATGACTACGCCCAGGTCAAGATCATGAGTGGTGTAGTTCTTTTCATGGACTTTTTAGTAGTCTCGAGGCATAAGCTATTACTTTGCCTTGTTGCATCAACGCACAACCGAGTCCTTCACCCGATGCATCACAAATTCATAATAGACAATAAAATCGTCAGAAGCTTCAGGTAGAGTGAGGATTGGTGCATCACATAACTTCTGCTTCAAGCTTTGAAAAGCCTCTTCTTGCTAAATGGTTTGCCTTTATGAGTCAAGGCTGTGAGTGGTAAAGCAATCCTTGAAAAGTTGGTGATAAAACGCCGATAGTATCCAGCTAAACCAAGGAAGGAACGAATTTCGGTGGGTGTATGCCAATTTTTAACAACCTCAATCTTTGTCGGATTAACGTGAATGCCCTTGTCGTTTACAACATGGCCCATAAATTGTACCTCTTTCAACCAGAACTCACACTTAGAGAACTTTGCGTATAATCTTCCAGTTCGCAATAGTTCCACTATGAGACGAAGGTGTCGTTCATGATCGGTCTTGGTCTTGGAATAAATCAAGATATCATCGATAAAAACGATGATGAAACGATCCAAATATGGTTTGTAAACGTGGTTCATCAAGTCCCTGAATACTTCTAGTGCATTAGTCATCCCAAATGGCATAACCATGAATTCATAATGACCGTAACGAGTGCGGAAAGCAGTTTTAGGAACATTCTCATCTCGAACCCTAAGCTGATGATAACCAGATCGTAAATCAATCTTCAAGAAGCAAGTAGCACCGTGAAGTTGATCTAATAAGTCATCGATTCGCGGTAGAGGATAACGATTCTTGATGGTTAACTCCCGATAGTCAATGCACATACGGAATGAACCATCCTTCTTCTTCTTAAACAAAATTGGTGCACCCCATGGAGACGAGCTAGGACGTATAAAGCCCTTGTCAGTCAATTCCTACAACTGACTAGCTAACTCTCGCATTTCGGATAGAGCCAGTCGATATGGTGATTTTGCAACAGGAGTTGCTCCTAGAACAAGGTCAATACGATATGTGACTTCTCGCTCAGGTGGAAGTCTAGATATGTTTTCTGGGAACACTTGAGGAAAATCATGAACGATAGGAATATCTCCTAACATCTTCTCCTTCCTCCTCTTTTCCACAGTATGGGCCAAGAAAGCCACATATTCTTTTCCTAGGTACTTTTGGGCTTGCATGCATGACATCAACTTGGGCTCTTTTGAAGAAGTCTCGCCAAACACTCGAAGAACTTGACCGTCAGTGAGAGGAATTCGGATGTATTTTTCAAAGCACACAATCTCGGCATGGTGTTTGGTTAGTCAATCCATGCCAATGATTGCATCAAAACTCCCCAACTTCATCGGAATAAGATCGATGCGAAATTCATGCTCGTTTAAACTAAGAATGCATCCATGAATAACTGAATCAATACAACAGGCTTCCCATCAGCTACTTCGACAGTGAATGAATCGGCCAGATTTTTACGAGGAACACCAAGAATAGACTCAAAATCCAAGGACACAAAACTTTTATCTGCCCCTAAGTCGAAAAGAATAGACGCATAAGTACCATTAATTAAGAATGTACCATTAACCATGTTATTATCGGCCTGCACCTGGTTGGCGTTGATGTTGAAGGCTCTTCCTCGAGTAGGCCGGTTTGCCTGATTTGCCTGATTGACCGGATTGGCTTGTGCTTAAGCGTTGATAATGTTGACCAATCTTAGACAAGTGTTACATAAATGATTAGTCCAGAAACTCATAATGGCCATACCGCGTTCGAAAAGCTATTTTTGGAACATCCTCCTCTCGAACTCTCATCTGATGATAGCCCGATCTTAAGTCGATTTTTTAGTAAAAACTTGACCCTTGCAACTGGTCAAACAGGTCGTCGATACGTGGTAAAGGATAACGGTTCTTAACGGACACCTTGTTGAGTTCACGATAATCTATACACATACGAAAGGACCCGTCTTTCTTCTTCACAAACAGGACTGGGGCTCCCAAATGTGAAGAACTGGGTTGGATAAAACCTCTATCCAACAGTTCTTGGAGTTGGTTAGACAGTTCTTGCAACTCTCCTGGTGCAAGACGATAGGGAGCACGAGCAATCGGGGCTGCTCCTGGTGTAAGGTCAATCTGAAATTCCACCTGACGGTGTGAAGGTAAACCAGGAAGTTCTTCAGGAAACACATCGGAAAACTCACGAACAACTGGCAGGTCTTCGATTTTCCTTTCTTCAGGCTGAGTATCAGTAACAAGTGCTAAAATAGCAGGGTAGCCCTTTTGTAGACACTTTTGGGCTTTCATGGCTGAGATGATGCCAACCATTGCACCACTACGATGACCTTGAAACGGCAGAGATTCTCCACTGGGGAGAGGGATACGTATGATTTTCTCCTTACAAAGAATTTCTGCTTGGTACTTAGACAACCAGTCCATACCAACGACTACATCGAAGCTTCCAAGAGCAATGGGGAGTAGGTCAATGTCAAACACTTGACCCATAAGATCGAGTTTACACCCAAAAAGATCATGTGAAGCTTCAATCGATTTACCATCAGCTAATTCTACTACGTGTTTGTTTACAAGAGGTGTAGGAGTCAACCCTAACTGACGACTGAACCCCAAAGACACATAACTCCAATCGGCACCAGAGTCGAATAAAACATAAGCAAATAGATTGTTCACAGAAAACGTACCAGTCACCACGTTGCCATCATTCCTAGCTTCCCCGGCACCGATAGTAAACAATCTTCCTCGCGCACCATTCCCACCATTGTTTCCATTGTTGTTGTTCCCAGTGTTGTTATTGTTATTACCAGCATTCTGATTCAGTTGAGGGCAGTCCCGCCTAAAATGTCCCTCGTCTCCACACTGGAAGCATCCCTTGCGATTACCCTAGTTCTGTTGAGGCTGTTTCCTTTCCTGCTGCTGTGGCTGCTGTTGTTTTGGGAATTGGGCCCTGCAATCTCTAGCTATATGGCCCACCTTGTTGCACCTGTGACAGACCTGGGTGCACGGACCACGATGGTGGAAGTTGCACTTGTTACACTTTGGTTGCTTCCCTGCGTAAGAGCCTTGGTTCGAGTTGTTGCTCTGATTCTGATTTACAGAAGATGACTGGCTAAAACTGTGGTTGCTACTGTTGTCTGGCTTCTTTTGTGACTGATTCGAGTTGGACACCTTGTCCGTATCGTTCCACTTTCGTGTGTTATCTGTAACAGGAGTAGTAGCTCTAGTAGTAGCAGCTGTAGCAGAAATACGTGGTGGTAGCAGCCACGCTCCACCTCCTGATTTGTGATCTTGTGGGCTAAGCGGATGATTCGAGGCAAGTTGTCTAGATTTGCTGCAGTGACTAAACCCTTGACCTGTGGTGCTAGACCATTGATGTACAATTCGATCCTTCGGTGGGGTGGTCGTGATAGGTTGGGACATATGTTCGCAAGCTCATGAGACCGTTTCGTGTACGCTTCAATCTCGGGCCCTGCCATCTTCAAATTATAATACTCATTCTCCAACTTTTGAATCTCATCATGAGGGCAGTACTCTTCACGCATCAGCTCCTTGAAATCGTCCCAAGTAGTCGCGTTCGCCATTTCAATCCCCAACATTTGGACTTGGGAATTACACTAAGTCAAGGCACCATCTTTAAGTGTGCCCGAAGCATACTTCACTCTATCCCCAGCAGGACAGTTACACATCGCGAACACCGATTCTGCCTTCTCAAACCAACGTAGTAGTCCCACAGCTCCTTCAGTCCCACTGAACTTTTGTGGCTTACAATCCATGAACGTCTTAAATGTGCAAATAAGAGGATTATTCCGATTCACGTGTTGACCTAAAGACGAAAGAAAACACAGCACACGGGTAAGAGTCAAGTACGCGACACAAAGATAACGAGTGTTTGGCACATATCGTACCAGCCTGCTGAGCCGCTAGGGCTTCAGCCACACGAGTATTGATCAAATCAGTTAATTCAGCCTGGGACATAGCAATATTGCCTCGTCCACCGCCGCGGCCTCCACCACGTCCACCATTTCGTCCGTTCAGATTCTATATAAAAAGTGGAAAAGGTTAGAAGTCGGGTTTTAGTAGGAGTCAAGCATCACTATGACTTCCACAAATTACTGAGTTCTATCATTACGTCTGACAACAGAGCAGAACCCCTTTCACAATCTTTAAGCCTCACTGGGACTCACATGCACCCCACATTATTATTATGTGTGCACCCATAATAACAATGCGATTTGCAAGTTTATCTCAGCTCCTCCCAACTCGTGCTAAAAGGTTCCTCAAATTCGAGTAGCAAGACAAAAGACACCATAACATAGATCATGAAGGTTTAGAGGAGTGTCACACCATCAAACACATAACGTAGGCTAGTAACACAGGAACTCATGCTGTAGTGCTAAGTGTGCATTCACATGCAATGTCATACATAAGTGTACACTAGATATGCTGTGCAATAAGTAAACGAGAGACGAACCTTGCAATCTGGAGCTGAGTGTCATGGTTGATTTCGTAACTGTTCGGTTATAGTCTGGTTTTATAAAAGCGTTTTAAAACCTAGTTCACTATAACCAGTGGCTCTGATACCAAACTGTCACACCCCCAAAATACCACATGCAGAAACCCCGCTAGGCGTGTGACGTACCAGGATCTAGCCACCAGTCACATTGAACTAATATCAAGATATTAAATAAAATTTCCATTCATTATGATAAAACATTCATAAACATAATCCAAGTTTAACATGTTCAACAGAAGCATAGGATAAGTCATCATTCAATGTTTCAAAACCAAATAGATGAAAAACCAAACGTATTGTCATGTGTTCTCAAAAGACTCGACGCATGACTACTCCAGCAAACCCAGACAACAAGTTCCTCTTCCATAGCATCTAACGGCCTGCGAGCATGCAACAAGTGTATCAGACAACGCTGGTGAGTTCATAGTTTTACGAAAACATTAATTGCCAAGTGTTTAGTTCAGTTTATTGATAATGTTGATAATAACTCGAGTACCATACAATATGGCTCTAGATTGTTTTGCCCGTCCCCAATGCCCCCTATCTGAGCATTGGTCATGATTAAGATCATTAGTTCACGCCCGTCCTCTTAGGTACGGTGTGAGGTTGCCAAGCCTAATAGCGCTATCAATTAATACCCCGTTACCTCTCAGGTAACTAATTCGGTATAAGATGGGACTTAAAGTGATAGGAAATGAGTGTATTATCTAACATCCCAGTTTTTACCCAGAAAAGACTAATTCCTCTCAGGAATATACATTTGATTGTCCCACCCACCGGGACGCATGCTCAAGACAAATGACCTCACCTTAGTTTTGCTCGGTATGTTAAGTTACCCATTCCAAATTAATCAACCAAACCCTACCGTGGTTACCAATGAAATCAGGTTCATAGTCAATTAAGTCACGTATTTTCGCAGTTTGCATTCATAGCAAAGATCACCATATAACACATAGCAAATATTCAATCGCATACAAGTCCACATCCCATGTGCATGACGCATAATAACATTTAACAGGTGAGTTTGCTACTCACACGCCCAACCAGGTTCCTCGTTCATATTTACTATTATTAATATGCATTGATAAAACCTTATCATCCTCATACACCTCATGAACTATTTGAAACATTACTGTTTAAAAGGTTCTGTTTGTTTGTTCACTTGCAGCATCTCCACGAAGAACCAATTCTTCGTGGGATGTCCTCACGGCGAAAGATCCTCTCGACGAAGAACAGTACTTCGCCTAGAAGTGTTGCGACGAAGAACCACTGTTGTTCATCAAAGGCCCAGTCGACGAAGGATCATGTCCTTCGTCTCCTCAGGTTCTTCGTGAGGGGGGGTCTTTCATCGCTGCACTTCAACAGACGGTTTTGTTTCCCTTATTTCCAGCCGTAACAGTTGCTAACAATTTAGACAGTTATCCAATCAAATCAAACGACACTTTTAATCATGATCAAGAACCCTAATTATGAACAATCATCCACCGTTCAACAATTCTTACGAAGCATGACAATTACACCACTCATTATTATACAAACCGTAGTTAACAACTTATCATGCGATCATCATTGTTAATCAAACAAATCATCAGTTGCATACGAAATCAAAGTCACGTACATACAATCATCGATTACAGAGTTTCTAATTACTAATTCCAACATAATCCAACACCATAATCATTCATATATTCTAGATTTACGATCTTATAGATGAAACCCTAGTTATACATAAAGTCACAACATCAAGATTCTAGAAACTAACAATGATGAACACTAACCGTGATACCGAAGTGTTTAGTTTGTTCAAGATGAAAAGGCTTCGAGATCCCAAAACTGCCATCGCACAGAGAGGATAGGGAAAGAGAACTTTAGGGTTTTGTGTTTACGTTTGCAGGTTATGAGAGATTATGCAAACAAAATAACAATCGGGCCCATTCTAGGCCGCGAATGAACCTGGGCCGAGAGCCCTTTTGGCGAAAGACCACTTGGCGAATAACCTTCTTCGTCAAGGAATGGTTGTGACGAAGAACCCTAGTTCTTTGTCAATGACAGTCAACGAAGAACCAGTTCTTCGTCGACTTGTGTTCTTCGTCGATATGAGTGTGGTGCGCGACCCAAAGTTAAGAAACATGAATACGTTAAACATTAAACAACTCCTAAGTTTTCATGCAACCAACCAAACATAACAATACTTTAATCATTCATATATACAGCACATGATACAACGTAAAACGAATTGTGAAAAGAGGATTGTGAAACAAGTGATGCGTAGAGGAAAGACCATGAAATCTCGGGTCGTCACATATGGGGTATGGTGGGGCTTGGTGCATCCACGTGAATTATGGGGCACCCAATACCGAAACCCGATTTCATAGGGGTATGGTGGGCGTGGCTGGGGTGGTGTGGCCAAGCCAGATCATTATATTATTTTTTAAATATATATACATAAACATAAATAATAATTATAAAAAACATAGTATCAAAAAAAGTTTTTTTTTTAAATTCATGCCCAACGGCTAGCCCAAACGGCTAGTAGTCTTGGCCAACGAGGTTCCGCCATGTCATGTTCGTAGCCCCGCCCAACGCCCGGGCTGAAACCCCCGCCTAAGGGGCCACGCCGAAACCCAAGCCCACCCGGGGTAGTGAAGTGGGCGTTTGTACCCAACCCACGCCCCAACCCCCGCCCCATACCCCATAGTCTTATAGGAAGATGCCTCGGAGAATTTGAAGCCCATAGTCAGATGTGGATACTGTAGGCCCAGATTGTTATGGGATTAATGAAACTACCCCCATCGGAGTACAGGTACACAAACCGTGTATTTTAAATAACCGGTTCTAGTTATGGAAATATTTTGGTTTCTCATTTTGAGGGTTAGAACCGATTATAATAATAAACGGTTCGATTCCGGTTCCGGTATTTGACTGTCGACGAGAGGTCCCAGATTGGGCTCCTCGTCTTAGGCCATTTAAACTGGGCTCTTTAAAAGGCTCATATTTATGTTCTTAAAGAATCTAGCACGTGAGGAAAAGGGAACGAGAACTTAAGCCCACCAACTAAGGTTGTCTTCTCCAAAACCACAAGCATTAAATACATGTAACTCGGAAAAGACGGAAAGGGCTGTGAAGGTACGAGGTTGGTGAAGCTCTCATTAAATGAGAGAAGGATCCTACCAGCAAGGAGAGGACATGTGTTCTTGGTGATCAGAAACCCTTCTGGCACCTGGGATTACCGTTGGATCACATGGGGATCATCACGAGGTGATAAGTAGGACTTTCTTTATAAGCCGAGCAAGAGATCATTCAAGCTATAAGCATTTACTCACATAAACACCAGAACTTTGGACATTCTCCGAATCACATTAAGTACACCAAATCTAGGATTCACACCAGGATATTCCGGCGATCCCAGTTCGTCGGAATAACTCCATATTTCCGGCAAGTTTTCTTAGTCTCACGCCGGAGCTTGGTCATGGATCCCCCCTTCGGGGCCCTCCGTGACGAGGCTAACAGTTTATTGTTTTGCAGTTCGTAAGGAGAGTCCATCCAGACGCCGAAGAATTTGCCAACACTTTAAGTACCGGAAATTACATTGACTATGTTTATACTTGATTAAGACCGCTTGTGTAATGTCCTCGTCCTTGTGGCCACTTTTCCATCCGGCAAAAAGGCGTTGGTAAACGGATTGGAAATTCGTGCACTTCTTGTTGATGTCGGTCCACTTGCCCGATATCGAGTCCGCCGACCGGTATTCGTCTCCTCTTCCCATTGCTACTTTGGTTCGGGTCCGCACTCGAACGGGGAGGAATAAAACCACGGTTGAAGGGTTGCATTGTATAAAAATTCTAGATTTAAAAAAAAAAAGTAGAGAGAAAGAGGGTTTGAAAGTGTGTTCATGTGTTGAGTGTATTGGATTTTATAAAAAATAGGGGAGATGGGGGTATATTTATATGAGAGATGGTGAATTTAATTGAATTTAATTTTTTTTACTTATATGACCGTTGCAAACGGTCAAAATTTAAAAATCCTTCTTCCTTCATGCCGTGATCAACATAACGGGAACAACAAAATTCAACATAATGTGGGTGAAATTCCGCCCCATTACACATGATCTGAGAAGTGAAGAAGATTTTTTTTTCTTTTGGAATTTATTTTCTCTCTTGCCAAATACGCATTTTAATCTTAAAATTTTAAAAATAAGAAAAAAATCGTGTATTTACACTAGTAGAGTAATTATGTAATCACTCATAACACTGTTAGAGTAAATATACGATATATATTTTTTTAATATTTTGTAATTAAACATTACTTAACTAAATGGAAAATAAAACTGGAAAAAAACATATTCCTTCAACTTTTCTTCTCATGTTAACACCGATTTTCCTTCACAACTAATGTTAAAACTTATTTGTATTTGATTTTTACACTATAATTATAAAAAAAAATCATTAATATTATGGCATGTTTTAACTATATAAAACACAGGTGAAAAATAATTAAAAATTTAAAATAAAAAAATTAAAAATAAAACTTAAAGGGTTTGAAAATAGAATGGGACATGGGGTTATTACATGGCCAAAATATACACCCGAAGTCCAGAAGCATAAATTCGGGCCTAAGCTGAGTAACCTGCACGAGGGAGGCTTATTCGCTGAAATTATTATTATATATATCAATTGACAAGAGGTGTTTGCTACAGTCGTTGAGGGTATTTTTGTAATTTCAAAGCTCATACAATTAGATAATCCACGCGTCCGATTTGCTTCTTTGTTCCTCTTCTTCGTACTCTCCAGAACAGAACAGGTTCCGCACCACCGCCACCACCGACTCCCTTCCATCTGCTACTGATCATCGTCGATTGACACCACCGCCAGTACCGACCCTCTTCCGTTCGCTGATTGAAGCGGACTGCCGATTCCAAACCAGGTTATGTATATCGATGCTCTGATGTACAAGTTCCTTTGCTGTTTCAATCTTAGGTGTTTTTCTTTACAAAATTTAAATTTAGGCCATCTTTAATTTACTGAATTGGGATTATGTTTAATCCAGGCACACCAGTTGCAAATACCCTTTCTTGGCATTTAGCAACGGAAAGCAAGTCTACTTTGAAAGGGAGTTCACTGCCGTTGATGAGGTGATCCATAAGTTTTTATTTTCTCATAACATTACGATTTTAGGCTTTATTCATTCTCTGTTTTGCCTGTTCAGTTTCTTTTTTACATGCAGCAAACAAATTATGACCCAAAATATGAAATGGGAATTAACAATTGTATTTAATATGATGCAGCATTGAAGGTTCCAAAACTTCTCGCCGTACACCTATATCTGTTCGCACGTCAAGTATGCTTGAGTTTACTTAATTTGCTATATTAGGTAGATATTACCTGCTGAATACTGAAATTTAGGTACATGCCTATGTAGATGATGAAGAGAACTTGGGGAGAAAGACACCAACATGTCATCTTCTGTTGTCGAATGTAGGGCCCGCTTCAAGTACCGCAATGCAGACACTTGGCATCACACAACGGATATGTGTAACACCTCGAAAATTCACGTCCTATAATGTGTTGACACGTGTCATAAAGTTTAAACGTGTGAAAGAAATATTATGGAAGGACTAAAGTTGACAAACAGGGAAAGTATGTGAATATACGTATTCTAAGTGTCAACTGTGAATAAATATAATGTATATTAACCCTACACGATGCTCATACCTTCAAACGAATAAATCATGGATCATACGAAGCTAAAAGTGAGTGATTTCAAACTACAGGGACCAAATGTGTCAACATGTTTAATTTATACCTCTGAGTGACCTTTTGACAAACCCGAAGCTTTGTAAATATTAATTATGCTCACGAGAATGCACCATAAAAATTTCATAAAGATTGGTTAACGTATGAGAAAGTTATGATCAAATTCGTGTGCGAAGTGTTAAAGCGTAAACGTTGGAAGTTAGGACTTTTCGGGTGAAAATAAAGTTACCCGGGGACTTGGCAAAGTGGGTATATGTTTTAAGGCCTTATTAGATCGATTGTGAGGGTTTAACATGCAAGAAATCAGTGCCTATTCGAGTATTGAAGAGCCAAGGACTGAATCGCAAATGAAATCAAAAGTTGCTGATCTGCCTGTCATCGCGCCACGCGAGGGGTCCCTCGCGCCACGCGAGGGATGCCCAGTTCCGCAATTGTTGCTGTTTGTCTGCCATGGCTGTTATGCGCGACCTTTACCCGTTTTTCCACTTCTCCTGGCCCCTAAAACACCCCCTAAGCCTCTAGGACACCTGTTGATCGATTGTGGGCACTCATAGACTTGTTTGTCAATCAAATGTGGTGAGTGAAACCACTATATAAGGCCCTTCAAGTTCACAACTTTTCCTCACACCACTTCTCTGCATTCTGATTGATTCTGGAGCTCAAGCTTGCTTCCAAGTGATCATATCTCGTGCATAGGACTTCAGTAAGTCTGCTAGTCCTTCTTTATTTGAGTTAAGCTTGTTTAATTAGCTAAAAGTCAAACCGTCGTAATTACGGTTTGACTTCGAGATTAGTCAATAATGGCTCAGTCATATCTCGAATTGAAAGTAGTTATAGGTTGGTATTTATGTGGGTAATAAAACCTCAAAAGGGTTTCCCCTGATCACCACCCTAACCAGGTCAAAAGTCGGATCAAACTTTTAATTAAAAAGTCAACATAATGCTTAAAATGTCATTTATGCATAATTAGCTATCTAGAACATATATAACCTGTTTGATCATTGTTATAAATTAGTAATTAGTGTAAGAACATGTCCAAACATGTTCAACCCGACTATTTCCTGTTTAGACCCGGTTCGGAACCGAAAGTCACATAGTTTGACTTTCACGTTGACTTTCAGTTCTGACCCGTTTGGGCATGTTTTAGAAATACCTCAGAGCTTTAATTGGATTAGGTTACTTGTTAGAACAACCCTTTGTGATTGCACACCTTGGTTCACTAGTTATCCAATTAAGATGCATATTTCCGTTAATTGCTCATATGTTGACTGTTATGCCCTTATTACCTTAAAACGTGAATTACGAAAATGTAAAAGTGTAGAAACCTTAGTTACTGATATATAAACTTGTATGCAAAGTTTGACATCAGTTTGACTTGTAGATTAAGAGTTATGCTCAATATCGCTAATTTAAAGCTTTATGTTAGTAAAATGGCGTAATTAGCGTATAGCCTAGTTAAACATACTTTTTGATATCAAATATTTTACCCACTGATGTAATATATTATTTAGGGATTTTTAAAGATTTTTAATTAATTTTAGGCTGAGCATAACTAGTAGTTGTAGGATTAACCCGGTAATTGTCGGTTTTGCCCTTACGGGCCATAAAATGAGTTTTACATATCTAAACGACCCCAAACCTTTTGCCACTGATTTGTTATGATAAATAAATTATTTTAAGCCTTCTGGAAATATAAAAATATCAGATTTAAGTATCGAACCCGGTAATGGCCTTTAATCGCCTTATTTAGCGTTTTTAGCGCATAGTATGTTTTAAAATTATATTGGACATACCCGGGTTGATACCTACTGATATAAGAGGAAAATTACAATATTTTAACAGTAAGCAAAGGTTGATAAACACAGACTTCGTTTTTGAGCTTTTCGGCTTATGTGAAATTACCAAAATACCCCTACGGGCATAGTTTGGTTATAAATGATAGACTTCACATATATGCTTTAGCCTACTGTTAAAACTCATCAAATTGAGTATGTTTGCTGTTTACATCAGACCTGTAACTCAGTTAAACATTTAAACTCTTTTACAAACTTTAAAATGACCAAACTACCCCTACGGGGCATAGTTTGTGTTTAAATTAGTTTCGGGCATAACGAAAGACATCCTACTGATGTCACAACATATTTGAAGCATATTAACTTAGGAAACCTGTATATGGCTCTTACGGATACCCGTTACGCTCATTTCGCGTTCGGTTCGGTTTATGTAACTAGTTTACATAAATTAGCCGAAACGGGTCAAACCTTAACGGTTTTATCTCAAAATCCAGAATGTGAATAATAGACCCATATTAAACAAGTCTTCAAACTTGTCGGGTCTGAATCACATTCTATCCGGTCTTCGCTTAATCGTGCGTACGAACCGTATCTTGAAACTAGCCGGTCTAAGCTTAAGCTTAATAAAAGACCCGTTAGAATTCTAATAGGTTATTATAAACCTTCGTTCCAGATTCGGAGAACCAGTAAAAGCTACGTGCATTTTGCTTGTTGTGATTAATACTTACTCAGGTAAATACTTTTAACTTATTTTCCCTATACGGGCTTGGGTTACGGTATATAGCGTACCGCTTGATCGGGCATCAAATCTCCACTGTTAAAGTGGGTAGTTGAATAATTTGATCGGCTCGTTTAAACAGTCTTGTTTACTTTACAGCCTTTGGGGGGTTAATGACCATGTCCCGGATATCCTTGGCATCATCTTACGAGATGGCCACGACCTGAGCACGGGGTGTAGGCGTACACCGTCCGTGTATAACTCTATGATGTGGTGTGTCTATTGATCTTTAACCCGGACTAGATCCGGGCTACTGAACACATAAGTAACATGTAATTCATTCACAAGATTATAATATTAAATAATTCTCCCAAGTTAAATAAAAATGTTTATGCCACGTGCATCCAAACCAATTTTCAATCATTTTCCAAAATGAGTCAGTTGATTGTATTTACCAGTGTAAACTGACGTATTTTCCCAGAAATATTGAATGCAGGTACTAAACGAAATTGGCTGGATTGTCTCCTAAGCATCAATAAAAAGTCTCGCAAAGCTTAGGATGCCTGAAGTCTGTTGAACCATTAATATTGTTTTGTTTTGATCCTACTGTGGATAAACTTCCGGATATTGTTACATTGATAAACAATATTAAATTCGGTTGTATCATATTTTAAATTTGCTTCCGCTGTGCATATTGATATTGTGTTGTTTGACTATTACGTTACCAACCATGACGTCACGATACTCCCCCACCGGGCCCACAGGTGACACGTGGAAATCGGGGTGTGACAGGTTGGTATCAGAGCCAACTCTGAGTGAATTAAACACTAGCCTTTTGTGTTTAATCTCAGTTACACAATTGCACAATTCTAAACTTTCGAGTCTAGACATATAACATAGGACAAATTCCACTTTATTTGTGTTGTCCTTTATTTTTGCATATATTTTTGTTATTGTTATCCTATGCAATTTTGACAGGCTTAACAAAGATGCCTCCAAGATTTTTCCGTAGAAGAGGACGAGGAAAGGGGCCGATAACCGCCCCCAACGACAATGAAGCTGGACCGTCCAATGTACGAGCTCCATCTGCTACGGAGAGCGACGATCCGCGTCAGAACAGGAGAAACCTGTTTGAGCCGGCGAGACGATCCGTTTCGCACAGCTCTACACCTCCGGTCCACAATTCATACGGACCACATTCGGAAGACGAGCCCAACAACCCTCTGCCTTCCTACATACCGCTGCAGAGATCTTTGTCCCATCATTCCTATGGTGACCCTACACCAGTGTTTAGGGGCCGGTTCAACCCGGCCAATTACATTCAAGAGCCCGTGGGTTTTAACCCACTGGGTCCAGATGACCATTTTTCAGGAGATCACGCAGATGACATGGACGAGGATACGGACCCCGTCATGCCAGCAAGTGGCACACCAAACCATCCGATTGAGATTTCGGATGGATCATCCTTCCACGGATCACCTTATGGTGGTCCAGACAGTCACTTGGCGCGTTTTACCCAGCACGAGTGGTACTACACACCTTCTCACCACTCGTCGTCTCATGGACAGCAGCAGCCGCAGCAGCAGCAGCAGCATCATCAAGATTCTTCTGAGGATCACCGATTTGTGGCAGTTACGCCACCACCTCCACCTCCACCGCCACCAGTTCAGCCGGTACCTCCTCAACCGCCACGGCATAGGAGAACCGGTGCCCGCATATCGGTATGACTAGGGGACTTCCATATCAGTTCCCCACATCAGTCAAGTGCCAGTCACTACCCGCCACACCAGGAGGACCCACAAATGGGTGGACCTTCCAACCCTGCGATGCCGCAGCCACCGCCAATGGGTTTTGACAACCCAATTCCAGCATATACAGGTTCCATGGCATACAACCCGTTTGAACCCCAATGCATCATGATTATGGTTACGCGGAGGCCGACCCTTACATGGTAGCGGCGAACTACAACACCCAAGGACCCTATGGAGATCCATGGGGAGTAGGGTACCCAACACAGGGGTACCAGATACCCCCTAGGCCTATATTACGGACGCAGTCGCAGCCACCTCGGTTTTCTCCCCCAGAACGGGAGGAAATTCTTCAGAGACTGGAACAGGTTGAACGAGAAAATCGCCGCGACCGCCAGGAGAGATAAAGCTTTTTCCAAGGATTAGCAAGTTTGATCAAAGGGAAGAGCAAGAAGGATCATTGAATCCTTCCACTGTTGTTTTTCCTTGTATCCAATAAGCCCCTGCGTGGGCCTGTATTTGCTTTATTAGCCCCTATGTGGGTATGTGTGTTGTATGTTTGTTTTGAGCCCCTGCGAGGGCCTATCTTTCCATAAACCCCTATGTGGGTAAGTATGTGTGATGATTTGACCCCTGCGTGGGTCTGTTTTCCGCCAACCCCTGCGTGGGTATGATGTTTAGTTGTTAAGGTCCCTGCGTGGACTAGTTTGTTTACTTAAAGCCCATGCGTGGGCAAGCACTTGTTTAAAACCCCTGCGTGGGTAATGGTTGTTTGAAAAGACCCGTTTAGGGCAACATGTAACCTATGTTTAATTAATGGAATGTGTTTTTATAAATTTCATGTTTGCCATTTTGAGCATAAATAATTTACAAATGAAATAAATAAATTGAAATCATTCCTTTTAGATTAATCTGCCTATGTAATTATTTAATTAAGAATCTTAAAGTGTGAAACCTAGCCTCGTGTCAAATATAAGACCGGGCCAAAATGGTAAGACCTGTTTAAGAGATTCAAATCCCTGTTAACATCTTAAAACATGTTAACACTCCTGGCAGAAGTGATTCGTTAAAATCACATGTCATTCTTATATGTATAAGGATTCTTTAGAAGATTCCAAACCCAGTTATATGATCTCTGAATCATGGGTTAAGATCATCAATTAAGATGATCATAATTTACCATACGTGGTAATATGATGCCTACTGGCCCAGCTCACTCCCATATGAGCCAAAAGACAGTGGTAGCTATGACTCCCTGTCTGATAAAGGTAATGAACTAGGTTCAAACCTTAAAAGTCTTGATTCTCTGAAATCATAGCTTAAAATTTAAATTGCCCATGTGACTAAGCCTTATGTGCTAATATATATTGTTATTGTTTATAATTAGGATAAATTTTAATTGAAATCCTAAATTAATACGATTAATAAGTTAACCAAATATGGTCTCTGTTTACCATGGTTAACGAGTTACCCTAAGGGGTAATTCCATAATAAACTCCCAAATAAATTATTGTCCTTGTTTTCTGCAACAGTTCAATACAAATGGCTAACTCAAATGAAGTCAATAGCCATCCAGCGGAGCCAAATGAGAACGCCCAGATTACGTTAACGGGTGCCGAGTTAAAAGCGATCATAGACGGCGCTGTTACTCAGGCTTTGGATAGACATTATGAGGAATACAGTGGTACTCGAAGTAGGACCCACTCTGCATCACATTCAAAGCCCAGGACACATTCTGAGGCTCATAACAAACCTCCTCCCAAAAAGAATGGACCCAAGAAAAATGGTGATGACCGTCAGTCCACCAACCAACAAAGTGTCCCATCTCAGCATATAGTACTGCATCAAGAACCCCGTAACAAGGGTTGCTCCTATAAGTACTTCGTGTCTTGTAAGCCCAGGGATTTTACTGGGGAAAAAGGAGCCGTCAACTGTATGACTTGGCTGGACGAAATGGACATGGTGGTAGATATCAGCGGGTGCGCTGAAAGGGATGTAGTTAAGTTTGTGTCACAGTCCTTCAAGGGTGAAGCGTTGGCATGGTGGAGATCTCTGATGGAGGCCTCCGGAAAGATCCCATTGTATAATATGTCGTGGGATCAATTCATTGCCCTAATCAAGGAAAATTTCTGCCCTCAACATGAGGTGGAGAAGATAGAATCTGACTTTCTATCGTTGGTGATGACGAACCTCGACTGTCAAGCTTACCTGACAAGCTTCAATACGCTGTCCCGGCTGGTTCCATATTTGGTAACCCCGGAGCCAAAAAGAGTCGCTCGCTTTATTGGTGGTTTAGCCCCCGAGATCAAGGCAAGCGTAAAAGCTTCTCGGCCAGCTACCTTCAGGTCTTTAACTGACATTTCCTTATCCCTCACTCTGGATGCGGTCAGGCAGAGATCGCTGAAGAATAAGGAGGCCGAGAAAAGGAAGCGTGAAGATGACGGTTCACGAAGGTCTAACAAGAAACACCGTGGGAACGGTGATAACAAGAAGGGATCTGAGTCGAAGAAGGATGGGCATAAGTCTGATGAGAAGCCCAAGTGTAAAATTTGCAGAAGCAGCACTATGGAAAGTGCAGACGGGAGTCGAACTCTCAGACTCAGTCAAAACCCTTTGCTTGTGGAATTTGCAAGTCCACGGATCACAAAACCCTGGATTGCAAAAAGATAAAAGACGCAACGTGCTACCGTTGCAATGAAAAGGGGCATATCAAGACCAACTGCCCGAAATACAACAAGAAGCCTGAGGAGGCTAAGAAGACTAATGCCAGAGTCTTCAGAATGGATGCGAAAGAAGCTGTGCAAGACGATAATGTCATAACAGGTACATTCCTTGTAAATGATGTCTTTGCAAGAGTACTTTTTGATTCAGGCGCAGATAAGTCTTTCGTAGATCATAAGTTTTGTAAATTGTTGAATTTACCTGTCAAAACCTTAAACGCAAACTACGAGGTAGAGTTAGCAGATGGTACCATAGAAACCGTCTCTACTGTGCTAGATGGATGTGTTATATCCATTAAGAACCATTCTTTTCCTCTGTCTCTATTTCCCTTTAAGTTGGCCGGTTTTGACATAGTTCTGGGTATGGACTGGTTATCTCATAACCAGGCCCAAATTGTCTGTAACCAGAAACAGGTGTTAATAAAGACTCCATCTGGTGAATCACTTACCATTCGGGGAGATACCCAGTATGGGCTGCCTGAGCAGGTGACTATGCTCAAGGCTTCCAAGTGTTTGAAGAAGGGGTGTGTCATTTACATGGCGCAAGTGATTATTGATGAGCCTAAACCGAAGTTAGAAGACATCCCTGTCATTTCTGATTATCCTGAAGTGTTTCCAGAAGATCTACCTGGTCTACCACCAGATAGACAAGTTGAATTCAGGATCGATATCATCCCCGGAGCGGCACCAGTTGCTAGAGCACCATACAGATTGGCACCCACAGAAATGAAGGAGTTGCGAACGCAGCTAGATGAATTGCTGGCTAAAGGTTTCATTAGACCTAGTTCATCTCCTTGGGGAGCGCCAATCTTGTTTGTCAAGAAGAAGGATGGTTTGATGCGTCTGTGCATCGACTATCGCGAGCTTAATAAAGTCACGATCAAGAATAGGTATCCTCTGCCCAGAATCGACGATTTGTTCGATCAGCTTCAAGGGGCAAGTTACTTCTCGAAGATAGATTTGAGGTCAGGATACCATCAGTTGAAGGTAAAAGATGAAGACGTTCACAAGACTGCATTTAGGACTCGTTACGGTCACTACGAGTTCCTAGTGATGCCTTTTGGGCTCACTAATGCACCAGCCGCGTTCATGGATCTCATGAATCGCGTCTGCAAGCCTTACTTGGATAAATTTGTCATCGTTTTCATCGATGACATCCTTATTTATTCTAAGAACCAAGCTGACCATGAGAAACACCTTCGTTGTATTCTCAAACTTCTACGTCAGGAGAAGCTCTACGCCAAATTCTCTAAGTGTGAATTTTGGCTACGAGAAGTCCAATTTCTTGGACACGTGGTTAGTGAGCGTGGTATCCAAGTGGATCCCGCTAAAGTTGAAGCTGTTATGAATTGGCAAGAGCCAAAGACGCCTATGAAGATCTGTAGCTTCCTAGGATTGGCAGGATATTTCAGGCGTTTTATTGAAAAATTTTCAAGGATTGTTGCACCCCTAACTTCCCTGACCAAGAAGAAAGTAAAGTTCGTTTGGGGCCCTAAGCAGCAAGAATCCTTTGATATTCTGAAGCAAAAGTTGAGCAACGCCCCAGTACTGACATTGCCAGATGGAATTGAAGACTTTGTGGTTTATTGTGATGCTTCGCACACTGGCATGGGGTGTGTGCTTATGCAGAAAGGCAAAGTTATTGCCTATGCTTCAAGACAATTGAAAGTGCATGAAAAGAATTACACCACCCATGACTTGGAGCTGGGTGCCGTTGTATTTGCACTAAAGCTTTGGAGGCACTATCTTTATGGTATCAAATGTGTGATTTATTCTGATCACAAGAGCCTCCAACATCTGTTTAATCAGAAGGAATTAAACATGAGGCAACGCCGTTGGATGGAAACCTTGAATGACTATGATTGTGAAATCAAGTATCATCCCGGCAAAGCGAATGTAGTCGCCGACGCCTTGAGCAGAAATGAAAGGGTTAAACCCATTCGAATTAATGCCAAGCGTATGGAGATAAAGAATAATTTGATGGAAAGGTTGTTAGCTGCACAGAAAGAAGCTGTGTTGGAAGCTAACTATCCTAATGAAAAGTTAGGAGTAACTGAGGAGCAGTTAACTCTCAGCAAGGACGGAATTTTACGGTTAAACGGGCGAATATGGGTTCCAATTTATGGAGGACTTCGAGATGTCATCCTCCAGGAAGCCCATACTTCCAAATACTCCGTTCATCCTGGAGCTGATAAGATGTACCAGGATTTGAAGGCAAATTATTGGTGGATAGGCTTGAAAAAGTCTGTAGCCGCCCATGTAGCAAAATGCTTGACATGTGCGCAAGTCAAAGCCGAGCATCAGAAACCGTCAGGTTTGCTACAACAGCCTGAACTTCCTACGTGGAAGTGGGAAATGGTAACTATGGATTTTATCACCAAGTTGCCAAAGACAAAGAAAGGCAATGATACAATATGGGTCATAGTTGACAGACTGACTAAGTCAGCTCATTTTCTACCCATCAAGGAGACTTATAGCTCCGACATGTTAGCCCAGTTATATGTTGATAATATTGTAGCCCTACATGGCATACCTGTAGCTATAATCTCTGACCGGGATACTAGGTACACGTCACATTTTTGGAAGAGTTTCCAACAATCTTTGGGCACACGTTTGAATTTTAGTACGGCTTATCATCCTCAGACTGACGGTCAGAGTGAGCGTACTATTCAAACGTTGGAAGACATGCTACGTGCATGTGCGATCGATTTGGGAGGTAGTTGGGATAAGAACCTACCATTAATCGAATTCTCCTACAACAATAGCTACCATACCAGCATCAAGGCTGCGCCTTTTGAGGTATTATACGGTAGAAAGTGTAGATCGCCAGTTTGTTGGGCGGAAGTTGGAGAAGTCCAGTTATCAGGACCAGAGATAGTGTTCGAAACAACGGACAAGATTGTCCAAATTCGTGAAAATCTCAAAGCTGCCCGGATAGGCAGAAGAGTTACGCCGATCCAAATCGTAAGGATTTCCATTTCGAAGTAGGTGACAAAGTCCTACTTAAAGTGTCACCCTGGAAAGGGGTGATGCGATTTGGTAAGAAAGGCAAGCTAAGCCCAAGATACATAGGACCTTTCGAGGTTATCGAATGAGTCGGGTCAGTTGCCTATAAGTTGAACTTACCGGAAGAGCTCAGTGGAATTAACAATGTGTTCCACATCTGCAATCTGAAGAAGTGTTTCGCTGACGAATCACTGGTTATACCAGATACAGATGTGCATATAGACGCGAGCTTAAAATTTGTTGAAAAACCTTTGTCGATTGAAGATTGACAGGTAAGGAAGCTTAGAAGGAAGCATATACCTTTTGTAAAGGTCAAATGGGATGCCCGTAGAGGTCCCGAATACACGTGGGAGGTTGAATCCACGATGAAAGAAAAGTACCCTTACTTATTTCAGTAAATCTCGGGTCGAGATTTATTTTAAGGGGGTGATGATGTAACACCTCGAAAATTCACGTCCTATAATGTGTTGACGCGTGTCATAAAGTTTAAACGTGTGAAAGAAATATTATGGAAGGACTAAAGTTGACAAACAGGGAAAGTATGTGAATATACGTATTCTAAGTGTCAACTGTGAATAAATATAATGTATATTAACCCTACACGATGCTCATACCTTCAAACGAATAAATCATGGATCATACGAAGCTAAAAGTGAGTGATTTCAAACTACAGGGACCAAATGTGTCAACATGTTTAATTTATACCTCTGAGTGACCTTTTGACAAACCCGAAGCTTTGTAAATATTAATTATGCTCACGAGAATGCACCATAAAAATTTCATAAAGATTGGTTAACGTATGAGAAAGTTATGATCAAATTCGTGTGCGAAGTGTTAAAGCGTAAACGTTGGAAGTTAGGACTTTTCGGGTGAAAATAAAGTTACCCGGGGACTTGGAAAAGTGGGTATATGTTTTAAGGCCTTATTAGATCGATTGTGAGGGTTTAACATGCAAGAAATCAGTGTCTATTCGAGTTTTGAAGAGCCAAGGACTGAATCGCAAATGAAATCAAAAGTTGCTGATCTGCCTGTCGTCGCGCCACGCGAGGGGTCCCTCGCGCCACGCGAGGGATGCCCAGTTCCGCAATTGTTGCTGTTTGTCTGCCATGGCTGTTATGCGCGACCTTTACCCATTTTTCCACTTCTACTGGCCCCTAAAACACCCCCTAAGCCTCTAGGACACCTGTTGATCGATTGTGGGCACTCATAGACTTGTTTGTCAATCAAATGTGGTGAGTGAAACCACTATATAAGGCCCTTCAAGTTCACAACTTTTCCTCACACCACTTCTCTGCATTCTGATTGATTCTGGAGCTCAAGCTTGCTTCCAAGTGATCATATCTCGTGCATAGGACTTCAGTAAGTCTGCTAGTCCTTCTTTATTTGAGTTAAGCTTGTTTAATTAGCTAAAAGTCAAACCGTCGTAATTACGGTTTGACTTCGAGATTAGTCAATAATGGCTCAGTCATATCTCGAATTGAAAGTAGTTATAGGTTGGTATTTATGTGGGTAATAAAACCTCAAAAGGGTTTCCCCTGATCACCACCCTAACCAGGTCAAAAGTCGGGTCAAACTTTTAATTAAAAAGTCAACATAATGCTTAAAATGTCATTTATGCATAATTAGCTATCTAGAACATATATAACCTGTTTGATCATTGTTATAAATTAGTAATTAGTGTAAGAACATGTCCAAACATGTTCAACCCGACTATTTCCTGTTTAGACCCGGTTCGGAACCGAAAGTCACATAGTTTGACTATCACGATGACTTTCAGTTCTGACCCGTTTGGGCATGTTTTAGAAATGCCTCAGAGCTTTAATTGGATTAGGTTACTTGTTAGAACAACCCTTTGTGATTGCACACCTTGGTTCACTAGTTATCCAATTAATATGCATATTTCCGTTAATTGCTCATATGTTGACCGTTATGCCCTTATTACCTTAAAACGTGAATTACGAAAATGTAAAAGTGTAGAAACCTTAGTTACTGATATATAAACTTGTATGCAAAGTTTGACATCAGTTTGACTTGTAGATTAAGAGTTATGCTCAATATCGCTAATTTAAAGCTTTATGTTAGTAAAATGGCGTAATTAGCGTATAGCCTACTTAAACATACTTTTTGATATCAAATATTTTACCCACTGATGTAATATATTATTTAGGGATTTTTAAAGATTTTTAATTAATTTTAGGCTGAGCATAACTAGTAGTTGTAGGATTAACCCGGTAATTGTCGGTTTTGCCCTTACGGGCCATAAAATGAGTTTTACATATCTAAACGACCCCAAACCTTTTGCCACTGATTTGTTATGATAAATAAATTATTTTAAGCCTTCTGGAAATATAAAAATATCAGATTTAAGTATCGAACCCGGTAATGGCCTTTAATCGCCTTATTTAGCGTTTTTAGCGCATAGTATGTTTTAAAATTATATTGGACATACCCAGGTTGATACCTACTGATATAAGAGGAAAATTACAATATTTTAACAGTAAGCAAAGGTTGATAAACACAGACTTCGTTTTTGAGCTTTTCGGCTTATGTGAAATTACCAAAATACCCCTACGGGGCATAGTTTGGTTATAAATGATAGACTTCACATATATGCTTTAGCCTACTGTTAAAACTCATCAAATTGAGTATGTTTGCTGTTTACATCAGACCTGTAACTCAGTTAAACATTTAAACTCTTTTACAAACTTTAAAATGACCAAACTACCCCTACGGGGCATAGTTTGTGTTTAAATTAGTTTCGGGCATAACGAAAGACATCCTACTGATGTCACAACATATTTGAAGCATATTAACTTAGGAAACCTGTATATGGCTCTTACGGATACCCGTTACGCTCATTTCGCGTTCGGTTCGGTTTATGTAACTAGTTTACATAAATTAGCCGAAACGGGTCAAACCTTAACGGTTTTATCTCAAAATCTAGAATGTGAATAATAGACCCATATTAAACAAGTCTTCAAACTTGTCGGGTCTGAATCACATTCTATCCGGTCTTCGCTTAATCGTGCGTACGAACCGTATCTTGAAACTAGCCGGTCTAAGCTTAAGCTTAATAAAAGACCCGTTAGAATTCTAATATGTTATTATAAACCTTCGTTCCAGATTAGGAGAACCAGTAAAAGCTACGTGAATTTTGCTTGTTGTGATTAATACTTACTCAGGTAAATACTTTTAACTTATTTTCCCTATACGGGCTTGGGTTACGGTATATAGCGTACCGCTTGATCGGGCATCAAATCTCCACTGTTAAAGTGGGTAGTTGAATAATTTGATTGGCTCGTTTAAACAGTCTTGTTTACTTTACAGCCTTTGGGGGTTAATGACCATGTCCCGGATATCCTTGGCATCATCTTACGAGATGGCCACGACCTGAGCACGGGGTGTAGGCGTACACCGTCCGTGTATAACTCTATGATGTGGTGTGTCTATTGATCTTTAACCCGGACTAGATCCGGGCTACTGAACGCATAAGTAACATGTAATTCGTTCACAAGATTATAATATTAAATAATTCTCCCAAGTTAAATAAAAATGTTTATGCCACGTGCATCCAAACCAATTTTCAATCATTTTCCAAAATGAGTCAGTTGATTGTATTTACCAGTGTAAACTGACGTATTTTCCCAAAAAGACTGAATGCAGGTACTAAACGAAATTGGCTGGATTGTCTCCTAAGCATCAATAAAAAGTCTCGCAAGCTTAGGATGCCTGAAGTCTGTTGAACCATTAATATTGTTTTGTTTCGATCCTAATGTGGATAAACTTCCGGATATTGTTACATTGATAAACAATATTAAATTCGGTTGTATCATATTTTAAATTTGCTTCCGCTGTGCATATTGATATTGTGTTGTTTGACTATTACGTTACCAACCATGACGTCACGATACTCCCCCACCGGGCCCACCGGTGACACGTGGAAATCGGGGTGTGACAGTATGTGTATGTCGGAATCCACAAAACTTTTATTCAAATTTTAGCTTCTGCAATGACTTCATTTGAGCATCTTTGTACTTGGTAATTTATTACCATGGCTTGGGTCGACCTGCAAAAACTGTTTGTCCATTCTAAATAAATATTTATTGCAATGAATATGATTACAAAATCTATATACTTAGATAATAATCTACTGTTGGTACAGTGTTGATTGTTAAAAATCTGTTATGGGTTAAATAATAGACTTTAATTCAGTTGGGTTTTTAGCTATGCCCTAAAAGATTGAATCTTTTTGTGGTGTGATCATTTTTACATGTTCCTTTTCGTAAATTGTAAACTTCAATTAGTTTTTACTCTTAGGGGAATCATGAACTTTGGTTATTGTTAGGTTTTCTTTCACATATCCTTTCGTTCAAAGATCATTCTGAATTGTCTTCTATGGTTTTCCTTTGAAGGTTCTGAGATTCTCATTCTATTTATAGTTTATAGGTTCTGATTTATTTTAAATTTCATTAAAGCATAATTCGCCCGCCGCAACGCGGCGGGATGCATCCTAGTTGATATATATTAACAACTTGAAGGTCAACATATTATATAAATGAAATATAAAGGGGTATAATATAAATATCAGAGAAAGGAAACTTTCTAAGACAGTGTGTAATGGGGCGCTATATGCCCCCAAAAACCATATATAGCGCCCAATGGCGCCATGCACACCGGGACGAGGGGCGTTATGCGGCAAAAATCAGATGGCAGCGCCATTTATATCGCTGCGCCATGGGGGAGAGTTTCAATCCTTTGACCAATCAAAAAGTAGTTAATGTTTTTTAATTAATTACTAAAAATGAAAATTAATAATTAGGTAATGATGGGTAAGGGCTTTATGACTACGGGCTCTAGTGATATAACGCCCCATAAAGCCCCTGTATGACGTGGGACGACACGTGTCGCATAACGCCCACAAAGGGGCTTTATGACTACGGATGGCCTAAGAAATAACATAGAAGGCGACTTTTGACGGGGTATTGGTATATAATATATAAAAAATAGTATAGAAGACGAATTTAAACTCTCCGATCATCTAATACCAACCAACCAACCATTTGCTTCATCACACCCCATTTTCATTCATTATTCACCATGGTTGTTCTTACTGAAATTTCTGAAGAGTCTTCTTCTTCCTTAACTAACAAGTTTGATGTATTTTTAAGCTTTAGAGGTGAGGATACTCTCAATAATTTCACCGATCATCTCCTCAAAGCACTGCAGGAAGCCACCATCGAAACGTTCTTCGATGATGCAGAGATTCAAATAGGAGAGTTCTTAAAACCGGAACTGGAGAATGCAATTAAATCATCAAGAGCTTCTATTATCGTGTTGTCCAAGAATTACGCTTCTTCCACATGGTGCCTTGAAGAGCTGGCACTCATCATGGAGCAACCCAAACATAAAGTTTTCCCCATCTTCTATCACGTCAATCCTTCCGATGTCCGGAAGCAACGAAACAGCTTTGGAGATGCAATGGCAGACCATAAACAGAGGATGGAGAGAGAGTCAGATGAAAAGAAACGAAGTGAACTGGGTAAGAAGATTGAGAAATGGAAGAAAGCATTAACAGAAGTTGCTGATATGAAAGGGAAGGAAGCAAACGGCAGGTCACTTTCTTCCTCATATTAATTAAAACCTGTATATGTATGCTCTGTTTTGTCTAGTTGATAATATATTATTTAGATCTGTTGAATATGATTTGGATTTGGTCATTAACAACATTTTGCATTGCACCTCCAATTTTTATATAGTTCTGTCAATTGGATATGAGACTGTTGAGATTCTTTTAAATTAAACTCATCTTTAATTAATCATGTCTCGAACGTATTTATCCTAAGTCATTATGTCGAATATAGCTCTAAGTCATATGTGGATCAGACGGTTATATGAACTAGACCTGGCAAACGGGTTTGGGTCGAAATGGGTTCGGGTCAGAACGGTTTCGGGTCAGAACGGGTTTCAGGTCGGGTTGGTTAAAAAATGTTTTTTTTTAAAGAGATTGTACATCAAGGGGCGATTTTTTCGGGTTGAAACGGGTCCGGGTTGAGTCAGGTCAAAAGTGTACGAATATATTGAATGTTGTTCGTATTATCACTTATGAACTGTTATTCCAACACATCATCTCAAGGTGGTTGTCGTAATTCGTAAAACATTTTTTTGAAAAGTGTAGTTCGTAAAACATTATCAATCAGTTACTGTTCGTATGTTAATTGATAGAATCCTTCACAGATTCAAAATACATACACTTGTTCCTCTAGAACACAATATACACACAAAGATAGCAGAGAATATTTCACACTAAATCACACATACGATTACAATAAAATGACAAGAGTTCACGGGTATTACTACATATTTAAATAGATAAATACTTTTAGTTAATATTTTGATGCCAAGATTATATTCCAACATTAATTGATCTTATTGAATTTATATAGAATCATACTTTTTGTAAGTTCGTCAGCATACAAATGTTTAGTGCTTCTTATAAACAAAAAGATTCTTGATGAGGTCATCATTTTTGTTTATCTAATTACTTGAGTGGTATCTTCTTGTTTTTAATGGAATCGTTCCTGCAGAGAGACGAAGCTTATTGAAGAAATTGTTAAAGATATAAGTAGCAGATTAGAGCTACACAAAAGGAGTGAGATTCCAAAACTAATTGGGATGGAGTCTTCTGTTAGGACCATCACTTCATTCTTGAACGATGCATCTTCACATACCATCGACGTTCTCACAATATGGGGTATGGCTGGAATAGGAAAGACGCATTTGGCAGACTATATCTTCAAGTCACACTATCTTGAGTTCGAAAGCGGCTGCTTTCTTGAGGATATCGAAAGGAGGTGCACATCCCAAAAGCGATTGCTTAAATTGCAGAAACAACTCCTTAAAGATATTCGAGCGAGAAGTTGGATGGGCATAGACAATGTTAAGGCAGCCACCTCAAAGATTGAGAATTCACTTTTTAGGAAAAGAACTTTTCTTGTTCTTGATGGTATAAATGACTCTGAGCAGTTGGATGCGTTAATTGGGACAAAAGGCCTTCATCCTGGAAGCAAAATCATAATAACTTCTAAAAATGGATCGCTAACAGAAAAATGTAAGCTGTTTGAAACACAAGTTCCACCAAAGCATACTAAGCACTTGCTTAATGGCTTAAATGATATGGATTCTCTTCAGCTTTTAACTAGGCATGCCTTTGGATGCCATGAACCCAACGAAGGTGATGAAAAGGAAATGAAGAATGTCGTACAATACTGCAAAGGACATCCATTGGCTCTTAAAGTTTTGGGCAGTTCATTCTGTAGTGAAGACGCTACATGGGAGGATATCTTAGAATCACTAGGGAAAGAAAGTAATCCAGTTATTAAAAAGGTCCTGGAAATTAGTTATGATACTTTGCCATCTGAAAAAGACAAGGAACTGTTTAAATACATTGCTTGTTTATTCGTTGGCGAAGATAGAAAGTTTACTGAAGACATATTGAAAGCATGTGGCATATGCAAACCATCTGGGATCAAGGTTCTCGTTAATAGATGCCTTCTCACTGTAGGATCATCTGGCGAATTGATGATGCATCAACTTCTTCAAGACATGGGGAGAGATGTAGTCCGTCAAGAATCACCAAACAAGCCATGGGAGCGAAGTATATTATTGAATCATGAGGAGTGTTTGGATGTGTTGCAAAATAAACAGGTAATCAAGCATATCTATTATGTGTACATTCATTCATTTATATTATGTGTATAAATATTACTTCTTTAACTATTTGTTTATTTATTAGGGAACAACAATAATTCAAGGACTTGTCCTTGTCATGAGAACATTTGAGAATGACACATGGAAAGAACCAAGTAGTGTCAATATGAAAAGGTTTGGATTTAGATCCTTACCATCATTCATTTGGGTTCACATACTGCTGCTCTCTGTTCTTTGGTGGTTATTTGGTTTGTTTTCGGGAATGCGTTCCTCATCTCGTAAAACAAAAGGCGACTTTGAGACACTTGCTTTAAGTGAAATGCGTAACTTAAAACTACTCCAACTGAACTATGTACAACTCAGTGGATCCTACAAGAATTATCCTCATGGTATAAGATGGTTATGCATGCATGGATTCCCTTTGAGTTATATTCCGTCAGACTTACAAATGGAGAATTTGGTAGCTCTTGACTTGTCTGATAGCAAACTACAACAGCTTTGGAAGAAGCCCAAGGTACTAAAATCTCAAGCTTCTAGTTATCTTGTTTAAGTATCTTTTCTACACTAACATGCATCACAATTTTGTTTATTTGTTAATTAAACAGCTGCTCAGGTCACTGAAGTTTCTTAATCTGAATAGTTGTCATGAGCTTGTTAGAGTGGGTCACTTCTCTGGGCTCCCTCTACTTGAAAGGTTGACACTCGCTAGATGCACAAGTCTCATTGAGGTCTGTGAGTCAATTGGCACTTGTTGTCAAAAACTTGAAATCCTTGATTTGAGTGAATGCAATAAGTTGAAGGAACTTCCAAGATGCATAGGAAAGTTAAAGAAGCTTACTCAACTTCTAATAGATGGTTGTTCAAATCTTGGTGAATTTCCAGCTGAAATGAAGGACATGGAATCACTTAGAGTTCTATACGCTGACAATATTAACATGAAGTCTCATGGGTCTTCTCCCTCTACCATGGTACCAAGAAGTTTCAAGTCCCTTGTGAGTTCTTTACCAAGATCACTAGTAAAGCTGTCTCTTGAAGATTGTAATTTGTATAATGAATCATTTCCTATAGATTTTGGTAACCTTCCAATGTTGAAGACGTTGTGTTTGGATAGAAATCCAATTGATTCCATGCCGATTGTCTGAGAAGCCTTACTAGGCTGGAGACACTCAATTTTTATAGGTGTCGGAACCTGAAAACAGTCTTGTGTCCTCCAATCCAATTAAAGTGGTTGGGTGTATACGGTTGCACCTCATTGGAGAAAATAAAATTTCATCCAGAAAAGTCAGCTGTACCTAGAGTTTTTTATCACAAAATTTTTACCGTGACTGAGATTCAGCACATATTCAAAATACAAGCTTTATCAGAAATTGATGAAGAGGTATTATGCAGTTTGGGTTGGATTAATATAGCATATTTGAACCACTGCTGGTTTTCGAAGGCCCATTGGTTGGGAGATTACAATTTGGAAGCAAAAAAACTTCCAGCACAGGTGGATGTCTCTTTATATATCTTTAATTTTAACCTTTTAATATGCATTTAAAAGCTAATAAAACTTTGATGTGACACTCAGATGCTTTATGAACATGGAATATTCAACACATATCTTCAAGGGCAAGAGGTTCCAAAGTGGTTCACTCATAGAAGCAGTAGGTCATTATTTACCTTGCAATCATCTCCTGAAAAAGGTAAGATTAAAGGGCTAAATGTGTGCATTGTGCATACGATTTCAAGCATGAAGGAAGTTGGTCCTTCAAGAATCAAAATAAGGAATCTCACAAAGAAGTCCTCCTGGACATACCAGCCTATGATGTATCTTGTTCCATATAATATTGTGTTTGAAGATGGTGATGAAGTGATAGTATGGTTAAGCCATTGGATGTTTGGGAAAAATGAGTTTGAAGATGGTGATAAAGTTCGCATTAACTTTAGGGTAAAACATTATATGAGTTCGTTAGGTCTTAGCTATGGTGGTGAAGGACCAGAATATGCAAATGTAAGGGAGTATGGTATTAGCCCTGTGTCTGATGATGGAAAGCAGAAAGAAGATCCATTGGGTTATTACAAGTCATGGAAGCACATCATCGGTGGGGATCTCTCTGCTTCTAAAGTCTCCCCAAGTCATTACCTTCTAAAACCCTACTGCGTTTGGCTTTAAGTAATCAAAATACGGGTCAGGGTGGTCTGTAATTGCAATCCCTTCTTTTTTTTTTATCAACACCAGACCAGCGTTCATCAAGGAAAGATGGTAAACGAATTTTCATAACTTTGCTTTTGCAGTTGGGCTTGATTAGGTTGTTTATAATTAGTTGTAAAGTAACAAGGTTTTATATGTGGGTTTTTTTATGCATTTTGGGGTTTTAACGACTTTTGATGTATCTGATCAAGTACGATCGAAAGACTGGGAGCACTTCTGAATTGCCAAGTATTGTAAGCATAAACTGACTTGTGTGATTACATATTTAGTCAATTTCTGGGTATTAACTGGTTACAGAGGGAAAAGGGGGCAAGTAAAGCCTACATATCATTGAACTACAACTGAAACACTCCTCAAACAATAACAAACAAAATTTAAATCCATGATTTAGAAAACAATCATACCCCTTTTTAGAACACAAAAGCTATAAATTCTTGTGTGATAAGAGAGAGATGAGATCAAAAAGAAGTAGCAATAGAGAAGCATAAGTAAAATCTATGACATAAAAATAGGCAACAGCAAATCACTTGTTGCAGAATATATTATGGCATTATACATACAAGATCGACATCAAATTGATGATTTTATATAAAGATTACAAGTGGCAATGTTGATCCATTCTACTAATAATGGGTTGATTTGGGTAAAAATCACGTGTCTATGGGTCAATTTGGGTCATCTCAAAGAACTCAACGGGTCAATTCAGGTCATCTCAAATTAGTCAAACGGGTCAATTTCGGCTTACGCAAATTACTCAGCGGGTCATTTTAGGTCATCTCAAATTATTCAACGAGGCATAACAACCCACCACCTCCCCCCCCCCCTACCCGGTCCCCCGCAATTACCCAGCACCGGTAAGCGCATAACCAAGCATTGAATGCGTAACGTGTGATGGTAGGCGCGTAACATGAAATCGAATAGATAACACAACGTCAGTACACGCGTAACACGAAATCGTACAGCGCCTGTACGAACGTAACACAAAATCAAATGCATAACCCGAGCGCTGATACTCGTGAAACGCAGAATCAGACGCGTAACCCTGTGGCGGCACGAGCGAAACGCTTAATCCGACGCGTAACCCAACGTCAGGATGAGCGAAACACGTAATCGGAGGTGTAACTCAGCGCTGGTACGCGCGTAACAAGTAATCGAGCAGGTAACCCAGCGACAATACGAATGTAACGCGGAATTGGATGCGTAATCATTGCTCGTACGTGCATAACGCGTAAACCAGCAATGGTACGTGCGTAACACTAAACCGGATGGGTAACCCAAGCACCGATTGTCGCAACCCCCGATCCCAGGTTCCCCGGGAACGGGCGGCCGCTAGCCAGTTTCGGTGGTAACGTATGTTGTCTAATTTGGCAACGAAATTTTTCATCAGGACCGTAGTTAGGAAATATTTTATCAGAGTAAAACACCACCATTTATATAACATTAAACAAATGGGTTAAAACCCAAGTTCATAGTACACATGTTTTCATAGGGATAAATCCTATTTATTTAATAAAAACATTTATTTTATTTTTAGGTAACTTTATTGCCACTTTTCCAAGCCTTCAGTGTTGTCCAGCTGGCTTCTATTTGGCTTTCATATTTTGTTACCTGAAACGCGTTTTAAAAACATTTGTCAGTGGGAAATACTGGTGAGTGAATCACAGTTTAATCAAGTTTAAATAAAAAGTCACAGTGTACAGTATTGAGGACGATCCAGCAATTATATTTGTTTAAAGACATTACAATTAACATCCATGGTACTGTCGAACCCGACTTGTGGACATGTTACTCCTTGACCAGGTGGTAACAAATTTTGTATACAAAACCCCAACATACTCATCATAATTGTATGCTTACAAATACTCAATAACCGTTATTCGCATGGAAAAGTATTTAAGGTTTTGTAAAAATAGTTAACAAAAGATTTACAAAAAGTTGATCAACTCACATTGTTGTTTTAGATTTTCCGTTAGGGTTTCCGGGTGATAATCTATAATTTACACAAATGTACACGCGTTAGTATTAATAACCCATTTTAACATTAGTAATACCCTCCCCGAGACGGCATTCCAATGACTACGTCGGGCAGAACCACGACAGCCATTACGGAACCCTAGATCAATCGGGCAGCGTATCTAATACGTATCCAGGGGTTATAATACTTACAACGGAGCAGAACTTCACAAATTAGGGGGTATAATACCCGCGTATTATGCCTATAATTCAGAAATTGTGATTGAGAATGAAAGAAATGAACGACGGAAAACGAAAACCGGTTGCTTTCTTATATAGGGTCTGATCTCGGTCCTCTCGCGGCCCGCGTAACACAAGCCCAGGGCTTACGCGGCCCGCGTCAACCCTGGGTCAACGCTGTAGCTTAGCTGGGTCAGCACTAGACTCGCCACGATGATGACACGTGTCATCACCGGGCAGCGCCATGTTTCTTGATCTCACGCGGCCCACGTTAACTTAATGGGGGTCTTACGCGGCCCGCTTTAACTTATAAATTAACGAAATTTGATTTCGACCTTCATACCGCCCGCGTAAGGGTTGAGGTGGGTTCTACGCGGCCCGCCTCAGCTTAAGTTTCAGATTTTTAATTTATTTTTAATACTATTTAATATATTTAAGACCCGTTTTCACGTATGGGGTGTATTTTTTTTTACATTTTGAAATATTTTAAAATATTTTAGGGTGTCGGAAAATAATCGAGGGTGTCAGTTTATTTAGGATTATTACATCCTCCCCACCTTGTTTTAGAGCTCGTCCTTGAGATCTACTGGAACAAGTGTGGATATTTCCTTTGCATTTCAAATTCAAGCTCCCATGTGTGCTCAGGTCCTCTTTTGGAGTCCCACTTCACTTTGACCAGAACTAATCTCTTATGTTTGAGATTCTTGACTTTCCTGTCTTCAATTTGTAGAGGCCTCTCTACAAACTTGATTTGTTCATTTACCTCTATATCCTTAAGAGGTACTATTATCGATTCATCAGCGAAGCACTTTTTGAGATTAGATACATGAAACACATCATGTATTCATGCCATTTCCTCTGGCAGTTGTAGCTGATAGGCTACAGGTCCTATTCTTCTAATAATCTCAAAAGGTCCAATATACCTGGGACTTAGCTTTCCTCTTTTGATGAATCTTACCACTCCTTTCCAAGGAGAGACTTTTAACAATACTTTATCTCCTACTTGAAATTCCAACGGTTTGCGTCGGTTATCGGCATAGCTCTTCTGTCTATCACGTGCTGCTTTCAGTCGTTCCTTGACTTGAATAATCTTGTCGGTTGTTTCTTATACTATCTCAGGTCAAGATAGTTGCTTTTCCCCAATTTCTGCCCAACAGACTGGGGTTCGGCACTTTCGTCCATAAAGTGCTTCGAATGGTGCAGCATTGATACTTGTGTGATAACTAATATTATAGGAAAATTCTATTAAAGGTAAGTGATCGTCCCAATTACCTCCGAAATCAATTACACAAGCTCTAAGCATGTCTTCCATTGTCTGAATTGTCCTATCGCTTTGTCCGTCCGTTTGAGGATGGTAAGCTGGGCTCAATTTAATCTTGGTTCCCATGGCTTTTTGGAAACTTGACCAAAAATGAGAGGTAAATCGACTATCCCTATCAGAAACAATTGATAAAGGAATTCCATGTAATGAAACAATTTCATTTACATACAATTTAGCTAGCTGTTCCATACTAAAAGTTTCCTTCATTGGTAGGAAATGAGCTGACTTGGTTAGTCTATCTACAATCACCCAGATTGTATCATTACCTTTCCTTGTTTTGGGTAATTTAGTGACAAAATCCATTGTTATCAATTCCCATTTCCACACTGGCATTTCTAATTGCTGTAACAAACCTGAGGGTTTCTGGTGTTCAGCTTTAACTTGTGTGCAAGTTAAACATTTAGAAATATAGGCTGCTATGTCCTTCTTCATTCCTATCCACCAGAAATTTTTCCTTAAATCCTGGTACATTTTATCATTTCCTGGGTGCATCGTATACTTAGACTTATGGGCTTCTTCTAATATACGATAACGTAAGTTTCCTAATTTAGGTATCCACATTCTCTTTTTATGGAATCTCCAAATTCCATCTGTTCCTTATTCTAATTCTTTAATCATACCTTTTAGTTTTTCAGTATCTTCCTTGATTACTGATTCTTGTGCTTCTCTTATCTGATCATTTAAATCTACTTGCAGATTTAATTTAAGAAAACGTACCCTTTTTGGCTTTTCATGATACTTTCGGCTTAAAGCATCTGCCACTACATTTGCTTTTCCTTCATGATACTGGATATCACAATCATAGTCACTAAGCATCTCCATCCAGCGTCTTTGTCTCATATTCAACTCCTTCTGCCCGAAAACATACTTTAAACTCTTTTGATCAGTGAATATGGTAAACTTACTACCATAAAGGTAATGTCTCCAAATTTTAAGGGCAAAAATTATAGCTCCTAGTTCTAAATCATGGGTTGAATAATTCTCTTCATGATTCTTAAGTTGTCTAGACGCATATGCTATAACCTTTTGGCGTTGCATTAATACACATCCATAACCTAACTTAGAAGCGTCACAATAGACTACAAAGTCTTCAGTTCCTTCTGGTAACGCTAGTATGGGTATATTAGTTAATCTTTGCTTAAGAATTCTAAAAGCTTCTTCTTGTTTTGGTCCCCATTCAAACTTAATGGATTTACAGGTTAACTTAGTTAAAGGAATGGCTATTCTAGAGAAATCTCAAATAAACCTTCTATAATAACCGGCCAATCCTAAGAAACTTCTAACCTCGGTTGGTGACTCAGGGGTTTTCCATTTAGTAATCGCCTCGATCTTTGTTGGATCTACATGAATTCCTTCATGATTCACTAAATGTCCAAGAAATTGTACATGTTCTAGCCAAAACTCGCACTTTGAAAATTTAGCATAAAGCTTTTCATTTCTTAATAGACTTAAAAGTGCGTGCAAATGCTTTGCATGATCCTCTTTACTCTTAGAGTAAATTAAAATATCATCTATGAAGACAATTATGAATTTATCCAAATATGGCTTACATATTCGGTTCATCATGTCCATAAATGCGGCTGGGGCATTGGTTAAACCAAATGGCATGACAGTAAATTCATAATGACCATACCTTGTTCTGAATGCGGTCTTAGGAATGTCCTCTTCCTGTACCTTTAATTGATGATATCCTGACCTTAAATCGATTTTAGAGAAAAATCGAGCTCCTTGCAATTGATCGAACAGATCATCGATTCTCAGTAATGGGTACCGATTCTTAATCGTGACTTTGTTCAATTCACGGTAATCAATGCACATACGCATTGATCCGTCCTTCTTTTTAACGAATAAAATCGGCGCTCCCCATGGCGACGAACTTGGCTGTATGAATCCTTTTTCCATCAATTCATCTAATTGTTTCTTCAATTCTTGCATTTCGGCGGGTGCCAAACGGTAAGGTGCCTTGGCAATTGGTGCTGTTCCAGGCAGTAGATGAATTCTGAATTCAACCTCTCTTTCTGGTGGTAGTCCTGGTAATTCTTCTGGAAATACATCTGAAAACTGGGACACTACTGGAATGTCTTTTATTTCTTTTCCTTTAGTGTTAGTGATTATGGAAATCAAATACACTATAGAACCTTTTCTTATATATCTTGCAGTTTTCATCACAGAGATGAATTTTGTGGATCTAGATGGTTTATCTCCTTTAATTGTGATCGTTTTACCTTTTGGTGAATTTACTATGATTGACTTTTGATCACATAAAATACTGGCTTTATTGGTTATTAACCAATCCATTCCTAATACAGCATCAAATCCCGTCAGGTTCATTGGGTAAAGATTTGCCATAAACTTTTGATTTAAAATTTCTATTCTTGCTCCCTGCAAGATTTCAGAAATCCTAACAGTTTCTCCATTAGCTGTCTCTACTAGACATTCTTGTGGTAGTTTAGTTAATGACTGATTTAGCAGTTTGTAAAACGAAGTATTAATAAAACTTTGGTTTGCACCAGAGTCAAATAATACTTTAGCAAAAACATTATTAACTAAAAACGTACCAGCTATAACGTCTGGAATCATCTTGGCTTCATCTGCAGTTAGAACAAATGCTCTAGCATTTTTAGTGTTCTTGTTGTTCACAGCTTGAGCCAATTTCGGACAGTTTGGCTTAATGTGACCTTTTTCTCCACAATTGTAGCATAATCCATTACTGGATTTTCTCCTGCAATCTTCTTCCTTGTGTCCTGGCATCTTACAGAAATTGCAAAGAGTAGAGCATTTTCCCGAATGCTTTTTCTTGCAGACCTTGCAGAAAGGTGCAGAGGTAGAACTCATATTCCTACGGTTGTAATTCCCAGAACGGAATTCTTGAGTAAGCCTTTGGGTTAGGTTTCTCCTCTGTTCTTCTTCTCTAGTACGGATTAATTCATATGTCAAGGTATTCGCTAGTTCTACAGCTTCTTCTATAGTTTGAGGTCTAGCTGCCTTGACTACATGTATAATTTCTCCAATTAATCCCCAGATGTAACGGGAGATTAACACCGGTTCAGGTGATGCAAGGGTTGGTACTATTCTAGCATATTCAAAGAATGTGGTAGTATAACCCTTACTATCTACCCCGGTCATTCTTAAGTTTAAGAATTTATTAGCTATCTGTTCCTTTTCATTGGGAGGGCAGAATTTCCTTTCTACCATATTCTTAAATTCCTCCCATTCCATGTTATATACTTTATCACTTCGTCTTGACTGGAGGATAGTGTTCCACCATTCTAAGACTGAGTTCTTAAACAGATTAGAAGCAAACATTATTTTGTCTTCTTCAGCACACTTGCTTATTTTTAGAACTGCCTCAGTCTTTTCTATCCAGCGTAGAGCTGCAATGGGTCCTTCATTGCCCGAGAATTCTATTGGTTTGCAGGACCAGAATTCCTTGTAAGAACAACCATAAGGCATGGTTCTTCTTCTTTTGGGAATGGGCACCTGAAGTACGGGTCCATTGTTCACGCTGTGTTCTAGTTCAACTGGTCGCTTACTGCTATGTTTACTTTTATTATTCTCTTCTTGAATCGTTTGAATAATAAATGGCATTGCATCTATAATTCCTTGTGCCACTATGTGTTGAACGGCACTATTATCCATTTGGTTTCCATTGTTATTGATGCTCGGATTCTCATTAACCACGTTAATGTTACTCTGGTTATCGTTATTCAGATTTCCTTGATTTCCTTCATCGGCCATCTGAATTTTAAACATTTACCCCATATTAATATCACAAAATAATATTAATATAGTCAATCACATGACACGCATTTTTGTCAAAAGCGTCGATCATTGCGACTTTACTCTATTCATATACTATTATGCATCTATTACATACCAGTACTGAAATAAAAATTACAATACCAACAGAAATAGAATTACACTAATAGTAATAGGCATCCGTACACACATATTTTATTTTATTTTTATGTTATTATTATTACTATTACCATTCCCACCATCTTATTTACGGATATGGATTCATCCAAAAATCCATATCGCGCTCGTTGTACTTCCATACGAGTCGCTCTCCCACCTGTCGCATTCTCTCACTGCTTTATAAAATTTCCTCACCAAATGTCCTAAGTTCTTGTACATTTTCTGCACTCATTGGGGGTGCAGGTTCTAGGACTAGGTTCGGAATCTGGGGTGCGGGTTCCTGGTATGGGGGTGAAAGTGCCTGAAATTGGTAAGGATCTTCTAAGATCTCCCTAATATATTCATCGTGGTAATAGGGATCTAAAGGGTCCATACCTGGGTAGGCTCCTATGTTCTGCATAGGTGTGTCTTCATGGATTGGGTAACGTTGCACAAAATCCCTAACGTCATCCACCAGGGATCGTAATTTGGGTCTAGGGGGTTTGGTGCTAGTACCCTAGGGATTTCTTCCGGATTGAAGTCATGCATCTCTACTTGGTTTTCAGGGTTTTCTATCTCCATGGGTTGGTCAGGGATTGGCAATTGTGGTTGGGGTGCTATTATTTGCTCCAGGTTAGTGTCAGCGGCAGTGGTTGCTAAGATGTGGATGTTGGCTATACCCCTATTTATCATATCCTGGGCATAGGCATCTGTCTCTCTCTTGGCTGCTACTAGTGCTCTCTGGTCTTGTAACTTTTTCATACGCTTCCTACGCTCATGTGCCCCTCGACTGAACTATCACCTCTTTTTATGAGGAAATGGCTCTTCTGACTGAGCCTTAAATACAAAGATTCCTTCTTCCGTATCAGCAGAGTACCCTGAGAAGGCAGGCTGAGAAGAGGAGGTGCCTTCGCTTCTAGGCGAACCAGACAATTAACGGTACGCGTTAGATGGTCATTGGTCGCTCATACTGTAAACTAACAGATAGTCAAATAACACATAACAAATAAATACAGTTATGCACGTATTTTCGTAATTTATTTCCTAACATTTCACATTTTGATGTCAGCAGAACACCTCTGTGGCTGAATCAGTGGCTTAGCTCTGATACCACCTCCTGTCGCAACCCCCGATCCCAGGTTCCCCGGGAACGGACGGTCGCGAGCCCGTTTCGGTGGTATCGTATGTTGTCTAATTTGGCAGCGGAATTTTTCATCAGGACCGTAGTTAGGAAATATTTTATCAGAGTAAAACACCACCATTTATATAACATTAAACAAATGGGTTAAAACCCAAGTTCATAGTATACATGTTTTCATAGGGATAAATCCTATTTATTTAATAAAAACATTTATTTTATTTTTAGGTAACTTTATTGCCACGTTTCCAAGCCTTCAGTGCTGTCCAGCTGGCTTCTATTTGGCTTTCATATTTTGTTACCTGAAACGCGTTTTAAAAACATTTGTCAGTGGGAAATACTGGTGAGTGAATCCCAGTTTAATCAAGTTTAAATAAAAAGTCACAGTGTACAGTATTGAGGGCGATCCCGTAATTATATTTGTTTACAAGACATTACAATTAACATCCATGGTACTGTCGAACCCGACTTGTGGACATGTTACTCCTTGACCAGATGGTAACAAATTTTGTATACAAAACCCCAACATACTCATCATAATTGTATGCTTACAAATACTCAATAACCGTTATTCGCATGGAAAAGTATTTAAGGTTTTGTAAAAATAGTTAACAAAAGATTTACAAAAAGCGGATCAACTCACATTGTTGTTTTAGATTTTCCGTAAGGGTTTCCCGGTGATAATCTATAATTTACACAAATGTACACGCGTTAGTATTAATAACCCATTTTAACATTAGTAATACCCTCCCCGAGACGGCATTCCAATGACTACGTCGGGCAGAACCACGACAGCCATTACGGAACCCTAGATCAATCGGGCAGCGTATCTAATACGTATCCAGGGGTTATAATACTTACAACGGAGCAGAACTTCGCTAATTAGGGGGGTATAATACCCGCGTATTATGCCTATAATTCAGAAATTGTGATTGAGAATGAAAGAAATGAACGACGGAAAACGAAAACCCGTTGCTTTCTTATATAGGGTCTGATCTCGGTCCTCTCGCGGCCCGCGTAACACAAGCCCAGGGCTTACGCGACCCGCGTCAACCCTGGGTCAACGCTGTAGCTTGGCTGGGTCAGCACTAGTCTCGCCACGATGATGACACGTGTCATCACCGGGCTGCGCCATGTTTCTTGATCTCACGCGGCCCGCGTTAATTTAATGGGGGTCTTACGCGGCCCGCCTTAACTTATTAATCAACGAAATCTGATTTCGACCTTCATACCGCCCGCGTAAGGGTTGAGGTGGGTTCTACGCGGCCCACCTCAGCTTAAGTTTCAGATTTTTAATTTATTTTTAATACTGTTTAATATATTTAAGGCCCGTTTTCACATATGGGGTGTATTTTTTTTGGACATTTTGAAATATTTTAAAATATTTTGGGGTGTCGGTTTATTTAGGATTATTACACCGATACATGTGAAACGTATAATCGGACGTGTAACCCTGCATCGGTACGAGCGAAGCTCGTAATCAGACTCTTAAGCTAGCGTTGGAACCCGCGTAACGCGGAATTAGACTCGTAACCCAGCGTCGGTATGCGCGTAATGAGAAATCGGATGCGCAACCCAGCGTCGGTACGCGCGTAACACATGATAGGATGCGTACTAGCACTGGTTACGTGTTGAGCGCCTCGTTAAGTGCGTGCTAGGGCCGAGTAACGTGGCGCCAAACGCATATTTCCCGGCCCCGGTACGTGTGACACTGTAATCGACATTTAAACATGCATAAACCGACAAAAGATCGCGCGCAACTAACACCTGAAAACCAGAAAGTCAAAATAACCATTTTTTTAAAACCAACCTGTTCTGACTCGAACCCGCTCTAGCCCGAAACTCATTTTGAACCAAACCCATTTCAACCCGAACCCGTCCCGACCCGAACCATAGTAACCCTTTTTTGAATTGACCCATTTGACCCTAACCCGTTCTGACCCGCAACCCAAATCCACCCGACCCGACCCGTTTGCGAGGCATGATAAAGATTTACATGTGTAGCTTCTTTATTCTATCATTTAGGCATAGAAACAAAATTGCAATGGTTGCTTACAACATTCTTCATTTTGTAAAACAATCTATTCTAACACATATCCATTTTTGTTGTCAAAACTCATTTTAACTCGTCATCCGCCAAACCCGCCCCTACCATTTTAACTGCACCTAGTTAAATGGAATGCCTTTTTAACCAACACTACCATATTGATCGAGTTGCCTCGAATTTCCTTACTAAAACGGGGCACCATTATGCCCTTGTATATATGATGCATGTAACTCTGCCAAGTATATGGGTGTCTTCCACCATATAGTGAATCGCATTTGGCTGTGTTCCACCAACCTATGCAATTAATGCGGTAAAATATCGGATATCGGTCCCAATATTTGAGATATAGGTTATCTCGGTGAGATATCGGATGCAGAATTTATATATATAGCAACTTAACACTAATAATTCAGTGATATATCATATCGCCGAATTTCGGTACCGATGTTTGAGGCCGATATTTTACTCGGGGACCGATATGACCGATATAACCGACATTAACTGCATAGCCACCAACAATATGGATACGTAGGCGCTATTCCTGAAATTCAATCAATTTTTTACAAGAGCGGAATTTTATGGACTTTTGCATCATAAATATTGATTATTGGTAGAAATCATATTTGTCAAAGGCACAAGGCGCTCTCAAGGTAGAAACGGTAAGCCTTCGGCCTAGGCGAAACACACTTAAAAACCACGTTTTTAAGCGAGTCGCATAGCATAAAATAAAACTGTTAGGGGTTTTAACATGTTTTAGGCTTGCCTGAAAATGTGCTTGAGCGCCTAAAAGTGCGCCTGGGCGCCTTTTTGTGGAACCGGGGGAATCCCCATGTAAACTTTTATTAAACCTGGGCGCCTTTTGTGCTTTTGACAACAGAGTTTGAAATGAGTGAAAATCAGTGATGAATATGATGGGTTGGATGGAAATCCAGTGTGACTTGAATTTTGATGAAAATGGTGATTGTTACCCAGTTTGACCCAGAATGACAATTTCATGTAATTGTTGACCAAATTAATCAAAGCTACTTTTAAATTATCAAATATACTGCCTTTGTACGTTTCAACCTTAAAATCAATGTGGGAGGCGATCAAACTTATTTTTATTTATTTTGAGAAGATCGTGCCGGGTCGGGTTGAAAATGAGTAGTTCAAACTCAATTCCACTATGCAGGATCTAGTAATCGCAATTATCGGATGGTCAACCAACTTTGGAAAATCATGTGAGCATAAAGTACTAAAGATAGTGCATAGGATTTTCAATGAAGTATACACCTAATATGTCAAATGTTTGAACATATGTGAATTTATTTCCCAGTTTTCTTTTGGACTTGTGTTTATGTGTTCTAAGTGGTAGTTTGTTAATATAGATAAGCAGTGGCGGACCCAAGAATTTTTCCATGGGGGTGCGGAACATTTTTAAAAATTTTAGGCCCCTAGGTATATAAGTAAAAAAATCGGGTCGGGTCATGTAAAACAAAAGAAATCGCGCCATAACGTCCCTACTCATGGTTCCTATCACAAACAAATTGATCCGTAAGTTCATCGCTCCATAACATAATGTTTCAATTTTAATTTTCAACCCTAGAAATCGTATGTAATCACCCTAAAAATCATCTAAACAACAAAATCACCCTAAAATCATCTAAACAACCATAAACAACGTCAAAACACATGAAATTTCAAACCTATTTAAGAATTTTGTTACCCTTTGGTGTCGGACAGCGGTGGTTCGCGGCTGCTGATGACGTGCTGTTGTGTTCGATGATCACTGGCAGGAGACGACCCAAGAGAGGGCGGGAGGAATTCTAAGGGACTATTGGGCGTATTTTAATTATTATAGTTTGAACTTAGGTTGATTTTGGTTAATAGGCTAGTAATTAGTGGGCTAAACATGTTTAATGAAATAGTGGGTTAAGGTATTGGGTATTTGGGTTAAGTTGGGTACTATAAGTTTATATAATTTAGGTAGTTTTTTTAATTAGAGTTTACTAAAAAAATTTAAAATATAACATTTTTTACCTAAGGTGTGTGGACGAAAAATTCCAAGGGGTGCGGACGAAAAAATCCAAGGGGTGCGGTCGGGATTTTCAACGGAAAATAGCATTAAAATTTGTTTTTCCTGAGGGTGCGCCCGCCCACCTTGGGCTAGGGGTAAGTCTGCCCCTGTAGATAAGCTCATGCTTTTAGTTCAGTATGCAGCAGACTAAATTTATTCCATATCCTTCCAAAATAATGAAGGAATTTAACCAAAGAAAATCAGAATCTCACCTCCTCACCATTTCCACATTGCCACTGACATCGTCTTCTTCCTCCCTACCACAATCGCCTCCACCAACTCAGTCGCTGCTACCGTTGCCTACCTCCACCACCGCTGTCGTCGCCGCATTCCAGTTGGGAGTGGGTATCACGGCTGTCCTAAACTGGACTTGGCTTCCTGCTCAAAAAATCCAACTGTTTCTCAAGCTGTTTATCAACAGCCGGTAATCTGCTGCTACAGGATCACCAACTTCTGTGAAGCAGCTGAACAGAACCCAAACAACAGCAACTTCTGATCGACTGATCCATTACATAGGGGTCTATTTATAAAACAATTAGAGTTTCCATAATTCCAAAACTTGAGGCCAAAGAAAAGCTCCTAAAATGAACCTACTGGTGTTTTCACAAGCTGGCAAAAACATTAGTTCCACAGGAAATAACTTTAGGGTTTGGGATAGCTGCCCCCTCCAGTTCTGGCCAAAAACTTTAGGGGCAGAGAAACCGCAGAGCAGTGTATTACGATTTGATGGCATATTGGAGGCTAATACCTTATATGAATTATATATCCTGTGATTTTAGGAAGAGAAGTCAAACATTTAAGAATCTGGGAAAACTTTGGTGATGTTACTCTGCACTGTTGCGATGGACTCTACTGCAGACTTGGCAAGCCAACTGATCCCAATTTTAACATGGTGCTCATCGGTTGGTAGCCTGATCAAGTAGCTGCATTTCGTAACACAAAACCACCATCATTCAATCTTATGATGTTTAATGACAAGCAACAGCAGCAAAATGAGCAGGTTGCGTAGCGGGTCAAAGTGTAATGTTTGGTGTTGGTGAGAGTGGACGGTTCGGGTTGGTTTAAACAAAAACACTTTTTTGTCCGGAAGTTATATAATTAGTATGTTATGATTCCAAAACTAAATGGGTCAAATTACCACCTCTACCAAAAGATAAATGCACAAATTATTCCATATATAAATAAGCAAGTTATGCATGCATCATGACTTGTACCTTGTGTTTAGAGAGTGTTTCAAAAAAAAAAACTAGGTTTTCCACATTTACATTTCATATTTTATATCTTTTCATTTTTTTTTTACTTTTAACCCAAAGTTTTCCATCTTTTATAATTTAACACAACATTGTATTATTTACAACTTTCGTACCCCATACTTTTTATTTTTCGCAAGTTTTTCGTTTTACGTTTCGTTCTAAATTTTGCGAGTTAACATGTCGTAGCGTGCATGTGAGGTTCAATGTTTTTGCTATATTTTTTTCATATTTGACAGACCCGTCGCAACGCGTTCATTTTCCCCTTTTGAAAAGTTCACCGCAACGGGCGGGTCGTAGATCGACTAAGTTATTATTTTCTACGATTTACGTTTCTGGTTAATTTATTCGCATTAAGACACTGTAACGGGTGTGCGTGGTTCAACGATTTTAGTCTGCTCTTCGTTCAGTGTAATTTTTACCATTTTATCTATTTTATTTTTACGATGTTGAGAGTCGATGTGGTTGTGGCATTGGTGCTACTTGGCACGGTTTTACGAACGTTTTTAACATATTAATTTTTTGACTAATTTTTTTGTTTCAGTTTACCCCTATACTTCCTTTACTTAAAAACTATTTTTTACGTACATATTTTATGTACGGGTATGTGTAAATATGATTTGTTCTACATTCCGACGTTAACTTTTTTTATAGACGAGTCAGATCAAATATAATACGTTTTCGTTTAAAGAAACCATTTTTACGTGCATATTTATATGTACGTTTTCGTATAAATTCAAGTTGTTCTACGTTTCGACGTAAACTTTTTTTGGGAAATGATTCAGGTCAAATATAATATGTTTTCGTGTTTATTTTATGTATGTTTCGTAAAGTTTGTATCAAACCGAGTGGAGTCATATTATGGTTTCTTTTTCTCCCTTTTTTCGAAAGCTCTAATTAATCCCTTTCAATTACATGTGCATATTTTCCTTTATACCCGTTACGTTTTCTTTGTATAAGTTGGGTCACATATAACACGCTATGATTGTTCGATATGAATTCCAATTACTTTACGTTTAATCCAATCACAATGCTTATACAGGTTACACTGAGTTCAACTGGATACGTCAAAATGTGTTTTCATATGGTTAATGCATCATATAACGTTTGGACTAATCCATTCAATGTTTACGATGTACCCGCGCCGCAACGCGGGCGGGTGTTAACCCTAGTTGCAGAATAATTACCAACATGGCTGATGGGACCCTTGTGACAACTAGCATTTTAGGTCCACATCCGTACTATCTCTGAACATGCTTACATTTTGGAAATTCCATGTTATATAATACTCAAATTTAGAACATTTGTGTGCAATGAAGTTTGTACATTGAGCTTTTGTTGTGTTCCTTGCGTATTATAGTTGTACCGTACAACTAGGATTGGAAACTTGCTTTATTTGGGTTTTAGAAGAAAGAGACATCATAAACACGCAGATTTTAGAGAGAGAGAGAGAGAGAGGAGAGATCGCTAGAGAGAGAGAAATACTCTAATTTAGAACATTTGTGTGCAATGAAGTTTGTACATTGAGCTTTTGTTGTGTTCCTTGCATATTATAGTTGTACCGTACAACTACTATTGGAAACTTGCTTTATTTGGGTTTTAGAAGAAAGAGACATCATAAACACGCAGATTTTAGAGAGAGAGAGGAGAGATCGCTAGAGAGAGAAATACTCTAATTTAGAACATTTGTGTGCAATGAAGTTTGTACATTAAGCTTTTGTTGTGTTCCTTGCATATTATAGTTGTACCGTACAACTAGGATTGGAAACTTGCTTTATTTGGGTTTTAGGGGGTGTTTGGCTTAGCTTTTATTTTTTGGCTTATGCTTATATTTTAAAGTAGCTTATAGCTTATTTTCTATCATTTGATAAGCTATTTTTAACACTATGTTCCTGAGTCTCATTTAACAAAGGGAGGGGAGGGAAAAGAGATGAAAATATGAAAAACCATGTTCCCGAGTTTCATTAAACCGGGGGGGAGGGGGGGAGGGAAAAGGGAAGAAAATATGACCATATATTCATCCTCCCAAATTGGAGAGATTAGGAGAGAAAAGTTTTCTTCCCCTCCCCTCACCTCCCCTCCCCATTTAAATGGACTCGGGAACATAGTGTAAGTGTTTGGATTAGCTTATAACTTATTTTTTATCATTATTCAAATAAGTTTAAAAACCATGTTCAAATAAGCTTATTCAAATTAGCTTATATAAGCTAATAAGCATAAGTTTAAAAAACTAAAACAAACACCAAATGAAGCTTATTTTATAAAAAAAGCTAAAAAAGCTATAAGCTTTGTTAAAAAAGCTAGGCCAAACACCCCCTTAGAAGAAAGAGACATCATAAACACGCAGATTTTAGAGAGAGAGGAGAGATCGCTAGAGAGAGAGAATGGTGTGACTACCGCCGTTTCCGGTGGTGTATGCGACAGCGCATGGCTGCAAACGGTGGCAGTGGCGGATCCACGCGCTTTCTTGGCTCAGTCGATTCCTCTAACCCTACCTACAGAACATAATATAAGGAATCCGGTGAGACGGCGCGACCTAAGGTTCCGACGAGACTTCGGTAATCTCCGGCAAGAAAGCTGGTAAGCCTCGATTCAGTTGCATGTTCCCTTTTAGTTAGATGGGTCTAAGTTGTGTTCGTTGAATCTATTTTTGGTGTTACAGAACTCCGCTGAAGCTCTGGCGACTTCTCCGGTAACCGATCTAAGTCTCCATGTCATTAAATCTTAAAGATCGATGGATGACCCGTATCTTGACAGGTACCGCCATCTATAGTGAAGCTCTGATCTGTACAACTTTGAAAGTTAGGGGTTTTGTTGATTTTTGGTGAATAAAGAAGTACAGGGGTTGTAACTTGCAATTTTGGGGTTAAAGATGATTTGATGCTATAAACTTGATATTTGGGTAAAAATACTACTTCACAAACCTTTATACCAAAAAACTAATCTTAGATGGATTTTTTATTCAACACTTTAGTATCATTGTTTGGTTAATTTTGGTGATTACTACAATGATTTGATATATGTTTATATTTTTTTTATGTTATAAAGAAGTCGGAGGAAACAAGGTGGTGTTTGGGATTCCTTCTCAAAATGACTTATTGATTTATATGGAGCTAAAAGTCCTTTTTGAGAAGGAGAAGCTTAGCCAAACATTGTTGAGAAGTTAGGGAGATGAGAAAGCTTAGCCAAACACAAGCATAAAAAGGACTTTTCAAGGTGGTTTTTTGTCTTGAGAAGGAGAAAAGGAGAAGTCACAAATTGTGACTTCTTGAGAAGGAGAAGTCCTTTTGAGAAGGAGAAGTGAAAAAGCTTAGCCAAACACCCCCCAAATGTCAAAAGATAGCATATCTTTATCCCAAAATCAAGTCCATGTATCCAAATAGATCGTATATTAATTGCAATAATAATACAAAATTGAGTTGTTATTTTTGGAACCGACGAGTCTCCGGCGACCACTGTTCTCCGACCACCGTCCGGACTTCTTCGACGACGTCATTTTGTCAGCCGGCACGTCACAAATAGGTATCTTTTGCCGTCTCTCAAAATAATATTAACTCAGTATAGTTACAGAGTTTTATCTTATGATCTATAAGTGTTATTGAACTCATTATTGAGATTTATTTCATTGTTTGTGATTATAGTGATAGCCTAACCACACATTTGTTTTAAAATTTACTTGCTATATTACCCGGTTCATAATCTTATCAACTAATGTTTTGGTTTTTGGTTTCATGATAGCTTTATATCAGCACCGAAATGGGATTCCATTGACTACCAGGGCTGCAACAAATTTCGTACGTAGTGAGCTTACCACACCGTTGAGAAAGGTATAATCTTGTAGGTCCCGTTTTTCTCCGGTGAGGATCGATAACGAACACCTATCCTTGTTTATCACGAACACGGTAACGGGTGCGGAATCCCCGTGACGGTGCAAACCAAACAAAGTTATAAATGAACACGGATTAACCAATGAAACACACTCTATTGATTAACGGGATGAGAACCGTATACAAACTTATACAAACACAGTTTTGACGGAATTTTGACAGAGTTTCTTTACATGTATTTTCTCATCTCTAATTCACACAGAAACAGAGAAGGGTATTTATACTAGACACAGACACAAGACTGACGAAATAGAAAGGACTCGGCGAAACAAATCAAAGTCGACGAAACACACCTGTTTCGTCGACATACATATAATGCTAATATTCTGTTTCGTCGTTTGTGTTATAAGCCCAATGAAAGACAAAGCCCAACTTCAATATTTCGGCCCATGTGAGAATCACGGCCCAGACATAAATCTGTTGACAATTGTTCACCAATTTCACATATAGGACAAACTGTTGACATCATCATGACATCACTAAGGTGATGGCATGGTGATGTGTTTGCGGGAAAGGTTTGCGGCGCTCCGTGCTTCGCGTGTCGAACTCTGGGGCGCACGACAGAGGAATGTCGTGACGTCGGGCTGGAGCCGAACCTAACCGAGTCGACCCGAACCGAAACTAACCGAGTCGAGTCGCGTCCACATAAAGTGTACCAACAAACTCCCCCTTGGACGCTACTCGTGAGGTTCGTCTTCTGTGATGGTTCGTCTTCTGTGTCTTTCATGTCGGAGGATCTTCAAAGTCTTCACGCGTCGTAAGTAGAAAGTGTATCAACAAACTCCCTTTTTCATTCAGGCAGTGTGTTAACAAACTCCCCATTAGAATGAACTCTCCATTGAGTCATGCTCGTGAATCATTTGACTTGTCAATTCTTTAGATCCTTGTGGTGTTGATGAAGGGTCAGCGGCAACTCGATCATTTTATCCTTTGAGTGCCTCCACTTCGTGTCTTCATTCCAAAGCTTGTCATCGAACATGTTCTCCTCGCCTTTAGCATCTGCACAGGCAAGAAAGCTAAACACATAATGAGAACAACCGCTTGGAATATAGTTAACATTTAAACAAATGACACATATGAGATCAAATCTCAATCAAACACCGACTGACAACAGTTTGAAAGTTTAGAAAATGATCAATTTTAAATCTTTAACTTTCAAAACTTGTTAACTTCGACAGTTTATGAAGGTGCAATTGTTTTCCGGCTTACAATCAGGATTTTGGGTAGGATAGACTCGAGTTCCAACATCAGTCAATCAAAAATAAACTAGAAGCAAAATTTTTTTTTTTTGGATTTTATAAAGTTTAGATTAAAACACACCTAAAATCTTTTTGGAATTTTTCATTTTTCAAATGTCACGGAAAGCAATAAATAAATATATACAAAGATGTAGAAACTGAAAAGCAGTAAACAAATAATTACAGACATTCTTTTTGCGAGTTTCGAAGGTAAGAGAATCATATCAGTGTACGGTCATGCCAAAACAACTCTTTTTGTTCTATTAGTTAACATTTAGATAAGCATCCTATAACAATTATCGGTATTGTTGTCCACATAAACTCAACTTATCAGATGTAATCATGTTTAGGGGATACGTTAAGGTATGATTTATACTTACCGACCGGTGTTCATCCACACACGACACATTCCCGTATCAAGGTATGCACGAGAGTTCATCTTACCGGTGAGTATACCGATTATCATCTGTTTGACCGTATAAAAATGTGAGAAACTCACTTATTTTGATTTGAAAACAAGCCCTATGTGATTGAATCACTTATTGATGAGGAACTTGATTTTCGATGCATGAGGGCACAGGAGCAAGTCCGTGAACAGGTCAGTACTTTCGTACAGCAGAGAGACGAACTTGACTCCCGCAAAGAATTTGTGATAAAAAATCACTTATTTTGTTTGGACATGTGATTGTTGATCACTTATTGAGGTCGAATGCAAAATGTACACGTATGTATAGTATCATGGAAGATCTTAGACTTCGTATCCGTTATTTTTACGGTTTGATACAACCATGATACCCAGATGATAAGCAGCATAAAGACCGAATATTTCAGATCTCGGCAATCTCTCAAACGAGATTTCGGTACTAAGACCATATGCCAATGTGCGGTTCCCACCTGGTCTGAAGTCTGTTAAGGTTTATATCACCCTGCACCTTTAATATGATTGTGAGCCTACTGATACATCTTATATAGAGCTGCTTAACATTTTTCATTTTGCATTTCAGTTGAAAGAGGTTTAGACAGACCACTGATCTACTATCATATTCTCTTTTTCTCGCCAGGAAACTCATTTTTGTTTTTCCAATGTTTTTGGGTTTTGAAATTTTTTGATGTTTTTGAATTTTCAAATTTGGATTTACTCCCCCTAAAATCAACAAACTAAGATAAATTTAAAAGACACAAAGATATTTACAAAAACGATTTCCCGATGTCAGTTAACTCATGTTTTACCTCAATGCCGTTTACCAAAATTAATTTTAATCAGAAATGATTTATCGAATTTTGGAAAAATCAGTTGGCAAGTCGGTAAGCGGTGCGGACCATGACAACATTGACGAGTTTCATAGTGAAACAATCACGTGTGAGGTGATATTCGAGTTCAACGTGTCAGGCCAAAGAGTGCTACGAGAGAATAACAATTTATAAAGTAGCTTAAATATCGACGAGTATAGGAGAGATTAGAAATTTAAAACCGTATCCTGCAACTGCTTCGTGCATTGCAAGAAATCTGAGCGCTCTCCCAAACTGGATATCCACCCGGTGTGGCTTTCAAAGTCGATTTTGTAGCTACTGAGAAATCTCTTGACAGCAATAAGATCAGAAACCTTTGGGTCCGGCTGGTCTTCCACATTGCACCAGCGAAGGTCTTTGTCTTTCTCTTTCAGAATTAGTGTGCGGTTGTTCAAACCATGCCAAGGCATCCGCACACCCGGTTGGTTTGTTCAACAAACACATTTTCTTCAGTTACACCGCAAAGAAATGTACACTGCACGTTCATCTAGTTGATTTGAACTTCAGACGTGCTGCAGGTGCGTACATTTTGATTGAATCTATCCTGGGGACCCGATCAAAGCCTTTAACAATCAAACTTTTGAATGATTTTCAATTTGTCGAAGCTTTTCAAATTCTTTCGACAGACAATTCTGTCTTCTTTTTCTTCTTCTCTCCATCAAAGGCAACAACTCCTAGATGTACCAATGTTTCGGAGCCACATGTCGCCTATCTTGTGCATGGATATTCCACTATCAACAATCCAATGACTATCGATAGTTCCTCATGGAACATCCTGCACACTCACTCAGAGATTAGTTGGAGAGGGGGACCCAAGCCTTAACAGACTTGGGTCGTCCTTGTTCATCGACAAAGGTTATTTCAACCTCGCGATGACCTGGAACTGGTGAGACTCCCGCTGAAACTTTATCCGTTTTAGGTCTCCAAGCTTGTTTTTGTTTACCGGATTGTGTATTATTTACAGATTTAGAAATCTCCGGTTTTAACGGTTGTGACAAAATTGGTTTCCTTTTAACAGTTTCTGGTTTTAAAGCCTTTTCGATCACCTTCACATTTTGACGTCGTTGTTTTGTTTCCTGTTCTTTAACAGTGCGTTTATCATGTTTTGGAGAAACAGGACGACATTGTGAGTGACCTTGTTCAGAGGGGGCTCTATCAACAAAATTTGGTTTGGGCGAGTTTGTGCAGTCTTTAATGATATGCCCAAACTTCCCACACTTGAAACAAGTTCTCCTTTCAACAAACTTAGGAGAACCTGATCGACGACCTGACGTAGAAGTTTTAGACCCAGAGGTACTAGCTTCACACCCGTTTGTGTGCTGGGTGTAATTGTTTTGGATAAAATCGGTGTTTGATTTGTTTTCAAAAGTCTCAATTTTATCAGTACCCCTTGATGCTACAAACTTGACATCTTTTGCTTTATTCTTGTAACGAGCTCCTTTTGATTCAACCTTAGCCTTTGGCTTTGGAGGTCGTTGTTGCTGTTGTTTACCCTTAGAAGCAACAGGTTGTTGCTTTGTCGGTGATTTCTGATTTCCAAGGATTGTCTTTCCCAAAAAATTTCTTGTATTATCTTCAAACACTTTGTCAATCAAAGATTGATTGACGTTTTTGATTGGAAAATCTATGTCTGAATAAATTTTACTATCACCGACTAAAGTATACAACACGTTATTGCTCTTAACAGCAGACACACATTCATTGTCATTTTTGACATCCTTGACAGGATCTATCACTTGCTTGGCAACAGGTTGCACGGCAGGAGTAGGAGGATCACAAAGAATATGATTCTCAATTGGAATTTTTACTCCTTTCGTCTCATCAAGTGATTCATCCTGGTCATTCACATCTGATTCATCATCCGACGAATCATAGTCCTCAATGGTTGGAGGACTTTGATTTGAAGCACATGATGACTTTTCCTTGCTATCAGATGAGCCCTCCGATGAATTGTCCGGTTTGAACCCTAGGCCAGTAGTAACTTCCTCATAATCAAGAGGCACACTGGGTTCATACCGAGGCATATCCTCTTCATCGGGCGACTTGGTATAGTCGTGTCTCAAAGGGGGTGGACACTTCCTATAACCAACGCCTTTAACGTTTCCCTTTAGTTGCTGAACGTCAATGATGTGATCAAGCACATATCGGGAGTTTGAGTAACTCTCCAATTTGAGCTTGATCGCCTCATGTTCACATTTCGCCACGGCTAGCTCTTTCTTTGTTTCTTCGATGATATTAATGTAGTTATTAATACCAATTTGTTTGTTACAAACAGTTTTTGTTAATTCGGAAACACTTTTCTTTTGGGTTTCAATAACTGTTTTAAACTCCTTTTCATTGCGAGCTAAGGCCATGTTTGCCTCCTTGCACTTTGACAGTTCAACAACTAAACTCTGATTGTGACTATGAATCGTATCACATTCAAGTTTAACTCTATCACATTCAAGTTTCATATTAGCACAATCACTACATATGCTAGGAGTTTCAGATTGTACCTGACTTGTAGAAGCTGTGACATTAGCCATAAAGGCAGTCTGAGAAGAGAAAGATCCATCTTCAGTGAGAATCTTCTCCATTTCTTCTGATGTAGCATCAGCTTTCTTGATCAAGTCAGAATTTTGACATGTCATCTCCTTGGCACCATTCGACAAACTATCAGCTTCAGAATCCATTCCCTCCTTCACGTCTGATTCTGAACTGTAATCACTCACACCTGATCCATCTTCATCAGTACTGCCACTATATCCTGAACTGTCATCATTTCCCGAAGATTCACCATCGCTGACATTCTTGACAATTTCAGCATAAAACACAGTTCCTCCTTGATCTCCACCTCCACATTGTACAGACCAGTCACACCTTTCATCAGCTTTATTTGAGTTGGACGTGGATGTACTTGTTTGATTTATGAAAGGATTTTGGTTGCCTTGTTGAGGTTGGGCTTGAGGTGGTTTAGAAAAATAGGCAGTTGGATCAAATTTGGGTTGAGGTGTGGCAACTTGAGGTTTCGGAAGATAGGCATTTATATCAAATTGGGGTTGAGGTGTGGCAACTTGAGGTTTAGAAAAATAGGAAGCTGGATCAAATTGGGGTTGGGGTGGTGCAACTTGAGGTTTAGAAAAATAGGAAGCTGGATCAAATTGGGGTTGGGGTGGTGCAACTTGAGGTTTAGAAAAATAGGAAGCTGGATCAAATTGGGGTTGGGGCGGTTCAACTTGAGGTTTCGGTATGGTACTCGTCATATATTCGGCCAACGACATCTGTTTTTGAGCTGATTGTGAATCCGTACTCCAATCCCAAGGGCTCGTGCAACTCATGTTTGATGTATGTGAGTGAAAACCTGAACAAATACTCAAACAAACAGTTAAATCACTTTTGCAACCCTTCTGTTAAAAATACCAACACACTCGACGAAACAAAGTCCCACGAAACAGACTTTGTTATTTTTACGAAACAGATGTACTGGATATTTGACTAAACACTTGTTTGCTTGTTGACGAAACAGAACTGTAATGTGGCCGACGAAACCGAAATGATGTAATGTCGACGAAACTGATTAAGTCTTCTGGTCGACGAAACTGGTTAAGTCTTCTGGTCGACGAAACTGATTATGTTCTTGTGACTGGCGAAACACTTAAGCCCACATAAAGCCCAAACAACTTGAAATTTAATTTAATGTGAAGCCCAAATCACTGTTAATATTCGGCCCACCTCAAAGTAACGAAACAGGTTGTATTTTTGTATCCCACGAAACAGAATTATAATGTAATGATCTCGACGAAACTGAATCCTTATTTGTGATACCAGATGAAATTGAATTTAGATATTTGTGAGATATTTCCTTGAATCCTTATCTTGCTTCTGACACTAAGAGCCACAATTTTCAAAATACATCATGATTATTTTAGTACAAAAGTCAAACAATTATATTAAACTCAACAAACACAATAAATCAAACTACAATTTAGATCAAACACAAATATAATGAAGAACACTTATGAAGAACACCAACAGTTATGAACTCGATGGGTTTTCCGGTGACCGATAAATTTCCGAACACAAGATTTGCTTAAAACTTTCAACAAAAACCCATTAGTAACATGTAAACATTCAAACAAACAAGGTTTTCGATAAAACTTTTAGCAAACAAACAACATAAACACTGATTTTAGTGTCTTTTTCCAGAAAATAAATAAAATTTTAAAGAACAAAATCTGAAAAAAATCACTAAAAATCACTTGATAAAAACCCAAACTTGTTTGGTTTTAAACAAGGAAAAGAGCCAAGGCTCTGATACCACTTGTAGGTCCCGTTTTTCTCCGGTGAGGATCGATAACGAACACCTATCCTTGTTTATCACGAACACGGTAACGGGTGCGGAATCCCCGTGACGGTGCAAACCAAACAAAGTTATAAATGAACACGGATTAACCAATGAAACACACTCTATTGATTAACGGGATGAGAACCGTATACAAACTGATACAAACACAGTTTTGACGGAATTTTGACAGAGTTTCTTTACATGTATTTTCTCATCTCTAATTCACACAGAAACAGAGAAGGGTATTTATACTAGACACAGACACAAGACTGACGAAATAGAAAGGACTCGGCGAAACAAATCAAAGTCGACGAAACACACCTGTTTCGTCGACATACATATAATGCTAATATTCTGTTTCGTCGTTTGTGTTATAAGCCCAATGAAAGACAAAGCCCAACTTCAATATTTCGGCCCATGTGAGAATCACGGCCCAGACATAAATCTGTTGACAATTGTTCACCAATTTCACATATAGGACAAACTGTTGACATCATCATGACATCACTAAGGTGATGTCATGGTGATGTGTTTGCGGGAAAGGTTTGCGGCGCTCCGTGCTTCGCGTGTCGAACTCTGGGGCGCACGACAGAGGAATGTCGTGACGTCGGGCTGGAGCCGAACCTAACCGAGTCGACCCGAACCGAAACTAACCGAGTCGAGTCGCGTCCACATAAAGTGTACCAACAAATCTCTTAATCCTTTTAAATATTTGAGTACTCTATAATAAGTGTATGGTCTATCTTGCTTTCTTTATTGTCATTCTTTTTTATTATCACATATTTGAAGGTACAGATTGTTCATTCAAATGTTAATTATATGTATCATACTGTAATTAGCAATGATGAACTAATTTTTATATAGAAGGAGAGGTGGTAATTCAGTTATTTTGTTTGCTCTGTTGTTAATTCTTATATGCAGATCAAGTGTTTGATTAAATGATAGTATGTGCAGTTTACGGATCAGTTGAAAATGCGTGGAAATTAGCTACATTGAAACAATACATGGTCGAGCGAAGCAGTGAAGTGACATTCGCGGATAAATTGTATGTATGTATTTATAAGTGTATATAATGTTATGAGGTTGCTTATCAAGATTGCTACTTTTGCCAATAAGCTTCCATTAAAAATGAGTCCCATTGAAAAATGGGCGAGTCCTTTTGGTTATTCAATAGTTATAATGATTATTATGTTTATAGAAGTTACACTATTTCAGGGGCTATGATGACGGATTACTTGGGTGATTCTGAGTTGGCCTACTTTTGTGAACGGTCTAATAGATTATCATTGCTTAAGATTCTTTGGTTTTCTACACTTGGTACGTGTGATGGTCATGTGAATAGCTTTTGTTTCACAAGACAACCACTGCCGAGATGGTAATGTCGTTTGTTTGGTATCGACACAGTAACCAGTGACTTTGTTGTCTTCAATAAGCTCCCCTTTTTAGGCTTATATCTGAGCATAGCAAAGAAATATTATTTTAATCCTTGGTGATTTTTTGAAAGGTTTTTACAAGATAATTTATGGTCATGTGATTGATATCATCTAATTACTTATAGTGGCAAGGTGAATATCTATGACGGGATCCGAGTTGAGAAGGTATACAATATCTGCACTTTTTTATATATTTTTTTATTTTAGTAAGATCACTGTCCCTGCCTTCCTAGCCCAGCGGTAGGAGGATCGGTTGGCCTCCTAGAGGTCGCCGGTTCGATCCCCGTCTGTGGCGAAAGGGGGTTGTGGACACCAGGGGAATGATGGTAGACTCAGGGCTGAAAGGCGCGGGTTCGATACTTGACTCCAGCAGGTTTTACCGGTTCACTACTGTCGTGCCTTCGGGCGGGTAGTGGGTTGGGTTTTCTCCTGGTTCGGTCGACAAAGCGCTTTCCGGGTTGGGCCGGCGTTCCTCTCGGATTACTAGGGGGGCGAGCTTTCTTTCGCCAATGGGGGTTGAGGTGATTTGTTGGCCGTTCAAAAAAAAAAATTTAGTAAGATCACTAGCCGAGTTGATTTGATTTTGCATAATGTCAGGTCCTGTTTAACAATGAAGGGTGTAAGCGAGGACTCGACATAGGCGTAAAGACATGACGCACGACAACGGAGTAGTGATGAGGAAGATGATCCGAGTGGGACATAGGCATTGCTGCAAAAAGTAAGATTAATTTGCTTATTTTAGTTCAGTGTTTTTTAATCTACATTAGCTCAGGCTCATCTCAATCCCAATTAATTAGATCCATCAACTATCGTTGTCGTCACATGTCTTGCACATGTGGATCTATGCCGTAACACGCGGGTGGTAAACCAACTATTAGTTTTGTTTTTGGTCAGTTGGAAGCGAGGTCTTTCTGGTCAGTTGTTTCATGTTTGAGTTGTTGGTTATTAGTTTTATTTTAAGATCTTGAAAGGGTATTTTGTCATTTCAGTAAAATATATTATTGTTGTTGATTCTGATTCGATGATGTGTAGATTTCATGGTGTATGAAAAATTGAATGTGGTTTTGGATGGATTGATGTATAAAGAACTTGGAATCACAAAAGAAGTTCAAGAGTACGTAAATATTTGATGTAGTAGCAAAGATTAAATGCTCAAATGTCAAATTTAGGGCCACCATTTTGTATGTGTGATTTGTAGTTGTAACTTAAATATTTGATGTAGTAGCGAAGATTAAATGCTCAAATGTCAAATTTAGGGCCACCATTTTGTATGTGTGATTTGTAGTTGTAACTGTAGGAAAAAAAAACTTATGTAAAAATAATACTTTGTACCCGCCCGCAATGCGACGGGTGCTTTTTCTAGTTAGACCTAATTTTCATTAATTTGGTCATCACAATCTTAGAAAAGCCGTAATTTTTATGTTATGCATTGGCGATTTTTAGTAGTTACCAGTTCATACAAACAAGTTAATTCAACAAAAAAAAAAATTATTATCGAACGGATATCACGATACACTATTTGAAGTATTCTATGCATAAAATTTATTATTATGCATTTCTTGGTAGTTTTAAAGATGTATAGATTGCGAACACCAACACCAAATATATATATAGGGTAGGGTTCTAGAGTGAACACTAATGTATTTGCTAACTGAGTGAACAAGTCTTGGTCATTGATTTACACACGTAGATGGCTAGGATTTAATCATCAAATCGTAAAATATACTAGTGTATTTCGTCATCAAATCCTGGCCATTGATCTACACACTTGTATGGCTAGGATTAGTTCGCTCAGTTCGCAAACTACACTAGTGTTCACTCTTGAACCTAATCCTATATATAGGGTGAGAGTTGGCTACAAAGTCCATTTTTCCTACAAAGTGTAAAAAGTCATCAAACACCATAATGTCAACCATAAAACACACTCAAAACCCGCAAATAATAAAGTGAAGATTACTAAAACGCTATATTTGTGGGTTTTGTGTTGTGTTTTGGATGATAAGGCTTTGATTAACAAATGACTAACATTAGTGTGTTTTATGTTGATTATCATGTTGTGTTTTATATTCATAGTTCTACGATGATGTGTTTGAAGTTTTTATGGACTGTTAGGGTTTGGATATTGTGTTTTAGTGATCTTCACTCTATTATTTGTGGGTTTTAAATGTGTTTTATGGCTAACATTGTGGTATTTTATGACTTTGTACACTTTGTAGAAAAAATAGATTTTGTAGCCGAACCTCACCCTATATACTATAATATATATATATATATATACACACACACACACACATAGGGTGGGGTTCTAGAGTGAACACTAGTGTATTTGCGAACTGAGTGAACAAATCCTGGCCATTGATCTACACACTTGTATGGCCAGGATCTCATCATCAAACCGTAAAATACACTAGTGTATTTCAACATCAAATCCTGGCCATTGATCTACACACGTGTATGGCCAGGATTAGTTCACTTAGTTCCCAAGCTACACTAGTGTTCACTCTTATATATATATATATATATATATATATATATATATATATAGAGAGAGAGAGAGAGGGAGAGGATCATGAGAAAACTAGATATAAATGAGAAAACCAAAAAAAGCACTAAAAAGGAGGGGGAGACTTTTAATGAAGGAGGGGGACTTTTAATGAAGGAGGGTAAAATTGGAAAAAAAAATATATATAACTTTTCAAACATTTCCCATTTCTCCATACGATATCATTTTAAAACAAAAATGGCAACATAAGATCACAAATTTTTGTATCTTTCATTCAAGTATATTCGAGCATATTTTTGATGACATAAAAAAAGATTTATGGTGTCGTCTTGTTTTCAATATTATTATTATAGTAGTGTTTTCAATACTATTATTATAGTAGTGCACATGTGCAATATAACATGTACTACAATTGCATTACATGCTTAAAATTAGTTTTTTGAGTCTAGTTTAGCTTTTAGGGTTAGTTTTTTTGGAGGTTTAGGATTAGGATTAGGTTTTTGGGTGTGGGGGGAGGGGGGTTTAGGTTTTTGGGGGGTGGGGGTGGGGGGTTAGTTTTTTTTCGGGTTTACAATTGCATTACATGCTTAAAATTAGCTTTTTGAGTCTAGTTTAACTTTTAGGGTTAGTTTTTTTGGAGGTTTAGGATTATGATTAGGTTTTTGGGTGTGGGGGGAGGGGGGTTTAGGTTTTTGGGGGGTGGGGGTGGGGGGGTTTAGGTTTTTGGGGGGTGGGGGGTTAGGCTTATGGTGGGAGGGTGAATTTAGGTTTTTGGGGGTGGGGGTGGGGGGTTTAGGTTTTTGGGGGTGGGGGTGGGGGGGTTTAGGTTTTTGAGTCTAGTTTAGCTTTTAGGGTTAGTTTTTTTGGAGGTTTAGGATTATGATTAGGTTTTTGGGTGTGGGGGGAGGGGGGTTTAGGTTTTTGGGGGGTGGGGGGTTAGGCTTTTGGTGGGAGGGTGAATTTAGGTTTTTGGGGGTGGGGGTGGGGGGTTTAGGTTTTTGGGGGGTGTCGGTGGGGGGTGGGTTAAGTGGTTTAAGCTTTATGTATTAGTGCACATGTGTAGTACAACCAAAAAAAAAAATTTTTTTTTTTTTTGAAAATTTTTTTCTAGGCATAAAAACTAGCGATTTTTTTATTAAAAATTGTAAAAAAAAAATTTGGTATGTTTTTAGGTTTTTTTTTAGGCTTTTTTGGTTAGTTTTTTGGTTTTCTCATTTAAACTAGTTTTCTCATGATCCATCCCCTATATATATATATAGGGATTCGGTAATATGAAAACCACCTTAAGTTGTAAGAACTGTAAAACCAATATTAACCATTTATCAAATGCATATTGATGGATAAAAGACAATAAAATAGTGTAATGATTATAATTTAATTAATGAGATTTTTATTTTTAGTGATATAATGGCTAATTAGTATTTTTACTATGGGGCCATTAATGATTAACATCATTAATGATTGTGCTTTAATTAAGGGATTGTTTTTTAATAAAAAAATTATAAACATACAGTAAATATTTACATTACAGTAAATCACAAAAATGTAAAATAAACTAAAATAAATAAAGCGAATTCGTCGTTTTTCGTTTCTTGCAAATGATAGTTTGCACCTTCATCGTCTGAGATCTGCACGGACACCACACAAAACTTGTAAAAATCACAAATTATCATTCTACAAAACAAAATTAAATATCATTTACTGCAAATATAGCGTTTACATTACACAAAAGTGAAGTTTTAGAGGAGCTCGAGTGGCCGTTTAGGGGCACACATTTTTTTTTACTCCAATTTTTTTTTACACAAAACTTGTAAAGTTTTATTTTTGTCGAGGTTGTAATTTTTTTACGTCTCTGTTAAAACATTTTAAACTTTTTTTGCGCCCTCGATTGTAAGTTTATTTTTACGCCCCGGTTGTAAACGTTTTTACACCACTGTTAAAAAATTTTAAACCTTTTTTACACCACGGTTGTAAACTTTTTTTAAGCTTCAATTGAAAACTTTTTTTACGCCCCAGTTGCAAAAAAAATTCTGTCCCTGTTAAAAAATTTAAACCTTTTTTACACCACGGTTGTAACCTCATATGTAAAAATATTTTTTTTACGTGTCGGTGTAGAATGTCAAAATTCAAGCTTTAACGGCGTAAAGTTTTTAAGTAAAGTTTTAAAAAAGTTCTTTACATGTTTTTTTAGCTTTTCATACGCAGTTTTTTCGTACGTGTACCATCCAAAAAATAATTTTACGCAGTTTTTTCACACATTTTTTTATGCCCCGGTTGCAAATTATTTACATACAACGGTTGTAAGCTTTTTTTACGCCCCCGGTTGAAAAATTCTTTTACACCCCTGTTAAAAACTTTTTTTACGTACAAGTTGTTAACTTTTTTTACGCCCCGTTTGTAAACTCTTTTACGTCTCGCTTGTAAATTTTTTTTACGCCCCTGTTAAAAACTTTTTTTTACATAATTACTTAAATTAACACACTTTTTCTTCCTTAAAAGGACATGTAAAAAAAACCTAATTAAAATCAAACCCATGATGTCTCCACTTGATGTTCTTGTGTGGCTGTTGCTGTGGATAATAATAATAATGCACTTAATTAATCATAACTAATCGCGATATTTTAATTATAATTACTGTATAAGAAAATGGTGACTACTTACAGACTATTCAAAGAGAGGAAGAATGCTATGATCTACCAAAAACTTCCTCAAGTGTCACACCACAGCTTCTAGAGCTTTCAAAACCTTTATAGCTTCACCCTGCATATCTATGATCCGTTCATCTGAGTTGGCAGACAACCAAGTTCAATAATGCGAAAAAGCACCAAGCTTATTCATCTTCTTCAAGATATTACTAATTTAATAAACTTGTAAAGTGTTCAAGCACCAAGCTTATTCATCTTCTTTAAGACTTAACTAATTTAAAAAACTTGTAAAGTGTTCAAGATCAAACCACTCAATTCTAAAAAAATCGCAAATCCTAATTAAATCTTGGTTGCAACAACAACACATACACGACTGACAGCTGGTCAACAATAACGGTGCAATCACTGTTAAATTGTCATATCTTCGCCTAATTTTCCCTAGTCGCATCGGTTAATATCCTCAAAATCACAAACCCTAACTAAATCTTAGTTGCAGCAACTACAACACATACAAGGCTGATGGCTGATCAACAACAATGGTGTAATCACTGTTGGATTACCCAATATTCGCCTAATTTTCCCTAATCGCATCGGTCTAATATCCTCAAAATTACCAATCCTAACTGAATCTTAGTTGTAACAACAATAACAACAAAACATACACAGCTAATCAAGAACAATGGTGCAACCACTGTCAAATCACCAAACATTAACCTAATTCCCCTAAACTCATCAGTTAAGATCCTCACACACTCAATAACACAAATCTCCACCTATAACCTACCCTAAAGGCTAAAACCTCACAATTTCTCCATAAAATAATAATAATAAATAAAATCCTCTTAACAATTAACAATCAACACAACAAATTCGAAACAACTTACAATGCGATCAGGTGTACCAACAGTAGCATCCAGAACACGAATCCGAGCCTTGGTATCTTCACACATCTTCTTAATAATATCTCCTTTTCGTCCAATTATGCTCCTAACCTTCAGCACCGGCACTATGAGCCGAAACACGCAGTCTCCTGGCCATCCCGGCCACTTCTTCTCCGGCGATACCATTCCCTCTCCGTAGCCGGTGGATTTTTGGCCACCGGATCCGTCGCCGTCGCCATACCCGGCTGAATTGAGGCGGTGGTTACAGATTGAGTGGTTTCTGTAACCATGCCATTGATTGTGGGTAGGTAGAAGTTGATTTAGGTGAGGGGTAGAAATTGTGACGGTGGGGGTTCAAATCTGCCATTTAGGTAGGTGGCGTTGTGTGAGTTTCGGGTTTGTTCATTGGCGGTGGGGGTTGTGTGAGTTTCGGGTTTGTTCAGATCTGTTCTTGTGGGTTGAAGGAAGAAGGGGGTGGGTGGTTGCGGTGGGGCGTGCTGGTTGCGACGATGAATGATGGTGGTAGAAGCGGTGATGGATGGTGGTAGAAAAAGAGACGACATAGGGTTTCAAAACCCGATGGATATGAAGGAAGAGAGAAATATCTTATAAGGGTGAGGGGGGCACTCCCCTAAGAGGGGAGTCCCCTCTTACGCATAACCAATCCTCGTGTGCCACGTTAACTCCCCTCTTAAACTTCCCTAACACCCTAAATTGATGGCGGCACCCCCCTCTTAGGTGACTTGGTTTTTTATTAAAAAAAAATTTCATTGGTTGATTGAATGGGGCCCACCTTCTCTCTCCTCTCCTCACTCCGGTGCCTCCTCACCGATCATCCTCCCCGTTTTTGCTCCCCGCTGGACCGGCAGCACCTCCCCGATCGGTGAAATCGGTCCCCGCATGGGGTCACCGATTGTGCCCCGAGCACCCTAAAGATGATGGATATGGAGAGAGAGAGAAATATGAGCTTTGTGCATGTTTGGTTTTCCTTTTGAAAATGACTTTTCAACTTATTTGAGAAGTAATAAGTCATGATGGATTTCCTGACTTATTGACTTATTCACTCACACACAAAGAAATTTCAAACACTTTGAAAAGTCATTTTTGCCTCAAATAAATCAATAAGTTAAAATAGAAGGAACCCTAAACACCCCTTTAAAAAGAAGACACTATTGGAGAGAGAATTCAAATATAAATTGTCCAAAATATGCTTACACTTTAAAAAGTTGAATTTATAAGGTGTAAAAGAAGTATCGAGTAAACTGCAATTTTACTCCCTGGGGTTTAGGTCAATTAGCACCCTTATCCCACTAATGAAATAATTATAATTTTATCCTCTGGCATAAAATTTGTGGACTGATCTGTAGACTTGGCGGTGAAATGACTATTTTACCCTTTTATTTTACCCCCCAACATTCTTGTTATGTTGCATAATTACCCCCTACAGGTAAATTACTAAAATGTCCTTTCTTATTACCCCCTATACTTTGTGTTACCAAGCAATATTACCCCCTGCAACTTTCAAAACCCTTCCCGCCACCACCCATATTCGATTATTATAAACCCCTGCTCTTAATAATCAACCCATTAATAACTTATGATGCATCATCATGCAACATAAAAGAAGCTATGTTTTAACACTTGCATCATCAAAAATATGTATATTATATCAAACTTTTCCAAACTAAAGAAATGGCATATTTTCTTATTCATACTCATGTATACCATAAAACCATGAATTGGCACATTTCCTTTGCAAAAACCATCGTACAACTGTGTGTTGTTTTTTTATTGCCATGATCAGCAGCAAAGGTTATACAGCCTGTGTAACCAAACACACAATTCCAATAATTGAAACAAACTCACTAATCATAGATGCAAATATGTTCAAGAACAGACACGTTAACAGTCAATCTTGATATAACCATTTAACTTTTCAAACTTTTCATATTGATTTAAAAGCTGGCTACTCTGTATTGCCATATGTTCAAGAACAGACACATTAACAGCAGCATTCAATCTTGTGTGTTTGCTACTCTGTATCATTCAAACATAACAGTATGATCATGTAACTGACATTCAAACATAACCGTATGATCATGTAACAGTATGATCATGTAACTGACATCTAATATGTAATGCAAGTGTGGACTGCACATCAAACATAACTGCACATCTAACCTGTAATGCAAGTGTGGACTGCACATAACTGCACATAACCAAGCATATTTGTTCTATGATCAAACATAACCTGTACAATCAATTATACCTGATCAAACATAACCTGTACAATCAATTATACCTGATCAAACATAACCTGCACAATCAATTATACCTGATCAAGCATACCTGATCTTACTAACTAACATTATATAATTAAAGTTCAACTACACTACATATTAAACCAAAAGATCCTAATATATTAGAGTTTAACTACACTACACAACCATTTCCAGCTGAGGGGGGAACTGGAAATGCAGGAAAGGGCGGCCTCGCATCTTGACAACCAAGGAGACCACAATCGATCATAGTGAAACATGAATCCTCATGTCCACTGCAAACACATAAACATCCATGTTCAATAACCCCTGTTTTTTAACCTCACATTACTAGTTCTGACCTGATTTTACCCCACAATCAAAATACTTGTTTGATTTTACCTGAATCAACGGTGGCCGGTGGTGTGGTCGCCGGCCCTGGCTCTGCCGGTGGAGGTGGATGCATCATTGCATTCTGTGGTTCGCTCATTCTCTGCTGGCCCAAATGTAGCCGGTGGTGTGGTGAAGAAGAAGGAGTGGCCGGTCGCTAGTGGGTGATGAAGAAGAAGGAGTGGTCGGTCGCCGGTGGGGGGAGTGAAGAAGAAGGAGTGGAGGTGGAATCTTAGGGGGTAAGATTGAGATAGGATGTTATATTAAAGGGTTAATACAAATATATAAGGTACTATTAAGGTGAAATTACATATTTACCCTTTGACCCTCACATTGTTTTGTTGACCGGTCCACAATTTTGATTCCAGGGGGTAAACTTGCAACATAACAACGAACATTGGGGGGTAAAATTGCAATTATTTCGTTAGGGGGGGTAAGGGTGCCAATTGGCCTAAACCCTAGGAGGTAAAATTGCAGTTTACTCGAAGTATTGGTTTAGAATTGTTCCTACGGCTCTCGCAACTCGGTTTGGTTCTCTTTTGATCCGGACCCTATATATATATATATAGGAACATGATCAGGAGAGAACGCCTCAAAGTGTGAGAACGGTGAGAACGATTCTCAGCCACAAGATCTTAGTGGTTTGTGGCTGAGATTGATGCGGTGGCATTTTTTGTAAATAATAGGGGTCTTGGAACTACCTGGAGGGGTAAAATAGGAAGATCCAAAAAAAGATGCACATGCTAATCACATGTCATTTTCCCCCATCATATTTAAACGACAATAACTTTTTTATACGTGATTATTTTTCGAAAAAAATTACACCATAAAACTCAGCGTTTTTTATCTTTCCAACGAGTACACTATTGATATACTTTTCGAAAAAAAATTAACTGGGTTTTATGGCGTTTTTCTGAACCGGGTGTTTTATGGCGTTTTAGACTAGGTATTTTAATGTCGTTTTTCTGAACTAGGTGTTTTTATGGCGTTTTAACTAGATATTTTCATGGCGTTTTCTGAACTAAGTGTTTTATGGCGTTTTCAACTGAGTTTTTTCATGGCGTTTTTCTGAACTGGATGTTTTATGGCGTTTTTACAGTACAAATTATGATTTTTCTGAGCACAAAAATCAGCACAAATAAACTTACACGCACATTTTTTGAGCTATATGACTAAAAAAATGGTTTTTTTGAGTTGTTGTAAATTATAGCTCAAAAAATAACTTTTTTTGTTATGGCGTTTTAACTGGGAGCTGCCTCAAAAAATGGTTTTTTTGAGCTTGTAATTTATAGCTCAAAAATAGTTTTTTTTGTTATGGCGTTTTAACTGGGAGCTATATGGCTCAAAAAATGGTTTTTTTGAGCTCTTGTAAATTATAGCTCAAAAAAATAGCTTTTAAGTGTTTTTATGGCGTTCAAAAAAATGGTTTTTGAGCTGTTGTAAATTATAGCTCAAAAAATAGCTTTTAAGTGTTTTATGGCGTTAAAAAATGGTTTTTTTTGAGCTGTTGTAAATTATAGCTCAAAAAATAGCCTTTGAGTGTTTTATGGCGTTTTAACTGGGTATTTTTCATGGAGTTTTGAGTGTTTTATGGCGTTCAAAAAAATGGTTTTTTTGAGCTGTTGTAAATTATAGCTCAAAAAATAGCTTTTGAGTGTTTTTATGTCGTTTTATTTGAACACCCAGTTCATGTGAGTGAGTTTTTTGACAATATTACCCGTTAGTATAATTTAACATCAATGCCACATGTCACCACCAAAATCGTTCTCACCGTTCTCACACTTTTCACCGTTATCTCTAAATCCTGACCCTATATATATGCATATATATAATTGATACATATATGTTCAATTATATGTATCATCTATTTTGATAAATCAAATCTACGAAGTTCGATTCTTTTAGTTAAACTATTAAAGTTTCATGGAGTTAATTTTTGATATTATTTCCATCTTTATTTTTTATGGGTAAACTACTTTTTGAGTTCCTGTGTTTTAGGGGTTTTAACCACTTGAGTACAAAATCAAAATGTTTAACGCCCTGAGTCCCCATAGCCACTTTTCTTAACCATCTGAGTCCAAATTTCTAACACCATCCACCAAGTCTATTAACTATGAGGGCAGTTTGATCATTTACACACAAAATACAAGTCTTATATGCACATTAGTACAAGGAATAAGTCTTTAGTGCATAAACTTTTAATATATATAATATAAACACACCCACTGCCACCGCCATTCATCACCACAACCACCCATCTCCACCACCACCACCTCCTCCCTTATCCATCCACCACCACAATCAACAAATGATCAAAGAGTTTGACTCTCTCCTCCTTGCCTCATCTCACCTAATTATGCCAAAAACACAATTGCCAATCAAATCAAAATTAACTTCATATAAGCACTAATAAACACAAATTTCTTCAAGAGAAGAAAAAGGGTATAAACTAAAACCCTACACTACACATAAATCCAAAACATATTCCTACAAACAAAATATATCACATACAATCTAACATCAACTAAAGTTACCACCTGTGAGGACAACGATCCTCATAACACTGAAGGTCTCTATTCCCATCACGATACAAGACAACTTGTTTATAAAAAACAATCAAATCCAAAGGCGCATCATCTGGTACATCTTTAGTTAAATACAGAGCTTACCATTCCTCTGTCCAGTCGTAACCCACCTGGTTAACTCTCCCTATCTGCTCTTCCACAAGCACATCTTTCGTTCCGTCACTGGAGATCTGTTGTGAGGCCACTACAGCACAGTTGAGTATCTGGGTGGTTCTGAAAAGGGTTGGTTTGGTTTGTGGGTGTGGAGTGAAGGGGTTTTGGTGGTGTGGTGGTGGTGTTGATGGTGATGGGGGGATGCAGGTGGTCTACAGAGAGAAAGAAAGATAAAGAGTGCAGAAGAGAGATAAAGAGATAAGGGGGGGTATATATATATATAAAGAGAGAGAGAAATTTAATAATAATTTATTTTTTAACTATAAGGGTATTTTGGTCATTTAACAATACTTAACCAAAAAATTCTAACAATGTTAAACATTTGGACTCAAATGGTTAAGAAAATTGGCTATAGGAACTCAGGGCGTTAAACATTTTAATTTTAGACTCAAGTGTTTAAAACCCCTAAAACACAGGGACTCAAAAAGTAATTTACCTTTTTCTTTTTATCAACTCCATGGCTTAAATTCTTCCAATCTTGTGTGTGTATTCGACCACCGATCATTGATCATTAATTGTATCTAAAACTTACTTTTGCTTCAAGATTATATAGGATTAAACACACATCACATTATGTTCCTTACCTTAGAACATGTTGGAATTAGTTATTCACAAGATTTGTCCATCTTTATTTTCTTTCTAAAACCCGCATGTAAATACAAGATCTTTCATAATTATATTGAAACAAGCCACACGTATGTTCCCAATTGGTCCCAATTCATCCATTCACTCGATTGACAATAGCAAATTAAAAAAGCTGAAAGACTTCTCAGTCATAGATGTCCACTCCCATACACAACCTACAAGTATGTTCCCAATTTATATAATATGCAAAGTCTTAAGACCGTCCCTAGTGGGCGTTTTTTTTTAAATGGCCCAAACACGCCCCTTCGCCGCCCCCTCGGCGTGATCGGGCGTTATTCGCGAAAAAATGGTTTGTGGCGTTGTTTGAAACACGCCGGTGGGGGGATTCATGACCAATCACATTTGAGCTTCCATTTTGTGGCCAATAAGATTTTTTAAAGGTTTTTATTTTATTTTATTTTATTACAAACATAATGCCCCACAATCTCCACTACACCCCTTTTGTAAAAACGCCCAATAATACCCTATTGCTGACTATGCTGCCACATGGCGCAAAACGCTCTAGGGTGGGACATAGGGGTGCAAACGAGCCGAGCGGCTCGCGAGCTACTCGAGATCGGCTCGAGAAAAAGCTCGAAACGAGCCGAGCCTTATCGAGCCCGAGCCGAGCCTTATCAAGCCCGAGCCGGGCTTGAGCCTCAAAACAAAGCTCGTTTGTTTATCGAACCCGAGCTCGAGCCTCACATGTGAAGCTCGTTAGGCTCGTCGAGCCTTATCGAGCCTTAGTGTAAATGAGCCGAGTCGAGCCGAGCTTATTTAAACTTGTTTACAAACCGACCTCGAACCTAAAAATAAGCTTATTTAGTAAACGAGCCAGAGCTTTACTTATCGAGCTCGCAAGCCTAAAAAGTCTATTATTTATATTATTTTTGTTTAATATACTAATTAGTAGATAATAAACGAGCCGAGCCCGAGCCGAGCTCGAGCTTTGAAAACAAAGCTCGAATCGAGCCGAGCTCGAGCCCGAGCTCTCTTAAGTTAATCTAGCTCGAGCTCGAGCCTGGGCCTGGCCGAGCTCGAGCTCGGCTCGACTCGTTTGCACCCCTAGTGAGACATTATTCACCCCAACGACTACGCATGGTCTAATGAGATTTTGATTTAAATAACAATCAATTTTTTTTTTACAACCAATCCCACACCCAAAATCTAGTCCATGAACCTATTTTTTTTTAGTCAAGACACTAGATCACTAGTTGCATATTAAGACCCACAATTCCATCCTATGAATACCTCACCTAGTTCAACCATTCTACACCTTTTAAACTCTTACAAGAATACACTATATTCTGGGTTCTCTACCCCCCTCATTTTTGGTTTCTCATTTAACCGAAACCAAGATCGAACCAAAGCATCGAACTTCCAAGGTTCAAGCTCAAGCTTAATCATTTTATCTTCACTTCCTCCTCCTTGCTTGCTTAAAGTGAGTGTTAACCTTCTAAAAAACAAATTATATTTTATGATGCAATCTTGGTTGTGTATAAAAACCATCACCCAAATAGTTGATTGTTTATTTAAAGCTCATATGGAAGGCGCGGAACAATTGGGTTTTTCGTAAGAAAAGAACCTCCATTGAATCCCTTATTGAAGACTGCATTTCTCAGCTTTTCTTTTGGGTTACAAGCAGATCCATTCATGATGAAGTTAGCTGGGAAAGATGATGCTGGTCTCCCATATTTTGTTTCTCTTAATAGGTTTTTGTTGTTTCTTGCTTGCTTTGGTTCTTTGTACTTTTTCAGCTCCGCCCTGCCCTGTTTCTATTTAATTTGCCTTAAAAAAAAAAACTAACTTGGCGCAGGATGGAGGTAGCAGAGATGAGGATGCTGAGGTGGATGTGTGGACACACGAGGTTAGATCGGATTAGAAATGTGGTTTTTAGGGAAAGATTAGGAGTAACGAGTATATCGGAGAAGATTAAGGAGGGGAGATTGAGATGGTTTGGGCATGTGAAGCGGAGGGAAACGACGACACCAGTTAGAGTAGTGGAAACTCTTACTGTGGAGGGGAGGAGAGGTAGAGGTAGACCCAAACTGACATGGGATGAGCAGATCAGACATGATTTACAAGAGTTGCATCTTTCTGAGGACATAGTCCAAGATAGGACTTCGTGGAGGCGTAGGATTAGGGTTAAGGACCTATAGAGGATATGGCAGTAAGCTCTTAGGTGTATTTCAGGGACGTAGGTTTCTCTTATTCTTTAAGTGACTTTTCCGGTGATTGCCTTCTTGTGTTTATGCATAAAGGATGGTGTATGCTATTTTACGTGATTTACAATATATTGTGCCACTCTGTTCACTTTCTTGGTATGGGCGACTTCTTATTTCTATATTCTTTCTATACTCTTTGACTTGGTGTGTTGGTTTGCTATTCGTTTTCGAGTCGAGGGTCTCTCTGGAAGCAGCCTCTCTATCCCTATGGATAGAGGCAAGGACTGTCTACATCCCACCCTCCCCAGACCCTATAACTAGTTTTGTTATTTGTGGGATTTACTGGGTATGGTTGTTGTTGTTGTTGGTCTCTTGAAATAATGGTGTTTTAAAAGGGTATTAAAATAATTATTAATACACATTATTATTTTTTGAACGGCAATATATATATATATATATATATATATATATATATATATATATAGGGAGAGGATCATGAGAAAACTAGATATTAATGAGAAAACCAAAAAACTAACCAAAAAAACACTAAAAAGGAGGGGGGAGACTTTTAATGAAGGAGGGGGACTTTTAATGAAGAAGGGGTAAAATTGGAAAAAATATATATATAACTTTTCAAACATTTCCCATTTCTCCATACGTTATCATTTTAAAACAAAAATGACACCATAAGATCACAAATTTTTGTATCTTTCATTCAAGTATATTCGAGCTTATTTTTTATGACATAAAAAAAGATTTATGGTGTCGTCTTGTTTTCAATACTATTATTATAGTAGTGCACATGTGCAATTTACCATGTACTACAATTACATTACACGCTTAAAATTAGCTTTTTGAGTCTAGTTTAGCTTTTAGGCTTAGTGTTTTTGGAGGTTTAGGATTAGGTTTTTGGGTGGGGGGGGGGGGGGGAGGGGGGTTTAGGTTTTTGGGGGGTGGGGGTGGGGGGGTTTAGGTTTTTGGGGGGTGGGGGGGTTAGGCTTTTGGTGGGAGGGTGAATTTAGGTTTTTGGGGGGTGGTGGTGGGGGGTTTAGGTTTTTGGGGGGTGTCGGTGGGGGGGTGGGTTAAGTGGTTTAAGCTTTATGTATTAGTGTACATGTGCAGTACAACAAAAAAATTTTTTTTTTTTTTTTAAATTTTTTTCTAGGCATAAAAACTAGCGATTTTTTTATTAAAAATTGAAAAAAAAAAATTTTGGTAATGTTTTTAGGTTTTTTTTAGGCTTTTTTGGTTAGCTTTTTTGTTTTCTCATTTAAACTAGTTTTCTCATGATCCATCCCCTATATATATATATATATATATATATATATATATATATATATATAAAGAGCCAGCAAAAAGCTAAAAGCTGAGAAACAACAATAATACGAAAACAAAACGAACAAGGAACAACATTACATAATTCCTACAACATCAAACATTTCCCAGTTTTCCCAAGAAGGCTTTTAAGGTTTGATCGGTTGCAAATCCACAGAAAGGCGTCCTCCTTTACTAACTCGAAAGTCTTGTTAATCGAGATGAAGCAGTCTTCAAAAACTTTCGCATTCCTAGCACTCCAAATCCTCCACACTGTGGCATTAACAATAGTTCTGACCAGTTTTTCCCACACCCTCCCACCCGGGGAGTCCTTTATGTAGGTAACAAGCTTGGAAAGAGAGGAGCATTGTTGCGGGAATTTTAACCGAACCCAAGTTAAAACGTTCCACCAAATGCATCTAGCCCATAAGCATTTAAAGAAGATGTGATCCGGATTTTCCACTTCAATACCGCAACGGGGACACGAAACGTCAGGCATCGGGACACCCCTAAGGGCTAAACCTTCTCTAGATGCTATCTTACCGAGAAAAGCTCTCCACAGCAGGAAATTGGATTTAGGGGGGGACCAACTAATCCATTCGAACCTCGGAACACTGCTCGAAACGACCCCCAAGGAACCTTCGATATCCTGCCTCACTTGTTTAACCGAGAAGAGCTCAATCGAATCATTTCGCCATTTCCAGTTCCCATTCTCCATTATCAGGTTATCGTTGATGTTGATGCCGAATTTGTTTAATTCCTTATTCATGCTTCATATTACCTTCCAAACCCCAGGAACCGAATTTTTTTATGGGAATGATCTGGTCCGCGGTATTGTTATTGTGTATCGAAGCAACAACTTTGGCCCATAGCTGATTTGGGTTAGTCTTGAACCTCCACTACCATTTAGTCAACATCGTAAGATTGAAATCCCTGATTCTCCCAACCGGTAACCCCCCATACTTATTAGATTTGGACACCAGATCCCACCTAACCCATCTGAGTTTCTATCTCGTGTCCATTATACCCCAAATGAAATTTCTGCGAATCTTGTCGATCGTATTAATTATACACTTTGGGGCAAAGAACAAGGACAAGTAGTAAGACGGGAGACTCCCTAGCACTGTCTTAGCTAATGTCAAACTACCTGCGAACGACAAATGCCTCGCTTTCCAATTGGATAATTTCGTCTTCAATCTTTCAACTACTGGAGCCCAGAAAATTATTCTCTTCATATTCGCCCCAATAGGAACTCCCAGATACACGAAAGGCAGCTTCCCAGCTTCACAATTTAGCGATGTAGCCATCCGAGTCACCTTCGTCTTGTCCACTCCAATCCCATACAACTTGCACTTTCTTTGATTAACTTTCAGCCCCGTAATCATCCCCAACCACCTAAGAAGCCGCTTCAGAGTCACCACATTTTGATCCGACCAAAATCCCATAAAAAGGACGTCATCCGCGTAGCATAAATTGGAAATTTTCGAAAACTATCGGGTAATTGGATACCTTGGAATAGACCAACTTCAACCGCCCTTTCCATAAACAGATTTATGACTTCCATAGCAATAATAAACAGGAAAGGGGAAAAGGGGTCTCCCTGTCTAAAGCTTTCTCGGCCGTGGGCGACTCATTGACAAGAACCGAACATTTACCGGACTTTAGGCGACCTTTCATCCAAGAAATCCATTTTTCCGGAAACGACATGTTTGACATTATCTGAAAAAGGAATTTCCAATTGATCGAATCATAAGCTTTCTCGAAATCTACTTTGAAAATTAAGATTTTCGTTTTGTTTTTCTTAGCCCAAGCCACCGTCTCGCTGATAATTAGAGGACTATCCAGGATATTCCTTCATCCAACGAATGCCGATTGAGTCGGAGAAATAACCTCGTTGATAACCTTCTTAATCCAGTTCGCCAAGACTTTCGCAATGATCTTATACATCGACCCAACCAGGGAGATCGACCGGTAATTAAAGAGCTCATGTGGTTCTTTTGCTTTCGGAATAAGAGCTATAAACGAGGAATTGCACCCATTACTAAAACCGCCATTTTCATAAAATTCGCCCAATACCCCCATAATAAGGTGCTTCAAGTCTTTCCAAAAAACCTTGAAAAATTTGAACGTAAAATCGTCCAGGCCCGGTGCCTTGCCTCCGTTGCAATCTTTGATGGCACTCCAAACCTCTGACTCCGAGAACACTTCGACAAGGGACGAGGCATTCTGAGGGAAATCCTCGGCAGACCCTCGCCATTAAACTTCGACTGCAGATTAATGGGTTCCGAAAAAAATTAAACCAACTTCTAATCTCAGACTTGAGTTCCATCGGGTCCGAGATGAGACTGCCATTGAAATTGAGCCCATTTATTCTATTGCTGACCAAATTCACATTAACCATCTGATGGAAGAAAGTGCTATTCTCATCCCCAAATTTCAACCAATTAATACGGGCTTTTTGTTGGGCATTTTTAGACTTGATCAGCTCCATAACATTAACCTTTACCCTTAGATCAATTCTTTTCTTTTTGTCTGCAGCCGATAACAAGCCAGTAGCAGCCTTCCTTTCGATTTCGTTTATGGTCTCTGTCATGTCTTTAACCTCCTTATCTTCAGCAACTTTAGTTCGGACCTCCATTTTTTAATTTTCTCTATAATCTGTTTTAGAACCAACGCCAATTCAACATCCTTTTTCCTCCTCGACATCGGAAAGGCTAAAACCTTATGCACAATATCAGCGACCTTTTTTTCTCCCACCCAAGAGTTAAAGAACTTAAAAGGAATGGGCCCAAAATTAACTAAATTGCACAACAAAGATATCGGGCAGTGATCGGAGGCACCTCTACCCAAAACTGATGTCTGTCGTTAGTGACATGCAAAAACCTAATTAACCTAGGTAGCTAGGGTAAGCAGGGTATCGAATCCAGAGGAGTCTGTGGTTAGCGTAATTATTATTTGTTTGTAAATATTTGAATTACTTTGACAACTTGCTAGAAAAATATAAACAATAACTTTGAGATTGTAAAAACAATGATAGAAAAAGCGTGGTCACTCCGGGATTCAGATTCTGTAATTACTAATAACCTAGTTCTGATTTTATTGGATGCTATTGATTGAATAGTAAACCTGTCACATCTACCAATTACCTATGCAGTTCAAAATCTTAATATTAATTGATCAGATAAATATTAAAACAAACATACATAGGAATCATTCAATCAACAAAAGCATAATTGGATTCAACACATAATTATAACTCTGACTGTCACTCAGGATTTGTCTTGTCACACAAATAATATAATCATGCAAATAGTCGGCTGTCACCCGACTACAAATCCAACTATCAATACAAAACAGAAACTAGAATTAAAAGTGTCTTACACAATCCTTCCCCCGAAGTGTCCACGAGGGATTTAGCCGCTCATGACGTGCATACGATCTTCCATAGCTTGGTAGAATGTTGAGTGATGATGTTATTCCTCCAGAAGCTTGGAAAGAAGTTCAGTCCCCCTCCAAAAGTAATGTGCGGTTGCCTTTTATGATGAGAAGTGATATTCCTCTATTAAATGCTCCCCAAAAGGTGTATGAATGGAAGTCTCCCCAAAAATTGTTTAATGGCTTGTTTATCAAGTTCGAACGTTTCACATCATCTCTAACTTCGCCATATTACGTGTTTTACCTGTAAAACCGCAAACACTCGTAGTTAACATATTCAAGGCACGTAATTGCATAAAACACAATAAGATACGTAATTTAACACACTTAACGCTCGTGTTTTGCACTCTCCATAAAAAACTTCCGCTTTAGCCAATGGCCAATGCTTTAGAAAATCAATATTCACAAAATACATGTCAAGTTTGCTCATTTTGACATCGATATGGCCCGAAACAAAAGTGAACTTACCTCCTAACAAAGGGTATTCAAACAGGTCGGCACGGTTGATAAAACTGTTGAAAACCTCCGTCGCTGCTCTGTCGAACCTGGAATTAACGCGTTCAGCTTCGTCCCCAAACCTCGTTGAAATCGCCGAACAGCACCCAACAAATTGATCGATTCGAACCAAAAGATCATTGCACTGCAGACTTCGATGGAGATCATTGTTTGGGGCATGGGGGTTCAAAATATTGATTCTGCCCTCAACACCTTTGACAACTCCTGAGCACATATCTCTGGTTCTTTTGAATAAAATTGTAACACCCCGTGTTTCGAAAGTCAAAGTCAAAGTCAAAGTCAAGATTGAAGTCAAAGGAAGAAAAGTTTGCTAATTGCGATCTGTCACTCCTTGCTTAACTACTGTTTTGACTTCTTTGACTTGTAGATAATCTATTTATTTTATCGCATTAGTTGTATTATGTGGAGTACATGTTAATAATCGAGGCTTAATCGCTATTTATCGCATGTTTTATCGCTTTATCACTTATCGCATCGCAATCGCAACCCGATTTATGCGTTCTGGATATTGTTTTACGTGTGTGTGATACTTATGAGTTACTTGTGCATGTTTATTTACATTATGTTTTGTGGTGATTAATCGAAACGCAATCGCAACTCTATCGCAACTCGCAAACGCTAAACGCAAGTTAATTATAGTGATTGTATGTTAGATATACTAGTTGGGATTAATGTGTAACTAATGGGTAATTCTATCGCACCGCTCACTCGAAACGCATCGTAATACTCAACGCACGAAACGAAACGCCGAAACCCAAATCGTCGGAGCCACTCGATCGAGTGACTACTCGATCGGATGGCCATACGATCGGACTGCCACCCGATCGGACAGCCATCCGATCGGTGACCCACTCGACCCTTTGCACTTTCCTTTTTGGGAAACCCTATAAATACCTACCTGTCACATCATTGGTGATGTGACAGCTCCTCACTCGACCCAGCCGCACTCAAGCCTTCTTTCTCTCGATTTTTCGCGATTCTTGTAAGTTTTCAACCTAAATCTTGTACTTCTATGATCTACACACACTAGTTCATCATTCTCTCTTTCGAATCTTAACTTTTAACAGTGAAATCAGTAGATTTGAGGTGTTCTAGGGTGATGTCATCATGGAGTTCTTATGAACTGCATGATTTGGTTTCATTCCACCAAGAACAACTCAGATCTGAGGGATTTCCACATGAATACACAATGTTTTCGCATAGATCTACACATATTCATGATTAAAAGGATTGAGAGATGGTTTTCCAACTTTCTTTCAAATCTTTTACACTCAATGCACTCAAAACCGATAGAATCGGAGCTTGTTCTGATCTTCTACTCCTTCTTGTTGATGTGTTGGTTCAAGATTTGGGTTCTATCCAAGAGACTACCCGATCGGCTTGCCGTCCGATCGGATTGCCGTCCGATCGGACAGCCACCCGATCGGCTTACACTTGGTCCCACACTTAACCTTTATTTTAAACTTTTCAAAGTTTTGAATGTCAAACGGATTGCTGTCCGATCGGATTTCCATCCGATCGAACGACCGTCTGAACATGTGACGTTTGGGCTTCAACACTTAAACAATTTTCAACATGCTCAATACATTACCAGTTCTAACGGATTGCCACCCGATCGGTAGACCATCCGATTGAGTGACAACACTGCTGTGAACTTGCTCTCTGAGAAATACCTCGCCGAACGGATCGTCTCCCGATCGAACCGCCGTTCGATCGTTCGACCTGAAGGGTAGAGATACTTCTCTGTTTTCAAAATGCTACAACGAAAACTTCAAAAGAAAACCATCATACACAAACACATCTTCACCAAACGAGGTGTCAATCCAATCGAATGGCCATCCGATCAGATGACCATCCGAACGGATTGACATCCGATCGACTGGCCATCCGATAGGATTGCCATCCGATCGGATTGCCATCCGTCACTTATCACTTTGCACCGTTTTACGCGCCACTTATCATTTATGCTATCGTTAACTGTTCAGGCTAATCTCTCTTAGCGCTCCCTTCAATCCAAGAGCGTGTTTACTTATTAAACACAATCTGTGAGTATACTCAATCCCTTTTTGCTTTACACACTTTTGGGTGTTACATACATTATCTATACTCAAATCACAATCGACACACAACGCAAACACTATTTATACGCTAACCGTTATTGCATGCTACGTGTTATTCGATGAATGCTTGTATGTTATGATAATACAGTGATTGTTGCCTGACACCTTAGCAACGATAGTACTATAGTTTGGACTCAGCACCTGTCGTGGACAGGGGTTGTTAAGGGCTTTACTTCACGTGTTCCAGTGGGGACATGTGTTGCGCATTCTACAACTCGCAGTCACGTTTGTGCATATTTCTCTATCGATAACCTACTTGCCTTCACATTATACATGTTACATGCTGGTTATGCGTAAACTATTTCGAATTCTATTATGCTATTATCAAACTTGTATGCTCACATTTACACTATGTGTATTGACCTTTATTTTAACGTATGTGACAGGTGTTTAGGATGCTATCTGCTAGGAATCACTATGCTTTGGCGAATCAAACTAGGGGTCTAGTTATGTCACGCTAAAATCTGAGTCCTCGGAACAATATTTGTTTTTGAGACAATTATTTGTAATAACTGTTTTTATTTGGATATGTTGCGGTATGGGACATGACGTTTAATTATCTGGTAATGAATAGTTGTTATGGATACTCATGGACAATCTGTTTCGCTCAGTGCCATGCCCCGATGTTTCCGCCATCGGTTGGGGTGTGACAGATTGGTATCAGAGCCATAACTATAGGGAATTAGGCAAGACTCGACCTAGTCCGGGTCGATGTCTTAGAAACAACCTAGTCTATAGTCTAAGTACCAACAGACCGACTTGTGCATGCCCCTAAAGGTTTTGTACGAGCTTAGTTGCTATACCTCGCTATTCTCGCCTACACTACACTATCGTTGCACTCTACTTTTCCAAAAGGAACGAGTGGTTAGGTCGAGATTAGGTGTGAAAACCGCAAACTCTCAACTAAATCGCTTGTTCGACCGCATTTTTACCTATAAACAGGAGAATTTGCGTTGAATCATGAGTGAAATCCGTACTTTAACGTAGATTTTCCCTCTACTTTTATCAAAACAGGAGCGAAGTTGTTAAGTCAGGGGTGAAACCCGAACCTTGAAGACTTGTTCCGATCTCTATTTTGGTTTTATAAAACTCTCACCAAAGTCTCGACGGACTCCAACGACTTGAAGTCACACTGGAACTGGAAGGATGCGTGCCGTTCGCGCGAATCGAGGCGAGAGCATAGTCCCGATAGCCAAAGTGTGTGCCAAAAGTCCTTGTGAATAGTCGAACCACTTTGGATAGTCAATGTCTATCAGCCTGAGACAATCCATATTCGATTTCAAGTTCGCAATCGCCAATTTTATGTGTTTCGATTCTTGATTTCGCCGCCGCTGACTCTGATAATTTGTCGTTTTATGTGGATTTTATGTGGTTTTATGCTTATTTGTTAGCGTTTTGAGATACTATTGGTTTTGATCTAACGCCTTTTTGCTTCCACTGATCACACAACACACACTACCCGATGTTAATAAATCATTGATGCTTGTGGATGATCGCTTGCTATATTACTCGCTGTGTACTCGCTAATCGCAATCGCTATTCTCGAACGCGCGCGAACCTTGAATGATAGGTTTCTGTATTCTGACTGCTTCTATGTGCTCTACGTGGCTTACGTGCTTCTGTGCTTTATGTGCTTATGTGTTTCTGTGATTATATGCTTAGGTGTCTATGTGTTTATGTGATTATACGTGTTCCTGAGCTTTTGTAGTAGTACGTGTGAGGTGAGATTCGACTTAATAGTGTTTTGAATCCTTTGGCGCTGTCTATTTCAGACAACGTCGTCATTTGGATCTCACACTGCTCTCGCTCAGCCTGCCGCAATTAGGAGGATAAGCGCATCGCCTCACTCGTCGCTAAGCAAATCGCGAAGGTTATTCCCCAGATTGTTAGCGAGCTGAATGAAAACGCTAGCAAATTTTCTGAAGAGTCCCGAACAGATTCGCCAAAAGCCACTTTTAGCTTTAAGCAGTTCAAAGCTTGTGGCCCATAGGAATTTACCGGCGAAGATGGTCCTACGGCCATGTTTCAATGGTTCGATTCAATTGAAGTCACCCTGCGTCAGAGTAACTGTCCTGACAATCTCCGAACTGTTAACGCAACCGGCGTCTTCCAGTCCCGCGCTTTAGACTGGTGGACGGCCGAGAGAAACAAGAGAGGAAATGACACAGCTTATGGTTGGTCGTGGGATGAGTTGAAGGACCTGATGATGAAAGAGTTATGCCCTCCCCACGAACTCCAAAAGCTGGAGGACGAGTTCTGGCATCTGAAGCAGGAGGATGGTGATAACGCTGCTTTGACTGCTCGCTTCAAGCAGCTTAGTATAATCTGCCCTGACCAAGTTAAGACGCCCGAAATCACCATCAAGAAATACATCCATGCTCTTTCGGATTGTGTGGCTGATTTTGTCCAAGCTGCTAAGACGACGACCATCGAGGAAACTTTTCTGCTCGCCACTGAAATCAATGATAAGCGAGTCAAGGCTGGTGTCTGGGACAAAGCCTCAAAGAATCTGCATCAAGTTACAACCGCCGCAACTGCTGAAACCGTCGCCGCTCCGCAGTCATCAAAGTCCTCTCATCGCAAAAGGAAGAACAACAACAGTAGCAAAAATTGTGCTGTCACCACTGCTGCCCCGCTTCAAGCTGTACCAGCTCCACAGCAACCTCAACACCGACAAACTGCAGCACCAGTTACCTATGCACCGCCGGCCAAGCGTGCATATACTGGTCCTTACCCTGCTTGCCCGACATGTACTTATCATCACCCAGTGGGAATCGCCTGTCGATACTGCGTGCATTTTAAGATGTACGGCCACTTCACCGCCAACTGCCGTACTGTCCTCGTCATGCTACATCTCCAGCACAAGGTCAAGCTCCTGCTCCTCAAGCTCTACTTCCCGCTCCTCAAGGCAAGCAAGCGGCTCCTGCACCCGTGATCCATGCTAGTGCTTGCTTTGCGTGTGATGATCCCAACCACTTCGCAAACATGTGCCCGAACAGGGTGGTGAAGAAAGAGCCCCAACAGCTTCAGCCCCAGCAACAGCAGCAACAGCAACAAGCAGCACGCGGACGAACTTTCAACATTAATGTCCGCCAAGCTCAAGCCGACAACAATGTGGTTAATGGTACGTTCCTTGTGAATGGTATATATGCTTCGTGTTTGTTTGATACTGGAGCCGATAACAGGTTTGTGTCGTTTGAATTCGAAAAGCTCCTTAATCGTAAGCGCACCCATCTTCCCTTGACGTTCGATGTGGAATTTGCCACCGGAAGAACCGTCGCTACCAATTCTGTTCTTCGTGATTGTACTCTCGAACTCAACAATCACGTCTTTCCTATCGATCTTATTCCGATGCAGCTCGGTAGTTTTGACGTCATAGTAGGCATGGACTTTCTTCGTGAAAATCATGCTGAAGTTGTTTTCTTTGATAAGATGATTTGATTCTCGCTCGCTAATAGTGATCAATTGTGTGTTTATGGCGAAGTCGTGTCAAAGAAACTCCAACTCATGTCGTGTGTCCAGGCTAGCAAGTATCTTCACAAAGAATACCAAGCTTTCTTGCGCACATTGTAGTAGCGGAGAAAAAGGAAGTTAAGGAGGTAAATCAGGTACCCGTTGTGTGCGAATTTCCTGATGTTTTCCCTGACAATCTCCCATGCTTACCGCCAAGTCGTGATATGGACTTTCGCATCGACCTCGTTCCTGGAGCCAACCTTGTTGCTAGAGCTCCTTATCGTCTCGCTCCGTCAGAAATGCGTGAACTCTCGAGTCAGCTCCAGGATCTGCTTGATAAAGGCTTCATTCATCCTAGCACCTCTCCGTGGGGCGCACCAGTCCTTTTCGTCAAAAAGAAGGATGGGTCATTCCGGATGTGCATCGACTACAGGGAATTGAATAAGCTGACCATCAAGAATCGCTATCCCCTGCCTCGAATCGATGATTTGTTTGATCAGTTACAAGGCGCATCGTGTTTCTCGAAGATCGATCTACGCTCAGGCTATCACCAATTGCGCATTCAAGAGGAGGATATACCCAAAACCGCCTTTCGCAGTCGATACAGTCATTATGAGTTCGTTGTTATGCCTTTTGGTTTAACCAACGCACCCACGGATTTCATGGATCTGATGAATCGCGTCGGTAAACCATTTCTTGGCAGCTTCGTCATCGTGTTCATCGATGATATACTTATCTATTCCAAGTCGAAAGCCGAACACGCGCAGCATCTACGTTTGGTTCTCGAGCTACTCCAAGGGAATCGACTCTATGCCAAGTTCTACAAGTGTGAATTTTGGCTGGAGGAGTTTCAATTCCTCGGTCATATTTTCAATAGTCAAGGTATTCATGTCGATCCCGCGAAGATCGAAGCAGTTAAGAGTTGGGTTACGCCAAAGAACCCGTCTGAAGTTCATTCTTTTCTCGGACTAGCGGGCTATTATCACCGATTTATCGTAGGATTCTCTAAAATCATCGTGCCGCTTACTTCTCTCACGCATAAAGACAAACCTTTTGTTTGGGGAACTGAACAAGAGTCTGCCTTCCAAACTCTCGAGCATATGCTTTGCAATGCTCCCGTCCTTGCTTTACCCGACGGAAGCAATGACTTCGTTGTCTATTGCGAGGCCTCGAACCTTGGTCTTGGTTGTGTCCTCATGCAACGGGACAAGGTTATCGCTTACGCATCCCGTCAGCTCAAGATCCATGAGAAGAACTATACAACCCACGACCTCGAGCTAGGCGCAGTTGTTTTTGCGTTGAAGATTTGGCGACACTACCTTTATGGTACAAAGTGTACGGTCTTTACCGACCATAGGAGCCTACAACACATCTTCAGCCAGAAAGAACTTAATATGCGTCAACGCCGATGGGTGGAACTTCTCAACGATTATGACTGTGAGATTCGTTATCATCCTGGCAAAGCAAATGTCGTTGCCGACGCACTCAGCAGACGAAGCTATTTGCATAGTGTTCGTAATGTTCAAGCCCAGCATCATCTCGAAACTCTCATCCGCGAAGCCCAACATGCTTGTTTTACCAAGCGCACTTTGAAGAAGGAAAGGATTCTCAACGATGGAGCCCAGCTAGTGAATAATTCGAATGGGATATTCCATTATCTGGACCGAATTTGGATCCCTAAGCGGACCGATTTATGACAGATTCTGATTGACAAAGCCCACAAATCTCGATATTCTATTCATCCCGGTGCCGATAAAATGTACCAGGACCTTCTCAACAAGTACTGGTGGCCGGACATGAAGAAAGATATCGCTTTATATGTTTCGAAGTGTCTGACTTGCTCGAAAGTCAAGGCTGATCACCAAAGACCCTCTGGCTTACTTGTTCAACCCGAGATCCCTTTGTGGAAATGGGAAAGTATTGCCATGGACTTCATAATGAAACTTCCGCGCACGCTATCAGGTCACGACAGCATCTGGGTTGTCGTTGACCGTTTGGCCAAATCTGCTCATTTTCTGCCAATACGAGAAGACTACAAGGTAGAAAAATTAGCCCGAATCTACACCAATGAGATCATTAGTCGACATGGGACGCCTCACGACATCATCTCTAACTACGATGGTCGGTTTACCTCACGTCTTTGGGAAACGTTTCAATCTGCTCTCGGTACTACGCTTAATCTAAGTACCGCATTCCATCCCCAAACCGATGGTCAGACTGAAAGATCGATTCGTACCCTTGAAGACATGCTCCGTTCGTGTGTCATAGATTTCGGTGGTAATTGGGACGCATACTTACCTTTATTCGAATTCTCGTACAATAACAGTTATCATTCCAGCATTCAAATGGCACCGTTTGAGGCATTATACGGAAGCAAATGTCGATCGCCTATTGTATGGCACGAGATTGGTGATTCGCAAATAACCGGTCCTGAGCTTTTGCAAGAAACGATTGACAAAATCCTCCAAATATGAGACAATCTGCTGAAAGCTTGGAGTCGTCAGAAAAGTTACGCCAATAGAAGACGCAAGCCCCTTGAATTTGACGTTGGCGACCATGTACTCCTAAAGGTATCACCTTGGAAGGGTGTGGTCAGATTCGGCAAGAATGGGAAACTCGCGCCTCGATATGTTGGTCCCTTTAAGATTCTGGAAAGGATCGGGAAAGTGGCCTACAGACTCGAACTACCGGAGGAACTTAGCAACGTCCACCCGACTTTCCACGTGTCGAACCTCGGAAAGTGCATGGCTGAGCATGATTTATACGTACCACTTGAGGATCTTCAAGTGAATGAAACACTACACGTCGTGGAGAAGCCTGTCGAGATCATGGACCGACAAACCAAGCAGCTCAGGTGCTCACGCAGTCCCATTGTAAAGGTTCGCTGGGAAGGTAAACGAGGCGCAGAGTTCACTTGGGAACTCGAAAGCGACATGAAGGCGAAGTACTCGCAGTTGTTTGTTTCGGCTAAAGCCTAATTTCGGGACGAAATTCCCTTAAGTAGTCAAAGTCAAGATTGAAGTCAAAGGAAGAAAAGATTGATAATTGCGATCTGTCACTCCTTGCTTAACTACTGTTTTGACTTCTTTGACTTGTAGATAATCTATTCATTTTATCGCATTAGTTGTATTATGTGGAGTACATGTTAATAATCGAGGCTTAATCGCTATTTATCGCATGTTTTATCGCTTTATCGCTTATCGCATCGCAATCGCATTCGCAACCCGAATTATGCGTTCTGGATATTGTTTTACGTGTGTGTGATACTTATGTGTTACTTGTGCATGTTTTTTACTTTATGTTTTTTACTTGTGGTGATTAATCGAAACGCAATCGCAACTCTATCTCAATCGAATCGCAAACGCTAAACGCAAGTTAATTATAGTGATTGTATGTTAGATATAGTAGTTGGGATTAATGTGTAACTAATGGGTATTCTATCGCACCGCTCACTCGAAACGCATCGCAAAACTCAACGCACGAAATGAAACGCCGAAACTCAAATCGTCAGAGCCATTCGATCGAGCGACTACTCGATCGGATGGCCATCCGATCGGACTGCCACCCGATCGGACAGCCATCCGATCGGTGACCCACTCGACCCTTTGCACTTTCCTTTTTGAGAAACCCTATAAATACCTACCTGTCACATTATTTGTGATGTGACAACTCCTCACTCCACCTAGCCGCACTCAAGCCTTCTTTCTCTCGATTTCTCGCGATTCTTGTAAGTTTTCAACCTAAATCTTGTACTTCTATGATCTACACACACTACTTCATCATTCTCTCTTTCGAATCTTAACTTTTAACCGTGAAATCAGTGGATTTGAGGTGTTCTAGGGTGATGTCATCATGGAGTTCTTATGAACTTCATGATTTGGTTCATTCCACCAAGAACAACTCAGATATGAGGGATTTCCAAATGAATAAACAATGTTTTCGCATAGATCTACACATATTCATGATTAAAAGGATTGAGAGATGTTTTCCAATTTTCTTTCAACTCTTTTACACTCAATGCACTCAAAACCGATAGAATCGGAGCTTGTTCTGATCTTCTACTCCTTCTTGTTGATGTGTTGGTTCAAGATCTGGGTTCTATCCAAGAGACTACCGATTTCGGGTTAAACATGAAACACCGTCTCGAACAGTTAACTGGTCGGACTAGGGTGGTTCCTGTCCGATCGGGTCACTTGAGCCTTAACAAGGTTCCTGTTGTTTGGCACGTTATCACATCTTCTCGAGAAAACCACAAAACTTTCAAAACAGACAAGTGTCAAGACGATCAGATCATTGGGATGGATTGCCATCTGATCGGACAGCCACCCGATCGGCTTACACTTGGTCCCACACTTAACCTTTATTTTAAATTTTTCAAAATTTTGAACGTCGAACGGATTGCTGTCCGATCGGATTGCCATCCGATCGAACGACCGTCCGAACATGTGACGTTTAGGCTTCAACACTTAAACAATTTTCAACATACTCAATACATTACCAGTTCTAACGGATTGCCACTCGATCGGTAGACCATCCGATCGAGTGACAACACTGCTGTGAACTTATTCTCTGAGAAATAGCTCGCCGAACGGATCGTCACCCGATCGAACCGCCGTTCGATCGATCAACCTGAAGGGTAGAGATACTTCTCTGTGTTCAAAATGCTACAACAAAAACTTCAAAAGATAAACCATGATACACAAACACATCTTCACCAAACGAGGTGTCAATCCAAACGAATGGCCATCCGATCGGATGACCATCCGAACGGATTGGCATCTGATCGACTGGCCATCCGATCGGATTGCCATCCGATCGGATTACCATTCGACACTTATCACTTTGCACCATTTTACGCGCCGCTTATCGTTTATGCTATCATTAACTGTTCAGGCTAATCTCTCTCAGCGCTCCCTTCAATCCAAGAGTGTGTTTACTTGTTAAACACAATCTGTGAGTATACTAGATCCCTTTTTGCTTTACGCACTTTTGGGTGTTACATACGTTATCTATACTCAAATCACAATGAACACACAACTCAAACACTATTTATACGCTAACCGTTATTGCATGCTACTTGTTATTCGATGAATGCTTGTATGTTATGTTAACACAGTGATTGTTGCCTGACACCTTAGCAACGATAGTACTATAGTTTGGACTCAGCACCTGTCGTGGACAGGGGTTGTTAAGGACTTTACTTCACGTGTTCCAGTGGGGACATGTGTTGCACATTCTACAACTCGCATTCACGTCTGTGCATATTTCTCTGTCGATAACCTACTTGCCTTCACATTATACATGTTACATGCTGGTTATGCGTAAACTATTTCGAACTCTATTATGCTATTATCAAACTTGTATGCTCACCTTTACACTATGTGTATTGACCTTTATTTTAACGTATGTGACAGGTGTTTAGGATGCTATCTGCTAGGAATTGCTGTGCTTTGGCGAATCAAGCTAGGGGTCTAGTTATGTCACGCTTAAATCTGAGTCGTCGGAACATTATTTGTTTTTGAGACAATTATTTGTAATAACTGTTTTTATTTGGATATGTTGTGGTATGGGACATGACGTTTAATTATCTGGTAATGAATAGTTGTTATGGATACTCATGGACAATCTGTTTCGCTCAGTTCCATGCCCCGATGTGTCCACCATCGGTTGGGGTGTGACAAAAATCCTCCACAAAACATTGGGATTCCACATCAGAGCCAGCCCCCTGATCTTCCCACCGAATCCACCATGCAAGCCTTCATACTCGAATTACCCCAAAACCGTCGAAGATCTATATCCGATAAACCCGTCCGATGCATCTCCTGCAGCCCCACAATATCCGCTTTCAACTTCGACTTTAAATTGCGAACCCACGAACCCTTATTAGCCGCAGTCACCCCATTAATATTTATTGAAAGGAAATTCATTTGCAACCTTGAGCCTCCATTTCCCCACTGACGATTTTCTTCACGTGATTTTCAAAACCAGTTACCTCGATGCCTAACCTAGCCCCAAGATCAAGCGTGGAATTAACCTCATAATCAAAGACATTGGCCTTGTTTGGACACGACTTCGATTGCGATTGACCTCTATTGTTCACCTCTGGCCCCCTTCCAACCTCTGCCTCCTGCCTGAAGATCTCATTGATGTTGAACGTGTCAGAATCCTATCCAGCTGCAGTAGAGAAGTTAAGGTCAGGAGTAACAAAGACATGGGCCTGTTTATTTTTATTTCTTCTATGTTTGGGCCTAGTACTTATGAGGCTGGGTCGGTTGGGCTCTACTTCGGGCTACGAATTAGACATGTCTGGCCCACCTCCAATATCATCAGCCTTTTCCTCTTCTCTCCCATCAGTGCAATTTCCCCCCTTCTTTCCCAGATCCCCAGGAAAATCTTCCCCATTTGCCTCGTTTTCTTAGTCCTCCCTATTGTCAGAAGTCGGCGTGGTCTTTTTCCCATGCAGCTCACCAACGTGCTCATTATTCTCAGTATGTGGGGACGTGAAGTTTTTTTTTGGTTTTCCATGCAAGGAACCGAAAAGTCCCTCATGCAGTGATTTGAATTTTCACCGTCGGACCAAACCGAGTCACCGCCTTCCGACGAACTCGTCGCAGAGACCGACTCTGATTCATCCATATCCAGGAACGCCGGGCACCATTGGCCTGAAATTTCTTCGACCCAGACCTGGATGTTTTGATCTTTCCAGGTAAGATTGAATTCAGCCGAGATCCTCTTACCTGAGTGCACCAGAACAGCCACCTGATCTTCTGCTAAGTTGTCGTTGTTTACCTCTACCTCAGACTTGACAAGGAGCCTACCACATCTTTCCCCGATTTTGTTAAACACGTGCCGGTCCCATAGAGAGATCGTGTCACAACCCCCGCCCCCTATCTGTCCCGGGAATGGGCGGCCGCGAGAATCAGTATTGGTGGTATCGGTGTTTATCAATTTGGCAGCAAAAATTACATCAGGACCGTAGTTAGGAAATATTTTATTAGAGCGAAACACCATATTTTATATAAATAAATATATTGGGATAAAACTTAAGTTTTCATCACAAACTGTTTTATAGGGGTAAACTCCATTTTATTGAAATAAAACATCTTCTTTATTTAGGTAACTTTTATAGCCACTTTTCCAAGCCTTCAGTGCTGTCCAGCTGGCTTCTAGTTGGCGTTCACATTTTGTTACCTGAAACGCGTTTAAAAACATTTTGTCAGTGGGAAATACTGGTGAGTGAATCCCAGTTTAATCAAGAAGAGTTTTATCATTTAACAGTATTGAGAGCGATTACAATGTTTACATCTACACAATTACTCATTCGGTACTGTCAATCCTGACTGGTGGGTCATATAACACATTGGCTAACTCTTTGTCCAATGGTAACCTGTTCCACATTTTGTATACAAAACCCCAAAATACCGGCAGTAATTGAAGAATTATAAAGACTCAATCACTGCTAATCACATTGTAAAATATTTAAGGTTTTGTAAAAACAGTTTACAAAAAGGAGATTTCTCATATTGCTGTCTTAGGTTTTTCTTTAGGGTTTCCTGGTGATTATCTATTAAATTACACAAATGCACACGTGTTAGTATAATAACCCAATATTTACATTAGTAATACCCTCCCCGAGTCGGCATTCCAACGACTACGTCGGGCAGAACCTCGACAGCCGTTACAGAATCCTGGATCAATCGGGCAGTGCATCTAATAAGTAACAGGGGTTATGATACTTACAACGGGGCAGAACTTCATTATTTAGGGGGTATTATACCCGAAAATCACTTTGACTATATAGAAATTCGAGAGAGAAAGAAAGGAATGAGCGACTGGACTGAACAACCGAATGCCTCTATATATAGTGCATGTTCGCCTTCCGTCGCGCCCCGCGTAAGCTACGGCCAGGGCCTTCGTGGCCCGCGAGGCTCCCTAGGGTAGGTCCTAGGGTTGCTGAGTTGACCAATAGGCTCGACACGACTGGGACACGTGGCGGCACCGGGTTAAGCCTGGTGGCCTATCCGCCGCGGCCCACGTAAGAGGTAGCCAAGGGCTACACGGCCCGCCAAAAACCCATGAAATGTTTTTTTAATTAATTTTAATAATATTAAAGGTATTCGGGGCCCGTTTTCGCATACGGGGTGTATTTTAAGACATATAGGGACACTTTAATTATTTTTAGGGTGTCGAAAAATTTAGGAGGGTTGTTATATCCTCCCCACCTTGTTTTAGAGCTCGTCCTCGAGATCTACTGGAATAGGTGCGGGTATTTCCTTTGCATTTCTGATTCAAGCTCCCATATGTATTCTGGTCCTCTTTTGGAGTCCCATTTCACTTTGACAAGAACTAATCTCTTGTGCTTGAGGTTCTTAATTTTCCTGTCTTCGATCTGTAGAGGCCTTTCTACAAATTTAAGTTGTTCATTTACCTCTATATCCTTAAGAGGTACCATTAGCGATTCATCAGCTAAGCACTTCTTGAGATTAGATACATGAAATACATCATGTATTCCTGCCATTTCCTCTGGCAGTTGTAGCTGATAGGCTACAAGTCCTATCCTTCTAATAATCTCAAAATGTCCAATATACCTGGGGCTTAGCTTTCCCCTTTTGATGAATCTTACCACTCCTTTCCAAGGAGAGACTTTCAATAACACTTTATCTCCTACTTGAAATTCCAATGGCTTGCGTCTGTTATCAACATAACTCTTTTGTCGATCACATGCTGCTTTCAGTCGTTCCTTGACTTGAATGATTTTGTCGGTTGTCTCTTGTACTATCTCAGGTCCTGATAGTTGCTTTTCCCCAATTTCTGCCCAACAACTGGGGTTCGGCACTTTCGTCCATAAAGTGCTTCAAATGGTGCAGCATTGATACTAGTGTGATAATTGTTATTACAAGAAAATTCTATTAATGGTAAGTGATCGGCCCAATTACCTCCGAAATCAATTACACAAGCTCTAAGCATGTCCTCCATTGTCTGAATTGTCCTTTCACTTTGTACATCCGTTTGAGGATGATAAGTTGTGCTTAGATTCAACTTGGTCCCCATTGCTTTTTGGAAACTTGCCAAAAAAATGAGAGGTAAAACGGCTATCCCTATCAGAAACAATTGATAAAGGAATTCCATGTAATGAAACTATTTCATTTACATATAGCTTAGCTAACTGTTCCATACTAAAAGTTTCCTTCATTGGTAGGAAATGAGCTGACTTAGTTAGCCTATCTACAATCACCCAGATTGTATCATTACCTTTTCTTGTTTTGGGTAATTTGGTAACAAAATCCATTGTTATCAATTCCCATTTCCAAACTGGCATTTCTAACTGCTGCAATAAACCTGAGGGTTTCTGATGTTCAGCTTTGACTTGCGAACATGTTAAACATGTAGAAACATAAGCTGCTATACCCTTTTTCATTCATATCCACCAAAAATTATTTCTTAAGTCCTGATACATTTTGTCATTTAAAGGATGCATCGTATACTTAGACTTATGGGCTTCTTCTAGTATACGGTGACGTAGGTTTCCTAATTTAGGTATCCACATTCTTTTCCTATGGAGTCTCCAAATTCCATCTGTTCCTTGTTCTAATTCTTTAATCACCCCTTTTAACTTTTCAGTGTCATCCTTGATTACTGATTCTTGTGCTTCTCTAATCTGATCATTTAAATCTACTTGTAGATTTAACTTAAGAGAATGTACTCTTTTTGGCTTTTCATGATACTTTCGACTTAAAGCATCAGCTACCACATTTGCCTTTCCTGCATGATACTGGATATTATAATCATAATCACTAAGGATTTCCATTGTCACACCCCGATTTTCCACGTGTCATCAGTGGGCCCGGTAGGGGAGTATCGGGACGTGGTTGGTAACATCATAGTCAAACAACACAATTTAAATGCACAGCGGAAGCAAATGATAAAATATATTACAATCCGATTCAAAAGTAATATCAAATATCACAACGGAACGTAAGATGGATCCACAGGAGGATCTTTGACAGAAAGATAATATCGTTCAACAGACTTTAACATCTAAAGCTTGCGAGACTCTTTATTGATGCTAGGAGTAGCCAGCCAATTCCGATTAGTACCTGCACTTAGCCTTTTTGGAAAATACGTCAGTTTACACTGGTAAATACAATCAACCGACTCATTTTGAAAATGATTTAAAAATTGGTTTGGATGCACATGGCATAAATGTTTTATAATTTGATTAAAATGCACAGAGGCAAAATTAACCTTTTATAACTTGGGATAATTATTTAAATATAATACTTGTATGGATTTACATGTTCCTCATGCGTTCAGTAGCCCGGATCGAGCCGGGTTAAAGATCAATAGACACACCACAAGTATAGGCCCACATGGAAGTGAGATACCGTTTCCCTTAAGCAACTGTCAGGTGTATGCCTACACCCCGTGCATAAGCCGTGGCCATTTTATAATACAATGATGTCAAGGATATCCGGGACACGGTCATTAACCCCCCAAAGGCTTTAAGCAAACAAAACAATATTAAACGAGGCATCTCAATACTTTCATTATCATTCATTCAATCAAAGATTCAACGCCCCGACCAAGCGGTATTTTATATACCGTACCCCAAGCCCGTATAGGGAAAATAAGTTAAAAGTATTTACCTGAGCTAAATATAAATTCAATCCCAGCCGTATCAAATCAGCAAGTACAGATAGCTTTTACTGGGCTCCTAAATCTGGAACGAAGGTTTATAATAGCCTATTAGAATCCTAACGGGTCTTTAGTTAAGCTTAAGCTTAGACCGGCTAGTTTCAAAGATACGGTTCGTACGCACGATTAAGCGATGACCGGATAGAATGTGATTTAGACCCTACAAGTTCAGAGACTTGTTTAATATGGGTATTTCATGCACACTCTGGATTTTGAGATAAAACCGATAAGGTTTGACCCGTTTCGGCTAATTTATGTAAATTAGTTACATAAACCGAACCGAACGCGCAAAAGGCGTGACGGGTAATCATAAGAGTCCTAACCAGGTTTCCTAAGTTAATATGCCTCAAATATGTTGTGACATCAGTAAGATGTCTTTTATTATGCCCGAAACGAATTTAAACACAAACTATGCCCCGTAGGGGTAGTTTGGTAATTTCACATAAGCCGAAAAGCTCAAAACTGAAGTCTGAGTTTATCAACCTTTGCTTATTGTTAAAATATTATAATTTGCCTCAAATATCAGTAGGTATCACCCTTGGTATGTTTAAAATACTCTTAGTACATACTATGCGTTAAAACCGCTTATTTAGGCGATTAAAAGCCGTTTACGGGTTCGATACATAAAGCTGATATTTTTACCATTCCAGAAGGCTTAAAATAAATTATTTATCATTTAAGATCAGTAGCAAAAGGTTTGGAGTCGTTTAGATATGTAAAACTCATTTTATAGCCCGTAAGGGCAAAACCGACAAATACCGGATTAAGCCTACGACTATAAGTTATGCTCAGCCTAAAATTTATTAAAAATATTTAAAAATCCCAAAATAATATATTACATCAGTGGGTAAAAGATTTGGTATAAAAAAGTAGGCTTAACTAGGCTATACGCTAATTACGCCGTTTTATTATCATAAGGCTTTAATTTTTACGCTAACGAGCATAACTCTTATTCTATACCTCAAACTGATGTCAACTTTGCATACAAGTTTATATATCAGTAATTAAGGTTTCTACTCTTTTACATTTTCAAAAACACGTTTTAATGTGAAAAGGGCATAATGGTCAACATATGAGCAATTAATGGAATCATGCATATTAATTGGATAACTAATGATCCGAGGTGTATAATCACAGAGGATTATACTAGCATGTAACCTGGTCCAAATGAAGCTCTAAGGTATTTCTAAAACATACCATAACGGGTCAGAACTGAAAGTCGAAGTATAAGTAAAACTATGCGACTTTCGGTTCCGAACCGGGTCTAAACAGGAAATTGTCGGGTTGAACATGTTTAGACATGTTCTTACACTAATTACCAAGTTATATTAATGATCAAACAGGTTGTATGTGTTCTACATTGCTAATTATGCATAAATTAGAAATTAATTATCCTGTTGACTTTTTAATAACAAGTTTAACCCGACATTTGACCTAGTTAGAGTGGGAATCAGAGGGTGCCCTTTTAAGGGTTTAATGCTCACATAATATAACAAAATTCGAATCGTTAAAAATTTTACCGAGCCTCGTGTTGACTGCGTTGACCAGCAGTTGACCACGTTTGACCGATGTTGACCAGGTTTGACCGAACCCAAAACTGAACCGAGGCACTAACATGACTCAAAACTTCCCCTTGACCAGTTTTGACCACGTTTGACCTGTTGACCAGGTTGAACCGAGCCCGAGAGCGTCCCGAACTTAAATTTTTCACCCGAGTCGAAAGTGGTTCGATGGACTCTACAGGTCACTAGGAGTCCAAAAATATATTTTTCGTCGAAAACTTATGGCTGGAAATCGCCAGAACCATGTCAGAGGTCGAGCCCGAAAGCGTCCCGAACTTAAATTTTTCACCCGAGTCGAAAGTGGTTCGATGGACTCTACAGGTCACTAGGAGTCCAAAAATATATTTTTCATCGAAAACTGATGGCTGGAACTCGCCAGAACCATGTCAGGAGTCGAGATTTCGCCGGAGAATAGAATTTCTTGAAACTTTGCAGGAATGCTCCTAAAGTCCCGATCGAAGCATCTGCAAAGTCAAAAGTTCAAAACGGACTCGCCGGAATTTAACCGGAATGTCGCCAGAGTTGCCATAGAGCTCAAACCGCTAAGAATTAGCTAAAACTAACCACACCACGCGATCCGGAACGTCGGATATAGTCGAAAAAGTGTACTCTTGGCCGGAAAACGGCCGCCGGAAAAGTCGCCGGTCGCCGGAAAAGTCGCCGGAAAGTTTCTAGAGAGAGAGAGAGAGTTTTAGAGAGAGAAAGAGATGTGAAATAATGATTTTTATTTATTTATTTTTTTTTAAATCATTTATATAGTGGAGGTTTCGTGGGCTTGGGCCCAAGGCCCACAAGCCCGTCTTCGCACCCGAACATCATGGAAGTATCGTAGAGCATAATATTAATACTAAAATACGCAAATTAGGATCGGTAGTCGATGTTTGCGTGTTCGTTCGTCGGTTGCGTAAAAATCGCGAGTAATTAAATTGTTGACGTTTTTAACCCCTCGTATACGAATATTGCCATAACTTTCTCATACCTTAACGAAACCTTGTGAAATTTTTATCACACATTCTTGTGAGTATAATTATGCTTTACAAAGCTTCGGGTTCGCTAAAAGGTCACTCAGAGGTATACCTTTAAACATGTTGACACATTTAACCCCTGTAGTTTGTAATTCCTCACTTTCTGTCACAATTGGCTTCGTACGATCCATGATTTATTCGGTTGAGGTTATGAACATCATGTAGGGTTACTGTAAAGTATATTTATCCCTTGTTGACATTTTGAACCCTTATACTCACATACTTTCCATGTTTGTCAACTTTAGTCCCTCTAAATATAATTTCACACGTTCAAGCTTATGACACGTGTCAATACATTATAGGACGTGAATTTTCGAGGTGTTACATCCTCACCCCCTTAAAAGAAATCTCGACCTCGAGATTTGGTAAAATGATGGAAGTACTTTTTGTCGCATAATGGACTTAACTTCCACAACATATCTAGAGTCTTTCCAAGCTCCTAAAGTGACTCCTATATTAGGTACATGTATCCTTTTTGGAGCTTCTTAACCTGTCGATCCTCAATCGATACAGGATGCTCATCACATCATAAATTTGCATAACATTATGTGATAGTGCTTCTTGACTTATTGGCGAAACACACTTTTCAGTCACTAGTGTGTAATGTATTGCGAGCTCCGCCAAGCTCCTTGAATAGGTTTTAGCTTATAAGCTACCTGATCTTGATACATTCGATTCCCTTCGAATGATTCTATATATTCAACGCTTAACTAGCCTGATAATTTAACAGATTTGGCACACCCTTCCTGGGTGATATCTATTGTTGAACCTTATTCCTTAATCAAGAATTTAGGAGGTTTGCTATTTTCATTAATCCTTGATTTTCTGCCGAATACTGACATCTTACAGATGATTATGAATTTGCGTGATCTTATTTGTTGTTTCCAATGCAACTTTCAGATCCTGATAATTGGACTTACCAATCTATTGTCCTAACAATAGATGTTTAACATTCCATTTATACAAGGTCTCCAAAGGAGTAGCCTTGATACTTATATATCAACTATTATAGGAAAGCTTATCTTAAGGTGAGATGGTTATTCCAACCACTGCTTAACAAATTTTAAGGAATAGCTAATCCTTACAGCTAGTCGAACAAATCGACGATCCTGGGCAGCTGATGGCAAATTCTTAATTGTTGCCTAATTAGGGTTGCGGTAAAAATGCATAAGCAAAAAGAACCGTCTTTCATAATTAACTATACCGAAATCTCAGGATATTGAGTTAGGCTATATGAACCCTCTATTTTAAAACTTAGTAAATTAGGGTTTCGATTCTTCCAATGATGGTGCTAGCCGTCTTGGAGATTTCATAATAATACAGCCTTAAATGGGATATAAACCTTAACTCCACCTGCCCCTCAGGGTAAACAGGGTAATCCTAGGAGAAGATAATTAACGTACAAGGAGGTTACAGAGATTTTACAATCTCAGACTCCAATTTATTCATCATTGCTTGTGTCAATTAAGTGACACACTTATGTTACTAGTCCACGAATTCCTTAATCGGGAACATTTACTTGGATAATTCCATTCTGGATATCTTCCTTAAATACTACTAGTCGACTTTGGTACAATATGACCATTGGGATATCTCAGGGGTTCCATGCATTAAACCTCCATACTGATCAGGCATGGAAGTAATCTATGGGACACACTAGGATACGCCAATCCTCATATGGCACTTTTATCAAACATAGTTTGGCATTCGCAGTCGATAAAAAAAACAATGAGAACTAATAAAATAAAGTAATATATATTGTCGTACTCTATTCGAAGAAAGAGTACTCTTAGATTTTTCAGAAGGATCCCTTGCCGATACTTAGAAGAATCGGTTACTATGGTTTCCTTGGTAAGTTATACCTTGTGGATAATATAAAAGTTTGCTAAGCTTATGGTTTATGAAGATTTAAATTTTTTTTTTTTTTTTTTTGCCTGTATTAAATCAGGACACTTAGCAGAAATTATCATTGGTAAATGATAAGGAATGTACTTGATGACATCGTGAACTGCCTCTTGGCATTCATCAGGTGAGTTCAGACGTTTCCTTTCTTAGCCTTTCCAGGCTTAGCTGCACCTTCTTTGGCAGCTTTATGGTATCTAGTTCTGATGCGGCCTTACTCACCACAGCCGTGACAGACTACATTCTTTGTGTCCCTACATTCATGGGAAAATGATGACCCGTTCCTTTGCAGATGTCACACTGCTTTGGTCCTTCCAACTGCTGTGTCAACCACAGCTTGGAGATTAACTCCATTAATATTGAGGTTTACGTTTGTAGCTTTATTATCTTTCGTCGCCTTAATAGTATTGCGACTGTCGTCTACCTCATCCAAGTTTTCCATACTTGAAACTTGGTACCAATCACCAAAATTTAACAATTATTAGTCATCATCCTGATGACCCGACTTAGATTAGCCACGACATTCATAAACCGTATGGGCTATTCTATTCCGAACATTCCTAGTGAATGTTATTTGAATGTATATCCATTATATTTAGCCTAGGTCACAAAAGGACCATCAATGGCATTCAAAGGTTGGAATGAGTCCAATACCTGCTTGACAGGGGACCATAATGTCACAATTGTCTTTGTCACAAGGAGGATTATAAATAGCTCAAAGGCTAGCCTTACATGACTTTGGTTATATATATACATATATGGCGTAGAAGCCTGTCGCGAGGGACGTAGAAAGATATGGCATAAAGCCTAGTCATGAAGGACATAAGTAATCATATGGCGCGAAGGCCTTGTCATAATGACATTCAGATATGGCACAAATGGCCTTGTCTCTAGGACGTTATAGGATATGGCACTAAGGCCTGTCACCAGGGATGTTAACATTTATTATGTTAGCTTGACATGAACGACTAATTATAGCACGGAGGCTTGTTATGGGTGACTTGAAATATAACTTGTGGATTTGTCACAATGACATCAATTCATAGGCTGCAATCTTATCAGATCAGGAGTTTTAAGGCTTGAACATAGTTCTTCACCTTTGGACAGGGAGTCATAGACTACAACTGTCATCGTCTTGAAAGGCGATTCACTTAACAGAAAGGTAAACCAATTAACATCACTAATGGATGTCTATATATAATTATAGTATCTAATGATATTAGTCATGATCACCTCGATCATATTGACTATTAGGTTTGGGTATAATCCCACCATTTTGAATAGGGGATCATAAAGATCACCACTGTTTTGTCTTATCGGCAATAGAGTATAGTATAGCCCGTAGGCATTTCATCACTAGGGATGTCAATATTATGAATTTATGATCATCATACTGATGATACTAGTCAGGATCGCAACGATAGTATAGACTATGGGATTTGAGTATAGCTCACCCCCTTGGGCAAAGAATCACAAAAGGTTTCAATTACCTTGTCTCTATTGGACAATATAATATAGCCCTTAGGCCAAACATCATTGGGGATGTTTAAATTTTAATCATCGTACTGATGATTTTAGTCATGATCGCATTGATCATACAGACTATTAGGCTTGAGCACAGCTTGCTACCTAAAATAGGGGATCGTAGAGATCACAATGTTTGTGTCACAATGGACAATATAATATGGCCCGTAGGCGAAACATCACTAATGGATGTTTATAATAGGTTCATCGTATTAGATGATATAAGTCATTATTTTATTAATCATATTGACTATTTGGCTTGAGCATAGCTCACCACCTCAGACAAGGAATCATAAAGATAACAATGTCAATGTCCCAAATGGGCAATATATTATAGCCCGTAGGCAAAACATCACTAAAGGATGTTAAATAATATGATCATCGTATTAGATGATATTAGTCATGATCGCATTGATCATATAGACTATTTTGTTTGGACATAGTCCAACATTTTAGACAGGAGGTCAAAGACCACCACTGTCGTTGTCTTATCGGACAACAAGCTTAGCCCGTAGGCACTTCATCACTAACGGATGTTTATAATATGATCATCTTATAGGATGATATAAGCCATGATTCCTAAATCACTAGGCTAGATAAGGGAATTGGAAGAATCCAATATCAGGATGACTGTTGTGATTTTCTCGAATCACATTTGTCAAGAGTGCTAACACGTTCCTAAGTGTTAACAAGGATCTGAATCCCTTGAGTAGGTTTCACCATCTTGGCCGCGTAGGATAGGTTTCACCTTTAAGATTCTTTTTAAAATGCATACAGACAGGGAAGGAAGGATATTTATTTTATTCAGGATTTTTATCATAAATCCTAATTCATAAGTTAATAATAGCACAAATGGCCTAGTCGCGTAGACAAGTTAAATTTATAAGCCATGATTTCAGAGAATCGCGGCATTAAGGTTTGAATCAAAGTTTATTACCTTTTCCTGACAGGGAGCTAGAGGCCACCACTGTCTTTAGTCTCAGAGGACATTAACTATAGCCCGTAGGTACTTCCCTTCTAAGGGATGTTTATTACGGAATTGCCCCTTAGGGAAATTCATTAACCATGGTAAACAAAGACCATATTTGGTTAATTTATTAATCATCTATGTTTAGGATTTCTATTATAATTTATCCTAATTATAAAACATTAACAGTTTTATTAGTGGCACCCAATGGCCTGGTCACATGGACATTTATAGATTATAAGCTTATGATTTCAGAGAATCAAAGCATGAAAGTATATTGGCACAATAGGCCTAGTCACAAGGACAATTATAAATTATATGCTAGGATTTCAGAGAATCAAAGCATTTGAGGTTTGAACCTAGTTCATTACCTTTTTCTGACAGGGAGTCATAGCTACCACTGTATTTTGGCTCACGTAGAAATGAGCAAGGCCCGTAGGCACTATATTACCACGTATGGTTAAAATATGATCATCTTAATTGATGATGTAAACCCAGGATTCAGAGATCATTAAACTGGGTTAGGAATCTTTTGAAGAATCCTTAATAACGTGTGTGATTTCCAACGAATCACATCTGCCGGGAGTGTTAACATGTTTTCAGATGTTAACTGGGATACGAATCTTTTAAACAGGTCTTACCATCTTGGCCAGGTCTTTATAATGACACTCAGGCTAGGTTTCACTCTTAAGATTCTTAATCATATTTAATAGGCAGATCATTATTAAAAAGGAATGATTTTTGATTTATTCATTTCATATATATATTTATACATATAATAGCAAAACTGAAATTTATAACTTAACATTCCAATTATCATAATAAGTACAGAGTTGCCCTTAGCGGGACTTGAAAGGAATAATGTGTCCTCGGAGGGACTGAAAGATAAATATGTCCATATGAGGACTATTAAGGAAACGATCTTCTGCAAGAGGAGTTTCTTCTTCATTTTATTTCAGAATGCCTTCTCCTTGTATGCTCGTTTCATTCTAGCCGCGGTACAAAGCTCAGCATTTCAAGGCTCCGGGTGTGGAGAACTCCTATTACGGCTTCTTCGTTTGGCGACGTGTCCAATAAAAATTTGGAAGTAAAAAGTTCTTAGATTAGGATTTAGAATATTCCTAAGTTAAGTCTAGACTCAGAAGTTTAGATATGTGCAATTGTGTAACTGAGATTAAACACAAAAGGCTAGTGTTTAATTCACTCAGTGTTGGCTCTGATACCAACCTGTCACACCCCGATTTTCCACGTGTCATCGGTGGGCCCGGTAGGGGAGTATCGTGACGTGGTTGGTAACATCATAGTCAAACAACACAATTTAAATGCACAGCGGAAGCAAATGATAAAATATATTACAATCCGATTCAAAAGTAATATCAAATATCACAACGGAACGTAAGATGGATCCACAGGAGGATCTTTGACAGAAAGATAATATCGTTCAACAGACTTTAACATCTAAAGCTTGCGAGACTCTTTACTGATGCTAGGAGTAGCCAGCCAATTCCGATTAGTACCTGCACTTAGCCTTTTTGGAAAATACGTCAGTTTACACTGGTAAATACAATCAACCGACTCATTTTGAAATGATTTAAAAATTGGTTTGGATGCACATGGCATAAATGTTTTATAATTTGATTAAAATGCACAGAGGCAAAATTAACCTTTTATAACTTGGGATAATTATTTAAATATAATACTTGTATGGATTTACATGTTCCTCATGCGTTCAGTAGCCCGGATCGAGCCGGGTTAAAGATCAATAGACACACCACAAGTATAGGCCCACATGGAAGTGAGATACCGTTTCCCTTAAGCAACTGTCAGGTGTATGCCTACACCCCGTGCATAAGCCGTGGCCATTTTATAATACAATGATGTCAAGGATATCCGGGACACGGTCATTAACCCCCCAAAGGCTTTAAGCAAACAAAACAATATTAAACGAGGCATCTCAATACTTTCATTATCATTCATTCAATCAAAGATTCAACGCCCCGACCAAGCGGTATTTTATATACCGTACCCCAAGCCCGTATAGGGAAAATAAGTTAAAAGTATTTACCTGAGCTAAATATAAATTCAATCCCAGCCGTATCAAATCAGCAAGTACAGATAGCTTTTACTGGGCTCCTAAATCTGGAACGAAGGTTTATAATAACCTATTAGAATACTAACGGGTCTTTAGTTAAGCTTAAGCTTAGACCGGCTAGTTTCAAAGATACGGTTCGTACGCACGATTAAGCGATGACCGGATAGAATGTGATTTAGACCCTACAAGTTCAGAGACTTGTTTAATATGGGTATTTCATGCACACTCTAGATTTTGAGATAAAACCGATAAGGTTTGACCCGTTTCGGCTAATTTATGTAAATTAGTTACATAAACCGAACCGAACGCGCAAAAGGCGTGACGGGTAATCATAAGAGTCCTAACCATGTTTCCTATGTTAATATGCCTCAAATATGTTGTGACATCAGTAAGATGTCTTTTATTATGCCCGAAACGAATTTAAACACAAACTATGCCCCGTAGGGGTAGTTTGGTAATTTCACATAAGCCGAAAAGCTCAAAACTGAAGTCTGAGTTTATCAACCTTTGCTTATTGTTAAAATATTATAATTTGCCTCAAATATCAGTAGGTATCACCCTTGGTATGTTTAAAATACTCTTAGTACATACTATGCGTTAAAAACGCTTATTTAGGCGATTAAAAGCCGTTTACGGGTTCGATACATAAAGCTGATATTTTTACCATTCCAGAAGGCTTAAAATAAATTATTTATCATTTAAGATCAGTAGCAAAAGGTTTGGAGTCGTTTAGATATGTAAAACTCATTTTATAGCCCGTAAGGGCAAAACCGACAAATACCGGATTAAGCCTACGACTATAAGTTATGCTCAGCCTAAAATTTATTAAAAATCTTTAAAAATCCCAAAATAATATATTACATCAGTGGGTAAAAGATTTGGTATCAAAAAGTAGGCTTAACTAGGCTATACGCTAATTACGCCGTCTTATTATCATAAGGCTTTAATTTTTACGCTAACGAGCATAACTCTTATTCTATACCTCAAACTGATGTCAACTTTGCATACAAGTTTATATATCAGTAATTAAGGTTTCTACTCTTTTACATTTTCAAAAACACGTTTTAATGTGAAAAGGGCATAATGGTCAACATATGAGCAATTAACGGAATCATGCATATTAATTGGATAACTAATGATCCGAGGTGTATAATCACAGAGGATTATACTAGCATGTAACCTGGTCCAAATGAAGCTCTAAGGTATTTCTAAAACATACCATAACGGGTCAGAACTGAAAGTCGAAGTATAAGTAAAACTATGCGACTTTCAGTTCCGAACCGGGTCTAAACAGGAAATTGTCGGGTTGAACATGTTTAGACATGTTCTTACACTAATTACCAAGTTATATTAATGATCAAACAGGTTGTATGTGTTCTACATTGCTAATTATGCATAAATTAGAAATTAATTATCCTGTTGACTTTTTAATAACAAGTTTAACCCGACATTTGACCTAGTTAGAGTCGGAATCAGAGGATGCCCTTTTAAGGGTTTAATGCTCACATAATATAACAAAATTCGAATCGTTAAAAATTTTACCGAGCCTCGTGTTGACTGCGTTGACCAGCAGTTGACCACGTTTGACCGATGTTGACCAGGTTTGACCGAACCCAAAACTGAACCGAGGCACTAACATGACTCAAAACTTCCCCTTGACCAGTTTTGACCACGTTTGACCTGTTGACCAGGTTGAACCGAGCCCGAGAGCGTCCCGAACTTAAATTTTTCACCCGAGTCGAAAGTGGTTCGATGGACTCTACAGGTCACTAGGAGTCCAAAAATATATTTTTCGTCGAAAACTTATGGCTGGAAATCGCCAGAACGATGTCGGAAGTCGAGCCCGAAAGCGTCCCGAACTTAAATTTTTCACCCGAGTCGAAAGTGGTTCGATGGACTCTACAGGTCACTAGGAGTCCAAAAATATATTTTTCATCGAAAACTGATGGCTGGAACTCGCCAGAACCATGTCAGGAGTCGAGATTTCGCCGGAGAATAGAATTTCTTGAAACTTTGCAGGAATGCTCCTAAAGTCCCGATCGAAGCATCTGCAAAGTCAAAAGTTCAAAACGGACTCGCCGGAATTTGACCGGAATGTCGCCGGAGTTGCCATAGAGCTCAAACCGCTAAGAATTAGCTAAAACTAACCACACCACGCGATCCGGAACGTCGGATATAGTCGAAAAAGTGTACTCTTGGCCGGAAAACGGCCGCCGGAAAAGTCGCCGGTCGCCGGAAAAGTCGCCGGAAAGTTTCTAGAGAGAGAGAGAGAGTTTTAGAGAGAGAAAGAGATGTGAAATAATGATTTTTATTTATTTATTTTTTTTTTAAAATCATTTATATTGTGGAGGTTTCGTGGGCTTGGGCCCAAGGCCCACAAGCCCGTCTTCGCACCCGAACATCATGGAAGCATCGTAGAGCATAATATTAATACTAAAATACGCAAATTAGGATCGGTAGTCGATGTTTGCGTGTTCGTTCGTCGGTTGCGTAAAAATCGCGAGTAATTAAATTGTTGACGTTTTTAACCCCTCGTATACGAATATTGCCATAACTTTCTCATACCTTAACGAAACCTTGTGAAATTTTTATCACACATTCTTGTGAGTATAATTATGCTTTACAAAGCTTCGGGTTCGCTTAAAGGTCACTCAGAGGTATACCTTTAAACATGTTGACACATTTAACCCCTGTAGTTTGTAATTCCTCACTTTCTGTCACAATTGGCTTCGTACGATCCATGATTTATTCGGTTGAGGTTATGAACATCATGTAGGGTTACTGTAAAGTATATTTATCCCTTGTTGACATTTTGAACCCTTATACTCACATACTTTCCATGTTTGTCAACTTTAGTCCCTCTAAATATAATTTCACACGTTCAAGCTTATGACACGTGTCAATACATTATAGGACGTGAATTTTCGAGGTGTTACATCCATCCAGCGTCTTTGTCTCATATTTAACTCTTTTTGCCCAAAAACATACCTTAGACTCCTATGATCGGTGAAAATGGTAAACTTGCTACCGTAAAGGTAATGTCTCCAAATCTTAAGGGCAAAAATTTTGGCTCCTAATTCCAAGTCATGGGTTGAATAATTCTCTTCATGATTCTTTAGTTGTCTAGATGCGTAAGCTATAACCTTTTGGCGTTGCATTAATCCACATCCATAACTTAGAAGCGTCACAATAGACTACAAAGTCTTCAGTTCCTTCTGGTAACGCTAGTATGGGTGCATGGGTCAGTCTTTTCTTAAGAATTCTAAAGCCTTCTTCCTGTTTTGGTCCCCATTTAAACCTAACAGATTTACAGGTTAGCTTAGTTAAGGGAATGGCTATTCTAGAAAAATCTCGAATAAATCTTCTATAATAACCGGCCAATCCTAAGAAACTTCTAACCTCGGTTGGTGACTCAGGGGTTTTCCATTTGGTAATCACCTCGATCTTGGTGGGATCCACATGAATTCCTTCATGATTGACTAGATGTCCAAGAAATTGTACCTGTTCTAACCAAAACTCGCACTTTGAAAACTTTGCATAAAGCTTTTCTTTCCTCAATAAACTTAGAAGTGCGTGTAAATGCTTTGCGTGTTCCTCCTTACTTTTAGAGTAAATAAGAATATCATCTAAAAAGACAATTATGAATTTATCCAAATATGGCTTACATATTCGGTTCATCATGTCCATAAATGCAGCTGGGGCATTGGTTAAACCAAATGGCATGACAGTAATTTCATAATGGCCATACCTTGTTCTGAAAGCGGTCTTAGGAATGTCCTCTTCCTGTACCTTCAATTGATGATATCCTGATCGTAAATCGATTTTCGAGAAAAATCGAGCTCCTTGCAATTGATCGAACAGATCATCGATTCTTGGTAATGGATACCGATTCTTAATCGTGACTTTGTTCAATTCACGGTAATCAATATACATACGCATAGATCCATCTTTCTTTTTAACAAATAAAATTGGTGCTCCCCACGGCGATGAACTTGGCTGTATGAATCCTTTTTCCAACAATTTGTCTAATTGTTTCTTCAGTTCCTGCATTTCTACTGGTGCCAAACGATAAGGTATTTTGGCAATTGGTGATGTCCCTGGTAGCAGATGGATTATGAATTCAACTTCCCTGTCCGGCGGTAGTCCTGGCAATTCTTCCGGAAACACCTCGGAAAACTGAGATACTACTGGAATATCTTTCAGTTCTTTTCCTTTAGTGTTAGTGATTATGGAAATCAAATACACTAAAGATCTTTTTCTTATATAACTTGCTGTTTTCATCCCAGAGATGAATTTTGTGGATCTAGATGGTTTATCTCCCTTAATTGTGATCTTTTCACCCCTTGTGAATTTACTTGAATTGACTTTTGATCACATAAAATACTGGCTTTATTGGCTATTAACCAATCCATTCCTAATACAACATCAAATCCTGCCAGGTTCATTGGGTAAAGGTTTGCAATAAACTTTTGATTTAAAAATTCTATTCTTGCTCCCTGCAAGATTTGAGAAATCTTAACGGTTTCCCCATTTACTGTTTCTACTAGACATTCTTGTGAGAGTTTAGTTAATGGTTGATTAAGAAGTTTGCAAAATGAAGTATTAATAAAACTTTGGTTCGCACCAGAGTCAAATAATACTTTAGCAAAAACATCATTAGCTAAAAACGTACCGGCTATCATGTCTGGAATCATCTTGGCTTCTTCTGTAGTTAGAACAAATGCTCTAGCATAAGCTACGGCCAGGGCCTTCGTGGCCCGCAAGGCTCCCTAGGGTAGGCCCTAGGGTTGCTGAGTTGACCAATAGGCTCGACACGACTGGGACACGTGGCGGCACCGGGTTAAGCCCGGTGGCCTATCCGTCGCGGCCCGCGTAAGAGGTAGCCAAGGGCTACGCGGCCCGCCAGAGACCCATGAAATGTGTTTTTTAATTAATTTTAATAATATTAAAGGTATTCAGGGCCCGTTTGCGCATACGGGATGTATTTTAAGACATATAGGGAACTTTAATTATTTTTAGGGTGTCAAAAAATCTAGGAGGGTTGTTATAGATCGGGACGCCCAGAATTTTTAACCAAGCTACTCTCTCGAAAATAGGTGGCATTCCTTCCCATACATACAATCTCGAAAACCACTTCTCCCATTCATTCACCTTCTGATAACGGAAGACTTCCGCTTCCTCTGGACCATCAAAAGTCAGTAATACTTTGAGACCTCCTAGGTATTTTAAATTCAGTCCATCCTCCGAGATTCCTGCAAGGTGATCTTTCAACTCATTGAGAATGTCTATGTCCTTAACCTCTCCGACGAGCGACTTGAACTCCAAAGATTTTTTTGTTTCCGTATTCATTGGAGGAAGATCAATAGACACCACTTTGTTGTTGCCTTAGGGAAGCACTGCTGATTTGTAGGTTTTCGATCCGTGGGGTTGTGCATGAGACTTATTCTGGGCCACAACAGGTTTGATAACTGGTTCCCTCGCCTGAAGTCTGGAAAAAACTGAAATTCTATTTCCTTTGTTCAGCATTTCAGTCTTGACTCCATTCCTATCAAACTTTGCAATGTTCACCCCAATGACTGCCCCGTTAATATGAACTTTCTTCAGATTCTCAATCCACCAATTGGGGTCCGAGACATTAGATAGTTTTACAAACCCAAATCTATTGCCCGCTCTATCTTTCTTAAGAGGGACGAAAACATCCTCTAGATTCTCCAAATATTCAAAAGCCTTCCAAAGCATGGACCGGTTGCACGATTCTGGTTGGTTGGAGATAAAGAAAGAGGTAGCATTTCGGAGTATGAGTTCTCTATCAGCAAAAGCTTTTTCCTTTCTATAATCCTCTTTGCTAAGGATTGTACGCCAGCTATCATTCTGGCCCTTCCACACTTTCCTTCCCATGGAGAACCAAGGGACACCTCACGGGTCTTTAAAAGGTTAACATGATTCGTTATGGTCTAGTTGAACTATAATTATAGCCGCGACCAATGACAGACCTGCTAAGCAATCAAGAAAACCGGAGGCAAGACAAACCGATAAGAAGAATGCTCAGAAGAACAGAAGGAGGAACAAACAGCCCAACACCTCCTAACGAGGCTCCTTACGAACATGAAACACAAGGTTTCTTCCGATCAAAGAACGTTATACAGGCCAAGGAGTAAAGCGCTTTAGATACCACCGATCAATCTGCCCAGAATATGCTAACGAGGCTCGTTACGGACAGGACACGCTAGAATCCGACAGATCACAGGACGTTATACAGATCTGGGGGAGGAGAGACGGAAGGAAATCACCGGCGCCGATCTGTATAACGTCCTGTGATCGGTCGGATTGATTGGTCTTTAATGCTCATAAATATGCACATGTTTTAAGTGTTTAGAAACACACACTTATTTTAAATAAGGATAAAGTATCATGTTTTAATGTTTTCTTAAATTCATTTAAGTATAAATGGTGGTTTGAAAACCTGAAAGTTATATTTTTACATAAAATATATACTTTACAAAATCAAAATACGATATTGTAAACAAGACTACAAGTATATATACATATATATATTGAATAAATGTATATTAAACACAAGATTGTGTTATTATGTTATAGTCTTATGGATAAATAGGGATAATTGTTGGGAATCAATATTTCATATCTTTATATATTATTGTTCTAGACTTTACAATATATATATAGGGAGAAGATCATGCGAGAACCACCTCTTATTGCGAGAACCGCGAAAACCAATGTGAACACAACAAAAAATGCCTAAAAATACCTAAAAATCACACAATTTTTTTTAATATTTTTTATATAAAAATCGCTACTTTTCGAAGCAAAAAAAAAATTAATTTTTTTTGCCACTAAAAGTAGCGATTTGAGCATAAAAAATATAAAAAAAAAATTTAGATTTTTTTTATTTTTTTAGGTTTTTTGGGGGTTTAGTTTTTAGCATTTTAGCTTGGGGTGGGGGGGGGGGGGTTTAGGTTTTTGGGGGGTGGGGAGGGGGGTTAGTTTTTTTTTTTTAGGTTTTTTGGGGGTTTTAGTTTTAGCATTTAGCTTGGGGGAGGGGGGTTAGGTTTTTTTGGGGGGGGGGGGGGTGGGGGGGTTTAGGTTTTTTTTTTTTTTGGGGGGGGGGGGGGGTGGGGGTTAGTTTTTTTTAGGTTTTTTAGCTATTTTAGGTTGTGTTCACATTGGTTCTCGCAATAAATGGAGTTCTCGCATGAGCCCCTCCCTGTATATATATATATATATATATATATATATAAATTCATTCGAGAAACAAAATTTCTATTTTATGGAATGTTTATACGTATTCATACTATATTTATAAATGATATATATAAACTTGTTCAAGAAACGAGTTCTCCTTTTTCTAGAATTATATTATTTATGGGAAACTAATATGTAGAAATATAATATAAATTATTCTTATATAAATACGTGTTGTATTTTGAGGTGTATTTCCCTAAAATAAAGACATAACTTAATTCCGACCGAGACGAGTTACGGCTTGGGTTGACACCATTATTTTGTTATTAACCCGAACACGAGTTCATATGAGAATACAAAGACAAGTTATGATAATTTTATAAATATATTTATAGATACTTTATATAAACATATATTTCCAAGAATTCAAAGATGTATATCACTAATGCGTTGTTGAGTTAAAGTATTTCAAAATGAGGATTTCTATCGAGTCTAGCTAGTTGGGTGAACACTATACATGACCAACAAGCATGTTAGAGGTAATTCAATAGACCTAAGTTCCTTAACGAGATTAGGACACTTGTAGGCCGGATACAAACAGGGATACAAAAGTGAGTGCTAGCGTGCACAGACACAAAATGTTTTAAGTTCATCTCCCCTTTTCATTTTAAACGTTTTTCAGTTTTACAACTATCGGGGGGAAATACATGTATAATGGTATGATAAGCTAGGGAATGAAACAACTAGATGATGTGCGAATAGGGTGGTACTTAAGCACCATTAATCATGTTAGACCGAGGAACAAAAGGGGTAGATCTATCGGGTTTTGGCGAGCCCCACTCTTGGTTTCTAGACCCACACAGAAGAGTGCTTTTGTGTCTCAGTCGAGGGTAAACGACACAAATTCTTTAAGGGTTGGATTGCTTCCTACGTCGGCACACATATTAATGTCCTTGCAAAACATTAATGATCAACGTTTTCATAGACGGTTTACATACCGGTTTTTATACATATACATCTCACATTTTAAATATTTATCTTATACAACTAAACACATGAACTCGTCAACTTTTGTTGACTTTTTCAACTTAACATGTATTTCAGGAAATTAGTGGACCATGCAGGGATTTCAGTCAAGAAAGCAAGTGTCACGACTCCATGCCACATTTTGAAGGGTTTGCTCGTTATATGCCGCTTCCTTGCGGTGATATAGTGGTCAAAGCCTTAACATTTTAAAACTTGCATGTCATCTTATGGTTGTAAAAAATATGTTTAACTTATGTTGCGTTTTGGAACGATTATGTCAATGGCATTTGGAGCTTGTTTTTATTCATCTAGTATGTCCGCTGCCGTACTCAATTGGGAGCGTGAATCGAACAGTAGGAAAGGGATTCCTTGATCAGCCATTGATCAAGAGTAACAACTCAAAAAGAAGATGAAAAGTGATTGTAAAAAATCGGTGGGCACCAATGAAGAAACACCAAACTAATCTGGTGATTAGTTTGTGGTATGTGCCTCGATAAACAAAGGTTAATCTTCTTCTGTCTCGTCCAAATAGCTATGCAGATCCTGAAAAAAAATCAACACAGCGTAAGCTCATTACAAGGAGGATAATAGGGGGGTTCTCCTTGTAATGTCACACCCCGATATTTCAACCATAACCCAATGGGGAGTATCGTGACGTAGTTGATATCATCATAGTCAATATAAATAGAATAGCACAACGGAAGTCTTGGAGTATAAATTATTATAAACCATAATGTCCAAAGTTCAAAATAAATATACAGAGGGTTCGTAATAAAAGATCCACAGGCGGATCATAAAAATGTACAAAAGATGTTCAACAGACTTTAGGCATATCTAAGGATTTGCAAGATCCTCTTATATCAATACCAAGCAGCTTCCAGCCTATTACGTGTTATACCTGTAACTTAGTCTTTTGAAAATACGTCCGTTTACACTGGTAAATACAATTAACTGACACATTTTGAAAAAAATTTCCAAAATTGATTTAAGTGCACAAGGCACATGAAAATCTTTTATAACTTGGGATAATTAAAATTTTAATCTTGTATACAATTTTACGTGTTTGTCAATACATATGGGGCCTAGTATAGAAACCGAGACATGATTAACCAACACACCACTTATAAACCCACAAAGGAGTTATCCCCAACTTGTGGGTAAAAACATTTTAGCATTTGCATTGTCGGGTGCATGGCTACACCCCGTGCTTTAGTCGTGGCCATAAGTAACTTAAATGAGCCAAGGATATCCAGGACACGGTTGCGTTAACCCCCAATGTTTAAGTTATCAAACAAGACAGATTAAAACGGGTTATGCGGATTTTGTAGCCACAATCCGGCATATGATCCCATACCCGACCAAGCGGTAATAATTTACCGTATCCCAAGCCCGTATAAGGAAAATAAGTTAAAAGTATTTACCTGAACTAGTAGTTGACTTTAAAATGCAAAGTTTTATTAACTCAGCCGTTTAATAAATAGGTAAGTGTAGGTAGCATTTACTGGAAAGCTCTAGTCTGGAATGATGGTAATAATAACCAATTAGAATGCTAACGGGTCTTATTTAAGTCGTAGACTTAGACCGCTAGCTTAAAGTGTTATAAACGGTACGATACGCTAGATTAAGCGATGACCAGAATAGAATGTAGTTTAAACCCAACAAGTATTAAGACTTGTATAATATGGGTAAACTAATTACATTCTGGAATTTGAGATTAAAATGATAAGGTTAAACCCGTTTCGGTAAACTTATGTAAACTAGTTACATAAGTCGAACCTTACGCGTATAAGCATTAACAGGTAACTGAATTAGTCATGTACAAGTTCCATATGTCATTATACTTTAAACAAGTTATAATATCAGTAGGACATCAACTTGTATGCCCGTTAAGGTTTTAAAACCGAATTAAGCCTCATAAGTGCATTTTGGTCATTTACTGACTTGTAAAAGGAGCTTGCTGCAATCTAATGTTATGATTATAAACATTCTGGAAAACTAGTTAATTTAAGATATAATATCAGAAGGATATCAAATATATGTGTGGTTTATGTTTTAAAACCAAACTATGCACCGTAGGGGCATTTTGGTCATTTCACACATAGTTTGAAAGCTTATCTGGGATTCTGAGTTTATAACATTTACCTATTGTAAAAACATTTTAAATAAGTTATAAAATCAGTATGTAACAAGTCTTGGTTGATAAATATGGTTTAAAACCATACTATGCGCCGAAACGGCGTTAAAGTCGTTAAATGACAATATTTTCGATGTTTTATGAAAACTGATGTTATGACCAGGTTTATATCGTCAAAATAAGTTATTTAGTATAACACATCAGTAGGTAAAAAGGTTTTGTAAGAAAAGTATGATTAAAACCATTTTAAGTGCCATAAGGGTATTATCGTCATTTATCGGCATAATACAAGAGCTTGTGCTTAAACTCAGAATATAAACTGACTTGACATCCCAAATAATCCTACTTATGATATTACATCAGTAGGTAATGAGTTTTGTAAATAAATTATGTTTAAAACCATTTTAGATGTCGAAAGGGCATTTTGGTCCTTTAAAAACAAAATTTACGATGTTATACTAAAACCCAGTTTATGACCAGAATATTAACATCAAAATATGTTAAACATGTTAACATATCAGTATGCAACTCATTTGAAAGTTCATTAATGTTTAAAACCTCATTTTTATATAAAAGGGCAAAATGGTCAAAGTTTAGTATAATAACGGAACTTGCAATAAAAACACAGATTACTATTATAGCCATGCAATATAACCTCATAGGATTATACTACATAATAATATGGTCATAATGGAACCTTAAAACAGTAGGAAACTAACCTAATTCGGGTCTGAATCGAAAGTCAAAGCAGAAGTCAAACTTCGCGACTTTCGGTTGTGAATCGACCCTAAACCTGGAATTGATGGGCTGAACATGCTTACACATGTTCTAATAATCATTACCAAGTTATTCAAGTGTTAAAACATATTTTATAACACCTACATTATCAGATTATGATTATTTTCAAAACTGACCCGTTTTACTTTTTAATATTAATAACTTTGACCCGTTAATTGACCAAGCAAACGTGATTTTCAGGAGGTGCCCTTTTGAGGGATTAACACCTACCTAATTGCGATCACGTAGCCATGTTCGCCTGAAACAATGGCTGGACCATTAAGGTCTAAACCAAAAGTTAAAGATTTTATCGAAAAAGCTTGACTTTCGGCTTTTAAAATCCTATAAACGAAAATGTAGGAGGTAGGAACACTTACAAAAGGTCCTAGCTCGAACTTGCACTAAAGAGGAGTCTCCCTTCAGCTGGGAATCTCCAGAGAGAGCAAGAAGAATGATTTAAAGAAGGTGCAAGGTGAAATGGTGCACCAAGACCTCTATTTATAGTTGGAATTGAGGTTTTTGGATCAAGCCAGCTGTTTTGAGAAGCTTAGAGATCACTCCAGGTGTCCTATGATGTGTCTAAAACCAGCATTGAGCTCATGGTTTCGAATTATGAGAGTATTGTGGTTTGTGTGGTGAACAAAGAAGAATACAACAGCTGTAAGAAACATTTTGCACAGGTCAAGGCTTCGCATCCCGCGACCGAGTCGACCAAATGGGGTTGTGCCCCGTGAGGGCCTCTGGTTTCAGCAAAAAAAATTTACAACTTGACAAAATCAGCTCCTCAACCTTTAAACTTAATATAACTTTCATTCTTCGCACATTTAACCCTTCTAAGCTAGTATTAGGTATACCCGGGAGTATAACCGAACATCATAAAGCTCCGGGTTCGTTAAAAGGTCACTCAGAGGTATAATTTAACATGTTGACGCTTTTAACCCTTCAACTCACAAACTTTTGAATTAAATCACAAACGGTTTCGTTCATCCAACAAGTGGCTCATTAATAAATACAAACACCGTAAAAGGTCATTCAGAGGTATAGTTTAAGCATGTTGACACTTTTAGTCCCTCCACATTCATTCTTTCATTGTTTGGAAAAAATAGTCCCTCCTAGTCAACATTTGACATAATTAGGATTAGGGACTCGTGTCAATATATTATTGGACATGATTTTACGAGGTGTTCCATGTAACCACCGTCCGACATGAGAATAAGTATCTGTTTTGAGGATAATAGTGTGTGAATAGAGTGAGAGAGCAAAAGAGCGATCCTTAAACCTGGAGGTGCAGTTCACTATTTATAGCCGAGGTGGTTTGTGAAGGAGATGGGTTGATGGGCATTGGGCCTGCAGTCGATAACAAGGAATGTCCATTTTGTCCCCTCTGCCACGACCATTAGTGATTCTTGGCGAGAGGGTAGCTGGCGCACGCTGAATGGATCTGTGTCCTGACGACTGTCCTTGTTGTCTGGTCTGTCATCAGCAGCTAAGTGGAGCAGTGGTCGGCGCACGCTGATTGGTACCATGTAGACATTCTTGTGTACCTTTTTGTCTCCTGTACGATTGTCCATCGTGCGGCATGATCAGGTACATCCTGTTGGACGCTTATTAGCCCACTGATCTACCATTTGTACCTTTTGTACTTGTCTGATGTTTACCTGCGCTTCTTACCTCTGCGCGACTCTAGGCATAATCTGAGTAGTCGGCGCAGAGCCAAGGAAGACAGGTCCTTTGTCATCGGAGCTAAGTGTCAAAACTGATCTCGTCTTGGTCTTGACCTCGCGCGCGACTCGGAACACACCTGTTTAGCCAGCGCGAGGTCAGGGAAGTTATCAATTCAGTTTAATGTGGGTATGGTCTCGCGCGCAACCTAAGGTTGACTCGTATGGTCAGTGCAGGATTTAGGACCATACCCCTTCACAGCCAAAGCGGGGTTTTTTTTTCATCACTCGTAGTAGATGATTTTTGGGCCCACTTTTTTTATTTATCTCTTCCCAGTGGCCTTTCGGCTTCAAAATCATCGTCTCTTAGGTTGATTTCAAAGTCGGTGCGAGCATCCGAGCGACTAGTGGAGGAACAACTTTTGGACGTTTTGGAGGACGATTGTCCCGCTAAAGGTACTGGTGCCCATTTTGGCGAGTCTTTGGCAACGTGCCAACAATGAATGTATTTAAAGGTAGCCCTTTTTTTGCCTTCCAAATACAAGGATATCGCACGCGTCAACAAGTCGGTGTCCTTTTCGCCACTTTTTGGGTTGTTCTTTAGGTTGTTGTAGTGGCCGTGAAGGCGATCATGGTGGTGTTTATTTCACGCCACTTACACGAGAGACTATCATTTTTTTTTATACGTCCCAAAGTTTTGTGAAAAAGATCGTTAATCCAGTTCCAAAAATCGTCACTATATTGGTTGATACCTATAAAAAATATACATTTAAATATTATATATATAACAAAAAATGGAATGGTTTTTTACAATAAAAAAATAAAATATACCTATAACCGAATTCTCTGAAATCGAAAGCCACGATTTCGTCAACACCAACTCTTCATCGTTTGTCCACAGATGTACACGACGATCTTATTTTGCTTTTTCCTTTTCAGACTCGGTTTTTTTGTGTTTCGTTTTCTTCGCGTAGAGAATTCGGGTGGTGTAGGTAGGGTTTCCGGTACAGATTCGGGTGTAGGTGGAGTCTGTGATAGAGGAGTGAGTGGTTGTTGTGGATACCTAAAAGGTAGGTTGGCAAGAAGATGAACGTACGCTAATAAGTGCGCATTGTTATTAGAGGAGGTCAAATAATTTTTTTAAATGAAAAATCTCTTTTTTCTTAAATAATGATGTTGGGGTCCAACGGCTAGTAGGGACCCCCCAATCAAACCACGCCATGTCGACACACTTTAACTCTCAACGCCGGTGGGAAATCTCAAGCCCACATGACAACGCCGGGCCCGGTGTGGTGTGTGCGGCGTGGAAAGGCAACAACGCCGCTCCACCACGCCCACACCGTATGGTTTAACAATGAGATACAACAACTTAGGTAGCATAAGACCACACAGTGTGGAAGGGCTTAAATAATAGACGTTATTTGACATGTGGATGTCACGTCAGCGCGTGTCACAATAGTGGCGTGGTGAAAAAAAGGGCGTGGGAAGGGGCGTTATTCAACACGTGACACATATTTTTATTATTTTTATTTAATAATTATATATCATCTATTATTTTTTATAAAAATAGCATTATTACTAATATAATTACCAATAATAAAAATACTTACAAAATTTAAATAAAAAGATTACATTAGTAAAAAACGATTACATAATTTAAAGCTAAAAAATGAAACATTAAAACATAATCTAAAATAACCGAAACTAGGTACGATATTTATACATGATTTTTTTTTTTAGTTTCATATACATTTCCCGCTCTTCGCTTTTAAGGTGATCTCATAACAAGTATTTTCATATCCGCTTGCTTTTCTTCGTAAAGGCTAAAAGTCTTTATTTTTTAGTGTTTCTTTCTTATTGAATGTTGTTGAACACTTGGATTTTCTTCTTGGATGTTGGCCAAAGCGGTTGTGTGGATGCCTTTTTTTTTATAAAAAGTTAAGAGATTTTATAACAATGAAGGTTGAGAAGGAGTTGGGTAGAAGAGAGTGATGTGAAAATGGTGAGTTTTTTTATATCGATGGGGTGAATAATTTTTTTTAAATTATGTTGTTGGGGTCTAATGGCTAGTAGTAATTACGTCTAATCAGAGCACGCCACGTCAACACTTATTTAACATCAACGCCGGTGGGAACTCTCAAGCCTCGTCCACAATGCCGTCAACAACGCGGGGTTCAGTGTGGTGTGTGCGGCGTGGAAGGGCATAAACGCCACACTTCCACGCCCACACCGTGTGGTCTAATAATTACACCAAAAATCCTAAATTATTACCTTTTGTCCAGATTTGAACCTAGAACCACCTTCTAAGAGGCATGCGCTTCTATGACTCTACCATTTAAGCGAGCCGCATTGGTGAGTAATTATTTGTTTGTGTCATTTTTACAAAATCATTCTTTATAATAAAGTGCATCGTTAATATCAAATTATCAAGTCCATTACCCCAACTCAGTTGGTTGGTTGGCCGGTTGTCTCTTCGGAGGCGCCGGTTTGATCCCCGGTTGGTGCTGGGTATTGGACATCTTGGTGAGGGCTTGGCCCGGGGTTTTACCCGGGTTCGAGTCCGGGGGGGTTACCTATTCCACGGGGTTTCTGCGCATCTGGGGTGTGCTACGCTTTCTAGCAGTGGTCAAGTAGTCGGCCTTTGGACATAGCTTCGAAAGGGTGGGTTTACACGTGGAAAGTAGTTAGCTGTTCAAAATATATATATATATATATAAAATCATCAAATTACTTTAAATCTTGTTAAAATAAGTTGAACAAAGTTGAGGTGTAATATAAAATTAAGAATTTCCAACTACTGTTTTATTACGAAGGAAGTTTTCCAAGAAAATTTCTAAAAAAATCTGTAGTTGTTTGGTTGATGATAGCGTATTTTTGAAAACTAATTTTCATTTAAATGATCTATAAAGATATAATATATTGTAACAGAAAATATCAATAAAACCCATCGTAAAGCTGTGGAAAGTAAGGTATTTCACTAAGTAAACATTTTATTTTTATTTTTATATACATTAAAGAATTAAACCACAATATCCTATAGTTGAATCAACAGCTAATAAGCAGTGTTGTAAAAATCACGATTAGGCGGCGACTAGTCGACGATTAATCGCTAGTCGGCCAGTAACTGAGTAATTTTTCGTTAATCAGTCTATTAATCGCTAGTCGGGCCTAGTCGGCCAGATTCCTACAAAAAACCTGTATATTCCGGCCAAAACCTCTAAATTCCGGCCAGTTTTCAACCAAACCATGTGAATTCCAACAATTAATCTTGTATACTTAAAAAATGAGTTGAGTAAGAGTTAAAACCTAGTTACTTAAAATATTTACTTATAAAAATGTGTATATGTATACATAAAATTGAAAATTACATATAAAAAACCCGATCCGATTAATCCCGAGTAATCCCAAGTAGTCGCTAGTTCCCCATCTCACCGGCCGACTAACGACTAGCGAGTTCTCACATTGCTAATAAGGAAATGAAACTTAAAGGAGATGCTTCGATAAAAAAAACATCAAAGAAGGAAATTTCCAAGAAAATAAGGGAAATGAAACTTAAAGGAGGTGTTATAATAAAAAAAAAAACATCAAAAGAAGGAAGTTTTCCAAGAAAATTTCTAAAAAAATCTGTTGTTGTCTGGTTGTTGATAGAGTATTTTTGAAAACTAATTTTCATTTAAATGATCTATAAAGATATAATATACTCTAACAGAAAATATCAAGAAAACCCATCGTAAAGCTGTGGAAAGTAAGGTATTTCACTAAGTAAACATTTTATTTATATTTTTATTTTTATTTTTATATACGTTACATAATTAAACCACAATATCCTAAATTTGAATCAACAACTAATAAGGGAAATGAAACTTAAAGGAGGTGTTATGACAAAAAGCATCAAAGAGGGAAATTTCCAAGAAAATAAGGGAAATGAAACTTAAAAGAAGGTGTTATAATAAAAAACATCAAAGAAGGAAATTTCCAAGAAAATAAGGTAAATGAAACTTAAAAAGAAGATATAATATATTGTAAAGATGTGGAAAGCAAGGTATTTCACTAAGTAAATATTTTATTTATATTTTTTGTATACGTTAAAGAATTAAATGTCACACCCCCAAAATCCACATGCGGAGTATCGCCGCTTGGAGGCGTGACTGATCAGGATCAAGCCACCAATCATATTGAACATAACTAGTAATAAGTAAAATCCAACCACACAATATGAAAGGTGTTTCAAATAAAAAACGTAGTTAAGTGTTTAGCGGAAGCATAATTGTAAAACCCAATGTAAGTATTAAGTACGAAATAAAGTAATGTTTTTAGCATGGCACACACTGCCATGTCCCACAACGACCGCGCCTCACTGTGCAAGCTCCATGAGTACCTAACGACCTGCAAGGCATGTAACAACGAGTCAACAACAAAGTTGAGCGAGTTCACAGTTGGTTGTTTAGTTATAGCATTCATTTCGTAAATAATATGTTCGTTTTGTAAACCATGTAACGTATTAATTCGTATCGCGGTCTCCTAGACATGTTTGCGAAGATTAGTGGGGGCTTCCCAGGTGTTACTAGACCGTGCGTATCGACTACTACGAAAATGTAAGAGGTGCCCTAAGTCAATGTCTATCAGCATTGACCCTTTGCCCATAGTCCATTAGTACACGCCCGTTCGAACGACACGGTGTGAGGTTTGTTAAACCTAATAGCGCTATTACCTAATGACCCTCTCGCCATAGGCCTCGGCGATTAAGTCGATATAAATGAGGGACTTCATGATAGAGGTTTGGTCCAGTGTGAAATCTTGGCATCCTACCCACGGAGGATGGTTGTAGTTACTGTTTAAATCATTAACCCATTCCCAACCCTTGGGAATCCCATGCCTTGGAAAGAGTGTGAACTCGCCTTGGTTTGCTCGGAAGATACACGAAAAGGTTACTTGAGCTTTATGTGGTCAACCACGTCCTAACATGGTTACCATACAAGTCAGGTGTAGGTTCAAGTAGTGCACATAAGTTTCACACAAACTAACAGGTTACGAACACGTAATGGTCATGGCACATGTTAACAGTTAAGTACATAACATATTCATACTTGTGCGATTCAAAGGAAGCCCAATAATATCCAGCCCAAATAACATAGGCAGTCCGACATGTATACGACCCAACAAATAAACAGTAAACATTGGCTTTGTGCGATTCGAATGGACTTGTGCGACTGACCAGTCCTTGTGCGATTGGGATTGGGCTTTGGGGCCCAATTGTCCAAATGTTCGTGTGTGGCCCAAGCCTTGTGCGATCGGCACAACCTTGTGCGATCCACAAGGTCTTGTGCGATCATGCATAACTAAACAGTACCCGGAGCATAGATGGTTGTACCTAGCTTGTGCGGTTTGCTCTTGTGCGATCAGATCAGGTCTCGTGTGACCTGATCTTGTGCGACCGAGAGGGCTTGTGCGACCGGTTAACTAATTCCTTAAATCATGCAAGTCAGTTACTAATTTCAATCAATTCGTTTGACCAATTTACAGTTTCCATATTTGCATACAATCAATCAACACAATCAACAGTTTCTAATCCAACCATATATCGATCAACACAAAGTTTTTATCTCAAATTTCATATGAACTCGAATCATATTCAAAACATAGCAACAACCTATACATTAACTATTAGATCGTTGGATTCAAATCGTGCAATATTTCATACATGATCATGCCTTTAATCCGAGCACACAACACACAGCCGATTATATTGTATCCAATCGGTTCTTAGATCAATATTATGAATTCCGATTCACACAACATCATCACATAAACATCATTGTTCATCAAACATACAACCCTAACCATTATATCAAATCATGGAATCATATCATCATTTAACAAAACATAAATCGTGAAACACTAACCGATTACAGATAGGATGAGGATGATCCGAATCAAAAGCTTCGAGGGAGAGAGGATTGTTACTGCCGTCGAGTTAGAGAAAGAATTAGGGTTTGGTGTGTGTGAAGAGGTTTGCAACTAATGAGGAGTATACACTCTCCTCATGAGGTTATGCGACACAAGGGAGTGGGCCGAACCCTCCTAATGGGCTGCCCATTCAGATCAATCACAAAAGGGTGTGGGCCGAGAATGTTAAGGAACCACAGCCCAAAGGCTTGTATGTTCGGGTTGTTGTGTGATCAGTTTATTTCGTGTGACTCTAATACATACATACAAGTACAACACATATTCACATAATATTTCCGTAATCATCAAAGTTCACATAATCACATAAGGTCTATATACGTTACATTAAACACATAGATAGGTTCTGAAATACGAGTTGTCACATTATCCCCAAGTTGAAAGAAATTTTGTCCCGAAATTTAGCACGTACTCACTGAGGAAGCTGGTTTTCTTGGTTTTCCTGGGGTGTCACATCCTTCCCCCGTTGGTTTGGAATTTCGTCCCAAAATTCCGCGGTAGCTTCAGCCTCAGTAGTGGTTGTACTGTTCTCGAACAATTGGGGATACTTTTGTTTTATTTGATCTTCTCGTTCCCACGTAAACTCTGGGCCACGACGGGAGTTCCAACGAACTCTAACAAGGGGTATTCTAGTGCGCTTGAGAATCTTAACATCCCGATCTGTAATCTCTACAGGTTCCTCGACAAATCGTAACTGATCGTCGATAGTGAGCTCCTTCAAAGGAACTATAAGGGTCTCGTCTGACAGGCACTTCTTCAGATTTGACACGTGAAAAACGTTGTGAACTGCACTGAGTTCTGCGGGTAGGTTTAGTTTGTAGGCCACTTTGCCTATTTTCTCGATGATTTTGAACGGTCCGACATAACGCGGATTGAGCTTGCCCCGTTTTCGAAAACGAACTACACCTTTCCAAGGTGAGACTTTGAGTAGCACTCGATCCCCAACCTGGAACTCGAGTGGTTTCCTGCGCTTATCAGCGTAGCTTTTCTGACGGTCACGAGCTGCCGCCATGCGTTGTCGTATCTGAGCAATCCTTTCTGTAGTATCAACTATGAGTTCTGGGCCAGTGATTTGGCTGTCGCCAACTTCTGCCCAGCAAAGAGGTGATCGGCACTTGCGCCCGTACAGTGCCTCAAATGGAGCGGCTTGAATGCTAGTGTGGTAACTGTTGTTATATGAAAACTCCACCAACGGGAGGTGTTTTTCCCAGCCGTTGCCGAAATCTATTACACATGCCCGAAGCATGTCTTCTAGAGTTTGGATGGTGCGTTCAGACTGCCCATCTGTTTGCGGATGGTAAGCTGTGCTCATGTCTAACCGAGAGCCAAAAGATTTGTGCATCGCTTGCCACAGTTCTGAAGTAAAACGCGCAACACGATCAGAGATAATAGAGGTTGGCACCCCGTGCCTCGAAACTACTTCCTTTAAGTAAACATCTGCTAGAGTGGAGAACTTATCCGTTTCCTTGATAGCCAAAAAGTGTGCAGACTTTGTGAGTCGATCCACGATCACCCAAATAATATCATTCCCACGTTGAGATCTAGGCAGGCCAGTAACAAAATCCATAGAAATTTGCTCCCATTTCCATTTTGGAATCTCTGGTTGTTGGAGTAGGCCCGATGGTTTCTGATATTCAGTCTTGACTCTCGCACAAGTCAAACACTTGCTGACGTAAATTGCTATGTGAGCTTTCATGCTAGGCCACCAATACGTAGTTCTGAGATCGTGGTACATCTTATCCGAACCAGGATGTACCGAGTAACGAGACTTATGTGCTTCATCCATTACAAGTTCTCGTAAGTTGCCATAGAGTGGGACCCAAATGCGTCCTGTTACGTAGTAGGCGCCGTCTCCCTTTTGTTCTAACCGTTGCCTTGAGCCGCGTAGAGCTTCAGCCCTGACGTTTTCTGGTTTCAATGCTTCTACCTGAGCATCTCGTATCTGTGAAGGAAGACTAGATTGGATAGTGAGTTGTAAAGCTCGCACGCGCTTAGGCGTAGTATCTTTTCGACTGAGGGCATCGGCCACCACATTGGCTTTGCCCGGATGGTACTTGATGGCACATTCGTAATCATTCAATAGCTCGACCCATCGACGTTGTCGCATGTTCAACTCCTTCTGTTTGAAGATATGCTCGAGACTCCTGTGATCGGTGTAAATGGTGCACTTGGTACCGTACAGGTAATATCTCCATATCTTAAGTGCAAAAACAACAACTCCCAGCTCCAAATCGTGCGTAGTGTAGTTTCTTTCGTGAATCTTAAGTTGGCGCGAGGCGTAAGCAATGACTTTATCCCGTTGCATCAATACACAACCAAGACCCTGAATTGACGCGTCACAGTAAACCGCGAAATCGTCTGTGCCCTCTGGCAATGAGAGAATAGGTGCGCTACAAAGTCTATCCTTTAGGTGCTGAAATGCAGATTCTTGTGGCTCACCCCAACGGTAAGTGACTCCTTTCTGAGTTAGTAAAGTGAGAGGTTGCGCAATCTTGGAAAAATCCTTGATGAACCTCCTGTAGTAACCTGTCAAACCCAAGAATTGGCGAATTTCCGTTGGTGTACGAGGTGCAGGCCAGTTCTTAATCGAGTCTACCTTAGATGGATCAACATGAATCCCATCCTTGTTTACCACGTGACCAAGAAAGTGGACTTCACGAAGCCAGAAGTCGCATTTTGAAAACTTGGCGTACAGCTGTTCTGCTCGAAGGAGTTCCAAAATGAGTCGTAAATGCTGCTCGTGTTCCTCCCGACTCTTAGAGTAGATCAGAATGTCGTCGATGAATACAATCACAAACTTATCCAAGTAAGGCTTGCACACTCTGTTCATAAGATCCATGAAGACTGCAGGCGCATTTGTTAACCCGAATGGCATGACCAGAAACTCGTAATGGCCGTAGCGTGTTCTGAATGTTGTTTTGGAGACGTCCTCGTCCTGGACTCTCAGTTGATGGTAGCCTGACCTCAGATCAATCTTTGAATAGTAGCTCGACCCTTGCAGATGGTCGAACAAGTCGTCAATGCGTGGAAGAGGATAGCGATTCTTTACCGTCACCTTGTTTAGTTCGCGGCAATCTATGCACATACGGAAGGTACCGTCTTTCTTCTTCACAAACAATACTGGAGCTCCCCAAGGCGAAGAGCTAGGACGAATAAAACCTTTATCCAAAAGTTCTTGGAATTGTTTGGACAGTTCTTCCAGTTCGGTTGGAGCTAAGCGATAAGGTGCTCGAGCTATGGGTGCTGCTCCAGGAGCTAGCTCGATCTGAAATTCGACCTGGCGATGAGGCGGTAGACCAGGTAAATCCTCAGGAAACACTTGAGGAAAGTCACGTACAACTAGAATATCCTCTATCTTCTTCTCTTTCGTTGATGCGTCAGTAACAAGTGCTAAAATAGCAGTGTGGCCCTTTCGCAAACACTTCTGGGCCTTGAGGAAGGAAATGATGCCCACAACAGCACCACTCTTGTCGCCTTGAATCATGAGAGGTTCTTCACCAGAACGAGGAATGCGGAAAATCTTCTCCTTGCAAAGGATCTCTGCTCGATGTTGCGATAACCAATCCATACCAACAACGATGTCGAAACTACCCAGAACTATAGGAATGAGATCGATAGAGAAAGTCTGACCAGCGAGGATAAGATTACAACCCTGAACTATGTGTGTGGCCTCTAGACTTTTACCATTTGCTAATTATATGACATGCTTGGTGTTCAAAAGTGTTGGTGTGCGTTTAAGCATTTGACTAACTTTTTGAGACACATAACTGGTATCGGCACCCGAATCAAATAAAACAGTAACATAAAAGTCGTTGAGAAGAAACTTACCCATCACCACGTTAGGATCATTCCTTGCATCACCCTGACCCAGCACGAACACTCGACCCCTGGCACCATTGTTTCCATCATTGTTTCCCCCGTTGTTGTTCCCATTGCCCTGATTATTGTTGTTGTTGTTGTTCGGATTTTGATTTAACTGGGGGCAGTCCCGCTTGAAGTGGCCTTCAGCACCACACTGAAAGCATCCCCTGTTGCCCCACTGTTGCTGCTGTTGGTTCTGTGGAGCTGGTGGTTGTTGTTGATGGTTCTGATTCGCAGGTCGTGAGCTCCTGCAATCCTTAGCTTCATGACCCATCTTGAGACACCTCTGACAACGTCCCTTGTTGCACTGACCACTGTGGTGTCTGTTGCATTTGTTGCACTTTGGGTGATTTCCTCGATATCCACCCTGCCCCTGAATACCAGAAGTTTGCTGACCAGGACTCTGGTAGTCATCCGTCTTTCGCTGCTGTGCCTGGGACTGAACCGTAGTCGAACCCTTGCTGGAGGTTCCATCCCATTTTCGTTTGTTGTCACTAGGAGTAGCAGAAGTAGTAGTAGTGGTAGTAGCACCGATACGCTTAGGCAGCTTGTTCTGTTCCACTACCTGGTCTGTGAGACGATGAGCAAGACGAGTAACATCCTGGATAGTAGCAAGGTTGGCAGATGTCACATGTAACGCCTCGTATTTTCATATTTGTATTTTACTTTTCGAGGCGTTAATCATAATGGTAATACATTTTTTTTATCACATTATTAATGGATAAACACAAGATTTTTATAAGAAACCGAAAAACTATATAAAGAAAAATTATTAGAAAAAATTATTTTTCTAATAATTTTTTATACAAAAGAATTTTTAATAATTTTTAGAAATGGTTTTAGTATAGGTCCCTTTTATAAAAAGTGCTTGTCTTAATCCATAGTATTAAAAAAAAACTGCTAGCGTGAATAGTACCCTGCAGGGTACTATTCACATCAGCAACTAAAATTGACGAAAAATGCAGAATTTTCTCCATCTTGCAGCCATTTTTGCAGCCATTTGACCCATTTAGATCACCACCTACCACTTCCATCTATAAATACAAGATCTCTAGCCTTCATTACAATTGCCAAACACCTAAAAATCCTCCCATAACTCTCTCAAAATCGCAGCTGAAAGTTCATGTTCGAGTAGATTCACCACCTCTTACAAAAATGAGCATAACTTGCTCAAAACTCAACCAAATTACTTGATTCTTTTTCCTACTTGCTTGTATAATCATGGGGTTCAATTCATTGACTTCTCCTGAGATAAATCAGACCTGGAATTGCCCCGAAATTGTCCATAAACTTTCTGTTTTGTTTTAAACTTTCTTAAACTCTTGCATACTTCAAACAAACTTGTGTTCTTATGCTTCTAGTCTATTGTATGATTAGTAAAGCCAAACCAAGGTTGTTTTACACTTAATAAGAGTGTCTAAACATTCTAAACTTCCTGTTTTAATAGAGTTATTAACTCACAAGTGGGGCCAAGTCTTGAACTTGAAGATGGTGTGACTACTTGGTTAGCATAGGCTAACTTACATACAAGTCCACACATCACTTGATGTTTTGTTTAGTATAATTGTACCTTTAATTCTTGACCATACCTATGAGGTTTCTAAGTGGAAGGTTCAACCTCCCGCCTCTCACATAACCTATATATTAACATAACAAACGAGGTAACCAAGTGGAAGGTTTAACCTCCCGCCTCCTACATAACTCATATGGCACCAAGAGGTAAACAAGTGGAAGGTTTAACCTCCCGCCTCCTACGTGGCTAACTATATTATTATTATGTATATATTATTATCATGTATATATTACAATCATGTATATATTATAAACCGAACCCTTGATAGTGATTATATAAATCTACTACCAAGTTAATAAGTTTCTCACTATGTGTGTAGTTCCTTGTCACGATTCTAATAGGTCTTGAACCTATGAAATCACATATAATCCTTAAGGATTACCATAGTGTCAAGACAAGTGCTAATACCATAGTGAATATTTTCCTAATACATACTTTGTCATTCTTTGAATCTAAGCCCGAATCTCGACCCTAAACATACTTGAACTTTAGCCTCTACACATTCAATCTTCTAAACTCGTCAACTTCCCCACATTGGATAATCGGAAAGTATATGCAATATTGTGAGTATACTCGAACCCATTTTACTTTTAAACACTTTGGGTGCAACATGTATTCTATATTCAAACACGTGACACTTGAAACTCATTTGAAACATACTCTATCCATTTAAACATGAAACATGAAACTTGGGAGACTATTTTGTGATATGTGAACGTTTAATCCCTGTGAGTAGTTCCGCCCTAACAATTAGTAGTATTATGCATATGCTATAGGAGTAATGCACCACCCCCATTTTGTGCTCGAGGGGTATTGTTAGGGTATCATTTTAACCTCCCGTGAAACTTTGGGGTAGGCACTTTAAACGTTAACCTCCCGTGAAACTTTGGGGTAGGTACTGTAACGCATTGCATTGCATTCATGGGCTATCACTTGGACTGTGTGAACTAGCATGGCTGAAACTATTTTTATAATGTTTATGTTGGATATGAGTACTTTTATTCTATGTTATATTATGTATCAAACTTGTATACTCGCCAACTTTTTGTTGATTTTATATTAATACATGTTGCAGGTTGATAGTCAAGATTATGAAGGAATCAAGTTAGGATGGACTAGATACACACCTTTAATCTATTTATCTTTGGATGTTATGTTGTAATTTGAACAATGTTGTTATTTCTATTTAAATGTTGTATGACAATTTAGCACTTGCAATGAAATTTGAATTTAATTAAATATTGTCACATAGTGTTATGAAGTCTCGAGCAGTCTATACGCACTTCGTCTCATCCCGATGTTTCCGCCATCGGTTGGGGTGTGACAGATTGGTATCAGAGCCATAACTATAGGGAATTAGGAAAATTAGGAATGCTTTCACCTAGTCTATAGTTTTAGAGCTTTATTCTTATGTTTTACTTGAAACTACTTGCATGTTAGTTTATTTGCTTCTTATTCACCCGCTTTTGATCTTTTAGACATATACATCACTTATATGTTAATACATAATATGCTATTCTTATTGTTAATACTTGTTTTATTATTTCATTCATTATGTACCATTCTTAATATGCTTCTTATGTGTTTATACATGTTTGTATACTCCTTTGACTTACATTTTTCCCTATGCATTTTACTCGATTATTCTAAATCCAACAACACTCATATTGTACAAACGAGACGAGTTTACCAAAATAGGCGTGAAACCCACAATTTGGTGAACGACTCTCAATCTACCTATTCTTTTTACACGAAATTGCACCATTAAGTTAGGAGTGAAATCCACATCTTAATGATAATTTCAAATCCCAAATTCTAGTGGACCCTCGTCAAAGTATCGAAATTAACTTTTGATCCGACGAGTACCAACCACACTTAGGATACTAAATCGCCAAGTTAGGGGTGAAACCCGCACCTTGCCGACTAGTTCCACTCCTTGATTTTCATTAATCCCGCCAAGTCTCGAAATTTCAATTGATTTGGGGACATGTAGTAACTGGAAGGGTAAATACCGTTAACCGACTTGTCGGCAAGAGTATTTCACCTATTAGGCCAAAGCATGCTCCTCAAACTCGAAAGACTTTTCGACTACTTTGGTTAGTCAACGTTCCGTTTTGGAACCATCCTAAACCTTGATCAAACTTATGTTACATTATTTATTTTGTATGATGTAATCTTTCACATACGAATTTACTTTTGGTATTTTCTCCTCACACACACAACATATTAAATCCTTTTCATACATTTATACATCTGCATGATCTCATATAATTGAAATTTGTATTTCTAGTAATGACAAGTGGAGACATATCATCGAAATAGGAGTGATTTCCTTACCTTGACGATTAACTCCACTCTCCTTTTCTTAAAACGACCTCACCAACGAGTTAGGGGTGATTCCCTTACCTAGGTGATCGTTACCAAAGCCATTTCGAGCCTTCTGATCATTCAATCAACTTAACCTTTAAATTTTAACTAAGCTACAATTTCGTTGGTTCTTTCAAGATTACCGCCAAGAACATGACAGCAACAACCATTTCCTTTTCCAAACATATCTTCGCTGATTTTTTTCGGCTCCTGAATTCTCGGTAATTGATTTGAAATCCGCGTTTCCATTTTGTCAATCTATGTGAACCTAGACTTTTGATAGCACAATTGCGGCTCATCATCAATCATTCCGGACTTTACGGGATTTGCATGATCTTAAAAACCAAACCATTCTACCTTCTCACATCACCACAACACCTTCTTAAACTACATATCACTCACACACTCGCTGGAGAAACTCACCACTGAAACCCAATATTCAAATGGCATACTTCCCAGTAGCACATGCTGAATCCTCAAATGCAACAGGAATTCATCCCTTCCTCCGGTTTGCTGAGCTACCCACTCATGAGAAGTATCAGAAACTCGAGGACCTTGAAGTTTTTACCATCAGCGGTATTGATTGGCATCGAATAAAAATGGTTGACCCCAGTGGTTCACTGTCAATATTACTATCACCTAATACACCTTGGCGCCGTTTCTTCGACATCTTAGAGCCATCATATGATGAACTGGTATATGAATTCTTGTCCACCTTCTATTACAAATCAAATAAAGGTCTTACCGAAGAATCCATTCATTTTCGGCTATGTGGACAACATCATAACATGTCATTAACAGAATTCGCAGTTCGTTTGGGTATATATACCAATGAAGAAGTTACACAACCCATTTTCACGAGGGCATTAACCACCTATACCTACGCAAAAATGAAAGAGTATTGGCAACACCATGCTTCAAAAGCATGGTGCGGCAACAATAATTCTGCAAACTTCAAAGACCCTCGTTATCGGTATATGCACCTTGTTCTAGCCAACACTATCACGGGGCGCGAAATTAATCAACGAAGGGTTAGTACCTCCGAAGTCTTCTATCTACATAGTATTTTCGAGCGAATTCCTTGTAATATCGCCCACGAGCTTGCTGGGTATTTTTCTAGTCAACAATCGAATCCACTGAAAAGTCTCATGGGAGGTTCTTACATTACTAGAATAGCTAAATCATTAGGCGTCTTAAGTGACCAAATTATCCAGGAACTATCTCCACCAAAGGCACCTGGGATTGTAAATTGTAACCTCATTAGTCTAACCACGACTCAACCATCTCAGTCGGGGGAAGCTCCATTTGTCTTAAACAGTACCTCCACACCAAATCTACAACAATCATTATTACAGCTTCCTCAACAGTCTTTTTATCGTCATGATATGCTACCACCGCTGCCATACGTACGAGAACACATTACAGTTAACCCATCCCAACCTTTAACAGCAAACGTCTCACAAGGCTCCTCACCCATAGTTTTCGAGGAGGATCCAACAATGCAAGAAACTTATGAAAACATGATGCTCGAAGAACAGTTAACATCGGAATCATATTTGCCACAATCTTTCCTGTCACTGTTGAACGAAGTGGAACAACTACCATCAACTGATATAGCAGGCCCAAGCACGGTGCCTAAAATGGATCTACCTCCAGATCCAATGGTAGTTGAAATGGCTAGGTTAAACAATCAGAACCAAGATTTGTTACGACAAGTACAAAGGCTGACCGAACGGAATCAATGGTTGGAAAGCATGCTAGATGCCCGTATGCAACTAGATCCACTACCTCCAATACCTGATAGTTTTGAGCCTGAAATTGATCCATTACATGACATGTTTCAAATGTAATTTGTTCACATCATAAATTTTCATGATTGTTTTACATGCTTAAATTTGCCATGTTTCAATTAGTACTATACACGCAATCATTAATATTCGTACTCACACTCATGCTCATACTCATAACAAAACAATTTATACTTATGCTCGTATTTATATTTATATTCATACGTTTCATGCTTATACTTATATTCATACGTTTCATGCTTATACTTATACTCATACTACTCGTACGTTTTATGTTTATAATCATACCTACATGCATGCTCATACTTGAACTTATACTTATGCTCATATTTTCATTCATACTCATGATTCATACATTTGTACCAATACGCGAGCGTAATCCGAGTGATTCGCTTACGTGGTTCCTATACATACTTAAGCATGGACTTGCTTATATACTACATACTTATACGTACACATTCCTATTCTTAAATTATGTATACCCTGATTCGTACTCAACTAGTACAAGCTATGCGGATCATGCGACGATCAAAATAATCGCGGATGCATACGGGATTATAGTGATAGGCGTATGAGAACCATAGAGTGTACTACTGTGTATGGTAAGACACAAAACGTAACATGACACTGAATACAACCTTAGACAACTCACAACGCATTATATCCGATTGTTCACGACGAGACTTCATTCTAAATACACTGCGTTCATCTATCCAACACTTATGCTATTCTTATACTCATGATCGTTATTAGATCAATCGTTTACCCTTATACCTCAATTATACTCTGTTGTCTCAAACTCCAATGCCTCAATTTTAAACAATCCTCTTCTGTTTGCTAAAACCCTTTCAAGTCTTCCTTCTGAATGAATTTCGGGACGAAATTTCTTAAAGTAGGGGAGACTGTAACGCCTCGTATTTTCATATTTGTATTTTACTTTTCGAGGCGTTAATCATAATGGTAATACATTTTTTTTTATCACATTATTAATGGATAAACACAATATTTTTATAAGAAACCGAAAAACTATACAAAGAAAAATTATTAGAAAAAATTATTTTTCTAATAATTTTTTATACAAAAGAATTTTTAATAATTTTTAGAAATGGTTTTAGTATAGGTCCCTTTTATAAAAAGTGCTTGTCTTAATCCATAGTATTAAAAAAAAAAAAAAACTGCTAGCGTGAATAGTACCCTGCAGGGTACTATTCACATCAGCAACTAAAATTGACGAAAAATGCAGAATTTTCTCCATCTTGCAGCCATTTTTGCAGCCATTTGACCCATTTAGATCACCACCTACCACTTCCATCTATAAATACAAGATCTCTAGCCTTCATTACAATTGCCAAACACCTAAAAATCCTCCCATAACTCTCTCAAAATCGCAGCTGAAAGTTCATGTTCGAGTAGATTCACCACCTCTTACAAAAATGAGCATAACTTGCTCAAAACTCAACCAAATTACTTGATTCTTTTTCCTACTTGCTTGTATAATCATGGGGTTCAATTCATTGACTTCTCCTGAGATAAATCAGACCTGGAATTGCCCCGAAATTGTCCATAAACTTTCTGTTTTGTTTTAAACTTTCTTAAACTCTTGCATACTTCAAACAAACTTGTGTTCTTATGCTTCTAGTCTATTGTATGATTAGTAAAGCCAAACCAAGGTTGTTTTACACTTAATAAGAGTGTCTAAACATTCTAAACTTTCTGTTTTAATAGAGTTATTAACTCACAGGTGGGGCCAAGTCTTGAACTTGAAGATGGTGCGACTACTTGGTTAGCATAGGCTAACTTACATACAAGTCCACACATCACTTGATGTTTTGTTTAGTATAATTGTACCTTTAATTCTTGACCATACCTATGAGGTTTCTAAGTGGAAGGTTCAACCTCCCGCCTCTCACATAACCTATATATTAACATAACAAACGAGGTAACCAAGTGGAAGGTTTAACCTCCCGCCTCCTACATAACTCATATGGCACCAAGAGGTAAACAAGTGGAAGGTTTAACCTCCCGCCTCCTACGTGGCTAACTATATTATTATTATGTATATATTATTATCATGTATATATTATAATCATGTATATATTATAAACCGAACCCTTGATAGTGATTATATAAATCTACTACCAAGTTAATAAGTTTCTCACTATGTGTGTAGTTCCTTGTCACGATTCTAATAGGTCTTGAACCTATGAAATCACATATAATCCTTAAGGATTACCATAGTGTCAAGACAAGTGCTAATACCATAGTGAATATTTTCCTAATACATACTTTGTCATTCTTTGAATCTAAGCCCGAATCTCGACCCTAAACATACTTGAACTTTAGCCTCTACACATTCAATCTTCTAAACTCGTCAACTTCCCCACATTGGATAATCGGAAAGTATATGCAATATTGTGAGTATACTCGAACCCATTTTACTTTTAAACACTTTGGGTGCAACATGTATTCTATATTCAAACACGTGACACTTGAAACTCATTTGAAACATACTCTATCCATTTAAACATGAAACATGAAACTTGGGAGACTATTTTGTGATATGTGAACGTTTAATCCCTGTGAGTAGTTCCGCCCTAACAATTAGTAGTATTATGCATATGCTATAGGAGTAATGCACCACCCCCATTTTGTGCTCGAGGGGTATTGTTAGGGTATCATTTTAACCTCCCGTGAAACTTTGGGGTAGGCACTTTAAACGTTAACCTCCCGTGAAACTTTGGGGTAGGTACTGTAACGCATTGCATTGCATTCATGGGCTATCACTTGGACTGTGTGAACTAGCATGGCTGAAACTATTTTTATAATGTTTATGTTGGATATGAGTACTTTTATTCTATGTTATATTATGTATCAAACTTGTATACTCGCCAACTTTTTGTTGATTTTATATTAATACATGTTGCAGGTTGATAGTCAAGATTATGAAGGAATCAAGTTAGGATGGACTAGATACACACCTTTAATCTATTTATCTTTGGATGTTATGTTGTAATTTGAACAATGTTGTTATTTCTATTTAAATGTTGTATGACAATTTAGCACTTGCAATGAAATTTGAATTTAATTAAATATTGTCACATAGTGTTATGAAGTCTCGAGCAGTCTATACGCACTTCGTCTCATCCCGATGTTTCCGCCATCGGTTGGGGTGTGACAGATTGGTATCAGAGCCATAACTATAGGGAATTAGGAAAATTAGGAATGCTTTCACCTAGTCTATAGTTTTAGAGCTTTATTCTTATGTTTTACTTGAAACTACTTGCATGTTAGTTTATTTGCTTCTTATTCACCCGCTTTTGATCTTTTAGACATATACATCACTTATATGTTAATACATAATATGCTATTCTTATTGTTAATACTTGTTTTATTATTTCATTCATTATGTACCATTCTTAATATGCTTCTTATGTGTTTATACATGTTTGTATACTCCTTTGACTTACATTTTTCCCTATGCATTTTACTCGATTATTCTAAATCCAACAACACTCATATTGTACAAACGAGACGAGTTTACCAAAATAGGCGTGAAACCCACAATTTGGTGAACGACTCTCAATCTACCTATTCTTTTTACACGAAATTGCACCATTAAGTTAGGAGTGAAATCCACATCTTAATGATAATTTCAAATCCCAAATTCTAGTGGACCCTCGTCAAAGTATCGAAATTAACTTTTGATCCGACGAGTACCAACCACACTTAGGATACTAAATCGCCAAGTTAGGGGTGAAACCCGCACCTTGCCGACTAGTTCCACTCCTTGATTTTCATTAATCCCGCCAAGTCTCGAAATTTCAATTGATTTGGGGACATGTAGTAACTGGAAGGGTAAATACCGTTAACCGACTTGTCGGCAAGAGTATTTCACCTATTAGGCCAAAGCATGCTCCTCAAACTCGAAAGACTTTTCGACTACTTTGGTTAGTCAACGTTCCGTTTTGGAACCATCCTAAACCTTGATCAAACTTATGTTACATTATTTATTTTGTATGATGTAATCTTTCACATACGAATTTACTTTTGGTATTTTCTCCTCACACACACAACATATTAAATCCTTTTCATACATTTATACATCTGCATGATCTCATATAATTGAAATTTGTATTTCTAGTAATGACAAGTGGAGACATATCATCGAAATAGGAGTGATTTCCTTACCTTGACGATTAACTCCACTCTCCTTTTCTTAAAACGACCTCACCAACGAGTTAGGGGTGATTCCCTTACCTAGGTGATCGTTACCAAAGCCATTTCGAGCCTTCTGATCATTCAATCAACTTAACCTTTAAATTTTAACTAAGCTACAATTTCGTTGGTTCTTTCAAGATTACCGCCAAGAACATGACAGCAACAACCATTTCCTTTTCCAAACATATCTTCGCTGATTTTTTTCGGCTCCTGAATTCTCGGTAATTGATTTGAAATCCGCGTTTCCATTTTGTCAATCTATGTGAACCTAGACTTTTGATAGCACAATTGCGGCTCATCATCAATCATTCCGGACTTTACGGGATTTGCATGATCTTAAAAACCAAACCATTCTACCTTCTCACATCACCACAACACCTTCTTAAACTACATATCACTCACACACTCGCCGGAGAAACTCACCACTGAAACCCAATATTCAAATGGCATACTTCCCAGTAGCACATGCTGAATCCTCAAATGCAACAGGAATTCATCCCTTCCTCCGGTTTGCTGAGCTACCCACTCATGAGAAGTATCAGAAACTCGAGGACCTTGAAGTTTTTACCATCAGCGGTATTGATTGGCATCGAATAAAAATGGTTGACCCCAGTGGTTCACTGTCAATATTACTATCACCTAATACACCTTGGCGCCGTTTCTTCGACATCTTAGAGCCATCATATGATGAACTGGTATATGAATTCTTGTCCACCTTCTATTACAAATCAAATAAAGGTCTTACCGAAGAATCCATTCATTTTCGGCTATGTGGACAACATCATAACATGTCATTAACAGAATTCGCAGTTCGTTTGGGTATATATACCAATGAAGAAGTTACACAACCCATTTTCACGAGGGCATTAACCACCTATACCTACGCAAAAATGAAAGAGTATTGGCAACACCATGCTTCAAAAGCATGGTGCGGCAACAATAATTCTGCAAACTTCAAAGACCCTCGTTATCGGTATATGCACCTTGTTCTAGCCAACACTATCACGGGGCGCGAAATTAATCAACGAAGGGTTAGTACCTCCGAAGTCTTCTATCTACATAGTATTTTCGAGCGAATTCCTTGTAATATCGCCCACGAGCTTGCTGGGTATTTTTCTAGTCAACAATCGAATCCACTGAAAAGTCTCATGGGAGGTTCTTACATTACTAGAATAGCTAAATCATTAGGCGTCTTAAGTGACCAAATTATCCAGGAACTATCTCCACCAAAGGCACCTGGGATTGTAAATTGTAACCTCATTAGTCTAACCACGACTCAACCATCTCAGTCGGGGGAAGCTCCATTTGTCTTAAACAGTACCTCCACACCAAATCTACAACAATCATTATTACAGCTTCCTCAACAGTCTTTTTATCGTCATGATATGCTACCACCGCTGCCATACGTACGAGAACACATTACAGTTAACCCATCCCAACCTTTAACAGCAAACGTCTCACAAGGCTCCTCACCCATAGTTTTCGAGGAGGATCCAACAATGCAAGAAACTTATGAAAACATGATGCTCGAAGAACAGTTAACATCGGAATCATATTTGCCACAATCTTTCCTGTCACTGTTGAACGAAGTGGAACAACTACCATCAACTGATATAGCAGGCCCAAGCACGGTGCCTAAAATGGATCTACCTCCAGATCCAATGGTAGTTGAAATGGCTAGGTTAAACAATCAGAACCAAGATTTGTTACGACAAGTACAAAGGCTGACCGAACGGAATCAATGGTTGGAAAGCATGCTAGATGCCCGTATGCAACTAGATCCACTACCTCCAATACCTGATAGTTTTGAGCCTGAAATTGATCCATTACATGACATGTTTCAAATGTAATTTGTTCACATCATAAATTTTCATGATTGTTTTACATGCTTAAATTTGCCATGTTTCAATTAGTACTATACACGCAATCATTAATATTCGTACTCACACTCATGCTCATACTCATAACAAAACAATTTATACTTATGCTCGTATTTATATTTATATTCATACGTTTCATGCTTATACTTATATTCATACGTTTCATGCTTATACTTATACTCATACTACTCGTACGTTTTATGTTTATAATCATACCTACATGCATGCTCATACTTGAACTTATACTTATGCTCATATTTTCATTCATACTCATGATTCATACATTTGTACCAATACGCGAGCGTAATCCGAGTGATTCGCTTACGTGGTTCCTATACATACTTAAGCATGGACTTGCTTATATACTACATACTTATACGTACACATTCCTATTCTTAAATTATGTATACCCTGATTCGTACTCAACTAGTACAAGCTATGCGGATCATGCGACGATCAAAATAATCGCGGATGCATACGGGATTATAGTGATAGGCGTATGAGAACCATAGAGTGTACTACTGTGTATGGTAAGACACAAAACGTAACATGACACTGAATACAACCTTAGACAACTCACAACGCATTATATCCGATTGTTCACGACGAGACTTCATTCTAAATACACTGCGTTCATCTATCCAACACTTATGCTATTCTTATACTCATGATCGTTATTAGATCAATCGTTTACCCTTATACCTCAATTATACTCTGTTGTCTCAAACTCCAATGCCTCAATTTTAAACAATCCTCTTCTGTTTGCTAAAACCCTTTCAAGTCTTCCTTCTGAATGAATTTCGGGACGAAATTTCTTAAAGTAGGGGAGACTGTAACGCCTCGTATTTTCATATTTGTATTTTACTTTTCGAGGCGTTAATCATAATGGTAATACATTTTTTTTTATCACATTATTAATGGATAAACACAATATTTTTATAAGAAACCGAAAAACTATACAAAGAAAAATTATTAGAAAAAATTATTTTTCTAATAATTTTTTATACAAAAGAATTTTTAATAATTTTTAGAAATGGTTTTAGTATAGGTCCCTTTTATAAAAAGTGCTTGTCTTAATCCATAGTATTAAAAAAAAAAAAAAACTGCTAGCGTGAATAGTACCCTGCAGGGTACTATTCACATCAGCAACTAAAATTGACGAAAAATGCAGAATTTTCTCCATCTTGCAGCCATTTTTGCAGCCATTTGACCCATTTAGATCACCACCTACCACTTCCATCTATAAATACAAGATCTCTAGCCTTCATTACAATTGCCAAACACCTAAAAATCCTCCCATAACTCTCTCAAAATCGCAGCTGAAAGTTCATGTTCGAGTAGATTCACCACCTCTTACAAAAATGAGCATAACTTGCTCAAAACTCAACCAAATTACTTGATTCTTTTTCCTACTTGCTTGTATAATCATGGGGTTCAATTCATTGACTTCTCCTGAGATAAATCAGACCTGGAATTGCCCCGAAATTGTCCATAAACTTTCTGTTTTGTTTTAAACTTTCTTAAACTCTTGCATACTTCAAACAAACTTGTGTTCTTATGCTTCTAGTCTATTGTATGATTAGTAAAGCCAAACCAAGGTTGTTTTACACTTAATAAGAGTGTCTAAACATTCTAAACTTTCTGTTTTAATAGAGTTATTAACTCACAGGTGGGGCCAAGTCTTGAACTTGAAGATGGTGCGACTACTTGGTTAGCATAGGCTAACTTACATACAAGTCCACACATCACTTGATGTTTTGTTTAGTATAATTGTACCTTTAATTCTTGACCATACCTATGAGGTTTCTAAGTGGAAGGTTCAACCTCCCGCCTCTCACATAACCTATATATTAACATAACAAACGAGGTAACCAAGTGGAAGGTTTAACCTCCCGCCTCCTACATAACTCATATGGCACCAAGAGGTAAACAAGTGGAAGGTTTAACCTCCCGCCTCCTACGTGGCTAACTATATTATTATTATGTATATATTATTATCATGTATATATTATAATCATGTATATATTATAAACCGAACCCTTGATAGTGATTATATAAATCTACTACCAAGTTAATAAGTTTCTCACTATGTGTGTAGTTCCTTGTCACGATTCTAATAGGTCTTGAACCTATGAAATCACATATAATCCTTAAGGATTACCATAGTGTCAAGACAAGTGCTAATACCATAGTGAATATTTTCCTAATACATACTTTGTCATTCTTTGAATCTAAGCCCGAATCTCGACCCTAAACATACTTGAACTTTAGCCTCTACACATTCAATCTTCTAAACTCGTCAACTTCCCCACATTGGATAATCGGAAAGTATATGCAATATTGTGAGTATACTCGAACCCATTTTACTTTTAAACACTTTGGGTGCAACATGTATTCTATATTCAAACACGTGACACTTGAAACTCATTTGAAACATACTCTATCCATTTAAACATGAAACATGAAACTTGGGAGACTATTTTGTGATATGTGAACGTTTAATCCCTGTGAGTAGTTCCGCCCTAACAATTAGTAGTATTATGCATATGCTATAGGAGTAATGCACCACCCCCATTTTGTGCTCGAGGGGTATTGTTAGGGTATCATTTTAACCTCCCGTGAAACTTTGGGGTAGGCACTTTAAACGTTAACCTCCCGTGAAACTTTGGGGTAGGTACTGTAACGCATTGCATTGCATTCATGGGCTATCACTTGGACTGTGTGAACTAGCATGGCTGAAACTATTTTTATAATGTTTATGTTGGATATGAGTACTTTTATTCTATGTTATATTATGTATCAAACTTGTATACTCGCCAACTTTTTGTTGATTTTATTTTAATACATGTTGCAGGTTGATAGTCAAGATTATGAAGGAATCAAGTTAGGATGGACTAGATACACACCTTTAATCTATTTATCTTTGGATGTTATGTTGTAATTTGAACAATGTTGTTATTTCTATTTAAATGTTGTATGACAATTTAGCACTTGCAATGAAATTTGAATTTAATTAAATATTGTCACATAGTGTTATGAAGTCTCGAGCAATCTATACGCACTTCGTCTCATCCCGATGTTTCCGCCATCGGTTGGGGTGTGACACACATGGCTTTGAATCTCAGGTACTAAGCCTTTGAGATACAGTTCGATACGCTTGATGGGAGGATCCACCATAGTTGGACATAACACTACCAGTTCATTGGATCGTTTGGTGTACGCTTCTATCTCTGACCCCGTCATCTTCTGGTTAAAGAACTCCACTTCCAGCTTGTGGATGTCATCACGACTACAGTATTCACGTTTGACCAGTTCCTTAAAATCATTCCATGGGGTGGCATTAGCAGCCGCCAGCCCCAGCATCTGAACTTTCGCGTTCCACCAAGTTAGCGCAGTGCCTTCGAGAGTACCAGTGGCGTACTTCACCCTACGAGCCTCAGGGCATTCACACATTTCGAAGACCGATTCAAGCTTCTCGAACCAGTGGAGGAGTCCAACGGCTCCTTCAGTGCCACTGAAGGTATTAGGATGACAGTCCATGAACGTCTTGAACGTGCACACAGGTGGTTGAGCATTCTGACCTGTTGCGTGTATAAGAACAGGATAAGGTTAATTCACAAGAGTTGGTTTAGGAGTGTAGGATCTAAAGATCCTAGAGCGAGTTGCGACTGCAGGATATACCTCCTGCCTGGGCAGCTGCGAGTGCTGCAGTAACTTGTTCAGTGATCAAAGCCGCCAACTGGGCTTGAGTTAGGTTAACACGTCCACTCATGATCTTCATATTTAAGGGAAAACATGAGTGAGAGAGGTTCGCGATAGTGCGATGACAGAAGAGAGTAAGCACACATGTGTTTTCAATTAACAGTTGCTACGTTTATCTAAGCATACCATGAGCAAAGTTCTATATAACTAACAAGTAGGCAATAAAACATAAACCATATCACCTAGAATGTCGAGTCTTGCACGTGGAGCGAAGCGTCGTTGTGGATCGTTGAGCACTGTTTAGGTTATAGTCTGGTTTTAACAAAAACTTTTTCCCTTATTAAAACCAAGTTCACTATAACCATTGGCTCTGATACCAATCTGTCACACCCCCAAAATCCACATGCGGAGTATCGCCGCTTGGAGGCGTGACTGGCCAGGATCAAGCCACCAATCATATTGAACATAACTAGTAATAAGTAAAATTCAACCACACAATATGAAAGGTGTTTCAAATAAAAAACGTAGTTAAGTGTTTAGCGGAAGCATAATTGTAAAACCCAATGTAAGTATTAAGTACGAAATAAAGTAATGTTTTTAGCATGGCACACACTGCCATGTCCCACAACGATCGCGCCTCACTGTGCAAGCTCCATGAGTACCTAACGACATGCAAGGCATGTAACAACGAGTCAACAACAAATTTGAGCGAGTTCACAGTTGGTTGTTTAGTTATAGCATTCGTTTCGTAAATAATATGTTCGTTTTGTAAACCATGTAACGTATTAATTCGTATCGCGGTCTCCCAGACATGTTTGCGAAGATTAGTGGGGGCTTCCCAGGTGTTACTAGACCGTGCGTATCGACTACTACGAAAATGTAAGAGGTGCCCTAAGTCAATGTCTATCAGCATTGACCCTTTGCCCATAGTCCATTAGTACACGCCCGTTCGAACGACACGGTGTGAGGTTTGTTAAACCTAATAGCGCTATTAACTAATGACCCGCTCGCCATAGGCCTCGGCGATTAAGTCGATATAAATGAGGGACTTCATGATAGAGGATTGGTCCAGTGTGAAATCTTGGCATCCTACCCACGGAGGATGGTTGTAGTTACCGTTTAAATCATTAACCCATTCCCAACCCTTGGGAATCCCATGCCTTGGAAAGAGTGTGAAGTCACCTAACATGGTTACCATACAACTCAGGTCTAGGTTCAAGTAGTGCACATAAGTTTCACACAAACTAACATGTTATGAGCACGTAATGGTCATGGCACATGTTAACAGTTAAGTACATAACATATTCATACTTGTGCGATTCAAATGGAAGCCCAATAATATCCGGCCCAAATAACATAGGCAGTCCAACATGTATACGACCCAACAAATAAACATCAAACATTGGCTTTGTGAGATTCGAATGGACTTGTGCGACTGACCAGTCCTTGTGCGATTGGGATTGGGCTTTGGGGCCCAATTTTCCAAATGTTCGTGTGTGGCCCAAGCCTTGTGCGATCGGCACAACCTTGTGCGATCCACAAGGTCTTGTGCGATCATGCATAACTAAACAGTACCCGGAGCATAGATGGTTGTACCTAGCTTGTGCGGTTTGCTCTTGTGCGATCAGATCAAGTCTCGTGTGACCTGATCTTGTGCGACCGGTTAACTAATTCCTTAAATCATGCAAGTCAGTTACTAATTTCAATCAATTCGTTTGACCAATTTACAGTTTCCATATTTGCATACAATCAATCAACACAATCAACAGTTTCTAATCCAACCATATATCGATCAACACAAAGTTTTTATCTCAAATTTCATATGAACTCGAATCATATTCAAAACATAGCAACAACCTATACATTAACTATTAGATCGTTGGATTCAAATCGTGCAATATTTCATACTTGATCATGCCTTTAATCCGAGCACACAACACACAGCCGATTATATTGTATCCAATCGGTTCTTAGATCAATATTATGAATTCTGATTCACACAACATCATCACATAAACATCATTGTTCATCATACATACAACCCTAACCATTATATCAAATCATGGAATCATATCATCATTTAACAAAACATAAATCGTGAAACACTAACCGATTACAGATAGGATGATGATCCGAATCAAAAGCTTCGAGGGAGAGAGGATTGTTACTGCCGTCGAGTTAGAGAGAGAATTAGGGTTTGGTGTGTGTGAAGAGGTTTGCAACTAATGAGGAGTATACACTCTCCTCATGAGGTTATGCGACACAAGGGAGTGGGCCGAACCCTCCTAATGGGCCGCCCATTCGGATCAATCACAAAAGGGTGTGGGCCGAGAATGTTAAGGAACCACAGCCCAAAGGCTTCTGCGTTCGGGTTGTTGTGCGATCAGTTTATTTCGTGTGACTCTAATACATACATACAAGTACAACACATATTCACATAATATTTCCGTAATCATCAAAGCTCACATAATCACATAAGGTCCATATACGTTACATTAAACACATAGATAAGTTCTGAAATACGAGTTGTCACATTAAACCACAATATCCTAAGGCTACATCCATCACTGACCTTTGAGAAAGGTTGGTTGCCAAAAGGTTAAAAAAAATTAAAAAACTCAAGCCAACAACTTTGGTTGTTGATTTTTTTATTATTTAATCAATACCATATGTTGGCTCCTTATTGGTTCTTTTATAATTATGTTTTTCATTTTAGTCTTATAACAATTAATTCTAGCTAAAACATGATTTTCTTTAATAACTTTTTAGTATTTAATTATTAAAAAAAATCTGAAAACACAGTGTTGCCTAACTTTTTTTTGTGAACATATCGATATAAATTTTATCAAAAACCGAGTTCATTCAAAAAAAAATATTTTTTAATTAATTTTTTTTATAAAAAATACATATATCTTTGTTTTCCACATGTTCTGATCTTACTGGTTTGTTAGATTTTTTCGATAACTTTATTATCTAAAAAAATCTAACATTATCTGATTAAAATGAAAATATATATTTAATACAAAATGTTTTAAAGGTTGGGTTGTGAATGTGAGCAAAAGGTTGAAGTAGGTTGGATTGTGTAGGTGGAAGATAGAGAAATTAGTTTTTTATTAAAAAGTTGGGTTGAAATTGGTTGTGGATGAAGATAGCTTAAAGTTGAATCAACAACTAAAGAGGTGTTATAATAAAAAACATAAGGAAATTTCCAAGAAATGACATAGAAGGTGTTATTCGGTCCACAAGTCAACCTCATCTCCGATCATCTAATACCAATCAACCAACGAATTTGCTTCACACTCCATTTTGATTACCCACAATGGTTGTTCTTACTGAAATTAGAGAACAATCTTCTTCTTCTTCTTTATCAAATTACGATATGATTTATTTTTAAGCTTTAGAGGTGAGGATACTCGTTCTAATTTCACCGATCATCTCCTCAAAGCCCTGCAGGAAGCCACCATTGACACCTTCTTCGATGATTCTGAGATTCGAATCGGAGAGTTTCTAAAACCGAAACTGGAGAATGCGATTAAGGCATCTCACTCTTCTATCATGGTGTTGTCCAAGAATTATGCTTCTTCGACATGGTGCCTTGATGAACTGGCACTCATCATGGAGCAGCCGAATCATATCGTTTACCCCATCTTCTATCATGTCAACCCTTCCGATGTCAGGAAGCAACGAAACAGCTTCGGAGACGCAATGGCAGAGCATAAACAGAGGATGGAGTCAGAGTCTGATGAAGAGAAAAGAAGTCAGTGGGCTGAGAGAATAAAACAATGGGAGAAAGCACTTACACGAGTTGCTGATTTAAAAGGTGTAGAAGCAAATGGCAGGTAATTAACCACTTCCTTTTTCCTCTTATTATATAACCAATATGATTTGGAATTGGTCATTATTTATGTAATTACGTGGGATTGGTTCCAGGCAAGAGACCATACTTATTGAAGAAATAGCTAAAGAGATAAGTAGCAGACTAGATCTGCACAAAAGGAGTGAGATCCCGAAACTTTTTGGGATGGAGTCTTCGGTTGAAGACATCACTTCATTCTTGAAAGATGGATCTGGGCAAAGAGCTGAAATTCTCACAATATGGGGTATGCCTGGGATCGGAAAGACATATTTAGCAAACTATGTCTTTCAGTTGCACTATCACGAATTTGAAAGAAGCTGCTTTCTTGAAGACATCGAAAGGAGGTCTATATCACTAAATGGATTGCTTGATTTACAAAAACAGCTCCTTAATGATATTCAAGCGAGAAGTTGGATGGACATCGACAATGTTAATGCAGCCACCTTGAAGATTGAGAAATCACTTTTTACGAATAGAACTCTTCTTGTTCTTGATGGTATAAGTAAGTTTGAGCAGTTGGATGTGTTAATTCGGACAAAGGGTCTTCATCCGGGAAGCAAAATCATAATAACATCTAAGAACGAATCGTTAACAGAAAAATGTAGGCCGTTTCAAACGCAAGTTCCACCAAAGCATACAAAGCACCGCCTGCAAAGCTTAAATGATGAGGAATCTCTTCAGCTTTTAAGTTGGCATGCCTTTCGATGCAATGAACCCAACCAAGGTGACAAAAAGCAGTCAATAAAGGTCCTTGAATATTGTCAAGGGCATCCATTGGCTCTTAAAGTTTTGGGCAGTTCTTTGCGTAGTGAAGACGCTACATGGGAGGATATCTTAGAATCACTAGGGAAAGAAATTAATCCAGATATTAAAAAGGTCCTGAAAATTAGTTATGATACTTTGCCATCTGAAAAAGACAAGGAACTGTTTAAATACATTGCTTGTTTATTCGTTGGCGAAGATAGAAAGTTCACTGAAGACATACTAAAAGCTTGTGATATGGGGAAATCATCTGGTATGAAGATTCTTATCGACAGATGTCTTCTCACTGTAGAATCATCTGATAAATTGGCAATGCATCAACTTTTGCAAGACATGGGGAGAGATATAGTTCATCAAGAATCACCTAAGAAGCCATGGAAGCGTAGTATATTATGGCACCATGAGGAGTGTTTGGATGTGTTGCAAAATAGACAGGTATTCATGTATACCTTTTCTGTGTACTTTGATTAATTTGTATCATGCATAGACAACTTTCTTAACTATTTGTTATTTCTTAGGGAACAACAATAACTCAAGGACTGGTTCTTGACATGAGAACATTTGAGAATGAATTATGGAAAGAACCAAGTAGTGCCAATATGCAAATGTTTGGATTTAGATCATATCCATCATTCAGTTGTCTTTGGTGGTTATTTGGTTGGGTTTCGGGAATGTGTTCCTCATCTCGTAAAACAAAAGGCGACTTTGAGACACTTGCTTTAAGTGAAATGCGTAACTTAAAACTACTCCAACTAAACTATGTACAACTCAGTGGATCCTACAAGAATTTTCCTCATGGTATAAGATGGTTATGCATGCATGGATTCCCTTTGAGTTATATTCCTTCAGACTTACAAATGGAGAATTTGGTAGTTCTTGACTTGTCTAATAGCAAACTACAACAGCTTTGGAAGAAGTCCAAGGTACTAAAATCTCAAGCTTCTAGTTATCTTGTTTAAGTATCTTTTCTACACTAACATGCATCATAATTTTGTTTATTTGTTAATTAAACAGCTGCTCAGGTCACTGAAGTATCTTAATCTGAGTAGTTGTCATGAGCTTGTTAGAGTGGGTCACTTCTCTGGGCTCCCTCTACTTGAAAGGTTGACTCTTGCAAGATGTACAAGTCTGGTTGAGGTCTGTGAGTCAATTGGCACTTGTTGTCAAAAACTTGAAATCCTTGATTTGAGTGAATGCAATAAGTTGAAGGAACTTCCAAGAAACATAGGAAAGCTAAAGAACCTTACTCAACTTCTAATAGATGGTTGTTCAAATCTTGGTGAATTTCCAGCTGACAATGTTAACATGAAGTCTCATGGGTCTTCTTCCTCTACCATGGTACCAAGAACTCCCGAGTCCTTTGCGAGTTCTTTACCAAGATCACTAGTAACGTTGTCCCTTAAAAATTGTAATCTGTATAATGAATCATTTCCTATGGATTTTAGTAACCTTCCAATGTTGAAGAATTTGTTTTTGAATGAAAATCCAATGGATTCCATGCCCGATTGTGTGAGAAGCTTTACTAGGCTGGAAACACTCAGTTTTTCTTGGTGTTGGAACCTGAAAACAGTCTTGTGTGCTCCAATCCAATTAAAGTGGTTGATGGTATTCAATTGCAAGTCATTGGAGAAAATAAAATTTCATCCAGAAAAGTCAGCTTTTATATCAAAAGTTTTACCCTGACTGAGATTCAGCACATATTCAAAATACAAGCTTTATCAGAAATTGATGAAGAGGTATTATGCAGTTTGGGTTGGATTAATATAGCATATTTAAACCACTGCCGGTTTTCGAAGGCCGATGGTATTGGAATGTACCATTTGGCAGGAAGAATACTTCCAGCACAGGTGGATGTCTCTTTATATATCTTTAATTTTAACCTTTTAATATGCATTTAAAAGCTAATAAAACTTTGATGTGACACTCAGATGCTTTATGAACATGGAATATTCAGCACATATCTTAAAGGGCAAGAGGTTCCAAAGTGGTTCACTCATAGAAGCAGTGGGTCATTATTTACCTTGCAATCATCTCCTGAAAAAGGTAAGATTAAAGGGCTAAATGTGTGCATTGTGCATACGATTTCAAGCATGAAGGAAGTTGGTCCTTCAAGAATCAAAATAAGCAATCTGACAAAGAAGTGCTCCTGGAAATACGAGCCTATGATGTATCTTGTTCCAGAAGATGATGCGTCTGAAGATGGTGATGAAGTAGTTGTAGTATGGTTAAGCCATTGGATGTTTGGGAAAAATGAGTTTGAAGATGGTGATAAAGTTCTCATTAACTTTAGTGTAACATATTTTAATATTATCAGCCGATTGATTGGTATTTGCTATGGTGGTGAAGGACCAGAATATGCAAATGTAAGGGAGTATGGTATTAGCCCTGTGTATGGTGATGAAGAGGATCCTTTGGGTTATTACAAGTCATGGAAGCACATCATTGGTGGGGATCTCTCTGCTTCTAAAGTCTCCCCAAGTCATTACCTTCTAAAACCCTACCGCGTTTGGCTTTAAGTAATCAAAATACAGGTCAGGGTGGTCTGTAATTGCAATCCCTTCTTTTTTTTTAATCAACACCAGACCAGCGTTCATCAAGGAAAGAAGGTAAACGAATTTTCATATCTTTGCTTTTGCAGTTGGGCTTGATTAGGTTGTTTATAATTAGTTGTAAAGTAACTAGGTTTTATATGTGGGTTTTTTTTATGCATTTTGGGGTTTTAACGACTTTTGATGTATCTGATCAAGTACGATCGAAAGACTGGGAGCACTTCCGAATTGCCAAGTATTGTAAACATAAACTGACTTGTGTGATTACATATGCAGTTAACTAGGTGATGCCCCGCCCGTGTTGCGGGGCGATGGCCGAATAATTCTCAACCAATTAAAAAACAGTACTATAGTTTTGCTAGAAAGAAAAAGTAAAAAGAGTGTTAGACAACTCATTGACACGATTTTTAGCTAAGGGCAAAGTCATATTTTTATTTTTACTTGGAAGAAAAGTCAAATTTTTTTCCCGAGGGTAAAATCCTAATTATTAGCGGGGGAAAACCATATTTTTATTTTGCACTGGGGGCAAAAACGTAATTTTGAATTGAGGGTGATATCGTAATTTTTAACCGAGGGGAAAATCGTAAATTTTAGCTGGGGACAAAAGCATAATTTTATTTTAAACTGGGGGCAAAGATGTAATTTTAAACTGGGGGCAAAACCGTAATTTTAAAGTCGGTATAAAATAATAAACTGGTGTAAAATCATAATTTTGAGCCGGGGGGGGGGGGGGGGGGGGGGACAAAATTTTATTTTGAACTGGGGCGAAAAAGAAAATTTTGTATGAGGGTAAAAATGTAATTTTTTTACCGAGGGCGAAATCGTATTTTCGGTTTAGCTGGGTGTAAAGTCATATTTTTATTTTGAACTGGGGGAAAAATCATAATTTTGAACCGAGGGTAAAATCGTAATTTTTAGGTAGGGGAAAAGCATAACTTTATTTTTAGCTGGGGCAAAAAATTAATTTTAAACTGAGGGTGAAATGGTAATTTTGAACCGATGGGAAAATCGTAATTTTGAGCTGGGGGCAAAAGCATAATTTTATTTTGAACTGGGGGCGAAGACGTAATTTTAAACTGGTGGCAAAACAGTTGCATTTCACTGTTTTGAAGTGTCTGTCAGATGAGACCCTCATAGTTCCTTTGAAGGAGCTCACTATCGACGAACAGTTGCATTTCTTCGAGGAACCAGTTGAAATCACGGACCGGGATGTTAAGGTCCTCAAGAACACGAGAACCCCTCTTGTACGAGTTCGTTGGAACTCCCGTCGCGGCCCAGAGTTCACCTGGGAGCGTGAAGATCAAATGAAACTCAAGTATCCCCAGTTATTCAGAACCAATGCAACCACTACTGAGGCTGAAGCTACTACAGAATTTCGGGACGAAATTCCAAATCAACGGGGGGATGATGTGACACCCCAGGAAAACCAGTAAACGATACAACTTACCTAGCTTCCTCAGTAACCGCATGCTAAATTTCGGGATGAAATTTCTTTCAAGTTGGGGATAATGTGACAACTCGAGTTTCCAAGATTCCATTTTCGCATTTGTTTCACGTTAATTGTTTAGATTGTTTAAGTTGTCTGCACGACTTGTTTGTTTTGTAACTGTATACGTTGTGTTATGATAAAACGTATTGTGATTGCTACATATATATGTTTGGTGATATAACATGAAACCTGCTTGAAAAACCTAAACTGCTTAAACCTGTGTTTCGTCATCAACACACCGACGAAATAAACATCTTGACGAAACAGTTGTTGTTTCGTCACAAGCATCTCGACGAAAACGAGTGTTTTGTCGGCCCAGTGATTCGCCGAGGCCCAGTAACGGCCCAGTACGTGTATATATTGGGTATTACGGTTTCACTTGTCACACTTTAACAAATTAGAAAACCCTAGAGCCCCTCCTCTGTGACGGCAGTTTGGAATCTTCAAAACCATCCAAGATCGATCAAATCTTTGTTCCGTTCCATCGGTTAGTGATTTACATGTTTGGTTTGATTTTTTTAAATTACGAATATATGTGTCTAATGTTCTTGATCGCGGTATGATTAATTAATCAGATACATAACTCTATGCGAAACATAATACGATTGAATAACTTGACCTTGAATGTTGTTAAGGTGGTCTGGATCTGAATGCACGATAACATAATAATAGGGCTTGATGATGTGTTCGGCTATATGCTTATGATTGAAACATGACTGATATGCATAGTAATAAAACTTGATGTAACAGTTGAGTTAGAGGTCCAATAGGATTGAGATTACATGGTTGGTAAAGGTTGGATAGACTTGTATAATGAAACAGGTGGCTCATGTGCATGTGTTTGTAGATTGATCAAATCAAAGCCATGTGATTAATATATTGAATTGTCAGTATGTATTTCATCAATATTAAATATTGAAATCCATTGTTGTGTGTCAATTAATTGACTTGTCGGCTAACATGATTTACATTGGTCCAATCAAAAGTGTCCACTAATTCACAAAACTCAAGTAAGTCGATCATGATACATAAATATGGTCTGACATGATGCTCTCGATCTAATCAAAGGTGAATAACCTTGACAAAAACGGCGGCCCATGTGTTGAGCAAATCAAACAACCTAGTGACGTTTTGATAAGGTTGTCATAAGAATCTTTTGTATATTAAATGATGATGATGATTGCATAACTTAAAAGCCATTGACCCATTACTCATGTTTTGGAAGTTGTGTGAACTAATGATTAAGTTGGAGATGAAACCGTTAGTTAAGATTAGGGTTTTCTGTATTATTTCGTAACTGCTGAATGTTATTAACCGGTCGACGTAACTGATTCATGACGTAACTGACTTGTTCACGAAACGGAATTCACGGCGAAACAGGAGAATGTGTTTCGCCGAAGGGATCATGACGAAACAGGAGTGTTTCACCAAATGGGTAATCCGCACAGTAACTTCACTATTTCTGTTAAAACTTAACTGGGGTAACTAACTGAGGTTAAATGATATGCATGACTTGTACGATGTTGATTTATGTGATATGTACTACTTGGTGAACATTGATTATACTTATACGTGAACTTCGTGAATGCGAACAGATTTTGTACACATGCGTACTTTAGGACGTGATTGATTTACTTTGAGCACTTACTTAGCATACCGAGCAAACCAAGGTGAGTTCACACAGCCAAGGCATGGGATTCCCAGGGTGGGAATGGGTTTGGATTATTTACTTGTATTTACCTAGCTTATGGAACTTAGTTATATGGTCCTCGGGTGAGGAAGGGTTATTGATAAGGTACGACTAGACTAGTGATACTTATAGAACTGATCTTCGCACACACGACGGGGTTGGCTGCGATAATATGACTGATCTTCGCACACACGCCGGGGTTGGCTGCGATAATATGACTGATCTTCGCACACATGCCTGGGATGGCTGCGAACCATACTTTGAACTTCGCACACATGCCGGGTGGGCTGCGATACAAATATACCTAGTCTAGAAAACATGTGAAACCCCCCCCCCCACAATCTTCGCACACATGTCTGGGAGACTGCGATTCAAGTACAGACGATATATGGGTTACTAAACGAACATACGGTTTTCAATACAATTACTATAACTGAACAACCAACTGTGAACTCGCTCAACTAGTTGTTGACTCTCTGTTACATGCCTTGCAGGACCATAGGTACTCTTGGAGCTTGCACGGGAGGCGCGGTCGTTGTGGGCACGGATTGTGGATTTTATGATAAACTCCTTTATGACATTTCAACTTAATACTTATGTCGGGCTTTTTACATTATTGCTTCCGCTACACACTTGTTTATGTTTGGTTTTGAAAACGCCTATCGTATTGATGAATGACATTTACTATTTACTTATATGTTCAATATGATTGGTGGCTTGATCCTGGTCAGTCACGCCTCCAAGCGGTGGTACTCCGCGTGTGGATTTTGGGGGTGTGACAGATTGGTATCAGAGCCATTGGTTATAGAGAACTCGGTTTTAATAAAGGGAAAACGTTTTTATTAAAACCAGACTATAACCTGTACAGTGCTCAACGATCCACAACGACGCCTCGCTCCACGTGCAAGACTCAACATCCTAGGTAGTATGGTATATGTTTTATTACCTACTTGCTAGAATTGAATAGAACTTTGCTCAGGGTATGCTTAGATTAACGTAACACTATTGGATGAGAACACTTGTGTGCTTACTCTCTTCTGTCATCGCACTACTCGCGAACCTCTCTCACTTATGTCATATTTGCTATCAAGATCATGGGTGGACGCGTTAACCTAACTCAAGCCCAATTGGCGGCTTCGATCACTGAACAAGTTACTGCAGCACTGGCAGCGGCCCAGGCAGGAGGTGTAACCTGCCATCACCACTTACTCTTGGATCTTTAGATCCTACTCTCGTAAACCAACACTCGTGCTCAAGTATGTTTACTCTTACACACACGACAGGTCAACACGCTCAGCCACCTGTGTGCACGTTCCAAACTTTCATGGACTGTCGTCCTACTACTTTTAGTGGCACTGAAGGGGCCGTTGGACTCCTCCATTGGTTCGAGAATCTCGAATTGGTCTTCGAAATGTGTGAATGCCCTGAGGCTCGTAGGGTGAAGTACGCCACTGGTACTCTCGAAGGCACTGCGCTAACTTGGTGGAACGCGCAAGTTCAGATGCTGGGGCTGGCGGCTGTTAATGCCACCCCATGGAAGGATTTCAAGGAACTGATCAAACGTGAATAATGTAGTCGTGATGACATCCATAAGCTGGAAGTGGAGTTATTTAACCTGAAGATGACGGGGTTAGCGATAGCAGCGTACACGAAACGATCCAACGAATTGGCAGTATTGTGTCTAACTATGGTGGATCCTCCCATCAAGCGCATTAAGATGGACCTCAAAGGCTTAGTACCAGAGATTCAAAGTCATGTGACTGCTGCTAACCATGCTACTATTCAAGATGTTACTCGTCTTGCTCATCGTCTCACAGACCAGGCTGCGGAACAGAACAAGCTGCCTAAACGTACTACTACTGCTACTGCTACTGCTACTGCTACTGCTACTGCTACTGCTACTACTCCCAGTGACAACGAACGAAAGTGGGATGGAACCTCCAGCAAGGGTTCGACTTCAGTTCAGTCCCAGGCACAGCAGCGAAAAACGGAGGAGTACAGGAGCCCTAGTCAGTAGTCTTTTGGTAATCGAAGTCAGGGTGGATACAGGGGAAACCACCCCAAGTGCAATCGATGTAATTTGCACCACAACGGGCAGTGCAACAAAGATCGTCGTCAGAGATACAACAAGCTTGGTCATGGAGCCCAAAGATTGTAGAAGCTCACGTCCTGCAAACCAGAACCGACAACAGCAGTTACAAGCTCCACAGAATCAGCAGCAACAGCAGGGTAACAAGGGATGTTATTCGTGTGGTGCTGAAGGTCACCTCAGGAGACACTGCCCACAGTTGAACCAGAACCAGAATTAGAACCACAACCAAGGAAACGGGAACAATAGTGGAGACAACAACGGGGTAATAACGACGGCAATGGTGCCAGGGGTCAAGGGTTCGTGATTGGTCAGGATGATGCTAGGAATGACCCCAACGTTGTAATGGTTTCGACATCGTTATTGGTATGGATTGGCTACCTCAACATCGAGCAGAGATTCTTTGCAAAGAAAAGATCGTCTGCATTACTCGTGCTGGTTAAGAACCTTTGGTAATTCATGGCGACAAGCTCCTAGAGCCGCACCTATAGCTCGCCCACCGTATCGCTTAGCTCCATCAGAATTGGAAGGACTATCGACGCAGCTACAAGAGCTCTTGAATAAGGGCTTTATTCTCCCTAGCTCTTCGCCCTGGGGAGCTCCAGTATTATTTGTGAAGAAGAAGGACGGTACCTTCCGTATATGCATCGACTACCGCGAACTGAACAAGGTGACTGTGAAGAATCGCTATCCTCTTCCACGTATTGACGACTTATTCGACCAGTTGCAAGGGTCGAGCTTTTACTCGAAGGTTGACATGAGGTCAGGCTATCACCAACTGAGAGTCCGGGATGAGGACGTCTCCAAAACAGCATTCAGAACTTGCTACGGCCATTACGAGTTTTTGGTCATGCCATTCGGGCTAACAAACGTGCCTGCAGTTTTCATGGATCTTATGAACAGGGTGTGCAAACCTTATCTTGACAAGTTCGTTATTGTTTTCATCGAAGACATCCTGATCTATTCGAAGAGTCAGGAGGAACACGAGCAGCATTTACGACTTATTTAGGAACTCCTTCGAACGGAACAGCTGTACGCCAAGTTTTCAAAATGCGACTTCTGGCTTCGTGAAGTCCACTTCCTAGGCCACGTGGTAAACAAGGATGGGATTCATGTTGATCCATCCAAGGTAGATTCGATCAAGAACTGGCCTGCACCTCGCACACCAACCGAAATACGCCAATTCTTGGGTTTGGCGGGTTATTACAGACGGTTCATCAAAGACTTCTCAAAGATTGCACAGCCGCTTACACTACTGACACAGAAAGGTGTTGTTTACCGTTGGGGTAATACACAGGAAACAACATTTCAGCACTTAAAGGATAGAATTTGTAGCGCACCTATCCTCTCATTGCCTGAAGGCACGGATGATTTTGTAGTCTACTGTGACGCATCCATTCAGGGTCTTGGATGTGTGTTGATGCAACGGGATAAAGTCATTGCTTATGCTTCGCGCCAACTTAAGATTCACGAACGGAATTACACTACACACGATTTAGAGCTGGGAGCTGTTGTTTTTGCGCTCAAGATATGGCGACATTACCTGTACGGTACCAAGTGCACCATCTACACCGATCACAGGAGTCTCGAGCATATCTTCAAGCAGAAAAAGTTAAACATGCGACAACGTCGATGGGTCGAACTATTGAACGATTACGAGTGTGCTATAAAGTACCATCCGGGCAAGGCCAATGTGGTGGCTGACACCCTCAGTCGAAAGGATACTACACCTAGGCGTGAACGAGCGTTGCAACTCACTATTCAGTCTAGTCTTCCTTCTCAGATACGAGATGCTCAGGTAGAAGCATTGAAACCAGAAAACGTCAGGGCTGAAGCTCTACGCGGCTCAAGGCAACGGATTGAACCAAAAGGAAGACGGTGCCTACTACGTAACAGGACGCATCTGGGTCCCACTCTACGGCAACTTACGCGAGCTTGTAATGGATGAAGTTCATAAGTCTCGCTACTCAGTACATCCTGTTTCGGATAAGATGTACCACGACTTGAAAACTACATATTGGTGGCCTAGCATGAAAGCTCACATAGCAACTTACGTTAGCAAGTGTTTGACTTGTGCGAGAGTTGAAGCGGAATATCAGAAACCTTCAGGCCCACTCCAACAACCTGAGATACCACAATGGAAATGGGAACAAATTTCCATGGATTTTGTTACTGGCCTACCTAGATCTCAGCGCGGAAATGATACTATTTGGGTGATCGTGGATCGACTCACAAAGTCTGCTCACTTCTTGGCTATCAAGGAAACGGATAAGTTCTCCACTCTAGCAGACATATACCTTAAGGAAGTGGTTTCAAGGCACGGGGTGCCAACCTCTATTATTTCCGATCGTGATGCATGTTTCACTTTAGAACTTTGGCAAGCGATGCACAAATCTTTCGGCTCACGATTAAACATGACCACAGCTTATCACCCGCAAACGGATGGGCAATCTGAACGCACCATCCAGACCCTTGAAGACATGCTTAGGGCATGTGTGATTGACTTTGGCAACGGCTGGGAAAAGCATCTGCCACTTGTGGAATTTCCGTACAATAACAGCTACCACACCAGCATTAAAGCTGCTCCATTTGAGGCATTGTACGGGCGTAAATGCCGGTCACCTCTTTGTTGGGCGGAGGTGGGTGATAGTCAAATCACAGGTCCAGAAATGGTAGTTGATACTACTGAAAAGATTGCTCAGATACGACAACGCATGGCGGCAGCTCGTGACCGTCAGAAAGCATACGCCGATAAAGACAGGAAATCACTCGAGTTCCAGGTTGGGGATCGAGTGCTACTCAATGTTTCACCCTGGAAGGGTGTTGTTCGTTTTGGCAAATGAGGCAAGCTCAATCCGCGATACGTCGGACCTTTCAAAGTCATAGAGAAAATAGGCAAAGTGGCCTACAGACTGAACTTACCAGCTGAACTCAGTGCAGTTCACAACGTCTTTCACGTGTCGAATCTGAAGAAGTGTCTGTCAGATGAGACCCTCATAGTTCCTTTGAAGGAGCTCACTATCGACGAACAGTTGCATTTCGTCGAGGAACCAGTTGAAATCACAGACCGGGATGTTAAGGTCCTCAAGAACACGAGAACCCCTCTTGTACGAGTTCGTTGGAACTCCCTTCGCGGCCCAGAGTTCACCTGGGAGCGTGAAGATCAAATGAAACTCAAGTATCCCCAGTTATTCAAAACCAATGCAACCACTACTGAGGCTGAAGCTACTACAGAATTTCGGGATGAAATTCCAAATCAACGGGGGGATGATGTGACACCCCAGGAAAACCAGTAAACGATACAACTTACCTAGCTTCCTCAGTAACCGCATGCTAAATTTCGGGATGAAATTTCTTTCAAGTTGGGGATAATGTGACAACTCGAGTTTCCAAGATTCCATTTTCGCATTTGTTTCACGTTAATTGTTTAGATTGTTTAAGTTGTCTGCACGACTTGTTTGTTTTGTAACTGTATACGTTGTGTTATGATAAAACGTATTGTGATTGCTACATATATATGTTTGGTGATATAACATGAAACCTGCTTGAAAAACCTAAACTGCTTAAACCTGTGTTTCGTCATCAACACACCGACGGAGAACCGTTTCATCATAAACATCTTGACGAAACAGTTGTTGTTTCGTCACAAGCATCTCGACAAAAACGAGTGTTTTGTCGGCCCAGTGATTCGCCGAGGCCCAGTAACGGCCCAGTACGTGTATATATTGGGTATTACGGTTTCACTTGTCACACTTTAACAAATTAGAAAACCCTAGAGCCCCTCCTCTGTGACGGCAGTTTGGAATCTTCGAAACCATCCAAGATCGATCAAATCTTTGTTCCGTTCCATCGGTTAGTGATTTACATGTTTGGTTTGATTTTTTTAAATTACGAATATATGTGTCTAATGTTCTTGATCGCGGTATGATTAATTAATCAGATACATAACTCTATGCGAAACATAATACGATTGAATAACTTGACCTTGAATGTTGTTAAGGTGGTCTGGATCTGAATGCACGATAACATAATAATAGGGCTTGATGATGTGTTCGGCTATATGCTTATGATTGAAACATGACTGATATGCATAGTAATAAAACTTGATGTAACAGTTGAGTTAGAGGTCCAATAGGATTGAGATTACATGGTTGGTAAAGGTTGGATAGACTTGTATAATGAAACTGGTGGCTCATGTGCATGTGTTTGTAGATTGATCAAATCAAAGCCATGTGATTAATATATTGAATTGTCAGTATGTATTTCATCAATATTAAATATTGAAATCCATTGTTGTGTGTCAATTAATTGACTTGTCGGCTAACATGATTTACATTGGTCCAATCAAAAGTGTCCACTAATTCACAAAACTCAAGTAAGTCGATCATGATACATAAATATGGTCTGACATGATGCTCTCGATCTAATCAAAGGTGAATAACCTTGACAAAAACGGCGGCCCATGTGTTGAGCAAATCAAACCTAGTGACGTTTTGATAAGGTTGTCATAAGAATCTTTTGTATATTAAATGATGATGATGATTGCATAACTTAAAAGCCATTGACCCATTACTCATGTTTTGGAAGTTGTGTGAACTAATGATTAAGTTGGTGATGAAACCGTTAGTTGAGATTAGGGTTTTCTGTATTATTTCGTAACTGCTGAATGTTATTAACCGGTCGACGTAACTGATTCATGACGTAACTGACTTGTTCACGAAACGGAATTCACGGCAAAACAGGAGAATGTGTTTCGCCGAAGGGATCATGACGAAACAGGAGTGTTTCTCCAAATGGGTAATCCACACAGTAACTTGACTATTTCTGTTAAAACTTAACTGGGGTAACTAACTGAGGTTAAATGATATGCATGACTTGTACGATGTTGATTTATGTGATATGTACTACTTGGTGAACATTGATTATACTTATACGTGAACTTCGTGAATGCGAACTGATTTTGTACACATGCGTACTTTAGGACGTGATTGATTTACTTTGAGCACTTACTTAGCATTCCGAGCAAACCAAGGTGAGTTTACACAGCCAAGGCATGGGGTTCCCAGGGTGGGAATGGGTTTGGATTATATACTTGTACTTACCTAGCTTATGGAACTTAGTTATATGGTCCTCGGGTGAGGAAGGGTTATTGATAAGGTACGACTAGACTAGTGATACTTATAGAACTGATCTTCGCACACACGTCGGGGTTGGCTGCGATAATATGACTGATCTTCGCACACACGCCGGGGTTGGCTGCGATAATATGACTGATCTTCGCACACATGCCTGGGATGGCTGCGAACCATACTTTGAACTTCGCACACATGCCGGGTGGGCAGCGATACAAATATACCTAGTCTAGAAAACATGGGAAACCCCCCCCCCCCCACAATCTTCGCACACATGTCTGGGAGACTGCGATTCAAGTACAGACGATATATGGGTTACTAAACGAACATACGGTTTTCAATACAATTACTATAACTGAACAACCAACTGTGAACTCGCTCAACTAGTTGTTGACTCTCTGTTACATGCCTTGCAGGACCATAGGTACTCTTGGAGCTTGCACGGGAGGCGCGGTCGTTGTGGGCACGGATTGTGGATTTTATGATAAACTCCTTTATGACATTTCAACTTAATACTTATGTCGGGCTTTTTACATTATTGCTTTCTCTACACACTTGTTTATGTTTGGTTTTGAAAACGCCTATCGTATTGATGAATGACATTTACTATTTACTTATATGTTCAATATGATTGGTGGCTTGATCCTGGTCAGTCACGCCTCCAAGCGGTGGTACTCCGCGTGTGGATTTTGGGGGTGTGACATTATATAAAGATTACAAGTGGCAATGTTGATCCATTCAACAAAGAATGGGTTGATTTGGGTAAAAATCACTTATCTATGGGTCAATTTTGGTCACCTCAAATAAGTCAACGGGTTAATTCAGGTCATCTCAGATTAGTCAAACGGGTCAATTTGGGCTACCGTAAATTACTCAGCGGGTCATTTTAGGTCATCTCAAATTATTCAATTAGGCATAACAACCCACCACCAACCCCCCCCCCCCCACCCGGTCCCCCACCATTACCCAACACCGGTAAGTGCCTAACTAAGCATTGAAAACATAACGGGTGATGGTATGCGTGTAACATGAAATCGAATAGATAACACAACGCTGGTACACGTGTAACACGAAATCGTACAGCGCCCGTACGAACGTAACACAAAATTGGACGCGTAATTAGTGCCTATACGTGCGTGACGCGTAAACCAACGGTACGCGCGTAATACTGAATCAAATGCATAACCCGAGCGGCTGACACTCGCAAAACATAGAATCAGACGTGTAACCCTGCGGCGGCACGAGCGAAATGCGTAATCCGACGCGTGACCCAGTGTCAGGATGAGTGAAACACGTAATCGGAGGTGTAACTTAGCGCTGGTACGTGCGTAACAAGTAATCGAGCAGGTAACCCAAAGTCAGTACGAGCGTAACGCGGAATTGGATGCGTAATCATTGCCCGTACGTGCGTAACGCGTAAACCAACAACGGTACGCGCGTAACACTAAACCGGATGGGTAACCCAAACGTCGGTACACGTGAAACGTATAATCGGACGCTTGACCCTGTGTCGGTACAAGCGAAACTCGTAATCGGACTCTTAAGCTAGTGTAGGAACCCGCGTAACACGGTACTCGTAACCCAGCGTCAATATGCGCGTAATGAGAAATCGGACGCGTAACCCAGCGACGGTACGCGCGTAACACATGACAGGATGCGTACTAGCACTGGTTACGTGTGGAGCGCCTCGTTAAGTGTGTGCTAGGGTGTACGACACCCGACAATTTAGGCCAGTACCGTTCTGTTGTGACACGTGTAGTGACTAAATAATAATAAGATTTTATTAGATATGATATTATTTAATAATAACAGAAGTTTGGTAAATCCAAACTAAATTAGAAAGACAATTGGCAATGAAAAGATAAACGCTTATCGCGTAACGAACAAAATGCGAAACGAACGTCGGTGACCGCCCGGATAATATTAAAATCCTAAAAATATTCCGTTATGATTGAAATCATATTTCTAATCATAATCATGAAGAAAAATTAATTAAAGCGCTTAAAATTCTTATTTTGCGAATTTAAGCACACACCGCGCAATACCGCGTGTATACTGCGAAACGTAGATAACGCAGTCAATCTAGAATGACAAAATATTATTCAGTAATATTTTAGTAGGATTATTTTAATAAGTTGATAAAATAATTTTTAAAAGCGTTAAAACGCGATGAAACGTCAGATAAAATACTCGGTAGTCAGTAAAATATCTGCATCATGTGTATATATTGTATGTATATGTATGTATTGTGAGAGGGATGATAGGTGGTGGCAATGAGGATGCCCACCTCTCTCTTGAGTTGTGTGAATTGAACAAGTATCATGAACATGCAAAATGTAATCATTCAAAACCACTAATCCTTTTCAAAAACCATCAAACAACATTCACATTCTTTCCTTCACAACCTCACGGCCGAACCCATCTCCATATACCCACTTTTCAAAATTTCAACTTATTTTCATGAAGATCATGGCCGTTTCAAGCTAGTCTTGATTCGGTTTGAAGATCAAAAGGTGAGTCCAAGACAATTTCAAAGAGGAACAAGCTCGTTATCATCAAAAATCTCATCATAATTCCACTTTTATACTTGAAAGGTATAAAAATTTCATTACTTTAAAGTCTTGTTCTTGATGATGATGATGATGATTAGCATGATTCCCGAATACTTGGAATTCTCACAACTCTATTAAACAAAACAACAAATGGTTTTTACATAATTAAAAATGAGATGAATATGTGTATGTGTGTGTAGCCGTGAGTATGTGTGTGTATGTTAGATTGTATGTTTTGATTTTTGATTAAAAGTGTTCTTGTAGAATGATTATTTAAATGATATAAGTATCATGCATGTGAAGTTTGAATGATAAATATGATGAAAGTAACTTGAAAGTTCTTGAAATTATGATTGTTATATGTATGATCACATGGCCGAAAATTTACTAGGCATGTTTATGAAATTTCAAGTTGATGCATGTTCTTGAATGATAGTTAAGATGCATGTGTTCAAAGATTTTTGTATGATAATTGAATGATTGAATAAGAATGAAGCATGAATGTGTCATATATCATAATAAATAAAAGAATTTCTAGTTATAACTATATCATCAACATAAACTAGCAAATAAACAATAACATCTTTGTGAACTATAAAAAACAATGAATAATCACATTTACTTTGACTAAACCCCATATCAGTCAACACCGTAACTAGTTTATCATTCCACATTCGAGGAGCTTGTTTAAGCCTGCTGGCTCACGTGAATCCTTCCTTGAGAACAGATGATACAAAGCCAAAACAGTTCTGTAACAACTGATTCAGAATAAACAGTGCTTTGAATTACTACTTCCTTCAATGGCAAGATATCTAACAACTGCTACTTCAAAGGTCTGCTTAGTGCTAAGCTCTGCTGGATTATTAAGACTGTTAAAGACTAAACCACTGAAGAAGTCAAAGATATGCTAGAAGTCAAAGGTTTGATCACCCTTTGAAGAAAGCACTGCTAAAGCTTCATCAGAGGTTAAGCTCATCAGAGGATAGCATCAACAGAGTCTTGTAATCAGTGTTTTATTAATATAACAGTGTTTAGAGGTTGTTAGTATTGTTAGTTGTCACTGTCTCGGTGACGTCAGCAAAGATGCCACAGTGGTTAGGATTGTACTATAAATAGACAGTGTCTGTAATGTTCTATCAGATCATTTCATCACTTGCATTTTGTACAAACAATCACTGTGATCTCAGGCTGAGGGGGAGTTGTAATTCATGCATACATGAAGCATTGTGTAATACAATCTTTCGACTTAAAGTATTCAAGATGAAAACATTTCTCTCATTGTTTGTGTTATAAAGTTTTCTTCATTCCGCTGCATATTATTCATCTTATTATCATCTTTCATATTTTCATCTTTAAAACAAACACAAACAATTAAACTCAGATTCTAACAATTGGTATCAGAGCATAGGTCTAATCAAATTCGATCTAACAGTCAATTTGATATAAAAGATTAGCTCAGTTTCATTGATACTGTGTTGTTCGTATTTGTTGAAAAACACAGTATAAGCTTAATCACGTTCAAAGTTGGTTAATCAAAAACTTTGTAAAACAACCAAAATGTATTCACAAACACAAGATCCTAATAACACTGGCACACTGTACAAGCCACCTATGCTTGTCAGATCTGAGTACAATATCTGGCAACGTAGGATGAGCCATGTTCTTGCACAGCAAAACACCGGTTGTTGAATATTGGTTATCTTCGGACCACATGTTCCGATGGTGCTGAGTGCAGAAGATCCCAAGGTCCAAGAGCCTAAGAAACTTGAAAATTACTCTGAGCAAGATTTCCAAAAAATTGAATTAGATGCTAAAGCATTTAGTATAGTTGCTACAGCACTACCCAGTGACATCTATGCTGGCCTTTTACACTGTAAAGTGCAAAAGAGTTAAGGGATGCACTAAAAGAGCAATTCGGTGGTACAGAAGAGGTCATTGAGAACAACAGAGACGTGTTGAACCAACAATATGAAACGTTTTGTCATGTTAAGGGATAGCCATTAACCCAGCAGTTTGAAAGGTTTAGTTGTTTGATTAGTGAGCTAAAACTGGTTAATGTTGAATATGCTAATTCTACTTTAAATAGTAGGTTTCTTAGATCATTACTAGAAAAGTGGGACACTATAGCCTTTGTCACTAGAAACTCTGTAGGGTTCAAGGAGATGAGTTTGACTCAACTTCACGGTAGGCTTCTCACATATGAGAGAGAGCTGAACCAAAAAAAGAAGTTACAAGAGTCAGGAAAAGAGGCAGATGACTACTCTTTTGGTAGTACAACACTTTTTGGTCAGGAAGAGTCATCTGGTGGTAGTAAGGATCAGAGTTATGATCATTATATTGACATAACAGCAGGTGGAGCCTTCAACTCTGATTCTTACTCACCCAATTATGCTTTCACAGCTAATGGGGAAAACAGATCTCTGACAACTTGTCCTTTGAGTTAAATGACCTTCAACATTTTGATCCCACAGATCTGGAAGAAATGGACATTTTGCATCAACTTGCCTTGTTGAGTGTGAGAACAAGCAAGTTTTATAAAAGAACTGGTAGGAAGTTTCCAGGGTTGCATGGGAATTTAAAGGTTGGGTTGGATAAATCAAAAATCAAGTGCATCAATTCCAATTTCTTTGTCAACCAAACACATAAAAGATTGGAATTGAGATTCCAATTCCAACAACCAAACATCATAAGAGTTGGAATTCAGATTCCAACTTCATTGAATTCCGGTGAATTCAGATTCCAAGCATCATAAGGTAGTGTTCGTTTCACAGGATGGAATGGGATCTTGAGGGAATTGGAATGTTGATTGCACTCCTTATTTTGTTGGTTTCAACAAGAAAATGAATTTGAATTGAACAACATAAGGAAGAGAATCTATATTCTAATTCCATCAAAATTTTATTCCATTTTGCAAAACAAACACACCTAAATTACAAATCAAATTTAAATTTCTACACGAATTCTCATTCCAATTCCATTACAATCCATGAAACACACACTAGATTAAGGTATTACACAAAATTTTATTGAAGTTTGCAAAATAGAATTTTCATAAAGTTTGATGTAGCTCACAAATTTTTAAATTAAAACCTCACTTTCAACTCATAGGATTTTATTGCAGAAAAGCCAAAGTGGTTTTCACATGAGGTTAATAGCTTAATGCTTGTGCGGTTGTTTTCTTTTTCACTTGGTGATTTGGATCATTTCCATGGTGTTCTTTGTTTGCTTCGAAACTCACCAAATCTAGAAGCATCGCCTATGAAGCTTATTCAGACGGTAAAGTTACTTATTTTCATATATAGTACAAGCGTTAGATGTTATGCTAGTGTTGCATATTTATAATTATATAGGAGTCTGAGTTGATGCATCATGGTGTGGAAGCAACTTTAAACTATTTGGAACCACCAGACTGCTTGGACCAAACATTGAATCGATTGCAAACTGTTGAATGAATTATCACAGTTACAAGGATCAAAACCTGAATTGCTTTTTGTAAAGCTTTTACTTGCTCATTCGCCTTCTCTTGAAAAGTTTACCATCCAAGCAAATGGAGCTTGCTTTGGATGGTAATAAAAGGTTTAAGATTGCTAAGGATGTTATGCGGTTCCCTCGAGCCTCATCGAAAGCAGAAATGATCTACTTGGACCCCAAGTCATGTAAGAATGTCTAACTACATTGCAATTTTGTTTTTAACTTTCATCCTTATACACATGTCTCACTTACATATGTCTTTCTTTTATTATTATTATTATTTTTGTTTAATGTGAGTCAGTACTATATATGCAAAATGGTTTATGGAGAAGTTCCAATTATATTAGGTTAGAGGGTGTGGGATAAAGCCCCTAGGGGCTTTATCACGCCACTTCAGCGCCAAGTCAGATCTACGTCAGCCAGGGGGCTTTATCACGCCTTCCTTAACTTGCAGGGTGTGTGATAAAGCCCCCGTCATCATTACCTAATTATTTTTTTATTTAAATTTAAACATTATTTAATTTTGATATATTAATTTATACCTTATAATTTAAATCATAAAAATAAAATGCCATAATTTAAATAAAAAAATACAATGTCATAATTAAAATAAAAAATACAAAGTCACTCGTCGGCTTCGTTGTCTCTTCCTTGTTCACGATAAAACCATAGGTGCTCGGTCAGATCAGCTCGCTCGAAGGTTATGGTGTATGTTCCTTTCATGTATCTTCGATCGGATAACTTCTTTTTCAACGTATGTTAGTAGTGGGTTCATCGGTTGGTTACTTTCATCATAACTTTCTCCACAAAACGCTCTATCCGAGTCCTCCAATATCATGTTATGCAAAATGATGCACGTATACATGACGTTTCTCATTTTACTTTTTTCAAGCATCCTCAAATATCGTCTCCCGTACAGAAAGATAACACCTAATAAAATAATGTTAGTAAAAATAATAACAACGTAAATTAAAAATAATAACAATGCAAATTAAAAATAATAACAATAAGAATAAAAATAGTAATCTGTAAATTAAAAAAATAATAATAATAACAATAAGAATAAAAATTACCTTCACATAAATTTTCAAGAGAATCACGACACATTCTTGACGACATCCTTAAATATTCATCCCACGCATCACTCGCTGTGCCGTACGCTAGTTGCCTAATTGCTGCTGTACACTTTTGTATTTCAGAGAAACCAACTTTGTGATTAGCACTTTCTCTTTGTGTGAAAAAAAAGGGAATTCGCCCGCAAGATCATTAGATATTTTAAGGAAAAGACGACAACTCATACGAAACCTACGCTTAAACTAAACATCATCGTACAACGGATTTTCACAAAAATAATCTTGCATTAGACGTTCATGAGCACCTAACCGATCTCGTTCAAGAGTCGGTTGTCTTGTACGCGATGTAGAGGATTGGGCTTCTTCTCGCAAATAATTAAACGCCTCCTGCGTAATTGCGATAATCATATCGTCAAGAACACCGTCGGATGAAGAGCTCAAAGAATCGGATGACATGGTCCAGGAACTAATTCACAAGAACGATTAATTTTAGTTGTGTTCGTATCATAAGGTTGCGTGAAACTATGAATTATGTTGTGCTGCATGTATTCCGTTCACGAAAATGTATGGTTTTAGCGTTTACTTTGTTTTTCTTAAAAGTAGTTAATTCTTGTTTCTTTGTTGAATGTTTGGTACCTATGAGCTAGGATTTAGTTTTATTACATTTATGGTTAAGTGTTGAATTGAGTCTTTTTATCTTTTATTTTATGTCGTAATAAATTGTGTAAGTTTGCGTTGAGTTTTATGCTAATGTCATCGAGAGCTCCAAAACAAATAAATCGAAAGAGAAATCATTAGAAGATACGAGGTCTAAAAACGAATGCTTCACAAAGTAAAATTAGGTGTAAGGGTATGATTTTATCAAATATCTATCCAAATAGATTGCTTCCCAAGAACCAAATATGGACTTCAAATACATTCACTTATCAAAGTAAACACAACAAACACCCATATACCCTATATACAAAACGAAACAAAACAAAATACTATAACCTATTACATACTTTGATGTGTCCGGTCCAATTAAACAAAAAAAAAAAGTTACTGTTTGTTGATTTACCATACTAAGTTATTGTATCTTCATCATTGCTAACTCCATTAGCACTCACCTAGTAGATCATAAAAAACTTGTGGCTTCTTGTATTCGGCCTCACACAATGCCTATAAGAAACCATGTCACTAGGAATTAGGTCCTCAACGTACACATACGCAAAACCAAAAAAATGCCCAAGCACAAGGAGAGTAAACTAATTAGTGTTTGGGGACCCACCTCCATCGCGTAAGCAATCTGGATCAACTTAGCTTCAGACCATGGTTTCCCGATAAACTGAATCCCAATGGGTAACCCGAGTTTGTCATACCCGACCTACAAAATATATAGTTAAACTGTTAAACCACTTGGTTCAGAACATGCAAGTATTTGGCTTATTTTCTATTTTGACATGTCAACAAGGAAAGGTGTGTGATAGGTTGAAAGTCACTCAAATTGTATTTTAATAATTTTATTTTAAAAAAGTAGATTAGTATTGTAATAATTTGGTTTATGTTATCATACCGGAACAGTCACAGCAGGCAGTCCCAGAAAATTTCCAGCTATTGAATATCGCACAAGTGCAGCTGAGGGAAAAAAACATTGACAGTTGAGAAAACCAAGTGGAAAATAAAAAACAATCAACGTAATATATACTTACCTCCATTAACATAGTCCAGTTCACCAGTCTCCTGAGCATCTTCCATTATTTCATAGGCTGTTACACTACCAAGAACGATAAAGGATATTATTTTATCTCAAACGGGTCAAATAAAAAGAAGTCCAGTTTTAACCCTTTGGTATGAACGAGCTGATCCGGGTGGTGTTTTATCTTAAAGGGGGGATGGTTAATCATGCATCATTGGTGGCGTTGATAGCCGAAAGACAAAAGGGTACATGCACTAATCAGCCTTTGTCCTGACTGTTGAGTGTTATGTGCCTTGTGTCCAAGGCTTGATGCAAAACTACTATCGAGCCAGGGGTCTCACTGGAAGCAGTCTCTTTATTCCTACGGGGTAGAGGTAATGTTGTCTGCATCTTACCCTCCTCAGACCCTAAGCTTTGCTATTGATGGGATTTACTGAGTATGATGATGATGATGAGTGGTATGTTATCTCAATCGGGTCAAATAAAAAAAGTTGTAGTTTCAACCCGTTTACTTATAAATGGGTTGATCCAGGTGACGTTTTATCTCAAACGGATCAAATAAAAAATATGTTGCATTTTAATTTCGTTTACTTATGAATGAGATGGTCCATGTGGTGTTTTATCTCAAAGGGGTCAAATAAAAAGATTGTTGCAGTTTCAATGCGTTTACTTATAAATGGGCTGACCCAGGTGGTGTTTTATCTCAAATGGGTCAAATAAAAGAATGTTGCAGTTTCACCCTGTTTACTTATTATAGTAGAGCTGATCCGAGTGGGCTGACTTATAAATGGGCTGACCCCAGGTGGTGTTTTATCTCAAACGGGTCAAATAAAAGAATGTTGCAGTTTCACCCCGTTTACTTATTATAGTAGAGCTGATCCGAGTGGCATTTTATTTCAAAGGGGTCAATATAAAGAAGTTGCAGTTTCAACCGTTTACTTATGAATGAGATTATCCGAGTGGCGTTTATCTCAAACAGGTCAATATAAAAAGAAGTCGCAGTTTCAACCCATTTACTTCTAAATGGGCTGATCCACGTGGTGTTTTATCTCAAACATGTCAAATAAAATGAAGCTGGCTATAGGCGGTATCGCCCCAAGTGTTTGTATAGCTAAAGTACAAGATCATACCCGACCATAGGTGACACAATGACATCAGCCATGCTGAAAATATTTTCATGGAACCTCATTTGACGGTTTCTACAGATGACATATAGATAAAACTTCAAAACCTAAATGGGATTTTGGGAAAATATAATCAGGTTGAAATATCTAAAAACTGGTACCTGATCCTTTGTGCATTCAAGTAATCCCTACTATCAAAAGATTTATCATCATCTTAATTTGCCAATATTTTTAAAATGCAACTCTTACATCCCAGCCTGATTCTTATTGAACTTGAAGCTTGATTGTATTTGTCAAGTTCAATTTTACATAACACTTACAACTTAATATATAGAGATACAAGGGAAATATGAAAGCAATTAATATGCAATGGGAGATGATAATATGAAACCAATTAATATGCAATGGAGTGGAGACTTAATGTGTGGTGTTAATACGCCCCCGCAAGATGGAGGATTCGTTGGAGACTCCAATCTTGGACCGAAGAGAGATGAAAGGCACTCTTGCAAGTGGTTTGGTGAGGACATCCGCGAGTTGATCCTTGTGACGACTCGTGTTGAAGCTTTGGTTGTTGAGGAAGATGTATTTGTTGTTTTTGTAGTTGCTGCTGTTGACTTGAGGAGACATGGAGATTGGTCCATAGTAGACATCATTGATGTTCACTCCCCGCATGAGACGCGCCCCCGTGCGTAGATCCATCACCTAGCACGATCTTATCGGGTCCTCCGTATTCAGAAAGAACGGGAAATTGTTGGTTGTTGTTCGCGGTGTTGTTGGACGCACCGGTGTCCCACATCCAAGATGGGGTTGTAGGTGGATTTGGTTGCGTGTTGGGCGATTTTCATAAGTAGTGGGTTGACGGTTGTGGATGATTGGTTTGGCCATGGTGAAAAAAAAAAGGATGAGTTTGAAAAAAAAAAATTCTACAAGGGATTTAATGGTTTGGGGTTGTCTTTTGTAAAAAACTAAACTTTGTAGACTAAAAAAAAAAAAGATGAATGAGAAGTCCTTTTTTTCTTTTTCAAAAAACACGTGATCTTGTGCCTTTTTTTTTTATCTTTTTGATAAAGACAACTTTTGCTAGGATTAAAAATAATGTAGACTTTATCTTTTTCAAGAGAGATAAGAGAACACTTGTGTCTCTGTTAACAAACCAGGGGGTGAAAAAAAAGGATCGCATGAAACTTCGTGATTCCGACAGTGCTGGTGGATGGCGACGGGAGGTAGCAGGTTGAACTGGCCGGCGGCAACCTGAATAGCAGCAGCGGCTTGTCTGGTTCGGTGTTAGGCGGCGGCGGCTATTGTAGGTTCAGCGGCCAGGTTTTTTTTTTTTTTTTAGTTTTGGTTGCAGCGGAAGGCTTCTTTTAGCCGGAGTGATTTTTGTTGCCGGCTTGGTTTTGTGGTGTTTAGGCAGGGGCGCCGGAGATAGGATTTGCGGCCGAAGGTAAGGACGATGATGTCCTGTTTGATGATGTATGGGTTTTGATTTTGATTTGTTGGATTTTTTTTTTTTTTTTTTTAGTTTGGATTGAATGGGTTTTTGAGTTTTTGGTTTTGAGATTGACGAACAGAGTTTTCAAGGATCATAACTCTGCTCTGATACGCCGTTGGTCTCCGCCATGTGGGTTATGGTGGAACGGGAACCCGCCGTTGCGGCGGCGGTGGTGCGGCTAAGCTGCTGTTGGTCTCCGCCATGTGGTTTATGGTGGATCGATTGGCTCAGAGGAGCAGAGAGGCTCAGATACCATATTGAACTTGAAGCTTGATTGTATTTGTCAAGTTCAATTTTACATAACACTTACAACTTAATATATAGAGATACAAGGGAAATATGAAAGCAATTAATATGCAATGGGAGATGATAATATGAAACCAATTAATATGCAATGGATTGGAGACTTAATGTGTGGTGTTAATAATTCTGACCTGCCTCTGATTCATTTTAATTTGAAAAATTTATCATCATCTTAATTTGCCAATATTTTTAAAATGAAATTTGATGTTGGTACGGAGTTTGGATATTTACTTATGTTCTAAATGATGAGCAATAGATGCGGTGCATTCTGAACCGATTATAACATAATGCGCCAAACGAATGACTTCTATATCTTGTATGGTCACCTCCACAGTCTTCAATCATGCACCAAAAGAACCATACGTAACACTATAAATGAACTCTTTACATTTCATTTTAAACATATACTAAAACAAAGCGATTGGACTAGCTTAGTATAAACGAGCCGAGTATATAAATAAACTAATTTTTATTTTATATTATTGCATAACATATTGGACAAAAACGATCAGATTTTAATACCTCCCATCCGTACAGCTTTTGAAGACTAGCTAAAGCTTTCAAACAGCAAGATCTAATATCATCGGAGCAATCATTGAACCACTGATGGATCATGGATAGAAAACACAAATGTCAAAATAAGCATTGGCAATTTTTTTTTTTTTTGTTAATAAACTAAATGATACATTGGACCGAGTAAGAACCTCATTAGATTTAGCCAGTCTGATACTAGACATACTAGAATGCTTCAGCATTGGCAATTTTAGTCTAGGCTGCACATGTAGATTACATAGAAAAAAAAACATAAGATTATTAATACACAGCGTCTATAATGGGGTGAGTTTTAAACTTTTAATGTTATATGTTATGAAGGATGGTACCATAGGTGATTGGTGTGGTTCAGGTTGGCCACTAATAGCTGCATAACTGAAAATAACAACGCGGGACATTGTGTAAACACATAATATGTCTAAAAGATTCTAAAAACCAATAAGATGAGGGACTTTTAAATCAAGAACACTAACACAATTAGAGAATCCTCAACTGTGCCTGCTAGCACTCCAACCATTCCAACTGTCCAGTTCAAGGGAAGAACACTGGAAAAAGGATAAAAAAGACAACAGTTTGGCATTACTGATGAAGATCATGTATATAAAGTTTTTTCTTTCAAAATATTATTTTGCGTAAAAAGTTTACTGACCCAGAATGTGGTATACGTCCATAGGATGGTTTAAAACCAACAACACCACATAATGCAGCAGGCATTCTCACCGATCCTACACAATTAATGCAGATAGAAACCAAATTTTGGTAACTTGCAGCTAAAGTAGCAATTTCAACAGGCTTACTGGTTAATGTTAATGCAGGTTATGTTTTATCTATAATAGGTAGACGGGTAAAATAAAAGGCTAGATAGATTAGTTTAAAAAGTTAAAAACTGAAAGAGTATAAATGATTCTCTAAAAAGCAGTTGATTCATAAAGGTTGCAAAATCTTTTTATTAAAATATATATTATTTAAGATACAGTAAGAGTTCTATATACCTCCCCCATCAACACCAAGAGCAACTGGGCACAATCCGGCACATACAACAGCAGCTGATCCACTAGATGAACCACCAGATATCCGTTTAGGATTATAAGGATTTCGTGACGTCCTGTGTTGATCAAAAACAGCAACAAGAAATTAAGATTAGTGTACATGTGTTTATTCCAAGTGCTTTGGAATTGTTTCTATACCCATAATGAGGATTTATCCCACTGGTTCCTGCACCGAGCTCGTGCATATTTGTCTTTCCCACAAGTATGGCACCACATGATCTCAAGCGTTCAACACAACAGGTATCCTCTTTGCAAGGTCTTACTTTATGCAACCACTTTGAACCTCCTATATTAATGTTCAGTAATGCAACTTAAGAATATTACTCCCTTTCGATCAAAGCTAAAATGGGTATACCACCATATGAAATTACCAGTAGTTGGATATGGCATGCAATCTATTTCATCCTTGACCGCAATTGGAACTCCATCTAGAACCGAAAGCGGTTCACCTGCATACATCAATAGACTTATCGTTATCGAAATTCCCTTGTGCTTAAAAGCACAACACATTCAATGTTGATGACTCATACTCATGTTTCAACTATGAGTTTCAATAAAGAAATGCTGATAAGTTACAGTTATCTCTCTGGTATCGTAGAGTTGACTCAGTAGCTTGCCTAAGAATATCGCGAGCATCATAGCTGATGAAGAATGACATATCCATTCCTGGTTCAGAAGATTGCACAACCGCTGATATTAATCGCTCTGCAACCTGAAAAAAGATTAAAACTAACAATTAAGAAGCACACTAGGCTAAATTCAGCTGTAAAGGGAGGTAGCAAAATGGGAGACCCGGTGAGTTGGGTAACGGGTTAAAGTCGAAACTGGTGATTATTTAGTGCATATCAAAACAGTTTTAGGCATGGTTGAGTCTACTCACAAAACGTTTATCCATTTCTTGGTTTGTTAACTATTAGGAGGTTTTCATACATTAAAATACAATCCGGATAACTTTCAACTATTCTACCTGTTTCCTCTAAATTTAACTCTTATTGTAACTCATTTGACCAGTGAAACCGTTATTGATAAAACATAACCCAAAGTGACCCGTGTTGATAATTGAGATGAGAAAATCATATGGTCAACAATAGTTAGCGTACAAGTCAACATAAGAAAGTCAACAGAGTGGTAATGTCAACATTTGTTGAAGGTTATAAAGTTTTGGGTAGAAAGTGTCAAGTTGCTGAAAGTTAATAAGTTTTTACTAAAACAGAAGATAAACAAAAGCTCAGGGACTGGTCTTGAAAAGATGAAACTTTCGTTGTTACAAGTCGTTATTAACTGGATTTAGGGCTATACTTGGGCATCTTCTCTGTAGATGTGTTTAGTTCAATTAATGAAAACCCATTGTAATTCGTTTCAATTCGTTTATGATTCAGTATTCAATTTCTTCAATAAAGCATTGGTGATCGTCAATTTCTCTTGATTAAGTTTTCTTTCGTTTGTTCATTCGTTTATTCGTTTGGTCTTAATTCCGCTTTAAAGTTAACAACCCATTTATAGGTAAATGGAACAAAAACCTCTAGCAATAAACAACTAACCAATCAACTAGCAATAGCAAACAAAAATGGCAACATACATACCACAAGAGGAGTTATTTGTTGTGATGAGTAAGCTCTAGAGTAATCCATGATTTTCCATCTGCGAAAACTGAAGTGTGAATCTTGAAGTGTCGAGTCTGAAGATTGTAAACAATCAATGGCATGCTGAACTTGTTCTGCTGGTGACAGACCAGGACATAGGCTTTTAACTTCTTCTTCTTCAAAGTCTGCAGTGAACATATTTTAATCATATAATTGTAAATCTGGAATCATGGAGATCTTAATTTAGTGTCTGTGTGCGGTTTTTTTGGTTATATCAGTTTGTCTTTCAAGTAATAGCCATGAAACCAACCTTCATAAGGATGCAAAGGAACATAAAGAGGTGAATCTTCCATCACTCCATATGAAACTAGCTGCATAAGAGGGAATGCAGCTTTATAATCAGCATACCACAGTAAATAAAAATTTTAGACCCGCATAAAACATATGATCCTTTTTTTTCTTCATCAAAATCCTTATGTTAACGAGTTGGGCTACTCGCTATAGCCTATATTGAAGTCCATTTAACAAACGAGTCTGAGCCGGGGCTTCATATACTAAGATTGGCTAGGCTTGTGCCTAAACAAGCCATTTTTTTAATAAACTAGTGGGAATGCCCGCGCGTTGCGGCGGGTGCGTCTGTATTGTCAAATCATAGTTGTTGCTGGGGTTTGTGGTGTATGTATGGTGTTTGCGGGTTATTCTTTATGGTGACGTGACGTGTGATGTAACTAGGAAGCAACAATCTAGTAGTAGGATGTAAGTCATACATACATGGGTATTAACTACAAATTTAAAAGAATGTTTTGATGCAAATATAAACTTGTCACAAACTGAAGTTTCTCTATATATACTTATGCATACAACTCTCATGGCATGTGAGCAACTTAATCATACAAATGGAGCTAAAAAGTCAAACGATCAGAGCTTAAGAAAGGAGAACATATCTCACCATGGTCAGCAACTCAATATCTTAATTAGTTTCTATATGTATGTATTCAATGACCATTTGTAGTTGCTTATTATTAGTATGCTTGTGGAAGAATCTTCATCAGAGACGGCAAACTTATTCATTTGGTATACCCAAGAAAAGATGAAATTCTTCATTTTTCAGCTGCTTTCGGGATCAGCTCAAGTGGAACTCCCTGTCCGACATCGAATTGTGAGTCAAAAGAGGTAGCAAAAATTATATTGGTCTAACTGCAAAGGTATTCACTGAACAAATTGATATGGATTGTGTTTTATCTCAAACGGGTCAAACTAATAGGTCTACCTAAAAGTGCAACTGGCAAATGGTAATGGGTAAAAATCACCAGAAGTCTGTTTTTAATGTATACAAACTCCTAAATATTTTATTCATAAATTTAGATTGCAAATGTAATAAAATCATAATTGAGGCATTGATTATTCATAAAGAAAATTAAAAGATTGATAAAAACATGCATGTGAGTCAACCCAGTCCAATCTCCTTGTTTCAGCCGGTACTAAGAATGACATGTTTCAATCCGACCCCGTTTCACCCATTAACCCAACTCGCACATCCTACCACTTATAGCTTTAGTATAAACTCTTAAACTATTTTTAGCTTCTCAAAAAGAATAATGTTATAGTTTAAAGAACTTTTAGCTCCTCAAAAAGAATAATGTTATAGTTTAAAGAACTTACATGCTACAAACGGACAACATTCCATAGCAAATGGTCTCATTCATCTGTATGTTTACCCCTTTCTTGAAGAACTTACATAGCAAATGCTTTGTTAACCCTTTTATCCACCTTCATTTATTTTTTTCTTTCCCATTGGAGTAATTAGATGTCACAAACCTACACACACGATAAATAATTTAACGTTAGCTTAACCTTTTCTTGAAGAAAAATGCCAACTTTATCAAGCATGACAATAATAGGAATCCAACATGTACTCAAGAATGCCAGTAAATATCTTATATCCAACCAATAATTGCTAAAGTTTTCTAGCAATTTATGATACTATGACAGCGCATTCTAGAGTAACTAAAAACTGTTAGTTACCACACATAAGTGGTGGATCAAGAGACTTTTTCTAGTGTATTCACTGTTTCTAGATGCTACAAGTCCATAGAACCGGACATAACGGTTCACAAGGGCGGATCTATGTGTCTTGGTGGGTGGGTGGGCGGGCGCCAGGGCCGGCCCAGAGCAAGTGCCAGGTGGGCGGCCACTCTGGGCCCAAATCAAAGTAGGGCCTGAAAAAAATATATAACTTTTTTTATATATATATTTAACAAAAATCTGTAAGTTCTTAAAAAAACTTAAAAGGGCCTGGATTTACGTTAAAAACCCAACTGATTTTGCCAATCAAATTCAGAAGCCCAACTGTTTTAGCGTTTAATGGATTAATGAATAGGGTTCAAATTTTTTATCTCACGCATGGCCAAAATTTTTTGTGATTTTCGAAGTCAGCCTGGTGGGCACACCCCTTGGAAAAAAAAGTTATGTGTATTTTTTTAGGCAAAATAACCCGACCGCACCCCTCAAAAATATGGTTGCCGCACCCCAGCAAAAAACCCTATCGCACCCCTTGAAAATACGGTTCGGGTCGGGTCGGGTAAAATCAGATAACAACGAACAAATAACAATCAACAACTTATGGCAAAATAAGAATAGATTATGACAAGGGCAAAATCAGATAAAAATTCTCAAATAATTAGGTACAAGTAATGGAGAAACGAGGCTCGAGGTTCCTTCAGTTTGGGTGCAATTAGGCCTGTTAGTAAGGATATTCAACCATAAGTTGCTAAAACTGAATATTTCCACTAAAGCAAATGCAATAATTCAGAATTCTTGATTCAACAAAAAGCTAACCATACTTACACTTGAAAATAGAAGGCAATTTTTTTTTGGAGTAGGGATGGGTGGGGAGCGAATAGCGATGATGTATATTTGTTGGGAAGAGTTATAAAAACGACTTGGCGTGCAAGGCTTAAGGAGGGTTTAAGAAGTGTATAATTATAGATTATTCAGCTACCACAAAAACTTTAGCAGACTGATTTCCTCTATAAAAAGGCCTCATCAATGCAAAACAAGCTATAACATCTGGTTCGACACCCATCATTTCCATTTCTCGAAACACTGCCAATGCCTTTCCCATTATTCAGCAATATAATAGCAATTGCCTTTTCAATATGAGTAATTGTCGAATAATCAAAATGGCTTGAACATGCCAAAAGTCGCCTAAGTGTACATTTTCATGCATACATACATCATCCAATAATTTTATTTAGATTATTGTATTACTGAAACAATATAGTTTTTTGCAATCACTTTTATCACAAAGTTGTTTTTTAACTGCTCACAATTAATGGACGTTTCACAACTGATCAAGACATTCAATATAAGTCAAATGGAGGGTTTCAAGATTGTTATACCATTGATTAACTAACCGTCGATGGGAGGCGAAAACCAGGCGCTATAGGCTCTCCTCGGAGCGCCTAGGCGCGCGCCTTTTACGCTTTTGACAACTATGCTCTATACAAGTTGAACAAACAGAAGAAGATTATATAAATCAATAAGCATTATTGGAGTAAATCTAATGAGATATAGCATAAACAAAAAAATGATGTTCAACTACAAAAGCAGAGGATTACTGTAATGCACTTGGAATTCAAACAATTACCTTCCATGATGCAATCCTTCACATCCTTACCATAACCTCACAATGAGAGTGCATCTTCAACGCACTTGTAAAAGTGCCTGTATCATCATGTCACATACATCATGCTCAAATTAGTCATCAAAAAAAAAAAAAAAACTAAAAGCATATAGAACAATTTGCGACTGGATTAGAAACCTCAGTGAAGGTGCTAAAGTTGCAACTGGAGTAGAGAGAATAAAATTTAAACCCTGACCCCATTACCTACCTCCATCACGGAGCTTGTCTCGCCAGCACTTCACCGGTTTCCGTCGATCTCCCGACACAGAAATTAGGGCCGACAAAGAAATTAGGGCTCTCTGTTGGTTTTGAACAAAAATTCAACAAAATTGTACGAGATGCATACCGACGATTTTGTAGTAGAAATAACAGATTGCTTGTTGTGAATTTGAGAAGGTGGATGGACATCTTTATTGTGAAATACGCAGCATCGAATTCTATTGAATAACATCATCAAGTGTATTAATAAGGTTTGTGGAGATTAATTTACTAATTTATCCTTAAAGTGTCTTAAAAGTTTGGAACTTGTCCAAGTTTCCCCCTTTTAAAATGGTTTGATTCATTTGTACATGGTGCTTCAAGATTTGTACCTATGGCAAAATTGCGTTGCTACGGGTATTTACCTTTGGAATAAAAATTAGTCATGTACCGAAACCTGTTTTGCTAAGAATGGAGCGAACTCCTATTCAAATCCTATATCAAACATTCCACCAAGCACCAGCAAAAATTTATGTACTCTTTTGTATATATCTTCATCTTCACAATCAGATTTTTTTTTTAAATCGCATGCCCTTCGAAATCACAGGCCTTGTGCGGAGGTCCTCCACGCACACCATCAAAGTCGTCACTGACCTAAAGAAACAATCACACAAATGTAAAACACATATTCGACCCGTTTGGGACATACCTTGCATTATGTTTAGCCCCGATTATTTTTAAATGGCTCAAACACGTAAAACTCTAAGAAAAGATAGCTAAATGAAAACATGTTGAAATTTACCCAAAGTGTATTTTCAACATTGACGGGTCAACCCATTTTTCTACAACCAACCCGAACACAACCAGTTTGTTAAACAGGTTGCCCCGTTCACATCAATGCTAAGCCATATATTTTTGTGTTGTGTCGGGAACTGCCAATCCTATTTCTACTTCATAAAGCCTCATAAATCATTTTATTATAAAAAGATTGGTGTCGAGAACTGCCAATCCTATTTCTACTTCATAAAACCTCATAAATCATTTTGTTACAAAAAGATAGATTTTTGTTGAAACTATATAGCTTTTATAATCATACTGAGAACACCACATGAAACTAATAAAAAAACATAAAACTTATAGAAAAGGTGTTTCAATTCGACAACCCAACCCATCCCGAACAAAGTTATTGGTTTAAACTTGTTACTAAACCACCCCCATTTTGCCACCCCATCTTAGAATCATATTTTGAAAGACGGGCAAAAGTAATTCAGAAAAATTGTATATATGATGTGTACTTACTTTATCATATCTGGGCAGCTTCATCTTTATACCTGGACATATTTTGTGCTTGAGAACATAATTCAAAATTTATGATTAAGCAAAACATAGGATAGTAGGATACACATGTATAACGGTGGAAATTTCAACCTATTTTCTTATGAATGGGTCAATTTGGTTTTAACTGTAACAGGTAAACAATTAGGTAAGAAAGATACAGGTCCAAAAGTACCCAACATGTATGTTTAATAGGCATGTGACCTAAACTGCTTAATTCAATCACTATATTACTATTGCAGTTATATAGTTTTTTGTAATCATCTTAATATTTTGATTATTTTGGATAATGTATGTAGAGACCTACTGGCCCATTTAGCCACCTATACAAATGTGGGACAAAATGATCGTCAGCCTAAGCAGTTAATGCGGTAAAATACCGGATATCGGTCAAGGACCAATATTTGGGATATAGGTTATCACGGTGGGATGTCGGTAATTTTAATATCATACAGAATTTATATATATAACAATTTAAGACTTAAAACACCAACATTTAACACTAACAATTAACAACTAAGACTTAAAACAATAATAGCAGCAATAAGAAGAAAGACGAATGGTAGCACTAAGAAGAAAGGTATTGAAATCAGGAATATCGGAAATATATTGGTCAATATCGCCGATAATATCGGCACCGATATTCTGATCGATATTTGACACCAATATCTGACATGGGGACTGATAACTGATATTAACTGCATGGTTTTCAGCCTAACCTTCTTTAGTCAATTCCCAGAGCTTGTAGAGTTTCAACAGAAAGAGAAAGATCATGGCTTCTAGCAATTCCTCGAAACTGTGCGTAAAGAAAAAGCCTCTTGTGAACTATTTACTAAAATAGTACCATCAATCTTGTTGTGTTTAAGTTATGCTTTTAAAAAAAAGAAAAATCACATTGAAATCTTACCTCTAAAAGAGCATTCCCAGGATTGTTTTCTCGCAATTTAGTCTAAAATAAATTATAACATTAGACATCAGGAAGAAAATAACAAAAAGATGATGGAGCCACGTGGGCAATTTTTTATCCATTTACTTATGAATGGGTTGAGTTGGTTTTTTTATACATCTCAAACAAGTAGGAAACTTCAACTACATGGAGCATATTAAAGGGCAACAAAGTCCATGATACATAAAACATGTTACAACTGGTATTATGAAATAATGACCACAAGCGCATTGCTATTTCATAAAAATGAATCATTACTCCGCACTCTACCTCCCTTGGAGGGAAACAATGCTCAACACGGCAGGTTCAATCATATTAGATCTCATTGTGCCATTTCATCAAACAGGTGGTAGGCTGGTTTGCATTGTTATGGGGACTAATAAACTTGAGTCCTCCAATCAATCCCCCAACTCAGACGCCAATCAGGTTGAATTTATCGTTAGAAACGCCCAATCTCTCTTGTCAAATGAATACAAAGCTTAATATATTTAATGTGATCTTGCTTGTAAATGTATATAATCTATCATAATTCAATATATCTTTATTACAAAACATAAATTCCATACCTTTACCATCATCGATTGGAGGATTCAAATGCCGGAATACTAACCGCCGTCGTTGTTGATCACCATTGGAATCGCCTCAACCTACGCTCTCGACCGAAACAACCCCCGCACCAATGACCGAAAGAGTCGCCGGTGACTCCTTTTCTCCTTGCCACCGCTGTTGATAACCAGTGGAATCGCCTCAACCTAGGCTCTCAACCGGAACAAGTGAACAACCCCCGCATCAGTGACCAGAATCATCGCTGGTGACTCCTTTTCTCCTTGCCGGTCCACATCTTCTTCTTCTCTCTCTCAGAGATCGATTTGTGAAGCAGGAGGTGGAAAGGTTAAGAAGGATTTGTAGGTATTATATTGATTTCGTAAATTTATATGTAAATGAGGGGTAACGTCGGAGGATGGTAGGCAAGAAGCCGATTATTGGTCTCGTCTTAATCAAAAGGTCTCCAGGAAGAGGAACCGTCTGGGTACGTTAATGCTCCGGCTTCTAATGTCGTTAATTCCATAGATGAAATGTCTATTATACCCCTAAAGCGTCTTAATTTTTTGGAGAATGTCCAACTTCACCCCCTCTAAAATGGCTTATGTCTCTTGTACATGATGCTTTAAAATTTATACGCGTGGCAAATTACTAAAAGGGTAGAAAACCCAGTTTACTTAATAAGGTATTATAGATAGATTATAGATATAATAGTTTTTTTAATATAAAAATTGTATTACATAATATATATCATCATATATAGTTATAATATTATAACTAACTGATATATATTTTGTTATATATAAAAATTATAATCATAAATATATATAGTGAAATTGGCCTGTAATACTCTCACCAATATCTTATTGGCCATTAATAATCCCACCTCAGAATATTCCCCCCACCAGTCCCACCTTTCACCTATTTTTCCTACAATGATCCCCCGTTAAAAAAACTTAACGGAGTTAAGCTATGTTCCAAATTACAAACAGATTTTTAGGGTTTTTGATTAGAACGACGATACGAGTCCATTGATGTAAAACTTGCCTTGAAACGGTGCTCCAAACGATGAAAACGGCGCTTCAATTCGGGTGTTTAAATTTCCAATTAACCGAAATCAAGTCACTTAGAGTGCCATTTCGAAGTAAGTTTTACATCAGTGGACTCGTATCATTGTTCTGATCAAAAAGCTTGAAAATCTGTTTGTAATTTGGAAAAAAGCTTAACTCCGTTAAGTTTTTTTAACGGGGGACCATTGTAGGAAAAATAGGTGAAAGGTGGGACTGGTGGGGGGAATATTCTGAGGTGGGATTATTAGTGGCCAATAAGGTCTAGGTGGGATTATTACAGGCCAATTCCCCATATATATATATGTAGGATCGGATTCCGACACAAACGCGTCGTTCGGAAGAGCTCTCGTCCGTTTCAAAGGCGGAAACAGAGAAACGGATAACAAAACAGCTTGATACACTTTAAACCTCTTTTATATTCGATTTACAATGTTTACAATCAGAGGAAAAACCGGCAGCACCTCGGTATCACTTCTTGAAAATCGTTACCAAATGAGAAACTAAAACCACTATATATAGGGAGGCTGATTCCATTCCTAATGACACCATGTCATTTCGGGTGGAATCTGATTCCACTCCTAATGACACCATGTCATTTCGGGTGGAATCTGATTCCACTCCTAATGACACCATGTCATTTCGGGTGGAATCACAACCTTCTGATTTCGCCCCAAATGACACAATGTCATTAGGAGCGGAATCACATCATAAAACCATAACATTTATATTCAGCCCCCTATACTATACATAAAAGACATTTCTGACCCCTAGATCCTATACAAGCTTGACTATGACTAAGACGTAGACTCGATATAAGATGAAGTCAGCAGATGAATGCACTAACAGACTCCCCCTCAGATGTTGACGAGTCTTAAGTGTCGAGTCTTCTCAATCTTCAGTCTTTATCAGTCTTTGGGCTTCCTTCAGAATCTTTATCTGACTTTATCCTATCTCCAATTCTCTTTCAGGATCTCTAGCTCCTAGCTCTCGCATCTTCAGACTCTCTTTCTCTAACAGACTCCCCCTCAACTTGTACTGGAATCGTAGTCTGACTTTCACAGGTTCAGGTATCGTAACCTGAATCACCTGCATATTCTCTACCCAAAACATAAGATTCACAAGAATAAGATATTTAACAATTTATCAAATTTCATGCTCCAACACTGACTCTTCCACAATCAATATACAATCAGATATTAACAATGATCATTTAACAAATTTCTTATTTCTGAAAACTTTCCAAACAAATTTTCCCAAACCTGTTCATCATGTTTAACACTCGGAATTTTGAAAATAAGCTTTTCAACATCAGTCGTCTAAAATCTTTTTGAATTATTCAAAATTTATGCTAAAACACACTGAAAATCTTTTTGGACTTTTGAAATAATAGAAATAAAAAGCAGTAAAGAAATATTTACAGACAATATTTTTGTGAGTTTGTGTAAGACGATCATATCAGTTTATGAGACAAATCACCAACACCGTTAAGCTTCATTTCATTTTAAGCTCTAAACGATTCACTTAGATTGTCAGTATATTGATCCACTTAAATTTTCACACAAAGTTCAATTGATCCGAGATACGAGGTTAATGTTTTAAGCTCTTGAACTTATTCGTGTGTCCCACTACTTGAATATACTCCCGTATCCAGATCCCAATATTCAGTCTTACAGGTGAGTATACCACAGATGATATCTGTCAGGGGAATAAATTATAGTACGAGGGCCGTGAGAGCTCAGGTCGATCTTTCGATACGCAGAGAGATGACGGCTTCGACTTTTGGTGTGTCCCCTTTAGAGGATCTTTTGCATTACAACAGCAGCGACTATCAATTTTATTGTTTCATCAGCTTGCTGAGGGCGATGCTATGTTTCAAGCATTTGCAGAAAGCATTATCCGGGGACTAGGTCAGAAATTTCTTTCAGCAGAAGTCCCGGGATAATACCCCAGATATCACTGAGCATAAAGACCTAGTATCTCAGAATAAGGGACCTTTCAAACAAGATTTCAGGGGTTACCTATATATCCAAGTTTGTGTTAACCCACAGAACAAGCAAGTTTGAATTTAGGTTTATATCTCGTCTCAATCTACTAAATGTGCAAAAACCTACTGGCACATCATCAGTGAGATCGTTTATCACTATTTAACTTTCCAATTCTTTAGCATGTTGTAATCGTCCACTGATGTACTATCATTTCCTCTTTTATACAACAAAACTCATTTTTGATTTTATCATGTTTTTGACTTTTTCAAATTTTCAAATGTTTTTGGATTTTCTGAAAATTTTTACTCCCCCTAAAATGCAAACACATTTTAGGAAATTTGAAAACAAACTATACAAGAAAGCGACAACTGATATCAAATCACTTCAAATCGCCATAACAATTTAAATATACCACTTGTAGGATCGGATTCCGACACAAACGAGTCGTTCGGAAGAGCTCTCGTCCTGAGCTCTGATACCACTTGTAAATCAAAATATAACAATTTAAATATACCACCTATACTTTACCAACTGTACCACTTGTAGGATCATTTGCTTAGAAAGATGCCGATTCCTGCTCCACTCTTACCAACCTGGGAGCTCCGGCAAGTCAGGATTTTTACTCAAACATTATGTCCACCCAAGCCTCACCAGCCTTGGGTGATTTTTGTACACATCTATCCCACCAACACTTTGATTTGTAAAACTCTTTAGCATCCTTTACCTTCCTGTCTACCATCTTACCAAAAATATGTTTGACTTTCCCATTGAAAGCCTTCTCAACATCAAATTCTCCCTTATCAGCGAAGAATTGATTTGAGATCTCAACCTTCCCAACTTTAGACTTCCAATTTTCCTTTGACAATGGAGGAAAATTCTCATCGTTCAACTCAAGAACGGAATTCACAATCTTTTTCTCAACAGATGACTCCTCTGATTTTATGGAATCAGATTCATTATCAGAATTACCCTCAGATTTAACCACCCACTTTTGCTTATTCAAATTACCTTTTCTTTTGTAAAATCTTTTTGAACTTTCTCCTTCCTCAGAAGTAGAATTTTCAAACTTTTTAACAATTTTTACAGGTTGTTCTTTCTTATCAACACAAGTCTTTCTCAAAACAGATTTAGAAGAAACTCCCTGTTTTTGGTAGTTGGTCTTGGGACAATTCCAAGCTATGTGTCCAACTTCCTGGCATTTGAAACAGGTTCTTCTGTCAACTCTTTCAGCAAACCTTCTCACATTATTCTTCACTTCAGCAAGAAACTCTTGATTCGACTGTTTCCAGAATGGTTTCTTCTGCTCATCTTCACAACTTCCACCTGCAACAAATTTTGTATTTGGTTTATAAGTTTTCTGATTTTTATAATTTTCTGATGAATTAAAACCAAGACCTTTCTTTTTGAGATTACCGTTGTAGTTTGGTTTCTTTCGATAACCAGAACCATAACTATAACCTTTTTTCTTGTTCAATCTCTGTTGAACTCTTGAAGTGTACTTTTTAGGTTTTTCAGCAAGATTTAAATCTTTTATTTTAGAAATATTAATTTCTGTCAATTTGAAAACCTGTTTGATCATTTCAGTTTTAACACTTCTTATTGGAAATTCCTCATCAGAATATAATTTGTCTGAATCAAACAAAGTATATGCCACTTTGATTAATCCGTCATTCAAATTAGATTTTGATAACAGGAATTCTCTATTGTAAACCCTGTTAACCGTTGAACTCGGACTCTTTTCTGACGAACTCGGACTTTTCTCAGACAAACTCGAACTATCTGACTTAGACTCTGACTTTGACTCTTCATCCATATCCAACACCTGATTGACAACTCTCTTAACTTACTCAGACTCATGATCAGTGTCAGACGCTGTGAATGTGACATCAATATTTTCTGGTAATTCATCAGTGAATTCAGACTTTAATTTGATGTTTAGAGCCTTGTCTACTTGTTCCTCATTTGGTTTCCTGGGGGAATAAGTCTCAAATATAGGAGGCGGACATCTGTTATACTTGACACTTTGTGGCTTACCAGTATCCTCTTCTTTGTCTTTCTTCTTCTTGAAAGCTTCCAAACCTGCAACAGTAGGATAAACACGATCAATCAGATAATCACAAGTAGTATAACTCAAAAGTAATCGGTTAATCCTTTCACTTTCAATCTTTCCAAGTTCGAGCTCCTTTTTCAGATTCGCACAATCTTCAATATAGTCATTGATTACACTTTGCTTTGTCATTAACGTTCCACTCATCTTTTCATTTGCTTTCTCAAACTCTGAGTTTGTCTTTTTCAAACTATCAACTGTCCTGTTCAACACATAGTAAGATTCTTTCACGTACTTCACATCAGACAGTAAATCTTCCTTAATCTTCTCTAATTCAGCAATCTTCATATCTTTCTCCTCACAAGCTTTACAAGATTCTGAACACTTCATACAAGATTTTTCTACTTCAACTACTTTTTCAACTATCTTTTCAACTTCGACAATTTTCTCGATCTCGACAATCTTTTCAACTTCGACAAGTTTCTCAACCTCGACAATCTTTTCGATCTCAACAATCTTTTCAACAACTTTCTCTACTTCAACGATCTTTTCAACTTCAACAATTTTATCAACAACTTTCTCAGTCACTGGTTCAACATTTGCTTCTCCAGCTTCTGTCTTTGTCTTTTCATCAACTTTCATTTTTGCTGCTTCCAGCTCTTTCCTCAGTCTTGCCATCTTCTTCTGGTACAACATCTCCATTTTATCTGCAAAAAACAAATTAAAACTAGTTAGATCAATGCCTTTTCTAGCTTTGTTGAGATGTTCTTCCTCATCATCGGTATCCACATCGCTTCCAAGATCTGGAAATATCGGAATTCTTTTCTCACTAGCCTCTTCACCTAGTATTCGAGCAACAAAGCCTGAATCAGATGGAATGTATTTATCCCAACTAAATCCCTCTGCAACTTTTTCATCATCTTGATGAATCAGTAAAGCTTTCCTCTTTCCATCATTAGTAGCATGAGCATGTGTAATTTGAGGTTGTTGATCAGTCTGATGGAAGATTGATTTCTGATAATAATTGTTTCTATCTTGATTCCCGGTAGCTTCTTTATTTTTGCATTCTCGTTTAAAATGACCTTTTCCTTTGCAACGGAAACAGGTAACTTTTGATTTATCAAATCCCAATGGAGAGGTAGCCATTCCTCGAAATTCATCCCTACCAGTAATCTCTTGAAACTTTTTAGCTCTTCTCCAAGCACTTGCTAAGCACCATTTGATATCCATCACTTCAAGTTCTTTAGCATCAATCTGGTCATAATCTTCTTTGGTAAGCATCGGATTGCCAATCTTCCCATCGATCAAACTCTCGTAAGATTCTAACATAGTAACCAATGATGCCATGTACTGCTTGGCAACTTCTGGAGACAAATTCTGACCATTTTGAATGTTTAATGTAACATTGCACTGAAGATGTGTTGAATTTTGTCGTTGAGAAGTTGATGTTGTGCTATTTGGATCAAAACTTGAAAATGATGAAGAAAATCCACCACTTTGAGTCACATTACTACTCTTTGTTCCAGACGCACTATCAGCACTGTAACCAGTTTGAATCTTTGGACTAGGACTGGGAGTGGCCTCAAACTTGTTACCTCTGTAATACAAACTGACATCTTGTTTGGCATTTGGATTAGTCATGATAGCGGTTTTCTGAATATCCAGTTCATGCTCTTCAATCTTCTGGATAAACTGTGCCAAGTTCATACTCTCAGTCTTCCTCATGAGTTTCACAATCATCAGATAAGTTCCCCATTTCTGTTGGGGTAATGCCTCTGCTAACTTATCAACCCACTCATCATCATCTTTTTGAATATCCAATCTTTTCATTTCTAGAACCAGATGACAGTATCTATCTATCGTTTCCTTTGTGGTTTCATGATCAAATGCAGTAAATATGTCAAACGACTTCTTCAATAAGGCCTTTTTGTTTTTGATCATATCAGCACTCCCTCGGAATTTCTGAAGTAAAGCTTCCCAGATTGATCTAGCAGTTCCATTATGTTGAAGTAAGACAAAAATATCTTCTTTAACTGCTTGCTGTAAAATGCTGATCATCATCTTCTCACTAGTGTATTTCAACTTATCAGCTTCAGTAAAATCATTGAAACCCTTTTCCAACCCACGTTCATTCTTTTGTTTCTCGTAATCTTTCAGTAAAGAACACCAAGCATCGAATCTGTAAGCCTGAACCCAGTTCTCAAATCGGTTTTTCCAACCCTGAAAATCCTCAATATACATCAACTTTGGCGGTTTTTGATGAGTTCCCGTTTCATTTTCACTGTATAAATTCTCTGCAGCAGTAACGGGAGCGACTGGTGTGGCAAAAGCATTGTAGAATTCCTCTTCCATGTCTTCAGAAAATTTGATATACTTTGGCAAAAACCTGAACGACAAACAAACAAACAATCAGTCTAAACGAACTGAGTAAATGTGAATGCGTTTAACTGTTGAATCAATCTAGAACTCGTGTCGAAAATTCGCGGACTCGTTCTAATGTTGTTCGAGTGAAGACACTGAATGAATGGACCCGATCAAAATGTTGATAGAACTGAAAACCTTTGACTTTACTCAAATGCAAAATGGATCTTTAATAATGTTGAGACTTGGGCCTAGACCTGGGCCGTCAATGATGATGCAACGATGAAACTTGGGCTTGTAACAAACTAATGACTGACATGTATGTTCCCTTTAACCGATTATTATATCACACCAACAACACACTTATATCAATATAGAATCAGTTTTAATATGACTTTTAACAAAAACAAATGTGCAATCAATTCAAAGATAGTCAACAAGTCGACAATTTCACTTACACATATTAATGACAGACATATCTTTTAACAACTTTTGATAGTGTATTCACATGGGTCACACATTGGAATCACAAACTTCTTTTTAATTGTGCGGAATATTATCTTGATTTTATCTAGTCACATGTAAAGCTGACAAGATATTTTGTTTTTATTAATAATAGTCGACAACACTAATTTGATGTTTAACTCTATTGAACCGCCAATATTCCCTTAACTCCTCGTGGCCAACAACACTTAATGGATTCTCATTGGACCTTCAACTGAATAGTGGGCGGCCAACAACTTTCAACTTTTCACTCTATGAATTATCATTGGACCGTTCAATAACACTATGCCGACAACTTTAATACCAACTCACAATTCTTGAACTAAACCAAACGACTCTTTCACATGCAAAATGACATAATCACATGTGCACAAGAACCGAAATATTCACAAGTTCACAATTTCATTCGACCTTTTATTCCACTGAACCGACAAACTCGTTGTATTCACATGCAACCGATTTAAACCACATGATATCATATTCCCGATGTACTGACACTATGTCGTGTTTCAGGTCAACGATGAACAGAATCAGACTTTGATCACTAAGAGCGGAATCAAACTTGTTCACAAGAGTGGAATCAAGGATTTAGCAGCCAAGAGCGGAATCTGTTGGAAAATAAGTGAAAATAGCATTTTTCACGAATATAGGAAAATGATTTTTTCCTATTTTAGACTAGAAATAAATATAATAAAATGAGCGGGTTTTATATATTTATTTGTGGGTTTGTGTTCTATGTTGGAAGACCTTCGCAACGAACTAAACCACGTCCAAAACGGAGCTAAGATGAATGAGATATCGATGCTCAAAGTTGGGTGTTTGGAACATTCAATGCTGAAACAAAAGGGAAAGTAGCACCTTGTCCCACATCGGATGAGAGTTGGAACTTAAATGGGTATTTAAGGTGGAACTCTCCATCCTTATTGTTTCATGGAAGCACACACTAGTGTCCTCGCGAAGGGTGCGGAGCACCCTAACTCGCACTCGCACACGCTCGCTCGCTCGCGCGCGCGCGTGGCGTGGGCGATGAGGCGCAATGTGGCGCTTTGATGGCGCACTTTGCACTTCGCATCGCCGCTTGAGAGCCGCCTTTGTATTTTTGACCACGTGCGCGTGGTGGAGCGCAAAGGTTGCAAGGACCAAGTGGTAGGTGATGCGGCGCATGACGTGGCAGTCATGCGGGTGCGCGCATGGTGCATGGGTCCTGCGGGTGCGCGCGGCGCACCAGAGTGAGCCAATACGGCGCGACTGTGTGGCGCGCTCGTATAGGTTCACAGGTGACGTGGCGCACGCGCGCATGGACTTGAGCCAAGAGGACGCACCGCGCGGTGACGTGGCGCATTGCCGCACGGCTATGAGCCAAGAGGCCGCACCGCGCATGGGCGCGCGGCGCACGGCTATGAGCCAAGAGGCCGCACCGCACATGGGCGCGCGGCGCACGGCTGTGAGCCAAGAGGGCGCATGGGCACGCGCAGAAGCTTCCAGCATTGAATGACAGAACAGTTTCAGTTCAGCTTCGTAACTGACGAGTTAATGGGCTTAGACTGAGAATTAAATGACGTCTTAAATTGCATTGAAGACGTTTAATGCAATTTAAACCTCTCTTTAATTCGTTTTTGACTGTTTCGACTTAGGAGCTGTATATATACAGCTCCATACCCAGCAGAGAAGGACACCAGCTACAACAGCAACATACAACTTTCTCTCTACAATTTTTCTGATCTTTTCTTTGCAGTCTCAAGGTAACCTTCGGGTTGTAGGTCTACTCCGGCAGTACTACTGCTCCGGCTGTTGTACCCTGGGAAACAAAACGAGTACTCCTGGGAGACTCGGAATTTGTTTTAAGGGAAGCGTGTGTTCACGTGCCTCAGCCTTCTTCTTCATCTTTATTCTTGTATTTCTTTTTATTTCAGTTGTAATTGTACCAGTAATTTGTTTTCTCATTTCTGTATTGTAATCAGTAATAATAAAATTTGTTTATTTTATTTATTTATGCGAACGGTTCCTACAATCTTAAAACAAATTTTTAAAACCGTTCGTGTGATTAAAAACCATTCTGTTTGTGATTCAAACAAGTTTTGTTTTCACTCAGTTTGCGTTTTAAAAACAGATTTTTTTTTGTTTTCATCTTCAAAGGAGCGACTTTGGTTGAAAACATTTTTTGATTACTTCAGAACTTGTCCTAAACTTGCTAAAACTTTCTGACTTGGTCTTCAAAGTTGGACTTAGAAGCCAATCAGTAAGTTCTAAAACTATTAAAAATTTTCTGTTTTTGTCTTCAAAGTTGGACTTAGAAGCCCAAACAGTCAATTTGTGGTAAAATTAAAATTTAGTACTTTCCTTCTGGTTTGTGCGTAAATCAGAATTTTTGACTAAAATTTTTTAATTTTTTTTTTCCCCCAGCATGTCGAACGAGAACGTCAACGTTAACAACACCACAAATGTTGTTACGGGAACCCCCCTTAACGCCACCACTGTCGGAGCGTCCACAGTGGCTAATCACGCTGAACGACCCGAGAAGTTCTCGGGTCTACACTTCAAGAGGTGGCAGCAGAAGATGTTCTTCTACTTGACCACCATGAACCTTGCGAGGTTCTTAAGTGAAATCGCTCCCCAACCTGCGGAAGGGGAGACCAGCGCTCAGGCTCTGAGTGCGGTAGAGGCTTGGAAGCACTCGGATTTCATTTGTCGAGGCTATGTGTTAAACGGGCTTTCGGATGCATTGTATAATGTGTACTACAATGTCAAGACTTCCAAAGATCTTTGGGATGCCTTGGACAAAAAGTACAAAACGGAGGATGCTGGCACAAAGAAATTTGTGGTAGCCCGTTTTTTGGATTTCAAAATGGTTGATTCTAAAAGTGTTATGAATCAAGTCCAAGAATTCCAAATTATACTACATGACATCTTTGCGGAAGGCATGACACTTAGCGAGACATTTCAAGTGGCGGTGATGATTGAAAAGTTACCTCCTGGTTGGTTGGACTTTAAGAATTATCTTAAACACAAACGAAAGGAGATGACTTTAGACGACCTTATTGTTCGTCTTCGGATTGAAGAGGGCAATCGAATTGCCCTAAAAGGCAGCCAAGCGCAAACTTCTGCTAGCGCAAATTTGGTTGAGCATGGGCAATCCTCTAAAGGCGCGAAGGGTAAGGGGAAAAAGGACAAAGGGAAAGCAAAGGCTAGCAACCTTGGACCAAAGAAAGGGGTTGTGAAAAAGAAACCTCAGACGTTCCAAGGGACTTGTTACAACTGTGACGAGCCGGGGCATCGGGCTAACCAATGCAAGAAACCAAAGCGTGAGCGTGCGCATATGGTGGATGAAGACGGAATGCCTTTGGTGGCAATGATTTCCGACAAAAGCGCGATGATGGATGAGGTCAATACTGTGACCAACACTCCAAAAGGATGGTGGATTGATACGGGTGCGACCCGTCATGCTTGCGCGGACAGAAGCCTATTTACCACCTTCAAGGCGCTTTCTGGAGAAGATAAGCTGTATATGGGAAATACAGCCACCGCTGACATCATGGGTGAAGGAACGGTGATCTTGAAGTGGACTTCGGGGAAGGAGCTCACTCTAAGCAACGTGTTGTATGTCCCGGACTTGCGCAAGAATCTAGTCTCGGGTTGGTTGCTTAACAAGTTTGGATTTCGTTTAGTCTTTGAGAGCGATCAATTTGTGTTAACTAAACGAGGAATGTATGTAGGCAAGGGCTATGCCCAAAATGGTATGTTCAAACTGAATGTAATGGCTGTCAAAAAGGACACGAATAAAATTGCTACTACTTCTACTTATATGCTTGAGTTTTCTGATTCAAATAAATGGCATGGTAGATTAGGTCACGTTAATTTTAATTCTATACGCCGTTTAATCAATTTAAATTGCATACCAACATTCCATATTGATTCACACTATAAATGTGAAACATGTGTAGAATCCAAACTTACAAGAACATCATCCAAATCGGTTGAACGAATAACCGAACCCCTTGATTTAATTCACACTGATATTTGTGATTTAAAAGCGGTACCCACAAGAGGTGGAAATAAGTACTTCATCACGTTTATTGACGATAGTACTAAATATTGCTATGTATATTTACTAAAAAGTAAAGATGAAGCAATAAGTAAATTTATCTTGTATAAAAATGAAGTTGAGAATCAACTTCAAAAGAAGATAAAAGCTTTGCGAAGCGACCGAGGAGGCGAATATGTTGCACCTTTTGCCGATTTATGCGCAAAAAGTGGCATTGTACATGAGTGTACACCTCCTTATTCTCCACAATCAAATGGCGTGGCGGAACGAAAGAACCGCACATTGAAAGAAATGATGAACGCCATGTTGATAAGTTCTGGGGTGAGCCAGGAAATGTGGGGGGAGGCCATTCTCTCGGCCAATTATCTTTTGAACAAGATACCATTGAAAAAGAGAGACGAGACTCCATATGAGTTATGGAAAAAGAAAAAGCCTTCATATAAATACTTGAAAGTGTGGGGGTGCCTAGCAAAGGTGATTGTACCACCTCCTAAGGCTCTTAGGATAGGACCCAAAACTGTTGATTGCATATTTATTGGGTATGCGCATCAAAGTAGTGCACATCGCTTTCTTGTACATGAGTCCAAGAATCCTGATGTACACGTAAACACTATCATGGAGGTGAATCCTAACGTTGTGTCTTACTTTGAAAATGTGTTTCCTTTGAGAAGACAAACACATGCAACGTCATTAACACCTACTTTTGAAGTAGGTGAAAGCTCATCTAGACGAGATGATGAGGTAGTTCATGATAAGACACATGAACAACCTGAGGTTGAAGAAAGTGACCGTAGGCGAAGCAAAAGGCCAAGGGTTGAAAAATCCTTCGGTCCAGACTTCGTTAGCTATATGGTAGAGGGCGAGCCCAATACATATCGCGAAGCGGTTTCTTCTTCAGAAGGACCTCAATGGAAAGAAGCAATAAGAAATGAAATAGATTCTATATTGCAAAATCATACTTGGGAGTTAGTAGATCTTCCACCTGGTTGCAAACCACTTGGATATCGTTGGATATTCAAAAGGAAGATGAAAACTGATGGAAGTATTGATAAGTACAAGGCTAGGTTGGTGATTAAAGGATTTAGACAAAAGGAAGGTCTAGATTACTTTGATACTTACTCGCCTGTGACGCGCATAACCTCGATTAGATTGGTTCTTGCTATAGCGGCTTTAAGAAATTTGGAAGTTCACCAAATGGATGTTAAAACCGCATTTCTAAATGGCGATTTAGAAGAAGAGATTTACATGGAGCAACCAGAAGGTTTCTCCGCCCCAGGTCAAGAGGGTAAAGTATGTAAACTCGTCAAGTCTTTATATGGCTTGAAGCAAGCACCAAAACAATGGCACCAAAAGTTTGATCATGTCATGATTGACAATGGTTTCAAAATAAATGAGTGCGATAAATGTGTTTATTTCAAAGACACAAATGAAGGTTATGTGATTTTATGCCTTTATGTAGACGATATGCTTATCATTGGGAGTAATGATAAAATTATCAAAGCTACTAAAAGCATGTTGAAAGCGAGATTTGACATGAAAGACATGGGTTTAGCTGATGTGATTCTTGGAGTAAAGATCATAAGAACCCAAAATGGTCTTGTGTTAAGTCAATCTCACTATGTGGATAAAATTCTTGAAAAATTCAACTCGGGAGATACGAGTGTAGCTCGAACTCCAGTTGATACCTCTCAACATCTTAAGAAGAATAAGGGAGATGGAGTTGCTCAGTTAGAGTATTCAAGAATTATTGGCAGTCTAATGTATCTAATGACATGTACTAGACCCGACTTGGCTTACGCGGTGAGTAGGCTAAGTAGATACACCAGCAATCCGTGCGCGGATCATTGGAAGGCTATCACAAGGGTGCTTAAATACATAAGATACACAAGAGATTATGGACTGCATTATACCCGACAACCAGCAGTGATCGAAGGATACACTGATGCAAACTGGATATCGGATAATAAAGATTCCAAATCAACAAGTGGTTATGTTTTTACACTTGGAGGAGCTGCTATTGCTTGGAAGTCTTCTAAGCAAACGGTCATAGCAAGATCCACAATGGAATCCGAATTTATCGCCTTGGATAAGTCAGGCGAGGAGGCGGAATGGCTACGTCAATTCGTGGAAGATATTCCAAGATGGCCAAAGCCTTTGCCAGCCATATGTGTACATTGTGATAGCCAATCAGCGATTGGTAGAGCTCAAAGCTTGATGTACAATGGCAGATCAAGGCATATGCGACGTAGACATAACACGATACGACAACTACTCTCAACGGGTGTTATCACAATTGATTATGTGAGATCAGTGGATAACATTGCGGACCCGTTTACAAAAGGCTTAAGCAGAGAGTTAGTAGAAACATCGTCAAGAGGAATGGGACTAAAGCCCGTGGTAAATGGGAATATGAGGGAAACCTAACTTAGTTGACTGGAGATCCCAAGATCTAAGTTCAATAGGACAACTTAATCATATTACCAAACGGAGTCACTGTGGGGGAGTACCCCAAACTAAATAAAAAGGGAGTTATTTATACTTCCTAGTCCATTCCAATCAGTGACATTGATGCGAGGCTAAGCATATTAAGGTTAACGATTTCGGGAAATCAAATAACCATGATGCTTTTAATGATTCAGGGGAATCACCTATGTTAGAGAGAAGTGGGGTCGCTTCAAATGGATTTGTGGGGTGCGCAAATCCTAGAGCTCTCGCAGAACCAGGCTAGTGTTCCAGGACCATAATAGGACACGACAATGAGGAGTTGGCCAAACCAGGGAGAGTATTGTGTGAAGTGTATTGTCGTTTACACAAATGGGGGTATGTTCAAGGACATCGCGTCTACACACCGCTAGTAAGCTAAGTGCGCTTCACAAAAGAAGGTTCAAAGGCTTCAACCTACCTATCTTGCAATACTCAACTGTCGAAGTTTATCGTTGAAAAGTGTAAGGAAAAGATCCATTTCCATACATGTGGGGGATTGTTGGAAATTTGATGAAAATAGCATTTTTCATGTGGGGGATTGTTGGAAAATAAGTGAAAATAGCATTTTTCACGAATATAGGAAAATGATTTTTTCCTATTTTGGACTAGAAATAAATATAATAAAATGAGCGGGTTTTATATATTTATTTGTGGGTTTGTGTTCTATGTTGGAAGACCTTCGCAACGAACTAAACCACGTCCAAAACGGAGCTAAGATGAATGAGATATCGATGCTCAAAGTTGGGTGTTTGGAACATTCAATGCTGAAACAAAAGGGAAAGTAGCACCTTGTCCCACATCGGATGAGAGTTGGAACTTAAATGGGTATTTAAGGTGGAACTCTCCATCCTTATTGTTTCATGGAAGCACACACTAGTGTCCTCGCGAAGGGTGCGGAGCACCCTAACTCGCACACGCTCGCGCGCGCGCGTGGCGTGGGCGATGAGGCGCAATGTGGCGCTTTGATGGCGCACTTTGCACTTCGCATCGCCGCGAGCCGCTTGAGAGCCGCCTTTGTATTTTTGACCACGTGCGCGTGGTGGAGCGCAAAGGTTGCAAGGACCAAGTGGTAGGTGATGCGGCGCATAACGTGGCAGTCATGCGGGTGCGCGCATGGTGCATGGGTCCTGCGGGTGCGCGCGGCGCACCAGAGTGAGCCAATACGGCGCGACTGTGTGGCGCGCTCGTATAGGTTCACAGGTGACGTGGCGCACGCGCGCATGGACTTGAGCCAAGAGGACGCACCGCGCGGTGACGTGGCGCATTGCCGCACGGCTATGAGCCAAGAGGCCGCACCGCGCATGGGCGCGCGGCGCACGGCTATGAGCCAAGAGGCCGCACCGCACATGGGCGCGCAGCGCACGGCTGTGAGCCAAGAGGGCGCATGGGCGCGCGCACGCGCAGAAGCTTCCAGCATTGAATGACAGAACAGTTTCAGTTCAGCTTCGTAACTGACGAGTTAATGGGCTTAGACTGAGAATTAAATGACGTCTTAAATTGCATTGAAGACGTTTAATGCAATTTAAACCTCTCTTTAATTCGTTTTTGACTGTTTCGACTTAGGAGCTGTATATATACAGCTCCATACCCAGCAGAGAAGGACACCAGCTACAACAGCAACATACAACTTTCTCTCTACAATTTTTCTGATCTTTTCTTTGCAGTCTCAAGGTAACCTTCGGGTTATAGGTCTACTCCGGCAGTACTACTGCTCCGGCTGTTGTACCCTGGGAAACAAAACGAGTACTCCTGGGAGACTCGGAATTTGTTTTAAGGGAAGCGTGTGTTCACGTGCCTCAGCCTTCTTCTTCATCTTTATTCTTGTATTTCTTTTTATTTCAGTTGTAATTGTACCAGTAATTTGTTTTCTCATTTCTGTATTGTAATCAGTAATAATAAAATTTGTTTATTTTATTTATTTATGCGAACGGTTCCTACAGAATCAACAAGAAGTTCAGGAGCGGAATCAGAACTGAAATGGGAGCGGAATCAACACTTTTAAGCTGACACAGACAACTTGGAGCGGAATCAGACACAAAACTCGAGCAAAATCACAGGAGCGGAATCACTTCGAACAACAATTTTACCCATTTTTAAGCTGTATTTTAGCATGAAACTTTCAAGGATTTGATAATATGCAATATTACACCATATATTTGAAATTTAGCCGATGTTAACCATGAAATCTTGTATTTTTTAAAGAAAGTGTAGAAAAACAGAGATTTTCAAGCTGAATCGTATAGAACTCCTCGTCCTGAGCTCTGATACCACTTGTAAGATCGGATTCCGACACAAACGAGTCGTTCGGAAGAGCTCTCGTCCGTTTCAAAGGCGGAAACAGACAAACTGATAACAAAACAGCTTGATACACTTTAAACCTCTTTTATATTCGATTTACAATGTTTACAATCAGAGGAAAAACCGGCAGCACCTCGGTATCACTTCTTGAAAATCGTTACCAAATGAGAAACTAAAACCACTATATATAGGGAGGCTGATTCCATTCCTAATGACACCATGTCATTTCGGGTGGAATCTGATTCCACTCCTAATGACACCATGTTATTTCGGGTGGAATCTGATTCCACTCCTAATGACACCATGTCATTTCGGGTGGAATCACAACCTTCTGATTTCGCCCCAAATGACACAATGTCATTAGGAGCGGAATCACATCATAAAACCATAACATTTACATTCAGCCCCCTATACTATACATAAAAGACATTTCTGACCCCTAGATCCTATACAAGCTTGACTAAGACTAAGACGTAGACTCGATATAAGATGAAGTCAGCAGATGAATGCACTAACAATATATACACACACACAAATGATTAAATAATTAAAAATAAAAATGATAAAAACAAGTCAAACATGAGCCGGTCTTGAGCTTGGAAACTTACTCACTAGTTGAGCTCGAGCTCTTTTAAGCAAACCGAGCTTAAGTTTAGATGAACTCGAGTACGAATTAGCTCGATTACATCTCTACAAGAGAACATAACGAGTAATGTCAATTTTAATTATTCATATTTCACTATTATATTATGTTACAGTGTGTACAATATTGGTAATGTAAGTTTAACTTTGGTGTTTCAGAAGAACTAGTTGATTTTACTTTTATAACAAAGAATAATAAATGATAAGAAATTGGTTCAAATGATTTTTTTGTCTTGCCTTTCAGATGTACTAGCCATGTGATAAATTGATATGTCACCTTTGTTGTTCATACATCTTTAGAAACATGTCAAAAAGAAGTATATAAGCTATTAAATGTACCTACACGTTCCGATCAAACTTCCGACACCGTATAACTTCCGGTACCAGTTAGATTAGATTCTTTTCAATTGGACGGTACGAGCTTGTTAGCGGAGTTCGGATTTGACTGGTCCCAGGCTTCTTTCTCTTCTCTTCGTTTTTGAAACTGTCAAGTCTCTTCTTTATAATCCACCACCGCCTCCTTTCCTCTACAGCAGCCTCTCTCCGCCCTTCCGCCGCCACCACCTCCGCTTCCTCCTCCTCCTCATCCTGCCTCAGGTTTAGGTTGAGTTCATCTCCCCTGGTTCACCCTCGCCATCAGTAACCACCACCATACCCGGTCAAACAAGAAGAGCGGAACAGATCTCAGCGGATCTAAGAAAATCTGAGCAAATCGAACCTGATCTAAGAAGATCTGAACAGATCTGAGCGGATCTAAGAAGATCTGAACCGAATCCGACATCGACAAACTTGAAAAAGTGGCGAAGAGCTTACTGTTTAAAAAAAAACAAGTTTTTTTGAATGGGAAACCCTAATCGCAGAGGCGGCAACAACCGGTCATCATTCGATACTGATGATCCGGCTACTCGGACTACTTTCTACGTTACGGATATCTCGGATAGGGTTACGGGTATGAAGCTTCGAGAGGCGTTCAGTCCTTTTGTCTACGTAACTGATGCATGGGTTCCAAGGAGACGATCTTCAAAGGGGAAGGTTTTCGGTTTTGTTCGTTGTCAAAAGATAAAGGATCCTTATCCGATTTTGCAGAATCTTAACGATATTACTATCATGGAGTCTCGGATTTCTGTGTCGTTAGCATTGTTTGATCGTGCACATAAGAAGATTCCTTATGTTAATGACGAGCCGGTTAAAAAGGTTTGGATGCCTAGAGAAAAGAATGTTGTGGATGCTGATTTTCCTCCAATTACGTCAGTGTATTGTGGATCTTCTGGTTCGAAGAAGTCACTGTATCTTGATGATGGGGAAGCAGTGTATCCGGCACATTGTATCGGTAGGGCTGTTGTTGGACGTGCGGACTCCATTGGACGGTTGCACTCGGTAAAGAAAATGTTGGCCGTAGCAGGGTTTGTAGAGGCTGCGGTGTCTTATGTCGGAGGCTTGTCAGTTCTTATATCGTTTCGGGATAGGGGAGAAATGGAAACTTTTTGGAAATCCAAAGAGGACGTTTGGAAGGATACTTTTGTGTCTGTCACTCCATGGACTGGCCAAGACTTTCCTTTCGAGCGTATTGCGGTGTTGAAGATAATGGGATTGCCGATTGCTGTTCGGGACGGGGCGGTCTATGACAAGGTTGGTAATTTGTTCGGGAAGGTTGTATGGCCATCTGAGTTCTCTTGGCTTGCAATGGATAACTCGGTGGGATTCTCTCATGTTCTTACTCGGTTACCGTCAAGAATTGATGAAGAGGTTGCTATTCGATGGAGAGGCTCTGGGTATAATGTGTGGGTGGTTGAGGAACAATCTTCTTGGGTGCCTGAGTTTGCAGAGGTCGAGGCCACCGGAGTTGTGGATGAGCTGGAGGAAGGGGAAATCCGGGACGAGTCGGCGGGAGTAAATGACGGTGGCGGTGATAACGGAGATCCGATAATCCAGGAAGTTAATATGGAAACTAGTAATGACAACGTTGACCTTCCAATTTTTGAGGAAAACGGTTGTGGCGGTAAAGATTCAAACGAAGTGGGCCAGCAAGGGCATTCGGATTCTGGGCCTGTGGATGTGGGCCAAAACTTGCCATCAACACCTACTGGGCTTGGTATTTTATGTCCAATTGATTTTAATTTGGGCCGTTCGGAGGGGTTTAAAAGCAGGAAGAGAACTAGAATACTCTTCCATAATTCTCCTGAGGATATCGATAATAACCAGGCACCTTCAGCACCAGATGTACAGGAGGAGGTTCATTTTGTTCCAGATTTAAACGTCGCTGATGGGTTTGTAGAGGCGGCAGAGGAGCCTATGCCTCAGCAGATCGGAGTTCCTGTGCAGGAGGATTTGCCCCCGGAACCTACGGCTCCTACTACAGGTTCGTCTAATCCTGTTTCGGGTAATTTGGATGACTTGATGCATGAGGCTGTTAGTATTAACAATGAAGTTGAGGCCACAGTCCAAGTTAATAGTTTGGTTGGGGTCACTCTTACTAATTTTGAAGGTTGTGTTGCACACGAGATTGTTTCGGAATGTGATTCTGGGGTTAATTAATGAATTTCCTTTCTGTGAATGTCCGTGGGATTAGGAGTAAAGGTAAGGATGGGTGGCTTAAGGGATTAAAGTCGACCTATAGTGTAGATTTTATGGCTGTACAGGAATCAAAGTTATCGGACCCTCCGGAGTGGTTACTGGCTAGGTGTTGGGGTCGCTCGGCTTTGTCATTTGATTGTGTTAATTCTGTTGGTAATGCAGGAGGTCTCTTTAGCTTGTGGGACCCCTCTACATTTCGACAGACGGGAGTTATTAGATCACACCATGTCTTGATTGTTTCAGGTGTTATGGTAAATTTGGGACTTCATGTAAATATTGCGAATGTGCACGCCCCAAATGATGCAGGGGAAAGACGAACTTTCTGGAACGAGTTGTTATTGTATAGACGATCATTGAATGGTATGTGGTTATTCTTGGGTGACTTTAATGAGGTGCGGGGTATCGATGAAAGAGTAAACTCGGAATTTATTGCTTTAAATGCGATGCATTTTAATGCTTTTATTGAAGAGGCGGATTTGTTCGAGTATAATATGTGTGGTCACAAGTACACCTACATGTCGAGTAATGGGGAGAAATTGAGTAAATTGGATAGGGGGTTGTTTTGTACCGACTTCTTGTCTAAATGGCCGAATGCGGTGTTGACTGCTCTCTCTAGACATCTTTCTGGTCACTGCCCCATTTTGCTTTCATTGAGGAGTTCGGATTATGGGCATATTCCGTTCCGTTTCTACAACTCTTGGTTACAATCACCAGGTTTTGTGGATTACGTTAACTCTATTGCTAACAATTTTACTTTTGATGGTCCGGCAGACTTCGCTTTGGCGGCGAAACTTAAATGGTTGAAAGGCAGAATTAAGCTATGGGTGGATGCGGACCGAAGACGTAGATTTGAAAAGTATGAGCAGAATAAGAAACGGGTTGTTGAGTTAGAAAAGATTGCGGACGATAGGGTACTTTCAGAAGACGAATTAGAGGCTCGGGTAATTGCAAGGAAAAATGTGGCGGATGAAGAGAGGTTAAGGGCGTTGGACGTGCAACAAAAGTCCAGAACGCGATGGGCTCTTAATGGAGATGAAAACTCTAAATATTTCCACGGAGTTGTTAAAATGAATACGGTTTCTAACAGGATCCATGGGGTCCGTTGTGAGGGGGTCTGGCATGATAAGCCTAATGTGGTGAAAGATAAAATCGCCTCTTTTTTCATTAACAAGTTCAGTTTTGATGCAGGTCCAAAGCCTTGTTTCATTTGTCCAGATATCCCGCGGCTTTCTTCTGAGGAGATTCAGTTCTTGGATGTTCCGTTTACCATAGAAGAGATTACTGCTGCCGTGTTTGATTGTGATGGCGAGAAAGCACCGGGACCTGATGGTTTCAATTTTAGCTTCATACGCAAGTTTTGGGCAGTATTGAAGCTTGACTTTCTGAAGTTATTTGAGGAGTTCTACGAGAATGGTTTTATTCGTGAAGGGTGCTGTAAGATCCGTCAAAATGGGTTCCCGAAATCCGACCCGGTTTGAAATTCGAATCCTAAACTTTAACCAAAGTAGATTTTTCCCGAATTAAATAACCGTCGAAAAGTTTTTTATATGGTTAATTATCTGTGTAATTAATTAATTATTTTTGTAAAAAAAAATCAATATATTAATTAATTAATTAATTTAAATAATTTAAAGCTTATTTAGATAACCGAGTTAGCTCTAGGGGATCAACTTAAACCAAGTTAAGTTAACTAAATACTTAACCTTTCAAAGTTGAGGGACTATATTGGTCTTTCCCTAAAACTGAAATGCTGAATCCTTACATCTCCCTCGTTTAAATGTGCAGACACACCCACAAACCCTAAAAAAAAAAGAAGAGAAATTACAAAATTAGCCAAAAAAAAAGTCAACTTATCAATCTAGCCATGGGATGCGTCCTTGGAAGGCCACTCACAGATCCCAAGTCTTCTAATGCATCTGCCAGGCCAAGTATTGCGTCCGCCAATCCCCAACTGACACGTGGAAAGACTCATCACATCACACACATGAAAGACTCATCCCATGCGTCCGCGGACTCATCTCATGCGTCCGCGGACCCACAAATCACATCACACACATGAAAGACTCATCCCATGCGTCCGCGGACTCATCCCATGCGTCCGCGGACCCACAAGCCATGCGTCCGCAGACTCATCCCATGCGTCCGCAGACTCATCCCTGCCACGTGTCTTTTTTTATTGGGTTTCTCCCCAAGGACTTGAAAAGACTCATCCCATACATGAGTGGCCTTCCATTGAATTTTTTCTTGGCTAATTTTGTAATTTTCTCAAAAAAAAAAATACCAAAACCCTCATCTCTCTCTCTCTCTCTCTCAATCCATACATCAGACACCACACTATATCTCCTTCTTCATCTGGAGCTCATCCAAACCACACAACCTTGTACTCACCTTCTACCCCTCCCCTTGGCTGCTGGCTTCGAGATCCAGGAGACACCCGCGGCTCCTTCTCCCTTTGACCAACGAACGGCGAACGCCGTCACCACCGCCGTGGTGGTGGCGGCATAACAGCGGCAGCGGCGTAACAGCGGCGGCGGCGGCGGCAGCGCCGCCGTGAGCGACGGCGGTCCTGGTTCCCTTCCGACAAACCTTCGACAGTCCCGGTTATAACAGTGGTGGTGGTTCAACGAGTCGGTTTTCACGAACGGCCTAGTTCAGTTCGGTCCGGGCCTGTTTAGTTTCGGGTCGGACAAACCCCGATCAACATCAGTTTCGGTTCACTTGACTCAGTCTTGAGTTTCAGGTCTTGTTTCGGTATATCCTTCTATTTTTTTTTCTATCCTTTGGCGTTCCTTCTTATATGTTTAGCAATCTACATTTAACAAAAACATACAAACAGTTAGTGATTTTCTTTCTTTATTAATCGAAAATATGAAACAGTGGATGTTCAGCTGGGTATTTATAAGAAGATATTCTCCATCAGTCCATTGTGGTTTCATTGGAGCATTTTGAAAATATGATTTAACTGACCTTTTTATAATAATAACAATACTATGTTGATGTTTAAAAGAAATAAACCCCAAATGCATTTTAGTATCTTAAACTTCTATTTTTTTTTTTTTGAGTCATAAGGTACTAATGTTAGTTTGTTTTCCTTTTTTTTTTTTTTCAAGAACTATGTAAAAAAAGAAGGAACAACAGAAACAGTCGATTACTAATGTCACTTAAATTTTTGTTCTATTTTGAGGTTTTGTGTATAAGTATCATGTTTATTATTATTTAGTTTTGTTTAAAAAAAAAGATTATTTATTATATATATAATAGAAATTATCTAAAACAATTAAATTAATTATCTAAATGAAACAAGACTATTATTGTCTATATAAATTTTCTTTGATATAATAACAAAATAACAAACAGATTACTTTAAACCCCTTTTGTAATAAGGTGATAAAATAAAATATCCAATTAAATAAATTGTAAACTGTGTTAGGAATTATATTTAAGCATTTAAATATTAACAAGATCGTCATATCTAGGATAACGTTTTCCGTTCGTTCTCTTGGATACTCCATTTTTACTCGTGCGTTATTACAAGAAATCGCAACGCAACCAATGTGAGTATACCCGATCCCTTTTTTCCCTTTACACTTTGGGATGCAACATGTATAATTATGCAAATACCTTTAAACTAAATTAAACATACTCAATCCGTGAACGAAACATGAAACTAATGTGACTTACTTGCTATTCTTGTATGCTCTATGAACGATTTGGAACGTTATATGCTCATTGACTTGCTCGCCCACCTTAACAGTTATAGCGCTATAGGATTAAGGCCCCGCCCGCTATTCTATTGGGTATTGTTAAGTTAAACATTACCACCCCGCTAAACTATTGGGATTAGGCTATTTTATGCGTTGTATTCTAGGGTTTGATCATATTGTACGCCAAAATTGCATACTAGTAATCACATATTATGAATCATGTTGGATTTGAGTTTTTAATCTATTATGCTATGTATTCAAACTTGTATACTCGCCAACTTTTGTTGATTTTATTTTAATACATGTTGCAGGTTGTTAGACAAGACGATGAAGAAATCAAGTTAGGATGGACTTAGATACTCATTCAATAATAAACAATGTTGTTGCAATTTGTCTTTATTTGAAACAATGTATTCAAATTTTAGTCATTAATGAAATTGGATTTAAATTATATTGTCACATAGTGTTATGATGCTTTTGAGCGATTTGTTCGTCTCATCCCGATGTTTCCGCCATCGGTTGGGGTGTGACAGGTGCTTCTCAGCATTTATATCATTAATACCGAAGGGGCGTGACCAGGCTACTCTTGCGGATTATCGGCCTATTAGCTTGGTGGGTGTGTTAAATAAAGTGCTTTCGAAAGTCTTGGTACTTAGGCTGAAGAGGGTGATGAACCGACTTGTTTTGGAAGAGCAAACCGCGTTCATTAGTGACCGTAATATTCTGGATGGGCCTCTAATTTTGAACGAGACGATTGCATGGTTGAAGAAGGCGACGCTTAAAGGCTTTTTTCTAAAAGTCGATATTGAGAAGGCATATGATTCGGTAAGATGGGATTTTTTAGAAGACATTTTAGTTCAAATGAATTTTTCTTCTAAGTGGTGCGGTTGGATCATGTCTTTAGTCCGGAATTCTCGTGCATCTGTCTTAGTAAATGGGTCTCCAACGATAGAATTTATGTGCCAACGGGGTCTTCGACAAGGGGATCCGTTGTCCCCATTTTTGTTTATTCTATCTATGGAGGCACTATCGCGGATTATGAAGAGAGCGTCTCAACTTGGCGTTTTTCATGGCATTCATGTGGGTGGTAGTGGGCCTTTGATTTCACACTTTATGTATGCAGACGACGTTGTCTTTTGTGGGGAATGGTCGATTGCTAATGCGAGGAAGCTGAGGCGACTCTTAAGGGGATTTTATTTAGTGTCGGGCTTGCGTATTAACTCCAAGAAGAGTTGTGTATATGGGGTAGGTGTGGAAGAGAATGAGGTGGAGGAGTTAGCTTCAGATATTCACTGTTCGCACGGGTCTTTTCCTTTCACTCACCTTGGAGTTCCAATTGCCACAAATATGAATCTGGTGAAAAACTAGGATCCGGTAGTAGACAAAGTCAAGAAAAGACTCTCATCTTGGAAGTCAAAATGCCTTTCCTATGGGGGGCGCATCACTTTGCTTAAGTCGGTATTGAGCTCGCTTCCTCTATATTATTTTTCCTTGTTCAGGGCCTCAGTGCAGGTTATTGAGGTTCTTGAACGGATCAGGCGTAAATTTTTTTGGGGTGACACCAATGACATTGATAAATTAAGTTGGATGGCTTGGGAAAAAGTGGTGTCCCCGCCTAAATATGGTGGTGTCGGCTTGGGTGCTCTACGTGAATCAAACTTGAGCCTTTTGTCTAAATGGTGGTGGCGGTTTAAAACAAACCAAAACGGCCTTTGGAGAAAGGTTGTTTGGGCGGTTCATGGTAGTAGTAGAGGGTGGTATTGTATTCTGGTAAAACTGTCCCTAGGCGGCACATGGAAACAAATCGCTAGTGTTCCTAAGTTATTGGGGAACTATAATTTGGAACCGCATAAACTAATGAAAGCATCTTTAAAGAGTGGCAATGACATTTGTTTCTGGTTAGATTGGTGGATAGGGGATGATACCTTACAAAACTTGTTTCCCTTGTTGTACGGACTGGACAAAAAACAAGTGCTGTTTGGTCTCGGATAGGATTAGGACAGAGCTGCAGGTGACGCAGCTGTCCTGGGAGTGGCGAAGAGCTTACTTTTCTGCACAAGAGCTTGCGCAGCTGGCTGATTTGCAGCTGCTGCTTTCGGGCGTTTCTACTTCAGCTGGGTCGGACTCTTGGGCTGCAAAAACAGATGGGTCTGGTTGCTTCTCTGTTAGTGCAGTCAAGCAGCGAATGTTGGATGCGACACATAGTGCTACGGAGGTTGTGTATGAGTGGTGCAACTGGGTCCCTAAAAAAGTTGGTATAGTGGCTTGGCGGGCTTTTTATGATCGTCTTCCAACTACCGATGCCTTACTACGAAGGAACATTCAAGTCAATGCTGTAAGATGTTGCCTTTGTGATACTAATTATGAGTCGGTCGATCATTTGTTTACGGGGTGCCCAGTGGCCTTGGAGATTTGGCCGTGTGTATTCTCGTGGTGCCGCGTGCCTAATCTTTTCGCATTTCATGTTCGGGATTTATTGTTCTACTATAAAACGGCCAAAACTAATGACCGAGCAAGAAAGGCATTCTATGGAGTTGTGCTTACTACGTTTTGGAGTCTTTGGAAAGCAAGGAATGATCTACTCCATAATCAAAAGCCGGTTGTCGTGCGGAATGTGTTTGAGGAAATAAAGATTATGAGCTATCTATGGATCACAAACCGAGGGAAGATGTCGGATATGACTTGGGACTCTTGGGGGAGATTTGATACGACCAAAATGGGATAGTCTTGGTTTGTTTTTTTATTGTGGTCTGTATGTTTCGGATTGTCTTGTATGCTCGGATTTCTTTTATTGCTAGCATCTTGTTAGCAATGTGATAAATAAAAGTTTCGTTGGTCGTTCACAAAATAAATAAATAAAGCAAAGTGAAGTTGGTGACGTTATTACCCCATTATATGGAAAGGACTGTGACATCAACTCCACATTTCAGTCACACATGTACTAAAATGGTGATAATTTGATAATAAAAAATAAGCAAGTAGTTTAAAATATCATTTTTAGAAACACATTAATAAATAGAATATCACACCCTTTTTTTCTGATGGTATACAACAAAAAGAGAACTTCAGTTTTATACAAGGCGTGTGTGTATTTCTGATGGTATACAACAAAAAGAGAACTTCAGTTTTATACAAGGCGTGTGTGTATTGTATATATACACGTGGGTGTAAATCAGCTTGTTCAGGCCCGATTAAGCTTAAGTTCGGCTCAATTTACTTAGAAGATCTCAAGTTTGACTCTTTTTTTTTTGTCTAAAGCTCGAGCGTTGTTTGTGGGTAAACTTACATGTCCGAGGTTGGTTCCTTGATTATTTAACTTTTTTAATATATAGGTACAGTTATATGTACAGTTTTATTATGATTAACTATATAATGATATACTTTGTAATTATATATTTTATTATACTATATGAATATTATTATATTTATACAATTAAAAGATATGTTTAGACTCGCAACAATAAGCATAGCCACAAACTCATTTGTTAAACGAACTCTTATATTGGGTTTAGCTCTTTAAATACGTGTTAATTTTTGTTTTCAACAAGCAGATTGTCTATTAGCTCATTAGTGGTTCAGTGTAAGGATACCGCTCACAACTTAAAATACTGTTTTGCACAACTTTTCCCTTTGAAACAACTTTTAGCACCGATATCTCAGTCTTAGTTTCATTATTGACAAAATGCTACCATATACATTCGTGACGGCAGACTGCGATGAGTAGTAGCCCAAGCCCACCATCTCTAGTTCCAAAAAAGAAAAAAAAACTCGTCGCTCAAAAGCCTACTGCGGTAAAACCCGGTTGGGATCGGATTCGAACTTGAAACCTATGGTCTCAAAACCAAATCTTCACTTTCCTTCCAATGTCAATTAAGTTATAGTTTTAATTACTTACATCTATTACTATAGCGTAAAGTCAATTTGAAGGTTCATTAGTTTCATTTTTTACTTTTATTGTCATTCTTTCTGGTTTATCTGATTTTATAAATTTGAAACAAAAAATCAATTTGATCAATTAATTTAAAATATGTCAATTTTGGAACCCCTTGGAAAAAATTACTGGATCCGCCACTGACTACAGGTATATATATTTTACCCTCGCACCTTTTGAAATAGATAGATTAATGGTTTAGCAACTGGAGGTGCACAAACTGGATATTTTTAATGACTAGTTCCACTTATGAAACCCATTTTGGTTTTTTTATTTGAGGGTTGGAACCAGTTAATGTATGTACATTAATTAAGTAGAAGGACGAAAGGGTAATTTCACCCTCATTTTAAGATGTTAAACTCCCCTAAGTGTTTTAAAATCATGGTAATTTTACTTTTTGCCACCAATGAATTTATTCATATAGACAAACAAATTTTAATTCATATCCAACCAAAAATCCAAAACAAATTTGAAGCTTTTGAGCAAGGAAATATTTCGTCGAAATCTCCCTGTGAAAGTATTAGCGTCAGTAATTCATTGGTCAATGACTGTCAAGAAACGTGTCATGAGTAGAGAATTCAATGATGTATCGCTGAACTGATTTTCTCTTTTTGGATTTTCTGCTATATTTGGGTGATTACCGGATCGACGACTAGTATTCATATAATTTATTTTGAGTTTTTTTTTTTCTTCTATCCATTAGTAAACGGTAATATTTGGTCTGAGATAATAATTTTCGAATAGTCATCATCTGTAGATTCTGTATCTATGCATATTATTTATCATGTCCACTAATTTATCAAGTAATTTAACTATTTTGTATTGTTTTGACATGGGGTTCATTTCATTTTAATAACACTTCTGTCTGTTTAAAAATAAATAGATAATATTAAAATATACGTATTTAAAATATATATTATATAATTATAAATCATTATTTAGAATGACTACAGGACTATTTATAGATCCGTTCATGAACTAATTCATGAGTCATGTGTAAGATTAAATATATTTAGTATATTTAATATATGGCCATTATAATTAATTTACATAATAATAGATCATTATATATTAAACCTATTAAATAATTAGTGGGTAATTGTTGATGGACCATATTACCCTTAATGACTAATTATGGTTTCCTCCCGGGTGTATCAAAGAGTCTATATATAGAGAGGCTAAGGGTTGAACTAAATTGCTCACTCACACCACACAACCTACTAACAACATCACTAGGGGTGCAAACGAGCCACGCCGAGCCCGGGCTCGACCAGGCTCGAGCTCGAGCTCGTTTAACATATGAAAGCTCGAGCTCGAGCTCGGCTCGATTCGAGCTTTATTTCTAAAGCTCGAGCTCGGTTCGGGCTCGATTCGTTTAGTATTTATTAATTAATTTATATTAATTATAATTATTATTAAACATATAATTTAGTTATTTTTTATATTTATATAAATGGTAATTATTATTATATAAATATATGTTTAATATATTAATAGAAAAATATATAAACAGAAAGCTCGATTAGGCTCGCGAGCCGGCTCGAGCTCGATAAGCAAAGCTCGGGCTCGGGCTCGTTTAGTAAACGAGCTTGTTTTTAGGCTCGGGCTCGAGCTCGTTTAAGCTCGGCTCGTTCGAGCTTTTTTTCAAGCCAAGCTCGAGTAGCTCACGAGTAGCTCGGCTCGTTTGCACCCCTAAACATCACATAATCCTCTCTCTCTTTCTCCATACGATTCTAAGCCCCTAGAATCGGTACTACCATCAAGCACGTACACCCTAAGGAGGAACCAGATCGTACTGACAAAGATGTCGAACTCAATGGCTTCGTCTCTGACTGGATTCTCCGCTGGCCTTGCTGCCGTTACAGGTATGTGATTACATGTTTTCCATTATGTTTAAACGGAACTGATCAACATGTGGTATCAGAGCATATGTTGATAAATCAATTCTGTTATGTATCCATCAATCTGGAATAAAATCTGGAAAACACGACTCAAGAACAATTTTCGGATAAAAGTTATTGTATCGAAATCCATGTTCTAAATAAGATGTTTAAACACATCCTAACTAATAATTTTCGAAATCTGAATAAGGAACTATAAAGTTTTTTCAGTTTTCGAATTGCAGAATTTATGTTATGTTCTTAATGTTCTTAAATGTTCATAATAAAATCCCATCACATCATGTAATTATTGTATAATTGTATAATAACTAGTTTTTGCCCCGCCCGCGTTGCGGGGCAATAGGCCGAATATATTTCTCTCATAACATGTATGTTTGTACAGAGGGCAAAATCGTAATTATATTTTGAACTGGAGGAGAAATTATAATTTTAAACTGAGAGCAAAATCATAATTTTGAGCTAGGGGGAAAACATAATTTTATTTTGAACTGTGGGCAAAAACGTAATTTTGAGCTCATGGCAGAATCGTAATGTTGAGCTAGAGGGAAAAACAACATTTTATTTTGAACTGGGGGCAAAAACGTAATTTTAAACGGAGAACCGTAATTTTAAACTGGGAACAAAATTAAAAATGAGTTTTTGAACCGAGGGCAAAAGTGTAATTTTGAGCTATGGGCAAAATTATAATTTTATTTTGAGCTGAGTGTAAAAACGAAACTGGGAATAAAATTAAATAAAAAATCGGTTGGTCCAATAGGGAAGTGCCAGGCAAGCTGCCTGACACTATTCCCTCAACTTGAAAATATTTGAACTGTGAGAAAAAACGTAATTTTGAGATGAGAGCAGAATCGTAATTTTGAGCTAGAGGGGAAAACAACATTTTATTTTGAACTGGGGGCAAAAACGTAATTTTAAACGGAGGGCGAAACCGTAATTTGAAACTGGGAACAAAATTAAAAATGAGTTTTTGACCCAAGGGCAAAAGCGTAATTTTGAGTTAGGGGCAAAACTATAATTTTATTTTTAGTTGGGGGCAAAAACATAATTTTAAACGAAGGACGAAAGCGTAATTTTAAACTAGAAATAAAAATAAATTAAAAAAAGTTAGTCCAATAAGAAAGTGCCAGACAAGCTGCCTGACACTATTCCCCTATCTTAGAATTGTATAGGTAGGAAATATAAATAAATTAGTAGGTGGGCGATTTAATCATAGAACCATGATTTTAGGAAAAGATGCTCATATTTATTATTATTACCTAATTTTATTGGCCCACACACAAAGAAATCGACAAAAGAATGGTGCAACAGTTTGTTGTTTTGATTCACACTATATGTTTTAGGTGTAAGATAATAATTGCTCTTAATGTATTAGGTGTAAGATGACATATTCAAACATTATGAATATTAGGTGAATAATTGCTCTTAATATATGAGTGACCCGCTCAAATAATTGTCCACTATTTTGAATTCATAAATATTGATGTCACCATCACTAATATTCTGTTTGTCTTTGTTAAAAAAAAAACAAAAAAAAAATTATATTGAATTCGACTCAGCTAATATGGCATATGATTTGGATGCAAATAGCTAAATAACATTATTGTTTAGGTAATTTTGTTGTAAATTTCTTGTAATTATGTAAAGATTTACACTTTGTATACTTAAAATGACGGACATGTAGTAACTGGAAGGGTTACGTACCGGTAGTTGAGAACTCCTGTCTAGGCTGGAATTCGTACAAATCCAATTAAAGGACCCGTTGCCTACCTGGGGACTATCAATGAGAGTACCGATACCTATTAGGCCAAAGCATGTCCATCTAATCAATTAAAATGGTTTTGTAAACACTTAATCAGAATCAATAACCTTTTACAAAACCAAAATAGCTTAACTTGAATGAGCTTCTGATATATCACTTCTGGCCAAAGCTGATTTGATACATCTATTTATTGTTCTGTTGATGCAGATTTTGTGTCCGATGCTTGTCGAGTAGATTAGATTTATTATTTTACGCTGAATTTGTAATAGTTAGTGAAACGGTCTATCGAACGTGTATAGACCCGCTCGTTTGAAGTGGTCAAACGAGAGGGTTATTCGGTTGACCGTGTGTGTTTGAAAGACAAAGGGGTGTAGCTATAAATAGCAACCCTTTGCCATTTCAAACACTAGTAGATTTTAGGAGGTTCAAGTCCTCACCAGGGAGAGATCACCACTTGCTCTCTCCCCGGATGTATACTTCTTTGGTATGGTTCAGTTAGCTTGTTAATCGGGCCGGCTTGCTTTGTTATGTTATCAAATCTATACAAGTAAGTATTTCATCTGTCTATGATCTTCCCGTCTATGAACATAATCATGATAATCACGGTTTCGGTCACGAAACTCGGTCCTACAATTGGTATCAGAGCCATGGTGCCCGATTTAGTAAATCTAACCGTTTACTAAGTCACATGTGCTCTAGATCAGTGATTTTTGTTCAAGATGTAAAAAAGGTGAAAATGAGAAAAACTCAGATCTGGACCCGAATATTCAGATCTGTGCTGAAACAAGTGTTCGGTTTTATGTTTTTCACCTATATAATCAAGTTATCATCATCAAAAATCAAAAATACAATGTTTTTGTCAAATCTGCAAAAGAACAGAGGCTGTGTTCTTGAAGATGTTCTTGGCGGCTGCTTAAAGAAACTAGGGTTTCTTCATAACCAGTCCCGACGAAACAGGCCCCATGACGAAACACCTCCTCCAGTTTCGTCGTCGGCAAGATCTTTAACACCTGTTTCGTCGTTGAGTTCAATCATTCTGTTTCGTCGGACCTTATACACCAGTCTGTTTCGTCGACTTCAAAATCAGACTTCTCTTTCGTAGCCAACATACCTTCTGTTTCGTCGGATCAACACACTTCTGTTTCGTCACCTTTGACTTCTGTTTCGTCGGCTGGTATCGCAGAAAGATAAAGGATAACAATTAGGTTTGTCGGCTGAATCAGATGTTGTATCGCAGAAAGATGACCAGGTTGTTGCTGCTGGTTGTTCATCGAAGATGACTTTGGATTTGTTGTTTGTGAATCGAAGATAACCGAGGTCAGGTAGATGATGATGGCAGGTTCACGGTGGAATTAGGGTGGCTGTAATGCTTATGTCGGCTGCTGCTTATTGTTCATCGAAGAAGAAGGTCAGGTGTTGTTGGTGGGTATCGAAGAAAGAGGGACAGAAAGAAAATTGAAGGTTTCTCTGCTTGTCTGTTGTATCGAACAAGAGATGATGAAAACTTGATTGTTGAAAAATTGTGGGGTAGTCACGGTTACCGATGCAAACGTCAAATTTGGTGACGCGACTATTATGGGCCAAAAACCAAAAACAAAACGGTATGTTCACTTCCGCACGTCAGTATTTATGATTGTTATCGGTTATTCGAAGATGTTCGAAAGCATTTTGTTTATTGTCATATTTTCGCATTTGAAAACGAACGTATGAACCTAGAATGTCAATACCGGTCCTAACGAATCCAAAAGGTCGAAGAGTATATGCCTATGATGAAAGTTTTCAGATTAGGTGTTAGCAGAACCTTGGGGGGATACAAGTCGGATCCTACGGGGTATTAGGGGACGTTCTTATTCAACTAGAATATGCAAAGAAGAAAGCCGTTTTCGTGATTTTTCGAAAAACCGAGAACATTTGAAAGATTCTACTCAGTGGAGAGAATTTGTTCAGTAAAGATTGACGACAGTTCCGCTAAGTGAAGGGAATTGGTGAACATTTGAAACTTAACGACAGTTCCTTTAAAGTGGAAGGGAATCTGTTAAGGTTTAGAGATCTTACCAAAGAAATGGGGGAATAAAAATTTTCGTATGTTGAATTTCTTCGGTAAATTTCTAAACGCAATCACAGGTGGTAGAGTTTGTGATTTTCTAGTGACACAAAGACGGTTTACAGAAGACAGTTCACCAGAAACCTCTACCAATGTAGTATGCTTGAAGATCAAGACTTGATGCAGCTTTTAAAAGAATGGAACCCTTATCAAATGCCGGTTGGAGTATTGGAAGATCAGCGGAAGATCGGTCAATTGAGCCTTTTGAGGAAATTGCACAACGCCCAACACGGATACGCGTACTTTGAGGGGGAACTATTATACAAGAAGCGTCAAGATACTACTTACCTGGATCATCGGTCAAGGGGGAATTTGTTAACACAGAGAAGATGAATACTTGACTGAAGATCGATTGCAGTTGCATTTTCAGCATTCGACAGCAACGGACAAGGGGGAATTTGTTGATGCAGATTTTGTGTCCGATGCTTGTCGAATAGATTAGATTTATTATTTTACGCTGAATTTGTAATAGTTAGTGAAACGTTCTATCGAACGTGTATAGACCCGCTCGTTTGAAGTGGTCAAACGAGAGGGTTATTCGGTTGACCGTGTGTGTTTGAAAGACAAAGGGGTGTAGCTATAAATAGCAACCCTTTGCCATTTCAAACACTAGTAGATTTTAGGAGGTTCAAGTCCTCACCAGGGAGAGATCACCACTTGCTCTCTCCCCGGATGTATACTTCTTTGGTATGGTTCGGTTAGCTTGTTAATCGGGCCGGCTTGCTTTGTTATGTTATCAAATCTATACAAGTAAGTATTTCATCTGTCTATGATCTTCCCGTCTATGAACATAATCATGATAATCACGGTTTCGGTCACGAAACTCGGTCCTACATGTTCAAGTATTACAAAAGCTATGTTAATTATGCCTTACAAATGTGAATGTTTAATTTCTGGCCAAAGCTAATTTAACTCATTCATTTCTTGCATATTTAACAAGTGCATAACTAGGTAATTGTCTCATTTCTGGCCAAAGCTGATTTGTCACAATTACTTTGCACACATACTTAAATGATTACATTTCTGCCCAAAGGTGATCTGTCTTCATTTAAGTAGAATTTTTTAGTCTATTATTTTGATGTTAGTAATAGACAATAGCACAGCTTCATAACTAAAATGGTCATCACTTATGCCTGCCTTAGTATAACATTCCTTAAGATAATGTTAAGACTTCTAACTTAGTATCATAATTCGCTCAATCTTATCTCCACTCAAAGCACCCAACTGCGGGATTCCACCATTAACTGGTGATAATTTTGCTGCATGGAAAGACTCCCTCATGCTTACTCTTGCTCTACTGGACTTTGATTATGCTCTTAGAGAGACTGAACCTGCTGCACTCACTACTTCTAGCACACCTGCTGAACAGATTACTCATGAGAAGTGGACCAGGTGTAACCGCATGTCTCTCATGTTTATGAAGCAGTCCATTAGCAATGCTATTCGAGGAGCCATTCCTGATTCTGATAATGCTAAAACCTACTTGGCTTCTGTGGAGGAGCAGCTCAAAGGGACGTCTAAGGCACACGCTAGTACCCTTATCCTCAAGCTGGTGACGACTAAGTATGATGGGAGGAGCGGCATTCGTGAGCACATCATGATGATGAACGACATGGCCCATAAACTGAAGGGACTAGACATGGCGATTAGTTATGGTTTTCTCGTACACTTCATCATGACCTCTCTTCCTTCTTCCTATGAAGCATTCAAGATCAATTATAACACTCAGAAGGACAAATGGACAATGAGTGAGCTGATCGCCATGTGTGTGCAAGAAGAAGAGCGTATGAAGACGGATAGGACCACTGATGTTGCTCACCTCACTACCTCCAGCTTTAAGAAGAGGAAGAACAATCACTCAAGGAGGGATGCTTCTAAAGTCCAAAAGCCTAATACAAGTACACCTTCCAGCTCTAAGAACTCCTTAGGCAAACCTTACTGCAAGTTCTGCAAAAAGAATGGACATAAGCAGAAGGAATGCACTGACTTTAAGGAGTGGCTGGCTAAGAAAGGTAACGATCTTTTTATGATACTTGAGTCCTTTAATTTAAATGTTCCAATTAATTCTTGGTGGTTTGATTCTGGTGCTATGGCCCATGTCACTAACTCTACTCAGGGATTCCTTACAATCCGGAGGCTGGGAAGAAACCAAAGAACGCTTAAAGTTGCGGATGATCGAGAATTAGAAGTGAAGGCCATTGGAACCTTACAATTATTTATGAAAACTGGTTTATGTATTAAACTTTATGATACCTTATATGTTCCCGGGGTAACTCGGAACCTTGTATCAGGACCAAAGTTAGACATAGACGGTTTTGTTTGTTCTCATGGTCATCGCAAGCTCTCTATTCTTTATGATTCTGTTGTTTTTGGTACTGGCATTATTGACGGTGGTCTCTATAGATTCGAACTAGATGATGACTTTTCCAAATCTTTGTTGTCATTTAATATTAATGAATCAATCACAAAGATGAAACAGAAATGGGAATTAGAGACTTCGTCAATGTTGTGGCATCAATGTTTAGGCCACATCTCAAAAGAACGATTAAATCGTCTCGTAAAGGATGAAGTCTTACATTCTCTCGATTTTCTGATTTTGGAACATGTGTCAAATGTCTTAAAGGTAAAATGACATTAGCAAATAAGAAAGGTGCCACTAGGAGCTCTAATTTATTAGAACTCATTCATACTGATATTAGTGGTCCCTACCAAATCGCTGGCATAACAGGACGTACTTCATTTATCACTTTTATTGATGATTACTCTCGTTACATGTACTTGTATCTAATTAAGGAAAAGTCTGAATCTCTTACAACTTTTAAAGATTATAAGGCTGAAGTTGAAAAACAACTAGATCGTCAAATTAAAGTTGTGAGATCAGATAGAGGCGGTGAATATTATGGAAGACATACTGATGTGGGTCAATCTCCTGGTACATTTTATGAGTTTTGTAAGGGCTAGGGGATTGTGAACCAATACACCATGCCTGGTACACCTCAGCAGAATGGTGTCGCTGAACGAAGAAACCGTACCCTTATGAACATGGTGCGCAGTATGTTAGCCAACACTAATTTACCATTATTCCTCTGGACTGAAGCGTTAAAAGCAGCTGTTCATATACTCAATAGAGTTCCTTCTAAGTCTGTCCCTAAAACTCCTTATGAACTTTGGACAGGAAGGAAACCGAGTCTTAAATATATGAAAGTATGGGGCTGCATTGGTGAAGCAAAACTTTACAATCCTTTCCTAAGGAAACTTGACCCTAAAACAGTTACCTGCTTCTTTATCGGGTATCCTGATCACTCAAAGGGTTATCGTTTCTATTGTCCTTCCCATGTCACCCGTATTGTTGAAACCAAGCGTGCCGCGTTCCTGGAGTATTTCAAGGTCAGTGGGAGCAGTACTAACCCTTACGAAGATTTGCAAGAAGTTCAAGACGCGGGGGGGATAGACTCGTCGCTTACCATTACTCCGTTTACTCCTCTTGTACCCAATGCAACTACTGCACCTGAAGTTACTGCACCAACTCCAAATTTACCTCTACAATCAGAACCCATTATACCTCATAACGAAGGCACATCAAACGCTCAAAACCAAGATAACGCTGAACCCGATAATCAACTCAGGAGGTCATCTAGGCAAAGAAGGCCTACTAATTGGGATGATAATGTTACCTACCTGACTGAAATGGATGTTGGAAAGCTCAATGATCCTATCTCTTATAATGAAGCCATTAGCAGTGATCAGTCTTCTGAATGGAACAAAGCAATGATTGATGAGCTTGAATCCATGAAGAAAAATGACGTTTGGGATTTGGTAGAATTACCCAACAGTGTTAAAACTGTAGGATGTAAATGGGTGTTTAAAACGAAACTGGATCCAAATGGAAACGTTAAACGCAACAAAACGAGATTGGTTGCAAAGGGCTACACTCAGAAAGAGGGAATTGATTATCAAGAGACGTTTTCACCTGTCTCTCGTAAAGATTCATTAAGGATCGTTATGGCCCTAGTAGCTCATTTTGATTTGGAGCTGCATCAGATGGACGTTAAAACTGCTTTCCTTAACGGAATCTTAGACGAAGATGTTTACATGAAACAACCTGAAGGCTTTAAACCTGAAGGTCAGGAACATCTAGTCTGTAAGTTGAAGAAATCCATTTACGGGTTAAAACAAGCATCACGTCAATGGTACCTCAAGTTTGATGAAGTCATGAAGAAACAAGGTTTTGCAAAGAATCAAGTGGATCAATGCACCTACCTCAAGATGAGTGGGAGCAACTTTACTATACTTGTCCTTTACGTAGATGATATTCTATTGGTAAGTAATAGTTTAGATATGTTGCATGAATCGAAGCGGTTACTCTCGCATAACTTCGACATGAAGGATCTCGGAGATGCTTCTTACGTCATTGGCATCGAAATTCACCGAGATAGACACAAAGGGATCTTAGGATTGTCTTAAAAGACTTACATAGATCGTGTCCTTACACGTTACAACATGCAACAATGCAAACCCTCAGTCGCTCCAGTAGTTAAGGGATATGTTTTCGGTTCATTCCAGTGTCCGACAACAGAGGTTGATAAGGAGCAAATGAGCCAGATACCTTACGCGTCAGTAGTCGGGAGCCTGATGTATGCTCAAGTCTGTACTCGACCAAATATCGCTTATATTGCTGGAATGCTAGGCCGTTATCAGACTAATCCTGGCCTAGATCACTGGAAAGCAGCTAAGAATGTACTTCGATATCTACAAGGGACGAAAGACTATAAACTAACTTATAGAAGAAGTGATCATTTAGAAGTGGTGGGCTATTCTGATTTTGACTTTGCCAAATGCAAAGATGACAAGAAATCCACTTCGGGCTATATCTTTATCTTAGCAAGCGGCCCTATCTCATGGAAAAGTCATAAACAATAGTTGACTACAACTTCCACAATGATGGCAGAGTACATTGCTGTTTATAACGCAACCTGTCATGGAATGTTGCTTAGAAATCTGATCACCGGACTCAAAATTGTTAATTCCATTTCTAGACCATTGAAGCTTTATTGTGATAATTCAGCTGCCGTTAGTTTCTCGAACAGTAACAGTTCGACTGGAGCTGGTTTATATCTTGATACGAAGTACTTGTTCGTACGTGAACGAGTTGAGGAAAATAATCTTTGTCTTGAGTACATAAGTACTAAAAATATGCTTGCGGATCCGATGACTAAAGGTCTCCCACCTAAAGTTTTTGAAGAACATGTTTCTAATATGGTACTTACTAAAGACCTTATTTAAATGCATATTGTACTTGCTTACGTTTTAATTAATGAAATTCCCTAAGTTTGATTTTGTATGTCTCTAACATATGTTCTGTGCATGTAATGACATATAGACAAATATAAATACATATCAAACGATAAAGGGCTTACTTGAATATTTTGATCATAACTGTTAGGTTTTAGATTGAGGTTGTAGTATGACTAATGGGGGTCCTGAGTCGAATGATGATTCAACGGCTGTATTTCTCTGCTACGGTTCTTGATTTAAAGCTAAAATGAGTGTTAACTTCTGATCAGGCTTATCTAATACTCATAGTAAATGATTACTCGGCCAAGTGGGAGAATGTAAGATTAAATATATTTAGTATATTTAATATATGGCCATTATAATCAATTTACATAATAATAGATCATTATATATTAAACCTATTAAATAATTAGTGGGTAATTGTTGATGGACCATATTACCCTTAATGACTAATTATGGTTTCCTCCCGGGTGTATCAAAGAGTCTATATATAGAGAGGCTAAGGGTTGAACCAAATTGCTCACTCACACCACACAACCTACTAACAACATCACATAATCCTCTCTCTCTTTCTCCATACGATTCTAAGCCCTTAGAATCGGTACTACCATCAAGCACGTACACCCTAAGGAGGAACCAGATCGTACTGACAAAGATGTCGAACTCAATGGCTTCGTCTCTGACTGGATTCTCCGCTGGCCTTGCTGCCGTTACAGGTATGTGATTACATGTTTTCCATTATGTTTAAACGGAGCTGATCAACATCATGAGTCATAACGTTTTATGCAAGTAATAATTTCACCAATTTGTAATGCCTTATCTTGTCTCAATAACTTCACCAACTTGTAATGACTTATCTTGTTTGAATTTAGTAAATTAGTAATTGAACCAACTTGCAACAACATATCATTCACCGATTCACGTAATTAGCAAGATTCAATTATTAATCAAATAAACATTTATTTAAAATTACATATTATATTTTGCATGAATACATATATTAAAAAAATGCTTTAAAGTGTCAGAAGGTGTAAACAATAAATGCTCTTAATTAAAACTCCAAACAAAATTAAAAAAAACTAAAGAAATGAATTAAAGTATTTAAAATTGTCATAAAAAACTAAAGAAATGAATTAAAGTATTTAAAATTGGGTTCCAATAGGTCCTGGGTTCGATTTTCACAAGGGGGTTTTTCTATATTTATTGGGTTTCCTCCTGAATTGGTATATAGGCATTATGCCTAGTGGAGATGGATATGATCAGGTGGTTCCGCTGGTGGCACAATGATACTCCAGTGGTCCGTCAGTGATCCAAATTTGCCGTTCAAAAAAAAAAATTGTCAAATTTAGACACGAGAAACAAACGAATATTCAAATTAAGAAAAAGGATTAGTGAAAGTAGCTTACAACTTAATTAAATTTAGAATGCCGTAACCTATTTTCTTCATTAACTCTTTGAGCAAACTCACATAATTGCGATGGCGATATTTAAAAATGTCTTTTAAAAAATTCCAGATATTAGTCATTCTCACATCTTTAAAGACAACATTTAATATAATAATTAAGACTATTAATGAAAGGCTGATTCTAAACACACCCCCCCTCCTTCCTGATTATACCCCCTTGTGAGAGGAAAACTGCCGGTCTCACGCAGGCCCCCCTGTAAGTATGTGAGAGAAGGGGGGGTGTAAAAAGTAATTAGGGGGGGTGTAGAAAGTAGCACCCTAACGAAATATAAATTAGTTGATTTTCAAAAAAAAAAAAGTTAAAAAATCTATTTTTTAAATAAAAAAAGAATAAAGATTAATACCTTCTGGATTCGGTTATTCTTCTTCTTCAGAAAATACAGCAAAATGTTGCCGATCAGCTTCATCTCCAGAAACCACACGAATAACTCGTGCAAATTCATCTCAAAACACACAGATAAATAAAGAAATTCATCAACTGTATATACATACTGAAACAGAGAATGCGATATGAATATGAAAATGAAGGTGAGTGATCGAAATTGAGACCTTTGACGTCAGCATGAAGGTAGATTTGATCGGTGTTAGGCCGTCGACTTCATCTGTGGGCTGCTGGTTTAGCCGGAACGGGATGAGGGGGGCGGTGTGGGAGACTGGCGCCGGGCCTCGCCGGGCCTTAGCCGGCCCCCATACTGCTTAGTCTGAAGGAGATTAGTCTGAGAGGGAAAGGAAAAGTAAGTAGCGTGATCATTCAACTAACTAGCTATGAAGAAGAATAACCGAATCCAGAAGGTATTATTCTTCTTCATAAAGATTAACACCCTCCGGCTGGGGTGTCATGGAAGCCGATGAAGAATCTTGGGAGGTTCAGAACAGAAACTGTAGAGGAAAAGGGACGACTGTTGGGTGCTTTCCGGTAATGACCAAGTTTTTTGTGACTAACATTCCACAAGGCTGTCGACCATGGGACTTGGCTAATGTTTTCAGAGATTACGGGGAGATCGCGGGTGCTTTTATCGCCAAAAAGAAAGATAGAGACGGTAGGATCTTCGGCTTTGTTAGTTTCAAAGATGTTAGGGATGTGGAAGAGCTGAAGGTTAACTTGTCCAGAGTTAAATTGGGAGGTAATAAACTGTTGGTTAATGTAGCTTTGTTTGCAAAAGAGAATGGGGTTCCAAGGTCTCATACTTCGAACGGGGGGAAATCAAAGGTGATGGATGGTGGTCAAGAGAGATCTCAGGGGGGAGTTCCTAAGGTCAGTGGGTCTAACCCAGTTAGGAAAGGGGCTTCTTTTTTGGATATTCTTACAAATAAAACCCGGTCGGATGGCGACGAAGACGTGGTCGTCATTGATCCATCTATTTTCTCCTTATCAAATCTCTCCGGGAAGGCTGTAGTTGGCAGAGCGTTGGGATTCAACGAGTTAAGATTTCTAAGTTCGAATTTGAAAGTTGCGGGTTATGAGGGTGCCTCTATTCAGTATCTTGGTGGGCTTTCAGTTTTAGTTTCGTTTGATAATGGGGATATTACTAAAAGTTTGTTAGATGCGAAAGATATCTGGGCTTGTTGGTTTTCTTTTTTGTCTCCGTGGTTAGGCCAATCTTTGTCGTACGAACGTTTGGCCTGGATTAACATTCACGGCGTCCCACCCCATCTAGTTTCGAGAAGGGTCTTCGACATGATCGGCAGTAGATATGGTAAGGTTATCCAACCTTCTCAATTTCTTGAATCTGACGGGGATCTCACTTATGATCGTATCGGAATTTTACTCGACACGGGCAATAGAATCAATGGGGTGCTCAATCTGAGTTGGCAGGATAAGCGATATAAAGTTTGGGTGGTTGAAGAGAATGAGCACTGGATTCCCGATTTCCTTGATGCCGATGAGGATTCGGTTGCCGCTTCATCGGAGTTGGGTGGTTTTGTGAAGGATCAGGAGCTACCCGTTCCGGGGAACGGTGGGGTGGACGATAAAGAAGTTGAAAAGTTGACAGTGGATCCAGTTGAGGAAGTCGATAAGTCTAAAGAGAATCAAGGGATGGCTGACAGCGTGCATGGCTCCATGTAGAAAGAAGACGACGGCGAGTTTATTTCCAAGAAATATGGGGAACAGATTAATAATTATGTGGGTCTTGACTCCTTTTTTATTTCAAAGGTAGGTCCCAGTAATTCTAAGGAGGGGGAGGTGGGCTTAGGTGATTCTTTTAATTTTAAAATTGGGAAGTCTGTTGGTGTTAAGCCCAATAAGGCTAGAGAGGTTTCCACTAAAAAAGTCAGGCCCATTATTCGCCATGTTGGATCCAATATCGTAGAATCTGATCCAAGACCCAAGAAGAGGTCTAGATCTTATATGGAAGACAGATGTAACGCAGTAGAACAGGGGAGAACAGAGGGTAATGGGGACGATGGCTCTGCTAGAGGCTTCGAACAATTTTTCTTCGACTTGAACAATTCGGCCTCACTCGAGAATGTTGAATCAGTTCAATCGGCGGACAATTTTGTGGAGGAAACGCAACCAATTGGGGGGGGGGGGGGGAAATAGGAGGGACTCTCGAAGGTGATGGGAGGTCAGGTTCAGCGGAGATAGAGAAGGAAGTTATCGAGACTGTTATCGTCGGCTCGAAGATTGGAGTTGATATCAGCGGTCATCCGGAGCTCATCAGGAACTCAATTTCCAAAGGTATTAATGGGGTTTCATCATGAATGTGCTTTCTTTGAATATTAGGGGAATTGGGGGTTCGAATAAGTCTAGCTGGGTGAAAAGTCTGATTTCTGAGCACGGTATTTCTTTTCTTTCTCTTCAAGAATCTAAGTCTTCTAATGTGTCTCGGCGTGATATTGCCAATTTCTGGGGTAATAACAATTTCGGTTTAGAGTTTGTGGAATCGGTTGGGTAGTCGGGGGGTTTAATTTGTGTTTGGGACAACAATATCTTCCGTCAGTCTGGTGGATCAAAGAACAGACATTATTTGCATGTTAGGGGTAATCTGGTGGGCTGTGTCTCTTATGTTAACGTCCTAAATGTATATGCTCCTCAGGGAGTGTCGGCTAAAAAGTCTTTGTGGGAGGAATTGAAGTCAGTTATCGATTCTTATGACGGTTTATGGATTATCTCGGGTGATTTCAACGCGGTTCGGTTTAGAGAGGAAAGAAGGAATTGTTCTTTTAAGCAAAACTGTGCCAAAAAATTTAACGACTTTATTTTTGAATCTGGTTTGATTGAGTATAATTTGAGAGGCCGGGCGTTCACGTTTTGCTCGGATAACGGAAATAAACTCAGTAAACTCAACCGTTTCTTAGCTAATTCAGAATTTTTCAATTCTTCGCCGGCGGCGTGTTGTCGTGTCCTTCCTAAGTTATGGTCCGATCACAGTCCTATTATTTTGGTGTGTCATTCTAAGAATTTTGGGCCTAGGCCATTCAGGGTTTTCAACTCTTGGTTCGGGAAACAAGGTTTTGACGAAGTTGTTTCAAAGACAGCCAGAGAATTCGTTCCTATCGAAGGCAGCCCGGACTTATTGTTTTTAAAGAAATTGGGTTTCATAAGGGACCGCTTGAGAGTTTGGAAAGATGAGATGATCAAAAAGGAAGGATAAGAGGCGGAGGCAGCGAAAGATGAAAATGAGGCTTTAGAAGCTATCCTTGACTCTAGAGATTTTTCGGAGGAAGAGGAGTGGGTATTCTTCGAAAATAAAAAGATAATTCGTGAAGCGGAAGACGCAAAGGTTATGGATTTGAGGCAAAAGTCTCGAATAAAATGGGCGAAGGAAGGAGACGAAAATTCGAAGTTTTTTCATGCTATGATTAATTACAGGAAAGCGAGTAATACTATCCATGGTCTTGAAGTAAATGGGGTTTGGCTGTCTAAACCGTCTCTGCTTAAGAAGGAGGTCTTTCGTTTTTTTAGGGATAAGTTCGTGGAAGATTGTGTTAATCGGCCGCGTTTGGTTTGTTCTCAATTGAAACAGCTGCCTTCGTCTATGGCGGTTAAGTTAGAAAACCGGTTTTCAAAGGAAGAGATTAAAGCGGTGGTCTTCGATTGCGGTAAAGATCGGGCTCCCGGTCCCGATGGCTTCAACTTCCGTTTCTTTACAAGGTTCTGGGACCTCTTTGAGAACGATTTCTACAATATTATGGAGTCTTTTTTCGAGGCCGATAAGTTAAGTAAGGGGTGCGGTTTGGCATTTATTGCCTTGATTCCGAAGACTAGAGAACCTTTGGGATTGGGTGACTACCGCCCTATCAATCTCGTTGGAGTCATCAACAAAGTGGTTTCCAAAGTCCTTGCGAATAGGCTCAAGCCGGCTCTCGATGAGGTAATTTCTAACTCCCAATCGGCCTTTCTCAGGGGTAGGTTCATTTTAGACGGGCCTTTAATCATCAACGAGCTTCTCTCATGGACCAGAAAGAACAAGACTAAGGTCTTTTTTCTCAAAGTTGATTTCGAAAAAGCGTACGATAATGTTAATTAGGGTTTTGTCCTGGATATTCTTCAGCAAATGGGTTTCGGGAAGAGGTGGTGCGACTGGATTGCGGGTATTCTGGCTTCGGCCAGAGCGTCAGTTTTGGTGAACGGTTCGCCTACCTTTGAGTTCGGGTGTAGTAAAGGTATGAGACAGGGAGACCCTATTTCTCCTTTCCTTTTTGTGGTGGTGATGGAGGCGCTTTCATGTCTGTTCAACAAAACTTGTGAGGCCGATGTGTTTCATGGCATTAGTCTCCCAGGTAACGTTTTACGTGTTTCTCATTTATTCTATGCCAATGACGCTATGATTATGGGGGAGTGGAACAAAGACAATATCGTCAATGTTATTAGAATTTTGCGGTGTTTTCATGCTTGTTCTGGGGTGAAAATTAATCTTAACAAATCTAGCATTTTTGGCATTGGAGTGAATATTGAGGAGGTTGAGGAGATGGCAAATTGGATTGGGTGCAAGGCTGAGTCGGTTCCTTTTAACTATTTAGGCCTGACTGTCGGAGCCAATATAAATCGTATCAATAACTGGAGGCCGGTTTATGATATTTTTGAAAAAAGGCTCTCTCTTTGGAAGGCTTCGATGTTGTCTATAGGAGGGAGGGTCACGTTAATTCGATCGGTTCTTGAAAGTTTGCCTACTTATTTTATGTCCTTGTATAAAGCGCCCGTTAAAGTTATCAAAGACCTGGAAAACATCATCAAAAAGTTCTTATGGGGCGGTTCGAATAACATTAGGAAAACCCACTGGGTGGCGTGGGATAGGGTGGTGTTACCAAAGAAAGCAGGTGGTTTGGGGCTATGTAAATTAAGGAATGCTAACCTGGCTCTGCTGAGTAAATGGGGATGGAGATTTAAAAACGAAACCAATAATCTTTGGGTCAAAGTTGTCAACGCGATTCATTCTAGTCGGTCGAGGTGGGATTTTTTACCTTGCAATAAAGGGACCAGGGGCGTTTGGCTTAATTTATGTAATCTGTTGAACAAACCTTTCATTGATAACAAACCCATCAGGAGCTTTATTAGGGGTAAGGTCGTTTCGGGTAATGATATTCAGTTTTGGTTAGACCCGTGGATTGAAGAGGCCCCTCTTAAAGAGATCTTCCCATGCCTTTATCGTCTTGAAGTGGTAAAAAACTGTTCAGTGAGTGACCGGTTGGCTGACGGCACCTCTTGGCTTTGGCGGCATGACCCGGATATGGCGGCGGAGGTGCTAGAGCTGGCTGCACTCTCGGATATGGTATCTGCGGTGGTTTTAGGGGCTGGTTCGGATTCTTGGAGGTGGATGGGGGAGTCAACGGGTATCTTTTCGGTTAAATCGGTGAAGGATACTTTGATTCGTGAGAACTGTATTCCGAATGTTTTCGTTCTCGATTGGTGCAAATGGGTTCCCTTGAAGTGTAATATCTTTGTGTGGAGGTTAGAACTGAACCGTATTCCGACCCTTGATGCCTTATTTTCGAGGGGAATCATCAATAATATAGGAGCTTGCCCTCTCTGCGGTTGCTAAGATGAGTCTGTGATGCACTTGTTCATTTCATGTCATGTCGCTTCTTTAATCTGGCAAAAGGTTAGTAGATGGTGTCGTATCCCAATGATTTTCGCTTTTTCGGTGAAGGATCTTTTGGAAGTTCACAAGTTCAGTGGATTGGGGCAGACGGAATCGAAGGTCCTGCAAGGCATTATTATTACTACGTGTTGGTGCATTTGGTTGTCTAGAAATAAGGTGGTTTTCTCGGGATCTAGAATTTGCGTGGAAGATATTTTCAGTGACGTCAGATCTATGGGTTTCTTTTGGTTCAAAAATAGGTCGTCTTTTCATTCCATCTCCTGGAATAATTGGTGTAAATTTGTAATTATGTGATCATGTTTCTTTTGTTTGTTGTTTGTGCCGGCTCGGTTTTTCTGTTAATGAAAGTCATTTTTCAAAAAAAAAAAAAAAAAACTAGCTACTGCTGTAGTTATAGTCTAGCGGTGTGAGTGTTTGTGTGTAAAAAGTCCACCTATTTTACACACTCTAGTGTATGTAATCATATTATATTTGTTCAATATTATAATATCTTATTTGGTATTTAATGTGATTTTGTTTAATTATTACTATATATTAATAATTGGAATGATACAGAGAAGATTAGCATGACCCCTGCGCAAGGATGACACGTACAAATCGAGAAATGATCCAAATTATTATTACTATATATTACTAAATAAATTTAAATGAATAGTGATTTTAATATTATAATAATATATACTTTTTTAATACTTTTATTATTTTAATATTATAATAACTAGGGTAATAGTCCGCGCGTTGCGGCGTTACATATCGTGAGCATTAGATCGGTATCGGTTTGGGTCGGGTCGTTACAGTACTTGAACGATACATGCATTGGGTATAGAAATCAACAACTATTTTACATCGACAGAAAATGATTAAAGCGAACATCGACACCAGCACTCATGTTCGATATAGAAAGCAACACCTGTTTTACATCCACGTAGAACTATAATAACAAACATCAGACTAAACATCGAGTTCGATATAGAAATCAACACGTGCTTTACATCGACATAAACCAATAAAAAACGAATATCGGTACCTGCATCGATGTTATTCGAACGATATCGAACGGCTTAGATCGTGAAGATACTGGTATCTAATTCAATTATCGTCACAGAAAGGAGTAATGTATTATTAAAATATAAATAAATGCTTAAAATTAGAATAAAAATAAATAGATAAATACTTAAGAAACCATTAAAATATAAATAAATATTTTAAAAATCTAAAACACTATTCATCAAGAGTTTGTTTAATATGTATAACTAGATATAACACCCGCGTGCGTTGCGGCGCGGTACATCGCAAACATTGAACGAATTAGTCCAAACGTTATGTGATACGTTAACCATATGAAAACACACGTTTCGACGTAGGACGTATCTGATTGAACTCAATGTAACTTATATAAGCATTGCAATTGGATCAAATATAAAGTAAATCAAATTTATACCGTACAATCATAACGTATTATATGTGACCCTAGTCATACATAGAAAATGTAATGGGTATAATGGAAAAGCTGACACGTATAATCAAAAGAGATGAATTAGAGTTTTTGAAAAAATGGAAAAAACAAATCACAATTTGACTCCACTCGGTTCGAAACAAAATTTACAAAACATCACCTGACTCGTTTCCTAAAAAAGCTTACGTCGAAACATACACCAATTCAAACATATACTGAAACGTACATAAAAATATGCACGTAAAAATGTTTTTAAAACAAAAACGTATTATATTTGACCTGACTCGTTTCCAGAAAAAGTTTATGTCGACACATAGAGCAAATCGAATTTAAACTGGTACGTACATAAAAATAAACACGTGAAAAAAATTGTTTTTCTTAAGTAAAGGAGGTATAACGGTAAACTCGAAACAAATTATTAGTAACGAACTTAATAGGTTAAATACGTTAGTAAAATTGTGCCAAGTAACACTAATGCCAAGCCACTGGCAGCGAACACCAATATCGGAAGAGCTTGTAAAAATAAATTAAATAAAAAGGTAAAACATAACACCAAACAAAAAAATACGTAAAATCGTTGAACTACGCACGCCCGTTGTGGCGTGTTAATGCGAAACTGTTAGACAAAAACGTAAGACGTAGAAAATAATAACTAAGTCGATCTAGGATCCGCGCGTTGCGACAAACTTGTCAAACGGAGAAAAATAGACGCGTTGTGACTTGCCTATCAAACGGGAAAAAATAGGCAAAAAATGTTGAACCCCACACGCATGTTGACTCGCAACCAAAGTTGAAAATAAAATAGTATTGGGGTTAAATTGAAAAGTTGAAAAGTTTTGGGTTAAATTTAAAAAAGTCAAAGGGGTTAAAATATAAAAGATAAAAACAATTGGATTGAAAGTGAAAAATACATTTTTTTAAAGCTCCCCATGCACATGTTACAAGTATATAATGCAAAAACATGTTTCTAATTTATAGTTTGGAAATTACAATACTAACAATCAATACTACAACCAATTTAGACATGAAACAACATTTATGCACAATGTACAACTTACAATGCAACATTATGTTGCAAATTTATAATATATAATATAATAATAGTTATTTTCTTTACTTTTTTACTTTAATTATTTTTTTAATATCAGGGGTTGGGATAAGCTTGGTGTCAACCGGTATCGAACCAGTACTGGTATCGAAAATACCAGGATGGTCCTGTTCGGTATCAGTAATAGTCATTTTAATATTATAATAATATATAGTTTTTTAATACTTTTATTATTTTAATATTATAATAATAGTTATTTTCTTTACTTTTTAACTTTAATCCTTTTTTTTAATATCAGGGGTTGCGATAAGGTTGGTGTCAACCGATATCGAACCAATACTGGTATCAAAAATACCGGGATGGTCCTGTTCGGTATCAGTACATGAAGGTAAAAACCGGCACTAATACAAAAAACGCCAAAAGTTGGTGCCAAATTGATATTGGAAATTTTTTGGTTCGGGAAATTCAGTGCTGCTACCCGGTACCATTTGCTCATCCCTGACCACGGTTACCGTACGAACAACGGTATCGTGCAACTTTTTTTTGTTGATTTTCTTCAACTTTTAATTTTTTCTTTTTTTTTAGTTTCGGGGGTAGGGATGAGCTCGGTGCCAACTGATACAGAATCGGTACTGATACAGAAAATACCGGTTACGGTACCGGTATATGAAGGTAAAAAACGGTAGTGAACCGGTAACAGGAACGCCAAAAGTCGGTACCGAATTGGTACTTAAGATCTTTCGGTTCGGCAAATTTGGTACCGGTACCCAGAACAATTTGCTCATCTCTGACCACGGGTTTCATACGAACAACATCGTTACATACAACTTTTTTGGTTGATTTTCTTTCGGTTATCTTTTAGTGTTTTTTTCTACATTTTCTTTTTATTCTTGTCAGAAGTTCCGTTCTCAACACGCTCGTAGTGATTTCAAAACACATGTAAACACATACTAAATAACAAAAGAAATTCGCCGCAACGCGGCGAACTTCGTTAAACCTAGTTATTATTTGTTATATAAAATTTTTATTAAGACAACATTGAGGGAACATTTATATCAATGTAACATGTAATATTATTAGGGAACAAAAAATTGTGAAATGTTTGAATTGTTTTTATATTTTTTTAAAGATTCGTTTTATTTTTATTTGAGTAAAGTACAATTTCAGTCTCTGGATTTTACACCCAATCGCACATACAACACTCATTTGAAAAAAAAATGGTCAATCAACTTCCGGTGGTTGTCAATTGGAATAAGTCAAGTTCCTCCCACTAACAGACCATTTGTAATTCAGTGAAACGACTAAAATACCCCCATAACTTTAGTTACCATTTGAGTCCCTGAACGTATAATTCATATTTCCCTCCATATTCAAAACTCTTTCCTAATCTAGTAACTAATCACCGATTATCCTTAATTAATCAATAATATGATGTTATTAACAGCAACAACAACCCATAGTCTCGTATTAAGGCATGTAACTAGAATTGAACTCTGTTTGACCTTTAGAACTCAAAATGGGTTTGACCTTTAGAACTTGAAATGTGTTTTGACTTTTAGAACTTGAAATGGGTTTGACTTTCAAACTTGAATTGGGTTTTACTTTTACAACTTGAATTGGGATTGACCTTCGCAATTGCAAGTGAGTTGTAATTGCAGAACTTGAATTGCCTTCATTATCACAGATTTGACCAATTATTCTGGTCAAGCAATGCATACCAAAGTGTATCATCCCTGTTCAAATTATAAGCATTAGAAGTTGAAATGGGTTTGACATTTAGAACATGAATTAGGATTGACCTTCACAACTTCAAGTGAGTTTTAGTTTCATAACTTGAATTGCCTTCACTTACTCATAGGTATAACTAACTCACATTATGCATATTTGTCATAAATCAAAGTGCTATTTGTGCAAACCAAAATGTATCATCCCTATTCTATATATAACTAACTAACATTATGCATAACTGTCTTAAATCCTATTGTACCTTGATCAAGTTAAGGGCTTGAATATCACAGCCCCTTGTATAATCAAAGTGTATCATCCCTATTTTATTTATAACTAACTCACATTATTCATTGTCACACCCTCAAATTTCACTGCAGGATTTTACCACGAGGCATGTGACGAACCAGGATCACAATCATTAGTCATATTGAATGACCACTATATAAGTTCAAAAATTTTCCTATTTATTCATTCATGAGAAACTATTGTTTACACAATTGAGTTGCGGAAGCGTAAATAATTATAAAAATCAAATAGTTAATGTAACTAAAGTTGAGTCTAAACGTTTGATGAAATCAATGCGACTCCATGATGCATCCTAGTCCTGATGTGTGATATCTTAGCGACCTGAGAAAGACATGCGAGAAAAAGTGTCAACAATGGTGAATGAGTTCACAGGTTTGTCAAATAATGTTTGTTTCACTGTTTGTATTTAATAGTAGTTATTAGCAGTTTGTTGTTATATCTTTAGGTAGCTAACCTATGCATTATGTCACTAAGCATTCGCAACCAAAGCTGATTATTTATGCGTTGTTTGTCTTTGTGCCAGGTCTATCACTGACATGGTGAAGTGTTAGGCAAATTTTACACCCGTTCGACCTTTACCGGTCGGGTTAGCGTGACTAACCCGGGTGGGGCTTGTCGGGCCCAGTAGTACTACTAGAAACTCCTTCGCTATCCAATGCTAATGGTCTGAGAATGTAAAGGATTAAGCTGTGATGATGTTGCACTCTAGTGACCATAATAATATAACAAAAACTCTCATTTAATTGTACATTACTTTACCGTAATGTTGCGCATGTTTTCTCCCCCTGTGTTTAAATAATTTAAAAGAGTGTAGGGGCTATGAACTCACCTTAGTTTTGCTTGGTTAGAATTATGTGACTACGAGTTGTTAGCGTTAACCACGCCCCGATACGTTTACATGTTGTTATTAGTTAAATGATTTGGTCAACACATTGTGGTTTCACGTATACTATCGTACCGACATTCTATAGTAAGAATCATGGCAAGTTGATGCATACACGTACCACGTAGACATGCATACATGCTAATCGGCATTTATTCATGTTAGACACCCCAAGAATACTTTGTGTAATCCAATTTGATGTATTCACAACTAATAACACAAACTTCAGAAACTTTCAGCTTTGCATCAGTTTTTAAGATTGTTTGCGAATTTTATAAATAGTAGTAAACGGGTCAGAAAAATTACCAATAATTTATAAGACATCTCAACTAGTCCACATTGACCTATATATTTTTCTCAAGGTCTAAATGTTCACAGAAAAATCAACAAAATTCATATAGCACATAAAGGTTAAATTCGTCACATTCTGTCGACAGTTTACAGTTAGTTTATTTTATATAAAAATCCTCGTAGACCCGATTGATGAACTTTCAGTTGGATAATTTTATAATCTCCTAGGACTATCTACGATAAAAACTTCGAATATTAACTCCAAATATTGACTACGTTATGACTCCCGTGATGGACTGCATTTTCTACCAAAAACACAGCTTCGACCTTCGTTTTCATTTAAATCTTTTAACTGATCAAAACTCGTCGAACAAATATGAAACCAAAGGGGTTTGAAAGACATTTCCATGAACTTGACTCTAGACTCAAGAACCAATGAGTTTCATTATGTTTTGACCAAGAAACAACCGATACGAGTCGGCTTAAAAATCTACACAGAAGCTGTTTTCAATTAGCTTCTATTTAAAACGTGTTTATGACACTTCTATCATACTTTTCGTCTAATAAGGCATGTATAACAACACAAAGATCAGATTCATCATCAGGTTATCATCAAGATCATGTTATGAATCAAAACCCTAAACATACATGCATACGTATCATATTAATTAACAACTTCATAAACAAATACAAACTTGTTTTCTAAAAAAAACCATATGTCTCATGCATTGAAGAAACTCATGTAATAAAGAAAAGGCAGCCAAGAACTCATATTCATACAAGACTATAAATCACAACTATGTAATACACATATAAAGAACTAGGGTTTACCCGAATAGATCATTTGTGAAGAAAAAAATCCAAGAGGGAGTGAGAGAGCTAAGTGTAAGACCCTTACTTAAATTATACGATTATCATATAAATTTCAACTATAATAGTGTATTTACGGTTAAACATACACTTTAACATAAAAATTTGTTAAAACATTTTAAGAAATAAAACCTTCCAACATTTTGTAAATATATTCGCTGTTTAAAACATGACGACAACACATTTAGCGAAAGCTTGAATTCTTGATTGTGTTCGGTTCTTTGTCGAGCTTGATCGTCTTCTGGTACCTTAAAGCAAACCTACATTTCATAAACCATGAAATGAGTTAGTTATTCGCAGTTTATACGTGTTTAAATCAAGTCCGGATATTAAAACGAACAAGAAAACATTTTTGCCAGCTCATGGGTCTCTCACAGGCCGCGACAACCCGTCACGTGTCGCGCCGGAATTTCTCTTCTCCATCGCGTGGCGCGAGGGGTACATTTTTCCAGCAGGTTTCATTCTGAAACCTGCATTTTCCAGCCAAACCAAATTTTACAAAAACAAACATAATTCGCTCATTATTTATCCGATTTAAGTCACGTTTCTTCCTACTTGATCGTAAATTGATTTTCCATCATATGGAGTTAAAATTTGACATCCGGATTAACAAAATTTGAGACTTTTAAGCCTTCGGCTTAATATATATTTACGAAACTTTTGACCCGTTCATGATTTTATCAAACAAACTTATTTGTTGCATTCCCATGATCATGAACTTTATGTTATAACTGTTTTCTATTGTATTAGGTCCAAATCACGGGTTTATATGCATATTTAACCCATTTTAGCTTATATACTTATTTTGACCCGTTAAAGGTATTTAAGTACTTTTAAGCACAAATCACTTTCATTCGCTTCTAGCATCATATTTTCACATTTCTTATCAAATGATCTTCCACCATAACTATGATTGTGGTAGATGTTAATGTGGTATCTATTTATTCCGAGTTTTATCCCTCGGATTATCATTTTACGGCAAAGACTCATTTAGAGTCATTTGACCCAAAGGTTCATAAGTTTCGCTTTTTATACTTATTCTAAGTATTTACTTGATCATAAAACTCATTTTGAAACAACCTTTAAGGGTCGTTTGCTCGATTTAGCTTACAAGGGTGTTTTGGTCAACTTTAACCCTTCTTTTACGACGAAGGACTTTTGAATGACATGTTTGACCAAATTCTCATATTGTAACTATAATCTTGTTTCAAAATCATTATGTTTCTATAAACACAATAACTATAGTTTAAATTATTGGGTTTACCTATTAAGGTAACCAAATGTCCATTTTTGACTTTATTTAACTCTCATTGAACCTTAAGTTCTAAATGAGTAGTTAACCTATTACGCATACCTGGCTCGGATCAATATATTGACCCGTTTTAATAACTGCTAATTAATAGCGATGATATTATTCATTAGATATCTACTCCTGTAAGCATATAACTCGATAAATAATCATTAGTCGATATTGTCAAAGGGTGATATCTTCACCTTTTGACCCGTTTGATCTAAGTGACCGTTTATCTTTGCGAGATGATATTTATTACCATCTCATCTACATGACTCATTCCAGTTTACACCGTACGGTCATTTTACTTACAAACCAGTTCTTGACTCTTTGACCCATTATGGCTTACGCCATAAAATGTCTTTCAAAAACTAACGGTTATCGTCAACGAGTGCCCGAATTATTGTTTTAACCTTATTATTTATGTTGGTTTACCCTATAAGGTAACCATTCAAAACTCATTATCTATTAGTCATTGCATGACTAAATAATCATATTAGTCCTTTTTAAACATTAAACATGGTTTTTATTATTGTCTTTTATTCCGACCTGTATCATGTCGCGTCAGAACATCATAATTCAAACATGACTTTCTATTATTCATAACCTATAAAAACAAATAGGTATTCAATAAAAGGTGTAAGCTTTACTTACCTTGCATCCAGATTATGTTTTTCCTTCATACTTGATTCATTTGACCCGCTTCCTTCCCAAGCTTTCACCTAGCTTGTCAAGTGTCAAACTATCATTGTAATTTGTAATGTAACGCCCTGCTATTTCGTACTTTCTATATTTGGAAACCCTTGCTTATAATTCTATTTTTGGAAACTTTGTGTTCTTGTAATCGTCGTTTCGTTGTAATCTTTGTAAAATCCGAGACTTGGATTATAATGAAATTCACATTTTCGTTACATTTGTGTTATATACGTCCTATACATGTTCATACGTTCAAAAACATCGTTCATGTGACACTTTATGCATACCTTGTGCTAAAAACATCAAACTTGCAAACTCTTGATCTATATGCTAAATTACGCGAATTCGATACTATTTCTTGACAAATAAACATAATTAGACTTGTTTTATGTTTGGTTTATGGTTTATTTGCATAACATACCCTTATATATGTCCTATTGTGCCTAAAACACCTTAAAACATGCTTAAAACATGTAAACATGAAACTATAGGGGGCTGTTGTGACAAAAATAAAATCTGACCACCTGGGGGGCGAGTGGCGGCCCGCGAGCGACATGGGCTCGACCTTACGCGGCCCGCATAAAAGGCCCAGTTCGCAGAATTGTGATCAGACATGTTTTGAGCGGGATTTTTGTGTTTTATTTGAGTTTAAACCTTGTTTTGAGCATTTAATACTCACCAACTTCAACCCTAAACACTTCCCTATAAGAACCCATCATTCTCCAAGCATTTTCCACTTTGCAACTTGTCTAAAACACTCTCAAATCAGTCAATAATCTACTGTTAATCAGAAGTTCGAGCAGAATCATCACACTTCACTAAAGTGAGCATAACTCACTCAATACTTAGTCTTTTTCATCCATTCTTTTTCCCACTTGCTTGGAACAACCTTAGAAACATTTCCATAGGTTTTCCATGGAAAACCAAGCTCTTGAATGTCACCAAAAAGGCTCCAAAGTGGACTGTTACTTTCTGTTTTCAATTAAACTTAGCTAAACTTGAGTTTATATCATCTCAAACATATGGCCTAATGCTCATAATCAATTGAATGGTTAGTTGGGCTTAAAAACAAGGCTGAGACATGTTAAATCAGAGGTTAAAACCTCACAAACATTCTGTTTTAAAAGGGTGTTACCCACAAGAAGTGTTCAAGCTTGAAGCTTGATGTATGTGTGATTGTTAGACTAGCTTGGGCTATCTTTCATAAGAATCCACTCACTTCTTGATGTTTTCCATAGGTTAGTTGTTCTTATTTCTCTATTTACTTGTAAGTTCATGACCCTCCTTGTTGTTCATAACAACAAGTGTAGTGGTGAACAATGGAGGTACCTAAATGGAAGACTTGATTCTTCCTACCTCATGTATGAATTAAATGACACTAAGAGGTGCCTAAATGGAGACTTTAATCTCCTACCTCATGCTTGATCTATAGGACTTGTAATCTTTATAAAATATTCATATGTTATCTATATAATCTATATAAATCTAAGTAGCTAGACTTGATGATAACTTAATAGTTACTTGTCATGAATATGTTACATCACCTATGACCATACACATGTTACGATTCTAATGGACTTTAATCCATGAAAACATACAAACTCTTTTGAGTTTCAATAATGTCAAGAACATGTGCTATGTGTACAAGATGATTATTTTCATATGTCTATTTTCATGTTATTTAAATTCCGAATCTAAATCTTCCGTTAACTCCCCAAACTCACACACCTATGTTTCTTCGTGTAGAAGGACAAGGTGCTCCAAACTAATCAACCAAACAACTCTCGCGGGATCACCAAGTAGGAAAGCTTGCAAAACCGAGAGTATACTTGATCCCGTTTTCCTTTTATCACTTTTGGGTGCAACATGTATGCTATACTAAACTACACTTCACATGAAACTATTTTAACTCTATCCATGCTTAACATGAAACTATATGATGCTTGTTTAGACTTGTATGCTAATGTAAACTATTCGTGTCGATTATATGCTTCATTAACTTTGCCAGCCTACCTTAACAATTATAGCGCTATAGGATTAACGCACCGCCCACGAAACATGGGGTATTGTTAAGTTAAACATGTTAACCTCCTGTTACTCTATTTGGGATAGGCTATTTTAACGCGTTGGAAACTTGGGTTTGAACATATAAGTACACCGTTTCGGCATGCTAGTAAACTTGCTTATTCTGATTCATGTTGGATATGAGCACTTAAACTATTTTATTCTATATTATGCTATGTAACAAAACTTGTATACTCGCCAACTTTTTGTTGATATATTTTAATACATGTTGCAGGTTGATTGATGAGTTGATGTTGAAGAAATGCAATTTAAGTGGACTTAGATACACACCTAGATTAATTTATCATTTGATGTTATGTTTGTTTTGAGACAATGTTGTTCTTTTTATTTGAATCTTGTATGACAATTAGTATTGCAATGAAATTTAAATTTAATCTATATTGTCACATAGTGTTATGAAGTCTCTTGCAATCTCGTTTTCATCTCATCCCAATGTTTCCGCCATCGGTTGGGGTGTGACAGATTGGTATCTGAGCCACAACTATAGGGAATTAGGAATAAGTAGGAATGCTTTGCCCTAGTCTATAGTTTTAGAAACTTTGATTCTTATTTGTCGTTTAAAATTTACATGCTTTCTACCTTACTTGTTTCTTATCTATTATTTGGTCTATTAAACTTACATGCCTTTCCTAAGGCTAACATTAATACACTTTTGAAGACTTGAAGACACTCGAAACAAAAACGAGACGAATTTACCGAAATAGGCGTGAAATCCACAATTTGGTAAACGACTCTCATTCCGTCCGATGCTATTTTTGCACGAAATTACACCATTAAGCCAGTAGTGAAATCCAACACTTAATGGTATTTCCATTTCAACTCTAGTGGACCCTCGTCGAAGTGTCAAAGTTATATTTTAACCCGACGAGTACCAACCACATTTAGGGTACGAAATCATCAAGTTAGGGGTGAAACCCGCATCTTGTCGATTAAGTCCCACTCCTCGATTTTCAATCTCGCCAAAGTCCCGATTGTTTCAATCGATTAGAGACATGCAGTAACTGGAAGGGTAAGGTACCATTAATCGCTTCTCGACGAGAGTATCTTACCTATAGGCCAAAGCACGTTTTCTCTAATTCGAAAGGACTTTCGACCCACTTTGGAATAGTCGACGTTTCTCTACCCAAAACAATCCAATGTTTTATGAGCCTCTCTTTTATGTATCTCAATTTATATGTGATTTTATACTTGAACCTTCGTTCATTTCAAAACCGTTACACATTTCGTACGTTTATCGCAATAAAAAACAATAATAATCTCTCGTGAACAAACTAAATTTACGATGCTTTCATTATTCATGTTATGCTATGTGAAATTCATGTTATGCTATGTGGAAACCGTGATTATGCTATTTGAACCTTTTATATGAAACAATTTGAACACTTTTATGCTATGTGACACTTTATGCTATGTGATTAATTTCATGAAAAACGATTTTTCTTAAACAAACATTATGATCAAATATCACCTATTCATTCCTTTTGAATCTCTAGATGTCTTCACCAAACTCTGGATCCTCCAAGAAAGTCAAGAAGTCTAAGTGGGGCTCAAAGAAGAACTCCAACAACTCCGACTCCATCTCCAAACAAGAGTTAGTGGGTTTAATCGCTGAACAAATGGCCGACCAAATGGCCCGAGTTATTCCCGACATCGTGAGTAAGATTCAACCCTCCATTGAGCAAGGTTCTGTCGAATCCAAGGTCGAGCAACCTAAAGCACCATTCCTCTTCAAGCAATTCATGGCTTGCAAACCCTTGGAGTTTTCAGGCAAGGATGGTGCCACCGCATTGCTCACTTGGTTTGACACCATGGAAATCGTGTTCCGTCAGAGTGGTTGTCCTGACGAATTATGCACCCAAAACGCTACTGGGGTGTTTCGCTCAAGGGCCCTGGACTGGTGGACCTCTGAGCGAGGCATAAGAGGAGAAGATGCCGCCCACGCCTTACCATGGGCAGAGCTAAAGAGGATCATGAGGGAAGAATTCTGCCCTCCACATGAGCTCAGGAAGTTGGAGCATGAATTTTGGTTCCTGAAACAAGTCGGCGATGATAACGATGGCTTAACCACCCTTTTCAAGCAACTTAGCATTCTCTGTCCTAGCCAGGTCGATACGACTGAAAAGCAAATCAACAAATACATCCACTACCATCCTAACTACTTCATGAACCTTATGGAAGCTGCTCTTCCAGCAACCATAGAGGAAACCTATCGTTTGGCTGCTCGCCTTAACAGCAATATCGTCCTTCGTAGGAACTCTAAAAAGGCTTCCTCGAAGAACGTACACCAAGCCACTGTTGAACCCTCCTCATCAGCCAAAAAGAACCAGAACAAGAAGCGGAAGGCTTCTAGTCAGAATTATGCGGTTGTTACTCCGCCAAACCCTCAAGCCTAATAATCCAACCCTGCTACACCCGCAAACAAACGAAAGCCATACACTGGGATTCATCCCAAGTGTACTACTTGCAATTTCCACTATCCTACCAATGTCAACTGTCGTCACTGTAACAATTGCAACCGTTTTGGCCATAACACCGCCTATTGTAAGAACAACCCCACACCACAAGCCCAGCAAGCTCAACAAGTTCAAGCCGCTCAACAAAATGCCAAACCAGCTCGAGCCTGCTACAAATGTGGTGACACAACTCACCTTCGTCCTCAGTGTCCTCAACTTAACCAGGAAAAACAACAACCACCTCGAGGATGAGCTTTCAACCTAAACGCAAATCAGGTGTGCAACGACAATGACGTCATTAATGGTACGTTTCTTGTTAACCACCTTTATGCTTCGATACTATTTGATACTGGTGCGGACAATAGCTTTGTGTCCTTGTGTCACACCCTGATATTTCCACGTATTACCGGTGTGCCCGATGGGGAGTATCGTGACGTAGTTGATATCATCATAGTCAAATAATCACAGTACAATGCACAGCGGAAGTTGAAAGTAATCATTATACAAACCGATTCGAAAGTAACATAAAAGATTACACAACGGATTGTAAAAAGATCCACAGGCGGATCTAAAATAAAAGAAATATTTGTTCAACAGATTTAAGCATCAAAAGCTTGTAAGACTCTTTATTTGATACTAGGAGTAGCCAGCCCATTTCGCTTAGTACCTGCACTTAACCTTTTTGGAAAATACGTCAGTTTACACTGGTAAATACAATTAACCGACACTTTTGAAAATATTTAAGAAAATTGATTTAAATGCACAAAGCACCGAAATTCTTTTATAACTTGGGACAATTATTTAAAAATAATCTTGTAAAAGATTTATATGTTTGTTATGCGTTCAGGATCCGGGATAGAAGCCGGAACAAGATTAATAGACGCACCACATAATATAAACCCACGGCGAGTTATTCTCAACAAGCGGGTATATCTTTTTACATACGCACCGGCAGGTGTATGCCTACACCTCGTGCTTAAGTCGTGGCCATTTCAATGAATGAGCCGAGGATATCCAGGACATGGTCATTAACCCCCAAAGGCTTAAAACAAACAAAACAGATTACACGGGTTATCTCAATGATTTAACCATTATTCGATTATAGATTCAATACCCGACCAAGCGGTATTATTAAATACTGTACCCCAAGCCCGTATAAGGGAAAATAAGTTAAAAGTATTTACCTGAGCAAAATATGATTTAATCTCAGTCGTATAACAATCAGCAAGTGCAAATAGCTTTTACTGGGCTCCTAAATCTGGAACGAAGGTTTTACTAACCTATTAGATTCCTAACGGGTCTTACTTAAGTTTAAACTTAGACCGGTTAGTTTAAAGAAAGGTATACGGTTCAAAACGCAAGATTAAGCGAAGACCGGATTAGAATGTGATTTAGACCCGACAAGTATGAAGACATGTATAATATGGGTAAACTAAACACATTCTGGATTTTGAAGCAAAAATGATAAGGTTTGACCCGTTTCGGTCAATTTATGCAAACTAGTCACATAAACCGCACCGAATGCGAAAATGCATAACAGGTAACCAAATGAGTCATGTAGAGGTTTCATAAGTTAATATGCCTTGAATATGTTATGATATCAGTAGGATACCTTCCATTATGCCCAAAACGGATTTAAAATCAATTTAAGCCCCGTAGGGGTATTTTGGTCATTTTAAAGATTATAAAAGAGGTTATATAGTAATCTGAGGTTCTTGGCGAGAGGGTAGCTGGCGAGAGGGTAGCTGGCGCACGCTGAATGGATCCACAACCATTCGTTCCATATTATAAAAGAGGTTATATAGTAATCGATAACAAGGAATGTCCATTTTGTCCCCTCTGCCACAACCATTAGTGATTCTTGGCGAGAGGGTAGCTGGCGCACGCTGAATGGATCCACGTGTCCTGACGACTGTCCTTGTTGTCAGGTCTGTCATCAGCAGCTAAGTGGAGATCGTGGAGCAGTGGTCAGCACACGCTGATTGGTGCCACGTAGACGTTCTTGTGTACCTTTTTGTCTCCTGTACGATTGTCCATCACGTGGCATGATCAGGTACAGCCTGTTGGATGCTTATTGGCCCACTGATCTGCCATTTGTACCTTTTGTACTTGTCCGATGTTTACCAGCGCTTCCTACCTCTGCGCGACTCTAGGCATAATCTGAGCAGTCGGTGCAGGGCCAAGGAAGACAGGTCCTTTGCCATCGGAGCTAAGTGTCAAAATTGATCTCGTCTTGGTCTTGACCTCGCGTGCGACTCGGAACACACCTGTTTAGCTGGCGTAAGGTCGGGGTAGTTATCAATTCAGTTTAATGTGGGTATGGTCTCGCGTGCAACCTGAGGTTGACTCGTATGGTCGGCACAAGATTTAGGACCATACCCCTTCATGGCCAAAGCGAGGTTTTTTTTCATCACTCGTAGTAGATGATTTTTGGGCCCGCTTTTTTTTATTTATCTCTTCCCAGTGGTCGTTCGGCTTCAAAATGATTGTCTCTTAGGTTGATTTCAAAGTCGGTGCGAGCATCCGAGCGACTAGTGGAGGAACAACTTTTGGACATTTTGGAGGACGATTGTCCCACTAAAGGTACCGGTGCCCATTTTTGCAAGTTTTTCGCAACGTGCCAACAATGAATGTATTTAAAGGTGGCCCTTTTTTGCCTTCCAAATACAAGGATATCGCACGTGTCAACAAGTCGGTGTCCGTTTCGCCACTTTTTGGGTTGTTCTTTAGATTGTTGTAGTGGCCGTAATGGCGGTCATGGCGGTGTTTATTTCACGCCACTTACACGAGAGACTATCATTTTTTTCGATACGTCCCAAAGTTTTGTGAAAAAAGATTGTTAATTCAGTTCCAAAAATCGTCACTATATTGGTTGACACCTATCAAAAAAATATACATTTAAATATATATATATATATATATATATAAAGTATATCGTACATTATGGCTTAACGTACTTCACGTACAACAACGTGCGTGATTTGTTCTATAACATGCGTGATTAATGTTTTCAATATGCGTGATTATTGTGTTTCAACTTGCGTGATTTTGGATTTTTGAGTTATAACGTACGTGATTTTAAAATGGACGTGCGTAACTACCTGTCATACGTGATGTACGTTAAGCCGTAATGTACGTTAACCTTCCTCTATATATATATATATAACCAAAAATGGAATGTTTTTTACAATAAAAAAATAAAATATACCTATAACCGAATTCTCTGAAATCGAAAGCCACGATTTCGTCAACACCAACTCTTCATCGTTTGTCCACGGATGTACACGACGATCTTTTTTTGTTTTTTCCTTTTCGGACTCGGTTTTTTTGTGGTTTCGTTTTCTTCGCGTAGAGGATTCGGGTGGTGTAGGTAGGGTTTTCGGTACGGATTCGGGTGTAGGTGGAGTTTGTGATAGAGCCCGAGGGCTGGCAATTGGGTACCTGTTAAGACACGATTAGACCTGTTTGACTGAAAAATACGCCCTTTGACTTTTTTAATTTTTAAAATAATTAAAATTACAATGTTAGGATCTATCATTTATTCATCTTTGTACATAAAACATAAAACTGTTTTACAAACATGAGGTAGAAAGTAGTTAAACGAGTCGTAATCATGTTTGAAACTTATGTTGTGCGCGCCGTCAGAAACCTGTTAAACCTGTTAAGACACGATTTGCCAGCCCGAGTGAGTGGTTGTTGTGGATACCTAAAATGTAGGTTGGCAAGAAGATGACCGTACGTTAATAAGTGTGCATCGTTATTAGAGGAGGTCAAATAATCTTTTTAAATGAAAAATATCTTTTTTTCTAAATAATGATGTTGGGGTCCAACGACTAGTAGGGACCCCAATCAAACCTCACCATGTCGATACACTTTAACTTTCAACAACGTGGAAAGGCAACAACGCCGTTCCACCACGCCCACACCGTGTGGTTTAACAATGTGATACAACAACTTAAGAAGCATAAGACCACACAGTGTGGAAGGGCTTAAAGAATATACGTTATTCGACATGTGGACGTCACGTCAGCGCGCGTCAGAATAGTGGCATGGTGAAAAAAGGTGTGGGAAAGGGCGTTATTCGACACGTGGCACATATTTTTTTATTATTTTTATTTAATAATTATATATCATCTATTAATTTTTATAAAAATAGCATTTTTACTAATATAACAATTACCAATAATAAAAACAATTAAAAAATTTAAATAAAAAAGATTACATTAGTAAAAAAAAAAACAATTACATAATTTAAAGTTAAAAATTGAAACATAAAAACATAATCTAAAATAACCGAAACTAGGTACGATATTTATACATGATTTTTTTTAGTTTCATGTACGTTTCCCGCACTTCGCTTTTAAGGTGATCTCATAACAAGTATTTTCATATCGGTTTGCTTTTGCTTTTCTTCGTAAAGGCTAAAAGTCTTTATTTTTTTTAGTGTTTCTTTCTAATTGGATGTTGTTGAACACGTGGATTTTCTTCTTGGATGTTGGCCAAAGCGGTTGTGTGGATGCATTTTTTTTTTAAAGTTAGGAGATTTTATATCAATGAAGGTTGAGAAGGAGTTGGGTAGAAGCAAGTGATGTGAAAATGGTGAGTTTTTTATATCGATGGGGTGAATTATTATTTTTTTAAATATTTTTTTTAAATTATGTTGTTGGGGTCTAATGGCTAGTAGTAACTATGTCCAATCAGAGCACGCCACGTCAACGCTTTTTTAATATCAACGCCGGTGGGAACTCTCAAGCCCCGTCCACAATGCCGTCAACAACGCGGGGTTCGGTGTGGTGTGTGCGGCGTGGAAGGACATAAACGCCACACTTCCACGCCCACACCGTATGGTCTAATAATTACACCAACAATTCTAAATTATTACCTTTTGTTCAGATTTGAGCCTAGAACCACCTTTTAAGAGGCATGTGCTTCTATGACTGCCATTTAGGCGAGCCGCGTTGGCGAGTAATTATTTGTTTCTCACTTTTACAAAATCATTCTTTATATACGTTAAAAAATTAAACCACAATATCCTAAAGTTGAATCAACAACTAATAAGGGAAATGAAACTTAAAAGGAGGTGTTATGATAAAAAAACATCAAAGAAGGAAATTTCCAAGAAAATAATAAGGGAAATGAAACTTAAAAGGAGGTGTTATAATAAAAAAACATTAAAGGAGGAAATTTCCAAGAAAATAAGGGAAATGAAACTTAAAGAAGGTGTTATAAGGCCTTTAGGTTATACGTAGTGGGGCGCCATGTGCCAACATAACCCCCCCATAACCCCCCGAACACCACTACGGGGGGTTATGAGGCAAAAAATCTTAGGCAGCGCGATATATATAGCGGGGTTACACTACTAGAGAAAAGGGCTTTTGCTACCGCATTTTCGGTCGCAAAACGGTGGCAATTGCCCTTTTGTCACCGTTTTGCCACCAAAAACTTGGTAAGAAATACACACATAGCAATTGCCCTATTGCCACCTATTTGCTACCGTTTATTTTTTTGCTACAGTTTTGCTACCGCTGGTTTGCGACCGGTTTGCAACCGCTTTTTACTACCGCTTTGCTACCGCTTTTTGTTGCGATCGTTTTGCTACCGTTTTTCTTGCTACGGTTTTGCTACCGCTTTTTCTTGCTACGGTTTTGCTACCGCTTTTTGTCACCATATTGCTACCGCGTTGCCATGATGCTACTCTTTTTGCCCTTTAATACCTATTTCTATGCCGTTTATATTCTTTGTAAAACTAAAAAATGTAACCATTTAAGAAATTTTAAAATCATAACAAGCATCCAATAATGATTCTCATAACAAAAACAGCCAAATCAAAATATCACATAACCCAAGTACAACTGATCATGAAGAATCGCAAACGCCATAATAGCAACACGAACAGTCTGCACAGGCTGGAATATAGCAACAAAAACAGGCCCACCTTTCTGAATGCACCATGTTTGAAGCCATAGGAAAACGCCAGACGAAATGATACCTCACTTCCTCGCTTCATCCCTCGCTATATCTCTGTGTGGCTATAATATTCAACGAAAATATAAATTAAATAAAGTTAAGGAATCAGTTAGAAGTGAATAATTCACTGATAACTGACCTGGCTTCCAACCTCGTTAACCTTACTGAAATCAGCAATAGGGTTCTCAAACAGTCCCATTGTAAATTTGACTCGTAAAATTCTGCTCACAGCATCATCAATACGATCCATTGGGATAAATTTGTTTTTGACCAAATATTTAAGGTCATTAATGAACTCAATGTAATTATTCGGGACCATAACCTGTTTAAGAAATTCAATATAAAATTCGTATTTCATGAAATAAATACATTAACAATTTAACACAATATACTAACCATATCGATGCCAGCTGTAATACTAGCTAAGACAGAGTAAGTGTAGTTGGAATGAGGAGGCAAAGTAATTCGGTCAATTCCCTCCCAATCTGAGATAACAAAACCCTGACAAGAAAACAAAAATAAAGTTCACTTTAAAAGAAAAGAAAAAAATTATTGGATGTAAAAATATATACCTTGAAATTAAGCTTGTCCTTGAGGTATCCAGTAATAAGATCGCGATTGGCATGCATTCTTTCACCGTTCCAGCTGGAATACGACACAATGATTGTTGATACACCCTTGATACTTAGCAATTCATGCTGATTGGCCACGGTGTTATTTTCATCTATGCCGCGAGTCGTCCCACCGTCTGCCACAAAGTGCTTTGCACATGCAGCTACCTTGTCCCTGATGAATTATGATGATGGGTCATTTTAAAATAAGGAAAATTTACATGTAAAACTATAGGTCTTAAGTAAAACTGGAACCAAGGGGACATACTTTCCAGCAACATATGGGACACCGAGACGTGATCCTTTAGGAATTTCACCTTGCAACCCTAGAATAACGTCGGTCATATTTTGAACAAGTTTGGTATCCTCACTGTAACTCTCGTAACATCGACCCCATCTTGGATCTCTGCAAACCTATAAAGAAATTTGCACAAGTTGAGATTTTTTGAAACAATATATTAACAGCAATATAAGTATTTCTTAATGTACTTACAGCAATACAAGGAGCAAAAGCATATGGAATACCAGTTGCTCTAACTTCAGCTGCAGTGGCAGCACCAATTCACTTCACAAGATCAGTGTCTCTGGAGTTGACATTTATGGAAATATTTTGTGTCACAACTAGAACCGGATACAACACCAAAATCATATGTAAGTTTTACTAGAAATCGAATTTACCTGAGTTACTTGAGACGAACGTTCGATTTAGAAATCAAATTTATCTGAAGAAGATCTGAAACTGTTTTAGTCGCTCGATTGAATTCAAATGTAGATCAGGTTTGTACCGCACTCCACCTTTTTTCTACACCTCAAATACCAAGACTTGTAAGATTAAAGCCATTTTATACAATATATATGATGTAAATATTTTGAGTTCTCGCAATCTGTAACAAAACTTAGAAATAAATGCAATGAGACTTACCACATTGACCATGTCGACAGTGTTATCCAAGTACTCATCTGCCTTTTCACTAAGCCTATCCTCAAGCAAAGCATAAGGCTCACAATCTACAAACGCTTGTTTGTTGTTATGCACCCAAACCCGACCACTATCATCCTGCATAATAAACCATGCCAGCAAATGTTTCAAAAACAAATGGTGCACCAGTCTTAACAAAAAGTTTTTTTAAGAAACATACCATCACATCAGTCACATCAATGACTCCAACAAACCCATGACTCTTTTCGCCAATGCTCCCAACTCTTTTGTAAGCCTGTAAGAAGCATTAAAGATTTTAAATTATAAAACAAACATTAAGCAAAGAAAAAAAATGCTAAAAAGAATACAGAAACGAACATAAAATGATATAAACTAACAAAAATTACGAACAAATTAGGTCAAATATCATATGATTTAACTTCATGAACACAATCATACTAAAACTACCAAAAATTAGGAACAAATTAGGTCAAAATATCATAAGTTGAACTCTACGAACAAAATCGAACTAAAACTAACATAAATTACGGACAAATTAGGTCAAAATATCATACGGTGAACTTTACGAACACAATCGAACTAAAACTAACAGATATTACGAACAAATTAGGGCAAAATTAGAAAAATAGAGTGAGAAATCGTACGGAGATAGTGAGGTTTCTTCAATGATTCGGAAATGGTGCGATGGCGGAGGTTGTGCAACAGTGAGGTGGTGCGACGGTGGAGATGGTGCGATGGTGGAGGTGCTACGGTGGAGGTGGAGTAGCGATGAGGGGAAATTGGAGGCAATGAGGATGTGTTGTTCGGGGTTAGATGTAGGGCAAATTAGAGGCAACAGAGGAGGTTTAACTTCTTTTATATATTTAGTTGTATAATTACTTTTTTTATTATGTTCCCTACCAATTTGCTACCAATGCAAAATTTCCAACTGTTTCACGTTAATGAATTTGCTATCCAGTTTTTCGGTAGCAAATTTTGGTGGCAGTTGCTTAAATTTTTTTTTTTTTGAACGGCTAAACTTTCACAATCCTGCTGTTAGTGGGAGTCGAACCCCTGCCCTTAAGTTAGAAACCTTGTTAGTTACTGTTAGCACCACCACACCACAAGGGATGGGGTTGGTTGGTATTAGTGAAATACCTTGCTTTCCACAGCTTTACAATATATTATATCTTCTATAAGGCCATGTGTAGTCATAACCCCCCTTTGTGGGCGTTATGCGACACGTGGCGCGCCACGTGTGCGGGTGGGCGTTATGAGGCGTTATGCATTTAAGCCCGTAGTCATAAAGCCCCCACCTAATCATTACCTATTTAATAATTTTCAATTTTATTAATTAATATAAAAAACATTGCTTTATGACTACGGGCTTAAATGCATAACGCCCACCCGCACCCGTGGCGCGCCACGTGTCGCATAACGCCCACAAAGGGGGTTATGACTACACATGGCCTTATAGAAGATATAATATATTGTAAAGCTGTGGAAAGCAAGGTATTTCACTAATACCAACCAACCAACGAATTTGCTTCACATTCCATTTTGATTACCCACAACACAATGGTTGTTCTTACTGAAATTACAGAACAATCTTCTTCTTCTACTACCACCTACGATTATGATGTATTTTTAAGCTTTAGAGGTGAGGATACTCGTTCTAATTTCACTGATCATCTCCTCAAAGCACTGCAGGAAGCCACCATTGACACCTTCTTCGATGACTCTGAGATTCGAATTGGAGAGTTTCTAAAACCGAAACTGGAGAATGCGATTAAGGCATCTCACTCTTCTATTATCGTGTTGTCCAAGAATTATGCTTCTTCGACATGGTGCCTTGATGAACTGGCACTCATCATGGAGCAACCCAATCATATCGTTTACCCCATCTTCTATCATGTCAACCCTTCCGATGTCATTAAGCAACGAAACAGCTTCGGAGACGCAATGGCAGACCATAAACAGAGGATGGAGTCAGAGTCTGATGAAGAGAAAAGAAGTCGGTGGGCTCAGAGAATAAAACAATGGGAGAAAGCACTTACACGAGTTGCTGATTTAAAAGGTGTAGAAGCAAATGGCAGGTAATTAACCACTTCCTTTTTCGTCTTATTATATACCCATATGTGAATATGATTTGGAATTGGTCATTATTTGTTCATCATTTTGTTTATGTAATTACTTGAGATTGAGATTGGTTCCAGGGCAGAGACCATACTTATTGAAGAAATAGTTAAAGAGATAAGTAGCAGACTGGATCTGCACAAAAGGAGTGAGATCCCGAAACTTTTTGGGATGAAGTGGTCGGTTCTAAAGATCACTTCATTCTTGAAAGATGGATCTGGGCAAAGAGCTGAAATTCTCACAATATGGGGTATGCCTGGGATCGGAAAGACATATTTAGCAAACTATGTCTTTCAGTTGCACTATCACGAATTTGAAAGAAGCTGCTTTCTTGAAGACATCGAAAGGAGGTCTATATCACCAAATGGATTGCTTGATATTCAAGCGAGAAGTTGGATGGACATCGACAATGAAAATGCAGCCACCTTGAAGATTGAGAAATCACTTTCTAGGAAAAGAACTCTTCTTGTTCTTGATGGTATAAGTAAGTTTGAGCAGTTGGATGTGTTAATTGGGACAAAAGGTCTTCATCCGGGAAGCAAAATCATAATAACATCTAAGAACCAATCGTTAACAGAAAAATGTAGGCTGTTTCAAACGCAAGTTCCACCAAAGCATACAAAGCACCGCCTGCAAGGCTTAAATGTTGAGGAATCTCTTCAGCTTTTAAGTTGGCATGCCTTTGGATGCAATGAACCCAACCAAGGTGACAAAAAGCAGTCAATAAAGATCGTTGAATATTGTCAAGGGCATCCATTGGCTCTTAAAGTTTTGGGCAGTTCTTTCCGTAGTGAAGACGCTACATGGGAGGATATCTTAGAATCACTGGGGAAAGAAATTAATCCAGATATTAAAAAGGTCCTGGAAATTAGTTATGATACTTTGCCATCTGAAAAAGACAAGGAACTGTTTAGATACATTGCTTGTTTATTCGTTGGCGAAGATAGAAAGTTCACTGAAGACATATTGAAAGCATGTGGCATATGCAAACCATCTGGGATCAAGGTTCTTGTTAATAGATGCCTTCTCACTGTAGGATTATCTGGCGAATTGATGATGCATCAACTTCTTCAAGACATGGGGAGAGATGTAGTCCGTCAAGAATCACCAAACAAGCCATGGGAGCGAAGTATATTATTGAATCATGAGGAGTGTTTGGATGTGTTGCAAAATAAACAGGTAATCAAGCATGCCTATTATGTGTACATTGATAAATTTATATTATGTGTATAAATATTACTTCTTTAATTATTTGTTTATTTATTAGGGAACAACAATAATTCAAGGACTTGTCCTTGTCATGAGAACATTTGAGAATGACACATGGAAAGAACCAAGTAGTGTCAATATGAAAAGGTTTGGGTTTAGATCCTTACCATCATTCATTTGGGTTCACATACTGCTGCTCTCTGTTCTTTGGTGGTTATTTGGTTTGTTTTCGGGTTCCTCATCTCGTAAAACAAAAGGTGACTTTGAGACACTTGCTTTAAGTGAAATGCGTAACTTAAAACTACTCCAACTGAACTATGTACAACTCAGTGGATCCTACAAGAATTTTCCCCATGGTATAAGATGGTTATGCATGCATGGATTCCCTTTGAGTTATATTCCTTCAGACTTACAAATGGAGAATTTGGTAGCTCTCGACTTGTCTAATAGCAAACTACAACAGCTTTGGAAGAAGCCCAAGGTACTAAAATCTCAAGCTTCTAGTTATCTTGTTTAAGTATCTTTGCAACACTAACATGCATCTTAATTTTGTTTATTTGTTAATTAAACAGCTGCTTAGGTCACTGAGGTTTGTTAATCTGAGTAGTTGTCACGAGCTTGTTAGAGTGGGTCACTTCTCTGGGCTCCCTCTACTTGAAAGGTTGACACTCGCTAGATGCACAAGTCTCATTGAGGTCTGTGAGTCAATTGGCACTTGTTGTCAAAAACTTGAAATCTTTGATTTGAGTGAATGCAATAAGTTGAAGGAACTTCCAAGAAGCATAGAAAAGCTAAAGAACCTTACTCAACTTCTAATAGATGGTTGTTCAAATCTTGGTGAATTTCCATCTAACAATGTTAACATGAAGTCTCATGGGTCTTCTTCCTCTACCATGGTACCAAGAACTCCCGAGTCCTTTGCGAGTTCTTTACCAAGATCACTAGTAACGTTGTCTCTAAAAGATTGTAATTTGTATAATGAATCATTTCCTATGGATTTTAGTAACCTTCCAATGTTGAAGGAGTTGTTTTTGGATGGAAATCCAATGGATTCCATGCCCGATTGTGTGAGAAGCCTTACTAGGCTGGAGACACTCAGTTTTTATAGGTGTCGGAACTTGAAACGAGTCTTGTGTGCTCCAACCCAATTAAAGCGGTTGGATGTAGACATTTGCACCTCATTGGAGAAAATAAAATTTCATCCAGAAAAGTCAGCTGCGCCTAGAGTTATTCATGAAGTTTTACCCTGACTGAGATCCAGCACATATTCAAAAGACAAGCTTTATCAGAAATTGATGAAGAGGTATTATGCAGTTTGGGTTGGATTAATATAGCATATTTAAACCCCTGCCGGTTTTTGAAGGCCGATTGTTTTGGAATGTACCATTTGAGAGGAAGAATACTTCCATCACAGTTGGATGTCTCTTTATGTATCTTTAATTTTAACCTTTTAATATGCATTTAAAAGCTAATAAAACTTTGATGTGACACTCAGATGCTTTATGAACATGGAATATTCAGCACATATCTTCAAGGGCAAGAGGTTCCAAAGTCGTTCACTCATAGAAGCAGTGGGTCATTATTTACCTTGCAATCATCTCCTGAAAATGGTAAGATTAAAGGGCTAAATGTGTGCATTGTTCATACGATTTCAAGCATGAAGGAAGTTGGTCCTTCAAGAATCAGAATAAGGAATCTGACAAAGAACTCCTCCTGGACATACGAGCCTATGATGTATCTTCGTCCAGAAGATGATGCGTTTGGATATGGTGGTAAACCTGTGGTAGTATGGTTAAGCCATTGGATGTTTGGGAAAAATGAGTTTGAAGATGGTGATAAAGTTCGCATTAACTTTAGTGTAAAACATTATATGGGTGTTTTAGGTCATAGCTATGGTGGTGAAGGACCAGAATATGCAAATGTAAGGGAGTATGGTATTAGCCCTGTGTATGATGATGATCATGATGGTGGTGGTGGAAAGCAGAAAGAAGATCCATTGGGTTATTACAAGTCATGGAAGCACATCATTGGTGGGGATCTCTCTGCTTCTAAAGTGTTGCCAAGTCATTATCATCTAAACCCCTACGTGTGGGAATGGGGTAACAAAACCAAAAAATAATAATTATATTATTATTAATAATAATAGTGATAATGTGTAGAAAATGCGTAGGAATTCCCTACACCAAATTTTGGTCAGAAATTCGTCGTAAGTTGCATAGGAAATGTGTAACAAACCACTTTCCTACGAGTGGTTTTCCTACATATGCATTTTGTCATAAATTCGTCAGAAATCGCGATTTGTGACGCATTTCCTACGAAAAACGGTGTAGAAAATTTTGGATTTTCTAGTAGTGTTGGCTTTAAGTAATCAAAATATGGGTCCAGGTGGTCTGTAATTGCAATCCCTTTTTTTTTATCAACACCAGACCAGCGTTCATCAAGGAAAGAAGGTAAACGAATTTTCATATCTTTGCTTTTGCAGTTGGGCTTGATTAGGTTGTTTACAATTAGTTGTAAAGTAACTAGGTTTTATATGTGGGGTTTTTTATGCATTTTGGGGTTTTAACGACTTTTGATGTATCTGATCAAGTACGATCGAAAGACTGGGAGCACTTCCGAATTGCCAAGTATTGTAAACATAAACTGACTTGTGTGTGTGATTACATATGTAGTTAACTAGGTGATGCCCCACCCGCGTTGTGGGGCGATGGCCGAATAATTCTCAACCAATTAAAAAAACAGTACTATAGTTTTGCTAGAAAGAAAAAGTAAAAAAAGTGTTAGACAGCTCCTTGACACGATTTTTAGCCGGGGACAAAGTCATATTTTTATTTGAGTAAATTACAAGTTTTGTCCTTTATGTTTACACCAAATTGCAGGCGCTGTCCTTTTTTCCAAAAGTTTACAGGCGGTGTCCTTAACCTTTCAAAATCTTGCACGTTATGTCCTTTAGGCTAAACCCAGTTAGATGTTTTTGGTTAAATCTGGTCATGTGCAATGCAGTTATTCTTGTCATTTCATCTCATCAGGGGTTATTCTATAAAATAATTTATGTTTAGGGCCTAGTTTATAAAAAAAATAAAAAGATTTATAAAAAGAAAAAATATGCCCTCTCTCGACCTCACTGTCTTCTCCGGCGACCTCACCGTCAGACACCGGCGACCTCAATTCTATGGTAAAATTAATCTGTAAAATAATTTGTTTAGGGACTATTAATACAAGTTCTTTAAGATTTGTAGCATCAGTAGTAATGAAGTAGATTAAAATCTTATTATTTTCAATAGTAATAACAAAGCCTAAACAATTAAAATCCAATAAAAAAAACAAGCCATAAAATACACTCACACAACAATAAAACCATAAAGCTACCACATTTCACAATAAAATCATGAAAATTTAAACAATAATTAAACGAAAACGAACCATCAGACTTGTTTGAGGTGTTGAGCTCAAAACCTTTGCTGCAAGTTGGTGCTCTGACCCAAATCACCACCATAACCCAAATCACTAGTGCACCCACCATCACCGCCACAGTCCGATCATCCCAGCAGGCGGAAGTTCGCCGGAGTTCACCGGAACCCTAGATTGCACAAGCATTCATGAACGTAGGTTCCTTGACCCCAAAGAACCCTCAATCGCTAGAACCGGGGTGAATCTCCGTCATCGTCTTCTTCGTTTGACCTCGCCGGAACCCTAATTTGATTGGATACATTATCACTCATCATCACCACAACAATGGATACATAGTCTTCTTCGTTTAACCTCGCCGGAACCCTCTTTAGAGAGCTTGATATCTTAGAGAGAGAAGAGAGATGGAGGTTGGTTCATATGAGAGAGAGAAGAGAGAGATGCAGGTAGGTTCGTTCATCATATGAGAGACAGAGAGGGAAAGAAGAGTTTTTATATATATTTTTTTTGTTTTTTACAAATAGCCCTTCAATAATAATTCTTTACAAAATAACCCCTATGAATATGAAATGACAATAATGCCCTCATGTGCCTTGCACATGATTAGATTTAACCAAAAAATCTAATTGGGTTTGGCCTAAAGGACATAACGTGCAAGATTTTAGAAGGTTAAGGACACCGTCTGTAAACTTTTGGAAAAAAGGACAGCGCCTGCAATTTGGTGTAAACATAAAGGACAAAACTTGTAATTTACTCTTTTTATTTTTACTTGGGAGAAAAATCAAATTTTTTTCCCAAGTGTAAAATCCTAATTTTTAGCTAGGGGAAAACCATATTTTTATTTTGCACTGGGGGCAAAAAACGTAATTTTGAATTGAGGGTGATATCGTAAGTTTTAACCGAGGGAAAAATCGTAAATTTTAGCTGGGGACAAATTGAACTGGGGGGCAAAGATGTAATTTTAAACTAGGGGCAAAAACCTAATTTTAAAGTCAGTATAAAATAATAAACTGGTGTAAAATCGTAATTTTGAGGCGGGGGAGGGGGGGACAATTTTATTTTGAACTGGGGCAAAAACGTAATTTTGTCTTGTCTGAGGGTAAAAACGTAACTTTTTTACCGAGGGCGAAATCGTATTTTGGGTTTAGCTGAGTGTAAAGTCATTTTTTTATTTTGAACCGGGGGAAAATCATAATTTTGAACCGAGGGTAAAATCGTAATTTTTAGGTAGGGGAAAAGCATAATTTTATTTTTAGCTGGGGACAAAAAAGTAATTTTAAACTGAGGATGAAATCGTAAATTTGAACCGAGGGGAAAATCGTAAATTTGAACCGAGGGGAAAATCGTAATTTTGAGCTTGGGGCAAAAGTATAATTTTATTTTGAACTGGAGGCTAAGAAGTAATTTTAAACTGGGGGCAAAACCGTAATTTTAAAGCGGGTATAAAATAATAAGCTGTGGGTAAGATCGTAATTTTTGAACCAAGGGCAAAATCGTAATCTTGACCTGCTGGCAAAAAGGTTATTATATTTTTAAGTTGGGAGAAAAGCGGAATTTTAAACTAGGGGAAAAACCGTAATTTTAAAGTCGATATAAAATAATAAACTGGTTGGTCCAGTAGGGGAATGTCAGCCGCCCATTTCGACCAATGGCAGGGAAACACTATTCCCTGCCATGGTCTTTATATATGTTGAATAATTTCTGGATATTAACTGGTTACAGTGGGAAAAGGGGGCAAGTAAAGCCTACATATCATTGAACTACAACTGAAACACTCCTCAATTAGTTCAACCTATAATCACAAAACCCTAGAATTGCATGTAAGTTTTTAAAGCAATTACACAACCAAACTAAAACTCAAACAATAACAAACAAAATTTAAATCCATGATTTAGAAAACAATCATACCCCTTTTTAGAACATAAAAGCTATAAATTCATGTGTGATAAGAGAGAGATGAGATCAAAAAAGAAGTAGCAATAGAGAAGCATAAGTAAAATCTATGACAGAAAAAGAGGCAACAGCAAATCACTTGTTGCAGAATATATTATGGCATTATATATACAAGATTGCCATCAAATTGATGATTTTATATAAAGATTACAAGTGGCAATATTGATCCATTCTACAAAGAATGGGTTGATTTGGATAAAAATCACTTGTCTATGGGTCAATTTTGGTCACCTCAAAGAAGTCAACGGGTCAATTCAGGTCATCTCAGATTAGTCAAACGGGTCAACTTGGGCTACCGTAAATTACTCAGCGGGTCATTTTAGGTCAGCTCAAATTATTCAAAGAGGCATAACAACCCACCACCAACCCCCCCAGCCGGTCCCCCGCCATTACCCAGCACCGGTAAGCGCATAACCAAGCATTGAACACGTAACGGGTGATGGTATGCGTGTAACATGAAATCGAATAGATAACACAACGCTGGTACACGCGTAACACGAAATCGTACAGCGCCCGTATGAACGTAACACAAAATTGGACGCGTAATTAGTGCTTGTACGTGCGTAACGCGTAAACCAACGGTACGCGCGTAATACTGAATCAAATGCATAACCCGAGCGGCTGATACTCGCGAAACATAGAATCCGACGCGTAACCCTGCGGCGGCACGAGCGAAATGCGTAATCCGACTCGTGACCCAGTGTCAGGATGAGCGAAACACGTAATCGGAGGTGTAACTCAGCGCTGGTACGTGCGTAACAAGTAATCGAGCAGGTAACCCAACGTCAGTACGAGTGTAACGCGGAATTGGATGCGTAATCATTGCACGTACGTGCGTAATGCGTAAACCAGCAATGGTACGCGTGTAACACTAAACCGGATGGGTAACCCAAGCGTCGGTACACGTGAAACGTATAATCGAACACGTAACCCTGCGTCAGTACAAGCGAAACTCGTAATCGGACTCTTAAGCTAGTGTAGGAACCCGCGTAACGCGGTACTCGTAACCCAGTGTCAGTATGCGCGTAATGCGAAATCGGACGCGTAACCCAGCGTCGGTACGCGCGTAACACATGACAGGATACGTACTAGCACTGGTTACGTGTTGAGCGCCTCGTTAAGTGCGTGCTAGGGTGTACGACACCTGACAATTTAGGCCAGTACCGTTCTGTTGTGACACGTGTAGTGACTAAATAATAATAAGATTTTATTAGATATGATATTATTTAATAATAACAGAGGTTTGGTAAATCCAAACTAAATTAGAAAGACAGTTGGCAATGAAAAGATAAACGCCTATCGCGTAACGAACAAAATGCGAAACGAACGTCGGTTACCGCCCGGATAATATTAAAATCCTAAAAATATTCCGTTATGATTGAAATCATATTTCTAATCATAATCGTGAAGAAAAATTAATTAAAGCCCTTAAAATTCTTATTTTGCGAATTTAAGCACATACCGCGCGATACCGCGTGTATACTGCGAACGTAGATAACGCAGTCTTGATGATGATGATGATGATTAGCATGATTCTCGAATACTTGGAATTCTCATAACTCTATTAAACAAAACAACAAATGGTTTTTACATAATTAAAAATGAGATGAATATGTGTATGTGTGTGTAGCCGTGAGCATGTGTGTGTATGTTAAATTATATGTTTTGATTTTTTATTAAAAGTGTTCTTGTAGACTGATTATTTAAATGATATAAGTATCATGCATGTGAAGTTTGAATGATAAATATGATGAAAGTAACTTGAAAGTTCTTGAAATTATGATTAATGTTATATGTATGATCACATGGCCGAAAATTTACTAGGCATGTTTATGAAACTTCAAGTTGATGCATGTTCTTGAATGATAGTTAAGATGAATATGATAGTTAAGTGCAAAAGAGTTAAGGGATGGACTAAAAGAGCAATTCGGTGGTACAAAAGAGGTCATTGAGAACAAGAGAGAAGTGTTGAACTAACAATATGAAATGTTTTGTCATGTTAAGGGAGAGACATTAACCCATCAGTTTGAAAGGTTTAGTTATTTGATTAGTGAGCTAAAACTGGTTAATGTTGAATATGCTAATTCTACTTTAAATAGTAGGTTTCTTAGATCATTACCAGAAAAGTGGGACACTATAGCCTTTGTCACTAGAAACTCTGTAGGGTTCAAGGAGATGAGTTTGACTCAACTTCACGGTAGGCTTCTCACATATAAGAGAGAGCTGAACAAGAAAAAGAAGTTACAAGAGTCAGGGAAAGAGGCAGATGACTACTCTTTTGGTAGTACAACACTTTTTGGTCAGGAAGAGTCATCTGGTGGTAGTAAGGATCAGAGTTATGATCATTATATTGACATAACAGCAGGTGGAGCCTTCAACTCTGATTCTTACTCACCCAATAATGCTTTCACAGCTAATGGGGAAAAAGATCTCTGACAACTTGTCCTTTGAGTTAAATGACCTTCAACATTTTGATCCCACATATCTGGAAGAAAGGGACATTTTGCATCAACTTGCCTTGTTGAGTGTGAGAACAAGTAAGTTTTATAAAAGAACCGGTAGGAAGTTTCCAGGGTTGCATGGGAATTTAAAGGTTGGGATGGATAAATATAAATCAAGCACATCAATTCCAATTTCTTTGTCAACCAAACACATAAAAGATTGGAATTGAGATTCCAATTCCAACAACCAAACATCATAAGAGTTGGAATTCAGATTCCAACTTCATTGAATTCCGGTGAATTCAGATTCCAAACATCATAAGGTAGTGTTCGTTTCACAGGATGGAATGAGATCTTGAGGGAATTGGAAGGTTGATTTCACTCCTTATTTTGTTGGTTTCAACAAGAAAATGAATTTGAATTGAACAACATAAGGAAGATAATCTATATTCTAATTCCATCAAAATTTTATTCCATTTTGCAAAACAAACACACCTAAATTACAAATCAAATTTAAATTTCTACACGAATTCTCATTCCAATTCCATTACAATCCATGAAACAGACACTAGATTAAGGTATTACACAAAATTTTATTGAAGTTTGCAAAACAGAATTTTACATAAAGTTTGATGTAGCTCACAAATTTTTAAGTTAAAACCTCACTTTCAACTCATTGGGTTTTATTGCAGAAAAGCCAAAGTGGTTTTCACATGCGGTTAATAGCTTAATGCTTGTGCAGTTGTTTGCTTTTTCACTTGGTGATTTGGATCATCTCCATGGTGTTCTTTGATTGCTTCGAAACTCACCAAATCTAGAAGCATCGCTTATGAAGCTTATTCAGACGGTAAAGTTACTTATTTTCATATACAGTACAAGCGTTAGATGTTATGCTAGTGTTGCATATTTATAATTATATAGGAGTCTGAGTTGATGCATCATGGTGTGGAAGCAACTTTAAATTATTTGGAATCACCAGACTGCTTGGACCAAACATTGAATCGGTTGCGAACTGTTGAATTATCACACTTACAAGGATCAAAACCAGAATTGCTTTTTATAAAGCATTTACTTGCTCATTCGCCTTCTCTTGAAAAGTTTACCACCCAAGCAAATGGAGCTTTGGATGGTAATAAAAGGTTTAAGATTGCTAAGGATGTTATGCGGTTCCCTCGAGCCTCATCGAAAGCAGAAATGATCTACTTGGACCCCAAGTCATGTAAGAATGTCTAACTACATTGCAATTTTGTTATTAACTTTCATCCTTATACACATGTCTCAGTTACATATGTCTTTCTTTTTTATTATTATTTTTGTTTAATGTGAGTGAGTACTATATATGCAAAATGGTTTATGGAGAAGTTCCAATTATATTTGGCTGGAGGGTGTGGGATAAAGTCCCTAGGGGCTTTATCACGCCACGTCAGCGCCCAGTCAGATCTACGTCAGCCAGGGGGCTTTATCACGCCTTCCTTAACTTGCAGGGTGTGTGATAAAGTCCCCGTCATCATTACCTAATTATTTTTTATTTAAATTTAAACATTATTTAATTTTGATAAATTAATTTATAACTCATAATTTAAATCATAAAAATAAAATGCCATAATTTAAATAAAAAAAAATACAATGTCATAATTAAAATAAAAAAATACAATGTCATAATTAAAATAAAAATACAAAGTCACTCGTCGGCTTCGTCGTCTCCTCCTTGTTCACGATAAAACCATAGGTGCTCGGTCAGATCAGCTCGAAGGTTATGGTGTATGTTCCTGTCATGTATCTTCGATCGGATAACTTCTTTTTCAGCGTATGTTAGTAGTGGGTTCATCGGTTGGTTACTTTCATCATAACTTTCTCCACAAAACGCTCTATCCGAGTCCTCCAATATCATGTTATGCAAAATGATGCACATATACATGGCGTTAATCATTTTACTTTTTTCAAGCATCCTCAAATATCGTCTCTCGTACAGAAAGATAACACCTAATAAAATATTATTAGTAAAAAATAATAACAACGTAAATAAAAAATAATAACAATGCAAATTAAAAATACTAACAATAAGAATAAAAATAGTAATCTGTAAATTAAAAAAAAATAATAATAACAATAAGAATAAAAATTTCCTTCAAATAAATTTTCAAGAGAATCACGACATATTCTTGACGACATCCTTAAATATTTATCCCACGCATCACTCGCTATGCCGTACGCTAGTTGCCTAATTGCTGTTGTACACTTTTGTATTCTAGAGAAACCAACTTTGTGACTAGCACTTTCTCTTTGTGTGAAAAAAAGGGAATTCGCCCGCAAGATCATTAGATATTTTAAGGAAAAGACGACGGCTCATACGAAACCTACGCTTAAACTGAACATCATCGTACAACAGATTTTCACAATAATAATCTTGCATTAGACGTTCATGAGCACCTAACCGATCTCGTTCAAGAGCCGGTTGTCTTGTACGCGATGTAGAGGATTGGGCTTCTTCTTGCAAATAATTAATCGTCTCCTGCGTAATTGCGATAATCATATCATCAAGAACACCGTCGGATGAAGAGCTCAAAGAATCGGATGAAATGGTCCGGGATACTAATTCACAAGAACGATTAATTTTAGTTGTCTTCGTATCATGAGGTTGCGTGAAACTCTGAATTATGTTGTGCTGCATGTATTCCGTTCACGAAAATGTATGGTTTTAGCGTTTACTTTGTTTTTCTTAAAAGTAGTTAATTCTGGTTTCTTTGTTGAATGTTTGGTACCTATGAGCTAGTATAAGAAATTTGATGAATGAAAAATCGTAGGATTCAGTTTTATTACATTTATGGTTAAGTGTTGAATTGAGTCTTTTTATCTTTTAGTTTATGTTGTAATAAATTGTGTAAGTTTGTGTTGAGTTTTATGCCACCGTCATCGAGAGCTCCAAAACAAATAAAGAAAGAGAAATCATTAGAAGATACGAGGTCTAAAAACGAATGCTTCACAAAGTAAAATTGGGTGTAAGGGTATGATTTTATCAAATATCTATCCAAATAGATTGCTTCCAAAGAACCAAATATGGACTTCAAATACATTCACTTATCAAAATAAACACAACAAACACCAATATACCATATATACAAAACAAAACAAAACAAAACAAAATACTATAACCTATTACATACTTTGATGTATCCGGTCCAATTAAACAAAAAAAAAAGTTACTGTTTGTTGATTTACCATACCAAGTTATTGTATATTCATCATTGCTAACTACATTAGCACTCACCTAGTAGATCATAGAAAACTTGTGGCTTCTTGTATTCGGCCTCGCACAATGCCTATAACAAACCATGTCACTAGGAATTAGGTCCTCAACGTACACATACGCAAAACCAAAAAAAAAGTCCAAGCACAACGAGAGTAAACTAATTAGTGTTTGGGGACCCACCTCCATCGCGTAAGCAATCTGGATCAACTTAGCTTCAGACCATGGTTTCCCGATAAACGGAATCCCAATGGGTAACCCGAGTTTGTCATACCTGACCTACAAAATATATAGTTAAACTGTTAAACCACTTGGTTCAGAACATGTAAGTATTTGGCTTATTTTCTATTTTGACATGTCAACAAGGAAAGGTGTGTGATAGTTTGAAAGTCACTCAAATTGTATTTTAATAATTTTATTTTAAAAAAGTAGATTAGTATTGTAATAATTTGGTTTATGTTATCATACCGGAACAGTCACAGCAGGCAGTCCCAGAAAATTTCCAGCTATTGAATATCGCACAAGTGCAGCTGAGGGGAAAAAAATATTGACAGTTGAGAAAACCGAGTGGAAAATAAAAAACAATCAACGTAATATATACTACTTGCCTCCATTGACATAGTCCAGTTCACCAGTCTCCTGAGCATCTTCCATTATTTCATAGGCTGTTACACTACCAAGAACGATAAAGGATATTATTTTATCTCAACGGGTCAAATAAAAAGAAGTCCAGTTTTAACCCGTTTGGTATGAACGAGCTGATCTGGGTGGTGTTTTATCTTAAACGGGTCAAATAAAAAACAGTTGCAGTTTCAACCTGTTTACTTATGAATAGGCTGATTTGAGTGGTATGTTATCTCAGTATGGTCAAATAAGAAAAGTTGCAGTTTCAACCCATTTACTTGTAATTGGGTTGATCCGGGTGACATTTTATCTCAAACGAATCAAATAAAAAATATGTTGCAGTTTAAACCCATTTACTTATGAATGAGATGGTCTGTGTGGTGTTTTATATCAAAGAGGTCAAATAAAAAGATTGTTGCAGTTTCAATGTGTTTACTTATGAATGGGCTGACCCCAGGTGGTGTTTTATCTCAAACGGGTCAAATAAAAGAATGTTGCAGTTTCAACCCATTTACTTATTATAATAGAGCTGATCCGAGTGGTGTTTTATCTCAAAGGGGTCAATATAAAGAAGTTGCAGTTCCAACCGTTTACTTATGAATGAGCTGATTCGAGTGACGTTTATCTCAAACAGGTCAATATAAAAAGAAGTCGCAGTTTCAACCCATTTACTTCTAAATGGGCTGATCCATGTGGTGTTTTTTCTCAAACATGTCAAATAAAATGAAGCTAGCTATAGGCGGTATCGTCCCAAGTGTTTGTATAGCTAAGGTACAAGATCATACCCGACCATAGGTGACACAATGACATCAGCCATGCCGAAAATCTTTTCATGGAACCTCATTTGACGGTTTCTACAGTTGACATATAGATAAAACTTCAAAACCAAAATGGGATTTTGGGAAAATATAATCAGGTTGAAATATCTAAAAACTGGTACCTGATCCTTTGTGCATTCAAGTAATCCCTACTGTCAAAAGAACCATATATAGAAAGTGCAACTCTTACATCCCAGCCTGATTCTGACCTGCCTCTGATTCATTTTAATTTAAAAAATTATCATCATCTTAATTTGCCAATATTTTTAAAATGAAATTTGAAGTCGGTATGGAGTTTGAATATTTACTTATGTTCTAAATGATGAGCAATAGATGCAGTGCATTCTGAACCGATTGTAACATAATGCGCCTAACGCATGACTTCTATATCTGGTATGGTCACCTCCACAGTCTTCAATCATGCACCAAAAGAACCATACGTAACACTATAAATGAACTCTTTACATTTCATTTTAAACATATACTAAAACAAAGCGATTGGACTAGCTTAGTGTAAACAAGCCGAGTAAATAAATAAACTAATTTTTATTTTATATTATTGCATAATATATTGGGCAAAGACGATCAGATTTGAATACCTCCCATCCGTACAGCTTTTGAAGACTAGCTAAAGCTTTCAAACAGCAAGATCTAATATCGTCGGAGCAATCATTGAACCACTGATGGATCATGGATAGAAAACACAAATGTCAAAATAAGCATCGGTAATTTTTTTTGTTAATAAACTAAATGATACATTGGACCGAGTAGGAACCTCATTAGATTTAGCCAGTCTGATACTAGACATACTAGAATGCTTCAGCATTGGCAATTTTAGTCTAGGCTGCACATGTATAATACATAGAAAAAAAACATAAGATTATTAATACAGAGCGTCTATAATGGGGTGAGTTTTAAACTTTTAATGGTATATGTTATGAAGGATGGTACCATAGGTGATTGGTGTGGTTCAGGTTGGCCACTGATAGCTGCATAACTGAAAATAACAACACAGGACATTGTGAAAACACATAATATGTCTAAAAGATTCTAAAAACCGATAAGATGAGGGACTTTTAGATCAAGAACACTAACACAATTAGAGAATCTGTTGAGTGTGAAGCCACTCTTGTGGTTTGTCAAGATTAGCTGCAGAAAACGTGTAGCTGCAGCAGCCATGTTAGGTAGCAGCCAAGTTTTGCGGCTGTCAAAGAAGTAGGCGGAAGACATCAATTTCTCTTCTGCTTCTTTGTTTGAATGTCTCATGTAATCTCTATATAAGAAACTCATCTGTATTGTAATCTGTGTGCAACGGAATGAAAGAAATACCTTAGTTGCCCCGTGGACGTAGGTTGCAGTTGGCGACCGAACCACGTAAATCCTTGTGTCGTTCTTTTTTCTATTTCTGCAGTTGATTGTTCATGAGTGTGTGTTGCTTCCGCGTGCGTATACCCAACAACTGGTATTAGAGCTACGGCTCGATTACACATAGTGGTTCTAAGAGATCAGTTCGTTTCTCCGGCAGGTGGCCGGTATTGGTATCAAAGATCTGATCGGACCAGAACAATCAGCAGAGAGGCAGGAGAAGGAGGTGTACAGGAAAGAGAAGATACTAACCTGTGACCGGCGCCGCTCAGGTGAATCACAGCCGTGATTCCGAAGCTGCCGCCACCAGAACCGCCACCGCCGCCGCCAGTTCCACCACCCCACTAGAAAATCCACTCGTAGAGTGGGTTGATCCTTTTTTGGCAGTTGGCCAATAAACTCGGAAGAACAAGAGCTTTTGGGATTCAAAGTGGAAAAATGTTTAGTTGGTGAGAAAATAAAAAGGAAAAGGAACTTCTCGTTCATTCAAAAGAAAAGAAGAAAGAAGATAGGTAAAGTAAAAGGTTGTCACCTACTTTCAAAAAGTAGAAATATATATATATATATATATATATATATATTCTTGTGGGTCCAACAACATAGAAAAATAAGGAGGGTATTTTTGTTGTGGGACAAGGTGATCAGTTGGTGATTTAGAGTTTGTGGTTGTTGATTAAAATTTTTTTAGTCGACTGGAGCTGGGTAAACTCTTGGAGATCACCTAATTATTTTTTCTTTTTTGCGAACGAGGTGATGGGTGAAAACATGGAGAAAATGGAATCAACAGGGTTGTTGATGTTGACACGAGTGAAGAAAAACAAGTCAATTGCAAGTCAGGGAAATATTGCTTGTTGTGGAAAAGATCTTTCGGTTAGGGTTTGAGTTAACTGATCGTGTGCACGGTCATAGAATCTATGGTGCCGCTTGATTTCCTTGAAAGCTCTATTGTAGTTATAACCGTTTGCCGGTTAGCTGGTCTGGAATAGTGGATGGTATTCCTTGTTCGGTGGTGATCAACTGTTTGACATTTGAGTGGATCTTTGTACTGGAACTGGGTGAAGGTTTTCGCAGGAATAGTACGAGTGAAGGTTCGGCTCATGGAGTGTCGTTTGGCATGGGTTGAGATAACAGTGACAGTGGGAGCTGGGCATAGTTGACTTGTGGGTTGCATGGAGGTTCAGACATTTTTTAGAGTCGATGTCATGAATATTTGAATTCTGCTTCTGAGAATGCGTCTGGGTTTGATGCATTGGGACTCAGTGGAAGGCAGTGAAGACTCTTGGGTCAAGAATTCCGGTGCTTCATTTCACACTACCCACAGCAGTGAAGCACTGCAGAATCTGAAAGTTGGAGACTTTGAAAAGGTAAGACTTGCGAACGAGGAATGTTCGCTGTATATGGTCAGATTACCATCTGAGGGAGTGACCATCCCAGTTCAGAAGAAAAAACCAAAGTCCGGTTCACAGAATCTCGTGGGCAGAAGAAGGTTTGTTTTGCAGGAGATAAACCCAGAGCCACAGGTCAGATTCAGGTTGAACGTGCTAGGAAAGGTTCAGAGAAACCAGTCAAGGGTATTCGTGACAGTGGGAGCACAGGTGGTGCATCAGTCAGAGTTACCAGAAGACAGTAGATTAAGAGAACCAGTATTCCAGCGGTAAAAGTCTCTCCAGTGAATTACCTGCTTTATTCGGAGAGTGTTAGTTCTCAGGTTTTCTTAGAATCCGGCAGTTCGTGTCAGTGGGAGCCGGTAGAGACAGAGAACGGGTCAGGGGCAGATTCAGCCATGACTGATGAGTTGAGGCTCAGTGGGAGCTTCAACGGGCCTTCAAGTTAATTGAAGAGAAGGCCGGGGTAACTAAGAAGGAATTACAGAAATACAGTTGCACAGTTGAAGCACAGGTGAAGATTGTTCCGTGGCTTCAAGTGGGAGATTGTTGAGTGTGAAGCCACTCTTGTGGTTTGTCAAGATTAGCTGCAGAAAACATGTAGCTGCAGCAGCCATGTTAGGTAGCAGCCAAGTTTTGCGGTTGTCAAAGAAGTAGGCGGAAGACATCAATTTCTCTTCTGCTTCTTTGTTTGAATGTCTCATGTAATCTCTATATAAGAAACTCATCTGTATTGTAATCTGTGTGCAACGGAATGAAAGAAATACCTTAGTTGCCCCGTGGACGTTGGTTGCAGTTGGCGACCGAACCACGTAAATCCTTGTGTCGTTCTTTTTTCTATTTCTGCGGTTGAGTGTTCTTGAGTGTGTGTTGCTTTCGCGTGCGTATACCCCAACAGAATCCTCAACTGTGCCTGCTACCACTCCAACCATTCCAACTGTCCAGTACTCCAGTTCAAGGGAAGAACACTGGAAAAAAGGGTAAAAAAGACAACAGTTTGGCATTACTGATGAAGATCATGTATATAAAGTTTTGTCTTTCAAAATATTATTTTGTGTAAAAAGTTTACTGACCCAGAATGTGGTATACGTCCATAGGATGGTTTAAAACCAACGACACCACATAAAGCAGCAGGCATTCTCACCGATCCTACACAATTAATGCAGATAGAAACCAAATTTTGGTAACTTGCAGCTAAAGTAACAATTTCAACAGGCTTACTGGTTAATGTTAATGCAGGTTATGTTTTATCTATAATGGGTAGACGGGTAAAATAAAAGGCAAGATAGATTAGTTTAAAAAGTTTAAAACTGAAAGAGTACAAATGATTCGCTAAAAAGCAGTTGATTCATAAAGGTTGCAAAATCTTTTTATTAAAATATATATTATTTAAAATACAGTAAGAGTTTTATATACCTCCCCCATCAACACCAAGAGCAACTGGGCACAAGATGAAACTTTCGTTGTTACAAGTCGTTATTAACTGGATTTAGGGCTATACTTGGGCATCTTCTCTGTAGATGTGTTTAGTTCAATTAATGAAAACCCATTGGTGATCGTCAATTTCTCTTGATAAGTTTTCTTTCGTTTGTTCATTCGTTTATTCGTTTGGTCATAATTCCGCTTTAAAGTTAACAACCCGTTTATAGGTAAATGGAACAAAAACCTCTAGCAATAAACAACTAACCAATCAACTAGCAATAAAAATGGCAACATACATACCACAAGAGGAGTTATTTGTTGTGATGAGTAAGCTCTAGAGTAATCCATGATTTTCCATCTGCGAAAACTGAAGTGTGAATCTTGAAGTGTCGAGTCTAACGACTGTAAACAATCAATGGCATGCTGGGCTTGTTCTGCTGGTGATAGACCAGGACATAGGCTTTTAACATCATCTTCAAAGTCTGCAGTGAACATATTTTAATCCTATATTGTTAATCTGGAATCATGGAAATCTTAATTTAGTGTCGGTGTGCGGTTTTTTTGGTTATATCAGTTTGTCTTTCAAGCTATGTTGTCAAAAGCGCGCGCCTAGGCGCCCGGGCGCAGCGAGGCGCACCTATAGCGCCTGGTGGTAGCCTAGGCGCAAAAATGAGATTTTTTTTGAAAAAACGGTGCTGAGGCGCAAAAAGCGCGCACCTAGGAGCAAAAAACGTTGTTGAGGCGCAGGAAAAAGGCAAAACAGCACAAATGACCATTAAAAACGAAACCGAGTGCGTGCAAAAACTGCCTCATGCGGGCCCGGGTTTTCGGAGCTGCATTCGTGTCCGCAGGACGTGCGGGCACGCACGATTTCAACCAAATTCCAGCTCAGAATATCATTTTTGCACCCCCCTGCGCGCGGGTAGGACTTGTAGTCAAACATGTCATAAAGCTACAATGGAGTGATGGGTTTTATTGTGAGGGTAATTGTTGGTTGGGGGGAAATTGTTGGGTGTGGTGGTGAGTGATGACCATTGCCACCAAAAAAGGTTGTGAGTGATGGAGAAATGGTTGCTGACATGGCGGAACATAATTGGATATTGTGAGTGATGAAATTCTATCACTAGTGACCACCCCCTCCCCTAAAGGCTTTACTTATAAACAACCACTCACTTTGTTCCCACACCAATGTGAGACAAAGTATTTACCACATTTTGAGACTTTTATTCACACACCCAAAACTTACAACATATAAGTCCTAAACTTTTGCTACTAACTATTAGCTACATGATCTTATAATAGTTTTTTTTTAATTTTATATGTGGAATCTTATTTATTTTCAAAGCATAACATATTTTTTATATTTTTTTCTCTATGTGCGCTTTTTTTGCGCCTTGCGCCAAGGCTCCGGGCGAGGCCGATGCGTCTCGCCTGCTCCTTGCGTCTTTTACATCATAGGTTTCAAGTAATAACCATGAAACCAACCTTCATAAGGATGCAAAGGAAAATAAAGAGGTGAATCTTCCATCACTCCATATGAAACTAGCTGCATAAGAGGGAATGCAGCTTTGTAATCAACATACCAGTAAATAAAAACTTTTTGACCCGTATAAAACATATGATCCTTTTTTTTTCATCAAAATCCTTATGTAAACGAGTTGGGCTACTCGGTAACTGCATAAGGCTAGTTCGCTATAAGCTAGAATCGAACAAATCTTAATCGAAGCTAGCCTATATTGAAGCTCATTTAACAAACAAGTCTTGAGTCTGGGCTTCATATACTAAGAAGGCTTGTGCCTAAACAAGCCATTCTTTTTAATAAAGTTAATAGTTTTTTTAATATAAAATAGTATTACATAATAAATATTATCATATATAGTTATGATATTTTAACAACTTATATATATTTTGATGGGTTAAGTTATTCTATAAAGACTCCTAATTGTAAGAAGTTTAAGAAAAATTTTTGAGCGACAAGTGTCCAATAACCTTCAACCTAAACCCACTACACCACCACCCAAAACCTAAACACCCACCCCCACGCAAAAACTTAAACACCTCCCCCCCGGGCCATAAAAAAAAAAGAAAAGAAAAACTATACCTCACCAAAAAAAAACCCCCCAAAAAACCTAACCCCCTCCCCCACACCCCCCAAAAATCTAAAAAAAAAAAACCTAAAAAACAAATCCTAAACACCCACCACCACCAAAAAACCTAAACCCCAAAAGTTTTTTTTTTGGGTGGGTGAGGGGGGGGGGGGGTGGGGGTTTAGGTTTTGGGGTGGTGGTAGCTGTTTAGGCTTTTTTTTGTAGAGTGAGAATTTTTATGAGCCTTTGTACCCTTCTTATAATTAGGAGTCTTTGTATTTGATCCTAATTCATATTTTGATATATATAAAAAAAATATAATCTTAAATATATATATATATATATATATATATATATATATATACAAGGTGTGTGTATTGGTGTGTATGTATATACAAGGGTGTAAATTGAAATCACTAATCTCTACACATCCAAAGTGCAAGGGTTTATTAGTATGTAGTTAAAATTTAGTTATATGGCGGTTACAAAGTACAGGGACTAAAGTTGACAAAACAGAACTTGTCAACCAACACCCCTAAGGGTTGCGACACCCTTGGAGTCACACCTGTTCGATCTCGGCGACAATAAGAACAAAGGGACATGACTCTTGGACAAGAAGACACAACCTTTCAAGATTGATTTCTCATCCACACAATCCAAGAGACACACCCGTTCGTGAAAGGACGCGTCTATTCACTCGCACCTTTTAGAAACTATAAATAGGGATAGATTTCCCATTTGTAATTCGTTCATTTACATTCAAGTTCATTACACTCATTGTATTCAGATTCATGTTATATTCAAGTTAGTTTATCATTTGCGATCTAGAGATCAAAAATCATTCTGGGCAACAATTGGTATCAGAGCATCAGGCTCTAGGCATCGCAAGGAATTCATGATCAGGTTTTATTTTTCAATTCGCAACTTCAATTCAGTTTTATTTTCGGTTCAAGGTTATCAAACCAGGGGTTAGGAATCTAGGGTTTTGATTCCGGGGTTTAGTGCGAATTAGATTGATTGATTGTTACGCGTCGGGTTATACACGGGTTAAGAGTTGAAGGTTATAGAAAGTCAAAGTTTACCAGTACAGGAGTTCGTATTGGTGGTCAGAAATTTTTTGAATCAAGAAAATAAAGTTTATTAAAAGTGAAGATTGTTCGGTCAGAAGATATGTCAAGTGTAATCGGACCAAATCCACAAATCATAATTCAAAAGGAAGGAAGTTCTCTTTCCGAATTCAAGTGTCCTATTTTGAAACCAACAAACTATACGGTTTGGGCAATTCGCATCAAAATGATTTTGGAAGCGAATGGACTTTGGGAAACGATTGAACTGACAGAGAATACACACTTGGATGTTAAGAAAGATAAGTCGGCAATTGCTTATCTATTCAAACCAATATCGGAAGATGTCGTATTGCAAGTTGCAAATTGCAAGACTGCAAAAGAAATTTGGGAAAATTTAAAAACAAGACACGTTGGCGTTGATCGGGTACAAAAGGCTCGCTGGCATACACTAATGTCAGAATTCGAGTTAATGCAAATGAAAGAAGATGACACTATGGACTCTTTCTCCGCAAAGATAAACAGTGTTGTTACACGGGCAAGTGAATTGGGGACAACACTAAGTCAACCGACTTTGGTACGCAAACTCCTAAATGTCGTGCCAGATAAGTTTACTCAGATTGTCGCCTCCATGGAACAATACTCCGATCTAGAAACAATGATGCTAGAAGAAGCAGTCGAAAGGTTAAAGACTTATGAGGAAAGGCTAAGGTTAAAGAAAGGAATCTCAGGAGATAGCCAAGATAAATTGATTTTTACACATCATGACAACAACTCAGGCAGAGGAAGACAGTTCAGAAACCGTAGGTGTGGCAGGTTCAACCAACCGCGTGGAAATTGGCGAGACAATAAAGACAAGCAAAGCACTAAGAATGAAGGATCTTCGTACAGACCTAGAGGTGGAAATTCTAAGAATTGGAGGAATTTTGGAAAGAACCAAACAGACATAAGTAAGATCCAGTGCTTCAAGTGTCAAAAGTACGGACACTTTAAGAAAGATTGTCCCGAGAAAGAAGTCGTGCATGAACACTCAAATCTCGTCGAGGAAGACGAAGCACCCGTATTGCTAATGGCAATACAAGAAAAAAACGTTGTTCAAGAAAGGGTTCTACTAAACGAAGAACGCATAGAACCAGCAAGTTACGCAACAGAAGATGAAAGTCTATGGTACTTAGACAACGGGCCAAGCAACCACATGACAGGAGTGCGTAGTCACTTCAGAGAATTAGATGAAAACGTGACGGGCCATTTACACTTCGATGCTATTAAAGAAATGACTCGAAAGAACTTGGAACATGGAGTTCCACAAATAAGTCATGCCAGTCAAGTGTGTGACGCATGCTTATTAGGAAAGCATAGTAGGACACCATTCCCAAATCAGGAAAAATTCAGATCTTTGAGACCTCTGGATTTAGTCTATGGAGACTTGTGTGGTCCTATATCCCCACCAACACATGCTGGGAGGAAGTGCATATTTCTACTTGTAGACGATTGCACTCGCTACATGTGGGCATATTTACTAACTTCCAAGGATCAAGCATTCAAAACTTTCAAGTAGTTCAAAGAAAAGGTGGAGATAGAAACTCGAACCAAATTAAAGATGCTAAGGACAGACAGAGGAGGACAATTCACGTCGGCTGAATTCAACAAGTATTGCAAAGACAACGGCATAGCAAGACAGCTTACAGCGCCGTATTCCCCACAACAAAATGGAGTAGTGGAAAGAAGGAACATGACGATGTTATCAACTACTCGGAGTACGCTTAAGGCAATGAAAATGCCAAAGAATTTTTGGGGTGAAGCAATAAGACATACGTTATACGTATTAAACCGGATTCCAACAAAGGCTTTGGTGAACAAGACCCCGTATGAAGCTTTGAAAGGAAAAAAGCCGAATCTGGAACACTTAAAGGTTTTTGGCTACACAACATACGCTAAGGTATTACCACTTCAACAAAAGAAGTTAGACGATAGAAGTGCACCCATGGTTTATCTTGGAATAGAAGAAGGATCAAAGGCATACAGATTGTATGATCCGGCAAAGAACAAGATATGTGTCAGTAGAGATGTAAAGTTCATGGAAAGTCAACCATGGAACCGAAATAGTTATATGGAAATGATAGATTCAGGGAATCTCGAATGGACAAACTTTGTCATTCAAGAAGATGACAACCCACTAAAGTTAGAAGAAAATGCACCAAGTAGTCCTGATAGTAGCAGGTAGGGCTGTAAACGAACCGAACGAACACGAACAAGACCTTGTTCGTGTTCGTTTGTTAAGAAATATATGTGTTCGCGAACTGTTCGCGAACACTTATCGAACAAGATTTTATATTCGTGTTCGTTTGTTAAGGAAATGAACTTGTTCGTGTTCGTTTGTGTTTGTTTGTTAATTTTAGGCAACGAACGTTGACGACCACAAATGAGCACAAAATAATGTTCATGAACACAAATGGAAACAAACGAACACAAACAATCGTTCATGAACAGAATATATAATACACTGACACTTATTAGATATTTAATTTGTCGGAATTTTGAAGTATTTAAATAAATATAAAAACTAAAAACAATAATAAACTATCGAACACAAACGAACATGTTACCGAACGTTTACGAACATAAACGAACAAACACGTCCCATGTTCATGTGTCATACCCCGACCACGTAAAACATCAAATCGTGGCAGAAACGTCGGGGAGTGTTGTAACAGAATTATTGTTTCACAACCATGGTAATTAAAGTTATGTTTTATTTATAAACAAAGGTGGAATACATTGTCTTAAAACAAGAAACAAGAGTACATAACGAAATTAAACTAGTTCTAGCTTCATTTTTAAGTCACTAAGGCACAGGTCCGCCCTAGTGTGTCACGATCATCCTATGCAACAGCTCCTGAAAGCACATGTGAAAATAGGTACGTCAGCATAAAAATGCCTGTGAGATACATAGGTTTTGTGAAAATAGGATTCATGACTTAATTTTAAAGAAATTGTTTAATAAAAATTTGTCATGAATCTTGTTAAGTGTTTTCTTTTATAAATCATTTGAAAAACGATAGCAAAATCAGATGATATGTATATATAAAAGAATAATGTATGGTTAAATGAATAACCAAGAAAAATGAGTTTGTATAAATTAAGTCATTTGTAAAACAATGTTTAAGTGAAAATATGTTGTATGTGTAATATGTCTAAACTGAAATGATTTAAATAACGCTACGATATGCAATACCATAAAAGCACTTATATATAGGAAGTACCAGCGGCGTATCCACCATGCTTTTATCATATTACACACGCCTCATTACTTAAATCACTTAAACAAACCACCAATGTAAAATGTTCATGTTTAAACCAATAGTCAAATGTTATTGTATAACCCATGTCAAATGTTAAATGTCAAAATGTAATGTGTAAACAAATGTTATGTATGGTAAGTAAAATGAGACTACTTAAACCATAAGTAAAAAAGTACAAAACAAAGTATTTTGAATAAATCAAAAGTCATGTTTTGTAAAATAAATGCATGCTTTACTGATACAAACACATGTCAAATGTTAAATGCATGCTAAGTAAACATACATAGCAAAACATAATGAAATCATCTACAAATATTGTACTAATGAACATAGCAAGCATATGATAGGAAAACATGGAAAGCACGAAAGTAACAAGTAGGCACATGTGTTTCACCCCAAAACGTTTGAAAAACAGTAAAAGAGGGGTCTATGTACTCACTTGAGATTGCTTAATAGTCCTAGGATAACCACCAAGCAATGCTAGAAGATCATGGAATCAAACGGCACCTAATATAGGTAACTATGTTAATAAACAGACCTAAATCGGAGGATTGTACAGAATGTGGGTTTGTAAACCAAATGAGTATGGGAACTCAAGTAATATGGTTTAACCAAGCCTACATCTAAAACGGAACCTATCCTAAGTGCTTTTGACCCATTACGACTCGTTTAGGTAGCTTACGCTACTTTAACGCGTCGTTCGCGTAAAACGCGTTCGGACCGCCAAACTAGTCCTATGACAAGTAAGATATGCCTTAACATGTCTAATATTGTTGTCTAATCAGTTTAGATGTCAAAAAAAATTATGTTACATATGATTAAAATGAATTTCGGCGCAAAAGGGGTATTTTGGTCATTTACCTAAGGCATATAAACTACCTATCACGCAACTACTTAAACGAAGTGACCATAAGGTATAACCTCGGAAGGTTATTCCCTATACAACTATGGTCACCTAATGTGTTTGATCGGATCCTAATGATCAACCAAACGGTTCGGGTTCGAAAGTATAAGCGATTGATTAGATCGCTTACCTTACAACCCTACATAAGCACAAATCTAAAAGTGACGAGCAAAACATGTTAAAACATGTTTAACGAAGTTTAAAAACAGGTTTGATATCAAGACAAAGGGTCTTGATACCCAAAAGTAGTTTGGTTGCAAAATACGCAAGAATACGCATTTTGGCCGAAACTACGACTCGTCACTAAGCGTAGATAACGTGGTAATCAGTAGGTATAGTCACAAGAGACTAAAACCATCGTCATTACGCTCACGTTATGAAGTTCAAACGAACTTCATGTTGACCATAAACTGGTCAATGCAGAAAGTCAAACAAAGTTTGACTTTCACGCTAAAAACACGTAAAAGAACGAAAGAATACTTACAAAAGGTCCAAGAACGGATGTTTGACCCGATTATTCTCAGGTATGAAGTGAAAGCACTTCAACTTAGAGAAATATCAGATCAAAGGTGTGAGTTTTGAGCAAAGGGGGTGGGGGTATTTATAGTTTTCATACAACCGTTAGGATCGTTCATCGAAAACCGAGCTTCAATCTTAGCCGTACACCTCATGCCCACTGATTTGAATACCATGGGAGCCTCCAAACCAGCCCATAGATTGCCCAAAACCATGTGCAAATGTGTGTAACAGCTGGAACAAGCTGGAAACATGATTCTGATATCTGGGACCCACTTACGGACCGCAAGAAGAAGTGCATACGGTTCGTAAGGACCCTGCAGGTCAGCAAATTTTGAAATTTGGCAGAACAGGCCCCTGTGCGCGTATTGTCGTGTTTTGGCACTTCTAACACCCGTCAAACCCATTTTTAAGCTCCATAAGGATTTTAAAGTATGGGGAGCATGAAACATGCTCAAAAATATGTCGGATGTCGGTTCGTTTGGCCGTAGGGTTACGTTGGTCGGTTAATTACGACGGAAGTTGTAACGGACGCAAAAACGATCCAAATTGTGCGACGAATGGAAATTTATCATGCCAAACATTAAAATAAAATATTTTAATGCTTACATAAATTTTTGGATGTCCGGGTGTATTCAGAGCGTAAGTTATGCGCGAAAATGCAAACTTATGCACTTTTTGACGCTTTTAGTCCCTGAATGACCAAAAAGTTTATTTTAGCATACCGAACCCCTGAAAGCCTATTTCTAAGCTATGTAAAGGATATTTAGGGTATGTTTAACTTATGATCAAGTTCCAGAATGTTCGTTACAGTACAAATCGGCATACTTTCACAGTTTGTCGAATTTAGTCCCTGTTAGCGAATAAACTTGATTTTGCCATACCGAAGCCTTCAAAACTTATTTCTAAGTTATGTAAAGGTTATTTAAGGTATGTTAAGCATAAATTGATGTTTCGGAGTATTTGTTGCGTTAAACTGATTACGTTTACGCACCAATTTGCGTATAATTCTCCAGAAAGCGATATAGAGTTTGAAATTGAACAAAAACCAAAACATGAAAAAATGTCAAACATAAAGAAACAAACATTGGGATCAAATAACTTTATTTCATTGATAACTGAACTGTTTACAATGATTACAAGCACAGATGTCACATCATGTTTGTTCATTTAACTAAACGAACAAAATTTCTTGTTCGTGTTCGTTTGTTTAATAAACGAACGAACACAAACGAACTTCCCGCCGAACGGTTCACGAACTGTTCGTTGAACGTTTGGTTCGTTTACAGCCCTAGTAGCAGGTCACATCATGAAGATTCAAGAGTAGATCAGATAGAAGAACCAGACTCCTACGTAACCCCGTCAGTACATTCGTACAATCAGAACTCATCAGGAAGTTCAAGCAGATTATCAAGTAGAGTCTATCTACATCTGAAAGTACAACAGGGAGTATTAGTGACACTCTAGTGAAACTGAGAAGTATCGAAGAACTATACGAAGAGACAGAGGAAATTCAAGTAGATCCACAAGAATTACTACTTGCTGAAGAAGCACCAAGAAATTACAAGGAAGCATCTAATGACAAAAAGTGGATTGAAGCAATGAAGGCTGAGTTAGACTCGATAACCAGGAATAACACTTGGAGATTGACAGAGTTGCCAAGAGATCACAAGGCAATAGGTTTAAAGTGGGTATTCAAGACTAAGAAAGATGCAAACGAAAATGTTGTCAGACACAAAGCAAGGCTGGTAGCAAAAGGATATGTTCAACAACACGGAATAGGCTTTGATGAAGTCTTTGCACCAGTAGCACGCGTAGAGACAGTTCGACTAATATTGGCTTTAGTAGCATATCAAGGTTGGGAGGTACATCACTTAGACGTGAAGTCTGCATTCTTACACGGAGATCTCAAGGAGGAGGTCTATGTCTCACAACCGGAAGGATTTGTAAAGCCAGGAGATGAAGGAAAGGTTTACAAACTATCAAAGGCTCTGTATGGATTGAGACAAGCACCATGTGCTTGGAATACAAAGTTAGATCAAACCCTAAAGTCACCTAACTTTAAGAAGTGCACTTTAGAGCAAGCAATCTATAGAAGGACAAGTATGACTTCAATACTAATAGTCGGAGTCTATGTTGATGATTTGATAGTCACTGGAACATCAAGGAAGGAGATAGATATTTTCAAGTCTCAGATGGAGAACAAGTTTGAAATGAGCGATCTAGGATAGCTAGCATACTGTCTAGGAATAGAAGTTATTCAAGCAGGGGTGAGATAGCCATCAAACAGACAGGCTATATCAACAAGATACTCAAAGACGCTTGTCACACCCCCAAAATACCACATGCGGAAACCCCCGCGAGGCGTGTGACGTAGCAGGATCCAAGCCACCAATCACATTGAACTCATAAATATATTTAAATAAAACTTTCATTAAATAACATAAAGTGTTACAAACGTTACATATCATTCATTGTATACAGCGGAAGCATAAATCATTTGTTAAGTGTTTCGTAAACCATGTGTACATAAACCTATAAGCTTGTATTGAGATTCCATGTATCTCGACACATGACCACTCCAGTATCCCAGACAGCAAGTCCCAATGATATAAACTTACAAACCTACAAGCATGCAGACAAGTGTGTCAGACGACGCTGGTGAGTTTAAAGTTTTGTTAACGTGTTTAGTTACCATATATGAGTATAAAACGTTTCAGTGATTTGATTTGATGTTGTTATTAACTCGATTACCGCAGATGGCAGCTAGATTTATTTGCCCAAACCCCAATGTCTCTATCAAAACATTGGTCAAGTGGATAAGGTAATTTGTTCACGCCCGTCCTCCCCGGTACGGTGTGAGGGTGCCAAACCTAATAGCGCTATCAACTAATAACCTCGTTGCCTCCCCGGCAACTAATCGGTAGATGTAAGGGGTCTTAATGATAGAAATGAGTGTAATAACCAACATCCCAATAACCTGACATTCCTCCCCGGAACATTACCCGATATCCCTCCCCGGGATGCATGCTTGGAAAAAGAGCAGTGAACTCATCTTGGATTTGCTCGGTATGTTACATTACATTACCCGTTCCCAGTTGGTCAACCAAACCCTACCGTGGTTACCAAAGTTAATCAGTTTCGCAAACATATATCTAAATCACATATTCATCGTACACATTACACAAGTAGCAACCAAGCAAGGCACGTATAATCATTTACGTCATACTAGTTAATCATGTAACTTATCAGTCTATTGTCATCATACATTCACATAACAGGCGTTTGTGTCTCATATAAGTTTATGATACGAGTCCATGTTTCCAACGGTCACTTACAGTCCATAACATGCGTCGAAACAATCACTTAGCAAGTACTTGGGTCATGTGTAATCCACATCATAGGTTCATGTTTCACAAACACACAAAGCATTTAACTTATTGTTCTTCGGAGTGTGTGGTCCAAAGTTACTGACTAAATTGTAAAGTGTGCGATTCATATAACAGGTTTGGCCCAAAGAAGTATTCGGCCAAACCAAAGTGTACAGCCCAATGTTTTAACAGTTTACACAAATAACCCAGATGTATCCCTGTTTGAATTACCCGGCCCACTACCTAACAAGTCCAAGTATAAGGCCCGATGTTTTGACGAAATATTAAGTTTCATCGGTATTTGAGGTGTATGGCGAAACACTAAGTTTCGTTGGATAACAGTGTGTGACGAAACACTTATGTTTCGTGGGATTGATGTGAGTGACGAAATACTAAGTTTCGTCAGATGTAATATCAGATAGCTGTTGTGCACCTGCAAACCCTAATGTTCTACTGCTTCAACGCATCATCTTAATCATCGTCATCATGCTAACACACATTGGTGAACATATAATAGTCAATTATCCAATCAATCAGTAACGTAATCATTCATACGGTCTCATAACAACACAAGATCACATTCAATATACCAGTATTCCACAATTTACAGAACTTTCATCACTCGCATTCATATGTACACAACATGTATTGATCTACCAAGAAATCGTATAACGATTAAACAATGATGTAAACTAACCGCGGTACAAGATGGAAGTAGGATTGCTCGAGCAAGAGAGGCTTCGAGGGAGGGAAAGGGGTTGCCGTCGATCACCAAGGGATTAGGGTTAGGATACGCTTGTGATATGATATTACGTGAACTTCCTGTGTGTAGATACCCTAACACTAGTAGCCGGCCCAACACTAAGATCCACTTGGGCTCTACAAGGCCCAAGCATAAGTCTGATACGATTGAGTGTCTACATGTGCTCGTTTTGGGCTCCGGGTGTGTGTGTGGGCCGATACGAATTAGGAGTAGTGTAGAGGTTTAAAATGTGAGCACGTGACCTAATACAAGCGCGGCCCAAATATACCAACATGTTATTTAACAGAGTTATCATAAACGTTTAAGTTTAACAGAGTTATAACAGCACAAAACGTTTAACAGAAGTTACGCTCACAAAATTAAACGCCGCTAACCTTGAAAGTTCGGGTTGTCACAACGCTGATATGTTAACCTGCAATGACACAAAGATTCCTATGAATCCAGGAACATAGTTAACAATGATTGAAGAAGGAGATCTAGTAGATGCAACGCATTACAGAAACCTGATAGGTTCTCTCAGGTACTTATTGCATATAAGGCCAGATCTATGTTACTTAGTCAGTATGCTTAGTAGATTCATGCAAGAACCAAAGGAGCAACACTTGAAAGCGGTAAAGCAAGAACTACATTATATCAAAGGAACTAAAGAGCATGGAATCATCTACAAGAAGCAAGGAGGATGTAAGATCATAGGTTATAGTTGTAACAACCCGACTTTCAAAGTCAAAGTCAAAGTCAAGTCAAAGGAAGAAAAGATTGCTAACTGGAATATGTTATTCCTTGATTAATCATTGATTGTACTCTTTGACTGGTAATCGACACTCCAATTTAAGTTACTTTAGTTGTATTATGTGGAGTATATGCTATAAATCGTAGTTTAATTGCTAATCGACCTACCGCAATCGCATCGCTATCGCATCGCAACTCGAATTACAGGTTATGGATATTGTTTTACGTGTGTGTGTGCTATTATGTGTTACTTGTGCATGTTATGTTTATGTTGAGGTGGTTAATCGCAAACGCAATCGCAACTCTATCACAACACAATCTCATCGCAAACTCGAGATTTAAGGATTATACTTATGATATTTATTAGTTAGGTTATTTGTGTAATTAATGGGTAATACTATCACATCGCTTACTCGCAACGCATCGCAACACTCAACGCACAAAATGACACATCGAAAACCAACGCACCAACCCATCCGATCGAATGACCATTCCGATCGGATGGCCATCCGATCGAACTGCCTTCCGATCACACTTATACACCGCCTCTTCTCCTCTCTTACCTATAAATAGCACCTGTCACATCACTGTTCATGTGATGTGACAGCTCCTCCTCCGACCAGCACGTTCCAGCCCTATTTTCTCTCGATTCCTTGCGATTTTTGTAAGTTTCTACCACAAATCTTGTACTTCTATCATCTACACACACTTCTTCATCATTTTCACCATCAAATCTTAACTTTCGACCATGAAATCGGCTTATTTGGGTTGTTCTAGGGTGATGTCATCATGAGTTCTCATGACCTTCAAAGTGTGATATCATTCCACCAAGAACAACTCAGATCTAAGAGATTTCAACATGATTAAACACTGATTTCATCCTAAATCTAAACATAATCGAAGTGTTTTAAACTTTTCTTCAATAATCTCAACTTTTCACATAAAACCGATAGAATCTGGGCTTGTTCAGGCCTTCTACTCCTCCTCATGTAAAGTGTTGGTCCAAGAACGGATTTCTATCAACGAGACAACCGATTAACGGGTTGAACATCAATAACCGTCAAGAACAGAATAACCGTCAAGAACAGTTAACTGAACGGGCGGGGTGATTCCCATCTGATCGGAAGACTTGGACTTGATAGGGTTCCGTTGTTTAACACGTTGTCATACCGTCTCGGTGCAATCGTAAAACTTTCCAAACTTAACAAACTTTTACAAGTTTCAGAACGAGCAGGTTACTGAACGGACAGCCATCCGATCGGATTGCCATCCGATCGAACGACAATCCCGTCGGATGACTTGTTACATTCAGTGCTTGTGATAACTTCCAACGTGCTTGTGATAACTTCCAACACTTAAACAATTTTCACAAAGTTTCAAAGAAGTTGGTTTCAAACGAATCGTCATCCGATCGAACGGCCATCCGTCCGGATGACCCTCCGGTCGGATGACCTGATTGGTAGAAACACTTCTTGTTTTATAAAATGCTACAACGAAAACTTCAAAGTCACATCACACACAAACACATCCATCCCAGACGAGTGTCCTTCCGACCGAATGGTCATCCGTCCGGACGGTCATCCGTTCGGATGACTATCCATCACTTGTCTCACCCGCCTCGTTTTACGCACTGTTTAGCGCTCGCGCTATCGTTCTGTAATCAGACTAACTTTCCAGCGTTCCCTTCAATCCAAGAGAGTGTTTATTTACTAAACACAATCGGTGAGTATACTCGATCCCTTTTTGCTTTAAGCACTTTTGGGTGTTACATATGTTACTTATATCAAATCACATCGATCACACAACGCAAACACATTTTATACGCTAACTGTTCTACATGCTATACGTGTTACTCGATGAATGCTAGTATGTTATGTTTACACAGTGATTGTTGTCTGACACCTTAGCAATGATAGTACTATAGTTTGGACTCAGCACATGTCGTGGACAGGGGTTGTTAAAGGCTTTTCTTCACGTGTCACAGTGGTGATATGTGCTGCGCATTCTACAACTCGCAGTCACGTCTGTGCATATTTCATTGTCGATAACCTACTTGCTTCGCATTATACATGTTACATGCTGGTTATGCGTAAACTCGCTTTCGCTATCTATATTACTATTTAACTTGTATGCTCACCTTTGCACGATGTGTATTGACCTCTATTTTAACGTATGTGACAGGTGTTTTAGATGCTAGGATGCCTGCTATGTGGAACCAAGTTAGGAAGAGTCTAGAAACAAAACAATTAATATTTTGAGTTGTCGAAACTATGATTTGTCTTGGGATATCTATGTCTGTAATAACTGCTTTATTTGATAAGTTATGGTATGGGACATAATGCAAATTATCTGGTAATTTAGTTGTTATGGATTTCTCTTGGACAATTTGTTTCGCTCAGTGCCGCGCCCCGATGTTTCCGCCATCGGTTGGGGTGTGACAGATTGGTATCAGAGCCATAACTATAGGGAATTAGGTAAGACTCGACCTAGTCCAGGTCGATGTCTTAGAATCGACCTAGTCTATAGTCTAAGTACCAACAGACTAACTTGTGCATGCCCGGTAGGGGTTTTGCACGAGCTTACTTGATATTCTAACTCGAACTCGCTGTACACTACACTCTGGCGCGAACATCGCATACTACAGCTCCGCGCAAGGTCAGCCTTTCCTAAGGCTGGCAACACACACAATATTCAAAAACGTTCGAGAGATTCGGTCGAGACTAGGTGTGAAAACCGCAAACTCTCAATAGAACCACTCGTTCGACGCGCACTTTCACTATAAACACAAGAATTTGCGTTGAATCAAGAGTGAAATCCGTACTTTGACGCAATTCTCCCTATCTATCTCGTGACTTTATCACACAAACAGGAATGGAGTCGCTAGGTTAGGGGTGAAACCCGAATCTTGATGACTTATTCAGCACTATATGTTAGCTTTGCAAAACTCTCACCAAGGTCTCGATGGATTCCAACGACTCGAGTTGCGTGGATAACCGAAAGGATGCGTGCCATTCACCGAATGCCGGTGATAGAGCACAGTCTATTAGGCCAAAGCGTGTGCTCGAAGTCCTTGAGGGAAGTCAACGTCTATCAGCCTAGGCAATCTCTTTTCGATTTTATGTGTTTCAATTCTAGATTTCGCCGCCGCTGACTCTGTGATTTATCGCTTTTTTGAGGAATTTTATGTGTTTTATGTGGTTTTTCTTGTTTATGTGTTGATCTTGGTAATTTACTCGCTTTTCGCTGTTCGGTTTGATTAACACGCACCGCTCGCACTACACATTTACCTCAAAACGCCAACAAATCGCTTATGTTACTCGCAATCGCTACTCGTTATTCGCACTCTCAACTCTTGATCGCTTACGCGGCTTTGAAAGATAGGTGAATACGTGCAATATATGTAGGTGAATACGTGCAAAATATAGCGGAATATGTGCTTCTGTGCTCTACGTGCTTATGGGGACTACCTGCTTCTGTGCTTACGTGGACTACGTGTTTATGTGCTTACGTGCCTATGAGAATTACGTGCCTATGTGATTACATGACTATGTAATTAGATGTGTTCATGTGCTCTATATAAGTAGCTTTTGGTGAGATAGTAGACTATACTCGACTAAACTGCGTCTGAGACCTGCGACGATGTCTATTACAGACAATGTCGTCATTCGGTTCTCACACTTCACGCGCTGCACGATGCAACCATGAGGACAAACGCATCGCTGCTCTAGCAAGTCCTCTAAGGAATCAAGGACCGATTCTCCTCGAGCTACTTTTAGCTTCAAGTAGTTTAAAGCCTGCGGTCCCAAAGAATTCACCAGAGAAGACGGGCCTACTGCCATGTTTCAATGGTTCGATTCAATTGAAGTCACCCTGCGCCAAAGCGGCTGTCCCGAAAACCTTCGCACTATTAATGCCACTGGCGTTTTCCAGTCCAGGGCTCTGGATTGGTGGACTACCAAGAGAAACAAGTGAGGGAATGATGCAGCCTATGGGCTAACGTGGGATGAGTTGAAGGACATCATGATGAAGGAGCTCTGCCCTCCCCACGAGCTTCAGAAGCTGGAGGACGAGTTCTGGCACATCAAACAAGAGGGTGGCGAAAACACTGGTTTAACTGCCCGCTTTAAGCAGCTGAGTATCATTTGTCCGGGCCAAGTTACCACTCCCGAGATTACCATCAAGAAATACATCCATGATTTACCGGATTGTGTTGCTGACTTTGTGCAAGCTGCCAAGACGAAAACTATCGAAGAGACTTACCTACTCACTGCCGAGATCAATGACAAGCGAGTTAGGGCTGGTTACTTTGATAAAACCACCAAAAGTCTTCATCAAGTTACCGCTGCTCCCACCGCTGAAACCGCCGCACCGCAAGCTTCCAAGTCTTCTCGTCGCAAGCGTAAGAACAACAACTCCAGCAACAAGAATTGTGCAGTAACCGCCGCTCCACTCCAATCTGTACCTGCTCAACCGCAACCTCAAAACCGCCAAGTAGCGGCGCCAGTGACTAATGCACCGTCGACCAAGCGTGCATATACTGGTCCACACCCGCTCTGCCCTACTTGTACCTATCATCACCAGGTTGGAATCACATGTCGGTTTTGTGTTCACTGCAACATGTACGACCACTTCACTGCTAACTATCGTACCGGTCCTCGCCAAGCTCCAGCCCCAGTTCAAGCTCCTACTCTACCCGCTCCTCAGGGGCAACAAGCAGCTCCTGCTCACGCAAGAGCCTGCTTCGCGTGTGGTGATCCCAACCACTTCGCAAATGTCTGCCCAAATAGAGTGGTGAAGCAAGAGCCACAGCAGCAGCAACAGCAGCAGCCAGCACCGCAACAACACCAACAGCAGCAGCAGCAGCCAGCTTAGCAAGCAGCCCGCGGGCGAGTCTTGAACATCAACGCCCGTCAGGCTCAGGCAGACAACAACGTGGTTAATGGTACGTTTCTTGTAAATGGTATATATGCTTCGTGTTTGTTTGATACTGGAGCCGATAACTGTTTTGTATCGTTCGAATTTGAAAGGCTCCTAAACCGTAAACGCGTTAATCTCCCATCAACATTCGACATAGAAGTTGCCATTGGAAGAACTGTCACTGTTAGCTTCATTCTGCATGACTGTGGTGATCCCAACCACTTCGCAAATGTCTGCCCAAATAGAGTGGTGAAGCAAGAGCCACAGCAGCAGCAACAGCAGCAGCCAGCACCGCAACAACACCAACAGCAGCAGCAGCAGCCAGCTTAGCAAGCAGCCCGCGGGCGAGTCTTGAACATCAACGCCCGTCAGGCTCAGGCAGACAACAACGTGGTTAATGGTACGTTTCTTGTAAATGGTATATATGCTTCGTGTTTGTTTGATACTGGAGCCGATAACTGTTTTGTATCGTTCGAATTTGAAAGGCTCCTAAACCGTAAACGCGTTAATCTCCCATCAACATTCGACATAGAAGTTGCCATTGGAAGAACTGTCACTGTTAGCTTCATTCTGCATGACTGTACTCTTGAGCTCAACAGTCACGTTTTCCCAATCAACCTTATTCCGATGCAACTCGGTAGCTTTGACATCATAGTTGGCATGGATTTCCTTCGAGAGAATCATGCTGAAATTGTTTGTTTCGATAAAATGATTCACTTCTCCCTTGCTAACGGCGATCAATTGTGTGTTTATGGCGAAGTCGCTTCGAAGAGGTTACAACTCATGTCGTGTGTCCAAGCTATCAAGTATCTCCGCAAGGAATACCAAGCTTTCTTGGCACACATCATAGTAGCGGAGGAAAAGTAAGGAAAGACACGAGTGAAAGATGTTCCCGTTGTTTGTGAATTCCCTAACGTCTTTCCTGATGATTTACCTGGTTTACCTCCCACTCGTGATATCGATTTTCGAATCGACCTCATTCCTGGAGCAAATCCTGTTGCTATAGCGCCTTATCGTCTCGCTCCTTCTGAAATGCACGAACTCTCTAGTCAGCTCCAGGAATTGCTTGATAAAGGCTTTATTCACCCTAGCACCTCTCCCTGGGGCGCGCCTGTCTTTTTCGTCAAAAAGAAGGATGGATCGTTCCGAATGTGCATCGACTACAGGGAGTTGAATAAGCTTACCATCAAGAATCGTTATCCCCTGCCCTGAATCGATGATTTGTTTGATCAACTACAAGGTGCTACGTGTTTCTCGAAGATTGATTTACGTTCAGGCTATCACCAGTTACGAATCCAAGAGGAAGACATACCCAAAACCGCTTTCCGAACCCGATATGGCCACTACGAGTTTGTTGTTATGCCCTTTGGTTTGACCAACGCGTCCGCAGTCTTTATGGATCTAATGAATCGCGTGTGTAAACCCTTTCTCGACCGCTTCGTCATCGTGTTTATCGATGATATCCTGATCTATTCCAAGTCAAAAGCCAAACAAGCGCAACATCTCCGTTTGGTTCTGGAGTTACTCCAGGGAAACTGTCTCTATGCCAAATTCTCCAAATGCGAATTTTGGCTTGAGGAAGTTCAATTCCTCGGTCACATTGTCAATAGTCAAGGTATCCATGTCGATCATGTGAAGATCGAAGCTGTTAAGAGTTGGGTTACACCAAAGAACCTGTCCGAAGTTCGTTCTATTCTCGGATTGGCAGGGTACTATCGCCGATTCATCGCTGATTTCTCGAAGATCGCTGTTCCGTTTACCTCTCTTACACACAAGGACAAACCTTTTGTTTGGGGAGCTGAACAATAGGAGGCCTTTCAAACTCTGAAACTTATGCTTTACAATGCTCCCGTGCTCTCACTGCCCGACGGAAATGATGACTTCGTAGTCTACAGCGATGCCTCTAACCTCGGCATCGGTTGTGTTCTTATGCAAAGAGACAAGGTTATCGCGTACGCCTCTCGTCAGCTCAAGATCCACAAGAAGAACTATACAACCCACGATCTTTAGCTTGGTGCAGTTGTTTTTGTGTTGAAGATTTGGCGACACTACCTTTACGGTACCAAGTGTAGGTCTTCACTAACCACAAGAGCCTACAACACATATTTAACCAGAAAGAGCTGAATATGCGCCAACACTGATGGGTTGAACTACTCAACAATTGCGATTGTGAGATTGCAAAGCAAACGTCGTTGCCGATGCTCTCAGTAGACGAAGCTATTGCATAGCGTTCATAATACTCAAGCCCAGCACAATCTCGAAGCTCTTATCCATGACGCCCAACATGCTTGTTTTACCGAACACACTTTAAAGAAGGAAAGGATTATCAATAACGGCGAACAACTGGTGAATAAATCGAATGGTATATTCCACTATCTAGACCGAATTTGGATTCCCAAGCGCACCAATTTACGACAGATTCTGCTAGACGAAGCCCACAGGTCTCGATATTCCATTCATCCCGGTGCCGATAAAATGTACCAGGATCTTCGCTACGAATACTGGTGGCCGGGCATGAAGAGAGATATCGCTATCTACGTTTTGAAATGCCTGACTTGTTCGATAGTCAAGGATGAGCATCAACGCCCCTCTGGCTTGCTCGTCCAACCCGAAATCCCAATGTGGAAATGGGAGAGTATAGCAATGGATTTTATAACGAAACTTCCACGCCTGCCATCAGGTCACGACAGCATCTGGGTTACCGTTGACCGTCTCACTAAATCCGCTCACTTTCTACCGATACGGGAAGACTACAAGGTAGAACGATTAGCTCGTATTTATACCGACGAAGTTATTTGTCGACACGGGACACCTCGTGACATCATCTCTGACCGCGATGGTCGATTCACTTCGCGTCTCTGGGAAACGTTTCAATATGCTCTCGGTACTACTCTCAATCTTAGTACCTCATTCCATCCTCAGAATGACGGTAAGACTGAACGCACAATCCGTACCCTCGAAGACATGCTTCGCTCGTGTGTAATAGATTTCAGTGGTAATTGGGATTCGCATTTACCTTTAGTCAAATTCTCGTACAATAACAGTTATCACTCTAGCATCCAAATGGCACCATTTGAGGTATTATACGGAAGAAAATGTCGATCGCCTATTGTATGGCACGAGATCGAGGATGTACAAATTACCGGTCCTGAGTTACTACAAGAAACGACTGACAAAATCCTCCAAATTCGAGACAATCTGTTGAAAGCTCGGAGTCGTCAGAAAAGTTACGCCGATAGACGCCGCAAGCCCCTTGAATTTGACGTTGGCGATCACGTACTCCTAAAGGTTGCACCTTGGAAGGGGGTGATCAGATTCGGCAAGAAAGGAAAGCTCGCGCCCCGATATGTTGGACCCTTTAAAATTCTGGAAAGAATTGGCAAAGTGGCCTACAGACTCGAACTACCGGAGGAACTTAGTAATGCACACCCGACTTTCCATGCTGACCAGGATTTACATGTCCCCCTTCAGGATCTACAAGTGGACGAAACATTACACTTCGTGGAAAAGCCTGTCGAGATCATGGGTCGAGAAACCAAGGTACTCCGACGCTCACGCATTTCCATTATGAAGGTTCGCTGGGAAGGCAAACGCGGCGCCGAGTTCACCTGGAACTCGAAAGTGATATGAAGGCAAAGTATCCATAACTGTTTGTTACGCATGCGCCTTAAATTTCAGGACGAAATTTCCTAAAGTAGGGGAGGCTGTAACAACCCGACTTTCGAAGTCAAAGTATAAGTCAAAGTCAAAGTCAAGTCAAAGGAAGAAAAGATTGCTAATTGGAATCTGTCATTCCTTGATTAATCATTGATTGTACTCTTTGACTGATAATCGACACTCTAATTTAAGTTACTTTAGTTGTATTATGTGGAGTATATGCTATAAATCGCAGTTTAATCGCAAATCGACTTACCGCAATCGCATCGCAACTCGAATTACAGGTTATGGATATTGTTTTACGTGTGTGTGTGCTATTATGTGTTACTTGTGCATGTTATGTTTATGTTGAGGTGGTTAATCGCAAACGCAATCACAACTCTATCACAACACAATCTCTTCGCAAACTTGAGATTTAAGGATTATACTTATGATATTTATTGTTAGGTTATTTGTGTAAATAATGGGTAATACTATCGCATCGCTAACTCGCAACGCATCGCAACACTCAACGCACAAAACGAAACATCGAAAACCAACGCACCAACCCATCTGATCGAATGACCATTCGATCGAATGGTCATCCGTCCTGATGACCATCACGGATGACCATCCGATTGGATGGCCATCCGATCGTAGCGCTTTCCGATCACACTTCTACACCACCTCTTCTCCTCTCTTGCCGATAAATAGTACATGTCACATCACTATTCATGTGATGTGACAGCTCCTCCTCTGACCAGCACGTTCCAGCCCTATTTTCTCTCGATTCCTCGCGATTTTTGTAAGTTTCTACCTCAAATCTTGTACTTCTATCATCTACACACACTTCTTCATCATTTTCACCATCAAATCTTAACTTTCCACCATGAAATCGACTGATTTGAGCTGTTCTAGGGTGATGTCATCATGAGTTCTCATGAACTTCAAAGTGTGATATCATTCCACCAAGAACAACTTAGATCTAAGAGATTTCAACATGATTAAACACTGATTTCATCCTAAATCTAAACATAATCGAAGTGTTTTAAAGTTTTCTTCAGTAATCCCAACTTTTGACATAAAACTGATAGAATCTGAGCTTGTTCAGCCTTTCTACTCCTCCTCATGTAAAGTGTCGGTCCTAGAACGGATTTCTATCAACGAGACAACCGATTTACGGGTTGAACATGAATAACCGTCAAGAACAGTTAACTGATCGGGCGAGGTAATTCCCATCCGATCGGATGACTTGGACTTGATAAGGTTCCGTTGTTTAACACGTTGTCATACCGTCTCGGTGCAATCGCAAAACTTTCCAAATTTAACAAACTTTTACAAGTTTCAGAACGAGCAGGTTACTGAAGGGACCGCCGTTCGATCGGATTGCCATCCGATTGAACGACAATCCGGTCGGATGACTTGTTACATTCAGTGCTTGTGATAACTTCCATCACTTAAACAATTTTCACAAAGTTTCAAAGAAGTTGGTTTCAAACGAATCGTCGTCCGATCGGACGGCCATCCGTCCGGATGACCTGATTGGTAGAAACACTTCTTGTTTTATAAAATGCTACAACGAAAACTTCAAAGTCACATCACACACAAACACATCCATCCCAGACGAGTGGCCATCCGACCGAATGGTCATCCGTCCGGACGGTCATCCGATCGGATGACTATCCGTCACTTGTTTCACCCACCTCATTTTACGCACTGTTTATCGCTCACGTTATCGTTCTGTAATCAGGCTAACTTTCCAGTGCTCCCTTCAATCAAGGAGTGTGTTTATTTACTAAACATAATCTGTGAGTATACTCAATCCCTTTTTGCTTTAAGCACTTTTGGGTGTTACATACGTTACTTATATCAAATCACATCGATCACACAACGCAAACACATTTTATACGCTAACCGTTCTACATGCTATACGTGTTACTCGATGAATGCTAGTATGTTATGTTTACACAGTGATTGTTGCCTGACACCTTAGCAACGATAGTACTATAGTTTGGACTCAACACATGTCGTGGACAGGAGTTGTTAAGGGCTTTTCTTCACGTGTCACAGTGGTGATATGTGTTGCGCATTCTACAACTCGCAGTCACGTCTGTGCATATTTCATTGTCGATAACCTACTTGCTTCGCATTATACATGTTACATGCTGCTTATGCGTAAACTCGCTTTCGCTATCTATATTACTATTAAACTTGTATGCTCACCTTTACACTATGTGTATTGACCTCTATTTTAACGTATGTGACAGGTGTTTGAGATGCTAGGATGCCTGCTATGTGGAACCAAGTTAGGAAGAGTCTAGAAACAAAACAATTAATATTTTGAGTTGCCGAAACTATGATTTGTCGTAGGATATCTATGTCTGTAATAACTGCTTTATTTGATAAGTTATGGTATGGGACATAATGCTAATTATCCGGTAATTTAGTTGTTATGGATTTCTCTTGGACAATCTGTTTCGCTCAGTGCCGCGCTTTGATGTTTCCGCCATCGGTTGGGGTGTGACAATACTGATAGCAATTATGGTGTTAATATAGAGAAAGGAAAAGGAACAACTGGTCTAGTATTCTACTTTGGAGAATCACCTATAACCTGGTGCACACAGAAGCAACAAACAATGGCATTATCATGTGAATCAGAATTCATGGCAGCCACTGCAGCAGCATGCCAAGCACTATGGCTTAAAAGATTGTTAAGTGAAGTTACAGGCTGGAAGGAAGAGAAGATAACACTAAGGGTCGATAATGTTTCTTCAATAGCGCTCATGAGAAATCAGTCTTTCATGGAAGAAGCAAACACATTGATACACGTTATCATTTCATAAGAGAATGCGTGGAGAACGAACACATCAATGTGGAATACATAAGTGGAGAACTACAACGGGCAGACATACTAACAAAGGCACTAGCAAGGGTCAAGTTAGCTACAATGCGAGAATTGCTCGGAGTTCATGATCTACAACAACTCAAGGATGTTCAAGATTAGGGGCGAATGAAATCACTAATCTCTACACATCCAAAGTGCTAGGGTTTATTAGTATGTAGTTAAAAGTTAGTTATATGACGGTTACAAAGTACAGGGACTAAAGTTGACAAAACAAAACTTGTCAACCAACACCCCTAAGGGTTGCGACACCCTTGGAGTCGCACCTGTTCGATCTCGGCCACAAGAAGAACAAAGGGACATGACTCTTGGACAAGAAGACACAACCTTTCAATATTGATTCTCATCCACACAATCCAAGAGACACACCCGTTCATGAAAGGATGCATCTATTCACTCGCACCTTTTAGAAACTATAAATAGGGATAGATTTCTCATTTGTAATTCATTCATTTACATTCAAGTTCGTTACACTCATTGTATTCAGAGTCATGTTATATTCAAGTTAGTTTATCATTTGCGATCTAGAGATCAAAGATCATTTTGGGCAACATAAATGAGCTTGTTCAGGCCTGATTAAGCTTAAGTTCTGCTCAATTTACTTAAGAGATCTCAAGTTTGACTCTTTTTTTTTGTCTAAAGCTCGAGCTTTGTTTGTGGGTAATCTTACATGTCCAAGGTTGGTTCCTTGATAATTTAACTTTTTAAATATATAGGTACAGTTATTTGTACAATTTTATTATGATTAACTATATAATGATATACTTTGTAATTATATATTTTATTACATTATATGAATATTATATTTGGGAGCCGCTAAAATGAAAACCACCTCCAGTTGTAAGAACCGCGAGAACCACTCTCAACCAATCAAAAGAAGGGGTATTTTGGTCATTTACCCCCAATGTCAAATCTACCTCTCTCTTCATTTAAATCTCTGACTTTATAACCTCTCTCCTCTCTCATCTCTCATTATCTTCTTCCCATTTCACAATCAACCACCAGTTTGTCCCTCTCTCTCTCGTTGCCTACCGGCAGACACGTCGGACACCGGTGTGACGACGATGGTTGGCTCTCCGGTGATACTTACCTGCAACCCATCCACACCCCTCGGTTCCCCTCTGTCCGACGACAACCACCAGCCAAACACCTCCCCCCTCCGTCTATATAGCCAAACACCACCAGCCAAGCACCTCCCCCTCCGTCTATACAGTAATCGGTGGAACACGAAGTGAGAGAGAGAGAGAGAAAAAAAACTGGGACCGTCGACGACGGGCCAACGGCAGCGCCGCCGTGAGCGGCGGCGGTCCTGGTCTCCTCCCGACGAGCTGTGAATGTAGAAGATGATGATGTTCTCAGAGTTGTTGCTCGGGTCGACTTTGGAGGTTATGGGTTTAGTTGGTTCAAGACTAGTTCATCAGATTCTTTGTTCGAGTAAGTTGCATATTCGGTGGATTTGATCTGTTGATTTTTGATATGTGGGTTTGATATGTGGGCCACGAACAAGAATCTGATAAACTTTGTGGTGATTTTGCTTTTCTAGTGATTTTTGATGAACTTTGCTTTTCTAGTGATTTTTGATGAACTCTATGGTCACGAACAAGAATCAAGTGAACTTTGCTTTTCTAGTGATTTTTGATTTTCTACTGATTTTTGGCCTATGTTCTTGATTTTCTGGTGATTTTTTATCAGTGAACTATGTGGGTTTTGATCTGTTGGATTTGGGTGGCGATGAAGCAAAAAAAAAAAAAAACCTATATTTTGATGACGATGGCGCGGCAAGGATGGTGGAGGGTAGGTTTTTGAACCTGCAACCACACTTTACAGCCTTTTGATTATCGGGAGCCAAACCCCGTTTTGATGTTGTTGTTTTTTGTATTTTTTCCCCCAGTCGATGATGATAACAATATATCTGAGACACCTGCCGAGTTTGCGATTTCTGGGTGCGTTCGTTTTTGCGTAAACAAATTTTTGTAAAAAAAAAATGTTAAACCGTAAACTTTTTAACGTAAAACGTAAAAAGTTTTACGTAAAACGTAAAACTTAAAACGTAAAAAGTTTAAAAAGTTTAACGTAAAAACGTAAAAAGTGTAAAAAACAGCGCGTTAAAAAACGTGTAAAAACGGCGCGTTAAAAAACGACGCGTTAAAAAAACGACGCTTGAAAAAACGGCGCGTTATAAAAATGAAGCTTGAAAAAGCCCGGCGTGCAAAAACCGGCGCGCAAAAAAATTTGTCTTGTTAAAAAAATTTGAATTTAAAAATGTTTTTAATAAAAAAATTCTTTTTAAAAAATAAAAAGTATAATATAATAAAACAAAAAAGTAATAAAAAAATATTAAAGACAAAAAGACAAAAAAATGTAATTTTACTAAACTACCCTTTTGGATTAAAATATTAAAGACATAATAAGACAAAATGTATTTAATATTCATTTTTGTTACTTTTAATCTCATCCATCCATCTTGTTGATCTAATGGTTAGGAACTGGTTCTCACGGTTCTTACAACTGGAGGTGGTTTTCATTTTAGCGGTACCCTATTATATTTATACAATTAAAAGATATGTTTAGACTCGCAGCCATAAGCATAGCCACAAACTCATTTGTAAAACGAGCTCTTATTTTAGGTTGAGCTCTTTAAACACGTGTTAATTTTTGTTTTCAATAAGCAGATTGTCTATTAGCTCATTAGTGGTTCAGTGTAAGAATACCGCTTACAACTTAAAAATACTATTTTACACAACTTTTCCCTTTGAAACAACTTTTAACACCGATATCTCAGTCTTAGTTTCATTATTGATATGCTTTTTTTTTCGTTGTGAAGCTCTCATCAATGACGATGCAAACCCAGTGAATTGTGTCAGAATTAGAGAAACCTAATTTCTATAGTTGCTAGTAGCTCCAAACTTCTCATTAGTAATTTTATTATTGTAGAATTTACAATGTAACATAAAATTTAAAAATATCACATATGATATAAGTAGTTTGAAACTTCAAAAGTACAAAACTTTCCTAATACCAAATGGTCTTTAGTCTAGCGATCAACATGTGTGTAAATGGTATTCTTTTTTGTGAAGTCAAGAGTTCCAGTTCCATGATTACTAATAGTGTAGAATTAGGAGTAGATTAAATTGTTGTTCAAATTAAAGATATGAAAAACAAAGCATTCCTAATTCAAGTTCCATATAATATTTTAGGTAACAAAATTTCATTATTTTATTTAGTTTTTTTAACGGCCAACAAAATAAAAGTCTGGCTTCTCGGGGTAACTCAATGGCAAAATGCTACCATATACATTCGTGACGACAGACATCGCTGGGTAGCCCAAGCCCACCATCTCTAGTTCCGGAAAAGAAAAAAAACCGCCGCTCGAAAGCCTACTGCGACAGAGGGAGAGGAGGAAAGTGATGTGGCCGGAAAAGGAGAAAACGGTTGGGTTTCCGGTGGTTAGCGTGGAAGTTTTACTACATAAATTATGTGGTCTGTTTTGTGTCCATTGGAAGGCCTGGCATGTGGTCTTTTTCTTTTAATGACATGGCATGCTCAAATTGATTGAAATGAGTTCTCAAAGTTCTTTTAGCTTGAATTGATTCTTCATCAATCCGTATCCTCAGGTAACATTCTATCCTCTTTTTATTATTGCTCTAAAATGGCCGCATTGATTGATATGGAGTATGGACTCATTACGTGTTTCATTCCTAACTGAATCTTTACCTAACCTTAGAAGCGCTTGATTTACCGGCATTCTGTATTTCTATTCAAAGGGAAGTGCTTCCATAGTTGAGTAAGTGGAACAAAATGAGTCAACACAATTGACCGCAGCCAGAAACTAACCTACTAGTGAAATCGACCTAGGTAAATTAGTTTTCAGAAGCTTATTGAAAAATGACCCAAAATGGGTTTGGATCAATATGGTAAGTGTATCGTGCAAGGGCAAATGGGTCGGGTCCACCTATAAACTTTTCTTAACCCTTTTTAAAAATTATTCTATAAATACTTGCTAAAAATAAAATTAATATTTCTTGAATTATTTAGTATTTGACCAATTTGAATTGTTTTTTCGTTCAGTTCTTTAGCTAGACCCGTTTTAGCCGTTGAGATAAAACTAGTAAACTTGCCCGTGCGCGTTGCGGCGCGAGAACTTAGCGAAATTCAAGTTGAGGAATCTAAGTAAAACGTAAACCAATGTGAGTTTAGTAACGTCAATGTTCGAGATCCTTGTAGATATCAGACAGATGGGTTATTGCTTGCCTTCTATGTAACAGTCTACGCGTGTTGAAAGACAATGGAAAAGCCTTGTAGATATCAGACAGATAAATGGGTTATTACTTGCCTTCTATGTAACAGTCTACGTGTGTTGGAAGACAATGGAAAAGCGTATTGCAGTTAACAGTAATTACATAATTTTTGGCAAAGAAACTAAATTTAGAAACATATGATATCTCCCTTCAATGAAGAAACGTAGAAAAAACTTTTTTTTATATATTTAAAACTCTAATGAAGAATACAAGTAATTAAATATCGTATTGATTTTTTAACAACCAAACACAACGATTTATTCCACCAAAACAAAGTCTTCACCTAAGTATCGATGCTTTGTAGTTTGAAGATAAGATTAAAAGAAATAATTATTATTTTGAAGAAACATATTTTATACATTTTTGCAGGGTGGAGATACAATAGGAAGTTTATTTAGCTAAGAAGGCTAGGAAGTGATCTTGACCATCCATTTAGTTAATCAAGGGCTAAGATTAAATGATGGAAATTAAAGGGAAGAAAAGAGGCGCGTGGGTTTGTTTACGGGCATTCTAGTCAATCCAATGCAATAGTTTCTCTCTCCTCCAATTCTCCCCTATTTTTTAAACGTTAATAACTCTTTCATACGACATTATTTTTTTAAAAAAATTGCACCAAAAAACGAGTGTTTTTTTATCTTTAAAACGAGTATACTATTGCTATATTTTCGATTTTTTTTTGAAAACCCAGTTGCGTAAAATGCAATGGAAAAAACCCAGCGGCGTAAAACGCAATGGAAAAAAAACCTAAAAAATGACATTTTTCTAAAACGCAATGCACCAAAAACACAAAGAAATGTCTTATTTGTAAAACGCAATGGCCAGAAAACACAAAGAAATGAGTTATTTCTAAAACGCAATAGCTTAAAAACTCAAAAGAAAATGTAGTTTCTAAAACGCAATGGACTGAAAACACATAAAAATGTGTTTTACCTAAAACGCAATGCACCAAAAACACAAACACATGTCTTATTTCTAAAACGCAATGGCTAGAAAACACTTAAAATGTCTGTTTTCTAAAACGCAATAGACTGAAAACACATAAAAATGTGTTTTACCTAAAACGCAATGCACCAAAAACACAAAGAAATGTCTTATTTATAAAACGCAATGGCCAGAAACACTTAAAAATGTCTCATTTCTAAAACGCAATGGCCTAAAAAACAAAAGAAAGTGTTCTTTCTAAAACGCAATGGACTGAAAACATCTAAAAATGTGTTTTTACCTAAAACGCAATGACTAAAAACACTTCAAAAATGTGTTTTTCCTAAAACGCAATGACTAAAAACAGTTAAAAAAATGTGTTTTTTCTAAAACGCAATGGCTAGAAAACACATAAAACTCTCTTATTTCTAAAACTCAATGGACCAATTTCTGGAAAATTGTCTGAATTGTCTACGAATTGCTGTCTTCGAAATGAGCCAATTTCTGGAAAATTAATTTTTCTGATGTATTTTTATTAAAGCAATTTAATTGAAGGAGCTCAACCCCAGCCAGGGGCTTTGCCCCTTGGACCCCGCCAGGGGCTGCCGCCCCTAGGACCCTGCTACCAGGTGCGCTGCCCCCGGACCCCGCCAAGGTCGTAAAACGCAATGAAATAAAAAAACCCATATAATAAAAATGAAATTAAAGAATTTCTTACATGGATCGAAGTCGGTTTCTTCAACGATTGACGAAATTTGAATGATTGAAACACTTATCAGAGATCGAATCGAACGTATCGAGTGATTATCTTCAAAATCGCCGGAAAAACGAGATTTTGTATGAAATTAAACTGGGTTTTCTTCATAAAAGAGCTGAAGAACACGTTGATCGGGTGTTTGAATCATTGATTGGTGACGAAAATCGCACTATAATGTAGTGATTTTTGAGATAGAAAGTGAAGAAATGGTTGAAGATGGTGGGTTTTGAAAATGGTGGGTTTTGATGTTACAAGAAGAAAAGGATAAGATTGACTAAAATACCCTTCCTCTTAATTTTAAATTTTGCCACATGTCTTAATCCTATTGCTTCCTCTACTTCCTAGCCAAAATATACTTTCTATTTGATCCCCACCCCATTTTTGCATACCTGAAAAAAGAAGAAAACACTTTCGTCGTAAAATGCACTTTTTACTTTTATCTCGCAAAAGTTTAACTCGTCATTTCGCCTACTAAATGGGATGATCAGAGGGTGTAATCGCGAGGGGGTAACACCTTCATTATTACGATCACGTTGCAAAGTTCAATTTGAACTTTGAGTTACTTTAAGTTTCGATGCCGTCGCAACGCGCGGCGGGTCATAATACTATGCATTTTTTTTATTTGTTCAAAGTTTTATAATCGTTCTTGTCTCTATATATTACATAAACATATCCGTTACACATGTAACATGTCCGTGTTAAAAATTAGCATCACGTACATCACCACCGTCAATACTAAAAACTTCTATGAATATAATAAATTAAAAATCAAATTCGCTGAAAACCCCCCAATAAATTAATACTTTAATAAAATTTAGTAAAACAAAACATTTAATCAAATCCAGTGAAAAGCCCGAATAAATTAATACTTTAATAAAATTTAATAAAAGAAAACATTTAAACAGTGAAAAACACAAATAAATTAGTACTAAAAACATTAAATTTTGTTGTACTTATTATTTCTAATATAAAGTATCAAAAAAAAAATACGTCGATACCCCTAACCGAAAAATAGGATACTTAATTTTAGTAAAATCCAATTTTTTTATAAGCCCTAACATTTTACAACCCGAAAACTTGTAGAATAATTAAGCCCGAATGAAAAAATAAGCCCAAATTAACAATAATAGAATTGAAATGTAGCCCAAAATATAATTGTTAAAATTAGCTCAAGACCCAAAATGATAAAAAAATCAGAATACCCCTAAATTAATGGGACAGCTCCACCACTGATATGAATCTTAGTAAAATAGTTCTAGATCCCTTTAAATACTATTGTTTATTTATTATTTATTATATTAAGTATATCAAACATTCAGCCCACAATATTAATTAAAACCATTAACATATTTTTCAAAACAACTTATAATTTGGTATCTTTGAATTGTTTTTCTCTGCTGAGTAGGGATGGCAAAAAAGCCAAAGCCCGACGGGTATATCCGAAACCCGAAACATACGGGCCGGGTATACCCGAAGCCCGACGGGTATGGGCCGGGTATGGGATTAAAAATATAAAAATATTCGAGTATGGGTACGGGTATGGGATTTAGCGATACCCGGCTCGTTTACCCGAATAATACCCGAAAAGCATATTATTTTAAATTTAATTTTCCATTTATATAAACTTTAGTACATTCACTTATTCATATTATTTTGCTTTGTTGTTTGTCTTTAAGACTTTAACATACAAACAAAAGATTTTATGTTTAGTGTGACAACTGTGCTCTGTAATCGATGAACAATGTAAAACAATGTTATTTATCAATAAAACGATGTGTTTTGGTGTTACCATATGTGTATTTGTGTTTGATGATTTTACAATTCGATTCGATTCCGATTTCAAGCTTTAAATCGCTTTCTGGAAGGTTATACGCAAACCGGTGCGTAAACGCAGTCAGTTTAATGCGACAAACACTCCGGAATAGTGACATAGGCTTAACATACCTTAAATAACCTAAACATAACTTAGAAATAAGTTTTGGAAGGTTTGGTGTGTTGAAAACAAGTCTATTCGATCGCAGGGACTATTTGTGTCAAACTGCGAAACTATACCGATTCGTATGGTATCGAAGAGTCCAGAACTTGATCATAAGCTAAATATACCATAAATAACCTAAACATAGCTTAGAAATGTAACACCTGTGTCACTTCAACCGTCAAACAAATGCCAAACCAATGAAATATTGTATTTAATACTTGGGATTTGTAAAATTATGTGTATCTTTTACACATATCAACTCTTGTTTGATTTTAAGCTTTAAATCGCTTTCTGGAGGGTTATACGCGCTCAGATGCGTAAATATAACCAGTTTAATCCAACGAACACTCCGGAATAGTGAAATAGGCTTAACATACCTTAAATAACCTTTACATAACTTAGAAATAAGTTTTAAAGGCTTTGGTATGGCAAAAACAAGTTAATTCGCTTACAGGGACTAAACTTGACAAACTGCGAAAGTATGCCAATTTGAACAGTAACAGACATTCTGGAACATGACCATAAGTTAAACATACCATAAATATCCTTTACATAGCTTAGAAATAGGCTTTGAGGGGTTCGATATGCTAAAATAAACTTTTGGGTCATTCAGGGACTAAAAGTGTCAAAAAGTGCACAAGTTTGCATTTTCGCGCATAACTCACGTTCTGAATACATCCGGACATCCAAAAATTTATGTAAGCATGACTATATTATGCTTTAGTGTTTGGCTTGCCAAAAATCCATTCGTCACGTCATTTGGATCGTTTTTCGCGCTTATGCGCATTCCGTCGTAATTAAGCGAACATCGCATTCGTACGGCCAAACGAACCAATGTCCGGCATATTTTTGTGCATGTTTCATGTCCTCAATGTTTAGGCAACATTTTAGGGCCTTAAAGTTGGCTTTACGGGCCTTAGAAGTGTCGGAAATGGCCTTAAACACGTGCAGGGACTGAAACTGACATTTCTGAAACTTTGTTCTGATCTGTGACTCCTAGGCGGCCCGCCTCAGGATCTTAACATCCTTAGGCGGCCCGCGTCAGTCCTTCTGACCAGATTAAGTGCATTTAACCACATGTTGCAGCTGTTTGATCCTCCACCACATGTTCTAACTTGCTTAGTCAGATGATAAGCATCAATTTTAGCTTCCATAACCTTCCAACAAGTGTACGGATGGGATCGAATCACGGTTTCCATGAAACGATCCTAACGGTGGACCGAAAACTATATATACCCCATACCCCCCATTGCTAAAATCACTAGAATTCTGATTTGAGAACCTCTAAGTTGAAACCATTGTTTCATACCTGAGATTCTTGAATCGGGATTAGCATTCGGGGACCCTGGGTAAGTATTCTTTCGTTCTTTTATTGCTTTTCGAGTCTTTCGAGTCTGAAAGTCAAACTTTGTTTGACTTTCTACATTGACCAGTAATGGTCAATGCGAAGTTCGTTTGAACTTCGCAACGTGAGTGTAATCACGTTGGTTATAGTCCCTTGGGACTATGCCTACTGATTACCACGTTGTCTAAGGTCGTAGGGTAAGCGATCTAATAAATTGCTTATACCTCGAACCCGACCCATTTGGTCGATCATTAGGATCCGACCAAACGCATTAGGTGACCATAGTAGGTAGGGAATAACCTTCCGAGGTTATACCCTATGGTCACATCGTTTAAGTAGTTGTATGATAGGTAGTTTATATGCCTTAGGTAAATTACCAGAATACCCTTTTCATACATAATTGGTAATTTAGCATATGTAACCTAAAATTTTGCCACATAACTGATTATGTAACATATTTAGGCATATAACACTTGTCATAGGACTAGTTAGACGGTCCGAACGCGTTTAACGCGTACGAAGCGTTAAAGTAGCATAAGCTACCTTAATGGGTCGCGATGGGTCGTAGACACTTAGGTTAGGTTTCATTTAGTATGTAGGCTTTGTTAAACCATATGACACGAGTCTCTATACTCGTTTGGTTTACAAACCCTCATTCTATCAGATCTTCCGATTTAGGTCCGGTTTATTAACATAGTTACCTATAGTAGGTGCCGTTTGATATCCGCGATCTCTAGCATTGTTTGGTTGTTCCTCAAGGACTACTAAGCAATCTCAAGTGAGTACATAGTTCCCCTATTTTACTGTTTTCCAAACTGTTTTGGGGTGAAGCATGTGTACCTATCTGTTACTTTCATGTTTTCCAAAAGTATAATTGATTATACATGTTATTACTTATCTATTGACAAATTGAATGACTAACTATGATTTAAGCATTGATTTCTCAAAGAACATAAAATAAATTGTTGAATTGTACTTATTTTATGTTCACCAGATCGATTGTTAGTATGATATAGCGCTACAGGATTTGACACCCCATTCCTGTTGTCATGGAATGTCTGAAACCAATTTGTTGCTCCATCCAAATAGGGATTGCCTTTGTGGTATTTCTATAGTCTCAAAGGTGTATTTTGATGCACCAGGTGTGAATGAATTCTTAAATCAAACTATTAAAGTATATTTTGATATACTCTCATGTGTGGTATTGTACAAAACCAACATATATTTATCACATCCAAAAACATATTTTGATATGTTATTTACAAACCAAAAACATAGTTTAATATGTTATTTATCACATCCAAAGCATATTTTGATATGTTACTTACAAAACCAAAAACATAGTTTAATATGTTATTTATCACATCCAAAGCATATTTTGATATGTTACTTACAAAACCAAAAACATAGTTTAATATGTTATTTATCACATCCAAAGCATATTTTGATATGTTACTTACAAAACCAAAAACATAGTTTAATATGTTATTTATAAATCCAAAGTATACTTGTAATATACTACTGAAAACTATTATTTTGAACAACTAAAGTATATTTAATATACTATCTATCAAACGATTGGGTTTTTGGTTAGTGTTTAGATAACGGGACGGGTGCAATGTGATGAAAACATGGTAGATACGCCGCTGGTACTTCTTATATATAAGTGTTTTCATTGCATTACATACCGTGGCATTATTTAGTACACTTGGGTTAACAATATTGGAACTGAAATATATTTTAATATATTACTTATTCAACTTTCTTAAAAACCAAAGTATATTTTTATATATACCATAAACCTTTTATCAAAACATTGTTTTTCAAACAACCTAACTTATACAAACTCATTTTATATGGTTATTCATTAACCATACATTATTCTCTTAATTATACATATCATCTTAACTTATTGTTTTTCAAACGATTTACAAAACAAAACAAACTACAAGGTTCATGACTAAACATTTTCTTAAACATAAGTCATGAATCTTATTTTCACAAAACCTATGTATCTCACCGGCATTTTTATGCTGACGTACCTATTTTTACACATGTTTCAGGAGCTGTTGCATAAGATGATCAAGATACACATAGGCAAACTTGGGCTTTAGTGACATTAAAAGATGCAAGACTAGTTAATTATGTTGTACTTCGTTGTTTGTTAAGACATTGTAACACTTTTAAATCAATAAAACAATACTTCAATTGCCATGGATTTGAAACAATTAATTCTGTTACAACACTCCCCGACGTTTCCGCCACGTTTTGTATGTTCTACGTGGTCGGGGTGTGACAGAAAAGTTGGTATCAGAGCCAATGGTTATAGGGAATTAGGTTATTAGTAATGCTTTGACCTAGTCTATAACCTTCTTAGGACCCTAACGCGAGTTTACTTGCGTTTAGACATAAAACAATACCGTCACCTATCCTTAGGCGACGACCACAACAAGAACATAAATTTCAAAACCGCTTTAAAAACTAATCATCTGTTCTAGGATGATTGATTACTAGGTTTTGAACCCTCTGTTACATGGTTTTGAACCCTTTGAATTTTCAAAATCTCGTCAAGGTTTTGGGTTTTAAATAATGTGAACACGTGCAAACTGGAAGGGTGAATGCCTGTATTCTGGGTTTTCTGTCTAGGCAAGCACTTCGTATACATCTCATCAGACGCGAGACCAGTTGTGCTTACCTGGGAATTCTTGGGATGAGTGTTCACTTATAGGCGAGCATGTCTTCGCAATACATTATATTAACCCGCTTACTTTGATTAGTCAATGTCTCATTTGTTTGCCTTTGGTAACAAACAAATGGTCGCAATCTTCATGCGTTTTCATTTTCTTTTGATTATCTTTCCCTTGTTTCCTCCCATGTCTTCCATTTTCTACATGGTGCCTCTACGTTGCAACAACAATGTCCGAACTAGGTGCTGCAATTGTCCATCAATTAGGCGTCGTACTACCAGAAGGCCGTTGATTTAGCTATCACCGTGACTCGTCTCAGGGATGAAGCCGTATAAGGGAACTGCTCCTTGGTGCAACCAATGCCACTATCATCATCCAAATCAAATACCATGTTTCAAATGTACCCACGGTGTACGATGGAGACATTTGGTTAACATGTGCCGCTTTGCAATCCAAAGCAAAGCTGTTACAAATCCTGCTGCTGCTCAACCTTTTGCAAGGAAACCTAATGCCGGTATGTGCTTATATACAACAAATGTAATGCACCTCACCAAGCTTACCGACAGTGTCGTCTATATGCATCACGTGGACAACTCGGTCACCTGACAAACGCTTGTCAATTTTGACCCAAACCAAGGTGGTCTAAACCAACCCTAAGTCAACCCTGCTCGTATGATCGACTTAACATACGTAGTACCCAACCTTCAAACTCTGCTTCATATGTCGCTGGGCATATCTAGCGCCTCAACCTCATGAACTTTCTATCTCAAGGATCGACTTAAGCACACCAAGTGCAAGGTGTCGAAACACCTTTCGTTACACAAAATTCCAAATTTCAAAATAGGATCTTTCTATCCTCATAATTAAGATCCTTATGGATGATTATCAATCAAATCGGAGTCCTAAATTGAATTATTCATATGGCTTAATACGTATATTACGATTCAATAAGGATAAATTCGAATTCCTACTAAGATCTTTCTATTTCCATAGTTAGATTCTTATAATTAAAGTGCCAAATGAAACCCATGGATTGGATTTCCTGGTGTACTTTAATTATCCATGCTCAAAGACAACAAATTAAAGAATCAAGTTAACTAATTTTGTGCTTATGTGTTTTCTTACATGTTTGTGGTTGTATGTGATCCATCCAAATCCTCATAAAATCTTTCATATCTCATACGAGAGATTCATAATAGGATATCCAAAGTTACTATCTTAAATCCTTAATGGACTTCTACGTTGTAGTCAAGTCCCTTGGATTTTAAAGTACTATTCTATAATTAGATCCCTTAAGTGGTCTATTTAAGGAGATTGTACGACGGTTTAGTTAATAAGATCATATGTTGATCTAGTTAAAAAGATCGTTCGTTGATCAAATTAAAAGGACCCTTTGGTGGTCTAGTCGAGTCATTTCATGTTTATTCAATTGATTTTTCCTCTACGCATTCTGAAATGAACTGTGCGGACTGTGCAAGGAATTAAGTAATTATGGAGGCCTACATAATTATGGAATTCAGTGCACAGAAACCACAGGGAATTTTGTCATGTGTTAAGACCCATAGTGACGAGAATAATGATATGGGAGAAGTCTTGGACCTTGACCGATGTCATTTTATCTTACGCTCCCCAATTCTGATTTCAAGCACACACAAGTTTCCTATGATAAGTCTTCATAAGAAACGTTTTTCGATCCATAGTTCAAAAATTCCATGTTTTACTGCTACAAGGAATTCACTTTGAGGGTTAACAAATTCGCTAAGAATCCTAACATGGCCCAGAGTTTTACTTAAGGGTTCAATGGATCTATTAGAAGGCGAAACCGTCACAGCTGTCTTCACAAGTTTCCTCTAGAATTAAATTTCGGGACGAAATTTCCTAAAGTAGGGGAGACTGTAACACCTGTGTCACTTCAACCATCAAAACAAATGCCAAACCAATGAAATATTGTATTTCATACTTGGGATTTGTAAAATTATGTGTATCTTTTACACATATCAACTCTTGTTTGATTTTAAGCTTTAAATCACTTTCTGGAGGGTTATACGCGCTCAGATGCGTAAATATAACCAGTTTAATCCAACGAACACTCCGGAATAGTGAAATAGGCTTAACATACCTTAAATAACCTTTACATAACTTAGAAATAAGTTTTAAAGGCTTTGGTATGGCAAAAACAAGTTAATTCGCTTACAGAGACTAAACTTGACAAACTGCGAAAGTATGCCAATTTGAACTGTAACAGACATTCTGGAACATGACCATAAGTTAAACATACCATAAATATCCTTTACATAGCTTAGAAATAGGCTTTGAGGGGTTCGATATGCTAAAATAAACTTTTGGGTCATTCAGGGACTAAAAGTGTCAAAAAGTGCACAAGTTTGCATTTTCGCGCATAACTCACGTTCTGAATACATCCGGACATCCAAAAATTTATGTAAGCATGACTATATTATGCTTTAGTGTTTGGCTTGCCAAAAATCCATTCGTCACGTCATTTGGATCGTTTTTCGCGCTTATGCGCATTCCGTCGTAATTAAGCGAACATCGCGTTCGTACGGCCAAACGAACCAATGTCCGGCATATTTTTGAGCATGTTTCATGTCCTCAATGTTTAGGCAACATTTTAGGGCCTTAAAGTTGGCTTTACGGGCCTTAGAAGTGTCGGAAATGGCCTTAAACACGTGCAGGGACTGAAACTGACATTTCTGAAACTTTGTTCTGATCTGTGACTCCTAGGCGGCCCGCCTCAGGATCTTAACATCCTTAGGCGGCCCGCGTCAGTCCTTCTGACCAGATTAAGTGCATTTAACCACAAGTTGCAGCTGTTTGATCCTCCACCACATGTTCTAACTTGCTTAGTCAGATGATAAGCATCAATTTTAGCTTCCATAACCTTCCAACAAGTGTACGGATGGGATCGAATCACGGTTTCCATGAAACGATCCTAACGGTGGACCGAAAACTATATATACCCCATACCCCCCATTGCTAAAATCACTAGAATTCTGATTTGAGAACCTCTAAGTTGAAACCATTGTTTCATACCTGAGATTCTTGAATCGGGATTAGCATTCGGGGACCCTGGGTAAGTATTCTTTCGTTCTTTTATTGCTTTTCAGTATTCTTTCGTTCTTTTATTGCTTTTCGAGTCTTTCGAGTCTGAAAGTCAAACTTTGTTTGACTTTCTACATTGACCAGTAATGGTCAATGCGAAGTTCGTTTGAACTTCGCAACGTGAGTGTAATCACGTTGGTTATAGTCCCTTGGGACTATGCCTACTGATTACCACGTTGTCTAAGGTCGTAGGGTAAGCGATCTAATAAATCGCTTATACCTCGAACCGACCCATTTGTTCGATCATTAGGATCCGACCAAACGCATTAGGTGACCATAGTAGGTAGGGAATAACCTTCCGAGGTTATACCCTATGGTCACATCGTTTAAGTAGTTGTATGATAGGTAGTTTATATGCCTTAGGTAAATTACCAGAATACCCTTTTCATACATAATTGGTAATTTAGCATATGTAACCTAAACTTTTGCCACATAACAGATTATGTAACATATTTAGGCATATAACACTTGTCATAGGACTAGTTAGACGGTCCGAACGCGTTTCACGCGTACGATGCGTTAAAGTAGCATAAGCTACCTTAATGGGTCGCGATGGGTCGTAGACACTTAGGTTAGGTTTCATTTAGTATGTAGGCTTTGTTAAACCATATGACACGAGTCTCTATACTCGTTTGGTTTACGAACCCTCATTCTATCAGATCTTCCGATTTAGGTCCGGTTTATTAATATAGTTACCTATAGTAGGTGTCGTTTGATATCCGCGATCTCTAGCATTGTTTGGTTGTTACTCAAGGACTACTAAGCAATCTCAAGTGAGTACATAGTTCCCCTATTTTACTGTTTTCCAAACTGTTTTGGGGTGAAGCATGTGTACCTATCTGTTACTTTCATGTTTTCCAAAAGTATAATTGATTATACATGTTATTACTTATCTATTGACAAATTGAATGACTAACTATGATTTAAGCATTGATTTCTCAAAGAACATAAAATAAATTGTTGAATTGTACTTATTTTATGTTCACCAGACCGATTGTTAGTATGATATAGCACTATAGGATTTGACACCCCATTCCTGTTGTCATGGAATGTCTGAAACCAATTTGTTGCTCCATCCAAATAGGGATTGCCTTTGTGGTATTTCTATAGTCTCAAAGGTGTATTTTGATGCACCAGGTCTGAATGAATTCTTAAATCACACTATTAAAGTATATTTTGATATACTCTCATGTGTGGTATTGTACAAAACCAACATATATTTATCACATCCAAAAACATATTTTGATATGTTATTTACAAACCAAAAACGTAGTTTAATATGTTATTTATCACATCCAAAGCATATTTTGATATGTTACTTACAAAACCAAAAACATAGTTTAATATGTTATTTATCACATCCAAAGCATATTTTGATATGTTACTTACAAAACCAAAAACATAGTTTAATATGTTATTTTATCACATCCAAAGCATATTTTGATATGTTACTTACAAAACCAAAAACATAGTTTAATATGTTATTTATAAATCCAAAGTATACTTGTAATATACTACTGCAAACTATTATTTTGAACAACTAAAGTATATTTAATATACTATCTATCAAACGATTGGGTTTTTGGTTAGTGTTTAGATAACGGGACGGGTGCAATGTGATGAAAACATGGTAGATACGCCGCTGGTACTTCTTATATATAAGTGTTTTCATTGCATTACATACCGTGGCATTATTTAGTACACTTGGGTTAACAATATTGGAACTGAAATATATTTTAATATATTACTTATTCAACTTTCTTAAAAACCAAAGTATATTTTTATATATACCATAAACCTTTTATCAAAACATTGTTTTTCAAACAACCTAACTTATACAAACTCATTTTATATGGTTATTCATTAACCATACATTATTCTCTTAATTATACATATCATCTTAACTTATTGTTTTTCAAACGATTTACAAAACAAAACAAACTACAAGGTTCATGACTAAACATTTTCTTAAACATAAGTCATGAATCTTATTTTCACAAAACCTATGTATCTCACAGGCATTTTTATGCTGACGTACCTATTTTTACACATGTTTCAGGAGCTGTTGCATAAGATGATCAAGATACACATAGGCAAACTTGGGCTTTAGTGACATTAAAAGATGCAAGACTAGTTAATTATGTTGTACTTCGTTGTTTGTTAAGACATTGTAACACTTTTAAATCAATAAAACAATACTTCAATTGCCATGGATTTGAAACAATTAATTCTGTTACAACACTCCCCGACATTTCCGCCACGTTTTGTATGTTCTACATGGTCGGGGTGTGACAAGAAATAAGCTTTGAGGGGCTCGGTATGCGAAAACATGCTTAATTGATCTTACAGGGACTAAAAGTGTCAAAAACGACGTAAGTTTGCATTTTCGCGCATATCTTACGTTCTGACCACATCTGGACATCCAAAATTTTTGTACACACTAAAATATTTTTATTTTAGTGATCGGCATGCAAAAATACCGTTCGTTGCTTAATTTGGTTCGTTTTCGCGTCCGTTTGAGTTTCGTCGTAATTTACCGAACAACGCTACCGTACGACCAAACGAACTGACATCCGAGATATTTTTGAGCATGTTTTGAGTTCCCAATACTTTAAATTAATTTTAAAACCTTAAAATGAGGTTAACGGGGCTTAAACGTGTCAAAAATGAGCCAAAATGCAAGTTTTACAAGTTCAGGGGCTAAAATGCAATTTCTGGAAAGTAGGCCAGGCGGCCCGCGTAAGCCAGGCCTTACCTTTACGCGGCCCGTGTCAGACTTGCAGATCAGAAACATTGAATCTGGTCATTTAGCTCGAATTTGATGGTTTTGATCAATGGTTTTTAATGGTATGGGCTGGTTTGTGTGGAGAACAAGTCCCCCAATCAGTCTTGAACAAATGTAAGGCCTAGATCATTCCCTCCTCTCCAAGAAACGATCCTAACGGTTTGTGAAAAACTATATAAGGCCAACCATTTCGTTGTTTCATTTGCTCGTTTCTTCTCATTCTTCTCTACAATCTGAATTGGGAGCTTTCTAATCTGCTTAGGAACTTATTCTTTGTAGAAAAGATAGCTAGGACCTATTGTAAGTCTTCTTTCATGCTTATTCTTCATGTTTAAGCAGAAAGTCAAACAGTTTGGCCAACAGTTTGAATTTCGGTTTTGACCATCAATTGGTCAAGCCAAAGTTCAATTGAACTTTGCAATGTGATTGGAATCACGATGGTTATAATCCTTAGTGATTATACCTACCAATTACCACGTTGACTAGGCGTAGTGACGAGTCAAAGTTTCGGTCAAAATGCGTTTTAGCACGCATTTTGCAACAGAACTATTTTCGGGTATCAAAACCCATTGTTTTGATACCAAATCAGTTTTATAAGTTAGTTAAACATGTTTTGACATGTTTACCTCGTCTCTATTAGTTTAGTGCTTGTTTAGGGTTGTAAGTTAAGCGGTCTAAACAACCGCTTAGACTTTCGAACCCGACCCGTTTGGTCGATCTTTAGGATCCGATCAAGCTCGATTAGTGATCATAGTTGCATAGGGAATAACCACTGAGGTTATACCTTATGATCACATACGATTGGTTAGTTATTTGTTAAGTAGCTTGTATGCCCATAGAAAATGACCAAAACGCCCTTTTGAAGCATAAATCCGTATTTTACATATGTGAACATATTTTTGACATCTAAACTGATATGGTAACATAATTAGGCATAATTGGGCATATAAGACTTGACATAGCACTTAGTTAATCATCCGAACATAGTTTTACGCGAACGACGCGTTAAAGTAGCATAAGCTACCTTAATGGGTCGTAACGGGTCGAAAGCACTTAGGCTAAGTTCCGATTTAGGATGTAGGCTTTGTTAAACCATATCACATGAGTTCCAACACTCATTCGGTTTACAAGACCTCATTCTATCCGATCTTCCGATTTAGGTGTTGATTTATTTACTAATGATCCGATTACTAGGTACCACTTGAATTTCCTTGGTTTGTCTGAGCTTCGCTAGTTCTTTAGATCAAGGATACCCTATCATTCAATGTGAGTACATAGTTCCCCTATTTTACTGTTTTCAATTGTTTTGGGGTGATTCATATGTACTAAATGTTTTCGAGGTTTCCAAACGATGGTTTCAAAAACGATTGATATGGTTTATACAAAACTAATAACGATTTTCGATAATGTGAACGAACTTGTTGGACGTATTACATAACGAATGACATTCATTAGCATTGATCAAGCCGACCAGTATTAGGTTATGGTACCATAGGATCTGACAAATCCCGTTATCAGACTACACCCATGGTTATGTGTGGGGGTTATGTAGGAAACGACCGAATCTGATGATTGTTAACTTATCCTTTGGTGGTTTGTTAATACGAGAAACGAGGTAGACGAGTCACGAAGATTTGAATGTTATTAGTGAGACGACCAAAAGTAGTTTCACAATTAAAACGAATATGATTTTGGGACGAGTTGAAACGATTTGGAACGATTTGAACGAGATAAAACGATTTGAACAAGATAAAACGATTTGAACGAACGATCGGTTTGGGTAGCGATTAGATAGTGGGACGGGTGTAGTATGATATAAGCATGGTAGATACGCCGCTGGTACATCTTATATATAAGTGCTTTTATCATATTACATTGCGTGTCATTATTTAGTTCACTTGGGAAACGATTTGAAACGATGTCACACAACGAGGTTTTTGAAACGATATAAACCATACGAGTTTTATTAACGCGTTTTAACGAGATGTTTTATGAATTGGTTTACTAAAACAAATGTTTTTGGGTTAAGAATCATGGCTACGAGATTTTATAAACTATAACCAACTTGTTTTGAGCTGGTTAATCATGTTGCAATACACTTTTCAAAACGAGTTTTGCATTTTGACTCTTGTGGTCTAATGAGGTATTGCAACACATAAACGAGCCATGAATCCGACACTCTCACAAAACCAATGTGCTCGCCAGCATTTCCTTGCTGATTTTATTTTTACATATGTTTCAGGTGATGTTGCGTGAAGTTGCTATGAAGCTTGTGTCAAATAGGACCTGGACGAGGCCTTAGTGATTTAAAAACAGTTATAAACAATGTGTAATTTGTTTGTTTTGGTTTAAAGACAATGTACATTACTTAATCAATAAATAAAACGAAACATTTGGTTCCATGGTTATGAAACGATGATTCTGTTGCAACACTCCCCGACGTTTCCGCCACGTTTTTGTTGTTTTAACTTGGTCGGGGTGTGACATTTAGTTATGTTGTTTCTATGCAGATTAAATATGTGTGTTAGTTTTGGAATTTTCTAAACACATTTAGTTGTTAGGGAGATTACTTGGGTTCTGATTAATGTTACTATTTTTCATGTTTGATGTTCAATTAAATGCAAATTATATAAACTGACATTATGTGTTCCAAAGTAGTAGTGCATTAATTAGTTAATTATGCAGATATATGTTTCAAATATGTATTTGAATATGATATGTTTGTATGTTATTGGTCATATTTTCCTTTGTTATAGTTATTAAAGTAGTAAATTATATAAACATTTGAGTAAAAAATGCACATGAGAGTTTCAGTGATATTTTTAACAAATTAATGGGTATACCCTTTAACAACGGGTATACCCGATACCCGATGGGTAAATACCCGACAGGTAACGGGCCGGGTATGGGCCAAAGAATTACAACCGGGTACAGGCTTGGGATTACTAATACCCGGCCCAAACCTGGCCCATTTCCATTCCTACTGCTGAGAGAGAAACTGCATGCTATCGCAATATTTCAGAGAAACTCAATCACCATTAGTTTCTTTTAGAATAAAATTCACACATCCTCCATGTTGAGCCCCAATTCATCCCTTAATTGAGCCCACAGTATTAATTTACAACTTCAAAAAGCATGAAAACTGAGGGAGATAGAAAGCCCGACGGACTTTCAGTTACCCTCCGGTTATCGATTATGTCAACTCGGTTTCGGTGATCGCTTCCCCCAGCAGACGCCATGCTGGATACAACATACGATGGGGTCGGTACCCGGATTGGTTTGTCGGTAGGCGGCAGCCCCATACGTTTGCGGTGAGGGTTCAGACCGAGGTACCCGGAGACGAAAGGTGCTCCCGACAACGTGATGGTTCCTGTTTTCTTTCTGTTGTGCATCGGTACCTTGTGCTTCCTTTGTTGCTTTCTAGTCTTCACATTCTTCTTACAAAGTAGATAAGGACAAAAGACAGTAGAAACGAATGGCGGTATCGTAGTTAAGTTGCCCTTTTAGGACATGTATATAAGACAAAAACGGAGAAATTGTCGGTGGCAAAAGCCACCGACTTTGTGTTTTAAGATCTTATATAATAACCAAAAGAATAATTTTTAAGTAAATAAGTCCATGTATCTTGTATATTCTTTTTGTTGTATGCAACTTTTAATTATGTGGGTCGACAAGATGCGAGTTTCACCCCTAAGTTGACGATTTCGTACCATAAGTGTGGTTGGTATTCGTCGGGTCAAGAAAGTTAATTCCGACACTTTGACGAGGGTCCACTAGAGTTTGAGTTGGAAACTTACCGTCAAGATGTGGATATCACTCCTAACTTGATGGCGTAATTTCGTGCAAAATTGAATAAGAGGATTCATAGTCATTCACCAAATTATGGGTTTCACGCCTATTTTGGTGAAATCATCTCGTTTGTATAATACGAGTGTCTTCAACTCTTCAACGAATATTTTAAACAAATATAACAATTTTTAATGTATTTATTTTATAATATTTAAAAAAATATAATAGGTTTAATTAATTTTATAAAAATAATTCATATAACACTTATTAATTATTATTTAACAAAAATATATATCGTTCGTACCTGATCATTTTTGTACGAAACTTCAGGGTAAGCGGGTGGCTCGTCACCTAATGACTCTTGCGTGGGTGGCTCGTCACCCAATGGCTCTTGCACGCAAGAAGGCTGACCAACGTCTTATTGTACTCTCGAGGCACCACTAACGAAAACGTTATTGTCATATTCTTTCTGTCCGTACGAGGGAACGTAACCGGGTTCATAATACAGAGGCCCATAACCATGATCATGGCTACACGCATTCAAATCTGGTAACAACGGTTGGCGGGGCAGAGCAGACTAAAAAAACCAACGGGTAAAGGTAATGGCAAGTTTGACGCCGAATAGAAAAAAGTAAATATATATACTTACCTCGTTGAGGTCTGGCAACAACGATTCATTATGATGGGGACGATAGCCGGACACGACCTCGTGCACGTGATCATCATTTCCACTCCAATCGTAAGAATCAGGGAAATTAGACCCCGCCTAATACAAACGGTGTGCTAAGTATTTCATAAACAAAAAAAAACAGAATAAGCTAAAAAAATGATAACCACACTGCTATCCGAAATAAACGTGCTTGTGTTTGCATCAGACGGCTCATTGAAAACATAGTTGTACCAATACATGTTTGTTAGTGAATGTAGAATATATAACGAAGACGATATATATCGTCTTCTTCATCGTTTAAATAGGGGAGGAAGAATTCAAATTCAGAATTCAATACGGGTCGTATAGCCCTATACGATGCGTATAGGGCTTACGTCAATCACTTTACGTCACTCAACAGTGACAGAAAGCTGATCGTACTTTCTTAAAAAAAGTAATACGCATCGTATAGGCCTATACGATGCGTATTACTTTTACCCCGGGAGACAGTGTCAGCGTTAGCGTTTGACTGATATAGAATTTATGAACAAACTCAATACGCATCGTATAGGCCTATACAATTGCGTATTGAGGGTGTCGATTTAATATGCAAGGGTGTGCCAATAATACGACCCTAATTTAATCCCAAAAAAACATGATACCTGTACTTGTTGTAAACTAGTGGATGCCCCGCCCGCGTTGCGGGGCGATGGCCGAATAATGAGCAAGTGTTAGGCAGCTCATTGACACAAAAAACAACTAAATCGAGTCAACCAATTAAAGCGAAACATTTTTATAGTTTTGGTAAAAAAAAAAACTAAAACGATGGCAATATTGTAATTTTTAACCGAGGGAAATTTGTATTTTTTGACTGGGTAAAAGTGTAATTTGCCAAAAGCAAAAGTGATGGCAGTACTGTAAATTTGAACCAGGGGCAAAATTGTAAATTTTCACAGGAGCAAATTCATAATTTTGAACTTGGGGTAACAACGTAATATAAATTTGAACTAAGGGCACAATCGTAATTTTAAGGTGGAGGCAAAACCACAATTTATTTTGAACCGAGGGCAAGATCGTAATTTTGAGTTGGGAGCAAAAGTATAATTTTATTTTGAACCGGGGAAAAAACGTAATTTTGAACTGAGGGCGAAATCATAATTTTTTAAACGGGGAAAAATCACATTTTTGAACAGAGAGCAAAATCGAAATTTTTAGCTGGGCGCAAAAACAGATTTTGATTTTGAATTGGGGGGAGAAAAGATAATCTGAGCTGAGGGCAAAACCACAATTTTATTTTGAATCGAGGGAAAAATCGTAATTTTGAGCTGGGGGCAAAAGAGTAAGTTTATTTTGAGCTGAGGGCAAAAACGTTATTTTAAAATGGATATAAAATAATAAACTGGTTGGTCCAATGGGGGAGTGTCAGGCAAAATTGTAATTTTGCATTGAGGGCAAAATCGTAATTTTGAGATGAGGACAAAAGCGTAATTTTATTTTGAGCTATTTTAAAATGGATATAAAATAATAAACAGGTTGGTCCAATGGGGGAGTGCCAGGCAAAATCGTAATTTTGCATTGAGGGCAAAATCGTAATTTTGAGATGAGGACAAAAGCGTAATTTTTTTTGAGCTAGAGGCAAAACAGTAATTTTAAACAGGAGTATAAATGTAATTTTAAAATGATTAAAAAATAGTAAACTGGTTGGTTCAATAGGGTAGTGCCAGGCAGCTGCCTGGCACTATTCCCCTACTTGGTAAATGTAAGTATAGGAAATAACATAATGTATGAAGAAAAAGATAGGACAACAACCGTTTAAATAATTTTAAACTATATTACAATATGAAAGAAAATAAAATTACAATGTAGTTTACAATTAAAAGAAAAAAAAAGGTGATGGCCGAAGATTCATGTTCAACTGATTGCGCGTGTTTTTTTTTTTTTTTTTTTTTTTTTTTTTTTTTGAAAAACATGTTAGATAAGACTTGAGTGCAAACACACATGAAAGTTGTAGGAAGGAACTTTAATTTTTGGAAATCATTTTTGTGGTGTTTTGTTGACAAATTAAAGCAGTAATAGTTCAAAACATTAAACCCAAGAGTTGGATTTTCAAAGCATCTTTAATACAATTTGATCGGTTTGATTCTCGGATGAAACAACACGACATTTTATCTTTTAACTTCTCAACAGTAGAAACCAATGTTATTAGCTATCAGCATTAACTACGTATCTTCGGTGGGAACCTGTCAATAATATATTAGCAACACGTTTCTATTGCTAACCTATGGTGGAACTGGAAACCACACCTGCATCAACAACAATGGGTTGCTTAGTAGGAACCCACACCCGCCCATCAGCGAAAACATGTTGTTGGCACTGATTGTCATAAGCAGTAAAGTGCCCCATTAAAATGCCATTATACGCAGGGGCGGACCTTTAGTTATGTCAGGCGTAGCCCGGGCTACGGCTCAAGTTTTTACTAATAGTGTAAAAAAATTTTTTTTTTTCGATTTCTATACATAGGACACCCCTGAACAAGTACGAGGACACACCTCAAATTTTTTTTTACAAAATAATAAGATGTTGGTAAGCCCAAATAAGTAAATAATAACACATTAGGTAAGCCCAAATAAGTAAATAATAACACATTTGCTAAGCCCAAATAAGTAAATAATAGCCCAAAATTGAATGATTATTGATTTGGGCAATTGGACGACATGTTTAATCACTGTTGGATATCAAACGACGCCAATTCTCCAATAGTCAGACATCGAACTCAAACACAAAAAAGAGCCAACAACATTGAACGATCATAATTGGAACTTCGGCAGATCATTGAACGAACAGACGTGAGAGACGTCGACTCCAAAAAACGAACGAACAGAAGTACATAATCGACACTTGAACTTCGGCAGGTTTGTTCGATTTCGAACAGAAAATACATGTTTGTTTCGATTTCGAACAGATTGTTTGATTGATAATTGTTACTTGTTTGTTTGATGATTGATAATTGTTCGATAATTGGCACTTTGGCAGCAGCACATAATTGGCAGGTTTGTTCGATTTCGAACAGAACTAATACCAATACCGTATATTAGTTTATTTCTTGTCCTTTAGTTTATCGGGTAGTTAAGTTAGCTTTGCTTGTACCGGTTGCAACCGCAACCGTTGAAAGATGTTTTTCGAAATTGAAGGTTGTCAAGACGGATTTACGAAATTGAATGGGCCAAGAATTTTTGAACAATGCTATGGTTTGTGCGGTCGAAAAGGATTTTTTACGTGAAGTAAAAGACGAGGATGTGATGGAACGATTTCAAGCTATGAAAAAAAGAAGAGGACAAATCTATTAGGTATTTGTTTTACTTTATTTATTTATTGTCGTTTTTTAATATTGTATGATTGCACGATAAAAATTTTTTTTGGGATACTCCTGAGTTGATGTTCTAGTTCCGCCGCTGATTATACCGTAATTGCCCACGATCACAACGTACTGCGAACTAATGTCTTATTATAAAAACAACCTTTTCTTTTCTTTATACTATTGACTAGGTTAGAACCGAACCCCGTGTATTACACGGGTTTACTAAATGTAATCTTATATACTAAATAATAAAAAGAATATATTCTTAAAAAACTCGTGTATTGTATGGATTTAACAAATGTAATTTATATACCAAATATTAAAAAAAGAGTTATATCTTTAAAAATCTTGTGTAATATATGGGTTAAATAAATGTAATTTTGTATAGTAAATAATAAAAAAAAGGTTATTTTTTTAAAACCCTATGTATTACATGGGTTGAATAAACCTAATTTTATGTACCAAATAAGAAAAAAAGTTGTATCATAAAAAAGTAATGATAACATATTAATACAAAGTTTGGTTTTCGTGATAATAAGAAAAAGTTATAGCATAAAAAAACAAACGATTTCGTTATAGGGAAGCATTCTGTTCCAAATTGGCTAATGAAAAAACGTAGTTATATGAAAAATATATCTATCTATAAAGACACCAAGTACCTATACTTAATATGTTTAAGTTTTTTAAAAGATATGGGAACTTATGAATGCACTATAGCATGGATAGATTAGAATCTATTTGGTGTAATTTAGTAAAATTATTATAACATGCGCCATTGAGAAATTAATAAAGAGTAAGTATATCAACATAATATACGGTAGAATAAATTGACAAAAGGAAGGATATTAAAATTAGAAATAAAAAAAATTGAGAATTGATTTTGTTGACCACATTGACACAATTCATTCCAATGAAGATTTCTTCAAATAAAGTGTCGATCTTGTTAGTTGAATCCTTTATCCTAATATTGAATAAATAATTCAAAACCCAACACCAATGTTACATAAAATTTGAATGGAAGATTTAAAATTTTTAATGGATTAAATTATCTTTAAATCATTAGGCAACAAACAACCATGAATTATTCAAATATTGAACAAAAGATATTATCACACTTAAATAATATTTACAAAAAACTCAAATTTTGATAGCCTCATTGATTGACACGTGTCCCTAAAGAGGTTTCTTTTATTATATGTATAGATTAGTATCCAGATCCAGCCTAATAATCAAAGAGGATATGGAGAGGGGTGTAGGAATACAAGGGTGAAGAGGTATGGTCCCAATTCCTTGCCCACATGGCAAGGACCACACCACTTTTCCATCTTATGTGGCGCTGACATCAACGAGATCATCCAGAAGCTTCTAGAAGCTTCTGGAAAATATCAAGGTGACACCAAAGAAGCTCCATCCGACATAAAGGACAATACGTGTCACCAGTCATCAGGCGCCAGGTAGACCTGCAACGAATCAAGGAGCAGTCCGACAGCACTAGTACGACGTCTCCAAAATAGACAAATGTAAGCGCGCCACGTGTACCACTACACTGACCGCAACAGAGGAGACCAAGAGGATATTCCCCTTGGTTGGACAGCTGGCGCGCAACCACAGCTGCCACGTGTACCACTACACTGACCGCTCCTCCCTCCTTCACCCCCCGGCTATAAATAGGACCCTTCATCATCCAGGTTGAATCATCTCGCTCTCTACACTCTCACACCTAACACACACTGTTTATTCTCCCTCAGAACAGTACTTATTCTCACGCCGGAGCCCGGTTAAGAGGGAAACCCCCATATTCCCCTCTTAACGAGACTAACGGTGTTGCTGTTTTGCAGGACCCAGGTCATCCCACGAGTAGGAAAGGAGATTGAACCCTCAGAAGAAATAACCCCACAGATTAACCTTAGCGTTAACCTGTGTTTCATCATTGGCGCCATCCGCTTATAGCAAAAACCACTCTCATCTCTTTTCTTTTTGAAAAACGCTCGTCAAAATGGCCGAACAAAACCCTTCACACCAAGCTGACGGAGAAGTTTCTTCCTTCGAACTCGTTTCGGACACACCACACGTCCAAAGGGGTCAAAGGAACGAAATCATCCGAGAGGGGCAGACAAACAATGATTTTCCTAGTATTTTCGGAAGTGCCTCCAGGGTTGTTAGTCAAACTACAACCGAACCGACTTTCCAATATCCAACTAGGATCATCACCCAAACCACAAATGGAGCCACTTTCCAACCTCCACTAGGAGTAGTCCAACAAACACCTCTGCCAGTGTAGACACCAAGCCATGGAGCTGGCCCCTCAGCTCCATCGGAACAAGCACAGCTGAATTTCTCTACACTTTTAGGGCTACCAGAAGGAAAGACTCTGGCTTCTTGGTATGCCGAACAAATGGCATCTCTAAACCTTGTTTATACACAACTCAGCGCGCAACAAGCTTTGCTCCAAGCACAAGCCAATCAACCCACATTTGTTACCCCACCATAAAGGTCTCTGAGTATGCACACAACTCAGCAAACCAACGCATGGAACTTGCGCCCAGAAAAAGGACCTGTGCTAAACATCCGGAAACCAAGTGCGCAAGACACGCGCGACACCTACGGTGAAACAGAGAGCAACTATGTGCAGTATTCTCATCCACTAAGGAAGCCAGTACAAAGTCGTTTAGGCCCGCGCAACATAAACGACGAGCTCGAAAATTACAAGGAGGAAGATGACGAGACATACAAAGAAAGCACAGTGTTCAGCAGACTGCCACCAGAACACGAAGCATACAAACCTCACAAGCGCGCAGGTTACAACCCAAAGGCAGAGCATGATTACACCTTGAGCTATCGTCCAGACGACATGGCGGAAAACTCAAAATTCATCAAGGAAATAGCTACAGCCGCTATAGACAAGACCTAGTTGCCACACAATGTAGGCAAATACAACGGCTTGACAGACCCAGACGATCACCTCCAAGTTTTTAATGGTGCTGGAGCGACAGGTGGATGGAACTTACCGACATGGTGCCATCTCTTCGCTCAAACCTTCGTCGGCGCAGCGCGCGTCTGGTTTGACAGTTTACCAGCAGGAAAAATCTAGTCATGGGTTGATTTCTGAGAAAAGTTCCTCGCACACTTCTCTCAGCAAAGGAGACATATCCGAGACCCGGCTGACTGTTTAAACATATGGCGCAGGGACCATGAGAGCGTTGAAGATTTCATAACAAGGTACAACAAAGAATGTTAGGAGATTGGCGACGTGGGCGAGAAGATGATGCGCGCACACTTCATGAGGGCAGTCAAATGCGATGATCTAATCAAACGTGTAAAGGGAAGAGACGGAGGACCCAAAGATTGGGAAACCTTCATTGAAGCAGCCAAAACCATTGCGCAGTCTGACAGACAGTTGACCGGTGACGATCACCGTCAGCGCGGATACAACCATAACGACCGGCATAACAAGAAAGGCAGAAGCCAACCATGGAAAACATTCGGTCACAGAGAAAGAAGCCCAGTAAGGGAAGATGCGCGCCACACGATCAATCAAATAGCTCACCGGAAAGAGGTGAAAAGAGAAAACAGGGACAAACAGTGGACACCACTAACAAAGACCCCTTCCGAGGTCTTGGCCACTGAGAATCACCAGTTCAAACCACCCCTACAAATGCGAAACAAGAGGGGCCAAGACCCCAATCTTTTCTGCGAGTTTCACAAAGACACGGGTCACTTAACTGACGACTGTTTCAGTTTAAAGGAAGAAATAGAAAGGTCCTTAAGAGATGGAAAACTCACTCATTTGATAAAGGGCGGAAAACGCGATTACCGTCAGATACAAAGAAGAGACGAAGGACCAGATAACAAAAAGCTCCGGAAATTGGAGACCCACATGATTCAGGGAGGTCAGCGAAGGCCAAAGAAAAACTACAACAAACGCACACAAGATGACTAGTGGCGTGAAAGGCAGGTTGTTTTTCCTATCGTAAGAGGAGGCCCAAGAGAAAGAAGACCCATAGTCATCTCGGGCGTGATTGGGCATTACCAAACCGATTACATTTTCATTGATCCAGGGAGCACCGCGGATATCATATATGAACAATGTTTTAATCAATTCGATCAGGAGGATAAGGCGCGCTTGGAACCAGTTGATTACCCACTCACTGGTTTCTGCAATGAAGCCGTCTTTCCCCTGGGACAGATATCGTTCCCGGTGTTACTCTCGGATGGAAGGAATTCAAGAACGGAAGATGTTACATTCATGGTACTACCCGCGCATTCAAGAGACGACATTCTGCTGGGAAGAGAATCCCAAGGCGACTTCAGCATGATCTGCTCCGGCCCACATTCAGCAGTAGGATTCCCAACAGATTCGGGGATAGCACTGATCTATGCAAGCAAGGAAGTCTTAGAAACGGATGAACTCAGACCCGCAAAAGCAAGTAAACCAGCGCCACGCGCCGAAGCATAAAAATGGGTGTTAAACAGCGCATACCCGGAACAGACAGTTACCTTAGGACCTGCAATGTCCGATCTAACGCGAGCGGCGCTAAAAAAGTTGTTGTTCCAAAACATGGATGTGTTCGCCTGGACACCAACCGACATGGTGGGTGTTCCAAGGCACATAGCAGAACATCGATTAAACGTCTCAGAAGAAGCAAAGCCGGTGGTACATGCCAAACGCCACCTAGGAGACATAAAACACGACGCCATGAAAGAACAGGTGATGGAGCTGTTAAATGCGGGAATCATCAGAGAAGTCAGATACCAAACATGGGTGGCGAGCCCAGTGATGGTACAGAAGCAAAATGGCAGTTGGAGAATGTGTGTAGATTACAAGGATCTAAACAGGGCATGTGCACGCGACTGTTACGCCCTACCAGACATCGATGAAAAAATAGATTCGTTGGCAACATTCCGGTGGAAGTGTTTCCTTGATTGCTACAAAGGGTACCACCAGGTACAGATGGCGGTGCAAGATGAAGACAAAACCGCATTCCGCACGCCGACAGGGCTATACTGCTACACCAAGATGCCTTTCGGCTTAAAGAATGCGGGCGCGACCTATCAGAGGCTGATGAACGAGACATTCCACGATGCTATCGGCAAGTACATTGAAGTGTATATGGATGACTTAGTCATTATGAGCAAAGAAGAAAATACAATGCTGATGAACATCCAAAAAACGTTCGACACCTTGCGCGGAGTGAATATCAAGCTAAACCCAGCGAAATGCTCTTTCGGCATGGAAGAGGGAAAATTCCTGGGTTTCATCGTCACAAAAGATGGTTTCAAAGTAAATCCTGATAAGATATAAGCAATCGAACACATGCCTTCACCTTCGACGATCAAGGAGATGCAGAAATTGGCAGGACGATTGGCAGCACTCAACCGTTTCCTGGCTAATCATGCAGCTAAATCTTTCCTGTTTATCAAAACACTCCGCAATTGCATGAAGAAAAGCCAATTTCAGTGGACTCCGGAAGCCGAGAACGCATTCCGCGAGATGAAAGATTGCCTCATCGGGTTACCAACATTAACTGCACCGGTCAAGGGAGAACCTTTAGTGCCATACTTGTCAGCCTCCGACAAAGCAGTAGGAGCAGTGTTACTTGTCGATCGACAAGGTATCCAAACTCCAGTTTACTATGTGTCACGAACCCTGACCGACCCAGAAACCCGGTATGCCATCATGGAGAAACTAGTACTCGCATTGATCCACGCATCAAGACGGCTGCGCCGGTACTTCGCCAACCACGTCATCCACGTATTAACAAACTACAATATTGGTAACATCCTCGCAAGGCCAGGGATTTCAGGAAGACTAGCAAAGTGGGCAATTGACCTCGGGGGCCATAATGTGGTTTTCAGGCCAAGACCGGCAATCAAGGGCCAAGTACTAGCAGACTTCATGACAGAAGTACCTGACGACAAGGATCGGGAATGTAAAGCAATGGAAAAAGCCGAAAGACAGCAAGTCGAAGAACCATGGTTGTTATTCACAGACGGCGCGTCTAATGAGGATGGCGCAGGTGCAGGGCTTTGGCTGGTGAGCCCTGACAAACATGAATTCACTTACGCCATACGCCTGGATTTTAAGAGCACGAACAACGAAGCCGAATATGAAGCTTTTCTCGCTGGCTTAAGACTGGCAATCAAAATGGGAGTTAGACACATCGAAGCACATGTAGACTCCATGTTGGTGGCCCGGCAAATCAATGGTCAGTACGAAGCCAGAGGAGATGTAATGGGGCTCTACCTGAGTCAAGCAAAGACGTTGTTTCAAACCTTCTATTCCTACAAGATGCACCACATCAATAGAAGCGAGAACAAACCAGTAGACGCGCTGAGTAAACTCGCATCTACAAGCTTTCAACACCTAGCGAAGGATGTGCGCATAGAAGTTTTGAGCAACCCGTCAGTGCCGCTGTGAGAAGTAAGCGTTAACCAAGTGGGAACAACGTCATGGATGACTCCGATAATAGCGTACCTTCAATCTGGGACACTCCCAGAGAACAAAGCTGAGGCGAGAAAAATCCAGTACAAAGCTGAACATTATCAGATGGTCGAGGGAATCTTATATCGAAAGTCATACCTTGGGCCACTGTTAAGATGCGTCGACCCCGAAGATGCAAACTATTTGATCAGAGAAGTACACGAAGGAATTTGTGGTATACATGCAGGACCAAGAATGGTGGTGGCAAAGGTGATGAATGATGGGTATTATTGGCCCGGGATGCACTTAGACGCGGTTAAAGAATTGAGGAAATGCAGCGGGTGCCAAAGACACGCCCCCAAAACAATGCGCCCCAAGAATGAATTGGTACCAGTCACAACGGCATGGCCTTTTCAACAGTGGGGAATAGATATGGTCGGCCCTTCCCCCGAAGCCCCATGCGCTGTCAAATTCATAATAGTCGCAGTCGACTATTTTACCAAATGGGTAGAGGCAAAGGCACTTGCATCAACCACAGCCACGGTCGTCAAAAGATTCATATGGGAACAAATCATATGCCGCTTTGGATTACCACTCAAGATCGTCACTGACAACGGAACGAACTTTGCCGAAGACAATCTTCAACAGTGGTTTCAAGAACTACACATTGAGCACACCTTCTCCTCGGTAGCGCACCCGCAGGGGAATGGTCAAGTTGAAGCCGTCAACAAGAGTATTGTCGACGGAATCAAGGCAAGGTTGGGAGAAAAAAGAAGAGGTTGGGTAGACGAACTGCCCAGCATCTTGTGGGCCCATAGGACGATGCCCAAGACAAGCAACGGAGAAACACCGTTTAGCTTAGTTTACGGGACTGAGGCAGTAATACCAGCGGTGATAGGATTGCCGTCACCACGAATGCTCTCAATGAACCTTATCAACAATGAAGAAGAGAGGAGGATCGACCTTGACCTCCTAGAAGAAAGGAGAGAAATGGCGGCAATTAACGAAGCAAAGTACAAAACGAAGCTGGAAAAGTATTACAATTCCAAAGTCCGAGTCTGCACCTTCAATCCGGGAGAATACGTCCTCAGAGACAACGAGGCCTCAAATGCTGAAAAACCCGGAAAATTGGCTCCCAAGTGAGAGGGTCCATATGTCGTAGACGCAGTACTCGGAAAAGGAGCCTATAAGCTACGCACCATCGACAACAAGGAGGTTCCAAGAACTTGGAACGCTCAACAGCTGAGAAAGTGTTACCTGTAAAAAGATTATGTAATTGCAACGGCTGAATCGCCAACACATTCATAGTAATACAAGAAGTGTTTGGCTATCTTTCTATCATGCAAATTTCTTGTCACAACTGCATATATTACTTTGGGCATACACGAAAACATCAATGGCTCGACCATTAGGAAACGTTGTAGACCCCCAAGGCCTGTCACAAACAAAGTGCACAGCCGGGTTAATTACACAACTAAAGCCTAACAAACGCCAAATAAATACTTCGTGCCAACATAAACACGAAAGCATCGAACACAGGGCAAACAAACATTGTAAGCACCCCCAAGGCTGACCGCAGCTGGGTCCACACAATAACCTGTAATTCGATCACTTCGTATTCATGAACCAACCTGCGCACATAAACGACAGAATAAAACGTTGTAATAAACACAACACAACCTGTCAGCGCCATCATTCATTCGCGATATCTGGATCAAAGTAATTATACATGCACATATTATGATGTTAACAAAATTCGTGTAGGATCGATTTGACCGATCTAGTGAGTCAATCAGAACCAAATACCACTGTTTATGTGGCGGAAACACGTAAATAGCTTGAATCAAAGAGAATAGAGTAGAAAATAGAAGAATATCACTTTAAACACTGTTTCTCATTAATTGGTTGCTCAAAAATCCGGCAGCATAACAGTTTACAACTTGACAAATCGATACCAAATGAGAAACTAGAACCACTATATATAGAGAGGCTGATTCCACTCCTAATGACACCATGTCATTTCGGGTGGAATCTGATTCCATTCCTAATGACACCATGTCATTTCGGGTGGAATCTGATTCCATTCCTAATGACACCATGTCATTTCGGGTGGAATCACAACATAACAACATAACATTTACAAACAGCCCCCTATACTATATAAACTTGACAAAACAGACCCCTAGACTTAAGACAAAGGCTTTAGACACTGTGCACTAACAAACTCCCCCTTGGATACAGCCGAAGTCTTCAGTCTTGGTCTTCCAACCATTACATGGACTTGAACTTTTCTTCAATAGGCTTAGGCTTCTTCAGCAACATTTTCCGAAGCTTTTCTTTCTCTTTCACAGGCTCCCCCTTTCATCAATCTTCTGTGCTTTTTGGGATCGACACCTAGATAACCAGCAACAAACTTCCTTTTGCATCAAGCTCGTCTTCAGACTCCCCCTAAGACTCTGCTATCGGGATCTTAATCTGGAACTTTCACCTGCAAACCTCAAACATTTATAAGAATAGACATTTTAAATGTCCAGAATTGATGATCTGGTTCTTTCACAATCCTATAAAGATTTGACTATAAAAAGAATCCAATCAACTAAACCTAACACTTTTCTGATTAAACACCGTCACACCCAGTCAACCAAGTCCAAGTTAATGACCTTGATCAACTGATTGGCCTACCAAGTCCAAGTTAATGACCTTGGTTGACCGAATTATGAAGTACGCAGTATTTTTATTCTGAAAATAGTTCAAGTGAATGAACTTTTTAACGTTTTGAACTTTCAAACACTTTTAAAACATCAAACACTGTACCAATCATTATATAGCAATCTCTAGTTTACCCATCCCCCATCAAACACTGACATGTTCTGCACTCAAGCTTTGATCTTCCAATTCCCAACATCGGTTGTCGAAAAATAAGACGAGAAAAGAAAATCTTTTTGGATTTTAACTGAATAAACTGAAACTATGTACACACAATTTTTTTGTGAGTGTGTTAAGGAATCATATCAGCTGCCGATGAGATACAAGTACCGTTAAGCTTAGGTGACATATTAAGCATTAAACAATTTGCATTGATTGTCGATATACTGGTCCATTTTAAATTTTCACACAAAGTTCAATTTGTTCAGGATACGAATTTAATGTTTTAGGGACTTAAACTTATACGTGTGTCCCACCTCTTGAATATACTCCCGTATCCAGATCCCAATATTCAGTCTTACAGGTGAATATACCACAGATGATATCTGTAAGGGGTTAAATTGCGAGGGCCGTGAGAGCTCAGGTCGATCTTTCGATACGCAGAGAGATGACGGCTTCGACTTTTGGTGGGTCCCCTTTAGAGGATCTTTTTTACAACAGCATTAATTAGCAATTTTATTGTCTATTTTTGCTGAGGGCAGCGCTTATATTTCAAAGCATATGCAGAAAGTATTATCCGGGGACTAGGTCAGAAATTTCTTTCAGCAGAAGTCCCGGGATAATACCCCAGATATCACTGAGCATAAAGACCTAGTATCTCAGAAAGAGGGACCTTTCAAACAAGATTTCAGGGGTTACCTATATATCCAAGTAGTGTTCCCCACGAAATAAGCAAGTAATTTTTATGTTTATATCCCGAACAAATCTACTAAATGTGTAAAAACCTATCGGCATATCATCTACAAGATTGCTTAACACATTTATACTTTACAATTCTTTAGCGTACTGCACCTGTCTAGCTGATGTACTATCATTTCCCCTTTTTACACAAACTCATTTTTACTTTTTCAAATGTTTTTGGTTTTTATAGTTTTTATCATGTTTTTGTATTTTTCTGCGAATATTCTCCCCCTAAAAAGAAAAACATATTTTTGTGTTTTTGTTTTTATCGAAAAGCAGAAAATAAACTGTACAAACAAATTTGACAACATGACATTGTTCACGTCAGATCGCCGCCCAACTCGGCTTCACATTCAATAACCCTCCCAGATTGCAGATTCTTCATCCCATTCAATTTCAAAAGATAATAAAATCTCTTTTTGTCAAAAGATTTAGTATAAAAATCCGCTTTCTGATCATCGGTGTGCACATGTTCAATCCGAATTAACTTTTTCTCATGACAATCACGAATAAAATGATGACGGATCTCAATATGTTTTGTTTTTGAATGGTGAACCGGATTTTTAGTGATGTTAATGGCTGCTTCATTGTCCACATAAATCGGAGTATCTAAGAACTGCAAACCGAAGTCTCGCATCTGCTGTTGGATCCAAAGGATCTGCGAGCAACAGCTGGAGGCTGAAACGTATTCAGCCTCGCATGTAGAGAGCGCTACTGCGGTTTGTTTCTTACACTGCCAGGTGACGAGTCGAGTTCCGAAGAACTGACACCCAGCAGTGGTGGACTTTGCGTTTTGCTTGCAGCTTCCAAAATCAGAATCAGCAAAACCAGATAAAGTAAAGTCACCCGATCGAGGATACCATAAGCCGATGCTTGGGCAGCCTTTCAAATACCGTAAGATATGTTTTACTATGGTCAGGTGTGACTGCTTTGGATTTGACTGATATCTGGCACAGAGACACGTCGGGTACATGATGTCTGGACGGGAAGCCGTGAGATACATCAGAGAGCCAATGATAGATCGATACACTGTCTCGTCCATCTTCACACCATTCTCGTCTGGACAAATTCCATGATTCTGCGCGAGGGGGGTTGATGCTGGACTGCAATCTGTCATGTCAAACTTGTCAAGCACGTCCTTCACATACTTCGTTTGGTGAATGAAGATTCCATCGGGCATTTGTTCCACCTGCAGCCCGAGGAAGAACTTCATCTCCCCCATCGAACTCATTTCGAATTTCTTTTTCATCACCAACTCAAATTCTTTACACATATCGTCGTTTGTGGATCCAAAAATGATATCGTCAACATATATTTGCACGATCAACAAGTGACCTGCGTCTTCCTTGGTGAACAAAGTGCTGTCTACTGTGCCTCTTGTGAACCCGTTGTCCAACAAGTATGTCGAAAGCGTCTCGTACCAGGCTCTCGGGGCCTGGTGAAGTCCGTACAACGCTTTGTCCAGTAGATACACCTTGTTTTTGTGTTGTGGGTCTGTGAACCCCGGCGGTTGCCCCACATACACTTCTTCTCTGATTGTTCCGTAAAGGAAGGCAGATTTGACGTCAAGTTGATATACTTTAAAATCTTTCCATGACGCGAAGGCTAGAAAAATCCGAATTGCCTCAAGTCTGGCAACCGGCGCATAAACTTCATCATAATCTATTCCTTCCTGTTGACTGAAGCCTTGAACCACAAGTCGCGCTTTGTTTCTCACCACAACACCTCTGTCATCACGCTTACATTTAAAAACCCATTTCGTCTTGATTAACTTCTGGTTTTGTGGCAAATCAACAAGTCTCCAGACACCCAGCTTTTCGAACTGTTGCAGCTCCTCCTGCATTGCATTCACCCAGCTATCCTCGGTCAATGCCTCTTTGTAAGTTCTGGGCTCTATCTGCGAAATAAAACATTTTAATGAGACTTCTTTTTGTATATTAGCAATAGATGAATAGAAACATGTAAGAGCTTGATCTATTTGATGTCGTGTTTTAACACCACTTTGTAGGTCACCAATAATCTGTTCTGAGGGGTGATAAGACAAATTCCGTGGCATAACATTGTCAGGCACATTCACTTCCGATTCCAAATTCGATATGTTAAGATCAACAATAAGATCAATGGTTTGATCCTCAGCTTCCGTTGTTTCCTCGTCAAAAGTCGGAGCGGGTTCCACTTCTGAGTCGTCAGATTCATCAAACGATGGAGCTGGTTCCTCTGGTGGTTCTTGAGCTGTTCCACTTGGTCCTGCTTCATCATCGTGAGTACCCACGGTGGGTTGAGAAACTTCTAGCGGTCTAGAAACTTGCTCCTGTGACACTGTTTGCTGATATAAGTACATAAGAGCTATTTCCTCCTCACTCGGCTTGACCGGTAGATGAAACGACTCCCAGAGCTTATCGTAGTCGAACAGGAATCTTTGTCCGGGAAGTTGTGCTGATGGAGTATGCTTCTGGCAATCCACGTGTTGAACTTGAATCACCTTACTCAGACATGGTACAAACACCCTCTTGAGTGGGCTAGCGTAACCTACAAAGAAACCTTCATTAGCTTTAGCTCCAAATTTACCATTTTCATCAATAAATGTACAAGGAGACCCAAATGGCTCCAAAAACTCAAGATTCGGCTTATAACGATGCAGCAGCTCAAAGCAAGTCTTTTTATACTTCTTGACAGTTAAAACTCTATTCAAAGTGTAACAGGCTGCTGATACGGCTTCACTCCAGAAAAAGATTGGTAGCTTGGAATCGGCTAACATTGTACGGGCTGTTTCAATCAGGGTTCGATTCTTTCGTTCAGCTACACCGTTTTGCTGTGGTGTATACGGCGCACTGAATTCATGAAGAATTCCCTTCTCATTGCAGAACTCGTACATCTTGTTGTTCTTGAATTCTGTTCCGTTGTCGCTCCGAATCCTCCGAATTGGCAGTTTATACACCGTTTCCATCTTTTTAAAAAGCACCATAAAAAACTCAAAAGTTTGATCTTTTCGTTCCAAGCACACTACCCAAGAAAATCTAGTAAAGTCATCAGTCACCACCAAGCAATATAAGTCTCCACTGATGCTCTTTACGTTGACAGGCCCGAAGAGATCCATGTGCAATCTCTCAAGAGGTAACCTTATTGAGTTGAGTATCTTTGGTGGATGTGACTTCCGAGTCTGCTTTCCCTTCTTACATGCAACATAATCATCATTTAAGTGAAAATTTTTCAAATTTACACCATCAACCAAATCATTGTGTACCAAAAAGTTCATTTTGCGAACATGAATGTGGCCCATCTTACGATGCCACATTATCGAATCCTTTTCTGTCGCTTTAGTCTTTGACACAAAACACTGTTTCAGATGGGTTGTTGTTGTTGCGATGTTCATATCAAGATAATACAAGTCATGTTCTCGTGGAGCACGCAACAACACCATCTCATCAGGAATTTTAAACCCTGGTTTCAAAACCACACATTCAGTTTTTGTAAAATGTACACTAAAATCTTTATCACAGATTTGTGAAATACTGAGTAAATTGTTTGTTAACTCTATTATGTAGTTCACTTTGTCGAATGAAATCACTCCATTTGTCAGTGTTCCTTGACCAACAATCCTTCCACCTTGATTCCCGGCAAATCCTACATAGCTTCCATTTACAGATTTGACATCATATAGCAAAGCAAGCGTCCCAGTCATATTCCTTGAAGCGCCACTATCCATAATCCACTTCGATAGAATAGACTTGGGCAGCCCCTGCAAATATCAAATCGAATTCATTCAAATAATGAAACCCATGGTTTGTTAACTGTTGACACACTCCCAAACTCTACATCACATTTTTCATCAATCTTTGGAAAATTAAACGTGACATTTAGAATCTCAGTTTTAGCTTTTGGTTTTTCTTCATTTTTGATCGGGGGAAACTCTGCAAGAAACCTATCAAGTTCAAATTCAAATTCTTGTTTATCATTAGCATCCACTTTTGATGCATAAAATTCCTTTGTCCCTTTAACTTTTCTGTCAACCATTTTTCCAAAAATATTTAAAACAGTTGGATTAAAGGCTTTTGATTCAAACTTTAACTCATTCTCCACTTTCTTTACCTCAACTGATTGTGATTGGGTTTCAAAAACTTTTGTTTCATTCTTCAAAATGTTTTCCATCTTTTTCTCCTCAACTGATGGTTTTGATTTTGCAACCCATGACTGGTTTTCAAAAACTTTTGTTTTTGGATAAATCCTTGAAGTCTTTTGTGACTTAGAAGATTCACCAATCTCGAACGTCGATTTCGGCTTATCTTCCGACTTCAATGATTCACCTCTCTTCAATATGCGAATTTGTGAAACCATTGGTTTTTTACCATTTTTATCAACTGGTGACTTAGGTCGAGGTTTTTGAATAACAGGTTTAATGACAGATTTTTCGAAAACTTTCTTGCAATGTTTTGCCATGTGGCCGATCTCATTGCAGCGATAACAAACTCTTTTGTCATACTCAACAAAAGTTGACTTGAATGACTCTACTTTCAATTTCTTAGCTGCATTGAAATCGTCAACTGCTTTTTGACTAAAAATATATTCCTTCTCATCATCCACACTTGGTCTGACAACAAAAACATCAATCATTTTATCTTTTGGCTTGACAACCTTCTTAGCCATCTTTTTCTCAAAACCAATTCCTTTGTTTTTAAAGCTGTTACTATTTTTCTTGTTACCATTACCATCCCATTCCTTTTTTTCCGAGTGGTTGACACGTGTTGTAAGAAATGACTTTTTAGGTTTCGAAAAGAATTCTTTGTTGTTTACCATATTAATGTCCATTTCAACCAATTTGAAAACTTTCTCGACATTTTCAATCTTAACATTCTGAAGAGGATACTCGAAATCAGAGTAAAGCTTGCCAGTTCCAATCATAGTGTAAACCACCATAATCGGATCATCATTCGTACTCTTATCTGATTTCGGTATGAAACGGTCTAAAAAGTTATTCTCTTCTTCAGAATCAGTATCAGACTTCTCAGAATGAGATTTCATAACTTCAACATCAGAGTTATCACTCTCTTCATCTAACACCTGATCGACAACAGTCTTGATAACCTGTGACTCACTGTCGGTGTCAGACGCAGAGAATGTAACATCTATGCTCTCTGGCAATTCATCCTCAATTGTCCTCAGTTTGAGATTCAAAGCAGCTTCCACCCCATCTGGATACTTTTGAGTATAATGATTCCACATTGGGGGTGGAATGCTTGTAAAGACTGGTGTTGCATTGATCTGTTGTGGAATAATCTGTTCAAGGACATATGACGATGCAGCATAGCTCATCAATTTCTTATCGATTCGCTCATTTTCAATTTTAGTTAATTCTAACTCTTTCTTTAATGATGCGATTGTGTCAAGATGAAAATTAACTTCCACTTGTTTATCAAAAAGTGTTGCTTTTGCTAGTTTTGTGGCTTTATCATTTTCAACACTTTCTTCTTGAATCATTTTAATTGATCTGACCAATGTATCATACGCCTCTTTGACTTGACCAAGGTCAAACTTAATCATATCAGCTTGGTGTTTCAATTCCTGATACTTAGTGTCTTTTTCAAGACACTCCGTGCATGGTTCTAAACACTGTTTGCACGGTGTTTCAGAAATTGTAACAACCTTTTCAACAACCTGCTCTATACAATTAGTTTTACCGACATTGTTTGACTCAGACTCAAACACTTTCTCAGATTTGACCTCCTCACTTTTAGACTCCTTGACAGATTCCTTTTGTACTGACTCGGTTTCAACAGACTCTGGTTTAACAGATTCTGTGTCTACCTCTTTCAGTTTCGCCATTAGAGCTTTGTCAGCTATGTCTTTCAACGTTTCTTCAGTCATCTCTTTCGACACATCTATCAACTCTTCAACGACTTCTTTCTTCTCTTCAAACCTTGGACATGATCCGGTCATTGGTTCTTCAAAATAACCTGCAAAAGATTCAGAAATGTTAGGAGGCAATACAGATTTCATTAAGCTTCCCAAAACCTCCTGCTCTGACTGATGATAATACACTTCAGCAGCTATTTCTTCAACATCGATCACATTCTTAGTAGGAATCTCTTCAACAACTACAGACACATCTTCAGTAGCTATCTCTGCCTCAGAAACCATCTCAGATATCTCAACAACTTCTGCCATCATAGCTTGCTCATCACTACCGGGGATATACTTATCCCAGCTGAAACCTGCAGCAACCTTTTCATCATCTTGATTCACGATCATCGCCTTTTCTGGTTTATTCTCAATTTGTGGCCTTTGAACAGTTGGCTGTTGATTTGGTCGGTGATAGATTGCTTGCTTGTAGTAGTCGTTGGTGAACGAGTTTTGATGATTGTTTACTTCACGGTTCGGACATTCTCTCTTGAAATGACCACGTTCTTTACATTTAAAACATGTAACTTTCGATTTGTCGAATCCTAACTTTTGATCGGGGCCTGATAAACTGTTCCGGCCTGTAATTTCCATGAAACGTTGAGCCCTCCTCACCAAACTAGCCATGCCCCATTTGATGTCAATCAGTTCAAGTTCTTCGGGATCGATTTGGTCGTAATCCTCCTTCGTCATATCAGGATTACCAATTCTCCCTGCTACTAAGCCTTCATAAGCCTCAAGAACGGAAGCAAGTAACGCAATGTGTCGTTTCGCGGCTGTTTCAGTAATTTCATTTCCATTCTTAATATTCACCGCAATATTACACTGCACCCCAGAAACGTATGCCTGATGATTTGATCCAGTAGAACTTTGAGATGAAGGCTGTTCCTGAGCTTTGACATTTGGTTCAAAGTTCGCAAATGGTGAAGAATTGCCGGATTGCGGAGTGTTTGAAGAAACACTTGAAGTGTTATCAGCAATGAACCCTGTTTGTATTTTTGGGCTTTGATTGTTTGATACTGTAGGATTGCCTTTGTAATACAACGATACATCCTGCTGTACACTTGCTGAGTTCATTTTCTTGATTTTCAGCAATTCCAACTCGTGAGCTTCAATCTTTTCTATGAACAAACTAAGATTGTAATTGGCAAAGTCTGAATTGTTCTTTAGCATCATCAGGTATGTGCCCCACTCGTCATAAGGTAACGCATCAGCCAATTTGTCAATCCATTCTTCATCGGTCTTTTCAATTTTTAATCTATTCATCTCAAGTACCAAATGGCAATATCTTTCAATTAGTTGCCTTGTAGTTTCACCCTTCATACCGGTAAAAATATCAAACTCCTTCTTGAGCAAAGCCTTCTTGTTCTTGATCATGGAATCACTGCCTTCAAACTTTGCTTTCAATGCAAACCACATAGATTGAGCATTATCTTCATATTGCAACAATACTAGAATATCTTCTTTGATAGCCTGCTGGAGAATACTAATCATCTTTTTCTCGGCTTTGAAATCATTCTGTTCTGATTCTGTCAAGCTTATAATATTCTTCTTATTATTTAAACCATCAACTGGTGGAACATACTTTCTCTCTATCTTCATCCAGCATTCAAAATGGTTAGCCTGAACCCAGTTCTTAAATCTGCTTGACCATCCTGCATATTCATCTATGTTCATCAGTTTGGGAGGCTTTTGCATTGTTCCCAATTCGTTCTCCATGTTGGCATTTTGTATAACACTACTTGATGTTTGTCCTGCTACCATACCACTGCCGGAGAAGAAGTTGTAAAAATCTTGGTTTTCCATTTTTAGAATTTTGATTACTGAAAAATGTTTTAACTTTTGTAAACAGGTGACTTTGCTGAAAACACGTTCTACACAAACTGGACTTCAGACGAAATATCACGAACAAAATAGACCTTAACCCTCAAACCATGATTTTTAATGTTGAATATAATTTTGAGCGAAATCAGAATTTCTAAGTAAGATTGAAATCAAGTTTTATCACTTAAGAACGAAATCCCGTTTTAACACTTAAGGGTGAAATCAAAATTTTTCACAGAAGTGGAATCAGAAGCTAACACCAGGAGTGGAATCACACTTTTCCACAGGAGTGGAATCAGAAGTTAACACCAGGAGTGGAATCACACTTTTCCACAGGAGTGGAATCAGAAGTTAACACCAGGAGTGGAATCACACTTTTCCACAGGAGTGGAATCAGAAGTTAACACCAGGAGTGGAATCACACTTTTCCACAGGAGCGGAATCAGATGTTAACACTAGGAGTGGAATCAGAAGTTAACACTAGGAGTGGAATTAGATGTTAACACTAGGAGCGGAATCAACCGAATGTCATTACGAGCGGAATCAGGTTTCAAGCCATTTTTTACCAATTTTAAGCCGAATTTTAAGCTGATACTCTCAAGGGTTTGTTAAATGTCACTTTTACACACAATACTCAAAACTCAGTCCATTTTGTCCGTGGCAATGTCCAGAAATCCAAAAAATGTAGTAAAAATGCTTTGATTCAGGTATTTTAGCTCATAACTGGCTCTGATACCAATTGTAGGATCGATTTGACCGATCTAGTGAGTCAATCAGAACCAAATACCACTGTTTATGTGGCGGAAACACGTAAACAGCTTGAATCAAAGAGAATAGAGTAGAAAATAGAAGAATATCACTTTAAACACTGTTTCTCATTAATTGGTTGCTCAAAAATCCGGCAGCATAACAGTTTACAACTTGACAAATCGATACCAAATGAGAAACTAGAACCACTATATATAGAGAGGCTGATTCCACTCCTAATGACACCATGTCATTTCGGGTGGAATCTGATTCCATTCCTAATGACACCATGTCATTTCGGGTGGAATCTGATTCCATTCCTAATGACACCATGTCATTTCGGGTGGAATCACAACATAACAACATAACATTTACAAACAGCCCCCTATACTATATAAACTTGACAAAACAGACCCCTAGACTTAAGACAAAGGCTTTAGACACTGTGCACTAACAATTCGCAATAAAACGAAGGCAAAATGTTAACATAACAAACGTCAAGCATACCCAATTGTTCAGAAGCACGAAAGATAAGCAAAAATTAAAATTGTTCACAAACTTGTAAAATAGTTACAAGGCCGTCTAAGGCCATACGCGGCACGCAGGCCGAAATCCTTCATTGGGGATGACTGGTCCTAGCACCTTCATCACCAAGCGCCTTCTTTAACAAAGCAACACCATTTGGCTTCTGAGATAGCTTTCGAGCAGCCTTGACAACGGCAAACTCCAAAGATGAGAACTCCTTACGCTTGGCAGCATATTTACCATCACAATCTTCTTTATAAAGTTCGAAGTGGTAGTCTTTTTCACTGCTCGCGGCCGCATCCTTCCCCTCAGCATAACCATACTTCCGACCACTATCGTACCCCGCTTGGCCTAATTCGAACATGTAAGTGGCAAGCTCGCGAGAGTTCACAATACGATCCGCAAGCTGCAAATTACAACAAGGTAAGAAGGAAGTACAGTAAATCAAAAGACAAATAAACACAGGAAGCTACCAAAGGCACCGCGCGCGAGAGAAGTCACTTGCAATCAGCAGAAACTTCTTCAAGCAGAAGTTCTGAAGCCTTGCACTCAGCAATTTTCTCCTCAAGGAGACGCTCAGCAGCTTCACATTCAGAAACCTTCTGCCTAGCAAGGCCATCCAGTTTGGCAATGCGATCAACATACTCTTTTTCCTTCTTCTCAAACGTGACACGCGCCCGTTCAGCTTCCTCAGCAATCTCTGTCTTTTCACCAGACAAACGCACAATAGCGTCACGTTGAGATCTCAGCTCGGCATTAGTATGCTCACACGCAGCTTCCCAATTTTTCTGCTTGTCAACATTGACTTGCTTCTCTTGGGCAAGTTTCTGTTCTGCATCAGATACCCTCCACATCAACCCCTTCTTCTCAGCATTAAATTTTTCTCTCTCTTCCGTGAATAGCTTCTTTTCATTTTCAAACTCAAGAGTGTCTTACCCCATCAGCTTCCACTCACGGACAATCTCCTAAGAAGTGGACAGGAAGTTAACCCCGGCACGAACGTGATCATCTAACAGTTCCAACCGGCGGCGCCTCTTCTGAAATAACCTTTCAGCTGGGGGGAGAGACAGAGAGAAAAACTCATGACAGTTATCCAGATCATTCATCCAGGAACCCTGGGATAGATTCCAGCGAGGCGCATGAGGAAGATCATCACAAGCAGGATTCTGTGTATCAAAAGAATCAGCATGCACATTCTCAAACTGAGGGCTGCAGACAGCACTTGAAGTAGCTCCACCATCGCCGCCCGGATGGCGTTTAGTATAAATGGTTTGATGTGGAACAGTCTGACTGGACTCCACTGTAAAATCAACGCCCTTACCTCTACCATCGCCACCAGCAGTATCACCACCACCTTCAGCCACTTGCTCGGTAATCACCTCATCCTCTTTTTTCTTCCCAAGATCCTCACGAGGAGGAGACAAGTCAATATTTCTTGACGGCGGAGAGGTAGGAGGAGTAATTTTTTAAACCTCGACCACGCGCGGTGGTTTCCCTGACTTGACACCTGAGACAAGAGAATAACAGAATAAAAAACAAGCAAACAACCCATACGACTGCACCCACAATCACAAATGCCCCACCTGTAGGAGCAGAGGCGGCAAATATTTCCTCCAAGAGATTCCCATGACCTTCACTAAAAATACCCATATCAATTTCAGATTCGGATGGTGCAGGAGGAGTCTCCTTCTGGAGTTTAATCTTTTTAGAAGCAAGTAGAGCAGCAGCCTGCTCATCAAGTTTCCGCTTTTTGTCATCAAGAGCTTTTTTATGCATCAGTTCCGTCAAAGTAGCGTGGTCGTCCGGATCAGAACCATGAGGTTTCTCCCCGGTCCCTAAACCAGACAATGTATCAGAAACAACTACGTAATCTAGGATAGGAAGAGTAGAGGGTTGCTTACGCGAAGTACCAGCAGATTTCCCCTCAACCCTCTGCTCCTTCCTCTCTGGCTTATCAGTTTTCGTTTTCCTTCTCGTCTCCAGTTGATCAGCAGGCCCAACCGGATCATCTTCCTCATCATCAACAGGCTCGTTCACCGGCTCATGCACAACCCCCTGCGCCGGACCTGCATGTGGATAACGAGAAGTTAGGTCTTCAAAAGATCTGCCAGACCCATCACTCGAGAGAACAATAACTTCCTCTCGAACAAAATCAAAAGCATCATCATCATCCTCACTATCTTCACCTAAGCCAGTGTTGGCATAAGCAGTGAAACTCTCATTGGTCGGATGCAGGAAACGACCACGAATCTGATCCAACCAGGGTCGTTTCTCAGGCTTTTGAATCGCCTCAACCATGGCACCACGAAGATGCAACAAGGTGTAACCCACTGCAAAAAACATGCAACACGAAGATGAGGAGCAACGGCAAAAGTAATACAAAAATATATACAAAAGAGAGACAAAAGGTTACAGAACATCACTCATATTTACCCTCATAGCCATAAACCGGAACACCCAAGGGATTCTTCGGACGCCACAACATGCTCATCCCAGCGCCCACCAACGCCATCTCTTCGAGCTAAAGAATAGGAGTGGCTTTATGAGTCAACTTTTTATACCAGGCTTGCTCTGAAAAATTTGCAACCACATCAACCTTGGGGATCCCCTCACTCCCTGCCCGGTAGTGCATATCTACCGGGATGACCCCTCGGCGAATATAGAAAAATTTTGATTTCCAGTCATGAAGACTCTTTAAAGGCATAGAACAAACTGGAGCAATACCGGTCCGAGCATTAAACGAATAAAACCCACTTGTATACGAAACGGTATAAAAGACGTTGAACATCTCAAACGTCAGATCCAAACGGTTAGCCATACAAACAAACTCAAAGTGAGTAATATGGGGAAGCCCGATAGCATTGATCTGAGAAATGTGAAGCCCGTAGTTCCTCAACACATCAGCAGTGAATCCCGTCATGGGGAGCCTGAAGTTGCCTTCCTGGAAGAAAGAAGCATACAAAGTAATATAACCGGGAGGAGCGTCCATGGCGGTAGAACCTGGGGTGGGAAACTGAGCACCCCACTCGGGAAGAAAACCCATCTCCCTCACCAAGTTATGTAACTCCTCCTCTTTCCACCCTATTATCGCCTGATCCGGGCCTGGTGGAGTTTTACCTTTGTTCCTTTTCTTCCTCTAAGAAGGATTTGCTCCAGACATAATCGAAATATAATATGAGTGAACTCTGGAGGAAGGGTGAAGAGGATGAAGAAATGGGAGAGAAATCAGGAATTCAAATTTTGAAAAGTAAAGGTTTAGGAGGAACCGCCTTGTATTTATACCCATCGCATTTAATGCGATGGGTAGTGAACCGTCAGAGGTGCAGCAGGACACCCAATCAGGGAAAGACACGTCAGAGGAGAGAGAAGACGCCATCACCTTTTTTCGGAAACGTGTGAAACAGACACCTGCCACCGTGACATAAATTAACTGACATGACTGAAAAGGCGCCTGTTCACCTGACACCAGACAGTCACATCAGTCGCTCCCTCCCAAGACTACAAAACTTCCTCCAGAAGACAACAGAAAATGCCATTGCGCCATGCGTCCATTTGGCTCAACTTTTATAAAATTGCCAAAACCCATGCGCGGTGCGTCCATTTGGCTCAACCTTTACAAATTGCCAAAACCCATGCGCCATACGTCCATATGGCTTAACTTTTACAAAGTTGCCAAAACCATGCGCCATGCGTCCATTTGGCTCAACTTTTACAAGTTGCCAAAACCCATGCGCCGTGCGTCCATTTGGCTCAACTTTACAAAGTTGCCAAAACCCGTGCGCCACGCGTCCATTTGGCTCAACTTTACAAGTCGCCAAAACCCGTGCGCCACGCGTCCATTTGGCTCAACTTTACAAGTCGCCAAAACCCGTGCGCCATGCGTCCATTTTTCTCAACTTTTACAAACTGCCAAAACCCATGCGCCATGCGCCCATTTGGCTCAAGTTTTATACGTTGCCAAAACCTACGCGCCATGCGTCCATCAGGTGCAATTTTTTAGGTCTCCCCATAACAAACGTACGCCATAAAAACCACTACCTTCATAAGTCCAGAATCCCTCCTAGACGATCAACTCAACTAGAAGGCACACTGGACTGGGGGGACTTGAAGAGGTATGGTCCCAATTCCTTGTCCACATGGCAAGGACCACACCACTTTTCCATCTTATGTGGCGCTGACATCAACGAGATCATCCAGAAGCTGAAGCTTCTGGAAAATATCAAGGTGGCACCAAAGATGCTCCATCCGACATAAAGGACAACACGTGTCACCAGTCATCAGGCGCCAGGTAGACCTGCAACGAATCAAGAAGCAGTCCGACAGCACCAGTACGACGTCTCCAAAATAGACAAATGTAAGCGCGCCATGTGTACCACTACACTGACCTCAACAGAGGAGACCAAGATGATATTCCCCTTGGTCGGACAGCTGGCGCGCAACCACAGCTGGCACAGCTGCTCCTCCCTCCTTCACCCTCCGGCTATAAATAGGACCCTTCATCATCCAGGTTGAATCATCTCGCTCTCTACACTCTCACACCTAACACACACTGTTTATTCTCCCTCAGAACAGTACTTATTCTCACACCGGAGCCCGGTTAAGAGGGAAACCCCCATATTCCCCTCTTAACGAGACTAACGGTGTTGCTGTTTTGTAGGACCCAAGTCATCCCACGAGTAAGAAAGGAGATTGAACCCTCAGAAGAAATAACCCCACATATTAACCTTAGCGTTAACCTGTGTTTCATCAAAGGGTAACTTTGTCAAACGAAATTTTATCTTGATTCTTAAAAAAGAATAAAAAAGTAAAGGGTTGGTTCTTAAAAAACGTCGCCTACTGTGGGGCTCGAACCCACAACCACAAGATTAAGAGCCTTGCGCTCTACCAACTGAGCTAGACGGGCTGTTTTGAAATGTTTTTCGTTTTTGTTTATTAGATCATTATACACAAGACTCGGAAAAAATAAAACTGCAGGTATGGTCTTTTTCTTAGTTTCAGACTTTCAGTTGTTTTTCAAAGTTTGTAAATTTTATATATGATTTTAATATGATATGATATACTTCAGTTGTTTTTCATAGTTAACCAGTGGTATTAAATCCGCGCGTTGCGCCGGAAATCCTCACATTGAGTGGTGGGTGGGTATCAGTTCGTTTAACTACGGTATCAACACTTGTTATAACAACTAATAGAGAAAAAAAATAAAAAACAAATCATGATATGACCAAAAATATACCAATACAGCAAGAATTTGGTCTGTATCGGTGTATTTCGTTACGCCACCTACAACTTTACAGCAACCCATAAAGAAAAAAAATCTTGATATGACCAAAAAATACCGACACGTGATTTACATCGATCAAAAAGAATCTTGATATGATCAAAAAATACCGACATGTGATTTACATCGATAAAACAACAAACACAAATTAAATAAGATATATAAAAAACCACATAACATATATAAAAAACCATTAAATAACAAAAAAAAACTTTTAAAACCAATAACTACTATTCATTCAGTTTGTTTATTAATAGTATAGTATATAAATATAATATAATAGTATATAATATATAATTCATGATTTATGATTTGGATATACATACATGGTGAGTAGGTGTGTTCATCGGGTCTTTTCTTCGGGTTTCGGGTTTTTCGGGTTGAGTTGTTCGGATTTTTGTCTAGGAAAAATTGACCCGATAACCGACCCATTTAAAGTTCTGGTTAGTCGGTTTTGGCTTATTCGGGTTCGGGTTAGTTCGGGTTGGGTTATTCGGTCTTCGGGTTTGGATGTAAAATGAAAAATTAATGTTTTTTTACAACATCTCATCAAAATTCATATTGCTACTTTAAAAATACCATCAAAGTTCAAACATTATTTGACAATATGCTATTATAATATTTAAAAGTCTCAAAACTTAATGTTTCATATATTAAATACTGCAAACCAAAACACTTCTATAAGAAAAAACAATAAATCTTTGGGTTTTTTTTTGGGTTTCATGTTTCGGGTTTTTCTGGTTTTTTTGTAGAGAAAAAGTGACCCGATAACCGAACCATTTAAAGTTCGGGTTGGTCGGGTTCAGGTTTCTCGGGTTCGGGTTTTTCAGATATTCGTTAATTCGGGTTCGGGTGGCTTTGAATTCCGATCGGTTTCGGGTTTTGGATAAAAGTGAACAGCTCTAATGGTGAGAAGTTTGCCTATGGATGTAGGGTATAATAATAAGTGAGTTTGTTTCACATGTGTTCTAAATGACAATATTGCTACTCCATGGCCTTCATTGTCTTGAACTTTGGTTAATTGGATAGAATTCATTAGGGTTGTATATAGTCGACTTTGATGCATTTTGTTTACCATGAATTTGTATCTATGTATGAAGATATATTACTGGCTTTCATTTTCATTTTGGGGATTTCTAGGCAGGTATAATTAGGGCTAGAAAACGTTGTACGATTACTAATTTCATACCTTTCAAAGTAAAGAAATGGATCAGGCACAAATCATTATCATTTCACTAAACTTGTAAATGAGCATACATGTATATACAGAGGAGACTAACTAACATAACCACCTAACCTCCTAAACTAATCAACTCTATACATAGAAACTAACTGTACACACTAATATGCCCCCTCAAGCTGAACGGGTCGCATCTACGTGAAGCTTAGACCACAAGGTATCAAAACGGACTGAAAATAAGCCTTTGGTCAATAAATCTGCAAGCTGAAGTGTAGTAGGCACATAACTAACACGTAAAGTCTGAGCAAATACCATATCACGAATAAAATGCAAATCAATCTCAAGATGTTTTGTACGCTGATGAAACACCGGGTTGACTTCAAGATAAGTAGCACCAATGTTGTCACACCAAAGAGTTGGTGGACATGATAATGAAACATGTAGCTCCTGTAATACAGACGTAATCCAAAGAATCTCTGCAGCAGTATGAGCTAGAGCATGATACTCAGCCTCGGTACTTGACCGAGCGACAGTATGCTGTTTCTTGGAACTCCAACTGATGAGGTTGGGTCCAAAAAATATACAATAACAAGTAGTCGAACGTCGGTCATTAGGGCAACCCGCCCAGTCAGCATCATAATAAGCATGTAAATCAAATACATCAGATCAACAAATGCATAAACCATGAGACATAGTACCTCTGAGATACCGCAATATACGCTTGACTGCCACTCAATGATGATCAGTAGGTGTCTGAAGAAACTGAGACACCTTACTGACAGCATAATCAATCTTAGGGCGAGTCAAGGCAAGATACTGTAAAGCACCAACGGTACTCTGGTACAAAGTAGGATTAGGCAGAGGATCTCCAAAATGTCGAGAAAGCTGACGACCCGAAGTGACAGGAATAGATAAAGGTCCACAATCATCCATACCAGTACGCTGTAACAAATCACTCAAGTAGCGTTGTTGTGATAAATGTAAAGTATTCTCATGAAAAGTAGCCTGAACACCCAAAAAATATGATAAAGCACCCAAATCCTTGAGTGCAAATTGGGAGTGTAAACGCTCAATCAATCCTGTAACATAAGCTGAAGAACTCCCAGTGATGATAATATTGTGATGATAATATCATCAACATATACCAAGACATAACAAATAACAGAATCTCTGCTATAAACAAACAATGATGTATCAGACAAACAATGTGTAAAGCCATCAGTGACAAGAGTAGCCGATAGCTTGGAAAACCAAGCACGAGGAGCCTGCTTCAGACCATAAAGAGCCTTCTAGAGTAAACAAACATGATGTGGATGAGCAGTGTCAACGAAGCCTGGAGGCTGTGACATGTACACAGTCTCAGATAAATCTCCATGAAGAAAGGCATTGTTGATATCAACCTGTCGAATGGTCCAACTACGAGTGAAAGCAACAAATAAAACGAGTCGAATAGTGGTCGGTTTGACTACGAGACTAAAAGTCTCGATGTAGTCAATACCCTCTGTCTGATGAGCCCTTTGCAATAAGCCGGGCTTTGTATCGACTAACTGAACAATCAGGATTACGGTTAATCCTATAAACCTACATACAGCCAACAATATTAGCATTAGTGGGTGCGGGAACAAGAACCCAGGTCTTGTTTGAGTGTAATGCAGACATCTCTGATCGCATTGCATCCCACCAAACAGACCACTGCTGGGCTTGACGAAAAGTAGAAGGCTCAGTAGTAGGAACAGTAGAAGCCTGATATAGTACATGGTCAGGAAACTATTTAGGCTGAATAGTATGATCACGTGAACGAGTAACCATCGGATGAGAAGAACGTGAATAGGAGGAGGATGAGAAGGAGGAGAAGAAGATAAAGACTGAAAATCATGAGAAATAGGAGAAACTGAAGGAATAGGAGAAGAAGTAGAAAATGAAGAAGGATGAGGAATACAAAAAGGAGGACCAAACGAAGAATAAGCGAAAGAGGAAGAGCCCTCTGAAATCTTAAAGATAGTCTTATGAAAACGAACATGTCGAGATGTGTAAGTACGAGATGTACGAGGATCATAACAAAGATATCCAAGATGAGAAGGAGCATATCCAACAAAGATGCAAGGAATAGACTTGGGTGAAAGTTTATCCTCACGAGTATCTCCAAGAAATGGATAACACAAACACCCAAAAGTATGAAGAATCTATTAATCAGGTTTGGAACCAAATATCACCTCATAGGGAGAAGAGTGATGAAGCACCGGTGAAGGCAAGCGGTTAATGAGAAAGGCTGCAGTAGCATATGCATCATACCAAAATTTCTTTGGTAGATGTGCATGGAATACTAAGGCATGAGCAATCTCTGAAAGATAATGTTTTTTTTGCTCAGTAACTGTAACACCTCATAAAATCGTGTCCAATAATGTATTGACACGTGTCCCTAATCTTAATTGTGCCAAAAGTTGGCTAAGAGGGACTAATTTTTCCAAAATCGAAAACTATGAATGTGGAGGGAATAAAAGTATCAACATGCTAAAACTAAGCCTCTGAGTGACCTTATATGGTGTCCGTATTCTCAAATAAGCCACTTGTTGGACGAGAGGAGCCGTTTGCATAATCGTTTGAAAGTTTGCGTTATTGTTTGAAAGTTTGCGCGACGAAGGGTTAAAAGAGTCAACATGTTAATTCTTACCTCTGAGTGACCTTTTAACAAACCCGGAGCTTATGATGTTCAATCATACTCTCGGGAATGCCTAATATTGGCTATATAGGGCTTTGACGCCGTTAAACGATAACACACGCAAGTTTGTGAATTAAAGGGGTTAAAAGTGTCAACATGTTAATTCTTACCTCTGAATGACCTTTTAACGAACCGAGAGCTTCATGATGTTTGATCACACTCTCGGGAATGCCTAATGTTGGCCAATTAGGGTTTTGTTCCATAAGATGATAAAATATGCAAGTTTGTGAGTTAAAGGACTAAACGCGTCAAAACTGCAAAAGTATGCCAATTCGCGTATATTCTACATTCAGACCATATACGCACATCGAAAATTTTTTGTAATCATTAAAATATTATATTTTAGTGATATGAATTCAAAAATATTATTCGTTGCGAAATTTGGATCGTTTTCGCGTTCGTTAAAGCGTTCGTCGTAATTAAGCGAAAAACGCAACTGTATTACCGAACGAACCGACATCCATGACATTTTTAGCATAATTCAAGTTAAATATACTTTAACTTCCTTATGGAGCTTAAAAATGGGGTTAACGGGTGTTAGAAGTGCCAAAACGTGACAAAACATGTGCACGGACTAAAACTGCCAAACTTCAAAATCTGACTTGCAACCCACTCAAACAGATTTAACTGGTTTATTTTGATTCTATGGGTTGTACACTGGATTGAGACACCTGTAAGGACACTTGTTATCATCCTAAGAATTTCCATAACACCTGTAATCATCCTAGCACTTCTCAAAATCTATAAATAGGCCTTGATTTTCACTTGAACAACTTGCACCTTTATTCCATTCTTTCTATTCTCTCAAATCTGGAAGTTTCTGAGCATATTGGGAGCATCCTTTGAGTTCTCTTCAGTCCCTAGGACCACTTGTGAGTGTTCCTTTCGTGACTAGTTCTTTTATAAGGCTTTTAAAGCCGAAAAGTCAAGCGTTTATGATAAACTCTTTGACTTTCAGTTAGACCTTAAATGGTCAAGCCATTGTTCACAATGAACATGGCTACATGATCGTAATTAGGTAGGTGTTAATCCCTCAAAAGGGCACCTCCTAAGAATCACGTTTGCTTGGTCAATTGACGAGTCAACATAATATTGTTTTAAAAAAAGTCAACGCGTCAGTTTTTGAAATAATTGCAGTATGAGTTTAGAATTGTTCTAAAATATCTTTTATCATTTAAACAACTTAGTAATAATTATTAGAACATGTGTAAACACGTTTGGTTCGTCAATTCCAGTTTTAGGGTCGGTTCGCAACCAAAAGACGCGAAGTTTGACTTCTGCGTTGACTTTCGATTATAAACCGAACTAGATTAGTTTACTACTGATTTTAGGTTCCGTTATGATTGTAATATAATGTAGCATAACCCCAAAAGGTTATATTACACGATCATACTAGAAATCTGAGTTTTTGCGCATCTTTTGGTAATATGTCGTACTTTGACTATTATGCCCTTTTTAGCAAAAATAAGGTTTTAGACACCAATAATCTTGCAAACAACTTAGGTAATGATATGTTAAAATTTATAACATATTTTGATGTTACGAACCTGATCATAAACTGAGTTTGCATGTAATGTCGTAAGTTATGCTTTAAATTGACCAAAATGCCCTTAGGGCACATAGATCGGTTTTAAGCATAATTTTTCATACCAAAATCATTTCCAACTGAAGTAATATCATAATTAGGATAATTTGGGATGTCCATTCAGTTTACAAATTGATTTTACGCATACGTTCTTGAATTATGTCCTTAAATGACGATAATGCCCTTTTTGCACCTAAAATGGTTTTGAAGCATAATTTTCATACAAAACCTTTGGACCACTGATATATTATATTAATTAACATGTTTGGATCATATAAACCTGGTCATAACATCAGTTTTCCTTAAACATCACATATATCGTCATTTAACGATTTTAACGTCGTTTCGACGCGTAGTATGGTTTTAAACCATAACTGCCAACCAAGACTTGTTACCTACTGATTTTATAAATTATTTTAAATATTTTTATAGTAGGTATATGATATAAACTCAGATTCCCAAATTAGCCTTCAAAACTATGTATGAAATTACCAAAATGCCCCTACGAAGCATAGTTTGGTTTTAAACTATAAAACACACATATGTTTGATAACCTACTGATATTATATCATAAATAAAGTATTTTCAAAGAACGTTTATGATCGTAACATCAGATTGTACGCAAGTACCTTTTATACGTTGCTAAATGACCAAAACGCCCTTATGTGGCATAGTTTAATTTTAAAACCTTAACGGGCATACAAGTTGATATTCTACTGATATTATAACTTGTTTAAAGTATATTGGCATATGGAAATTGTTCATGACTCATCTGGTTACTCGTTATCGCTTATACGCGTACGGTTAGACTTACGTAACTAGTTTACGTAAGATTACCGAAACGGGTTTAAACTTATCATTTTTACTTCAAAATCCAGAATGTATTTAGTTTACCCATATTATACAAGTCTTCATACTTGTTGGGTCTAAATTATATTCTATTCCGATCATCGCTTAATCTAGCGTATCGTATCGTTTTTAATACTTTAAGCTAGTCGGTTTAAGTCTATGACTTAAATAAGACCCGTTAGCATTCTAATTGGTTATTTACGCCATCATTCCAGACTAGAGCCATCCGGTAAATTGTACCTAAGCTTACTTAATTGAATACGGCTGAGTTATTATAAATCTTGCAATTTAAGACACGAGCTAGCTCAGCTAAATACTCTTAACCTATTTTCCCTTATACGGGCTTGGGATACAGTAAAATAATTACCGCATGGTCGGGTACGGGGTTCGAAGACCAATGTGTCGGGGAAATTCAAATAACCCGTTTTAATTCGTATTGCTTGACTGAAACATTGGGGGTTAATGCGACCATGTCCTGGATATCCTTGACTCATTAATTGTAAGTGGTCAGGACCTAAGCAAGGGGTGTAGGCATACACCTGACAGATGCGATATGGTTTATTAAATAATGTTATACCCAATATGGGTTTCCCAATAAGGAAACAAGTGGTGTGTCGGTTAATCATGAACCGGCATAGTTTCCGGGCCCTGTATGTATGTCAAGTTATGTAAAACTGATAACGTGAGATATAGTTTGTCCCATGTATAAAAAATATTTCGTGCCTTGTGCACCTAAATCAATTTTTGAAAATATTTTCCAATGTGTTGGTTGATTGTATTTACCAATGAAAATTGATGTATTTTCAAAAGATTAAGTGACAGATACAAATACGTAAATAGGCTGGAAGCTGCTCGGATTGTTAGACGAGGAATTTGCAACTCCTTCGCATAAGCCATTAGTCTGATATACTTCCTTTGTAGTTAATGATCCGCCTGTGGATTATTACAAGCTCGTCTGTACTTATTATTTTGGTATTTCCAGATAATTGAGTTTGTAATAATAATATTTTATATTCCAAAGACTTCCGCTGTGCTATTCTGTGTATGTTTGACTATAACGATACCAATCTTACGTCACGATACTCCCCACCGGGCTGAGCTATAAATATCGGGGTGTGACATGTTGGTATCAGAGCCAATGTTTGAGTGAATTAAACACTAGCCTTTTGTGTTTAATCTCAAAATGACACAGTAGCATATTCCTTAGACCTTCTGAGTCTAGACTTAACATAGGAATGCTCTCATCCCTATTAAGTAAACATTGTTTTCGATTTTATGAATACCATGAATATATCGCCAAGCAAAGAAGCCGTTAATGGAGATTATTCTCATCCGAAGCCGAAGAATGCTAAGCTTCATACCACGACTAGGATAAGCGTGCGACCGGTTTGGAGGAAGATCTTTATGGACTCATTCCTAAAACCAAACCTATTGAAACTTATAATCAAACTTCGGAGTTCATACCGGAGGTCCCTGAGGATCAAATATTGAAGTCTGTATCGATGGAGTCCATACCAGATATAACAACCCTCCTAAGACCCTAAAATGTTCTGTATATACCCCGTATGCGAGAAACGGACCCGAAATACCCTTATACTCAGAAAAATCAAAGAAAACAAAGTCTGGGTGTCGCTCGCAGGCCGCGACCCACTGCTCAGGATCTGTCGCGGGGTGCGACGGCTTAGACTTGTCGAACACACAATGACGACACGTGTCAAAGCTAGACTCACTGACATGACCAAGCTAGGGCAGCCTAGAGTCCTCACGGGTCGCGAAGACCGAAGCTTAGGCTTACGCGGGGCGCGAGCCACCATAAATCAGGCCTATAAATTGGATCGATCGGCTCATTTGAAAATTCGTTCAAAATCGATTTCTCTCTCAAACTTTCTGTAGGCTATTATTATACCTGGGTATAATACCCACTTTAAAGCGAAGCTCTACCTCATTGCAAGTATTATAACCCTGCTATTACCCTACACGATCGATTTAGGGCTCCGTAACGCATGTCAAGGCTCTGCCTGACTCAGTCATTGGAGTTCTGTCTCGTGTTACACTCGATTGATCTAGGATTCCGTAATGCATGTCAAGGCTATTCCTAACTCAGTCATTGGAATTCTGTCTCGAGTTGTACGGTTAATGTGATTTGGGTTATTTTACTAACACGTGTGCATTGTTTAATTTTAATAGATAATAACCAGGAGATTCCCAGGAAGCTTTATTTTTATCTAAGTAAACAATGTGAGTACATTCACTTTATGTAAATCTTTTTGTGAGTCAAAATGTTTTACCAAAACCTCAATTGTTTTAAATTACACTTAACAGTAATTGAGTATTTGTGATTCTACAATTACTGCCGGTATGTTGGGGTTTTGTATACAAAATGTGGAAGATGTTACCATTGCACAAAAAGTTAGCCAATGAGTAATATGACCCACAAGTCAGGTGTTGACACTACTGAATGAGTAATTGAATAGATGTAAGCAAATCTAATTGCAGATGCCCTCAATTCTGTGAAGTTATAAAACTATTTTGATTAAACTAGGATGTACTCGCCAGTATATCTTGCTGATAAAATCTTTTTAAAACGCGTTTCAGGTAACAAAATGTGAAAGCCAATAGAAGCCAGCTGGAGAGCACTGAAGGCTTGGAAAAGTGGCTATAAAAGTTACCTAAATAAACAGGAGTTTTTATTTTTAATAATTAGGGTTTATCCCTACAAATGTATTATCAAATGAACTTGGGTTTTATCCCAATGACTACCTATTATAAAAAAAATTGGTGTTTAACTCTGATAAAAATATTTCCTAACTACGGTCCTGATGTATTCCGCTGCTAAATTAATAAACACCGATACCACTGGGGTAAGGGTCGGGGGGTTGCGACAGAGAATGGTATCAGAGCTACAGCCACTGGTTTAAGCCAAAGAAGTGTTCTGCTGACACTTAAATTCTGTGTTAGGAAATAACTTATGTGATTACGTGAAATATTGTTTTGTGTTATTTGACTATTTGTTAGTTTAAAGTATGAGTGAGCAAGGAACTTCGGATGCTTATAATCACTTAGATAGTTCACCAAAAGATGAGGGAACATCATCTCAACCTAATCCCTCAGGATACTCAACCGATACTGAGGAAGGGATATTTATATTTGAGGCACGGTCTGAGGAACCCTTTACTAGTAAAAAGAGAGGTTGGTTTAATAGAGGAGCACATGAGAGAAGAAAAAGAATGAAGAAGTTACAACAACACAGAGCGATAGTCAGAGCTAATATGGAAGCAAATGCACAGACTCAGGAAACAGTCAATAGGCCACCTTGGGAAGAGGAACTAGATAGACAGCTGGCCAATTTCCATATGTTAGCCACTACAGCAGTAGATGCTAACCTAAACCAAATAGCCGAACCGCCGCTGTTACCTTTATTCCCAGATCAACAAATGCTAGAACCCAACCAAGCAAACCAATTCCCAATAGCTGCATTTGACCCCAACGAGTTACCTAGAATCCCAACCCCACACCCTTTGGAATATGATCCATGGTTTGACGATAATAGGTCGTACTCTACCCTCTATACTCCCAAAGAACCAATGCCTTTAGAACGTGATCCATGGAGGATGATGATAGAACATTTTTCGAAATAAATAGCGCAGATCCTTACGAGGAACCCGTACCTCATCTTGATCCAATAGACCCACCAATGAGTTGAAAGTGTGTGCAGGAACTCCACAAATATGGAGAAAATTTAGTGAATGAAGGAAATAGAATTCGAGAGATAGGGGAAAAACTAGTTTGGAAATATGATGAGCAAGAAATGCAGTATTGGATACATGACACTTAGAATAATGCCTAGATATATGTATAATTTTGTACTTTGATAAAAAAATCTATAGATAGACTAAAATAGATATGGATGCATAACTACTAGTATATTTGATTTCCAGTTGTAGTATGTAACCGATGCATATATGTATATATAGAAAAGAGTAAAAGTCGCAATGATCGACGTTTTTTTATCAAATTGTTTGCATGATTGTGTATAAATATTTGTATTAAATTTATCCTGTGTATACCTGATAAAATGTTCACAACTCAGATGGACAACAAAGTAAATCAAGAAAACCAGAATAATGAGAATAATGGAAACCAAATAGATAACAGTGCCATCTAACATATACTAGCACAAGGAATTATAGATGCTATGACTTATATTTTTCAAGACTGTTAAGGAAGCAGAAAATAATAAATCTGCAAATGGAAGTAAACGCCAGCACACTGAACCAAGTCACAGTGTGAACGATAATAACAGACCTATTATCCAAGCTCCAATTTCTAAAAGAAGAAGAACCGCTTCTTATGGTTATTCTTATAAAGAATTCTTGGCCTGCAAACCAATAGAATTCTCAGACAATGAAGGAGCCATTGCAGCATACGTTGGATAGAAAAGACAGAAACAGTCATAAAAATAAGTAAATGTGCAGATGAAGATAAGATTATGTTTGCTTCTAATCTTTTAAAAAATGCAGCCTTAGAATTGTGGAATACTATTCTCCAGTCTAGGGGAAGTGACAGAGTTTATAATATGGAATGGATCAACTTTAAGGAAATGGTTGAAAGAAAATTATGTCCTCCCAATGAAAAGGAACAAATCACCAGTAAGTTCCTAAATCTTAGAATGACTGTAATAGACTGCAAAGGTTACACTACCATATTCTTCGAATATGCTAGGATAGTGCCTACCTTAGCCTCACCTGAACCAGTGTTAATCTCCCGTTATATTTGGCGATTAATTAGTGAGATAAGACACATAGTCAAGGCAGCTAGACCACAAACCATAGAAGAAGCAGTAGAACTAGCCAATACCCTGACTGATGAATTGGTACGCATACAAGAGGAAAACCAGAGAAAGAACCTAGCTCAAAAACTTACCCAGAAATTTCTCTATGGTAATTCCAACCATGGGAAAGGTACAGGTTCTTTCTCTACACCCTACTGTAAGTATTGCAAAAGAAAGCATTCTAGAGATGCTCCATATACTGCAACTTTTGCAAAATGTCGGGACACAAGGAAGAAAACTGTAGGAAGAAACCTAGTAATGGGATATGCTTCAATTGTGGAGAGAGTAGGCACATCAGACCAAACTGTCCGAAACTAGCTCTAGCCACAACCAACAAAGCTAAGACAACTGAGACACCTAAGAAAAATGCCAGAGCATTTGTTCTGACAGCTGAGGAAGCCAAGATGATTCCGGATGTGATTGCCGGTACGTTCTTAGTTAATAATATATTTGCCAAAGTATTGTTTGACCCTGGTGCAAACCAAAGTTTTATCAATACTTCTTTCTACAAACTTCTTGACCAACCCTTAGCCAAACTTCAACAAGATTGTCTGGTAGAGACAGCAAATGGAGAATCCCTTAATATAGGTGAAATCTTACAGGGAGCAAGACTATAAATCCTGAACCATCATTTCTTTGCTAACCTTTACCCAATGAATCTGGTCGGTTTCGATGTTGTACCAGGAATGGATTGGTTGGTAGCCAATCGTGCTAGTATATTATGTGATCAAAAGTCAGTACAAGTAAGTACACCTACAGGTGAAAAGATCACAATTAAAGGAGATAAGCCAACCATATCGAAAAAATTCATCTCTGTGATGAAAGCCGCAAGTTATGAAAGGAAAGGAGGAGTAGTATATATGATTTCCATAATCATTAATACTAAGGGAACATAATTTAAAGATATCCCTGTAATATCTAAATTCTCAGACGTCTTTCCAGAAGAGTTACCTGGATTACCGCTGGATAGAGAGGTTGAATTTAGGATTCACCTAATACCAGGGACGACACCGATTGCCAAAGCACCATATCAATTAGCACCAACGGAGATGCAGGAACTGAAGAAACAATTGGACGAACTTCTTGACAAGGGTTTTATAAAACCAAGTTCATCACCGTGGGGAGCACCGGTGTTGTTTGTTAAGAAGAAAGGAGGATCGATACGTATGTGCGTTGATTACCGAGAATTGAACAAGGTTACGATTAAGAATCGGTACCCACTACCGAGAATCGATGATCTGTTCGATCAACTTCAAGGAGCTCGATTATTTTCTAAGATCGATTTACACTCAGGATATCATCAACTGAAAGTACAGGAAGATGACATTCCTAAAACTGCTTTCAGAACTAGGTACGGTCATTATGAATTTACCGTCATGCCATTTGTTTTAACCAATGCCCCAGCCGCATTTATGGACATGATGAACAGGATATGTAAACCATACCTGGATAAATTCATAATTGTCTTTATAGATGATAATCTAATTTATTCTAAGAGTAAAATGGAACATGCAGAGCATCTGCATACACTTCTAACATTGTTGAGAAAAGAGAAGTTTTATGCAAAATTCTCAAAATGTGAATTTTGGTTACAAGAAGTGCAATTTCTTGGACATCTGGTTAATAATGAAGGAATTCATGTGGATCCCACAAAGATCGAGGCGATTATTAAATGGAAAGTCCCTGAATCACCAACGGAAGTAAGAAGTTTTCTTGGACTGGTAGGATGTTATAGACGGTTTATCCGAGATTTTTCTAGAATAGTCATTCCTTTGAACAAACTGACCTGCAAATCAGTTAAGTTTGAATGGGGACCAAAACAGGAAAAAGCTTTTAAGATTCTTAAGCAAAGGTTAACCAACGTACCCATACTCGTATTACCAGAAGGAACTAAAGACTTTATAGTTTATTGTGATGCGTCTAAGTTAGGATATGGATGTGTCTTGATGTAACATCAAAAGGTTATAGCTTATGCCTCTAGACAACTTAAGAAACATGAAGAGAATTACACAACCCATGATCTAGAGTTAGGAGCCATAGTTTTTGCCCTTAATATTTGGAGACACTATTTATATGGAAATAAATTCGTTGTCTTCACCGATCATAAGAGTTTAAGGTATATTTTTGGGCAAAAAGATTTAAATATGAGGCAGAGGCGCTGGATGGAAGTTCTTAGTGATTATGATTGTGATATCCAGTACCATGCTGGGAAAGCTAATGTAGTAGCTGATGCTTTAAGTCGAAAGTATCATGAAAAGCCAAAACGAGTCCGTTCTCTCATATTAAATCTACAAGTAGATTTAAATGATCAAATCAGAGAAGTATAGGAAACAAAAATCAAGGACGATGCTCAAAGTTTAAAAGGAATGATTAAGGAATTAGAACAAGGAACCTATGGAATTTGGAAGTTCCATAAGAAAAGGACGTGGATACCTAAAGAAGGAAACCTACGCCACAAAATTCTAGAAGAAGCTCATAAGTCTAAGTATACGATACATCCTGGAAGTGATAAGATGTATCAAGATCTAAGAAATAATTTCTGGTGGATAGGAATGAAAAAGGATATAGCAAACTATGTTGCTAAATGTCTAACATGTTCACAAGTTGTTGGTGCATGCGTCTGTCGACTTCGTCTTGTATCGAGTCTTGTATTAGATTAGTGAGATCAGGGCACGAAAAACAAGAAAAGTGTGTTTATAGGTAATTTCGCACGAAATTACTATTTCGTGTGAAATGTTATTTCGCTTGAATTAATTCCGTGCGAAATAGCAACGCCTATAAGTACCGGTCCTGACTTCTCATTTGGAACGAAATTACTTGACTTGTTTCCGATGGCGAAGCTCTGTCGAAGTTTCTACAGACTTGTAATCGATCTGAAATCAATAGAAAGACAGTTTAAAGTGAATTGCAAGCTGAATTACCTTGATACGTTTGTTTCCGCCACTCGTATTGAGTAAAGCTCTTCTGAACGACTCGTTTGGGTCAGAAAACGATCCTACAAGTGGTATCAGAGCTAAGGAGGAAGAGTTCATACCAATTCAGTTGCAAAATCTGATTTCTACACCTTCTTTTTCACAATTAACAAGTTTTCACGGACAAAATGACTTAAATTTTACACATAATGTGCGAAATAGTGTTTTAACAAAGCCTTGAAAGAATTGGACTTAAAATCGAACTAAAAGTGGTTATAATTGTAATTTTTCTTGAAAATCTGTTTAAAACTGCTGACATCATCGTTATTTCGCACGGAATAAGCATCTTATTTCGTTTGAATTTGCTATTTCGTGTTAAACGGACACCTTATTTCGTACGAAATTAGATTTCGCACCAAGTCGGTATTTCGTTTGGGTTATTTCGCACGAAATTACTAATTTCGTTTGAAGTGTGTCTTGCAGCTAATTTCGTTTGAACAGGATAATTTCGCATCAAAGGGTATTTCGCTTGAAGTTGAAATTTTGCTTGAAAAGTAATTTCGTTTGAAAGAACAAGTTTGTGAAATTTGAAAACTGAATCATGGAAGAGGAATTTTATAACGCGTTTGCTACTACCCCAACTACTCCGGCGTATGTTACTCAGAACTTGAACATGGAAAATGAAACGGGCACCATACAAAAACCTCCAAAGCTCATGAATATTGAGGAGTATAAAGGATGGGAGGGACATTTTGAAAATTAGGTTCAAGCAAATTATTTGGATGCTTGGGAATGTGTTGAAACAAAATACGTGAGACCATTGAATGATGATGAAGAGGAGGTTGCAATTAAAGATCTTAGTGGTTATGATAGAAAGAAGTATAAAAATGAAAAAAATGATGGTTAGTTTACTCCAACAAGCTGTTAAAGAAGAGATCTTGGTGTTATTGCAACATAATGGGAGTGCATATTCAATCTGGAAAGCATTAAAGTCAAAGTTTGTGGGAAGTCAAGAGATGATTAAGAACAAAAAATCGCTTTTGAAAAAAGAGTTTGATCTATTTTGTGGTTTAAAAAATGAAAGCATAAAGCAGATTATCGAAAGATACTGCAATTTATTAATGAACATGAAGAGATTGAGCATCACAAAAGACAATGAAGAATTGATTGAGAAGTTAGCTGATGCGTTGCCACATGTGTCTTGGGGCACATATCTCATGATGTTAAGAAATAAGAAAGGATTTAGCAATCTGATACTGAGCAAGTTTATTGAAAAGATTGAAGCTCAAGAAATGGAACAGCGAAAGATCTCGAGAATGAAGGATTTTGATGGTGAACAAGATATCGGTCTTTATTACAAAGGAGGTATCAGTGACAAGACCAACATGTCACCAAAGGTTGAAACTGCATTCAATGCTAAAAGTTCATTAGGAGGATCATCTAAAGGATAAAACAGCAACACTGAATTTTCTTCATATCCATCATTTGATCCAAACTTTTCAACAACAAAGAATGGAAAGAAGTTACAATGCAACATGGTATTAGATCTTGAAAATGGTCAGAATTTCTCGAAGGAGGTTGCAAAAAGTCACATGTCTCTGCTGGTGACGGTGTTAGAGTCATATGAGAGTTTAGTGGCAGGTCGGATCGGGAATCCAATGTTGACAAAAGAAGATTACGATCAGATTGATGCTGAGGAGATGGAATTAATGGATATTAAGTGGTGTTTGGCAAGTGTGCTAAGGAGAGCTGAGAAATTCAAACAAATCACAGGAAGAGATGACTTCCGTGATGCAAATGTTTCTACTTTAGGATTTGATAAATCTAAAGTTACTTGTTTTCGTTGCAGGGAAAAAGGGCATTTCAAGAGAGAGTGCACAAAGCCCGAAGCAAGTGGAGCTAAAAATCCGTTCAACAACAATGATTACTATCGAAAAGCGATCTATCATCAAGTTGCTCAACAACCATATCAACAACAACTGTCACAAACTGCACATGCTAGGCAGGTGATTGAAGGAGAGTCATCAAAGAAAGCTTGTCTTGGTAATCAAGATAAATATATTTCAGAAGAAAATAAAGCCTATTTGATGAGCAAACTGATAAATCAAGATGATGAAAGAGTTCCAGAAGGTTTCTCTTGGGAAAATTTCAGTTGGGATGATTATATTCCTGACAAGAGTTCAAACCATAAAGCTTTTATTGCTCGTGTTGATGAAGATAGTGATAATGATGATGAATATTATGCAAGAAGAATGAGAGATCATTTAAAAATGCTAGAAGAGAGTGACAGTGATGATGAAAAGTACAGAAGAAAAACAAGAAAGTTATAAAACAAGATAGCAGTGATGATGAAGAAGTTCCTGTGATAAGGAAGAAAATAAAAAACATTCCAGCTTTCAAGATTGAAGTAGAAGCTGATGCACAAAAGATTCCTGTGAAGTGTGAAAACTGTGAAGCTGTAAAGAAGCAAAACAGTACTTTAATTCATAACCTGAACAGACTGAAAGAATCCTACGATGTTCTGAACAAAGCCATGAATCAATACAATCAATCAAGTGATGAACAAGCAACAGCAATGAAAACACTTCAAGGAGCTTTCATGACAAAGCAGAAAGTTGTCAACAATTATATTGAGAAATGTGCTGTGCTGGAACGAAAAGTGGAAACCCAAAGGATTGAGACAGAAAGGGTTAATAGATTGTTAAAAAGTTACTCATGTACTTCTTATGTTATTGACAAGATTTATCCAACCGTTTGAAGGCATTTGAGGAAGAAATATCTGAAGAGAAGATTTCTGAAACAAAAGAAGAGACTGAAGTGAAAAATTCTGGTAAGAAACAAAGTCATAGTTACAATAAGTGTCCACCCCCACTTGAAAATGGATATTCTCCACGAAATCCAAATTCGGAAATAGTCAAAAAGGCAACCAACTTACAGTAGGAGTCTGAGAGTTCAGTTAATTTGCCAGAAAATATTGATGTCACATTTACATCATCTGACACAGATCATGAGTCTGAGTTAATAAAGAAAGTGGTCGATCAGGTGTTGGACAAAGATGACACTGAGGAGTCAAAGTCGGAGTCAAAATCAAAGTCAAAGTCTAATTCCGACACGTCAAGTTCAAAAGTCAAACAGGAAAAAAGAGTTTATAATAAAGAATTCTTTTTATCAAAATCTAATTTGAATGGTCGATCAGGTGTTGGACAAACATGTGTGTAATTTCGTACGAAATCATGGGGTAATTTCGCACGAAATTACTATTTCGTGTGAAATGTTATTTCGCTTGAATTAATTCCGTGTGAAATAGCAATGCCTATAAATACCGGTCCTGACTTCTCATTTGGAATGAAATTACTTGACTTGTTTCCTACGGCGAAGCTCTGTCGAAGTGTCTACAGACTTGTAATCGATCTGAAATCAATAGAAAGACAGTTTAAAGTGAATTGCAAGCTGAATTACCTTGATACGTTTGTTTCCGCTACTCGTATTGAGTAAAGCTCTTCTGAACGACTCGTTTGGGTCAGAAAACGATCCTACACAAGTTCAAGTTGAACATCAGAAACCCTCAGGATTATTGCAACAATTAGAGGTGCTAGTACAAAAATGGGAATTGATAACAATGGACTATGTTACCAAATTACCCAAGACAAGAAAAAGAAACGATACAATCTGGGTGATTGTTGACAGATTAACCAAATCTGCTAATTTCTTACCAATGAAGGAAACTTTCAGTATGGAACAGTTATCCAAGCTAAATGTAAATGAAATAGTTTCATTACATGGAATTCCTTTATCTATCGTATCTGATAGAGATAGCCGTTTTACTTCTCATTTTTGGACAAGTTTCCAAAAAGCAATGGGAAGCAGGTTAAATCTAAGCACAACTTATCATCCACAAACGGACGGACAAAGCGAAAGGACAATCCAGACGATGGAAGATATGCTTAGAGCCTGTGTAATTGATTTCGGAGGAAATTGGGACGACCAGTTACCATTAATAGAATTTTCCTACAATAACAACTATCATACTAGCATTAATGCTGCACCTTTTGAAGCACTTTATGGACGAAAGTGCAGAACTCCAGTCTGTTGGGCAGAAATTGGAGAAAAGCAACTATCTGGACCAGAGATAGTGCAAGAAACAACGGACAAGATAAATCAAGTTAAGGAAAGACTAAAAGCAGCATGAGATCATCAAACGAGTTATGCAGATAACAGACGAAGACCTTTAGAATTTCAAGTAGGAGATAAAGTATTATTAAAAGTTTCTCCATGGAAAGGAGTAGTCAGATTCGTTAAAAGAGGAAAGCTAAACCCCAGGATGTTGGACCTTTTGAGATTATTAGAAAAATAGGACCCGTGGCCTATCATCTACAACTGCCAGAGGAAATGGTAGGAATACATGATGTGTTTCATGTATGTAATCTCAAAAAGTGTTTAGCAGAAGAATCGTTAGTGATACCTCTTAAGGATATAGAGGTAAATGAGAAACTTAAGTTTATCGAGAAACCCATTCAGATTGAAGATAGAAAGATCAAAAACCTCAAACACAAGAGACTAGTTCTGGTCAAGGTAAAATGGCATTCCAAGAGAGGACCAAAATACACTTGGGAACTTGAGTCAGAGATGCAAAGGAAATACCCACACCTATTCCAGTAGACCTCGAGGACGAGATCTAAAACAAGGTGGGGAGGATATAACAACCCTCCTAAGACCTTAAAACTTTTCATATTTACCCCGTATGCGAGAAACAGACCCGAAATACCCTTATACTTAGAAAAATCAAAGAAAACAAAGTCTGGGTGTCGCTCACGGGCCGCGACCCACTGCTCAGGATCTGTCGCGGGGCACAATGGCCTAGACTTGCCAAACACACAATGACGACACCTGTCGACACGTGTCGAAGCTAGACTCGCTGACTCGACCAAGCTAGGGCCTAGCCTAGAGTCCTAGCGGGCCGCGAAGACCGAAGCTTAGGCTTACGTGGGGCGCGAGCCGCCATAAATTAGGCCTATAAATTGGATCGATCGGCTCTTTTGACAATTCGTTCAAAATCGATTTCTCTCTCAAACTTTTTGTAGGCTATTATTGTACCCAGGTATATTACCCACTTTAAAGCGAAGCTCTGCCTCGTTGTAAGTATTATAACCTTACTATTACCCTACAAAATCAATTTAGGGATCCGTAACACATGTCAAGGCTCTGCCTGACTCAGTCGTTGGAGTTCTGTCTCGTGTTACACTCGATTGATCTAGGATTCCATAATGCATGTCAAGGCTATGCCTGACTCAGTCATTGGAATTCTGTCTCGAGTTGTACGGTTAATGTGATTTGGGTTATTTTACTAACACGTGTGCATTGTTTAATTTTAATAGATAATAACCAGGAGATTCACGGGAAGCTTTATTTTTATCTAAGTAAACAATGTGAGTACATTCTCTTTTTGTAAATCTTTTTGTGAGTCAAAATGTTTTACCAAAACCTCAAATGTTTTACATTACACTTAACAGTAATTGAGTATTTATGATTCTACAATTACTATGTTGGGGTTTTGTATACAAAATGTAGAAGACGTTACCATTGGACAAAAAGTTAGCCAATGAGTAATATGACCCACAAGTCAGGCGTTGACACTACTGAATGAGTAATTGAATAGATGTAAGCAAATGTAATTGCGGATGCCCTCAATTCTGTGAAGTTATAAAACTATTTTGATTAAACTGGGATGTACTCGCCAGTATTTCTTGCTGATAAAATCTTTTTAAAACGCGTTTCAGGTAACAAAATGTGAAAGCCAATAGAAGCCAACTGAAGAGCATTGAAGGCTTGGAAAAGTGGCTATAAAAGTTACCTAAATAAAAAGGAGTTTTTATTTTTAATAATTAGGGTTTATCCCTACAAATGTATTGTCAAATGAACTTGGGTTTTATCCCAATGACTTCTTATTTTAAAAAGTATGGTGTTTAACTCTGTCACACCCCCAAAATCCACAAGCGGAGTATTACCGCAGGAGGTGTGACATGACCAGGATCAAGCCACCAATCATATTGAACAACGTATTAAAGTAAATATAAAATCAACCACAATATAATTGATGTCCATAACAAATTAACTAAGTTCAAGTTATCAGCGGAAGCATAAAGTGTAATACCAAAACATAAGTTTGAAAGTTCAAATGTATAACATGGAACTCAACAGTCCATGTCCCATAACGACCTCTCCTTCTCGTGCAAGCTCCATCTAAGCATCTAAGGACCTGCAAGGCATGTAACAACGAATCAACAACAAAGTTGAGCGAGTTCACAGTTGGTTATCAGTTTTAACATTGTTCCAAAAACCATTAGTTGTTTCGAAAACCATGAGTTAATCCTTCCCCTGTTTCCCAAACCATAATCAGTGGGGGCTACCCCATGTTAACCACTAGACCCGTTACCATATCGACAACTGACTGGAGTCATGTTTATGTGCCCTACGTCAATGTCTATCATCATTGACTAAGTGCCTAGATCCATTAGTCCACTCCCGTCCTCTGCGGCACGGTGTGAGGCTTGACAAACCTAATAGCGCTATTTAACTAATGACCCGTTCACCAATGGCCCGGCGATTAAGTCGATATAAAAATAAGGGACTTCATGGTAGAGTTTTGTCTAGTAATTTTTATGTTGTCATCCTTCCTATGGAGGATGGAGGTACGTATTCTACCCAAGGAGAATACGCAGGATTTAATGTTGTCATCCTTCCCATGGAGGATGGAGGTACGTACCCTACCCAAGGAGAATACGCAGGATTTTAATATCGTTCCTTAACCCATTCCCAAACCACCGGGAATCCCATGCCTTGTAGAAAGTGTGAACTCACCTTAGGTTAGCTCGGCAGATACACGAAAAGGTCACTTGAGCTATATGTGGTCAACCACGTCCTAACATGGTTACCATACAAGTCAGGTCTAGGTTCAAGTAGTGCACGTAGGTTTACACATAAGCTAACAGGATGCGAACACATAATGATCATGGAAATCGCATTCAACACGTTAACAGTCAGGTATACATCATATCCAAACTTGTGCGACTCAGATGATTGGGCTCGCACAAGTTCAACGGTCCAATCATCTTGTGCGATTCGATAATTGAAGCCCAATAATATTTGGCCCAACCTGTTGTGCGTCCAGCACAACTTGTGCGACTCACAACGGGTTGTGCGACTGAAACAACCCGGCCCAATAACATAAGCAACCCAACATTCACACGGCACAAACAAACAAACGGAAAATCAACTTGTGCGGTCCATTTATCTTGAACAATTAATACTCTTGTGCGATTCATATGGCCTTGTACGATTTTATAAAACTTGTGCGACTGAGTTGGGCGGTATGGCCCAAAATCATAACAAGGTTTAAACAGTTGTGTATGGCACAAGGCTTGTGCGATCAGTACTGTCTTGTGCTATCCGCATCGCCTTGTGTGATCATGCATAACTAAATAGTACACTGTGCTTTATTGGTTGTACCTAGCTTGTGCAACCAACCCCTTGTGCGAATCAGACTTGTGCGTTTGCACTTGTGCGATCAGGACTTGTGTGTTCTGATCTTGTACGATCCAAGGGTTTTGTGTGATCGGTTACAACTTTCCTTAATTCTTGCAATCAATTCCTTAATCAATTTAAACAGTTTCCCACTACACATTTAATCGATTAAATCAAGCATTTTCCAATTAATTCTCATGAACCCTAACTAATTATCAACTCATGAACATCAACCTTTGCATAATATCCGATTATTAGATCAATGATTTTGAATTTACCATTCAACATCTTAGGTTCAAACTTACAAACTAATCAACATCCAAATCAAGACTAACAACTAAATAACATGCATTCGGTTCTAGGTCTAATCAAAATCATCATACAATCCATTGCCAAGAACAATTTCATTGTTTACATTTATATGTAAGAATCGAACATACATTCCCGAATCAAACACAAAACATTAGACATCACTAATATCAAAGTTTCAACAACATAATTGCTAGCATGAAACCCTAGCTTCCATACAATCCGTAAAATCAGAATCATAACAATTCAAACTCATAATAATCATCAAAGATGTAACACTAACCGAAGTGTGTGAAATAGGATGAACTTGATCCAGATGGGAGCCTTCGGTTGAGGGGAGTGTTCCGTCGAACAAGAGGGAGGAGAGGAGAGAGAGAGCTAGGAGAATTAGGGTTTGGTAAACTTTATGTGCTAGATGGTTATGGGGTTTATATATTGACACCCCTTGGTGTCATACGAAAACAATAGGGGCCGGCCCATCATGGGCTGCCCTTTGGGTCGAGTATTCGAACAAGCGTGTGGGTCGAGAGAGGAATGTGCAATTGGGTTCATTGTGTGCGGCCCAAAGAACTTGTGCGACCGGACAATGTTGTGCGACTAGGTTTATATATATATATATATACATATATTACACACAATCACATAATGCAAACATATTATCCCATTAAAAATAATGTATCACATAATCACTTAACGTTCAAGCAAAATACATCAAAGGACAATGTAGGGTTTGAAATACGAGTTGTCACATCATCCCCAAGTTGAAACAAATTTCATCCCGAAATTTAGAACGTAATTACTGAGGAAGCTAGTTAGGTTGCGTGGTTTCCTGGTTTTCCTGGGGTGTCACATCCTTCCCCCGTTGGTTTGGAATTTCGTCTCAAAATTCCGCAGTAGCTTCAGCCTCAGTAGTGGTTTCACTTTTCTCGAACAACTGGGGATACTTGTCTTTCATTTGGTCTTCTCGTTCCCAGGTAAAATCTAGGCCACAACGGGAGTTCCAACGAACTCGAACAACGGGTATTCTGATATGCTTGACAAACTTAACATCTCGGTCCATAATCTCTACTGGTTCCTCGACGAATCGTAGCTGATCGTCGATGGTGAGTTCCTTGAGAGGAACTATGAGGGTCTCATCTGACAGACACTTCTTTAGATTTGACACATGGAATACGTTGTGAACTCCACTGAGTTCTTCAGGTAGATTCAATCTATAGGCCACCTTGCCAATTATCTCAGCAATTTCGAAAGGTCCAACATAACATGGATTTAGCTTGCCTTGTTACCAAAACGAATTACACCTTTCCAAGGTGAAACTTTTAGTAGCACTCGATCCCCAACCTGGAACTCGAGTGGTTTCATGCGCTTATCCGCATAGCTTTTAAGACGGTCACGAGCTGCCGCCATTCGTTGTCGTATTTGGGTAATCTTGTCTGTCGTGTCGACGACGAGTTCTGGGCCAGTGATTTGACTGTCACCAACTTCTGCCCAGCATAAAGGTGATCGGCATTTCCATCCATACAATGCCTCGAATGGAGCGGCCTGGATGCTGGTGTGGTAACTGTTGTTATACGAAAATTCCACCAAGGGTGGGTGTCTTTCCCAGCCGTTACCAAAGTCGATAACACACGCTCGAAGCATGTCTTCAAGAGTTTGGATGGTGCATCCAGACAGCCCATCCGTCTGTGGATGATACGCCGTGCTCATGTCTAGACGTGAGCCAAAGGATTTGTGCATCGCTTGCCACAAATCAGAGGTAAAACATGTATCTCGATCAGAAATGATGGAGGTTGGCACCCCGTGCCTCAAAACTACTTCCTTTAAGTAGACGTTTGCTAGTGTAGAGAACTTATCCGTTTCTTTAATAGCCAGAAAATGTGCAGACTTGGTCAGTCGATCCACTATCACCCAAATGGTGTCGTTTCCTCGTTGAGATCTAGGTAAGCCAGTAACGAAGTCCATAGAAATTTGCTCCCATTTCCATGTCGGGATCTCTGGTTGCTGAAGTAGGCCTGATGGCTTCTGGTATTCGACCTTGACCCTCGCACAGGTCAAACATTTACTAACATAGGTCGCTATGTTAGCTTTCATGTTGGGCCACCAGTATGTAGTCTTGAGATCGTGGTACATCTTATCTGAACCAGGATGTACTGAGTAACGAGACTTCTGTGCTTCATCCATCACAAGCTCACTTAAATTACCATAAAGTGGAACCCAGATGCGCCCCGCCAAGTAGTAGGCACCGTCTTCCCTTAGTTCTAACCGTTTCTTCGATCCTCGCAAGGACTCAGTCCTGATGTTCTCTTCTTTAAATGCTTCGACCTGAGCATCACGAATTTGGACAGGAAGACTAGAGTGAATGGTAAGCTGTAACGCACACACACGCTTAGGTTTGGTTTCTTTTCGATTGAGAGCGTCAGCCACAACATTGGCTTTGCCTGGATGGTACATGATGGCGCATTCATAGTCGTTAAGAAGTTCGACCCATCAACGCTGTCGCATGTTCAACTCCTTCTGATCGAAGATATGCTCGAGACTCTTGTGATCGGTGTAAATGGTGCACTTGGTACCGTACAAGTAATGTCTCCATATCTTAAGAGCAAACACCACTGCTCCCAACTCCAAATCATGAGTAGTGTAATTCTTTTCGTGAACCTTAAGTTGGCGTGATGCGTAAGCAATGACTTTCTCACGTTGCATCAACACACAACCTAGTCCTTGGATAGACGCGTCACAATAAACCACGAAATGGTCTCTGCCCTTAGGCAATGAGAGAATAGGTGCGCTACAAAGCTGATGGGATTTTAACATGTTTATCAAAGCAATTTCATCCATATGAAATAAAAACGCAGCGGAAATAATATTTAAAACATGTTACTTTTAAGATATAAATTTCATTTATGCAAAATCCCAAAACCCGGATCCATATATGAACATGCATACTATCAAACACAACCATAGGATTTAATACACTTATGATAAAAAATTGAACACTTGAAAAATACCCCTTATGACCGAAAATTTGAGAGGATGAATACAAGTCTTCTACTCATTTTTGTCATTAAAATGGTTATATAGTCATGAGAGAATATTGCCTCCAATCTTGCCCAATCACAAGGCTTCTAACACATGCAAATGCATGTAAGCTAATTGGACCAAAATCCTATCTTGGGAAGACAAGGGGGGTGGCCCACATGGGCATTTTTATAAAAAAAAAATTTCTTTTATAATAAATTAAGTCTTGTTTTATATTTATAACTTTTATAAATATAACATTATGTATTTACAAGACTTTATATAACCTATTTTAAAATGTTATTTAACCCATTAAATAACAAAATAAAATATTCTCTCAAAATAAATTATCCATATAATTTATTTGTTTCTCAAGTGTAATTATTTAGAAAACCAATTTCTAAATATTGTAAGTGTTAATATTTATTTGTTTGTTCATATCACAAATAAATATGTAAGTGTTTGTCTAGCTTGTATTTGGGTATGACTCGACTTGGATCATAACGTACTAGCCACATCAATCTAATATGTGTCTTGGGCATACAGACTCCAACAATCTCCCACTTGCACAAGATACATAGAAGATTGATGCAAGTAGTAAAGACCACCTAACAATAGTTTACTACCCCTAATACGTATGACTATATGTCCCATTCAATTACATCATCCCCTTCAAGTCCCTTACTTGAACATGATTTAGGTGAATCTATCATTTATCCTTTCGTTACAGATGTCATGTTTAATCCAGAGACATAGAGTGATCACTCTCTGTTGATTTAACTTTAGCAGGCCTTAGACATCTTACTCTCAACGAATAAGAGGAACAAATCCCTTCTTGAATACATACGTCTCTCACAATCACCTTGTACCACACCTGAGTTTAGCCTTATGTACTGCCTTGCTACAGACAGCTAAAAACTAGGTCAAGGTATAACATTTGGTGAATATCAAGACTGATGCGTGTGAAGTGTATATATAAGTTTAAGTATATTTTAAGCCCTTTTACACTTTTTTAGCCAAGTTTTAAATTTAAAAAACACGATATTTACTAACACTAAACACACATATGGGCAAGTGCACCCATCGTGAGCGTAGTATAGTGTTGGCAAGATACCGAGGTCGTCTAAGGACACAAGAGCTTTTAGTACCGGTTTATCCTCAACGTCTAATCAAATCAAAAGTTTAGAAAAATGTTTTAAACTAAGAAAATAAAAACTAACTAAAATGCTAAAAAATAAAAATAAAAGAAAAACAGATAGACAAGATGAATCACTTGGCTCCGACTCGTGTATAGTGTAACCTTTGATTATTTCCGCACTTTTGCACTTTGTTAAGAGATTATCTTAGTTATTGTAGTAGGCCCCTCTTTTGGAGGTGACGTTACCCTCAACCCAGTAGTTTGAGTCAGCAAGGATACAATCCTAAAGGATCAGATTATTGAAAGATAATTAATTAAGTTATTAATGCATAATGTGGTAGGCCCCTCTTTTGAAGGCGACGTTGCCCTCGGCTAAGTAGTCTGAGTCAGCAGGGATACAGTCCCAAGTAGCCGCGTTAAAGTTTTAATAGTAGTTTAACTTATGAGGGGGTCAAAGAGTTTGGACCCCCGCCATCCAATACCGTTAAGTATTGAAGGAGGTCCTACTAAATTTGACCCAGGTCCTTTGCAGGATCTATACACTGAACAACGGCAAGACTTTTACCAAACCGTTCCCTTAACCTCCGACCAGGTAGCCAACATACCTCCATATAGACCGTGGAGATATGAATGGTGAAAATCTTTTATTTTATATAGACAATAAAATAATGCCAAGACACCACGGACAAACGATAAGGAAAAATCACCTTCAACATAAGAAACTAGTTATTAAAGTCACTAATACATAACCAATTAAAAAGTGCGAAAAGATTAAAAATAAAAAGTATTACACTAGACACTTTGTCTTCACCAAGTGATGTAAGAGACTTAGGCAAACATGGCCTTGGTTGTCAAGAACTCTTACGATCAATCTTGGATCCCGAGACGACTCACAAACTCTATGATGGACAATGGATTATGGTGGTGGATGATGGTGTTATGGTGGTGGTGGGTGGTGGGTGAAGTGTGAGAGAGGTGGTGTGCCAAGGGATGGTTTGAGCTTGAGCCAAGCACTCCTATTTATAGGATGAATAGAAGCTCGGGCACGGCCCCGTGTCCACATCCTTCTCTATCTTCATTAATTGCTTCTGTCTGCATTAGTTGACAACGGCCCCGTATCCGTTGGGCACGACCCTGTGTGCAGAAGCATATCTGTACTATCAAGATTTGCTTGGATTCTGCGAATCTTATAGTTGACCACGACCCCGTGTCCACTGAGCACGGCCCCGTGGTGGGCGATGGAAGCTTCTACAACTTTGTCTTTTATGCTGACACTTGGGCACGCCCCCGTGTTCAGTGAACACGGGGCGTGTTCAACCTTCTGTTCTCTTGTTTTGCTTTGCTTGGGAAGATGCTGTCGTGGGGTCGGGCATTCCACGTTTGTTCCTTTTCTTGTAATTATGTTAGATTTAGCTGCCTTTTTGCTTCTTTAGTTAATTTGAGCTCATTTAATCCTGAAAATACAAAAGGAAGACAAAAGCACACTTTTTCCAACATTAGTACTAAAAAAAGGTTAGTTTTTTTGCCACAATTGATGTAATTTATATGTTGCATTTTGCACACATCAAATACCCCCACACTTGAATCTTTGCTTGTCCTCAAGCAAAACTCTTTATAATGTGGCTTCACACTCCCAAATGGAATAGGTAGAAGAGAAGGTTTTTGGGCTTGTCATAGAGTGTCGGGATTTCCAAGATTTTTATTAAGTTTTATTTTTATTTATTTACAATCCTATTCGTCATGATTTATTTAAAACTTTTCATAAGATAAATTACTTATTAGGGCATAACATGCTCCCTTAAAATTCTATTTATATACAAGTTCACATACCTCACGGGGGATCACTCAACACTCGGCCGAAGATGTATTTTAGTGAATCACTCGAGAGCGGCATGAAACTTACTTCTACTATAGGCTTGCCAAGCAATCAATCCTCCTCCTTTTTAACTATATACCTTTGTAAATATCAAGAGGACTTTTGGGTGAAGGGTTAGGCTTGGGTTAAAGGTAGGTGGTTGGGTTAGTGGTTAGTAGAAAAGGGCGAAAAACGTAAAAAACATCGGTTTTCGTAAGAATTTTTATTTTTGCAGTTTTTATTTTGATGAAGCCATAATTCAAACAAAGTTATTTTTGATGAACTTGCTTGTTTTTATTTCTTTTGCTTCATCATCAACATTTTTTTTTTAAAGTCATACGAAAAACCGAGCTTGTTACTAAAACAAAGGGTTAAAAATAAAAAGGTTTTAGTGGGTGAAAGGGTGTTTGGTTTGGGTTAAGAAATGAAAAGGTTTAGGCTCAAAGGGGTTAACTAGGGGGATTTTGGGTAGGTGGTAAAAAAAAATGGTGTAGAAATAAAAAGGGTTAGTCCTAATGCCTCCATCATTTACTTACTCGGGTTTAAGTCGGTAAGGACCGGGAATGTATCGTCGTGGCAAGTTCTAGAGTTGTAAGAACCAAGAGGCTATTCACACAAGAAACGAAAAATGAGCATTTAATTTAAAGATATATATTTGTACGCTCAATAAAGGCTCAAAACTCACTTTTGTGGGAATGGGTTTTTTTATGTGATCAAGTATATATAATTAAATTTTAACTAAGCTTGTCATGCCTTTTCATAATTTTCTTATGTTGGTTCTTTTTATCACGACGCTATCGGTTGTAAATTTGTAAAAATATAACCTTTTTAGAATTTTGAAATTCCCAAATTAAACCTAGACAAGTAAAAAAATGAAAATTTTTGAAAAAAAAAATTAGGGTGATTAGCGGTTCCAATAGAGTTTTGTGTAAGGCTTGTTATTAGGACTTGCAAGATTCAAGGTTTTAGCATCCCCCCACACTTAAATTACACATTGTCCTCAATGTGTCCCAAAAATAAGTTTTTAGGTTGATTGAATGTGTAAAAGGTGTGAAAAAGCAAAAATTTGTGTTACTGGGCGCCTGGACACGGCCCCGTGTTGTCCGGGCACGGCCCCGTGTTCAGGTGCCAGTAACAAAAGTTAAGCAAAAGAAACAGAAGCCTGGACTCGGGGGCGTGTTGGGTGAACACGGGCCGTGTCCAGTTTACCTGAACTGGGTCATTTCTACAGACTGTGCAGCACGGGGCCGTGTTGGGCGGACACGACCCATGCTGAACTTGCTGTAACGAAGAAAGCTTGTCGGATGTGATCGAGATGTCGCGCTCCGGTCAAAGATAATATTTATAAGCCCAAATTACCCTTAACAAATAGCTAGTGGTAGCAAGGGGTCGAACCACGAAGAGTATGTGGTTTGTGTATGGACTTGAATGAATTCTTACAAATGTCACAATTATGAAGCTTGCTATGATATTTTTGTATTTTTGTTTTTGATGGAAAATATGAATTTAACTAAATGAATTGGTTTACTTGGATAACAACTTCTAGTTAACAATTGTAATGAAAAATTGGTTACTAAACAATAAAAAGTAAAAGGAATCACACCCGGTTTCGGTAATTGCTAACTTATGGTTTCTACAAGTTTTAGGATTCAACTCAAAAGCATACAATTAACGAATTTAGTGTACCGTGACTTAGGTGCTAATAACTATCAACGTTTCAATGAACGGACAAGAATGCACTTTGTAATCAACACAAGTAAATCCTAACCAAGACAATGCATATTACACATAACCATTTCATAAAGTCATAACTTTTAACATCGCTCGACAATTTATGAATACGAAACAAATGCTAGCTATTGTCAAAGGTTTCAAAAATCATACACAAATTGTCACAAAGTTGAAACAAGAAAAAATTCAAAACCATAAGTTAAACAACTACCTACACCGGGGTGAAACGATGATTAGCCGCTCACGGTTGAAGAAGCTTGATCACCGGAAGAATGAACCTTGACGGGAGTCATGTTGGAGCTTTGGAGGATGGAGAATGATGAATGTTGGAAATGAGTGATTGTGAACCGTCGTTGGTCCTTCGACATCTTTCTTCTTTGATGATGATCTTCATAAATAGCCATGGAAGAAGATGGGGCATTCAATTACCTTCAAAACTTTGGGGCATTGATTTCTTGTTGATGGACTTGTTGATATGAGACTTGAATGCTCAATGAATTTGGAGGAGGTTGGTTGCTCACAAATCTGCTCAAATTTAATGTTCTTGGCCCCCAAAAGACTAAAAACCCGTATTTACTTCAAAAGTCAAGCTTCCAATCATTCAAAAGGCATCCAAGAAATAAAGTTCCGGAATGAAAATCCAGCCACCGTCGGCGACTGTGGTTTTGGCCGTAGCCTATGGTGCCCAGAAAATGGCTTTTCTGTTTTATTCATAACTTCTTCGTTATAGCTCCGTTTTACACACCGTTTTCGCCCACGTATTCGTAATTCAGTCCTCTATCATAATATCTTCCAATGTCTTCATGTTAACTCCATTAACATTCCCTAAAACACATCCAATCTTCGTGGTTAACCCGGTTTTGTTCATTTCACATCCGCGGTTGATGACGTTTGATCCCGGTGACCCATAAAGCTTCCCGAATAGCACCTTTAACTTCGTTAGACCTACAAAACATAATTCTAATCAAAGTAGGCTATTCGACAATAAAGTTTATGTAAAAACATAAAATTAAACATAATAAGGCACCGGTTTTCAATCACGCATCAGGATGGCCCTGTTTTCCTGCATGGGGTGCTGGTTCAAGTTTCCCTTGCATCCTTTTCCATTCTGAGTGTGTTTTATTTATTTAAACACCATTCAAACACCGAGTTAACTAAAACCATCATTCATTAAGTCATAGAGAATTACACAATAGTCCTAAAAATTAAAATACTAGATAGTTAGGTCAAAGAAACACAAGAAATCTAAACCAAGAAGTTCTAGCCTACTACTTATTCTATTAGCAAAATTTCCGAAAAGGTAAATCCCTCGGTTAGATGTGGCTTGAAAACTTCTTTCTCCGGGCATGGGTTCCTCACACGTCAGCGTGCCATTCTTCTATCTCCCTAGGGAGAAGAAAAGCGGGCTCATTGGGATTGGTTTGAGGAGGTGCAACCTCCACTGGAACTTCTTGTAGATCTTCAAGAGGAGGTTCCGCTGGAATGTCGTCCCAACCGGTATGATCGTTGATTCCAAGTGCTAGGTTTCAATCCTCTTGAGGGAGGATTGGTTCCATGGGAGGTGTTACAAGAATGTTTAACCTCTGGTGCAAGAGGTTTATTTCTTGAAAACTGTTTTCCAACCCCACCGTAAGATAATTTATACGGTCTATTAGGACCTCCTCTACCGAAGTCATCTCGTCAAGAGCTTCATGTAACGCCATTACGTATCATACGAGAGTTGCTTCAATTGATGACCTTCTTTCCCTTCGACTGTTTCTGGAGTGCGCAGAAGAAGTTCCGCTGTTTTGGCTAGACATTCTATGAAAACAAACCAAAAACAGTTCACTTTTAATGAAACAGTGCGACGGACACGGCCCCGTGCTCAATGAGCACGGCCCCGTGTTCAGCTTTCTGCAGTGTATTAGAACAAGGAATCGTTTCAAATTATTTTTCCAGCTTATGAAGCGTTTTTGAGCAGAAATAATTTAAAACCATGTTGTGCAACTTATTTTTAACAAGAGTCTTTGAAAAAAAACTTAACAAACATCACCATAAAGCTTTGAATTTAGCTTCAATGGAGGTGTTGTTGCAAGAAAGATGAAGAAGAAGGAAATGGATTAAAAGAGGAAAGGACAAGATGTTTGTTAGAACCTTCTTTTAGAACATACCAAGGATGGTAGGTGAGAAAATCCTTTCAAATCTCTGTCCCTGGATGGTCCAAATGTGCAGGATTCTTGGCTGCATTTATAGAAAACGACAGCATGCTGGACACGGCTCCGTGTCGGCTGGACACGGCCCCGTGTGCAGGCAAGATCCTGACACGTTTTGTCCGTATTCTGTCAAAAAGTCAGAAGGGAATCTTTCGGTGGACACGGGGGCGTGTTGACCTGGGCACGACCCCGTGTCGAAAGGCTGTTTATGAAGTTTTGTCTATTTTCAAGGAACTTTTTCTGGATCGGGCGGTTCCTTACTGGATGGAATAACCCCAAAGTGCCTAAGATACCTTAATTGTTCTAGATTAAGACGAGAACGCAAGAGGTTGTCGGTGAGGGTGATTCCTATGCTATATGTAGGTGGACAAGTCCAACCCTTTCCCGTGCTCTCGTTAAAGAAGGTGTATGCCGAATCGCTCAGGTCTATATATGCATCGAACGAAGTCGATGGGGAGTCCTTCACGGCACAATCGGCACAGGGACGACTATCGCTCAAGTCCTTACTAGAGTTAGAAGTATCGTCGGGGACAACGAAGTTGTTTGAATGCGATTCCAACACTTCTTCTTGGTTATTATCTTGAGATAAATTATTGAAATCTATCCTAAGTTCTTTTAACCAATTAAGAATTAGATCTTCTAATTGAAATAGTTCATCAAGAAGCATTTCTCCTAGAAAATCTGGTTGGGAGCATTCGAGGGAGAGATAGGGATTATTTTTACTTTCGCCCCTCTTAAGGATACAGGAAAACGATGGGTCTATATAGTGGGGCTTATAATTTAGAAAATAACATTCTAATTCCTTATGGGAACCACCACATATTTGACACCACGTACCATAAGAGTGCCGAAAGTAAAAAAAAATCAGTATCACTCATGTTTGTGTCAGAAATTACCAACCGTCGGGATCTTACGGTTCTGTTTTCAGTAACTGAATCTTGGGCACGAGGCGTGTTGAGTGGGCACGGCCCCGTGTTCAGCTTACTGTCTGACTTAAAACAGGATTGCCAATTCCAATGATTGGGCACGGGGCGTGTTCAGCGGGCACGGCCCGTGCTGAGTTCTACCGAAGCTGAAAAATTAAGAAAAATCCTAAAAAAAAATAGAAAAATAAAAAAACGATTAGGCCGCTGATTCCTAACTTTCTTAAAATCCTTGTGTCCCCGGCAACGGCGCCAAAAACTTGATGCGTGTGAAGTGTATATATAAGTTTAAGTATATTTTAAGCCCTTTTACACTTTTTTAGCCAAGTTTTAAATTTATAAAACACGATATTTACTAACACTAAACACACATATGGGCAAGTTCACCCATCGTGAGCGTAGTATAGTGTTGGCAAGATACCGAGGTCGTCCAAGGACACAAGAGCTTTTAGTACCAGTTTATCCTCAACGTCTAATCAAATCAAAAGTTTAGAAAAATGTGTTAAACTAAGAAAATAAAAACTAACTAAAATGCTGAAAAATAAAAATAAAAGAAAAAACAGATAGACAAGATGAATCACTTGGCTCCGACTCGTGTATAGTGTAACCTTTGATTATTTCCGCACTTTTGCACTTTGTTAAGAGATTATCTTAGTTATTGTAGTAGGCCCCTCTTTTGGAGGTGACGTTACCCTCAACCCAGTAGTTTGAGTCAGCAAGGATACAATCCTAAAGGGTCGGATTATTGAAAGATAATTAATTAAGTTATTAATGCATAATGTGGTAGGCCCCTCTTTTGAAGGCGACGTTACCCTCGGCTAAGTAGTCTGAGTCAGCAGGGATACAGTCCTAAGTAGCCAGGTTAAAGTTTTAATAGTAGTTTAACTTATGAGGGGGTCAAAGAGTTTGGACCCCCGCCATCCAATACCGTTAAGTATTGAAGGAGGTCCTACTAAATTTGACCCAGGTCCTTTGCAGGATCTATACACTGAACAATGGCAAGACTTTTACCAAACCGTTCCCTTAACCCCCGACCAGGTAGCCAACATACCTCCATATAGACTGTGGAGATATGAATGGTGAAAATCTTATATTTTATATAGACAGTAAAATAATGCCAAGACACCACGGACAAATGATAAGGAAAAATCACCTTCAACATAAGAAACTAGTTATTAAAGTCATTAATACATAACCAATTAAAAAGTGCGAAAAGATTAAAAATAAAAAGTATTACACTAGACACTTTGTCTTCACCAAGTGATGTAAGAGACTTAGGCAAACATGGCCTTGGTTGTCAAGAACTCTTACGATCAATCTTATATCCCGAGACGACTCACACACTCTATGATGGACAATGGATGATGGTGGTGGATGATGGTGTTATGGTGGTGGTGGGTGGTGGGTGAAGTGTGAGAGAGGTGATGTGCCAAGGGATGCTTTGAGCTTGAGCCAAGCACTCCTATTTATAGGCTGAACAGAAGCTCGGGCACGGCCCCGTGTCCACATCCTTCTCTGTCTTCATTAATTGCTTTTGTCTGCATTAGTTGACCACGACCCCGTGTCCGCTGGGCACGACCCCGTGTGTAGAAGCATATTTGAACTATCAAGATTTGCTTGGATTCTGCGAATCTTATAGTTGACCACGACCCCGTGTCCGCTGAGCACAGCCCCGTGGTGGGCGATGGAAGCTTCTACAACTTTGTCTTTTATGCTGACACTTGGGCACGCCCCCGTGTTCAGTGAACACGGGGCGTGTTCAACCTTCTGTTCTCTTGTTTTGCTTGGGAAGATGCTGTCATGGGGTCGGGCATGCCACGTTTGTTCCTTTTCTTGTATTTATGTTAGACTTAGCTGCCTTTTTTCTTCTTTTGTTAATTTGAGCTCATTTAATCCTGAAAATACAAAAGGAAGACAAAAGCACACTTTTTCCAACATTAGTACTAAAAAAGGGTTAGTTTTATGCCACAATTGATGTAATTTATATGTTGCATTTTGCACACATCAAGACCCAATATGTATCTCAGGTCAGAGGATACTATGATATTCGCCTATACTCAAAATTTACTTATGATCAATCACAAATGATTCTATGCAGTAATATTTGAGAGCGAGTCGGTCCAATATTTGTATCCCACAAATATCTATGAACTTTGGCAACAACACTTTGCTTTATATTCATACTAAATGAACATCCACCAATCCAAGTTCCTAATAGTCTTACATTCATATTTGTTCCCACAAGTATGATCGACTACGGACATTTAGAATAATTAACTTATTCATGGATTTAAACATGCTAAAATGAAACGTAACTCAAAATACCATAAAAGAGTTAAATTAACAATTGTTTCAATATCCAAATACCAAATAGATCAAATCCAATCACTAGAATATCGAAGTCCTAAGGCACATGTATGACCCTCATGTTTTGCCCTGTCAAGGAGCTTCGTGAGTGGATCCATAATGTTTTGATCGGTGTGAACTTGGCGGATACATATCTTTCATTTTTCAACTTCATCCCTTATGTAGTTGAATCTCCGCTCGATATGTCTAGTCTTTTGGTGCGCACGAGGTTCCTTGATTTGAGCAATCGCACCCTCGTTATCACAAAAGATCTCTAGGGGGTCTTGAATGGTAGGGACCACCCCTAGGTCGGCTATGAATTTCTTCAACCATGCAGCTTCCTGGGCTGCCAATGAAGCGGCGATGTATTCTGATTCTGTAGTGGACAATGCTACCACGTCTTGTTTTGAGCTCTTCCAAGAGACTGCTCCTCCATTTAAAATGAAGACATACCCCGATTGCGATCGAGAATCACTTCGATCGGTTTGGAAACTCGCATCCGTGTAACCCTTTACAACGAGTTCCTCCTCGCTAGATCCATATATTAAAAACATATCCTTAGTCCTTCTAAGGTATTTTAATATGCACTTAACAACCTTCCAATGACTGTTACCTGGATTTTGCTGGTATCTACTCGTCATGCTCAAGGCGCATGACACGTCCGGTCTAGTGCATATCATTGCATACATGATGGATCCTATAGCAGACGCATATGGAACTCCTTTCATTTTCTCTTGCTCATCCTTTGAGCTTGGACATTGAGATGTATTCAATATTGTCCCCTTTTGAATAGGTACAAAACCTTTCTTAGAGTTCTCCCTTTGGAACCTATTCAAGACTTTGTCAATGTATGCACTTTGGTTTAAACCTATCAAGCACCTTGATCTATCCCTATAGACCTTTATTCCCAGAATGTAGGCGACTTCACCAAGATCCTTAATGGAAAAACAACTTCCAAGCCAAGATTTTACAACTTCCATGGTTGGAATGTCATTTCCAAATAGTAGAATGTCATCGACATACAGTACTAAGAAAGTGATGATGCTCCCACTAGCTTTCTTGTACACACAAGCTTCATCGCCGTTCTTGATGAATCCAAAATTCTTAATTTCTTCATCAAAACGGTGATTCCAACTTCTAGATGCTTGTTTCAATCCATAGATTGATTTCTTTAACTTGCATACTTTGTCAGGATGTTTTGGATCGACAAAACCTTCAGGCTGAACCATATAGACATCTTCATCAAGATATCCATTGAGAAATGATGTTTTGACATCCAATTGCCAAATCTCATAGTCATAATATGCAACTATGGCAAATAATATCCTGATTGACTTTAGCATTGCCACATGCGAGAAGGTCTCATCATAATCAATCCCTTGAGTTTGAGTGAAACTTTTTGCTACAAGTCTTGCTTTATATGTATCCAAGTTACCATGCATATTTGTTTTCTTCTTGAAAACCCACTTACTTCCAACTACTTTAGAGTTAAGTGGTGGCACAACCAATTCCTAAACTTGGTTGTCAAACACGGATTGCATCTCTATGTTCATGGCTTCAAGCCATTTGTCACAATCGGATTTTGACATTGCATCATGGTATGTGGTTGGTTCATCTGAATCTACCACGTAGCATCCATCCATGAAAAATCCATATCTTTCAGGTGGACTACTAATTCTACCAGATCTGCGAACATTTTGTGCGTACTGATCAACCTCTTGATTGTTTTCAACAACCTCTTGTTGAGCGCAAGTATCAACCAAACGTGTATCATCTTGTGGTTCTTGATCCTCCTCTAGTTCCACTGTTCTACCACTAGTTCCTTCCATAAGGAACTTAGCTTCTAAGAACTTACCCTTTCGAGCAACAAATACCTTTTGCTCGGTTGGGTCGTAGAAATAATATCCTATATCATCTTTAGGATATCCTACAAAGATACACTTAGTAGATCGGACTTCCAATTTATTTGGAGTGTATTGCTTACCATAAGCTTCACAACCCCAAACCCTTAAGAATGATAATGATGGAGGGTTTCCATGCCATATTTCAAAAGGTGTCTTTTCCACTTTCTTGGTTGGGGCCATATTTAGTATACGGACTGCGGAGAGCAAAGCATAACCCCAAAACGATAGAGGTAATGTGCTTCTAGCCATTATAGATCGAACCATATCTAATAGAGTTTGATTTCTCCTTTCGGACACACCATTGTGTTGTGGTGTTCCAGGTGGAGTAAGTTGTGAGATAATCCCACAACTCCTAAGATGATCTTGAAAAGCACCACTAAGGTATTCACCTCCTCTATTGGTGCGAAGGACTTTGTTTGTTTTCTTGAGTTGATTTTCAACTTCACTTTTGAAGTCTTTGAACATTTCAAATGCTTCATCCTTGTGCCTTAGTAAATACACATAACCATAACGACTATAGTCGTCGATAAAGGAAATGAAGTATCTTTCACCATTCCTAGTCATCGGCTTAAAAGGACCACATACATCTGAATGTATGATACCTAGTAAGTCTTTTGCCCTTTCAAAAGTTCCACTAAAGGGTGTCTTGGTCATTTTGCCTTGTAAACAAGATTCGCATACATCAAATGAATTATCTTCATTTGTATTCAAAAGACCATTTTTCTGAAGTGTATACATGCGATTCTTGGTTATATGTCCAAGGCGACAATGCCAAAGGTAGGAATCACTCAAATCCACTTTGAGTTTCTTGTTGGTTACTTGGTACATTGAGCTATCGTATGATGCGTTATCATGATCTAATTCATAAATACCATTTAAAGACATAGCTTTAAAATAAAACACATCATTCTTAGAAACATAAATGTCATAGTTAACAAATTCGAAATTGAAACTAGATTTTTTTTAAAAGGGAAACAGAAATTATGTTCCTAGTCAAACTAGGAGCATATAGAACATTCTTCAAAATCACTTCCAAACCACTTGGAAGCTTTAAAACGTAGTCTCCTTGAGCTTAGACTTCAACTTTTGCTCCGTTGCCCATAAAGAGACTAGCATCTCCCTTCTTGTAATGTCTATTTCTTTTGAACCCCTGCAACGAATTGAAAATATGAGTTCCACATCCGGTATCTAGTACCCATGTGTTAGAAGAAATAACATTAAGCTCCACATGTATCATAAAGATAGTACCTGAGGTTTGCCCTGCATCCCTCTTGCTTTTCAACTCTTTGAGATAGGTTGGACAATTTTTATTCAAGTGTCCTATCTCACCACATCCAAAACATGGGTCATTCGTAGCAACCTTTTTCTTCTTCTCCTTTGGTTTGGCGGGTTCTGCTTTAGCTTTTCCCTTTCCCTTTCCTTTAATGTGTCCCTTTCTTTTAGCAGAGTTTGCTTTAGAGTCGGGGTGGGGCCTCTTCTTGTTGCCTCCTTCATTGATTGCTAGGACGGGTAAAGCCTTTTTGCCCATACTTGCTTCGGCCGTTTTGAGCATTGCATGAAGCTCACCAATGCTCTTGTCCCATCCATTCATGTTGTAATTCATTACAAAGCTCTCAAATTTCTTTGTTAAAGAGTTGAGGATCAAATCCGTAGCCAACTCTTTAGAGACGGGACAATTTAGCCTTTCGAGGCGATCAATGTGGCTTTTCATCTTAAGGACATAAGATGATACCGATTGGGTTTCCTCCATTCGACATGCATGAAGCGCCCGAACAGTTTCGAAGCGTTCTACCCTTGCTTGTTGTAGGAACATTTCCTTTAACTGGGTAATCATGTCGTATGCCCCGTGGTGTTCAAAATCCTTTTGAATTTCGGGAATCATAGTTCCCAACATGAGGCATGAGGCTTGCATGGAGTCCTCGGTATACTTAACCCAATCGTTGTAGGCTTCCACATCTTCCATGTTAGGTTCATCGGGAATAGGATCGTCCAACACATAGGATATCTTCTCTTGCTTGAGAACGATTCTCAAGTTTCAAAACCAAACCATGAAGTTGTTATGGTTGAGAAGATCCTTTTCAAGGATGGTTCTTAGTGATAGGTTTCGGACGATTTGGTTAATCGGGTTTGCATTGTTAGCGGCCATCTACAAAATTTAACAAGTTCAATTTTAGTATTTTCGATATTATTATATTTTATTCATTAATACCCTTTTGTGTCTTAAAGACAATTAATAATTAAAATCTAGAATCCAACGTTACATTTAAATATTGGTTAGGTGACCTTTATCCCTCTATTTAAATTAACAAGGTAGTCAACGTTTGACAATTGCAACTCTTTGCAATTTCTAGCCATATGGGATTGGTAAAACATCTTTATGTTTAGTTGGCATGTTTAATCCCATCAACACCTTTGTTCCCCATGCTTCGGTGACCCAAAGTTCATGGTTTCCAAATCAAGTCGTCGAACTTACACACACGTGTGAGTTTATACACATAAGTGGTTAGGTGACCTTTATCTCACAAACATGGTAAACCCACCTCGAACATACAAGTTCCCTCAAATGTGGTTAGGTGACCTTTATCCCACAATAAGAGTTCCCAAGTGTTTCGAGTGTTGTATAAAAGGATGGTGTTTGACTTGTTTTATAAAAGGGTTTTTAATATTTCAAAATTCTAGTTTAGAAAATATTATGTACCATACATTTGCATGCATTCAAATCAATGGTACTTTAGTGAAAACTAATTTTCAAGGTTCTTTTTAATAAAACCCATTTTAATGATTTTGTTAAGTGTAGGACCGAGTTTCGTGACCGAAACCGTGATTCGTGTGAGATCGGTTCAAGACGGGAGAGATTAGAGATAAACAAACAACTTCTTTGTATTAATCCGGTAGTATAACATTACAAATCGGCCCGATTACATGATAACCGAACTAATACCAAAGGAGTATACATCCGGGGAGAGACCAAGTGGTGATCTCTCCCGGTGAGGTCTCAAACCTCCTAAAATCTACCAGTGTTACAAATGGCAAGGGTTTTCTATTTATAGTCACACCCCTTGTCTTGCAAACACACACGGTTAACCGAATAACCCTCTCGTTTGACCACTTCAAACGAGCGGGTCTATACACGTTCGATAGACCGTTTCACTAACTATTACAAATTCAGCGTAAAATAAAACTAATCTATTCGACAAGCATCGGACACAAAATCTGCATCAACAAATTCCCCCTTGTCCGTTGCTATCGAATGCTGAAAATGCAACTGCAATCGATCTTCAGTCAAGTATTCATCTTCTCTGTGTTAACAAATTCCCCCTTGACCGATGATCCAGGTAAGTAGTATCTTGATGCTCCTTGTATAATATTTCCCCCTTAAAGTACGCGTATCCGTGTTAGGTGTTGTGCAATTTCCTCAATTGACCGATCTTCCGCTGATCTTCCAATACTCCAACCGGCATTTGATAAGGGTTCCATTCTTTAAGAACTGCATCAAGTCTTGATCTGTCATAAGAACTCTATTTCATACAAGCATACTACATTGATAGAGATTTCTGGTGAACTGTCTTCTGTAAACCGTCTTTGTGGAATCGACCAAGTAATGCACTTTAATCTTTAGCATCAACATTCAGGAAAGTCAGCTAGACCAAGTGTATTCCTTGCAAGCTCAACCAGCATGCTTAGTTGATCTACATCCAGATCTCATTGTCTCGCCTTTGTGAAGTTGACCACGTAATGCACTACGGATCTTCAGCATCAGTACTCAGGAAGTCAGCTAGACCAAGTACATCGTTTGCAAACTCAATGAATTGAGTTACCCCCAGATCCCTGTAAAATCCCAAAGAAACATCAAACCCAAAACCGAATCCTGCAGGTCTTCAGTCTTGAACTATCAGCTTTCATAAAGATTCCCCAGGTCTTCAGTGAACAGCGCTTTTGTAACTACTGTAGACTTTAGATACCTGTATGTTTCCGTGCAAAACCCTTCACGCTGGCTGGAGAATTAATTAAAATCCTCAAATATGTGTCTGTGCAAAACATTCCACGCCGAACCGTTTGTATCACCAGAAAATCACAAACTCCACCACCTGTGATTGCGTTTAGAAATTTACCGAAGAAATTCAACATATGAAAATTTTTATTCCCCCTATTTCTTTGGTAAGATCTCTAAACCTTAACAGATTCTTTCCACTTCAAAGAAACTGTCGTCAAATGTTCACCAATTCCCTCCACTAAGCGGAACTATCGTCAATCTTCATTGAATGTTCTCGGTTCCGAAAAATCACGAAAACGACTTTCTTCTTTGCATATTCTAGTTGAATAAGAACGTCCCCTAGTACCCCGTAGGATCCGACTTGTATCCCTCCAAAGACTTTGTGAACTCGTTAGGACCGGTATTGACATTCTAGGTTCATTCATTCGTTACCAAATGCGAGAATATGACAATAAACAAAAAAGATTTCTTCGTTGCATATTCTAGTTGATAAAGAAATTTCGCCTAGTACCCCGTAGGATCTGACTTGTATCCCTCCAAAGACTTTGTGAACTCGTTAGGACCGGTATTGACGTTCAAGGTTCATACGTTCGTTTTCAAATGCGAGAATATGACAATAAACAAAATGCTTTCGAACATTTACGAATAACCGATTACAATCATAAACATTGACGTGCGGAAATGAACATACCGTTCTGTTTTTGGCCCATAATAGTCGCGTCACCATTTTTGACATTTGCATCGGTAACCGTGACTACCCCACATTTTTCAAAAATATCATCATCATCTTTTGTTATCATCTCATTCCGCGTGCTCCCGAACCCCGTGCAAATTTGACGTTGAATTATAGAAGCACGATTCAAATCAATTCGCGAAAACCCGACCCCATTTTATTCGCGACCCATTAGAATAAACTTGTACTCTTGGCCCAAATAAACTTTATCCATTGCCAAATCCTAAGGATGAATAAGAGTTAAATGTCACAGCCCAAAAAAAAAAATCAAATTGTTGAGGCCCAATGATCCAAAATTCGGCCCATGTCAACAACCTTAAAAACAATTTTATCATCCACTAACAATTCTGCCTCATCTTCTTCTTTCTTTGTTTGTTCTCTGCGATGAACAGAACCAAACCTACAAACAGCCGACATCCACAATTCACAGCAACTAACTTCAAATTACCAGCCGACATCTTCTCTTCCTTGTGTTGTAACTCATCCAACATTATTTGGAAGGTATCTCTCCTCTTTCTCTTCGATACCCAGCACAACAATCAGAACAGAATCCATGAAAATCCAAAATTAACAGCAAACATCTTCCTGTCCGACTTCTTCTTCTATTTCTGCGATACTTAACATCAGCAGCAAACTTTCATCTTTCAAGTCTGTCTCCCCGAAGAACAACAACAGCAACCAGACTTTTCGAAAGATGGATTGAAAGATGGATCAGGTCGAAAGATATCCTTCGAGGATCAGACTTTTCGAAAGATGGATCAGGTCGAAAGATATCCTTCGAGGATCATCTTTCGAAGTTGTTGAGGGTTCCCACAAATATCTGGTATCTTTCGATCCAGATCTGGATCCTTCGACCCAAAGTCTCATCTTTCGAGCACCTTTTCCATCTTTCGGGGTATGAAGAAACCCTAGTTTCTTTAAGCAGCCGCCAAGAACATCAAGAACACAGCCTCTGTTCAATTTTGCAGATTTGACGAAAACACTTTGTATACAATTTTTGATGATGATAACTTGAATATTTAGGTGAAAAACATAAAACCCAACACTCGTTTCAGCACAGATCTGAAAATTCGGGTCCAGATCTGAGTTTTTCTCATTTTCACCCAACTTTTCTTCTTGAACAAAAATCACTAAAATCACAGATCTAGAGCACATGTGACTTAGTAAACGGTTAGATTTACTAAATCGGGCACCATGGCTCTGATACCAATTGTAGGACCGAGTTTCGTGACCGAAACCTGTAACACCCCGAAAATTTACGTCCTATAAGGTGTTGACACGTGTCATAAGCTTGAATGTGTGAAAGAATACCCTAGAGGGACTAAAGTTGACAAACTTGAAAAGTATATGAAAATACGAGTTCTAAATGTCAACAGTGAATAAATATGTTGTACATTAACCCTACATGATGCTCATACCTTCAAAAGAATGAATCATGGATCATACGAAGCTAAAAGTGAGAAATTACAAACTACAGGGGTTAAATGTGTCAACATGTTAAAGATATACCTCTGAGTGACCTTTTGACAAACCCGAAGCTTTGTAAATGTAAATTATGCTCACTAGAATGCACGATTAAAATTTCATAAAGTTTCGTTATCGTATGAGAAAGTTATGATCAAATTCGTGTGCGAGGGGTTAAAAGCGTCAACGTTGAAATTTATGACTTTTCGGGTAACCATAAAGTTACCCAAGGACTTAACAAAGTATGTTTATGTCTTAAGGCCCATAAAAGTCAAGTTAGAGGGCTCGAAGTGCAAGAAAGCATGTTAAGATCAAGTGTAGAAGGATCAGGGACTAAAAGCGTCAAAAAGTGCATAAGTTTGCATTTTCGCGCATAACCTACGTTCTGAATACATCCGGACATCCAAAAATTTATGTAAGCATGACTACATTATATTTTAGTGTTCGCCTTAAGAAAAATCCATTCGTCACGTCATTTGGATCGTTTTTCGCGCTTATGCGCCTTCCGTCGTAATTAAGCGAACATCGCGTTCGTACGACCAAACGAACCATCATCAGACACATTTTTGAGCATGTTTCATGTCCACAATGTTTAGGCAACATTTTAGGGCCTTAAAGTTGGCTTTACGGGCCTTAGAAGTGTCGGAAAAGGCCTTAAACACGTGCAGGGACTGAAACTGTAATTTCTGAAACTTGTTGTCTGATCAGGACCCTCAGGCGGCCCGCATTAGATTATGGTCATCCTGAAGCGGGCCGCATGGCCCCTTCTGACCAGATTAAATGTCTCAAACAGCTGGTTGCAGCTGTTTGGCACTCCCTAATCCCTTGCCAAGTGTTGATACCTTATGGTTAGTGGCAATTTAGGCACCATAACCTTCCGACAAGTGTACGGCCTTGATCGTGCCCTCTTCTCCAAGAAACGATCCTAACGGTGGACCGAAAACTATAAATACCCCATCCCCCATTACTCCAAAACCCACAAATCTGATCAAAAAGGCTCTAAGTTGGAACCATTGTTTCATACCTGAGCTATTTTGATCGAGATTAGCTTTCGGGGACCCTTCGTAAGTATTCTTTCGTTCTTTTATTGCTTTACGGGTCCGAAAGTCAAACTTTGTTTGACTTTCTGCATTGACCAGTTTAAGGTCGATGCGAAGTTCATTTGAACTTCATAACGTGAGCGTGATCACGATGGTTATAGTCCCTAGTGACTATACCTACTGATTTCCACGTTATCTAGGCTCAGTGACGAGCCGTAGTTTCGGCCAGAATACGTATTCTTGCGTATTTTGTAACCAAACTACTTATGGGTATCAAAACCGTTTGTTTTGATACCAAACTTATTTTCTAACTTAGTTAAGCATGTTTCAACATGCTTAGCTCGTCACTTTAGTTTAGTGCTTATATAGGGTCGTAAAGGTAAGCGATCTAAACAATCGCTTATACTTTCGAACCCGACCCGTTTGGTCGATCATTAGGATCCGACCAAACACATTAAGTGACCTTATGGTCACATCGTTCGAGTAGTTGTATGACAGGTAGTATATATGCCTTAGGTAAATGACCAAAATACCCCTACGGGGCTTAAATTGAGATTAAACTCGTTTTGGGCATAATGGAAGGTATCCTACTGATACCACAACATACTTAAGGCATATTAACTTAGGAAACCTGTTCGTGATCCATTCGGTTACCCGTTACGCTTATTACGCGATCGGTTCGGTTTATGTAACAAGTTTACATAAATTAGCCGAAACGGGTCAAACCTTATCGGTTTTATCTCAAAATCCAGAATGTGTTGAGTTTACCCATATTATACAAGTCTCCAAACTTGTCGGGTCTAAATCACATTCTATTCCGGTCTTCGCTTATCGTGCGTAAGAACCGTATATTCCCTTAAGACTAACCGGTCTAAGCTTAGGCTTAATTAAAGACCCGTTAGCATTCTAATTAATTATTTATACCATCATTCCAGACTAGAGATTTCCGGTAAATTGTACCTACGCTTACTTAAGTGACTACGGCTGAGTTATTAGATTCTTGCTATTTAAGACAGGAGCTAGCTCAGGTAAATACTCTTAACTTATTTTCCCTATACGGGCTTGGGATACGGTATAATAATACCGCTTGGTCGGGTATTGAATCTTTAATCTTATTATGGTTAAATCATTGAGGTAACCCGGTTTAATCTGTATTGTTTGAAACAAAGACCTTTAGGGGTTAATGACCATGTCCCGGATATCCTAGTGACATCATTGTATTATAAAATGGCCACGTCTTAAGCACGGGGTGTAGGCATACACCTGACAGTGCTTAAGAGATAACGGTATCTCACTCTCTTGTGGGCCTATACTTGTGGCGTGTCTGTTAATCTGACTCGATTTCTACATCGGGCCCTGAACGTACAACGAACATGTAAATCTGTATACAAGGTTATAAATATAATTGTCCCAAGTTAAAAAGATTAATTTTGCCTCTATGCATTTTTAATCCAAGTGTCGAAATATTTGCATGTCTTGTGCACCTAAACAAATTTTCATAAACATTTACAAAATGAGTCGGTTGAGTGTATTTACTAGTGAAAACTGACGTATTTTCCAAAAGGGTTAAGTGACAGGTACTGAACGTAATTGGCTGGAAGCTCAGGGCGTTTCTAAGGAATCTTGAAAGTTCTAGGTGCCTAAAGTCTGTTGAACAAATGATATGTTTTAAGATCCGCCTGTGGATCCTTTACTTCCGTTGTAATACTGAATATTACTTCATATTCGGAATGTAATAATAAATATCCTTTGCTTCCGCTGTGCATTCATATATATTGTGTTGTTTGACTATTATGTTGCCAACCACGTCACGATACTCCCCCACCGGGCCCACCGGTGACACGTGGAAATTCGGGGTGTGACAAAACCGTGATTCGTGTGAGATCGGTTCAAGACGGGAGAGATTAGAGATAAACAAACAACTTCTTTGTATTAATCCGGTAGTATAACATTACAAATCGGCCCGATTACATGATAACCGAACTAATACCAAAGGAGTATACATCCGGGGAGAGACCAAGTGGTGATCTCTCCCGGTGAGGTCTCAAACCTCCTAAAATCTCCCAGTGTTACAAATGGCAAGGGTTTTCTATTTATAGTCACACCCCTTGTCTTGCAAACACACACGGTCAACCGAATAACCCTCTCGTTTGACCACTTCAAACGAGCGGGTCTATACACGTTCGATAGACCGTTTCACTAACTATTACAAATTCAGCGTAAAATAAAACTAATCTATTCGACAAGCATCGGACACAAAATCTGCATCAACATTAAGAACCAATTTTACGCTTGTTGTTGATTATTAGTTTGTTAAGTCATGCATATCGACATATCATCTAAAACAACAAAAATAAGCAACCAAACAAGCATATCATACATAACAATAGGTGCATAACCATAGCCAACTATTTTGACAACACTTGTTAGCCGAAACAAGTGTGCCAAAAAGTCCTTCCTAAAGGGTGAAAAATGACACAAGAAATGTGTCGTTGAACTCCCACTTGATCCCGCATCCAAATGCTTCAAGTCTCCTTCTTGTGTTGTGATTTCTCCACCTTCTTTGAGCTTCCAAAAGTCTTTTATATTCAGCTCCAAACTCTTTTGGACTTCAAAATGTGTTTTGGTTATCGGGTTAAAATCCCGTTGAGAACCATGAAGTTCTTTGGACCGAATATGGCCAAACCAAAACCGCATTTTGTGTGCATCTTCTTTTACAAAAAATATATCCTAATACATTTTTCTGGTAAAATAAAATTGCACCTAATCTATTTATTTTACATACCAAATAAAATAAATAAATTACATATCTTACAAAAGGAAGAACAAAATAATAATTATTACAACCCATTGAAATAATAATAAAATAAATCACAACACAATCATTCAACACAAGGTCATGGCTAGGTTATATGCACCAAAATATATATCCACATATATATATATATATATATATATATATATATATATATAAATTACAAGAAGCATAAAAAAATGGTTCCCTTTTATGAACATTTTCGGCTATGTACAAAAAACCGAAAAGGTAAGTTTTGTCCAAACAAATAAATCATCCATATGAAATAATTTTTCCAGATTCCCTTATGCATGTAAGAAAATAATCTTGAAAAACAAAGGGTTAACCATGTTAAAATTTTCGGCCATAGGGTTTTATTCAAACCCGAAACCCAAAATTTTTAATCTATTGAAGCGTGCACTCATATAAGCGGCTCTAGATGCCATTGATGGGATTTTAACATGTTTATCAAAGCAATTTCATCCGTATGAAATAAAAACACAGCGGAAATAATATTTAAAACATGTTACTTTTAAGATATAAATTTCATTTATGCAAAATCCCAAAACCCGGATCCATATATGAACATGCATACTATCAAACACAACCATAGGATTTAATACACTTATGATCAAAAATTGAACACTTGAAAAATACCCCTTATGACCCAAAATTTGAGAGGATGAATACAAGTCTTCTACTCATTTTTGTCATTAAAATGGTTATATAGTCATAAGAGAATATTGAATCCAATCTTGCCCAATCACAAGGCTTCTAACACATGCAAATGCATGTAAGCTAATTGGACCAAAATCCTATCTTGGGAAGACAAGGGGGCGGCCCACTTGGGCATTTTTATAAAAAAATAAATTTCTTTTATAATAAATTAAGTCTTGTTTTATATTTATAACTATAACATTATGTTTTTACAAGACTTTATATAACCTATTTTAAAATGTTATTTAACCCATTAAATAACAAAATAAAATATTCTCTCAAAATAAATTATCCATATAATTTATTTGTTTCTCAAGTGTAATTATTTAGAAAACCAATTTCTAAATATTGTAAGTGTTAATATTTATTTGTTTGATCATATCACAAATAAATATTTAAGTGTTTGTCTAGCTTGTATTTGGGTATGACTCGACTTGGATCATAACGTACTAGCCACATCAATCTAATATGTGTCTTGGGCATACAGACTCCAACAAAAGCTTCAACTTCAGCTGCTGGAATGCGGATTCCTGAGCATCACCCCAATGGTAGGTGACACCCTTCTGAGTAAGAACAGTAAGAGGCTGCGCAATCTTTGAGAAATCCTTGATAAACCTCCTGTAGTAGCCCGCCAAACCCAAGAATTGACGGATTTCAGTTGGAGTTCGAGGTGCAGGCCAATTCCTGATTGAGTCAACCTTGGATGGATCAACGTGAATCCCATCCTTATTAACCACATAGCCTAGGAAAGGACTTCACGAAGCCAGAAGTCACATTTTGGAAACTTAGCATAAAGCTGTTCTGTTCGAAGAAGTTCCAAAATGAGTCGTAGATGACGCTCGTGTTCCTCCTGACTCTTGGAATAAATCAGGATGTTGTCGATAAACACAATAACAAACTTATTCAAGTAGGGTTTGCACACTCGGTTCATAAGATCCATGAAGACCGCAGGTGCGTTCGTCAACCCAAAAGGCATGACCAGAAACTTGTAATGGCCGTAACGAGTCCTGAATGCTGTTTTAGAGATGTCCTTGTCTCAGACTCTCAGCTGATGATAGCCCGATCTCAGATCAATCTTAGAGTAGAAGCTCGACCCTTGCAACTGGTCGAACAAGTCATCAATACGAGGAAGAGGATAACGATTCTTCACGGTCACCTTATTGAGTTCACGATAATCAATGCACATTCGAAAGCTACCGTCTTTCTTCTTCACAAACAAGACTGGAGCTCCCCAGGGCGAAGAGCTAGGACGAATGAAACCCTTGTCCAAAAGCTCTTGTAGTTGCGTAGACAGCTCTTCTAGTTCTGATAAGGCTAAGCAATAAGGTGCACGAGCTATAGGTGCTGCTCCAGGAGCTAGCTCGATTTGAAACTCGACCTGTCGATGAGGCGGAAGACCAGGTAATTCCTCAGGGAATACCTCAGGAAAGTCGCGTACAATCGGGATATCTTCTATCTTCTTTTCCTTCGTTGAAGTGTCAGTAATGAGAGCTAGGATAGCAGTGTGGCCCTTTCGCAAACACTTCTGGGCCTTAAGGAAAGAGATGATGCTCACAACAGCACCACTCTTGTCGCCACGAATAATGAGAGGTTCTTCACCAGAATGAGGAATGCGAACGATTTTCTCCTTGCAAAGAATCTTTGCTCGATGTTGGGATAACCAATCCATCCCAGTGACGATGTCGAAGCTACCAAGAACGATGGGAATGAGATCGATAGAGAAGGTCTGACCAGTAAGAACAAGATTACGACCCTTAACTATATGTGTAGCTTCAAGGCTTTTGCCATTTACTAGTTCTACAACATGCTTGGTGTTTAAGGGAATTGGGGCACGCTTAAGCATCTGACTAACTTTTAAGGACATATAACTAGTATCGGCACCCGAATCGAATAAAACAGAAACAAAGACGTCGTCCAGTAGGAACTTACCCGTCACGACGTTGGGATCGTTCCTAGCATCACCCTGACCAATCACGAAAGAACGTCCCCTGGAACCATTGCCATCATTGTTACCCCCATTGTTGTTTCCATTTCCTTGGTTGTTGTTGTTGTTCTGATTCTGGTTCAGCTGTGGACAGTTTCTTTTGAAGTGGCCTTCAGCACCACTGAAAACACCCTTTATTATTACCCTGTTGTTGCTGCTGTTGCTGGTTCTGCGGAGCTTGTTGCTGCTACTGACGAATCTGATTCACAGGATATGGGCTCCTGCAATCCTTTGCTACGTGACCAAGCTTGTTGCATCTATGATAGCGACCCTTGCTACACGGCCCGCTGTGGTGCAAGTTACAACGGTTGCACTTAGGTTGATTTCCCTTGTACCCTCCTTGTTGACCAGGGCTCTTATAGTCGTCAGTCCTTCGCTGCTGAGATTGAGACTGACCAGAAGCTGAACCCTTGCTTGAATTTCCATCCCACTTGCGCTTGTTATCGCTAGGAGCATCAGATGTAGTGGTTTCATTAATACGCTTTGGCAGCCTGTTCTGCACGACTGCCTGATCAGTGAGACGGTGGGATAGTCGTATAACCTACTGAATCGTGAGGAGGTTAGCCGAAGTCACCATACTCTGAATTTCTGGCACTAATCCCTTGATGTAAAGCTCGATACGTTTGCAGGGAGGGTCCACCATAGTAGGGCACAAAGCAGCTAGTTCATTCGATCTCTTCGTATACGCCTCGACTTCTGACCCCGTCATCTTTAGGTTGTAAAACTCCACTTCCAGCTTATGGATGTCATCACGATGACAATACTCCTCTTTGATCAGATCTTTGAAGTCATTCCATGGGGTGGCATTAGCAGCTGCCAACCCTAGCATTGAACCTGAGCGTTCCACCAAGTGAGCGCAACACCTTCAAGAGTTCCCATAGTAAACTTCACCCTACTAGCAACAGGGCATTCACACATCTCGAAAACATATTCGAGCTTCTCGAACCAGTGGAGGAGACCTACAGCTCCTTCTGTACCACTGAAGGTACTAGGTCGACAGTCCATAAAGGTCTTGAACGTACACATGGGAGGCTCAGCATGTTGACCTGTCGCTCAAGAAAGAAAAGACAAGGTTAAGCACGAGAGTTGGTTCGCGAGAGTAGGATCTAAACATCCTAGGATAGGTCGAAGTGGCAGGTTATACCTCCTGCTGGAGCTACTGCGAGTGCCTCAGCAACTCGTTCGTTGATTAGAGCCGTCAGCTGGGCTTGAGTCAAGTTCAGGCATCCACTCATGATCTTCATATTGAAGGAAACACAAGTGAGAATGGTGTCGCGAAAGTGCGTAAGTATGGGATGAGAGAAGCGAGTAAGCACACAAGGTTTCAAGCAGCATTTGTTATACTTAACTAAACATACTATGATCAATGCACTACTTAAACTAACAGGCAGGCAATACGAGCACAAACCATATTACCTGTAGTGTTGAGTCTTGCACGTGGAGCGAAGTGTCGTTGTGGATCGTTGAGCACTGTACATGTTATAGTCTGGTTTTGTCAAAAAAACTTTTCCCTTTTTAAAACCAAGTTCACTATAACCAATGGCTCTGATACCAATCTGTCACACCCCCAAAATCCACAAGCGGAGTATTACCACAGGAGGTGTGATATGACCAGGATCAAGCCACCAATCATCTTGAACAACGTATTAAATTTAAATATAAAATCAACCACAATATAATTGGTGTCCAAAACAAATTAACTAAGTTCAAGTTATCAACGGAAGCATAAAGTGTAAAACCAAAACATAAGTTTGAAAGTTCAAATGTTTAACATGGAACTCAACAGTCCATGTCCCACAACGACCTCTCCTTCTCGTGCAAGCTCCATTTAAGCACCTAACGACCTGCAAGGCATGTAACAACGAATCAACAACAAAGTTGAGCGAGTTGACAGTTGGTTATCAGTTTTAACATTGTTCCAAAAACCATTAGTTGTTTCGAAAACCATGAGTTAATCCTTTCCTTGTTTCCCAAACCATAATCAGTGGGGGATACCCCATGTTAACCACTAGACACGTTACCATATCAACAACTTACTTGAGTCATGTTTATGTGCCCTACGTGTCACACCCTGTCTTTTGCGGAAGCGTATGATGTGTGACTAGCTTGTTATCGTTGCATTCAATCGTAATAAACAACTACATGATCAAAACGATGTTCATCCATTCATGAAAATTTGAGTATTACAAACACGTGTTATTTAAGTTTTCAAAACACGACCTTTGACAAGGTTACAATTCAACAAAAGTGGATGACATCTAAACTTGTAGTCTACTTCTAGTTATGACACTTGCGCCCAAGATCCATCCTGTCACCTGAAATACATGTAATTTTGGAAAACATCAACATAAAGTTGAGCGAGTTCATGCATTTTGCATATCTTGTATGAAAACATTGTAAGTATCTTGTATAAATAAAGTGTTCATGTATAAATCAAGTTTTCTTGTGTACACCACGTACTAATTGAATGTTTGTACAAGGACATTAAGGCATGTGAAGACATATGGAGCATTAGTGTTGGCTCCTTTAAGGCATGTGAGGACATATGGAGCATTAGTGTTGGCTCCTTTAAGGCATGTGAGCATATGGAGCATTAGTATTTTCTCCTTTAACTGTGTCGATTACCCTCGACTGTGTCGATTAACCTCGACTGCGTCAATTTCCCTTGACTGTGTCGATTACCCTCGACTGTGTCGATTAACCTCGACTGTGTCGATTTCCCTCGACTGGGACACCGAAGCACTCAAGTGATCACATAAGGACCCTGAGTAGGGCTCGGCCGTACCCGTTAGATCTAACCCTCGTCCCTAATTAAGTATTAATGGCATCTCAATATCTAGTTTAAGCTCACATGATCTAGTATTTTCTAGGATTTTCTTAAGCTCATCATATTGCACTCACCACGAGTGCTTCTCGTATTCTTTTGTATTCTCAAATCATATTGCACTCGGTACTCGTTCTCACCAAGAGTGCTTCTCGTATTTTTTTACCATTTGTAAAAATTGTAATATGTGTAACATGTATTTCACCCCCGAGAGTTATAAAACCAAAAACAGTTAAAGAAAAGGGGGAGCATGAACTCACAACTTTGCGTTCCTGCGTCGTAAACTTCACCGGATTTGCTTAATTATCGTCGTGACCTATACGCGTTTTCTTAACGTTAGTCACTAGACTTGCGTCGCACAAGTACAGTCACTCTCTTTTGTATTTGTATTGTTGTGTTAAAAATATTCTATATTTTTAACTAAGTGTCTTACTTATATTATTTTCTCAAAAATAAATATAAGTCTTTTGTGTTTTGCACTTTGCACCCGAATTATGTATCTTGTATTTTGTATGTGTATTTTTATGTTTATACTCCTCATGAGTATTTAGTGTATTTTTAAGTCTTAATACACTAGCACGTATAACACATACTATATACACTTAGCACAAAAGCTGGTGATAAAATAATATATATTTTTCTCTCAAAATATACATACTTATATCCATTTTTATTCTTGAAGAAATCCTCATTTCTTATCACCAAAAATTAGGGAAACCTTGGTAGTACTTTTAAATACATTTTTAAGGAATAGGTTTCTCAAAAACTTATATTTTTCTAAGTGTCAAAATTTATAAAAATTTTGACAGAGTTTCCCCTAAAAATGGAGGTTTCCCATGTTTTCAAAACATGTGTTTATTTTCTTTTAAATCATCAACAACAATTATCAACAATATTCATCAACAATAATCACTAATTTCTCCATTTCATGAACTTGAATATTTACAAAAATGTGTAGTAACTCACTAGCACATTTAGTAAGTCTTTCCATCTTTAAAAAAAAATCATTATCTCGAAAACTTTATTTTTAAAGAATATGAAGTTTTACAACTTCTAGTCAAGATTCACAAAAATATTTCCTTGTTGAACTTCCTTGTTACACAAGTGTTTACACACTTGTTTATTTACTAAAAATGCTTTTAGTTCGGATAAGATCCGGGTTTTAACGAAACTAATATTTTTGCTTGGTTCTTCCGAAAAACCACTTGTAGATCTTTAGATCTACATGTTTAGAGTCTTATTTTACAAGAAAAATTACCTTTACACAAGTTCATGTTCATGAGTGGAAGGGTTCATCATCTTTCACATCTCTAGCACTAACATACTACTAGTTCATGTCCTTGTACATGATCTAGCATGGTTAGATGATGATCCATCCCACTTTTAGTAACAAACAACATCAAATAATCATAACTAGACAAGTTTCACAAGATTTACACACATATCTTCTCTTTATCCACCTTATTCATCTTATGTTCAATACTTTAATGTAAGTTCTTTAGTGTTTCATGATTTTTAGCCATTAAATCATCTATTAACCATCATAAACAAGAACAAGATGAAGATTTGAAGCACTTACAACTAGCACAAGGCTAGGGAAGTTCAAGAGGGCAAATGAAGTGGATAAAAGCAAATGAAGAAGGTCCTTCAAGATCCGCTTGCACCGAGCTTCGTTAGTGACCTTCTTACACCTTAATATCACCTTGGAATGAATGAGTGTGGATTGAAAATGGATGTGTGGGGAGGGGGTGCTTGAGCCGTGAGCTAGGGAAGGAAGGAGAGAAGGTTTTGTTTTGTTGGAGGTGATGAATGATAATGGGTTAAGACCTTGTGGTTTATAAGGACAAGTTTCCAACATTTCCTAAACCAATGGTCCATGTGTTTCAAAATAAGCAACAAGATCTACTAGACAATTTAAATAAAATCATGGTGGTTCCCCCATGTTGGTAACCGTAAGTGGGGGGGGGGGGGGGTCTTGGTTACATTTCAACTTCTAAGTTACTTATCCTAGTTACACATAAAGTGTTAGTTTAGGGGTTAATTGTGTGTAGTATAATGTGAGGTGTGTTAGGGTGTTTGGGGACCCTAACTAGCTTAGAAAAATAAAAACAATGCTTCTAGCATTATTTTGGTGTTCCGGGTAATGCCCGGTTGTTCGGTTAGATACCGATTCGTTAAAGTGCTAAATTACACTTTTTAGTGTCTTTTAAGTATCTTTCTTGTATCCTTTCAATTCCCAACACTTAGGGAAATATTCTGGATAATAAAATGACATTTCTGCATAATATTCATATGTCTAAATGCTGAAATATTGCTGAATTATATAAAATTCTGCACTTAAAGTGCGTTTCGGGTGCTTTTTAGTGCTTATTTTTGCTTTCGCAATGTCTATAAATTAAACCCTTACATGTACTCTTGGGTTTTAATGTACTTTTGTCGTCGGACCTACACTTAGGCCTCAATTCTAATGTCTGACTGCTTTCTGTAGTTCTGTTGACACGATGTGTCTTACCGGTGAGTTTACTAATATTTTTGACTCAACGCTATCATAACGTAATTCTTGTAGAATATATCATGCATGAATTCACTTGTATGGAATTCAGAAATTTATTTGTCTGGTAAACCAGATCATGCACAGTCATTTAAGCACAAATTACTGTTCATTTCGTGTACGGAATGTACGGAAAAGTGACGGTTGTCACACTACGTCAATGTCTATCATCATTGACTAGGTGCCCAGATCCATTAGTCCACTCCCGTCCTCTACGGCACGGTGTGAGGCTTGTCAAAGCTAATAGCGCTATTTAACTAATGGCCCGTTCGCCCATGGCCCGATGATTAAGTCGATATAAAAATGAGGGACTTCATGATAGAGTTTTGTCTAGTAAGTTTTATGTTGTCATCATTCCTATGGAGGATGGAGGTACGTATTCTACCCAAGGAGAATACGCAGGATTTAATGTTGTCATCCTTCCCATTGAGGATGGAGGTACGTACCCTACCCAAGGAGAATACGCAGGATTTTAATATCGTTCCTTAACCCATTCCCAAACCACCGGGAATCCCATGCCTTGTAGAAAGTGTGAACTCACCTTAGGTTAGCTCGGCGGATACACGAAAAGGTCACTTGAGCTATATGTGGTCAACCACGTCCTAACATGGTTACCATACAAATCAGGTCTAGGTTCAAGTAGTGCACGTAGGTTTACACATAAGCTAATAGGATGCGAACACGTAATGATCATGGCAATCACATTCAACACGTTAACAGTCAGGTATACATCATATCCAAACTTGTGCGACTCAGATGATTGGGCTCGCACAAGTTCAACGGTCCAATCATCTTATGCGATTTGATAATTGAAGCCCAATAATATTTGGCCCAACCTGTTGTGCGTCCAGCACAACTTGTGCGACTCACAACGGGTTGTGTGACTGAAACAACCCGACCCAATAACATTAGCAACCCAACATTCACACAGCCCAAACAAACAAACAGAAAATCAACTTGTACGGTCCTTTTATCTTGAACAATTAATACTCTTGTGCGATTCATATGGCCTTGTACGATTCTATAAAACTTGTGCGACTGAGTTGGGCCGTATGGCCCAAAATCATAACAAGGTTTAAACAGTTGTGTGTGGCCCAAGGCTTGTGCGATCAGCACCGTCTTGTGCGATCCACATTGCCTTGTGCGATCATGCATAACTAAACAGTACACTGTGCTTTATTGGTTGTACCTAGCTTGTGTGACCAACCCCTTGTGCGAATCAGACTTGTGCGTTTGCACTTGTGCGATCAGGACTTGTGTGTTCTGATCTTGTACGATCCAAGGGTTTTATGCGATCGGTTACAGCTTTCCTTAATTCTTGCAATAAATTACTTAATCAGTTTAAACAGTTTCGTACTACACATTTAATCGATTAAATCAAGCATTTTCCAATTAATTCTCATGAACCCTAACTAATTATCAGCTCATGAACATTAACCTTTGCATAATATCCGATTATTAGATCAATGATTTTAAATTTACCATTCAACATCTTAGGTTCAAACTTACAAACTAATCAACATCCAAATCAAGACTAACAACTAAATAACATGCATTTGGTTCTAGGTCTAATCAAAATCATCATACAATCCGTTGCCAAGAACAATTTCATCGTTTACATTTATATGTAAGAATCGAACATACATTCCCGAATCATACATCAAACATTAAACATCACTAATATCAAAGTTTCAACAACATAACTGCTAGCATGAAACCCTAGCTTCCATACAATCTGTAAAATCAGAATCATAACAATTCAAACTCATAACAATCATCAAAGATGTAACACTAACCGAAGTGTGTGAAATAGGATGAACTTGATCCCGATGGGAGCCTTCGGTTGAGGGGAGTGTTGCCGTCGAACAAGAGGGAGGAGAGGAGAGAGAGAGAGCTAGGAGAATTAGGTTTTGGTAAACTTTGTGTGCTAGATGGTTATAGGGTTTATATATTGACACCCCTTGGTGTCATACGAAAACAATAGGGGCCGACCCATCATGGGCTGCCCTTTGGGTCGAGTATTCGAACAAGCGTGTGGGTCGAGAGAGGAATGTGCAATTGGGTTCATTGTGTGCGGCCCAAAGAACTTGTGCGACCGGACAATGTTGTGCGACTAGGTTTATATATACATATATTACACACAATCACATAATGCAAACATATTATCCCATTAAAAATAACGTATCACATAATCACTTAACGTTCAAGCAAAATACATCAAAGTACAACGTAGGGTTTGGAATACGAGTTGTCACAAACTCTAATAAAAATATTTCCTAACTACGGTCCTGATGTATTCCGCTGCTAAATTAATAAACACCGATACCACTGATCTGGAGCTCGCGGTGCCCGCTCCCTGGGTAGGGGTCGAGGGTTGCGACACCAGAAGTCCCTGAGGCTCCCATTATAAAGATGATACCAGTGGATGCTAATGATCCCTATTCCTTACCTCCAAGTTTTAAATTCCCGAACTTGGACTATGCTTGTCAAAATCCAATCCGTGATCCAATTTATTCTTTAACCATTGAATCCTTGGATTCTACTTCTACAATGGATCCCAATTCGAAGTACTTACACAATCTATTGGAAACCTTTGTGTCAATGTCGTACGCGGCAAGAAGAGAAACAATCAAAATGAAGCAAGGAAGGCATTAGAAATCCTTCTTTCGTTGTATTTCATTTCCCTTTAAGTCCCTGTATGGGCATTTCCTTATTGTAATCCTTTCATGGACATTATATTTCAATATAGTCCTTCGTGGACATCATATTTCAATATAGTCCCTTCGTGGACATTATATTTCAATATTGTCCCTTCGTGGACATTATATTTCAATATAGTCCCTTCGCGGACATTACCTTTAAAAGTAATCCCTTCGTGGGCATGATATTTCTTTATAGTCCCTTCATGGGCATATTGATTCAATATAGTCCGTATATGGACTTATAATATCTTATAGTCCTTATGTTGACTTATATTTCCTTTTAGTCCCTGTATGGACTTGTATTACTTTTAGTCCCTGCGTGGACAAGCTAGTTTTAGGATAACTAAAGTCCTATTTAAGGGCATATATTATTTCCTATCGTTTAAATGGAAAGTATTATGAAATTATTAAATATGTATTCATTATATCCTTTTATCAAGCGGTTACCTCGATTTCATTCAAACTTTATCGATCCGCAAAAAATTTCAAAAGATCCTCTTAATAGTATAACTTAGCCTATATGTCAATATGAACAGGGCTATGATGGTAAAACTCTCTTAAGACAATAAATCCTTGTTAGCATTCAGAAAATGTTAACACTCCTGACAGTTTGACTTGAGAAACCACACCAGCCGTCAAGGTATTTGGACTACGTCCAAGCCTTAAAGCCTATATGATCAAATTAGATCATGGCAAGTATCATCAATATGATGATCATAATATAAACATCTATTAGTGATGAAGTGCCTACGGGCTATACTTGTTGTCCAATAAGACAACGACAGTTGTGGTCTACGAACCCCCTATCTAAAGATGTTGGACTATGTCCAAGCCTCATAGTCTATATGATCAATATGATCATGACTAATATCATCTGATACGATAATTATATGTATATAAACATCCATTAGTGATGTCAATCGATTTGCCTATGGGCCAAAATAAATCGTCTTTCAAGACGATGACAGTTGTAGTCTATGACTACTTGTCCAAAGGTAAAGAAATATGTTCAAGCCTTGAAGCCCCTGATCCAATAAGATTGTTGCTTATAAATTAATGTCCTTCGTGACAAGCTAATGTGCTATATTTTAATATCGTTCGTAACAAGCCAACATGCTATATGATCATGTCCTTGCCATATACTTTTGTCCTTCGTGGTAAGGATTTTGTGCCATATCTTCTAATGTCCTATGTGACAGGCCTTTTGTGCCATATCTTATAATGTCCTCCGTGACAGGCCTTTTGTGCCATATCTATATGTCCTTGCGACAAGGCTTTCATGCCATATGATTATTATGTCCTCCGTGACTAGGCTTTATGCCATATCATTTTATGTCCTTCGTAACGGGTTTATGATCCATATGTTAAATTCTTTTGAGATGGCCATTCTACCAACATTTTAACGTCCTTTGTGACAAGCCTATGTGCTACATCTATATGTCCTTCGTGACGGGCTTATGTACCATATTTTAAAATTCCTTTGTGACGAGCCATCGAGCTATTCAAAATCGTCAATATGACAAAGACAGTTGTGACATTTTGATCCCCTGTCTAAAAGGTAATGGACTCAATCCAAACCTTAAATTCCATCAATGGTGCTTTTGAGACCTAGGCTAAATGTAATTGATATATTTTTAAGTAACATACTACAAGGAAGTTAAAACCTAATAGCCGATATGGTTTAATGATACCATGGCTTGTTAATCATCAAATACGATGATTCACTGTTATTTTGTAACTAAGCAGTTGTTATTAATGTTGTTTAGTACCAAAGCTTCAAAATGGTGGATTCCAACGAAGCACATAGAAGTACTGCAAATAGAAACAATAATGCAAATGTAAATATAAATGATGTTGCAAACATAAATATCAGTGGTGCTGATCTACAGGCCATGATCAATGCAGTGGTCGGCAAGGCCATAAATAGTTACATGGAAAATTATAAAAAGTCGAGTGCTACTCGCTCAAAGTCCTATACAAAACCACATTCATCAGCTCATAAAGAGAGCTCAGTTCACTCCTCAAATGCGAAGAGCGAACCTCGGAAATTAGTGCTTCATGATAAGCCCCGTTCAAGTAAAGACGGGTGAACATACAAATATTTTGTCTCCTGCAAGCCCAGAGACTTCGATGGAGAAAAGGGGGCGATCGATGCCATGAAATGGCTCGATGAAATGGAGACAGTAGTGGACATCAGCGGTTGTGCTGATAAGCATGTGGTGAAATTTGTTTCACCATCCTTCAAGGGCGAGGCCCTCGCATGGTGGAAAGCCATGATACAGTCCTCGGGGAAAATTCCCCTATACAATATGGGATGGTCCAAGTTTGTGGACCTTATCAGGAAAACTTATTGTCCACAGCACGAAGTAGAAAAAGTGGAGACAGATTTCCTAACTCTCACGATGAAAACCTTGATTGTCGTCAATATGTCACCGACTTCAATTCATTATCTAGGTTAGTACCGTATTTAATTACCCCTGAACCTAAACGCATTGCACGTTTCATCGGTGGTCTGGCACCGGAAATAAAAGGGAATGTTAAGGCTTCAAAGCCAACCATATATAGATCAACTGTGGATCTATCTTTGTCTCTCACTCTAGATATAGTGAGACAAAAATCGGTCAAAACTGAGACCAATGAGAAAAGAAAGAAGGAGGAGGATAACTCCCAGAATTCAAAGAAAAAGGGCAAGTCCGAGTTCAATAGGAACCAGCAGGAATCTAACAAAAAGCCTACATGCAAAACCTGCAACAGAAGGCACTGGGGATAGTGTCGAACAGATCAGATGCCAAAGCAATGTGGCATCTGTAAAAGAACTGGTCATCAGTCCCATGAATGTAGGAACATAAAGAATGTAGTCTGTTTCAGTTGTGGCGAGAAAGGCCACATCAGTACTAATTGCCCTAAAGCTGCCAAAGAAGCTACAACTAAGCCTAGAGAGGCTAAGAAAGGAAACGCCTGAACCTTCCTGCTGAATGCAAGACGCAGTAAATATCAATAATATCGTCATGTACATTCCTTATCAATTATCAATGATATTTTGCTAAGAGTCCTGTTTAATTTAGGTACTGATAGTCTTTCATAGACCATAAGTCTAGAAAACTTTTAAATATATTCACGAGATCTCCAGATACTAAGTATAAGGTAGAACTTAGCAATGAAACCATAGAAATCGTTTCTTCTAGTCCTGATGGATAATCCTTGTCTATGAAAAACAGAATGCTCTTTCTCCCGTTGGAGTATGACAATTTATTTTATTTTATCTATTTCATTGATTTCTATCGACTGCAAATGCCAAATTTAGTTTGAAAGAAGCACCATATGATAATTGGCAGTATCTTAGTGTGTCCCATAGATTGCTTCCATGCCTGATCAATATGGAGGTTTAATGCATGGAACCACTAAGATATCCCAATGGTCATATTGTACTAATGTCAGCTAATGGTATTCAAAGAAGTTATACTCTATGGATTGCCTAAGTAAGTGTCTCTACTCAAGACATTCAAGTACTCGTAAAACAGATGTGTCGTTTTCATGGAACAAGTAATGGTAGATAAACCAAGGCTAAAAATTGAAGGTATCTCTATCATCTTTGACTATCTTGATGTCTTCTCCGAAGAACTACCCTGTTTACCTCCTGAGAGGCAAGCGGAGTTAGGATTGACATCCTACCAGGAGCTGCACCCGTTGCAAGAACTCCATATCAGTTATCATCGACGGAGACAAAAGAACTGAGAGCCCAAATAGATGAGCTTCTAGAGAAAGGCTTGACAACCTAGCTCATCACTTTGGGGGCTCCGATATTGTATAGTGAGAAAGACGGTTCAATGCGGTTTTGCGTTGATTACCATAATCTTAACAGGTAACGATTGGGAATCGTTATCTGCTGCCCAGGATCGTCGATTTGTTCGACCCACCACAAGGGTTAACTACATCTTAAAGATAGAATTGGGTAGTAGTTAGAATGACCATCTCACCCTAATTAAGTTCTCCTATAACTAATATTTATTATATAAGCATCAAGGCTGCTCCTTTGGAGGCCTTGTATGGAAGAAAGTGTCAAATACCCATTTATTGGGCATAAGTTGGGAAAGCCCAATTATCAGGACCTGAAATTATCCTAGAGACGATAGATAGGATCATACAAATTCGTGATCTTTTGAATGCAGCAAGTAATCGGCAGAAGAGCAACGCTGACAAGAGGCACAACCCTTATAAAGTTCCAAGTAAGGAACAAAGTTCTACTAAAGGTATCACCCTGGAAAGGTGAGATGCGCTTCGGTAAGAAGGGAAAGTTGAACCCTTGATATTTTAGGACCATTTGAGATAATCGAATGTGTTAAATTTGTAGTTTATAAGTTAAAATTACCTGAGGAGCTCAGTGGAATTCACAATGTGTTCCACATTTGTGATTTAAGGAAATGTCTTGCCAATGAATCGCTAGCTATGTCGCACGAAGATGTGCAGAGTTATATAAACCTGTAGTTTATTAAGAAACCGGCATCGATAAAAGATCGATAGGTCAAGAAGGTCTAAAGATAGTATGTGCCTATTGTAAAGGTTAAGTGGGATACCCGTAGAGGCCCCGAATATACATGGGAGGTCGTGTCAACTATGCGAAAGAAGTACCTCCATCTCTTTGGGAAAATCTCAATGTCGAGATTTCTTTTAAGGGGGTGAGGATGTAACACCTCGTAAAATCATGTCCAATAATGTATTGACACGTGTCCCTAATCTTAATTGTGCCAAAAGTTGGCTAAGAGGGACTAATTTTGACAAAATCGAAAACTATGAATGTGGAGGGACTAAAAGTGTCAACATGCTAAAAATAAGCCTCTGAGTGACCTTATATGGTGTCTGTATTCTCAAATAAGCCACTTGTTGGACGAGAGGAGCTGTTTGCATAATCATTTGAAAGTTTGCGTAATTGTTTGAAAGTTTGTGCGACGAAGGGTTAAAAGCGTCAACATATTAATTCTTACCTCCGAGTGACCTTTTAACAAACCCGGAGCTTTATGATGTTCAATCATACTCTCAGGAATTCCTAATATTGGCTATACAGGGCTTTGATGCCGTTAACGATAAAACGAATAAGTTTGTGAATTAACGGGGTTAAAAGTGTCAACATGTTAATTCTTACCTCTGAATGACCTTTTAACGAACCGATAGCTTCATGATGTTTGATCACACTCTCGGGAATGCCTAATGTTGGCCAATTATGGTTTTGTGCCATAAAATTATAAAATATGCAAGTTTGCGAGTTAAAGGATTAAAAGCGTCAAAACTGCGAAAGTATGCCAATTCGCGTATATTCTGCATTCAGATCATATATGCACATCGAAAAATTTTTGTAATCATTAAAATATTATATTTTAGTGATATGAATGCAAAAATATTATTCGTTGCGAAATTTGGATCGTTTTCGCGTTCGTTAAAGCGTTCGTCGTAATTAAGCGAAAAACGCAACCGTACTACCGAACGAACTGACATCCATGACATTTTTAAGCATAATTCAAGTTAAATATACTGTAACTTCCTTATAGAGCCTAAAAATGGGGTTAACGGGTGTTAAAAGTGCCAAAACGCGACAAAATATGTGCAGGGACTAAAACTGCCAAACGTCAAAATCTGACTTGCAGCTCACTCAAATAGATTTAACTAGTTTTTTTTATTCTATGGGCTATCCACTGGATTAAGACACCTATAAGGACACTTTTTATCATCCTAAGAAGTTCCATAACACTTGTAATCATCCTAGCAATTCTCAAAATCTATAAATAGGCCTTGATTTTCACTTGAACAACTTGCACCTTCATTCCATTCTTTCTATTCTCTCAAATCTGGAAGTTTCTAAGCATATTGGCAACATCCTTTGAGTTCTCTTCAGTCCATAGGACCACTTGTGAGTGTTCCTTTCGTGACTAGTTCTTTTCTAAGGCTTTTAAAGCCGGAAAGTCAAGCGTTTATGATAAACGTTTTGACTTTCAGTTAGACCTTAAATGGTCAAGCCATTGTTCGCAACGAACATGGCTACGTGATTGTAATTAGGTAGGTGTTAATCCCTCAAAAGGGCACCTCCTAAGAATCACGTTTGCTTGGTCAATTGACGAGTCAAAATAATATTATTTTAAAAAAAGTCATCGGGTCAGTTCTTGAAATAATTGGGATATGAGTTTAGAATTGTTCTAAAATATGTTTTATCATTTAAACAACTTAGTAATAATTATTAGAACATGTGTAAACACGTTCGGCTCGTCAATTCCAATTTTAGGGTCGGTTCGCAACCGAAAGACGCGAAGTTTGACTTCTGTGTTGACTTTCGATTATGAACCAAACTAGATTAGATTACTACTGATTTTAGGTTCCGTTATGATCGTAATATAATGTAGTATAACCCCATAAGGTTATATTACACGATCATACTAGAAATCTGAGTTTTTGCGTATGTTTCGTTAATATGTCGTACTTTGACTATTATGCCCTTTTTTTTTAGCAAAAATATGGTTCTAGACACCACTAAGCTTGCAAACAACTTAGATACTGATATGTTAACATGTTTAACATATTTTGATGTTACGAACCTTAGGGCGCATAGATCGGTTTTAAGCATAATTTTTCATACCAAACTCATTGCCAACTGAAGTAATATCATAATTAGGATAATTTGGGATGTCCATTCAGTTTACAAATTGAGTTTACGCATACGTTCTTGAATTATGTCCTTAAATGATGATAATGCCCTTTTTGCACCTAAAATGGTTTTGAAGCATAATTTTCATACAAAACCTTTTGACCACTGATATGTTATATTAATTAACATGTCTGGATCATATAAACCTGGTCATAACATCAGTTTTCCTTAAACATCGCATATATCGTCATTTAACGATGTTAACGCCGTTTCGGCGCGTAGTATGGTTTTAAAACATAACTACCAACCAAGACTTGTTACCTACTGATTTTATTAATCATTTTAAATATTTTTACAGTAGGTATATGATATAAACTCAGATTCCCAAATTTGCCTTCAAAACTATGTGTGAAATTACCAAAATGCCCCTACCGAGCATAGTTTGGTTTTAATTTATAAAACACACATATGTTTGATAACCTACAGATATTACATCATAAATAAAGTATTTTCAAAGAATGTTTATGATCGTAACATCATATTGTACGCAAGTTCCTTTTATACGTCGCTAAATGACCAAAACGCCTTTATGTGGCATAGTTTAATTTTAAAACCTTAACAGGCATACTGTAACAACTCTTACTAAAATTATTATTTTATTTTGTCCAAAAGGAAACCCTAATTGAGACCCCCAAGTAATATTGCATGACCCCTAAAATTTCCAGAACAATCGGAGCTAGGATAAGGGCCCCTAAAACTCAGGGGGGGTATTCCCTAATCGATATTATCCTCACAGTTTGTTATCAAAATCGAATTTCGTCGAAATGTTGACTCACCCAAGCTAGGTAGACACGAGGCTACCCTATGCTAGAAGTGGTGTCGTCGCGCCACGCGACAGGGACAATTTTTCTGTATAAATGCAGGGCTTTGGCACTTGCATTTTGACGTTGATTCGACGTAAAAACTCGTTTCCTACACTGAGATATCGTCTGTCTAGTCTAAAAACACACACAAGCACGAAATTCTGCCACGATAACAGGGTAATAACTCAATCACTGCTACGATTTAATGTTCGATCAATAAAAACAATCCGATGGATGTTTAAGTGCTGCCCGTATTTGGGCTATACTTTGTCTTTCGTTGTGAAGGTTTTGTTCTCGTGAGTTGTCGTAAAAGTTGTATTAAGTTACTGACCTAGTTTTCGTGTGCATTGTTATTTATCTAGGTTACCAGGCTAAAATCAGTAGGCTAAACTCTGCCCGTTTAAATCTGCAATGTGAGTCATTCTCTTTTTATCAAATTGTTTTCCTAAAACTCTACTTGTTTTCAAAGTTATAATTACAGGGATTAAGTCTTTGTAGTCTTCAATGACTGCCGGTATATGGGGTTTTGTATACATTACTTGATACCCGTCACCATTGGACAACGGGTTAGCCAATGGGTGATCTGACCATAGTCACAGATACTGTCGAGTGACAAATACCGATTTGGGGTAATTTGTAGATAGAAACAATATAATCACCCTTAATACTGTATATTATAACAATGTGTCGTTTTGTGCAACTTGAATGACTCGCCAGTATTTCTCTGCTGATAAAACCTTTTTAAAACATGTTTCAGGTGATCTGCTGTGATCCAGGAAAAAGTGTCGTGTAGCACTCCAAGCTTGAAGAACTGGCTCAACAAAATGAATAAACATGTTTTTGTAAAATAGGGGATTTCCTTGAGAAATCACCTTTATTGTAAATTAGGGGGTTTGTCCCAAATATGTGAAATAAAATAAATTGGGCATTTTCAAGTTTTAAAAGATCATGTTAAAATTCCGCTGCCAACATATTAATTACCATGGGTTTCTGTCCCGCGGCTCCTGAAACGGGTAAACCCGGGCCGGGGGTCGTGACAGAAAAAGGTGGTATCAGAGCCACTGATTTAAGCCAATTAAGTACTTAGAAATACTTAATTATTATGATTGCCATTCTGTGATTATGTGAAAATGGATTTACAAAATTTTAACTTAGAATTTTTGTGTGTTTCTTCATATATGCTAACAGCATGAATGAGTTGTCCGAAGCTCTGCAGAATATCACTATCCATTCTGCTGACATGGAAGTTTCCGAGGGCTTTTCCAGTTATTGGGCCGACACTGAGGAACCTATGGAATTCCAAGCCTAACCCCAGGAGAAACCCAAACCGAAAAAGAGAAGAAGATTCGTGGGCTGGAGGCGTGTGCGTAGGAAGAAACCAGCGACACGGAAAGTTATAAAGACTGAGGATCCAATTGATAAAGGCAAAGGAAAGGAGATCCGGGAAAGTTCAGGACAAGCCCAGGAGATGCCATTGTGGGAGGAGCTGGATCGCAAACTGGCCAATTGTGATTTCCTTAGACCTGCCAATGAAAACCTCTTAAGTTATCCCGTTGAATCCCAACTTGCAGTTAATTTGGAACCGGCTATCCCAGATCCCATTGTCAATCCTCGACCTCTAGGAGAGCTGGAAGAATGGTGGACCAAGGACTGACAATTTCAGAATCTCTTAAATAACCCCAATACCTTTTTCCCTCAGTTTGACCCCGAGCCTGCACCAAACCCACCTATGAGCAATGAGAACTTGGCTGAACTCCGCCATTTTGGCGAGGAGCTGGTGGACGCAGGGAATCCAATCCGGGAGGTGGGAGAACAGATCTCCTGGAAGTACGACGAGAGGGAACGTCGTTTCTGAGATGCCAGCTGACTGTGGTTGTGTGGTTGTGGGAGTATGTGTTAAATATAAATAATAATAACAGAAATATAATCATGTAAAATAACTTAAAATAAAACTCTTGTAAGATAACCAGTGTGTACGGACGCATACGAATATATAAAAATATCAACGTCGCAAAGTCGACAATTTTGGCTATATGTGTTGACGTGATTATGTGCGATTGTTTATTGTGTTTGGTTGTTATTCCTTTTGTGCTAATAAGTTATACATATTCATTACCAGATGGAACACGCTGGTAATGAACCAGTTAACAAGGTTAATCAATCCGAGCAAAACAATGAAGATCACTTTCTTAATAGGCAAGACATAGAAAACATCATTGCTCAAGGAATAGCCAGTGCTATTCCAGCAATTCTTGCTGCTGCCCGAAATCCAGTTGAACCTCAACCAATTATTCCTAGCAAACGTACTCATGAAGACAACTTCAGTAATAGCGTAAATGGAGGCAGCAACAATAACAATAACAATGATGTGATGCATGCCCCAATTCTTAAGAGAATGAAAGCTGCAACGCCTGGTTGCACTTACAAGGAATTTTTTGCCCGTAAACCTGTTGAATTTGCAGGCAATGAAGGGGCGACTGCTGTACTGCGGTTGTTGGAGAAAACCGAGGCAGTAATTAAAATAAGTAAATGTGCCGAGGAGGATAAAGTCATGTATGCTTCTCAGCTTTTCAAGGAAGAAGCATTAGAATGGTGGAATACGGTATTGCAAGCCAAGGGAAGTGACATGGCCTATGCCATGAGTTGGGAAGAATTTAAGCATCTGGTGGAAAGAAAATTATGCCCAGAATATGAAAAAGAACAAATGGAGAACAAATTCCTGAGCCATCGAATGGTGGATGTTGACTGCCGAGGGTATACTTCGAAATTTTTCGAATATGCTCGAATTGTGCCTACTCTGGCTTCACCAGAACCGGTACTTATCTCTCGCTACATCTGGGGTTTAATTAGCGAGATCCGTGATATTGTCAAAGCTGCGAGACCCCGCACGATCGATGATGCGGTGGAATTAGGCAACACTTTGACTGACGAACTGGTGCGTACGCGAGAAGAAAACAGGAAGAAGGAATTGGCTCAAAAAATTTCCCAAGGATTTCGTGTGAGTAATAATAGCAATTTCATGAAAAGAAGAACTGGGCAATCTTCCACTCCGTCGTTCGGCAGGAACTGTAAAAAGAAACATTTTGGAAAATGTAATGAAACCTGCAACTTCTGCAAAGCTATAGGACATCGTGAAGAAAATTGCAGAAAGAAAACAAAAATCTGCTACAACTGTGGAGAAGCTGGGCATTTTAGACCAGAATGCCCTAAATTGGTCAAACCAGCGGATAACAAGGCCAAACCTGCTGAATGAACTAATAAGAAGAACGCAAGAGCCTTCCAATTGACCACGCTGGAAGCTGAACTGATTCCTGACGTAATAGCTGGTACGTTCTTAGTTCACAACGTTTATGCGAAAGTATTATTTGACTCTGGTGCAAACCAAATTTTTATAAATACTTCATTCTGCCAAGATCTTAAGCAACCTTTAACGAAACTTAGGCAAGTTTTTACAGTAGAGACGGCAGACGGGAACTCTGTTAATATAGATACGGTTTTGAAAAAAGAAAATATAGAACTTTCAGGTCATAAATTTTCTGCAAACCTATTACCCATGAATTTAGCTGGATTCGATGTCGTGTTAGGAATGGATTGGTTAGTAGCCAACCATGCTCGAATCCTTTGTGATAAGAACTCCATAGAAATCCGTACACCCACGGGAGAAGTAATTATGATTACAGGGGATAAGCCGATGTAACAATCCTCAATAAACCGACACTCTCGATTATTTTTCCGACACCCTAATATATTTTAGAATGTCCCAATATGTCTTATAATATTTCCCGTATGTGAAAACCGAGGCCGAAATATTTTATAGCATATAAAATAAATTGAAAACAATAAAAATTAAGCTGAGGCGGGCCGCGTAGACCCACCCCAACCATTTACGCGGGCGGTATCGAGGTGGATACCTGATTCCTTTAAGTTTCTTTAGTTCAAACGTGCCGCGTAAGACCCCGTTTAAGTTAACGCGAGCCGCGATAGATCGAAATTGTGGCGCAGCCCTGAGCTGACATGTGTCGACATCGTGGCGAGTCTAGTAGCTGACCCAGCTAAGCTACAGCGTTGACCAAGGTTGACGCGGGCCGCGTAAGCCTTAGCTTACCTTTACGCGGGCCGCGTGAGGACCAGTTTCAGCACCTATATAAGAAAGCAACGGGTTTTCGTTTTCCGTCGTTCATTTCTCAATCTCAAATCACAATTTCTGTAGTAGTGTTATAATACGCGGATATTATACCCCCTAATTAGCGAGGTTCTGTTCCGCTGTAAGTATTATAACCCCTGGATACGTATTAGATACGCTGCCCGATTGATCTAGGGTTCCGTAACGGCTGTCGTGGTTCTGTTCGACGTAGTCGTTGGAATGCCGTCTCGAGGAGGGTATTACTAATGTTAAAATGGGTTATTAAACTAATACGTGTGCATTTGTGTAATTTTTAGATTGTCACCAGGAAACCCTTACGGAAAATCTAAGAAAGCAATGTGAGTTGATCCACTTTTTGCAAACCTATTTTGTGAACTGTTTATACAAAACCTTAAATATTTTTCCATGCGAACAACAGTTATTGAGTATTTGTAAGGATACAATTATGATGGTATATTTGGGGTTTTGTATACAAAATTTGTTACCACCTGGGTAGAGGAGTAACATGACCATAAGTCAGATGACAGTACCATGGATGTTAATTGGTATTACTTGTAAACAAATGTAATTGCAGATGCGCCCTTAATACTGTACATTGTGAACTAAGTTTTATTTAAACTTGATTAAACTGGGATTCACTCACCAGTATTTTCAACTGACAAATGTTTTTAAAACGCGTTTCAGGTAACAAAATGTGAGAGCCAAAATAGAAGCCAGCTGGACAGCACTGAAGGCTTGGAAAAGTGGCAATAAAGTTACCTAAAATAAAACAGATGTTTTTATTAAATAAAATAGGATATATTCCTATGGAAACGTGTGTACTATGAACTTGGGTTTTATCCCATTTGTTTTAAATACTATGAAAATGTGGTATTTTACTCTGATCAAATATTTCCTAACTACGGTCCTGACGAAAATTTCCGCTGCCAAATTAGACAACACGTGATACCACCGAAACTGGCTCGCGACCGCCCGTTCCCAGAGATTAGGGATCGGGGGCTGCGACAGCCGCGTAAACCCATGAAGTTCATTTTAGTAATGAAAGTAGCTAGTTATGAACGAAAGCAAGGAATAGTGTATATGATTTTGGTAATCATTAGCACTAAGGGTAAGGAACTTAAGGAAATTCCTGTAGTCTCAGAATACTCGGATGTATTCCCAGAAGAGTTACCACGATTACCACTAGATAGGGAGGTAGAATTTAGAATTCATTTGATTCCTGGAACTATATCCATAGCAAAGGCACCCTACCGATTAGCACCCACTGAAATGTTAGAACTGAAAAAGCAGTTAGATGAATTATTAAAGGATTTATACAACCTAGTTCATCCCCGTGGGGAGCTCCAGTGTTGTTTGTGAAAAATAAAGATGGTTCGATGCGAATGTGTATCGATTACCGGGAATTGAATAAGGTTACAATTAAGAATCGATACCCATTACCTAGGATTGATGATCTTTTCGATCAACTTCAGGGGCTAGATATTTTTCTAAGATAGATTTACGCTCCGGATATCATCAATTGAAGGTACAAGAAGAAGACATACCTAAAACTGCTTTCAGAACTAGGTATGGTCACTACGAGTTTACAGTTATGCCTTTTGGACTAACAAATGCTCCGGCAGCATTTATGGATATGATGAATAGAATCTATAAACCGTATTTGGATAAATTTGTAATTGTCTTTATCGACGATATACTTATTTATTCCAAAAGTCAGGATGAGCATGGTGAGCATCTACATGCACTCTTAACTTTGTTAAGAAAGGAAAAGCTTTACGCCAAATTCTCGAAGTGTGAATTTTGGCTACAGGATGTGCAATTTTTAGGACACATGGTGAATCATGAAGGTATTCACGTAGATCCCTCCAAGATAGAAGCGATCACCAAATGGAAGGTCATGCAATTGGCCACGGAAGTTAGAATTTTTCTAGGATTAGCTGGGTACTATAGGCGCTTTATTAAGGATTTCTGTAAGATAATTGTGCCATTAACTAAGCTAACCTGTAAAACAGTTAAGTTTGAATGGGGACCTAAGCAAGAAGTGGCTTTTAGGATTTTAAAACAAAGGTTAACAAACACCCCAATTCTTGCCTTACCAGAAGGAACAGAAGATTTTGAAGTTTACTGTGATGCTTCAAAGCTAGGATTAGGATGTGTGTTAATGCAACGCAAAAAGGTAATTGCATATGCCTCAAGGCAATTGAAAAAGCACGAGGAAAACTATACAACGCATGACTTAGAATTAGGAGCAATAATTTTTGCCCTTAAGATTTTGAGGCACTATCTATATGGAAGTAAGTTTACTGTCTATACAGATCATAAGAGTTTAAGATACATATTTGGGCAAAAAGAATTGAACATGAGGCAAAGAAGATGGATGGAAATTCTAAGTGACTACGATTGTGATATTCAATATCACGAAGGAAAAGCAAACGTAGTTGCAGATGCTCTTAGGTTAAGTTTACAATTAGACTTAATGGAACAACTGAAAAATGTTCAAGCCACAGCAATCAAGGATGATGCTGAAGGAATGAAAGGAAGAATAAAGGAATTAGAGCAAGGAGCTGATGGAATTTGGAGATTCCACAAAAGAAGGATTTGGGTACCTAAGCAAGGAAATTTAAGAAATAAGATTTTAGAGGAAGCCCATAAATCTAGGTATACCATGCATCCTGGTAATAATAAGATGTACCAAGATTTAAGAAATAACTTCTGGTGGATAGAAATGAAAAAGGACATAGCTAGATATGTAGCTAAGTGTCTAACTTGTTCACAAGTTAAAGCAGAACACCAGAAACCTTCAGGGTTACTTCAACAATTAGAAATGCTTGTTTGGAAGTGGGAACTAATAACCATGGATTTTGTTACTAAGTTGCCCAAAACCAGAAAAGGTAATGACGCAATTTGGGTAATTGTGGATCGATTAACCAAATCAGCTCATTTTCTACCCATGAAAGAAACCTTTAGCATGGAAAGGTTAGCCAAGTTATATGTAGATGAAGTAGTATCCTTACATGGAGTTCCACTCTCTATTGTATCGGATAGAGATAGTCGTTTCACTTCACATTTTTGGACTAGTTTCCAAGAAGCAATGGGGACCAAACTAAACTTGTGCATTGCATACCATCCTCAAACAGACGGACAAAGTGAAAGGAAGATTCAAACCCTGGAAGACAGGCTCAGGGCATGTGTAATAGATTTTGGTGGAAACTAGGATGACCACCTACCCTTAATTGAATTCTCCTATAATAATAGTTACCATTCAAGCATTGAGGTTGCCCCATTCGAAGCACTGTATGGACGAAAGTACAGAACTCTAGTTTGTTGGGCAGAAATAGGAGAAAGCCAATTATCAGGTCCCGAAATCGTACAAGAAACTACCGACAAGATCACTCAAATCAAGGAAAGACTGAAAACTGCTCGAGATCGCCAGAAGAGTTATGAAGACAATCGACGCAAGCCACTAGAATTTCAAGTCGGAGATAAGGTACTCTTGAAAGTTTCTCCTTGGAAAGGAGTGGTTCGGTTCGGAAAGAAGGGAAAGTTAAGTCCAAGGTATGTAGGACCATTCCCAGTAGTCCAATGAATAGGACAAGTTGCCTATCGTTTACAACTACCAGAAGAACTAGCCGGGGTACATGACGTATTTCATGTATATAACCTCAAGAAATGTCTATCTGACGAATCCCTGGTAGTACCTCTCCAAGACATAGAGGTAAATGAAAAGTTAAAATTTGTTGAGAAGCCACTGCAGATAGAAGACAGAAAGGTCAAGTTTCTCAAGCACAAACGACTAGTACTGGTCAAAGTCAAGTGGGATTCAAAGAGAGGACCTGAGTACACTTGGGAACTGGAATCAGAGATGAAGCGAAAGTATCCCTACTTGTTCCAGTAAATCTCGAGGACGAGATTTTAATAAGGTGGGGAGGATGTAACAACTCTTACTAAAATTATTATTTCCTATTTTATTTTGTCCAAAAGGAAACCCTAATTGAGACCCCCAAGTAATATTGCATGACCCCTAAAATTTCCAGAACAATCGGAGCTAGGATAAGGGCCACTAAAACTCAGGGGGGGTATTCCCTAATCGATATTATCCTCACAGTTTGTTGTCAAAATCGAATTTCATCGAAATGTCGACTCACCCAAGCTAGGTAGACACGAGGCTACCCTATGCTAGAAGTGGTGCCGTCGCGCCACGCGACACCCTGTCGCGCCACGCGACAGGGACAATTTTTCAGTATAAATGCAGGGCTTTGGCACTTGCATTTTGACGTTGGTTCGACGTAAAAACTCGTTTCCTACACTGAGATATCGTCTGTTGATGCGTGTGAAGTGTATATATAAGTTTAAGTATATTTTAAGCCCTTTTACACTTTTTTTAGCCAAGTTTTAAATTTATAAAACACGATATTTACTAACACTAAACACACATATGGGCAAGTGCACCCATCGTGAGCGTAGTATAGTGTTGGCAAGATACCGAGGTCGTCCAAGGACACAAGAGCTTTTAGTACCAGTTTATCCTCAACGTCTAATCAAATCAAAAGTTTAGAAAAATGTTTTAAACTAAGAAAATAAAAACTAACTAAAATGCTGAAAAATAAAAATAAAAGAAAAAACTGATAGACAAGATGAATCACTTGGCTCCGACTCGTGTATAGTGTAACCTTTGATTATTTCCGCACTTTTGCACTTTGTTAAGAGATTATCTTAGTTATTGTAGTAGGCCCCTCTTTTGGAGGTGACGTTACCCTCAACCCAGTAGTTTGAGTCAGCAAGGATACAATCCTAAAGGGTCGGATTATTGAAAGATAATTAATTAAGTTATTAATGCATAATGTGGTAGGCCCCTCTTTTGAAGGCGACGTTACCCTCGGCTAAGTAGTCTGAGTCAGCAGGGATACAGTCCTAAGTAGCCAAGTTAAAGTTTTAATATTAGTTTAACTTATGAGGGGGTCAAAGAGTTTGGACCCCCGCCATCCAATACCGTTAAGTATTGAAGGAGGTCCTACTAAATTAGACCCAGGTCCTTTGCAGGATCTATACACTGAACAATGGCAAGACTTTTACCAAACCGTTCCCTTAACCCCCGACCAGGTAGCCAACATACCTCCATATAGACCGTGGAGATATGAATGGTGAAAATCTTTTATTTTATATAGACAGTAAAATAATGCCAAGACACCACGGACAAACGATAAGGAAAAATCACCTTCAACATAAGAAACTAGTTATTAAAGTCATTAATACATAACCAATTAAAAAGTGCGAAAAGATTAAAAATAAAAAGTATTACACTTGACACTTTATCTTCACCAAGTGATGTAAGAGACTTAGGCAAACATGGTCTTGAGTGTCAAGAACTCTTACGATCAATCTTGGATCCCGAGACGACTCACACACTCTATGATGGACAATGGATGATGGTGGTGGATGATGGTGTTATAGTGGTGGTGGGTGGTGAGTGAAGTGTGAGAGAGGTGGTGTGCCAAGGGATGGTTTGAGCTTGAGCCAAGCACTCCTATTTATAGGCTGAACAGAAGCCCGGGCATGGCCCCGTGTCCAGTGGGCACGGCCCCGTATCCACATCCTTCTCTGTCTTCATTAATTGCTTTTGTCTGCATTAGTTGACCATGGCCCCGTGTCCGCTGGGCACGACCCCGTGTGCAGAAGCATATCTGTACTATCAAGATTTGCCTGGATTCTGCGAATCTTATAGTTGACCACGACCCCGTGTCCGCTGAGCACGGCCCCGTGGTGGGCGATGGAAGCTTCTACAACTCTGTCTTTTATGCTGACACTTGGGCACGCCCCCGTGTTCAGTGAACACGGGGCGTGTTCAGCCTTATGTTCTCTTGTTTTGCTTGGGAAGATGCTGTCGTGGGGTCGGGCCTGCCACGTTTGTTCCTTTTCTTGTATTTATGTTAGATTTAGCTGCCTTTTTGCTTCTTTTGTTAATTTGAGCTCATTTAATCCTGAAAATACAAAAGGAAGACAAAAGCACACTTTTTCCAACATTAGTACTAAAAAGGGTTAGTTTTATGCCACAATTGATGTAATTTATATGTTGCATTTTGCACACATCAAATACCCCCACACTTGAATCTTTGCTTGTCCTCAAGCAAAACTCTTTATAATGTGGCTTTACACACCCAAATGGAATGGGTAGAAGAGAAGGTTTTTGGACTTTTCATAGAGTGTCGGGATTTCCAAGATTCTTTATTAAGTTTTATTTTTATTTATTTACATTCATATTCGTCATGATTTATTTAAAACTTTTCATAAGATAAATTACTTATTAGGGCATAACATGCTCCCTTAAAATTCTATTTATATACAAGTTCACATACCTCACGGGGGATCACTCAACACTCGGCCGAAGATGTATTTTAGTGAATCACTCGAGAGCGGTATGGAACTTACTCCTACCATAGGCTTGCCAAGCAATCAATCCTCCTCCTTTTTAACTATATACCTTTGTAAATATCAAGAGGACTTTTGGGTGAAGGGTTAGGCTTGGGTTAAAGGTAGGTGGTTGGGTTAGTGGTTAGTAGAAAAGGGTGAAAAGCGTAAAAAGCATCGGTTTTCGTAAGGCTTTTTATTTTTGCAGTTTTTATTTTGATGAAGCCATAATTCAAACAAAGTTATTTTTGATGAACTTGCTTGTTTTTATTTCTTTTGCTTCATCATCAACATTTTTTTATAAGTTAAAATTTTTTTTTTTGAAAGTCATACGAAAAACCGAGCTTGTTACTAAAACAAAGGGTTAAAAATAAAAAGGTTTTGGTGGGTGAAAGGGTGTTTGGTTTGGGTTAAGAAATGAAAAGGTTTAGGCTCAAAGGGGTTAACTAGGGGGATTTTGGGTAGGTGGTAAAAAAAAATAATGGTGTAGAAATAAAAATGGTTAGTCATAATGCCTCCATCATTTACTTACTCGGGTTTATGTTGGTAAGGACCGGGAATGTATCGTCGTGGCAAGTTCTAGAGTTGTAAGAACCAAGCGGCTATTCACACAAGAAACGAAAAATGAGCATTTAATTTAAAGATTTGTATGCTCAATAAAGGCTCAAAACTCACTTTTGTGGGATTGGGTTTTTTTATGTGATCAAGTATATATAATTAAATTATAACTAAGCCTGTCATGCCTTTTCATAATTTTCTTATGTTGGTTCTTTTTATCAGGACGCTATCGGTTGTAAATTTGTAAAAATATAACCTTTTTAGAATTTTGAAATTCCCAAATTAAACCTAGACAAGTAAAAAAATAAAAATTTTTGAAAAAAAATTGGGGTGATTAGCGGTTCCAATAGAGTTTTGTGTAAGGCTTGTTATTAGGACTTGCAAGATTCAAGGTTTTAGCATCCCCCCCCCCCCCCACACTTAAATTACACATTGTCCTCAATGTGTCCCAAAAATAAGTTTTTAGGTTGATTGAATGTGTAAAAGGTGTGAAAAAGCAAAAATTTGTGTTACTGGGCGCATGGACACGGCCCCGTGTTCATTGGACACGACCCCGTGTTCAGGTGCCAGTAACGAAAACTTACAGAAGGTGGACACGGGGGCGTGTCGGCTGGACACGACCCCGTGTCTGGCAAAAGTCTGCAGATTTAGATAAACAGCAGGTCTGGCCAAGTGGGCATGGGGGCGTGTCGGCTGGACACGACCCCGTGTAGACAATCTGCAGGGTTGAAAAACAGGTTTCTGGCTCTTGTTTTCCTGTCCTGGCTTTAGTAGCACTAAGTTTTTAGTGCTCTAAGCCTCGTATGTACCTGTTTTAGCAATAAACACTACACCAAGCCATAGCAAACATCCTAAATTACCAACATTCAACATCCCATCCATCACAAAGTTAAAAAGAAAAAAAATGCAGAAAATAAAAAGAGTTAAAAGAAAGTAAATTGTTCAACACACGGCACGCAGGCCGGAAATTGTTCAAGATAAAAAAGGGGGTTAACCTGTGGGATCACCAACCAATCGCGTCCGCCTCCGCTCCTCCCGCCTAGTCCATGTCCTCGTCCTCATCATCATCATCATCATCTCCACCATGCCCCGCAATGTACTCCCGGATATTTCCAATATCATCTTGGAAATCGGATATGTTTCTCTCGATTGCTCCAACCCGGTTGTACGTGTTGCTCGCCATGTTATAGGTGTTCCTGTTGCACATGAGGTTTTCCTGCAACAAATCATGTAAACCTTGGAAATCAGGAAAACCACCTCCTTGCGAGGAGGAGTGGCCCGGATCACCGTGGGGCTGGTACTGGTACTGATGATGTTGTGGAGCGTGAAGGACAAGTGCCTCTTGCGGGTTCCATGCATGCCCCTGCATCCTTTGGAAGCTAACCGTCCCGTCTTCAGCCTTATAAATTAGGTTCATTGAGCGGCAAATGTGTATGTCTACCCTTCCCGACCATGGGCTCATTTCGAATGACCTAGGTATGTTGGTGAAGTGCTTGAAGAGACGGTATACCCATCCTCCAAAGAAGATAGGGGTTGGTGAAGTAGCAAGTCGGTTCAAATGCATGTTTCGGAGCAGGAGGAATGGAACATCAAGGTGTCTGCGGTTATGGATGCAGTGGAGGACAACCAAATCTCTTAACCCAACAACGCCACCTCTATCATGCCTTTGGCTAAGAGAGAAGCCGAGGAGCCTATGGATGTATCGGTAGAGCGGATCCCTCAACTTAGTGCTCTTAGTGCTGCTCGGATTGTAGTGCCCTTCACCAATTTGAGTCCACGCGGCTTGGCGATCGTTTTCATCTATCTCTCGCATCCCTGCAGTAGTTTCCTCGTTACCCGCATCTTCCTCCGCATACAGCCCGACGATCGACCCAAATTGTGCCATTGAAATCGAGTACCTAGTTCCACCACATCGGAATGCTACCCCATCATTGTCGAATGGGTCGCATCTTGAATTGAACGTGAAGGTGCTATAGAATTCCAAAGTGCACTCGTGGACGGAACGAAGTCGAGTTGTTAAAGCGACTCTTAGTGGGCCGGTGACAAGGTTGTTGAAGCGGTCGAGTTGGTTCACCAATGCTAACAAATCCATGCATGCTTGTCTTGGGTATTCCTCCGGTCTTGTTTGAAGTACTTCGTATCTAGCCCTATCATCGAGCTCATTTGCATTAAACCTCGTGAACTTCCTAGACATCTGAAAGAATACACCAAAAGTTAGCACGAAACAGTAATATTTTCAGACAAAACTGCAAACAGCGTGCTGGACACGACCCCGTGTTCAGTGGGCACGGCCCCGTGTCCAGGCGTCTGTTACTCAAAAAGATCATTTTTCGACCCGGTTTCGAAAACTTGAAAATTTTTGGTCCAATAGGTGCGGTTTCCCCCGAAAATGAAACCCCAAGTGCCGTTTTTCCCAAAACAACCCGTTTACCCATTCAATTTTATCTTTTTCGGTTCAAAAACAAGGGTTTAGGGTTTTTGTGAGAAATCGGGCGAATCTATGAACAATACAAGTGGATTTACTTCCTTTAACACTAATCTAACTAAATGCTAACAGATTAAAGCAAAAAATTGAGGTTCGATCCGGGTGTAGTTCAAGAACCCTAGATTTTCCCCCAAATTTTTGAAGTTTTAACAACATGCAAATGCTTAATCTAACTAATAGTAGTGATAGAATCATACCTTGATGTTGTTAGAATGATAGGAGACGTCGAAAATCTGCGGATAATCGCCTTGAACCAGAGCGTTTTCGGGGAAACGGGGCGTGTGGAATGAAGTAACTATTATGAAAAGGGGAATATATCCCGACAGTAGCGCGGACACGGCCCCGTGTCCAGCGGACACGGCCTCGTGCCGAGCAAAGGTTTTTTTTTTATAGTGCTCGTGTGAGTGCCCTCGTTTTTCTCAAAACTTGGTTAGAAGACTTACCGATTATGACGTCATCACGTTGGTTCGTAATTTACCAGGTATGATGTTGATGTTTTCATTCTTCGACCGTTTGAAGCGAGATCTCCTCCTCTTCATCCTCAATGAATCCTTGATAGAGTTTCAGCCGTTGGCCATTGACTTTGAATGGAGGTCCATTCCGAGATTTAATTTCTACTGTACCGTGTGAGAAAATATGGGTGATGGAAAAAGGTCCTGACCACCTAGACTTTAATTTACCAGGAAACAATCGAAGTCGTGAATTAAACAAAAGAACTTGATCTCCCACTCGAAATTCATTAGGTTTAATATGTTTGTCATGCAAGTTTTTCATTCTTTCCTTGTAAATTTCGGAGTTTGAGTATGCATAATTCCTAAGTTCGTCTAATTCATTTAATTGACAAAATCGATTTTTACCAGCAAATTCAAAATCTAAGTTTACATTTTTAATTGCCCAGTAGGCTTTGTGTGCAATTTCTACTGGCAAGTGACAACTTTTTCCATAGACTAGCTTATATGGGGTTGTACCTATTGTTGTTTTATAAGCAGTTCGAAAAGCCCATAAAGCATCATCTAATTTGTCTGCCCATTCCTTTTTATTTAACCCTACGGTTTTTTCAAGTATTCGTTTTAAACCTCTATTAGTCACTTCAGCTTGTCCGTTTGTTTGAGGGTGATATGCTGTTGAGACCCGGTGATAGACCCCATATCTTGTTAAAAAAATTTCAAGTTGATGGTTGCAAAAATGGGTACCTCTATCACTTATTAGTGCTTTGGGTGTGCCAAAAGGAGAGAATATTTTCTTCAGAAATCTTACCACGACTCTTCCATCATTTGTTGGAAGTGCCTCGGCCTCGGCCCATTTAGACAAGTAATCTACTGCCACAAGTATATATTTGTTTCCTTTTGACGGTAGGAAAGGTCCCATAAAATCGAGTCCCCACACATCAAAAATTTCACAAACAAGAATGCCATTTTGTGGTATTTCGTTTTTGGAAGAAATATTACATGTTCTTTGGCAAGCATCGCATGTCTTGACAAGACTTTGGGCGTCTTTATAAATGGTTGGCCAGTAAAATCCTGAATCAAATACCTTTCATGCGGTACTAGCGGCACCATGATGCCCTCCGTATGGACCTTCATGACAATGGCGGAGAATTCTTCGTGCTTCACTACCATGTACGCATCGCCGTACGAGTTGGTTGGCACACATTTTGAAAAGATATGGATCTTCCCAAAAATAATGTTTCACATTGGCAAAGAATTTTTTTTCTTTGATGATGTGGCCAACCCTTAGCGACTATACCGCTAGCTAAGTAGTTAGCATAGTCGGCGTACCATGGTTCTTCTTTGTATTCCACCATTTCTAGGGACTCTGTTGGAAATTTTTCGTTGATTTGCTCGTCCCTGGTTGACTCCATAGCTGGGTCTTCTAAGCGTTACAGATGATCTGCTGCGGTGTTTTCTGCTCCTCTTTTATCTTTGATTTCAATATCAAATTCTTGGAGGAGTAGAATCCACCGAATCAAACGTGGTTTTGCGTCCTACTTTTTGAAGAGATATCGAATGGCTGCATGATCTGTATAGACTATAGTTTTAGAAAGAACAAGATAAGAACGAAATTTATCAAAAGCAAATACCACAGCTAGTAATTCTTTTTCAGTTGTTGTGTAATTTTCTTGTGCATCGTTAAGTGTTTTACTAGCATAATAAATTGGGTGGAAATGCTTTTCTTTTCTTTGTCCCAAGACAGCTCCAACTGCAAAGTCACTAGCATCACACATGATTTCGAAAGGAAATTTCCAATCAGGTTCTATCATGATAGGTGCATTGACTAGCATTTCCTTTAGGGTTAGAAATGCTTGATTGCAATCCTTGTCAAAGATGAAAGGGACATCTTTTTCAAGCAATTTTGTCAGAGGCCTTGAGATTTTAGAAAAGTCTTTGATAAACCGCCTATAAAATCCGGCATGCCCTAGGAAACTCCTGATAGCTCTAACGGAGGATGGGGGTGGTAGTCGAGAAATGGTATCTATTTTGGCTCGATCCACCTCCATTCCTTCGCTTGAGATTTTGTGACTGAGTACTATTCCCTCCGTTACCATGAAATGGCATTTTTCCCAGTTAAGGGCGAGGTTAGTTTCCTCACATCGGGATAGCATTCGTTCAAGGTTATCGAGGCATTGGTCGTATGAATCCCCAAAGATAGAAAAGTCGTCCATAAAGACTTCCATTGTCTTTTCTATCATGTCGTGGAAGATGGCTACCATGCAACGTTGGAATGTTGCAGGAGCATTACATAGACCAAACGGCATGCGTCGATAAGCAAAAGTTCCGTAGGGACATGTGAAGGTTGTCTTTTCTTGGTCTTCGGGTGCTATCGGGATTTGAAAGTAACCTAAAATACCATCCAAGAAACAGTAAAATTTATGACCGGGCAATCTTTCTAACATTTGATCAATGAAGGGCAAAGGAAAGTGATCTTTCCTTGTTGCTTCATTTAATCGTCTATAATCTATACATACTCTCCATCCTGTGACGGTTCTTGTTGGTATTAGTTCATTCTTTTCATTAGTTATTACCGTCATACCTCCTTTCTTTGGAACAACTTGGACGGGACTTACCCAAGGACAATCGGAGATAGGATAAATAAGTCCGGCGTCAAGTAATTTGATGACTTCGTTTTTAACCACTTCTTGAACATTGGGATTTACTCGACGTTGTGGTTGTATTACTGATTTGTAGTCATCATTCATTAAAATTTTGTGTGTGCACATGGAAGGACTTATTCCTTTTATGTCTACAAGTTTCCAAGCGGTTGCATTTTTATGTTTTTTCAAAAGACTAATTAATTTTTATTTTTCTAAACTATCTAATTTGGATGAAATAATTATAGGTAATTTACCATCTTTGTCTAGAAAAGCATATTCCAAACCCTTTGGAAGTTCTTTGAGCTCAAGAGGTGGGTCTTTAGGAGACTCCTTATTTGGTTGCTCATTTTGATCAAGAACCTTAAAAGTTTGTTCTACATCGACCTCTTCTTCAACAAAGTGGTCAAACTTTTCACTTGTATCGGGTGGTTCATCTTCATCTTCAATTAGGGGGTCATTATTGCCAAATGGATATGTCATTGACCGCTCAAGATCGACACTCTTTTTAAATGCCCCTAATTGAAGAGGTAGATTGTTGAACTTCCGGTTTTTCAAAGCTTCGTGAGTTTTTACAAAGGGTCGTCCCAACACTAGAGGAGCGTCATCAAGGATGACAAAGTCGGTTGGGATTACCATTTGATTTGTTTGAACCAAGACATCCTCAACTACACCGATTGATTTTATTACCTTCCGATTGGATAGGAAAATGGGTATTTGAAGTGGAGAAAAATCACTAATACTTAATTTTTCGAAAATGTAGTTAGGCATTATGTTAACACAAAGATTTTTATCGATTGTGACATTACTAATAAATGAATTTTGAAAGAAACATGGAACCGGTGTAATGTTAATTTCAAATGGGTCTTTTTTTATTAGCGAGGTTTGATCATTAGTTAACTTAACGCTTACCGTTTCGTCAATTTTAGTGTTAGTGTTTAATTCTTTTAAAAACTTAGCATGAGTTGGAACTAAACAATGATTTTCAAAAGAAGGTGACAAGAGATTAATTTCTTCAAAATTAGACTCTTCTAGAATTTTAACGTTGTCGGACTCACCTTTTTCGTTGTTTAACTCATGTGTCGGTTTTTCACTTGTTTGTTCTTCCATTTTTTCACTTTCAGTTATCTCTTCTTTATTTAATTGTTCTCTTGCGCGGGACTCCTCTTCCCTTGCGCGAGATTCTTTTATATAGCGATCGATAACTCTAAGGTGTTCTAATATCCTCTCGGTCACTTCGGTTATAGAAAAAGGATCGGGATTTTCAAAGCTTGAATCCAGTTGTTCGATCCTTTGTTCCTCATAATACCCATATGAAGTAGATGGTTCACACCATTGTTCTTCATTGTAAGCATATGATGGATAATGATCGTAATTTTGTTCTTCATAATACTCATATGAGGTGGGTTGTTCACGCCATGGTTCCTCATAATAAGCATATGAAGGTGGTGGCTCATATCTTGGTTCCTCAAAGTATGAGTAAGAAGGCTCATACCTTGGGTCATCAAAATATGAGTATGAGTGAGGAGGTTCATACCTTTGGTCTTCATATGATGTATATGAAGTTGATGGCTCGTACCTGGGCTCCTCATAGTAGGTGTATGAAGTGGACGGTTGATATAAGCTACAATATTGAACCGAGTGCGGGTCACCACAATTAGTGCAATAATTATTCCTATAATCATCCTCCTCATAGGTGTAGTTGTAACCTCCTGAGTATTGATCCATACGAATCACTCAGCAGACCACAACCAAGTCTCGAGATCAGAAAACAAAAATAAAAACGGAAACAGAGGCTGGACACGGCCCCGTGTTCAGTGGACACGGCCCCGTGTACAGAATCTGTATCTGGGCGTTTTAATTAAAGTTACTGATTTCCTTAAGCATGGGGCGTGTTCAATGAGCACGGCCCGTGTTCAAGCTACTGTTACTGGGTGTTTTATGAAAAATGTGCAGCACGGCCCCGTGTTCAGCGAGCACGGCCCGTGTTCAGCGAGCACGGCCCGTGTTCAACCTACTGTAAATGCAAAACTAAACTAAAATGCAGAAAAATGTGTGCGCGTTTTGAAAAGGTTTTGAAAAACTGATTAGGCCGTCGATTTTAAGCTTTCTTAAAATCCTTGTGTCCCCAGTAGCGGCGCCAAAAACTTGATGCGTGTGAAGTGTATATATAAGTTTAAGTATATTTTAAGCCCTTTTACACTTTTTTAGCCAAGTTTTAAATTTATAAAACACGATATTTACTAACACTAAACACACATATGGGCAAGTGCACCCATCGTGAGCGTAGTATAGTGTTGGCAAGATACCGAGGTCGTCCAAGGACACAAGAGCTTTTAGTACCAGTTTATCCTCAACGTCTAATCAAATCAAAAGTTTAGAAAAATGTTTTAAACTAAGAAAATAAAAACTAACTAAAATGCTGAAAAATAAAAATAAAAGAAAAAACAGATAGACAAGATGAATCACTTGGCTCCGACTCGTGTATAGTGTAACCTTTGATTATTTCCGCACTTTTGCACTTTGTTAAGATATTATCTTAGTTATTGTAGTAGGCCCCTCTTTTGGAGGTGACGTTACCCTCAACCCAGTAGTTTGAGTCAGCAAGGATACAATCCTAAAGGATCGGATTATTGAAAGATAATTAATTAAGTTATTAATGCATAATGTGGTAGGCCCCTCTTTTGAAGGCGACGTTACCCTCGGCTAAGTAGTCTGAGTCAGCAGGGATACAGTCCTAAGTAGCCGGGTTAAAGTTTTAATAGTAGTTTAACTTATGAGGGGGTCAAAGAGTTTGGACCCCCGCCATCCAATACCGTTAAGTATTGAAGGAGGTCCTACTAAATTTGACCCAGGTCCTTTGCAGGATCTATACACTGAACAATGGCAAGACTTTTACCAAACTGTTCCCTTAACCCCCGACCAGGTAGCCAACATACCTCCATATAGACCGTGGAGATATGAATGGTGAAAATCTTTTATTTTATATAGACAGTAAAATAATGCCAAGACACCACGGACAAACGATAAGGAAAAATCACCTTCAACATAAGAAACTAGTTATTAAAGTCATTAATACATAACCAATTAAAAAGTGCGAAAAGATTAAAAATAAAAAGTATTACACTAGACACTTTGTCTTCACCAAGTGATGTAAGAGACTTAGGCAAACATGGCCTTGATTGTCAAGAACTCTTACGATCAATCTTGGATCCCGAGACGACTCACACACTCTATGATGGACAATGGATGATGGTGGTGGATGATGGTGTTATGGTGGTGGTGGGTGGTGGGTGAAGTGTGAGAGAGGTGGTGTGCCAAGGGATGGTTTGAGCTTGAGCCAAGCACTCCTATTTATAGGCTGAACAGAAGCTCGGGCACGGCCCCGTGTCCAGTGGGCACGGCCCCGTGTCCACATCCTTCTCTGTCTTCAATAATTGCTTTTGTCTGCATTAGTTGACCACGGCCCCGTGTCCGCTGGGCACGGCCCCGTGTCCGCTGGGCACGACCCCGTGTGCAGAAGCATATCTGTACTATCAAGATTTGCCTGGATTCTGCGAATCTTATAGTTGACCACGACCCCATGTCCGCTGAGCACGGCCCCGTGGTGGGCGATGGAAGCTTCTACAACTTTGTCTTTTATGCTGACACGGGGCGTGTTCAGCCTTCTGTTCTCTTGTTTTGCTTGGGAAGATGCTGTCGTGGGGTCGGGCATGCCACGTTTGTTCCTTTTCTTGTATTTATGTTAGATTCAGCTGCCTTTTTGCTTCTTTTGTTTAAGCATCTTTGCAACACTAACATGCATCTTAATTTTGTTTATTTGTTAATTAAACAGCTGCTCAGGTCACTGAAGTTTCTTAATCTGAGTAATTGTCATGAGCTTGTTAGAGTGGGTCACTTCTCTGGGCTCCCTCTACTTGAAAGGTTGACACTCGCTAGATGCACAAGTCTCATTGAGGTCTGTGAGTCAATTGGCACTTGTTGTCAAAAACTTGAAATCCTTGATTTGAGTGAATGCAATAAGTTGAAGGAACTTCCAAGAAGCATAGGAAAGCTAAAGAGCCTTACTCAACTTCTAATAGATGGTTGTTCAAATCTTGGTGAATTTCCAGTTGACAATGTTAACATGAAGTCTCATGGGTGTTCTTCCTCTACCATGGTACCAAGAAGTTCCAAGTCCTTTGCAATTTCTTTACCAAGGTCACTAGTAACGTTGTCCCTTAAAAAATGTAATCTGTATAATGAATCATTTCCTATGGATTTTAGTAACCTTCCAATGTTGAAGAATTTGCATTTGGATGAAAATCCAATTGATTCCATGCCCGATTGTGTGAGAAGCCTTACTAGGCTGGAAACACTCAGTTTTTCTTCGTGTCGGAACCTGAAAACAGTCTTGTGTGCTCCAATCCAATTAAAGCAGTTGGATATACTCTTTTGCGACTCATTGGAGAAAACTGTTGGGTATCAATCAAGAAAGAACAAAAAAATGAATAGGAACAGTAGAAGGAAACAGTAATTGCAGTGGAAAGTTTAAAGCTTTATTGAATGCTTGAAATGGAAAGCTTAAACCACTGCTTTACAAATGATAAAAGAAATTTCGACTAGTGAATGAATAAAAACAACCTACTGCATATGCTATTTATAATAAAGAAAACAAACGGCTATTTAACTTAGTCTTCCACTTTTCCAGGAACAGAAAGCAACGGCTCTTTTTAATTCTGCACATTTTTATTGAGGTCTTCCACTGCAGCCAGCTCAACGATCCAGTCAAGGCTGCCAGCTCATCATCTTCAGTCAACATTATCCAACACTCTCCCCTGTAATGTTGGCTTGTACTTGTGCTTCATGCACTCCAATTAGCCTTCTCATTTCACAAAACTTCAGCTTTCCCAAAGACTTTGTTAGTATGTCAGCTTTTTGCAAACTTCCACTAACATGTTTCACACAAATCTGACTTCGTTCAACACACTCGCGGATGAAATGATACCTTGTGTCTATGTGTTTACTTCTTCCATGGAACACGGGGTTTTTCATCAATGCGATCGCAACTTCATTATCCACCAGTAATGTCACCATTTGAGCCTCTTTCCCTAACAAATCTGCAATCAAATTTCGCAGCCACAATGCTTGACACGCGGCTGCAGTTGCAGCCATAAACTCAGCTTCACACGAGCTAAGGGCAACTGTTCTTTGTTTCTGCGAGGCCCAAGTCACTAGGTTGCCTGAGTAGTAAAATGCCAACCCTGTTGTTCCTCTTCCATTATCTAAACCATTGCCATTACTGCTGTCACTGTAACCCAATACTTCACCATTGCCTCCCCTGCAATACTTTAAGCCGAAGTTTATGGTACCTTTGATGTACCTTAAAATTTGTTTGACTGCATTGTAATGTGACACTTTGGGATTTTGCATATACTTGCTTACTACTCCCACCGAATAGCTCAAATCAGGCCGGGTGTGGATCAAGTATCGGATGCTTCCTATTATTCTTCTGTATGTTGTAGCATCGTATGGCTTGCCGCCTTCATCTTTGTTCAATTTGATCTTTGGTTGCATAGGAAACAAAGTACTATTGCACTCGGCCATACCAGCAACTTCAAGTATCTTTTGTGCATAACCAGCCTGTGTCAACAATATTCCGTCTTTGGTTTGATTAACCTCAATTCCCAGATAATATGTCAAATAACCCAGATCGCTCATATCGAATATTCCCATCATTTTCTTTTTAAACTCTAGGATTCCCTCTTCACTCGAACCAGTGACGATTAAATCGTGTACATAAACACCAACAATAAGAATTAAGTTAGGTTTATGTACCTTATACACAGCCTGTTCGTGTGAGCATCTGGAAAAACCAAGGTCTTTAAGGGCTTTATCGAGTCGAGTGTTCCACGCCCTTGGAGCCTGTCGTAGGCCATATAGTGCTTTATTCAACCGGTACACATAATCTTCCTTCCCCTTTACTTCGAAACCCTGAGGTTGCTTGACGTAGACCTCCTCCTTCAACTCTCCGTTCAAGAACGTGGACTTTACATCCATGTGGTGAACAAACCACTTCTCCTTAGCTGCCAAAGCCAGCAATAAACGAATTGTTTCTAGACGTGCTACCGGTGCGAATGCATCTTCAAAATCAATTCCTTGTTTCTGGACATACCCCTTAGCCACCAGTCGAGCTTTATGCTTGATTAGATTCCCTGATGCATCTTTCTTAAGTTTGTATACCCATTTTAAACCAATTGCCTTGTGATTAGATGGCAACTTGGTTAAAAACCAGGTGTTGTTTTTCTTGATCGAATCCAGTTCCACTTGCATTGCTTTGCACCATGACTCGTCTGTTGCAGCCTCTTCGTATGTAACCGGTTCTTCGTTAATCAACATCAGCTCTTCATCTTGTTCATATAAAGCTTGCACTTCAGCTTCATCCATAGGCATAGAATCCTGATAAACCCCATCAATTCGACGAAACCCTTGTCTGGGAGTATCATCAAATGGTACGGTATCATTATAAATGTTGCTGCTTGATCCCTGATTCAAGTTTGTTGATTGTGGAGTACCTGCATCATCTACAGAAATTGGGGACGGCTGATTTTGAATTGGGGATATAGGGCTTACTTCCTAATCAGCGACATATGATTGTGTACATTGGACTGGGCTATTTTCATTAACATAGGCCCAGGTTGTTTTATTTTGATCATGCGATTGGGATCCCTCCCAGGCCCATTTTTTAAACTCAATGAACTCCACATCTCTAGCTTTCACCAGTTGTTTACTTTTAGGGTTGTACAAACGATATGCTTTACTGCCTTCTTCTACACCTAGATACACCATGGGTTTTGATCTGTCACTGAGCTTTGTCAGTCCTACCATCTTTTTCACAAACCCTACACATCCGAACACTTTCAGGTATTCAATTGACGGCTTTTCTCCCTTCCAGGCCTCATATGGTGTCACATTTTTTAGAGACTTGGTGCCAATTCGATTCAACAAATATACTGAGTGTCGCACAGCTTCACCCCAGAACGAATCAGGTACACTCATAGCTTTAAGAATTGATCTGGTCATCTCTAAAATTGTTCTGTTGCGTCGTTCTACTACACCGTTCTGCTGTGGTGAGTAAGGGGCCGTCAACTGTCGCATTATACCATGTTCTTGACAAAACTTCTTAAACTGATTGGAGTTGAACTCCCCTCCACAATCAGTTCTTAAAGTTTTGATTTTATAATCACTGTGCTTCTCAACCAGTTTCTTGAATTTTCTAAATTTACTAAACGCTTCATCTTTGGATTTAATCATAAAAACCCACATATATCTAGAGTAATCATCGACAATTAATAAAAAATATTGATTACCGCCATTAGTTTCAGGTGTGATGGGCCCGCAGAGGTCAGCATGTAGTAATTGTAGAGGCTCCTTTGCTCTCCATTTTTCCATACTTGGAAAGCTCTTCCTTGCCTGCTTTGCCACGACACAGCCTTCACACACCTGTGACGGATGTGACACAATTGGCATGCCTCTGACCATTTTTTTCGACCCATTTCTTCAAGTAACTGGAAGTTGGCATGACCCATGCAAGCGTGCCAAAGCCATGAGTCATTCTTCACTACCATGTTCAAACATACAGGTTTTGCTGGTGTGAGAATTATTTTGTAAAGTCTGTTTGCTGACCTTTGTACTTTCATTATTAATCTGCCTCTTTCATCATGCATTTTCAGGAAGTTGTCTTTCATTCTAACATCATAGCCATCTTCAGTCATCTGGCCAAGACTCATCACGTTGCTGTGCAATGCAGGTATGTAATACACATTGGGTACAATAAATTGTTCACCATTTTTGCAAGTAAACAATAATGTACCTCTTCCTTTAATATCAACTTTTGAGCCATCTCCAAATCTTACCTGTCCTGATATCTTCTGGTCCAATTCAGCAAACAAACCTTTGAGTCCAGTCATGTGATTACTGGCACCATTATCAAGGTACCAGGTATTCACAGCAACATCACTTTCTTTATACACACTTGGGTTTACTTTTTCTTCATTTAATAATATCATAGATGAAGTCCCTTCACCACACACACTTAGCAAGAGTGTTGATTCTTCCTCTTGTTCTTGAGTTAAATTTACTGCTTCATCTTGCTTCTTTGTCTTGCATTCCGAAGCAAAATGTCCATAGTTGTTGCATTCAAAACACTTGATATGGCTTTTGTCTCTCGGTTTCTTGCTTGACCCAATAGTCTCTTGGTGTGACTTGCCTCCCCAACGTCCACCTCTGCCATGGGTCGACCCCCGACCACGCATACCTGTCCTTCCTCCCCTGTCATACGTTCCACCGCGACCACGACCACGACCACGACCACCTGTCGTTTTATTTGAGCCCCTTTGACCAGCAGATCCATCTGCTCTGGAAAATAGCAAAGCCTCCTCCCCGGAAGTCTTATTCTTGCAGAGTCTCAACCGGTCTTCATAGGCCTTTAAGTGGCCTATTGCCTCCTCGAAAGGCATGGTATCCATATCTGAACTTTGCTCGATTGATGCCACCAAATTGATAAATTTTTCAGGAACTGAGTCAAACAATTTTCTAACCAATTCTTCATCTTCTAGTGTTGCCCCGACACTGTTATATTTCGAAATCATTGCAGAGAGCTTCCCGGCATATTCATCGATGGTTTCACCATCTTTCATTTGCAAGGCTTCGAACTCACTTTTCAGGACTCGTAATCTGGCCTTCTTCACCCGTTCAGCTCCAACATACCTGGATTTCAGGGAGTCCCAAACTTCTTTGGTTGTTTTCTTCTTGGCAGCCTGAGAGAGAATCTCCTCCGGAATTGATTGGAAAATAAAGGCTCTAGCTTGCTTTATTTTCTTCTCTTCCACAACCACACCGGTTGGTGGTTCAATGGCATCCCACAACCCGTGAGCATCCATTATTGCTTCTGTAGGACCGAGTTTCGTCACAGAAACCGTGATTCGAGTGAGATCGGTTCAAGACGGGAGAGATTAGAGATGATAAACAAACAACTTTGTATTAATCCGGTAGTAAAACATTACAAATCGGCCCGATTACATGATAACCGAACTAATACCAAAGGAGTACACATTCAGGGAGAGACCAAGTGGTGATCTCTCCCGGTGAGGTCTCAAACCTCCTAAAATCTCCTTTTGTTGCAAATGGCAAGGGTTTTCTATTTATAGTCACACCCCTTGTCTTACAAACACACAAGGTCAACCGAATAACCCTCTCGTTTGACCACTTCAAACGAGCGGGTCTATACACGTTCGATAGACCGTTTCACTAACTATTACAAATTCAGCGTAAAATAAAACTAATCTGTTCGACAAGCATCGGACACAAAATCTGCATCAACAAATTCCCCCTTGTCTGTTGCTGTCGAATGCCGAAAATGCAACTGCAATCGATCTTCAGTCAAGTATTCATCTTCTCTGTGTTAACAAATTCCCCCTTGACCGATGATCCAGGTAAGTAGTATCTTGATGCTCATTGTATAATATTTCCCCCTTAAAGTACGCGTATCCGTGTTGGGTGTTGTGCAATTTCCTCAATTGACCGATCTTCCGCTGATCTTCCAATACTCCAACCGGCATTTGATAAGGGTTCCAATCTTTAAGAACTGCATCAAGTCTTGATCTTGTCATAAGAACTCTATTTCATACAAGCATACTACATTGATAGAGATTTCTGGTGAACTGTCTTCTGTAAACCGTCTTTGTGGAATCGACCAAGTAATGCACTTTAATCTTCAGCATCAACACTCAGGAAAGTCAGCTAGACCAAGTGTATCCCTTGCAAGCTCAACCAGCATGCTTAGTTGAACTACATCCAGATCTCATTGTCTCGCCTTTGGGAAGTTGACAACGTAATGCACTACGGATCTTCAGCATCAGTACTCAGGAAGTCAGCTAGACCAAGTACATCGTTTGCAAACTCAACGAGTTGAGTTACCCCCAGATCCCTGTAAAATCCCAAAGAAACATCAAACCCAAAACCGAATCCTGCAGGTCTTCAGTCTTGAACTATCAGCTTTCATAAAGATTCCCCAGGTCTTCAGTGAACAGCGCTTTTGTAACTACTGTAGACTTTAGAAACCTGTATTTTTCCGTGCAAAACCCTTCACGCTGGCTGGAGAATTAATTAAAATCCTCAAATATGTGTATGTGCAAAACATTCCACGCCGAACCGTTTGTATCACCAGAAAATCACAAACTCTACCACCTGTGATTGCGTTTAGAAATTTACCGAAGAAATTCAACATTTGAAAATTTTTTATCCCCCCATTTCTTTGGTAAAATCTCTAAACCTTAACAGATTCTCTCCACTTCAAAGAAACTGTCGTCAACTGTTCACCAATTCCCTCCACTAAGCGGAACTGTCGTCAATCTTCATTGAATGTTCTCGGTTCCGAAAAATCACGAAAACGACTTTCTTCTTTGCATATTCTAGTTGAATAAGAACGTCCCCTAGTACCCCGTAGGATCCGACTTGTATCCCTCCAAAGACTTTGTGAACTCGTTAGGATCGGTATTGACATTCTAGGTTCATTCATTCGTTACCAAATGCGAGAATATGACAATAAACAAAAAAGATTTCTTCGTTGCATATTCTAGTTGATAAAGAAATTTCGCCTAGTACCCCGTAGGATCCGACTTGTATCCCTCCAAAGACTTTGTGAACTCGTTAGGACCGGTATTGACGTTCAAGGTTCATACGTTCGTCTTCAAATGCGAGAATATGACAATAAACAAAATGCTTTCGAACATTTACGAATAACCGATAACAATCATAAACATTGACGTGCGGAAGTGAACATACCGTTTTGTTTTTGGTTTTTGGCCCATAATAGTCGTGTCACCATTTTTGACATTTGCATCGGTAACCGTGACTACCCCACATTTTTTTCAAAAATCAAGTTTTCATCATCTCTTGTTTTCATCATGCCGCATCATCCCGCGCGCTCCCAAAATCCATACAAATTTGACGTCGACATCTTAGAAGCTCGGTTCAAATCAACTTTGCGAACGCCCGACCCCATGTGTTTGTAACTACCTTTGAATCTTGGTCCAAATAAGAGTTATCACCATGCAATCACAGCCCAAACAAACTTAAATCCATACATGTCACAATAATGGATCCAATTTGTAAAAGAAGCCCAACTGCCGAACACTCAAACCAGCGAAAGATATCTGGGCGACTATAGAATTTTTGTGAAGATGAGGCCCAAACAAAGATCAATGTGTAAGCCCAAATTTTCGTGAGTATAAAAGAATTGGTCTTAAGAATTGTTTAATGTCAAAAATATCTAGCTGCCATCTTTGACAATTCTGCCGACATATCTCATCATTTTCTTTCACTTATTATTATTATTATTATTATTATTATTATTATTATTATTATTATTATTATTATTATGCAAACCCACTGAGACACACAACATCCATATGCCAAAAGTCAAACATTTGTGCAGCTCTACCTCTTCGATACACACCTCAACACAATTAAAAATCCCCAAATTCTCCTCCTTCTTCATCGATTACCCAGCAACACCAAATCAAAACTTTCACACTAATCCACTTAAACAACATCAATACCAACAAACTCAAAGACCAACCGAGAAGACCAATCAATAATCAATACCAGCAAACTCTTCTTCTTCGATGTAACATACATCAGCAGCCGCTACATCATCTTCTTCTCTCTTCGATATACCAACATCAAAGAATGCTGTAATCCTCTGCACCCTCAACCAGACATCCAACAATCAGAAACCCCTTCGAGCTGATCAGACTTTTCGAAAGATGGATCAGGTCGAAAGATATCCTTCGAGGATCATCTTTCGAAGTTGTTCTTATGCAGATCTTTGAAACCCCTCCTTCGGTGATATCCTTCGGTGAAGAAACCCCAGTTATCCTTCGGTGATATCCTTCGATGATATCCTTCGGTGGTCGAAAGATATCCTTCGAGGATCATCTTTCGAAGATATCCTTCGGTGAAGAAACCCCAGTTTCTTTAAGCAGCCGCCAAGAACATCTCAAGAACACAGCGACTGTTCTTATGCAGATCTTTGACGAAAACATTGTATTTTTGATTTTTGATGATGATAACTTGATTATATAGGTGAAAAACATAAAACCGAACACTTGTTTCAGCACAGATCTGAATATTCGGGTCCAGATCTGAGTTTTTCTCATTTTCACCCAACTTTTCTTCTTGAACAAAAATCACTAAAATCACAGATCTAGAGCACATGTGACTTAGTAAACGGTTAGATTTACTAAATCGGGCACCATGGCTCTGATACCAATTGTAGGACCGAGTTTCGTGACCGAAACCGTGATTCGAGTGAGATCGGTTCAAGACGGGAGAGATTAGAGATGATAAACAAACAACTTTGTATTAATCCGGTAGTAAAACATTACAAATCGGCCCGATTACATGATAACCGAACTAATACCAAAGGAGTACACATTCAGGGAGAGACCAAGTGGTGATCTCTCCCGGTGAGGTCTCAAACCTCCTAAAATCTCCTTTTGTTGCAAATGGCAAGGGTTTTCTATTTATAGTCACACCCCTTGTCTTACAAACACACACGGTCAACCGAATAACCCTCTCGTTTGACCACTTCAAACGAGCGGGTCTATACACGTTCGATAGACCGTTTCACTAACTATTACAAATTCAGCGTAAAATAAAACTAATCTGTTCGACAAGCATCGGACACAAAATCTGCATCAACAGCTTCCATCTTAATCGCCCATGTATTATAATTTGTGGAGGTAAGAACAGGACATTGAAAAGGGAAAATGTTATCTTTAGGAGGGTTAGAGTTTGTGACTATAGACTTGGATTCAGGCATGGTTTCAAATCTGAGTATAAACTTTGGATCAGAACAAGTGCTCTGATACCAAATGTTGGGTATCAATCAAGAAAGAACAAAAAAATGAATAGGAACAGTAGAAGGAAACAGTAATTGCAGTGGAAAGTTTAAAGCTTTATTGAATGCTTGAAATGGAAAGCTTACACCACTGCTTTACAAATGATAAAAGAAATTTCGACTAGTGAATGAATAAAAACAACCTACTGCATATGCTATTTATAATAAAGAAAACAAACGGCTATTTAACTTAGTCTTCGACTTTTCCAGGAACAGAAAGCAACGGCTCTTTTTAATTCTGCACATTTTTATTGAGGTCTTCCACTGCAGCCAGCTCAACGATCCAGTCAAGGCTGCCAGCTCATCATCTTCAGTCAACATTATCCAACAAAAACAACATTTCATCCAGAAAAGTCAGCTGTACCTAGAGTTCATTACAGAAGTTTTACCCTGACTGAGATCCAGCACATATTCAAAATACAAGCTTTATCAGAAATTGATGAAGAGGTATTATGCAGTTTGGGTAGGATTAATATAGCATATTTGAACCCCTGCTGGTTTTTGAAGGCTGAGTGGGGCGGATATTACTATTTGGAACCAAAAAAACTTCCAGCACAGGTGGTTGTCTCTTTATATATCTTTAATTTTAACCTTTTAAATGCATTTAAAAGCTAATAAAACTTTGATGTGACACTCAGATGCTTTATGAACATGGAATATTCAGCACATATTTTCAAGGGCAAGAGGTTCCAAAGTGGTTCACTCAAAGAAGCAGTGGGTCATTATTTACCTTGCAATCATCTCCTGAAAATGGTAAGATTAAAGGGCTAAATGTGTGCATTGTTCATACGATTTCAAGCATGAAGGAAGTTGGTCCTTCAAGAATCAAAATAAGGAATCTGACAAAGAACTCCTCCTGGACATACCAGCCTAAGATGTATCTTGTTCCAGAAGATGATGCGTTTGAAGATGGTGATGAAGTAGTTGTAGCATGGTTAAGCAATTGGATGTTTGGGAAAAATGAGTTTGAAGATGGTGATAAAGTTCGCATTAACTTTAGTGTAAAACATTATAAGTTTTTATCAGGTATTACGTATGGTGGTTATGGACCAGAATATGCAAATGTAAGGGAGTATGGTATTAGCCCTGTGTATGATGATGGAAAGCAGAAAGAAGATGCTTTGGGTTATTACAAGTCATGGAAGCACATCATTGGTGGGGATCTCTCTCCTTCTAAAGTCTCCCCAAGTCATTACCTTCTAAAACCCAGATGAGCGTTCATCAAGGAAAGAAGGTAAACGAATTTTCATATCTTTGCTTTTGCAGTTTGGCTTGATTAGGTTGTTTATAATTAGTTGTAAAGTAACTAGGTTTTATATGGGTGTTCTTTTTATGCATTTTGGGGTTTTAACGACTTCTGATGTATCTGACCAAGTACCATCGAAAGACTGGGAGCACTTCCGAATTGCCAAGTATTGTAAACATAAACTGACTTGTGTGATTACATACCTAGTTAACTAGGTGATGACCCGCCTACGTTGCGGGGCGATGGCCGAATAATTCTCAACCAATTAAAAAAACTGTACTAGAGTTTTGATAGAAAGAAAAAAATAAAAAAATGTTAGACAGCTCCTTTTGACACGATTTTTATCTAAGGGCAAAGTCATATTTTTATTTTTACTTGGGAGAAAAATCAAAATTTTTTCCCGAGGGTAAAATCCTAATTTTTAGCTGGGGGAAAACCATATTTTTATTTTGCACTGGGGGCAAAAAACATAATTTTGAATTGAGGGTGATATCATAATTTTTAACCGAGGGGAAAATCGTAAATTTTAGCTGGGGACAAAAGCATAATTTTATTTTGAACTGGGGGCAAAGACGTAATTTTAAACTGGGGGCAAAACCGTAATTTTAAAGTCGGTATAAAATAGTAAACTGGTATAAAATCGTAATTTTGAGCCGGGGGGAGGGGGGAACAAAATTTTATTTTGAACTGGGGCGAAAATGTAATTTTGTATGAGGGTAAAAATGTATTTTTTTACCGAGGGCGAAATCGTATTTTCGGTTTAGCTAGGTGTAAAGGCATATTTTTATTTTGAACCGGGGAAAAAGTCATAATTTTGAATCGAAGGTAAAATCGTAATTTTTAGGTAGGGGAAAAGCATAATTTTATTTTTAGCTGGGGGCAAAAAATAATTTTAAACTGAGGGTGAAATCGTAATTTTGAACCGAGGGGAAAATCGTAATTTTGAGCTGGGGGCAAAAGCATAATTTTATTTTGAACTGGGGGCGAAGACGTAATTTTAAACTGGAGGCAAAACCGTAATTTTAAAGCGAGTACAAAATAATAAGCTGTGGGTAAAATCGTAATTTTTGAACCAAGGGCAAAATCGTAATTTTGACCTGCTGTTAAAAGGGTTATTATATTTTTAAGTTGCGAGAAAAGCGGAATTTTAAACCGGCGGAAAAACCGTAATTTTAAAGTGGATATAAAATAATAAACTGGTTGGTCCAGTAGGGGAATGTCGGCTGCCCATTTCGACCAATGGCAGGGAAACACTATTCCCTGCTATGGTCTTTGTATATGTTGAATAATGAATAATTTCTGGATATTAACTAGTTACAGTGGGAAAAGGGGGCAAGTAAAGCCTACGTATCATTGAACTACAATCGAAACACTCCTCAATTAGTTCAACCTATAATCACAAAACCCTAGAACTGCATGTAAGTTTTTAAAGCAATTACACAACCAAACTGAAACTCAAACAATAACAAACAAAATTTAAATGCATGATTTAGAAAACAATCATACCCCTTTTTAGAACATGAAAGCTATAAATTCTTGTGTGATAAGAGATATAGGAGATCAAAAAGAAGTAGCAATAGAGAAGCATAAGTAAAATTTATGACAGAAAAAGAGGCAACAGCAAATCACATGTTGCAGAATATATTATGGCATTATATATACAAGATCGAAATCAAATTGATGATTTTATATAAAGATTACAAGTGGCAATGTTGATCCATTCTACAAAGAATGGGTTGATTTGGGTAAAAATCACTTGTCTATGGGTTAATTTTGGTCACCTCAAAGAAGTCAACGGGTCAATTCAGGTCATCTCAGATTAGTCAAACGGGTCAATTTGGGCTACCGCAAATTACTCAGCGGGTCATTTTAGGTCATCTCAAATTATTCAACAAGGCATAACAACCCACCACCAACCCCCCCCCCTCACCCGGTCCCCCGCCATTCCCCAGCACCGGTAAGCGCATAACCAAGCATTGAACACGTAACGGGTGATGGTATGCGTGTAACATGAAATCGAATAGATAACACAACGCTAGTACACGCGTAACACGAAATCGTACAGCGCCCGTATGAACGTAACACAAAATTGGACGCGTAATTAGTGCCTATACGTGCGTAACGCGTAAACCAACGGTACGCGTGTAATATTGAATCAAATGCATAACCCGAGCGGCTGATACTCGCAAAACATAGAATCAGACGCGTAACCCTGCGGCGGCACGAGCGAGATGCGTAATCCGACGCGTAACCCAGTGTCAGGATGAGCGAAACACGTAATCGGAGGTGTAACTTAGCGCTGGTACGTGCGTAACAAGTAATCGAGCAGGTAACCCAACGACAGAACGAGCGTAACGCGGAATTGGATGCGTAATCATTGCCCGTACGTGTGTAACGCATAAACCAGCAACGGTACGCGCGTAACACGAAACCGGATGGGTAACCCAAGCGTCGGTACACGTGAAACGTATAATCGGATGCGTAACCCTGCGTCGGTACAAGCGAAACTCGTAATTGGACTCTTAAGCTAGTGTAGGAACCCGCGTAACGCGGTACTCGTAACCCAGCGTCGGTTTTACGCATAATGCAAAATCGGACGCGTAACCCAGTGTCGGTACGCGCGTAACACATGACAGGATGCGTACTTGCACTGGTTACGTGTTGAGCGCCTCGTTAAGTGCGTGCTAGGGTGTACGACACCCGACAATTTAGGCCAGTACTGTTCTGTTGTGACACGTGTAGTGACTAAATAATAATAAGATTTTATTAGATATGATATTATTTAATAATAACAGAAGTTTGGTAAATCCAAACTAAATTAGAAAGACAGTTGGCAATGAAAAGGTAAACGTTTATCGCGTAACGAACAAAATGCGAAACGAACGTCGGTGACCGCCCGGATAATATTAAAATCCTAAAAATATTCCGTTATGATTGAAATCATATTTCTAATCATAATCGTGAAGAAAAATTAATTAAAGCACTTAAAATTCTTATTTTGCGAATTTAAGCACATACCGCGCAATACCGCGTGTATACTGCGAAACGTAGATAACGCAGTCAATCTAGAATGACAAAATATTATTCAGTAATATTTTAGTAGGATTATTTTTATAAGTTGATAAAATAATTTTTAAAAGTGTTAAAACGCGATGAAACGTCAGATAAAATACTCGGTAGTCAGTAAAATATCTGCATCATGTGTATATATTGTATGTATATGTGTGTATTGTGTGTATTATGAGAGGGATGATAGGTGGCGGCAATGAGGATGCCCACCTCTCTCTTGAGTTGTGTGAATTGAACAAGTGTCATGAACATGCAAAATGTAATCATTCAAAACCACTAATCCTTTTCAAAAACCATCAAACAACATTCACATTCTTTCCTTCACAACCTCACGGCCGAACCCATCTCCATACACCCACTTTGCAAAATTTCAACTTATTTTCATGAAGATCATGGCCATTTCAAGCTAGTCTTGATTCGGTTTGAAGATCAAAAGGTGAGTCCAAGACAATTTCAAAGAGGAACAAGCTCGTTATCATCAAAAATCTCATCATAATTCCACTTTTATACTTGAAAGGTATAAAAATTTCATTACTTTAAAGTCTTGTTCTTGATGATGATGATGATGATGATGATGATGATGATTAGCATGATTCCCGAATACTTGGAATTCTCACAACTCTATTAAACAAAACAACAAATGGTTTTTACATAATTAAAAATGAGATGAATATGTGTATGTGTGTGTAGCCGTGAGCATGTGTGTGTATGTTAGATTGTATGTTTTGATTTTTTATTAAAAGTATTCTTGTAGAATGATTATTTAAATGATATAAGTATCATGCATGTGAAGTTTGAATGATAAATATGATGAAAGTAACTTGAAAGTTCTCGAAATTATGATTGTTATATGTATGATCACATGGCCGAAAATTTACTAGGCATGTTTATGAAATTTCAAGTTGATGCATGTTCTTGAATGATAGTTAAGATGCATGTGTTCAAAGATTTTTGTATAATGATTGAATGATTGAATAAGAATGAAGTATGAATGTGTCATATATCATAATAAATAAAAAAAATTCTAGTTATAACTATATCATCAACATAAACTAGCAATAAACATTAACATCTTTGTGAACTATAAAAAAACAACGAATAATCACATTTACTTTGACTAAACCCCATATCAGTCAACACCGTAACTAGTTTTTCATTACACATTCGAGGAGCTTGTTTAAGTCTGTTGGCTCATGTGAATTCTTCCTTGAGAACAGATGATACAAAGCCAAAACAGTTCCGCAACAACTGATTCAGAATAAACAGTACTTTGAATTACTACTTCCTTCAATGGCAAGATATCTAACAACTTCCACTTCAAAGGTCTGCTTAGTGCTAAGCTCTGCTGGATTATTAAGACTGTTAAAGACTAAACCACTGAAGAAGTCAAAGATCTGCTGGAAGTCAAAGGTCTGATCACCCTTTGAAGGAAGCATTGCTAAAGCTTCATCGGAGGTTAAGCTCATCAGAGGATAGCATCAACAGAGTCTTGTAATCAGTGTTTTATTAATATAACAGTGTTTAGAGGTTGTTAGTATTGTTAGTTGTCACTGTCTCGGTGACATCAGCAAAGATGCCACAGTGGTTAGCATTGTACTATAAATAGACAGTGCCTGTAATGTTCTATCAGATCATTTCATCACTTGCATTTTGTACGAATAATCACTGTGATCTCAAGCTGAGGGGGGAGTTGTAATTCATGCATACATGAAGCATTGTGTAATACAATCTTTCGACTTAAAGTATTCATGATGAAAACATTTCTCCTATTGTTTGTGTTATAAAGTTTTCTTCATTCCGCTGCATATTATTCATCTTATTATCATCTTTCATATTTTCATCTTTAAAACAAACACAAACAATTAAACTCAGATTCTAACAATTGGTATCAGAGCATAGGTCTAATCAAATTCGATCTAACAGTCAATTTGATATAAAAGATCAGCTCAATTTCATTGATACTGTGTTATTCGTATTTGTTGAAAAACACAGTATAAGCTTAATCACGTTCAAAGTTGGTTAATCAAAAACTTTGTAAAACAACCAAAATGTCTTCACAAACACAAGATCCTCATAACACTGGCACACTGTACAAGGCACCTATGCTTGTCAGATCCGAGTACAATATTTGGCAACGTAGGATGAGCCATGTTCTTGCACAGCGAAACACCGGTTGTTGGAAATCGGTTATCTTCGGACCACATGTTCCGATGGTGCTGAGTGCAGAAGATCCCAAGGTCCAAGAGCCTAAGAAACTTGAAAATTACTCTGAGCAAGATTTCCAAAAAAATGAGTTAGATGCTAAAGCATTTAGTATAGTTGCTACAGCACTACCCAGTGACATCTATGCTGGCCTTTAACACTGTAACAATGCAAAAGAGTTAAGGGATGCACTAAAAGAGCAATTCGGTGGTATAGAAGAGGTCATTGAGAACAACAGAGAAGTGTTGAACCAACAATATGAAACGTTTTGTCATGTTAAGGGATAGTCATTAACCCAACAGTTTGAAAGGTTTAGTTATTTGATTAGTGAGCTAAAACTGGTTAATGTTGAATATGCTAATTCTACTTTAAATAGTAGGTTTCTTAGATCATTACCAGAAAAGTGGGACACTATATCCTTTGTCACTAGAAACTCTGTAGGGTTCAAGGAGATGAGTTTGACTCAACCTCACGGTAGGCTTCTCACATATGAGAGAGAGCTGAACCAGAAAAAGAAGTTACAAGAGTCAGGAAAAGAGGCAGATGACTACTCTTTTGGTAGTACAACACTTTTTGGTCAGGAAGAGTCATCTGGTGGTAGTAAGGATCAGAGTTATGATCATTATATTGACATAACAGCAGGTGGAGCCTTCAACTCTGATTCTTACTCACCCAATTATGCTTTCATAGCTAATGGGGAAAACAGATCTCTGACAACTTGTCCTTTGAGTTAAATGACCTTCAACATTTTGATCCCACAGATCTGGAAGAAATGGACATTTTGCATCAACTTGCCTTGTTGAGTGTAAGAACAAGCAAGTTTTATCAAAGAACTGGTAGGAAGTTTCCAGGGTTGCATGGGAATTTAAAGGTTGGGTTGGATAAATCAAAAATCAAGTGCATCAATTCCAATTTCTTTGTCAACCAAACACATAAAAGATTGGAATTGAGATTCCAATTCCAACAACCAAACATCATAAGAGTTGGAATTCAGATTCCAACTTCATTGAATTCCGGTGAATTCAGATTCCAAACATCATGAGGTAGTGTTCGTTTCACGGGATGGAATGGGATCTTGAGGGAATTGGAATGTTGATTTCACTCCTTATTTTGTTGGTTTCAACAAGAAAATGAATTTGAATTGAACAACATAAGGAAGAGAATCTATATTCTAATTCCATCAAAATTTTATTCCATTTTGCAAAACAAACACACCTAAATTACAAATCAAATTTAAATTTCTACACGAATTCTCATTCCAATGGATAAAACCTCACTTTCAACTCATAGGATTTTATTGCAGAAAAGCCATAGTGGTTTTCACATGCGGTTAATAGCTTAATGCTTGTGCGGTTGTTTGCTTTTTCACTTGGTGATTTGGATCATCTCCATGGTGTTCTTTGTTTGCTTCGAAACTCACCAAATCTAGAAGCATCGCTTATGAAGCTTATTCAGACGGTAAAGTTACTTATTTTCATATATGGTACAAGCGTTAGATGTTAAGCTAGTGTTGCATATTTATAATTATATAGGAGTCTGAGTTGATGCATCATGGTGTGGAAGCAACTTTAAATTATTTGGAATCACTAGACTACTTGGACCAAACATTGAATCGATTGCGGACTATTGAATGAATTATCACACTTACAAGGATTAAAACCTGAATTGCTTTTTTGTAAAGCTTTTACTTGCTCATTCGCCCTCTCTTGAAAAGTTTACCATCATAGTGTTGCATATTTATAATAAAATAGTGTTAGTAAAAAATAATAACAACGTAAATTAAAAACAATATCAATGCAAATTAAAAATAATAACAACAAGAATAAAAATAGTAATCTGTAAATTAAAAAAATAATAATAATAACAATAAGAATAAAAATTACCTTCACATAAATTTTCAAGAGAATCATGACACATTCTTGACGACATCCTTAAATATTCATCCCACGCATAGCTCGCTGTGCCGTACGCTAGTTGCCTAATTGCTGTTGTACACTTTTGTATTCCAGAGAAACCAACTTTGTGACTAACACTCTCTTTGTGTGAAAAAAGGGAATCCGCCAGCAAGATCATTAGATATTTTAAGAAAAAGACGACGGCTCATGCGAAACCTACGCTTAAACTGAACATCATCGTACAACGGATTTTCACAAAAATAATCTTGCATTAGACGTTCATGAGCACCTAACCGATCTCGTTCAAGAGCCGGTTGTCTTGTACGCGATGTAGAGGATTGGGCTTCTTCTCGCAAATAATTAATCGTCTCCTGCGTAATTGCGATAATCATATCGTCAAGAACACCGTCGGAAGAAGAGCTCAAAGAATCGGATGACATGGTCCGGGGTACTAATTCACAAGAACGATTAATTTTAGTTGTCTTCGTATCACGAGATTGCGTGAAACTATGAATTATGTTGTGCTGCATGTATTCCGTTCACGAAAATGTATGGTTTTAGCGTTTACTTTGTTTTTCTTAAAAGTAGTTAATTCTGGTTTCTTTGTTGAATGTTTGGTACCTATGAGCTAGTATAAGAAATTTGATGAATGAAAAATCGTAGGATTCAGATTTATTGGTTAAGTGTTGAATTGAGTCTTTTTATCTTTTATTTTATGCTGTAATAAATTGTGTAAGTTTGTGTTGAGTTTTATGCTACCGTCATCGAGAGCTCCAAAACAAATAAATCGAAAGAGAAATCATTAGAAGATACGAGGTCTAAAAACGAATGCTTCACAAAGTAAAATTGGGTGTAAGGGTATGATTTTATCAAATATCTATCCAAATAGATTGCTTCGCAAGAAACCAAATATGGACTTCAAATTCATTCACTTATCAAGTAACCACAACAAACACCAATCTTACTACTATAATAAAAGAAACCTGATTTTGGACACTTACCTTTGCTTTTCCCCCGTTCAATGCCCATGTTATAATATTTACCTTTGCTTTTCCCCCGTTCAATGCCCATGTTATAATATGGGTCAACACGCGGGGCTAATCTAATCCTAAATATCCGACCCAAATACTCCAATAGATGATGCGTACAACTGAATGAACTTATTCTCTTGCGTTTCCCCTATTCCAATCAAAACCCTAATCTCGAACACCAAACCCTATACTGGCGACTTGATAAACAATTCACACCAAACTGATCGATCATGAATGGGCTTGAATCATGTCCGATTGACTCAGAGTTTTGATGGCAATGACGATTCGAAGAAGAAATTTTCAGTCGCTAACGATGGTACATGGAAGGAGGAAGGTGTTATTCTCAGATTTTGTTGGTCTAAGTCAATCAAAGGTCAGTGATACAAATTACAACTAATCTATAGATCTCTATTAGGTTATTTATGTTAGTTAATAAGGGTTTTTTTGTTTAATTATGTTTTCAAACAATATTACAGATTCTTTATATGGCTGATTGAAAATTTGTTAGGTTCTTGAAGTTCTTGGTTGATTTGGGAGGAGATTCTTGGTCGAATCAAGCAGTTGGGTTTCAATTCTGTTCTTGATTTTAAATCTTTGACTTATCATACCAGTTACCGTAAGGGGATTATTTTTACCATTAGTTGGTTTTGATTTATAATGAAATACATATATTGCTGACACATAGTATGCCTTTGCAAGTTCTTTTAATGTCCTTTATGATTTGTATATATGTTTTCTATAGATTGTGATTGATTGGGTGAAACAACTTATTCGTATATGAGGGTACACAAATAAGATGGTTGAAGATGCGTATGCGGTCGGTCATATATACTTTTGGTTCATATCAGCTTGGGTAAGTCTGTAAAGATTAAAGAATAATAGTAAATAATCGGTGAGGACTTCAGTCATTAATTATTGATTGTGTAATCTCTAATTTCCGGTGGTAGGTTCATGGTCCAGGGCAGATATTGACACCGTGCGGCCTTCTTATGTGAATCGAGATGTAAGATTGTAAGTACTTGTAGTTTATTTGTAAAATTAAGAGATTGTTTTTCATGGATACAGTCATAACTCACGCCACATATTTGATATTTATCAGGAGGATTTTTTTTTTCTTTGTTTTGCACGACATATTAAGTGGAATGGAGGAAGTTAATGGCATAGAGATGCAAAACTAATTGATTTTGTTTTGATTATCCACAATCTTCAAATCAGTTGAGAAATTAGGGTGATCCGTGGTCGTTTCTGTAAAGAAAGCAGAGAGGGCGAGCGACTAATGAATCGCTGCTTGTCGATTGAAGAACGAATGACATGTATCAGGGCAGGTTTCCTCCCCATTATTTTATGTATTACGGTTGAAAAGAGTAAAAAAAATCAGATTTTAATACAAAAACACAAAACCACCCTTCTTTGTGCTTTATTTCTGTCAGTAATGGTGAGGACTTTCTGTCAGTAATGGTGAGGACGTTGTGGCCGGTGGCGTTTGATGTTGGGCGGTTATTAGTGGTAGGTTGTTGCATTGTATAAAAATTGGTAGCTTTCATATAATTTTAAAATTAGGGCTCTTATGTGGTTTATGCTTATTTTGAATTGATTATAGGAATATAAATTAAGATTCTTGATCCAATAGGCTTGAACTTCAGTGAAGATGATTATGGTATTTGATGGTTTTCTAGCTTTTCTTCATATATCATGGTTAGTTTCTAGCTTTTTATACTATTCATAGTGGTTAATCACTGATGAGCTCACCTTCGTTGGTTCCATTGGACAGGTGTTGTTGATGTGAGGGATTACTGCCGATCCTTGGAGGTTTTGAAAATGATGAAACATACTGAAACCTTTGATGCTTTGTTCAATACTTCAATCCGGTATTTTGGGCACACATTCCAAATCTTAAAAGCCAACAATGAATAGACAAAACCAACTATTCGGTAATTCACCATGACACATCAAAAGAGAATGTAGACGCGCAACAAGATGCGCCGCCTCCCCTTTCTGAATTTGTCACGTTAATGTTCATTTTTAAATACATATCTTAACGACGGTATATGTTAACAAATTATATTGTATTTTATTTTATTAGTATAATAAACGGATTTATTCAACCTTGCGATGCATATATTTTTGAAAACATATTGTTTATTATTAATTATATAACATTATATCATCAACCCGTGTAATACACGGGGTTGTAACCTAGTATACCATATATACAAAACAAAACAAAATACTATAACCTATTATATACTTTGATGTGTCCGGTCCAATTAAACAAAAAAAAAGTTACTGTTTGTTGATTTACCATACTAAGTTATTGTATCTTCATCATTGCTAACTCCATTAGCACTCACCTAGTAGATCATAGAAAACTTGTGGCTTCTTGTATTGAGCCTCGTACAATGCCTATAACAAACCATGTCACTAGGAATTAGGTCCTCAACGTACACATACGCAAAACCAAAAAAAAAAAGCGCAAGCACAAGGAGAGTAAACTAATTTGTGTTTGGGGACCCACCTCCAACGCGTAAGCAATCTGGATCAACTTAGCTTCAGGCCATGGTTTCCCAATAAACTTAATCCCAATGGGTAACCCGAGTTTGTCATACCCGACCTACGAAATATGTTAAACTGTTAAACCACTTGGTTCAGAACATGTAAGTATTTGGCTTATTTTCTATTTTGACATGTCAACAAGGAAAGGTGTGTGATAGGTTGAAAGTCACTCAAATTGTATTTTAATAATTTTATTTTAGAAAGTAGATTAGTATTTTAATAATTTGGTTTATGTTATCATACCGGAACAGTCACAGCAGGCAGTCCCAGAAAATTTCCAGCTATTGAATATCGCACAAGTGCAGCTGAGGGGAAAAAATAAAAACAGTTGAGAAAACCGAGTGGAAAATAAAAAACATTCAACGTAATATATACTTACCTCCATTAACATAGTCCAGTTCACCAGTCTCCTGAGCATCTTCCATTATTTCATAGGCTGTTACACTACCAAGAACGATAAAGGATATTATTTTATCTCAAACGGGTCAAATAAAAAGAAGTCCAGTTTTAACCCGTTTGGTATGAACGAGCTGATCTGGGTGGTGTTTATCTTAAACGGGTCAAATAAAAAACAGTTGCAGTTTCAACATGTTTACTTATGAATAGGCTGTTTCGAGTGGTATGTTATCTCAATATGGTCAAATAAGAAAAGTTGCAGTTTCAACCCGTTTACTTTTAATTGGGTTGATCCGGGTGACGTTTTATCTTAAACGGATCAAATAAAAAATATGTTGCAGTTTAAAGTTTAAACCCATTTACTTATGAATGAGATGGTCCGTGTGGTGTTTTAGCTCAAAGAAGTCAAATAAAAAGATTGTTGCAGTTTCAATGTGTTTACTTATGAATGGGCTGACCCCAGGTGGTGTTTTATCTCAAACGGGTCAAATAAAAGAATGTTGCAGTTTCAACCCATTTACTTATTATAATAGAGCTGATCCGAGTGGTGTTTTATCTCAAAGGGTTCAATAGAAAGAAGTTGCAGTTTCAACCGTTTACTTATGAATGAGCTGATTCGAGTGACGTTTATCTCAAACGGGTTAATATAAAAAGAAGTCGCAGTTTCAACCCATTTACTTCTAAATGGGCTGATCCACGTGGTGTTTTTTCTCAAACATGTCAAATAAAATGAAGCTAGCTATAGGCGGTATCGCCCCAAGTGTTTGTATAGCTAAGGTACAAGATCATACCCGGCCATAGGTGACACAATGACATCAGCCATGCTGAAAATCTTTTCATGGAACCTCATTTGACGGTTTCTACAGTTGACATATAGATAAAACTTCAAAACCAAAATGGGATTTTGGGAAAATATAATCAGGTTGAAATATCTAAAAACTGGTACCTGATCCTTTGTGCATTCAAGTAATCCCTACTGGCAAAAGAACCATATATAGAAAGTGCAACTCTTACATCCCAGCCTGATTCTGACCTGCGTCTGATTCATTTTAATTTAAAAAATTATCATCATCTTAATTTGCCAATATTTTTAAAATGAAATTTGAAGTTGGTACGGAGTTTGAATATTTACTTATGTTCTAAATGATGAGCAATAGATGCGGTGCATTCTGAACCGATTGTAACATAATGCGCCAAACGCATGACTTCTATATCTGGTATGGTCACCTCCACAGTCTTCAATCATGCACCAAAAGAACCATACGTAACACCATAAATGAACTCTTTACATTTCAATCTAAACATATACTAAAACAAAGCGATTGGACTAGCTTAGTGTAAACGAACCGAGTATATAAATAAACTAATTTTTATTTTATATTATTGCATAATATGTTGGACAAAAACGATCAGATTTGAATACCTCCCATCCATACAGCTTTTGAAGACTAGCTAAAGCTTTCAAACAGCAAGATCTAATATCATCGGAGCAATCATTGAACCACTGATGGATCAATGATAGAAAACACAAATGTCAAAATAAGCATCGGTAATTTTTTTGTTAATAAACTAAATGGTACGTTGGACCGAGTAAGAACCTCATTAGATTTAGCCAGTCTGATACTAGACATACTAGAATGCTTCAGCATTGGCAATTTTAGTCTAGGCTGCACCTTTAGATTACATCGAAAAAAACATAAGATTATTAATACACAGCGTCTATAATGGGGTGAGTTTTAAACTTTTAATGTTATATGTTATGAAGGATGGTACCATAGGTGATTGGTGTGGTTCAGGTTGGCCACTGATAGCTGCATAACTGAAAATAACAACGCGGGACATTGTGAAAACACATAATATGTCTAAAAGATTCTAAAAACTGATAAGATGAGGGACTTTTAAATCAAGAACACTAACACAATTAGAGAATCCTCAACTGTGCCTGCTAGCACTCCAACCATTCCAACTGTCCAGTTCAAGGGAAGAACACTGGAAAAAGGGTAAAAAAGACAACAGTTTGGCATTACTGATGAAGATCATGTATATAAAGTTTTTTCTTTCAAAATATTATTTTGTGTAAAAAGTTTACTGACCCAGAATGTGGTATACGTCCATAGGATGGTTTAAAACCAACGACACCTCATAAAGCAGCAGGCATTCTCACCGATCCTACACAATTAATGCAGATAGAAACCAAATTTTGGTAACTTGCAGCTAAAGTAGCAATTTCAACAGGCTTACCGCGTACTGGTTAATGTTAATGCAGGTTATGTTTTATCTATAATGGGTAGACGGGTAAAATAAAAGGCAAGATAGATTAGTTTAAAAAGTTAAAAACTGAAAGAGTACAAATGATTCGCTAAAAAGCAGTTGATTCATAAAGGTTGCAAAATCTTTTTATTAAAATATATATTATTTAAAATACAGTAAGAGTTCTATATACCTCCCCCATCAACACCAAGAGCAACTGGGCACAATCCGGCACATACAACAGCAGCTGATCCACTTGATGAACCACCAGATATCCGTTTAGGATTATAAGGATTTCGTGACGTCCTGTGTTGATCAAAAACAACAACAAGAAATTAAGATTAGTATGTGTTTATTCCAAGTGTTTTGGAATTGTTTCTATACCCATAATGAGGATTTATCCCACTGGTTCCTGCACCGAGCTCGTGCATATTTGTCTTTCCCACAAGTATGGCACCACATGATCTCAAGCGTTCAACACAACAGGCATCCTCTTTGCAAGGTCTTACTTTATGCAACCACTTTGAACCTCCTATATTAATGTTCAGTAATGCAACTTAAGAATATTACTCCCTTACGATCAAAGCTAAAATGGTATACCACCATATGAAATTACCAGTAGTTGGATATGGCATGCAATCTATTTCATCCTTGACCGCAATTGGAACTCCAACTAGAACCGAAAGCGGTTCACCTGAATACATCAATAGACTTATCGTTATCGAAATTCCCTTGTGCTTAAAAGCACAACACATTCAATGTTGATGACTCATACTCATGTTTCAACTATGAGTTTCAATAAAGAAATGCTTATAAGTTATAGTTACCTCTCTGGTATCGTAGAGTTGACTCAGTAGCTTGCCTAAGAATATCGTGAGCATCAGAGCTGATGAAGAATGACATATCCATTCAAGGTTCAGAAGATTGCACAACCGCTGATATTAATCGCTCTGCAACCTGAAAAAAGATTAAAACTAACAATTAAGAAGCACACTAGGCTAAATTCAGCTGTAAAGAGAGGTAGCAAAATGGGCGAGCCGGTGAGTTGGGTAACGGGTTAAAGTCGAAACTGGTGATTATTTAGTGCATATCAAAACAGTTTTAGGCATGGTTGAGTCTACTCACAAAACGTTTATCCATTTCTTGGTTTGTTAACTATTAGGAGGTTTTCATACATTTAAATACAATCCGGATGACTTTCAACCAATTCTACCTGTTTCCTCTAAATTTAACTCTTATTGTAACTCATTTGACCAGTTGAAACCATTATTGATAAGACATAACCCAAAGTGACCCATGTTGATAACTAGTTGATGCGCCGCCCGCGTTGCGGGCCGATGGCCGAATAATTCTCAATCAATTAAGGAAACATAACTATAATTTTGCTAGGAAAAAAACTAAAACGATGATAACACCGTAATTTTCAGCTCAGGGCAAAACAGTAATTTTTCAGGACTAATGAGCGAGTGTTAGGCAGATTCTTGACACGGAAAAAAAATTAAATGGAGTCAATCAATTAAAACAAAAAACTTTTATAGTTTTGCTAAAAAAAACTAAAACGATGGGAAAAGCGTTATTTTGAACTGAGGGCGAGATTATAATTTTAATTCAGGGATGAAATCGTAAATTAAAAGGATCAATGAGGGAGTGCCGGACAACTGCCGACATGACTGCAATTTTACACTGGGGGCAAAACTGTAATTTAACTAGGAAAAGAAACAAAAACGATGGAGAAAATGTAAATTTAAGTTGAGGGGAAATCGTAACTTGGGTGTGAGAAAAAAAAAAAACTAATGGCAAAACTCTAAATTTAAACGGGGCAAAATCGTAATTTTTAACCGAGGGCAAAATTGAAATTTTTAGCTGGGAGCAAAAGCGTACATTTATTTTTAGGTGGGGTGTAAAAACATAATTTTGAACTGATGGCAAAATCGTAATTTTAAGGAAAAAACGAATGGCAAAAGTGTAAATTTAAACGGGACAAAATCGTAATTTTGAACCGAGGGTAAAATCGAAATTTTTAGCTGGAAGCAAAAACGCAAATTTGTTTTTATGTGAGGGTAAAAACATAATTTTATACTAATGGGAAAACTGTAATTTTAAGGTGGGATAAAATCATAAATTTGTTGGAAAAAAAAATCGTGACACTATTCAACCGCCCATTTCAACGAATTGGGGGCAGTCACTATTGCCCCTAATGTGTTTTGTATATGTTGACTAATGACTAATGACTAATTGAGATGAGAAAATCATATGGTCAACAATAGTTAGCGTACATGTCAACTGAGTTGTAATGTCAACATTTGTTGAAGGTATAAAGTTTTGGGTAAAAAGTGTCAAGTTGCTGAAAGTTAATACGTTTGTACTAAAACAGAAGATAAACAAAAGCTCAGGGACTGGTCTTGACAAGATGAAACTTTCGTTGTTACAAGTCGTTATTAACTGGATTTAGGGCTATACTTGGGCATCTTCTCTGTAGATGTGTTTAGTTCAATTAATGAAAACCCATTGTAATTCGTTTCAATTCGTTTATGATTCTGTATTCAATTTCTTCAATAAAGCATTGGTGATCGTCAATTTCTCTTGATCAGTTTTCTTTCGTTTGTTTATTTTTTATTCGTTTGGTCTTAATTCCGCTTTAAAGTTAACAACCCGTTTATAGGTAAATGGAACAAAAACCTCTAGCAATAAGCAACTAACCAATCAACTATCAATAAGAATGGCAACATACATACCACAAGAGGAGTTATTTGTTGTGATGAGTAAGCTCTAGAGTAATCCATGATTTTCCATCTGCGAAAACTGAAGTGTGAATCTTGAAGTGTCGAGTCTGACGACTGTAAACAATCAATGGCATGCTGAACTTGTTCTGTTGGTGATAGACCAGGACATAGGCTTTTAACATCTTCTTCTTCAAAGTCTGCAGTGAACATATTTTAATCATATATTGTAAATCTGGAATCATGGAAATCTTAATTTAGTGTCGGTGTGCGGTTTTTTTGGTTATATCAGTTTGTCTTTCAAGTAATAACCATGAAACCAACCTTCATAAGGATGCAAAGGAACATAAAGAGGTGAATCTTCCATCACTCCATATGAAACTAGCTGCATAAGAGGGAATGCAGCTTTGTAATCAACATACCACAGTAAATAAAATTTTTTAGACCGGCATAAAACATACGGTCCTTTTTTTCATCAAAATCCTTATGTAAACGAGTTGGGCTACTCGGTAACTGCACAAGGCTAGTTCGCTATAAGCCAGAATCGAACGAATCTTAATCGAAGCTAGCCTATATTGAAGCTCATTTAACAAACAAGTCTGACTCAAGGCTTCATATACTAAGATTGACTAGGCTTGTGCCTAAACAAGCCATTTTTTTTAATAAAGATAATAGTTTTTTTTTAATATAAAATAGTATTACATAATAAATATTATCATATATAGTTATGATATTATAACTAACTGATATATATAAAAAAATATAATCTTAAATATATATATATATATATATATAGGTAAAGAGTAAGGTACAAATTACCTTATCGTACATTATATACGCGAACATATTAGCCATACACGTGTCCTGATTGGTTTTTTCATATATAAGGTTAAATGAGACAATCAATTCAATCATCTGAGGGTAAATTCGTCTCTTCATTCAATCAGCGAGCGAGAAGTTCGTTACACTAATATCCCGGTATTTATCATTCGAATCAATTTCAAATTTTTCATAATTCTCAATTTGCAGTTATCGTTCTTCTGTGTTAGGGTTTTATTCAGTTTTTTTTTTTCGATGGATCCACAGAGCAGCACCGGACGTGCAAATGTTGATGTTGAAGAAAGTCGACCTATCGGTGATCATTCTCAATTATCTGCATATCAGAGAGTTTCTATTGAAGATGTTTTAAATCCGCCATCTGCAATTTCAAATCCAATTGCAAGTTCAAGTGCTCTAAACGATTGTTTTAATGGTAATTATGTTAATTCAGATATCTAAAATGTTCGTATACCTGTTTTTTGTTTAATCGCTCATCTGATTTTTACATTGTTGTAACTGTTTTTGAAGTTTGAATGTTGAGTATTTTTTTGACATGAAAGCAACATGTAGAAATTCGCATGTTATTACTCGTTCAATTTGCATTTGATGTTTTTTCCTTAAGTATTTCGCATGTTATGGTATATTAAATCGCATAGATAAATCAGATTAATCAAAATCATCAATTTCGCATGTTTTCTTCATAGATTTCGCATGTTTTTTATTTTTCTGATTTGATTCATTTAGACGAAAGGGTTTACACTCCGGAGGTTCAAGCATCAGCTACACCTGTTGTTGGAATGCAATTTATCTCTATTGAACAAGCATATGCGTTTTACCAATCATATGCTAAGTTAGCTGGTTTTTCTATTCGGAAAGGTGGTGAAGTATACAGTGGTGGTATAATCAAAACTAAGTATTTTGTTTGTTCTAAAGAGGGGCATAAGCCACTGTGTATTGACTATCGTTCGAAGTCAAAAAAGCAATTCAAAACAAGGAACAGGGGGTCTATTAGAACTGGATGTAAAGCTCAACTTATGATTTGCACTGTGGATGGTAGATTATATACAGTAAAGAGATTTGTTGATGGCCATAATCATAAGGTTGTATGCCAAGATGATATTCACATGTTGCCAGCTTACAGACAATTGTCAGATGTCCAGGAGGATTTGGTTTGGGAACTAGGCACTTTAAACCTTGGTCCTGTCAAAGCTTTCCATATAATGAGGAAACGTTATGGTGGTTTCAAGAACGTTGGTGCCACTGTTGATGATTGCAAAAATTTTAGGAAGCGAATTAACAGTTATATAGGTGAATATGATGCTGACATGGTGATTAATAGGATGACTGAGAAAAAACAGTATTTAGCTGATTATTCGTTTGAATATTCTGTTGATGACGACAAACGGTTAACTGGTTTGTTCTGGGTTGATGGTTTATGCAAGCTTATCTATATGGAATTTGGGGATGTGATATCCTTTGATGCAACTTTCAAGACAAACAGGTTAGTGTTTGAAGACAAACATGTTTTTTTTTTATTTACTATTTTCGCATGTTATTTATCTTCATGAGCTGTTATTTCGCATGTGGTTTTTTGTAATTCGCATATTTTCAACGTATTTTCGCATGTGTTGTGCAGGTACAAGATGGTGTTTGTCCCGTTCACTGGCATTGACAACCACTGTCGAAATGTAACATTTGGAGCTGGGTTGTTGGCATCGGAGAGCATTGAATCATATAAATGGCTTCTGAATTCATTTTTAAAGTCATTTGGTCAGCAGCCAAAGGTTGTAGTGACTGATCAAGACCCTGCTATGAAACAGTCTATTGAGGAGGTTTTCCATGTCAGCAGACACAGATTGTGCATGTGGCACATAATGAAAAAAGTGGCAGATAAGGTATAGTATGCTATATTGTCTTCTGTTAGTGTTATTTTTTTGTATATTATATATTTTTGTTATAGGTTGATATAAAAAGCATTTATTTTTCATAGGTTGGACACGAGTTGTGCAATAACGATGAGTTTAAAAGGAGGATGTGCGACATTATATGGACTGATTCGATTGAGCCCGAAGAATTCGAGAGACAGTGGAAGTTGGTGATGATTGAGTTTGGTCTCACAGAAAACAAATGGATCGATGATATGTTTGTGATGAGATCCATGTGGATTCCGGCTTTTTACCGACACGAGCCAATGTCGGGACTTATGAGAACAACCTCAAGATCAGAGAGTGAGAACCATTTTTTCTGCCAGGTGTCTAATTCACAACTCACTCTCGTAGAGTTTATGAATCATTTCGACGGTGCAATGGATGTCCAACGTTTTAATCATAGAAAGAATGATCATATTTCAAGATATACTGAGCCTGCTGATTTGACCGGAACTTCTTTGGAAAAAGATGCTGCTAAGAGATTCACCAGGTCTATATTCTTTGATCAGCAAATAGAGATTTGTGGTACAATTTCTAAATGTCTGCCGATGGACACCAAAGTAGAGGGTCCACAGATCAGGATAATGTTGAAGGACTTTAAAGCCCATGGAAATGGTTTATTGGAGGTATTATAGCATTTTTATTTCACACATGCGATTTGTTGATAACAATATGCGATTTTGTTTTTTTATCATGTGATTTTCAAAATTTATTCATTTGCATTATTTTTTAGGCATGCGAAATTGTTATGTTATACATGCTATTTTAATTGTTACTATATATTTATATATATATATATATATATTTGGTTTTTCTAGGTGTGGTTCAAGAATCTTGAAGATGATGTAACTGCACAGTGTAGCTGTTTGCGTTTTGAGCAGTATGGGCTGCTATGCAAACACATTTATTTTCTTTTCAAGATGTTTGGTGTTAAAGAAATACCAAACAAATATGTTATGAAGAGATGGATGAAGGATGTTGTTCCGAATGAGTTAAATGTGAAGTACAATCTAAATGTGGGTGGCAAGGATGTGCATCACAAGGCTAAACGGATTGCCCGTGAAATCATCCACACAGGGGAGTATTTGGTTAGTAATTTGATTTCCGACCTTGATCAACTTGTTTTAGTCAGGGATCAAATGATGCAGCTTAAAGAGAGAGTTGATCAGAGTCGAATAACCAAGCAACTTGATCCAAAATTTGACCGATTTTCAAAGTCGATTGGTTATCAACAACCAGTAACTAATGCTCCTCCTACTGTCCGTGTGCCTGCTGGTATAAGAAACAAAGGTCGCGGCTCGCATAAAAGGATTAAATCTAAGAAAGAACAAATGATCAGCCGCAAGGGGAAAAGGTCAAGGACATGTAGCGTATGTAATGTAAAAGGTCATGACATTCGGACTTGCGAGGAGCTGAAAGCCAAACTACAAGGTAAACAGCAAAAAAAGAAGAAGAAGGGCATCCAGATCGAAAATGCTGCTAGAGACAAAGACAATGAGGTTGAAGATGATGAAGAGGAAGATGAGTTTGAAGATTACAGTAGTGATGATGGATCTGAAGAAGAAGATCAGTGGGAGGAGGTTTCGGAAGATGATGAGGATGAGTAGTTTTTTCTAAATGGACATGCGAATTTATACGAAACACTTGCGATTTTTTATATTCATCTGTTTCTATCTTTTTTCACATGCGATTTATAATGTATAAACATGCGATTTCATTTTTATTACGTGCGATTTTTTGAGTTATATTTTTTTTATGTGACAAACAGGGCAATATCATTCATGCGATTTAATATTTTTATAAGCAAGCATAATATGTGTTCTAAATATATAATATGTGTTCTAAATACATACCCAAACTATAAAATAATTGTTATTGTCTAACAAAGCCACAACCACAAAAGGATTAAAAAGATAATTTAGTTACTTGAAGAAAAGATTTTATCACGTTCAGATGAGCTGAACCCCATCTTCTCCTTCACAGTGTTCAGAGCATCTGTCAGGAAAGAGAAGGCCAAGTCATCAGCTCGAGATTGCTCTTTTATGTGATCCAAAGCTCTGTCCTTGAAGCTTGATGGTGGTTCTTGAAGTAGGCGTTCCCATATATCTTGATTTGTTCAAGAATTTTACCCTGCACATCAAGAACCAGATGAGAAGAGTTGACATCAGTGCTTAGTTCTGTCAACGTGCGAGTTGACAATAGTTCTTTGATTGCAATGTTTTTTATTTGTTCTGAATCATCAGATGCCATTTTTGTTTGTATGTTAACGTTTTGTGTGTGTTTTTTATAATCTTCTATGTATGACTTAATATGGAAGGTAGTTATATCTAGGTTTTTTATATTAATATAGTAAATTTATTATGTAGGTAGGGTGGTAAGTTCAATTATAATTATTGTAAAATTGATCATTACATGTCAATTTACAGTCACATCGGTCATAAATCAAGTATTTTTTATATATAATACTACTATTTTTAGTTTTTTAGATTCGTATTTTGTTTTTTTTAGTTATTTATTTATTATTTAATATTTTTTTTGCATTTTTAAGAGAAAGCACTTTTTAATTGTTTTGCACTGTTTTTATTCGAAATCGCATTTATATAAATACAAATTCGCACACTATATAAAATCTCAAAGAATACTTAACATTTTACTGAAATCGCACTGCTTTATCATGAATTCGCACACTATATGAAATTTTAAGGAATACTTAACTTTTTATCTAAATCACATGTACATTGTTATGAAATCGCACACTATATGAAATCTGAAAGAATTTTTTTAAGTTAAATCGCACGTTCATTGTCCATGAATTCGCACAAGATCTCACAACCTGCATCATCTTCTTGATTAATTGTTATAATTTCGATTTATAAATATCTCAGAAGTTCACAAACGTGTCCATCGATTTGTGTTCGTTCATAATTTCTAAATTCATCAGAATTTCATTTTTCACATAAGGATTTGGTGAATAGGAATCGATCGATTATTGATTTTAGAATCTTACGTTATGATTTTTGAGGTTTTTGTTTGCTGATTATTACGCATTAGACGATTTTAACCTTGGCGGTTTCTTTGTATTAATTTTAATTTGATAAATTTAATAGTAAAACACGCTGTTTAAATCAGTTGATCTGACGGTTGTGGATGAAGCGTACATAATGTACGATTAGGTTATTTGTATGATAACCGGCCTCTATATATATATATATATATATATATATATATATACAAGGCGTGTGTATTGGTGTGTATGTATATACATGGGTGTAAATGAGCTTGTTCAGACCCGATTAAGCTTAAGTTCGGCTCAATTTACTTGAGAGATCTCAAGTTTGACTCTTTTTTTGTCTAAAGCTCGAGCTTTGTTTGTGGGTAATCTTACATGTCCGAGGTTGGTTCCTTGATTATTTAACTTTTTTAATATATAGGTACAGTTATATGTACAGTTTTATTATGATTAACTATATAATGATATACTTTGTAATTATATATTTTATTATATTCTATGAATATTATTATATTTATACAATTAAAAGATATATTTAGACTCGTAACCATAAGCATAGCCACGAACTCATTTGTTAAATGAGCTCTTATTTTGGGTTGAGCTCTTTAAACACGTGTTAATTTTTGTTTTCAACAAGCAGATTGTCTATTAGCTCATTAGTGGTTCAGTGTAAGGATACCGCTCACAACTTAAAAATAATATTTTGCACAACTTTTCCCCTTGAAACAACTTTTAGCACCGATATCTCAGTCTTAATTAGTTAGTTTCTGATAGAGACTGAATTGAATAGAGATGATGAAAGCAAAATATGTAACTATATTGATAGATTGAAGAAGACAATACAAAATAATAACCACCAAAGTGGCCAGGGCTATGCCCTTCTCAATGCATAAGCATGAGCCTAACAACTTACTAATTTCTCCCCTTTCTTTCCCTAATGACTAATGCCTTATTTATATAAGTAGTAATTACACTAACCCCCCCCCCCTTCACAATTACAATATACTATTACGTATGCGATTTCTATCAATACTCCCCCCTTCAAAACAGTCTTGTCCTCAAGACTGGAATCCGATAACGAGCTCCAAAGGCAAACTGAGATCTCCTTAGTTGAGTCGTCGGGAGGCCGACACTGCCCGTGCACCACCCAGAGGTGACTTGAAGGAACCCGAATAGGAGCTGAAAGTGAAGGTGTATGACGGTCAGGTGGTTCTGGATCAGGATCCAGATCAAACAACTTAGGCGGTAAGTTGGCTAGTCGAATGTTGAAAATACCAAGGCCCAATACAGCATCTGAGCCCAACACCCACGTAAAATCCTCCGACATGGCCCTATCTACATTCTACATTATTGAGTTCTCTTGGTCAAGCGGAAGAACGTCAAATTCAGATCTGATGGCAGCCAATTTGACAAAGGAAGACGAGGATCGAGAGGTTAAACCTGAGGAACGATCCGTTACACAATCGTCCAGATCTGACGAGGTAATTGAAGTGACCGGAGCTACCGAGTTGCCATGAGGAACGGATGATGCGGCAAATAACGAGTCCACGGCAGCCAAATGTGAAGACGAAGGCGAAGATCGGACATCCGCACATGAAGAATCCACCACTGCACTCGAATTCTCTTGTTTTATCCAATTTAGAAAAAAAACTTTTGGAAATCTCTCTGTTCCTCCTGATCCACTTTCAAAACCTGCAACGTTGCTTTAATTTCAGCCATATCACTGTGAATTTGATGGATCTGTTGGTCGTGAAGATCCAATCTCGAAGTCAGATCAGTCTCCATAGCGCACTTTCAATCGAACTGGAACAGAAAAGGAAAGTGAAACTAGCGATTGATAAGAAGTCAAAAATTAAATCCGAGAATGAATCTGGAAATTGAATCAGAAAATGGAAGCAGGAACGCAAATGAAATTGGATCAGAAACCGAGAATTGAAGATGACGGAATCGGAAAAAACAGATGGAAGAATTGGAATTATAGATCTGGAAGTAGAAATCGAAGAGAGATCTGAGAATTGGAAATTGAAATGGAAATCGAATCAGAAATATGAATCGGGGCAGATCTGAAACGAATTTTGAGCAGATCTGAAACGAATTAAAATGAACGAAGGTGACATATATCCGAAAATTGGATCTGAAACCAAACGAATGGGATCTGAGCAGTAGTAGAACAGAAGTGGCAATTGAAGAACAGTGAAGTTCGAGAAGAACCAGGAGGAAGAAGAAGAATGGCGAAGGTGCAATGAAAACAGAGGAAGAAGGGAAAGCTGAATTGAGACGCTAAATTTGAAGAATCACCTGAAATTGAATATGAATGGAGAGCAGAGTAGGCAGGTCGGACCAATGATATAGACTGAATTGAATAGAGATGATGAAAGCAAAATCTGTAACTATATTGATAGATTGAAGAAGACAATACAAAATAATAACCACCAAAGTGGCCAGGGCTATGCCCTTCTCAATGCATAAGCATGAGCCTAACAACTTACTAATTTATCTCCTTCCTTTCCCTAATGACTAATGCCTTATTTATATAAGTAGTAATTACACTAACCCCCCTTCACAATTACAATATACTATTACGTATGCGATTTCTATCAGTTTCATTATTGACATGCTTTGTTTCGTTGTGAAGCTCTCATCGATGCAAACCCAGTGAGTTGTGTCAGAATTAGAGAAAACTAATTTCTATAGTTGCTAGTAGCTCTCAAATTTCTCAATTTCAATTTTATTATTGCAGAATTTACAATATAGCATAAAATTTAAACATCACATATGATATAAGTAGTTTGAAACTTCAAAAGTACAAAACTTTCCTAATACCAAATGGTCTTTAGTCTAGCGATCAACATGTGTAAAATGGTATTCTTTTTTGTGAAGTCAAGAGTTCCAGTTCCACAATTAGACTGTCCGTAGTGTGCGTGATTTTTTAAAAAATAGCCCCCAAACACGCTTGAAAAAGCCAAGCCCCCACCCCCTTGGGCGTGATTGAGCGTGATTTCGCAAAAAAAACCCCGGCGTGTTTTGAATCACGCTAAAATGGCAAATGGTTGACCAATCACATGCATCCCTCTTTTTCTTGGCCAATCCCCCTTTTTTGGTTAGTTTTTTTTATTTAATTCTTTGCACCCCTTTTTAACATAATACCCACATCCCCACTAAACCCATTTTAGAAAAACGCCCAATAATGCCCCTTGCTGACTGGACTGTCACATGGCGGAACACGCCCAAGGGTGGGGGCATTATTCACCCTTACCACTACGCATGGTCTTAGTAAAAGTGTAGAATTAGGATTAGATTAGGTTGATGTTCAAATTAAAGATATGAAAAACAAAGCATTCCTAATTCAAGTTCCATATAATATTTTAGGTAACAAAATTTCATTATCTTATTCAGTTTTTTTTTAACCGCCAACGAAATAAAAGTCTGGCTTCTCGGGGTAACTCAATGGCAAAATACTACCATATACATTCGTGACGGCAGACAGCGCTGGCCGCTGGGTAGCCCAAGCCCACCATCTCTAGTTCCAAAAAAGAGAAAAAAACGTCACCCGAAAGCCTACTGCGGTAAAACCCGGTTAAGATCAGATTCGAATTTGAAACCTATGGCCTCAAAACCAAATCTTCACTTTCCTTCCAATGTCAATTAACTTATAGTTTTAGTTACTTACATCTATTTCTACAGGTATATATATGTTACCCTCACACGTTTTAAAATAGAAAGATTAAGGGTTTAGCAACTGGAGGTGCACAAACCGAATATTTTTAGTGACCGGTTCCAAGTATGGAACCCATTACGGTTTTTATATTTGAGGGTTGGAACCAGTTAATATATGTACATTACGTAGAAGGTTAATTTCACCCTCATTTTAAGACGTTAAACTCATTTAAGTGTTTTAAAATCATGGTAATATTACTCTTGGAGGTCCTAGGTTCAAGTCCAGGCAAGAGAGTTTTAATACTAAGACTACCCGGTATGGGCACCCCCACACCGCCCCCCTGTGGTCCATCCCGTCTTCTCCATCGCCCAGCAGACGAACTCGCCGGCCCACCTCCTTCACACACATCCTATACATATATACATATCGCGGGTGAGGTGGCGGCCCATCCCCTTGGGGATGAGCCTCACCATACCTTCTAGCCTAAGACCACTCGCAGTGGGGGTTTTTTGGCGTTTTTTACCCCAAAAAAACGCCATGAAACGCCTTCAACCCGCCCCCTTGGGCCTTTTTTTCAAAAAAAATTCGGGTGGCGTGCTTTATAAAACGCCAAAAGCTTGCCCACTTTTCAAAATATGACCATTTTTTTATTCCACTTTTTTACCTATATAACACCCCATTTTTCACATATTTTTTATAAGCTTTCCATACTCTCTTCTACATTTCTTCATATTTTTATAAAAAAAAATTACATCATGAATCTCTTCCGACCCCATTTCGGTGTTCCATCTAGACCCGGTAACCCCATTACATATCGCCCGAACACCACCCAACCGCAACCAAACTTCAATTTTCAAGAGATGGATCCGAATATGTTTGTGTATGTGCAAATACTAGGCATGGGCGGTTCGCAGCCGTTCTTTCAAGGTCAACAAGCCTTTGCATCCATGGGCGATTCACAACCGTCCACCCAAGAAACCGAACCCGAGATAGAACGGTACCAGAGACACAACCCGAGCCCATTGCCGAGCCATCTCAACGTGGTAAACGGTCTCATAAAAATAAGGATCGAACCGCTCCTCGTCGAAAGGGAACCTACCTAGGTTGGACAAAGACGAGGAATACCCGTTAGCACGGGCGTGGCTCGACATATCGGAGGACCTCAAAGTTGGTAAGCGTTTTAAAAAGTATATTTATTTTATTTTTTAAATAATTCGGTCCACTTTTAACATATTTTTTATTTTTATATTTTAAGAATATAACATTATATTTTTTTGTAGCAAACTATCAAACTTCACCAATTTTTTGGAAAAAATCGTGAAACTTTTTTTTAAAGCGATGTGTAAAGATGAATGATGCGTGTGAAGTGTTATATATATTAGGTGTATATTTTAAGCCCCTTTAACACTTATTTTAGCCAAGTTTTAAATTTATAAAACACGATATTTTACTAACACTAAACACACATATGGGCAAGTGCACCCATCGTGAGCGTAGTATAGCGTTGGTAAGATACCGAGGTCGTCCAAGGACACAAGAGCTTTTAGTACCGGTTTATCCTCAACGTCTAATCAAAATAAAAAGTTTAGAAAAATGTTTTGAACTAAGAAAATTAAAAACTAACTAAAATGCTGAAAATAAAAATAAAAGAAGAACAGATAGACAAGATGAATCACTTGGTTCCGACTCGTATCTAGTATAACCTTTGATTATTTTCGCACTTTTGCACATAATTAAGAGATTATCTTAGTTATTGTAGTAGGCCCCTCTTTTGAAGGTGATGTTACCCTCACCCCAGTAGTTTGAGTCAGCAAGGATACAATCCTAAAAGGGTGGATTATTGGAAGATAATGAATTAAGTTATTAATGCAAATTATGGTAGGCCCCGCTTTTGGCGGTGACGTTACCCTCGACTAAGTAGTCTGAGTCAGCAGGGATACAGTCCTAAATAGTCGGGTTATAGTATTAATAGTAGTTAACTTATGAGGGGATCAAAGAGTTTGGACCCCCGCCATCCAATACCGTGAAGCATTGAAGGAGGTCCTACTAAATTTGACCCAGGTCCATTGCAGGACCTCTAAACGCTGAACAATGGCAAGACCTTTACCAAACCGTTCCCTTAACCCCCCGACCAGGTAGCCAACATACCTCCATATAGACCGTGGAGATATGAATGGTGAAAATCTTTTATTTTATATAGACAGTAAAATAATGCCAAGACACCACGGACAAACGATAAGGAAAGATCACCTTCAACATAAGTAACTAGTTGTTAAAGTCATTAATACAAAACCAAATAAAAAGTGCAAAAGATTAGAAATAAAAAGTATTACACTAGACACTTTGTCTTCACCAAGTGATGTAAGAGACTTAGGCAAACATGGCCTTGATTGTCAAGAACTCTTACGATCAATCTTGGATCCCGAGACGACTCACACACTCTACGATGGACAATGGATGATGGTGGTGGATGATGGTGTTATGGTGGTGGTGGGTGGTGGGTGAAGTGTGAGAGAGGTGGTGTGCCAAGGGATGAGTTGAAATGACACCAAGCACTCCTATTTATAGGCTGGACAGAAGGCTGGGCACGGCCCGGTGTCCGCTGGACACGCCCCCGTGCCTATCTGACACTCTCTCTCTTCATTAATTGTAATTCGCAATTACAATTAATGTGCCTGCTGTACTTTCGCCACGCCCCCGTGTTCACTGGACACGGCCCCGTGGTGGGCAATAGAAGCTTCTATAGGTTTGTCTTTTCTGCTGCTTCTTGGGCACGGCCCCGTGCTGGCTGAGCACGGGGCGTGTTCAGTCTTCTGCCTTCTCTATTTTGCTTGGGAAGATGCCGTTGAGGGGTCGGGCAGTCCACTTATGTTCCTTTTCTTGTAATTATGTTAGATTTAGCTGTCTTTTTGCTTCTTTTGTGAATTTGAGCTCATTTAATCCTAAAAATACAAAAGGAAGACAAAAACACTCTTTTTCCAACATTAGTACTTAAAAAGGGTTAGTTTTATGCCTCATTTGATGTAATTTATATGTTGCATTTTACACACATCAAATACCCCCACACTTGAACTTTTGCTTGTCCTCAAGCAAAACTCTTTAATATGTGGCTTACACTCCCAAATGGAATGGGTAGAAGAGAAGGTTTTGGCTTGTCATAGAGTGTTGGGAATCCAAGATCTTTTTGGGTTTTATTTTTATTTATTTACAATCCTATTCGTTATGATTTGTTTAGAACGTTTCATAGGAGAAATTACTTATTTGGGCATAACATGCCTTTTTAAAATTCCATTTATATACAAGTTCACATACCTCACGGGAGAAATCACTCACACTCGGCCGAAGGTGTATTTTTAGTGAATCACTCGAGAGCGGCATGGAACTTACTTCTACCATAGGCTTGCCAAGCAATCAATCCTCCTCCTTTTTAACTTTTATACCTTTGTAAATATCAAGAGGACTTTGTGGGTGAAGGGTTAGGCTTGGGTTAAAGGTAGGTGGTTGGGTTAGTGGTTAGTGGTTAGTAGAAAAAGGGTGAAAACGCGTAACAAGTGTCGGTTTTCGTAGGACTTTCTATTTTTGTAACTTTTATTTTGATGAAGCTATTATTCAAACAAAGTTATTTTTGATGAACTTGTTTGTTTATTTTCTTTTGCTTCATCATCAACATATTTTTTTTTTGAACGATCATACGAAAAACCGAACTTGTTACTAAAACAAAGGGTTAAAAAATGAAAAAGGTTTTGGTGGGTAAAAGGGTGTTTGGGTTATGAAATCAAAAGGTTTAGGCTCAAAGGGGCTAACTAGGGGGATTTTTGGGTAGGTGGTAAAAGAAAAAGAAAAATAATGGTGTAGAAATAAAAAGGTTAGTCCTAATGCCTCCATCATTTACTTACTTGGGTTTAAGTTGGTAAGGACCGGGAATGAATCGTCGTGGCAAGTTCTAGCGTCGTAAGAACCAAGCGGCTATTCACACAAGAAACGAAAAATGAGCATTTAGTCTAAAGATGTAAATTTGTATGCTCAATAAAGGCTCAAAAAGTCACTTATTGTGGGAACGGGTTTTTCTATGTGATCAAGTATATATAATCAAATTTTAACTAAGCTTGTCATGCCGTTTCATAATTTTCTTATGTTGGTTCTTGTTATCACGACGCTCTCGGTTGTAAATTTGTAAAAATATAACCTTATTAATCTTATGATTCCTAACTTAAACTTTAGACAAGTAAAAAAAAAGAAAATTTTTGAAAAAAAATTGGGGTGTTTAGCGGTTCCAATAGAGTTTTGTGTAAGGCTTGTATTTAGGACTTGCAAGATTCAAGGTTTTAGCATCCCCCCCACACTTAAATTACACATTGTCCTCAATGTGTCCCAAAAATAAATTTTTAGGTTGATTAGATGTGTAATATGGTCTTAAAAGCAAAGATTTATGTTACTGGCAGTCTGAACACGGCCCCGTGTCCGCTGGACACGACCCCGTGGCGAACTGCCAGTAACGAAAACTTACAGAAGGCGAACACGGGGGCGTGTTGGTTAGACACGGCCCCGTGTCTGACAAAAATCTGCATAACAGTAACCAAACAGCAGGTCTAGGAGGTGAGCACGGGGGCGTGTTGGCTGGACACGTCCCCGTGTGGACAGTCTGTAAGCCTGAAAAACAGGTTTCTTCCCCCGGTTTTTCCATCCGGGTCCTATAAGTGCTGAGGCTTAGCACTCCAAGCCTCGGTTTGTACCTGTTTCATCACTTAATACCACACCAAGTAACACAAACATCCTGCATTACCATAGTCAGCATCCATCTCAAAGTTAAAAGAAAAAAATGCAGAAAATAAAGAAGTTAGGGGAAAGTAAATTGTTCAACACTTGGCACGCAGGTCATCAATTGTTCAAAAGTGGAAAAGGGTTAACCTGGGAAGTCATCAAACAACCTCTTCCTCCTCTGCTCCTCTCGCCTACTCCATAGCATCGTCATCATCATCATCGTCATCATCCCCTCCATGGCGTGCGATGTGGTCTCGTATGTATCCAACATCATCTTGGATGTCAGATATGTTTCTTTCGATAGCCCCGACCCGGTGGTACGTGTTGCTTACCATGTTATAAGTGTTCCTGGTGCACATAAGGTTTTCCTGCAACAAATCATGCAAACTTTGAAAGTTAGGAAAACCGCCTCCCGAGGAGGATGATTGGCCCGGATCACCGTGGGGTTGGTATTGATACTGATGGTGTTGCGGAGCTGGGAGGACCAGTGCTTCTTGCGGGTTCCATGCATGACCTTGCATCCTTTGAGAGCTCACCGTCCCGTCCTCCGCCTCATAAATCAGGTTCATTGAGCGGCATATGTGAATATCCACCATACCCGACCATGGGCTCCTCTCAAATGACCTAGGTATGTGGGCGAAGTGCTTGAAGAGACGGTACACCCATCCCCCAAAGAAAATAGGAGTCGGTGCACTAGCAAGGCGGTTGTGATGCATGTTTCGGAGCATGAGGAACGGAACATCGAGCGGCCTGCGGTTGTGGATGCAGTGGAGGACAACCAAATCTCTTAACCCAACGACGCCACTACTTTCATGCCTTTGGCTAAGAGAGTAGCCGAGGATCCTATGGATGTATCTGTAGAGCGGATCCCTCAATTTGTACTCTTAGTTCTCCTCGGATTGTAGTACCCCTCACCAATCTGAGCCCAAATAGCTTGGCGTTCGTTTTCGTCAATCTCTCTCAATCCCCCAGTATTTTCTTCGTTTCCCGCATCCTCTTCCGCATACAACCCGACAATTGACCCAAATTGTGCCATAGAGATCGAGTACCTCGTTCCGCCACATCGGAATGACACCCCGTCATTGTCGAACGGGTCGCACCTTGAAGTGAATGCAAAGGTGCTATAGAATTCCAAGGTGCATTCATGGACGGAACGGAGTCGAGTTGTTAGGGCGACTCTGAGTGGTCCCGTGACAATGTTGTTGAAACGGTCAATTTGATTCACCAAGGTTAGCAAGTCCGTGCATGCTTGCCTCGGGTATTCCTCCGGCCTTGTTTGAAGAATCTCATATCGAGCTCTTGCATCGAGCTCATTGGCGTTAAATCTTGTGAACTTCCTGGCCATCTGCAAGAATACACCAAAAGTTAGCACGAAACAGAAATATTTTCGGAAAAAACTGCAAACAGTTGTCTGGACACGACCCCGTGTTCAGCGGACACGGCCCCGTGTCCAGGCGTCTGTTACCCAAAAATTTCATTTTTCGACCCGGTTTTGAAAACTTGAAAATTTTTGGTCCAATAGGAGCGGTTTCCCCCGAAAATGAAACCCTAAGTGCCGTTTTTCCCAAAATATCCCGTTTACCCTATCAATTTTATCTTTTTCGGTTCAAGAACAAGGGTTTGGGGTTTTTGTGAGAAATCGGGCGAATCTATGAACAATACAAGTGTATTTACTTCCCATAACACTAATCTAACTAAATGCAAACAGATCTAAACAAAAATTTGAGGTTCGATCCGGATGAACTTCAAGAACCCTAGATTTTTCCCCAAATTTTTGGTGTTTTAACTACATGCAAGTAACTAATCTAACTACTAAAAGTGATAGAATCATACCTTGATGTTGTTAGAGCAATAGGAGACGTCGAAAATCTGCGAAAAATCGCCTGAAACCAGAGCTTTTTCGGGGAAACGGGGCGTGTGGAATGAAGAAACTGTTTTGAAAAAGGGGATATATCCCGACTGCAGCGCGGACACGGCCCCGTGTCCAGCGAACACGGCCTCGTGCCGAGCAAAGTTTTGAAATTTTTTTTTTAGTGTTCGTGTGAGTGCCCTTGTTTCCCATAAGCCTTGGTTAGAAAACTTACCGCTTTCGATGTCGTCCCAATTGCTCGTAACTTACCAGGTATGATGTTGGTTTCATCCTTCCACTGTTTGAAACGAGACCTCTTCCTCTTCATCCTCAATGAATCCTTGATAAAGTTTCAGCCGTTGCCCATTGACTTTGAATGGAGGCCCATTTCGAGATTTAATTTCTGCTGCACCGTGTGGGAAAATATGGGTGACTGAAAAAGGTCCTGACCACCTAGACTTTAATTTACCAGGAAACAATCGAAGTCGTGAATTAAACAAAAGAACTAGATCTCCTACCCGAAATTCATTAGGTTTAATATGTTTGTCATGCAAATTTTTCATTCTTTCCTTATAAATTTCAGAGTTTGAGTATGCATAATTCCTAAGCTCGTCTAATTCATTTAATTGACAAAATCGATTTTTACCAGCAAATTCTAAATCTAAGTTTACATTTTTGATTGCCCAGTAGGCTTTGTGTGCAATTTCTACTGGTAAGTGACAACTTTTTCCATAAACTAGTTTATATGGGGTTGTACCTATTGTTGTTTTATAAGCAGTTCGAAAAGCCCATAAAGCATCATCTAATTTATCAGCCCATTCCTTTTTATTTAACCCTACGGTTTTTTCAAGTATTCGTTTTAAACCTCTATTAGTCACTTCGGCTTGTCCGTTTGTTTGAGGGTGATATGCTGTTGAGACCCGATGATAGACTCCATATCTTGTTAAAAAAATTTCAAGTTGATGGTTGCAAAAATGGGTGCCTCTATCACTTATTAAAGCTTTAGGTGTGCCAAAACGAGAGAATAATTTTTTCAGAAATCTTACCACGACTCTTCCATCATTTGTTGGAAGTGCCTCGGCCTCGGCCCATTTAGACAAGTAATCTACTACCACAAGTATATATTTGTTTCCTTTCGAAGGTGGGAAAGGTCCCATAAAGTCGAGTCCCCACACATCAAAAATTTCACAAACAAGAATGCCATTTTGTGGCATTTCGTTTTTGGAAGAAATATTACCTGTTCTTTGGCAAGCATCACATGTTTTTATAAGACTTTGGGCGTCTTTGTAAATGGTTGGCCAATAAAATCCTGAATCGAATACCTTTCGTGCGGTACTAGCAGCACCATGATGTCCTCCGTATGGACCTTCATAACAATGGCGGAGAATTCTTCGTGCTTCACTACCATGTACGCATCGTCGGACGAGTTGGTCGGCACACATTTTGAAAAGATATGGATCTTCCCAAAAGTAGTGTTTCACATTGGCAAAGAATTTTTTTCTTTGATGATGTGGCCATCCTTTTGCGACTATACCGCTAGCTAGGTAGTTAGCATAGTCGGCGTACCATGGTTCTTCCTTGTATTCCACCATTTCCAGGGACTCAGTTGGGAATTTTTCGTTGATTTGCTCGTCCCTGGTTGCTTCCAAAGCTGGGTCTTCTAAGCGCGAAAGATGATCCGCAGCGGTGTTTTCTACTCCTCTTTTGTCCTTGATTTCAATGTCAAATTCTTGGAGGAGTAGAATCCACCGAATCAAACATGGTTTTGCATCTTGCTTTTTGAAGAGATATCGGATGGCTGCATGATCTGTATAAACTATAGTTTTAGAAAGAACAAGATAAGAACGAAATTTATCAAAAGCAAACACCACAGCTAGTAACTCTTTTTCAGTTGTTGTGTAATTTTCTTGTGCATCATTAAGTGTTTTACTAGCATAATAAATTGGGTGGAAATGGTTTTCTTTTCTTTGTCCCAAGACAGCTCCAACTGCAAAGTCACTAGCATCACACATGATTTCGAAAGGAAATTTCCAATCAGGTGCTATCATGATAGGTGCATTGACTAACATTTGTTTTAAGGTGAGAAATGCTTTATTGCAATCATTGTCAAAGATGAAAGGAGCATCTTTTTCAAGTAATTTTGTTAGAGGTCTAGAAATTTTAGAAAAGTCTTTGATAAACCGTCTATAGAATCCGGCATGCCCTAGGAAACTTCTGATAGCTCGTACGGAGGATGGAGGTGGTAATCTAGAAATGGTATCTATTTTGGCTCGATCCACCTCCATTCCTTCGCTTGAGATCTTGTGGCCGAGTACTATTCCTTCCGTTACCATGAAATGGCATTTTTCCCAATTAAGGGCGAGGTTAGTTTCCTCACATCGGGATAGCATTCGTTCAAGGTTATCGAGGCATTGGTCATATGAATCCCCAAAGATAGAAAAGTCGTCCATAAAGACTTCCATTGTCTTTTCTATCATGTCGTGGAAAATGGCTACCATGCAACGTTGAAATGTTACGGGGGCATTACATAGACCAAACGGCATGCGTCGATAAGCAAAAGTTCCATAGGGACATGTGAAAGTTGTCTTTTCTTGGTCTTCGGGTGCTATCGGGATTTGAAAGTAACCTGAAAAACCATCCAAGAAACAGTAAAATTTATGACCGGATAATCTTTCTAACATTTGATCAATGAAGGGTAAAGGAAAGTGATCCTTTCTTGTTGCTTCATTTAATCGTCTATAATCTATACATACTCTCCATCATGTGACGGTTCTCGTTGGTATTAGTTCATTCTTTTCGTTAGTTATTACCGTCGTACCTCCTTTCTTTGGAACTACTTGCACAGGACTTACCCAAGGGCTATCGGAGATAGGATAGATAAGTCTGGCGTCAAGTAATTTGATGACTTCGTTTTTAACCACTTCTTGAACATTTGGATTTACTCGACGTTGTGGTTGTATTACTGATTTGTAGTCATCGATCATCAAAATTTTGTGTGTGCACATGGAAGGACTAATTCCTTTTATGTCTACAAGTTTCTAAGCTATTGCGTTTTTGTGTTTCTTCAAAAGATTAATTAATTTTTCTTTTTCTAAGTTATCTAATTTAGACGAAATAATTACAGGTAAATTACCATCTTTGTCTAGAAAAGCATATTCCAAACCTTTTGGAAGTTCTTTGAGCTCAAGTGGTGGGTCTTTGGGAGACTCCTTATTTGGTTGCTCATTTCGATCAAGAACTTTAAAAGTTTGTTCTATGGCGACCTCTTCTTCAACAAAGTGGTCAATCTCTTCACTTGTATCGGGTGGTTCATCTTCATCTTCAATTAGGGGGTCATTATTGCCGAATGGATATTTCATTGACCGTTCGAGATCGACACTTCTTTTAAATGCCCCTAATTGAAGAGGTAAATTTTTGAACTTCCGGTTTTTCAAAGCTTCGTGTGTTTTTACAAATGGTCGCCCCAATACTAGAGGAGCGTCATCGAGGATGACAAAGTCGGTTGGGATTACCATTTGATTTGTTTGAACCAATACATCTTCAACTACACCGATTCATTTTATTACTTTCCGATTGGATAGAAAAATGGGCATTTGAAGTGGAGAAAAATCACTAATACTTAATTTTTCGAAAATGTAGTTAGGCATTATGTTAACACAAAGATCTTTATCGATGGTGACATTACTAATAAACGAATTTTGAAAGAAACATGGAACCGGTGTAATGTTAATTTCAAATGGGTCTTCTTTTATTGGCGACGTTTGATCATTAGTTAACTTAACACTTACTGTTTCGTCAATTTTAGTGTTAGTGCTTAACTCTTTTAAAAACTTAGCATGAGGAGGTACTAAACAATGATTTTCAAAAGAAGGTGACAAGAGATTATTTTTTTCAAAATTAGACTCTTCTTGAATTTTAACGTTATTGGACTCACCTTTTTCGTTGTTTAACTCATGTGTCGGTTTTTCACTTTTTTGTTCTTCCATTTTTACACTTTCGGTTATCTCTTCCCTTTTTAATTCTTCTCTTGCGCGGGACTCCTCTTCCCTTGCGCGAGCTTCTTTTATACAACGATCGATAACTCTAATGTGTTCTAATATCCTATCGGTCACTTTGGTTATAGAAAAAGAATCGGAATTTTCTAAGCTTGAATCCGGTTGTTCGACCCTTTGTTCCTCATAATACCCATATGAAGTCGATGGTTCGCACCATTGTTCTTCATTGTAAGCATATGATGGATAAGGTTCGTAGTTTTGCTCTTCATAATACTCATATGAGATGGGTTGTTCACGCCATGGTTCCTCATAATAAGCATATGAAGGTGGTGGCTCATATCTTGGTTCCTCAAAGTATGAGCCAAAGTATGAGTATGAAGGCTCATACCTTGGTTCATCAAAATATGAGTATGAGGGAGAAGGTTCATACCTTTGGTCTTCATAGGATGTGTATGAAGTCGATGGATCGTACCTGGGCTCCTCATAGTAGGTGTATGAATTGGATGGTTGATATGAGTGATTATTTTGAACCGAACGTGTGTTACGACAATTAGTGCAATAATTACCCCTATAATCATCCTCCTCATAGGTGTAGTTGTAACCTCCTGAGTATTGATCCATAAGAATCACTCAGCAGACCACAACCAAGTCACGAGATCAGAAAACAAAAATAAAAACGGAAACAGAGGCTGGACACGGCCCCGTGTTCAGTGAGCACCGCCCCGTGTTCAGAATCTGTATCTGGGCGTTTTAATTAAATTTACTGATCTAGTTGAGCACGGGGCGTGTTCAGTGAGCACGGCCCGTGTTCAAGCTACTATTACTGGGTGTTTTTATGAAAATGTGCAGCACGGCCCCGTGTTCAGTGAACACGGCCCCGTGTACAGGTTACTGTAAATGCAAACTAAACTAAAATGCAGAAAAATGTGCGCGCTTTTAAAAAGGTTTTTGAAAAACTGATTAGGCCGTCGATTTTAAGCTTTCTTAAAATCCTTGTGTCCCCGGCAACGGCGCCAAAAACTTGATGCGTGTGAAGTGTTATATATATTAGGTGTATATTTTAAGCCCCTTTAACACTTATTTTAGCCAAGTTTTAAATTTATAAAACACGATATTTTACTAACACTAAACACACATATGGGCAAGTGCACCCATCGTGAGCGTAGTATAGCGTTGGTAAGATACCGAGGTCGTCCAAGGACACAAGAGCTTTTAGTACCGGTTTATCCTCAATGTCTAATCAAAACAAAAAAGTTTAGAAAAATGTTTTGAACTAAGAAAATTAAAAACTAACTAAAATGCTGAAAATAAAAATAAAAGAAAAACAGATAGACAAGATGAATCACTTGGTTCCGACTCGTATCTAGTATAACCTTTGATTATTTCCGCACTTTTGCACATAATTAAGAGATTACCTTAGTTATTGTAGTAGGCCCCTTTTTTGAAGGTGATGTTACCCTCACCCCAGTAGTTTGAGTCAGCAAGGATACAATCCTAAAAGGGTGGATTATTGGAAGATAATGAATTAAGTTATTAATGCAAATTATGGTAGGCCCCGCTTTTGGCGGTGACGTCACCCTCGACTAAGTAGTCTGAGTCAGCAGGGATACAGTCCTAAATAGCCGGGTTATAGTATTAATAGTAGTTAACTTATGAGGGGATCAAAGAGTTTGGACCCCTGCCATCCAATACCGTGAAGCATTGAAGGAGGTCCTACTAAATTTGACCCAGGTCCATTGCAGGACCTCTAAACACTGAACAATGGCAAGACCTTTACCAAACCGTTCCCTTAACCCCCGACAAGGTAGCCAACATACCTCCATATAGACCGTGGAGATATGAATGGTGAAAATCTTTTATTTTATATAGACAGTAAAATAATGCCAAGACACCACGGACAAACGATAAGGAAAGATCACCTTCAACATAAGTAACTAGTTATTAAAGTCATTAATACAAAACCAAATAAAAAGTGCAAAAGATTAGAAATAAAAAGTATTACACTAGACACTTTGTCTTCACCAAGTGATGTAAGAGACTTAGGCAAACATGGCCTTGATTGTCAAGAACTCTTACGATCAATCTTGGATCCCGAGACGACTCACACACTCTACGATGGACAATAGATGATGGTGGTGGATGATGGTGTTATGGTGGTGGTGGGTGGTGGGTGAAGTGTGAGAGAGGTGGTGTGCCAAGGGGTGAGTTGAAATGACACCAAGCACTCCTATTTATAGGCTGGACAGAAGGCTGGGCACGGCCCGGTGTCCGCTGGACACGCCCCCGTGCCTGTCTGACACTCTCTCTCTTCATTAATTGTAATTCGCAATTACAATTAATGCGCCTGCTGTACTTTCGCCACGCCCCCGTGTTCACTGGACACGGCCCCGTGGTGGGCAATAGAAGCTTCTATAGGTTTGTCTTTTCTGCTGCTTCTTGGGCACGGCCCCGTGCTGGCTCGGGGCGTGTTCAGTCTTCTGCCTTCTCTATTTTGCTTGGGAAGATGCCGTTGAGGGGTCGGGCAGTGAACTTATGTTCCTTTTCTTGTAATTATGTTAGATTTAGCTGTCTTTTTGCTTCTTTTGTGAATTTGAGCTCATTTAATCCTGAAAATACAAAAGGAAGACAAAAACACTCTTTTTCCAACATTAGTACCTAAAAAGGGTTAGTTTTATGCCTCATTTGATGTAATTTATATGTTGCATTTTACACACATCAATGAATATCAGGACAAAGATTCGATATCTAGCGAATGGACCGATATTAACCAAAAATATCATCAGTTCCAAGAAGTCTTGGAACGCACGAGGGACAACGGGGGAAACGGACAAAACGATGCAGGTATTTTAACAAGAGCGTTGGAAGAATACAACCAAACGAGAGGCGGTTTCACATACTTGAGATGTTGGGGGCTTTTACGCGGAAGTCCCAAATGGTCTAACGTACTGACCATGACGTCTAGTGGTAGACGTAAAACAAAGTGGTCCAAAACATCATCGTCGGTTGACCCGGACACACCCACTTCCGATGCTCGTAACGTCGACTTAAACATTAATTTGGAAGACGACGAGGACTTGGAGTTGGAACGACCGCCCGGTAGAAGAAGTGGGAAAAAAGGGGGAAAAGGCGGAGTCCTCTTCGGCTAATCCCGACATAATGAAGGAAGATTTCAAAGAGATGAACCGACGCTTACAAGACATTCGAGAGCTTAGTCATAGGCGTTTAGAGACTATGCAAGAAAGAAACGCCGAAAACAAAAAAATTGTCGCGATACAAAAATCGAGGCAAATGGAGAAAGACATAGAATTTTGTCTAAACCGATCGATCACTTTGTAGGCGACGCATTGATCCTACCGCAAATGCGTCGGCAACAAATCCGTGAAAAATACGGACTTTAGATTATTAGTTTTTTATTTAGCAATGTAAGTTTTTTATTTGTTTTTTTTTTTTTGGTTTATTATTTTTATTTTTAGCAATGTAATTTTTTTATTTAATGAAATTTTATTAGTTTTAATTTAAAAAAAATTAATAATTGGGTAATTATTGATGGGGCATTATACAAAGACACCCATTTTAGAAAAAAACGCTCTATAATGCCTCATTGCTGACTGGACTGCCACATGGCGCAAAACGCCCTTTGTGTCTTCAACTGCACATGGTCTAACTTGGTGATACTAACTACTAACCTGGTTAGCGATATTCTAACCGTATGCCGTTCAAAAAAATAAATACATAAATTTCCAACCAAAAATCCAAAACAAATTTGAAGCTTTTGAGCAACGAAAGATTTCGTCGAAATCGCCCAGTGAAAGTATTAGCGTCAGTAATTCATTGGTCCAAGAAACGTGTCATGAGTAGAGAATTCAATGATGTATCGCTGAACTGATTTTTTTTTTTTTTTTGGATTTTCTGCTATATTTGGGTGATTACCGGATCTACGGCTAGCATTTATATAATTTATTTTGAGTTGTTTTTTTTCCCAATTTTCTTCTATCCATTAGTAAACGGTGATATTTCGTCTGAGATAATATTTTTCGAATAGTCATCCTCTGTAGATTCTGTATCTATGCATATTATTTATCATGTCCACTAATTTATCAAGTAATTTAACTATTTTGTATTGTTTTGACATGGGGTTCATTTCATTTTAATAACACTTTTGTCTGTTTAAAAATAAATAGATAATATACGTATTTAAAATATATATTATATAATTATAAACCATTATTTAGAATGACTACATGACTATATATAGATCCGTTCATGAACTAATTCATGAGTCATGACGTTTTATGCAAGTAATAATTTCACCAATTTGTAATGCCTTATCTTGTCTGAATAACTTCACCAATTTGTAATGACCAACTTGCAACAACATATCATTCACGTAATTAGCAAGATTCAATTATTAATCAAATAAACATTTATTTAAAATTACATATTATATTTTGCAAGAATATATATATTAAAAAAATGCTTTAAAGTGTCAGAAGGTGTAAACAATAAATGCTCTTAATTAAAACTCCAAACAAAATTAAAAAAAAAAACTAAAGAAATGAATTAAAGTATTTAAAATTGTCATAAAAAAACTAAAGAAATGAATTAAAGTATTTAAAATTGTCAAATTTAGACACGAGAAACTAACTAATATTCAAATTAAGAAAAAGGATTGGTGAAAGTAGCTTACAACTTAATTAAATTTAGAATGCCGTAACCTATTTTCTTCATTAACTCTTTGAGCAAACTCACATAATTGCGATGGCGATATTTAAAAATGTCTTTTCAAAAATTCCAGATATTAGTCATTCTCACATCTTTAAAGACAACATTTAATATAATAATTAAGACAATCAACGAAATATAAATTAGTTAAATTTTTTTTTTTTTTTTGAAAATAAAAAAAAAGAATAAAGATTAATACCTTCTGGATTCGGTTATTCTTCTTCAGAAAATACAGCAAAATGTCGCCGATCAACTTCATCTCCAGAAACCACACGAATAACTTCGCAATCAGTCCAGCCATTCGAGGTGCTGCATATACATATAACAAATTAATACATATACATACATCAAATACAAGCCGATAATTAACCAAGTTCAGCTATACATACATCCATACATATTAGATATTCTCACATACAGGTTTTTGTTGGGGTATACGCACGCGGAAGCAACACACACTCACAAACAATCAACTGCAGAAATAGAAAAAAAGAACGACATAAGGATTTACGTGGTTCGGTTGCCAACTGCAACCTACGTCCACGGGGCAACTAAGGTATTTCTTTCATTTCATGTTGCACACAGATTACAATACAGATCAGTTTCTTATATAGAGATTACATGAGACATTTTCAAACAAAGAAGCAGAAGAGAAATTGATGTCTTCCGCCTACTTCTTTGACAGCCGCAAAGCATGGCTGCTGCCTACTCTGCCACAATCTTTGACAAACCACAAGTGGCTTCACACTCAACAATCTCCCACTTGAAGCCACGAAACAATCTTCACATGTGCTTCAACAGTGCATCTGTATATCTGTAAGAAACTTTAGTACCTTCCTAGTTACCCCGCCTTCATTATTCCTGAAAGCCAGCTAAAGCTCCCCCGAACTCCAACCCAACAGTCTTACCAGACCCAGCCGTGACAGAAACCGTCACTGACTCATTCTCTATCTCAACCGGCTTGCACACTCCACCGGATCCAGAGATACACCGAGAATCAAAACCACTCTCCAAATTCAGCAAGTGTTTCCCAGGAGAGATTTTATCAATCGGAATACCAGTCTTCAAAACCCAACGGAGTTTTCTGACTTTACCCGGAACACGTCCCATGCTCCCACTGTCACTAAACTCCTGATCTAGTTTAAACCTCCAATCCCGTTCAGCTTGAATCACCTTGGCACCAGGCTTCGCCCTTGCAATACGAACCCTCTTTTGCCCCTTAGATTCAGGGAACCAAACTTTGTCTTGCTTAACCGGGATGGTCACTCCCTCAACAGATACCTTAGCCATATACAATGATCCTCGCTTCTTTTCACGTGCAATAACCAGATTCCCGTTAATCACCTTCCATTTACCCAATGGAGTAACCAGATTAACATCTCCCATGCCCGTAACACAAAGAATTTGATCATTAGCTAATCGTATCTTCCCAAAGTTACCTTCTTTCAGATTCACCATCGTTTCTCCGCTGTGCATGGCGTGAAACGAAGCACCAGAATCCATGACCCAAGAGTCTTCACTGCCTTCCACTGAGTCCCAATGCATCAAACCCAGACGCATTCTCAGAAGCAGAATTCAAATATTCATGACATCGACTCCAAAAGATGTCTGAACCTCCATGCAACCCACAAGTCAACTATGCCCAGCTCCCACTGTAACTGTTATCCCAACCCATGCCAAATGACACTCCATGAGCCGAACCTTTACTCGTACTATTCCTGTGAAAAACCTTCACCCGGTACCAGTACAAAGATCCACTCAAATGTCAAACAGCTGATCACCACCGAACAAGGAATACCATCCACAATTCCAGACCAGCTAACCGGCAAACGGTTATAACTACAATAGAGCTTCCAACAAGCAATAGTTCCATGACATGCCATTGACTTTCTTTTCACTTTTGTCAACATCAACAACTCTGTTGATTCCATTTTCTTCAAGTTCTCACCCATCGACCAGTACCACATCCAAGTTCCCATGACAACCCAATCAACCGAAGCCCGAAACCATCACCTCGGTTCCACAAATTTTTCGGTTCATAATAAATGTCAAAACATGAACTTGAAACACAAACCATATTTAGCCCGCAACCCAAACTCGACCAACGGCTGAATATCCCAGCGGCTCCAATCGAATTAAAAAACGGATAAATAATATTTTAATTTGGTACAAACCTCGATCACCTTGTCCAAAAAAAATAATCTGATGATCTTCAAGAGTTTACCCGGCTCCAGTCGACTAAAAAATTAATCGACAACCACAAACTCTAAATCAACACTCGATCACCTAGTCCCACAACAAAAAATATACCCTCCTTATTTTCTTTGTTGTTGGACCCACAAGAATAAAAAAATAAAAATAAAAGAATCTTTCTTTCCTTTTTTTTTTCTTTCTTTTCTTGATCGTGGAAGACATCTCAACAATGCTTTTTCTTTTGTCATGCTTTTTTGATCCTTTATCACAAAGAAAAAACCTGTCTTCTTCATTTGAACGAGAGTGAGCAACCAACCAAGAAAACAATTTTTTTTTTTTTGCTTCTACCTTCGATGGTGTGAACAGCCAAGAAAATCTTTCATTTTTCTTCTTTCAAACACAAGACAACCACAGAACCAGCGATTCACAGGGCTCCGGCGATTCCAGTCGGCTTCAAACTACCGACACACCAACCTAATCACGATCTCAGGTATTCTGTCTTTCTTTCGAATCGTGTTCTTCGTGTGTAAACGAGCCGTAGCTCTGATACCAGTTGTTGGGGTATACGCACGCGGAAGCAACACACACTCACAAACAATCAACTACAGAAATAGAAAAAAAGAACGACACAAGGATTTACGTGGTTCGGTTGCCAACTGCAACCTACGTCCACGGGGAAACTAAGGTATTTCTTTCATTTCATGTTGCACACAGATTACAATACAGATCAGTTTCTTATATAGAGATTACATGAGACATTTTCAAACAAAGAAGCAGAAGAGAAATTGATGTCTTCCGCCTACTTCTTTGACAGCCGCAAAGCATGGCTGCTGCCTACTCTACCACAATCTTTGACATACCACAAGTGGCTTCACACTCAACAGTTTTATGATCGAATTTATCGATAATCGTGTATATCGATCTCAAAACACACATATAGATACTGAAATTAGTGAATTGTATGTGTTGATTGAAAGTTGAAACAGAGAACGCCGTGTGATGATGAAAATGAAGATAATTTGAAGGTGAAATTCACAAATATATACATAGATACAGAAATTAATCAGTCGTAAGTGAAACAGAGCATGCGATAGAAATTATATAATGATGAAGATGAAACTAAATTGAAGGTAAAATGATCGAATTCACAAATATACAGTTATACACACATGTATATGCTTGCGTGTGTGTGATTTCACACATTCAGGTTTTATGATCGGATTCATCAGTTCACGAGTATGTTCATCTCAAAACACACAGATAGATGCAAAAATCAATCAACCGTATGTACAGATTGATACAGAGGATATCAATTCACACGAGTATTGATAAATTGAAGCTGAACCGATCGAATTTAGCTATACATGCATCCACACACAGACATACAGTGTGTGTGTGTGTGTGTGTGATTTCACACATTTAGGTTTTATGATAAAATTCATCAATCCTCGTGCAAATTCATCTCAAAACACATAGATAAATAAAGAAATTCATCGACTGTATATACATACGGAAACAGAGAATGCGATACGATATGAAAATGAAGGTGAAGTGATCGAGATTGAGACCTTTGACGTCAGCATGAAGGTAGATTTCATCGGTGTTAGGAACGAGATCGACGTCATTGACAGACTTGTAAACGACGCCGTTGTCCCTGAAAAGCCCCATTGAATATGTGCTTTTCGTGAAGGAGATTAGTCTGAGAGGGAAAGGAAAAGTAAGTAACGTGATCATTCAACTAAATAGCTGTTGTATTTATAGTCTAGCGGTCAAGCGGTGTGAGTGTTTCTGTGTGTAGATAGTTTGTGCCTATTGGCACACCCAATTGACTATTTGCACACCAAAAATACATTTTTTGTCTTATATGCACACCCTGCAGTGTTGAGCTGTGCCCAAAGAGCGGCGGTTTGGTCCGGTCAACCAGACAAAAGATTGACGGGTCTGTTGACCGGATCAAAACGCTGAGCTTTGGCAGCGTTTTGGTCCTGTCAACCAGACAAAAGACTGACCGGGTGTCAGTCTTTTGTCTGGTTAACGCGGCCAAAGCTCGGCGTTTTGGTCCGGTCAACAGACCCGTCAGACACCCGTCAGTCTTTTGTCTGGTTGACAGGACCAAAACGTCACACTTTGGCCACAGCTCGACACTGCAGGGTGTGCATATAAGACAAAAAACTCTTTTTTGGGTTGGCTATCTACACCAAGTGTGTAGATAGTTTGTGCCTATATAATTTGTTCAATATTATAATATCTTATTTGGTATTTAATGTGATTTTGTTTAATTATTACACTATTACTTTTTTTTTGAACGGCCAACAAACTCAATCCCGAGCACTCTCGGGGCACCCACTGGACAAACGGAGTACTCCGAGAGTAACCCGAGTCCCCCACCAATTCCGGGGAAAACCCGGTAACCCACCCGCCCGTAGGCACGACGGTGAAATTACCGGTAAAACCCGTTTGGCTCAAGGATCCAACCCAGGTTTTCCTAGGTCTCCTATCATTGCCCACCAGTGCCTCACTCTGCACCAAGTGGGAGTCGAACCTGCATCTCTCAAGAGAAATGCAAGCCATCCACCACTTGATCTAGAGATCATTGTGTTAGGATCTGAGGATCTACTGATTGTGCTTGTTTGTGTAATTTGAATAATCAATAGAGATGAACAAAGTTTAAAGTGCAGCGGAAATGAATAACAAACTTTGTAAACACAATCAAAAGAGAAAATAGTTTTGAGAAAGCATATGCAATTCATTTAGTCAAAAGATTTACAATAATAATCAAATGATTACAGATATGCTTACATACTAAACTCCCCCTCAGCCTGATACTTCAGGGTTGGTTGCACAAGATGAAAGGATTGAATTGAGGAGAAGAACTCTCTCAAAACGAATCAAATATAACAGTACAGAGTACTGTTATATTTATAGGCAAACCAAACCACTGATGTACCTCAGCTGACGTCACCATGATAGTGACATCTAACAGCCTAACAACCTATAAACACTGGTCTATACAAAGCTACTGATGTCTAACAACTGATTGATAATAAAATACAAAACAAGTCTAACACTGTTCACGTTCCACTGTTGTAGCCTAAGCACTGATTGTTTGAACATCAGTGCTTTCTTCAAAAGGTGATCAGTCTTTGAATCAGCAGTGCTTGGGTCTTCAACAGTACTTAAGAGACAGCAGTAGATAGAGCTCAGTGTTTGCCTTTTAGCAGTCTTTAGTTGTTTCATCAGTGTTTGGTTCATCAGTTGTTCTTCTGAGCAGTACTTAGAGTGTATCAGCAGATAGGTAACCACTTACAAGGGGAGAGCTTAGTGTAAACGTCTGCTTATTATGAATCCACTGTTGTGAACAGGTTTTGGCTTTACATTATCTGTTCCTCTGGTAGGGTTCAATCCCAACAATCTCCCCCTGGAACAGATAATGCCAAAACCTGTCTTTATTCTGGATCTTTATTACTCATCAGAAGTTCCCTAGCTTTTCTTTTAAAGTCTTCTTCAAATTCTTTGGAACTTGTATCATCTTCATCCCTGCACAGTGTAAGCTCAAGGAGATCTTGTAGATCTTCAACACCCAGGTCTAGTGCTTGATTCCTTGATATATGCCTCACTTCTCCATTGGTTCTGACAAGAGTCAATACATGGGTCTTTTGATTAGAGAGCCACTTTAGTATTTTTAAACCAAATGGGTTTCTTTGGAGAGATTTATTTGCAGATGAGTTGGAAGATGTTGGCCTTGAAAAGAATTGTAAAACAGTATCTTGAACTTCAGACATTCTTTTAAAAGCTTCTTCTATGACTTTATTAGCTGCAGCTATGTCTTCTGCAACTTCTTTGTCAATCAGTTCTTGTCACTGTTGTTGACCAAGCTCACTGTCTGTGATATCTGCTGATGATGATTGGTTCAAAACCTTTTTGGTAAGGTGCTGTACCTTTGCCAATTTTTCTTTATCTCGAGCTATTTTCTTGATAGCTTCTTCAAGATAATCAGTTTCTTTTTCTTTTTCTCCTCCAGCAGTCAGTTGTTCCCTCTTTTCTTTTCTCAACATTGTGACAGAGGTTTCTGCTGCATTTATTTGTGTTTCAAGAGTCTTGATATGCTCCTTTAGCTTTTTGTAGTCAGACTTTTTAGGAGTGTCCCTCCTTTTCTTAAGCCTTTCATAAGCTTCATCTGTTTGCTGCTTAGTCCATTTTGCTATGGCATTTGCAGAATCCACCCTTGCATCCACCAGCTCCTGCTTCTTTCTCTTATATTCAGAAGTAAGATCAGCTATGAGCTTCCTGTATTTGTTCCAATTTGGAGCTGTCTTCTTCTTTCTTGGATCATTTTTAATCTTTTCAATTCTTTTTGCCTCATGCTTTAATGCAACTATTGGCCATTCTTTGAATTCTGTTTCTTCAGCAGGATAGAACTTTTCTTTCATTATGTATGCAAGGTATTCTTTTCTCAATTCATTTCGTTGATCTGCTTCAGGAGATAGGCTTGACATTTCTTTGTTCAGATCACTTGCATATTCTTCTATAAGCTTAACTTTGGTGAGCATGAATTCTCTTCTTTCCAAAATGGCTTCATCACCCTGATTCTTGCATTCAACTTTGGCTCTTATCCTTGCTTGTCTTGCTTTCATTTCGAGATATTCATCCATGTCTTCTGGAATTATGAAACCTATGAGAGAAGGAAATTTCCTTTTTGAAGGATCATCCTCAGTGTAAAATTGTTTCATCTCATTTTTCACAGCTTCTAATTCCAGTGGATATTTAGCAGCGACAGGGTCATACTTTTCATCAGTAGCCTGTGTTGTGTCTCTCTTTCTTTTGTGAAGCTTTGGAGGTTGTGATGTAGGAGTGATGAGAGCAGTGGTGGGTGGCTGACTCACAGTGGTTGAAACAACTGGTGTTTCAACTGCTGTTGTCATTACAACTGCTGATATGTCAGCAGATGTCTTCTGCTTTTGAGCAGGGGATGGAGGTGATGAGGTAGTTTTTGATGATGGTGATGGTGGTGGTGAATCATCAGATATGACAATCCTTCTCCTTTTTATTGTAGGAGAGGCTGATGATATCTTGGGTGGCTCATTGATTTTGAGTTTGAATGACAGTGGTCTGTGTTTGACTAACAGTTGTTGAAATAACTGGTATCTCAACCACTGTTGTCATTACAACAGATGTTATAACATCTGTTGTCTTCTGCTTTTTGTCAGCAGGAGTTTTTGGTGGTTATGATGGTGGTGTGAGAGCAGTGGTTTTGGTGGTGTGTGATGGAGTGGTGTGTGTTGAAGAGATGGCAGATGTTTGGCTACTGACAGCGGTTTTTGTAACCACTGCTGTATCAGCTGTTTGGATAACAGGTTTTGAGACCTGCTTTTCTTTTTCTTTTTCTTTTTCAGGCTCAATATAAATGCCATGTTCTATTCCCATCTTATTCATTTTTCTCAACAGCTTGATATTCTCCCCCTTTTTGGCATTATCTGAAGGGGGGTTAACAAGAAATGATAGGGAAGAAGGAACTTTGCCAGAGGCGCTTTGAATGCTAGCCTTTATAGCCTTGATATCTGCTTGAGTGTCTTTAAACCTTGATTCCACCATGTTGGTCAGCATTTGTACATGAATAGCATGCTTTTGATCGGCCATATGTTGCTGTTTTTCAAGCATGGGTTGAAAAATATTCCAAAGCTCATTTGCAGCAAATGCATGTTATGCAGGTACTTGAGCAGGAACAGCAGTAGCTTGTGCTTTTTGAGCTTTTAAAATCTCTTGCACCATATCTTTAATCTCAGCAACTGAATCTTCAAGTTTTTCAACTCTTTCCGTCAATTTCTGATATTTTGATTCATCACCTACATTAGTAGGATCATCTGAATCCCCACCAGTAGTGGTTGTATCAATGTGTGACTTAGGAACTGAGTCCCAGAAATCACCCATTGATGCCCCTTGTTCTTGGTACTGGGGACTTCTTTCTTCAGCACTCGATAAACCTTTGATGGTACCGGTGGTTAGAATCAACTCACTGGTGGTTACCGATGTTGCCATGGAAGAAATTGCCTTCAAGGGAGTCTTATTAATGAAACAACTGTCCAACTGAGGATCTGTTGATCCATCAGTTGTAGTTGCTGCTCCACTTGAACTGCCACCGAGAGTTACTTGTAACTCAGGGGGTGTAACCTCCTCAGCTGTTGCTGGGATAGCAGAGGTATAAGCATCAGACCCAGTCACTTGTGGATGTATACTCTTAGTAATGGGTGATAGAGAGGAACTGGTTTGTGTCTGTGCGACAACAACTGCATGCAACAGAGGTATTATTGATTGTGGCATTATGATTGGTGAGGGTATGGGTGTTGAAAGAGACATGTCATTGGGATCAGGACTGTGGAAGATAGATCCGAGTGGATCCAGAGCTTCATAATTTGGTGTCCCTGTGATTACAACCTGATCCTTTTGTGAGGATGCAGGAGGAGTTTTAGGCATAGGTTGAGATCTTTCTTCCAACTGCTGTGAGGAAGTAGCAGCAGTGGTTTGTGGTGACATTTGTGTTGTCACAGGCAGTTGCTCTGGGATCTCATCTTCCAGAGTTGCCTTTTTCTTGGGTTTAGTGGGCTTTTTGGAATATTTTCTTTTGGTCTTTTTGGTGATTTCAGGTGTGGGTTTCAAAGCAGTGGTTGTGCTGCTCTGATCACCTGGAGCAGTGGGCTCAGCAGAAGTTGCCTGAGGATCAGTGGCAGTTTCTAAAGTCTGCTCAGGCACCTTTGCTTTTAATTTTATTGGTGCCATCATTCTTGAAAATGTTTCAATTGTTAAACCTTTTATTTTAAAATGGACACCTTGTTTGGGCAAAATTTCATCCTCTTTTTCAAATTTTTGTTTAAAGTAATAGCTCAGAAATCTTGGAAAAAGAAGAAATGATTTGCTGTCAACATTCTTTACCATGTCATTGAAGATTTCCTGGGAGTAGTTGTAATCTTTATTGTTTAAAATAGCATAGCCCAGGCATTGAATCTTCAATGGTATTTCATTAAACGATGTTGTTTTATTAGAAACACAACTCAAAAGTGTGTGGAATAAAAATCTGGGTGCAGATGGAAAATAACCTTTTTGTAAGGTATCTACCTTTGATTGTTCTGCATATCCCCTTTTCAGAAAATCAGCTTTTAACTCGTTTTTATCAAAAGAAGTTTTACCTTTCAGATCATCGAGTTTGAAGACCTCTGAGATTGATTGTGGGGTGATTTGAAACGCTTTACCCTGTATCGAGGAGTTAATGGCTGTGGCTTTATCGTCTTGTTTTTCAAGCGTCGCCTTTTTCCAGAACTCTCTCTGGGTTTGTAAGTAAATGTGAGCATCTGCTGTCAACAAAGTTTTGTACTTTGATGCAGATAGTGTATCAATGATGGAGTCGAAGGTGTGATTATCGGTAGGTTTTGTGAGGAGACCCAAGTAGTTATGCGGTGATTTGTATGGGATTTCAATGGTTTCTTCGGTCGTTTGAGCGACCTCTTTTGAAGATGATGGTGATTTTGGTTTAGATTTTGATTTTGATTTTGACTTCGTCATTTTGATGAAGAAGAATCGGAGAGTGTTTTGGGAAGAAAGGGTGAAAACCGCTTTGAGAAGAGAACTTTTGGAATTCAATTCGACAGTGTAAAACCCTGTTTGGGGTTTGATCAGGGTTTTATTTAGGAGAAAAAAAATGATCGCTGATGTGGCAGCGGTTATTTTGATCTGAAGGCTAAAAACTGACCACGTGTCAAACACTGATGAAATGGATGAAGGATGGAGAACAGTTGTTTTAAGAGCCACTGATGAATCAAGCATCAGTAGTTACAACGGTAATAATGAGGACAGTGGATGATTTTTACTATCAGTGGATAGCATATCAGTGGATAAGACACTGATTTTGAGCATCAGTGCTTGTCTAAGCAAAATGAAGAATCAGTGGTTGACTTTCAGCAGTGGATAGTATTTAGTGATCAGATGTTTGAACAAAACAGTGGTTAGGGGTAAAATGGTGATAATGATATGAAAAACAATTATGTCAGCAACTGTTTTGAGAATTTCCGTTCAAGGTTTTTGCCACATGTCAATTTTGAAGGACAGTGGTTTAGTACCCCAGATGATGAGAACTTTTTGCTAAGGCAACTCATTTTCATTTAATAGCCAATTAAAACATGAGTGCCCCAGTAATTTAAACAATGTTCAGCAATCAACCTTTGATAAATGTTTAAGAACAAACCAGAGTATGACATGAACTTGACATATGTATCAATTCCTTTTACCCATTTATAAGGACAATAATACCAACAAAAATAAGGTACTATATCCTGACAGGTAACTGAAACTATTGCCAACAAAAACATGCAAAAGTTCAAAATATATTATTCTAAAAAAATGAACAATATATCCTGGTTATTCGAGAAAATCCTTTGAAAAAAAATGGTTAAAGGATTTTCTAAGAACAGCATCAAAAGGGAATTGATATATTTTCAATAAAAAAACCTAATCATATCATTCTCAAGTTTATGAAAATGGTCAGTGGTATGACATCAATGGTAGGAATTTTAAATACATTTTGACCACTGTTTGGCACCATTTTCTTGTCAGTTGATTACAAACATGAAGACATATGGACCAGTCCTTCTGTTGGCTCGATCACTGAGAATACTATTGTCACCTGAACTTTCTTAAACCAATGAGTACAAACAGTTGCTTAATGACCATTGTTACCCCAAGCTTTGACTCTTAAGTGTTTTACATTTATACTCTTTTCTTTTGACTTCAAAAGTTTTGAGATAAACACACTTTCGAGTTTTTGTGAATTTTAGTCCAAAATCATTTTGCAGTAATGTTTTGAGAGAATTGGTCATGTTTACACAAGTTGTTCAGCCAATCTCACACTACATATGATACGGACTATGTTGACCCCTGTTTTTCTTAATGTATTTAGACAAAGTTGATTTGTTCCTTTTGAGGATCTCAACCTGTTTTCAACACATAAGATCAAATGGCTAAATTTTTAATTTCCTCTTTTTGTGTTAGCAAAACATCAATGTTTTCATAAACATAGGTTTTATTAATCTGAGGTTCATACTTTAGTATTTAATGATAACATCACATATTACACATCAACAATTTGAGATTAATTTAGAAAATAAGAAATAATCTCATAGTTTAACAGATATTGTTTTCAGATCTAGAAACCATGAGTGTCTTGTGCATGAAATCACTTGTTGTGTGAAATTTGTGTGTCATATGACATCTTGATTGATTTACAGAGTTTTTGCATAACCATTTTGATCATGGTTTTTGCGTTACTCTGTTTTTCAACTGAATACAACCAACCTTAGTATCAATGAATTTTGAGCCGAACTGTTATGTCAAATTGATTGTTAGATCAAATTTTGACTGTCCAAGCTCTGATACCAATTGTTAGGAACTGAGGATCTACTGATTGTTCTTGTTTGTGTAATTTGAATAATCAATAGAGATGAACAGAGTTTAAAGTGCAGCGGAAATGAATAATAAACTTTGTAAACACAATCAAAAGAGAAAATAGTTTTGAGAAAGCATATGCAATTCATTTAGTCAAAAGATTTACAATAATAATCAAATGATTACAGATATGCTTACATACTAAACTCCCCCTCAGCCTGATACTTCAGGGTTGGTTGCACAAGATGAAAGGATTGAATTGAGGAGAAGAACTCTCTCAAAACGAATCAAATATAACAGTACAGAGTACTGTTATATTTATAGGCAAACCAAACCACTGATGTACCTCAGCTGACGTCACCATGATAGTGACATCTAACAGCCTAACAACCTATAAACACTGGTCTATACAAAGCTACTGCTGTCTAACAACTGATTGATAATAAAATACAAAACAAGTCTAACACTGTTCACGTTCCACTGTTGTAGCCTAAGCACTGATTGTTTGAACATCAGTGCTTTCTTCAAAAGGTGATCAGTCTTTGAATCAGCAGTGCTTGGGTCTTCAACAGTACTTAAGAGACAGCAGTAGATAGAGCTCAGTGTTTGCCTTTTAGCAGTCTTTAGTTGTTTCATCAGTGTTTGGTTCATCAGTTGTTCTTCTGAGCAGTACTTAGAGTGTATCAGCAGATAGGTAACCACTTACAAGGGGAGAGCTTAGTGTAAACATCTGCTTATTATGAATCCACTGTTGTGAACAGGTTTTGGCTTTACATTATCTGTTCCTCTGGTAGGGTTCAATCCCAACACATTGGCTATTACACTATTACTATATATAAATAATTGGAACGATATAGAGAAGATTAGCATGGCTCCTGCGCCAAGGATGACACGCACAAATCGATAAATGATCCAAATTATTATTATTACTATATATTAATAAACGAATTTAAATTAATAGTGATTTTAATATTATAATAATATGTACTTTTTTACTCCCTCCGTCCCATTAAATGTGTCTTATTTTGAATTTTCAAAGTCTTTATTTATAAACTTTGACTTTAATTGTATATTGTTGTGTTATATAAAACTTGATGAAAATTAACCTGATAAAAACACTTGTAAATCACACTTAAATCATATAACTTTCATCAAGTATTATCTAACACAAACAAAATTATTTAAGGTCAAAGTTATAAATAAAGACTTTGAAAAATCAAAATAGGACACTTTTAATGGGACGGAGGGAGTAATAATTTTATTATTTTAATATTATAATAACTAGGGTAATAGTCCGCGCGTTGCGGCGGTACATATCGTGAGCATTAGATCGGTATCGGTTTGGGTCGGGTCGTTACAATACTTGAGCAATACATGCACTGGGTATAGAAATCAGCAACTATTTTACATCGACAGAAAATGATTAAAGCGAACATCGACACCAGCACTGATGTTCGATATAGAAAGCAACACCTGTTTTACATCCACATAGAACTATAATAACGAACATCAGACTAAACATCGAGTTCGATAGAGAAATCAACACGTGTTTTACATCGACATAAAACAATAAAACACGAATATCGGTACCAGCATCGATGTTATTCGAACTATATCGAATGGTTTAGATCGTGAACATACTAGTACCCAATTCAATTATCGTCACAGAAAGGAGTTAATTGCCATTTTAGTCCCCAAGTTTTGTTCAAATTTGCCATTTTTGTCCAAATAGTTTTTTTTTTTCACCTCTGGGTCCCTGACTTTTTCCTTTTGTTGCCATTTTGATCACATACCCTAACTCCATCCAAAAACCTCATTTTTAACTAGGGGTATTTTGGGGATTTTCATTTTAAATCTTTTCAATTGCCATTTTCATCCAATTCTAAAAAATCAAAAAAATTCTAAAAAATCAAAAACAATACTAAAAATAAAAAAAAAAACTCTAAAAAAAATCTAAAAAATAAGAAAAAAAATCACAAAAATAAAAAAATTGTAAAAATAAAAAAAATTAAAAGATTCAAAAAAATTTGAAAGTCATAAAAATTCTAAAAAGTCAAAAAAATTCTAAAAATAAAAAAATTCTAAAAAATAAAAAAAATCTAAAAACTCAAACATATTTTAAAGTTTCAAATTAAAAAAAATATGATATATTACTCGTTCAGACGAATATATTTTCAAGTTGTATCTATTTTGTTGAGTAAATGAGTGGTCATGATGAGATAGAACCATTAATCCATTTAAAAAAAACAAATTTCATTTTTAAGTTGACATCTTTCACAAACATTCTTATATTTCCACATTAATTATCACCCTTTTGGCATTTTTATATATGTTTTCATAGCAAAACTATTTATTACAATAATATTTTCATCTTTAGTTTTGTATCAATTAATATAATTTACTAAATATAAATATAATGAAATATAAAATTTATAAACTAAAACATAACATGCATGTTCGTTAATTAGTGGTTCTATCTCATGATAACCACTCATTCACTCAACAAAATAGATAAAACTTGAAAATATATTTGTCTGGACGAGTAATATCGTCATTTTTTGAATTTGAAGCTTTATAATATGTTTGTTTAAGTTTTTAGATTTTTTTATTTTTTAGAATTTTTTGATATATTAGAATTTTTTTTATTTTTTAGAATTTTTATGATTTTTTTAGAATTTTTTTGATTTTTTAAGATTTTTTATTTTTTTGAATTTTCTTGAATTTTTTAGAATTTTTATGATTTTTTAGATTTTTTTGATTTTTTAGAATTTTTTTGACTTTTAGAATTTTTTTTATTTTTATGTTTTTTTTATTTTTTAGAATTTTTTGGATTTTTTAAATTTTTTTTATTTTTTACATTTTTTTTATTTTTTAGAATTTTTTTTATTTTTTAGAATTTTTTTAATTTTTGGAATTCTTTTTTTTATGATTTTTTGTTTTTTTGATTTTTTTGATTTTTTTAATTTTTTAGAATTGAATCGAAATGGCAATTGAAAAGATTTAAAATGAAAATCTCCAAAATACCCTGCTTAAAAATGGGGATTTTGGATGGAGTTAGGATATGTGATCAAAATGGCAACAAAAGGGAAAAGTCAGGGACCCAGAGGCGAAAAAAACTATTTGGACTAAATTGGCAAATTTGAACAAACCTCATGGACTAAAATGGCAATTAACTCATTATTAAAATATAAATAAATGCTTAAAATTAGAATAAAAATAAATAGATAAATACTTAAGAAACCATTAAAATATAAATAAATATTTAAAAAATCTAAAACACTATTCATCAAGAGTTTTGTTTAATATGTATAACTAGTAAAATTCTTCCGCGCTACGCGGCGGGATGTAGATTAGTATTAATTCATTTAGTTGCGTTACGGTAGCGGTTGTCGGTATAGCAACAAAAGAGAAAGTTAAAAAAAAGTCGTGATGTGCTTAAAAAGATGTTGGCACGGGTTTTACATCGGTAAAAAACTATAAATTTTAACAAAGGCACTTTAACTTTTTTGTTACCGAAACCATCACTCTTCAATATTCTTTCACTATTATAAATGTTTCGTATACAACATGACCCAAATGATACAAATGCAAAATGATAAGATTTTGTAAGCTGGAGGGTTTGGTAGAGGCTTTATCACTGCCACCTCACCGCCACCTCACACAAGGGCTTTAAACCCCCTCCTTTAACTTGAAGGGTGTGAGATAAAGCCCCATTTACACTATAGCGCCCCCTTTAACCTATCTCAGACGCCTTTTCTTCCCTTTATAGAGCCCTTCTCTCTCGTTAACATGTTGGCGACACCACCATGCTGCCCCTCCCTTAAAGATGGCGGTATGGGTGATGGAGCCCCACCGGCGCCATAGAAGGTGAGGTGACAGGGGTGGCGCCTCCACACCCTCCAGCCTAAGTTTAACCTAAAGTCAATAAAACATAAATGGTCTTTTTAGTTACAAAACACAAATGAAATTAAGTCATTGTTATTATTTAACCAATTTATTAAAGTAATACTGAAACTTTAATATTAATTATGATACAATATCAGGAAGAAAAAATCACAACAAATTATGGGTTAAACAAAATTGGAATTAGCATGATAAATTTTTGGTTAATACAAAAGCTCATAAAGATAAATTTTTCATTTCTCTCTCTGCCTCTCTCTCATCATATACATCTCAACCCTATTTGACAAAACCATTTCTAAAACACAATGGTTTTGTAAAACCACTAATTGCTTTTAGTAAAAAGCAGTAAACGTATTTCACTTCCACCTGCTCATTTACTCACAAATACAAAAAATAATGCTAGTTAGAGAGAGGAGGAATAACCGTTAGATTTCCGCCACCGGAAACGGAAAACTTGCGGCGGCCATGGCGGTTCGCGGTGTCGGTTTCAAAAACGCAAGCGACAACGATGGTACAGGGTAATTTCTCCAGATGTCGAATCAAGGTGGATGGACGAATAAGACGGGAAGTCCCGATGCTTGGATCGGACAAATCGACTGCATGCAGATTAGTGCTAGTAGGGTTCTACACCAGAAGGCGGTGACGCGATAGTGGCGACACCGGTGGTTTTCCTCTATTACCGAGCAGCAGTGAGGTTTTAAGACTAATTTACCCTGATGGTTTGTTTGTTCATCTCTTTCGTATAATGCCTGCGACAACCATCTTAGCTCTGAAATAACAAATTGTCAGAAAACAAAGAGGCGATGGGTCTGTTTGAAATCTTTTAAGGGACCAAAGCTGTAAAATCAGTAGTCTCAGGTGGTCATTATCAAAAAGCCGAAAGTTCACAGAGCACCAAAGTCAAAAAAATGAAACAACAAACGCCGTGACCGTTAATGTACTGTTCCTCGGTTATGTTATCAATTAATATATATATATATATAATATGTATAATAATTATTTTCTTTACTTTTTAACTTTAATCATTTTTTTAATATCAGGGGTTGGGATAAGCTTGGTGTCAACCGATATCGAACCAGTACTGGTATCGAAAATACCGGGATGGTCCTGTTCGGTATCAGTAATAGTCATTTTAATATTATAATAATATATAGTTTTTTTAATACTTTTATTATTTTAATATTATAATAATAGTTATTTTCTTTACTTTTTTAACTTTAATCCTTTTTTTAATATCAGGGGTTGCGATAATCTTGGTGTCAACCGGTATCGAACCAATACTGGTATCAAAAATACCGGGATGGTCCTGTTCGGTATCAGTACATGAAGGTAAAAACCGACACTAATACAAAAAACACCAAAAGTTGGTGCCGAATTGATATTGGAAATTTTTTGGTTCGGGAAATTCAGTGCTGCTACCCGGTACCATTTGCTCATCCCTGACCACGGTTACCCTACGAACAACGGTATCGTACAACTTTTTTTTGTTGATTTTCTTCAACTTTTAATTTTTTCTTTTTTTTTTTAGTTTCGAGGGTAGGGATGAGCTCGGTGCCAACCGATACAGAATCGGTACTGATACAGAAAATACCGGTTACGGTACCGGTATATGAAGGTAAAAAACGGTAGTGAACCTGTAACAGGAACGCCAAAAGTCGGAGTATAGATACTGAACGCACATATACATACATCAAATACAAGCCGATAATTAACCGAGTTCAGCTATACATACATACATCCATACATATATAGATATTCTCACATATAGGTTTTATGATCGAATTTATCGATAATAATGTATATCGATCTCAAAACGCACATATAGATACTGAAATTAGTCAATTATATGTGTTGATTGAAAGTTGAAACAGAGAACGCCATGTGATGATGAAGATGAAGATAATTTGAAGGCGAAATGATCGAATTCAGCTATGCATACATCAATACACAGAAATACAGTTATACACACACATGTGTGTGTGCGCGTGTGTGATTTCACAGAGTTAGGTTTTATTATAGATACAGAAATTAATCTAACGTAAGTGAAACAGAGGATGCTATAGAAATCATATAATGATGAAGATGAAACTAAATTGAAGGTGAAATGATTGAATTCACAGATATACAGTTATACACACCCGTATATGCTCGCGTGTGTGATTTCACACATTCAGGTTTTACAAACAGGTTTATAGGGATAAACCATATTTTATTGAAATAAAACATCTTCTTTATTTAGGCAACTTTTATAGCCACTTCTCCAAGCCTTCAGTGCTGTCCAGCTGGCTTCTATTTGGCTTTCACATTTTGTTACCTGAAACACATTTAAAAACATTTTGTCAGTGGGAAATACTGGTGAGTGAATCCCAATTTAATCAAGACAGGTTTTATCAGTTTACAGCATTGAGGGCAATCCAGCTGGTGTGTGTGGGTGTGTATAGGTTTTTAATGTATATTTGAAGCCCTTTTTACACGTTAGTCAAGTTTTAGATTTATAAAACACGATATTTACTAACACCAAACACACATATGGGCAAGTGCACCCGTCATGAGCGTAGTATAGTGTTGGTAAGATACCGAGGTTGTCCAACGACACAAGAGCTTTTAGTACCGGTTTATCCTCAACGTCTAATCAAATCAAAAATTTAGAAAAAGGTTTTAAACTAGAAAAATAAAAACTAACTAAAATGCTGAAAAATAAAATAAAAGAAAAACTGATAGATAAGATGAATCACTTGGCTCCGACTCGTGTATAGTGTAACCTTTGATTATTTCTGCACTTTTGCACTTTTTAAGAGATTATCTTAGTTATTGTAGTAGGCCCCTCTTTTGAAGGTGACGTTACCCTCAACCCAGTAGTTTGAGTCAGCAAGGATACAATCCTAAAGGGTCGGATTATTAAAAGATAATTAATTAAGTTACTAACGCATATTATGGTAGGCCCCTCTTTTGAAGGTGACGTTACCCTCGGCTAAGTAGTCTGAGTCAGCAGGGATACAGTCCTAAGTAGCCGGGTTAAAGTATTAATAGTAGCTTACATATGAGGGGATCAAAGAGTTTGGACCCCCGCCATCCAATACCGGTGGGTATTGAAGGAGGTCCTACTAAATTTGACCTAGGTCCTTGCAGGATCTATACACTAAACAAGGCAAGACTCTTACCAAACCGTTCCCTTAACCCCCGACCAGGTAGCCAACATATCTCCATATAGACCGTGGAGATATGAATGGTGAAAATCTTTTGTTTTATATAGACAGTAAAATAATGCCAGGACACCACGGACAAACGATAAGGAAGAATCACCTTCAACATAAGAAACTAGTTATTAAAGTCATTAATACATAACCAAATAAAAAGTGCGAAAAGATTAAAATAAAAAGTATTACACTAGACACTTGTCTTCACCAAGTAATGTAATAGACTTAGGCAAACATGGCTTTTGATTGTCAAGAACTCTTACGATCAATCTTGGATCCCGAGACGACTCACACACTCTATGATGGACAATGGATGATGGTGTTGTGATGGTGGTGGGTGGTGGGTGAAGTGTGAGGGAGGTGGTGTGCCAAGGGATGGTTTGCAAATGAGCCAAGCACCCCTATTTATAGCCTGAACAGCAGCTCAGGCACGGCCCCGTGTCCACCTTCCTTCTCTTTCTTCATTAATTGCAGTTTGTCTGCATTAGTTGACCAAGCCCCCGTGTCCGTTGGGCACGCCCCCGTGTGCAGAAGCATATCTTACTAACAAGATTTCCCCATATTCTGCGAATCTTAGAGTTGACCACGGCCCCGTGTCCGCTGGGCACGACCCCGTGGTGGGTGATAGAAGCTGCTACAACTTTGTCTTTTCTGCTGGCACTTGGGCACGCCCCCGTGTTCACTGAGCACGGGGCGTGTTCAGCCTTCTGTCTTCTTGATTTTGCTTGGGAAGATGCTGTCAGGGGGTCGGGCATGCCACGTTTGTTCATTTTCTTGTATTTATGTTAGATTTAACTGTTTTTTTTTTTTTTGCTTCTTTTGTTCATTTGAGCTCATTTAATCCTGAAAATACAAAAGGAAGACAAAAACACATTTTTTCCAACATTAGTACTAAAAAATGGTTAGTTTTATGCCACAATTGATGTAATTTATATGTTGCATTTTGTACACATCAAATACCCCCACACTTGAATCTTTGCTTGTCCTCAAGCAAAACTCTTTATAATGTGGCTTATACTCCTAAATAGAATGGGTAGAAGAGAAGGTTTTAGGGCTTGTCATAGAGTGTCGGGATTTTCAAGATTCCTTATTAGGTTTTATTTTTATTTATTTACAATCCTATTCGTCATGATTTATTTAAAACATCACATAAGATAAATTACTTATTAGGGCATAACATGCCTTTTTTAAAATTCCATTTATATACAAGTTCACATACCTCACGGGGATCACTTAACACTCGGCTGAAGATGTATTTTAGTGAATCACTCGAGAGCGGCATGGAACTTACTCATACCATAGGCTTGCCAAGCAATCAATCCTCCTCCTTTTTAACTATAAACCTTTGTAAATATCAAGAGGACTTTTGGGGTGAATGGTTAGGCTTGGGTTTAAGGTAGGTGGTTGGGTTAGTGGTTAGTAGAAAAGGGCGAAAGGCGTAACAAGCGTCGGTTTTCGTGAGACTTTTTTTATTTTTTGAAATTTTTATTTTGATGAAGCCATTATTCAAACAAAGTTATTTTTGATAAACTTGTTTGTTTATTTCTCTTTTGCTTCATCATCAAAAATTTTTTTTTTTTTGAAAAGTCATACGAAAAACCGAGCTTGTTACTTAAAACAAAGGGTTAAAAATAAAAAGGTTTTGGTGGGTGAAAGGGTGTTTGTTTTTGGGTTAAGAAATGAAAAGGTTTAGGCTCAAATGGGTTAACTAGGGGGATTTTGGGTAGGTGGTAAAAAAAAAGAAAAATAATGGTGTAGAAATAAAAAGGGTTAGTCCTAATGCCTCCGTCATTTACTTACTCGGGTTTAAGTTGGTAAGGACCGGGAATGTATCGTCGTGGCAAGTTCTAGAGTCGTAAGAACCAAGCGGCTATTCACACAAGAAACGAAAAATGAGCATTTAGTTTAAAGATATATATTTGTATGCTCAATAAAGGCTCAAAACTCACTTTTTGTGGGAATGCGTTTTTATGTGATCAAGTATATATAATCAAATTTTAACTAAGCTTGTCATGCCGTTTCATAATTTTCTTATGTTGGTTCTTTTTATCACGACGCTATCGGTTGTAAATTTGTAAAAATATAACCTTTTTAGAACTTGAAATTCCCAAGTTAAACCTAGACAAGTAAAAAAATGAAAATTTTTGAAAAAAATTTGGGGTGATTAGCGGTTCCAATAGAGTTTTGTGTAAGGCTTGTAATTAGGACTTGCAAGATTCAAGGTTTTAGCATCCCCTCACACTTAAATTACACATTGTCCTCAATGTGTCCCAAAAATAAGTTTTTAGGTTGATTGAATGTGTAAAAAGGTGTGAAAAAGCAAAATTTATGTTACTGGGCGTCTGGACACGGCCAGTGTTCAGAGTGCCAGTAACAAAAACTTACAGAAGTTGGACACGGGGGTGTGCTGGTTGAGCACGACCTCGTGTCTGGCAAAAATCTACAGAATTAAACAAACAGCAGGTCTGGGGCAGTGGGCACGGGGGCGTGTCGGCTGGACACGACCCCGTGTGGACAATCTGCAAAGGTGAAAAACAGGTTTCTGGCTTCGTTTTTCCTGCTCCGGCTTTAGTAGCATTAATATTTAGTGCCCTAAGCCTCGTATGTACCTGTTTTATCAACACTACACAAAACCATAGCAAACATCCTAAATTACCATAGTTCAACATCCACGTCACAAAGTTGAAAAGGAAAGAAAATGCAGAAAATAAAATAGTTAAAGGAAAGTAAATTGTTCAACACATGGCACGCAGGCCGGAAATTGTTCAAAAGAAAAAGGGGTTAACCTGTGGGATCACCAACCAGCTGTTCCTACCTCCACTCCTCCCGCCTAGTCCATGTCCTCGTCCTCATCGTCATCACCTCCTCCTCCGTGCCCCGCCATGTACTCCCGGATATTCCCAATGTCATCCTGAATATCGGATATGTTTCTCTCAATTGCTCCGACCCGGGTGTACGTGTTGCTCGCCATATTATAGGTGTTCCTGGTGCACATGAGGTTTTCCTGCAACAAATCATGTAAACTTTGGAAGTTAGGAAAACCACCTCCTTGTGAGGAGGATTGGCCCGGATCACCGTGGGGCTGGTACTGGTACTGAGGAGGGGGTTGAAACTGTGGAGTGTGAAGGAAGAGTGCCTCTTGCGGGTTCCATGCATGCCCCTGGACTCTTTGGAAGCTAACCGACCCGTCTTCAGCTTCATAAATTAGGTTCATGGAGCGGCAGATGTGTATGTCCACTCTTCCCGACCATGGGCTCTTTTTGAAAGACCTGGGCATGTCCACGAAGCGCTTGAAGAGACGGTAAATCCACCCCCCAAAGAAGATAGGGGTTGGTGGAGTAGCAAGCCGTTTCCAATGCATGTTGCGGAGCAGGAGGTACGGAACATCGAGGTGTCTGCGGTTATGAATGCAATGAAGGACCACCAAATCTCTCAACCCAATAACGCCACCACTATCATGCCTTTGGCTAAGAGAGTAAGCGAGGACCCTATGGATGTAACGGTAAAGATGGTCCCTCAACTTAGTACTCTTAGTGCTGCTCGGGTTGTAGTGCCCTTCACCAATCTGAGCCCATGCGGCTTGGCGCTCTTTTTCATCCAACTCTCGCACCCCTCCGGTGTTTTCTTCATTACCCGCATCTTCCTCCGCATACAACCCCACTATCGCCCCAAACTGTGCCATCGAAATCAAGTACTTAGTTCCACCACATCGGAACTCCACCTCATCATTATCGAAAGGGTCATATCTTGAATTGAACACGAAGGTGCTATAGAATTCCAGATTGTACTCGTGGACCGAGCGAAGTCGAGTGGTTAGGGAAGCTCTTAGTGGGCCGGTAACGAGGTTGTTAAACCGGTCAAGTTGGTTCACCATTGCCAAAAGATCCATGCACACTTGTCTTGGGTATTCTTCCGGTCTGGTTCGAAGCACATCGTATATTGCTTTAGCGTCTTGCTCAGCTGCATTGAACCTTGTGAATTTCTTGGACATCTGAAAGAATACACCAAAAGTTAGCACGAAACAGTGAAATTTTTGGAAAAAACTGAAAACAGCTAGCTGGACACGGCCCCGTGTTCAGCGGACACGGAGTCGTGTCGTGTCCAGGCGTCTGTTACTCAAAAACTTCATTTTTCGTCCCGGTCCCGAAAACTTGAAAATTTTTGGTCCATTAGGTGCGGTTTTCTCCGAAAATGAAACCCCAAATGCCTTTTTTCCCAAAACAAATCGTTTACCCCTTTAATTTTATCTTTTTCGGTTCAAAAACAAGGGTTTGGGGGTTTTGTGAGAAATCGGGCGAATCTTTGAACAATACAAGTGGATTTACTCCCTATAACATTAATCTAAACTAATGCTAACAGATTTATGCAAAAATTTGAGGTTTGATCCGGATGAAGTTCAAGAACCCTAGATTTTTCCCCAAATTTTTGATGTTTTAACTACATGCAAATGCTTAATCTAACTACTAATGATGATAAAATCATACCTTGATGTTGTTAGAAGTAGAGGAGACGTCGAAATCTTGCAGAAAAATCGCCTGAACCAGAGCGTTTTTTGGGGAAACGGGGAGTGTGGAATGAAGTAACTGTTATGAAGAAGGGTTTTATCCCGACAATCGCGCGGACACGGCCTCGTGCCGAGCAAAAATTTAAATTATTATTTTTTTAAGTGCTCGTGTGAGTGCCCTTGTTTCCCAGAAACTTGGTCAGAATACTTACCGATTTAGATGTCAACCCGTTTGTTCGTAACTTACCAGGTATGATGTTGATGCTTTCATTCTTCGACCGTTTGGAGCGAGGTTTCTTCCTCTTCATCCTCAATAAATCCTTGATAGAGTTTCAGCCGTTGGCCATTGACTTTGAATGGAATTCCATTCCGAGATTTAATTTCTACTGCACCGTGTGGGAAAATATGGGTGATGGAAAAGGTCCTGACCACCTAGACTTTAGTTTACCAAGAAATAGTCGAAGTCGTGAATTAAACAAAAGAACTTGATCTCCTACTTGAAATTCATTAGGTTTAATGTGTTTGTCATGCAAGTTTTTCATTCTTTCCTTATAAATTTCAGAGTTTGAGTATGCATAATTCCTAAGTTCGTCTAATTCATTTAACTGACAAAATCGATTTCTACCAGCAAATTCTAAATCTAAGTTTACATTTTTAATTGCCTAGTAGGCGTTGTGTGCAATTTTTACTGGTAAATGACAGCTTTTTCCATAGACGAGCTTATATGGGGTTGTACCTATTGTTGTTTTATAAGCAGTTCGAAAAGCCCATAAAGCATCATCTAATTTATCGGCCCATTCCTTTTTATTTAACCCTATGGTTTTTTCAAGTATTCGTTTTAAACCTCTATTAGTCACTTCGGCTTGTCCGTTTGTTTGAGGGTGATATGCTGTTGAGACCCGGTGATAGACCCCATATCTTGTTAAAAAAAATTCCAAGTTGATGGTTGCAAAAATGGGTACCTCTATCACTTATTAATGCTTTAGGTGTTCCAAAATGAGAGAATATTTTTTTTTCAGAAATCTTACCACGACTCTTCCATCATTTGTTGGAAGTGCCTCGGCCTCGGCCCATTTAGACAAGTAATCTACTGCCACAAGTATATATTTGTTTCCTTTTGACGGTGGGAAAGGTCTCATAAAGTCGAGTCCCCACACATCAAAAATTTCACAAACAAGAATGCCATTTTGGGGCATTTCGTTTTTGGAAGAAATATTACCTGTTCTTTGTCAAGCATCACATGTCTTGACAAGACTTTGGGCGTCTTTGTAAATGGTTGGCCAATAAAACCCTGAATCAAATACCTTTCGTGCGGTACTAGCGGCACCATGATGTCCTCCGTATGGACCTTCGTGACAATGGCGGAGAATTCTTCTTGCTTCGCTACCATGTACGCATCGTCAGATGAGTTGGTCGGCACACATTTTAAAAAGATAAGGATCTTCCCAAAAATAATGCTTCACATTAGCAAAGAGTTTTTTTCTTTGATGATGTGGCCAACCTTTTGCGACTATTCCGCTAGCTAGGTAGTTAGCATAGTCGGCGTACCATGGTTCTTCTTTGTATTCCGCCATTTCTAAGGACTCCGTTGGAAATTTCTCGTTGATTTGCTCGTCCCTGGTTGCCTCCAAAGCTGGGTCTTCTAAGCGCGAAAGATGATCTGCTGCAGTGTTTTTTGCTCCTCTTTTGTCTTTGATTTCAATATCAAATTCTTGGAGGAGTAAAATCCACCGAATCAAACGTGGTTTTGCGTCCTGCTTTTTGAAGAGATATCGAATGGCTGCATGATCTGTATAGACTACTGTTTTAGAAAGAACAAGATAAGAACGAAATTTATCAAAAGCAAATACCACAGCTAGTAATTCTTTTTCAGTTGTTGTGTAATTTTCTTGTGCATCGTTAAGTGTTTTACTAGCATAATAAATTGGGTGAAAATGCTTTTCTTTTCTTTGTCCCAAGACAGCTCCAACTGCAAAGTCACTTGCATCGCACATGATTTCGAAAGGAAATTTCCAATCAGGCGCTATCATGATAGGTGCATTGACTAGCATTTCCTTTAGGGTTCGAAATGCTTGATTGCAATCCTTGTCAAAGTTGAAAGGGACATCTTTTTCAAGTAATTTTGTTAGAGGCCTTGAAATTTTAGAAAAGTCATTGATAAACCGCCTATAAAATCCGGCATGCCCTAGGAAACTTCTGATGGCTCTAACGGAGGATGGGGGTGGTAATCGAGAAATAGTGTCTATTTTGGCTCGATCAACCTCCATTCCTTCGCTTGAGATTTTGTGACCGAGTACTATTCCCTCCGTTACCATGAAATGGCATTTTTCCCAATTAAGGGCGAGGTTCGTTTCCTCACATCGGGATAGCATTCGTTCAAGGTTATCGAGTCATTGGTAGCATGAATCCCCAAAGATAGAAAAGTCGTCCATGAAGACTTCCATTGTCTTTTCTATCATGTCATGGAAGATGGCTACCATGCAACGTTGGAAGGTTGCGGGGGCATTACATAGACCGAATGGCATGCGTCGATAAGCAAAAGTTCCATAGGGACATGTGAAGGTTGTCTTTTCTTGGTCTTCGGGTGCTATCGGGATTTGAAAGTAACCTGAAAAACCATCCAAGAAACAGTAAAATTTATGACCGGATAATCTTTCTAACATTTGATCAATGAAGGGCAAAGGAAAGTGATCTTTCCTCGTTGCTTCATTTAATCGTCTATAATCTATACATACTCTCCATCCTGTGACGGTTCTCGTTGGTATTAATTCATTCTTTTCGTTAGTTATTACCATCATACCTCCTTTCTTTGGAACTACTTGGACGGGACTTACCCAAGGACTATCGGAGTTAGGATAAATAAGTCCGGCGTCAAGTAATTTGATGACTTCGTTTTTAACCACTTCTTGAACATTTGGATTTACTCAACGTTGTGGTTGTATTACCGATTTGTAGTCAACATTCATTAAAATTTTGTGCGTGCACATTGGAAGGACTTATTCCTTTAATATCTACAAGCTTCTAAGCAATCGCATTTTTGTGTTTTCTCAAAAGGTTAATTAATTTTTCTTTTTCTAAACTACTTAATTTAGACAAAATAATTACAGGTGATTTACCATCTTTGTCTAGAAAAGCATATTCTAAACCTTTTGGAAGTTCTTTGAGCTCAAGAGGTGGGTCTTTAGGAGACTCCTTATTGGGTTGCTCATTTGATCAAGAACTTTAAAAGTTTGTTCTATGGCGACCTCTTCTTCAACAAAGTGGTCAATCTTTTCACTTGTATCGGGTGGCTCATCCTCATCTTCAATTTGGGGGTCATTATTGCCGAATGGATATTTCATTGATCGCTCAAGATGGACACTCTTTTTAAATGCCCCTAATTGAATAGGTAGATTGTTGAACTTCCGGTTTTTCAAAGCTTCATGGGTTTTTACAAAGGGTCGTCCCAACACTAGAGGAGCGTCATCAAGGATGACAAAGTCGGTTGGGATTACCATTTGATTAGTTTGAACCAAGACATCTTCAACTACACCGATTGATTTTATTACTTTCCGATTAGATAGAAAAATGGGTATTTGAAGTGGAGAAAAATCACTAATACTTAATTTTTCGAAAATGTAGTTGGGCATTATGTTAACACAAAGATCTTTATCAATTGTGACATTACTAATAAATGAATTTTGAAAAAAAACATGGAACCGGTGTAATGTTAATTTCAAATGGGTCTTCTTTTATTAGCGAGGTTTGATCATTAGTTAACTTAACGCTTACCGTTTCGTCAATTTTAATGTTAGTGTTTAACTCTTTTAAAAACTTAGCATGAGTGGGAACTAAACAATGATTTTCAAAAGAAGGTGACAAGAGATTAATTTCTTCAAAATTAGACTCTTCTTGAATTTTAACGTTGTCGGACTCATATTTTTCGTTGTTTAACTCATGTGTCGGTTTTTCACTTATTTGTTCTTCCATTTTTACACTTTTAACTATCTCTTCTTTATTTAATTCTTCTCTTGCATGGGACTCCTCTTCCCTTGCGCGAGATTCTTTTATGTAGCGCTCGATAGTTTTAAGGTGTTCTAATATCCTATCGGTCACTTCGGTGATAGAGTAAGGATCGGGATTTTCAAAGCTTGAATCTGGTTGTTCGATCCTTTGTTCCTCATAATACCCATATGAAGTGGATGGTTCACACCATTGTTCTTCATTGTAAGCATATAATGGATAAGGGTCGTAATTTTGTTCTTCATAATACTCATATGAGGTGGGTTGTTCACACCAAGGTTCCTCATAGTAAGCATATGAAGGTGGTGGCTCATATCTTGGTTCCTCAAAGTATGAGTAAGAAGGCTCATACCTTGGTTCATCAAAATATGAGTATGAGGGGGGAGGTTCATACCTTTGATCTTCATATGATGTGTATGAAGTTGATGGCTCGTACCAGGGCTCCTCATAGTAGGTGTATGAAATGGATGGTTGATATAAGTTACAATATTGAACCGAGTGCGGGTCACCACACTTAGTGCAATAATTTTCCCTATAATCATCCTCCTCATAGGTGTAGTTGTAACCTCCTGAGTATTGATCCATAAGAATCACTCAGCAGACCACAACAAAGTCTCGAGACCAGAAAACAAAAATAAAAACGGAAACAGAGGCTGGACACGTCCCCGTGTTCAGTGGACACGGCCCCGTGTTCAGTGGACACGGCCCCGTGTACAGAATCTGTATCTGGGCATTTTAGTTAAAGTTACTGATTTCGTTGAGCACGGGGGCGTGTTCAGTGAGCACGGTCCCGTGTTCAGGTCCTGTATCTGGGTGTTTTGTGAAAAATATGCAGCACGGCGCCGTGTTCGGTGAGCACGACCCGTGTTCAACTTACTGTAAATGCAAAACTAAACTAAAATGCAGAAAAATGTGCGCGCGTTTTGAAAAAGTTTTGAAAAGCTGATTAGGCCGTCGATTTTAAGCTTTCTTAAAATCCTTGTGTCCCCGGCAACGGCGCCAAAAACTTGGTGTGTGTGGGTGTGTATAGGGTTTTAATGTATATTTTAAGCCCTTTTTACATGTTAGTCAAGTTTTAAATTTATAAAACACGATATTTACTAACACCAAACACACATATGGGCAAGTGCACCCGTCGTGAGCGTAGTATAGTGTTGGTAAGATACCGAGGTCGTCCAAGAACACAAGAGCTTTTAGTACCGGTTTATCCTCAACGTCTAATCAAATAAAAAATTTAGAAAAAGGTTTTAAACTAGAAAAATAAAAACTAACTAAAATGCTGAAAAATAAAATAAAAGAAAAACAGATAGACAAGATGAATCACTTGGCTCCGACTCGTGTATAGTGTTACATTTGATTATTTCCGCACTTTTGCACTTATTTAAGAGATTATCTTAGTTATTGTAGTAGGCCCCTCTTTTGAAGGTGACGTTACCCTCAACCCAGTCGTTTGAGTCAGCAAGGATACAATCCTAAAGGGTCGGATTATTGAAAGATAATTAATTAAGTTAGTAATGCATATTATGGTAGGCCCCTCTTTTGAAGGTGACGTTACCCTCGGCTAAGTAGTCTGAGTCAGCAGGGATATAGTCCTAAGTAGCCGGGTTAAAGTATTAATAGTAGCTTACATATGAGGGGATCAAAGAGTTTGGACCCCCGCCATCCAATACCGGTGGGTATTGAAGGAGGTCCTACTAAATTTGACCCAGGTCCTTGCAGGATCTATACACTGAACAAGGCAAGACTCTTGCCAAACCGTTCCCTTAACCCCCGACCAGGTAGCCAACATATCTCCATATAGACCGTGGAGATATGAATGGTGAAAATCATTTATTTTATATAGACAGTAAAATAATGCCAAGACACCACGGACAAACGATAAGGAAGAATCACCTTCAACATAAGAAACTAGTTATTAAAGTCATTAATACATAACCAAATAAAAAGTGCGAAAAGATTAAAAATAAAAAAGTATTACACTAGACACTTGTCTTCACCAAGTGATGTAAGAGACTTAGGCAAACATGGCCTTTGATTGTCAAGAACTCTTACGATCAATCTTGGATCCCGAGACGACTCACACACTCTATGATGGACAATGGATGATGGTGGTGGATGATGGTGTTGTGATGGTGGTGGGTGGTGGGTGAAGTGTGAGAGAGGTGGTGTTCCAAGGAATGGTTTGCAAATGAGCCAAGCACCCCTATTTATAGCCTGAACAGCAGCTCGGGCACGGCCCCGTGTCCATTGGGCATGGCCCCGTGTCCACCTTCCTTCTCTTTCTTCATTAATTGCAGTTTGTCTGCATTAGTTGACCACGCCCTCGTGTCCGCTGGGCACGCCCCCGTGTGCAGAAGCATATCTGTACTATCAAGATTTCCCCAGTTTCTGCAAATCTTAGAGTTGACCACGGCCCCGTGTCCGCTGGGCACGCCCCCGTGGTGGGTGATAGAAGCTTCTACAGCTTTGTCTTTTCTGCTGGCACTTGGGCACGCCCCCGTGTTCACTGAGCACGGGGCTTGTTCAGCCTTCTGTCTTCTTGATTTTGCTTGGGAAGATGCTGTCGGGGGGTCGGGCATGCCACGTTTGTTCCTTTTCTTGTATTTATGTTAGACTTAGCTGCCTTTTTGCTTCTTTTGTTCATTTGAGCTCATTTAATCCAGAAAATACAAAAGGAAGACAAAAACACACTTTTTCCAACATTAGTACTAAAAAAGGGTTAGTTTTATGCCATAATTGATGTAATTTATATGTTGCATTTTGTACACATCACCAGCAATTACATTTGTTTACATCTACTTTAATTACCACCCACGGTACTGCCAATCCTGACTTGTGGTAATGTTATTACTCACAGTGTAGTAACAAATTTTGTATACAAAACCCCAACATACCGAAGTTAATTGTAGAATACAAATACTCAATTACTGTTAAATATAAGTTAAAACAATTGAGGTTTTGTAAAAACAATTTACAAAAAGAAGGATTACTCACAAAAAGGTTTACCAAAAAGAAGGATTACTCACATTGCTATCTTAGATAATTTCCTGTGGCTTCCTGGTTATAATCTATAAATTTTAAATAATGCACACGTGTTAGTATAATAACCCAATTTTACATTAGTTATACCCTCCCCGAGACAGTACTCCAACGACTACGTCGGGCAGAGCCTCAACAGCCGTTACGTAGCACTAGATCAATCGGGCAGCCTATCTAATACGTAACCATGGGTTAAAATATTTACAACGAGGCAGAGCTTCGCTATTTTAGTGCGTATAATGCCCGATATTATAATTGCTATGTAGAAAATTGAGAGAGAGATCGAGAGAAATGAACGGTTTGCAACTGAAGTCTGAACTCTAAATATATAGGGCCTGATAGGCCATTTGTCGCACCCCGCGAAAGCTCAAGGGTGGTCTTACGCGGCCCGCGAGCTAGTGGGTCTAGGGCATAGCTTGGTCCGGTCAACAACATAGGTTCGACAAGTGGCGACACGTGGCGGCTCCGGGTAAGGACTCGTAGCCAGGCTGTCGCGCCCCTCGTAAGCCGAAGGCTAAGTCTTCGCGGACCGTGAGCGCCACAAAAATTTTGATTTTTTTTAATTTTTATAAAAATAAAGGTATTTAGGGTCAATTTACGTATACGGGGTGTATTTTAGAACGTATAGGGGTGTTCTAAATATTTTAGGAGTGTCGGAAATATTTTAGGAGGGTTGTTATACACCCGGTCCCCCGCCATTACCCAGCACCGGTAAGCGCATAACCAAGCATTGAACACGTAACGGGTGATGGTATGCATGTAGCATGAAATCGAATAGATAACACAACGCTGGTACACGCGTAACACGAAATCGTACACTGCCCGTACGAATGTAACACAAAATTGGACGCGTAATTAGTGCATGTACGTGCGTAACGCGTAAACCAACGGTACGCACGTAATACTGAATCAAATGCATAACCCGAGCGGCTGATACTCGCGAAACATAGAATCAGACGTGTAACCCTGCGGCGGTACGAGCGAAATACGTAATCCGACGCGTGACCCAGTGTCAGGATGAGCGAAACACGTAATCGGAGGTGTAACTCAGTGCTAGTACGTGCGTAACAAGTAATCGAGCAGGTAACCCAACGACAGTAATAGCGTAACGCGGAATTGGATGCGTAATCGTTGCCCGTACGTGCGTAACACGTAAACCAGCAACGGTACGTGCGTAACACTAAACCAGATGGGTAACCCAAGCATCGGTACACGTGAAATGTATAATCGGACGCGTAACCCTGCGTCGGTACAAGCAAAACTCGTAATCAGACTCTTAAGCTAGTGTAGGAACCCGCGTAACGCGGTACTCGTAACCCAGCGTCGGTATGCGCGTAATGTGAAATCGGACGCGTAACCCATCGTCGGTACGCACGTTACACATGACAAGATGCGTACTAGCACTGGTTACGTGTTGAGGGGCTCATTAAGTGCGTGCTAGGGTGTACGACACCCGACAATTTAGGCCAGTATCGTTCTGTTGTGATACGTGTAGTGACTAAATAATAATAAGATTTTATTAGATATGATATTATTTGATAATAACAGAAATTTGGTAAATCCAAACTAAATTAGAAAGACAGTTGACAATGAAAAGATAAATGCTTATCGCGTAACGAACAAAATGCGAAACGAACGTCGGTGACCGCCCGGATAATATTAAAATCCTAAAAATATTTCCGTTACGATTGAAATCGTATTTCTAATCATAATCATGAAGAAAAATTAATTAAAGCGCTTAAAATTCTTATTTTGCGAATTTAAGCACATACCGCGCGATACCGCGTGTATACTGCGAAACGTAGATAACGCAGTCAATCTAGAATGACAAAATATTATTCAGTAATATTTTAGTAGGATTATTTTTATAAGTTGATAAAATAATTTTTAAAAGCGTTAAAACGCGATGAAACGTCAGATAAAATACTCAGTAGTTAGTAAAATATCTGCTTTATATCTGTATCATGTGTATACATTGTATGTATATGTTTGTATTGTGAGAGGGATGATAGGTGGTGGCAATGAGGATGCCCACCTCTCTCTTGAGTTGTGTGAATTGAACAAGTTTCATGAACATGCAAAATGTAATCATTCAAAACCACTAATCCTTTTAAAAAACCACCAAACAACATTCACATTCTTTCCTTCACAACCTCACGGCTGAACCCATCTCCATACACCCACTTTTCAAAATTTCAACTTATTTCATGAAGATCATGGCCATTTCAAGCTAGTCTTGATTCGGTTTGAAGATCAAAAGGTGAGTCCAAGGCGATTTCAAAGAGGAACAAGCTCGTTATCATCAAAAATCTCATCATAATTCCACTTTTATACTTGAAAGGTATAAAAATTTCATTACTTTAAAGTCTTGTTCTTGATGATGATGATGATGATTATCATGATTCTCGAATACTTGGAATTCTCACAACTCTATTAAACAAAACAACAAATGGTTTTTACATAATTAAAAAAGAGATGAATATGTGTATGTGTGTGTAGCCGTGAGCATGTGTGTGTATGTTAGATTGTATGTTTTGATTTTTGATTAAAAGTGTTCTTGCAGAATGATTATTTAAATGATATAAGTATCATGCATGTGAAGTTTGAATGATAAATATGATGAAAGTAACTTGAAAGTTCTTGAAATTATGATTGTTATATGTATGATCACATGGCCGAAAATTTACTAGGCATGTTTATGAAATTTCAAGTTGATGCGTGTTTTTGAATGATAGTTAAGATGCATATGTTCAAAGATTTTTGTATGATGATTGAATGATTTAATAAGAATGAAGTATGAATGTGTTATATATCATAAAAAATGAAAGAATTTCTAGTTATAACTATATCATCAAGATAAACTAGCAAATAAACAATAACATCTTTGTGAACTATAAAAAACAATGAATAATCACATTTACTTTGACTAAACCCCATATCAGTCAACACCGTAACTAGTTTTTCATTCCACATTCGAGGAGCTTGTTTAAGCCTGTTGGCTCGTGTGAATCCTTCCTTGAGAACAAATGATACAAAGCCAAATCAATTCTATAACAACTGATTCAGAATAAACAGTGCTTTGAATTACTACTTCCTTCAATGGCAAGATATCTAACAACTGCTACTTCAAAGGTCTGCTTAGTGCTAAGCTCTGCTGGATTATAAAGACTGTTAAAGACTAAACCACTGAAGAAGTCAAAGATCTGTTGGAAGTCAAAGGTCTGATCACTCTTTGAAGAAAGCACTGCTAAAGCTTCATTAGAGGTTAACTCATCAGAGGATAGCATCAACAGAGTCTTGTAATCAATGTTTTATTAATATAACAATGTTTAGAGGTTGTTAGTATTGCCAGTTGTCACTGTCTCAGTGACGTCAGCAAAGATGCCACAGTGGTTATGATTGTACTATAAATAGACAGTGCCTGTATTGTTCTATCAGATCATTTCATCACTTGCATTTTGTACGAACAATCAGTGTGATCTAAGGCTGAGGGGGATTTGTAATTCATGCATACATGAAGCATTGTGTAATACAATCTTTCGACTTAAAGTATTCATGATGAAAACATTTCTCCCATTGTTTGTGTTATAAAGTTTTCTTCATTCCGCTGCATATTATATTATTATTCATCTTATTATCATCTTTCATATTTTCATCTTTAAAACAAACACAAACAATTAAACTCAGATTCTAACAATTGGTATCAGAGCATAGGTCTAATCAAATTCGATCTAACAATCAATTTGATATAAAAGATCTGCTCAATTTCATTGATACTGTGTTGTTCGTATTTGTTGAAAACAAAGTATAAGCTTAATCACGTTCAAAGTTGGTTAATCAAAAACTTTGTAAAACAACCAAAATGTCTTCACAAACACAAGATCCTCAAAACACTGGCACACTGTACAAGCCACCTATGCTTGTCAGATCTGAGTACAATATCTGGCAACGTAGGATGAGCCATGTTAATTCACAGTAAAACACCGGTTGTTGGAAATCGGTTATCTTCATACCACATGTTCCGATGGTGCTGAGTGCAGAAGATCCCAAGGTCCAAGAGCTCAAGAAACTTGAAAATTACTCTGAGCAAGATTTCCAAAAAATTGAGTTAGATGCTAAAGCATTTAGTATAGTTGCTACAGCACTACCCAGTGACATCTATGCTAGCCTTTTACACTGTAACAATGCAAAAGAGTTAAGGTATGCACTAAAAGAGTAATTCGGTGGTACAGAAGAGGACATTGAGAACAATAGAGAAGTGTTGAACCAACAATATGAAACGTTTTGTCATGTTAAGGGAGAGTCATTAACCCAGCAGTTTGAAAGGTTTAGTTGTTTGATTAGTGAGCTAAAACTAGTTAATGTTGAATATGCTAATTCTACTTTAAATAGTAGGTTTCTTAGATCATTACCAGAAAAGTGGGACCCTATAGCCTTTGTCACTAGAAACTCTATGAAATTGACTCAACTTCACGGTAGGCTTCTCACATATGAGAGAGAGCTGAACCAGAAAAAGAAGTTACAAGAGTCAAGGAAAGAGGCAAATGACTACTGTTTTGGTAGTACAACACTTTTTGGTCAGGAAGAGGCATCTGGTAGTAGTAAGGATCAGAGTTATGATCATTATATTGACATAACAGCGGGTGGAGCCTTCAACTATGATTCTTACTCACCCAATTATGCTTTCACAGCTAATGGGGAAAACAGATCTCTGACAACTTGTCCTTTGAGTTAAATGACCTTCAACATTTTGATCCCACGGATCTGGAAGAAATGGACATTTTGCATCAACTTGCCTTGTTGAGTGTGAGAACAAGCAAGTTTTATAAAAGAACTGGTAGGAAGTTTCTAGGGTTGCATGGGAATTTAAAGGTTGGGTTGGATAAATAAAAAATCAAGTGCATCAATTTCAATTTCTTTGTCAACCAAACACATAAAAGATTGGAATTGAGATTCCAATTCCAACAACCAAACATCATAAGAGTTGGAATTCAGATTCCAACTTCATTGAATTCCGGTGAATTCAGATTCCAAACATCATAAGGTAGTGTTCGTTTCACAGGATGATATGAAATCTTGAGGGAATTAGAATGCTGATTTCACTCCTTATTTTGTTGGTTTCAACAAGAAAATGAATTTCAATTAAACGACATAAGGAAGAGAATCTATATTCTAATTCCATCAAAATTTTATTCAATTTTGCAAAACAACTACACCTAAATTACAAATAAAATTTAAATTTCTGCGCGAATTCTCATTCCAAGTCCATTACAATCCATGACACGTATAGTAGATTAAGGTATTAACAAAATCGGGGTTTGCAAAACAGAGTTTTACCTTTAAAGTTTGATGTAGTTCACAAATTTTTAAGTTAAAATCTCACTTTCTACTCATAGGATTTTAAAAAGCCAAAGTGGTTTCCACATGGGATTAATAGCTTAATGCTTGTGCGGTTGTGTGCTTTATCGCTTGGTGATTTGGATTATCTCCATGGTGTTCTTTGTTTGCTTCGAAACTCACCAAATCTAGAAGCATTGCTTATGAAGCTTATTTAGACGGTAAAGTTACTTATTTTCATATATAGTACAAGCGTTAGATGTTAAGCTAGTGTTGCATATTTATAACGATATAGGAGTCTGAGTTGATGCATCATGGTGTGGAAGCAACATTAAATCATTTGGAATCACCAGACTGCTTGGACCAAACATTGAATCGGTTGCGAAGTGTTGAATTATCACACTTACAAGGATGAAAACCATAATTGCTTTTTATAAAGCTTTTACTTGCTCATTCGCCTTCTCTTGAAAAGTTTACCATCCAAGCAAATGGAGCTTTGGATGGTAATAAAAGGTTTAAGATTGCTAAGGATGTTATGCGGTTGCATTGCATTTTGTTATTAACTTTCATCCTTATACACATGTCTCAGTTACATATATCTTTCTTTTTTATTATTATTTTTGTTTAATGTGAGGCAGTAGTTGTAGGAACTAGGTTCACATTTTCAAAAAAAAAATATTACAAAAATATATAATAATAACGAGACTCTCGTTATTTGTGGGAAATCCAACTAGTACAATACCGGTTACAAAATTAAATAATCGAAAATAAAAACAATATAATTGTACCAATCTTGATTCAAGTCAATGTCTTTGGAAACTTCAACCGCACCTACGAGATCGAAACTCCGCTGCAAGACAAGCAAAATTGTTGACGGTTTTGGTTGAGGCACGTGTTCAACACGCTTCCCTTAAAACAGATTCCGCGCCTCCTCTCAGACGGTCTGTCTCCTAGGGTACAACAACCGGAACAATATGTGTACTGCCGGAGATGGCACTCACGCCCGAGATTACACCGGGTATAATTTAGTGTACATATAATTAGGAAATATGAAGTTGAAGAAAAAGACAATTTAGAGAATACTCTTCTCTAAATTTCTATGGAACAAAATTCTTTTATGTGTGTGTATTTCTCATCTTTTTCGATCATGTCTAGAATGAAACATTATCCTCTTCTTATACTCACACACATAAAGGAGCCATTAAACCCCATTATTATTGTCATGAATTAGACAATTAATCAAGATCATTAATCTTGTAATAAATGGGTTTAAATCTCTACATAAATGGACTTTAGTGGTTCGGTCAAAACAGTCATTTCTCTTAATGACTAGAATTAAACGAGTTGAAACAGCTCGTTTGACCAAGTCCAACCAGCTGTTTTGTTTCCGCTGCAAACCTGCGTGCGCGCCTGAACTGAGTTGCTAGTCCATGCATCACACTACATGGACCTTACACCACGCCATATGGAGTCGCGCATCACACTGATGCCACTACACATACCAGGACGCCACCCGGTCATGTGCCATCCATACTCGCGCGCCACTTGCATTCTTCGCCATGGCCAATGTCGTGCGCCATGCGCCTAAGGAACTCGCGCTGCATCGACATGCGCTATGCCATGATATCCGCCTAGGCTACCCAAGTGTGCGCCATAAGCGGACCCGCCATGTATCTGACTACGCGCTCATGGACAAAAATACAAAGGCGGTATACGAAGTTCAAAGTGCACTACATAAGGCCTATAGCCCACGGCACGTGCACATATGTGCACGAGTAAGGGTGTTGCGCATCCTTTAGCGTCCCCACTAGTGTTTGCCTTTAAGGAAACAATATACAAGGAGTGCTCCTCCTTATAAACCACTTTAAGTTTTGTCATCCCACCTATGTGGGACAAGTTGACAAAACTAATCCATTTTATTCATCTTTGTTTGTTCCAAACATACAACTTCAAGCTTCGATATCTCATTCATCTTAGCTCTATTTGGACATAGTTTGAACACAAACCATAAATAATTATTATACAACACATATATAAATATTATTGATGTCCAAAATATTTAGTGAAAAACTCATTTTCACTAAAATTTCCAACTGTAGTATATATGCAAAATGGTTTATGGAGAAGTTCCAATTATATTATAAATTAAAGATATTTTAAGAACATAGTCACTTGGTCTTGCAAACTAGAGTACTCTCTTAAAATTCATGAACACTAGTTAGCTTGCAACAGAACTACAGTAGAATGGTTAAAAAAGTTAAGTTCGCATTACTATTTTTTGTGCATTACTATTTTCTGTGGCGACAAGTCAATTTCCTCAACTTATTACATAATTACATTTTTTTTCTTTTTTTATTATGAGTCATCTTATTTTACCTTCTAGTTTTTGCAGGATTATACATATAAGAAAAATGGTTGGAGGAAGCGAAGTGTTTAAATATGTGCACCCAGGTATACTAGTTAACAAGAACGTTTAATCTTAGTTGTCTGCGTATCATGAGGCTACGTGAAACTATTAGAAGATACTAGGTCTAAAAGCGAATGCTTCACAAAGTAAAATTGGGTGTAAGGGTATGATTTCATCAAATATCTATCCAAATAGATTGCTTCCCAAGAACCAAATATGGACTTCAAATACATTCACTTACCAAAGTAAACACAACAAACACCAATATACCATATATACAAACCAAAACCAAAACCAAAACCAAAACAAAATACTATAACTAGGGCTGTTCATGAGCCGAGCCGAGACAGGGTAAGCTCGGGCTCGGCTCGATTATAAACCGAGCTGGCTCGGCTCGGCTTGGTTTGGCTCGATTTTAAAAATATAAATATAATATATAGCTCTCAAAATTCAGTAGCCTAAAATATTATTCAATACTTTAAAAAACATATTCAAAATAAGTTTATCCTAATACATTACAAGCCAAAATCATGTTCAAAATAAGTTTATCCGAGCGACTAGTGGAGGAACAACTTTTGGACATTTTGGAGGACGATTGTCCTACTGAAGGGTACTGGTGCCCATTTTGGCGAGTTTTTCGCAACGTGCCAACAATGAATGTATTTAAAGGTGGCCATTTTTTTGCCTTCCAAATACAAGGATATCGCACGCGTCAACAAGTCGGTGTCCGTTTCGCCACTTTTTGGGTTGTTCTTTAAGTTGTTGTAGTGGCCGTGAAGGAAATCATGGCGGTGTTTATTTCACGCCACTTACACGAGAGACTGTCATTTTTTCGATACGTCCCAAGGTTTTGTGAAAAAGATCGTTAATTCAGTTCCAAAAATCGTCACTATATTGGTTGATACCTATAAAAAAATATACATATAAATATGGGTTATTGGATTTTTTCACCCCAAACTATTAGCTATTGGCCGATGCCACCCCCAACTATCACTTTGACGTCCGTCACCCTCAACTTAACACTTAGTGTGTTCTGTCACCACCTCGTTAACTGATCACTAACTTTAGATCTCATTACTATACTTTTGTGGGTGTCATAGGGATCCTAGGAAGGTTTTAGGGATCTTAGGACACCCCAAATGTACAGTAACATGATCAAACGTTAGTGCTCAGTTAACGACGTGGTGACAGAACACACTAAGTGTTAAGTTGGGGGTGGCGGGCGTCAAAGTGATAGTTGGGGGTGACAGTGGCCAATAGCCAATAGTTAATGGTGATAAAATCCAATAACCCTATAAATATTATATATATATATATATATATAACCAAAAATGGAATGTTTTTTCACAATAAAAAAATAAAATATACCTATAACTGAATTCTCTGAAATCGAAAGCCACGATTTCGTCAACACCAACTCTTTATTGTTTGTCCACGGATGTACACGATGATCTTCTTTTGCTTTTTCCTTTTCAGACTTGGTTTTTTTGTGGTTTTGTTTTCTTCGCGTAGAGGATTCGGGTGGTGTAGGTAGGGTTTTCGGTACGGATTCGGGTGTAGGTGGAGTTTGTGATAGAGGAGTGAGCGGTTGTTGTGGATACCTAAAAGGTAGGTTGGCAAGATGATGACCGTACGCCAATAAGTGCGCATCGTTATTAGAGGAGGTCAAATAATTTTTTTAAAAGAAAAATCTCTTTTTTTTTAAATAATGATGTTGGGGTCCAACGGCTAGTAGGGACCCCCCCCCCCCCAATTAAACCACGCCATGTCGACACACTTTAATTCTCAACGCCGGTGGGAAATCTCAAGCCCACATGACAATGTCGGGCCCGGTGTGGTGTGTGCAGCGTGGAAAGGCAACAACACCGCTCCACCACGCCCACACGGTGTGGTTTAACAATGTGATACAACAACTTAAGTAGCATAAGACCACACAGTGTGGAAGGGCTTAAAGAATAGACGTTACTCGACATGTGGACGTCACGTCAGCGCGCGTCAGAATAGTTGCGTGGTGGAAAAAAGGGGTGTGGGAAGGGGCGTTATTCGACACGTGACACATATTTTTTTATTTAATAATTATATATCATCTATTAATTTTTATAAAAATAGCATTATTACTAATATAATAATTACCAATAATAAAAACACTTACAAAATTTAAATAAAAAAGATTACATTAGTAAAAAAAACGATTACATAATTTAAAGTTAAAAAATGAAACATAAAAACATAATCTAAAATAACCGAAACTAGGTACGATATTTATACATGATTTCTTTTTTTTAGTTTCATATATGTTTCCCGCTCTTCGCTTTTAAGGTGATCTCATAACAAGTATTTTCATATCCGTTTGATTTTGCTTTTCTTCGTAAAGGCTAAAAGTCTTTATTCTTTTAGTGTTTCTTTCTTATTGGATGCTGTTGAACACGTGGATTTTATTCTTGGATGCTGGCCAAAGCGGTTGTGTGGATGCATTATCTTTTTTTTTATAAAAAGTTAAGAGATTTTATAACAATGAAGGTTGAGAAGGAGTTGGGTAGAAGAGAGTGATGTGAAAATGGTGAGTTTTTTATATCGATGGGGTGAATTATTTTTTTTTAAATTATGTTGTTGGGGTCTAATGGCTAGTAGTAACTACGTCCAATCAGAGGACACCACGTCAACGCTTATTTAACATCAACGCCGGTGGGAACTCTCAAGCCCCGTCCACAATGCCATCAACAACGCGGGGTTCGGTGTGGTGTGTGTGGCGTCGAAGGGCATAAACGCCACACTTTTACGTCCACACCGTGTGGTCTAATAATTACACCAACAATCCTAAACTATTACCTTTTGTCCAGATTTGAACCTAGAACCACCTTCTAAGAGGCATGTGCTTCTATGACTCTGCCATTTAGGCGAGCCGCGTTGGCGAGTAATTATTTGTTTGTGTCAGTTTTACAAAATCGTTCTTTATAATAAAGTGCATCGTTAATATAAAACTAGGTTTATCACCCTAGCTGCGTTGCGGCGAACTTCTTTGTTATTTAGTTTGTGTTTACATGTGTTTTAAAATCACTACGAGCGTTGCACACGGAACCACTAACAAGAATAAAAAGAAAATGTAAAAAACAGTAAAAAATAATCGAAAGAAAATCAACCAAAAAAGTTGTATGTTAATGATGTTTTTCTTATGAAACCCGTGGTCAGAGATGAGCAAATGATATTGGGTACCGGTACCGGATTTCCTGAACAGAAGGATCCTAAGTACCAATTCGGTACCGACTTTTGGCGTTTCTAGTACCGGTTCGCTACCGATTTTTACCTTGATATATATCGGTACCGTAACCGGTATTTTCGGTATCGGTTGCCACGGAGCTCTGATTAGGGATGAGCAAATGGTACCGTGTAGCAGTACCGAATTTCCCGAACTAAAAGATTTTCAAACTCAATCCGGTACCAACTTTTAACGTTTTCTGTATCAGGCTGGTGCCGATTTTTACCTTAATGTACCGATAATGAACCTGACTGTACCGGTATTTTCGATACCAGTATTGATTGACACCAAGCTTATCCAACTTAGAAAGTAAAGAAAATAATAATAATTATTAATATATTAGTATATGATTATATTATAATATAGTATAATCACTGTTCATTTCATTTTCTTTATTAATATATAGTAATAGTAATAATAATAATTATCAAATTACTTTAAATCTTGTTAAAATAAGTTAAACAAAGTTGAGGTGTAATATAAAATTAAGAATTTTCAACTACTGTTTTATTATGAAGGAAGTTTTCCAAGAAAATTTCTAAAAAAATCTGTTGTTGTCTGGTTGATGATAGAGTATTTTTGAAAACTAATTTTCATTTAAATGATCTATAAAGATATAATATATTGTAACAGAAAATATCAAGAAAACCCATTGTAAAGCTGTGGAAAGTAAGGTATTTCACGAAGTAAACATTTTATTTTTATTTTTATATACGTTAAAGAATTAAACCACAATATCCTAAAGTTGAATCAACAACTAATAAAGGAAATGAAACTTAAAGGAGGTGTTATGATAAAAAAAAAAAACATCAAAGAAGGAAATTTCCAAGAAATTAAGGGAAATGAAACTTAAAAAAGGTGTTATAATAAAAAAAAAACATCAAAGAAGGAAATTTCCAAGAAAATAAGTGAAATGAAACTTAAAGGAGGTGTTATAATAAAAAAAATCAAAGAAGGAAATTTCCAAGAAAATAAGGGAAATGAAACTTAGAGGAGGTGTTAGAGTAAACTGCAATTTTACTCCCTGGGGTTAGATGCGATTAGCACCCTTACCCCCTACCACGAAATTTTTGTTGTCTATCCCCCAACGAATGCGAAACACTGCAATATTACCCCCCGGTGTTAAAATCTGTTTAAAGTCAACGTCACTTATTAACGGTCAAAAGGTAATATTGTCTTTTCCACTTGTGTTTGATTGCTCCCTCAACACAACACCCTATATTATACTGTAACATTCCCATTTTTTTCATATAAAAATTATAGATTTGTTTAAATTTATTAACCACTAGTAACTAGTAACTAGTTTATTTTTAATATAATTATTCGACCCAAATAATTTTAAAAACTATTTTATATATAGTTGGTTGAAATATTATTAATTGGCCTATATATGGGTGACCTTTCTAAATAAAATAAAGTATATAAAACTTAAATTATTAAACGGGTAGATTACGGGTAAGTTGACTGTAAGAAATATGAAGTACCTGGACGGGCCCAGGAACCGTTTAATAATTAAACTATAAAAATACATTATATTTTAACCTACTCTGTTTTCAATGAAACTAGGTTCAAAATGTAGATAAGATTATTCTCGTTCTAATGACATATTTATTGTTTTGCAAAACATCATATTTTAGAAGTTATACACGCCAAATGAGTAAAGTAGTTAAATTAATAATAATAATAAAACCCAACAAATGAAATCCCACAATTTGAAGCGTGTCCTCTTTCCAATTTCGTGTCCTATTTTTTTATATATATAATAAATAAAAAAAATTTCATTTAAAATCAATGTGTTAAGTGCACAGTATGCACATGTGTCCGCCAACTTATGTGTCCATCATTTTTTGAAAGTGTGTATACATTAAGTGCTACGTGTAATTTAATGAGTGATGATCAAATTTAGATGGTAGCTATAAAAGGCATCACAGTCTTCAGAAAACAATATCATTTTTTTTCCTTCTTTCATCTCTCGCCATTCTATGTCTTTCTAAAATTCTGTTTTATTTTCACCTAAATAAAAATAAGGCTCTGCCCCGTTTTAAGTATTTTAACTCCCGATCACCGTTACCCTTTCCGATTGAGATCCTGAGCCCCATAACACATGTCAAGGCTCTGCCTGACTAAGTTCGTTGGGGTTCTGTCTCGTGACATAGGGATAAGGTTGAATTAGGGGTACTATACTTAACACGAGTACAAATATATATATATATATATATAGTTTTAAAATAGCTCAGAAGTTATACCCAAAATTTATACCAGGAGGCTTTCTAGTTGAACCCTAAAGTTACAAAGTGAGTCCATTCTCTTTTCTCACCGTTTTATTCCCTTTGGTGATATAATTATATTCAAAAATGTCACAAACTGACCCATAAGTAAAAACCCGGACCCCTGAAACCCCAATCCATATCAAAAATCAAGAAATCAAGATTTGTGGTCTTCTCGCGAGCCGCGTAAAGAAAAGGCGGGAGGTCACGCGGGCCGCGTCAACTTGAGAGTTGACCGGATAAGCATCCGGGGCTACGTGTCATCCACATGGCACACCTACTCGTGACCCAGCAAGCCTACACATAGACTAGGTGTCCTCGCGGGCCGTGTAAAGATGAAGAAGGGGCTTACGCGGGACGCGTAAACCTCAATTTTCTGCTATAAATAGATTCGACCAGGAGCTTTCATTCTGTGTCGAAAGTTTTGAATAAAAACAAAGTTATACAGCTCAAAATCACAATTTAGCGTAGTGAGGCTCTGCTACGATACCGGGTATTAACTCGATCGCTGCTACGATTCAATATCCGATCGATTGAAACTATCCGACAGGATGTTTAAATGCTATACTTTGTCATTAGTCGTGAATCCGACAGGATGTTTGAGTACCACCCAAACTCGGGGTATACTCTGTCATTCGTTGCGAATCCGATGGATGTTTAAGTGTTGCACTTTGTCATTCGTCGTGAGGGTTTTAATCTCGTGAGTTATCGTAAATGCTATATTAGTTACTAACCTAGTTCGTGTGCATTGTTATTTAAATTAGGTTACAAGGCTAATCAGTAGGCTAAACTCTGCCCGTATAAATTTGCAATGTGAGTCATTCTCTTTTTATCAAAAGTATTTTACAATATTCCATTTTCAAATGTTATAATTACAGGGAGTAAGTCGTGGTTATCTTGAATCACTGGCTAGTGGGGTATTGTGCACATTACTAATTTCTCACGGGTTAGGCTAATAAATCCTAACAGTGATAAACGTCACTACTTGGGGAAAGACCCAATAGTGGTATGACCATCGTCACCAGGTGACACGGCGCCAGATAAAAATAAGATAGAAGCCATTGTAATCGCTCTTATGCTGTAATTTATAACTAAGGGTCATTTTATAAAACCTGAATGAACTCACCAGTATTTCTTGCTGACCAAATATTTTTAAAACGCGTTTCAGGTAATTACAGTAGATCAGGAATTAGAGTTGGATGTGGCACCAACAAGGCTTACAGAAGTGGCTTATTTTATCAATTAAATTAAATTAAGAAAAGTTATTTTATGTATTCGAATTTATCCTATATTAAGGCTACCTTTCAAAATATGGGTTTATCCCATTTATTTAATAAATAAAATCCGGTGTTTTCTAAACTCTGATATTTTTCCTAACTCACGGTTTTGATGAAATTTCCGCTGCACTACTTTTCTAAATAACCACCGGTACCACTTGGCTACTCGCGGCTCCCGATTCCGTCCAGGGTGGGGTCGGGGGTCGTGACAGAAGGTGGTATCAGAGCCACTGATTTAAGCCTATAGGTGTTGTGATAATAATACCTAAGCTTAAATAAAAGAGTTAGGAAATTGCTATTAACTGGTAGCACACAGAATAGCATTTAGACTTGAACTTAAGAAAAGATGATTTAGTATCAGCTTCGAGATAAGCTAAATACTTGTGTAAATAAAGTTTGATGGGTTTTGGTATGCCATGAGAATGATAACTAGAACGTTGCAAGTATAATAAATAAGCAATAACACTTGACCACTGTTATTTCTTATTTATTGATACTACTTTGTTCTAAAATATGATCCGTTAGGTGAATATTAATTCCCTGATTCATTGTTGAAAGTCATAATGCACTTTTCAAATCATGATTTAAGAAAAATACTATTTATGGGAAATCTAAATTTCTTCTCCGACAAGACTGAGTATGATGTAGCAGACTCTCCAGCTTGTCCGGATATACTGAGGTTACCTATCCGGCTAGAACAGGGTAAGAAGGTATATAATATGTCAAACAAGTGACAAGATTTCCCTAAATAGTATCATGACCTTATATCTGATTTGTTTTTGGAAATAAGAATCTGTTAAATACATTGACCTTATGAAAGGTATGTATATTACAGCATGTGAAATATATGATTATATAGATATATATATATATCTATAAGGAAATCCAAAAACCATAAGGATTGACAATTTGGAATAAAGCACAAGCATATGTGTCTAGATTTCTTTATCAGGAATCTC